>CM040406.1:15212658-20021652 GCA_022702515.1 Ilyophis sp. 1 JC-2022 | reverse complement strand
GCAAATTTTCCAGGAAGAGGACGCATGCACAGTGAGAAACATGGTGAGAGAAGCAACAAAGAATCCAAGGATCTCAGTTCCAGAACTGCACAGTTTTGTGCAGTCTTGGGGTTATCAGGTTTCAAAATCAACTACTAGATGCCACCTCCATGTCAACAAGCTTTTTGTAAGGGTTGCTCAAAAGTAGCCCTTACTGAGAGCAACCCAGAAATTGAAGTGTCTGAACTTTGCCAAGCATCATTGGAACTACAGAATCGCAATTGCGTGTTGTGGTCAGATGAGACCAAAACCTTTTGGCCGTGCACACCATTGGCATGTTCGGCAACAAAAGACGGAAAGGAAATGCAACTGATAAACAGTAAAATATGGTTGTGGATCATTGATGCTTTGGAGCCGTTTTGCTACTAGTGGTCCAGGGGCTTTTGTTAAGATCAATTCATCAATGAATTCCAGAACGAAGTACCAGAATATTTTTGCCCAAATATTTCGATATTTCTGCCTCTGCCAGGAGGTTGAGACTTGGCTGTAGATGGATGTTAATAGGTCCTTTCCCCTGTGATCCGAATCCGGTTTTTTAGAATGTCTTTAAAAAGACTGGTACAACAGTCAGCAATCACAGTTCCGGTCCTTGCGTGACTTTACTGCATATTGACTTTTCAAAGTCCTCTTTTTTTCAATGTGTTCATCTGGATCTCCAGCCACTGATTGTTGTACTGGTCTCTTTAAACACATTCTAAAACTGGATTTGAATCACAGGGGAAAAAGGGCCTATGAACGCAGAGATGGGAATCGTTATGTTGTTCAGAATTTGGAAAACTGGAGTTTGAGGCAAGTTTGAATCCCAGGCAAGGAGCTGCTATCCTTGCCCTTGAGAACAGTACTTCTCTTTAACTGGATCAGTACAATTTCCAGCAGTATAAATGGATAATGAGTGGAATGAAAGCTGGGCTTGTCTGCTAAGCTGATAAATAATGTAGTACATAAAAATATTCTGCCGCACTGTAATACAATCCCCAAGAGAACCATCATCACTCGGCTTACAGAATGCGTCTGCATTTCAGTAGGAACCCTCCCCACACATACACACACACACAAAAAGGTGCACACAGACATACTGATATAGGCACACAGCCACACACACGCATTGCTTTTACAATACCACATTGCAGGTGGAAACAGGGTTTCATCTCAGTCATAAAGAGGGTCCAGTCTCTGGTCTGAGAAATCAATACCTATGCCTGAAAGTATTGATTTGCCCAGAGCAAACCAAACATATTTTAAACAAACAAACAAACAAAAAAAGAACCTAAGAAAACAACCACAAACCCCAAGTGGTTGATTATATGAAAGGAAACCTGTCCGCACACACACACACCTCGTACATACCGCACACACACACACCTCGTACATACCTCCCACATACACAACAAACTAAAAAAAAGTGTCACTTGGAGTGATAAAATTCTGTATGAACGTCCACAGTTTCTGGTTGGCTAGGATAAAGTAACAACATCCACTAATGCCCCCAAATTATTGCCCCTTGGATGCAATTTCCCTGTACGTATACAATTGATATCAGTGAATGTACAAATAATGAAATTACATGCTTACAGTAAAACCAACAACAAGAAAAAAACACGGCAGAATATGAATAAAACTGTAGTAGTCGTTGCATTCTCAAAAACTTGGAACGTATTAATCATTGTCTGGGACTTTCAGTGACTCAGTAGTTCAATTGAATGCAGAGCAAGCCTCTATTCATTAGTCTAATTATAAACCGCAGGTCTCATTCATTCCTGCAGCATGAACAAGACTACAGTCCAATGCTCAGCAGATAGCTTAATAAGGGCACAATGATTCCTTGTGACATAATGTCATGTCCTTTGAAAACCACATTCATCAAGTCAGAATATCTATGTCAGTCAATGCTACAAAAAAAATGGAATACAGTTCAAAATTGAACACATATTTTTGAAAATCATTTCAATTTGCCTATAATCTGAAGTTGATATGCTGCGATTATTAGATCTTAACAGGTTAACGATGATGATGTGTGTTTATATGGTTTGAGTGGGGGGGGGGCAGTTGAAATTTTCGCAGGCAGACAAGGGTAAACACTGGCACTTCACAGGGAAAGACCGTGTTACAGAGTTAATTCCAAATACTACATGACAATAATACATTCGATCCATATTTACAGTACATTCTTACGCGCACATGAGAGGTGCAAAAGGTAATGAGAGCCAATACAGAAAAACAGTGTGAAACCCATAATGGGAAAAAAGGTGTTATTTGCATTATCTCTCTCTTTTTAAAATGACACCTGCCCACAGAAGTTGCAGTCTGGAGATACTGGAGCGCTTTGGATATAGCTGGTACTTCAGTGAACAATGAGTGCCGGATACGCATCATCAACCAGCCAACTCTCTATATGTGATTCTCCATGTCTGGACTCAATAGTATATACATTTAAATACATTTCCAAAAGCATATGCAAACAACCTTCGCTATCGGAAGCGTTTGACCAGCAGACCAACCTAGTTTATTGGGGTGGCTAAATGCAATTGTTCTGCTGGCCTTTGCTGATACCAGTAGCAAAATATTTCAATTTCAATTTGGCATTTTCTACAGATGGAACTTTCTACACACAAGCCATTATTTCACAGCAACAAAAAGAAGAAAAAAACTATAAAAAATACATTTTCACCCTTAATGGACACCTTGTATAAAGCGTTCGATGATATTAAGGGGCCAAATCTGCTTACAGAGAGAGCGCAAGAGTAGCGCGGCAGCTTGTAGACGAAGCGGTTCTATTTGCAGTACAAAGGGCGATCTGGCTTTAAATGACAGGCTATGGATGTATCGCAGGCTAGTTCCTTTCAGAGCCGACTGGGTTCCTGGAAGTCGTGATGGATGCGCACTCCCGGAGAGCACGCCCCCTGCACAGAAAGCGTTTTATTCCATGCCGCTGGCTCGCTTTGCCCGGTCAGAGCAACTGAATCCCCGACAGCCTTTGGACAACCTCCCACTAATCTTTCCACTACGTCTCAAAATATTACTACTTTTTCACCGACCAAAATCAGACTCCAGGAAACCATAAATTACACCGTCAAAACATTTGGGGGAGTGGGTTAGAATAATTCATGTCTGTTTGCATTTGCTTTCAGCAATAATAAAAAAAAAACCCTCCTGTAAAGATTATTTTTTTAGCTGCTGCCTCCACGGGAGGATTCATAATTGATACAATTAACAGATATAGAAAAAAATACTAGTTTCAGTTCATTTGCCTGAAATACCTTGGCATAATATCAAAGGCAAACTAAAACCTACTGCACATTCATTGAACATTCAATTTATAGCGTGCACATTTTGGCCTGCTGTATATCATTAAGCACAAATAATTGCTACAGTAAATCTAAATTATAACGTGGCTAAGCGGAACAGATTTTACCCACGTTCAAAACGCCCATTATCTCCCTACAACAAATACTTTGGTCCTGTCATATGACTAATATACCGATAATACTCACCTCTTTCCTTACTTCAAACCATCTGACTTAAATATGTCCACATGGATCAGCACCCATAGCTCACCTGGCAAAGACTCTACATCCCGCCATTTTTTATGCCTTAAAGTACCTCTCACACCCTGGGTGACACCACTGTGTTGGCTTCTACTAACACAAACAATCTCAGAGTGGCGCTAGACGGCAAACTTATCAACGCTGAAAATATTGGTTTTAGCCTACTGGGCTTCCAAGGGGACTGCATCTTCATACTTTCAATAGATAATACACCAGCCAGACCCCTCCATTCTGCAACCCTGGAGCGCCTGGCTGTCCCCCTCTCCATGCCTGCACCTCCCGGTCACATCGGTTGTGTGTTCTACCCCTTAGTGGCAGACTGAGGTCCCCACAGTGGTCAGAACAGCAGAGACGTTGGCCGTCTTCTGACGCAGACTGAAGATCGACCTCTTCAGACTGCATTCTGGGTCCTCCACCATTCTGGGTCCTAACACCTCAAAAGCTGTTACTTGTTTTCTGTTTTCAGAGCCTGTGGTTCATTTTGCTTGCCTACACAACATAGCTTAACACTCAGGGCCTTATTTACAGAAGACCTTTAGCATTTGCAACACCTTTTAGCACCCCAAACCAATAACATGACCAATGATTGGTCACTGCACTTGGATCCCTGATCTTCATTTGCATTTGCATTGTACACTCCACTCGATAGGTTTGTCTGCTATATGCCAGTAATGTAAAATGTAATGAATGAATAGATCTCATTATATTACAAGTATTATGCCCATAATGATGTGCTATCAAAAAATCCCTAGGCAGTCAGTCATTATTGTTGAAAGGCACAGAATGAGTGTATTACATCAATTAACACAGTAGTACATGTGTACTTTTTTTATCAATGTTGAAAACATTTATCACTGAATATTGCACACACAGTATATCCATGAAAAATTGATTAAGAAATATATCAAAACCAAAAAAAAGTGCAATATTGCACGACACATTCGATGTTTATTATGTATAGATAGGCTGCTAGAGTAGCTCAATAAATAAGATCCATTCATATGATATGCAGAATTTGCACAGCATTCCAACATTTTCTAAATCAGTCTCAAAAGGCTTAAGTAATTGCAGCCAAATGTTCAGGGAGCTAAAACCATATGGCCGTGTGCGCTCGCAGTTCCTATATTGAGATGTCCATTCGCGACGTTTCTTCTATTAATGTCTTAATCCGCACCTGGCAATTTGATTTATGCACTGCATGAACTCAGCAGCATGACTTCTGGCTCATGACACACAAGTGCAATTTATACAGGCTGTGCAAATTGCATCAGCTGCTGCGGGTGGCGTCTTATTAATATCATTAATTATGTGTCTTGTGCAAGAGTAATAATGTTCTTTGTATAGACTGTGCTAGATTCTCCATGGTCTGCCAGAGACCAAGGCAGAACAAGAGGCAATTAAACCTTTTTTGTTCCACTCAGTCAAAGAATTAGTGAAATGGGATGTATTAATGCCCAGATGTGGGACCGGACGCTTAGCAATTTCCCTTTTCAACATCCCCTCCATCTCCAATCAACTCCCATATTAAATTGAATTCATTTTTTAATCTGATGGTTATCTTGAATTTTTAAAATAACCTGCATTTAGGGAATAACCCCTCACTTCCAGCAACCGTGATGCCCACTTTAAATCTAACTGCAGGGTGTGTTTAATGTTTATACATTTTTGTTGATTCAAGAGACCAAAATCATTATTTTGCTTCAGCATCTAAAATAAGCAGTTCAAGACAAAACAGTTTTGTACGGCAGGCAATTCGGATACGGATGTTTTCCATTACTCCACTGCCTAGCAGACGGCCTTGTACAGGGCTATTTACCAAACTTTACATTGTAGTCTTTTTTTATCACACAAACCATTCATAGATATGGCTATTTACTGAAGCTATTCAGGTACCTTGTCAAGTTAATTTCTCAACAGTGCAACAATAGTGGCCCGCACCTTGGACTTGAACCTACAATGTCTGAAGTTATAGTCATAACTCTTCAATCTGTTAACCTACCACTGCTAAATTTTCTTCAGTTAAGTGTTTCAGTTAATTTAGCCACTGCTAAATTGCCTTCAGTTAAATGGTGTTAAGGCTGAACACAGTGTGAACACAGCATGTTTTCTACATTGTATCTACACAAATATTTCTTTATATGAGTATGTATTAAATTAATACCATATCTAAGGTAGCATAATGCTTTTTTTTTTGCTTCCTCCCCAATTTTGGAATGCAATATAAACGATTGTCAACAATATTTTCATGGTATAAATTCACAAAACCTACACATACTGTACATCATAATCATTAGTACAGCATAAATTGGGATATACAGATTAATGGTCGACCGATGTATCGGATTGACCGATATATCGGGCCGATATTTGCATTTCATACCATATTGGAATCTGGTGCTAAGGGCTCCGATATTGCACAGATATTTTATATATATATATATATATATACAGGTATATATTTTTTTAGTTCAGTCCTATTGTAAGGGCGGCAGTGTGGTATAATGGTTAAGGAACTGGGTTTGTAACCGAAAGGTTGCAGGTTCGATTCCCAGGTCGGACACTGCTGTTGTACCCTTGAGCAAGGTACTTCACCTGCATTGCTTCAGTATATATCCAGCTGTATCAATGGATACTATGTATAAATGCAAAAGAAATGCTGTGTAAGTCGCTCTGGATAAGAGCGTCTGCTAAATGCCTATAATGTAATGTAATGTATCCTGTGTAATTAAAATTAGTATTTTCTAAATAGGTATTTACATAAAAAATTATGAATATGCATGTTGTTGATATGTGGGATGTAAATGTTTGATGTTTAGTTGTTCAAATTTGTAGGAATTTTGTGAATTATTTGTCAAAATACCTAATGCATCCAATTTGTTGACTTAAGTGCAGTTATACGGTGTAATACATTTTTTTCACTTATATATTAAATGCATTAAAAAAAAAATGTATTCAAGCACTAATTGTAAGTATGGTAAGAGTGCTATAACCTGTTCTTCACCACCCCCATTTCACCCAAAATTCCATTTGAGGGCATATGCACCAGTATGTTCATACCTGTTGTTACGGATTGCTTCTAGCTCCGTGCTATGGAGCTGTCCCTAAAGCAGCACCAAACTGCTGTAAAAAAAAAGCTTCATAGTGCTGATGTAGAATTAGCGTTTGCTATATTATATCGGTGATATATCGGTAAAAATAGATATGTTATGCTAACTATATCGGCTAATATCGGCATATTGGTCTTCTTGTTCTCGAAGATATCGGAATCGGCATCAGCCTTGAAAAATCCATATTTGTCAACTAATACAGATCACTTATCCAACAGGCTAGTCTACAGAAATAGCCTGTGAAGTCATCATTCAAACCTTGAGAATACATTGTACTCAATTTATCAATCCAAAACAGTTCTCCACATGACAAAAATTTAGGGAGAATTCTACCATGGATTGATGAGACCTGTTCCAGTTCCCAAAAAGCAGAGCGCTGTGCTTTGCTTCAAGATAATCCTTAATCATTGCATACTCATTATTGCCAGTGCGGATTTCCATTTTGTATACAGAGATTCCTGTTCACCTACTTCTTTTTGTTCGGCCAAAATAAAAGCAAATCAACATGAATGCAACATTCATGGAGTCGGAATAAATTGTCTATGATAAAACGTTCAACCAGTGAAAGGGTGTGAATACTTACAGTTTGTTCTGTTGTTACACTGAGCACACCTCCCACACCTATGATTTCCCTGCAGGGAATGGACCAAAATTTCCTTAATCTTGTGTGCTTGTCTATATAAAAAAAGTGGAGGATTTTAAGTGATGGAGCGGAGCATACACAGTGAGTGTTTTTACATTGAATATACATTGAAAAGCCAACAATGAAGCCCAATTCAAGACTGCTAGATCAATGCTAGCTACATGTTCTGCTACTGCATAGCAGACTCATACAGAAGGGTGACAAATGAAAGGAAAAACCAACATAAAGTGTCTTAGTAAGGTATTGGGCTCCCCACGAGCCGCCAGAACAGCTTCAATGCGCCTTGGCATAGATTCTACCACTAGTCTAGCATAGATTCTAGTCTTTGGAACTCTACTGGAGGGATGAAAAACCATTCTTCCAAAAGATATTCCTTATTTGGTGTTTTGATGATGGTGGTGGAGAGCGCTAACACGTCGGTCCCATGATGTATATATCATACAAAAAGCTAATTTACTTACCAGAGATATAGTCAGAGGTTTTATGAAGTGTACAATCTCCGCAGGTGGAACCCTTTGCCGTGCTGAACACTGTGCTCACTGCCAGGTCGTAAATAGCCATGTGCACTCTGGCCACACATGCAGCCCTACAGCAACTTTGAGGAATTTGTTTGGATCAAATAGTTCCCCAAGGTTTGTATGACTTCTTCTACAGACAAGGGAGACTGGCCTGTTGGACACATCATCCGTATAATCTGTATACTTTTACATTTATAAGTACATCTTTTGATATTCCAAATGTCTATTTCTGATAGCCCATCACTCTTCATGTTGAACTGTGTATTGTGAATGCTTATCAATCTACATTATTGACAATCTTTTTAAATGCATGTTTAGCACTGCCCAGACACAGGTGAGGTGCATTGTATTTATAACTGCCACTAGCATTGTAGTATCACTCTTGTTAGTCTGACAAAGGCTATATGCCAAAACGTGCTAGCCACGGCGAAAAAAAATTTCAATGAGATGACATCTCTTCTTGTTCCTAATAGGTTTAATTGCAACGTGTGTGTCTGGCTACCAGCAGAAGTTGCATCTAAGTACAATTGGATCCTGAACAATCTCGTAATAGTGCCATTGTAGCCATCCTCCGGATCCAATAAGCGCAGGTAAAACTGTCTCACACTCCAGGATGAATTCTGTACAAAAGGGGACCCCATTCTTACATATGAATGTGTGCAAACCTTGTGTTGTGTAATGTTGTCATTGTCGCCAGTTTTGCGTTTGGCCCTGCATGGTTTGCCTGGTTGTTTTTTCCCTCCCTTTCCCATGCTGTGTACTTGATGTGATTTTTAACAAAACTTATATATCAGGCAGCTTCCTTTTTAAGGACACTAAACTAAATATTACATCGCTTGTTTAAAATGTAAAGCAAACCTTCCATTCAGTGAACCACATAGATAAGTAACTGAAACCCCTTCGCGCACTGACAATGGTTATGGGGCAAGCTTCGTCTCGTTTCATTACAATTATTGGCAATTATTGGCACCCCTGCATTTATATATAGAATAAAGTTATCATTTTTAATATTTGGTTGCATATCCTTTGCATGCCATGACTTCCTGATGTCTGTGACCCAACAACATCAAAAGACAAATTTTCCTATTGAACTCTATGGAAAAATAAGTCAGGAGAAGAAACCCTTTAAGTTATCCATCCATATCTACTGCATATCTGGCAGCAGAGTCATAGTTTAAGGCTTGTTAATAAATGCAGGGGTGCCAATAATTGAGCACACGTGGTTTTGTTAAAAATAATAATTTCTCGATGAGGGATTTTTTTTTATCATAATACATTTATTTCAATTAAAGGTTGGATTTTTCTCATTATTTCAGTGTGAGATAAAGCTAATTCACCAAACGGTGAATTTTTTACAACCCTTTTTACTCATCTTTACCAGTGCTGCCAATAATAGTGGAGGGCACTGTACATAAAAGCACAAGCATATATGCATACAAACACAAACATACACACTTACATACTGTACATGCACATACACATTTAGCTTCAGTTTCCATTGTTTTAGCTTGGTTTCAGTAATTCTTAACACCCTTTTTATTAAATTAATTGGTCTCCCTGCCAGATGAAAACAACTAATTTATTTCTGTTAACTATACAGTAGTAACAATACAGTATAGTAACAATGGCGCACAAGTGTGTGTTTATGAATTTTCTGAAAGCAATTAATGGCAAATGCCTGTAGTGTGAGATACGACAATGCGGCCTTAGATGCATCCAACAAAACTCACATAAGGGAAAAACTATCATTCATATGCGTAATATGCACGCCCACAAATATTCCTTTCCTTTTATTTAAGAAAGGTCACATTTTCTAGGCGATTCCAGTATGTGCAAGAATTGAATTGGCTTTACAGATGAAGGAACAAGTGTTTGGTGCTGCACATAGATAACTGGCAGATGGTATATTACATCAAAGCCTTTGTAAATAGAATGCCTACCCCCCGCCCCTCAATACACACACACACACACACACACACACACACACTCTCCACTGGAATGGTAACGGTTCTCAGGCTTCTGAGGATGGTGTAGTGTGGTCATAATGGATGGCCTGGTTATCCGTTCACAGTTTCTCCAGATGGCTTTTCTCCAAGGTAACGAGTGCCCTGGATACGCCCCCCCTACCAATACCACCTTGCAGAGACCATTTTCTTTTCTTTCTGTCTGAATAAAGGCCATATTTAATCTCACTGCACTTTTTTTATCCCATAATTTTTTGAATACACAAAATCTAAGGCAGAAACCTTTGAACATGCTTTTTTATGTTTGTGTCGTCACTCCCGTTTACATTTATGTCCTTTCTGAAATAAAAATAAATGGCAATGTTTGTTTAATTCCTTCAGTAAACGGTAAGGCTAAAAGGATATTGCGGTCAGCTTCGAACCTGGGATTGAACCTGTTGAACTAGTGGAGTAAAGGGGATAAAATAGATATCATTTCTGTGCATGTTTATTTCTGCCGGGATTAAGGAAGCAGGCATGTGGCATGCCATTTATTGACACACCTGCCAGCAAAGCAGAATAATTGAAAATCAATACAAGACTTGTAAAATGCCTTTTAGTCTTTCAGTCACAGTGAATCATTATGCATGTCAGAAATAGACTGATTTAATGAAGCAGGCTAACTAGTATCACAGTATAGTAGTACAAAAACTATAGATTTGTGCGCTTACCAAATGTGCAGCACAACCTCATAACACATCAAAACACAAAATGTGTCCTCCGACTGCGCTCTATGCGAGATTAGCTGCAGCCTGTGTTGTGAAAAAAAGCAGCAGATGACACCACGTGTTTCGGAGGAGAACCGTGGATGTCTACACTCTCCCGAATGGGCAGTAGGGTTCGCGCAATGCCACCTGGCTGCGGCTGCAGACGATCGGCTATTCCAAACTGGGGTGGGAATGGGATATGCTCAGCCCCGCGACGGGTGCCAAATTAATATTTAAGAAAATCCGAACTAATAAATGAACGCAGAGTGCACCAAAATAACCAGACTCAATAAAGGCTCAGTGTAATTCATTACCACAAGTTGAAAATGGAGAGATTATTTTATGCCGAGCGTAAGATGAGCATGAGACCAGTGTCCTAAAAGGGTAATTCGTGTTGTAGCGTGATTGGATGGCTTGGCTTTGATCATCCCGCACACCACCACTTGACCGCGTGAAGCCTACATGTAGGAGTGATTCAAGCTCCAAATATAACCGCACATCGCAGGCAGTTGCTGGTCAGACATCCAGGAGCGAACGCCAGGCGATACAGATCTCAGCGGTCAGGCGACACCTTGCCCGCTAAAATGCCGTCCACATATAGAACCACTGGTCTCCCGCCTGAGTCCACGACGACTGCCAGCTCCCAAAAGAGGTTCTCAAAAAAATCATGCAAGGATCTCAAATTATGTTACCTCCAAATTCCATTGTATTTATATGCAGTACTTCTTTAGCAAGCAATAAGGGCAATCTGGATTGTGGTAACATCGATCATTGAGCTGATGGTAAGAGCTGCAGACTGTTTCTATGTTTAAAGTGGTTATGATTTTTCCTCGGCCTATGGGTCAAATGACAGTTTGATGACAGTCTTTTGTTTTTTAGTTACAACTTGCCTGAAAAGCACTCGAGAGATTCAAACATTTCTCGTGCGTCTATTTGCAAAGTACTTAATGCAACTTGGCAGGCCGTTGTGTGGCGTTGGTGGCTACTTTGTTTTTATGCGACCGCAATATGGAATATATTGTAAATTTAACTTTGACCACAGACCTGCCAAGTGGTCATTTAGTCTGAAACTAAGCCATGTACGGAAAAAAGCACCACTTTCAAAAAGCATCGTCTCTTGGAAAGCACGGTCATGACGTAGGTCGAGTAAAAGCACCACGGCCTTCTCACTTGGATGCGCCAGAAGCTTATTCAGCCTAGTCACTCACACAGACCGTTGTTTGCTCTCTGGAATAGAGTGTGAAACCCTCGGCAGACAGTGTACAGGTTTGTAAAGAGTCTTACATTGTTCATTAGAACACACTGAGTAAGTCTGAGTCATTTTCCTTTGTTTCGTTTGTGAATGTCAAACAAGTAGAGCGCAGCTGGCGAGGAGCGAGGCCAGACTAACCTCATTCTCCGGCTCGTCTCCCTCCAAAAGGGCTGGGGGAAACGTTGAAATGCTCACGCGCAGCAAAGGCAAGCACTTTGGACACGCTGAATAGGGTCCGGCAGTGGAATGGTGCGACTCTTTTGTCAAAATGCTAATGTTTAGCGTTCGCCCTATATAGATGCTCCAAAAAACAATAGCCGTGAGACGACGTTTCAATTCAAGTTCAACCTTTGTCGGGAATGTTTAAAAACAATGCATACATTACACACACACCTACATTCGTACGTACAGGACACATCTTAGGTCTGCCCGTAGGGTGAGTGCACCTTTGACGGTCACATTAACAGTATTGCCGCAGTAAAAGTAGCAACCAAAAATCCTCACATCCTACCTACAGGCCCAAATCTCATTCTTGATCTAATTAACCACTGTTGAAATTAAATACAATTCCATAAGGATTCAGCACCTTTGATTCAGCTGCACGAGTTGTTTGGGTCGAACGGGCACAGTGCCTTTACTAGCCTCCCAGCTCCTTCCCACTGGCTTGTACAGCCATTATCCTTTCCTTCTTCCTCACTATTACATCATTGAGAGGCTGTATGATCTAGTGGCTAGAAAACTAGACATGTGACCACGAAGGAGGTTGCTGGTTTGAATCTCAGTGGCCACTGTTCCATTGAGGATACCACTTAACAGGACTGGCTTAAAGCAATTTTCTTTAAATAAAAGGTGTGGCGGATTATGTGACCAATGCAGTTCCCATTACGAACAGTCTGCCAAGCTCACCAATGTTGAGAAGACTAAATTGAAATTATACTTCTTTGAAATAGTGTTGTTCCCAGTAGAGGCAGATTGCTACTTGAACTGCCAAGTTCATTTCCATTGTCATCAACACTCTTGGCCTGGCGTGAACGCTGCTGAACTGTGATGGTGATAGTGTCAAAGCACCTCATTTTCAAATCAGTTACAGAAGGTGAGAGGGGCAGCTTCAGGTAGCACTGGGGGGGGGGGGGCGGCAAAGGTTCCGGATCATTCTGTGGCATGTGTTCAACCAGATGTTTGGGGCAGACTGTGACATGCCTTTGAATGTTTCCGCAAGTGAGAGTTAGCACCACTGCGGATCAGCTGGGATTTTGACAGCTGGCTCAGAATCTTGTAAGTGAACAAGAAACTTACACCTTCATATTGATGGGTAACTGGATACAATTTTGCTACTTCCCGCCTGCACTAGAAACAGATATACTGCCATAAAAATACATACATTTTTAAGATGGTCTTCGTTATTTTTTCCAGAACAGCCACAGCCAGGAAATACCGTAAGATTATTATAGTCTCTGTCTCAACCCACAAATCAGTATGTTTTATGGGGAAACAATGAACGGAATGAAAATTTGTTTAAAATAAGTTCCAGACTACAGAGTACTGTCGCCTACATTAGCCGAAACGGCAGCGGTGCGCTAACGGTGTCGGCGTGACCGCGATTCCAACTGCTGTGCGCTCCCAGGAGGTGACACACGTAAAAACCGTGACCTAAAATTGCCCCCCCCCCCCCCTTCATCCTCTGCTGCTGACATCATTTGCGCTGCTCACATCTTTTGTCGCCCGAGGCAGGCCTCTTTCATTCGCCCGTTCTGTAGTTTCAAATATGGCCAGGTTCTGTTCACACCTGATTGACCCTCCCACATCTGGCATGTCACACTATCTGGAGTTGCACATCCATCTGTGGAACATCTGTGGGAAAAACCCAAAATAGGAGATAAAGGTTTGCTTCCAGGATTGAACTCAAAGCGGATACATGTCCCTCCCCAAAGGCATTTTCATGAAGCCTCAGGCTCCCGTAGGCTAATTAATGCACAGAATAGACTCTACATTTCACCCATTTAAAAATAAACCAACTAGTTTTCAGTACTGGACTACGTGTCTGTTGAGCATTGTGAAAACAGTCAACAGGAACTGTGTGTTTACATCTCATCTATGACAGCTAGGTAGCTGAGCTGTTGGGTTAACACGAGAAAACTGCTGCCTCATTCTTTACCCAGGTCAACCGATGACCTACTTTCTCATATGTTCAAATAGGAAAAAAGACAAAAGAGGTAAAAAGAGTTGTGCTCCTCGGCGATCAGTCAATTCAGAAACCGGGCCACCAGCGAAAAGTTTGTGTCTATGGAATGTTCCAATATTCCCAAAAAGGAGCAAACATCTGGTTATGAATCAGGGCTCAGCTGCCTCGATGACAATCCAGAGTCACCGACACGGCCTATACAATGCTTCTCTGCTCCATCCATTTGTTCACTCCCAGTGATAGACGGCAGAGCACAGACTATGCTGAAAGACTCTTGTGAATGCACTGCTGTGATTTCTGCCATTAGTTCATGGCAGGTACTGCTTAATGTAAAGGAATGTATCAATGACTTGTAGTGTTTTCAGTGACTTCAGCTGATGATTAGAACCATGGTGTTTTTCTGTGAAGAGTAAAGTCTTTTAGTTGGTTCACATGAGCCAGTGACTGACAGAATGCCATGGCCCCACCCACAATGGGGTCATGAAGTTTCACACTCCTATCACATGTGTGCACCAGCCAATTCAAATGTTAGAAAGTAGGCTACTTGCACAGAATCCCTATCCACAAGACAAAGTGGCACATCTATTTCTATACAGCAGTAAAATGCCCACAATTACTTAAAACTCCCCTATCCCCTATTATTCACAGATTAACATGGCTTCTTTATTCATTTTTTCACTGAAATTACCCATATTTCCAGAACAGCAAACATTCCACCTTACAATACAATTTTGTATATGTAAAAATCAGTGCATTTTTTCTTCAGCAGTATAATCATTATAATAAAGCAGTCAAGTATTCAATTTATGTATGCAATATGCCTACCATACCCCCTCTAAACATAATTGAATTGGCTGCAATTATCATGTTGAACACAACAACAAAGAAATTGGAAATCGGAGATCATAAACAGGCAAACCCACTGGGTGTTAGCAGGGAGACCAGAGTCTACAGCTATTGGGTCAAACCGTGAAAATAAGCCACGTGTTATCTGGCCATCTTTGGCCCAAACCCTCCAAAAATAATTATTTCCACATAAAATCGATTACCAGTGCATCTGAACCGCACCTATGTTTAAAAAAAATTATAATAATTTAAATCACTTTTCTCAGATGCAATCTCCCACAATGCAAGAGTGTGCAGTGTGCACACGACAGAATGTGGTGACTTGGGTTTCGTCACACGGCGGCAGCCTGTGATTAATTTACACGGCATAAAGCCCCTGTGATTTGGTTATGCTCTCCCCAAATACAATAATAACCATGGTTAGCAGAGAACATGCATTCGCGCAGCGCGTTGATTATCGCTTTCCGTCCAGCGACGGATCGTTACGTCACCTGGACCAAACCCAGGGGAGAGGGTTCGTCAGCACAAGAGAACAAAAGAAAAAGCCGTCGTCGGTAACGCACGAGGTAAAAATAAAAGAATACTCAAAAATAATAAAATAGACAAAATAACAAAAACATTTTCTGCTGGTTTGAAAACAACTGCCCATGTTGGAGGCAAAATATATATTTCAGGGAAGCCTTACTGCAGATTTGCATGCATGTTTTGAATAAAATCCCCTTGATGACAAAGGATGACCAACCCTTTGAGCGAGTTGAAATATCTAATACAGCTGTATCTAAACTGAGCTTATTTCATTCTGATGATGATAAACTATGGCCAAATGAGATCATTGATTATATAGGACAGTGAGCTAAAATAATGTAATTTGACACTTGCATGAGTGTATTAGAAAGCACTAAAAGGATTATGGGACTTTCTCATAGCAAAGTAGATGGGTTGCTGATCTGTCTAGTTTCACCACCATCCCTGTACCTGCCTTGACCCACTTTATGTTCATACTGTATCAATATTTCATCATCCCCCTCTTAACACAAGGTCCACTTGGCCTTCTTCAATGGGAGGAGAGTTGGTGGGAGTGGGAGGGACGTAGATGTTGAGAGTGAAAGAGAGCATGGCCAATGGGAGAGAAGGTAAGAGAGCGGCCAATGAGAAAAACAGTGAAAGTGCAACCAATGGAAGATGGAGAAATAGTGAGAGAGAGAGAGAAGAGTGCCATTAGCAATAATTTATAGAATGTATTTCAGTCCCGTCCAGGTTCAGCGAGTTCAGCCAAGTTAATAAGTGACAGCACCGACGGTATTCCAGGAATCCGCCCAGCCCCCTCCCCCGAACGCTTCCCCGGAGCTTCAGAGAGCTCTCGCCACGCCTCCCCTCCGGCAGTTCACCTGACGAGGCACTATCCTGCTCGCTTCAATCAAACATGCCGAAAGCAACTCGCCCGGGCTGCGGCCTCTCCAATTTTGCAGTCTAACATCAGGGAATCTCCACTTTCATCTCTTAGCATGGGCACTTGCTAGCGACACACGGAACAAACACGCCGTCTGAGCCGATCAAGCTTATCCATAGCACAGGCAGATTTACACACTCACTGGCGAACCGCAGACGGCGAGTGGCCCCATCTGCCCTGTCCGCTGCTAATCACCCAAGCCAGATGGGTTAGCAGACTTTACGCGAGGTTGTTTTCAGCACAATACTGGCTATGCCGCTAACACATACAGTGCACTGTGGTGGCAGCAACCCATCCATTTTTTTTGACAAATTGCTATCCAAAATTTCCACTGAGGTAGGCAGTGTGCGAATAATGAGGATTGAGAGACATTGAGAGAGGAAATGTATGGCAACATGACTTAATCAAGACAAGTATAACTCAAGGGGGCAGAAAAATCTCCTTTTATAAAACAGTCAGGTCGCCCCCGCCTCCACAGCAATACGTGCAAAGGCCTAGTTCATCTAAAAACACGCAACGCACAAAGCAAAAGGTAAATGTATTCAGCAGTATTATGGTACTTTAAGAAAAACAAAATGCAGTCCAGGGAAATGTCAATCATAACAATAGATTTCTTGCAAGGGCAACTAAAAGTGGTACGTGCTTGGTTCCAACAAGTAAACATTTCCCATTAAAAAAAAGTTAATTTACATTTACAATGATTAAACACATTCTGATTGAAAAATGTATTTAGATACGTTCCCCACCACAGTTCTGAGAACAGCCCCAAGTAACCGTTAATAAGACCAATCGCGCAGATCAGCACAGTCAGCTCTCACTGAGGTGTTCATTATTTATTAAGCTTTTGTTGACTAAATGATAGATTTAATGTACACTTGTACAATCCACTTTGCCCATCTAAAGGCAGCATCATTGAGACAATCCACTTTGCCCATCTAAAGGCAGCCTCATTCATGTTCTGGCTAGATTCGGTGCCATGCACCATATTTATGATCGTGATCTCAACTAATTTTGCTGTAATGCATTTTGGGGTGGGGAACTGTTCTTTTCAAAAGTATCTTCTCTGAATGCATTTAAACCACATAGCCATTAAAAAAAAGAACAAATTTAAAAAAAATTGAAAGCCTATTTTGCACTTAAGGTGGTAGAGGGATAAATACTAAACATAAACCTGCAGATTAATAACAGTATTTCTTTAAGTTTCAGTTAAATTATATAGCAATATTACAATGCTTAATTATATTACATGATTTATATTACAATATTATATTTTATCATTTGTATTGGTTCAGTTTTTGGTGTTTGAATACTTAAGATTAGGAAAACCCCGGCACCCTCCCAACGGTGAATATGACGTCCCGGATGCTTCAGTGACAGTCACGCGGGTACGAAGCATGTGGGCATGCTCAGACAAGGCCTTCACACTTCAAAGATGCACGCTCTCGCACGAGGAACACTTCCCTGAACTTGATAATTAGAGAAAAAAACACCTCTACAACACTGACTGAAACCTCTCACGACATACTAAGATCCTATCCAATCACATCCATTGTTGAATACCAGTTGAAAAAAAAAAAAGAGACAAATGCGATGCCGCCCTCTTTAGCAGACAATCTTGTTGATATGATAACCAGTTTAATATCGCCCTAGATCTTAAATTTAAAAATTGATAATAATTATCTTTTATTTGCTTATTTAGCAGGCATCTTGTGTCCACAATGACTTACGCAATGCCTGGAACCTTGCTCAAGGGAACACTGGCACTGCTGCATGTGAAGTCGCAACCGATGCAAGCCAAGTTAAAACGGCAGTTTGGTAAGAGCAGCGGGCTGTTAAAATCCTAGGTGTGGCACTGGATTAGCATCCCTTGTTTATTGCCCTTTCCCAATCCTCTTTACCTATTGCCCTTTCCTTCCTCTTACAGAACAAAATGCTATTCTGAATGGAATGATCAACGTGATATCAAAGCCTGGTAAATGGCAAAACTGTCGTCATGCTGCGCAACCGGGCTGTAAGCAGATGGTGTTTTTGCTGATATGTTAATTTAAAAGTACATTAAAAAATAATTATGTTTAAAATGAGGAATACAGATAACAGTATGCAAGCATTTAGAGAGAGCATGTTTATTTTTTTTATAAATGTTCTAATATTACATTACAGGTCATTTGAACTGTGATGCCTTACCAATGAAATATGTCATCAAATTACAAATGGCATTGCTATTACACATACCATCACTGCTCTCAGACATACTAAACTTATATTACAGACATTAAAAAAAAAAGTTGACAGATGGACAGAAACAGACAAAATGTAGAGCAGATGCCCTGATAAAAGTTGAATCTGTAGTGCACAATGCTGAATGTTGGTTTAGTCTCTAATCAAATACGTTTTACTATGATAGAGTACATTTTTATAAACTTATAAACTGAAGAGCTGGATGAACGCCGACCGCAAAAAAATTAATTGCGATGCAGCTGTGTTCATATTGTAAGAATGTGCTTTTAATATATACATCGAAGAACATTTGGTCGTGGAACATGCAGATGATATTGTGCGTTTGTGTATTGGGGATTGTGCAGATGACGACCTGACCAATCAAAACCAATCAGGCAGCGGCTAAGACCGCACCCCCCCCAGGACTACTCAATGCAAATGCACCTATAAGAACTGTATAAAAGCACAACTAAAAAGAGTGTTCCTTGAACATTTTGTATCCTTGCATGTGTTCCTAATATGGCCGTGTCAATTAAACCTTCCTGGCTTTTTGTCGCAAGCATCGGGTCCGTCTCTTCAATAATATGGAGGTTTTAACATTTCGAATCGACTAGCAATATCACGTCCTGGGACAGAACGAGACAGAGCAACACAGTACAACATGGCTACATATGGAAGCTCTAGTTATACCCCCTTCGTTCCAAGATATCTTCAAGTCCTCAGACACACCGGGACTGCAGCCATCCTCTCTATGACCTAAGACAGGGCCCTGTCCTTGAGTTGCCCTGGGTGCTTATTTTCTTACAACCAACAAGTGCAATTCCCAAAGTACAATGAGCTCTTATATAAACCCTTCAAACAACTCTTTGTCCTGGTTTAGAATATGTACCAATTTAGAATTCAACACTGCTGCGTATGTTGATTGAATGAGTAAACAAAATGGTAAAGACACCATGGAGAAACTGAACAGCTACAGGATGCTGCTTCATACAGACCGATGTAGGTAAATATTCTTTTTGATTAACCCCTTCGCGCATATGCCAAATTTGGTAAATTCTCGCCTATTTAGGGAGTGTTCTATTTAAGGCTTTATAACTCCAGATGTGAGCGTCACAGAAACTTGGAAAATGGCTTAAATGAAACAAGACAGTACAATTTACAATACTAACTCAGATTAGTTTATTTTCATAATTTAGGTCAAAATAAATTGCCACAAATGCAAAGAAAACTTGACAAAAATGCAAAACAAATTAGTTTTTTTTTAGTTTGCAATAAAATACTGAGAGCTACATATGTGAAACAGGTAAAAAATATACATTTCTTGGATCATAACCTCCTTGTCCACAAGTTTGCAAAATCTGAGGGTGATATGCAGAACTACTACAATTCTATGATACAAAATATACGCAGTGTACCCTGCTGTCCCTTAGTGTCTCCAAATGTTTCCAAAATTGTGCACTGCTGTAAATCATAAAATAATGATATATTTAACAAATCAACTGTTTTGGCTCATAAAACTCACTTTTTCATTATTTTCAAGTGAAAATGATCTTTCATCAGTATAGGGTGATACATATCTATGGGTCTAAACACCTATCCAAAACCTGTCATAAAATAAATCAAATATTTGTCCATTATAAAGCATATACACATTCACACTCACTCCAAAAAATGTTTTACATTGATGTAGCACATATGCACAGTAAATGTCTGACAATTTCAGTGATACATTTTTGTGATAAATCGTGACAATTATCAAATACCTTTGAGCACAATCTCGATCGTAGCCACCATGCAGCATATCGGCATTCTTTTTTATCTGTAATCACACCTGATGCAGTAGTGTCCTCCAACCTTCAGAGTCCATGTGAAATGCTAATATGACAGCCAATCAGAAGCATGGCCTAGCAGCAGCAAAAACATGATCATCACATGATCATATGGAAGCTGCATGGCCTTGCCGTGGTTTGGTGTCATGTCTAATTTGCAACCCTAGTGCTGGAGAGCCATAAGCCCTGCTGGTGTTTGTTTTCACCCAATTCAGACTTAAATAACCAGGTGAAGCTAGTTAACTGTGTCTGTGGCTCTCCATGACCAGGGTTGTAGACTCCTGATCTAGTACATCAAAATGTCCCCCTCCCATTGGAGTTTCACTAGCGCATCAGTAAGTTTAAAGAAAATAAACTAAAAGAATGCTGATATTCCACATGGTGGCATGATTATTATCGCTCAGAACAATATTAGATTTATAAAAATTGTTATAGTTAACGCCCCGCCCTAATACCATGGTTGCAGAACATTGGCACTCATCTATTTAACAGTGTACAACCTCAGATTTTGAGGACCAAAAAACCACTACTCCAACAAGTGGCCTTTCTTTCCCAGGAAAATCTTGTTATGTAAGCATTAGTCATTCCACACCCCTGCTGAAAGTCTCCTCTTTGAATGTTGTGCTCCAGCACTCCACGGACAGATGTCAATCCCAGAATCCTCAGCTCAATACAACAATAGAGGGCGGTTTCTACAATGGCAGCCGGATGCCTTCAAACTACAGTATACCCTTCTTTCTGTGGTGCTTTGGTTAAAGGGAACAAAAGGAACACGCATTCGATATTATTTATTCAATTAAGCAATAATATTAGCATTTATTTGTTTGCATCCATATCCACGTCATGCTCTGATAAATTTTACCTGGTGTTTTATGAAGTCAGACTGCTGATGTTTCTAGGAAAATGGGAAAGAGGCTTCACACTGTATCCACAAACAGGTCCAAAAGCTTTCAGGGTTACATTCTGCAGGTGAGCACCCTAAACAGGCCGGATTCAGAGATGGCCACCTTAAGTCACACGCTTAAGTGCCTCTCCTGCGCGGATTTAACACGGCATGAGATACGCCGTATTCTAACCTGTGCTACGCGGGTGCGTTTCTCAACATGTGGGTGGCACAGTGCATGATATTCTAATGACCTGTTTCTTGTACCTGCCCCCTGGGTATACATTTTCAACGTGTCAGTGGCATTGCCTTTAATAACCGCATTTGCCTTTGTAAAATCCTACCTTTGTGCATCGTAGTTGCTCTTGCGTGATGGGGAAGGCAGTGAACGTATTACTCCATCACATTGATAAAATGATCATAGCTCCTATTGTTGACTTGGATATACCCATTGGATATCACATAATCAAATGAAATAATCGCTGGACAGTGGTTGGTTGCACGCAACATTATTAAGTAAACAAATGAATCATTGGATTTACTGAATGTTGAATCTTTTTTTTTACGATTTACCTAATAAAGTCATGTAGCCTACGGTGGTTGAACACAATAGCCTATATGCGACGTCTTAAATTTTGGAGAAGCCGTGCTGATACAAATCATCTCTCTGTCAAAGCGAATATGATCCAGACACTGTCTATCAATTAATCCATCTAATATTGGTCTGGTATGATATACCAGCAGACGATCAATCATAGCCTACTTTTACATATTTGTCTTTTTATGACAGCTCTGATAATTGCAAGTTAGCTATATGCAAATGAAAATATGACCAATATTATGTTCAAATAACATACACTCATTCCAATATCCATTTATGCAAAAGATGCTGTGTTTTTCATAATAATCTATTGGCGGCGCTAGACATAAACTTGCAGACACACCTCATTTTCCTCAAATCTCCACCCCGCACGCGTAATGCCGCATATATACTGGAGAGACGCTTAAAACAGCGGATAAGTCAAATGTCTGAATCAAAAATAGCTTAAGCTACGTGGAATTTCAGGAGTAAGTCCCATTTGCACGCGCTTATCTCAACTCTGAATCTGGCCCTAAGAGTTTAACAATATCTATTCCATCACTTATGTGCAAAAAGTACAAAGATAACAATGTTAAATTGGCTAACATTGCACTGTAAAACATCCCAGAAGTTATTTTGAGGGCAACTATGGTTCCTTTTTTTCCCCCTCTTTGCTTGACAAACAGCGTTATGTTAGGGCAGACTGGCTAACATTTCCATACAGCACAGTCCAGTATTTTTAGCATGGCCTTCTCCACTCAAATATCCAGTTACAATGGAAAGAATAGAGCATTTTTTAAGTGCTCCGTTTTACCACTTGCAAATGTTTGCTTACACATAAAGTGCATGAAATGATGGATAACACTTCAAACATCTCACTTCAGTGGGTAAAATACTCTTTACTGGATAGCATTTGCTCAGCTTTATACGAAGTGGTTTTATTAAGAACAGGAAGTATATTTAAAGGGTAACGTTTAAATATGTCATTAAAAGTTCTTCAGCTCTGCTACAGTAACACCCATACCTCAGAGTGTACTTTTCCCCTTTCCTCCCTGTTATGTTCAACAGTTTCAAACATTTCAATTTTAACACATGTCAGAAAACTGAGAACTGCGGATGCATCTTTTGTGGTCCCGAATTGGGTCATTTCAGGCGAAACACTATAAGGCGCATGCTAAAGCGATTAGCAAAGTCACCATTTCAACCCGCAGCAGTAAACATGCTTCCCGAATGAAGATTTCACAACCGATTTTACCTAAATGTCACATTTGTGCTTACCACTGTAAGGTAATTAAATGTAATATACCACAGATAAATGATGAGATGAGAACTTCCACAAAGCAGGACATGAAAAAACGAAACAAAAAATTATGTCCGAACGGCATCGAATGCAATTTGAACAGACCCAACCTCAGCTTGCCTCTTTAGGGTGTGCTTATGGTTGTGGCTGCCTGCCCATTACCTTCCCTGGGGTGACTGTGATCCTGGGATGGCATGCCTCCTCTCTGTAGGGTCTACCTCCCTCTGCATGCCAGCAATGTGCCAAAATAAATCTACGCTGACAGCTCTCCCCAAGGAGTTCACTAGACGTGACCTTATACAAGCCTCGTCAAGTGCATTCCTTTGTCTAGTGAGCCTGTGAGCAGATTTACTCTGACCACCCCCCCCCGCCCCCCGTTTTCCCCATCCCCCACCTCAATACAGTCCCTCCCCCATCACCCATCTTGGCCTTGCTTGTGTTTCTCTCATACATGATGTCACATGACTCAACAAATCCATCTGCTCAGAGCAGGCTGAGTCTTGGAGCCTAAATAGAACTATGGCAGCCCCCTGAGTCTGCAAAGAGTAACCCCGCCCCCCTCGCCCTTTTGGAGGTTCAGATTACATACACATAAGGGTTCACATATTCTCATAAAATAGACGAGGGAAAAGAGGGAGAGGGCCCATCAAAATTGGATGAATGAGACACGTGAGAAATCTGTCCTCCTATTGCTTTCAGAGCACACGCCCCTCCCAGATACCTAAAAAGATTAAAAACGAGCAACTACCCGCGTGCCAGAAACCAAAAGCAAATACTCTGATGAGAAGGGGCGACAGGGGACTTACGATGGAGAAATGACCAAAACAAAAAAAGGTCACACATTACCACAAATGTTCCTCCAATCGGCAAATGCACGGAACTCGGTATGCAGTAAACGGCAGCTGGCTTTGGCAGTCTTAGATGGCAACGTGCTGCTTCACAATGAGCAATTCGCTGGCACAAAGGATTATCTTTACAATATTTATTGGCCGTTTACCATATGTTTCACACCCTGAGAGATCCATGCGGGTGTTCCAGTCAGTCATCTGGTTCCTATCTGAGCACAAACCTTCTTCTCTAGCAGACATTGCACAGCTAGAGCTGGCAATGGGACAGTGGTCAGAGGAGGGTCTAACAGTGCCTAATCCCAGTCAGTAAGTAGTGGTCCCCAGGTCAGCTGTACCACAATTCTTAACCATGGTGACAGTAGTCTGTCAGCATACAGTCCGATCTTGGACCAGCACTCACAGGCACATTTTAACCGGACACCGTATCCAATAAAAGGGAGCAACTCTTGTAATTACAAAGAAATGCAACTCACTCTCATGGATAGGGTGGGCTGCCGTTGGTGTGCGTCGGGGTTCGGGCAGAGCATGGACTGATTTGCTTTGCTTATTGACCGAAAGTGAGTACATTAAAGAATAAATGAGAAAATAAAATGTGTAGGTAAACTTTTAATTAAATTAACTTACTGTCCAATTACTTTTTCACACAACCGATTGTCTATTTCATGATAATATATTATGGCTCAATGCGCCTATTATTATTCCACAATTTTTTTCCTATTTGGAACGTGCAATTATAATTTTAAGCCTATCCCATTGCCAAAACATTCCTCTGTCAATTCACTAGTGTGCACAAAAGTAAGCTGTAGGGGTGGTCTGGACCAATGGGTTCTATCAGCTCATTCTAACTACTAAGAGCAAATACTTCACCTGGATACACCAAACAGGAGCCATGGTCTTCCAAAATTTGACCACAGGTAGAATCAGCCTGTTACCTGGAAAGATGTGAAACCACTGCTCAAAATGTTTTTAGTCCGAAAAAATAAAGAGCGGTGAAATTTCCGCATGGTGACTGTACTTTCTTGCACCGGTGGTGCCTTGGAGTCTTCCTCTAAGAGCCAGTCTGGAATAACAAACTACAAAACCTCCCACTGAAAGCCCTTCGTCTCCGCTCGATAGCCCTCTGTGCTGAGAAACCCAGTGTTGTCTCCCCCGCCGTTATTCAGCACAATGCGCTGTGAAGAATGTGGTCGTGTTACATTAATAAATGGGGCTAAAAACAGATCAAGATATTTGCATTAGCTTACGGGTTGTGAGAGATTACCTATGCATCGCATTGGACAAAGCCAATTGTGTCCTGCAGACTGCAAATCAGTCAGAAAACGATGTTTAATTCCAGCTTCATCGCTAGCTGGCAAAGTCCAAGCTATAGGTCCTAGTCTGCGCTCCTGGTGAGCACCTTTAGTATGTGAGCCGCTTGGAAGCTAAGACCCTGACAGCTTATTGGATCATACAGTCACACATTTTACCGAGAACATTCCAGATGTTTACAATGCACAAATTCTGTGGCAATCTTGAAGTGTGGCTAACAAATGTCCCACAAGCCAGCCTCACGGTGACAGATACACCGGTCTTTTTCACCTTGGCTTGTGTCTTTCCTTAAAATATTAAATTATGTGCCCCGTCGCCAAAACAACATCAGAGTCACATGACATCCCTGCCGAACTGTAGATATATAGGTTATCCATCAGATGATCAATCGGTCTCAACAGATGCGGACACTCCTGTTGTCTGACATTAGATCATCACGAGGTCCAAACAAAGTGACGCCTCAGTCAGTGTGTTCAGAACCCTTGCTTTTTAACCACAATCAACTTTACTAAGCTCTTAACCCTAAGCCACAACCTAAACTATGAGACTAATATGAGACTGCCTTTGCGCACAAAGAATAAGCGGATATTACTTTTTTTTAAACTTTTTCATGCACTTAATCTACATGTAAAGCCATTAATAGGATTTCAGGTTACTTCTGCACAAGCAACATCATGGGTTTTCCCCTTGTAGAAGATAAGTATAATTAGAATTGTAATTACGTTCAAAAAATGTTACAGTAATAACACATTTTTTTTCACTTCCTTTTTAAAAAAAAGAAAATGCATTAAAATATTTTCATAGGTAGATTCTAGAGACTTGGCAGAAAGTTTGGATGCCACGTTCCAAAAGCGCCCGTCGATTTCTTCACTTTAGACTCTTTTTGGGCTTTTCCTACATTGTAGAATTTTGATATGAATGACCATATGCCATTACAATTATTGGTTGGACAGAAACTCAAAGAGCACTATAAAAACAGGCAGTGGATGTTTTTTTCTAATACACCTAATGGAGCCTGTTAATATCTTTCATTCTGACAATTCGACCACACCCACAAAGAACAATTATGTTAAATAACAAGATAAATAGATAAATAATAATACAACTCACTAATCTCTTTCATAAATGTTCCTACATGTGCACTGAATTTGATTTCTTCCAGAGATTCTTGATTCACTGACATATAGTATGTCATCCAACTAAATACAATACCTTGGGTTGACTTCAAAAGACCTGAAATGACATAAATCTGACCACTTAATTTCAAGCATAAATTACAAATGCATGATGAAATGCAACTATGTCATAAGACTGCCAATCTTTGTTTCCCCAAAGAACACACACTGTGTCTGGTGTTATGGCTTTTACAGCCTGTGTTCCAGTTTCCTGAGAATTGTAATACCCAGAATTAGGATCTTATCTAGCTTTGGGTACCATTTAAGAATGTCAAAGGCAGAATTAGAAAAGACAGACTGGTGATAAACAGATCTGTTTAAACTGAATAATACTGCCAAATATCATACCTTCTCACCTTAGGATTTCAGGTTTTTTGAAAATATTTTCTGTCTAATCCATGTCTTCT
Source organism: Ilyophis sp. 1 JC-2022 (assembly GCA_022702515.1). Classification (NCBI taxonomy): domain Eukaryota; kingdom Metazoa; phylum Chordata; class Actinopteri; order Anguilliformes; family Synaphobranchidae; genus Ilyophis; species Ilyophis sp. 1 JC-2022. The sequence continues at coordinate 19,994,813 of CM040406.1, read as the reverse complement.
TGCACTGTTTACAGCACATAAGATTAGTGGCAGGTGATATTACTGATATTATTACATAACACCACTGTTGCAATTTCAACCTTGATACACCTTTTCACCCAAATCGTATAGAGATTGTCCATGATACTCTTCTGAAAAGCCAATCTGGTATTATCGCAAGCCAACTAAAATGCTAAACAGTGTTCCTTGCTTTGAAAAGCAATTAGCTGTAATGATATTTCAAGAAATTGTGTTGTACTTTGTCACTATACTGAACTGCAATAAAGCTGCATTGTACACTCGAATATTTTTTTTGGACCGCCTTTAGCTTTGATTACGGCGCGCATTTGTCGTGGCATTGTTTCGACAACCTTATGCACAACATTTATTTCATCCAGAGTTGCATTCATTTTTGGCCAATATCTTGTATTGATGATGGTACAGTCGAACCACTCCATAAAGTCTTCTCCAGCACATCCCAAAGACTTTCAATGGGGTTAAGGTCAGGTCAGGTGGCCAATTCATGTGTGAAAATGATTCCTCATGCTCCCTGAACCACTTTTTCACAATTTGAGCCCGATGAATCTTGGCATTGTCGTCCTGAAATATGCCCGTTGATGGAATAACCTGGACATTCAGTACATTCAGGTACTCGGCTGACTTCATTGTATTGCTGCATAATGCTGCTGAGCCTAGACCTGACCAATTGAAGCAATCCCAGATCATAACACTGCCTGCAGAGTAGGGGTGGGACAATGCACCGGTGCATCGCCGCGGTGCATCGATCCGAATGTGTAAATACAACTGCATCGATCTGTAAGATTCGAATCGATAAGCATCGATTAATATCGCATTTTAAATGAATGTGCACATGTATTCATTTATTCAAAAATTATTTTAAATATATATTTCTAAGACACGACTACTTTTAAAACTGTTTTGACCAGCTTCAATCCATGTTTCTGCTCCAACCCCAACGTAAGCGTGCGTTGAAAGTAGCGTCAATGAGACGGACAGATCTGAGCGAAATGGCTAGCTGCGTGCTCGCTGAGTGCGACAAAAGAGACAGAAACTTACAGAACTTGCGATGTTCCGAACAGAAAATCAGTGGTATGGAAGCATTTCGGGTTTAGAAAGAAGGAGGGTGTACTTGACAAAACCGCTGCAATATGCAAGATCTGCCAAGTAGAAATCAGATACACAGGCAACACCGCAAACATGATAAACCATTTGAGCCGACGATACACAATTAACGTGAAGGACAGCAAGCGCGTTAGCAAGCTAAACTCGGGAGTCATTGACACTTCCCCTGAGTTTCCTGGAGAAATGGCCAAACAGTTCTATTTTTTTGTATAATTGTTTTTATTAGTTTTTATACACATACCGTGTCCAGACAGTTAATTGTAAAGTGCTTTCTGATATTTAAATTTAAACCATTTTCTATTCAAAATCAAGTAGACGTTCGAGACAAACTAAAATAGTAAGACTATTTCCAATGTCTTACGTTTAATTAATTATTACTACGTTAACTGTCCGATTCACTTAATGAATGTCGTGGAACCTAGATACACCATACCATGCAGAAAACATTTTAGTGAAAAATGTATACCTGCTCTGTATGAAGAGGTGAATAAAACTGTTCGACTCCTTGCAAAACGCTACGAGAGTAGCTTTAACTACGGATGGATGGGCATCTTGCTCCACCGAAGTTCTAGATCGTACTAAGATTTAGGAAAGTACTATGCATGACACTAACCTATAGGCTATTTCATTTTTCTTGCCCCAGTTTAGTAATTGTTATACATTTTGCCATTTTCATTTTGTTAATAAAGGAACTGTATTAGGGTACCATGTCTGACACTGTTTGAAAAACAATAACCTAAATAGGGCAACTTTAGAAAATACACTGTTAGTCATGTTTATTGCTGCATTATTTGCTGCAGACAGCTGCAAAATGTATGGCATGCCTTAACAATAAACATAATGCTGTGAACTTGGTGTAAGGTTCTAATTGAATATTTAATTACTGCTGAATGTATCGGTATCAAATCACATTAGCATGCCTATTACTTTTTTTAAAGTATCTAAATTAATCGAACCGAATCGAATCGAATCGAATCGTGGTCAAACGTAAGATATTATGATGCATCGAACCTTTGCCTAAAGAATCGGAAACGAATCGAATCGTTATGAGATTGAATCGTCCCACCCCTACTGCAGAGGCTTGTACAGTGGGCACTATGCATGACGGGTGCAACGGCGACTTTTTTTTTGGCCAAGCAGTGTATTTTCCCCCATTGTTTTTGGTCAACTATTGTCGCTCGGTTCTAGCCATATCAGGTTTGTGATAGTAAAAAAATATAAAAGTAAAACTTTGCATTCTTGTATCTAAAAAGATGGCTTTCACAAAGGTAAATCGGTTAATATGAAATTTGGGGTTTCATTTCCCTACAAATATTCAATTGAAAAAATGGCTGTTGTTCTACAGCAGGGGTGTCAAACTCATTTTCACCCCGGGCCACATCAGCATTATGGTTGCCCTCAAAGGGCCGGTTGATTTTCGCGGACCTCGATTGTAATTGTTGACGGGGGGGTGCAATTAAGAATTTTCGCGGACCTAGATTGTAATTGTTGACGGGGGGGGGGGGGGGGGGGTGCAATAAAATGGCGGGCCCCATTCCCCGGAAAATAATTAAGTTCTCGCGGGCCACATAAAATGACGTGGCGGGCCGGATTCGGCCCGCGGGCCTTGAGTTTGACACCTATGTTCTACAGCATCTTGAAAAATCTTGGGGTGACATGGGGTCATGACCTAGGAAAGCTGTATGTATAGGATTCTGCTGTCACATCCTTGACTGAGGCAGCTGTACAGCTCCAGACCTACAAATGTGTCACCATGAGGGTAAGGCGGAAAATTTCAAGCATCGTAAGTCACCAGTCAGTCTGCTGAGTGAGTAACCAAAGGCAAACGCACTTACTTATCATGCTAGGCAGACATCTTGTTTTCCCTTTAGACAAAACCACTTTTTTGGGGGGGGCGGAACTTATAATATATCAGATGAATCCATCAGATGAATCCCTTTAGAATCCTCCTGGTCTAACAACCCTTTAATGGTATCAGAAAAACCAATCTTCCCTCTTTATTAGACAGATGCGACAACTCCAGTGTTATTGTTATACGCCCTAGTTATTGCATGAAGAGTCAGAGCACACATAGCAGCGGTGAATTGTTATAACCGATTTCTATTTGTTTCCTAAATAACTCAACTGTGAAAAGTAGCCAAATAAACACACAGGTGGAGAAGTGCATGTCGGTGTTCAACATCAACAAAACAATCAAAGTATAGATGAGAGTTCTGTCAATTGAGACACAGTACTTTTTAGTCAAAACACTAATCAGCCTCACAAGAAAGGAAAAAAGAGATTGAGAGAGAGAGAGAGAAAAAAAGAGAGAGAATGTACGGAAGCTTCTGTTTCTACATGCCTTGTCAGACTTGGACACTGTCCTTCCAGGTGCATTTTTGACACTGATATGGTCCTTTATATATTTTTTGGAGTAATAGCAATGAATGAACTGAGGGGCAGCATCTTATCTTGTATTACTTTCTAATCTAGGTTACATTCACATCAAAAAAGATGAAGGGACTGGTGTCACTAAAACATTGGGAAATTGCTGCCTGGAAAATGTAGCACCGGGAGGTTTTACTAATTTTATTCTCTGTGGTACTGTGTAACACCTCAGGATAGTTCTGTCAACAAATATTTTCCACATGTCTTTGGTATAAATGCTTTACAGTTTCAGAGTTCAAAGACAGGGTAATCCGAGCTGATGCATCAGAATGAGAAATGCTCTCCACAGGAGAATGTCAATGTCAATTCCAAATGACAGCCTCATCATACGGCAACATAATTAATGTTCGGCACCTTAATGTTTTCCATGTCAAAGTAGAATTTTTTTTTTTCTGATGGCCCCGTTATTTGATTTGATTGTGTCTTCCCTGAGGAGAGACACATGTATTTGTATACAGTGAAAGATACGAGAGACATTTAAGTGGCACCTGTGGTTCTCTGAAGGGGAAAAATTGATTTTAGTGGTGTACACATGTATTTGTATTTTGTATTTGTAAAAAGATGACTCTCAATGCTTGGTGTCTGACCTTTACCAAACACCTGTACAAATTGAAACATTGAGTATTACGCAAATTGCCATTTTGCATGATGATCAAAAAACCTGAAGAATTAGGCCTGCTTCTTCAGACGGCAGGCCTAAACTGAAAACGGTATGCTCAGCTTCTTCAAATTGCACTCAACCAGGCTCAGCTCTGAGAAAAACAAGTGACAAAGCATGCGGTTTTACGCTCTCTGTTTGCGATTATCTGAGAAAATACAGGAGATCAGAGAGGACATGTGCTGCGAGTTTGAAAATTCCCGCACGGTTGTGTATTCCTCCACTGCTGAATGTAAAAGACAAAGGAAAAGACCCAGATGCCAAAAATTGTGATGACATCACCGGGGATTAAACGAAGGCAGGTCTGAAGCTACAAAGAAACCTGAGAGCGATTCCTGTTCATTTCAGCATCTGGTAACGGGACAGTGAGTCACTCTGCGCCGCAGAATGTGACAGGAAGTGGGCGCTACGCCCCTGAAACCCCCCCCCACCCCAACACCACCACCTACCACTTAGCTAGCACCTGTATAAGTCTCACAGGATGCAAACCCAGAGCCGTGTCAACCCTCCCCACCCCTGCTTTCCTCTTCTTCACGACTTTAAATACACGAGCGCTACAGATTCTGCAGTTTAAACAAAAACAAACAAAACTGACAAAAGCAATCGTACACCTTTTAAATTTCAGATTTTCCATTTCACCAGTGACTAATCCTTTCTCCAGGATATTTCTTGTTTTGTCTTGTTCAGGAGGAGAAGAAAACAGACAGGCATGAAAGTCATAGCAAGGCTTATGATAGCCAAAAATTAACAATAAGAACAAAAACAAAAACAGGGTTCTATATGTAATGCATTCCAAAGTAAGTACAGTCCCACTGCACACGTGTGCACAAGTACCAAGTCACATATTGTAAACATTGAGAGTTAGATGAAACGAATACAAGTATGAAGACAAGGGGAGTTTCTCTTTTCACGAGAAGCCCCAATTCTTCCTCCATTGTGAAATTCAAACCAGGCCTAACACAGCTATTTCCTGGGTATTAAAGTTAAACCTAACAAATTACTTCACATGTGGATGTAATATTTGGAGAACGTTTTAACCAAATGTGAGTTCTGTTGACATGAGTAAGTCTGTATAATAAATGAAATGCTACACGTATCTCAAACATTGTCTTGAGTTTTACGCTTATTATTTAATTCCTTGAATATGCACCATATGTTTCAGGACATTAGGACAAGTTCAAGCTAATGTTCTGGTATTGCAATAATCTGCTGAAGAAATGCCTAAGAAGCTAAATGGAAGATAGGAAAGTCACCCTGGTTAATCTGTCAATCAAGAAACACATACTGAATGACCTGTATTTCAGGAATACATGACTATGTATATTACCATCAAATCTGATTTAAAATGCCTTTGTGCATAATACGCAATTTATCCAAACTATGCTGTCTTTGAACAAATTGCAATTCATTTCTGAAAAATATGGTTGATGAATCATTTACCTGTCTTTCACAGATGCATTTTTCTTTCACCTCCAGAAAATATCAGTGCCATATTAGGTCTTCAACACATGCTCAACAGGTCCCCAAAAGCATAAAAATAGCATGCTAAACTTGTTGTTTATCCCTAGAGCAATTGAAAAGCTACATTCAATACAGAGCGTGTGTACAGCTCACTGGCTGCTGTACACATCGGGATTGTTTGGTTTTGTACAAGCGGCTCCGCTGCGAAGCACAAGGGACACAAATGAGTCCACAAACGACTGCAACCTTGGCCACTGCCTTCAATACCTCTGGGACACTGTCCGAAATCTGGGAGTTCAGCTTACGGGCTGAATGGTGCTGGCAGACAGACAACAATAACTTGGGTTCATCTGAGTTTCTCTCTTCTTCCTTTCAGTTCAAAACAATGATCTCATCTCACCCCTTACTCCTCTCTAACAATAATTTTAAACATCTTCCAACGACTTGAATGCTTGCTGCTCATTTCACATGTTCCATTTAAACATATCACCATAAAGCTCAGTAATCACTACGATTAACTCACCAAATTGAAACTGAGAAGAAAATGCTTGCAAGTCAAAGTTAACAACAAATGTTGATTGAATACCGGAAAATGTAATAGGGACAATAATGGGACAATTATTCCACCTATATAGTGAGTGAGTGCGGGCAGTTGATCAGTAAGCTAGTATGCATGCCATAGATTGAGTGAGTGAGGCGGTCAGTCTAGGAGAGTGTGAGGGGGTGAACGAGTGAGCCAACACATCAGTGGGTGAGTGAGTGATTGAACGGTCCCTGACGACGCTTTTATACTGCAGCCACCTACAGGAGTCCTCAGCAGAGGAAATATTGACAAGCCTTGTAGCCCACACACTCTCACACACTTCCCCAAAGCTCTACTTAACACAAAACAAATGACACTAATATACTTCAGACTAAGCTTGCCATGGATGCAGCAGAGAATCAGTCACCCTCAATGAAAATAAGTCAAGGCCATCCATTGACCCACACCAGCCTTCTAAATATGAACCCTGAGCAGAGGAAGTTCTTAGTTTGGCTTAAAAGGTGCTACATTTCTTTAAGCTGAAACCATTCCCAGTTAGAAAGAACTGTTACCTTGGAAATACTTTAATGTATAGCCCTCTTATGCTTTACAGGGAATGCTATCTGAACAACAATTCATAGTTTGCAGCAATATTTTCAGTCACACATATTAAAGTGTGATTTGAAATGAAGTTAATGTCTTCTGCAAAAAATACTATAAGTACTTGAAAATGATCCCCCAGGAAATGCATTTAGCAGGACATACCAAGCACATACTGAACCAGTGTGACTTCAGTGGCATCCAACCAAAACGCTTTCTCTGGAATTCATATTCTTTCGAGGACAGAGATCATTTAAAATTATTGTACACCACTAAAATCTATTTTTCCCCTTCAGAGAACCACAGGTGCCATTTAAATGTCTCTCATATCTTTCACTGTAGAACTGGTGCCAATCTAGGACTGACTGGAGGCTGGAGCTGGCTGATCATAGCTATAGCTATTAATGTCATATTCAATGTGGGACATCGTACTGCATATGTCTACTTTTGGTTACTTTGCTCCATCAGCAGTGGTGATGTGCTGCCTTCCGTGCTCCATTTTATGTCCTCAGAGTTTTTAGTGCCAGCACTTTAAAAACATTTTTTTATTCATCCAGGTGAGTCCCACTGAGATAAAATGTGTACTTTGGGGTGGTAAGTGATGACATGCGCTGTCATGGCACCGACGATGTGGAAAGTGAATTTACGCATGTGCAATTTTTGTTAGTCTTGTTTTGTTCATTCTGGGAAAAAAACCACTTTCACCAACATAAAGTAATCGTTTTCCTTATTCTATGTCGTTTCTATGGCAACCAAACTGTTGGCAGCCATTTTGATATATGTGGTTGTTATGTGCTTGGGCTTCAGCCACACAGCTCATGCAACTCTCCCCACATCAGTGCAACAGTCAGACCCAGGGGACTAATAGCAGTATCTTAACACTGTTCAAAATACGAGTAACGCCAAATGACAGGCATCATATGCAATACCATAGGCTATACTGCATACCCTCAGTTTCCCAGTATGTGGTTGTTTCTCATGCTTTGTGTTGCACATCCATAAAGATGTTTTTCTTACTGTATTCCTGTCAATAGCGAAACAAAAAAGGAGCCCTGTGAAATGTTATTTTAACAACCCTGATGTGATGCGAATGTCTGAAGCAAACATGTATACTAGGTATTTTGAAATGTACAAAACAGCCCATCCAAATATCTTTGTGAACTTAACTGAGAAATAGGTATTATTTGCCAGAAAGTTTACTTTAAAGTCAATATTTTATGGCTTGTCCTTAAATCCTTTCCCCATTTTCTCCTATTTGCATGATGAATTAACTGTATTACGCTCTGACAGTAAGTACAGCTCTACCATGTACAGCGATGGCAGCGGACGGCAGTGGTGACAGTTTTCCACATGATAAACAGAATGCTGTCACTGTCTCTCTTTGAAAAAACATGCAAGCACATTGTAAATAACTATGGAGCACTTATGTAGCTGTAACATGAGGAGCCCTGGTCTTACTTGGCTAATCGCATACGTACCCTTGACATTTTGAGACTGTAGCACCCATCCTTTACCAGCTGAGACGCTTTGGAACCTGTGTGCTCTTATAACATTCATGAAGATAGAAATGTACAGGCTACAGCCTGTACTAGTACAAGATGACCTTGTTGAATTTCATTAAGATCATTCATGTCATTACAGGTTAAGTTAGATTCAATCATTAAATGAATTAACGACCATCGAGACTGGAACAAACAATTAGATAATAAATCCATCTTAATCTGCGAATCAGTACTACCGTCAACTATTTCATTGATTTATTTCAGGAGGACAAACAAAGTGCCCATCCACTCCACTAAAAGTGGCACTGTGCTGCCGAGATCACTCAGTACCTCAGAAGATATGCCAAATCCGCGCTTTATTTCCGATGACTTCATAACCAAAATTGTTTTACGCGCGGCACTTTCTGTAATGATCGACTGCGCTCTTGGATTAGGGAGCGGTACCTTGCTCAGGTGTACCATGGAAGGGCTTCCAGTTAATGCGATACTCCTCTGCCACTATACGGGACACTCGAAATTAGCATAGCACTTTAGACTCATCAGCATTCTAGTGGCACATTCGCATTGTTTCCTGACTGCCCTGTGGGTGACCCACCGCCAAGCCAAGGCTGTCTTTAGAGAGGGGACACCGTGTCCAAATGCCAGCTGCACCCTGTTCAACATGCTCCTTCAGCTGTGCGCAAGAAAGAGGGCAATGGTAGCCAGCAGTGTGCTACTGCCCCTTCCGTTCTTTGATTCCCCCCCCCCAAGTATTTTACTATCCAGCTTATTACCTATAAACTTTCACTTGTTGCAATGATAAACTTTCACTCTTTGACAAAAATGACAAAAATGTGGGGCAGAAGATAAAGCAGGCCCGGTAATACCCCCTCGGTTTTAGGTCTGGATTGATAATGCCGGCCAGAGAAATTGACGTTGACAGCACGTAGTAGGACTGAACAAACCGCAGAGCAAATGAGCAAGGGACAAAGTCCTCTTAAATTTCTGAATCCTGTACAGAGCACATGCCTCACACTAGCTGGAGCAGAGTCATGCATACCTCTGCGCTGACGTGTTAGAACAACACGAACATGTTTTGATACTGCTGAGGTTTGCATGTGGGGTCATTCCAATAAAGAAGATATCTGTAAATAACCCATTGAAGTACCAGAAATGAAAACACAGCCTACATATTAGACATTTGTCATATAGGATTCATTTTATTATTCTGTGAACTGTATTTTTGCTCTGGTCAATTCCTATTTAGTCGGTGGAAAAAATATTATTTGAGAGAAAACAATAACTAATACGTCATTGAAAAAGCCTGATATGGCTGTTAACTGAGGTAACCTGAATGGTGTGCTTTTCAAGATATTCAAGTCAGGAAATGTGAGTACGTTTAAAGTCAACATCTTTGAATCACTTCACACAAGTCTCAACAAATGCTAGTCAACGCATTGCAGCAGCTCAGGGATTGAGGGTGTCCCACAAAGCAGCAAGTTTTCTTGTACTCACCACCCACGTCAAACCATAAGCAACTTAGAGGGCACCTGAGGCTTCTGTCTTCTCTGTCAAATTGGCAGTGGCTTTGTTTTCAACTACCGTTCAATTAACATTAACTTGCGTAATTCATTTTCATTGCAGGTGCTTGCACATCAAGAGACTGGCATTCTGTGCGCATCACAAATGACCTATCCATATAGCAGGACACTAATTAAAGTAATTCAGGTGAAGCAACTTGTTGAATTACACAGCCTTTAGCAATACGTCCAGTCCCAAAACCACTACTTCACTCTACAGTGCACTACGGCTTACCTGAGTGCAAGAGTAAAACACAGTTAAGAGGCAAACGTGACCAGTGATGGGTGAGTGAGGTTTCATCACCCCCATAAGTATACCAACATTGAGCTAGCAATTATCGACCTAATTCAACCTGACAAATTATATTACATAGTAACAGAAAAACAATGGTTGTTTCAAATCAGTGAGTCACTGATGGTATACAGTAGATCCCTATATTTTTGGATTAAGGAAGCCTCATTCTTCTACTAACTGTTAGTACAAAACATCATATGCATTGCTATTGGTTCTAACGCAGTCAGAGTATTTTCATTCATATTAGCAGGTACCTTGATATGCAGACTGACAGAAATATTATGATAATGCAATGGTCAATTTGTGTGAGCTAGCCAAGGTTAACTTTATTACACAGCCGGTTACTATTTGGTGTTGGTAACTTGGCAATGACACAACAGGGAGTTGGTTTCATGCCAGGCTATGATTTACTGCAACGTGATATTTTTTACACCATGAGTATGGCAGAGAGAAATAATCAAGCATGTGGCCATCTGGGCTGTCAATCTGAATTTTAGGTGACCCTTGAGAAATTTAAGTTCAACAGTCTGGCAATAAGCACAGACATATGATTATACGTATATACAATTTGAGACGAATTATAAGTTGATCTTCAGTGCAAAACAATAAAATTATGTCGTTAAGCATAAGTGTGGAGGACGTGAAATATGGAAGCAGAAATGACATCATGACTGATGCTTACTGACATATTTAATTTATCTTGCACATTGTGCAGCTTATTTTGGACCATACTACAAAGGTTACAATAGACCAGGACTCTTACAGACAAAAACACAGTCTAATATGGATGCAGGCTAGGCTAAAACAGCTGTCCAAAAGCACAGGGGTGGAGAGGCTGTATGGTGCGGTCGGACTATGTCTTCTCACAGTGTGGCCCCGGGTTCAATTCCCCGCCACAAAACTCTCCGCACTGTGATCTGTATTGTGATCCTTATTTGCCGCTGTCTAAATAATGTGAAAGCATGCTAAGAAAGGTGCTGCTCATTTTTTTTTATACAGTGAAAGACATAATTAATATTGGAGGATAATTAGATAGTAAAAAATGAACAAAATGACAATTGCCCCACCATGCTCTACAGACAGATACAATTATGTCTCATTTGGCCAGCGCTAGAATGAAAATGGCATTGTTCATTTTCATAAATGTCATATATATGAACATCCTTGTAAACTTATATTTGTACCATAAGAAAAATCAAGGAGAAAACGGGCAGACAGAAAGAAAATATCTTGGTGTCAGGCAATTCCGAGCCCTCTCCAATACAAATTTAATCCCATCTGCCCAGATGTTCTTCAACTTTATTTTTACCCTCAATATATTCTTATAAAATGTAATGACGTTTGAGAAATATTTTAAATATATTTAGCTCTATTTCTTCTGATGTGTTTGTTTAAGAAATAAAGAATTTCTCTAAATGAATCCCTATTAATTTGTTTCCTTCCCTTAGGTCTCCCAAAAAAAAATTCATAGATACAACTTTAAGAAGTAGCTTTTTAAAAATACCCTAAGGGCAAAGACCACAGTGGAAGATGGTGAAACTCAAAATCTGATGTAATAGAGGCAGATTCAGTGCAAATATTATTCTATAAAAAGTGGATCACCAAAAATTTGGTGTGTGTTGTTTGTGTGTGTGTCGTAGAATGCAGTTAGTTCGGCAGTAATGCATAGACTGTCGTAAGTGATGTCACTCCCTGAGATTCGAAAAGCAGTCTTTAGCCTCTTGGCAGGGGGCGTGTGCCTTTAGTTAAAAGGACTAGCACTCTGTTCAGGAGTGCGACTTGGTGTGCAGCGAGACCGTGGTTCGATCACCTTCGACCGTGGTTCAGATCACCTTCGACCGTGGTTCAGATCGCATCTAAGCACAATGTTTTGTGTGTGTGTTTGCACTACGTGACTGCCATATATGCTGAGATACCTTCCAGAAAAAGATAGATCTGACTTATGGTGAAATCTGCTTGCACACACTCATGAAGGGAAAGGAGGAGAACAATCATTAATCCCAATTGCTACAGGGGTGTAAATTGATGCACTAGTATGCTCTATGCATTTTGTTGACCCCCCCCTGATGTATGCTGATGTAAAATTGCTCACTTGATGGCATTTGAGATTGATTGATTGATTTGACACCATTTCTCCATAGAAAATCTCACCATACTTCAGAGTGCTTGGTCCTCACTTTCCTTTCAACAGGGTTCAGGTCAGGGGACTTTGCAAAACCTTGAATCTGTGGTCAGTGAACCATGTTTGTGTAGATTTTGACATATGCTTTGGATCATTGTCTTGCTAGAAGATTCAACCACTACCTCCTTTTCGCCTTCGGGCAGAGGCAGCCAGACTTTGGTCTAAAATGCTGGTATTTGATGGGAGTCCGTGATGCCATGTATCTTAACACAGTTCCCAGTTCCTTACGAAAAATAGCCCACAACGTCACAAGTTGTGATCCACCACCATACTTCACAGTGGGAATAAGGCTCTTTTTCTGCATAACTATGCCTCTTATTACACCAAACCCACGTTTGGTATTTACTGCCAAAAAGTTCAATTTTCATCTCATCTGACCATAGCACCTGGTACTAATCCAGATTCCAGTTACATTTAACAAACTCCAGGTGCTTATGTTTGTAGTAAGATGACAGCAGAGGCTTTCTTCTGGCTAGTCTTCTAAATCAGCGGTCCCCAACCTTTTTTGGGCCACGGACCGGTTTCACGTAAGACAATATTTTCATGGACCGGCCTTCAAGGTGTGGGGGGATAAATATGACGAAATAAAATGATACGACTGGCATAAAAACAAATATAAAGTGCATAAAAAATACGACTCACCATCTCAAGAGACACAGACGCACAGATGGATGGTTCCGGTCATTTAAAAATATAAAACATCTTTCAGATTCTGAATAAAAAAATATTTGATTGATTATCAGTCTTTCTGTGCGGCCCGGTACCAAATGACCCACGGACCGGTACCGGTCCGCGGACCGGTGGTTGGGGACCGCTGTTCTAAATAGCTTGTTGGCATAGAGGTGCTGTCTAACTGTACTTTTGGAGACTTGGATACAACCAACTTCTGAAATTCTCCAACTGTGATCCTTGTGATCCAAATGTTTGCCTCTCTGCACTTGCGTCCTCTTCCAGGCAGGTTCATCACAGCTCCAGTTGCATTCAACTTCTTAATTATTGCCGTGATAGTGGAAATGGGTATTTTCAGAAATTAAGCTATTTTTCTATAGCAATTGCCTGATTTATGAAGGTCAACAACCTTTTGTATCACTTCCTTTGCCTACTCTCTGATGTTTCCCATGTTGATGGAGGGCCAAGGGGTTTTAGCCTGTGTGTCACCTCATATTTATACCCCAGTGAATCAGGAAAGATTCGGTTTTTTTATCATATTTTGAGTGTAAGGTCACGCTGATGAATGACAAAGACATTTGTTATGGGCTTTTTTGTATTTTCTCGGGTTGCCAATAATTCTGGTGAGCACTGTACTTATGATAGACATTAGACAGAGTTTTGCTGTGTACACTCTTTAAAGTGTAAAAGACAAGAATATTATATTGCCAAGCAAATTACTTTATTGACGGAGGACAAGTAACTGTGTAGACAATTGATTTTGAAATTGTAAAGATAAGTAGTCGAGAGCAAGTGTCAATGTACATATACGTTTTGTGTTAAACAGGAATTCTCACCTACATCATTATTATGAAAGTCAATAAGTCAGTCTTTATCAAGTGCATTGTCTTTATCATTTAAGAAAGCACTGAAACCTATCGTGTGGTGTCTCCAGGTAAGATTCAACTTTAGAAAACAAGTAATGTCTTCTTTTTGCAGAGGCTATTGCGGAAGCCAAACAACAAATTTGCATTACACATGGATTTTATAAGCGTTATTAACATTATTTTTGTTTTGGAAGCAATATGAATTATTTATATTTTTCTGGTCCATTACTTTTTAGACAAACATGTTGCATTTGGGCCAAATTCTTTGTTGATATTTCCGAACAATCAATACATGAAGCATGTTAGGGCCATATGATATGATTTGTAGAAATGTAGACTGTATTAATAGTGTCCAAAGCATATTTGTAAACAATGTAACATTAGATACCAATATTCATACACTATGTGTATGCCACATGTCAGTGTCTCTGTCATTGTTACTGTCATTCTCTTACCATAGGACGCCTCATTTAACTTTACATAATTGTAATTCAAAAGCACAAACGTTTTTTTTCCATATCCAAAGTGTCTTACCATAGCTTAGATGACATGCTATTGAAAATAATTTAAATAAAATTCATGGACCACAAAAATCTATCTTCATTTTGGAAAACACGCTACATGAAAAACTCTTGTCTGCTTTGCATTGCTACATTACCATGCTTACTGATCTACCTCAAAATTGCGCTACCATGGAATGGCTCATACAGTTAATTCCGGAAGCTAAAGTCTTTCAAAGCGTTTCTCTGTGTGCTGAACATATTGTGTCGCCGCATAAAGGTAGTTTCACAGCACTTTCTCACGTGAATCGTGTGATTTGGTAGGTACAAAGTCCGATTTTTACATTTCTGACAAGTATTTACTTGGATGGTTTTGAAACCTAATCAACCCACATTCATATATTTTGTCTGAACACACAAAGACATACACTACAGTATCACGAGGTTAACCAAGCCTGGTGAGCAGGAAAGCCAGAGCCACAGGCCACATAAGCACGGGCGTTGTTATTTTAATTCCGCGTCTTTATTGTTTCTCAATAAACGATTTTGTGGGTTGCATTTACTGACACCTGACATACATTGGTGACTTTAACATGTTCCACCGTGAACACAAACCCATATACACGACTGTCATCGTATCCGACTTTGTCCTCGTTTTCTTTTTCTTCCAATCAGGCTAAGAGCATTCGGTGGCTTGTTATTTTTAGAAGCATGTCACTATCATTTAAAAATAGGATGGTATGCAGGAGAGGCGACTCGTTCCAAACTCTCATGGAACGAGAGTTTCATATTCTCCATGATGCCGCCATCACAAAACTCTTAATAGTGACTAAATTAAACCACGGTATTTACATTCAGTGACACAATCCGACTATGTGTTCTTGTACTTTCAACACGGTATGCACTTACACAGTCAGGTAGCACTAGCATACAGACAAAGGGATGTTTTAACTGTATTAGATTATATTGATATTCCCACGGTAGCTGCTGTTTCTCTGCATCTGACCAAAATAAATAAATAGATTATTCTTAAGTAAAAAAAACAAGATAATTATGCAATGAGTAGATCATCCGCTATATGTAAGCTTGGCTGTGCATTTCAATCCCTGGTTCGTTATAGCTGGTCCATTGGCTTTTGTAGGCGGAAGCTTTAATGTCTGAGTCTCTTTAATCGCATGAATGCATGGAAACGAGGAAACTAACATTTCAAACTATTTCCATTAAATGCGGTATCATATTGCTTTCTAAGCGACATTGACTTATGCTCGTATTGGAATTTTATGCTATCACTTTTGTGTATGTGTGTCTCAGTTGATGCAACACAAACAGACGCTACGAAGCGTTCAGGACGGTGCAAACTCATTCATAACAGTTCGAATAATTTCTACAATATGCACTGATAGCGGCTGCAGAACAATTGATGCACAGATAATTTTATAGTAGATCTACAGCAATGAAAGCATTAAATAACACGTATAAAACACCTCGTTTTAAGGCAGAACAGAAATACTTATGAATAATAGGCTAAACACTAATACAACATTTGTAAACATGCATTTCATTATACACGGCTGATAAAAAGTAAAATTGTTACACTTTTAAATCCCAAAGCGGCCTAATTCAAAGATACATCGCAATGTACCTCATTGCACTTGCAAACAAGGATAAATTGCGCCTTATATAAATGTTTTTATAATCAAATATAGACTGCTAGTTATTTTAACGTATTGTTTAGTTGAACACTTTACATCAGTGAAACGTGGAGCCCATACAGTAAAAAAAAATAAAGAAAAAAAAAGGTCCGAGTCCCATAAACGCTTTTTTTGTTGTTATTTTTGCACACAGGCTAACTGAGATCAAAGGCTTTGATACAACGACTGGTAAGAAACAATGGTGGGTAATATATACAAATACAACAATGATTATTTAAAATGTCCCCTGCCTATCACAAAGCACGAATAGAATATAAGGTTGCTTCAAATTTCATTCATGTGATTAATATCCTGATACATATTTAATTTTCTTCCCAAGTTCACCGAAGAAAGCCTTTGCAGTGAATACGAGGGCGGGAATGCGATAGCGATAGGGGGGCGGGGGGGTTGCCTTAACCATGGTCGAGTGATCGGTCAAGGCCGCCTGCAACTGACAGCTTCTTTTCTCTCAACGAAAACAAGAGTCCATGCCTGCCCTCCCCCCGGCACTAGGCTACACAGTCTGCACCTCCTCCTTCTCTCTCTCAACGCGCTGCATCCAACAACATGCAAAACGCAAACCCCCAGCACCCTGCCACTGGACTAGCCGCGCGACAGGATGTGGAATCCTAACATTTTCAGTCTTCCACTCAATAAATTCTCTCAATATGAATAAAGCCAGCTTTGGCCAGTGTAATAGGAAATCGGAACGCAGCCGTGCACCGCACATTCAGAACTACCTGCATGCCTTTCACGACGTCTTGTCTCATCTTCGGACGCAATCTATGGCATTTAGAGATTTACAGAGCCCACCCAAAGTACCAGCTACTTTTAAACGGCACAAGCCGTCATGCATTTGGCTAGGCAGACTTTGCTTTCAATGTTATTTAAAACAATGGAAAGACGAAACGGCTAGCACGAACGCTGCTGAACAAAATAATTTCAGAAAAGTAATTTTTGTAGCGTTTACCTTTTAACTTTCGCTTTTCCCGTGCAATCCAGCCTTATTGTCCGTGTTTACCAAATTAGATTTTTTTCACATGGTGGGCGACTTCCAGAGTTCCTCAATGCCTCCATGCTGCTGGGAGATTCTCAATACACTATAATGTTTTTAGTAAAAAATAATAATTATAAAAAGTGGGTATTATTATTATTTGTTGTTGTTATTGTTCAGGTTTCGTGTCGGTCCAGTACCGCGTGCTGCTGGTCTCTGCTGTTTGCTACACTAGTCTAATGGAACGCCTACTCTCAATCGCTACATTGTTGACATTCGAGCACTGACGTCATTCTAACTCTCATTCACAACAATACGCGATGTAGATTGCGTTGGCGCCCCAAGCGATTAGCTACCTACTCAAAGAAATATCCGCAGCCGGAGTTGGTGAATCGCCATAACGAGTGCGCGCAGCGCGCAACCACCCGTCTTTACAGCAGACTCACGAGTAGGAGAATTCTCTATGAGCAGAAGTGCCCGCGCCATGAGTAATGAGGTGTACGCACTCAGTTATTCTAAACGAAGATCAATTCTCCGCAGAATCTGCGCAGATTCCAAGATCTTTGTGGTATCTTCACCGTGACTGAGTCAGTCGATTATTTTTGCACACTGTTCGCAGTTCCAAGTGAAATCGCCAGAAGTGAATCATGGCAACGTGTGTCAAGTTATTGCTTATATACGATATATAGCTGCCCACATGTGAAATATCACAAATAAAAACACAGTACAACTACAAGTAAATAAATAAATAAACTGAAGGCTCTGTATACGTGCAGATAATGTTGCTATAGATTGGGAAATTTCAGATTAATAGACAATTGTCCGTCATTCAGATATTGTGTCCTATGTCTGTCTGTGAGGTTCTTTTCCAAGTCAATGAACTTTTGCCAGTGGCCAGAAATCTTAGCTGTCCCAGATGATTCTCAAACATAATCCTGCTCTCTCACCAGGACATGACAGGACAAGTTATCCACAGTGAGTAGTTTGCAGATGCCTTGGCATCTGCACTGACATCAGCAAACAAGAACATATTTTAGCTGCAATCTCATTCACCCCTGTGGTGCTGATCAGGTTCATTGACTTTTACACATGCACACACTCACACACTTAAGAGACTTATCAAGCAATTGAACATCTTGTTGATTCCTTTTTTTCTGATTGATTTGGCCAATGATTGATTTGTTTAATCAGATAACCATACTCATACTACTACTACTATGAATAATAATAATAATAATAATAATTATTATTATTATTGCAATGTTTATTAGGACAGCAGAATCCTTGTCGATCTTCAAAAGTAGACCCTGGACCCAACTCTTCAGACTGTATCATGGTTCCCATCCCACCCCCTAACATTACTACTTTTTGTACTAGTTTACGTCATGGCATTTTAAAAATAGTTTTAGGATTTTCGTCTCAGGGCTTGTTATCACTGTCGTAGGCACAGGTGGGACAGGATGGATTGTAAATAGTATCCTGGCCCACCCACCCTGGCTGAATCACCCGACCCTTGTGAATGGCCACCTAGGTAGGTCTGGCCCACCTAGTTCTAATCAGGCCGAACTATATAAACATATATTTCTGGCTATGCTGCTGCTCGTTATGTATGTATTCAGGATTTGCATCTTGCTTAACATAGTTAATCTGCGTTAACGCTTTAGTGATGTTACATATGGTTACACTGGTCCGAAAATGTTGTTAGCCAAGTCTGGCACTATTATTCAGTCATTCTGGTGAATGGACTTATGTTCTACATTGAAAGTCACTCTGGATTAGAGCAACTGCTAAATGAATGTAATGCAATGGCAAGTCTGTGGAGGACTGAGTCAGGACCTTGACCAAAACTGTAGACCACGGCACTGCAGAAGCACTTGCAGTCGGGTGACACAATGTGCAATCACAGAAAGCATAAAGGACAACCCGTTTGTGTTTTCTTCTTGACGTCTTGTGACTTTAAAGCCATCATAATCAATGAAGACAGAAGCAGTAACAACAAAGTACAAGTAAAAAAAGAAGGGTACTACATGTGTATAAAGCTAAAACGGAGGCTGCCATAGCACGGCAGCCTCATCATCAATTTACCTGACTTGTTTGTTTTGATCTTCACTAGGACCCTATCTAACCTCTCTTTGCACCCCCTACCATGTGTCTAACCCCCATTCCTCTGTGCTCTATGCCTCGCCCTAGAAGGTCCAACCACCGCAGGTGCAGCCCGGCTAACCTGGTCTGCCCACCCCTGTCCTCTTATAAGAAACTCTCAGTGGTGGGTGGACTATGGAACTGCCGGTCAGCTGTCCAGAAAGCTGACTTCATCACTGCCTATGCCAAGATGAAGTCCCTCCACTTCCTGGCTCTCACTGAGACCTGGATCACTCCAGATAACACGGCCACTCCAGCTGCTCTGTCTGATGGCTACTCCTTTTCACACACCCCCAGGGCCACTGGCTGAGGCAGGGGCTCTGGTTTACTTATCTCTCAGTCCTGGAAATTCTCCATGCCCTCTCTACACAGCCTAAATATCTCCTCCTTTGAGTTTCATGCAGTCACTGTAACTCACCCATCTAAACTTAACATTGTTGTTTTCTACCACCATCCAGGTCCACTCTGCGCTTTCCTGGATGAACTGGACACTCTCATGAACTCCTTCCCTGAGGATGGCACCCCTGTAATTCTACTGGGTGACTTCAACCTCCAGCCAGAGAGCTCCCAGTTATCCAGTGTCGCCTCACTCCTCCAGTCCCTCGCCCTCACCCAGTCCCCATCGCCTGCCACCCACAAGGCTGGTAACCAACTAGACCTTGTATTCACCAGGAGCTGCGCCACCTCTGAACTCACGGTGGCTCTCCTCCCTGTATCACACCATTTCTTTATTTCATTCTCTCTCTCCTACCCACTCCCCCCAAACTCCTCTAACAACCTACCCTCTGTAACTTTCAGGAGAAATCTCTGCACTCTCTTGCACTCCTCTCTCGCTACCTCTGCTCTCTCTGCACTTCCTCCTCCTGCATATTTTGTTAATTTGCCTATTGACGTTGCCACCTTCACCTTTAACTCCTGCCTCTCTCAGTCTCTCAACTCACTATGTCCTCTTGTCTCCATACCAGCTCGATCATCAGCCCCCTGCCCGTGGCTGACAGATTGTCTCCGATCCAGCAGAACAATGCTGCGAGCTGCTGAGAGAAAGTGGAGAAAATCCCGATCCCCAGATGATCTGGCCTCGTATCACACTCTGCTGGCAGCCTTCACATCAGCAACCGCATCTGCTAAGATTTAATTTTTTCAGTCAAAAATTAATGCATGTGTGTCTAACCCATGTAAACTTTTTTCCACCTTCTCTTCCCTGCTGATCCCTCCTCCACCCCCATCACCATCTTCCCTCTCTGCAGATGGCTTCCTGATCTACTTTGAGGAGAAGGTAGCCAAGATCCGAAACTCCTTCACGCATTCGGTGACGTCCCAAATCCCCCATAATGAACCCACTGCTACACTTCTGTCCTTTAAGACTCTGGTGACGCCCCAAATCCCCCATAATGAACCCACTGTTACACTTCTGTCCTTTAAGACTCTGGAGGACACAGATGTACTCATATCACAACTTATATCACACCAGCGTGCAACCACCTGCCCACTGGACCCCATCCCTTCGGCAGTCCTCCAATCTATCCGGTGAGGTCCTTCCATATCTGTCCTCCATTATTAACGCCTCCTTAACCTGTGGCTATGTTCCTGCTGTTTTAAAAACTGCCCGTGTTACCCCACTCTTTAAGAAACCTAGCTTGGACCCCTCTGATATCAGAAACTATCGTCCTGTGTCTCTCCTGCCCTTCCTGTCAAAAGCTCTTGAACATGCTGCCTTTAACTAACTGTCTGTTTTTCTCCACCAGAACAACCTGCTCGACCCTCATCAGTCCGGTTTCATAATTAGGCACTCTACTGAAACTGCACTCCTGGCTGTGACGAGGCACTCGCCACTGCTAGAGCCTTCTCCCTCTCCTCTGTTCTGATTCTCCTTGACCTGTCTGCAGCATTCGATACGGTCAACCACAAACTCCTGATCTCCACACTGGCTGAGATGGGCATCTCTGGAACTGCTCTCTCTTAGTTTACTTCCTATCTCACAGATCCTACCAAGTCTCCTGGAAGGGCTCTGTCTCTGCACCTCATCCTCTTTCTACAGGAGTCCTGCATGAATCTGTACTGGGTCTTCTGCTGTTCTCTATTTACAATAAGTCTCTTGGTTTGGTTATTAATTCACATCGCTTCTCTTAACATTGTTATGCTGATGACACTCAACTCTTCCTCTTTTTCCTTCCCTCTACCCCACAGGTTAAAGATAGGATATCTGTTTGCCTGGCTGACATCTCTGAGTGGATTTCTAGCCATCACCTGAAGCTCAACCTCGACAAGACTGAGCTGCTCTTCATGCCATACAAGACCTCCCCACTTCTAGACCTGTCCATCACTATCAACAGAGCCATGGTGACCACCTCCCGCTCTGCAAGGAACCTGGGAGTGGTCCTGGCCGACCAGCTGGACTTCAAAGAGCACATCAGGGCAACGGCATGTTCCTGCAGGTTCCTCCTGTACAACATCAGGAGGATTCAGCCGTACCTGACCACCTACTCCGCCCAGCTCCTTGTCCAGACTATGGTCACCTCACGTCTGGACTAGTACAACTCCCTTCTCGCAAGCCTACCAGCCTGCACCATTCTGCCCCTACAACTGGTCCAGAACATGGCTGCTCGGCTTGTGTTCAACCTCCCGAAGTTCTCACATGTCACCCCCCTGCTGAGGGCACTCCACTGGCTGCCAGTCGTGGCCAGGATCAGGTCTGAAAACGCACTTTTTCAGACTTCACCTTGACTAAACTACCTATATAGGGCCAATTATGTAGTACATACTAACCTGTTTATTTTTTATTTTCCATTTGTGTTTTTTGCTATTTTATCGTTAAGAATGTATAGCCAACTGTATTATATGTTCATTACTAGGGATAGCTTTTACGTTGTGAGAAAGTTGTGCTTCGTCGGATTTGCTTTGTAGTTGTGTCAATGACCTTCAATATGCACTTATTGTACGTCGCTTTGGATAAAAGCGTCTGCCAAATAATTGTAATGTAATGTAACGTGTCACAGATTGAAAATGAAGTAGTACAGATTTATAGCTGCAGGATAGATTTTTTTTTTTTTTAAACGAATACACATGTTCAAGCACCATTTAAGCGGGTGCATGGCTTGCTAATAGATTCATTGCTGACATCCATATTAATTTATATATCAAATTTATAATCCCCAGTCATTTGAATATCAAAGCAGTCGACCCTTGCAACAGTTTAAAATGCTATGTAAATCCATCTTGCTGTGGGCAACTAAAGAATAGGGGGGTGTAGGGATACAGACTAGAGACTAGCGCCAAAGCTTAAAAAATTTACGTGAAACGTGTAACCGAGTCACATTTTCTTCAATCTTGACAGCACCCACATACTGTACCATTGGTACAAGGGATCATTAGCCAAGTTATGTTTAATTTCAAATGTAGAATTATACCCTAAGGGGGTTTTCATGTACGTAGTTATAAAAGATCAGAATGCCACAGATTGCTTTTGGTCCCTTTTAATTCCCTATACTTGGCGTGACCTTCACTCTCAATGTTGTGGTTTAAAAAGAATATCTTTAATACTCTGGAGCTATACGCTACAGAGCTATAGTAAGTTGCATTCAGCTCAAGACACCTGAAAAACTAATAATTGAGCTCCTTAAAAAAATGTCATTGTTAATTTTGTTTTTGTGTACTTGCTGCAATAGGCTAGTTTGAAAATATACAAGGCAAAAAGACTTCCCCCTTTGGCTCTCCTCCCTCCTATCTCTCTTCTAAGCCCCTCCCACCAAATGATGCTCCAGTGCACGCGTAGAGAAAGACAGGCAGGGAGGGGTTTATTCTGGGAGGATCTTTTGCTTGTAGATAGTTGCCCTGATTAGTAGCTACATAGCTAGCCCTGATTGGTTGGTTTTGAGAAAACCGGTGTGAGATTTTTTGACAGTCTAGTACAGGACAGCCCAGGACACTCACAGAAAGTGGATTTTTCTCAGAACACTTGATTCATTGATAGCTGCTGGTATATAATGAGTAAATTTAATAATTTTGCCAAAATTATATTGAAAACATTTTGCCTACCGCACCTTTAAGCTGCAATTTTCCAACATAAACTGCCACAAAGCATTTTGCACTTTACTGGACTTTTTGTAAACCTGTAATGTGATCGTGCTGTCCAGTCAATTAACAGGGAACGTGGTCAGTCCCATGAAAACAGGAGTGACCTACAAATCGGTCATGGGAAGAAACATGAAAGCACCATTTTTCTGTGTGTTATAGGGGCTGTGTTTTCAGTTCTCTGGGGTTGAATTCACACCGTGGCCAGAAGACCCACAAGATTGTCCAAGGAGGGAGGTCAGCAGTCTCAGCTCCTCGTCGCTAGTGAATGCTTCCTGTGGTTGATCGGGCTCTGGCCACTTACCTACGCTGGCTGTGCAGCCCTCCAGCGCAATAGCTGAAGCAGGTTGGCAATTAGGCAGCACAGTGGAAAAGAAGAAGTTGGCTGGCTGAATGCATCTCTAGGGGGCCTCACATACTGCTGGAGGACATAGTAGAGCAGGGGTCTACAACCATGGCCTTGGAAAGCCACAGGGTTAGATTTCATTTTTACTCAGCATTTAATTGACAGTCTTAAAGGCATGCTGTGCAGGATTTTAGCCTTGCTGTGGTTCTGCGTTTACAATCGAAGAAATATCCGTCTCCGTCCTCAACCCCACTCAGAATTCTTTACAAAAGGTACCTGCCTTCAGCCACCTAGCTACCTAACATAGCTATCTGGATAGCTAGGGGTAACATTACTTACAGGTACAACAGAAAACACGTCACCTCTGCATGCCTTTTCATCCCCTTTTCATCCCCTTGGTGAACTTCAGCTGTCGCCATTGAGGAAAAGCAAATCCAAGGTTGGCTCTGGTTTTTGAATGAGCCCTGTCGGCTTGTCATTTCACTTGTCATGCTGTACTTGTACTTCTTCGCCATTGCAGTAGCTAACTAGCTACAAACTCTCTGCTGAAACCTGATCCCACCCCACAGGCTCTGAAGCTACACCCACTCCTCCCCATACAGAAAAGAGCGGCATGCCCAGAAACATCCCGAACACATCTTAGAAGAAGAAATACAGGCAGAGGAGCACAGATTTGGCAAAGTCAGAAATGGCCAGTACATCATAAATTATTGTTATTTTATAATATTTTCAAGGTAGAAATCCTGCATAGTAGGCCTTTAGGCAGTTGATTACACAGTCAACTCACAAGTGCAATTTATAATAAGCACATGTCTACTATGTTAAGGATCTTACTCTTTTGTGATGAGCATACAAAACATTATACAAACAACTAGACAAAGTATGAATAAAACAAATTTTAGGAAATTAATGTTTTCATCAGTACCAAACAAGATTTAAAGAAACATATGCATGCGGTCGCCGCGGTGGTGCAGCAGACACAGACCTTCTGTCTGTGCGGTTGCACCCCGAGGATCGGGGGGTTCAATCCCTGGTCCTGCCAGATCCGAGTATGGTTGGTGCCTTGAGGGAGTGGCAATTAGCGGCTGCTCCCGGGTGGGGGGAGGGACTCGGAGAGAATCGTCGCACAGACAGCCCTGGGCGGTTAGGAGCTCAAGGAGTCTCGCCCTGAAGAGCCCTCTATCCTGCTACCGGACGAAGGGGCATTAGCGGCGATCCTCTAGTGCAGTGATTTTCAACCACTGTGCCGCGGCACACTAGTGTGCCGTGAGAGATCGTCAGGTGTGCCGTGGGAAATTATCTTATCCTATTAATTTCACTTAATTAGTAACACTTTTGGTTGGTGGTGTGACTCAGGATTTTTTTTATGTAAAAAATGTGCCTTGGCTCAAAAAAGGTTGAAAAACACTGCTCTAGTGGTTGCTACACGAGGGAATTGAATGTGTATAGAGTCCAATTGGCTACCAAATTGGGAAAAAAATGGGAAAAAACCATTCACACAGGAATAATATTTGTGATGTATGCGCATAGTGTCAAGTGTTATTTGATATTCTTGCCCTTGGTGGCAGCAGTGGCAATATGTTTTTGTTTTTACGCTTGATTGCCGACACTGCGAGAATAAACTAGAAAAGCGACCCATTGAGTTGCTACCAGTATACCAACTATTTCTGTTTCTGTTTTCAGTGGTACAGTACAGTTACGAGGTAAATAGAAGTGAAATGACTTAGCTGACATGACAATATATGTAACAATTTTAACATAAATAATTTTATAATCAGTCTGTTCTGGTACATAAGCACCTTAAATGTCTTCCTTGGGTAAAATCTAAAATAAAGTTGGAATGGAACTTGAAAAACATCCATCAGTTTTGAAATGCTAATAAAGTTAAAAATAGTGAGGGGGCAAAAACATTGAACATTTTTTCTTTAAAAAAAGAAAAACAACCAGTTATGGTAGTTGTTCTAGACTGTGCTTAGAAAGCAGCATGCATGTAAGTAGTGCAAACTCCCCAGGGAGACACTGTTAGCAGCATGAGAGCCAGACAAAGTGAGGCAGGCCAAAATGACTTTCCTGTATGCTGTGACCTTTTTGCGGGGCTAAACAGGGTGAATGAGGAACACCGATTGCATTTTTCAATTTTTTTGTGGGGAGGGGGGAGGGGGTTCCGACCACTTAGAGCATGAAAAGGTCCATGTAAGGAAGGCTACTCTCACTCGCTTCTGATACTCGATGAGCACGGAGGGGGGTTTTGTAGAGCAACAGACCTCTGCCAGCCTCTCCAGCTGTCATTTTTGGCCCCGTAATCCAATTGTTTCTTTCTTAAGTAATGAAGTAACAAGAGGTAATCGCAGTCCTGCATGCTTTCTCTGAAGCGCGTGAGTCATAACCAGAGAGCAGGGCGCCACACGTTAAAGTCTGCACCTGTGCAGGGGTGACTCACTCCACAGCCATCCGTCCAGTTCCGCGGCGGAGGTGACGGTGCATTGCCAGGTCGCGTACCGTAATCTGGCGAATATCTAGCGGGCAAGCCCGGGCAGGGGGCGCGCGGATGCAAGCGCGTTCCTGCAGTTCGCCGGCCGTCAGCGTGCGAGAGCGCCAAACGCTTCGGTTACGTCAATTAGCCCGGTGTTGACAGTGCCTTGGGGACTGTTTCAACCACCATTCATAACCTGGCCCGCCTCAGACACAGCCTCGCCTTCTCAGGTATCACTTCTCTAACAGGAAGAGAAACGCACAAAAACACACAGATACAACATTCACACAGACATACACAAACATATATGCACACAAACAAACACATGAACATGAATGCACACAGATGTAGACATGTAAACATACGCAGACATACTCACACACGCACACACACACACACGCATATTCACATGCACAGAAACAAACACAGATGCACATTAAAAACTTTTTTGCATAAACATTTGTATTTGATTTTGGTAATCACAGAACACACAACATAGTGTACTTGCAATAAGGTATTTCCTCAAATTCTAGGAAAAAACACATTGCAGTAGGATTAGATGGAGCCCAAAATAAAAGGCAGCCTCAATATTCTCAAGGCATAGCTGAGTGAAAATGCTGAGGAGGACAGTTCGCAGAGGGACAAGATTTGTTTTCTCCCTTCTCGTGATCTGTAACCGGCCTAAACACAATGAGGTTTTGTCTAGGCATGCAATAACCTGTGGATCAAGGTTCGTTACAAGAGCTCCAACTCCACCCTGAAGTTAAATCTACTGCTCCTCAGTCCCCCGCTGCACTCATCCTCTCCTCCAATCTAAAATGATATAGCTCACATCTACTGTGTCTCCAATTCACGCGGTTGCAATGGAAATACTAACCGGCCCGCTGGGTCATTCGGTCCGGTTTACTGGAAATTCACAAGCTCGTGCGGGGCTGGGGAGGTGTTCAGTTTGAGCTGCCGAGGGCTTCGAGCATGCCCCGAAAATCGGGTTTTGGTCTGGCCAAAACGATTGCATGACTCAGGGACACACCCACGTGATGCGCACAGAATTAAACTGGGAAAACAACAGCAGCCGAATGCTTGTTGACAGAGACATCTACAAATATGCGCAGATTCTTGGCTTGAAACACACTTGATACAGGAGAGGTGGCGGCGGATTTTGAAGAGTTGCCAAAAGGACTTGTAGGAACGAAGAACGCACAAAAATGCGTTCGACCGTGGGAAGTGCAACACCATAAACAATAGTGCATAACAACTGTGAGAAAATACAGTTCAATAAAAGTTTTTTGTTGGAAGTAGGTACTGGCTGTTTCTAGTTTGATGAGAACAATTCTGTCCAACAAATTTTAATTGAATGGTAGACATGTTAAAATAAAATCTTTGCATATCATAAGTACAATGACTTTACCTCCACATATGAGGGAGGGTATTTTTCACATAGTTTTGGCAGCAGTTTTATTTCATTTAGAAGTTATTTCTATGGCAACATTCCCTGCCAGAGAAAATAAGTGTGAGCTAATTGTCTCCAGCTTCTAAATGACCTGCATCAGATCAGTGGTATGTCCAACTAAACACTGTAAACTCTATAAACTCCATACACACTAATACACACATTCACAATTCACATTATCCTTCTAGCATTCACTGTTAAAACACTGTCAGTTCTGAATTTCTAACATCAGAAATTCAGTCTGCATTATTGTTGAAACTCAAAGAGACTTCATGGCTTATTATGAATATTCATGAAGGGGCATGGTTGAGGAAAGACGATACATACAGTGCCCTCCACTATTATTGGCACCCCTGGTCAAAACGAGTAAAAAGGGTTATAAAAAATTAACCGTTTGGTGAATTAGCTTAATCCCACACTGAAAAAATTAGAATAATCCAACCTTTAATTGAAGCAAATTTATTATGAGAAAAAAAAATCCACATGGCACCCCTGCCTTTATATATAGAATAAAGTAATCATTTTTAATATGTGGTTGCATATCCTTTGCATGCCATGACTTCCTGATGTCTGTGACCCAACAACATCAAAAAACTCTTGATATGTTATTTTCTGGTACTCTTACAAGCGATACTATAACGTATTTCATTTGAATAGATCTCTATGGGAATTGGGGGGTGGGACTAGATTTAGCTGTAAATTACGCTGGAACAGTATGGAACACATGGTTGGCTAAATGGCTAAAAGTCATCAAGGGTCTGATGTATTAAACAAGCCTTGAACCATCACTCTGCTGCCAGAAAGACAGTAGATATGGATGGATAACTTGAAGGGTTTCTTCTCCTGACTTATTTTTTCATAGAGTTCAATAGGAAAGTTTGTCAGGAGAAACAACCCTTAAAGTGATCCATCCATATCTACTTCATATCTGGCAGCAGAGTGATGGTTTGAGGCTTGTTTGATGCCACAGACCCTTGATGACTTTTAGCCATTTTACCAACCATGTATTCCATACTGTTCCAGCATAATTTACAACTAAATCCAGTCCCACCCCCCAATTCTCATAGAAATCCATTAAAATGAAGAGACGTTATAGTATCGCTTGTAAGAGTACCAGAAAATAATTTTTTTAAATGTTGAAGGTTGCGCTTTTAGATTTTATCTTGTAAATAGTGTGCACCTAGGAAAGAGAACTTCTTCGACAAAAGATGCCAATCACAAGATAGTCAGAGAGAAGCTGTTGTTCACACTACAATAGCTATGTTAAACGTAATGCATCTTCTTTGCTCTCATTTCACAAGCAGCCGGCTTCCCTACCTTTTCCACAGCGAAGAAAACATAATAATGACAGTGCACCAAGAATACAAATCCTTGTAAAAAAATAAATAAATAAATGCTTCATAATACCTTAAATGGTATCGACTTCCTCTTACTGAAATCTGAAACAAAAGTGAATTCAAAGGTTTTATGAGTCATTCTTAACTCCTCAGTCTAACATACTTCCTTTTTCTTGATGCCTCCTATCCCCTAAAGCATTGGCCAGTAATTACCTTTCACCCACACACTGACAATCTACACCGGCCTCATAATGACAGCTCCGGTCGTCAGCCTCCATAAGATTTACACACACTGTAGTTGAGTACAATAGCTCAGCCTTGGATCCTGACAAGCTTAAATGGCACCTCGGGGGTAGTTATGACTAGACAAAACCCAGGGAAAGTTTCACATTGGCCGTGCCATGCCATTGCCATATGCCCCATTATCAGCGTCATAAACCCGTTGAAACCTTTGTGGCTTCTTGTTTATACTGGTTCAATGCACTGGTGAGGCTATGTTGTTGTGACACACCTGATTCTCTTCTGAGTTTTTACTTTGTGGTCCCTGATCAGTAGCTATAGGTTTATAGCTACTGACCATATACCAGAGCATACTGTAGCGCCATCTGAACTATCTATTCACTTATTATAGAAATAAATATTCACCATACATTTGTAGACATTGGAATTATAAGTAGGAATTATTGGGACCTCTAAAGGTATTTTCTTAGTCACGACTTGACACTGCTTGTCCACTTTGATATTTACCCTGGAGTTCCTTTTTTAAAAAGTGCTTGCTGATTTCAGGAACCCACAAATTAATTATGAAAATCGTTGTTTTGTTGAATGCATCTGCAACAGGAAAGATGCACATCGGGGCAGGAGCGACAAGGGAGGAAGGAGAGGGCGGGTTTGTGTTCGAAGTCCTCAGCAACTGCCACAACCCAGTTGACTGGTTGTGGTCACCAGAACCTTGACCTTCCCATTTCCTTCAGCTGTACACACATTTCCTGTTAACCTGACAACAACCTGCACTAAGTCCTAGTTTTTATTTTGCTAAGCTTCAAGGCACCATGGGCAGTTTTACAACAGTTGACCCTTATTTTACTATTGCAATGATCATTTTGACTTCCCAGCTCTGGATAAAGGGGTGATCACCCAAACTTGCTAGCTGCAATCACACCACTAAATACAGGGGGAAAATATTTTATTTTTAAAATTGGCTCCTTTTTATATTTTGTGCTTGTGGCTCATATTGTTTATATTCATATTTTATTCTTTGTATCATGAGCAAAAGGAATCACTTCAATAGGAGCCCCTCTCTCACAAGAGAATACAGCACAGCATGGCTGGGCACATACATTTAATTTATTTATTACAGTCGCTGCTGTACGTCCAATGAATGCTGTTTCTGCTAATAAATGAAGAGCTGTCATCGAGTCTTACGTGTACATGCGGAAGGAGAAGTCATTTATCTTAGTTGACTCGTGCTACTGACACTGGCCACTCCGATTAGATTATATCACGCTACCATTGTTTTCCGTTTACGGTATTTGAACGGCATATTTATTCAGGACTGTACATTTAAAAACTATTTTTACTGCCATTATCCAATTACATAGCTTGATGTTTGTATAGTCTGTTCAGTTGGCAATTGTGTCCTTGAAGTGGGTTGTTACTCTTCAAAGTACCATTATGTGCTCTGTGTAAAGGCCACAACCCTTGTCATTATTCGGAGACAAATATTATGACCAGCTTATAACCATGGACCTGAGGGTACAAAGCACATGAATATAATCATGAAGGCATTGGTGTCATAAGTATACCATACGTATATCACACATCCCATGAATTCCTAGGCTTATGGCAATGTTGTGATGTAGTATGTAGCAATTATTAAAGCATGGAATCCTATATAAACCCCACTTCAAAGAAAATGGTACGATACCTAGGACAATAGCCGTGACCCAACTTTGAATTGACACTGCACAATTCAGGTTACAAGCTCACCATCTTTAAGAGTATATTACTCTGTGCACTGGTAATTACTGTAGAATAATTTCTCTGGCATTTACTGTCTGACTTGGTTCCAGGTATCCACATCAGTTATGTGTCTTTCTCAGTATTTTTTATGAAGTGCAACTGTGTATCCTTGCCACCCTTACCTGGAATGCAGAAGTTGGGGCCAAATTGTTTGTACTTAACTTTTGAGCATGGGAGATTCAATGTTTTGAAAGTGCTTTGGTTTTGTAGAGTACATAACATTGCTTTGTTTGTATTATGCATTTCATAAAATATTTCTTCCATACAGCTGCGCACATCCTGATTTACTGAGACCTTTAACGTGTGCGAAACCTTTTAGCACACGCAAAAGCAATAACACGACCAATGATTGGTCATGGCATTTCTTTTGCACCAATCAGTGGTCGTGTTAATAGCTTTGCGCATGCTAAACGTGAGTAAATCAGGCCCTTTGTGTTCACTTTCTTCCAAAGCACATGATCTACTGGTAACAGCATGAGGGTGTTCTTTTAATGTTATTTTTAGATTAATTTACGAAGGTTCTTGAAAGCTTTGTCCATGTAGGCCCTTTAATGGATATGTCTATATGCTGTAATCAATTGGACCTCACAATTTTCTGAGTGAAAGGTTTTCTATGAAGAACACAGGTTCTGCAAGAGCTGGTCACAAACTCGATACCGTTGTTTTTTTTTCAGAAAGGGTCACCGAAGTCCATTGTATTGGCATGGCATCATATTGCATAAATAAAAAAATAGAGAAAGTTGAACACTAAAGATAACATTGAGAGGGATTGTCATTTCTACGGGTGCGTCAATCCTACAAGTCAAGGGTTCAGAAGCAAAGACGTGAGATCTTCACTCAATCAAATACACAGAATTTGTTTCAAGTAGGTGAATTAATAGTGATTTTTACATTAACTTATAGAGATAATACAAATAGTAGTCAGAGTGAAACTGGGATATCTGTGCTCTCTCTAAAAATGAATTCAACAGTAGACTTTAACATGTTTTCCTTTGATGTTCAACAAGTGTGAAACCCAACTTTCAATCACCGCTATTGTCAGTGCGTCTAAGTGAAAAACAGAAATCCAATTTGTGACTTTCAATAAAGTAAACACAACTGTATCCGTGTAACACTATTAACCTCTAATACTGTACCAATTTGTATCTTTCATGAAAATCCACAGGTACATGGTTGTCATTATTAAAGTTTTAATCAAGTTTTTATTTAATTTGAAGCTTTTTATTGAATGGGAATCAGCTATGATGCGCTGTTAAGGATATCTCATTAGCAAAGGCTTATGGGAAATATTACGTATGTGTACAGTGTTAAAGGAATAGTGTTGAACGTTTTTAGACATTTTTTGGCCTAGAGTAAGTTAGGCTTGTACTTATCAACAACAGAATTAACTATTAAATATTAAACTATTAAAATATTTTTCCTTGTGTATACTTCATGTAAATGTGTCATTGATTGACGCAACAATTAAAGCTACAAGGTCAGCACAAAAGTGAATATACATTCAAAATATGTAAAACACAAACATTGATACATACATGAACATTTTTTTGAACACACAAGCTCATACACTTTTGTGCCTACGCGTACACACATGCGCGCACACACGCACGCACGCACACACAGTGTGAGCAAGAAGACATAACCCTCAGGCGAAACCCGCTGAAGTCATCCTTCCTGTCATCATTGTATCCTGACAGAAGTAGATCAGAACGTTCCATCTGAGCTCATTCAGAGCAAAGGGTGATCGCAGCTGACAGTGGGCTTAAGAATAAGCCCAGGATGTTACGTACAGCAGAGAGCAAAGGCAGCTCCCGTCTTACATATAGATCCAATGACATCACCCACCACAGACATAAAGAATTCACTTTCAGCTGCCATTTTCAGACAAAGGACAAAAAAAATCCGGCCTTCGTTGTCGAGATGAAAATAAACCCATTGCTCCCGGGGAGCAATATCAACCAGGGACAATAAGTTCAACAAAATTAATAAAATAAATTACAGTAAGATCATGTCCCAGAAATGTTTTACATGAGAATGGAGCATACATTTACATAATACATTTTACACATTTGAAAAGAGATGTTTCAGGCAACCAGAGCTGATCCAAGACAAAATGATCACGCTCACTAATTTACTTTGCTGTTATAATATCAGTTATACTGATTACGTGCAAATGTCCCACAGGGAGCTCTTTTTCCAACCGTGGCTGTTTTTCGGTTTGGATTTCGGGAGCCATATGAAATGGTTTACGACCGCCACCTAGTGGCCCACATATGCTTCAATCCTTCGTCCTCTTGCGGGATTCTCAAGAGTTGAAACGGCCAGTCAGTATGCCTCAGCTGAATCTACCAACACGGGATCCTAAAGAAAATAAATGACATACATTCGTTCATGCGATTGTGATTTTTTTTTTTGTGGAGAAAATAAGCAGGGGCATAATTTGTCCCGGTTCACCCCGAAGATAAAATAATTTAAATAATTGAATTAAATAAAGAAAAAATAATTACCTGTGTCTGACATGAAGCTCATTATATGAAATGCAAGGTGTTTGATAATAAAAAAAATATATATATTTTTAAAATTCAAATATTCAATATAAACCAACTGGAACTCATGCAGCATGGACCACTAATTGCCAACTGCTGAAGTGTGGGTTGTATGTGTGTACCCACACACACTAGGTACACCCATCTAGAACCAGGTAGGACCCTGTTTCATCTCCAGAACAGCCTGAATTATTGGCATGGATTTATCAAGGTGGAAACATTCCTTAGGGAATGTTGGCCCACGCTGACTCGATAGTATCACACATTTCCCGCAGATCTTTTCGGCCACACATTCACGCTACAAACCTCACTTTCCACCTCATCCCGTGCAAAAAGTACTGAAAAAGACGTGCCAACAATCTTTTTTTTCTGAAATAAAATAATTTATTAAAAAAACAACAAAACAAAAAAAATCGGAGGAATTGTTTTAGTATGACAGAATAAAACGTTCCCATCTTTTGAGCAACAGCTCATTTTATAGGTTGGCCATAATTGTCGAGGCCACTGTATGTACTAAATTTGCAGCTCTATGTTGCGATTCAGAAGTTGCTTCACCAGGGTGTGAAATTAACACCAGCCACCAGCCAACTGCTGGTAAAATGTCGATTTTTACTGGTAAAATGTTTACTCTAGCAGCCACTTTGGTTGTGCCATAATTGTAAAAGGTAATGTGGCTGATAAAATGTTGAAAATGGCTGGTGATTTGCCACTCTGGCCAGTGGGTGAAAAAGTTAATTTCATACTCTGCACTTTGCTATTCAAACCTTGCATTTTCAGACGTCTTTTATAGTGCCCCCCCGTTGGCCCGCTGACGGCATACTAAAACGGCTTGCACTTATTACTGTCCTCTCCTCAATAAACAACAAGCAAGTTTGTCCTGATTTGTACCTGTTGATATTATAAAATCCCTTTATGTCCAAACTGTTAAAAAAAAATTCTAACCAGAACAAATAGGATACCTGTGCATCTGCGGTTCTTGGCCCCATAATAATAATAATAATAATAATGCCTAGAATATTACAGGTTTTCCACTGGAGGCAACAAAAACATTTCCGTCACGTTCTGTAGTGACATTTTAGATTATTATTACATAACAACCGAATGCTTTTTGTACCGCAACATCAAAATGAATACAATAAAATACGTGGCCCAATACTGAGAAAATTGAGTGAAAAGAAAACAAAATATGAATAATCTACCGCATTACATTACAAAAAGATTTCAGCTTCCCGTACGAGTCGACACTCGTCTTACAACTGTGCATATAGTCTCATACAATGTCATAAATGCGATTAAAAGACCACGTAAATTAAAAAAACTAAATATTAATGGAATACTGAAAAAAATAATAAATTCATAATAAGATAGCAAAATAGGCAATCAAGGGGTCTTTCGCAGTTGACCTGAATGGCTTTACGATTTCAATGGTGCGGCCATCCGTAACGGAATTAACATGAATAATTAATACTGCATCTTCAAATGGGATTATTTGCAAGGTTTGCATATAGGTTACAGTCGGTTTCTTCCTTGTGAAAAACTGGACACACACACACACACACACACACACACACACACATTTAAAAAACACATCCCCCTTAATCAATCACGTATTTTAAGTGGCCTGAATACATAGTTGGCAGTTTTGGCCACATTATAAAACTGGCTACTCATGGAAGTCAGGGACTTCTCCAAAAGGCTTAACAATTAAAAAATTCTAAATACCATATAAACGATGGGCCGCTTACAAAATGGATGAATGGAGACTTGCTGACTAAGGGCTGTTTTATACTTCTGC
Source organism: Ilyophis sp. 1 JC-2022 (assembly GCA_022702515.1). NCBI lineage: Eukaryota > Metazoa > Chordata > Actinopteri > Anguilliformes > Synaphobranchidae > Ilyophis > Ilyophis sp. 1 JC-2022. Next base: position 19,959,582 of record CM040406.1, on the reverse strand, counting down.
GTTGTACACGTAAAACTGGGTCTACGAAGGCGTTATGCGGCATGCGCGAAGGTTGCAGACCAAGTGCGTGTAGATCAGTGGTGCCCAATCATGTGCCATGGAGGGCCGAGAGTATGCAGGTTTTCATTCCAACCAATCACTACTCCTGCTAATTTCACTAATGAACATGCCTTCAACCAGAGGGGAGGAAACTAATCAGTGAAATCAGCAGGTGTAGTGATTGGTTGGAATGAAAACCTGCATACTCTCGGTTCTCCATGGCACGTGATTGTGAAGGTCATTCGTAAGGTTCACCGCCTGTTGCAAATTTTGAAAAAGGTTCAATGATCCCGAAACCACTGATTCGTCACGCAGTCATTTATGGACTTTGCACCATAAACGTTTATGGTATATAGGGACTTTGTTCAATACGTTGTCATCTAATGGCCAGAAATCTAATTACAGTCTGTGCAACCTGGGCAACAGGCAGCACAAGATATAAAGGCTCTGCCCGTTCACGAGTGCCACACACAGCGCAAATCACACAAACTACGCGGACTATGCAGAAGTAGAAGTCACACTGGATTTCTGGGGACAGTGAAGGCAAAAGACACATTGGAGGTAAGCAGCAGGACTCCAACCCACAAGGGATGCGCTACCTCGGGCTGCCACCAGATGTCTCTAAAAACCCTCTGATTGGGACAGGTGTGTCTTTTGTGTGTTACGGTCCCTAGCGATCGACCCCCCCCCCCTTCCCCTTCCCCTTCCCCTGCCGCCAACCATTCCATTCCTCTGCCATGCTTGCGCCCTACAAAATCAATGAAATCCAAGACCAACACTGAAGATTCTGTCACAAGACAGAGGGTGTAAAATATAAAAAAAAGAGGCATGAGTTACTGGCATAGTTTTGGGAGCTTCCTAAACTGACGTGGGCAAGGCTTGCAGCTCTGTGGGCGTGACCACATTGTGAGGCGCCCTATCCCCCCCCAGTCAGGAGGTGCCCCGTCCCCAATCAGGAGGTGCCCTGTCTCTTCTGCTGCTGGGTGCGAATCAGCTCCAGTCGTTTCTTGCACTCGTGGAAGCAGGTGGACAGGCTGTTGTTCTCCTCCGTCAGTTTCATGTGCTCCTGAACCAGGTGGGACGTGTTCTGCTGGTCCTTCTCGTCCCGGTCCAGTTCTGCTATCAGCTCCTTCCTGAAGGTACATCAGGGAGGGAAGGGTTAGAGAGGCAGAGAGAGATTCTATGCAAACCCTGGAGCCAGTGACTCCAGTGCTGGGATTCTGGAGGAGAAAAACTGGCTTCTACATTATTATTATTGTTAGTTTAATCATCATTTCCATTAAGTATTATTATTACCATTAAGTACAATTATTACAAAGGATACTACTACAAGCCTCAAACCATCACTCTGCTGCCAGATATGCAGTAGATATGGATGGATCATTTTAAGGGTAGTTTCTCCTGACTCAATTTCCTATTGAACTCTATGAAAAAAGAAGTCAGGGGAAACAACCCTTCAAGTGATACATCCATATCTACTGCATATCTGGCAGCAGAGTGATGGTTTGAGGCTCGTTTGATACCTCAGACCCTTGATGACTTACATCCATTTAACCAACCATGGGTTCCATACTATTTCTGTGTAATTTACAGCTTAATCTAGTCCCACCCCTCAATTCTCATAGAGATCTATTCAAATGCAGAGAGGTTGTAGTATTGCTTGTAACCTGAAAATAAGATATCAAGAGTCTTTTGATATACTTTTATACCCAGTCATGATAGCATCACCTGTTCACCTGTGGAATGTTCCAAACAGGTGTTTTTTTTGTAGTTTTTTTTAACTTCCCAGTCTTTTTTGGAACGTGTTGCAGGCATGAAATTCGGAATTATCGTATATTTACAAAAAACAATAAAGTTCATAAAGTAAAACACTAAATATATTTTCTTTGTACCGTTTTCAATTAAATAAATGTAAAACTGAATTAACAAATCAATGCAAATCAATGCTTTCTGCTTTTATGTGCATTTTACAACTTTTATTTGGAATTGGGGTTTGTAAAATAATAAATAAAATTAAAAAAATTAAAAACTATATATTATATATATATATAATTATAATTTAACTTGCCCATTGATCTCCATCACCATTTCATCACTTTAGTTATTAATTGTGTATTGCATCATCTCATGATTCATTATGCTTTAGCAATACTGTCATATAAAGTAATTCCAATAAAGCATTATTGAATTGAGAGGGAGATATGATTTTCTGAAGGGGAGACAGGGAGAAGGAGTGAGAACATAGGAAGGAGGAGTGAGGGAGAGAGGGGGATATAAGGAGAGGGAAAGAGAAAAGGATCAGACGTGAGGAGAGAGGGAGATCAAGAGAGGGAAGGAAAGTCAATAGAGAATAAAAAGGAGAAGAGGAGCAATTACAACAGAGAGAGTATGACGGATTAAAGGCCGAAAGAGAGAGAGAAGCACAGAGGACAGGGTCTTCATTTGTCTGAAAATCTATAGTGGCATTTCACTAATCCACCCGGCTGACTACCGTCATTGTCCCTCCATCCTTTCACAAACGGTTTATTCCAAGAAAAGTCTTTTCTCCAAAAGATCTAATGAGCTTCGCTCTGAGAAATGTCTTCACAAAACACTTTCCGATAAGGCTGGTTAAGACAAGAGCGGAACTTTTCTTTTGAAGGCTCTTCTCTTTACTCACTTTCTCTGGAAGAGCAAGGCAATTTCAGTCTGTACTTTCAGGTACTCCTGCGCCATTTTGCAGTGCTGCGCAAACACAGCCATGGACTCTTCGGAGTTGGGACAGGGAACGAGGGGCTGGAAAATAGTTTGTCAAATATCTGCATGTTACAATGACGTTAGAAAACATTATTACATCATTACAATACATAGTTTGTGATTACAAAATCAAGTATAAAAAAAGTTGTATCTATGTGGAAATGACGGTTATGGGCTGAGGTGATTAACATGAAATGTTGTTTGAAAATGTTGTTTGAGTCATTTGTCAGTCGGCCAGCAAAAGGCCAAGTGTGAATGCAACTATTGCACAAGTCATTCAGCCTATGGTCACCATAGCAACAGAATAAAACTTGAACAATGAACACTTTTGAGGGCGTAATTAGAGAAATCTGAGAAGAATCTTTGGCACAAGTGAAAAAGTCAGTTCGGTTTTTCCAAAACTAGGTTTCCGACATAACACTACATTTAAACTGAAATAACTGAAAAAAGTAGCTATAATCCGGAATAAATCTGTTGTACTGTGGTGCTTCCATATTTCCGCAAATGACCTAAGTGTACATTCATCATATAAATTCAAAATTCTTACTGTGAAAAGTGGACACTGAAGTAACCTTCAATAATAGGGAATTTAGGGATGCAACGGTTCATATAAAAAAAAAAAACTAAAAAAAAATTTGGTTTGCATGTATTTTGTTCTGTTTGCTTGCTTCAAAAATACTTTTATGCTAGTTTAGGAAATAGGCACTCACAAGTTTGTGATTTTTTCTTATTTGTCATGTAAAAATTATATTGGCCATTTGTATTTGATGTCAGACAACCCTGGAAATAAGGAATACAAAGATCAGTTCACTCATTTAAAATAAAAAATCAGACCTAGTTTCTCAGGTGAAGTTACGACGTGTCCAGCTTATAGCTGAAGCATCAGTCAGTTGGTCAGTTTGGAAATGGCAAGTGTGTGAGAAAAACCAGTTTGAGGATCCTTCGACATCGTTTAAGTCTGCTGTTCGGGAGCGGTATGGATTTAGTGTGAAAAACGGTAGTGATAAAAAAAAAAAAAGGCAGTGGATAAAACGACATCCATGTGCAAGCATTGCTTCGCAAATGTGCTAATGTGTTCATTGAGGCATATCGAACATTATGGCCCATATACGTCGACATCACCCTGGTGTGTCCGTTACGAGCACAAAAAGGAGAGTCAGGGATTTAAGCAGCATTTAACCCTTTCCATGCATATTCGGACAGGGCAAAAAAAAAATGTATGTTGATGGCCTTAGCCTATAAAGGCCCGTCCACACCAAGAACGATAACTATAACAATAACGATGTGAGCATCCACACTGATGAACGATAATGTTCTGTAAACAGTGGCACCAAGTACGCTCTGCGCTGCGTGCTCCAGCTGTGTCGGCAACTTGTAAATTCTGATGGATTTTGTTTGGCTGTCAGTGTTTCTACCGTTCATCAGATCAATCATCAAGTGATCCCAACGATATCGTTCGTCACTGTTGTTGTCGCTATGGTTGTGGTGTGGACTCCGCCATCCACTTGATTTTTAAAACAATCTATTTATTGTTATTGGTGTTGTGGACGGGCCTTAATCGTATTATTTCCCATTTGAAAATAGTAGTGCTATTCCTATTGAAAGAAAACCTGTAAAAACATTTTGTTCTCAAGATTATTTTGGTTACTAACAACTTTTAATAACATTTATGTCAAATAAATTTTAATTAAGATTGGCTATGATTTTTGTCTCTTCTTCACCGAAAATTACCAAACCGAAACGTGAGTTGCGCCCCTATTAAAAAAGCAAATAACCCTTCAGGCAAGCAAATGCACAATGTACACCATAGTAATGTGACAGCCATAGATTCTAAAAAGGCAGACAGAGCAAAACCATAAGGTAGGATGTTATTGTGGGGATTCAAGAACAATTAATAAATACCGCAATCCAGAGAGTTGTGGGCACAGCCATACCAGTTTAAAAAGTGTCGCCAGTGAACTCTGGGTAATGGCCAGTGTAGCGCTTGTGCATCAAGCTGCTCTATGCCACAGACATCAGGGTGGGCTCTGACCCAATCCGATGATCTGAGGGACTTTTCCTCAATACCGGTCTTGGAGAACCTCAAGGTCAGCTAATTTATATTTTAACCTTAAAATCAGCAAGCAACGCAGCCCCAAGAAACCAATTGAGGTGAATTAACTGCAATAAACGGCTTTAATGGATCCATTAAACAACAAAAACCAACAGACCCTGTCACTCTCCAGAACGAGGGCTGAGGACCAATGAGCTGACAGCTTATTTCCTTAAGTCTTGAGTTTGAAAAGAGGGGGCCAAAATGTCACTACCTGCAGCTGGTGGTCCAGGGTCAGGTAAGCCATGGGAATGGAGTTGTCTGATCCACTGGTATCTGGAGGTGAGCAAAAACAAGAGATTTAACTCTGGACTAGAGGACCAGACTGGACTAGAACCAACGCTAACAAAACATAGGAGATTGAGCCATTCCAGGTGTTAGTAGAAACAGTTAAGTGTACCCCTAACAGGTGTCTTCCAGTATACACATACTCATGGGGTCAGGTTCCCATGGAACTTAAAATCCAATTGGGTGCGTTTCCTTTTCTTTTTCTGGGAATTATTTAGTAAGAATTTATTTGTAGGAATACAAGGTAAGGTCAAATGAATAAGGCAAAGATAAGCACTAGTTAAAGGTAGAGTTCATTTTATGGAGTTAAAAAAAAATACATTTTTCACATTCAGTTTAAGTGTGTTTTTGAAATACAAGTAAAAGAAAACTCCATACCAGACTGGATTCCACTAGCTACCAATACGCTACTATCAACATAATACACGCTGCAACTATGTACGTTCAGCACTTAGCCAGCCAGCACTTAGGCAGCCCCTTGGTGGCTGGCTAGCTCTTCCATGATGGCTCGACTTTGAATGGAATCTTGTCACTTTGTTGCGAGTTGATAATGTGAATTGGGTGTAATGGGTAGATCTACCATGTGCCTGTCAATCACTGACAAATCAAATGAAACAAGACTTTTCTTTCCAACAAAACATTATGATTGGTTGGTATATCAGTGTGTCAAAGATATGACTGCAATGGATCCATGTGTGGGCTCATTCTACGGTCACTTGCAAAAGCATAGGCCCCTCCCTGGTTTCCACCAGGGGGGTGAGCGAGAGCCAGCGGCCCTACCGGTGGGGTCGTCTTGGGCGAAGGTGTAGCCACGGCCGGCCTTGTCTGCCGTGATCACCCTGGCGCTCGGGCTGGAGGACCTGCTGCTGCCCCTGCTCCCCTGTGAGAGAAAAGAAGGTGCCTTACTCATTATCCAGGAATCCAAACTCATGGAGGGTGAAAAAGGAGAGATACTTGATGAACCCCAGAAGAGACAGATACACCATCTTAAAAGACATTTAAAGGGGAATTCCACAGAAAAACGTTATTAACCTCATTCAACAGATCAAGGTGTAACTGTTGAAGTCTCTCCTTGTGGCTGGCCAAAACAATCTCCGAACAGAAATATCGGCAGTGAAAAATTTAGATTTAGCAGAGCTATACCTCAAAATGATGTAAAGTTGGCTCAGAGCTCATTTTAAGCAGGAGGACAACTACTCTTCTACAAATAAGATTTGTTTTTCGGTGGAATTCCCCTTTAAAGTGTTTGTTAAACCCAATGTTAACCCCTTCACGCCAATTCCCTAGTGGCCATGCCGTTAGCGCAGTAAGATTGCTCAACTGAGACATTCATTGGTCATGCAACCAAACTATGAATGGAAACAACAAACTCTGCTGTGCTCAAGCTTTATTAGTACACAATTTGTGACAACTATACCGAATACAGAGTTCTAAGTACCATTGTCGTGTAGCTTGTCCATTTAACAAGCAACCCCCCCCCACCCTGTCTCACCTGCAGATATACCCTCCCATGTGTGACAAAGTAGACAATAGCATCTATCCGAGTTCATAAAAATATATTTTCACCACCAAAAACATAGATTCCGTCATAGCAACAAGATAAAGCCAACAATAGCGTGAACATGTTCCACTACAGAGGTAAAAAACCCTGCTCACTCAATAGCAAAATAAACAAGTGAAATTATTGTGTAATTATACCCCATCATTCTACTATCAATAACTGCTACTAAACATGATATAAATACACAAACCTATCATTGGTTTTATGCATAGAGATGTCCCTTTCAAGATTCAGTGGTCAGTTATTGTCTCGGACAATCTGTTTGAGAAATACACGCTAGTACACCATCTGAAAACTCCATGCGTAAAACCCCACCAGCCGTTTGTGCAGCTGTTACGCGTTCCAGTTCATTCTGGTTTGATTGACAACTCTTTTATCCAACATTATACGCTTTGCAACGGTGTTCGCATCGTCTTATTTTTGGACCATAAATATCTAGCCCTATACTGATGAAACAATAGTAATTCCCACTTAAAAATGATGCAAAAGTGAGTTTCATGAGTCAAAACACTTAATTTGCAGTTAAATATGTGATTATTCATATATGATTTACAGGTGTGCGCAATTCAGCCATTTTGGATAGATTTGGAGACAGTAAGGGACAACAGAGTACACTGCTTACATTTCGCATCATAGATATTTAGTAGTGCTGCATATCACCCTCAGAGTTTGGACACTTGTGGATAAAGACAGTATGATTTAGGAAATGTATAGTTTTACCTGTTTTATATACATATGTAGCTCTAAAAAAAAAGTACGTTTAACCTAGATTATAAAAATACACCCGGGTTAGTAGCAGAACAGTACCTAAATAGGCGAGGATCGACCAAATTTGGCATCTGTGTGCGCACTCTTTCAAAATGCATAAACACAAAAACAATACAGGTTCCTCTTGATGTACTTCTAAACATGAGATGTGATCTCACATGCTGTGACTGTCCTGTAAATATATTCGCTTCAAGTTCACTTCTGATTGGCAGCCCGCTAAACAGAAAAATCATTTATGGTTAAGAAATGGCTTTTGTAAGCAAAATGGTCTCTGAAAGACCAATATCAAATCCTCCCACAGCATAAAAGTTCTCACCAATTTCACCATGCTCTCTCTCCCTCCCAAAACCACTACTCCTTGATTATCCTCAAAACGTCATCCATTGGAGCTATACGATTCACATATATACCATATTTTGGATTCAAGACGACACATTTGCAGAAAGGTGACTGCCTCTGTTTATGGTTTCAAAATAAGCCTCAGTAGTTTTAAAGTAAGGGTAATCTCTCCAAAAAGTAGTCAGTGCTTATTTGAAACAAGCCCCCACAGACTATAGCAATACTCATGTTTATCCGTATTTTATAGGTTTTGTAGACACCATGCAATAGTTACTATCTTTCATAGATTTAATATGATTTATACATCATTAATTACAAAATATAAGCTACTGGTAGTCTCAGAAAACAGTACAAGAGTAATAAAATACTACGCAACCCAGATAAAGCTCAGGATATCCATATCAGGATATCCGTAAGGTAAATACATTTTTATCAACTTTTCATGTAGGAACCAATGTGAAATTATTTTTCTTTGTATGAGTGTAATACACATCCTATCAGAAGAGACCTATTTCCCTACTGAGATTTATACAGTATAACCTTGCTAACATAACCTAGTCCCTGATCCCTATTCAATGAACAAGTGGTAAAACCTGCTCTCTTAAGAACCTGCTAGCTTTCGCCACAGGATGTTCGCTATATCACCAAACCGACACCCATTTCCAGAAAGTGTAGCAAAGGTTCTACCGCCATTGTGTCTTGCCGTGACCCCAGTTTTCATGCACATTCCAGGACACTTGTGTGTCACTTTGGGGACAACAGGGGGTGACACTCTTCCCCCCCCCCCGCCCCAAGACAGTAGGGTGATGCACACCCTCAGGAATGCTACCCTTGTCAAGCATATGGGGGTGGGGAGCAGAGATTCCTACACATCTCAATCATGACGCAACCTTCTAAACAGCAACACAAGTTCTTCCCTGGGCCCATGGGAAATGTCATGTAAAGCAGCATGTGTGTAGTTTTGATGTTAAAAAGGAATTTCTTGATCAATGACACCAAGAAAATTGTATTGAGAATCTAACTCAGCTTAATTGAGACAGGTGCCACCAAGGGCCTGTAGTTACCGCGTGTTATATGTAGAGATGCAGAAACATTATCCACTTAATGCGTATTCAAACCTAATTATGGAACCAGACCATGTGTCCATGTGCTGTCATTTTTTACAAATGTGCTACATGTCAACAAGCAAAAACGAAAGGCGGAAGCTGCTGATTTGGATGAACCGTCAATGACCTGAAACTGCTGTGCCATGCGTATACACAGACAAACACATGCATGCATACGCACAAACACATACATACACAAAAACACGTACGCATACGCATACATCAACACACAGAAATCTAAGTCACATATTCACGCACGCACGCTCCATACCTGACTGGATTCGGTCCCAAGCCCAGGAAGATCCTGCACAGATCTGCGCCTCTCACAGCTGCCTGTGGAAGAGAGAGGACAGAAACATGAGTCCCGCTCTGCTGGAGGGGAGAGGGAGGGGAGGAGAGGGACAGCTCACTGGCCTGTCAACATTTGCCTCTCTCACTCACACACACACACACACACACACACAAAAGTGCACCTAAGCACCAACTGAAGAACACACACCCTCACATACACATAGACATGCAAGCACACACAGGCTCACACTGTCACTCCTACTACACGAATAGACTTTGTGACATGTGCTTGCTTGGGGAGGGGGGTTTGTAGCATAAACTACGCAAGGGCCCTTACAATATGCGACTGGCTGTTCTGATCCGATAAATTTCATCTGAGGGTTTGGAGTATTGTGAATAGCACACCCTAGGAAATGCAGTACTGTAGTCACATCTCACCTTAAAAGGTACAAATATCTTTATTAGAAATGTAAAGAGTATGAAGATCAAGATATCATCCTCCTACTCCATATCAACATGCTAATCCACTGTATGAAGATGTGCTTCTACACTGGTGTGCAGTTATTGAAAGGCAGAAAAATAATCTTTGCCTCGCCTTCCAACTTCTCCTTTTTCAGTTATTTACTTCATCTTTCATATGCCTTCCACCAATATATGTAACATTCCATACCATATATGGCAGGTTGGGGCATTGCTTAACGCTCAACTTCAGAGTGTTCATGTGCATATATAAGTGGGACTGTTTCTGGTCCAATAGACTGGTTATTACATCAAGACTACCCACTGCACACAGAAATTTAGGACTACATTGCTATCTACCATACACTAGCAGCAACAAGGCCACTAAAGCATCCCCCCGCTCCCTCCTTTAGTCGAGGTGCATATCCATGACCTACAGACTGCAGCCCTCGCTCGCTCCCTTGACAATATAATTTCCAATAACGTAAAACCATGTGGGACTCTTGGCCACAGTCAGCACCGACATGATGAGGATTCAAGTCAAATCACAGCACGGGAGTATGTATGAGTGCCCAAAGGAATCACTGCTCGAAAGGTCCCAAAAGCAGATTTTTGGTCTTTCTCCGAATTCAAAAAACGCTCAGCATTGCGAGTGGAGCTTTTCACAAGACTTTACAAAGAAAGGTTAGATTCACTGTATAGAACAATTCTTTGAAGGGGCTGGGGTACCCTTACAAGAGCAAATGCTACCTCTGCTAAGAAGGTCAGTTGCTGAGCCATTAGATGTCAACCACCCAGTGGTATTAACTAATCAGCCATCTATTAGCACTAAAGCGGGAGTACGCAACTTTTTCAACGATCACATTTGTTGTCAAAACATTTCAAATTCATAACACCCCTTGGCCCAGCCCACAGAGAAAGAGACACCCCCACCCCCCGACCCCACTGCTTCCACAGACCTGGTTGTGAACGTGCAAGTTTTCTATATACGATTACAGGATTACAGACTGGTATACCTAATGTTACATTAAAAATGTCAGCTACAAGAGTCCAGGTGTAACAACGGACTATTTTCTGTTGTTGCATCACACTGAGAAAAGTTGCCTACTACAGCTTTAAAACAACAGCCAACACAATGCACAACAGAGTTAAGCAGTTTATCAGGTGCGTTGCTCCCAGTCCAACATGCTGTATACTGTAACAATATCCTCTTAAATTTTATAATTTAAGAGACAATTGTTCTCGAATTAAGGAGCGGCACCTAGTGGGAGGGGAATCCCAAATATATGAGACCTCAAGCATCAGGCAGTAGAGTCACATGCCAGCCGGAAAACCCAAACGGCACGGGTACCGCCTTCCAGAAACGGAATTTCCCGCCTGCACCAATACCGCCACCAGAGACGGTACCTGTGAACAGAAACTTGGGGACCTCTGGTATGGTGCCAAACGAGGCTGTTTTACGGTGTCCCCGTTTGTATGGGGGTCGTGCTGTGAAAAACACACACATGCAGTCTGCAGTGTGCCAAAGCAAGCTACAGTACATTAAAGCAGGACACTGTAGAACAAAGTTATTAAGTCTACAGCATGCACGCCAAACTGCCGAAACCGTACAGGCAAATTGAAAATAAACTAACGCGGTCAGGTCCGTACAGCCGGCACAACTGTGTCCGCATCGGTCAAGCAGTGTGGTTGTGGTCACAGTAATGCAAACTTAAGATGTTCTTTCATCTTAAGAATGTTGGAAAATGACCGCAGTGAAAGGAAGGAAATTCTGAGTTTTGAAAGCACATTATGCAGAGGGACCCGGACAGAGCACTGCACACTTTCAACATATCCACCATATTGAGAAATGGTCAATTAACAAATTAATTTTAAAAGATGAGTGACAAACCCTGAACACTTCAAAATGTACCAAGAATAATAACCGTAATACTTCAAAATGTATGACTGGGAAATAAAATCAATATATCCTATATGCAGAGGTGGAAATCCAGGGGACATAAAGTAAAAGTCCTCCCCAGTATTTTGCTCCAATCACCTGGATTAGCTAATTAACATAATTCTTCAGTGAGGAGGTAGAACGAATTAGTGAAATCAGCTAGCTGAGTCTATGGGTGGAAGAAACACATGGTAGGATTTTTACTTTATGTCCACTGGATTTCCACCTCTGCCGATATGTTGTTAAAAAATAGGTTCAAATATGCTTGGAGTTAAAAGTTCTTACTTAATGTTGCCTGTGGGTTTTAGTGTGCTGACCCTCTATGTGGGGTAACCTGTGGGTCCTAAAGACGCGCTAATCCTCTCTATAGTATTACCTGTGCGTCCTAAGTATGCCCTAATACTCTCCGTAGTGTTACATGTCCGTTCTAAAGATGCCCCAATCCTCTCTATATTGTTACATGTGCGTATGCCCATATCCTCTATGCAGTGATTCTCAAACTCGGCCCTGGGGAACCCCTGTGTATGCTGGATTTCGTTCCAACCACAATTGCAATCCCAGAATTTTAACAAGCTATTAATTTATCTTAATTAGGTGCTTTTCATGTTCAGAGAGATTATTTACCATTTTAGGCCACATTATTTTAGCAATAGCTATGCATACCATGAATAATAAAAGTCCAATATTGACATTGTGCTATACTGAAAACAATTACAAAAAGAGAGGTAAAAATATTTTAACTGATCAAATGAAGACGAAGGCGATGAGGCGAATCAATAGGATCCTAATTGGTGAAATTGTGGACACATGGCCACTAAAACGAACCATTTGTTAAATAATAAAAAATTCAAAGACAAAGCAAATGATAACGAGCCAAACCTGCATTGTGTTAATACGTTTAAGGAAGAAATTACGAAGGAACTTAAGCGACCTAATTAGGAGCCTTTTTTCTTTAATTAGGTAAATAAAATAGTTAACTCTACTTTTTTAATTGTTTGCAATATAGCACAATAAGCACAAAGTGAACATGGGACATTTATTATTCATGGCATGCATAGCTATTTCTGACAATGCTGCTTAAGAGGGTAAATAATCCCTCTAAACATGAAAAGCACCTAATTAAGATACATTAACAGCTTGTTAAAATTTTGGGATTGCATTAGTGGTTGGAACGAAAACACAGGGGTCCCCCAGGACTGAGTATGAGAACCACTGCTCTATAGTGTTACTGCTGGGTCCGAAAGATTCCCTAATCCTCTCTAGTGTTACCTGTGGGTTCTAAGTATGCCCTAATCTTCTCTATAGTGTTACCTGTGGGTGCTAAGGTGCATCCCAACACTGCCTTGTGTTATGTGTGCAATCCAAGTTGGCCCCAATCCGCTATGTAATGTTATACCTCTGATTCTTAGCTGGATCCTCTCTTATCTGTAGGTCCTTAGGTGATTCTTACTTGTCCCTGTTGTGGTAAATGTGTATTGTAAGGTTGCCCTAGTGTTACCTGCGGGTCCTAAGGTGCCCCGGTACTCCAGCTCAGACAGGTCAGCACTCATCCGCTTGCCCTCGCAGGGGGCCAAGACCAGAGTCCGTCCCAGGCTCTCCACACTACTCCCTCTGGACAAAGGGAGGCCTCCACGCACCGTTTCCCCCTGAAAATTACAAACTAGTGCTCAAAAAGCTGCAAACCCAGATTAGCCCAAAAAATAGAACTGACCCATTATGTGCCAATCGGGAACTAAACATCAGAGTATGGCTGAGATGGCCTTCAAAAGAAACAAAGAAAAAAAACTTTGGCACACCGAGATGAATTGCAGGTCTCTTGTCATAGTGCCAAGCTTTCGGCCTGTTGACCGTCGTCAGAGCATCGCTCAGAAAAAATGTTCTGACATATTTTGACCGGCTGAAAGCTTAGCACTATTAAATGGGACTTTCAATTCATCCCAGTGTTCCAAAGGTTTTTCTGTATTTGTATGTTTTTTAAAATTAATTATTATTATTTTTTAAAATCTTGTTGCATCTGGGTGTATTTGACTGTTGGACGTTCGGACGCTCACTTTGCTGCTTTAAAAAGACTTGGAAACAGGAGCTAGCTCAGCCGTCATACCTTCGGTTTGAAGTGAGGTGCAAACTTAGTCTCCATTGTCTTGATAGTGTCATTTCTTCCCTGCTCCAAGTTTCCGTCACTTTTGTTGCTGTTGCAGGTGTAGTCCAGGTAGGACCCTGTAAAAGCGAACCCATTACAAGGAGTGGTCCGGACACTGTTCTGCAGTGGTTTAATAAAGCAGGAGTATAAGAGAAAGAAAATGCTAAAGAGGGTAGAGCTGCAGCAACAGCATTAGCAGGGACGGACTGGGACAAACAAATGGCCCTGGACTTTTTTACCCAGACCAGCCCACGCCAACCAGCGCACGGATACTCCACCACCCCTGTCCCATCGACGCACATACAAACACACTGGCCCTTAATACCACCACTTATAAGCATAATGGATGGATACTCTAGGCTACTGTAACACTAATAGCCTACAGAGCAAATTTAAGAGCGAGTGAAAGGTTTGTCGCCAGCAGCCAGGCCACCACTGTGAGGATACCATGATAGATTCAGGCTACTATATTGTGCAGTCAGCACTGACACACACAACCGTTACAGTATCCAGACTAGGCACCTCAATAAAACTCCTTTCTGCCCTGCCTCTCTCCACTGCCTGTACAAGTGGCAGAGCATCCATACAACAGTCAGAATTGAATAATTCGATAGCCAGTCCGACTCTGAGCATTAGTATGGTAGGCTGTGAGATAGGGCAGCGGTTTGGGTCCATGCAGTAAGTTCAATACAGAACACAGTAATGGTCACTCTCAGTGCACAGTCATTGAAACTGGCCCTCTCAGTGCACGGTCACTGAAACGGACCTTCTCAGTACATGGTCACTTCATGTCCTTCTTATAAAAGATTTCCCAAAACAATTAAAAAATAAATGAGTGACAGAAAGAAAGCTGAATGTACACCATGTTCTACTGAAGAAAGTTCCACGCACTCTTTAGTCACACGTTTTAATACATACCTGTACTGGTGGCTGAGTTACACTGTCCCTCATCTGAATACTGGTACGGGTACTGCAGGGGTTCATCAGATCCTGGAAAGTACTGGGGCAAGACGGCAAAACATTACCTCAGCTTCAACATTCGCCAAACTATCTGTGTCTGGGAATTCTCACTAGATGGTATATTATTCACTTGCCATGCTGAATCCTGTACAAAGTTTATATTTCAAAGCTTATCCGTTTGTACGGCTTGAGATTGAATCAAACCTATCCAGAATCTGAGTCCAGAACATCCTGGTAACAGGCCTAGTGACCTGTGCTTTGCTACCTCTTATACTCTCCAGTGATGTTACCTTCATCAGGTGGGTCATGATCTTCATGATCTCCTCCATGGCAGGGCGCTGAGACGGGTCTTTGGACCAACAACGAGTCATCAAACTCTCGATGGGTTTGGGGAGATTCTTGATCAAGGGAGGCCTCGTACCTGAGTGAGAGAGGGATTATTTAAATGAGTGAATCACTCGTAGCACAGCTCTCCACCAATTCCAGGGGTTCGTGAATTCTCCATGGTGCTCACAAAACCTCACCCCTCCATCACTTCACTGCACTTTGCCTCTTTAAATTTTGTATATTTGAATCCTGCATTTGAATTTGATTCCCGAATGTTAATACTGGCCAAAGTTGTATTTTTTCTCAAAATGAAGATAAAAAAACTTCAATGTTGGTCCCTACAAATATAAAAATTAAAATGGTAAATTATTTAACATCCAAATCTCACCGTTGTGCACTGCCCACATGATGCGGAAGGCGGGGCCGCCGATCTCATCAAACGGCTTCTTACGGGTGATCACCTCCCAAAGTATGATCCCCCAGCTGAACACATCACATTTCTCACTGTAGTTGCTGCCTGCAAACACACAATACCCTTCTTGAGTTGGACACCAGGCTCCTACATTGTAATATATAATTCTGCACTTTTCTAGGGAACACTTGAAGGACGCTTTAGGGCTGTTATTTGAAAACCAATCCATTGTCAACCAGAAATAACTGGTAAATATTAACATTATTAGATAATTTGGCCAGTCAAGGGAGGTTGAACCGTAGGGTAAATGTCATTTTACAATGGGCCTAACTTTATAAAGTTCATTGATCTCTAAACAAACTTTGTAGATATTTTAGTGAACTGTAAACTTGGTCATAGTGCAAATCAGAGGCCTGATAAAAACTGCGGTGTCAACTATGTTGCGACTTTATCCGAGTGAGGGATTGGTACCACATTTCTACAGTGCTAATGTTTCCCCTATACAATATGATTTTGTTAAATAAGTACTTTCTGGAAACACTTTGCTACTCCCCGGTGTGTAAGCTAATCCTGCATGGTCAAACAGTCAACATATGGCTGTGAAGGGTGTGAGTTGCATCTCTGTTTTTTCCACCCCCCCCCCCCCCCTGAAGTGCAAAATTTTACCTTACTTAGGTAGTTTCACCTCTGATTGTAAAAAGATATCAAACTGAGTAATAGTGAGAAACATTGCGTGAAGGGCTGCCTTATACACAAGAACTAATAGTGTGTCTTCCGTTACTTTACCAATTGTCTTCCGTTCCGGAACCACTGTGGAAAAAATGCTATAAAAAATTTATGGACCCATGCCCTTGGTTAAATATTTGGCATGTTCTAGATGGATAGTCAATAGCCCCTTTCAGTCAGAAAAATTACCAATACTTTGCTGGAACCGCAGGTTTTGCATAGAAGAGAAAAAAAGGAAAAAAAAACAGATGTTGTTTTTGAGTTTCGGATTCGGTGGGGTTTTTGGCAAAATTACCCATGAAAAATGACCCTTGACAAAAAAATTAGTGGATTTATTTTAAAGTTACTAGGCAGCCTACTTCTCACAAGTGTTCTTTTCAATAACTGGTATAGGCAAGAGCTAGAGCAGCGTACAGCAAATTTGTCTTCGTACCCATGACCTGCCCAAAACAAGACCCAGTAATAATCTAATTGATCAAACTGGATATCTGCAATATCTTATCTAATTGGAGATTAAATGAATGTATTGCTTATTAAAAGGATTCATAGAGAAAACAGTTTAACTAATTGAATACGAGTATTTAGTGAAGACTAAAAATATATGAAATATTCATGAAGAGGTATGCATAAGGACAGAACACCCACTGGCACCAGTACCTTCCTTGGCTATGTCTATTCATAAAAAAAATTTTGATGAATCAAATTTGAATGTTACAACTTCGTACAGAAAACAGAAGGTCAATATCATGAATTTAGAGTATCGGATTGGTCCGTAGCCATCAAGAGGTTAACGGGAACTACAGTAAACAATCGTACTTGCCTTCGAACACCTCGGGTGCCATCCAGGGCGCGCTCCTTTATTGTTGGTTTTTCTTCATGTGGGTCTGAATGTCCGCAAGCGGTGCCAAAGTCACATATCTTCTCAAGTGACCTGTTCCCCCAGCGGACCCAGAGCAGGTGAAAAGAGATGCACACCGACGGGCCCAAGGGGACACCAACAAAAAAAGCTCAACTTCAGTTGAAACTACAGGAGAGGAGGATGCAAACAGCACGTCACCAACTTGTGAGTCGAGATTATGGTAAAGTCCAAACTGTCCGCCAACCGCCAAACAAAAAGTGCAGGCCATCTATGTTAGCAATCTGGTACGAAACATTATTTGTCAATTTTACAATGTAAATTTGAGATTAAAAATGGATTTTTCCCAAAAAACTGTGAATCACACCTACATCCACCATACAAACCTTAAAAAATAAAAAAATTCAAATTTATAAACATTTTTTGTGACCCAGCATGGCAAATGGCTAAGTTCGAGACTTGGCCTGCCAGTAACAAGAAGAAAAGGGTTGTTTGCATATAAATTGACCAAATGCATGTTGAAATGGTCATCTCCACCCTAGATTCCTTTCACAGAAAATTCTGTGTTAAACTCTGGGAATGATTCTGGTCGGCCATCTATAAAATATTCTTGCATTCTGTTTCAGCATCTCGTACAAATAATAAACATCATCGGCATGTCTGCTGTGGTCACTGGCTGCGCTATAAAAATGCCCTTCTCCCCATCACGCCCAGTTTTCACTCAGCAGAGTCCCTAATACATAATGTTATTATTTCCATTTATCATCCCAATTATACCACCAATAGATTCCCATCTACACATAAATTTTCCTAATCATCCTTCCACCAAACACACCACCCACTTTTATTTTCTCTTATTCTCTCTTTTTACTTTTCTTTTACCTATCACCTCCCTTAACAATCTTTATAATTCACCCCACTTATCTTCCCTTCCTATTCTCTCTCTCTCTCTCTATCTCATAATATCTAGTCTATATATTATATCTCTCTCTTATCTCTTCTTCTACTCTCTCTTTCTCAAAAATTAAATATCTATCCTCATCCATCCCTCTCGCACCTGACCACAACAATTATTTGGTCCTTAAAACTCCCACAACCAATTCACATACTCAATGCTCCACATCTGTTTTGGGGAACGCCATGACTGAAGCCAATAACAATCACTAAAGAGGCTGGGAGAGAGAGAGAACTTACATACACCCTTCAATACACTATACATCCTTATCCCAAAGAACTCCCATCCATTTTACCAAGGCAGTGGAGAGTGGAAAAAATAGGTGAGGGAAAGACAGTGAGAGAGAGCAGTAGAGAGATAGCGAGAGAGAGAGAGAGAGAGAGCAGTAGAGAGAGAGAGAGAGAGAGAGACCATCACTAGGAGAGAGAGATCCCTCAGGATAGAGAGAGCAGTAGAGAAGAGAGATCCTCCTAGAGAGAGAGAAACCAGATAATCTGCAGAGAGGGTGAGAGCAGAAAACATAAGAGCAAAGTTCAATCAGCTCTACTGTTGATTATAGACACTAATCCACATTTGATAATCGCAATTTGCACATTCACCACCAAATTATCTAATTACCCTCACGTTTCACTGGGTTCAGCTTCCCACTGTCAAACAGCATTGTAAGTGTCCTGAATTGAACTCTCTGATCCAGAAAATGAACTTGGGCATACATTTGGACATTGCATTCAAATATCTGCACACTAGTACTAGCCAATTAGGCATCTATACCGATTCTCTTTCTCGTTTTCCACTGTTACACACTGACACGTTGGAGGATATATTATCCCCATAGTTTTTGTCAGCACAATTGGTATTACATTCCCTTTATTCCCCCTCCTCACATACAATCACAGAACACTCTGGAAAGAGATACACTCATCTAAAACTTGGTTAAAATAACAGGTCCCTGTTAATAAGGCCATTGGCTTCATGCCGTGGAGATAGGACACTCCTTGTTGACACTGCAGCACCAGCTCATAGCGTGGGAGCAGTGTAAATCGGGAAGCGGTTCGGCTCCATTGCAGCACTGTGGACACAGAACGCAGTCGCAAACGTTCTTAGAGCACGGTCCTTTATCCGTCCTGTTCAATCGCGGTCATTAGGGTCTTCTCAGAACAATACTTCCCCTCTGGCACAGTCCTCTTACCATCTAGTACGCGGCAACTAAATTTACTTACAAGTCCCTAACCCCCTAATCTCCCTTACCAATCTTAAAACGGTCCCATCCAATAACTACCCCCTTTACCCAGGATCTATGGTAAAAACTAGGTGCACTCCTCTAAAACGAACACAGTTAAAAACAGTCTGCAGAACACGTCATTGACTATTAATCCCACATAATTTCAGGAAAAAAAAAAAATCAAAATTGGCTCACCCTAATCCTGTTCCTCTATACTACAAAAACCATCTCCACAATAAAACCAACAGAGTTAAAAATACATCCTAAGGTTGCTCTAAGTCAGTGTTTCTCAAGCCTGGTCCTGAAACCACTATGTATGCTGGCTTGGTCCAGCATTAACAAGCTCATGCTGGCAAACAACCTGCTAGTTGTTCTCATATATAATGAGACACACTACCCAAATTTTATTCACTTAATTAGCTTTTTGCTCATTCCACCAAAGGATGACCCTTTACAATCCTCTAACAAACCAGACACTACTTCCCTGTGTATAACTTTCCAATACAAAACCCAATTGCGGATGGCATAAAAACAACCCCCCACCCAAAACACCCCCCCCCCACCAACAAAACACCCCCACAACCACCCCCCAAAACATCCCAAAACCAAACAAATAACACCAAAATTAACCCCCCTAAAAGGCCTCAAAATACTGAACCCAAGTTATACATTTCCCACATAACATCATATCAGAGCAGCCATTTTGTTAGATCTGTGTCTCATTAAATTGGGCTGATGGGACACAGATGATTACATTAACACAGATTTAGTCATAAAACATTTCTAAGACTCACCATTGTACAAAGATCCTCCTTCTGCGTATTCCATAACAAGGCAGACCTATTGTCAAAAGCAATAATCAGTGTGTTTAACAGGACTGCACAAACTGAAACGAATCTAAACCAGGACACGCTTCTCAAGCTTTACACCTTACTACCATATGAAGATAAACTACATATGATGGTGTGTTGAGCTTAAAAAAGTAAATAAAAAAAAATATATACATTTTTATATATTTTCTTAACCTTTATTTTACTAGGCAGGTCAATTAAGATCGGAATCTTATTAACAATTATGGTCTGGTGTTAACAAAATAGAACTTACCGGATTGTTACAGGAGCCATAAAGCTTAACAATGTTAGGATGATTTACACGAGAAAGTTGGCGAAGCTGGGGAAGGGGAGAGAAGATAGAAGAAATGATTTAAGTGGACTTGCATCAAATGACAATCCAAGCAAGGAAGACTGACTACAGACGACGTCACAGACAATTTAACATCCTGTGAGACTTTGTTACCCTCCAAACTGGTATTAGTAAAACATCAACTGTTTATGAAAGCTGTCTGCCTACGGATTTTAATGAAAAACTTCACCATTAACCAACTCAAAGGTGCAGTTGATGCTATTGGTTAAACATGATTGACTCCCACTAGAAGGAGGTGAGTGTACGGAGCAGAAGCTGCCTGATGGTGGTACACAGTAAACCTGCTGGAATTACTAACTGGAGAACTGAAATGGCTCAACCGCTACGCTTTGGAAGTGCTATTTCCACACCACTAATGTCACATACAATGTACAGGATGGTAATGAAGCTAATGGATAACATTACTTCAACTATGAAAGCTTTTCGTTCCGATTCACTTTCTATGGTCTTGATGGCAACGTCTTTGCCTCTCCATTTGGCTTTGCAGACCACGCCAAATGCGCCTCGTCCCACCACCTGGAAGTCAAAAGGCAATTAAAAATGTTTTTTTTTAAAGAAATGTGACAAGAATGGATATGGTTCATACAAAATATGTATAATATAGCACAATAGCATATATGGTTGTCTATAGGGGCACAAAAGAAACTGATGTCCCTATAAAACAACATTCTGCGACTGAGAACATTCACCACCCCAAAGCTATTAGTAAAACATACTCATTTATTCATAATTACAATGATGTGTTCCAACAATGCACATTTTGGAATCATTATTCACATGGAAAGTGTGTGAATAATACTTTATGATAAGCATAAAAATTGCATTTTCATTCACCTATCCATGACAGAAAAGTGGCATGTCACAAATGATGTGTAATGGAATCTCAAATACAGTCACAAAATGTCCACAGTAAATGCTTCATATTTCCACAACTTCATAATGCATATATTCTGTGCCTTGTTAATCACAAATCAACTGGAAGTGTGGACGAAGGGGTCGATTTACTAAAGGTTTACGTGTGCAAAATCAGGTGTATTACTGTTAGCCTACCAGGTTTGCCTGAATTAACTATGCAAAATTGGACATCCCTACATTATTTCCTGAAATAGTGGGAGGAGGTCATGTAAATAGATCGTTTTAGCATGAGTAATGTGATTTACTATGCTCAAAAGCAAGTTTGGGAAAGCGGGTGCATTTTAGTAGGCTACAAATGAAAAGCAGGCTTTAAAAGAAGCGCAATCGATAAGATGACAGCTGCCATTGTAGCCAGACACTAGACACATATGGGCATGTTTGGAATATCCATAACTGAACATTCTCAATGATTGCGTAACAATGGGGCTAACTGGCCCATTCTAACACATGCTCAAAATACACAAAAAGAGAATTTGTGGATACATACACTGCATCATGAAGAGTAAGAATAAATAGCCTAAATTTTTTATCAGGAGCAAAGAAATGACGTGAGGAAAGAAGGCAAGGAGTAAAAATTAGCGATTGGAATGAACCCTATGGCTTTGGCATCAGATAACCTAGATGGCGTATTAATTTGTAACGGTGATTAAGCCACTTGGAACTACTTCATAGGCGTCCCTTTACTGGAAATGAATGCCCACCCTCCAGCCAATCAGAAATGAGAATTCACCCAGACCGGGGGTATAAACAGTTATAATGACCTTCAATGGTAATATCTCCAACACGCTATGGTAAAACGTATTCATATTTGGCATGCATAGCCAAGCCTATATATTCTGGGTCTTGAGCCTTAATCGTGTGAAAATGCGGCCTAATTATTGAAGAATCCAGTGTAATGGCCTCTCAATTATAGTGTTGCCACATGTGCCTACATACAGTATAATGACCTTTAATTATGATATCTTACAAGTTCCAAGGTAAATCAACTTCATATTTGGTAAATCAGGTGAAGTGCAACGTGAACTAAATACGGGTAAATCCTTTGTGACTCAAACATAGCGTTGCCATATATGCCTATCTACAGTTTGCCTGAACTTCAATGGTCATACTCTACAGTAAAACGTCTTTATATTTGATATGCATAGGCTATAGTCTGGGTCTTGCTCATCAGAAATCAGCTGAAGGTGTGGACTAATTATGAAAAATCCAGTGTAACAGACTCTCAAATAGGGAGCGTATCTATGTTCCCAGGGTCCTATGTTCCCCAGTTCAATATTCTGTTAACACACATTAACCCTCCTATTGTGTTCGGGTCAAATTTGACCCATTTCAAGTTCAAATATTTCATAAATATTATAGTTTATAACCCTATCCCACAATAGCACGTCATATTAAGCGAATACAGAGCTGGGGAACATCTTTTTCAGGTTCCCATTATGTGCTATATAGAACTGGGGAACATATGACCCTTTGTCATGTTCCCATTGTGTGCCATATAAATCTGGGGAACATAGGAATTACCCCCTCAAATATAATGTTGCCGTAGGCCCATATGCCAATAGGCTACAGGTAATGACATGGCTTCCAAACTTTTACAGTAAATCGGCTCCCCGTTCGGTAGTATATGCATGAACCTTGCTCATCACAAATTAGCCTATGTGAAAGTGAGGACTAAGGCATAGGCCTACTTGTAAAGTAATTTAATTTCAAGGATAGTAGTTGTAGTATAGGCTATATGCCGATATCAGTTAGCCTAATGACATTGTCTTATCTCCAAAATGTTACAGTCGAACATCGTCTTATTTGTTATGAATTAATTCTGGACATTAGTCATCACAAATCCAGTGAAATTACGGACACTCAAACGTATTCATGTTCGTCATACATCCCTATAGACAGCTATAATGACGTCAATTTATCATTTCTGCTTGGCCAAAAGATGGATCCGCACATTTGAACAGGCTTCTTGACGAGAAATCGCTCTTTCTACTATACGATGTGCCCATAAATTTCACAAGAGGATAGTTTGGCCGTGCATTTTCAAAGAACGGATAACTTGACCGCAGTTTGCAAAGTAGAAATTGCGAACTTTAAAACTTCATGCTTAGCCTACTGTCTTGGCGAAAGAATAGGCTACTCGTTGCAATACTTTTCAATCACGAATGGTCTTATTTTTAAGTAATTATTTTCTTGATGATAAAACTTACCTCCTCAACTTCAATATCACCATATTCAATCTCTTCAAAGGGGTAGCCAGGTGGTGTTTCCAGCATTTCAGATGATGGTATAGACATCGCTGGAGACCAAAACAAACAACATTTAGCCCAATTCCACTTCAGAGTTTTGCTTTCTGCATTCAAAATACATCTTAAAATACTCCCTCGGCAGGTCAGATTATCACTTTATGAAGTTATCCAGCTATGCTAACTATTCAGCTAAATTAACTGAGTCGAAATAGTTTGCTCATAACCATTTTCACATCTGACAACTCGGTAAGTTAGGTAGGCTAAAACGCGGTTTTACGACTATGAAACAACAATAAAAATGCTTATTTTGTAGGAAACTGACATCCATCGCTAAAATAAAAACAAATGATGCGGTTATGAGTTAATAGTTAACTAGGCCGCTTGCTGGCCTGGTTACAACCTAGCTGGAGATGGAAGTTGTAGCCGACCTCCGCATATTTTTCCACATCGACGAAGTAGCGTGAGTCATGGAGCACGGAATAGCTCATCAAAACTTCCACAGCCTGAAAACTTGAACATTGGATACAAACCGTAGATTCTTTGCGTCCATTTGATACAACGTTAGTTGTATGTTTAGTATAACTCCAGTCACTCCAGCACGAACTGCCTTCCCCAGCAGTTGCTCCAGGAAGTAGGCTAGCCTACGTGTGCCTTTGCTTTCTGCTCCGGGGTTTAGCATTCGATAGGGGTATACAGCGGCGCTATGCTACAATAGGCGAGAGTAGCTACTCCAGAAAAGAAACATATTAGACGAATTGCATTTAACAATGATCCGTTAATATTAAGGTAGGCCTATCCTGTTGGATATTTTATACATCGTGTCAGATTAAAAAGGCTACCTTGCGCAAGTGTACAAATTGCGACGCGTTAATCGGGATTCGAACTGGCAACTCTCTGGTTGACGACCAGGTAATTTAGCCAATCCTTGTATCATGCAAGTGCATTGTCGTGATTTTGTTGTGATGTGAATTATCATAAAAAATACAGAACGAAAGTAGTAGGAAAAAAAGGCTTAAATGATGTCTGCTCAGCAACTCAAACACAGCTCTAAATTTAGCCCCACGGTTTCAGTCGTAGTTTGTGACAGCTGCGAGCCATATTAATCACCTGGACCGATGCAAACAACAGTTGCTAATATTTAATGAGGACGGTTAAGTTTGGGAACCCGCCCCTATCACCAGATGGAAAATACTATGATAGACGGAAAGAATGACCAACAACAGTTTATCTTTATTAGGTTGGCCTAAGACCATTCTTGAGCGTATGTTGTTTAGAACCTATACAATTTTCTGCATATATCATATTGCCTGTTGCATTGTTCATCTCAATTGTAGCCTACGTTTATTAAAACCCTACTGGAGTAGCCTACATATTTAAAATAGCAAAAACGTTGAACTGTACCTGGAGGTGTAAGACTGAAAAGGAAGAAAGAAAGAAAGAAAGAACGTCCATTACCACCTCCTCTAACGCTAATTCTGTACTGCATTCTACTGAGAATAGTAGCCTGATGTTGCTGGATTTATTGAAGACTACACTACAATGTGTTAAACTCCGAGGATCTGAAAGTTTTTTTAAAAATTATTTTGAAACTTGGGGTGGAATTAAGTTAGAATTAAGTATAGATAGATATAATTAAGTATAAACAGATAGAGTAGATAGATTTATAAAGTTCACATTCCAGCATTGTATTGTATCTGTATTCTGTATAAATCTAACAAAACAAAACAAAACAAAATACTTTTGGGTGTGCTTTATGACCAAAAAATCCTTTTGAGAGCCTACAATTATCGATTGATATAATTTCCTTTAGAAAATGTTTTTCAAAAAGATTAATTTTAAGGGATTACTTTGACTACTTTTACAACTGTTGAATATGTTCATGATTAAATATAACTTCCTTTGAATGAGATCATAATAAGAAATGTTGGAAGGGAAAACATTTTTGTTAATATTATACACATTGTCCTCTGTTTCTGTCTGTGGTACAACAGAATGTTAATGTTGTAGTACATCCTGTTTGCCACAAAGTGATGCTGATGCACTTCCAAAGCCAGAAAATCTGGTATGAATTTTACCTGAAACTTTATTGCTTGCATCTCGGTTACTGCAAGACAATGTTGAAACCCAGAACCGTGAAACGGGCTGTTGCGGTTTCACAACACTGTTTCACTTCCCCAACCTCCCAAACATTGATTTGCTTTTACAAACCAATATGTCAACACTTTCATAAAACATTACAGTACTTTCATATAGGGTTGCCAGTTTGAAATATTTCCCATCCCATCATAGCTGTAGGTCTGTTCAATCACTTCCACATCAGTTCAGGAGGCGAGGATTAGCGCTCGCATACTCCAAATTGTTCAACGTCAGCAGACTGCTGATTTTCCACTCTGCAATCTGGCAGCCAAACTGATGCAGGCAGATTACAGGCATCTGATCAGCCAAAGGGGTTGCTTGTCAGCAATGAGACTGGGAGTACCTGCTGACTGGCTAAATGCCATAGTAGAACTATTTTGTAAACTCGACATTACCTTTTCAAATTCCAAGATGCTCAGAATGTAGTTTGATGTAAGCTACGGTTCATCGGGCTGCCATTGATTAGTGCTTTCTGAGCATTTGATTTCTTACAAATTCTGACCTCAACACCGTTTTACTTGGTATTCAGTATCAGGTACCCAGCATGTCTATCTATTTTATAAAAATAAATTAATAAAGCATGAATTTGATACAAGTAAATAATTGAATGCTGCCATCCTACTATATGGTTCTGTAGGTCTACAATTATTAGTACACAACACAAGTAATATCAGGTCAATAGCTTGTGTATAGTACAGCTTATGGTGGGTTTTTATTGTCTAATATCTGGAAAAATATTATGTCCAACATGTACAGTACCTGTATGTGTACAAATAATATAAAACTCCTGGGTAAATGAGGGACAGCATATTTGGTTAACCTGAGACCCACAGAGGTGTGGCCATTTCATTAAATAAGCAAACAACAACGCAGAATGTGTGGACTACGTATAAAAATTCTGGACAGGCCTAGTTGCAAGTCAGGGGTGAGAGAAAGGTCAGAAAAGGTGAAAACCCCACACCCCTATTAAGTCAAATAGTCACTGCCTTTTTCCAACATAAATCATTTCAAAGGTCCAATCTGATATGCTGATCTTGCCGATATCGATCATTCTCCGCAGCACAGCCCTAGATGCCCTTTAAATACCAGGAGTGGTGTCAGAGGGGTCCCCGTATAGAATGACCCAGCACATAAATAAAGGAACTGTGATGGCAGGATTATCAGGTACATCACCAGAGGTCATGGCACAAATGTCACAGCCTTTTTTTCCACTTTTATTACGGGGTGGCACGGTGGGCATTACTCACCATGCTTGGCTCTTTTTAAAAATGTATTTCATACTTACATAAAAAATCTGCTGATTTCAGGGGACTTTCCAGGTCTAACGCTCATAGATTTTATACAAAAAAAGTCAATACAGTCCTGATAGAATCTCCTCTACCTGTCAAAGTGCAGAAAACATATCTGGCAGTGGCGAGGAGAAAATCAATTGGATAGTCGCAGTTTTTTGAAACATCAGGGCTTGGGAATATACTGCCAACAATGAGTAAAAGTGGCTTGTCACCAGTTCCTGTTATGAATATGTAAATTGTGTTGTTGTTTTTTTGTGTTGTGTTCCTGAAATGTTTCCAAGTGATTTCCATTTCTCATTAAAGTGCAGATGGATTTTAGTATGCTTTTTAAACTGAATTTGCATGATTAAAGTCTGTGACCTTTCATTTCCTCTTATCTGGCCAAAAAAAAAGGAAATAGAAATTGGAGAAATTTTAATCTATCTTACTTTAAACCTAAACTAAAATGACAACGTTTGTGCATTGACATTTTAATCGCATATTCTTTATTAGCCAATTTGAAACTAAGAACTCGACAAAATGAACTAGGCTGTCTCACACAATTCATTAGGCTAACAATTAATGTATTTGGCTGTATTCTACTATCTGATGTGTGAAATGATGATTAAGGAGTCGTCGTCGTCGTCGTCCCCCCCCCCCCCATTTTAGCAGATGTAATACATGCATGTACCGTTGCTTGCACCTGATTTGAGTAAACTAGTAAATTTATAATAACTACTTCCTGAAGACGATCACACCGGTCATTGTAGCACAATCATTCTGTCATGCCTAGTGGTA
Organism: Ilyophis sp. 1 JC-2022; assembly: GCA_022702515.1. NCBI lineage: Eukaryota > Metazoa > Chordata > Actinopteri > Anguilliformes > Synaphobranchidae > Ilyophis > Ilyophis sp. 1 JC-2022. The sequence continues at coordinate 19,931,797 of CM040406.1, read as the reverse complement.
CTGCATAATAATGAGTAGGCATATTATTTAGCCTCATTTTATGTATAATTAAAGCAAAGCAAGCCATAAATCAATGACCACAGCCATGATTTACAAACATTTTGATATATTATTTTGGCCTACTGTTAGTTTATATGTAAGACTCCATGACAGGACACTCTCAATACGTAGTTTTTTTTCTGACAAGTTAACTATAAAGAAAAAACCACAGGAGCCCAGTGTACAGATTCATCTCCATAAAGATTATAATAGTTAAAGAAACAATGCTAGCTACTAAAATAGGAAAAAGGGCATGTGGCCTAATCAAATTATCAAAATGATTGGCAACACTTTAGATTAACTTGTCTCGTTAAATTGTAACTAATTTGGTAACAATGGGTTATTATGGAGTAACTCAAACACAGGTAACATGGAACAGCAGCTTGTGGCATTCGTAATTACACATGTGAAACAAAGCCAGCCCTGTTACATCTCTCCTGCTGAAATGAAATCATTCCGTATTATAAAGACATGTTGTGAAATGAACAGGCAGGGTTTATTTGTTGTGTATCATGAAGATGTGGCCTATGAGTGTAAATAAAATATTACAAAATATTCGCACCTGACAAATTGGCCAAAACATCTGTTGTGTATTAGAAAAGGCAAGTAAATTTTTTGAAATTTGAAGAGAGAGAGTCTGTGCCCGTGCGTAGGTCGCACAAAGAAAACTGCATGGCGACATTATGGCCCTCAGTTTGTGCTCACATTCCACCATTCCAATAATGTAAATCTCAGCTCTGTGCCCAACAGAGTGCTCTCACTGCAAAACAACATGCACACCTTTGGTGACTCCAACGGTAACTTTTAACCAAACAAAAACTAACTGAGATTAAGTGGCACAAGCACCACCTTGTTTTATAGCAATGGCTATACATAGAGGCAAAGCCTGTCATCTCAGGTATACTGTCCAGGGTATAGACAGAAACTACACCATTCATCCGAACTGTGTCCACAAATGGACCTAGAATGTGTTGCCATTTTATCATTACATTACATTACAGGCATTTAGCAGACACTCTTATCCAGAGCGACTTACACAACTTCTTATTACATCTCATTACATTTATCCATTCATACAGCTGGATATATACTGAAGCAATTCAGGTTAAGTACCTTGCTCAAGGGTACAACGGCAGTGTCCTACCTGGGAATAAAACCTGCAACCTTTCGGTTACAAGTCCAGCTCCTTAATGGGTGCAAAGTGACTGATTTTATAAACTGCTTACTCCACTCCGGGTGGTGTTTTTTTGTGTGGGGGGGGTACACCCTGGACAGGTCACCAATCCATCACAGGGCCCACACACTGTTCACTTACACAGTCATACCCCAAGGATAATTTAGACTCTCCAATAAACTTAAGCTGCATGTTGTTTGGACTGTGGGAGGAAACCGGAATACCTGGAGGAAACCTATTCGGACACGATGAGAACATGCAAAACTACGCACAGAAAAGTCCTCGGCCAGGATTTCAAACTCAGTACCTTCTTGCTGTGAGGTGACAGCAGTGCTACCCACTGCACCATTGTGCCACCCCATAATAATAATAATAATAACCGTTTATCTAGATCTCATGATCCCAAAACATCATGTCATGATCTCAGCATCGACTTGGGTGATGTATGCCAGCCATTTTACATTTTGAGTTAGAAAGGGAGGGATTATTATTAATATTAATATTAATACAGTTAAACTTTAGAAGAGTTCAGAGAACAAGGTTGGAAAGTCTGTGAGGCGCCTTGTTCCATATTATATATTTTCATATTTCCTCTCAGTCTGATATATGTTTTAGTCAGGCTTTTACAACACAATTTAGGACAAATTATGTTATGGTTGCTGTGACTATATGCTGGACCCTGGACAAATCATAATTCAAGCAACACATTGAAAATGTGGCATTTAAAAATGCTCTGTCACTCTGTATATCATGCACATTTCTGTATATTTCTTTATGAGGCTATTACTTCAGTTCAACAAAGTTGTTTAAATGGAACTGCTTAATAGCACCAAAATTGCTTTAAACCCCATCTTTGACTGAATTTGTGGTATGAGGTTTTCTATCAGCAACACGAGCATAAAATGAATGGCTATTAAATTTGACGCAGATATGCAATCTGCACCCGCGGATTTGTGTCTAGGACAGAAACCATCCATTTTGTTTCTAATTATTCACGCCATTGCAAACATGACGTGCATAATTCTTTGCGAGAGATGTTATTGAACTCTGTCTTTCCGGTTTTGTGGCTGCACACAACTCAAAGAAAATGTAAAGGTGGAAAACAGATGGCATGAGACTATCAGGAACACAGGCGAGAGGGAAGTATTGCCAGCAAGTATGCTTACCGGGCACTTTCCTGCATTCATATAGATTATTTAAAAAAATATTATTAATTTGAATAACTTGATATTTACAGAGCCAAGTCCCCTACAAAATGTTTTTTTCCCCCACTAAATTGCAGTGAAATGTCTTGTTTAGATAATAGACTACCCAAACAGGACATGCCAAGATGATTTGTGTTGACCTTTTTTCTGTGTTTTGATTTTGCACTGGATCATTGACAATTCCACCTCTATTAAAGGTTTTGGGGCTTGATCCCAATTGCAGCATGCATTAAACTTGTTTAAATCATTAAATAATCATCTGATAACCGGCAGTTGTATATTATCTTTTATTCCCAGTCACAATGGCCTTTAAGTTCCTCGATGCCTGTAGGGGAGAGTACGTTTAAGATGAAATCCCATTCTGGGAGCGAGGTTTCATTACAATTCCCAGCCTCCAACAGCATAAACTGTGTTACAAAGCCTTCAAAAGTGTTACAGTATTTTGAATTCTTAGTATCGATCATACTTTTTCCAGATAGAGACAACAGACAATAGCCTCAATACATCCCACATACAGTGCTTAACATTCAATTCTCACCAAAGCACCTCTTAACAAACTCACCACAAGGATCCAAGGACTATGACCATATTGTGAGGACATCGACAACATGTCAAATGTGTCTTATGAAGACAAGTTCTTATATGTCTAAATTAATTTTTAAAAGGGACAAAGAAAAGCTCATTGATGGCATAAACATGAAGCTGACTAAATAAAATTTATTTTTTGGGAACATTTGTGAAGCCTTGCCCTGCAGACATCTGCGGTTTCTTTGCATATAAGCAGTGAAAGAAGCAAGTTCAAGCAACCATTTCAGTATTCATTGTATTCATCACGTAGAAATAAAAAATTAAAAAAAAGAAACTTCACATACAAACTGAAACTCAGCAGTCAGTCTTGAATAAAAGTATGACGATATGCTTTGAATAATATTATTCTGATTTGGAATTCAGCATTACTGCAGGCTAGAGTTTGTATGTCAATCATCAGCGGAGTGAGCTGGTGAGTTTTTGAAAGCTGTCATCTTGCCGTCTTGGCAGCTTGCTGAGAAGAGAGAGTGGGGGTGCCATTGGTTGTCTACCAGGTGTCTACTGTGACATCATAAAGCCCCCTGAGAGAGCCAGCCAACTCTGATAGCAGAAGCCCTGATTGAGAGGTCAGTGCTGCGAAGTACTGTCTTTCTGAGGTGTAACCAGCTGACAATCCTTCTGCCTCCTCCCTTCCAACCTCCGGACAACAATCGGCCTGAAATGAAATAATTTTGAAGTGATTATGTCTTAATTTTTAAGTATAATGAACAGCATTAAGGATATTTGCTTAGTGTGATAGCATGAGCACTTGGACTGAATCAAATATGTCCAATGCTCCTCATACAGAAATGAAATATTTTGAAGTTGCATGCCTCATTACTTGGGTGTCCATGTCTTTGAAAGATCATTTTAAGTACTTCGCTTATAATATGAAAAGTGACAGTGAAGAGCACAAGCTTCGATAAGTGTGTCAGGGAAAATTTCAACAGTGTCACTCTAATCCAAGGGGTCCCCTGATAACAGAAGCAGATGCCACTATTCTGAATGCAAAAGGGTTCACATTCCAGAATGGCTTAGCGATTCCCTGGGAGACTGATTTGATGCTCTGTCTATCTTTCCACAACTTGCCCAAAAGTAATTGAAGACTATGAGGTGACAGTATTTTAAGAGCTCTGTCTGTCTTTATCCTGTGACATCCATTTTATTAAACAGGACCTCCATTACATGCATCGGAAATTCTGTAGAAACATTTAAGTAAAACAGCCAAGAGTTGCTATGGCAATTCCCAAAATCCCATTACTTCTCATTAAAAGATGGCTATTGCATTGATGAGATTAATCTTAATACACTGCATCTTTGGTGTACCTTTCTGTCAATTGCGATGGTTTATAGAGGTTTCACATGATCATATTTCAGCTCTACATGAATATCTACATTTTTAAATTTATGTATTTAATAAATAAATAATTTAAAAAAAAATAATAATTGATCAGTAAAATAGGTAAACGCCTTCCCCAGAGAACTGGTAAAATATTCTAACAATTTTAATTAAGCGTATGTTATAATCTAAGTAACGATAGACAAGTGAAATGATTGTTCAATATATTGCTCGCACACATATGATTATACAAATTACAAGTTCCTCATTAAGTGCCATTTTATTTAACAATTTTTACCTTACCTTTATTTAACCAGATGAACTTGGTTTTTATTTACAGTGATGACTTGGAAGAAATGTGGGGGGAAAATGCAAGCCAATCAGATGTACTATGTGGTTGGTACACACACATTCTATTTGTGGTATAATGTCAAATCAATGTTAAGTGTAACTGAATGGAACTATGTCATTGATAAAGTTCATTTAAAGTGTAAAAATTGGGATATATTAATAAATTGTTAAGATTGTAGATTAAGTTTTAGGATTTCATGAAACCACCTAGGTGGCATCCTGTTAAACCACTGTTGTGTGTGGATGTGCCCCATGGTCTTGTCTGCAAAATTTGCAGTGACATCTGAATCCACATTTTTAAAATTAACATTATCTGTACAAATTGAAAAATAAAATGCAAACCATGTGTGATGCCTTGCATTACGTGCAAGTTATATGCTAAACAAATATGCAATGCAATGTAAGAGATGAACAGATTGTTGTGTGGGAGGAAAGAAGCTTGTCATTTATGCACAAGCTGCTCAAGGGTTTTGGAGTCAATGGGCAGCAGGGAAAGTGGGTGGTAATTCTGGATGTAAGAAGAACCAAGGTTGCAGATTTAAGAAGAGGTGAGAAAGAAATGGATGAAATCATGAAATAATTCACTGGTATCTTATTCATGGTCTTACTTTTCACCAGTCCATGTTGGGGCACAAGGCTAATTAATGGATATAGCTACTTACATACTGTATTTATGTATTTTATTATTCCAGAGAACAAATTTGTTTTAAATCTGTGGAATAATTATTTAAGAGACCACTACTTTTATCAACTGTTTAAAATCCCAATAATTAAATAGGCTATAACCAGTGTTCGAATTGTCGTTGAACACGGGGGATCGCCACCCCCCTTGTTAAACGAAATGAGAAAATGCGCCCCACTTGTTAAAATAGACAATTCTGTACAACAAATCGCATTGATTCACATAAAAGGGAAAGTTCTTGCATGAGCTTTTCTAACGTCCAGTGTCATATTGGCAGCTTGGAGTTAGAGGAGGAGGGGAAGGGGGGTTACGTGGAAAATGTCCAATTGTCTGCATGCACATTTCTTGCAGTCTTAAATTATAGCCAGTTCAAGTTCGGTGCATGCTTTTTATTGGCAAAGATGAGTTTGGTAGGAGGGGCCTTGATAAAGTATAAATTGTTAGTAGCTGTAGGCTACGGGCAGTGCGGTCACTGCGGTGTGATTTAGGATAACCTTTACTTTTGATATTTTAAGCCATGACTATAGGCTTAAAGGCTGTTCCATCTGTTTCCATATGTCATTCTCATATATTTCCATAAGTATATTCCCATATACTGTATGTACATACAGTGGGAGCAATAATTATTTGATCCCTTACTGATTTATCACAAAATAATCCACAATAACAACATCATATAAATTTTATAAATTTATTATTGTATTTTCGCATGAAATAAGTATTTGATCCCCTATCAATCAGCAATAATTCTGGCTCCCACAGACCAGTTAGTTTTCCATTAAGAAGCACTCCTAATCTCAACTCATTACCCAAAACACCTGTGTCAACTCGTTACATCGTTATGTAGCTGTATAAAAGACACCTGTCCACACAATCAATCAGATTCCAACGTTTCCACCATGGGCAAGACAAAGGAGCTGTCTAAGGACATCAGGGACAAAATTGTAGACCTGCACAAGGCTGGGATGGGCTACAAGAAAATAAGCAAGCAGCTTCGTGAGAAGTTAACAACTGTTGGAGCAATTATTAGAAAATGGAAGAAACACAAAGTCACCGCCAATCTCCCTCGGTCTGGGGCTCCACGCAAGATCTCGCCTCGTGGGATATCAATGATCATGAGTGAATATACTAAAGGATTGCGACTGATTTTCCGCCGCAAAAGTAGTCGTTTAAAAGTCGTAACATCTACTTCGGATTTACTAAATGGTCTCAATGAGTAAAAATCGCTATTACGATGTCACTCTGCGACTTCTTTTGATGCATAGCTAAATGTGTTCATGCATATGTATACCTGGAGTGAAAGCACTAAAACAGGGTGGATATTATGTAAATTAGACCTTCTCACTTTCAGATATAGGCTAACATGGCATTATATTTGTTTTATTGAAAGGACGCAAGACTTCTATTAAAGTCATCATGCTAGCAGTTAGTATAAAAACGCAGTTCTGAATTTAAACAATTGTTGTGCCTATATGCATTCAGTATGGCTTACAGTATAATGAATTGTGAATAGTTACCTTCCGACGCTCTGTGGTCTTCTTCCGTCACAAGTTCACCCGTGTCTATTCCTCCCACTCCCATGACGTGCTCATTTTGCACACCTCCCACCTTTTGTTCAATCAGTGTTAATAGGCCATTCTTTCTTTAGTTTGACCACCACCCGTGTCATTTTCCCACATTATGTGGTAGGAAAGTTCTTCTAAAATCACGGCATTTTTTAAATGATTTTATACAGTGTGATGAGCTATGTTTTTAAAGGATTTGCCATCGTCCCCTAACAGCCACCCATCCAGGGGGGATCCCCCTGGAAGACTAGGAATTACAGAGTTGGCCAATATAAAATAGTCATGGCTTGATGCAGGACAATTTGCAAATTCATGTGTAACCTTTCACGTAGCATCACGGTTCACATAGCCTATATATGAGCGTTCTCTGCTCAGGCACGCAGCTAATATAACTATCTTAATATTTTACCCTTAAAATAACAATGAAACAAAACTGCACCAAGGCTTAAAACCTGGTTTTTGTTCGTCAGTGCAAATGCTTTCGACTGCATCGAAATAGCAATATGCCACCAAGGAGCCTCATCTGGGAGCTCACCCAGATGGGCACCAAGTTCCTTTGCTATTTAAAAAAAACGTGGGCGCTGGATGGGAAAATGACAACTGCGTGAGTCTGAATGTATCGAAAACTTACGTTAACTTGAGGTTACTGCCACTTAGCACCGAGTGTAAGATAGAGCCTTTAATGTTAAGAATAGGGTGCTGATTAGCTGACAGTTATGTGGACAATTTATGGAATCTGCTTGGTTGCTGGCGGAGGTGATTCAAGGCCAGAGCGTGTAAAAGAAGCTGTTGTTGGAAGGTGCAGCCAGGAAAAGCAGACTCTTCTATCTGCTATTCAAGGATTAATTCAGGTGACAAGATGCCTGGAAGAAAGCAAGAGTGTGAGTCAATTACTTTTTCAGTGGCAAAATAAATAAATAATGAAATAAGTTAAGTAAAAGCTAGATATTACTGTCTTGTTCTCTGAATTTGAAATAAAGTCTAACAAAGTATTCTGTCTAACTGCCTAGGGTATTACAAAGCATATATTAAAAACATTTTTATTATGCAACATTTAGGAACAATAGATTTCAGGTTTTGGTGAACTTGTAATATGTATAAGAAATTAAGAAAAGCAACATAACACTTGCTTAAGTGTATAAATCAAAGTTAGGGGACAAGGAAAATGGTTGTTTGATTGAATCTGAGTCTATCTCCCTTAAAGCATTCAATAAAATAATTTTATGTTTTTAATTTGAATGACAACTTCTGATTAAGCAGGCTTTTTTTACTGAAGCATATAAATGATGCAATAAGGTTTGCTGGGGATTTTTCACAATTGGAAGGGTTTAGTAAGAGCCAGTTAATTAGATATTGAGCACGCTCAGATAGATTTGCTTGGGTGACCCAAACAAGGGGTCAGCTAATTAAAACTTAAACTCCTTCAGGAGTGCAACCTTCTCCCTTAAAATCGGTGTGACTAATCCGCTGACTCCAGTTGATAAACATTGAATGGCTAACTATATATGTGCTTGGATAAAATTTTGGGAGCTTTATTTAGCATCATTTATCATGTATATTTAATTGGACTTTGAAAATCATTTAAATATTCTGCCAAAAAGCCAGTAAGAACCATAGAGAACATGACTTTTCAATTGCATCTGAAATTGAGCTGGATACACTTGGATACTTGGCCTCCATTTTCTCCAAACCTCAACTGATTCAACTGAATGTGACAGAGTGGGAATTTCACAAGGAATCACTTTGTTCCTAAATGGAAGACGATGTCAGCAGTATTGCAGCTTACTGCGCATGTGCCTGGTCACCAGTGCAGACCACAGAACCCTTTTGGCTGAAAAGGATCGCCTTGGATTATGTGTTGATGTAAAAGGCACTTTCCCTTCCACAGCCCGCCTTAACTAATTGATTGTTGTATAAAAACCTGTCAGTCACTCTCACGAAAAGGAAAATTAAATGGGCAATAAAGAAAAGTATTTTTCCTTTCTATTCTCTTGTTTTGCTCTTGTCCCGGTTCTTTCTCACCAACGTCAATTTCCTGCTCAATTTTTCATTCAATTTCCTTTTTGGGTCTACATTTTCTTTTCTTCAATATTGTTTCCTTGAGACAAAAAAAACTCAACAGTGAACAGAGATGCCTTGACAATCTGCTGCAGTCTGCAGAAAATCTGGAGTTTTATTTTGACAAAGACTTAAAGGCAAAAAAAAAGCTTCCCTCATACAGATATTAGTGATTGTCCACAAGAAAATTGCTTATCTCTCCTGAAGTGGTTTCTTTCATGGAGTATTTGCTTCCCCTGTGCAATATCATTTTGGAGTGAGTTTTGAGGTTGGAAGAAATATTACGCTGGAAAATAAACAAAAAACAAGACAAAATTCATTTTTAACAACATTTTTATTACAATTTTAAATGTCTATTTGTATTTTCATTTCTTATCGACTGAAACCATCCCTTCCTGGGAGAAGCTATGGGATAATGCGCTGTCCTGTGGGGAAGCTGGCTACAGTAGTCACTTGCATGGTCTGGATTTGACAGCGGACCGCTTAGCCGGGTACCTTGACAACAGCTGATGTGTTTTTGAGAAATGGAATCATATTTTACCTTATCCAGTGCTGTACACTGTATGTATTGCAAATGCGTTTTGATGTAGGCAGCACATTTTTAAAAAGCTGACACACAAATGCCTAGCGGATGATTAGCAAGTAGGATAACTGAGGAGGGAAAAGAGTGCATTAATTTAAATGAGTAACATTATTTAGCAGAATTAAGAAAAGCTTTCCTGCTGTGCATTGGCTCGGGCAAGTAGTAACACACATTGCCGTCTTCCCACGTTCACACCCACAGGAGACAACAACTGGCAATAAAACACCCTGCAATCTGCTGTGAAAGGCCCTTTGAAAAGCCATGCCCCTCAAGTTATTTTCCAATGATGTTCCGCAGTCAGTTGCGGGTTGGGTCCTGTGGGAAAAAGGTAAAAAACACAAACTCTGGGTATTTGGTTTGCCACTCTATACCATGCTTTTACACACCAACCAGATGTAGAGTGGCAATGTCTATCCAACAAAAAGCTATCTTTAAATTAATTTAAACAGCCTAAAATTGAAGATATATGCATGTGCATGTATTTGTAGTTAATGTAGATAAAGACGCGAATGTGTATTCATTATGTCTAATTAGAAGAACACCACTTTCGTGCATTAAGATTAATGGCAATTCAGATATCAAGAGCCTGTTCCATAGACTCAACCAACAGCTGATTTCAGATGGTTTTGAATGGATGGACTCCATCTGTTTCCTGCATTTGGCATGCCCATAGCCTGGTATGAGGACTCTACATGTGGTGCGATGTTCCTGGTCAGGAAAATGGTATATTAATCCGAGCAGCGACTCCACTGTTGCCGACTCAAAGTGTGCTTGCAGACAGCGTCAAAGCTTGTTTGAGTATGGTGTGTGGGCGATACAGAGGGTGAAAACAGAGGGTGGGGTAGCTAGTTAGCATTCATTTTGCTCCAGAGAGAAAGCCTGCACACCTCAGGGGATTGGTTATCTTCAGAGCAACTCATACACCAACATGGAAAAAAGTTGAAAGCTGTGGTCCCATGTGGCTTTCTCTGCTGTACTCCACCAGATAGCATGCAATGAAAAAAACATTATTTCCAGTGTTTTTCTGTGAAAATCTCTGTATGCAGGACCATTGACAGTATTCATTATCACTTTCTATAGTGCTACTACTCTTATTAACATATTCAAATGCACTGTGTCTTGTATGACACGCATGACTTCATAACAGCTTCTGCTAAATGAATAATGTAATAGTAATGAAATGTAATTTCACCGCTGTATCAGTTGCATGCATGGATTGACTTTACCTCATATTTATGTAATACTTTATATTTGAACTTTTATTTATTTCTATTCTTATTCTTGAGGAATGCAAGTACTTCCCTGTGAAACACTGTTGTGTTTTTATATGAAACATACATTAAATAATGTGATATGCAAATACAGTCATTTTGATTGTGACTACTAGGATTATTATTGTTATTACAATTATGTGTATAAGGTTTCTAGTAAGCCCACATGCAGGGTAAGATCACCTAATAAGCACAAATATTACTTATGTAATGTTACTGTTTTCTTCTGGTCTTCCTTTTTTCATAGTTTTTGCTATGATATAAGGGTGAACTACTTGACAGTGGCATAAATAATGATGATAGGAAAAAAGGTATTTATATATAGTCAACAAACAGGTGTATGGCTTGCAGTCCTGTCTTTGCCAAACCTCTGGAACATAATAACAGGACGCGACAAGGCAGAACAGATTTAGTGGTCGCTTTCTTCACATCCTGTTCCAGAAGATTCCTCCTGCCGCTGCCTGCTGTGACTAATGAGCACAGAAAGACAAAGAAACTGGCTCAAGACGAATGCAAATATTGTGATATGGGCGTTTGGGACTACATTTTCTTCAGTGTTAGGTGGAACAGGCCACAATACCAAGGCTGACCTGGGGATGGCACACTTTGAACAAGACACATTTGAAGCAACCTGATAAAATAATGTTTTATCATCCAATTTAACTATATGAGTAGTCCATGACAATTCCATTGTTAAAAGTACTATGTACAAATGCATGTGATCAGTTTAAATTACATTCATCCACAGGCTGCCACTGCATTAAATAATTGGTCAGGGCTGGGGGGAAAAAACATGATAGCATATGCCATGTGTGTGTGTGCGTGTGTGAGCATTTTGTGTGTGTGTACGTTGACATGCCTTTGTGTGTGTGTGTATGTGTCTGTCTCGCAAAAGAACAATGTCCATTTCCACAGATAATTTGCTCCAGATTTCCTTATGAATATCAATGTGAGCTTAACAGCCTGTTTAAATACCCCCCCCCTCCCCCCTTCACAAAATCTCAACAGCCCTGACCTTCTCCACACACCACTACCCAAGAGGATCCTGACCTAATGTGTTAGGTGTTACAGATCGCCGTGTTCACCTGAAACCATACATTTTTTAAATTTATTCATAATTCATGATTATATACACCCAACACTTGATCACTGATATAGAGTTGCTCAGTGAACCATCCCTGCAATAAAGCAGTCTTACCACTAGATGGAGCATGTATATTTCAGCTCTTCTTATGTGCCATCTGCAAAGAGATGAGTGGTAGGCACTGAAACTTGCAATGGGAATATTGACGTCTGTAATAGATCGTACACCAACAATTGCACCTGAGTAGTCAGGAGATTCAGATGATTTTAGTCTGTGACATGTGACTGTGCAAGTTAATCTTCACCCGTGTCTAACAGGATGTTGATCTTTCAGTAGACTACAGCCGAGACCCTCTGACAGAAAAATTGAGAGAAGAAAATAAAATGGGGCAATGTGTACATACACAGCAGTTGCCCTATACCAAGTTCTTTCATTACAGTATAATTATACAGGTATTAGAGCCAAATTCAAAATCCATCTGTATGAATTAAAGATAATTACCAGTAAAAAGTTTAAAAAAAAGTTAAACTATTGCTTATTATTAGATTTCCAAATTATCTTCAGCACAAATGGGGAGTGTTTCATAGCTGGATTTAACCCCTTCGCACAGACCACCTTGTGGCCATGGCGCCGGCGCCAAGATATTGATATGAGTTAAAACAAGAAACCCCATGGTCTAGCTTCATTAGTACATGATTTGTGACAACTCTGCCGAATAGGGAGTTTCTAAGTGCCACTATTGTCACATAACTAGTCAATTTAACAAGCAATCCCCCACCCAGTCTCACCTGCAACTATACCTACCCATGCGCAACACAGTGGACAATAGCGTCTGTCTGTTCAGAAAAATATTTTTTCACCACCAAAAACCCTAAAACCCCCCATGCAAAAAAAAAACGTCTCATAGATTCCAGTTCATTCCATTTCATTGATGACTCTTTTATCCAATATAGGACATTATAACATTAGCAACGGTGCTTGCAATGTCTCATTGGATGATTTGAACAATAAATTACAGCCTGGCGTAACATAATTACTAGTTTCATTAATTTGGTTTTACGCAAACAACTCAGAATGTCTAGCCGAGGTATTATTGCGGTGTTCCTCCTACTTTTGCAAGTTTTTAGTTTGGCCAACTCGTCAGTATGGCTACAGTAAATCCTCTCCTTGCTTACATGGATTTTGGGAGTGGGTCAGAAGAACATACCATAGAACTGATTCTATCGGAAAATATCTCTACGAACATGAGGGAAATTGTCATTCTCAACATGTAAGTATTACTGTAATGTAAGCGTTCACAAATAGCTCAGTCATGTTTTATGTTTGACTTGCTGTGAAGCTAGAACACTTGTCAGCATTTTCCTGATGGTGGAATATTATTGTATCGTAATATTATCGTACATAATATGGACTATACCATATTAGTTTCTCCCTGGGCTATACTTGTCACTTAGGGCATGAAAAATACTCATTGTAATTTACTGTGCGCTGATATGTGCTAGATGAGTGTAAAATTCCTTGGAGTGATTATGAATGGGGACATTTCTGAAAGAACTACCGAGAAATGTCATCTGAGGGCATGCAGCAAAATATTACATACTGTAGAGTACATAGAAAAGGGATGTTTCATTGAAGTTCAAGAGTGAAAGATTAGGCTACATATTTAGGTGTGTGTACCAGTGTGATATCACACTTGTACACACACACCTTATCTTAACCTGATCCACGTTGGCCCCATAGTGGTAGACATATCCTTCCCAATTACAGTATTCATGGTTGTCTGAAATGATAAATGACAGCTTTAAGAAAACCCCATAAATCGTCATGCAGGATTGTTTAAAAGGGTAGCCATTTGCCACCTCAGCCTCTCCAGTTGCACTGCAGGGCAATAAAATAGGAGGGTTCAATATTATTTTTTAAAAACATTGTACAAATAAGCATTCAATGTTTTCCCTTGCTTACTGTACTATATGCAGATGCACTTTTGGTTTAGTAAACACAAATGTTTTCCCCCAAAATCTCTCGTATACAGTGCCCTCCACTATTATTGGCACCCCTGGTAAAGATGAGTAAAAAAGGTTAGAAAAAGATCACCGTTTGGTGAATTAGCTTAATGTCACACTGAAAAAATTTGAAAAATCCAACCTTTAATTGAAGTAAATTTATTATGAAAAAAAAACCCTCATCAAGAAATAAAGTAATCATTTGTTATATTTGGTCACATATCCTTTGCATGCCATGACTTCCTGATGTCTGTGACCCAAAAACATCAAAAGACTCTTGATATCCTATTTTCTGGTACTCTTACAAGCGATACTATAACATCTATGCATTTGAATGGATCTCTATGGGAATTGGGGGGTGGGACTTTGAGAGAATTTGTTTGATTAATTCAATGATTCTATGGAATGTCTTTATTTTATATGTTTGTTTGTGTGTTATGGGTCTACCCCACTGTCTATGTATGTTTAGTTGTTGCTCACGAGAGTTCCCTCACGAGAAAATAAAAGTTATTCTATTCTATTGTATTAGGCTACTTATTTTATGCATATTATATATATACTGTATGTTACTATTCTGAAATAAATGTATTTTGTTGCAAATTTCAGAATGATACAGCCTCTTCTTCAATATGAACTTTAAACCATGGATGGGCAGTGAATTTTTTTTGAGATATTGACACTTAAATAAGACTAGTAGGATCTAGGTCAGGGGTGGGCAACTCCAGGCCTCGCGTTAACAATTATTTAATTAGCCCAATCGTTTACGTAATCTGATATTTTAATCTACATTCTATGATATGAACAGCAGCTAATGAATGTTCTTGTGCCGGTATGCGTGTATTGTAGCGTTTTATCGTTCTGTAATTTATGAGTGAATCGGTGATGGTGTATAAAACTAATTAGCAGGTTAACTGGTGGCAGTAAAAACCTGCATACACACCGGCCCGCAAGGCCTGGAGCTCCCCACCCCTGATCTAGGTGGAAATTGCCTCTGTAAAGCTAAAGTTAATAGGGTTAAACCATCATGTAGATGCTTTATAATGGTCAAAAAATATTTTATTAATTTTATGACAGGTTTTGGAAAGGTTTTTGGACCCATAGATATCTAACCCCCTATATTATGATTTACAGCAGTGCACAATTTAGCCATTTTGGATACACTACGCAAATGGGAATTACTCCCAATACTACTTAAGCTATTTGTGATTCCGACATTTGACTTATCAGCTGTTTTAAGCGTCTCTCCCATATATATGCGGCAATCCATGCGCGGGGTGGAGATTTCATGAAAACGAGGCGTGTCTGCAAGATATGCGTATTCAGAGTACTCACTTAACCATTTTATTCTGCGCAACTTTCTTCAGAAAAAAAGGTGGTTTATGTCTAGCACCGCCAATAGATTATTATGAGTATATATACAGCATCTTTCGCATAAATGGATATTATAATGAGTGCATGTTATTTGAAGATAATATTGGTAATAATATTTCCCTTTGCATAGCTAACTTGCAATTATCAAAGAGCTGTCATAAAAAGAAAAATATGTAAAAGTAGGCTATGATTGACCGTCTGGAATATCATATATTAGATGGATTAATCCAATTATTAGATGGATTAATTTATAGACAGTGTCTGGATCATATAGGGCGGCAGTGTAGTGTAATGGTTAAGGAACTGGACTTGTAACCGAAAGGTTGTAGGTTCGATTCCCAGGTAGGACACTGCTGTTGTACCCTTGAGCAAGGTACTTAACCTGAATTGCTTCAGTATATATCCAGCTGTATGAATGGATAAATGTAATAAGATGTAGAAGTTGTGTAAGTCGCTCTGGATAAGAGCGTCTGCTAAATGCCTATCATGTAATGTAATGTAATATTCACTTTGACAGAGAGACAATTTTGTAGCCTACTTGTGTCAGCACAGCTTTTACAAAATTTTGAAAAAAAGTTGAAGATGTCACATATAGGTTATTGTTTTCAACCACCGTAGCCTACATGACTTTATTAGGTAAATCGTGAAAAAAAGATTTGATTTTGAAAAATAAATTTTCCTAGTAAATCCAACGATTTATTTGTTTACTTAATAATATTGCATGCAACCACTGTCCAGCGATTATTTATCGTGATTGTGTGATGGGTATATTCAAGTCATCAATAGGAGCTATGATCATTTTATCAATGCGACGAAATAATACGTTAACTGCCTTCCCCATCACGCAAGAGCAACTATGATGCACAAAGATAAGATTTTACAAAGGCACATTCGGTTATTAAAGGCAATGTCACTGACGCGTAGAAAATGTATACCCCCCACACACATTTTTTTGTAGAAAACTGGCAACCCAGAGGGCAGGTACAAAAAACAAGTAATTAGAATATCATGCCCTGTGCCACCCACATTTTACATGTGGAGAAACGCACCCGCCTATTGCCGGTTAGAATATGGCGTATCTCAGTCTGCGTTAAATACACGCAGGAGAGGCACTTAAGCGCATGATTTAAGTTGGCCATCTCTGAATCCGGCCCTAAGGAACAACAGGGTACACTGCCTATATTGTTCTGCATACCACCCTCATATTTCTCACACGTGTAGACAAAAAGTTTTTGATCCAAGAAATTTATAGTTTCACCTCTCAGTATTTAATTGCAAAATAAATTAATTGTGTGTTGCATTTTTTCAATATTTCTTATTGTATTTTTAAATGGTAGAACTTGGTACAAAAATGGTACAGTCTTGTTTCATCTAAGCCAGTTTCTGTGATGCTCACACCTGGAGTTATAAAGCCTTAAATAGAAAACCCCCTACATGGGTGAGAATTGACCAAATTTGGCATCTGCGCTAAGGGGTTAAATTTGGCACAATTTATTCCACATTAAACGCTATTTAAAGTCATAGAATGTCATTGAACATTGCATGTTTGAAGTTCATATCATATTGGAGGAAAAAGAAAATGGGAAACACGGTCGCGCTCGCTCACTGTAACAGTTGTGACTAGATGGATTTAATGTTATCACTGCAGTAGAAAACAAGTTGAAATATAGCCACACAATATAATTTTATACAATATTATAATGATATGTAACGCTGCAGTATAATAATAGTTCTTTTGCAATATTTACTGAATGACTCAAGCCATGTATGATACAGGTACTAGGATATGGGCATCTACTAAAATTAAAATAATAAAATGCAGGGGTTGTACCCTGCCACAGAAGGGACAGAACATCTTATTGGTGTCAACGTTCTGCTGGTCAACCCCACAGAACACATACCGACCTCTCTCTGTATACCAAACCTGCAATACCAAACCTACAAACAAACATTACATGTCCATTAATCATTGAAACATCCAGGAATAATTTTCCTTGGGTTTTTAAAACACCATTGGAAACACAGAGCCAGTGCAGATAAATTACCTGACTGAACTTCTTATCCCTACCCTTAGCGCTGCTTCTAATCTGCAGGTCAGATCTGGAATTATTTATGAGCGCAATCCATCTCCCTTTGAGTAATCCTTACGTAATGACAACCTTTTCTGGGATTATTGATTTTGTGCAGACATTGTTTTGCCTTCAGCCACAAATTAATAATTGTGTAAAGACAAGTGAGTGCTAAAACCACACGTGAGCTGGCATGATTTACGTTTAAAGGCAAAAACAATGTTTTTTTTCTATCCAGAGTCCGCTCTCCTGCTCCAAACCCAAATCTGCCAAGAATGAAAAAATACATTCCACTTTCTGGGGAATTCAGAGGCCTGGAAATATGAATTATATACGGTGTTATGATGATGTTTGCTCAGAGAGCCGTAAAACTATATCCAAAAGAGAGTTCTTGTGGAAATCAAACCCTGCCTCAGAGTGCATTATACTCACTCTCAAGACTATATTTCATTAAATAATGTTTTTAACAATAGTACATAAAGAACATTAAAGTTTTTGAAATAAGAAAACTCAAAAACAGAATACATCCCTTAAGACAGCCAATTATGACAGCGATGATAATATTGTCTGGCGGAAATTTCAGTATGCAGATGTAATTTTTCCCAAAAAATTCAGACATGGTACAAACAAGATTAATTATCAAACACATCTCGAGAATAGAAACAATATAATAGTATACTGTAGAATCTGTGTAAAAAGGAGCATTTCAAAAGAAGAATACCCTGCATACCTATAGTGCTTTGTTTGTCTCAATGACGAATGCTAGGTCCAGTCCTTGGTTGAAGTTTCCAGTCATTCTATTTATACATTTTTGGATGAGCATATCAGATACAACTGTGCAAAAAATAAATCTAAATGTGTGATATTCAAAAACTATGTTTCTATAGAATGAAGATGATTGTTGGGGGTCATTTGGGGTGAATCACCGCACATCTGATCTCCAATGGCGTGTATGAAAAAACCATGTTGTATGCTCATATCATATCATATAATTTTAATCATTACGTTCGGCTGCAGGCTATTACACTTTAATTCACTTAATTAGTTTGATTAATGCAATTATTCTATTGAATGTCTTTGTTTGATATGTTTGTTTGTGTGTTGTGGGTCTGCCCCGCTGTCTACGTATTTTTTGTTGTTGCTGGTGGCTACAGCTGAAGTTCCCTAGCCGGAAAATAAAAGTTATTCTATTCTATTCTATAGGTAGAGCACATTGCAACACTGGTGATTCCACCACCACGGTCTTGGCAAACACCATGTTGTCCCACAGACCCTGGAGAAAGCGCGTGGTGACATCCCGATAGCTGGGGAGACCACGCTGAGTGGGCCCCAAACCCCGTAGGTGGTGCTGAACATGGGACCGTGTATGAAAATGCAGAATTGTGTACTACCCAGAGGGACAGCCACTGCTTGGGGAGATTGCAGCCTTAGTCCTTTCAGCAGTAGCAGACAAAACGGTTGGCTTTGAAATGTTGGCTCCGGGCTGCAGCGTGGACGTGTCCCTGTAGTATGGTATTAAATCCAGATTGTGCCAGCCCTGCGGTTGGCAGCCCTATTGGGTTGGGGGGTTGCAATCTGCCTGTTAAAGCACGGTTCAAATATAATCGACCGTAGCATACCCTTAGTATGGTATGTTTCAGCTGGCATGTTTATCCGTCTCATCACGCGCCGACAACCTCCTGGGGTACTGACAGAGCTGTCAGCGATGAGACTGACTTAGAAATACAACTCAACATTCCAAACTGGGAGAAGAAAAAATACTGAGGTTAAATAATTGGTCATGAAAGCATTAATAAATGTATGGCACTGACAGGCCAGAGTAAATTCAGTCCACCTCAGACTGGCAAGGAGTTGGAGCAGAGGGCCACGAGGTCACTCCATTAAGTGCCATGGTATGGAGACAATGCTGTTATAAAGATGTCCTTTTGTAAAAAAAAATAAAAAAACATACAAGGTTGTCTGGCTTCATTCTGAAGCAGTCAGCACTTAAGGTGTCATGGTGGTGTAGTGGTTAGCACTGTCGCTTTGCAAGCAATTGGTTCCTGGTCGAGCCCTGGTCCTATCTGCGTGGAGGTTGCATGTTCTCCCTGTGTTCATGTGGGTTTCATCCAGGTAATCCAGTTTTCTCCCACACCGATGTATGGCAGGTTTGGTGTACTACTGCCAATGTCTTTTACTGTTCAAAGCACTGGCCTCAGAACTGGAGTTGGTCCTCGGGCGCTGCACTGTGGCTGCTCATTGCTCCTAACTAGTTAAGATGGGTGAAATGCAGAGGACAAATTACCCCATGGGGTCAATAAAGATTAAATTTAATTCAGAATTTACGACAAGATTTTTACTTTTTACATTTAAAACTTTAAATGGTTTGGCTCCAGAATATCCAGAATGTATCTCTTTAGTCAATCCAATAGCTAAGAATGTCGGGAGGGGGGTTTGATTATTTGCTGTGTTCGATCCCTCATTACATTTATATTATACCATCCATTCCACCGTTAGTTTAAACCAGACTGGCCAGCGAAGGATGGGCTCCCCCTCTCTAGCCAAGTTCCTTCCAAAATTTCTTTCCATTGGGTAGTTTTTTTTCACCACTGCTTGAGAGTTTTTTTCTTCGCACCGGGGAGTTTATTTTTTATTTTTTTACCTCGTTTGCTGTTTGGGGGTTCAGGCCTGGTTCTTGCCCAATTTTTCTTTTATTTCTCTCTACAGCATTCTCTGGCGGATTTGTTTCTTTGGTGAAAATCTTTGTTGTCGTTAAGGGACAGATAGGGAATGTCCTACTGTTTCCTATGTGAAGCACTCGGCTAGCCGGTTAGCTAATTGGACTCACTGCTGAGCGGGCTATTACAAGCGAGGAGTGTCAGCCGTTCCTATAGCCTTTCCGAGTCTGTATCCTTCTGTTTTTTGTTCCTCTGTGCAGAGTTTTTGTGACAGTTCTCTGTAAAAAGCGCTATACAAATAAAATGTATTTGATTTGGAATAAAGTATAACTAAATTAAATTTTGGATGGTGTGTGTTCACACTCACCCTCCACCTTGAAAATTTAACACTCTCGGTGAGTCAGATTTGAACCATGGAATGGAAAACATATTTGATTTGTTCAAACAAGTAGGAAACCTCACTCCCACTATGAGATGAAACCAATGGACATGAAAGGAATAGAAAAACGTTGGTCTCAGTTAATCTAAGAAATTAAGACGGGGTAGTGTCCCACACTCATAGGATCAAAGGAGAAGGAAAGTTTGCGAGGAAACTGTGCAATCAAACATGTTTTACAATGAGAACATAGTGAAATTTCACCACAAGTAGATACAGAGAGAGAGAGAAAGAGAGAAGCGCCACAGTGTGAGTATAATCTTGAACAAATTAAACAAAATGGAAATAGATTTTTACTATGCCAATAAACATATTTTTTTAGGGTCAATATACTGTAGAAGTGTGTGGAATGTGTCTATACGCCTTGTAATTAGAATTGTTTTTGATGTGCATTTTTGTAGTCATACTTTAAATTTAACATTCATGTTTTGTCCAGAGTGTCCATTCAAGCAAAGAGAAATGTGCCTATGAACCCAGGATGTTCTACTCCATCTCAGATGAGTTAGCAGTTGTGCACCGAGATATTTTCTTGCTTTTTCTCACGAAATAAATCAAACGAAAGCCAGCTTTAACATTAAAATTCAAGCGCGTGATTTTTGTGTCCTTTCTATGAAAAATAACACTGGGGCTTGTTGAAAGAAAGGCTGGAAGGAGAAGTTACAATGCACACCACTTAAAAGTGACCAACACTGGTTGTACATAGACATTACAGGGACTAATTTCATAGTAGTTTACATCATTTTTTGGTCCTCAGGTCCTTTAAAGTAGAATATATTGGTGTACTTACGAGAGTTATTATATCTGCATGCCTTTAAAGCGATAGTTACCTGCAGTATATTGTCTGGCTTTAGACTGTAAACCTCACAATTCCCCAATACCAACTTTTGTAAAGCTTGTCTTGTGTCAGAAACATCTGTAAATACCCAATGAATTATTCACTGCACATAAACAATGTCTGGTCCAATCAAAAACATACACTAAAACTGAAATAATATATATTTTAAAAACTATCCCTTATGGTGGGAGAGAATCTAGCGGTTGAAAATGTGCATAACCTTTAAAGTAGGAAAGACAGTGCTGAAACGAGTTGAAGGTTTTGTCGTTGTTTTCGAGTTGTTGCTGGAGTTCTTGGTGGTATATAGCCGATAGCTGGAAAGTATAAGAGTGAGTTATATTGACTGAGTTGTGAGTTCTACTGTACTTTGATAGAGAGTTTGGCAAAGTCAGAGGAGGGTCCTTTGAGGAGCCATCGCTTTTTTCTTAGAAGGACAAGGCGCCTGCACCAAGTGAAGCTCACATGCAGGTCTTTGTCTCGCTTATCAAATTAGCTGTCAATAAGCCAAAGAATGTGCTCTTTCATTTCATGGCTCAGTGCCCAGTTGTGGCTTGAGATTGGCAAAGTTAAAAGGAGAATGTCACAAAAAGGGTTCTAGTGAAGCTTTTAGCACATAACAAAGGCCTTAACATCAATTTAAACACCTAGGAAGGAATGGGTGTTTATTGAAGTAGAAGCCAGAATAAGACAAACATTGTCATAATGGACACTTCCTCTTTGGACTCACTGGACAGGTATAGGCAGTGTTTTCTGCAAACACAGCTTGTTTGAAAATAAATAAATAAATAAATATATATATATATATATATATATCGTAATATCCAAACTTTTCTTTATGATGTTTTCTAAATCTATGACCAAATGAAGGAAAGACAATAAGATCTCTTAAATTATATATTAAGCCTTTCTGGTCATAGTATGGGGATTAAATAACAAAAATGTATTATGCCAATATGGCTTAGTTTAGAAAAAATGTGTTGAGTTGGTTGTTCTCTCTGTATGTAGCATGGAGTGAGTTATTGAATTAGCAAATTAACAAATAGCTTGATATTCACTTTCGCTTATAGCTTGATAGCATGCTTTTATTGTATGTTATTTGCCTAGCAAAACCTTCAGTACTGCCATGTACTGGCACTGCATATAGAGGCAAAACTTAATTGATAAGTAGAAGTTAAAGTAGAAGTATGTTCACTCTTACATTGACAGGCAGATAAAAACATGAAATACCCTTGAGCAATTAGCAAAATATAATTTTTAAACTACCTATAGAGCTACCTCTCTGTTTGTGCCAGCATGGTGTGTGTGCTGGTCATTGTAAGAAAATAATTTGTGCTGTCCTCAAAACAGACTGGGGTGAAATGGTCAGAGCACAAACATGGAAACACTGGTACTGCGACCGTGACTGAACAGACTCACAAACCCCTTGAGAGGGAATTCTTTGAAAAAGTGATATATGACTCCAATAGGACTTCTGGAGTTGTAATGGCATAAATAGGTCATACAGTGAAGCTTGTGGTTGTCAATAAAAAAATGTATTAAAAAAAGCAAACTTCGGTTTTATTCTGGTCAAGTATGGACTGGTGTGAGCATGGGATACTCTACAGGTGTTAAAAATTATGTCTCTGTTTTTTCTTTTATAGCTACAGTAGCGAACAAGGACCAGGATTCAATTCACATCTGCTGTTAACTTTGATTGAAAAATAAATGCAGGTATTCCTTTATTTATTGTCAAATATGGTTTGGCGGTTTGGATACTTATTTCACATAACTTGCCAAATTGTGTTTGTGAGGGAAAGACTCAATTTATTGATTAATCAATGTCAATCAGCAATGCAGATGGTTCTGTGTCGCTAGAATTTCCTCCAACTAAATAAAGACAAAACAGAGATAATTGTCTTTGGTGCTAAAGAAGAAAGGCTCAAAGTTACTGTTCATCTCGAATCCTTATCCCTGAAACCAAAGGACCAGGTAAAAAGTCTTGGCATTATTATTGACTCTGATCTGAACCTTAACTCCCACATCAAGTTTATAAGAAAATCTGCCTTTTATCATCTAAAAAATATAGCAAGGATTAGAGGCTATATGTCCAAACAAGATCTAGAAAAACTAATTCATGCTTTCATTTCCAGCAGGTTAGACTACTGCAATAGTCTTTTCAAAGGCCTTCCCAAAAAAGCTATTAAACAACTACAGCTCATTCAGAATGCGGCTGCTAGAGTTTTAACAAGAACCAAGAAAGCTGAACACATTACACCAGTTCTCAAATCTCTGCATTGGCTACCAGTATGTCATAGAATAGACTTTAAAATTCTGCTAATAGTATATAAATCTCTCAACGGGTCAGGCCCACAATATATCTCTGAATTGCTTCTACACTATGAACCATCTAGATCTCTTAGGTCATCAGGGACTGGTCTACTAATTGTTCCTAGGACCAAAACAAAACATGGTGAAGCCGCGTTCTGCCACTATGCCTCCCATAGCTGGAATAAACTCCCGGAAGACATTAGATCTGCCCCTACTCTGCCTATTTTCAAATCCAGGCTAAAGACTTTTATGTTTACTTTTGCTTTTAACTGCTACTAAACTACTGCATTAATGAACTGTCTGAAACCAGCGCCTCTCTCACTGAGACTGGTATTGATGGTCATTTACTGTACCCACAGCGTTGCTCACCCTATTAGACCGCACTTCCCTATGCGTTGTGGGATACTTATATTGCGTGGGAGGTGAAGGACTTTACATGCCTAGTCTTGGTGAGAGAAAGCGCTGGAGGTTCTTATTGTTCAATTTTAATTATTGTGTTTTTTTTAAATTCAAGAACGTTAGGTTCTGATATGCTGCTGATTTGTTTTTGCATTCTTTTTGTGTGCTATGCATTGCTTTGCTGCTTGTCTTTCAATGATTTTTATTTATTTTTTTGTAAAGCACCTTGAATTGCCTTTGTGTATGAAAAGTGCTATATAAATAAATTTGACTTGACTATATAAATAAATTTGACTTGACTTGACTTAAATAATTTTCAGTAGAATTTGAGGAACATTGTAATATGAGGACATTTAATTATGAAAACTATGGAAAATGTTTTTATAATGAATGTTGATGTAAAGCATCAAAAGAGAAGTGAATTCCTCACATTCAGCCATGCCTTATAATAAGCTATAAATCCATATGATTCATAGTATATCCAGCTTTGTAACTAAAGTAGCACTGGAGTTTAATTCCTCCATATTTCCAGAAATTTATATTAGGATGTGACTCAGTCATACAGTCTTGGGTTTGCTTGTGAACTTGCTATATTTGTTCAAGCTGTACTTGTAATATTAGATTTTTAATGAAAAGATTTATTTGATACAGCTGAGAGACAGAGACAGAAAATCTGGCACCAAATCACAGACCGTACTCATCACGCATATTTTGCCCAAGAACTAAAAATCATAAATAATCATAATAATAATGTCAATAATAATAAAGAAAACCTGTGATTTATATGTCTATATATAAAGGAATATGTGGTTTGATTTTCACTCACAATTTGAACATATTGATTTCAATTGCAGTTACAGATCACACAATCAGCCATGTTTGCAGCTGCGCAATTTGTCCAGAACAACCAGGGCGGCTCCTTTGGTAAATAAAGTTGTACTTGACTTTGGCAGACGGTTTCACAAATAACAATGACAATCCAGTCAATTTTTCCATATGTTCCTGTCTGTTTATTCCTTTAGCAAGTTTACTCATGTAACCAGAAAAAATTGATGATAAAGCCAAGCTCATTTGTTGAGAAGGGAGAATCCAAGAGCACAGAGGATGAACGATATGGTTAGAATGGTCTGTTCATTAGCAATAGTTGATTGAATCAGCTAAATATTAGAAGCTAACTTCTATCAGCAGTACTTTCTGAATGCAATGTTTCATAGAGATTAATAAACAGCCCCCACAGACACAAGCAAACTAGTTAAATGTCCAAATGCTAGCTATAGGCTACGTGTAAGTTGAGTAGCTAGCTAGCTGGATAACTCGCTATTGCAGTTCCCACATTACTTGGATACCTAAGTAGTGTAACATATTTTGCGGTTTCCTTCAGAGCGGAGGGAAAGAAAATGGTTCCCACAGTGTGAAACGAGCTAATTACAAGATGAGAAGGCTTAATTCAACTAATGCTTGGCACCTGTGGGGAGAAGTGAATGATTGAAAGGGGAATGCTGGGGCTGGGTTCCTGAGGGAATAAATAGAGCGCACCGGGGGTAAAATAGAGTTGATGATGTGAGACTGAACCTGTGGAACTGGGGCGAGCGAGAGAAAGCGATTGCGGGAGATTGCCTTCTCCTTTGCCGTAAGGAATGTGTTTCCGCTTCATTCGAGCACAGTGTGTGTGGGTCCAGTCTGGTGCGAGCGGGGAACTGAGCGGCAATGGGTGCGTCCTTCTTTCCCCTGCTTGGTGTCCCGTGGCAAACCCGGCCAGTGTGACAAGTGTGGCGAGAGCAGTGGAGGGACTGACCCAAGTTTGCCCGAGCGTGGGGCAGGTGGATTCCTCGTTAGCGACCACCAAAGGGTGGTGGAGCTGCCCTGTTGTGTGCTGGTGGTGTGGGTGGTTTATTATTGTTTGCCGGACAGCTATAATTTGGTTTCTTTAATTTAGTGGATGTTCTCCTGTTGGTGTGGTGTGGGAAGGACTCCACTCTTTGTGTTTCTCATTAAGTGTTTGTGGTGTCGTATGCAAGTGAGTTGGGTTTTGTGTGAGTGTGAACAGCCGTGTCTGCGTTGGGACACAAGTGTGTGTGTGTGCCCTTACCAGTAGCGTACTTAATAGTGCACAGTGTGTATGACGTGGAGGAGTGACAATTGTGTGCTGTGTGGTGTGGGGGAGTCTTGACCACGCTTACCTGCGGGTGGGGCTGGCTTCGTTCTGCAAATTGTGTGAGTGGAGGACAATTCCACCGTCTTCATCACCTGTGAGCTTTTATGAACTAAGTTTAAGTTTGGTTTTGATTGCAACTTACATGTTAAAAATTTATTCCGTCAATATCTCAGCCGTTTTAGCACCAATTACCAAGCCACTTAGCAGATTAGCTAATTTCATGAATATCTTTACATAAAACAAATATGGGAAATATTTGTAAAGCCGTTTTCATACAATTAAGTACATAACAAAATTTTCATTAAGATTAAGACATTTTTTCAAACGACCTAGCTCAAATTCTACAACTCTAATCGCTAATGTTGACATAGCGATATGTTGGGCGTGACATGGACAAATGCTTTGATGGGTGATATTTCTGTTTATTGTACTTTTAAATAAACCTTTATAATTCTATGATACCGGAAATTAATTGTCCATTGACTTAACATTGGGGCATACATTTGCTAGTAACCGAAAGGTAACAGCAACTGTTACCAATTTTTAAACTAAAAGTCCAAATCACAAGACGTGTGGGCAAATCAACGCGAGAGAGCAAGTTGGATAATGTTATTTTGCTTAATATTTTGCCAGGTCAGTGATCACATCAGTTCCACATAACTGACCGAACAGCAACAACAGGCTAGCTACCATTACCGAGTGACAAAGCTAGAAATAATACAGCTACTATCTAACTTCGCTAGCGAGATTAACTAGCGAGAACAAATGTATGTTAATTTAACTACTAACTACTCCTTTGAGACATGTCCACAATATTATCTGTAACGTTAATGAAGCTACAAGCGCCACACTGTGAGCAGCTAACATTATCTTGGTAATGTTAGCATTACAAGCCCCACATGGAACCTAACAGTACCAAGCAATGTACGTTAACGTTAGAACAATTAATGTTACGTTAGTTTGTCTTTAAAATAGCCAGATATTTCACTGAATAGTTTTGGCAGAATGTAACATTAAACTAAATAAATCCTACCAACACAACAGTTGATGTTTTAAGATTAAATTTTTAGCCGGTATAACGTTAACGTTAGCTCAGTTAATAGCCTAACTCAGTGTTTTTCAACCTTTTTTGAGCCAAGGCACATTTTTTACATTAAAAAAAATCCTGAGTCACACCACCAACCAAAAGTGTTACTAATTTAGTGAAGTTGGATCATTTCCCACGGCACACCTGACGATCTCTCACGGCACACTAGTGTGCCGCGGCACAGTGGTTGAAAATCACTGGCCTAACTTACTTAACGTATAATGTTACAGAGTTATTTTCGGTACAAGGCAATGAAAATAATTATCTCTTAGCCAAGTTAAATAACATTGGCTAGCTAACGTTATATCTTCCATTGCCATGTGGCGCTACCCAGCTTGCTAACTTGCGCTGGGTAAGAAAGAAACATAAACTGGAAGAGCCTGACATTGAGATTAAGAATTGGGTAACACTTTACAATAAGGGAACACAACTCATGCCTTAACTAATGCATGACTCATCATGATTTAATGCATGATCTATCATGAACTCTGTGTGGCTCAATATTAATAAATGATCAAGGCATTATTAGTTCATGTGATTACTGTACACTTAATTTATCATCAATTAATGAACATTAACTCACAGTTAAGTCATACATGAAGTAACATGTCATCAAAGTAGTTGCAAACCCGTTAGGTAGACAAAAGCTTCTCAGACCATCAGTGGTGGATTTATCAATTTTGGGGCCCCCAAAACTCTTCCTGACAGTGTGCTGACAAAGCTGTTCGCTTTTAAAACAACAAATATTCCGATTTTTATAAATCACCCATTTTTATGACCCCCCCCCCCCCCCCCCACAATGTCACGTTTTATGTTATTTTAATTTCATTTATTTTACGAAATTTCTAATTTGTCATTATTTTTCAATATTAGCCTATTTGCAATATTCAATAATTCAGACTAATAAGCTGTTGGGTGAACCCTACGCCTACTTCTAATATGTTTCTACTAAAACTATGGAGCTTTAGTCATATTTTCAACCCGGTTATACCATAATACAGAATAATCCATCCGTGATTTTACTTGACACAATAACAAATATATAGTATTGATGCTTTACTTATCGTACAGCCAACAAAAGACTCTGGTTGGTCAATATATGACTCACTCAACATATGACTCGGATTAGGGAACGGGTACAATAATGATTAAATGATAAATGGAAGAGTAAAATACATGTTTTTTTATTTTATCGACTGATTGGAGGCAAAGGAAGTTATTAAAAGCGTTTTTATTTTTTACAATCCAGATAACCCATTTGTGACTTTGGTCGCCTTTAGCTTTCCGTATATAAGGACCGCAACCATAATGTACGGTAGTTCGAACTTCCATGAAAACTAATAGAATCTATTAGACAGACAACAGGCGCTCGTTGAAAGTCAATTGGAGTTTTTACAAAACAGTTTGCTAAACGGGTCATTATCAGACAGACGAAATTAAAAGTTTCCCTTTTCTTTTAAGATTATATATGCCTATGTTGTCAGGACCCAGTACTACTACTTACAACCCGTTATGATTGTGACTATCCAACGAAAACCAACTTTAAAACCGGCTAGCGCCGGGCAGATGCGCCATTCTAAGCATACGTTATGTAACTTTAGTTGCTAAGCTAACTGAAAATACTACTGCGGATGCCTGATCACTTTCTTTTGTACGGACAAAACATCCAATGGGTCTAGTCATATATCTAAATTGTTTGACAGAACTCTGTGGTATGGATCTACTTTCTACAGACTGTCTATGGTATGAATCCAGCTAGCAAATGTGAATGCGCTGCAGAAGATCCTAGACAAAACCGAATGCTTTTAACCCTCTGAAACTACATGAATGTTACTTAAATTCCGGTAAGTAGTTTATGTAGCTAGTTAGCTCATTGTAAATGCGTTCAATGTTGGCTATGTTTGCAAAAAAAATCGACGTAGCAGCGAATCAATCTCAGACACAAATAGCTAGCAAGCTAGTTGCTATGAGGCCTACTATCACTTGTAATTTTGCTTGCTGGCTTGCCAATGTCCAATTTATTTAGGCTAGTTCAATGGCATTAGTATTAGAACACACAAGGATTTGCATATTGCTGCTAACTGTAACAGTAGCTAGTTAGGCAAATGTTAAATTGCATAACACGCGCGCGTGTTAAAACGGTCTGGTGATAGATGTGATCTTTTGCCTCCTATCTGTGCGTGCATATTCAGTGTGCAAGAAAACTCATTAACTTTATTTCGGTGATCTCGGACAAAAAAAAAAATATTGAACTGGATTAGATTCAACTACTTTACGTGATGTCGTAATAAACCTATATGTAGTTCAACCTTTTTATACTGATTTCTGTAGGCTATCTGTCATCATCACGTGTTCAAGAAGACCAACCAGAGCAATCTCCGATGAGTAAAACAACAACTAGTTTTGTATTGTGTCAAGTATAATCATGCATTGATTATTATTCTTATATGTATTGTGGATATACCTGGTTTTAATATATGACTGTTAACCCTTTAGTTTTGGTAGAAAAAGGCAGGGGTTTCTAAATTATAGCCCAAGCGGAAATTGAGAGGTCCAGTGCACTGGAAGCCATATTGGTTGCTGTAACTTTGGCAATAGAAGCAAGCGGTTAAGTCCGCTCAATATCATAGAGTTCAGTGTATTGCCCACTTTTTTTTGGTGTCTATCTCTCTGAGTGCCATTCTAGTTTTGATTTGTAAATGTAAATTTGTAAATCATCTTTTAACAGTAGAGTCGTGGGAGATATGGCAGGACATGGAGGAGGCGGAAATGGGTTTTTGGGATTTTGAGGTATCAGAGGAAATGGCCAGTTCTGAGACTGGTGAAGACTGCTCCCACAATAATAAGTGATCAGTGGCGTTGCCACTGCCGGATACACACATTTCATTGTTAACCACAGCAGGAGCTTTATTGATCCTAACAGTGGGGGACATACACAAAATATAGAGAGGGCTAAGGGGATTTATAAAAATCAGATATGGCGACTGAGAGGAAATGGGAGTGAGGTCCTTTTGAATGTCTTAATAAATTGTGTTCCACATGTATAATTAATAAAACATTGATGTTCTATTTGGTTTATTTTAATATTAGGTTTTCAAGGGTGCAGAAATCATTGAGCTATTTATTAAGTAATAGTGATGTGATGATGGGGTAATCATTACTATATGAAGAATTGTGTGTGACTTTACTTGAAGGGTCACAATTCATTGAACTCATAATTAAGTAATGATGAACTCATGGTTAAAAAATGCTTGCCTCCTATCAATCTACATTAAGTAATCATTTACAAATTAGTATCATGCCATGACTTTACTTAGAGGGACACAAGTCAGCCAAGTACTTAGGAAGTAATGGTGATCGCATGTGTGAATGAATGATATTCATAATGAAATGTAATGATAAATGGTGAACTCCTTACAATGTACACTCAGTATCTACTGTATTAGGAATACCTACTTAGTATTATCTAATCTTCTGTTGCTGCAGCCCATCCCTTTCAGGGTTCAACACATGCATTCAGTGATAATACTCTGATAATACTCTGCTCACCACTGTTGTTCATTTTTATTTTTTGGCCTTTCTGTTAGCTTGAATGTGTCTGGCCATTCTCCTCTGACCTATCATTAACAAGGTTGTTTCTGCTCTCAGAACTGCCACTTACTGGATGTTTTTGGGGTATCGCACTCAACCCTGACCCAATTTTTTCAACAAATAGCGTATATATTAACCTTGCGTATTGGTAACTATATCATTGAAAAATAAGTACAAAGTACTCATTCTCTAAAACAGATGAATGGCTGTCATAATCCACACACATTGACTCCATGTTAATTACAAAGACCACCATCAAATCTATTAAGCGTGATTTTCTTATGACATATTAGAGATAGGGCTACTGTAGGGTTCGCCCAGAAGCATAGTCTGAATGACTGATGTGATGAACCTACATTTATATTTAATTTCTACATTGTTTTGTTTTGATATCATTCTGTGTGTTATTTTATCACATGTTCATCTATTTGTATGATTAAGTACAGTGCAATAACATAAGAATAAGTGATATACAGTGGTAAAGAAATTATCAATGTTTCATCCTCTCATGCCTTGTCTGCATGGAGAGCAGAGTTTAGAACGTTAAAAGAAGTTCATGAACAGGTCAAAGAGTTCAGAGACAGTTTATGTGTCAGTCATCATCTCAACATGCGTTGTGATTGGCTCACTCTTGATTACACGCGATAGCGCGCAAATTCTGGGAGGAGAACATTCTGGAGGAACGTGACTTCGGTTACTTCGGTCTCTTCGGTGGAATTACACGCAAGCTTTGGAAGCTCTCCGTTGTCGCGATGGACATTATGGGACCTGATATTTCCTCACTTTTGGATCCCTTTCTTTTCACACATCGTGTTGATATTCTCCGGAATGGATGCCTTATCGGTTGGATGTTTTCCAAGACTTTTGCACCGTCGGACATTTGGGACAGTGACAGAGACACTGTGTGCGTGCGTGTGTGGTAGGCTAATCGCGAGGGCCTTGCCTAAAGGACAGTGAGATGTGTCATCATGCTATGGTGGTAATGTAACCATGTTTTGTGGGTGATTTGAATGTAAACCTTTTTGTTTAAGACCTAGGCAAAACTATTGTCATATTGTGAATTGTACATTTATTTTGATGAGGTTTCAAATAAATGTTTGAAACTTATCCATGACTCTCCGTGCCGGCATTTGCTGCCATTCTAATACGTAACACTGAATATTGGCAAATATAGGCTATCATTGAACATAACTATTAATTATGCACTTTCTAAGATAAATTAACATAACATAAAACATTTGATATTACTGTCACCATTTGCACAAGGTAAAAAGCCTTTCCACAGGTAAATGATAGGAGGGGGGAGGGGGCTTAGAAGCCACACTGGCATAATTTTCCTTTAAGCGAACAGCTTTGTCAGCACGCTGTCAGGGGGAGTTTTGGCTGCCCCAAAATGGATAAATCCACCATTGATAGTCTGAGAAGCTTTTGTCTGCATAACTGGTTTGCAGCTACTTTGATGACATGTTACTTAATGTATGACTTAACTATGAGTTAATGTTCATTAATTGATGATGCATTAAGTGTACAGTAATCACATGAATTAATAATGGCTTGGTCGTTTATTAATATTGAGCCGCACAGAGTTCATGATACATCATGCATTAATTAATGCATTAAATCATGATGAGTCATGCATTAGTTCAGGCATGAGGTGTGTTCCCTTATTGTAAAGTGTTACCAAGAATTGTAATGTCAGACCTATTCGGACGGGATACGTTTTAACTTATGGGGGGAGGTGGGGTTAATGTAGCCTAATTATCTCTGTTATTTTAGTCCCGTTGTAACATACAAATTCTTCCCAGAGTATAATTTTTTCCGGGTCTGTTTCTTGACTGTAGCTACCTAGCACTGAACTGTGTCGATATACGCTCTATTCTAGCCAGCAATCTATAAGTGGTTTGATCATTTTCAATGTATTTGTTCAATTAGCCTGTAAATAAACATTATTACCTAGTTCATATATAATATAGTTTGGTGGTTCATACATGCACATTATGCTATGTAGGGTAGCACGAATGCTTAAAACTCATAGCCTATGTGCTTCGTCAGCTAACTTAGCCAGGTCTGCACAGTGCACACTCTGGGAGTAAAGTTAACGCGCACAACAGTTCTGTGGGTTAACGTTAGTTCAGCAAGCACGGTACATTTCACCTTCCATCGGACGTTGTAGAGTTGCATTCTGAAGGTGTTTTCTTTGTTTTTTTTAGCTCTAGTATTGAGTTCGGGAGATTTAGATTTGTGTTTCACTCGTTCTATTTGAGTTTGCCCTATTTTCATGGGTAGATTTAGTTTGGCTGTTTAGCTGTCAGGAATTAGTTCCTGTTTTTATTTTCTTCTGTTCGTGTTATTTCCCTCTTATTGGTCCTCTCTTGTGTGGGTGACCTAAGCATGTGATTCACCGCTACTAAATCCATCACAGAACAAAGTAGCCGATTATCATGGATGAATCAGCTAGGTCTCCTAAGGGAGTGCAGCCGAGGAAAAGAAGCGCCAAGGAGTGCATTAGGGGACTTGAGTCCCGACAATAAATGTTGTTGGGTCAGTTCAATACCCAAATGCAAGTACTAGAGGGTAGGCTTCGTGAGCTGACAGAGAGCATACGCCAGCTTGTAGCAGTACACCAAGCACCCATACCTGCCGTTCAGGCTATCACCCCTCCTGTCCCTGTTGCACAAATTTGAAGGGAGCCCAAATTGCAACTCCCCCTCTGTTATTACGGCCGTGCTGGCAAGTGCCGAGGGTTTCTTGCCCAGTGGGATTTTTTTTTAAAGCCCAACTATCATGGTTTATTTCTCAAGCGTCCGAGGTGGCATTCATACTTTCACTGCTCAACAGACCCGCACTTGACTGGGATACCCCTTTACTCAATGACAAGTCTCCGATATTAACAACCACTTCCACTGGTGAACAAAATGAAGACTGTTTTTGACCACAACATTTTGGGTCGGGACGCAGCTAGACGGGTTAATCACCTTCGCCAGGGTAGCGACACAGTGGCTGAGTTCGCCATCAAGTTCCGAGTGTTAGCTGCTCAGTCAGGTTAGCCAGAGGCGCCCTTGATGACGTTATTCTCGGATGCATTAGACGAGTCTGTTCAGAATGCGTTAATCATTTTAGGGCACTCTACTTCACTGGATGCGTTAGTATCTGACATTATTCGGATCGACAATCTTCTCCGGGACCATTTAAGTCGTGAGAACAGAGAAAAGACCACCGGAGGAGGTTTTCTTTTACTCCGTTTACGAAGCCCTCTCTCTCTGTAGTTAAAAACCCTGTGCACAGTACTGACGAGCCTATGCAGGTAGATGGGGTAGTGTGCCCATCTTCCAGTGACACCGCTTCTAAAAACGAGTGGTGCCATTACTGCAAAAGGAAGGGTCACGTTCTGAGTCAGTGTACCAAACTTAAGGGAAAAGGGGGTCTCGCTAGAGGAGTCGGGGCTTCTAGTGGGACTTCAGAGTACTAGACCCCATACATTATTAGCAGTCAAACTTTCTTGGGGAGAGCACTCCCTTCTTGTCGATGCCTTTATAGATTCCGGGGCCGTAGAATGTTTTATTGATGCTCGTGGGCTAGAAAAAACAAAATACCGGTCCAGCATCTTGACCAATCCCAATTGGTTACTGCTCTCGACGGTTGCCCGTTGGGGTCAGGCACTATTAAGGGGGGTTATTGAGGTTACGTCTTTTCTCACCATGTCGACTTCAGCAGACTCATACTGAAAGCATTCAGTTTCTGTTAGTCGATTCCCTCATTTGTCCTCTGGTTTTGGGTCACAATTGGCTAAATAGGTATGATCCCCATATTTGGTGGGGAGGGGATAAGCTCATCATTAGTTAATGGGGCCCTTTGTGTGCCTCTCAGGGTCACCTCACTCCTTCCTGTTTGTCTGAGAAACGTGTTAACGATTCCGATTTGGAACTGGAGGAGGTTGCCTCTTCGCCCGGTCGGGAGGAGCCCGTCTCGGGTTCCGGGGTTGGTGGCGAGAGTTTGGAGGAGGACTCTTTGGCTGACGAGGGTTCCAGTTGGATGGAGGTCTCTACTGATGAGCTCTCCGACTCTGACATTCAGCAGTATTCCCCCTCTGATTCGCCCACTCGGAGGGAGGGGACTGGAATTGCAGGAACTCTTGAGTTTTCTTTGCCACTCAATGTCCCAGATGAGTCTGCTTTTGAGGAGCTCATAAAGAAGTTCAGTCCCCAGATAGTTGCTCCTGGGTTGTGGGAGATTGGCATTGCTACTTGAACCGGGTCCGGGTGGGGGTTCTGCCGGTTGCCTTTATGTGCCTCCCGAGTTAGCGACGCATCCTGGCGCTCGCCGCATCAGGGAATTTCTCTCCAGACACTTTTGGTGGCCGGGTATGAAGCAGTGGCGGTTCGTTAATGCGGGGCGCTGGGGCGCTGCCCCCTTCCAAATATCTAGAGAAGAAAGCTACTTAAACTTATGTTAAACATAAATTAATTAGATAATGCGAAATAATTGTGAAATACAAATTGTTTACTCATACAATGCGCCTGTCAGCGCCTTCATTAAACATTGGTTCCAAATTGTATTTGGTTAATTTCTGTGTGAATACATATATTTCCTTGGTGAAGGGCGCCGGCCAAATGAGAGTGTATGTAAGTCCTTCAACTTTTGGCAAGCAGGTGACCTGAGGCTGCTCTCTAATTGGTTGCTTCAGATTTTCCACGGGGCGCAGCTCTCTGCGCCCCAGACCCTCCCACTTTTATTGGCAGTGAATTGGTATTGTTTTTGTGTTTTTTGATGTAATGTAATTGGATGTAGTACGGGTGCACGACTGTCACTCCTGCTCAGTGGCGGCGCCAGGCCGGTGGTTAATTTCATTATGAAAATGAATGAATAAATAAATTATTTAAAAATCATTATATCGTTTTGACTAATAATAAATATACACAACATTTTCTCAAACGAAGTCGCCCGATAATTCGTTCTACTCCTTGATCTCGGGACTCGCGAGAATGAGTCAGGTCTTGAACTTCACCGCATCTATCTAACGTTAACTCAAGCTGAAAATTGAGAAATATCTCTTCCCCAAACGACCAGAGACCTCAGCAACACCAGGGTCAGAGAAAAACGTTAACCCTGCTGTCCCCGGCGAAGTCGAAGAGTAGGACAACGACAGCCAGGATATTGAGCAGATCTGCATTTGCGAGAAAAGATCGGGAGGAAGAAGTGCCGCTGTCCCCGCCATCTGATCAGCAATTAGCCACCACCGTTAGCTGCAGCATGCCTACCCCCCGCAGCACTGGGCCTGCTGATATTAGCCAGACGAAGGACAACGGTGCCCTATTCTGCGAAAATACCCAGCTAAGAAGTGCGGAGTTAAAATGCGATTCTGTGAACGCAGCTTTTCTTGTTTATGGCGTGTAAAAAATTACATGAGGAGCAACAGTGGGGACACGGAATAGCAACCTGGCTTTGTTGTCGATTAACTCCAGAGGAGAAAGGGCCTGATGAGCAGGACATCATTGATGATTTTGCCATGAACCACAACAACAAGCGCATTGGCTTGCTATAGTATGAGAGACGTCCATTGGTGAGTAGGCTAACGTTGAATTAGATGATTTAGTTTAACACAGTAGGCCTAATGTTAGTGCTATATGTGTAGTAACGGTGTTGGCAATGACAATAGGCCTAGGCTGTTGATAGTATTGATCGCATCAATGTAGCCTATTCATGTTGGAGTTTTTTCATGAGTGAGAGATTTTTTTGTCATGTTGGCAATATGTGATGATGACAATAGGCTACTTTTGTGTTTCATGTTAGGTCTAGATTGGACAATTGTATACATTTGTGAGTGTGTGGTGGCAGTCGCATAGCTGGCTGACTGTTATAGTGTTATTGAACTCACTCTGTAGTCACTTTGGATAAAAGTGCATTGTATTGACTCTGTAAGTCACTTTTAGTTTCGAATTTCGAAACGCTTGTAAATTCTAATCTAGTAGGATACATAGTAGGCTATGGCTGCGCGCGGGCGTGTTGCTTGATTGTGGAAATTTGAGAAGCACCCCCAAGATATAGCACCACCTAAGCTACCCAAGTCGAAAATTTCTGGCGGGGGGGGGGGGGGGGGTCGTGTCGTGTGTCCCCGCCCCACATAGGAGAACTGGCACCAGCCGCCACTGGTATGAAGAGGGAGGTGTGCAAATTTGTCGCTGCTTGATCTGCGTGTTCACGCTTTAAGAACTGTTTTGGGAAACGCGCGTTACAAATTAAAGAGCCATTGTAGAATCGCTTGTTGAAACCGCACTTAACTCTAAGATTGATCGTTATCTGGAAATGCAGTCCAGGACGACATCTGGAAAACTGATGCAGTTTGGTATCACCCTCACTGATCAGTATCATGGTTCATGATGACAAGTGACTGGTCATACAAAAGGTTTTTTACAGTGTGCTATACTTATTATACACCTGAGAAACATGGATTTTTAATTTGTGAAATTGTTTAAATTCTTGGAATGGTGAGCCTGGTAATGATAATTATTGAGTCTAACCATCTTGCTTTGGTCCCAACAGTACAAATTGTACCACTGTAATATGGAAATATGTACTTATATGGCTGGACTAGGAGAGGTTTCTCAGGTAAGCAGGGCTCAGATTGAATTTTCAGATTTTTCAGAAAATTGCTTCCTTGTTTTGCAAGTCAGTTTAAACAAGGATAAATGCTGCTTTTAATGTGTTTTTATCCACGTTTGGTTAGTGCATGTTAAATTATATTAATAATTATAAATAAAAAAAATTTGATTTGGATAAAGAAAGAGATTGGTGATTGGTCAAAACTGAGGCAATGTCATCAAATTAGCTGCATGTACAAAGTACTCAGCTAGATCAATCCTTATATAAATGTATACTGATCATTTACATTAAAACTCAAAAAGTTTAGGATAATAATGGAATTGTAGAACGTCAGTATGGTCCAAGGTCTAATCTGACATGATTTCAGTCCAATTATCACTCTGAAATGATGGCCATGCAATGAACAGGAATGCATGGTTACAGGGAAGCAGCAGTTTCATAAAACCCCTTGACCATAAAAGTTAAAAAGCTTGCAATTAAGTAGCCTGTCTTTGCAGCCAACCCCCCAGTAGATGTTCACACGTAGTTCCCTTTAGTTTGTAAAAAATGTTGTGAAACTGCTGCAGGAAAGTGTAAGAATGTAAAAATGAGATCATAATATCAAATATGCTGTCAAATATGCTGCTCAACTATGCTGTCAGAAGTCGTCGACAGGAGAACAGGGGGCCCTGGAGTGGTAACTGAGCTTGCATAGAAAAGAGGGTTCAAACAGAGTGTCAGAGCAGCGAAGAGGGTGATGACTATTTTTTTTAGCTCAAATCTTGTGCTGTTCCAAAAATCACTTAAGAATAACTGCAGTAATGGGGAAAAAAAGAATCAGCAATGAAAATAAAACGAAGGACTGAAAAAAAGCTGAATAATTAGCCCCTTGGGTTCATGGGGGGGGGGGGGTCTGCATTTCATCTTTGAGATGAATTCCGCTGAGCCTGCGATAGACGCGGGGGTTTGAAATCGCACAATGAAGAACCTCTTGTGTGTTTATCTTCTCACAGGTACAGACTGACTCACTGTCCAATAGCGCATGACAGTTGTTTTTGCGCCAGCTGACGCATCCAACGGTGACATTTCAATTCCACTGGGATGGTTTTTTTTTTTACTCTCAATTTTACGGTGTAGGGACTCGTTGGGCTTCATGACATTGTTGCTAAATTAGTGTGGCAGAATAAAAACGGCAATTGTTTTACCGCCTTCCTTCCGACTCTATTACGCATGCAACTACCATGCTTCTGAATTGGTTCCTTCATAAGCAGCAGATGATAATCTGTACAGTAAAAGTCAAATCAATACACGTGCATACAAAACACTCTTTGACATCAGTCTTGGTGACATTAATCAAGTTAGACAGTGCTTTAATCACTTGCATCATCTGGGTTGTTGGCATATTCATTTGAATAAGTTGAAAATAATGATACAGGACATGAAATGTGGATCAGATCTGAATAATGCAAACAGGAAACATTTCTACAAAAATACAATATTGACTCACATGTTTTCTGTGGATACAGTAGTGTACATAAGCAAAATGACTTGATGTGCATGCAGAAGTCATCAATAAACAGTGTTGGGGGAACTACTCTGAAAGCGTAGTTGTACAAACTACCAATTACTTCACACTAGGGTTGTAAAGTTCTTGGAAAATTCCCAATTTTGAGGTAATTTTGGAAATTTTTAGGGATTGTTTGAGGGATCACTGCAAATACCTTTCACATGTTCTTTGGGAGAAAACCATGTGTTTTTAAAAATGTCAAAAAAGCATGATGTTGGTTTACCACAATGTGAACAAATTTATTAGTACGTTTTTTTTTTTCAAATAGTTTGTTTTAAAAAAGCATGTTAAACAAGGAAACGTAAATACAATAATTTGATTTACTTCCATCTAAAACAGCAAAATAGATAGGCCTCATTTAAACAAAAGTCAGGTTAAACAAAAGTTTTAAAGCACAACTGAAGTTTTGTAGAACTTTGGGTTGTGTAGTTACCTGGCCATGATACGAGTCCAAATGGTGACAAAAAATGTTCGTTAGTTGCTCTGTGCTCCCCTGGGGTGATAATCTCCATTCACTTCTATGGGGAAGCTAAAACGGTCTCAAAATGACACTTCTAGCACATGTACGATCACAAACTAAGCGGTTTCTGTCAATACAAGCAATAAGCATTTCTCGTACGTATTTTTAAAATTTTATTAAATGGTCCTTTCCTAGCTTTTTCGTATTTTATTTGGAACGTAGATCCGGTAGGTAGGTTATGTTCTTGTGCCAGAAACAGTGTTAATGCGCCACTCACTGGTCCAAATTTCCACAGAAGCATACGTTCCTAGTACTAGTATAGATCTATGGTCCGACATGCCGACATTTTCGTAGCCTTTTCTGGTAGCTTGCTAACAACATTGAAGAAAATTGTACTTTCCATTACATTACATTCATTTAGCAGACGCTTTTATCCAAAGCGACATACAGTAAGTGCATACAGAAGGCCATCGAAGTAACTACAGAATAGATAAGAAAGCACATTCTTCCCATACAGTAGCAGCTATCCCTAGTAATGAACACAATGCAGTTCACAGTGAACTGGGTAAATCAGCTCTAATACAATTCTATTCTAAATATTATACACTTGAATACCTTGAATACACAGTTCAACAAGAACACATACCATGAGGTCCTAGATAAGTATTAGTCCAGGTGGAGTCTGAAAAGGTGTGTTTTCAGGCCACAACGGAAAGTAGGCAGGGTTGGCATGGAACGTAGGGGAATGGGAAGTTCATTCCACCACTGGGGAGCTAGGGTGGAAAAGCTCCGCAGTCGGGACGAGCGAGTGCCATTTACACGGAGGGGGGGGAAGTGCAAGTCGCCCTG
Organism: Ilyophis sp. 1 JC-2022; assembly: GCA_022702515.1. Classification (NCBI taxonomy): domain Eukaryota; kingdom Metazoa; phylum Chordata; class Actinopteri; order Anguilliformes; family Synaphobranchidae; genus Ilyophis; species Ilyophis sp. 1 JC-2022. The sequence goes on along the minus strand of CM040406.1, from coordinate 19,891,514 downwards.
CAGTAGATGAGCGAAGTGGTCGAGCAGGAACATAGTTTTGGATCAAGTCCTGCAGGTAGACAGGGCCTGTCCTATTGGCTGCAGTGTAGGCCAGGGTCAGAACTTTGAACCTGATCCTGGCTGCAACTGGCAGCCAGTGGAGTGACCTCAGCAGGGGGGTGACGTGAAAATTTTGGGAGGTTGAACACAAGCCGGGCAGCTGCGTTCTGGATCAGTTGAAGAGGCAGGATGGCGCAGGCTGGTAGGCTTGCGAGCAGGGAGTTACAGTAGTCCAGGCGTGAGGTGACCATGGTCTGGACCAAAAGCTGGGTGGAATAGGTGGTCAGGTACGGTCGAATCCTCCTGATGTTGTACTTTCCCGGTCGTATACGTGCTAGAAGTGTGATTTGGAGACTTTTTAGCTGCCCCATAGAAGTGAATGGAGAGCGACAAATATCATATGGATTATCACCCCAGGGGAGCACAGAGCAACTAACGAACATATTTCACCACCATTTGGACTCATATCATGGCCAGGTAACTACACAACACAAAGTTCTACCAAACTTCAGTTGTGCTTTAACTTGACTTGCTTGACCTAGGCTAATTATTTATCTCAACCACCGCTAGCTTCATCTTCAGAAAGAGACTGTAGAATCTGGGCAATCCTCCTCAGATTCAATTTGTGTGGTGTCATCTTTGATGGGCTCAAAGAGTTTCAAGATTGAATGAATAACCACCAGCTTCTCAACTATTTCATTTGGCAGCCTGTTCTACACTCTGCTGTATGATCCACCAAACAGGAACCAATTCCGCTCTGATTAAGCTGATGTTGGAGGTATCTGGGGAATAATTGAAGCAACAGGGGACATGGCTTCACACATGGAGTCCTTTCCACCAGGTTGATACCTTGATGTGTTTGGTTGCAGAGATTGGTACAGTGAGTGGTGATTTTCCCTGGAAAATCTAGTTACCAAAAGTAAATTTGGTATTCCATCTCTTTGCAACCCTACTTAACCTGTTTGTGCATGCCCCCTAGTGGCAGAGACGCACGCGTCTTCTACTTTTATGACACGTCATAAATACGTTGCTCGTGATATTCAAGTTACGAAAATATGGATATTACCATATTTATCACCATAACCCGCATATGATCATAATCAGTACTTAATATCCTATCAGCGTGCGAAATATCACGTTTCTATCTGCCACCATTAGCTTGTAATTCATGAACGTAGCATGCTATGCTGCTACACTGTAGCTACTACTACATCTACAATGGACCCGACCACATGTAAGATAGCAGACATTTAAGCACATTTGCAAGTTAATTAAAGTTTTTATTTCATCACCAAAAAATCGTTTACTATCACAGCAGCAAGAAACACCTTCCAAGATTCTGAATACATACAAGTAAAACTGTCAACATGCTTACTCACTCCACAGGAAAAAAAACGAGTGATGTTTGCTCGTCACCACATAACTTTCTTTTGCGATAAAAAGCTCCGGTAAAATATTAAATAAACTCGTAACCTTACCTCTGGTTATAAAGATTAAGATGTCCCATGCAAGAATCTGAGGTTATTTTTTGCCTTGGTTGGCCCGTTTTTAACATTTAAGCCTTTTCTCAACATGTGTCCATGCTCTAAAATGGCCGTGCGCAAATGATCGCATTTCAAAGAAGCACTGGTCAATCCTTCAAACAAACTTTATTTCGATTGACACTTATTTCGTCCAATAGAGTACATCCTAAGCTTTCTAAAACGGTATGGCATTCCCATACGTGAATTTAACTCGCCGATGGCTATCCACGCGTAACACAGCCCTTTGTTGAAAACACCCGGAAGCCATTTTAGATCACAATTCGTGTGTTACGCATGGATAGCGATCAGCTAGTTAAATCTACCTTTGGCAATTCCGTACCATTTCAGAAAGCTTAGGATGTATATATATATATATATATGATGGTGAAAAAATATATGTCCCTGTCGGATGTAGTGGAGGAGATTTTTAGTTCGTTTTTTAGTTTTTAGTTCGTCGGAGGGATAGAGTGAAAGTGGATCTGAGGCTGAAAGCATAGACTGTTGTCGAAGATGCTTTTGCACAGGGCGAAGATGTATGTGGCTGTTGACATGTAAGTATTAACTGTATTAACTTAAAAATAACTTTATTTGTGCATCGGTTGAATTTTAGTCACAGTAGTCATGTAAAACATAGCATTTATTATCTAATTTCTTGTGGCTAAATGGTAGCATAAGTCATATCCATGAATTATTCCAGTCAGGATTTAGACCCTACCATAGCACTGAAACGGCACTGGTTAAAGTTATTAACGATTTACTGTTATCAGCCGACCAAAACTCTGTGTCTGTTCTTGTACTTCTAAGTGCAGCTTTTGATACAATAGATCATGAGATTCTACTGAACAGACTTGTTGTTATTGTAAGAAGGGTAGGTACACATTTTCAGTCAAATGACTTATTATTATTGAATTATATCTTTCTACACACCTCTTTGTAAAGAAAATGTTAATGACCGAAATAAAGTAAACTAACTTAATTTAGGGTAAATCTGAATCGCAGTCCATGTCAAATGTAGCATTTATTTTATTTTTTTGGAAAAGCCTAGCATTTTTATTTTTGATTTCACAACATAGTACACTATGTGGCTCTTATTGTGCACTTTTTTATTTTGCTTTCTTTTAAATAATTCAGGGCAGAAATCTGCTCCTGATCCCCGCAGGACTCTGGTCACGAGGTCAAGGAGGCCCTGCTGTCTCTGCTCACCGCGAGGAGCCCGAGTCTGAGGACGGATGGCACGACATGGCGGATGAGGATGAAGAGCCTCATCAGTTCCCCTTCTGCCCCCAGAGGACCCCAGGAGTGCAGCTAGACCTTCAGCAGGCCTACAGTAGGGATGTAACGACTAATTTCCCTGACGTTGAAACGGAAGTTTAAATTTAGACTAGTCGACTAATCTAAAAGTAAGAAAACACTCAGAAAACAGTCAAAATTGAGCACAATTTAATCTATAAGGTTAAACATTGTCCGGAAAAATATTGCGTATATTATAAGAGCCATTTGAAACCGTTAATCACTTTCTGATCGACGTGACATTAGATTAGTTTTATTGGGCTATTCAACAACGCGGTAGGCCTACTTACTCTTTCCACCTCGCTGGTTTAACTTGCAGGGCAAACAGGCTAATCCGTTCAGTTTTTTTCCTTAGTTAAAAAAAAAAAAAAATTTAATCCGGCGTTGTTAACATTAGTATCGGATGCTCGTTTTTTTATAAAGCAACATTTGACCAGGAAAACATGAAATTTCAGTGCAAATTTTGTCAATATGTAATTTAAATGTGTACATTAATAAAATAATAAGTTTAACCGACTAGTATTTCTGGTGCCGACTAGCGAGGGTAGCAACGTTTAATCGACTAGTCGACTAAACACGCAGATCCCTAGCCTACAGCCCCCTGGATCTCTTTCGGCTGTTCTTCAGCACACATGTCCTCAAGCTCCTCTGTGACAACACAAATGGCAACGCAGCCCGTAAACATGCTCAGGGACTGCATACACCATGGTCTGATGTGGATGCTGAGGACATGCAAAAATATCTGTCCATCGTCCTGTACCTGGGTCTTGTCAAGACATCTGCTGCCCGTGACCTATGGAGGAAGGACCGGCTTCACAAGCACCCCTTTCCCTGCAGTGTGATGCCGGGCTACAGGTATGAGGCCATTTGTGCATTCCTCCACATGAGCGACACAACAGCAGATGCCATCAATGACCAGCTGAAAGGCCAAGCAGGTTATTATGGCCTGTTTCGCCTGAAGCCTTTGCATGACCAGATCCTGATTGCATGCAGGGCTTACTACCACCCTCATCGGAACCTGGCCATTGATGAACGCATGGTAGCCTCAAAAGCTTGGCATGGGATGAAACAATACTTGAAGGACAAGCCAACAAAGTGGGGCTTCAAGTTATTTGTCCTGGCTGACAGCAAGACGGGCTACACATCAGTGACTTCAGTGTGTACCAGGGGAAAGAAATACATTTCTGGAACCATAAACTGAACTGGAGCTAATAAATGTATCACCCTCTGAATGTGAAGTGATTGTAATGATCCTACTACCTCAAAGAACATAATAAAATGCTTCATATGGACAAAAAAAGCATTGTATTCATTTTCGGAGAGGTTTTTGGACCCCTATATATCAAAACCCAAATTATTTGAAAAAAAATGAAAATTTCCTCATTTAGTTGATACAAACATGTGTTTTATGAGTCAGAATACTTTATCTGTTGAAAAAAGCTGATTATCTCTTGATTTACTGTGATGCACATTTTATCCATTTGGATAGATTTGGACACCCTAAGGGACACCAGGATACACTGTTTACAAATTAGCTTATGGAACCTGAGCAGATTGACATATCCCCCTAAAATTCTGTACACATGTTGACAAGTGGTGTGTGCACCAGGACAGTAAAATATGACCTGTTTTACATCTTTTCCTTTCAGAAGTGTACTGTAAACTAAGAATGACAACCTCGTTTTTGTTTTTTTTGCAAAGAGTTTGTGCATTTACAGCCCATAATCTATATGAAGATTATGAAATTTTATTATTTTAATCTAAGACACACAAAGGTACAGGGGTCTTCTCCAATTTAAGCCATTAAACAAGTGTGTGTGGTGAGCACAACTGTAGTTATAAAGGCTTAAACAGAACAGTGCAAAACAGGCGAAAATTGGCCCAAATTTGCTTCTGCACTAACAGGTTAACACTAAAAGTAGCTTAACTACAGCCAAGCTACCTTAAAGAGAAATGTAGCTTGCTAAACTACAATTACTCAAAAAATGTAGTTCAAACTACTTTGTTATAACAACTATGTATATATATAGAACGTCCCATGTCTGCGCTTGCCAGTGCAAGGTTAGTTCGTTTTTTTTCAAGCAAATAAGTGCACAGTCTTTCCCCAGACGTGATGCTGTGTCTGTAATTCGTATTTTGTCTCAGAATCAACGATGACACGCGCTGTTCACAATCGCTACTTTCATACATTTGAGGTGAATATCACAACCAGGAAGTAACTACGCGAACTCAAAAACACTGATGCGCTGCACACGTCACTCTGGGTAACCCGGATCATGAGCTGCACGCGTCACGCTGGGTAACCCGGATCAAGCATACTACAAAGCAGCAGGAAAAATTCAGACAGACAGACCGACCACAGAGTGACTTATACTAGCTGCTGGTCGCAGCTAACTGGTCGCAGCTTTTTGTAAACGGGGAGAACCACTATATAGCTCAGTGGTAAGAACCAGCAATGTATGGGCAATTGGCAATGATAGTGGAGTGGAGTGCTTCTCACAATCAGGATTAGAGGGAGAAGAGAGAGACGGCGGTATTTGGTCAAAGGGGTTTGGAAAAAAGTACTACAGCCACTACACAAATTTGAATGTAGTTGAACTACCAGCAAACTGCTGAAAAATATAGTTAAACTACTACAAGTAGTTAAACTACTCCCCAACACTGTCAATAAATACCATGCTTCCACAACAAGGATATGGTGGTTATTTTTAATGTGCTGATGATTAACATGAACAAACTGCACTGGAATACAACATGTAATTATTCTACAGGTGCAGCTCAAAAAATTAGAATATCGTGAAAAAGTTCAATATTTTTTGTCACTCATGTCAGAAAGTGAAACTCATATATTATATAGATTCATTACACATAGTGAAATATTTCAAGCCTTTATTTCTTGTAATTTTGATGATTATGGCTTACAGCTAATTAAAACCCAAATTCAGTGTCTCAGAAAATTAGAATATTACATAAGATCAATAAAAAAGGATATTTTAAACAAAAATGTCAGCCTTCTGAAAAGTATGTTCATTTCTATGCACTCAATACTTGGTTGGGGCTCCTTTTGCATGAATTACTGTATCAATGCGGCGTGGCATGGAGGCGATCAGCCTGTGGCACTGCTGAGGTGTAATGGAAGCCCAGGTTGCTTTGATAGCAGCCTTCAGGTCGTCTGCATTGTTGGGTCTGGTGTCTCATCTTCCTCTTGACAATACCCCATAGATTCTCTATGGGGTTCAGGTCAGGCGAGTTTACTGGCCAATCAAGCACAGTAATACCATGGTCATTGAACCAGCTTTTGGCAGTGTGGGCAGGTGCCAAGTCCTGCTGGAAAATGAAATCAGCATCTCCATAAAGCTTGTCAGCAGAAGGAAGCATGAAGTGCTCTATAATTTCCTGGTAGATGGCTGCGTTGACTGTGGACTTCAGAAAACACAGTGGACCAACACCAGCAGATGACATGGCACCCCAAATCATCACTGACTGTGGAAACTTCACACTGGACTTCAAGCAACGTGGATTCTGTGCCTCTCCACTCTTCCTCCAGACTCTGGGACCTTGATTTCCAAATGAAATGCAAAATTTACTTTCATCTGAAAAGAGGACTTTGGACCAGTGAGCAACAGTCCAGTTCTTTTTCTCCTTAGCCCAGGTAAGACGCTTCTGACGTTGTCTCTGGTTCAGGAGTGGCTTGACACGAGGAATGCAACATTTGTAGCCCATGTCCTGGATTCGTCTGTGCGTGGTGGCTCTTGATGCACTGACTCCAGCCTCAGTCCACTCCTTGTGAAGCTCCCCCAAATTCTTGAATGGATTTTGCTCGACAATCCTCTCAAGGCTGCGGTTATCCCTGTTGCTTGTGCACCTTTTTCCTTCCACTCAACTTTCTATGAATATGCTTGGATACAGCACTCTGTGAACAACCAGCTTCTTTAGCAATGACCTTTTGTGGCTTACCCTCCTTGTGGAGGGTGTCAATGACTGTCTTCTGGACATCTGTCAAGTCAGCAGTCTTCCCCATGATTGTGTAGCCTACCGAACCAGACTGAGAGACCATTTAAAGGCTCAGGAAACCTTTGCAGGTGTTAGCTGATTAGAGTGTGACACCATGAGTTTCCAATATTTAACTTTTTCACAATATTCTAATTTTCTGAGACACTGAATTTGGGTTTTCATTAGCTGTAAGCCATAATCATCAAAATTACAAGAAATAAAGGCTTGAAATATTTCACTCTATGTGTAATGAATCTATATAATATATGAGTTTCACTTTCTGAAATGAGTGACAAAAAATATTGAACTTTTTCACAATATTCTAATTTTTTGAGCTGCACCTGTATGTGTATACAGAATGCATGAACCATAAAATGCTTTGGTGATATGAATTGAGAGACATTAATCACAAAGGTGAAAATATGCCAAATCTACTGTCCTATTTCATTGTTATTCAGTGATTTGACATTTTATTAATACAGTTTACGGAGGATTCTTTTTTAACAATCTTCAGCAATTTTTTCTCTAAAATTTAGAACAGCCAGTTGCACCTCTCTTGGCTCCACTGTGCTGTATGGACCCACACAAGCAGTATTGCAGCTAAAGATATTCTTCGTATCACACACCAAATAGTACTACAGGAAAGCAAATGCTGATTGGAGGACTTACTACGGTCGTAACCTGAGGAACCTTGACTGACTACACGTCTTGCTACTAGTGAGACAAAGCCAGGCGTGTCCCACTGCTGGAGACTACAAGTCACAGCTAATGATGTAGCTCAGGCTTCACCCCAAAATGTCTATTTATAGGGCCCAGACTGCATTTTTGGAGAGCGCCTAAAGTCAATGACCCACTAGATGTGATTTTCCTGGTCACAGCTTAATTGCAGTTTACTTTTTGATGTATCTTTTCTTTAAATAACACAATTACAATGCCTGCTTCTGACCAACAGGCCTTAGACTTATCAGCTATTTGCAGTGGTTATGCAGGACTGCTACGGTAATGCCACGAGGCTTTTAAAAGTCTGGCCAATGCCGTTAAGCTTCAATGACTTTTGAAGTCCTGTCGCTGTTTGAAAGCTAATCATCTGGAGCTAATCTGCTATACAGGCCTCAATATTCTAAAATAGTCCTCGTCCACAAAGATGAATGAAGGCAATTATCTCAACATTGAATTAGCGCTTGCAGGTTTGTATGCATTTTCTACTCAATTTTTTTTTATTTCCCCCACCTCCCGTGACACGTATTCGCAACTCGGAATGCGATATTGGTGTTCTGCGCCATTCTGCATTATGTTGTCCTTTCCCGACAAACGACCCTGTCGGAGGCATTTGTAGCTGGCTTGATTGAGTGCATAACTTGTGGTAGTGAATGCTGTAAGCACATGAGAAATAGGTGCACTAATGAGAGCCCCGCTCCTTTGCCCGAAGCCTAATGGGGCTTTTAAGGAAAGACAATGCATCTTTCAGGACCTACCTCGCTCTCATTTGCAAGAAGTCGAGTAACAAGGCAAGTCCAATTAGCTGCAACCACGTATAGGATGCGAGATGCAGTGCGTTGCATTTTCCAGTCTGAATAAAGGAATAAAGGGGACCACAGAGTGGAAATTAAATCACTGAGCAGTTAAGACATTAATAACTAGTGTGAGTTACATATGCAGGTAGGAGGTCACCACTGTGTGTGCATATAAGCGTACAGTCTAGTTGGAAAGAAGCTGTAAATCTTAGGTAATATACGTTGCTCTTTCCCTGAAATTGAAATCACTCGGATGGAGGAAATGAGAATACCAATGAACTATTTAAATCTTTTCTTAAATCTAAATTAACCTGTCACCTCCCCCATCCTTTACCACCCTCTTCCCCTACACACACACACTGCACTACTTCACCTCCAGTGCAAGACACACAAAATCTGTGTTCTCCTGCTCTTTATTGATAACTGAAAACAGCGTTTTAATTTACTCTTTTCATTGCCACACTTACAAATTCCACTTTTCATATTTGAATAATAATCCATGCAAATTTCTGTTTGCGCAATGGGTCACAGTCTTCTAAAATAAACATATATGTTATCTTCCAGACTTTTAACTAATTACATAAATATCCGGTACTAGATCAGAAGAACTAATCCATTTGTAATGTTAATGAAAATCTGGGCTGTCAGCTTTAAAAAATTTTTTTTAAGTCAAGCCAGCAAAGAGATTGCAGCCCGACAAAAGCACAGGCACATAATAACATCATAACAGTAATTTTGAGAAATTTTGAAAACACGTGCAACAAAATTTCCACCTTTATGCTTGCATTTGTTGTCAGGCAAACTGCCAGGCTTCCTGCCTTTTACAAAAAGGATTTAATTTTGCAATCACTTTTTCTTCATTTAAGGTGTTCATTAAGCCATAAGAAAAAGATGTATTCTTACCTTTCCCAAATTTATAAGTGGGAAAATTATAATATTTCCTTCAAAGTAAACTATTTCTGAACAGGAGTGATGAAGGACTGAGGAGGTATGTTCCTGCTATTTGGAATATTCACAAGTTCACTTTTGATAGAAAGTCCGCTTAAATGACTCACACTAGAATTTAGTTAGGTAGCAGAACATGGATAATTATATGGGAAATGATACCAACTCAGACATCGATTACATGGAAATACATATTTAAAAAAACTAAAGAAACTTGAAAGCATTAGTATAATACAAAAGTAATTGAATAGTTCCATGTTTTCTCGCGCTCGTTTTATGGCAATTTATAATAAATTGTGCAATTAGCTTTATTGTATTTGTTTGTTCCCCTAATAGTATCCTTACCTTTTCTGCATCTGACAGAATATAAAATGTGGGAATTTCAACAGTAAGATTTGGTAGAAATGACTTTCGAATCTGTTCATATTTTTCGCAAAAAAGGATAAATGATTTCTCCAGAGTGGCAATGCTGACTCTTTTCTCTGGCCAGCCGTCTTTTTATGGTGACCTGTTTCGATGGCTAGCTTGTGATTGCTGACTGTATTTTGTTTGAGTTCTTCTTTGTATGGGATTTTTTACTTTTATAAGGTATTCTGCCAATTCATAATCTTTCTCTAAGGTTTTGTAGCATTGTAATTTGTTATGTTGTTCAATTTAATTCTGCCAATAACGTATGTAATTTATTTAGTTAGTTTTGTCAATTTGTTTGAGATTAATTTATTTCCATCTGGTTACTCATGGTCAACTTATGCAATGGGTGATTCTCTGGGCAGTGGCTATTGTACAGGAATGCTTGATGGTGCAAGGATTCAGTATCAGATATAGCAAGATGTTTCCAGAATTTGCAAGCTTTCTTTTCGATTGCTAATAGAAGAGGACGTTTTCCTAATTCAGCCCTGCATGCAAGGTTAGAAGATCTTCTGTGGGTATGCAGGATGTCTTTACAGAATTCAAGATTGAGTTTTTATACTGGGGTTTTTTTCCCATGTTTTGTAATTGCTTTTTTAATAAAGGGCCCCAGACTTTGCTGCCATATAGAAGTATAGGTTGAATAACTGATTAAAATAGCTTTAGCCAAATTGTGATAGGGGGGTTAAATTTTGAAATAGATTTCTAAATTGTGTAATAGGCCTGATCTCTTATAGTGATGTAATTGCTCAGTTAAATCTTCCTGATGAGGTTATAGTAACACCTAAGTAGATGTAAGTGACGGTGTGTGATAAATAGATATCTCCTATGCTGAAAAGCAACTTATTTCCCTGCAATCTGTCTTTTGCCCATATTTACTGTAAGTCCCCAAATCCATGTTCAGTAGGAGACAATAGGACCAAGTCATCTTCAAATAGTAGGCATTTGATTTCTTTGTCTTCTATGTTGAGTCCTGGGATGTTTAATTTTTGTAATATTGTAGCCAGATTATTAATATAAATATTGAATAATTCTGGACGGAAATTACAACCTTGTCGGACCCCTCTTTATTGTTTGAAGTATTCTGTGTGCTTTGAGCCAATTTTCACACTGCATTATTGCTTATTATTAGTATTATTATTATTATTACTGCAGTCCACATTGGTTTCAGGAACAAACATATTGAATCAAATACTTTTTTAAGGTCTACAAAGCAGGCAAAAATTGTACCTCTGCTTTTTTCATGGAAAAAAAAAAAATCTCTCTCTCGCCACATTAAAGTTTTGTTTGGTTGCATTTTTTGGTTTTCTGCTTTACACTGCTTCAACACACCTTTATTTACAAATTTAGCCAGCCTATTTGTAAAACACCCTTTTAACTATTATAGCCTACAGGAGTTGTCAAAATGTTGGTTTTTTGTAAAGTTGTAAATTAATTTATAAATTCAGGGAAATATGAATTGGCTACTATAATTTGGACGTCAACGACTACCACTAGGGGGCCACTATGGATAGGGTAAGCGTAGCTAATTGATAAAGGGTAATAATGAAAGTAAATCAAAGGGTGGGCTCATTTTGCAAGCGGGAGGCCTCCCGACCATGACCGAGTGGGCGTGTTCTGCACTCGTTTTGTACAAAAATCAGCCGCTGGGCGCAGCCTCTGGGCATCGCCGCTCTGCCCGCTAGAAACTATAGGTGAAGTCGGCGAAGCACTTGTGAATGAAGTCAAACGTTAACGAGTGGTTCCAAATGAGCCATACCGGTTTTTTGGATCTTTTGATTTGCTTATGAGGCACGCTGCCGATTAGGGCGCCTGTTTATACTCGATTCCAGCAGTGAGCTCCTCCCTTGCCCGCCATGTGATGTGGTATAGCCCGAGATGGTCAAAACGAGTCCAACCACAGACCAGAAAAATCTGGACGAAGTGACGATGACGTCAACCATTCATGTCCAATGACTCATGCTCATTGCCGCATGAAGCCCAAAATTAGCCTGGACAGGGTGCTGCCATTGCATTCTTGCCCTGACTGCCTTAGACACGCCCTCATCTGGAAAACTTCTCACACCGACTTGCATTGCACTCAGCAGCTTGGTGCAGGGCAGTCTGGATACCTGTAACGACAGGCCATCAGCAGCCCATAGCAAAAGAACCCTCCCAGTACTAACGTTGCCATATACAGTGCTAACGCTAATATACAGTGCCCTCCACAATTATTGGCACCTCTGGTAAAAATGAGTAAAAAGGGTTATACAAAATTATCCATTTGGTGAATTAGCTTAATCTCACACTGAAAAAAATGTAAAAATCCAACCTTTAATTGAAGTAAATTTATTCTGAGAAAAAAAAAATCCCTCATCAAGAAAGAATTATTTTTAACAAAACCACGTGTGCCACAATTATTGGCACCCCTAAAAATTATTATGAACAAAATGTAACTGAAGCATTTTTCCATTTTTATTTCGCTTTCTTAAGTTGATCAGAGTGTTTAGGAACTTTCAAGCAGTAATCCATGACTTCTTGTATCACTGGGGTATAAATATGAGATGACGCAGAGGCCATATTCCCTTATTCATACATCAACATGGGAAAGATAAGAGAACACACAAATCAAATGAGGGAAAAGTGTATTGAGCTTAGCAAATCATCTGAAAATGTCCATGTCAACCATTAGGGCAATACTTAAAAAGGTCAAAGCAACTCGAACTGTTACAAATTTGCCTGGAAGAGGACCCAAGTTTATTTTGCCACCACGCACAGTGAGGAGGATGGTAAGAGAGGCAAGAAAATCCCCAAGGATCACTGTTGGAGAATTACAGAGGAAAGTAGCATCTTGGGGTCATCAAGTGTCTCCAAAACTACCATTAGACATCACCTCCATTCCAAAAATGACTAGGAAGGCATGCCAGAAAAAAGCCTTTCCTGTCATTTCACCACAAAAGTAAATGCCTGGAGTTTGCTAAACGCTACTGGAACTTTCACTGGAACCGTGTTCTATGGTCAGATGAAACAAAAATGGAGCTTTTCGGCAACCAACACTCAAGGTGGGTTTGGTATAAAAAGAAGGATGGCTATACCGAAAATAACCTGATCCCCACTGTTAAGTATGGTGGAGGTTCCAATATGTTGTGGGGATGTTTTTCCTCCAAAGGCCCTGGGAACCTTTTTAGGGTACATGGCATCATGAACTCCATGAAATACCATCTGAATCTGGCTGCCTCTGCCAGGAAGCTAAAACTGGGTCGTCATTGGATCTTCCAGCAGGACAATGATCCAAAAGATACGTCCAAATCAACACAAAAATGGTTAACTGAACACAAAATCAAACTTCTGCCATGGCCATCTCAGTCCCCTGACCTAAACCCCATTTAAAACCTGTGGGCTGACCTGAAGAGGAGAGTGCACAAGAGAGGACCTAGGACTCTGGATGATCTGGAGGGATTCTGTAAAGAAGAATGGTCTCAGATTCCTTGCTCTGTATTCTCCAACCTTATTAGATGTTATGGGAGAAGACTCAGTGCTGTTCTATTGGCAATGGGAGGTTGTACAAAGTATTAAATGCAGGGGTGCCAATAATTGTGGCACATGTGGTTTTGTTAAAAATAATTATTTCTTGATGAGGATTTTTTTCCCCTCAGAATAAGTTTACTTCAATTAACAATTTTTATTTTATTTTTACAATTTTACTACATGAATTGAACAGTTGCAATCAAAAATTTGTTCATGTTAAAAATGCCACATTTAATACCTTTTTATGCTGCCATTTTTGTAGCAATATCCATTCAATGTACTTGCATTCTGTAATTATAAATTCAATGTATTTGCTCCTCTATATACTATTTTACATTGGTGCCATTGGGTGCAGTTTATCGCCAAGTATTCAAATGTGATGACTCCCGCACAGGAACTTGCTTGTGGAATACGGAAGAGCAAATGTCTAAAATTAGGTTTGATACTGTGTCGGATGCCATTGTTGATCATCTCTAGGCAGTCTTCTTTCTCCAAAATATGCTACCGTTGAATGATCTTCTAATAAAATTAAACACTTGATGCGCTCATAGTACTACACCCATTTGTTTCAAATGGAACTCTGGGACTTGCAATATGAAATTCCTCATCTTTTTCTCCATCCTGCCACAGGTATAAAATGCAAGCATCCAGCAAGAAGGGAATTCCACAATGCAATGCTCCACACGTGAAAAAAGAGAAAAAAAATACTATACACAAACGGAGAAGACCATTTTTATTTCGTAGGATGAGTTTGGAAGGTTTCACGAGCACATAGAGGGAGGGTGATTAAGAATAGAGAATTTAACTTTCTCAGATCCTTTAGCCTACATATTATTCAAACCCCAATTCCAAAAGAGTTTGGACAGTGTATAAAATGTAAATAAAAACAGAAATCAATGATTTGCAAATCCTTTTTGACCTGTATTCAATTGAAAACACTACAAAACAAGACAAGATATTTCATGTTTTAACTAATTCACTTTATTGTTTTTCGTGAATATAAATTGGGACAGGGGCATGTTTACCACTGTGTTACATCACCTTTCCTTTTAGCAACACTCAGCGATCTTTTGGGAACTGAGGACACTAATTGTTGTAGTTTTGAAAGTGGGATTTTTTCCCTTTCTTGATTGATATAAGACTTCAGCTACTCAACAGTCGGGGGTCTCCATTGTCGTATTTTGTGCTTCATAATGCGCCACACATTTTCAATGGGAGACAGGTCTGGACTGCAGGCAGGCCTGTCTAGCTGTCTCTGAAAAAGACGTTGTCTAGATGGCAGCATATGTTACTTCAAAATGCATATGTACCCTTCAGCGTTAATGGTGACTTCATAAATGGGTCGTGGGCACTAACACACCCCCATACCATGACAGACGCTGGCTTTTGAACCTTGCGTTGGTAACAGTCGGGATGGTCCTTTTCCTTTTTGGCCCAGAGAACACAATGTCCATTATTTCCGTACACAATTTGAAAGGTGGACTCGTCAGACCATAGCACACATTTCCACTTTGCATCAGTTCATCTCAGATGAGCTCGAGCCCAGAGAAGTTGGTATTTCTGGATGTTGTTGATATATGGCTTATTGTCTTACGTTTTGCATAGTAGTCTTAACTTGCATTTTTAGATGCGGCGACAAACTGTGTTTACTGACAGCGGTTTTCCAAAGTATTCCCGAGCCCACATGGTTATATTCATTACAGAATCATGTCGGTTTTTAATGCAGTGCCGTCTGAGGGATCGAAGGTCACAGGCATTGAATATTGGTTTTCGGCCTTGCCCTTTGCACAGAGATTTCTTCAGATTTTCTGAATCTTCTAATAATATTATGACTTTGACTTTGTTCAATTAAGCTCACAGTTTAAAAAACGAAATAAAAGCAGAATTCATAGTAATAATAGGCCCATAGAAAAATGAAACAAAATACATATTTACACATTTCACAAGCAACAAGAGACAGAGGACAGACAAAGTACATAATACAAATGTTTTATGAAATATTGTGCAGAGGATTATCATTTCAAGTCAATGTCATGTCAAAGCTAACATATCAGTGTCCAGTTCGCTATCATGTACCAGTTTAGAGTTCATGTTGGAGTTCAGTTCTGGGAACAGTTATCGTAAAGCCTGACGGCAGTGGGTAATGTGGCGTTTCTCAGGCGGTTCGTTCTGGCCTTGAATAGGTCAGTTCATTGCTGTTCCTCAGCAGCCTCAGAGAGCAGTCAGCTCTCCTGGGTGGGAGCATGTCATGCAGTGGGTGTTGGGGATCATGCATGTCCTTCATCAGTTGCGCTGCTGCTTGCTCTCTCTTGTTCTGGAGTGATGGGAGCTGTTCCGAGCCATTTCTGTCAATAATTTTCAGGGCTTGCTTTTGTACCCTTTCCAACAGCGCCCCCTGCTTCTTGTTGCAGACTACAAGAAAGACTGCACCATACTCAAGGCATAGTCTGACCAGGGTGGTGTAGTGACTAAATGTTCAGTGGTTAAGCCATGCCTGGCTAGAATGGTCAGGAAGTGCAGCCGTTTTGAGGCTTTTTTTATTGACTGCTCAACCACTAAGATTTTAGTCCAAAGTACCTTGTAGTGGTAACAACAGGAATTTCCTGTCCTCCTAGAAAGAGTGAAGCAGGTTGAGGTGGGTATCTGGAGAAGTATATTCTAATCTCCACAAACTTCTTCCCATTTAGCAGCATGTTGCTGGATGCAGCCCACTTGTCCAGCTGCTTGGCTATGTCCATGAAGAGGTCACTTTGGATGTTGTTAAGTTGAAAGTCTCACGACAGCGTAATCTGTGTCCAGGGTGTTCGTGAGGATCGTCTTTCTAGTGGACATGTGGAGGAGGAAGAGATACGGAAAGACCACTCCCCCTTGACAAAAACCTGATGTTACCTGCGTCCAGGGGCTATCACCCTTTGGTGACTCGAACCAGTCTGGCTTCAGAACCGAGCATTCCACTGAAACTGCTCTCCTGGCTGTGATGAAGGCACTCGCCTCTGCTAGAGCCTCATCCCTCTCCTCTGTCTTGATTCTACTTGACCTGTCTGCGGCGTTCAACACGGTCAACCACAAACTCCTGATCTCCACACCCACTGAGATGGCCATTTCTGGGACTGCCCTCTCTTGGTTTGTATTGTATCTCATTGATACAATGGGGGAAATAAGTATTGGACACGTCAACAATTTTATTATAAAACATATTTCCAATGTAGCTATTCACATGAGATTTTGACCAGACATTGGTATTAACTCAATAAAACTACACAGCTAAAGAAATTGTAACGTTCCAATTCTTTAAAAAAGTTATGTGCAATAAAGTGAAATGACACAGGAAAAAAGTATTGAACACGCTAAATTAAATGTATTTAATACTTGGTATAAAAGCCATATTTTTTATATTTGGTTGCATATCCTTTGCATGCCATGACTTTATGATGTCTGTGACCCAACAACATCAAAAGGCTCTTGATATCTTATTTGCTGGTACTCTTACAAGCGATACTATAACAGCTCTGCATTTGAATGGATCTCTATGGGAATTGGGGGGTGAGACAAGATTTAGCTGTACATTACACTGGAACAGTATAGAACACATGGTTGGCTAAGTGGCTCTAAGTCATCAAGGGTCTGATGTATTAAACAAGCCTTTTTAAAAAAAAAATCTTAAGTCTTAATCTTAACGCTAATTTTTTAATGTACTTCATATATGAAAATGGCTGAACAAATCTTTTTCATATTTAACGGCATGATGTTGCTGAGATGAGTTGATCTGCCAAGTGGCTTGGTAATTGGTGCTAAAACGGTCGAGATATTGATGGCCGAAATTTGGGTTTTAAATGTAGTGCGACCAAACCCAAAACACTATCATGCTTGTCCGCTTGATTCCGTTTCAGATATTGAATTGATTTTGAAATATAGATATGTATGTATACATGGATAATCTTAGTTTGTGGTAATTACTTGTTTATAGCAATAAAATTAGCTATGTTCACCAGTCGCGGCCTATTCTCCAAGTGTGCGTGAGCACATCCGTTGCCATTGAAACAATGGGAGGCTGGGAATGGCAATGATTTCTGAGTTTCCAATTTCTCTAGCATGTTACAAGCACAAGCTTTGCAAGATGTTTATGGAACAAAATCGTGTTGTGCCAAGCCTGTGTTGTGTTAATCAGTAAAATGAAAGGGGCCAGTTTTCTATTGATTTACAGTTTCATGAAAAGTGATTAATTTAAGTAATTGATTGGCTAACTAAAGGCCTGCTGACTGGTGGTTGAAAGGAAACCATGAATACTTGCAGGAACTTCCAGACCTCATATACAGTAGGTCTTGATATATCTCTTGAAAAGTTTTGGAAAATGGATTTTGAAGAAGTGATGATTCAATATGTTGAGTGTACAAAGCAATCTAGATATGTTCATCAATGCTACCAATTAAAGAAATAAAAACATATTAAAGAGTTATTGGGCCTCATTCATGAAGCGTTCCTAAATATACGCGTACATTTATGTCCGAAAGGACATATTGATACGAAAAATTTACGCCAGATTCTATTAAGGTAGATTTTTTTGTATTCACTTACGATGCGACTCCGCGTTAATTTGTGATTGGCATAAATTCACGCCCATGAATGGCCTTCCATTTAAAGGTCCATATCTAGTCAGAATGGCCCAGAAAAAGCAAAGAAAATAATTATCCTGACACTGAAATCGAAGTTTTATTAGCAGATCTTCAATCAAGGAGAAAAAATTGTGGCTGTTGACCACAATTGCAATCCTGGCTACAGACACGTAAGTCACTTTAAAGCACATTTTGTGCATTGGTTAAATGTGTGTTATAGCATAGCCTATGTAAGGTCATGTAGAATTTAAATTTTTAGCAATTTAGAAAAGATAGTAGGCTACTGGAAGCGTTCATTAGACTACGTTATGGGTCTAATTAAACTGCTTAATAGCCTACAATTGATTAATAGGCATAATCTAAAGTGTTCGCTTTTTACAATCATAATTTATTACGTTTGCAATGTGTATTTCAAAGGCTACATTTAGTGTTGTGAATTTAACAGAAAATAAAAATAAATTCATATTCTAATTATCACTCAGAAACTACATTTACCGTCATTCTGAATTTACGAACAAGGTACGTGTGCTCTGGAGCAGGTGTAAATTTTGTTTGGAGCAACTAACAAATCAGATACGAAAATGTTCATGAATACCACTATACGGGAATGCAAATACGAATGATTTACGTACAAATTCGTTCTGCTCACGTTTCATGAATGAGGCCCATTGAGTGACGAAAGCACAGCAATCACACATAGGCCTACAATTGCAAATAGTTATTCATTCACACAATATATGAATTGATGTTTTTTTGTATTTCTATAAGTACATGCTGCATTTTGCACACTATATGTGTAACTGTGTATATTTGGTTCTGCACTTTATCTTGGGGGGTTCAGCTCTGTCCTTTCCAAATTCAACAAATACATTTAGCCATTCGAAATCTTAGCATCTGCTGTAAAACATTGATTAATATGACATTGCTCAATTAAATTATGTGAATTGCCCAATTAAATTATGTGAATTGCCCAATAGTGTTATGTTCTGAGTCTGTTTTGTATTTCTGTCATGTTTAGTATTGTCACAGTTTATGAAGCATACATTTTTCCATGTTTTTCCGCAGCCTTGCGTTCATACTGCTTCTCTCTCTTGCTGTCACTCACGCTTCCCTTATTGTTTCATTCTCCTGTGTCTATTTACTAATCTACTAACGTTAGATCAGGATTGGGTAATACTAATACTCTCAAACCATGTGTTCATGTTACCTTACGTTTCTTGTGCATGTCATTTACTAATTTACTAACGCTAGGTCAGGATAGGTTTATTACTAACGAGTACTAATTATCTTGTCAACCCTCCACACCTGATTTCTTTTCGCATGCTGCTCTCAAGCTAAGTGTCTGCACCTGTCTACACCTGCATTTATACCAATAGTCTTAGTCCCTCGTTGCGAGTTCGTCACACTAAAATTGTATACGTTAGTCTGTTGCCTGTTTTTCCCCCGAGTGAACTATCTGTTTTTCCGAGTCTGTGTTTCGTGTTTGAGTTAGGTGTTTAGTTTCCAAGTTTGTTAGTTTTTTGTGGTCTGTTCTTTTGTTTATTGTTTTCTCATCTGATTGATCTACTGGCTTTGACCTCTGTCCGTGTTCTCGCGACCCTGCTTTTTGGATTTTGTTTTTGTACTTCTACCGTGCCTTCCCGTTACTGACCCCTGCCTGTTTTTTGACGTCTCTTTGGATTTGGATTGGTACCTTTATTGAACATTAAACTTCGGTTTTCTGTACCCCTGCCTGCTATTGGGTCCCTGTTCTCCACCGAACGTAACAAATAGTATGTAGCCAATAAGAAGACTCAGAAATTGACACTCACAGACACCATATATAGAGGGAGCTAAGATGAAAAAAAGAGCTACAAAAGATTTATAAATGTTTCAATTAAATACTGTACATCTAATTCCTTAATCAATGCATTCAAACTACAGTACCAGCTGTCATGTGAGGATCAATGCATTATTTCTTTTTTGCAGCCATTCTACCAGGCTTGGGATGATGCAGCTGTTCTATGGGTGCTCAGGGGCGCTCGTTAAGTTTCAACAGTTTTTAAGAGCAAGATTTGTTAGGTTAGTTCAGTTCGGGAAAATTGCTCAAATGTTAGCAGTTGTTGATCTTACATGGGTTCTTATAATGATCTTAGCACTATGATATTGTTTTGTGAAACGGTCCAAATTAGTTAAGATTAGGCAAGCCAGCTGTATTGGAAGTTGTTTTTGTATTGGGTTTTGAAGCTGTTTGCAATACTTCTGATGGATTTTCCCCATACTTAATAGCAGTTGTGGCAAAACAAAACATTACGTGGGGAAAAATAGGAATTGCGGTGTTGGGTCTTCAAGTCAGCTGTTTTCTTACTTATTTAAGGTGAATTGAATGTCATAACATTTTTATTAATGTCTGTGAAAGGGTAATTAATTTGAGGGATCTGAAATGTTTTTAAATTTTCCTAGGTGGCCTTTAAAAATTCCTTTAGGTGGCCTGATAAGTCACAAGGCTATGCCGAACAGGGATGTGCAACATTAGCAAGAATGGTCAACACTAACATTACAGAATAATAACTAAATGAGCTGTTACGATCCGCTCCTGCCTTCCCTTCCTTTTTGTGTTTTCCTCTGTTTCCCTGAACCTGATTGTGTCATGTCTGCGTTCATTGCCTTATTGTGTCTAAATTGCACATTTACTACTCGCACCACATCTTAATTACACAATTCACACTTAATTGCTTTCACCGCATTCCTCACGTGTTTTCTAATTGTTCAATCAAATTCGCTGATTTCGCACGCATTTCCCGCAAGCTGCAGTTTATCAGCTCTAATGACACTAGTTATATTAACCGTGCTGTTCCTGTGATTTCTTGTCAGAGTATTACGGTCCTTGTCTCGTTTGTTACTTGCTTCCTGATTCTCTAGCTTGCTAGACTCTGGCTATACTAACCCAGGTCTGGATGCCACACGCCCTGGCTTCCCTGTGTGGATCCTGACTCTGCCACCGCCTGATCCTTCGCTGCGAACCTGGCTAAAGACCGCTCCTTGCTACTTCGCCTGTTCCTGCTCACCAGTTTGCTGTAGCGCTTCTGCTCTGAAGTACAACTTGGATAGCGAGCCCGCCAGTGGCTGCTACTTCACCTGTCTACCCGGACACAGTCTGCTGTAGCCTCACCACCGCTACCGCGGTATACAGCTCCGCCCGGCTGGGCTGCTGTATCTGCTTACTCAGCACTGTGTCAGTTCACTGTGGGTTCCACAGTGGACATTTACTATTTTGCCTACTGAAAATAAAAACTCTTTATTTTCAAGTTCTGTCTCGTCGTGCATTTGGGTCCGTCCTTGCCAGTCTGCCACAGAATACTCTGACCAGACATGGACCCAGCCGACGCAGAACAATTTCGCCACGCCCTCACCTGCCAGGCTACCCAGATCGCCCAGCAAGGCAACCGCCTGGACGAAGCACTGGAGCTGTTTCGGGGCATGGCGGAACGGACAACCCACATGGGCACCATGCTAACGCAGATGGCTGCCCAGACTCCACTACCCCGCCTTGAACCGGAACATCCACCACAACCACCGGCGCCACCTCTTCGGGAAGCTCGCGCCAACCCGCCAGAAAGGTTCTCAGGTGAGCTGGGGAAATGCCAGCTCTTCCTGATGCAGTGCGAGCTGGCGTTCCAGATGCAGCCCTCCTCCTACTCTGCTGATGCCACCCGAGTGGCGTACGTCATCACCTGCCTGGGAGGAGAGGCGCGGGACTGGGCCGCCGCGCTATGGGAGAAACAACCTACCCTCTGCACCAGGTACAAGGACTTCGCTATGGAAATGCGGCGTACCTTCGATCATCCCGTGTGTGGTAGAGACGTCACCCAGCAGCTGATCGCGATAAGGCAAGGCGAGCGCAGTGTGGCTGAGTTCGCTATCAAATTCCGGATCCTCGCGGCAGAGTCGGATTGGAATGACGCCTCCCTACAGGGCATCTTCCGCTCCGCTCTGTCCGAGGAGATGAAGGACGAGATGGCCACTCGCGATGACACCTCTACGCTCAACGACCTCATCTCCTTGGCCATCGCGGTCAACAACCGCCTGCGCGCCCGCGCCCGAGAGAAGAGGGCTAACGCCTCCACTCAACAGCCTCTGGGAGCCACGCCCTCGCACCCTGCTCTTCGCCACCATGCTCCCATGCCCCTCGAACCTCCGGAACCCGTGGAACTCATGCAGCTGGGTGGAACCACGTCCGACCCTGCCGCCCGCCGCCGCCAATGCCGGGCCACCGGAGCATGCTACTATTGCGGCCGCACGGATCACCTCCTTAGCTCCTGTCCTGTACGCCCAAAAGAGAGGGCTCATCAGCAACCCTAGGCCTACTGGCGAGCCAGACCCAAACACCTGGCCTAGCTCACAACCGCTTCCAACTCTCTGCGGTCCTCAAATGGGGCACTACTGCCTCCGCCACTGTCACAGTTCAAGCCCTCATCGACTCAGGAGCCGACTCCAACTTTGTGGACTCCCAGTTTGTGCACAAGTCCGGGATTCCAACCGAAGAATTGGAGAGACCTATCAACGCCTATGCCCTGGACGGCCACCGCCTAGCCCACATCACCCACTGCACCATCCCCATCCAACTGCTTCTGTCCGGTAACCACCGGGAGACCATTCAACTACACATCATCAACACTCCTCACTCCCTTCTGGTCCTCGGTCAGCCCTGGCTGCACCAACATAACCCACTGCTCGACTGGATCACATCCAGCGTCACCAGCTGGAGCACCCAATGCCATGCCTCCTGTCTCCACTCTGCGGAACCTCCCTCTAGCACAGAAATTCAAACTTCCGTTCCAGAGGTCGACCTTAAGGGGGTCCCCCAATGTTACCTGTCTATGTCCCGTGTGTTCTCTAAGTCTCTTGCCTTGTCCTTACCCCCTCATAGACCCTACGATTGTGCCATCTCCCTGCTTCTGGGTGCTCCTCTGCCCTCCGGTCGCCTGTACAGCCTGTCCGGCCCGGAGAGAGCTGCCATGGAGGATTACATCAAGGCCTCCCTCGAAGCAGGTATCATCCGCCCCTCCTCCTCGCCCGTCGGAGCAGGGTTCTTTTTTGTAAAAAAGAAGGATGGCTCCCTCCGCCCCTGCATCGACTACCGGGGCCTCAATGCCATCACCATTAGAAATAAATACCCATTACCCCTACTTAACTCTGCCTTTGAACTGCTGCAGGGTGCCTGGGTCTTCACTAAGCTGGACCTCCGTAACGCCTACCACCTGGTACGGATCCGGGAGGGGGACGAGTGGAAGACCGCCTTCAACACCCCCCTGGGTCACTTCGAGTACCGGGTGGTCCCGTTCGGCCTTACCAACGCCCCAGCCATCTTTCAAAGCCTAGTGAACGATGTACTGAGGGATTTCCTAAACCGCTTCGTCTTCGTGTATTTAGATGACATACTTATTTTCTCCCAGAATCAACGGGAACACCAAGACCATGTCTCCCTGGTCCTACAACGCTTACTAGAAAATAAGTTGTTCGTAAAAGCCGATAAATGCCTGTTCCATGCTCCCTCAGTCTCATTCCTAGGTTTTGTGGTGGAGAGGGGCGACATACGGCCGGACCCGGCTAAGATCCAGGCAGTTACAGAGTGGCCGATTCCCACCACTCGGAAGCACCTGCAGCAGTTCCTGGGGTTCGCCAACTTCTACAGGAGGTTTATCCGCAACTACAGCCAGGTAGCCGCACCCCTCACCGCCCTCACATCCACTAAAACCCTGTTTTCCTGGAATCCCCTGGCAGATCAAGCCTTCACCAGACTCAAAACACTGTTCACCACGGCCCCCATCCTCTGCTGTCCGGAACCCGACCGCCAATTCGTGGTGGAGGTGGACGCCTCTGACACAGGCGTAGGGGCCATCCTATCCCAACACTCCCCCCTCAACCACAAGCTCCACCCCTGCGCCTTCTTCTCCCGCCGCCTCTCCCCTACCCAACGCAACTACGGTGTAGGAGATCGTGAGCTGCTGGCCATCAAGCTGGCACTGGAGGAATGGAGACACTGGCTTGAGGGGACCACTCAACCGTTCCTGATCCTGACTGACCACCGCAACTTACAATACATCCAGTCCGCCAAATGACTGAACTCCAGACAGGCCCGTTGGTCGTTGTTTTTCTCCAGATTTAACTACTCCATCACCTTCAAACCCGGATCTAAGAACCTCAAACCCGACGCCCTCTCTCGGATCCACTCCTCTCCTGCCGACCTGTCTGTCCCGGAGACCATCATTCCGGCTTCCTGCATCGTGGCTGCGGTCCGGTGGCCTATCCAGAAGATCGTACTGGACGCTCAGGTGACGCATCCCGATCCTCGCCCTAACCCCTCTTCTGCCCTTTTTGTTCCCAACCCTGTCCGCTCCCAGGTCCTGGAGTGGGCTCACTCCTCCCGACTGGCCTGCCACCCCGGAGGAAACCGCACTGTGGAGCTGGTGCGCAGGAGCTTCTGGTGGCCCACCGTCCGGCGGGACACCCTGGCCTTCGTCCACGCTTGCCCTGTCTGCGCCAGGAGTAAGGTGTCTCACTCCCCCCCTGCTGGTCTCCTCCGTCCCCTTCCCATCCCGGGCCGTCCTTGGAGCCACGTCGGGGTCGACTTCGTTACCGGCCTACCACCATCTGCCGGTAACACAGTCATTTTGACCCTGGTGGACCTCCAAGGCGGTTCACTTTGTTCCCCTCCGCCCTCGAGACGGCCGACCTCCTGGTGCAGCACGCGGTGCGGCTGCATGGGATCCCTTCGGACATCGTCTCCGACCGGGGCCCCCAGTTTGCCTCCGCAGTATGGAAGGCATTCTGCGCCGCCCTCGGTGCCACCGCCAGCCTCTCCTCCGGGTTCCACCCGCAGACGAACGGTCAGGCGGAGAGGGCTAACCAGGACCTGGGAGCCGCCTTACGGTGCGTGACGGCCCGCAACCCTGCCTCCTGGTCCCAGCTCCTCCCGTGGGTCGAGTACGCCCACAACACCTTGGTGTGCTCATCCACGGGGAGGTCCCCCTTTGAGGCTTCCCAGGGCTTCCAACCCCCCCTGTTCCCCCCCCCAGGAGGCCGAGGTGGCGGTTCCGTCAGTGGACGCCCACATCCGACGCTGCCAGCGGGTCTGGAAGGCCACCCGCAACGCTCTCCTCAAGACCTCCTCCCGGAATCGTCGCCTGGCGGATCAGCACCGGTCCGCAGCCCCTCGCTACCGCCCGGGACAGAAGGTTTGGCTGTCTACCTCCACTTTCTCCCTCCCCGGCACCTCCCGCAAGCTCCAACCCCGCTTCGTCGGACCCTTCACTGTGCACTCTGTTCTCAACCCAGTCACCCTCAAGCTCCGTCTCCCTGCCTCCCTCAAAATTCACCCCACCTTCCATGTCAGTCAGGTCAAGCCAGCTGTCTCCTGCCCTCTCAGCGCTCCCACTACTGCCCCACCACCTGTTCGGGACATTAATAGTTCTCCGGCCTATATGGTCTCCAGCATCCTCGACGTCCGGCGCTGGGGACGGGGCCACCAGTACCTGGTCGACTGGGAGGGGTATGGGCCCGAGGAACGTTCCTGGATCGCCCCTCGTCTTATCCTGGACCCTACCCTCATCCGGGACTTCCATCGCCGCCAGCCCCAGTCGACCAGAACCTGTGGTCCGCCAGGAGGCGTACCTTGACGGGGGAGTACTGTTACGATCCGCTCCTGCCTTCCCTTCCTTTTTGTGTTTTCCTCTGTTTCCCTGAACCTGATTGTGTCATGTCTGCGTTCATTGCCTTATTGTGTCTACATTGCACATTTACTACTCGCACCACATCTTAATTACACAATTCACACAATTGCTTTCACCGCATTCCTCACGTGTTTTCTAATTGTTCAATCAAATTCGCTGATTTCGCACGCATTTCCCGCAAGCTGCCGTTTATCAGCTCTAATGACACTAGTTATATTAACCGTGCTGTTCCTGTGATTTCTTGTCAGAGTATTACGGTCCTTGTCTCATTTGTTACTTGCTTCCTGATTCTCTAGCTTGCTAGACTCTGGCTATACTAACCCAGGTCTGGATGCCACACGCCCTGGCTTCCCTGTGTGGATCCTGACTCTGCCACCGCCTGATCCTTCGCTGCGAACCTGGCTAAAGACCGCTCCTTGCTACTTCGCCTGTTCCTGCTCACCAGTTTGCTGTAGCGCTTCTGCTCTGAAGTACAACTTGGATAGCAAGCCCGCCAGTGGCTGCTACTTCACCTGTCTACCCGGACACAGTCTGCTGTAGCCTCACCACCGCTACCGCGGTATACAGCTCCGCCCGGCTGGGCTGCTGTATCTGCTTACTCAGCACTGTGTCAGTTCACTGTGGGTTCCACAGTGGACATTTACTATTTTGCCGACTGAAAATAAAAACTCTTTATTTTCAAGTTCTGTCTCGTCGTGCGTTTGGGTCCGTCCTTGCCAGTCTGCCACATGAGCAGCACTACACAAATAGACAGATAAACTGAATGAACAAGCATTCAGTGGTTTAGCTGCCTGCACTACGCACTGTCACATACTGGTAGGTATTGTGTACTTTAGGCAGCCATGATGCCTTATGTAATCCTTCATAGAAAGGCTGCTCTGTCCCAATCCAACGAATCCATATGGAAGGTTAGGTTATTAAAAACGCAGTGCTGAGATCCTGACACAGAGATTGAACATTTCACTGGCAGAACTAATATTGGAGGATTACTCAATGTCAGATAAACTGAGTAAAATAAGCAAGAGTCTCAAAAACTTATGATTGGGAGTCATGATCATGGCACATTTTATTGGATTACGCCCTGTGTTCTATATTTTCACATGTGGGGGATGTCAAGCACCTGGAAGGAGGTTTGTACATTTGCATATCTCAGTCTGAGTAAATATTTCTTCTTTGATATTAATCACACGTTGGATATCTACCCGCCCCCCCCCCCCCCCCCCCACCCACACACACACACACACACACACACTTGATATATTGCCCATCTTTGTGTTTACTAAATATCCATGACGTAAACCTTGGCTGTTGCCTTTGCATTGCACTTAGCAGTCAAGGTTGTGGTTCCTTGTGATGTAACTACTTTTAATTAGGACTTTTTGGGTGGCGGCGGGGGGTTTATGCAAATTAAAGTCATAGAAAATTATTATGCCGACCGTCAAGGTTTGATGGGATGCAACGTTTCAGAGAAGACAAAATCGATTAAAATTCCTTCCGTATTGCACACTTGGCACATCGCCCCAAGTCCTGCAAGTCTATGCATATACTTACAATGCAATTTCCAGTTAACAGTCCCTTGAACTGGAAAGACATTCATTTCTGCAAGTTAGATAGT
Organism: Ilyophis sp. 1 JC-2022; assembly: GCA_022702515.1. Lineage (NCBI taxonomy): Eukaryota > Metazoa > Chordata > Actinopteri > Anguilliformes > Synaphobranchidae > Ilyophis > Ilyophis sp. 1 JC-2022. The sequence goes on along the minus strand of CM040406.1, from coordinate 19,864,355 downwards.
GTCTTTTTCAATTCATTTATGGAGTATCATCCACGCAAATTAAATTGAAACGGCTCCCCAGGCATTAAAATAATAGGACCTTGGATGCCTGTTTAGACTGCTGAAGTCCCAATTTTTCTGTCTTGGCCAAGAATATTTTGAGAAAGGTGGAAATTATTTTGATGGAAGTCTCCTAGGGTGGCTCTATGTAAAAATAATTGAGGGTAGTGTTTTGTTGAACGCTACCAGGTGTTTATAAAGCAGCATTGTAAGAGCCACTGATTTCTAGCATATCTCACTGAAATCTCTCCCTGGGGTAGATATCTGGCTTTTCCAGACCACTAATAGTTTTTTAGTACTTGGAATCAGCAATGTGTCTCTCAAGCCACTGTTGTGCTGCCCACATCCACACAAGAAGCACTTGCAGCTGAATCAAATGCAACACCTACATTTATTTACCTATGTACCAGTGATTATTTTACAGTTACATGCTGGAGAGCTATCCCCGGATTGAGGAGAAGTGTACCTGCTGGAAGTTGAAGGATTTAATTTAGAAGTGACCGGTGGAGCCCTGGTTGAGATAAACCCAAACTTCCACTTGGGGGACAAGGCAATTAATGTCCTAGGTTCTGGGCTGTAGTTGTGCTGAGTGATTTTATAAATTTTTTACACTTGGGAGCCCTATGCACTAAATAGGTATTCCTGTTAAATAATCACTATGAGGTACATTTCATATCCTTTCCAACTGCCGCAGAAGTTTTAAAAAAGTGTTTCAGACATACCTTTTTCTTTATCATACTTCAGTGTGACAAGTAAAAAAAGGCTTTCAAAATCTGATCTGCCACAAAAGCCAGATTTGGTAGTTGTATGAAATGAATCTGCATTATGTTGAGGGAGCGTACAGACCTGGAAATTGACTTGATACACTGCAGTGTTTTAGTTACAAGGTCTCCTGGAGAAATTAAAACAACCAGGCACAAACAGAAACAAGGGCGAAACATTATGTCCGGAAAAATCGCACTAACATTCTTATGCACATGTACTCTTGCTAAGTCTCTTACAAGTTGAAAAGGGAAATAGGAAAGCAATTGTGATGCTGTTTCAAAATAACAAGCACTTACAGTATTTTCAAATGTGCATAAATATATTAATTATGTATGCTCCTCTTGTATTTTGTTTATAGAATTCTGTTAGCTGAGGCATTCCTAACACACTATGGGCCAGATTCAGAGTTGAGATAATCACACGAAAATGGCACTTAATCACATAATTCCGCTTAGCTTAAGCTATTTGTGATTCACATATTTGACTTATCTGCTGTTTTAAGTGTTGTAGAGACAAACAATATTCTTGAAAAAAACTTTGTGTAGATCAACATTCTTGTCAGAAAATGTAAACATTCATCTCTGGTAAAATAATCTTGTTCACATTTTACAATAAGTGTACCACCATAATAAACCCCCGTAAAACAAAAACTGTCTTGATGGTTTTGGTAAATCCAGTTATGGATGGAGTAAATTAATCTTCATACTGATGAGAGATGGGTCCAATGTTCGTAACAGAAGACAGATAAGGTTTATGGGCAGCCGTTCGGGGGAAAAGAATGAGATACAAATATTCACAGACACGTCTGTAGTCCTCTTTCATGCAGTTTAGAGGGGTATTTGGATTTGTCTTGTGTTGTGGAGCAGTGGCCATCCTGACAAAACTGTTGGTGAGATGCCTCCACATTCAATCAGATTTATAGTGCAGTCCATATGTATTTATTCAGTGACTAATTTTTTTGTTGCATTGTTTCCTGTATTCCAGCATAATGGTTAGGGAACAGGGCTTGCAACCCAAAGTTTGCAGGTTCAATTCCCAGGTAGGAATTGACTTATCCTGAATTGCTGCAGTATATATAAAGCTGTAAAAATGGATGCTATGTAAAAAATTGTCGGAAGTCGCTCTGGATAAGAGCATCAGCTAAATTCATGTATAATGCATGCTAAATTTAACAATGAATATGAGGATAATGTACAGACTGGATGTAAATACCCTTTAAATTGAGGGTATTTTCAACCATGTCAGGTGAGCCGTGTAGGAACTGGAGCCATTTTTTCCATAGTTCTCCCATTTTGGGAACCAAAAGTAATTGGACAATTGGTTGCTCAGCTGTTTTTCAGCCAGCAGTGTGTTGTTGCATCATTAGTTCATGCACAAGAAAGTTAGCAAAAGGCCAAGTTGGGGGGTGGGACTAGATTAAGCTGTAAATTACATGGGAACAGTATGGAACCCATGGTTGGCTAAATGGCTGTAAGTCATCAAGGGTTAGAGGTATCAAAACCTCAAACCATCACTCTGCTGCTCGATATGCAGTAGATATGGATGGATCACTTTCAGGGTTGTTTTTCCTGACTCATTTTCCTATTGAACTCTATGGAAAAATAAGTCAGGAGAAACAACCCTTCAAGTGATCCATCCATATCATGCATATCTGGCAGCAGAGTGATGGTTTGAGGCTCGTTTGATACCTCAGACCCTTGATGACTTACAGCCAATTAACCATCCATGTGTTCCATACTATTTCAGTGTATTTTACAGCTTAATCTAGTCCCACCCCCCCAATTCCCATAGAGATCCATTCAAATGCAGAGACATTATAGTATCACTTGTATGAGTACCTGAAAATAAGATATCAAGAGTCTTTTGATGTTGTTTTATACCCAGTCATGATAACATCACCTGTTTACCTGCGGAATGTTCCAAACAGGTGTTTTTAACTTCCCAGTCTTTTTTTTTGCCCTGTCCCAACTTTTTTGGAACATGTTGCAGGCATCAAATTCAGAATTAGCATATATTTACAAAAATCAATAAAGTTGATATGGTGAAACATTAAATATATTTTCTTTGTATTGTTTTCAATTGTAAATTGTAATTGTTTCAAATATATGTAAAAAATAATTTACAAATCACTGATTTATGCTTTTATGTGCATTTTACACACTGTCCTAACATAAATGGATCGTCATCACTATGGACAGGTCACATGAGGTTTTGAAAACGTTATTCATTAAAGGGTAACAAAGCACGCTGGTAGACGCTGCCCCCTTTTGAAATTCAAATGCCAAAATCTGGGCATGATAAGTTGATAATATAGGGGCTGAGCTCCAGGTATCAAACCAAGCCCGAGCAATTTTTTTCACTAGCAGCCTATAGCTCAATCTACTCTGGACAGCACTCACATAGGCTGCTTTGTTCCTCTCTCTCTTTCTATACCTCTCTCACTCATACACACACAAACAAACATGCTAGCTCCAGCTGCTGCCGAGCCCCAGGTAGTGGCTGAGGCAGAAGCAATGGTGGAGAATGAGAGGATGGGCAATGTTTTGGAGTGGTAGGCAGCCGGCACACATAGTCTCGTTTGGGCTTATCATGATGCGGCCAGCAAACAACAAATCACACGCTGTACAAATATTTACCCATGCAATGTAGGCTACTCATTTTTCACAGGCTGTAGGCAATCACACTACCTGTAAGATATCAACAATATTGGTTTCCATTTCAACAGGTGCACATGTGGTCACTGCACTGAACTCTCTCCAAGAGAGAATGTCTGTTGTAGGGATGTTGCAAAGTTAACATGTAGCGTGCATATACTACAACATCTGGCTCAACTATGCTTTATACTATATATTTATTTTTAATAAAGTAAACTAGAATATTCAAAAAAGCTAAACTTTAAGCTAGCTATATATATCTCTCGCTCGCTCTCTCTCCTATCTCCTTCCCACACACATAAACTGCTGAGATTATGGCTGGGGCATAGACCGCCCTCATTCCTAAACTTCAAGGTGTAGCTGTACAGGTTTCAATTTCGTCACCGGGAGTCATACCTCAGCTGAATTAATTTTCTGGCCAATAAGAGACTGAACGTGCAGTACCTAACGTTTTACCACTAGAGACACTTTTGAGCCAGATCCTTTGGGTTTACACTGTTTTGCGCTGACTGCAGTAAAATATCAAGATTTGGACCAGAATCAGTAACACTTTTGAAAAAACCAAGTGTATCAGTTCTCATCTAAAAGAAGTGGTTTTAGTGCTTTGTAACACTTTAAATGCAACTGTCACATTTGTTGTCAAAACATTTCAAAGTCACAACATCCCTTGGCCCTGCCCACAGAGAAAGAGACACACCCCCACCCCACTGCTTCCACAGACCTCGTTGTAAACATCCAAGTCTTCTAGATATGATTACAGGATTACAGACTGGTATAGCTAACATTACAGTAAAAATGTAATCTAAAAGTCCAGGTAAATCAACTGAATCTTTTCTGTTATTGCAGAGTTGTTGCATAACACTGAGTTTGTGTAGCATTAGTCTGTGAACCAGGCATTATTTGGCTACAGCTGGTATGCCGTGTAGCCGGTTTTAGCTAATGCGATCTATACGATATATAACGTTAGCAAACATTTCCTTCATCCAAGAACTAGCCGCCGAATAAAGTAACGTTATAAATAATAGAAGCCTAGCTACTATTCATTATAAATTGCAGTTGTCTGGCAAGCAGAGAGTCCATTTGTGTTGAAACTTTTGACCTACCTGTCTAGTCGAATATTGGAGCGTTAAACCAATTTGCTCCCGAACATCTCGCCACCGCCTCTGAAATGAACATCTATGTTTCCTCCAGTTTTCTAGAAAGCTTTATCCAATTCCTTTTTGTTACGGTTCTAACTGTTCCACGCCATGTTTTATGTTTATTGTTATGTCACGCCCTTATTTGTATTCACGTTCTGTCATAGTCTATTAGTTTGCATACATATTTCCATGTTTTTCCGCAGCCTTGCGTTCATGCTGTTTCTTCTCTTGCTGTCACTCACGCTTCCCTAATTGTTTCATTCTCCCTTGTCTAATTACTAATATACTAACATTAGATCAGGATTGGGTAATACTAACTATCTAACCATGTGTTCATGTTTACCTTACGTTTCTCGTACATGTTAATTACTAATTTACTAACGCTAGGTCAGGATAGGTTAACTACTAACGATTTACTAATTGCCTCGTTACGTGTCATTTTCTCAAGCTGTTGTGAATTTCCTGCTGCTCTCAAGCTAAGTGTCTGCACCTGTCTACACCTGCATATAAGATCAGTGTTCATGTCATGTCCTTGCGAAATTGTTGCCTCACTAGCACTCTTAAGCATTTGTCAAGTTTACGTTTTCTGATTTCCTGTTTTGATCCAAGCCTGTTTTTTGACCACTGTTTACTGCCAGCCTTTTGTTTTCACTGCCTGTCCTGACCACGATTCCTGCTTGCTGATTTTGTACTTTTGCCACACGGCAAGGACTCCGGTCTGACCCTGCTTGTTTTTTCGACTATTCTTTTGCCTTCTCCCTTTTGTACCTCTGCCACGCTGATTGCCTTCCTGGTTCCGAACTACTGCCTGGCTTACCGACGACGAGACTGCCTTCTCCCTCGGTACTTTTGTTTATTGGCTGGATTTTTTGTGTATGACCTTTGCTTGTGCTAAGACAACGATTACTGGACTTTCCTTAATAAAGCCCTTGCGGGTATTTATTACATCCATTGTTCTGAGTCGTGCTTCTCGGGTCCAACCCTCCATGCACTTCGTCTCACTTTTTCCAATTTTATTTTTCTTTCTGTGAAAAGGTGTCACAGGTGACTGTGGAATGTCTAGCTGATGAACTGGCAAGGTCAATATCACTGTTGATTGGTTCGCAATGTGAATCTCTTCAATTGGTTCTACTTTCTATGGCAATGGTGCCCAATCATGTGCCATGGAGATCCGAGAGTGTGCAGGTTTAAATTCCAACCAATCACTACACCTGCTGATTTCACTAATTAACATGCCTTCAACCAGAGAGGAAGGAACTAACTCTCGGACCTCCATGGCAAATGATTGGGCACCACTGGTCTATAGTCATAAGCCACTTTGTTTTGAAGACAAACTTGGGCAGAATCCCTGGTTTTAGAATGCTGAATTTGAGGGTATAAACTTAGGCACCCTTCCATACTATTAGGTAGGCTTGTTCAGTTGTTAAGTAGGCAAACTTTTTTCTAAATATCATATACTTTAAACCCTGATATGATATACTTACTTCCAGGGTTTATAGTATAATCGGGACATAGGCGTCATTTCCACAGGGGACGCATGAAAAAATATCAGAGAAAGCCCTATCTGTCCCCCCCAATGTTACATCGACAGAAATGCATAAAAGCGCCTGTATTATAGCCCATGTACGAGGTTGTATACGATAATCAGTGGTCGGGGCAACAATGTTACTCCATTTTGCTAAATTATTGGAAAGATAAACAAAATATAATGTAGCAAATCAGTATTTCATGTCAGGCGGCACCTGTTGCCTGTTGCAATTATGTAGACTGCTTAGTAGGCTGTATCGAGTGGAAACGTGGGGCTTATGTTCCGGAAGCCAAAACTCCATTCACTTTTCACGTGGGCTGTGTTCGAATGGTCTGCGTCCTGTGTAATAGCATAGGACTGCTGTATACTGCTTAGGCTGCTGTATACTGTTTAGTGACATAAAAATATCCTCCATACTCCATACTTTTATCAGTGAAACTCGTAAATAAGTATATCATTTGGGGATTTTAAGCACACTACATTGAGAGAACATTTTGCCTGCTTAATGTTCTCATTCAATGTAGGCTACTCAACTATAATACTCAATAGTAGCCTATAGAAGGGCATTGGGTGTCGGACACAGCCATTGACAGTCTAACGTGAAACACCTTCATGCACACTCGTCTTTATCTGAATCACGTTGATTTGCGAGGCATTTCTGAGAATCGTAGCCTATGCTAAAATTAGTCGAATAAAGTGCAGGAAACTATGTCTACATTATTTAGATTGCGTAGCTTTTCTGAATTTGGCTATGGTAGAATAGCAACAAGCGAACAACATGAGGAGTGAGCTACCTCTCCTTTAAAATAATACATAATGGAAGTAGCATAATAGGCTTAATAGTTTTTTCATATCCCCCATGAATTCGCACACTGTAGTGTAGCCCGCACAACTATTTGACCGCCACATATGCCTAGTTTCAGTAGTTTGCACAATGCTATGACTGCTTCAGCAAGCAGATGCAACCCTTTTATTTAGTGGTGGTTCTCCGGAATTTGTAGTAAATACATGCATACGCAAGGCTAACCGCAGCATTCGAAAGTCAGTTTTAAGCATTATACAAACAATTATGTGTTATGCTGATTCACATGTACACACAAAGGTAGGATCAATCTGAAACGGAGCATAATCTACCAACCAGCCCTGCTGCATTAGCTACTGTCACTGTAAAAATGTGCTGAAAAACACAAAAATTGGCTACAGAGAGCCGGTAAAAAAAAAAAGTATTGTGACTAACCCTACTTGTAGAAGTAGGCTACCCAGCAAACAGTGGACGTCCCCTTTTAGTCCCCTCAAAGTTATGATGTGATGTCCTAAAAACATTACTAGGACGTTATTAAATTCCTAGGAAGGTCACTGTTTGGTTAGAATATGACATTTAATTAGAATTTTTCGGGGACGTTCAAGCAACGTCCCTATGCGGTTATGATGTGACGTTGTGCTCATAACATTCATGGGAAATTCAGGGACGTTCCTGCAATGTCTGTTACTTGTTATAATATAACGTCATGTAATGAATGTCTGGGAGACGTTACTAGAATGTCCAGGGAACGTTCTCTGTGACGTCCACGTAATGTTTAGAAAACCCTATAAAAACACGTCAAGGCAACGTCCTGATGACATTTTTGAGACATTCAGGCGATGTCCCGGAGACCTAATTTTGTTAGCTGGGTAGTCCAAGGCCAGCAAAATGGCTTCAGTTTAATTGAACTAGTAGCTATCTAACTTTAGTTAGCTGACAGTACAAGCTTACATAACCTCAGTCATGAAGCTCACCACAAGGCAACCTGCTAGCTAACTAGCTAGCAAACGTTAGCAAACTCCTAACTAGCTATAAGAGACAGTAACATGCCTAATGTTATCCAGTAGAATCGAATACTTCTGCTGGGGGTCCATGTTGCAATTCAAGAAAATTTTAGAAAATTTAATTGTTACTTAGTTTAGCCACTGTGTGGAGACTACAGTTGTCCGAAATAAAAGGCAGCAAGGTGTAATGGGTCTTTAATGTGTCGGAGATTCAAACGTGAAGGTTTGGGGGAAAAAATTATAAAAGAAAAAAGATTCCCTAAGGCTAAACAGCCAAAAACTAAAATCAACCCACTACAATGGGCGAACTAGAAAACTAGTGAAATACCAACTAAATCTCCTGAGCTCACTTAATGAGCTAGAGTGGGAAATCTAGCAAACAAAAGAACACCCTCGGCTACCTTAGCTCAGAGCCAGAATAGTGTAAAACCAAAACAAATGCACAAAGAAAAACTGTCTCCTTGAGAACAGCAATGGACAAAATAAATAGCATAGAACACTATCAGGAAGAAACAATCCTATACCTGAAATAAATAGCTAATAGCAAGTCCCTCATGAACATAAACAGAGTTTAATATCAGGAGATCGCTAGTACTTGGCTATACCTGGCTCGATGCAATGTCGAAAGACAAACAAACACCGGAGAAGCAGAAGTGAAGAACTTAAATACCCTGCAGGTAGAAGCACAGGTGAAAACAATAATGAGGACAGCAAACCCCGAAACGGAACGTGGAAAAAATCTGATAGATTCACAATCATGAAACCAGGACGAGAACTGCAAAAGAAAAGAAAATAAACAAACACGAACCACTACACAAGGACTTTTTTTCTGAGATTGGAAATAAATGTGTACTTTGCGAGTGAGCAGGTTCAATCAATATTTTGGTGAATTGGTTGCGAAGCTGAAATACATCTTATGTTTTGACAAAGGTTATGTTTTCCAAAAATACAATTAAAAAAATGCTTTATGTACAATCAAACCGGAAAGTCTGCACACCCCTTTTACCTTCTCCACGTTTTATTATGTTACAGACATATTCTACAATAGATTGAGTTCATATTTTGTCTCAAAATTCTACACAAAATATCCCACAATGACAAAGTGAAAACAGGTTTTTAGACATTTGTGCTAATTTATTAGAAATATAAATGTAAAATATCATATGTACACAAGTGTGCACACCCTTTGATATGACACCCAAAGGTGAGCTGAGGTGCATTTTGTTTCCACTGATACTGCTTGAGATGTTTCTACAACTTAATTGTCCACCTGTGATACATTCAATTGATTGGACATGATTGGGGATTGCCAACACCTACCTATATAAGGTCCCACAGTTGACAATGCATGTCAGAGCAAACTCCAAGCCATGGGGTCAAAGGAATTATCTGCAGAACAGGATTGTGTCAAGGCATAGAGCTGGAGAAGGGTACGGGAAAATCTCTGCAGCTTTACAGGTCCCAAAGAGCACAGTGGCCACCATCATTCGTAAATGGAAGAAGTTTGGAACCATCAAGAATCTTCCTAGATCTGGCCGCCCGGCCAAACTGAGCAATTGGGGAAGACGGGCCTTAACCAGGGAGGTGAGCAGGAACCCGAGGGTCACTCTGACAGAGCTCCAGCATATCCTTGTGGAGATGGGAGAACCTTTCAGAAGATCAACCATACAGGCAGCACTCCACCAATCAGGCCTTTATGGTAGAGTGGCCAGACAGAAGCCCCTCCTTAGTAAAAGGCACATCACAGTCCGCTTGGAGTTTGCCACTTAGAGGACTCTCAAACCATGAGAATCAAGATTCTCTGGTCTGATGAAACCAAATTTGAACTTTTTGGCCTGAATACCAAGCGTCACGTCTGGAGGAAACCAGGCACCGCTCATCACCTGGTTAATACCATCCCTACAGTGAAGCATGGCGGTGGCAGCATCATGATGTGGGGATGTTTTTCAGCAGCGGGAATGGGGCGACTAGTCCTGATAGAGGGAAAGATGGATGCAGCTAAGTACACTGAGATCCTTGATGAAAACCTGCTCCAGAGCGCTGTGGACCTCAGACCAGGGCGAAGGTTTACCTTCCAACATGACAACGACCCGAAGCGCACAGCCAAGAGAACAAAGAAGTGGCTTCGGAGAAAGTCTGTGCATGTCCTTGAGTGGCCCAGCCAGAGCCCAGACCTGAATCTAATTGAACATCTGTGGAAAGAGCTGAAAATGGCTGTGTACTGACGCTCCCCATCCAACCTGATGGAGCTTGCAAGGATATGCCAAGAGGAATGGGCAAAAATGTCCAGAAACTTTCTCAAGACGCCTTGAAGCTGTAATCGCTGCCAAAGCTGCAGCAACTAAGTATTAGGCTAAGGGTGTGTACAGATATGTACCCCTAAATAATCTATTTTTGTCAGTAAAATAAAATAGCATATTTTTAAAAATACCTGTTTTCACTTCGTCATTATTGGCCATTGTGTGTAGATGTTTGAGGCAAAAAATGAACTCAATCTGTATAAGTCTAACGTAATAAAATGTGGAGAAGGTGAAAGGGGTGTGCAGACTTTCCGGCTTGACTGTATGTTAAACTTTGGTTACTTTCTTGGTGGTGATATTGTAATTTCTGCACGCGCCCCTGTATTACAGTGTTATTTTGTATTATTGAGAGGGTGCGGGGTGTGGAAGAGCCAGAGCTGGGATTTTTCCCGCAACTCACCTTCGAACATACTGTATACATAATATTTCTATGAATTATGAATCCCGTCCCGTTCATTACATTACATTACATTATAGACATTTAGCAGACGCTCTTATCCAGAGCGACGTACATAGTGCATTTTCAAACTAGGAACAAGAGCGTTTAAAAACAACCCTAAAAAGGCAAATACGAATCTAAGTACTAGGCGCAGTCAGTATGATTGGGTTTTTTTTTTTTTTTTTTTTTTTGGGGGGGGGTGGTAATTACACAACATTAATAACAATAGTCACAGGGAGGTAGGGAGGGGTGGAGAGAGGTGCAGCTTGAAGAGGTGAGTCTTCAATCTGCGCTTGAAGGTGGTCAGACTTTCTGCTGTTCTGACCTCCACGGAGGTCATTCCACCACCGTGGGGCCAGGACAGACAGACGTCGAGACCGGGTGCTAGTATGAAGGGGGGGGGGGGGGGGGGTACCAGGCAACCGGAGGGGGCGGAACGCAGGGATCTGTCACTATGTACGTCGCTCTGGATAAGAGCGTCTGCTAAATGTCTATAATGTAATGTAATGTAATCTGGCAGGTGTGTAGGGTCTGATTAGTTTTTGGAGGTATGGAGGGGCAGATCCTCGGACTGCCTGGAAGGCGAGCACCAATGTTTTGAATTTGATGCGAGCCATCACCGGTAGCCAGTGGAGGTCAATGAGCAGGGGGGTGACATGGGAGTGTCGGGGGAGGTTAAAGACCAGGCGCGCTGCTGCGTTCTGGATAAGCTGAAGGGGTCTAATGGCCGATGCTGGCAAGCCAGCCAGGAGAGAGTTGCAATAGTCCAGGCGGGACATCACCATTGCTTGGACCAGGAGCTGGGTTGAGTGGGTGGTGAGGAAGGGGCGGATTCTCCTGATGTTGTACAGGAAGAACCTGCATGCCCGGGTTACTGCTGCGATGTTCTCGGAGAGGGACAGCCTGTTGTCCATCACGACTCCGAGGTTCCTGGCACAGGGCGTTGGGGTCAGTGGAGTGTCTCCTAGGGAAATAGAGAGATTGAGAGGAGGAGAGGTTAGAGCAGGAATGTAGATGAGCTCAGTCTTGCCAGGATTGAGCTTGAGATGGCGGTTGTCCATCCAGCTCTGGATGTCTCTCAGGCAGGCGGAGATGCGGGCTGATACCTGAGTGTCAGAGGGTGAGAAGGAGAGAAAGAGTTGAGTATCGTCAGCATAGCAGTGGTAAGAAAGACCATGAGCAGTGATAACAGGGCCAAGGGATTTGGTGTAGGTGGAGAAAAGGAGGGGACCAAGGACTGAGCCCTGGGGGACTCCTGTGGTAAGGGGACGGGGTGCCGATACTTTACCAGCCCAGGCAACCTGGGAGGAGCGTTCCGAGAGGTAGGACTCAATCCAGGCCAGGGCCGAGCCGCCGATCCCCGCTGCAGACAGGGACGACAGGAGGATGGAGTGATCTATGGTGTCGAAGGCGGCAGAGAGGTCTAGAAGTATTAGCACAGAGGAGAGGGAGGCTGCCCGAGCTGCATGAAGCATCTCGGTGACGGAGAGGAGTGCGGTCTCCGTTGAGTGGCCAGGTTTGAAGCCGGACTGGTGGGGGTCTAGCAGGTTGTTCTGGGTAAGGAAAGACGACAGTTGGTTAGAAACAGCACGTTCGATGGTTTTGGAAAGAAAAGAAAGAAGAGATACCGGTCTGTAGTTTTGGATGTTGGAGGGGTCCAGCGTAGGTTTTTTCAGGATCGGGGTGATGTGGGCTCTTTTGAAGGATGAGGGGAAACAGCCAGAGGTCAGGGAGGAGTTCACCAGGGAGGTCACAAACGGGAGGATATCTGGGGTGATTGCCTGGAGGAGAGATGAAGGGATAGGGTCGAGGGCACAAGTAGTGGGGCGATGGGAGAGTAGGAGATGGGACACATCGGTCTGAGAAAGGGGAGAAAAGGTGGAGAAACAGGGGGGGGGACACAGAAGGGGTAGAGAGAGGAAGAGAGTGGGAAACAGTGTCTGTGAGGGGAGGGGGAGTGGGGCTGAAGGAGCTGCAGATGTCTGCGATCTTCTCATCGAAGGAATCTGCAAAGTAATCTGCAGTGAACGAGGAATGAGGAGCAGGAGGGGGTTTGCTGAGGAGGGAGGAGAAGATAGAGAACAATTGACGGGGGTTAGAACTGTGTTTGCAAATTTTTGTGTGATAGTAGGTTACCTTGGGAGCGGTGACTGCTGTAGAGAACGCCGCTAGGAGAGTCTGGTAAGAGGAGAGGTCTGATGCGTCTCTGTATTTTCTCCACATCCTCTCAGCTGCGCGGAGACCGGCCCTTGAGGTGCGCAGGGCGTCGGACATCCATAGGCATCCATCCGTTCCCCACTCTTCTCGTTGTAACGTAGTAGCGCCTGTATTTTAACAATGAAAGCCAGCGGGAATTTGTGCTGTTTTTTTGTGTTGCCATAGAAATAATAAATTCCCCGCAAAATTTTTGTGATTGCAACTTTTGTGTTTTCTACTTTATTTAATTTAAGGAGTTTTTAATTCCAAAAGTATATCAGATATCAGACTCTGAATGTTGGCAAAATGTAGATATTCTGTGGGGTCAATACAGCGATCTTAAATGACTGGAATGGATTAATTAAAAACTTGCACAAAAAAATAATAATCAGTAGTCAATTCGATTTGGCTATTTCATGCCATTAAAGCCTCTAGATCGCAGGAAATAGCTGTTTTAGGGGTTTGAAAAACAAAAAGGGCTTCGGCATACAGAGGGGATGCCCCCCTCCGGACCTCACCCCTACATGCCATGGAGCACCCCTTGTAAGAAAATCCTGGGGAGAGCACTGTACAATTGTAGAATTGCTTAGCTAATGTCAGAATTCTAAATATAGGCCTACAAGATACAAGCCTTTCTTTGTTCAATTAACCTAAACCCGAGTTTACAGAACAGTAACACTGCCGCTGTGGGAGAAGCCCATGACCTGACCAAACCCACCATTTTTCAAAAAGAAACTCGTGATAAACTTCCTTAAGTTGCGAATGTTTTATAATATAACATTTAATTTTCATCCTCGATTTTACTGTGTCATTTATTCGCATTGAATGTGTGGTATTCGTCACATAATTAACGTTCATTCAGTTATCTTCAGTTTATATTCAGCTAAAATTAATTTGATTAGCTAGATAGCATACCCTACCAGCTGAGCTCGGTAGCCAAGCTTCAAGCACTGCACCACCACATAAGGATGAACATAGGGTAACGCTATTGCCATCAACTATATTGAAGGTCAATCAATCACATTTGTTAATTTGACAAGACTACTTTTATTATAAATGTCCCTAGCGCCGCTAGAAAGGTAGCAAGCTGTCCCCATAGTCTTAAATGAGCAAACCACCACCATCTTTTTGGCTAACTGCTAATTAACTTGACTGTGATGGAGCAGTCTGTCACGGTTTTCTGCAGCATGAAACCCTGTTCTGAAAACTGTTCCAGATTAAGTGGGCATTGAAGGTTAGTGGGTTCACACGCTAGCTAAAGCATAGTAGCCTACATTACATCGTATGCATCCTGTAACCTAATCACAATGTTTGAGCTATGGTTAGCTTGCTAGCTAGCTAACCCAGCATTGCTAAGCGGGAGTACGGCGATTGCATAGGGGAGGGGGTGGACTAGCTAAATGAATATCTAAATTTATAAGGTTATACAGGTATGGAGCAATTGATTTAAACCCAGTTTGTCTGGCTGCTTGCTCCATGACGCTGCGCCTGTAATGTAGCTGCAACATCCCCTGCTGTCTCATCTCATGACACAGTATTTTTTTTCATAGTAGACACAGCATAGCTCACTCCAAAATGAATATGTGATGACAAACATGTTGAAGATGAGCGACAAGGCAGTCAATTTATTATGTTATGAACTGCGTCCCCAAAACAACAGCTTATTTACGGTAGGCTACTAAGGGATGTTCTCCATCGACTTCCACTCAAAAATACAGCGTGTCTCCCTCCCTGTCCCAAGCATAGACTGTATAAAGGTCCCAAGACGCCAGGGCGCGTTTTAGACCAATGATTGTTGTCTCCCCCTTCTGGTCCCGCCCCTCCGAGTGAGGGCAATGAGAACCCTATAGAGCCTATCTTTAGCAGTGACCCCAGGACTCAACCTGTCTCTTTGATTGGTCCTGAACAAATGTTAATACCCTGTCCAAACGACACATCTATTGCAATTACAATTTTTTGTGGGAAAAATGTATTGACTGAGTATTTTGACCACATTGCTGCCATTTACTTACATGGTGAAAGACCTATACTGGAGCCAACCGCAGTGCCTTCAGTAAGTAGGTTTATACGAGCAACAAACAACAGGCATAATCAACCAGCCTGTCAATCATAGTCAACAACCTCCCTGCTGGCAACACCAGACCTCTTCATCTGTTTCAGACGTGACTGCTCAAATGATGCTCAACCTCGTCAAACGCCACTGCGCAGCTCTGTCCCTTTGCAACTATACACAAGCCATGTCAGAAGGAAAATCATTGGCTGTGTCCCAAAACGCATACTCCCGTGCTCCGCACTACCGTACTTCACTATGGACTCACATGGATGCGCGTGCTCGGAGCATGGAAGTATGCGATTTGGGACACAGCCATTGTGTTTGCTAATTGTGCACTGCAGGGCACCCTCTCTGCCAAGAGCTCGTTAGGGTTTGTCCTTAATCCTCTGGGGTCGACCATGTCGCCAGCGATATGGAATCGGTGCTCATAGGTTTTGTTTAATAACTTCACTCTCGTTTCGCGTATGAACTTACAGTCATTGCACAAAACTCCTATCAGATTGTATGTAGCTAGCTAGCTAGATTACATTACAGAGGGGTAGGTCCGTACATCGATGGGAACTAGGAAGTACAACACTATGAGCTAAAATAAGGAGAGCACTCCATGCAATTTGAATGATCATTTTCATTTAGGTGTCTTATCTACTAGCTAGCTAGCTGAACAAATAAAAGATTTCATAGGAGACATCGGTATCAGTGAGAATAGCTGTCAAATTAATTTAGTTGGCTACAATACTTCACATGGTTGAGTTTGTTTTACATAATCTTTCCCATGGGGGGCGAAAGTTATGTAGCTACTGTGTACGGACCTAGATACTGCAAACCGCCGTTACCGAGCATTTTACTGGCAAATGTTCAATCCCTGGACAATAAAATGGACGAACTACACGCACGGATTAACTTCCAGTGGGACATTGCGAACTGCTGCGTGCTGGCATTTACTGAGACCTGGCTAGACCCGACGGTACCTGACTCGGCCGCTACCCCGGCTGGTTTTTCCATCTACCGGCAGGACAGAACTACGGAGTCAGGCAAACGCAGAGGCGGTGGGGTCTGCATTATGGTTAACTCTCGCTGGGGTTCGGATGTAACAGTACTTAAAAAACACTGCTCACCAGACCTGGAGCTCTTAACTATAAAAGTCCGTCCCTTCTACCTCCCTCGGGAATTCAGCTCCGCTATAATCACAGTAGTTTACATTCCCCCGCAGGCGGATAAAACGCGCGCACTAGAGGACCTTTACGGAGTAATAAATGGACTAGAGAACGCTCACCCTGAGGCAGCTTCTATTGTTGTTGGCGACTTCAACAGGGCTAATATGAGGAAAGTATTGCCTAAA
The DNA here is from genome assembly GCA_022702515.1 of Ilyophis sp. 1 JC-2022. Taxonomy (NCBI): domain Eukaryota; kingdom Metazoa; phylum Chordata; class Actinopteri; order Anguilliformes; family Synaphobranchidae; genus Ilyophis; species Ilyophis sp. 1 JC-2022. The sequence goes on along the minus strand of CM040406.1, from coordinate 19,848,097 downwards.
TATCACCAGCATATTAACTTTCCTACCCGTGGTGATCAGACTCTTGACCATTGTTATTCTCAACTACGGGACAGCTATAAACCCCTCCCCCGCCCTGCCTTTGGTAAGGCGGATCACACCTCCATTCTTCTCTTCCCAACCTACAGACAACGTCTAAAACAGGAAAAACCGGTTTTTCGAGCAGTTCAACGCTGGAGTGAGGAATCCATTGCCACTCTGCAGGACTGTTTTGAAACCACAGACTGGCAGATGTTCTGTGTTGCAGCTGATGGCGACATTGATGAATACACAGACTCTGTCTCAGCCTACATCTCCAAGTGCATAGATGACGTTGTCCCGAGAGTCAATGTTAGGACTTTCCCCAGCCAAAAGCCCTGGGTTAATGGTGATGTCCGTGCTAAGCTCAGAGCACGGTCTTCTGCCTATAGATCTGGGGACCTGGAGGCCTTGAGGAAGTCCAGATATGACCTACGGAAAACCATCAGAGATGCAAAAAGAGCCTACAGGGACAAGTTGGAGTCCAACTACCACAATTCCGACCCCAGACGCATGTGGTGTGGACTGCGGTCCATCACAGACTACAAAGGGAGAAATAGCAGTGATGCCCAGCCCGCCGCCTCTCTTCCCGACGAGCTCAACACCTTTTACGCACGGTTTGAGGTGAGCAACACCATCCCTTTTGTAAAACTAGCTGAGGACCAGGATGACTGCACTCTATGGCTGACGTGAGGAGAGCTTTTAAAAGAGTAAACCCTCGGAAGTCACCAGGGCCAGATGGCATTCCAGGCCGTGTCCTCAGAGCGTGCGCCGACCAGCTAGCGGAGGTATTCACCTCTATATTCAACCTCTCCCTGAAACAGTCTGCAGTCCCCACCTGCTTCAAACAGACAACCATTGTCCCCGTACCAAAAAAACCTTCCATCACCTGCCTGAATGACTACCGCCCTGTAGCACTGACCTCCATCATCATGAAGTGCTTCGAGCGGTTAGTCAGAACCCACATTTGCTCCTCCCTTCCTGACACCTTGGACCCCCTTCAATTCGCATACCGTCCCAACAGATCTACGGATGACGCCATCACTCTGACAGTGCACACCGCCCTCTCCCACCTGGATAAGGGTAACACATACGTGAGGATGCTGTTTATAGACTACAGCTCAGCATTCAACACAATTGTGCCCGCTAAGCTCATTCCCAAGCTCAGGATCCTGGGTCTTAACACCTCCCTTTGCAACTGGATCCTGGACTTCCTGACGGGCAGACCCCAGGTGGTGAGAATGGGTAACCGCTTCTCCTCTGCACTGACCCTGAGCACCGGAGCCCCCCAGGGCTGCGTACTCAGTCCCCTCCTGTATGCCCTGTTCACACATGACTGTGTGGCCACGCGCAGCTCCAACGCCATCCTTAAGTTTGCAGACGACACCACCATCCTGGGTCTCATCTCCAACAACGATGAGACCGCCTACAGAGAGGAGGTCAGCATCTTAGCAACATGGTGCCAGGACAACAACCTCTCTCTCAACGTCTGCAAGACTAAGGAGATTATCGTGGACTTCAGGAAGCGACAGGGGGCTGGTCACGCCCCCATTCACATCGATGGAGCTGAAGTGGAGAGAGTCTCCTGCTTCAAGTTCCTCGGTGTGTTCATCAGTGATGACCTCTCCTGGTCCAGGCAATCGGTCGCGGCAGTAAAAACTGCCCAAAAGCGCCTATACTTTCTGAGGAGACTCAAGAAGTTTGGCATGTCTGCCAAAACTCTCATCAACTTTTACAGGTGCACCATTGAGAGCATTCTCACTGGCTGCATTACTGCCTGGTACGGCAGCTGCTCCGCTGCTGATCGCAAGGCCCTTCAGAGGGTGGTGAAGACAGCGGAGCGCATCATTGGCTGCCACCTCCCCTCTGTGCAAGGCATCTACCACACACGATGCCTGAAGAAAGCACAGAAAATCATAAAAGACTACAGCCACCCAGGCTATGGACTGTTCTCGCTGCTGCCGTCTGGTAGACGTTACCGGAGCATTCGGGCACGGACTACCAGACTCACAAACAGTTTTTTCCCCCAGGCCATCAGGCTTCTCAACCAGCAACATTAATCTCATTCATCTCACCTCATTGTATGCTCTAGGCACTTCTTATGTACATTCAATGTACATCATCTTAATTTAATTTAATTTACTGTACATGTCTATCGGCACCTCCACACTTTATATTTAATACTCCTACTCCTACTGTCCATATCTGGAACGGCTGCTAGTGTTTTACTGCTATGTATATTTATATTTATATTTATGTTATTCTTGCCCTTATTTGACCCTTTTAACAATTTAATATATATATATATATTTTTTTTTTGTTTGTTTTTGTTTTTAATGCCTACTACATCGTTGTTGCTTGCCATGTCCTAAGAATTTCATTGTTCAGAATGACCTTGTGTTATACTGTGCACTTGATAAATAAAAACACTTTGACTTTGACTACATGCAATCTGATAGGAGTTTTGTGCAATGACTGTTTAAAAAACTTCCCATTGCAAGATTAGCGTGGGGTTAACTTTACAACCTAAATAAACTCAAAACTCGGTTGTTTTAATTTAGCATTAATCCATTTCTTAAAGATAATGTGCAATTTTGGCCACTTGTTCTAAAAGTGGCGCTGATGAGCCGAACACACATATCGCCGTGTTAGGTAGCACCGAAGAAGAAAAAGTTTTGCTTGCGAATCACAAGTTCAGCGTGTGTGAATCGACACGGGGAAAAACAGCTGAATATTTGTCTCAAAATTCTGTCCGTAAATCAAGCGTGTAGATTCGCCAGTTCGCAAGCCAAGCTTTTGATTTGTACATGTGAACATTGGAAACATATCTGTAAATGTTATTTGCATTTGTGAATATAATTTTTGCATGCATCCAAATGATGATTTACGAAACACAAGTTGAGAGGTGTTTGCGTGTGGATGGCAAAAACACATTTGTGGATTATATCTACAAACACAAATTGAGAGGTGTGTGTGTGTGGATGGTAAATACAGTTGTGGATTATACTTTTGTGTTTCTTTATTTTTTATAGAAATCTACCTCTATAGTTTTGCAATTCTTGAAAAAACTGCATTTACACTTATTTTCAGTTGAAACTATGTCCTGTGGCCAAGCAAGCTGTGCTTAAGTGTGGCAAGTCACTCTTGATAAGTATGACTGCCAAGTGGTTACAACCCAACACTGGAGTAAAATTAAGAGATGTTACAGATTGATGTACAGGTTTGCATGGTTTCTGCTTCTTGTTCATATGCGCTATGCATGTCCTGCTGTAACAGGCTTGTAAGTCAGTGTGAACAGGGCCCTCCAGCTGCGTAAATTGCAAATAATTCATAATAATGTCAAGTCCTAACAATTTATGGTGAACAGCAAACATTCAATCTAGACACTCATCACGACCACGACAGGATAACTGTACAATGCAGCCACACTCATGCATATGATGTGCACTGAGAATAGAAGGCAAACCATTTGGAGGTTGTAACGTTTAGTTATAATTTATTAATCAATGTTTTCCCCTCTTGTTTTAATAAGTGGTGTGCTGACAAGGCATGTTTATTTTTAATAAATTTAGAATACTTCTAAAAAGGATTTGAAATGTAAACAGACAAAGATTTAGATCCACCTTTCAAAAACTACCTACCAATATTATCACATCTTAGCTATCAATATTGGTATGAGGCATAAGAGAAATAGAAAAATAGACAAAACTGCAGTAGGGAAATACTAAGCTTTTTTGTACAGGTGTAAGACTGAAAAATGTATTATCAGTCATAAACCCTTGGAGCTGGTGGTGACTTCTTTGAGGGTGCAATAAAACAATTCACCAGGTGGACTGATAACTTTTCCCCTCTAACCTCTCATGGCCTCGTAAACGACAGCTGGAATTGACCCTACAACTGGACATTAGAAGAAATTCTGCAGACAGTTTCGTGAACATATTATGGACTGAATGGCTCTTGGACTCTTGGAACATATTAAACAAAGCTGTATGTGTATCTTGCATCATATGTATGTGCAAATAATTGTGGATAATATGATAAATGTGGTGAACTGGGATTAATACTAATTGAAGTGTGGGGTATGTGAAAGTATAGGAGGGGGAGGAATAAAGAATGTGAAAGGAGGATTGTATAAGTTATCAGGGATGCGCTTGTCCATATAAGTATCTGGAACCTAGAGTGGCCATCACCGGGACCTCACCTGACTATGCAGTTTATCTTCCTGGAGGAGAGGGGGGGGGGGAATTTCTTCCTTCCAGACCATATTTGGACAAACAAAATTAAGGGAATTTAAGGGAAGTCCAAAGGGATATTCAAGGAGAAACTGCTTAACAGTTCTCCTGGTACCATAGTCACACCGTACGGAATCATTTGGTTATATACTTTGTTAGTGAACTTGTTAAATCTGACCATTGAGGTGCAGATTGTGGTTAAGATTCCCAAAGGCCAATGTAGAATTGCCCATGGTCCCAGAAAAGAAGGATTTCAGTTTGGCATGATATACACGGTCTCAGAATATAGCTACCTGCCTAACTCTGACTTGAAAATACAAACTACTAGCTGGCTACCTTATTTTAATATTTTCTATCAAAATGTTTGCAGGGACCAATGATCAAACATGGAGTCTCATTGAGCTTCAACTTGTCTTTTATTTTAAAAAACAAAACAAAAAAAACAAAATGCCTAGCTGAGAGTGAGCGACTGCTAGCTGGATAACATTAGCTTTCTTTTTTTAATTTGGCAGTGGCACTCAATGTGGGGTTGAACATGTCCAATTACCAATTTGGTTATCTGCCACCACAGCTGTGTTCATGCGAAACCCCCACTGCCTTTTCAGGGAGTGTAGACATCTGGTTCTCCTCCAAAACACGTGGTGTGACAAGCTGCTTATTTTCACAACATAGACTATAGCTAAGCTTGCATAGAGTGGAGTCAGAGGAACAGCTTTTGTATGCGGCTTTGTCATGCAGTCAACGGGTGCTCGATCGACCGGTGGGTCGATCTGGCACCCATTGACTGCATTTCTCTGCTAAAGAGCGGTGAAATGTGGAACCCTCCCGTACCCTGGGCAATGCAAATGCCAATTGTGTGTCATACTGCCACGGTCTGGATTTGATCCGAGACCATGGGGATCATCCATGCACCACAGTGTTGTACCGATTGAGCCACCCAGGAGCCCAATTAGCTGTCATTTATCAAGCAGTAGCCAGCATGTGTAATTGTACATTACAAGTTGTTTTTGTCACCATTTTCTTTGTACCTTTCTACTTTAATAATTGCATTATTGAAAGTTTTGTGCGCAAACTTAAATAGAGATTAATTTTTTTCTGGAGGTACACGAATGCAGGGGTGCTTAAGGAACTTAGAAGGCATTATTCATATTCTAATTCGATTCCTGCACAGGAGGAGGTTGGATCAATGTGCATGCCTCAGCATTAATACAAAAGAGAGATGTACTCTCTGAACAAACATACAAAAGGGGTTGAATTGTATGGATGTTGAGTTGGGTTTGCAAGTGAGTTTAATTCAAAGGTAATGCAGACATTGTTTTTTTGCTTTTAAGTAGGTCAGGGACCGGGCCACACAACTATTTTGAGGTGTTGAGCAGCCTTGTTGCCCAGATCAGAGAAATTATGAGCTGAATGACACTAGAACAGAAGAGCCATGTTCGAATTTTAACTTTACATGAATGACACAGAAATAGAGCAGCAAACCAGAAATAAGAGCACATCAAACAGTCTTAGGTCAGAGGTAAATGTGCTGCTCCCGACATGCACAAACAGTGGCAGAGGGTTTGTCCGTAAGCGGACTACCACTTCTCCAATTTTGTTCTACTGGTGAAGGCGGAGAACATCCATAATATCAGCGTCGGGTTCAAGGACATTCTCGTTAGTGATGCAGATGTTGTGCAAAAAGGCACAAGCAACCATCACAACAGGGACAAAGTTTGGCTTCGCTTCCAATGGTTTAAACAAAGTGGCCCTCTGTGTTCATCACACTGAATATGCTCTCAATGATGGAGTGCACCAAGGCTGAGATCAATTCAGGAAGCAGAATTATGTCCAAGAAATTCAACTGATTCATGATGTAGCAAACCAAGTTTGAAGTGAAATGTATTATATATTATTTGTTTATTATATTACATTGTTTTTATTATTACTTAGGGTCAGATTCAGAGATGGCCAACGTAAGTCATGCACTTAAGTGCCTCGCCTGCGTGGATTTAACGCGGGGTGAGATACACCGTATTCTAACCTACACTATGCGGCTGTGTTTCTCAAAATGTGGGTGGCACAGGCCATGACATTCTAATGACCTGTTTTTTGTGCCTGGCCCCATGGATTGCTAGTTTTCTACTAAAAAAATGTTTGTGGGGGTATACTAAAACCACTTAATTTAATTAGTGGGCCTGGTATTGTCCTCCCGGAGGCCTGATGCAGACATTACATCTATCACCCACAGCTCTGTTGAATGCTGCATTCCCAGCCAGTCGGACAAAACCTAGCCCAAATTTTTACAGTTCATCCGGCTTGGGGAAATACTATATATCACCACTTATGTCTTCCCCTACAGTATCTGTGCAGTTTTGTGCATAACAAAACCACTTTCCCAACTTAATGAAGAGAAAGACATTCATTACAACAATGATCCTTACCCTATTGTGCATTTAATGCCTGTCTTGTTTTTATTCCTAACTAAATGCTTTAACTAATTAATGAGTCCAGTTATGAAAAGGAGATAAAAAGACACCTTTTACTTACACAAGGACAAGCGTTAATGTTATGCATTGCTTTAAAATGTGTCTGGAATAAAAATAGTCTGAAAAGTCCTGTGTCTTTGTAATACTCTCTGTGTAAACAGTGTTAATTAAGTGCATTTGAATATCTCTTTTCTCTTGTCGATTAAAAAGTTATAAAGTCAACCATACAATAGTGACTTTAGAGAAAATCTTCGGGAACTTAAATGATGACAGGGAATCACGTTAATTGAATTAATAGTACTCATTTAATTAATGTCAGTGATTAGGCTATAAATCATCATCTACAGGATGGCATGCTAAAATGCTAAATTAATTTTCCACTGAAAAAGTGATTAACCTGACTTAGAGATTATAGATGGTTATGCCGTAATTACATCATTCATAATAGCCTAACCACAAATATTATTCTACATTTGTGAAATTAAGTATTTTACAAATTAAATGATTCTAAACATACCTGATACCTTAAATTTGCTTTAAAAAGTAACTGCACTCACTGTCCCAGCCTGTCTCTGCCTACTACACCATTTTGAAAAAAGGTTTGTGGGTGAGTGAGGGAGATGTTTCTTCTGAAACAATATTACTTCAGAATTGTTGAAATAACAGAATGGATGAATAAGTTTAATTACAAGGTAGGCAGACAAACACGTTTACAGCAAAAAAATAAATAATCTTGAGTGTAGTTACCCTTTAAAGAATTGTCCGGTAAATTTTTGGGGTTCTCCTGGAAGTCCTTTATTGCAATTGCAATACAATCTACTTAAAAAAAAAAGGCTGCAAATGCAAAGGTTGCTGGGTTTATTTTCAGAAATGACAGTGTTGCTGAAAGTTTTTTGTTAGACCTTCAGTGACAAGGTGGCCCACTCAGCTCACTGATTTCAGAAAAGATCACGCAGAGCCGGCCTCACCTGAAGGGGGCACAATCCATAGGTGCAGCTCAAAAAATTTGAATATTGTGAAAAAGTTCAATATTTTTTGTCACTCATTTCAGAAAATGAAACTCATACATTATATAGATTCATTACACATAGAGTGAAATATTTCAAGCCTTTATTTCTTGTAATTTTGATGATTATGGCTTACAGCTAATGAAAACCCAAATTCAGTGTCTCAGAAAATGTGAATATTGTGAAAAAGTTCAAAATTGGAAACTCATGGTGTCACACTCTAATCAGCTAATTAACTCAAAACACCTGCAAAGGTTTGAGCCTTTAAATGGTCTCTCAGTCTGGTTCAGTAGGCTACACAATCATGGGAAGACTGCTGACTTGACAGATGTCCAGAAGACAGTCATTGACACCCTCCACAAGGAGGGTAAGCCACAAAAGGTCATTGCTAAAGAAGCTGGTTCTTCACAGAGTGCTGTATCCAAGCATATTCATAGAAAGTTGAGTGGAAGGAAAAAGTGTGGTAGGAAAAGGTGCACAAGCAACAGGGATAACCGCAGCCTTGAGAGGATTGTCAAGCAAAATCCATTCAAGAATTTGGGGGAGCTTCACAAGGAGTGGACTGACGTCAGAAGCGTCTTACCTGGGCTAAGGAGAAAAAGAACTGGACTGTTGCTCAGTGGTCCAAAGTCCTCTTTTCAGATGAAAGTAAATTTTGCATTTAATTTGGAAATCAAGGTCCCAGAGTCTGGAGGAAGAGTGGAGAGGCACAGAATCCACGTTGCTTGAAGTCCAGTGTGAAGTTTCCACAGTCAGTGATTATTTGGGGTGCCATGTCCACTGTGTTTTCTGAAGTCCACAGTCAACGCAGCCATCTACCAGGAAATTTTAGAGCACTTCATGCTTCCTTCTGCTGACAAGCTTTATAGAGATGCTGATTTCATTTTCCAGCAGGACTTGGCACCTGCCCACACTGCCAAAAGTACCAAAAGCTGGTTCAATGACCATGGTATTACTGTGCTTGATTGGCCAGCAAACTCACCTGACCTGAACCCCATAGAGAATCTATGGGGTATTGTCAAGAGGAAGATGAGAGACACCAGACCCAACAATGCAGACGACCTGAAGGCCGCTATCAAAGCAACCTGGGCTTCCATTACACCTCAGCAGTGCCACAGGCTGATCGCCTCCATGCCACGCCACATTGATGCAGTAATTCATGCAAAAGGAGCCCCAACCAAGTATCGAGTGCATAGAAATGAACATACTTTTCAGAAGGCTGACATTTCTGTTTAAAATATCCTTTTTTATTGATCTTGTGTAATATTCTAATTTTCTGAGACATTGAATTTGGGTTTTCATTAGCTGTAAGTCAAAATTACAAGAAATAAAGGCTTGAAATATTTCACTCTATGTGTAATGAATCTATATAATATATGAGTTTCACTTTCTGAAATGAGTGACAAAAAATATTGAACTTTTTCACGATATTCAAATTTTTTGAGCTGCACCTGTAAATACTCGCTTTCATGAACTGACATGCACTGTAGTGATGTGACGGGCTTACATTTATGATTGGCAATTCAATTTTAATTATATTTAAATAACCTATTGGACATGTGGGCATCAGAGGTCTTTCTGGGTGGTAGTCTACTCTAGATAGGACGTTAAATAATCAGATGATAACTACAGTGCTCATATGCCACACTCAAATTCTGCCTTTACGTAATCTCCGCCATGCACAAGGTGCAAGCGGAGACAGGAAGTTGGATTAGAATGTCAATATCAAGCGACACAAAGAAAAGCCCTTTCACAATTATCACGTATGTTTGACAAAACAAAAACTCACTCTCAATACTCAACACACGTGTAAGCAAGCACACATGCACGGAGACACAAACATGCTATACACACATGCATGCACAATGTTCACATGCTTGCACATGAAAACATACAGAAAGAGTACATTTATATTCAACAGCAACAGCTTTTATCTTCACCATGTGAACAACTACATGTCCAACCTGTCATGTCTTGTCCCGTTTCTGGTTTTCCGTTTGTCTTTTAGTCCACCCTGTGTTTTCCCTCTCTCCCTCCACTTGTGTTCTCCACTTCCCCGCACCTGATTGTGTTTTCCTCTTGTGTTCTCGTCCCACCTGTTCCTTGTTGTCCTGTCATCAGTGTTTGTATTTAGGCGGCCCCGTTCCTCTGTTCGGGGTCAGACCATCTTGTGATCTCGTCATGTCATGCGGTTTTTGTGTTTGTTTTGTCCGTCTGCCCTTCCCCCGTTTGACCCTTTCCCCAGCTGCCCCAGCCCTGTCAGTTCCCTGCCCCCCTGGCGGCCCTCGCGCCATCCGCGGTCCCCCGCACTGGTTCCTGACCCCCAGGCTGAGCACCTGGCCCTGACCGCGCGCCCTCACGCCTTCCACGGTCCCCCACACCTGTTCCTGACCCCAAGGCTGAGCACCTGGCCCTGACCCCCAGCGCTCAGCACCAGTTTCTGTCAAGTCAAGTCAATTCCCTGTCCCTCAAATCCATCTTTGTGAAAGTTTTCAAAGGCTCAGTACACATTCCTCAGTATTCCACAACACATTCCTCTATTAACTTGATAGGACCTAACTGATTAAATGTACTTGTAACATCTGCCATTTCCCTCCAGTCCACCTCCCTTTCGTTTCCTCCGTTCTCCCTTTCCTTGTGTTTCTTGTCGTGTTTTTCAGTTTACCCTGTTCGTCTCGTTTCTGTGTTCGTTGCAGGCTGGGCGTGGTCCCCGTTTAGTTCCTGGTTTTTCCCTTGATTAGTTAGCCTATCACTCTCCCCCTCGCACACATTCCTCGCTCCTTTTAGTTTTTCAATTAGCCCTTTCACCAAGTTCCTCTCTTTCACAGTTTTGTTGCCAGTTCGTTTTCTCTGCTCCGTTTGAGATCTCCCAGCCATTCTGTTTGTTACTCTGTTTGCCCTTAACCAGTTTGTTCTGGTACCTCGTTCCAGCCCGCCCAGGCTGCCTCCTCTTCTGCCTGTACCAGCCCTGTCTTCTCTCCTGCCCTGCTGCAGTTCGCCAAACCCATTTCCAGCCTGTCACTTTTAGTTTTCCCTGCTTGCTTGCTTGCCGACTACTTTGCCTTGCCTAAATAAATATACTCCCTGGTGGAGTTTTCATCGAGTCTGTCTCAAAGTTTTGCATTTGGGTCCAGTCCACTCTTGTTATTCGAGTTCGCCCAATTTTCCTGGTTTGATTGTCATTTTGCTGTTTAGCTACTAGGAATTATTTTCTTTTTTTCTTTCTACTTATTAGTAGTTGTTTCTCCCTTAGTGGTCCTCACCTGTGTGGGTGACTTGTTCTGATCCCCCTTTACCTTCGCATTTGATTCACCGCTACTAAACCCATCACACTCAGTCGTAACAGTACTTCTGCAACAAGGTTATTTGATGTGCCAAAATAGGTGAGGTTCTCCAACTACTGCAGACTATTCATGTTTAAAGACTTGGTAAAATAATTTTCTTTTCATCAGTACACTATAAAGAAAATGTACAACTTTTTTGCTGATCAATTACTCATACCTTTAAAAAGCTATTTAAAAAGAAAATGCTGGGCAAGATGAAAAAATCAACACACTGGCTACTACCTCTCCTTTGAGGAAAATAACAAAATTAATATATTCTTAAGAGGCGAAATTTTTTTTTTATAATAATAGAAAACTGCATATAAGTGTTTGTGTACATGCAAAGTGATTATAAATCGGCCTTATAAAGTGCCCTCCACCCAGCGAGTGCTTAGTGCGTCCAACTAAACACTTTCCCTGGGGTTTGTTTTTCAAATGCTTATTGATTCTTGCTTCCAGAAAAAAAAGAAAAGAAAACTAATTTCAAGCTCCAATAGGTATTACGTGTTAAATGATCATTGCGAGGTGAGCTAATGGTAATTATTATGTAAATAGCCATGAGAGCAAGATTGTATCTCTAACAGTAGGCCATGGACTCAAGCAGCATATAACAGTAACTGCTTGGAATATTTATCTGAGATCTTGCATCCAATCAGTGTCAGAATACCACATAAGGATCTTAATAAATAACCATAAGGCTATAGATTAAGCCTTGAGGGAGACACTAGCTCCGCACTTGAAGTAAAGGGGCAGTCTTTACTGCATGCGTCCGAAAAAACAGCTGTCATACGATTATTCTTGGGTCAGTTCACTCTAGCCCCCTCGATTCCATACACAATGTAGGCTCCCAGGTGGTTCAGTCAGCAAAGGCGCTCACCATGAATGCATGCTTAACCATTTGGTCCAGATAATACAGGTTCGGGTCTGAACTTTGTCATTACCCAACGACTCCGAGTCGATAACAGTACAGTTAGTATTTTCATTCAGGGCTCAAGTCAGAATCTATGCTTCACCATATACCCACAGGTGAACAGTTTTCATTAATGAGAGCTCCTCTAGTACAGTGTGTGGCTTGTGGTGTGGACAATAGTAATTTCTCTTTAGTTTATCAAAGGAGCACATGCGCTTCGCTTCAGCTAACTCCTCCCTGCAGAGGTGCAGGTGGCATGGTAGTGACAGGGCGTGCAGCACAAATAGCCATTCTAAATGCAAGTCTGAGGGGAAATACCACACTACAGATGTGGATAAGTAACATTATTAGAGTGGGTAATAGTGTAACAAGAAGTACTGTATAACTTTGAGAACAAACTTAAAGACTCATATGTAAACAGAACCTTGCTACACTGTGTAAGAAACTGCAGGTCTTGAGCCACCGGAGCAGAGGGCGTGGGATATCAATTCATCATTTGACTTTGGCACATCTTCTGCAGTTGCCTCTTAGATGTCCGTCCACCACTGGGCAGGTTCTTAGCTCTTCCATAGCAGCCTGCCAGCCATTTGACTGTACACTGAAGAGACACCCTAAAGAAACTGACGGCAGGGCATTCTGAGAAGACAGCATTTTGATGCATGCAAACCCTCTCACCGGAGGGCTACTCGACCAAGCTACGCTGTCAACCTCTTGACAGTGTTGTCACGCAAACGATATTCAGTAGACCAGACCCGCCATTTTGAGCTGACACATGGATAGCCAGGCGGAGGTATTTCATTGCTTTAGTCTAGACCATAATATTGATCTCTGTATTTATATCATATTTCTTATACTGAGGTAATCTTTTCAATTTATTGAGCAGAGATTGAGAAGGGATGTGGGGAGGGGGGTGGGGCAATTGTGGGCAGTGTTCAAAATTGACAATGGTAGCAAAATTTCTACGTAGCATTTTTTGAAGTGGAAGTCATATCAGTGAATTTCAGTTCGGAATGTTATGGTACATCATTCTTGTTCCCGCGCACTTGAAAGCTTTAACCTTTTCAAAGCACCATCTGTTCCTCTGTTTCATGTCTCATAATCCAGTCCCAAGGCTCATCGATGGGGGCCTTATTGCCACTGCCGATGAAAAGCGGTGTGGGGATTAGCCTATTGGGAAGGTGGGCCAATACCTTCATGAAACACATCTCTCCTTTGTCTTTTCTCTTTCATTATTCATTCGCCTGCCAGGGGCCCTCATCCAGAGTGATTCACACAGCTCAAAATCTGACACATTCTGTCGACTCATATGCACTGAAATGATTCAGGCTGGGCATCTGCTAAACCGTGCAATGGCAGTTCCTCGTTTGGGTACAAAGTCCACGACCTCATCATAATAAGCAAAGTTCTTTAAAATGTCCACCGCTCTGTTATCTTTGGTTTGGATTCAATCAAAACAAGGGGCTCTATCTTACACCCAGCATTAAGCGGACGCAAGTGTCTTTGCTAGTTTCAGACCGACGCAGTTGTCACCTAACTGTCTAGTGCTCAGGTTATTTAAATAGCAAGTAAACTTGTGCTGAACTGCGCGGGATGGTCTTAAGATGAGGTGTGGTCAGACACATTTTTGACGCATTGCTATTTTCAGGCAGCAGAAAGCGTTTCCGCTAAAACCACCACAAACCTGGTCATGTCGCAGTTGTTTAAATGTTAATTTAAAGGTGCTATATAAGTGCGTCTACATAGGCATGTGCGCAACGCGCGTTCACCCTCCTGTTCGTTACACACAGGGTTGTGCACAAACATGCATATAAATATCAAGATTACAATGTGAAATATTATTTTTGTGTAGGCTATATCAAAAAAATGCATAATAATAAGAGTCCATCAGTCAAAGACCACATACCTGTCTCTCAGCGAAGGGGAATGCCGCCTTAAATTGTGTTCATCCCGCCAGATTTCAGCAAACTTATATTACAGTTTTTCTCGAATGTCAGAACACATTTCAGGAAACTGCCCTCCGTTTTCACTAAACTCTAAACACAAAACACTTTTCTCAAGCTAGCTCCACAAAAACTCGCATTCTCTTTGCAAAACCAAACTCTCACTCCAAAACCCAAACTTTCACCACAAAACCCAAACTTTCACCACAGAACTGTTGCTCCTATGGCCAAAACCAAACTTTGACAACAAAATCGTCCTCACAGCTTGCAAAAATGTAAACACTATTGGGTATCCATCACACACTTCAATAAAAATTTTTAAACACAATGTTCAGGGTGTGATGTTCTAAATACCCCATCATCTGTATAGTAATCACATCTGTATAGTAATCAATAGTAAGTCACAGATTCTTTTTGGGGGAATTGAACCCCATTTATTGATGACAACCTGTACTTTGCCATTCCATTTTTCTCGACATCAGAGATTTTCCCAAAACAAATATTTCAAAAGAGAGCAATAGCATACAGGGGAAATACAGTACAAAATAAAACATGTCACAAATTCTTGTATGTAAAGAGGTACTGTATATTGTGCAAGGTCACACGACTGCAATCATGGGGTCTGTGCGGGGGCCTGTGGGGGGGCCTGTGCAGGGGCCTGTGCAGGGGCCTGTGCGGGGGCCTGTGCAGGGACCTGTGCATCACGTCGTCGGGCGGGGTCAGGCCACAGGACCTCGTCGACATCGCAGGCTATGTTTTCCCTCGCCAGGCAGCGGGGGAAGAAAGCTCTGGCATGCCGGACCCAGCCTGGGTAAGCCCCCACAGCCACATCATCACAGGCCAGGTCCATGGCCCTGAGGAGGTTCTCTCTTCCATACGGTTGCCGGTCATACACCTTCCACCGCCATGATGAGAAGAACTCCTCTATGGGGTTGAGGAAAGGTGAGTAGGGTGGCAGACATACATTGAGGAATTGTTGGTTTATATTGAACCACTCTCTTATCTGGTTGGTGCGGTGAAAACTGACGTTGTCCCAGATGATGACATAGATGGGAGGAGGCTGTGCTGGAACCGGATTCTGCTGCTCACGGTCATTCAGGATGTCTCGTAGCTCTCCCAGGAATGTGAGGAGACGTTGGGTGTTGAAGGACCCAAGGAGAGCATGCCTGTGGAGAAGCCCTTCCGAGGTCATGGCTGCACATAGGGAGATATTCCCCCCACGTTGGCCAGGAACGTCCACAATTGCTCTTCGGCCAATTATGTTACGGCCTCTCCTCCTTCTCTTGGTGAGGTTGAAGCCAGCCTCATCCAGGAAGATGTATTCATGGGGTCTCATCATGGCGTCCAACCCGAAGATTCTCTGTGGAAATGAATAGAGTACAGGTAGTGTCACAGAAGGAGTACTACACTGTGGGCTACTGTGCAGTACAGTGGGCTTGTACACCCACTGTACTGTGAACAATCAACATTGTGTACCCGTATGTATACTTACTTGCACATACTGGAAACGTAGCTCTTTGACTCTGTCCGAGTTACGCTCAAAGGGAACTCTATAAGCTTGCTTCATGCGTAGCTTCTGGCGACGGAGGACTCTGTCTATGGTGGCCACGCTGACTCTGTCAATGCCTCCAAAATTGACGTTGTCAGCTATGACTCTCTCCTTTATTTCTCTGAGTCTGATGATGTTGTTTTCCCGGACCATGTCCACAATGAGGATCTCTTGCTGTGCTGTGAATAGGGAAGTCCTTCCACCACCATGTGGCAATCTTTCAACCCTATAGAAACAAATATGCTTTCACTCTTCACAAAAAAGACTTACAGTCTACAATACAAACATCAATGGAAATGTCCAGTCTCCCCCAGCAAAAGGTACTGTGGTGAAACCAATTTAGATTGTAGGCTACAAACATTTAGACAAAGTAACTACAGTACATACCTGTTGTGTTCTCTGAATGCCCGAATTATGGTGGACACTGAGAACCTGCTGAGGTTGGGTTGGACTCTTTGTCCAGCTTATCTCATTGACATTCCATGGACAATGACATGGTCAATGACAGTAGCTCGCATTTCATCTGTGATGATCGTACGTGGTTGTCTTGCTCTTCCTCCTTGCACTCCTCCTCTCCCTCCTCGCCCCCTTCCTCTCCCTCCTTGGCCTGCTCCTCTCCCTCCTTGGCCTGCTCCTCTCCCTCCTTGGCCTGCTCCTCCTCCTCCTCTGTGTATTCCACCACTGACACGAACTCTGCCTCTGTCCATTGTGTTGCTGTTTGGCACCTTCAGCAAACTGTGCATTCTAAACTGGCCTATATAGGTGTTGTCACATCATTGGCAGGTGTCTTCAATTTTGAGTCACCGTGTTTAAGCAATGACACCCGTGCTTTCATTGTGTTCAACTTTTGATGACTGAGTCTACCATTTTGCATCGTGTGAGCAAAATGTGTTCAGTGAATGAGAATGTGTTCATATTGTTGTGCAACGTGTGTTTTAGCAAGTTATAATATGTTTTAGCAAGTGCGAATGTGTTTAGAGTTCTGCAACGTGTGTTTTGGCAAATGCCAATGTGTTCAGAGTTTTGTGAAATCGGAGATTGAGGTGAAATGTGTTTATAGTTAAGCCAACTGGGGGCCTGATTTATTAAATGTGTTTAGGCAACTGGTCATTGTGCTCAGAGATCTAGAAATTGTGCTTTAGCAATCGAGAAAAACTGTAAGCTAACCACTGCATCCTCTGTGCTGCGCCCCGCTCTGTACGCATACTGAAGAGGGTCCTGGTAAGCAGAAACCTCATTTTTTAGTAAATTTACGATACACCGCTCAAAGCATTTCATGATCCCGCAAGTTAAGGCAATTGGTCTGAAGTCCTTGTTTGAGGACGGGCAATTTACTTTAGGGATCGGAATAATTCTCGACTTCTTCCACAGTGAGGGGACTGTGTGGCTATCTAATGACTGCTGGAAGATAGGGCCAAAAGCAGTTGCAATCTCAGTGGAGCAATTTTTTAGCAGCGTAGCAGACAGGCCATCCGGCCCAGTTGATTTCCTGGTGCACACTTTACTAAGAGCAGACTGGATCTGGGGAAGGGGGATTACAAGGCGATCACAGGGGTTACTTGTAATAACGGAATCAATACTAAAACCCTCTGGAGCCTTCAGAGTGGGGTCAGAGTCAAATCTGAGAAAAAAATCATTTAGCTCATTTGCACATTCAAGATCGTTATCAGTGACAAACAACTTTCTATTTGAATTCATGTTCGTCATTTTTTTCATGCAGTTCCATAGACCCTTATTATCCATAGAGCTCACTCTGTCCTCGAGTGTAGCTCGGTATCTCCCCCTAGCTTTGCGCAGCATCTGATTTAACTCTTTCTGTGCTGCAGCAGCCCCCACCCGATCCCCATTAATAAAAGCCAGCTTCTTTTTGTTTATGCATAATTTAACCTCCTTTGTTATATATGGCTTGTTATTGGGATAATGGAGGATGACCTTCTTTGGCACCACGTTTTCAACACAGAATTTAATATATTCAGTTGTGGTCTCTGTCGCCTCATCTAGGTCGAGGACCTGAAAGATACTCCAGTCCGTGCACTGAAAGCAACCTTTGAGAATCTCCACACTGTCTTCAGTCCATTGAAGCACAGTCCTTCTCTGGGGTTTGCTTGATTTGAGAGCAGTTTTGTATGATGGCATCAAGTAAACAGTGCAGTGATCAGAGTTTGAGAGGGGAAGAACGGGTGAGGATTAGGTGAGGTGAGGATTATGCCGAGTCTGATTTAGAGAGTGATGAGGAGAATTGCTCCATTAAACAGGAGTCCTCTCAGGAGAGTCTAGACTGGGATCACTCTGCTGAGCAACCTTCTGCGTGGCAGGAGTTGACGTCCGATTCAGAGATTGATTGGGAGATTCACTCTGTCTAGGACACTGAAGGTGCTGAAGTGGGAGGGGCGCTCGAATTCCAGCTGCCGGCTAATGTCCCCAAAAAGTACGCCGATCTTGCGGAGACATTTAGTAAACAACGTTCCACCTCACTACCCCCTCACAGACCATATGACTGTGCCATAGAGCTATACCCAGGCACTACCCCCTCCAGAGGGTCTCTTTATTCATTGTCTATCCCAGAGAGCGCAGCTATGTGTGAATACATTGAGGAGGCTTTGGTTAATGGGTTTATTAGACCTTCCACCTCGCCTGCAGGGGCAGGTTTTTTTTTTGTTAAAAAAAAAGACGGAGGTCTCAGACCCTGTATTGATTACAGGTCCCTAAATGACATCACGGTGAAGAACGGGTACCCCCTTCCCCTTATGAACTCCGCCTTTGAGCGTCTTCAGGGGGCGTCTGTCTTCACGAAGCTGGACCTACGTAACGCCTATAACCTCATTCGCATTCGCGAAGGCGACGAATGGAAGCTTTTAACACGCACAGCGGGCACTACGAATATTTTGTCATGCCGTCGGGCTCACTAGCGCCCCCTCTGTTTTTCAGGCATTAGTTAACGATGTGCTGAGGGAGATGCTGGAGAGATTCGCCTTCCTTTATCTTGACGATATTTTAATATTTTCGCCCGATCTTACCACACATGTCGGTCACGTTCGTCAGGTTCTTTCTGCTCTTCTCAAGGCCAAATTATTTGTTAAAGCAGAGAAGTGCGTCTTTCACACTGGCTCTGTTTCATTTTTGGGTTTTATTGTTCGAGAGGGTAAGGTACAGATGGATCCGGAGGTTTCTGCTGTAAAAAATTGGCCCAGGCCATCTTCCATAAAACAGGTGCAACGCTTTTTAGGTTTTGCAAATTTTTATTGGCGATTTATTCGCAATTTTAGTGCGGTAGCAGCGCCCATTACTGCGCTTACAAAAAAAAACCTTGGCGGCCAGTTCCAATGGAATTCCAAGGCGGAGGCAGCGTTCACGGAATTAAAGAAAAGATTAACTTCCGAACCCATTCTGGTTACACCCAACCCCTCCCCTCCCTTTGTGGTAGAGGTGGACAACTCCGAGATAGGCGCCGGAGCCATTCTGTCCCAATGCTCACCACTTGACCACAAAATGCACCCCTGCGCTTATTTCTCTCGCGTCCTAACATCGGCGGAGAGGAATTATGACGTAGGGGATCGAGAATTGCTTGCGGTCAAGTTGGCTTTGGAGGAGTGGCGCCATTGGCTTGAAGGAGCGGAACATCCATTTACGGTATGGAAAGACCATAAAAATCTTGAATATGTTCAGCTGGCTAAGAGGCGTAATTCAAGGCAAGCTCGGTAGGCGCTGTTCTTTTTAAGATTTAATTTTATCATCACGTATTGCCCCGGGTCCAAAAACATAAAACCTGACACTCTCGCGGATTTACGACCGCTCTGAGACAGACTCTGTTCCTGTTCTCATTGTTGCCCCGGTTATATGGGAGGTTGAGGCAGTGGTGCGGAGAGCCTTGCGCTCGGACCCAGGTCCAGGTGGGGCACCGGCCAACTGTCTTTTCGTGCCTCCTCGTCTTAGGTCTCGGGTTCTCCAATGGGGCCACGCCTCCCAACTCACCGGTCACCCCGGTGTTCATCGTACTAGGGACTTTTTATCTGTATACGTTTCTGGTGGCCTAGTCTGGAGAGGGACGTACGCTCATTTGTCGCGGCTTGTCCGGTTTGCGCTCGCAGCAAGGCCTCTCACCTTCCCCCTTCGGGTCTTCTTTGTCCCCTACCTATTCCCACCTGCCCCTGGAGTCATATTTCCATGGACTTTGTCACGGGTTTGCCGTTATCTTCAGGCAATACTACTATTTTAGTGGTGGTCGACCACTTCTCTAAAGCGGCTCATTTCATTGCGCTGCCCAAGCTGCCTTCGGCACCTGAGACAGCGCAACTTACGTTTTCACCCGGAGACTAACGGCCAGACAGACGCACTAATCAGACTCTAGAGAGTACTCTTCGCTGCCTTGCCGCGTCCAAGCCTACCTCCTGGAGTCATCACCTCGCCTGGGCGGAGTACGCTCATAAAACGCTGCGTAACGCCTCCACCGGTCTCTCCCCCTTCAAAGCTCAGCTGGGTTATCAACCACCTCTTTTTCCTGAGCTTGAGAGGGAGGTGGAGATGCCCTCCGCAGGATCTTTCGTTCGGAGGTGTCGGTCGGTTTGGAGACAAGTGCGTTCGTCTCTTATACGGGCTCCGGCTAAACAAAAAGCCACGGCTGATAGGTATCGTCGAGCCGCACCATCCTATAGAGTTGGACAGCGGGTTTGGCTCACTACTCGTGACCTTCCGTTGCGGGCCGAGTCCCGCAAACTTGCCCCTCGTTTTGTGGGACCTTTCAAAATTATAAAAAAGATCAACCCAGTCACATTTCGACTGCAACTGCCGCGCTCGATGCGCATCCACCCCATGTTTCTCGTCAGCCCTCTCGCCCCGGTTGAAAGACCACCTCCGCCTCCCCGACTCATAGAAGGGGGTCCAGCTTATACCGTTTGCCGCATTGTGGGCAGAGGGTGGCAGTTCCTTGTGGACTGGGAGGGCTACGGTCCGGAGGAATGTTGCTGGGTTCCATCGAGAAATATCCTGGACCCTCAGTTAATCACAGACTTCCGCAGAAATAAGGTTGTGGAAACATCCGGTGCCGTTCCTTAGAGGGGGGGTCCTGTCATGGATCATGCCTTCCTTCCCTTATCTCCGCGTTTTTTATTATTTTTGTCGTTTACCGGTAATCTATCGGATTTTCCTGTGTTCCGCTATGGGTTCTGCTTTCGCCTCGGTTATTAGTGAGTTCACCTGTCATTTATTTCCGCTCACTACTTATACCCCGCTTTCTTCCTTTCTCGTTGCTTCAATGTTATTTCACGTAACATTCGAGCCGGTAAAAAAGGTATAGGAAGTTGTGCTGCTATCGACTGCATTGCTTCTCAATGCGGGACTTGTTAGCAGTAAAATTTAGAAGGAAAGCAAAGTGATCTTTTCGCTCTTATTTCAGAGCAGAGGTTTTTTTTCGTTTCTTTTGTTTTCCACTCATACCTACGAGTGCTCTTACCCTAAGTCTTAGGGGTCTTTTGAGTTCTTCTTTTCTTTCTTTTTTTGCTTGGATATCGAGTTCCTCATTTTTATCGCGAGGTTATTTGTGTTCTCTTTATTTTCTCCTATTCCACTACGGATTATTGTCCGTCTCAGTGGTGTTCTTTGGAACACTTTAAGATTCCGCAGCTATCGCATCTGGACCTCAAATATTTCCTCCGTGTCTCTGACATAGAGATCCCCAACAAAAACGTGGAGAAGGTGAAAGGTGTTCAGACTTTCCGGCTTGACTGTATATAAATACAGTTAGATAAGCTGGCTCACAACAAAACAAAGTTACAATAAAGTTGTAAAGACTTCTAATGCCAGCAATATTTTGTATAGTTTTACGTTGAATCATTGACGATCAAGACCGCCATATTGATTGTGATATTCTCATTTGTTTACAAACATGAAATGGGTCTATTATGAACCTATATTCTACAGTCTGGATGGATATACAAGCCAGAGGCTCTACAAAGGGAGTATGCGAAGAACAAACTACACTGAAATGACAATAACCTCTAGCCTATCAATCATAATTAGCCTGTCCATTGGCTATGGGATCATTCCTATTATTGTGTAATATAATTTCAGAATTATATTACTCGTAAAATAAGAAGAGTTCATTTTTATTTAATTCATTTGTTATTTAATTTTTTTTAAATACAGTGCAACTCTGCCCTTCCAGTGGGCCCTCTAAGTGAGCTAGCCAGATAGCGAACTACATTGGTCTCGGGACTGATATAAGGCAATAACGTTAGAATACCAAGATAAGTGCCAGTTGTACAAAGCCATTAGCCAAGTACATTTGGCATAACATGTTGCATTGGAAGGTGTTATATCACCCTTTATGAAGCATTTGGTTTGATATGATTCATGAAGCCATTGTGTCATGTTTATGAAGTCATTGTATATGCTCTATAAAGCCTTTATGAGAAACACTTTGTTTAAAGTGTGACCGAGTAATCTTGCTGTCTATTAGTTTCTCTGAATTAATGAGTCCTCTTGCTTCATTAATAAATGTGCCTGAAGCCCTCCTTGTCATCTGGTGGCCTTCAAGACACACATCCCAAAAGGAACTTCATTATAATAACCTTATCAGAAGAAATGCAGCTAAAACTAAAAGCCTCGTCAAGAACAAACTTTGTGCTCTAGAAGAAAGGGTTGTAATATTTGCCACAATAAAACACACTTTATTAAAGTGTAAATACAACAGGAAAAATCTAAACGGGTAATTTAGGAATAAACCGAACATTGAAGAAAAAAATCAAGAGAAAATGTTTTTTAGTTTAAAAAATACACTATACAGTACCAAAATACAGGGTATAGTCTATTTGTGTCACTGGTTAAGTAAAGCTTCATGAAACAAGTGCTTTGCCTTTTTTCTCTCTTACTTTTTAAAAGATTCCTTGTGTTTGTTTGTCATCCAAGACACTTTTAAACCTTTTTTGGTCAGTGTTCAAAGCAGTGTTCATTTAGCATTTTCAAACTTTAAACCATGCGCAGAACCATTGACGCCCCCCTACCAGCCATTTTGAAGCCAGCAGGTCATGAGAAACTGCTGAAAGTATATAAAATACCCTTCATCGCACAGAAAAGCTGTCTAGGACAATCAAAAACATTTCAACACTATAACATTGAAATAATATAAACAAACTCCAGAAAGTAAACTATCCCTTTTAAATTGGGAGATTTTATACATATCTTTATATATCTGACAATGAACCGAGGAGCCTGTTTAGTTCTACATTCGAGTTATTTTGTTTCACTTCAATATTGGCATATACGTTGAGAACAACTGACTTTTTGTAGAAAAGTGCACATTTCCATAAATCATGGTTTGAGAAACGGTGATAAGTTAGGCCTCTCTTTCTTTGAAATAGTACCTTTTCTGAAGAATGAAGGCTGAAAAAATAGCAGAACCGACATTCCTTCTCCAGTCTGCTCTCATTTGTCCTCTGAGTAAAAAGAAATATTATTAACCGTCTCATTCTCTTTCTCACGCACAGTCAAAAGCAAAGTTGCAGGTGTTGCAGTGGAAGTTTCTCCAAGTTGTGGCCCATAGGGAGACAGTAGGATTGATTCCCATTCTGGTGCATAATCAATCAAAAGTTCCCTTTCGCTGATTCGGTGCTCCATTGCTGAATATGGTAACATGACCCTCCATCACTGGATGTGCTGTTGAAGATACAGAAGAGAGTGCCCCCTTCCCAAACATCTGGTCATGAGCCCAAGTCTAATTTTGTTTTGGCACCAACTTTGAACTTCAAGTTCCGAGGCATAATCTTACTCCTTTCATATTTTATTTTTAAGTGAAAAAGTTTAAGAACCTAAACTTGTAGTTTAAGACGCATCTTCAAGCTAAACATTTTTTTTTGGGGGGTCCGACATAAGCATTTATGGCACCGTTAATTTCAATTACTTTACTGTACTTTGTAATACAGAAGTCACATATACGGAAGCTGACGGGTATAAAACACAACAACATTTCGGAAAACACACCAACAAGTTATAAAACACAATGACATTTCGGAAAACACACCAACAAGTTATAAAACAACTGCAAGTCAGAAAACACAGCAACATTTCTGAGAACAACTGCAAGTCTGAAAACACAACGACAAAAACCAAAACACATTTACAAATGACGTTACGGAAAGGGTAGGTACTAGGCCTACATGACGTGAGATTGTAGTCTCCTTCTGATTAGATATGAGAGTCTGACAGCGCGAGTGACAGTTTCTGTTATCTAATGTGACATTCAAGACAAGCCTATGGAGTTTATTTAGTTCCATAAATAGCACGTGTGGAATTCTGAAATGAGTGCACAGAACAGTATTTTTCGCCGTTTGAGCTTGTTAAAATGGCATTACAAAATGGTGTTTTTATGAACTCAAAAAAGGCGAAAAACACAGCGTTTTCTTTCCCAAAAAAGTGGCTAATTAATTTTCTCCTGAACTCGTGTGGTTACGTTCTTCCGTTTTCTGCAATCCCAGAATTTTAACAAGCTGTTAATTTTTCTTAATTATGTGCTTTTTGTCTTAAGAGGGATCATTTATACCCTCTTAATCTACATTACGTCAGAAATATGCATGCAATGAAAAACAAAACTCCCATGTTCACGTTGTGCACTCATTGTGCTATAGGCCTATTGCAAAAAATTACAAAAAGGAGGTAATTAAAAAAATAATAATGAACTGATCAAATTATGCAGGTTTAGATCATTGTCATTTGCTTTATTTTTGAATTCTTCATTATCTACCAATGGTTAGTTTTATTGGCATACGTGTCCACGCTATCACCAATTACACGAGCCTATTGATTTGACTAGCTATTGATTTGATTGGTTATTTGAGGTAGCCTAACTACATTTTTTAACTGATAAAAATAAAGGCTGTGGTGAATCAATAGGCTTGTAGTTGGTATTGTGGACACATGGCAACTAAGACTATTAGTCAGTGAAGAATTAAAGGCAAAGCAAATGACAACGAGCCAAACCTGCATTGTGTTAATAACTTTAAGGGACAGTGATGGAAGAACTTAACCACATGGGTTCGGGAAAAAACAAATGAGACGCTTTTTTTGGAAAGAAAATGCTGTGTTTTTCGCCGTTTGTGAGTTAATAAAAATGCAGCTTTTTATGCCATTTTAACAAGCTCAAAACATCTAAAAATACTGTTCTGTGCACTCATTTCAGAATTCCACGCGTGCTATTTATGGAACTGAATAAACTCCATAGGCTTGTCTTGAATGTCATATTTGATAATGGAAACTGTTGTTGGTTGGTCACTCGCGCTGTCAGACTCTCATTTGACATATTGCATGTCCAATCAGAAGGAGACTACAATCTCTCGTCATGTAGGCCTAGTACCTACCCTTTCCGAAACGTGATTTGTAAATGTGTTTTGGGTTTTGTCGTTTTTGGTTTTGTTTTCTGACTTGCAGTTGTTTTCCGAAATGTCGTTGTGTTTTATAAATTGTCGGTGTGTTTTCCGAAATGTCGTTGTGTTTTATACCTGTCAGCTTCTGTACACTTGACAGGGATGGTAACTGCAACCCCTTTTCCAGTTTATTTGGATCGCCATACCTCCGAATGTTCACATAAAAGTGCTCATGAAAGTCTAGTTGCTATTAGGCCTTGTAAAATGTTTAATTATTCTTGTAATACATGTAGGACCCATCACAGAAAGTGTTGAATATGTCCTTGTTAGAATGAATATGAGTAATGATGTAAAATAGATTTGCATATCAAGAGACTTGTTTTCTCCTCCCAATTATTACGTTGGCAGCATTTCAATTAAATTATCTAATAAAAACAAGGCACCCATGTGCACCCACACACGCATGTACACACTCAGTAGCAGTAATTATCCATATATTTTATTATACACATTTATGGTATCAATAAAAAGCCTAATATCATAGAAATGGACTGACAGAAAATCCTCTGCTTAGACACATACAGGGCCCACCAGAATTTTTGGCAACCCTGGAAAATAGCAAAAAAAGTCTATAAAAATGTCTTTGTCGTTTATCAGCATGACCTTACACTTTGAGAAGCATCTCAAAAACGTGTCATAATTATTGGCAACACTAGAAATACTTACAAACAAAACCTAATTGAAGTATATTCCCTTTCATATTTTTTAAGCACAACTGAGTCTTTAGGAACTATTCTGGTCATTTTCAACTTCCTGTTTCAACTGGGGTATAAATATGAGGTGACACACAGGTCAAAGCTCATTAGTCCTTCATCAAGATGGGGAGATCAGAGAACACGCAAATGAAATGAGACAAAAGTTGTCGACCTTCATAAATCAGGCAATAGCTATAGAGAAACAGCTTCATGTCTGAAACTACCTATTGACACTATTAGGACTATAATTAAGAAGATTAAAACAACTGGATCTATGATTAACCTGCCTGGAAGAGGAGTTAAGTGTAGTTTGCCCCATGCACAGTGAAGAGGATGGTTCGAGAGGCAAACATTTCTCCAAGGATCACAGTTTGAGAATTGCAGAACTCAATTGGGGTCACCAAGTCTCCAAAAGACACCATCTCTATGCCAACAAGCTATTTAGAAGGCTTGCCAGAAGAAAGCCTCTGCTGTAATCATACCATAAACGTATGTGTCTGGAGTTTCCTAAATGTTACCGGAATTCATGCTAAAACAAAAGAACACAATAACCTAATGGCTGGCATATTCTTGCCTCACCCTCAATATCGGCAAAACTATCTGCATGTACTTCACCGTTAACACCTTTGAAACTAGTGGCATAGACCCTGGGGTCTACATCACAAACTGTCCCACGTCAGAAAGCGGGGTACAATGAAAAAATGCATATCGTCTTCATCAGCGCAAGTATCGGGCAAAATATGAAGTTCCTACGTGCCACCGTTCTTCCGTATTTCATAAAACTATATCGACCACTCTACAGTGTGATCTACATGAGAGCGAATCGGGTTGAAGATACTGGACATTTAAATATATTTAGGAGTTGGTTACAGTTTAACCACAAAAAATGTTATACTATCACAGCAACAATAAAAAACACATAAGGTCCTGGATATAGGTAAATTTAACTATTTTGCCTGCTCACTTATTAGAGTGAATTTCTGTCATCATCAAATAATGCCCTCCTATGAAAATCGCTCATAATGTATGAAATGAAGTCATAACCTTACCTGCATTATTAAAGCCAGATACGTCCTTTCTAAGATAATATAGTTATTTTCTGCCTATATGTTGTGTACAGTGTAAGTTTCAACATGGACGAAATCTCAAAAATATGTCTGCAGAGCATTACGCAATTCAAATTGGGAGTAGTAATGTCTAATTGTAAAAACAGCTTTAATATCCAAAAAGAACGCATTCCAAGCTTCCCAAAGAGGTATAATCATTAGTCATACAGTTGGGAGCGATTGTCAGGGCTGTGTGTGTCACAAGTGTATTTCAAAACAACATGCGCCGCTAAGCATCTGCTTCTCCGTTTAGCGCAAGAGATCGCATATGCATTGCTAGTGAACTCCGGTGAGAAATTGTTTTGTTTGTACAATGGCGAAGTGACAAAAAGATTTTCAGTGATTGGAACTGCTGGATACTGTAGTCATCCTCTGGATTTGGATGAGAAGATTTACATCCATGACTCTTCATCTGAAGCATGGATTCCGTAGCCTTTAAGGGTTGTTTCTCCTGACTTTTCCCCCCATAGAGTTCTATAGGAAAATGAGTCAGGAGAAATAACCCTTGCAGTGATCCATCCACATCTACTCCATATCTGGCCGCAGAGTGATGGTTTGGGGCTCGTTTGATACCTTAGACCCTTGATGACGTACAGCCATTTCGCCAGTCATGTGTTCCATACTGTACCAGCGTAATTTACAGCTGAATCTAGTCTTACCCCCAAATTCCCATAGAGATCAGTTCAAATGCAGAGAGGTTATAGTATCGCTTGTAACAGTACCTGAAAATAAGATATCGAGAGTCTTTTTATGTTGATTGGTCACAGACTTCAGGAAGTAACAGCATGCAAAGGATATGTGACCAAATATTAAATATGATACTTTAAAAATATGTTAAAGCAAAATATTCTAATTTTCTGAGACACTGAATTTTGGGTTTCATTAGCTGTAAGCCATAATCATCAAAATTACAAGAAATAAAGGCTTGAAATATTTCACTCTATGTGTAATGAATCTATATAATATGAGTTTCACTTTCTGAAATGAGTGACAAAAAATATTGAACTTTTTCACGATATTCAATTTTTTTGAGCTGCACCTGTATAGGAGATAATTATAGTAGTTGTAATTCATATGACGCTGTAAATTGTGTGCATGTTCTCATACATTGTTAGTCTGACTTGTTAGTAATAAATTTTATGACAAGAACAGGGCTGTGTTGGACATTTTTGGCACTGGAAACTAAACTGAGATAAAGAAATTGATTTTCTCAGGGTCATTCGCCTTTTTAATTGCCTCCTTATAAGATATAATAATGTGCTTCAAATGGACACTAAAGCTGTGTTCATGTTTGGATAGCTTGAATACTATGCATATGTTTCCATGGGTTTGGAAAGGTTTGGGTAGGTTTTTGGACACCAATAACCATTCCCCTAATTTTTTTCAAAAGTTGGAAATTATCTAATGATATAGATGAAAATATACTCTTTGATTATCTCCTGAATTACTGTGATGCACAATTATCAATTTTGGGTATATTTTTGGACACTAAGGTACACCGTTTCAAATTGCCAATAGGATTTGAGCAGTAATACATATCACTTTCATATTTTGTACACATTCAGACAGAAAATGTGATGTTTAATCTTATTCACATATTTGAATCTCAGGTGTTCACTGTAAACTAGAGTGGTGGAACTTTGTTTTGCATGGGAGGTTGTGCATTCACTGCCCATAATTTATATGTGAGTTATAAAAATAATTTAATTTAAGACATGATAATAAATGGTACCAGGGTTTTCTTTAATTCAAGCCAATACTCGTGTTTGTGATACATTGATATCTGGAGTTATAAAGCTTTAAACAGAATGGTACAAAACAGATGAAAATGGGTAAAATTGAACCTCTACGCAAAGGGGTTAAGAACAATAACACAAACCCACCTCATATTCTGATTAAGAGAGAGCCTATAATTGTTGTTCAGCAGTTTGAGTATCTCGGTATTATCGCTGATTCCAACATCTCCTTCAAGAAACATGTCAAAAAGATGACAAGGTCAACCTAAGGAATTTTAACATATCAGACATCAACTACCTCTAGCTGCTTCTAGGCTTTTTGTACACTTCATGGTCTTTTCTCTCATGATTAATACAGGGATCCCAATAATTGTGACACATCTTATTCAAAATAAAAATGATTTTGCATTAAAGATTTGATTTTCCTCTGATCAATGGTATCACAATTCAACTGTAATTGCCTAATTTTTTGAGACTAGAATACATTTGATAAATAATCAACTGAATTTCATCATTCACTTTTTTCTCATATTAATTGAGGTTGGCAATAATTCTTGTGGGCACTGTAGCCATACAGGAAAATGGCAAATCATATTTTATATTAAGATGCCATTTTCACACAACTGCCATTGATTTGCCTAACTGTACTCCCAGAACCAGTTAACAATTGACTGTTTAAAAGCCTGTAGGAAGGCACCTAGATTGGGGGAAGTACTGCGTGAAAGGAAGGGTGTGAATACCTGATGAGCTTCCTTTGAAGTTATCATTAGTAGCGCTCACTGGTGACCTTGGTGGGGGAGGGGTTGTCTTAAAGTATAATAAAAATTAATACATGGCTTGTGTACCACAATGAAATAAGATGATTACAAGTCACCATCCCCATAAATTGACATACATAATTAATCACTATTAGTTCCCCTACTCAATTAACTGAAACCATTAGTAGCAATATTAATAATCATTAATGTGAGTAATATGAGCAGGCTGATATTTCATGGTCCACTGTACGGTGTAGTGTTAAAGGGCTCAGAACAGGAGGTTTGCTGGTAGATATCCATTGGGGAGTTGAATATCCCCTTGAGCAAGACCCTCAGGGAATGACTAGGCAAGTTTTAATATGCTCAGATGATATTGTTTCAGTGTACTTTTTCAAAACCTTTTTGAAAAGTCTTCAAGAAAAAAGTATAATACATACTTTGGAACCCTGAACTTTTCAGCCCAGGATAATTTTGATCATGATCTTCTTTTTTTTGTCAGGACAGGACCATAATAGAGATTACAAAATCCAGATTTCCGACACATGTCCACAGTATTAGTCAATATGCAATATGCAAAAATGCAATATGACAGCAATAAGAGTATAGTAATTTATCACAGTGAAATAAAGAAAATATGACAAACTGAACCAAGCGTCATATTTGGAAACATTAATCGGAAGACAAAACAAAAAAGGAAAATTACGGACGATTATATCCTTTTTTTGGACAGCAGCAGAGATGCGTTTGGTCTGAGCCCATGCCAACAGAGGCATTTGGTCTGAGCCCATGCCAACAGAGGACGCTCAACTGAGCAGCTAATTGGGGTGCTGATGAGCTAAACTGCATGTTTGAACTGCCTGACTGTGGACCACACCTGATCTAATGCATTTGCTTGTAATAGGAATATCTTCAAACAGCCTGTCCATGCATTTCTATGCTTGACATGTTATTATTATTATTACTATGCTTTACATATGACTTTTTTTTTCTTTTTTACTTTTTCCAGTTACAAATACTATCTAGATGAAAACATTTAACCAAACTCCCCTGTAACCTGCATTTACACAAAACTACACAAACTATACAATACTGCTGCTATTTTAGACACTGTTGTGTGATTGGGAAAATTATTATTTAATACAAAAAGGTGTGTTGGAATATGTGTAGATGGAACCACAATGTGCATTATAAGTAATACAATTCTGTCTGCATTGTACTTAATTTTGAGATTTCCTACTCTTGATAGATTATGAAATGTGAATAATTTAAATAAATTAATAACTATCTGTAATTGATAATTAAATAAATAAAAAAGCAATTAAATAAATATCTATTAATTATTTTACATCTCTTTTGTTTATTTCATGTCATAATTATTTCCACTCGTATTTCTTTCAAGGAATATTTATTTCACATCGTATTTATTTGCCCCCCCCTGAAGAATTTTTTGTTAATTTCAACAGCTAAATGTATCAATTTGGTGCTCTTCGAGATTCAAATTTTAAGACTAGATCCACAATTTTTTGTTATTGGAACATGGGGAATGGAACATGTAAAATAAATACAATTTTGGTTATCTGACTTTTTTGGATAGACAGCTAGCTAACATGCACAAATGTAGTCTGATGAAAAATGTTCATAAAGTTATGGTCAGCTTACAAGACTATACAGAAACTATCACAATCCATGTTCACCTGTTCTGCTCCGAACATGCAGCCCTGTGGGACTGAACTTGAAAACTAGCCTACAATAAAAAGAAATAAATTTTAAAAACGAATTCAATAAATACTAGTTTATTGACAAGAAAGAATCGGAATCTGATTGCTGGCTATTAAATGTTTGCTACCTTGATTCTTCCTCTTCGTCTTCTCTAGGCTATGTTTTTTCTTAGTAAACAAAGTACTTTAAAAAGGTAGATCCTGTTATATGACATGGAATCCAAGCGAATGGGGCAACACCAGAGATGGTTAAAAACAGACTGCACTGAAGGGAAATGGGGGAACCCTGTCCTGAACACAACAGGTTGTGTTACATTGTGCTGATATCTCCCTTGAATAACGTCTGTATTATCTTCCACAAGATACTACAATATACATAAACTACGTTGTAGTATATATTTTATTTTGTTTTGCTTTTCAAGTTAGCAAGCGAGCTAACATTAGCTTAGTTGCAGCTACAATGTTTTATAGCCGCTAGCTTGCTAGCTAAAGTTGTACAAAGTTGTTACATTAGCTCATGCGAAATTAATATCGTAACACAGTCAAGAGCTTGGCTTGCTTAATGCTTGAACAATATATCCATTATAGTGTAGGCTACCAGAGGGTTTAACTTTCACAAACATGCACTTGCATATTTGTGGGACTGTCTATGCATGCGCGTTAGTGTGAAGCAGGGGTTGTGAGGGTTTCTGTTTGTGGAAATCCGGTAACAACGTCTAGTGCGATATGGCTCCAAGGTCGACTGGGAACGGACAATGGGCGTAATAGAGGGTAGGAGCTGCGACCCCTTATTCCGAGCGCAAATAGCACAGGCAGCCACAAATTTGCGAACATCCCTCTCCATCCCTGGCCACCAGAAACGCCTGGAGAGAAAATCCCTGGTACGGAGAGCACCCGGATGCGCTGCCAGCTGCTAGGAATGACCCCATTGGAGCGCCTGGGACCTCAATTTTGGAGGCATAAAGACAATTAGGGGGACCCCCACCTGGACCCAGCCGCAACGCCCTCTGAACTGCCACCTCAATGTCCCATAATACTGGGGCTACTATCTGAGCAGTCGGTACGATAGGCTCTGGAACAGCGAACCTATCCGTGTGATCAAAAATATGAGACGGGGCATCCGGTTTAACATTCTTAGACCCAGGGCGGTAGGTCAAAAGAAAGTTAAACCAGGTAAAAATAGCGCCCAGTGGCCCTGCCGGGAATTGCGCCTTTTATCTTGTTGGACATACTTTAGGTTTTTGTGGTTAGTCCAAACAGTGAAGGGGTGCTCTGCCCCCTGTAAACGCCACTCCTCAAGAGCTAATTTCACGGCCAGCAGCTCCCGATTCCCCACGTCGTAATTCCTCTCGGTCAGAGTCAATGACTAAGAGAAGTACACACAAGGGTGCATTTTCCGATCTACAGGAGAATGTTGGAATAAAATGGCACCCACCCCTAATTCTGAGGCATCTACCTCTACCACAAAAGGGAGGGAGGGATTGGTGTTAATCAAAATGGGCTCAGAACTGAACCTCCTCTTGAGCTCCACGAAAGCCGATTCAGCTTTACAATTGCACTGAAAATGAACTGCGGCCGTTTTCTTGGTTAGCATGGTAATAGGTGCGGTGAGTGCACTGAAGTTGCGAATGAATCAACGATAAAAATTGGTGAAACCCAGAAAAGGTTGTACCTACTTGAATGACCGTGGAGTGGGCCAGTTCAACACTGCCAAAACTTTATCACTGCTACGCAGACGATACTCAGATATACATTTCCATGAAACCCGGCGAAGCACTACCACTTACTCGATTAGAGGCTTGCGCTTGGATGCTCTCCAATTTCCTGCTCTTAAACTCAGGGAAAACCGAAATGCTGGTTTTAGGTCCTAAAAAACTAAGGGAGAAATTGTGTACATATACTGTAAGTATTGATGGTTGCTTAGTTGTTCCAAATTCAGCTGTGAAAGACCTAGGTGTTACCCAGATTTAACCTTTGGCGCACACATAAAAAACATATCTAGAGTTGCTTTCTTTCAGTTAAGGAACATAGCTAAAATTAGGCATTTCCTATCAGAAGGGGATGCAGAGAAATTGATTCATGCTTTTGTTACGTCTAGGCTAGATTACTGTAATGCTCTGCTATCTGGCTGTCCTAAGCTGTTGCTAAATAATCTCCAGCTTGTGCAGAATGCAGCCGCTCGCATTTTAACGAGAACAAAGAAATATGAGCATATTACCCCAGTACTAGCATCACTTCATTGGCTACCAATTAAGCATAGGATAGACTTTAAGGTCTTGCTTCTGACTTTTAAAGCTTTACATGGACTTGCACCAGTGTATATATGTAATCTGCTTTTACCATATAAGCCGAAAAGATCCCTTCGTTCCCAAGACGCAGGCTACTTAGTAGTCCCTAGAATATCTAAAAACTTGACGGGTGGTAGAGCTTTCTCCTACAGAGCACCACTACTGTGGAACACCCTTCCAAAATCTATAAGGGAATCAGACACAGTCTCAATATTTAAGTCTAGATTAAAAACGCACCTTTATGATCAGGCTTATAATGAGTTGTAGTCCGGAGACAGGACCAGAGAAGCCCTTTTGTCATAGAGTAATGCGGAGTGACATCCTTTCCTTACTGTCACCTGTCAACAGCTGTGACCCCATCTTCCTGGGCTGGCTCTTGATAGGTGGGTAGGATTGTTTACTCTCTCATGACTGGATGGGTTCTCAAACCCTGTCTTCATAGCTATGCAGCCATAAGTTACTCCTGGCGGGGGTACTTGTCCAACCCCCCCCCCCCCCCCCCCCCTAACTGTTCTCTCTCTCTCTTCTTACACATTCCACCGGCGGGGCTCATGCCCCGCATCTCGAGAGTTGCTGTCCAGCTTCCTGTCCAGCTTCCTGTCCATCGCCGCTTGCCCCTCCCTCCCCACCACCGCTGCCAGCTGATCCTGCCGCCATCGGCACCCGTTTTCCCATCATCATTGCCGCCACATCTGGACTGCCATCTAGCTGCTGCAATCTCCACTATCATGGATATTGCCAGTCAGTTTTGACCATGCTGGTCATTAAGATCTAGACCCTGAGCTGACCTGAGGAGAATGGGTTTCCCCCTTGAGTCTGGTTCCTCCCAAGGTTTCTTCCTAATTACACCAGGGAGTTTTTCCTTGCCACTGTTGCCTCTGGCTTGCTCTTGTGGGGGTTTAGGCTGGGTTTTTTCTGTGAAGCGCATTGTGACAACTTGTTGTGAAATACGCTATATAAATAAATATTGATTTGATTTGATTTGATATCGGGATCCATACGGACCTTCCCCTCTGACACAATGGACCCTAAAAAAGATACGGTGCCAGCGTGAAACGAGCATTTCTCCACCTTGACGAACAACTTTGCTTTTAAAAGGGCTTCCAAAACCTGCCTAACATGGCCGATGTGGGTAGGCAGGTTAAGAGAGAAAATCTAAATATCATCAAAATAAACAAAAGCAAATCTCTCCAACATCTCCCGAAGCACATCATTCACCAATGCCTGAAATGCCAAGGGGGCGATAGTGAGCCCGAACGGCATCACACGGTACTTGTAGTCCCGCTATGAGTGTTCAAAGCAGTTTTCCATTCATCACCCTCACGCATACGCACCAGATTATAGGCATTGCGAAGGTCGAGTGTGGAAAAAACTGCGGCCCCCTGAAGATGTTCGAACGCGGAATTCATCAGAGGTAGCGGGTACCAGTTTTTAACCGTTATCTCATTGAGCCCACCATAATCTATACAGGGCCTTAGTCCACCATCCTTCTTTTCCACAAAAAAGAAACCCGCCCCAGCAGGCGACGTAGATGGCCTTATGAACCCATTAGCTAATGCTTTTAAGCCTACAACCGGTCTTTTGTGCTGCTAATGTCAAGTACCTTCACCTGAGTGTATATATAGCGTGTCTACCACTCGTACTACAGAGTGCATCTGGACAGCGTTTGTCGATTTTCTGCCGTCGGATCGTTAAGTATCTTTTTTACATTTGGTTTTAGCTGTGCGTTAGATAATTGAACCGCTTTGTAGCCATTGTGTAGCTGAGGTAAATCGCAGCAGTTAGCGATCTGTTTAAACTGACTTGTATCTAGTTTTAAGCCTACAACCGGTCTTTTGTGCTGCTAATGTCAAGTACCTTCACCTGAGTGATTTAACCCTGCAAGCAGCTGAATGCAATCGGCAATTAGCAAATAGTGCATAAATTAAAGCCGAGGCTGCCGTAAGTACGGCAGCCTCATCAGCAATTTGTAAGACTTTGTTCTTATCTTTTCACCACCTACCATGTGTTTAACCCCCATTCCTCTGTGCTATATACCTCGAGCCTGGAGGTCCAACCACTGCAGGCGCTGCCCGGCTAACCTGGTCTGCCCACCCCTGTCCCTTCATAAGGAACTCTTAGCTGTCCAGAAAACTGACTTCATCACTGCCTATGCTAAGGTGAAGTCCCTCCACTTCCTGGCTCTCACTGAGACCTGGATCACTCCAGATAACACAGCCACTCCCGCTGCTCTGTCTGCTGGCTATTCCTTCTCCCACACCCCCAGGGCCTCTGGCCGAGGCGGGGGTACTGGGTTGCTCATTTCCTCATCCTGGAAATTTTCTATTCCCACTGCACACTGCCTGAAATTCTCCTCTTTTGAGTTGCATGCAGTCACTGTAACCCACCCATCTACACTTAACATTGTAGTTCTCTATCGCCCTCCAGGTCCGCTCGGTGCTTTCCTGGATGAATTGGACACTCTCCTGAGCTCCTTCCCTGAGGATGGCACCCCTGTAATCCTAGTGGGAGACTTCAACCTCCATCCAGAGAGTTCCCAGCTACCCAGTGTCACCTCACTCTTCCAGTCCTTCGCTCTCACTCAATCCCCATCGCCTGCCACCCACAAGGCTGGTAACCAACTAGACCTTGTACTCACCAGGAGCTGCGCCACGTCTGAACTCACGGTGACCCCGCTCCACGTATCGGACCATTTCTTTATTTCATTCTCTCTTTCCCTCCCACTCTCCCTCAACCCTACTAACGACCAACCCACTGTTATGTTCAGGAGAAATCTCCGCACCCTCTCGCACTCCTCTCTCACTACTTCCGCTCTCTCTATACTTCCTCCTCCTGCTTCCTTTGCTAATATGCATGTTGATGTTGCCACCTCTATGTTTAACTCCTGCCTCTCTCAGTCTCTCAACTCACTTTGTCCTCTTGTCTCCAAAACAGCTCGACCATCACCCCCCTCCCCGTGGCTGACAGATTCTCTCAGATCCAGCAGAACCCTGCTGCGAGCCGCTGAGAGAAAGTGGAGAAAATCCAGATCCCCAGATGACCTGGCCTCCTATCACACTCTGCTGGCAGCCTTCACAGCTACAACTACATCGGCTAAGGCTTCTTTTTTCAGTCTAGAATTAATGCATGTGTGTCTAATCCAAGGAAACTCTTTTCCACCTTCTCCTCCCTGCTTATCCCCCCTCCACCCCCTTCACCCTCCTCCCTCTCTGCAGATGACTTCCTGACCCACTTCGAGTGGAAGGTGGCTATGATCCGCAACTCCTTCACACCTCAAGTGACACGCCACATCCCCCATACCGAACCCATCGCCACGCTGTCGTCCTTCAAGACTCTGGAGGACGCAGATGTGCTCCAACTCATGACGCACCAGCGCGCAACCACCTGTGCACTGGACCCCATCCCGTCGGCAGTCCTCCAGTCAATATCCGCTGAGCTCATTCCATATCTGTCCTCTATTATCAACACCTCCCTAACCTGTGGCCATGTTCCTGCTGTTTTTAAGACTGCCCGTGTAACCCCACTCCTTAAAAAAACTAGCTTGGACCCCTCTGATGTCAGGAACTACCGGCCTGTATCTCTCTTGCCATTCCTGTCCAAAACCCTTGAACGAGCTGTCCATAACCAACTGTCTGTTTTTCTCCACCAGAATAACCTGCTTGACCCCCATCAGTCCGGCTTCAGAACCGGACATTCCACGGAAACTGCTCTCCTGGCCGTGACCGAGGCACTCTCCAATGCTAGAGCGTCATCCCTCTCCTCTATCCTGATTCTACTTGACCTGTCTGCAGCATTCGACACGGTCAACCACAAACTCCTGATCTCTACACTTTCTTAGATGGGCATTTCTGGGACTGCCCTCTCCTGGTTTATATCGTACCTCACTGATAGATCCTACCAAGTCTCTTGGAAGGGTTCTGTTTCTGCACCCCATCCCCTATCTACAGGAGTCCCGCAGGGATCTGTACTTGGTCCTCTGCTGTTCTCCATTCATACAAAGTCTCTTGGTTCAGTAATCAATTCACATGGCTTCTCATACTATAGTTATGCTGACGAAAACACACCTTTTCAGGCTCCACCTGGACTAATACTTATCTAGGACCTCATGGTATGTCTTCTTGTTGAACTCCGTATTCAAGTTTATACTATTTAGAATAGAATTGTAGTAGAGCTGATTTACCCAGTTCACTGTGAACTGCATTGTGTTCGTTACTAGGGATAGCTGCTACTGTATGGGAAGAATGTGCTTTCTCATCTGTTCTGTAGTTACTTCGATGACCTTTCTATATGCACTTACTGTATGTCGCTTTGAATAAAAGCGTCTGCTAAATGAATGTAATGTAATGTAATGCTTCCTAGATATATTTTCTCATGGCTGAACTCTCTGGGGCAGACAATGAATATAAATGCCTCCTGGGAGAAACAGTATCCGGATATAACTTGATCGCGCAGTCATACGGGTGATGCAACAGCAGAGTAGTGGCTCTCTGCTTGCTGAAAACATTTGGCTCGTACATTGGTAGGAAGGGGAAATTCAAACGTCCCTGCTATTTTAATATCTCCCTCCTCCATAAATAAGTTGGAATCAGAAGACCACCGGATCTCAGAATCTGAAAGCTCCTCTAGGGAGACTTCCTCCTCTGTAATGTAACCCTCAGTCAGAAGATTCCATGCCAAACTCTCAACTCCATCCTCAGAACCCAAGATAGGGTCCTCCTGATCAGACTGGG
Source organism: Ilyophis sp. 1 JC-2022 (assembly GCA_022702515.1). Classification (NCBI taxonomy): domain Eukaryota; kingdom Metazoa; phylum Chordata; class Actinopteri; order Anguilliformes; family Synaphobranchidae; genus Ilyophis; species Ilyophis sp. 1 JC-2022. The sequence continues at coordinate 19,810,188 of CM040406.1, read as the reverse complement.
AAATTCCCTCATCTGAGTCAGAGTCGGTACTCCTCCTGAGACAAAGAGAGGCGAAAAATTTTATGTTGAGCCAGCCAAGACTTACCCAACACTACAGGATAGGCAGGAGAATCAACCAATAAAAACTGAATACCCTCAGTATGCCCCTCATGAGAGACTTGCATAGTAACGGGACCTGTGGTCTCTTTAATAGTACCCGTGCCCAATGGGCGACAGTCGAGTGCCGCCTCCAATCGGGGATGAGTACGGCGAAGGACAGGTAGGTGGTGTTTCCTAGCCCACTGAGTGTCCACAAAGCACTCAACTGTCCCAAAATCGATAAAGGCATAAACCTCGACAGAGCACTGTTTCCAGGAGATACTGACAGGTAATAAAGTCTGCGGTGCAGTACTACTATGTCTTGCTAGAGACCCCGGTTTCTCTTGCGAGACCCCCCTTTTACCTATAGCTTAGGACACTGACTGCGTGACCCTTGTGTCTGCAATAACGACACCACTCAGAGCGAGGTACAGAATGTTTAGAGGGCTGAAAAGAGGCTCCATCCACCTGCATAGGTTCCTCTTTACTGCTGGAGGAGTGAGCGGACGAAGAAGGAGTAGGCGCCGTAAAAGGAGTGAAGAAAGATCGCGACCGGCGGTCTCCATTGTTATCTCTCTCGTAATCTCTCTCCCTGACCTGGTTATCCAATCGAATGGCTGTGGACAACAGGTCATCAAACGTATCAGACGGCTTGAGCACTGCCAGAGTGTCTTTGATAAAATTATTTAACACGTTGGTAAATAGTGAGATCAGAGGAATCTCTGCCCACCCTGCCTCTCCAGCAGTGCTTGAAACCTGATGGCAAATTCTACCGTATCGCTGCCTTGGTGAAGATGGGTCAATCACATAGACGCCTCCAGACCGGAGACGTTGTGATCGAAAATCATCTCCAACCCATCCATCAGCTGTTTAACGGTACTCAGAATGGGAAAGTTAGACCGAATCATGGGAGTAGCCCAATCAAGTGCGGCCCCGGTAAGAAGAGACAGAATGAGTGACACCTGGGACTTTTGCGAGCTGAAGCGTGATGACTTAGCTCAAATTTCTTTTGGCATTGTGCCAAAAATCCCCGGCATTTACCGGGCTGTCCGTCATGGCGGAGGGGCAATTAGAGCTTGGGCTCTTTCTCGAGTAGTAAGACAGGGATGGAAGGAGTGGGCGGGGTGGCGAGGGGAACAGGGGCGGGTGCTTGGGGTGTAACAGATAGGCGGCGGACACTCTCCGCTAATTTCCGGAACCATCCCTCCTGAACTCTTAATTGGGTAAATAACTGCCCTAGTTGGCGGGTTAGCAACTGTTGCTGAGCTTGAAAGGCCCTAATGCCCTCCTCATGAGCCTCTGCAACAGTTAGCAGAGGCTCATGTCCTACTCGGCTGATCCCCTACTGGAGGAGTCACTGATTCTCCCATATAGAGGCTTCTGTGTACTGTGAGGGTTTCTGTTAGCGGAGAATCAAATGCGACGGGAAGGGGAATTAGAACAAGTCACCCACAAAGGTGAGGACCACTAAAGGAGCTAAGCCGCAAATTGGCAGAAAAGAAAAAAGGAATAAATACTTCTGGCTAAACAGCCAAATAATAATCAACCCAGGAAAAGTGGGCGAACTCGAAAACACGAGTGAGTGAAAACAAAACATAGTTTTCCAAACTCAAATACTAGAGCTGAAATGGGAAACCATAACAGAAAAGAAACACCTTCGGCACGTAAAACTAAAATGGCCGGTAAGAAGGTGAAAAAAAATGAAACCACAAAGGAGACTGTCTCAGGGAGAACGGCACAAAGTAAGTCGGAACAGAAATAGCACCAACGAGGAATAATCCTCAACGTAAAACTAATGAAGCTAAAGCAAGTCCCTCGTAAACGTAAAGCAAAGCTTTACTATCAAGAGGTTGCTTGTACCTGACTATACCTGGCTCAGTGTTGAGGCAATAAGACACAGAAGCACCGGAAGATGGAAATGCAGGACTTAAATAGTCGACAGCTAACTGGCACAGGTGAAGCCACTGAGTGCAGGGAGAAAACAAAACCCTGAAACGGAGAACGGAAATAATCCGATAGAGTGCTATCGAACTGTACCGAGGACGAACTGCCTGACGAAAGGACGAAAGCCTGCTACGACCATGACAGGGGTGAGGGGCAGCGAGTCGAGTGATGAGAGCCAGAGAGGCATTTTTTGAAGTGACAGAGTTACAGTACGGACATACAACAATTAAAAAATTTTTTGATCAGTTTGAAACTGTGGTGGTAGAAATGTAATTGTGGCAGGCCGCCACAGTTTAATACTTTAATGGGAAACACTGTATTTATTTCACATCGTATTTATTTCAAGTCGTATTTATTTGAAAATGACTTAGCCTATCAGTCAACATGGAAGGGGCAGGTTCCGCTATGATTGGTTGCTCAATCCATAGTTATAGCTCTTTCACCCTGTTCAGATTTTTGCACGGCCGCCATATTAGGCGGTATTTTGGTAGTGTATTGACAGATGCAGACTTCCCTTGACTATAACTGGCTTAATTATATTAATCTTGGTAGGTTTAAAATCTGGCTTGGTATAAACGAGAGAAATTTCTGCATAACCCAAAATATTTCCACCATGCTGATCGGTAATAATAATAATTTTGTCACATCTTTCTTTGCGCAGCTTTGGTCACCCAGAGACGCTCAATCGTCTTTTCTTTGGGCTACAATGCAGTCCAATGCACCATGCTGTAAAGATAAAATTTTCTTTTCCAATGTGCTTTGCTAATGCATTGAAACTTGCTTGGTAAGCTTAGAAAGGGACTAAAAAAGACCTTATGAGAAACAAAACATTCTGCCCATTCCTCATGTTATGTTGTTGTTGATATCGGCATGAGTAAGGCTACGTTTGAGCTGACAAGAACTGTTGACGCCATAAATATCTTCTTTATATCTCCTAATGACCTGAAAAACTGCAAAACAAGAACTATCTATCTTAACTGGTAAGCTAAATCACCTGACTTCTGCATGAGGCAAAGGCTCTGAGGGGGGTTGGGTATTAGGGAACGCCTATGCTTGTGTGTTAAGATATATACACTGCTCAAAAAAATGAAGGGAACACTTAATCATCACAGTATAACACCAAGTCAATTAAACCAAACTGGTCATGCTGGATGATGTTGCAGGCAGCATAACATTCGCCACGGCGTCTCCAGACACTTTCACATCTGTCACATGTGCTCAGTGTGAACCTGCTCTCATCTGTGAAGAGAACTGGGCGCCAATGGCGAACCTGCCAATTCTGGTGTTCTCTGGCAAATGCCAATCAAGCTGCATGATGCTGAGCTGTGAGCACAGGTCCCACAACAGGACGTCAGGCCCTCATGCCACCTTCATGGAGTCTGTTTCTAACAGTTTGGTCAGAAACATGCACACGAGTAGCCCACTAGAGGTCATTTTGTAGGGCTCTGGCAGTGCTCTTCCTGTTCTTCCTTGCACAAAGGAGCAGACACCGGTCCTGCCGCTGGGTTGTTGCCCTTCTACGGCCCTGTCCAGCTTTGCTCGTGTAATGCCCCATCTCCCGGTATCTCCTCCACACTCTTGAGACTGTGCTGGGAGACACAGCAAACCTTCTTTCGACGGCACGTATGGATGTGCCATCCTGGAGGAGCTGGACTACCTGTGCAATGTGAATGGGCTGCAGGTACCGCCTCATGCTACCAGTAGTGACAAGGGCACTAGCAAAATGCAAAACTAGAAAAAAATCAGTCAGGAAGAATAAGGAGAGAGAAATGGTCTGTGGCCACCACCTGCAAAACCATTTACTTTTTGGGGGTTGTCTTGCTGTTGCCTCTCCTGTCCATCTGTTGTCACTTTCATTTGCACCAAAGCAGGTGAAATTGATTCACAATCGTTTACGCTTCCTAACTGGACAGATCAATATCCCAGAAGTTTAATTGACTTGGTGTTATACTGTGTTAATCAAGTGTTCCCTTAATTTCTTTGAGCAGTGTATATTGTGTGCATTCTCTGAGAAAGCAGGAAGCTTAGGCGAGAGCTTTCTCATTCTGTTTGTTTCTGCTTGCAAGAGAAATAAAGGTCTTATTGTGTTTTAATCTGTCTGCTGTGGAATCATGTGGGTATGATTGACAACTTCAGCCCTGGTCATATTGAATTTCCCTCAGAATGCAAACAAGCCTGGAAATGTCTTCTAAATGTAGTTTTCCACCAAATAAAAGCTTAATTTGTGACGTGCTGGCAGGGACGGACCCAAATGCACGACGAGACAGTCTTAGAAAAGAAGGTTTCTTTATTGGGATTCCGGGTCGGATCCACACCGGGAAATCAAGTATAAAATAAACAATAATTTGTGGAACCCGCAGAGAGCTGGCACTGGAGATCCAGCGAAGTGGCCAGGAGTGGTCGTAGCCTGGGTAGGGTAGCTGAGTCAGGCGGAGGTAGAGCCAGGATCCACACTGGGAAGCAGGTGTGGCGATTCTGGACCGGGGTGGTCAGCTTGGGTCAGCAAGCTAGTGAGCGGGAAGACAAGTAACACGACAAGGACCGTAGACTAGGACAAACCGTAATACTTTGACAAGGAAACACAGGAACAGCACGGTAATATAACTAGTGTCATTAGAGCTGATAAGCTGCAGCTTGCGGGAAATGCATGCGAGATCAGCGAATTGATTGAACAATTAGGAAATGCATGAGGAATGCGGTGAAGGCAATTAAGTGTGAGTTGTGTTATTAAGATGTGGTGCAAGTAATAATGTGCAATGTAGACCCAATCAGGTAATGAACGCAGACATGATACAATTAGGTTCGGGGAAAACAGAGGAAAACATCAAGGAAGGAACGGGGAGCGGAGCGGATCGTAACAGTACCCCCCCGTCAAGGTACGCCTCCTGGCGGACCACAGGCTCTGGTCGACTGGGCCTGGCGGTGATGGAATTCCCGGATGAGGGTAGGGTCCAGGATGAGACGAGGGGCAACCCAGGAACGTTCCTCGGGCCCATACCCTTCCCAGTCGACCAGGTACTGGTGGCCTCGTCCCCGGCGCCGGACATCGAGGATGCTGGAGACTGTGAAAGCGGGAGCACCATCAATGTCCCGAACAGGTGGGGGGGCAGGAGTGGGAGCGCTGAGAGGGCAGGAGACTACTGGCTTGACCTGACTGACATGGAAGGTGGGGTGAATTTTGAGGGAGGCAGGGAGACGGAGCTTGAGGGTGACTGGGTTAAGAATGGAGTGCACAGTGAAGGGTCCGACGAAGCGGGGTTGGAGCTTGCGGGAGGTGCCGGGGAGGGAGAAGGTGGAGGTAGATAGCCAAACCTTCTGTCCCGGGCGGTAGCGAGGGGCTGCGGACCGGTGCTGATCCGCCAGGCGACGATTCCGGGAGGAGGTTTTGAGGAGGGCGTTGCGGGTGGCCTTCCAGACCCGCTGGCAGCGTCGGACGTGGGCGTCCACTGACGGAACCGCCACCTCGGCCTCCTGGGCGGGGAACAGAGGGGGTTGGAAGCCCTGGGAAGCCTCAAAGGGGGACCTCCCTGTGGACGAGCACACCAAGGTGTTGTGGGCGTACTCAACCCACGGGAGGAGCTGGGACCAGGAGGCAGGGTTGCGGGCCGTCACGCACCGTAAGGCGGCTCCCAGGTCCTGGTTAGCCCTCTCTGCCTGACCGTTAGTCTGCGGGTGGAACCCGGAGGATAGGCTGGCGGTGGCGCCGAGTGCGGTGCAGAATGCCTTCCAGACAGCGGAGGCAAACTGGGGGCCCCGGTCGGAGACGACGTCCGCCGGGATCCCATGCAGCCGCACCACGTGCTGCACCAGGAGGTCGGCCGTCTCGAGGGCGGAGGGAAGCTTGGGGAGGGGAACAAAGTGCACCGCCTTGGAAAACCGGTCCACCAGGGTCAAAATGACTGTGTTACCGGCAGAAGGTGGTAGTCCGGTAACGAAGTCGACCCCGATGTGACTCCAAGGACGGCCCGGGATGGGAAGGGGACGGAGGAGACCAGCAGGGGGGGAGTGAGACGCCTTACTCCTGGCGCAGACAGGGCAAGCGTGGACGAAGGCCAGGGTGTCCCGCCGGGCGGTGGGCCACCAGAAGCTCCTGCACACCAGCTCCATGGTGCGGTTGCCTCCGGGGTGGCAGGCCAGTCGGGAGGAGTGAGCCCACTCCAGGACCTGGGAGCGGACAGGGTTAGGAACGAACAGGGCAGAAGAGGGGTTAGGGCGAGGATCGGGATGCGTCACCTGAGCGTCCAGCACGATCTTCTGGATGGGCCACCGGACCGCAGCCACGACGCAGGAAGCCGGAACGATGGTCTCCGGGACAGACAGGTCGGCAGGGGAGGAGTGGATCCGAGAGAGGGCGTCGGGTTTGATGTTCTTTGACCCGGGTTTGAAGGTGATGGAGTAGTTGAATCTAGCAAAGAATAACGACCAACGGGCCTGTCTGGAGTTGAGTCTTTTAGCTGAATGGATATACTGTAGGTTGCGGTGGTCAGTCAGGATCAGGAACGGTTGAGTGGTCCCTTCAAGCCAGTGTCTCCATTCCTCCAGTGCCAGCTTGATGGCTAGCAACTCCCGATCCCCTACCCCGTAGTTGCGTTGGGTGGGGGAGAGGCGGCGGGAGAAGAAGGCGCAGGGATGGAGCTTGTGGTTGAGGGGGGAGTGTTGGGACAGGATGGCCCCTACGCCTGTGTCTGAGGCGTCCACCTCCACCACGAATTGGCGGTCGGGTTCCGGGCAGCAGAGGATGGGAGCCGTGGTAAAAAGTGCCTTGAGCTTGGTGAAGGCCTGATCTGCCAGGGAATTCCAGGCAAATGGGTTCTTAATGGATGTGAGGGTGGTGAGGGGTGCGGCTACCTGGCTGTAGTTCCGGATGAACCTCCTGTAGAAATTGGCGAACCCCAGGAACTGCTGCAGGTGCTTGCGAGTGATGGGCCACTCCGTAACAGCCTGGATCTTGGCCGGGTCCGGCCGTATGTCGCCCCTCTCCACCACAAAACCTAGGAACGAGACTGAGGGGGCATGAAACAGACATTTGTCGGCTTTGACAAACAATTTATTCTCCAGTAGGCGTTGTAGAACCAGGGAGACATGGTCTTGGTGTTCCCGTTGGTTCTGGGAGAATATTAGTATGTCATCTAGGTAGACAAAAACAAAGCGGTTGAGAAAATCCCTCAGTACATCGTTCACTAGGTTTTGAAACACGGCTGGGGCATTAGTAAGGCCGAACGGGACCACCCGGTACTCGAAGTGGCCCAGGGGGGTGTTGAAGGCGGTCTTCCACTCGTCCCCCTCCCGGATCCGTACCAGGTGGTAGGCGTTACGGAGGTCCAGCTTGGTGAAGACCCGGGCTCCCTGCAGCAGTTCAAAGGCCGAATTCAGGAGGGGTAGAGGGTATTTATTCCGGACGGTGATGGAGTTGAGGCCCCGGTAGTCGATGCAGGGGCGGAGGGAGCCATCCTTCTTCTTCACGAAGAAGAATCCCGCTCCGACGGGCGAGGAGGAGGGGCGGATGGTACCTGCTTCGAGGGAGGACTTGATGTAGTCCTCCATGGCCGTTCTTTCCGGACCGGATAGGCTGTACAGGCGGCCGGAGGGTAGGGGAGCACCCGGAAACAGGGAGATGGCACAATCGTAGGGTCTGTGGGGGGGTAAGGACAAGGCCAGGGACTTGGAGAAGACCCGGGACATGTGCCGGTAACAGTGGGGGACCCCCTTCAGGTCGACCTCCGGAACGGATGTCTTTATTTCCGTGCTAGAAGGAGGTTCCGCCGAGTGGAGACAGGAGGTGTGGCATTGGGTGCTCCAGCTGGTGACGCTGGATGTGATCCAGTTGAGCAGGGGGTTGTGTTCGTGCAGCCAGGGCTGACCAAGGACCAGAAGGGAGTGGGGAGTGCTGATGATGTAGAGTTGAAGGGTCTCACGGTGATTACCGGACAGAAGCAGTTGGATGGGAATGGTGCGGTGGGTGATGTGGGCCAGGCGGTGGCCGTCCAAGGCATAGGCGTTGATGGGACTTTCCAGTTCTTCCGTGGGAATCCCGGACTCGTCTACGAACTGGGAGTCCACAAAGTTGGAGTCGGCTCCTGAGTCGACGAGGGCCTGCACGGATACGGTGGCGGAGGCCGTAGTGCCCCATTTGAGGACCGCAGAGAGTTGGAAGCGGTTGGAAGCTAGGCGCGGTGTTTGGGTCTGGCTCGCCAGTAGGCCTAGGGTTGCTGACGAGCCTTCTCTTTTGGGCGCACCGGACAGGAGTTAAGGAGGTGATCCGTGCGACCGCAATAGAAGCATGCTCCGGCGGCCCGGCGTTGGCGGCGGCGAGCGGCAGGGTCGGACGTAGTGCCGCCCAGCTGCATAGGTTCCCCGGTCTCCGGAGGTTCGCAGGACATGGGAGCCTGATGGCGAAGAGCAGGGTGCGAGGATGTGGTTCCCAGAGGCGATTGAGTAGGAGCGTAAGCCCTCTTCTCGCGGGTGCGGGCGCGCAGACGGTTGTTAACCGTGATGGCCAAGGAGATGAGGTCATTCAGCGTGGGCCTGTCGTCGCGGGTGGCCATCTCGTCCTTCATCTCCTCGGAGAGGGCGGAGCGGAAGACGCCCTGTAGGGAGGCGTCGTTCCAGCCCGACTGCGCCGCGAGGATCCGGAATTTTATGGCGAACTCCGCCACACTGCGCTCGCCTTGTTTAAGCGCCAGGAGCTGCTGGTTCACGTCTCTCCCGCATACGGGATGATCAAAGGTGCGCCGCATCTCCCCGGCGAAGTCCAGGTACTGGGTGCAGAGGCTGGGTTGCTTCTCCCACAACGCGGCGGCCCAGTCCCGCGCCTCTCCTCCCAGGCAGGTGATCACGTACGCCACGCGGGTGGCATCAGCAGAGTAGGAGGATGGCTGCATCCGGAACGCCAGCTCGCACTGCAGCAGGAAGGGCTGGCATTTCCCCAGCTCACCTGAGTATCGTTCTGGAGGGTTGGCGCGAGGTTCCCGATGAGGTAGTAAAGGAGCTGGTGCCGGTGGTTGAGGCGGATCCTCCGCTTCAGGACGGAGTCCTGAAGTCTGGGCAGCCATCTGATTAAGCATGGTCCCCCATTGGGTGGTCTGTTCCACCATGCCCCGGAACAAGTCCATGGCTTCGTCCAGGCGGCGGCTTTGCTGGGCGATTTGGGTAGCCTGGCAGGTGAGGGCGTGGCGAATCTGTTCCGCGTCGGCTGGGTCCATTTCTGGTCAAAGTATTCTGTGACGTGCTGGCAGGGACGGACCCAAATGCACGACGAGACAGTCTTAGAAAAGAAGGTTTCTTTATTGGGATTCCGGGTCGGATCCACACCGGGAAATCAAGTATAAAATAAACAATAATTTGTGGAACCCGCAGAGAGCTGGCACTGGAGATCCAGCGAAGTGGCCAGGAGTGGTCGTAGCCTGGGTAGGGTAGCTGAGTCAGGCGGAGGTAGAGCCAGGATCCACACTGGGAAGCAGGTGTGGCGATTCTGGACCGGGGTGGTCAGCTTGGGTCAGCAAGCTAGTGAGCGGGAAGACAAGTAACACGACAAGGACCGTAGACTAGGACAAACCGTAATACTTTGACAAGGAAACACAGGAACAGCACGGTAATATAACTAGTGTCATTAGAGCTGATAAGCTGCAGCTTGCGGGAAATGCATGCGAGATCAGCGAATTGATTGAACAATTAGGAAATGCATGAGGAATGCGGTGAAGGCAATTAAGTGTGAGTTGTGTTATTAAGATGTGGTGCAAGTAATAATGTGCAATGTAGACCCAATCAGGTAATGAACGCAGACATGATACAATTAGGTTCGGGGAAAACAGAGGAAAACATCAAGGAAGGAACGGGGAGCGGAGCGGAGCGGATCGTAACATAATTAGTATATACAAATGTATTTAGGCTAATAGATAACTGTGAGCAGTTATTGCTCCAAACATTAATAATAATGTAAATTTTTATTGCATTATAGGCTACAGCCTGCCGCAGTGCAAGTGTAGGTTACGGAAGTGTTTCTACAGAGCGAAAATTAACATTATTATTAAGCATTATTATTACAATTATTATTATTATTAATAATAAAATTTCAAGCAAAAAAAAAAGTTCTGCAAAGAAAGATTTGACAAAATTATTATTATTACTGATCTGCATAATAATAGGTCCAAAAAACTGAAGTTATTCTTTAATTCTTAACCAATATTCGTGAAATTTGGATTGTAATAAATGTGAGGAAGTTCGGCATTAGGCTACAAAGGTTACTTGAATTTCACAGAACCGCTATTTGTAAATTTTAACTTTTAATTTAAAATTATACCACATTGCCAAACTGCTCTCTTTGCAAGAACTGGAAATATCATGTTATGATATGCAAGTTATGAAATGACATGCAAATTAAGACACATTATATGGGCACAGGGTACCTCACAAAGGTTTGCCATAAAAATGAGTATCAGAGGACACTTCCACGTCTGTTTGCATCCCATCGGAGAGAACAAAATAAATTGTAGGCTATACAGTCCACACCATAGTGTACAATTTTATGACAAATATGATTCTGTTACCACCGTAGACAATGCATTTCGTGTTTTTAGTAAATAGTGTATTACATTTAGCCGGAATGTATTAAAACCTGTAAAACTATGTCCAAGATGTCCAAGCTATAACCTAATAACGTTATAATAATCAGAGCTACCTAATAAGTGTATAAGAACCACCCTCTATTGCTTTTTGAGTATAGTCTATAATAGTTAAAAGGGAATTTTACAAATAGGCTAGCTGTTCTGGGAAATTTAGAAATAAAGTAACCTGTGTTATGCAGAAAGTTCTCACATTTATAACAAGCCAAATTGTACGAAGATTGGTTGAGAATTATGCAAGTTATAATAGATTTTATCAGAGAAATCTGTCAATACACAACCAAAATATGCGGAGCTTGCCCACCCTAATATGGTGGCCATGCAGAAATCTGAACAGGGTGAAAGAGGTATCTAGGTTTTTATATCTATGGACTGAGCGACCAATGATCAGAGCAATGACCCTGCCCCTTTCATGTTGACTAACAGGCCGAGTCATTTAGAAATAAATAAGTCTTGAAATAAATACACCGTAAAATAAATATGCCTTGAAATAAATAAAGAGACGTAAAATTTTAAAAATCTATTTAATTGCCTATGTATTTATTTAATTATCAATTGATTATTACTGACGGTTATTAATTAAATTTAGTCACATTTGGTCTTCCATAATAGATGACCTTCTGGAGGAAAAAATACAAATTGGCACCTTTGACAGCATAAGAGATAATAGATTTGGAAGATGCACAATTAGGGATTAATTAGTAAATAAATCTGGGAGGATCATGTTCATTAACACATTAATAACATAATGTTTAATTTTTATGTTTTTTTTGTCAAATTTCCTTTAAAGTGTGTGCTGTGCATTTGTCAGAATGCAGTCAGGGTTCATTTCTACATCTTAGCATTAAATGTGTGTGTGTGTAACCAAAATAAATAAAGGCTTACAATTTTATATCAGATTGGACTGTAAGAATACAGTGAATTCAGTATTAGAATGATCTTTATCTGATCTCAAGGGGTTTGAATGCCCAAAATGAAGATTGCAAGATGTATCTGCTGTGAAAATAAAACAAAAAAAGTTAATATAAAAAAACACCCCCAAAATCTGTATGAAACTATTCAGAGGAAAAACACGTTTTGATATAGATTGATTCTACTGAATTGTGAGTCTTGAATAATTTGTACTGCGTTCATGAGAAAACAACAAAGATCTGTAGTGGTTCGTGGCTGTTTTGTTTTCTTTTATTTTGCGGCTCTCGTCCTGCTTTCCCGATTGTGAATCAATCTGATTTTTTCCACGTTCCGTTTTGTGGTTTGCCGTCCTCATTATCTCATTATGGTTTTCACATGTGCTTCTACCTGCAGGGTATTTAAGTTTCTCACTTCCGCTTCTTTGGTGCTTGATTGTCTTACGACATTGCTTTCGAGCCAGGTATATCCAGGTTACTAGCGACCTCCTGATATTAAACATTGTTTATGTTCAGGGGGGACTTGTTAGTTAGCTACTTAATCGGGTATAGGATTTGTGTTTCCTCCTGGTAGTCTATTTAGCACTTTGCTGGTCTCTCGGAAACAGTTTTTCTTTTTACTTTCGTTTTGGTTTTACACTTCTCCGGCTCTGAGCTAAGGCAGCCAAGGGTGTTCTTTTATTTACAAAGTTTCCCGTTCTTGTGTCATTATTTGTGTTCGGGAGATTTAGTTTTTATTTACTAGTTTTCTAGTTCGCCCGTTTTTGTGGGTTTATTTTCGTTTTGGCTGTTTAGCCTTAAGGAATTAAGTTCCTGTTTTTTTCTTATTTTCTCGCCCTTAATTATTGGTCCTCACATCTTGTGAGCTGACTTGTTCAGATTCCTCCCACCTTCGCGTTTGAATCTCCGAACAATTAAGAAACCCATTACAAGATCAGAATTTCTGTTCAACATATATTTCTTTGAACTTGTAATGGAGAATACAATACATTTCAATGAGGCTGTCAATAATAGTTCAGGACTGACAGGTTGTTTTTTAATGTCAGTATATACATCATTTAACTTGTATATACTGTATACTATAAAGAGAAAAAACTTTTACTATTTGTAAAAAAATCTAAATCATCTAAATCATTATTACCATTAGTATTACTGTTTACTGTCCACAGTTTATTCCTCTCTCTTCCCCTCAGGTTGTGCTAAACCTGTTGTAACCATAATTTACATACCACTGTTGCTTTAATACATGCATATTAATGAGCATCCAGGACAATAGGCTCATATTTTAATTAGGTCAGAGTGGACCTGTATGACATGTGACAACGCATGGTTTCTATGCTATCGTTTCTTCTTTTCCACTCTCTGTAATGTGTATTTTACTTGCAAAAACTCATGAATGAGGTCGGCAGTGCTGTGACACCTGGCTACAATATAGCCTGTGTCAATATTTACTATTTTCAGTACAGATTGCCGTGGACATCCTCCATTCATGATATTTTGGCCAGTAGAAGACCAAGCGAAAGCATTATTCTGTTAAAAAGCTTTGAGCCTCTGTTTCAGTTGAAAACCATATTTCCTCTTTAAATTAAGTTTGGCCAGCTATTGAAACTATTCAGTTTCCTTGCTTCCTTCTTTTTTTGAAGATGTGCCTTATTATTGTATTGCTGTTTATGTCTGAAATCTGGTTTTGTGCCATTCTCTCTGTTTACAATAATGTTGAACTGTATTACTGGGACAAATACTCTTCTGTACCTATGGTAAATTTAAAATCATCCCACACCCTTGTCATCCCACGTGGAGATTCCGGTCTGGAGCATATATGGAGAGAGTTGCATCCCACAGTCAGAGATTATTCTTTTGATTCACAATTCCTGTAGACTGGACTACTGTTTTATTCCCACTAATTATATATATATATATATTGTGAGATCTTGCCAAAAAGGTTCTATTGTGCTGTCCACTCGTACCCATTTATTTAGACATTAATCTCAACATAGAAATTCCCAAGATGAAATATTTGAGTTTTAATTCCTCGCTTATTTATGATGCATTCTGTACAGTAGCCTGAGACAAGATAGTACAATATTGGCAGGACAATCAACATCCTCCTGTTTCCCCTGCAACTATGTGGGATGCTGCCAAGGCCACCATACGCAGTCATCTCATCTTATGTTCATTTTTTACAGAAGAGGCTGCTGGCCAAGAGAAGGAGACATCTTGCTCCTAGAACAACGGCATAAACAGGCACAGACCCAAACAAATTAGAATATTATTAGCTAGTGCAAGAGATAACATAATATGAATTATACAACCCATATTGACAAATTACTATTCCTCACTAAACAAAAATATTACGAGTTCAGAAACAAGTGAAGTCATCTCCTTGCATATCAACTGAACAAAAGAGCTATTAAAGCAATAAATATGTCTACTGGTGTTACCGCCTACGATCCTCTATTCATGAACAATCTTTATAAGTCCCAATACACTGGCTCAGGTAGTGACATCAAGTCCTACCTGGAGAGATCTCCCTAACAACTGTTTTGTGTATTATGAATGCGCTGTTTTCCCCAGTGGATGTCTGGGGGAGCTATTCAGTCAACGCCCCCTCCAGGCCTGGATGGGTACCCATTGGAATGTTATAAAACGTTTTTGCCTGAAATATGTTGTACATTTGTGTCCGCACCCAGTAATATGCTTTAAGATGGCAGGATGCCAGAGACTAGTGTCTATTAGCTTGCCTTTTATAAAGGATAAAACATTTTTTGAGAGTTCTTTTCAGCCAATTGGTTTTCTCAATGTACATTTTAAGATAGTAGCTGAACCACACACACACTGGAAACTACTTCTACAAACGATTAAACCTGACTAAATGGGCTTTGTTAAATTCAGATATGCTTCCGATAATGTACGACATGTTCTGAATATTGTAAGTCACCTCAGCAATAATAAAGGCCCTGTAGTTATTGTTTCCAGAGATGCCGAGGTTAGTCAAACTTTTATATTACAACCCACTGGCAGCACTTACTATGAATGGTCCACTCTCAGACATTTTCAGTAGGTGTCGCCAATAATTCCCCTTATATCACCTCTTGTTTTCATTAGTGCTTGAACCCCTGGCTTATTTCTAGCATTAAAGTTGGAGGCAGGACGCCAACATTGCATCTCTAAACTGACAACGTCCCTCTGTTAAGAAAAAAACAGGATAAAATCTATGGCACTGCCTTTAAAAATTCCATCCACAAAGTTTTTATAAGGCTTTAGATATGTTGGCATATATGTAATGCGACTTAAAAACATTGTTTAATGTAAATTACCCACCTTTCATCTGAAAAAAAACCACTTAATTTAACAGAACAGCCCATTGACTGTTCTGTCAAACTCCTCCTTTGGGAGAATTAATGTTATATTATATACGCATATCTGGCTGGTTCTAGCATAGGTGTGACTCGGTGTGAATTGGTATTGAATCCTTCACATGTTAACCAAGATAGCTAAGATCCATTTATTCATAACACTCAAATGATACTTATATAATTATATACTGTATATAAGGATAATTGTCCTGAGAATTGAGAATTTTGTTGTGAATAATAATCTCCTGGCTTGGAAAGATGCAGGGAATTACTTGCATATTCCAAACAGCATATTGGTGTAGTTCCCCATTGCTCTTAACCCTCTCATATAAGGAGAATTGGCCTTGTAGACTGAATATGAAAATTAATAATTGATGTATCATACTACTTATATATCATATCATACATTTTGAAAATCATTTCAAGAGATCACGCAGCTGACTCACATTTAATCAAGATATATTGCCATGGCAACTTACTCTGCACAGCTAACCTGGGGCGTATACTACAAAGAAAGTTTAACACAGAGTTTATTTGCGTTAGCTGGCTTCACAAAACCTAACCACCACAATCTGGTTTAACCGGTACTACGAACATGGTTATTATCAACTTGCTAAGTGAACACAGGCTTTGTTAATCAAGCTCTGTGCACGTTCCCATAAGGGGCGGTGTCTGCAACAACGAGCCTATAGCAGTACAGCACGGGCTGTACTCGACCAACGTAAGGCCTATTTCTCTCCTAGAGAAAAAAAGACTGATACGGGCAGATGTATTGGATGGATAAAACAATCATTAGAGCAAAACGCAACACCGTTTCCTCCAACAAAGCTGGGGAGGAGAAGAAAAAAAAAAGAAGATCATTGTGCAGGTTAAATTCGTTAGTTAAAGCCCCAGGGAACAAAGCATAAAATTGTTAAAATGCAGGTATATCAAACTTGAGTGTGTTATTAAGCAAAGAAAATGATATGATAAAACACTGCTCAAAAACAGCTGAATTAGCTGATCAGACCTGTATTAGGACTGTCGGGCGTGGTCGTAATATTCTAATGAGCATGCTTGATTGAGCTTGCTTCAATCCAAAAATCGAGGGTAAAGGTATCCTGTATCTCTGGAATTCAGAAAGTATTTATTTCCAATACAAGTATATGCATATTGTAGGTCCACAAGACCCAAATTAACGTAATTAGAAGCCAATCACAAATATTTGTTCTTAAGGCTACCTTATTTACCTTACCAGTCGTAACTAATAAATCTATACTCTCAGTAAGCTACATTATCATACAGTTTGTTTCTAATGTGACAACCACATTCTGGAGCTCCTAAACTTTAAACATGATACAGCATGCAAATCTTGCTGAAGTAATCACACCAAAGTTTATTCATAAACTGGGAGAAAGACAACAGATTTTGTCGGTCTCTAAAGCATTTTCCGGAACTCAGAAAATCTTTTGCGGAATTCAATCTTGCCCTGTGAAGAAACTCCCTTACTTATGCATGTGTATTTCTGTTTAGGAGTCTCTGCTCTTACTTTTCTGCTCGTGTCTACGAGCCACACTCGTGTTAGTGGGTTGTTTATTATTTTGCTACTGAGACTTTTAGTGGTCCTCACATTTGTGAGTGACTTGTTCTGTAATTGTGTTTTGTTTTGTCACGTTCGGCTCATTGTTACAAAGCCAAACCCTTACCCTGACACACTGTTAAAGCCAATATGATGCAGACACTGTCCATCAATTAATCCATCTAATATTGGTCTGGTATGATATACAAGATGGTCAATCATAGCCTACCTTTACATAGGCCTATTCTATGATAGCTGCAAGTAGGCTATGAAAATAAGACTAATATTATGTTAAAAGAACATGCACTGATTCAAGAATATCCATTCTTGAATAACATGCTGTATTTTTTATAATCATCTATTGGTGGTGCTAAACGTAAACCACCTTTTTTTCTAAACAAAGTTGCGTGGGAAACAAAATTATTAAGTGAAAACGCGTATCTTGCATACACGCCTCATTTTCATCAAATCTCCACCCCACGCATGTATATACTGGAGAGACGCTTAAAACAGCAGATAAGTCAAATGTCTGATTCACAAATACCTTAAACTACGCGGAATTTCGGGAGTAAGTCCCATTTGTGCATGCTTATCTCAACTCTGAATCAGGCCCATAGAATGTAATAAAATAATTTCAATAAATAAAGTAAGAATACATGGCCGGAGAGCTGTAAAGTAGAATACAGCGAGTAAAAAAATCAAAACAATGCCCTGGAACAAGCCAGTAAAACTTTCAGATAATGTGGGAGAGAAAATTCAGTAAACCAAAAAACCACAATTAAAATATCAGGTAAAAATATACTGGAAATGTCTTTTTAAAAGTGATTTAAAAGAAAATAGCGAATTTCCTAGCCTGATCTCGTCAGGCAGGTCATTGCACAGTCTAGGGGCCCTGAAAGAGAAAGCACGATCACTTTTTGACTTCAACCTAGACTGCGGAACAACCAAGAGCCTTTCCTGAGGATCTCAGGCTGCGCCTTGGCTCATAGTGAATTAAAATATCTGAAATATAAGAAGGAGCCAGCCGTAAGCGTTCTTTGAAAGTAATTAATAGCATTTTTAAATCAATCCTGAATTTCACTGGCAGCCAGCGAAGTGAAGCAAAAATGAGGATAATGTTCTGCCTTTTCTTTGTACTGGTCAGGAGCCTAGCTGCAGAATTTTGCACTAATTGTAGTACTAGATATGTTCTGGAGGCTAAGACATTAGTATGACGAGTTGCAGCAGTCAAGGCCCGAGGAAATAAAAGCAAGTGTAACAATTTCTAAATGTTTAAAAGATTAAAATGCTTTCATTTTGGAAAGTCTCCTAAGTTGGAGGAAACGTGACTACAGCACAGATATGCTTAGCAAGGCTAAGACTACTATCAAAAATAACACCCAGATGATTTCCACAGCTTGTTGTTATGTTATGTTTCTATTGAAATCACAGTCACCTGTGCTTTAAGAAAAGACAAAGGAGCCAGCACTATGCTTGTTTTGTTGTTTCCGTAGCGCTTGTTACCATAGTGCCCGAACTTAGGGATATTTTGTTTAGCTGTTTGCTTTTGTTAGTAGTAAATACATTTACAACCATGTTTGCCTTCAGTTTGTTTTTTTCTTGTTCAGTCACCACCCCAAACAGTGACCTCCTGTAAGGGTGAATATTGTTACCAGCAATGAGGTTGGTACATTTGTTTTTCTATGTGCCACTGTGCCCACCCTTCGGTACATTACTTGTGTTTTGCACAGGTAATGAATAAAAACGACTCACGATAAGTCACGCATGAGTACTAACAAATACACCAATTAGCACTATTTTTTTCTAATAACAAAGTAAAGTGGCATATTGGGTGGCCTTTGTCTCCTCTGGATCTGGAATATTCTAGTGCCTGCAGGGCTATATTCAACCCAGGCCCTGGAGGGCTGCACCATCTGTAGGCTTTTGATGCAGTCAGCACCTAACCCCCTGACTCGACTGATTCTTGTCCTACTTAAACAAGTTGACTTCTGAGAGATTTTGAGATGTCAAGAGAGCAGAAGAACCTGCTGGATTATGGCCCTCAAGGTTCTGAGCCCAGTAGCTCTGCCCCACAGTCTCACGCTACAAAGCAAAGTTGATAAGCTTCTGGTAACCTGGGTATTTTTAAAAAATTATTATCTGTGAGATTCTGACAGACTTTGATCACTGTTCCTTTTGAAATGTTTACATTTAGTTGTATTATGTAATAGATGCTCTTATCCAGAGCCACTTAGAGAATACTTTAAGGTTCTATGAACCCCAGAAAAATGTGCAATTAAACATAACAATTGTAAAAATGCCATTGTAAAATAAGCAATACTGTTGTAAACATAGTCAAACATTAGTGCCATACTGACGAGGAAATGTTGATACGTTATTGGTTAAAGAGCTTTACCATTAAACACAGGCATCAGTAGTACAGTAGAGAACAGGATAAAGAAAGGTTCAATTCAATTCAATTTTATTTGTATAGCTCTTTTTACAGAGAACTGTCACAAAGACACTGTACAGGGAACCAGAAGGAAAATATAACAAAAAACCAGGCCTTAGCCCCCCAACCAGCAAAACGAGGTAAAAAAACTCCCTGGTCAGGAAGAAAAAACACTCAACGGTTCCATCCAGTTCCTCCCCCTTTAATTACATTCAGCATTCCCCACCCTCTTGCCTCTGGTTTCAGAAGAGCAGCAACCCTACCTGGCCCCCAGACTGTAAAATGTGTATGGGCAACATTAAGGGATGTATTTTCTGGCAAACGGTGCATAGGCGCAGTCTATGCAGTGCATGGGGTACTTGGCGTGACCAGAGACGAGGAGCGCAGAGCTCACAGTGCCCTGCACAGGTGGAAAATGAGCTGGATTATTGGATTGAATATTTATCAGTGGTTGTGTTGCAGCTGGATTCAATCATAGCCAATCAAATGATCTCTTTTCATTCCCTTTTAAAAGCCGTGTGCTTTGCGACCCAGCGTACTGCCAATTTCCAACTCCCACTGCAGTGGAATCTATTTTGCATTGATATCGCAAAAATGTATATCAATGTAATAATGCATTTGTCTAAAATCACAAACTAAGTAGGCCTATACTTAATTTGTGTTTTAGTACTATTTTTTAAAATAGAATATTTAAGTGCAGTGATGGGCATCACATTGCGTAAGTAAATCAAGTCTACAAGTTGTCACTAAACTGTTAGGCTATATAGAAAAATGTGCTTTTGTATGGTAGCCTACAATGTTATAATAAAATGAAGTACACCATATACTGAAATAGCCCATGCAGAAACTAGCTTATTTAAATACTAAACAACCTTTAACTAATTATTTCACCTTGCAACATTTTGCATTGATATTATACTCAAATATTTTCACCAAAGGTGTATTTATTCATAAACACCATTGATCGCTACAACGATGCATCAAAATATTGAATATTAATATTAATTATTAGGAGTGAGAATAGTTTCTCCATTCCTCTTGTTCCATGTCATGTTTTTACGTTCACCCTGTCTGTCTGTTTTGTGTTGTGCAGGCTGGGCGCGGTTTCCCCGCTTAAGTGCCTCGTTTTCTCCCCATTACAATCCAGCCGATCACTCACCTTCCCCCGCTTGCATTCCGCACTCCCTCATTAGCTCATTTGCTCTCACACACATTCCTCATGCCTTTTGAATGAACCCCAGCGCATTCTCACCTGTTTTCCCTCTATTTAAGTTCCCCTCTTTGTTAGTTTATTTGCCAGTTCGTACCGTCTGTTTGCTTTGTGTTAGCTGTGGTTTTCAACCTCTGTTTGTTTGTTCGTTCTAACTAGTCTCAGTCTTGTTCCCCAGTTCGTCCGTCCAGCCTGCTTTTCTGTTCCTGCCCCGTCATCTGCCCTGCCCTCCTGTTACTCGCCAACCCCGTATCCTGACTATCACCCAGCTCCTCTGTTTGCTTGCCTGTCTGTTCTCCTCCTTCATAATAAATTCACTCCCCACTGAGTTTTGCCTTAGTTCACCTCCGAGTTCTGCTTTTGGGTCCATACCAGTTGCTACGCCATCACAGTATGTACAGTTTTTTAGCCTACTGTGAGTAGTCTACATGTTCATTTTCCATTCATAATAAGTTCCAAAAACTTCACAAATACTGTGGTTGTAACATTCATTTTCAGCTAGATTTGAGAGTAAATTTTAAAAAAATAACCCTCTGATATAGAGATGGATTTGAGTTTAGTATTTTACTGCCAAAAAGGTGATCCATTTCATAATCTAAAGTAAATTACAATGCCATACATTGCCCACTGGCACTGAAACATTAATGTGAGACGAGGTACAATGTAAAGCCAATTAAAGCAAAATATTAGATTGTTGACATCAGCATCGCTTTTTATGCGTTAGTTCCACCCCTCTAGTCAACACAGCTCCTTCGTTTGCCATATAGGCATTAGCTAGTTAGTGTAGACATCAGTGGGCCTCATTCATGAAACGTGAGCAGAACAAATTTGTGCGTAAATAGTTTGTATAATGTATATGTATTTTGGCATCAAATTTTTCATATCTGAGATTTGTTTGTACGTAAACAAACTTTACGCCTGCTCAGGACCACGCATACCGCATTGGTAAATTCTTAAATGCTGCTAAATGTAGCTTCTAAATGTCAATTAGAATACAAATTAATTTTTGTATTCCAATTGACTTTAGAGTATGCATTCTATGCAACTTTTTTTTCAGAAAAATATTGGGGAACGGTCATACTTACCCAAATAGCAAGGAATCAACAAATTAACATCAGATGAAGCATTGATTCAATGTTGATCTCTTATATGATCGTAATTGGCTAACGTTAACAATGGAAGCATGGTTTATCAGCTGAGACAAGATGCATGCAAACTCATTAGCTAATGTTGGCTATATCATAACGTCCCAGTGAACATTTTTGTGTTGAAAAAATGGTGAAAAGCCGTTTCGCGTCTAGGTGGAAAACCGACTAAATGTGTTTGAAAAGCGAATGTTTTTTAACTGGCTAGCATGTAGCCAGGCTTTAACTTGGGCTAAATTGACATGTTTATTTCAAAATTCCTCTCATTCTGAGATTTCCACCCCTCTAGATGTCTAGATTCCGGATTTTGCTCACTGGGGTTAGGCTACATGAATCTTGAAACGCCACCGAAACACCACCATTCGTTCCGCTCACGTTTAATGAATGAGGCCCACTGATGTCTACACTAACTAGCTAATGCCTATATGGCAAACAAAGGAGCTGTGTTGACAAGAGGGGTGGAACTAACGAGTAACCTAAATCTATGGAGATAATGATTTGCTAGATGTTTCAATTTGTTTATGAATTCATTACTTGTCAAACCCAACCACAAAAGATTTGACGTTCAACATGATTGAGCCTGATTCTGTCTCTGATTGAGCCTGATTCTGACTCACTCTTCACACTCAGATGAAGTAATGTATGTACACAAAATGCAGATGAAACATTCTGGCAACCAGTTGAGGGTCATGAGCTTCCAGTTTCGGCTGTATTGTTATGAAATGCAATCTCCATATGAGACACAAGAGGGGGTGATATGCTATATTTATAGAGTACTCAAGTGAGTCTGGTTTCAGAAGTAAATTCCTTACGGAAGATAGAATCGACTATTTCTTGAAATCTGATTTATAGAATGAGCCGAAACGTTCCTGGATTAGCCTGTGTGGTACAAGGATATAGACCATATATCGCATGTTTCAATATTTTTTTTTAAAAAGTAATGCATTAATGATTGTAGTGCGACTTGTAGTCTACTTTAATAGACTGCATATCCAGTACTGCAGCGCACGGGTGGTTCTCGACCAATAAGATATCATAATCTTGTCTTGTCTGCTCTGTGGCAGATGGGAGTAGGCTACTGCTGCTGAAGATGAGCTAACGTTAGCTTGCTAAGTAGAGAAGCCCGCCCAACAAGGTCAGAAACTATGCTACGGTTAACTACATAAAGCAATTATAGCTTTTAGTTCTTCAAGCTAAATAACTAACATTAGAAAAAAGTGTTTAAAAACGGAGCTGTGTGCTACTGCTGGCTAACGTTCTATGACAACGTCTGGAAACAAGACTGCACGTTCAGAGGGAATTTTGGGATGTGGAGTTTTTAAACAGTGCCAGCGCTGGTATGTTCACAAAAAAAAAATACTAAAACGTAAAATGTAGTCGAAGCTGGTCCAGAAATAACTACATAGTTTGCGAACGGGCGTTGAACAATCCGGGAAATTGACGGTAAGACATAATCAGTAGAAATGGTTTAAAAGTAAGCTTTAGTTAATGTCTACGCTCTAAATGAATGGGGAATTTACTTCCGAAACCAGCGTGACGTAGTGACTTGAGTACTCTATAGGCTTTAATGTATAATGTCATGAAGTTGTTTTCGGTACAATGCAACGAAAATAATGTTCATTCTCTGAGCCAAGTTAATTAGCTATATCTTCCACTGCCATCTGGCGCTAGCCAGCTTGCTAACTTACATTCGGTATAAAAGAAACTTAAAACTGGAAGAGACTGACACATATTTACCAAGGAGAAGTATAGTGTATACCAGCAGACAAGCAATTAACTTTGTAATGGTGTTCTTACAAGCATTTGGTTGCAAGTCTCAACATACAAAAACTGGAGCCCTGTATATGCGAGGGTTTAGTTTGAATGAGTCAAATGTGACAAAACAAAACATGATACAGAACAAGTCACTCACAGAAGCGAGGACCACTAAAGGTGTTTAGGTACCCAAAATAGTATTAACGAAAACAAGGGACGAAAAACTCCCTGGCAGTAGCTAAATAATAAACCACCCACTAAACCGTGTGTAGCTCATAGACACGAGTAGAAGGGTATGTAGCTCCCTCTAGTAATAGACGCGAGGCTCGAGGTCTTGATTAGAAAACGGGGCTTTATTCCAATGGTGGTCAACCCGTGAGAACTAGGGTTGCAAAAATAAGAAAGAGAAAATAAGAAAAAACAATAAATAGATGCATGTACAGTATGTCTTGTGCTCACAATTCGTAGTTCCACTACAGCTATACAATCGGTAGCTAGCTAGCATATTGGGCTAACACATTAGAACGTAAGTAGCTAACCATATAGGAATGAATGACAAATCAACACATACCTCGTAGACTGCTTACTATTTAAGAGGGGCTAAATAAATCTTGCTGCTGTAGCTTAGTCTTCTTTCTTCTTGATTAGCAAACAAACTTGTAACGTTATGGCAATTCAACTTTATAGGTCAGTAAAGTCAACCTTTACGACACTCTTCATTTGTTGCTTTTGGCGCTTAGCTTACAAGGTGTTGGTGTAACTAATTACGTGCGGACACTGCGGCTGCAGAGATTAGTTCCACCATCTAGGACTACTATATTATAGGTACTAGGAACCAAAAAATAACAACATGCCTACTAGAAACCTACTAGAAACATAACTGACAATGTGAGGCAGTTACAGGGTAAGGTTAAAAGACTCTCAAACAGAAATACAGGAGCAAAAGCTCGAGAGAGGGAGAAAGAAACAAAGAATCACCTTCGGAACGTAGACTATAACGCACGATAAATAGGTGAAAAATAAATGAAATCAAAATAAACCTCTCACTCTCCCAATAGCAGAGAGTAGTAGGAGAAGTAGGGAAAAAGATATAATCTTTCTTAAGAAATAAGAACCTAACCAACCCTGACTTTGTGAAGGCACTATATGACGAAGAAACGCCAGGAAGCAGAAGTGAGGGGTGAACCGAGAGGTGAACCGAATAATTAGCGGGGAAAAGGAAAACAGAAATTATCTGGAACATAGAAATTTACCAAATTAACATTATAACCCGAACATAAGCATGGCATGCTGAGTTTCCTCAAGCCTATGTGCTTCGTCAGCTAGCTAGGTCTGCAAACTCTGGGAGTAAGGTTAAAGGGGAACGCCGGTGTTCTGTTGATTTATCCATGGAGTTGTCCTACCAAGGGTTATTGTGCATGTGCACATCACAATTGCATAATTTTTCTTGTGTTCGTGAGGGTTGGTGTAAGGTTTGGAGAACCAAACGCGACCGATAAGGGATCTAAAAATGTATCAGGAAGATATGCCACAAAAGCAGATAAAACCACACCAGGAAAGGAATGAAAAAAAAAAAAGAATGACAACTGAACTGAATACAACCTCAAAAGGAGACGAGACACGAAAATAGCGAGTATAAATAACAAAAAAACCTCACGCTCTAAATCAAGAGTGCACACGAGAGGTTGAAAACCAAAAGAAAAACCCAGGTAAACGGGTGAAGGAAAAAAATAGAAAATCAAGCCTGTTACCTAATCTCTTGTAGCAGAAGAGCTGAACACAAAAGGTAACAGGTCGAGAGAAATTAGGATAAAGCAAAAGATTGGAAGTGAAAAAAATAACCCAATCTAATTCTAAACAATAACTGGACTTGCTGCATTTCTTATTTGTACAAACCAGAAATGTAGTGACCGAATTCGTTTGTAAACATTGCAAAGACAATATCGAAGTGCAGGAATACGGGAGTCCTGAGCTATTTATAACCAGCAGGAAACTCAAAACAGGTGTGAGGAATAATAGCCGGGCGAGATCCAAACACCGGAACAGAGGCGGAAAAATTCCGATAGATCGCCCCGCTGCACCAATAAGAATGACAACTGTAGAAACAACCGAGGTAGCTAATAACCATGCCTGTTTAACAGCACAGCACGCCCAGTGTTATGGGTTGTGCCCTAGTGCACCCTCTGGTGGCCTGTTTCTCTCTCTCTGCCCTTGATTAGATGCACCTGTGGCGGGCCATATAAAGATGGCTTGAGTGAGCTGTTGGAGAGGCTCACTCCACCTAGGCACCTGTTACCAGGAGGACCTCCTGATTTTCCCGTTTTCCACTGCGATGTCCATTTCATTGCTTTGTCCATTCATCGTATCCTGTGGTTTAATAAATACGTTTCTTGCATACACCTTTTTTCCTCAGTTTGCCTATGTTGCGGGTTTCATCCGGGTTTTGTTTTTTTGTCCCCTAGACGCATTTTTTTTATGGGTGAGTATGTTCTCATTTTCTCGCTTTTTGTCTCACTCTCACTTATAGTGCTTTTGGAACTTTTGTCTATCTTCCTACCCCCGAGTAAGGTAGTCGTCGGACATGTCCTGCTGGCTTGTCACTTTGTTATTTTTCCTTTTTTGTGTTTGGTGGCATTCCTGGGGTCGGGGGTATGCTTTGGGACGCTATGGTTACTCAAATAGTTGATCACATGGTTATGATTAGTCAATTCATTTTCCATTAGCATTCTGGGTTTGGGCTCGGCATCTCTACCGAAGACTAGAAAGGATATTAGTTAGTTTAGGGTATCTCTAGTAGTTCGATAGGGATCTGGGGTTAGTGAATTTAACGTTAAACGACTTGCTGTAGCTCCAGTGATTTACACATGGGTTTTTTTATTGTGGTATTATCTGTGTTTAAAACAGAGAGTGAGACTTAGTGAGAGGTGAGTATTACCATCCATTTTTGCATTGTTGTGCATTCGCACGATTAGTCTTATTCTTAGCTGTTGAGCCGATATTAATGGGCACTCATGCAGACACATTGTAGCTAGGTTTTCTCTGTGTAGACTACTTTCTACTACCGGATCTAGGCCGATTCTTGTGTGTGCTGTTGTGTCCTTATTACCACTACATTTTGTGTCTGACGATTGTTTCGATAGTGTTTCTCAGCAGAATGAGCATTCGTGGTGAAATACGGTGGCTATAATAGCCTAGGTCTACTGTGTTGTAACTTTTTTCAAGTTACGGGATGAACATAATTGTATGTTTACGTACATGGTGGTTTGTGATAATATTGCTAAACTTGCGGATGCGCATTATTGCTTTATATTCATTCATTAGTTACTGTGTGGATGATTCGGTGCAATATTGTGGCGTGGCAGTATTTGTTAGTTGAGGAAGCAGCTTCATGTATAACTACACTGTCTTGGCAGTATCTGTGACGCCTGTCTCTATGGGTCCTACAACCTCGGCTGAAAAGTCTGAGAAGCCCAGCAGCTCTGTGAGCAAGTCCTCTGAGAGAGTTTGATTTTATTGCAAAAAGCTTAGTCACATTATCGCTGATTGCTCAGAACTTGCCAGAAAACATAAAACAGAAAAGTGCAAAATCCGTTGGTCTAATAGCCTCTCTGGCGATATGCCAGAGGACACAGATCTCAGCGATACTTTGTGAATCCAAAAATGTGTGACCATTCTGATTCCTATCCTTCAGTTGTGCAAGAACAACATTCTGTTGTCCTGGTGAAGATACAACAGTTAATAATAAGTTAATATCTGCTCAAAAGACTGACCCAACATTTGCTTCTCAGTCCATACACTCTGATCAGGACATTAATGGTCTGCCCCAAGGATATTTCCTTACAGATGGTATATTAATGAGGAAATGGAGGCCCCGTGATGTTCCTGATGAGTGGAATGCGATTTTACAGATAGTAATTCCATCTAATTACCGACATGAGATCCTGAGTGTAGCCCATGATGCAGTAGCTGGTCATGTAGGAATTAACAAAACATATCATTGCATCCTCCGTCATTTTTTTTGGCCTGGTTTAAAGCAGGACGTGAAACGTTACTGTAAGACCTGTCACGTATGCCAAGTTACGGGTAAACTGAACCCAGACTATTTCTCCCGCAAAAGCAATTGTGAAGGCTTTGATTAAGTTATTTTCTGTGTTTGGGCTTCCTAAGGTCGTGCAGAGTGACTAAGAGTCCAATTGTATGTCACGTGTCTTCTCACAACTCCTTCAGCAGCTCCAGATCAAACATAACATCGCCAGTGCTTACCACCCTGACAGAATTGGGGGGTGTGACTAGATTCAGCTGTATATTACACTGGTAAAGTATGGAACACATGGCTGGCTAAATGGCTGTAAGTTATCAAGGGTCTGAGCTATCAAACGAGCCCCAAACCATCACTCTGTTGCCAGATAAGGAGTAGATGTGGATGGATCACTAAAAGGGTTATTTCTCCTAACTCATCTTTCTATAGAACTCTATGGGGAAAAAAGTCAGGAAAAACAACCCTTAAAGTGAACTATCCACATCTACTCCATATCTGGAAACAGAGTGATGGTTTGGGCTCATTTGATACATTAGACCCTTGATGACTTACAGCCATTTCGCCAGTCATGTGTTCCATACTGTACCAGCGTAATTTACAGCTGAATCTAGTCTCACCCCCCCAATTCCTATAGAGATCAATTCAAATGCAGAGAGGTTATAGTATCGCTTGTAACAGTACCTGAAAATAAGTTATTGAGTCTTTTGATGTTGATGGGTCACAGACTTCAGGAAGTAACAGCATGCAAAGGATATGCAACCAAATATGAAATATGATAAAGCAAAGGGTATGAATACTTATGTAAATGAGAAATTTAAGTTTTTGATTTTTAATAAATTTGCAAAAATTTCTAAAAACATGTTTTCACTTTGTCATTATGAGTTATTGAGTGTAGATTGATGGGGGGGAAAATGAACTGAATCCATTTAAAGATGAGTCTGAAATGTAACAAAATGTGAACAACTTGAAAGGGTCTGAAAACTTTCCGTATCATCATCTGTCATCTTATTTTAAGAAGACAAAAGAGAGGAACTTGGAAATAATGGTGACAAATTTAGGAAAAGTGAGGTAATGGGGAGGAACCGAGAAACACAACCAGCCCCTATGGAAGGAACTGAGTCTTAAGTCCCACAAAGGGTGGAGTTGGGGAATAGTATAAAAGGGAGCAGGCTGTAAGACTTAGTCAGAGTGCTTGGGGAGAGCTTGAAGGTTTGAGCTGGTTGTGTATGTATTGATCTGCGCAGACCAGCCTGGTTCATGTATGTTATCAGCTGAATGATATTCCGAATTGCATCAAACTCTGAAGAATCGAGCTTATTCTTTGAAGAAATACTGAATAGTGTGAGAGGGCCTACCAGACCATCTGGCTCTGTGCTGGGCTGCTTTTTCCCCACATTAAATTGGCGAGCCAGGGGAACTCGAACGCCTGGACGGAACCGCTGTTTCTCGGTTCAACGGTGGCCAGAAATAAATACGGTAAGCAGGCCTTTTTCAAAAAATCTGCATGTACTTGTTGAATCTGAGAGCAGTGTGTATCCGCCTGAGCCAAAGTAAATACGAAGCCTCTCCTCCAAAGAACCTAAAATTCTGAAGTAATCGTAAGAGGAATAGAGTCTGATGTGATGTTGTGCTTGATGTTTCTGTTGTATGTGTATGAATAGAAAGATTGAATAAGTGAATGTGAGGTGAAATGTTGGATTACTTAGGATACTGAAAGGGTGTTGGCTCGCTGTCTGCGCTGTATTTGCTGGAGAGTTGTTTTATCTTGTGTGGATGCAGAGCAGACAATGAAGGTTCAAGGGAACTTACAGCGCCCTACGGCGCTCGGGTGGGCAGCGGCCGTCTGGGGTGGGCATCCGAGCCACTTATTGTGTACTTGCTGCCCCCTGGGGTTTCCGTTCATCCAGCATTTGTCTGATTCACCGGGTGCTCATTCATTCAGTTGTTTTGTTTGAAGTGTCGCTGGGGAAGAGTTGAGTTGTGTGGTTGTTCAGTCTGGTGTTACATTGCTGTCATTCTACACCACGGTGGTCTCGTGCTGCTGTACAGCTTGACCTCTGGCATAGCCTGTCAGTCTGTTCAGGGGTCCGTGCCGCCTAGGGGTGGACTTGGCGGTTTGCTGTCCTTTCACGTCCTGGTGCGTGCTGCCATACAGCATGATCATTAAATTAATCGGTCGGTCTGTTTGGGCCATTTAAGGGGCGAGATTAACTGTTGGCCGTCATTTTACGTCCTGGTGGTGTGTGTTGCTGGGCAGGTGCGATCACTGAGGTGGTGCAGTGCCATGTTGGTCTTGACCACGTTGGTGGCTGTTCAGACACCAGGGACAAGCTTGACTGCGTGTTTCTACCCGACTGGCTGTTCAGCTCACCCTCTCGAGGAGGCCCCAGTGGGTGTCGTTCAATTCGGTGGTCTGTCTGATTCACTGGCGTTCACTCGCTCGGTTGTTTTTGTTCGACAGTGCTCCTCACTGTGGGTCTACGGGGTGGGACGTTTGCTTGTCTGCTTGTCACCAGTTGACATTTATTCATCTGTTCTCCCTCCTGTGGCCCCGGTGGGTGTCATTTAACACAACCGTCTGTCTGATTCGCCTGGTGCCGTTCATCTGTCTGGTACAAGCAGACTTTCAAAGTATACAGTGGTTACCGTTACTAAAATGACTGTGGACAGTGGGAACACTTGGTATAATCTTAGATCGACTGTGTGACAATCCAGACCATGTGGCAACGATACCACTTACATCGTTCTTAAGGATACCAGAGGGATTTGCTGTTCCAGGGCGGGACAGAATGCTACTGGATTCACGACCGTGCGTCTCCATTGTGACAAAAACAGTCAGGTGGGAAACGAGCAAGTGGGCTGACATCAAAAGGGTTAAAGAATCTGACGGCTCAGAAAAATTGACCTTTGAACCAGGTTCACGCCCCAAATATAAAGCAGGAGTCACAGTAGAGAGGATAATAGTGCTGGTTAGGACCAGAGAGTCAGACGAAGAGCCGGAGATTCCTAGGTCCTTAGCGACCAGTGCCAGACAAGGATACATGGGGACAAAAGTAGGAAAAATGAGGAAGAGTAAGAGAATCGCAGAAGTGGGAGTAACAACACCCATGGAAAGAATAGCAAAGCAACACCCAGATCGCAAAAAGCGGATTCAGAAGTATATGAAAAAATGGAATAAAAGAACTACAGGTGCCCAGCAGTGGCCGAAAGAAGGCACCTTTGATTCCGCCTGCTGTGACGAGGTGGAGGCTGTCATAAAACATCACAAACCCAAAGACATGAGTGACAAACGGGAAGGCAAGAGAGCAAGGGAAAAGGAGGTGATAAGATGGTTTCAACAAGGAAAATAATAGAGAGACGGTCAAAGCAATACGAGGCATAGTAGAAGGTAAAGGCAAGAAACTAGAACAAGAGAAGGAAAAGGAGCCCGAAACCACAGCACATTATCGCATGTTAAGTCCACCACCCTATCCAGGTGAAAAGAATACACTTATAATTTCCCATGACTGTGACCATTAACGCAAAAGAGGAACAATAGAGATGGAAGGACAGGTGGAATTTAAGCCGCTGCAAGGAACGGAACCCAGGAAGAACGAACGGTTCAACCACTGCAGGATGCCCGGAAAGGAGTTGCAACACACGCTCAGTTGAACAAAGTATTTTCAGGCCAGGGGAAAAAGCAGCACATGTGAGCAAATAGTTAGGATCAACAGGAGACCAACAGGATTATGCTGAAGTGGAAGCTAGAGAAAAGGAAGAACAGAAAATGTGCGTAAACGTGCCTAAGGTGCGGTACACCTCCACCCCAAAAGTAAACGAGGAGCAGGGCATGCCCTCAGTCAGATCCGACTACTCCGCTACCTCAAGTAAGAGGGAAGAACGCGAAGAAAAGGAAGAAGCCCCAAAACCAAGCACGAAACAGATTGTGTGTGGGGAGATGAAGAGATAGTACAAGCAAGATATAAAGAAAGTTATAGACTCGCAACACAGTATGATGCTCATGACGTCCCAACAAAGCAGGTTTTTGAAACTTATGGCATATTGGTTGCGTTTAACCCCCCAAGACTTGATGCTACAACACCAATGGAAGAGTTGGGAGCCATGGGTACGAGCTCAACTCTGCAATACTGAGGAATTTCGCGAACCATGGGGAGACACCCTGCCATGCAGGACTATGAAACTTTATGAAGCATGCTGGGATGATGTTATCAACAGGCGCCACTTTCCAATTGAAAGTCATGCTATTTACATAAGACCACCAGGAACAGCATCTGCGGTAACATTGCAACCGTCTCTACAACAATGGTTCCAAGGTACAGAGTCTATCCCACATGTGACGTTGTTAGTAGAAAGCTGGGAGTCACACGACTTGGGACCTATGGTTAAGGCAGCCTCACAAGTGCTGGAATGGATACCGACAGCAAACCAATACATCCATATTTCTCCAGATAGACAGTTCATTACAATCTCAATTAAAACACATGACAACGGACAGACAGAAAAGGTCCTGTTGAATGATAGGTTACCAACACAGATGCCCATTTTGCCAGAGCACGACACATTGTTGCAACAGGTACCAAACGATGTGTGGTTCAAACACAAAACAGATGTAGGCCGTGTTAGATCAGCATGACCAGTGCGTATTACACTAAAGCAAGGGGCTAAGTTACCATACCAAAAGCAATACCCCCTTAGACAAACAGTAGCTGGTATGGAGCCCATGATTGACGGCCTGCTAAAAAGCGGAGTGTTAGTAAAGACTGGGAGATCATGCAATACTCCGATTTTTCAAATCAAAAAGCCACATTCGAATGACTATCGGTTGGTACATGACTTAAGAGCTATCAATTCCATTGTTGAAGCAGAAGCATCCGTAGTCCCAGACCCGCACACATTACTTTCCAACATACCACCAGACACATGATGGTATACAGTAATTGATTTGTGTTCCGCTTTTTTCAGCGTACCACTACATCCGGACTCACAGTACCTTTTTGCCTTCACATATCAAGGTCAGCAATATACATACACCAGGCTGGCGCAAGGATATTGTGAAAGTCCCTCAGTGTTCAACAGAGTGTTGTTACAAGACTTACAGCATGTAAATATAACTAGCACTCTCATCCAGTATGTGGACGATTTGTTAATCTGCAGCCCCACTAAGGAACAGTGCGAGAAAGACTCAGTCGCTGTGCTGACAGCTCTGGCAACGGGAGGCCATAAGGTTAGGAAAGACAAATTACAGTTTTGCCAGCAGACAGTTGAGTACTTGGGAAGACAATTGAGTGGTGACAACAGACTTATTGCACCTTCACATGTTGAAGCCGTCACTAAAACTCCCAAGCCACAAACAGTCGGACAGATGCTTTCTTTCCTAGGAATGGCAGGCTACAGTAGACCATGAATATGCGACTATGCTGTAATTACATCACCGTTACGAGCATTAATTAAAGCGACAGGACAAACTAATAGTGCAGCCATATTGTTGTGGAATGAGGAGGCGGACGGGGCTTTCCAAGCCCTGAAGCATCACATGCAATCAGCCCCAGTACTTGGAAACCCAGACTGTAAACCATTCCACCTGTATGTGGCTGAGCACTCAGGCTTTGCATGTGCAGTCTTGATGCAGGACACGCCCACAGGCAAACAACCATTAGCCTATTATAGCACAAAACTGGATATGGAACAAGGACTACCACCATGCTATCTAGGATTGGCAGCGGCAGTATTCGCCTACCAAAGAGCCTCCACTTTGACAATGGGCCACCAAGTAACACTATACACGTCCCATCAACTACATGCTTTATTGACTAGTCCACACTTTGTCTTGACCCAGGCTAGGAAATATGGCTACGAAGTAATCTTATCCACACCAGACATAGACATCCAGCGATGCACGACCGTTAACCCGGTGACCAGAATAGTTATACTAACAGACGGTACCCCCCATGACTGTGTTGACAGGACAAATGTTTTCCTTAAAGCTTGTGACGACTTGTATAACCAACCCATTGCAGCGGACCTCACATAATTTATTTCCGGTTCCTGCTTCAGAGATGAAAAAAAGGAACACATGCAGGTTTTGGCATAGTACAGTTGAACGCTGATGGCACTTCCGAGTCATGGTTGTGTTTTGTGTTCTGTTTATTTTCTGTTACTTTATTATTTTCCTTACATGTGTTTGTTTGTGTTCATTAGTATTATTGGTTACGTTCCCATTTGACACTCCACTTCAGTTCCCTTGTCTGTCTACGTTTCCATATTATCCTAGAATCCACTTCCTGTATTCATGTTTGCACATTTCGGTACATGCGGGTTTTCCCCTGTATTTCAAGTCTCGTTTTCGTTTCTTCTTAACTAATTATTATTGTACATACACTAATCCAACTAACATATTTATATTTATATTTATATACTAATGATAACTAATAGATTAATGTGTACTAATGAATCACATTTACTAACATTTTGTACTAACGTCACTTAATTACTAATCACTCTCTTGCTCCGCACTGCAGCTGTCATTCTCCCTTAGCTTTTCTATCTCAGCTCTATTCGTTCACCTGTGTCTAGCTCCTTACTTCTCCCGCCCACACTTGATTCCCTTCCCTGGTGTATATAGTCTGCCTTCCACTTTTAATCTTTGTCAGAACGTTGATCTATTCACTGTGCCGATTTTTTGTAAGCCTGTGAATTTGAGATTCTTGAGACAACCCTTCTGTACAACTTCGAGCCTGCCTTCTCCTTCTGCTTTGTTTGCCATGTCTTTCTGTTTTTTTTACTCTTGCTACGTTTATTTTTACTACCTTTTGGATTTCGATTTTGTACCATCTTAACTTTGATTACCTGGCTACTGATCTTGGACTGTGAATAAACTACGTTTTTGCCTGCTACCTGTGGTCTGCGTTTGGGCCCTTCTCAGAACATCACACTGCAAAGGTGGCACAACCATGCTCAGCCTAATTAGCAGTCCTAACAGCAGCATGCCAAATGGCGGCGAGGCAGCGTGTCAACATTTACACAGATTCGGCTTATGCTTATGCTGTTTGTCATGTATATGGTACTATCTGGAAACAAAGAGGGTTTAATAGAGCAGATGGCACACCTATTACACACGGGAAAGCAATTTCAGACCTATTGGAGGCCATGAAATTACCTAAGGCGCTGGCCATTATAAAATGCCCAACACATCAAAAAACAAACACTTTGGTTGCCAAAGGCAACAATTTAGCAGATGAAGTAGCATGCCATGTGGCAATAGGACTAGCCAGTATGACACCAATAGTAGCAGAAGAACCAGCTCCCACAGGGGACTTGCTCTCCCTCATTGAGGCGCAAGATAAAGCAGGTGTGTACAAACACAGTGTTTGGATAAAAAGAGGAGCGGTGAAAACACACGGCGGTGTTCACGGGATTGTAGAGAGGACACTTTGTAGCACCAATTAGGCACATTCCAGCACCTGATGGACCATTTAGACACATAATGATAGATTATGTGGACATGATTGAGCAGGTTCAGAACCAAAGATACATAATAGTGATAGTAGACAGATTCAGTAGATGGGTAGAGGCAACACCCACCAATAGTCCAGATGCCAAATCAGTGGTAAAGTTTTTGTGTAAGGAAGTGTTTCCCAGATTCGGGATCCCGGATAAAACCAGCTCATAGCTCATTTCATAGCTGAACTGGTGAAAGTCACAACTAAGATGTTGGGCATTAGACAAAAGTTCGGGTGTGTGTATCACCCACAGTCACAAGGGATGGTGGAAAGGGCAAATGGCACTTTGAAAGCACAAATAGCCAAAATATGCGCAGACGGAAGAATCAATTGGTTAGAGGCCCTACCACTGGCACTAATGAGCATAAGAATGCAAAATGCTAACAGGCAGACTAATGCCAGTACCTTACTTAGGAGGCCCATACAATGACCCTGGGCTTGAGAAACAACTTGAAAGTGAATTGTCAAGTTATGTACAGCATCAAACCTTAATACACAAGACAAGTTTCCAACAGGTAAAAGGAGGCACTGAAGGAAGGACGAGCAACATTTCAGAGGATCTAGGTGGAATACGCCCAGGAGACTGGGTTTATATTAAAGTGTTCAAAAGAAGGTGGAGTGAACCCAGGCGGGAAGGACCATACAAGGTGGTCCTAGCAACTGTCATGGCACTTAAAGTTCCAGGTAAAACTGTGTGGTTCCACCTCAATCACTGCTGTAGGGCAAGAGAACCAGGATGTGTCTTTGAACAGGTTAGAGACGATTTGGAGGCAACAAGGGAGGATGAGGAAGGTGCACCTTCAGCGAGTAGGGAGGAGGAGGAAAGAGGCAGAGAGGAGGAGGTAGAGAAAGGCAAGGGCAGAATAGAGGAGTAGGAAGAGCAATGATGGGAGTGTTGTTTCTGATAATGAAAATACACCCTGTAATGCCAGCCCCACCAAGTGTTTGGAACACCAGCGAAATGGAAAGCCAAAAGGAAAGTGAGAGGAAACTTGGTGGGATGAGGGATGAGCAAACTCGCCATAGAGCAACTTCAAATACACCACGTACCTGGAATATAGAAACTAACATGTTTTACCGATGGCTGGAATACTGTGACTCAAGAAACATGTATAACATGCTACAACACTGGCAAAGTTAGAAATCTCCAGGTGAGACCGCTGCCTTACACCCAGGAGGACTGTACCCTCAGGCCAGGAATGTTACCTGAGTTGCATGCTGCACTATATGGCTGTCCCAGGGACGGCTACCGGAGGGGAAACAACAACTCAGGAACAAAATTAAGATATCCTCAACCAGAATAAATGCCAAAACCTACGTATTCCAACTAGCAATGAAATGGTGGGTGTACCTCCAGGTGTCACCATATTGGATAATTTCCGCTCTGTATTGTACGTGACAGTGTGCTTCAGACAGTGATACAGCACTATTTGCAAAGCAGCGGGAACTCCTCGAGTCTGCAGATTGCCTGCCAGAGATTGAATAATTAGTGACCCAATGTGTTCTACGAGGGATGTGGCACCGCTCAAGTTTCGAGAAGTAGTCGGGAACTGATGAGACTGCTGCACTAAAAACGGACAATGGGACAATACAACAGCCCTGGTTCATGGTGCCTGACATCTAATGGGGCACATATCCAATGGCAGATGTATACTGGTACTGTGGCAGAGATACACAAATTAAGGCCACGTTGGAAGCAAATTGGAAAGTGATATGCTTTCAAGTTAGTCTTTTACCTAGACTCTTATGGTGCAGAATACATGCTTAAGGTTCGGAGAACCAAACGCGACCACTAAGGATACTAAAAGCGTATCTCGAGAGATATGCCACAAAAGTGGAAGAAACCATACCAGGAAGGGGGTAAACAAAAGAACGAGCAAAACTTCCCTAGCACAAGTCAAATGATTACTACCTCAAAAGGAGGCGAGACTAAAAAATAGCGAGTATAAATAACAAAAGAACCTCACGCTCTAAATCAAAGAGCGCACACGAGAGGTTGAAAACCAAAAGACAAACCCAAGTGAAGGGAATAAATAAATAAATCAAGCCTGTTACCTAAGCTCTGTAGCAATAGAGCTGAACACAAAAGGTAACCGGTTAAAGCAAAAAGATAAAGCAAAAAATTTGACGTGAAAGAAATAACCCAATCTAATCCTAAACAATAACCGGACTTGCTTGCGTTTCTTATTTATACAAACCAGAAATACAGTGATCAAATTCCTATACTGTTTACCGACTTGGTTTTGTTAAGAAGCTTAGACTATATCGAAGTGTAGGAAGACGGGAGTCCTGAGCTATTTATAACCGGCAGAAAACTCAAAACAGATGTGAGGAATAATAGGCGGTCGATATCCAAACACCGAAACAGAGGCGGAAAAAATCAGATAGATCGCCCCGCTGCCGTCAATAATAATGACGACCGCAGAAACGGCAGAGGTTGCCAATAACCATGACACATGCTTTCTTCAGCGCTTAAAAACTTGCAACACAGTTCACGTTAAATAGATTTCTTCTAATGAGATAACGATGTTCAGGTGAGGTAGTTGGAGGGACCACATTTTTCGAGTTAATCTTAATTTACACAATAAACCTATAGTTAAGTACATAAATGAGTAAATAACAATCATCAGCATAATCTTGTTAATGAGACAACGATGAAGCAGTACAGAAAGTAATTAGCAAATCACATTGTTTTAAAAAGAAAAGTTATCTTAATTAGCATGATAGACCAATTGAGTTAACATTGCATGCATATCATTAGATGAAAACACCTGAAAGGTAATTAACAAATAATTAATGAGAATGTATCATTAATGACATGCAGGTAAGATAGTTAAACACATTAGTTTTAGTCAGAGTTCATCTGCACAATAGGCCCAGTGTATTTCACAGATTGCATGGATATCAATGTTACGTAGAAGATTAGCAATATCTATTGAATAATTTCATAAATCATAATTTTATTTTAAAAAACAGCTGAGGGCCAAGTCTTCATTCATGGCAAAAGGAACAAGGGACTTAAGCTCAAAAATCCAAAAGGCTTCCCTTTGGAGTAAAGTAGCATCATGGTTACCCCCTCTATGATGTACAGGAATCCGTTCGATACCAAAAAAGGATAAATCTATAAGAGAATGTTTAGCCAATTGGAAATGTTGCGAGACAGAAGATTTGTCGTCACATCTACGGATAGAACTCGTATGCTCTATGATTCTAGTCCGTAGGGGGCGTGTACTTTTACCAATGTAGAGTAAAGTACAAGGGCACACGAGAATGTAGATGACATGAGTGGATTTACATGAGGATTTACATCAGTTGCTTGATTTTATACGTTTTAGGTGTTTTTGGATGAGTAAAAGAATTACATTTTGTACATCGGAAACAAGAGACGCAGGGGAAATGACCTTTGGCATTAGATAGAGTTGCAGAGGTAGTAGGAACAAATGTGTCAGCCCGAACCAGTTTGTCTCTCAATCTAAGGCCTTTAGAACAAACAAACATAGGAGGATCTAAAAACAATTCTTGTAGCAGATGATCACTTCGTATTATATGCCAATGATTTAAGATCACCTTTTTGACATCATCAGTAAAAGGAGTATATGTACTTTTGAAAACACAAGAAAAAGTTTTTTAGGTTCCGAAACAGACTCATGTAATGTAGTGTTAGGTAAAAAAAGGTGCTTTGTTAAGAGCCAATGACGAGGGTAACCACTAAAGCAAAAGTCATTATAAACAGTTTGGGCTTGGTTTTCAAAATCCTTCAAATTAGAACAAATGCGACGAAGACGCACGAACTGACTATAATGTAAACCCCTTTTCAAAAAGGATGGATGGGCACTTTTTGTTATGTTCTGTATTTCTGTCGGTTTTGTATGTTTATTTCATTATTATTCTTGTTATTTATTTTTTTCCATACATCAGTGCATTCCCCTCTGTTCGTGGGTTGTCCGAGTCTCATCTGTGTTTGTTTACCCAGTCTAGTGCATGCAGTATTCGGGCAACTTTTTCGGGATTTTCCGACTGTATTTCCATCGTCTCGTTTTCTGCTCGGGTGCTTTATTAGTTACATGCACTTTACTAATCCCATTAACATAAATGTATACTAACAAATTAATTGTCTGTCTTATAGTTAGATACACAACAAATCTTTTCTACCTGCATTTCTAAACTGCTTCTGACCTACCTGTTAAATTTGTTCCAGCTGTTTATCCTTAGAGATCTCACCTCCTCTGATTACTGTGCACACTCCGCTCCTACTCGAGCCCGTTGTTTGTCATGCATGTTTTCCGAGTCCCTTCCATGTATTCGTTCTTAGGAGAACCCGAGTACCCTAGTGAGAGATAATGGTACTGTCCCTCGGACATTATTACCTGTTCAACTGTTTTGGAATAAGCGCTCCCGTACACCCTCTCATTCGGCCTCATCTGGTCACTGCCCTCGATAGCCGTCCGTTGGGCATCGGGATCATTAAAGAGACCACGGCTCCCCTGACTATGCATGCCTTCCACGAGGGCCATTTAGAACTTATTCAGTTAGTTTTAGTTGATTCCCCAGATTATCCTATAGTTTTAGGGCATTCGTAGCTGGCCCGGTAGAGCCCACACATTAATTGGGGTGGTGACAAGGCTGTCATTCTCCAATGGGGTCCCGCTGTCGACTGACGGTTCCCTTCGCAATCTCGTGGGCATAGCCATCGCTCGGAGCTTAGTCAAGTCAGTGACTTCAAGGATGCTAATTCCCGGCCTGATCAAAGCAGTTCTGTTCCTTTCTCCGAGGAGAGCAGGGAGCGCATCGCGGGGATAGGGGCGTCCGATTTTCCCCTGCCAGTTAAAGTATCGGTCTGCTCCCGCAAAGGCGTTTCACGACTCCCACCCTCAGGTCTTTTATGCCCTTCATCCAACCCCAGTCGTTCTGGGAGGCGCGTTCATGCGGCACTTCCGCGCGCCACGGCCAAACAAGAGGTTGCGGCCGACAGGTGCCATCGTTCCACCGTCCAGGTCTCTCGGTTGAAACCGATGCTGGTTAGCGCTCTCACCCCGGCTGACAAGCCGCCCCCTGGCCCTTGGAGGAGGGTCTAGTTTACACTGCTCGGAGCATTTTGGCTGAAAGAAACCTGGGGAGAGGTGTTCCTAAGTTCGCGACTGGTCACTACCACCAGACTTTGCCATGCCTCTGCAAGCCCTACTGTTTTACATTGCAAGTTCCATCAGCCAATAGGGTAAAGGTATTGCGATTGCAAAAAATACGATTGCAGCCCGCATGAAAAGACTGCCAAAATTCTGTCGATAAACCCGAATGCAGAGATTCGTAAAATAAGAGACGTACATGCGTAGACAGTTTTGAGCGCAAAAAATATAATTGTATTGAATACTTAATTATCTTCTTTATTCACACCTTTTTTCATTTACTGATTTTTTTATGCATTCACACTTTTCCAATTTACGGTTACAAACCGCAGTTTACATATACGAATCTGTAATTTACTTTTACAAATCTTTTTTTTGTACATACGTATTGTAGCGAACACGGAGAATGAGGGAGGGAGACAGCGGCTTGCAGTTCCGAATCGCTCCAGCTGAGCTTCGTTTTAATGGTGCTACCTTACCAGCTCTGAAAAGAGCCGTTGGAATTCCTGCACAGCAATGTTCTCAGCTCGGAAACACTCTTTCACCAACAAACGAATCGCTTCAGATACTGCTTTATATAGGAACTAGTCGGCTGTGATTGGCGCACACACTTACATATTCCTAGCCAATCACAGCCACACATAACAGACAGTTACAATTGACACAATTAGAACACACAGCACGCTATTTACATCTATGTGGACATCGACCGGGTAGCGGCTCACTACCCGGTCCCAGCTGGCCAGCCGGCAATTCCCAGGCCGCCACAGTATTTTTGGCAGTGATTTCACTCCATAATTGTCCCTTTAAAGCCGGAGCATTCTAATCTCGAAATAGTTTTGAAGGTTTAATGTTTAATATCGCTGCCGTCCAATCACTGATTTTATTTATGAAAACTGCTAGTTACAAAGGTCAAAATTAGCTACAATGTCTTATGATTGGTTCATGGGTTTAGTGGGGGTGAATTTAGCCTACTTCTAGATCGCTAGATAAAACCGCTCGAAAAACAGAATTCTCCAATCTCCATTTGCCTCATCGCGGAAAGAAGTGTCTCTTCTGACGACATCACAGCAGCTGAGAGAAAGTCAGTCAACCCCCGAAAGTAAGAGGGATTTATGATCACATTTAACCATACATGTTACTTCAAAAACTATATTATTTTGTATAAAATCCGGTTTTTGTACCGCCAATTTTCTCAGATTGTAACGTGGAATTCGCTAACGTTAGTGTAAAGCTCTAATGGCCCTGTCACACTATTGCGTATCGTACTAGCCTATGCCAGCGTATGAAAAATATCACTCATACGCTGATATACGCTGACATACGCTAGGGGTACGTTAGGCATAGGTTGTATACGTTTCAAGCACGGTCGCATACGGTGGCATACACTGGCATACGGCGAGGCACAAAAAGTTTTTTAAGCATGCTTAAAAATTTTGTGCGTTTTCGGACGTATGGTTTATACGCTAAGCATACGCTAGGCATACGCTGAATACGCTAGAATTACGCTAGAGGTACATTACTCATAGGTCGAGTAGGCTGGTCATACGCTGACATATGCTGACATGAAGGTGTACCGTACAGCTAGCGTATTGATAGCGCATTGATAGCGCATGAGTAACGTACTTCTAACGTATGTCTGACGTATCTGCAACGTATATAGACATCTTGGCGTATGCCTGACGATTGAAAGTAGCAGAGGAACCTCCTGAAGCACTGGGCCAACTCAGGTGCAGGTGCAGTTCCATGGCAAGACAGGATGATTTAGAACAATTGTATAGTTTAAAGTCAAGTGTAAAGTGCAGTTTATTATTCTAGGGGGCAGGTATAAATTACATATCATTTGATGTATTATAAAAGTATGAAAAACACCAGAAGTAAGTTTAAAAAACGTTTATTCATATGATCAACTGATCATTAATAATGGCACATGGTAATAATGGAAATAATGGTACATAGTAGGGATGCAAATTTTAAGGAATTTCCTTAATCGATAGTTGTTAACCTTAACAAACAATCGTCGATTAATTGATAACATAAAAGCTAAATATAGCTTATGATAGACAGAATACAAAATGCATGTTATATTCCTCAATCAAAGATTTATTGTAACATTTGAGAAACAGGCATTATTGTAGCATAACAAAAATAGAATATGAAGGCGTGTATAGGCTACTTTAACAGAAAATAAATTGCGCTCCGTCTCATCTGTTGCAAGCGAATCCGTTGCTCCGCTAGGCACTTGCAGCATTAACATAATCGCTCTTGAAATTGAAAGGCGACAGTTAAACTAGTCGACCTAGCCTAGAACAGTCAACTTAAAACATAGGCTATTATGTTTTGAATAGGCTCCTCATATGCATAATAGATAGACCTACTTATTTTTATTCAAGAACATTTAAGCATTTCTACGTGGTCGGGAATGAGTCGTGTGCGCAGCCTGTTTATTAGCTCTCGAAATCCCTCACCGTCAACGGTGCTTATTGCCATCATGTCCTTTTCAACCATGTTGCATACCCTCTGAGTAATAGCCTACAGTCATTAAAGAGTCAATACTTCTTTCCTGGTTGTGGTGGTGCGTTGCGTTCCCCATCCTGAGAACCGAGAATGTGGAAAGGCCGCCGGCTTTATAGGCACTTTGTCACGTGATATCGGTACGCTGGACGCAGATTACGCTGGCCATATGCTGGCGATCCGCTACTCATACGCTACTCATAGGTTCGATACGGTAAGTATCCGAACAATTCTGTATTTTCAAGGGCTTTTTGTGCGTATGAAAATTATTTTATGAATTTACATACGCAACTCATACGTTTCTCTCATACGCAATAGTGTAACAGGGCCATAACGTTAGGAAGCTACACAGTGCGAACGTATAGCCTACTTCTCCCAGCTCGTTTCGAATTATCATTTTCATTTAGGTGTCTTATCTACTAGCTAGCTATCTGAACAAATACAAGATTTCATAGGAGACATCGGTATCAGTGAGAATAGCTGTCAAATTAATTTAATTGGCTACAATAATTCACATGTTTGAGTTTGTTTTACATAATCTTTCCCATGGGGGCGAAAGTTATGTAGCTACTGTGTACGTACCTACCCCTCTGTAATGTAATCTAGCTAGCTAGCTACATGCAATCTGATAGGAGTTTTGTTCAATGACTGTTTAAAAAACGTCCCATCGCAAGATTAGCGTGGGGTTAGCTTTACAACCTAAATAAACTCAAAACTCGGTTGTTTTAATTAAATTGACCATTAATCCACTTCTTAAAGATAATGTGCAATTTTGGCCACTTGTTCTAAAAGTGGCGCTGATGAGCCGAACACACACCCCGCCGTGTTATGTAGCACCAAAGAAGAAGAAGTTTAGTTTACGAATCGCAAGTTAAGCGAGCGTGAATCGACACGGTGAAAAACAGCGGAATATTTGTCTCAAAATTCTGTCCGTAAATCCAAGCAGATCAAGCGTGTCCTTCGATCTGAAAAAGTAGATTCACCAGTTCGCAAGCCAAGCTTTTGATTTGTACATGTGAACATTGGAAACATATCTGTAAATGTTATTTGCATTTGTGAATATAATTTTTGCATTCATCCAAATGATGATTTACGAAACACAAGTTGAGAGGTTTGTGTGTGGATGGAAAACACATACCTGTGGATTATTTTTACGAAACACAAATTGAGAGGTGTGTGTGTGTGGATGGTAAATACAATTGTGGATTATATCTACGAACACAAATTGAGAGGTGTGTGGATGGTAAATACAATTGTGGATTATACTTTTGTGCTTGTTTATTTTTGATAGAAATCTACCTCCATACGTTTTTGACATGAGAAAGATTAGCCTGTTTAGACAAATTTCAAGACAAAAAGACTTAATTCAGTGGAGCCAATTTCACTGATGATTTAGGTCTGTTGATTCAGAACAATCTATTGGACATTATGCCATTTTATTATTGTGGTAGGTGGTTTTAGGCGATGCCGGCAAGAAAGAGAGTGTACTTGTGTGGTTTGTGGAACCGGCACAGCTGTCGGAAATCGTGCAATTGGTGACAAATTTTTATTGATTGTATCGATTAACCAATTGCCTTGATTGTTCGACAGTGAGCCCGAGAGCATAAAGAAGCCTTCTGGGAGTTTGACGGGAGAAGAGAGGCGGAAGACTGTCTGTCTCTCTGTATGTATGTATGAGTGCGTAAAACCCTTGCGGGAATCGCACATCGATTGGGAATTCAAATAAAAACCCGGTTCTCTCAATTAAAGTCTTGGATTCTGTCTCTGCACGCGAGCGGTGGTTTAAATCATGCCTAGGGTGGCAAAATGATCAGAACCGGGGCTGCCTCAGCATGTGATAAATAGTTATGTATCATCTGCAAATTTAATTACCGTGCTTCCAATATCCTTATCAAGATCATTTATGTAAATAAGGAAAATCGGAGGACCGAAAACAAATCCTTGTGGGAAATAACTCCTATTAACTCCTTAATTATCACTGACTTCATTTTGACAAAGATTTTCTCATGTGGTACATTATCAAATGCTTTTTAGAAGACCAAATAAATACTGTAAGCCTGGTTACAATCAAAACGCATTGCATTTCCTCGAATAAGTCTACGGGGTTGGTTAGGCCTGATTTTCCACTCAAAAGGCACATTGGCTATCCCTAGATGTGCTTTTTTCTTCAACATGAATTATAAAAGAATGAATACTGGGTCACGCTTTACATTCACTCCACAAGGCCTTCATCCAAACAGAATAGTATTACTACTGCCCATTCATAAACAACTACAGTAAAACCAAAGTGCTAGTTCTGTGGAGGTTATGATTTACCAGAATTTGGTGTAAAGGTTTGTATTAGCACCAGGGCCGGCTCTGACCAATTGGCTGCCCTAGGCAGGATTTTATCTGGCGCCCCCTTGCATCACAGTTTATTCACTACCAATAACATGCACTCACACTTTTGTTTTCACATTTTTCTTTTACTGAAAATAACCCACAAAATCAAACAACATCAAAACAGTGAACAAGTGACATTATTATTATAGATATTTACAATATATTATCTTTAATATATATATTAAAGAAACCAGTAGCTTACTGCCATAAATAAAGTAAGGTAAAATATAGAAGAAGAGTGTATGACCATTGGGTGTTAGTCTATTAGTAATTTTTTTTTTACAAGAATAAAGATGAAAAACTTAAAAAGATGCATGTCTGCTATACTGTACATAAGATGGGCATGCATACAGG
The DNA here is from genome assembly GCA_022702515.1 of Ilyophis sp. 1 JC-2022. Classification (NCBI taxonomy): domain Eukaryota; kingdom Metazoa; phylum Chordata; class Actinopteri; order Anguilliformes; family Synaphobranchidae; genus Ilyophis; species Ilyophis sp. 1 JC-2022. The sequence continues at coordinate 19,765,271 of CM040406.1, read as the reverse complement.
CAGGAAATTTAATTAAACATTATTGTCATTACAATGAAATGTAGATTTACATTTACAGTCCAAAAAAAGCAGTAAACTGCAGTGTAATACTAATATAGCATAATGGGAAAGCTTATTTGGCATTAACATTAATGATATGCACTTTAAAACACTGATGTAACTAACTATATAAACTAACTTTAGAGATTATGAACTGTAACACAACAAACCAAAGGCTTACTACAACAATGAATTATAAAGAAGATGAAAAGGAATAGCATTTTGATTACAGGGTAACCAGATGTCAATAAAAATGTAGCCTACAGTATGACACAGGACTAACACCTGCTGAATAGACCTAATTTCCCTGATGATGACTGGTACTACAGTTCAGGCCCGGCTCCACGGTTGGGCCTGGCCCAACCAATCACAAGCTTGGCCCACCCTGGCGATTTGCATATTAACTACAGCGTCTCTCTCCGACGTGCGGAAGTCGAATGAGATGCAGCTCACGCGCTTGGTGTTCCACTTGGGCATAATTCAGTAATACAAATGTACAAAACAGGCAGTACAACTTTTAAAATTATGCGCTTGATCTTTATGATTGACAATGTACAAGATCCTACCTCTCATTTATAGCCTAAACCAGGGTTTATTAGCCAATCAGCGTGGATACATTTGCATTTTCATAAGTTTGTAACATTGTCAGGGGAGGCTAGCCTCCCTTGGTACATCAGCCAATCACCATAGCTTACACAACACAAACGCGAACGTGACCTTACGTGTGTTCGACAAGGCGAACGTTCGCTAACATATTCAACGTTTTACGGTCTTTGGTGTTTTGAGCCCTCACCGTTGACTTCAAGGCAGCGACTTAGCAGTAAAGTAGCTTGGTTAAAATAACGTTAGCTAGTTATGTTATTCTATGTTCTCAGGTCCAATTAACGTACCAGACAACTAAGCTAGCTGCCTTACCCATACGCTAGCTAACGTTAATTGGACCTGAGAACATAGAATAACATAACTAGCTAACGTTATTTTAACCAAGCTACTTTACTGCTAAGTCACTGCCTTGAAGTTTAACGTACCAGACAACTAAGCTAGCTGCCTTACCCATACGCTAGCTAACGTCAGCTAACGTTAATTGGACCTGAGAACATAGAATAACATAACTAGCTAACGTTATTTTAACCAAGCTACTTTACTGCTAAGTCGCTGCCTTGAAGTCAACGGTGAGGGCTCAAAACACCAGCGAGCACGTTTTACCCGTTAGCTTATGTTCGCTTATGTTATCCTACTGTTGGCGTTGTTGAACGCACGTCTGAACTAAACGTTTTTCCCACACTGCACCGTCATCTGATGTTGTGCGTTGCTCAGTGCTAACTAACGTTAATTATGGAAGGGTGAGATATTGAATATCTTGTGGAAAACAAGTTTACAAAGTTACCATTCCAACAACAAATTAGAATAAAAAACGAGGGGAGACCCACTCCGCCCACATTGGAAATATTGTGGCGAGCCATGGAGTCGGAGTCAGGTTTGCTTGAGGGTATAATAATTTATTGAAGAGCACAATCTCTTATTACTTCCTTCTCAGCGTACAGGCAGAACAGACTACGCGCGCTGGACTGTAGCCAGCTTTATAGCCCCTGATATGCAAATGAGCATGCTAACAAAGGCGACCTCTAATAGGTGCCCTGCAGCTCACCTTAACCAATCACACGTAATCCCCTCAGTCATACTCAAAAACAACCGTTGGCTTCGCTTGAACATTCTCTAGAGCGGACCTGGTTGAGCGCATGCTATCACATTTAGCTGAACTGTATACGACTGTTGTTTATCACAACAGTCGCCGTTCTGGCGGGAGGTTGTATTCAAATGTTAACCGCCATTGTTACTGTACACGTCAGAGCTTTTGAACACGCTCTGATCATGTGATTACATCAACCATCACTCGTGCACTTGGTCTGCACAGCACAAGCACACATACACAATTCGATATACACAATAATTTACATCACTCGTAATCGCCCCGGATCGCCACACTGCCCCCACCTAAGGGGTCAGCAGTCCCCTGCGACCCCTTAAACTGTCCGCACTCACGCACAAAGTCCCGGAAACGGGCAGGAGTTCTCCGTTGGCGAGAAGGGCGATTCGGGCCCTCAGCTGCCGCTGGGTTTTCTGGTGGAGGAGGGGTGGGCGCACGTAAAGCGGGCTGATCCTCGCCGACGCCCATCCCCTCCTCAACACCGTCCCGGAAACGGGCAGGAGTTCTCCGTGGGCGAGAAGGGCGATTCGGGCCCTCAGCTGCCGCTGGGTTTTCTGGTGGAGGAGGGGTGGGCGCACGTAAAGCGGGCTGATCCTCGCCGACGCCCATCCCCTCCTCAACACCATCCAACAGTGGCCGGTAAGGAGCTAGACGGTCCCGGTGAAGCACCACCAGTTTCCTTCGGCCGGGCATGCGCACTCGATAGACCACCTCGCTAAGCCGGCCCACCACTTCACCAGGGCCCCGCCAATGCGACTGCAATTTCGGGGACAGACCCTTCTTACGGATCGGACAGTAGATCCATACCTTGTCTCCGCTGGTGAAGGGCTGCCCCCGACAGCGCACATCATACGCTCGCTTCTGCTTAACACTTGCGGCGGATTGGGCCTGGCGGGTAAAGCTGTGGGCGGTCTCCAGGCGCTCGATCAAGGCCCGTGCGTACCCGGCCTCTGACTGGTGGTGCTCCGTTGGTCCGGGCGGGGCTCCGAACACCAAGTCGACGGGCGTCCTCAGCTCGCGCCCGAACATGAGCGCAGCGGGGGAGCACTGACTGCTTTCCTGCACGGCGGAGCGGTATGCCCACAGGACCAGGGGCAAATGGCGGTCCCAGTCCCGCTGGTGCTGGCTGGCTAGAATTGCTAACTGGGTGGCCAGTGTTTTATTAAAGCGTTCAACAAGCCCGTCGCTCTGGGGGTGCAACGCCGTAGTGCGGGTTTTGGCCACTCCCAGCCGCTTACACACAGCCGCCAGCACCCGCGACTCAAAATTTCGCCCCTGGTCGCTGTGTAGCTCCTCGGGGGCTCCGAACCGGGCGAACATCTCAGTTACGAGCCTTTCCGCCGTCGTGTCCGCCGATTGGTCCGGCACCGCGTACGCCTCGGGCCACTTAGTAAAGTAGTCCATGGCCACAAGCACGTAGCGGTTGCCGGACTCGGTGACGGGGAAAGGCCCTAAGATGTCTACCCCGACCCGTTCCATCGGAGCTCCCACGACGTACCGCTGGAGGGGGGCTTGCGACCGCTGCGTCGGCCCCTTCTTGGCCGTGCAGGCGTCGCAGCAATGGACGTGCAGCTCCACGTCCCGGCGGCAGGCAGGCCAGTAGAACCTCCTCCGCAGTCGGTGCAAAGTCTTGCTGATGCCAAAGTGCCCCGCCCCCACAGAGCCATGTACCAGTCCCAGTACCTGGGGGCGGAGCGCACGGGGCACCAGCAGCTGGAGGAGGTCCTGGTCGGAGCCGGGGGCCTGCCACCGCCTATAGAGCAGCCCACCCTGCGACGTCAGGCTCCCCCACTGACTCACGTAAGCCTTCACAGCTGGGCTACTGGCCGACACTTCCCCCCATGCAGGCCGTGCCCCCGCCGTGACCCAGCTCTGCACCTGCTGCAGCTCGCCGTCGCCCTCTTGCGCTAGGCGCAGGTCCTGCTGGCTAAGAGGCAACCATTCAAACTCACCCTCTACAGCCTGAACCTGGCATGCTATCGCCGTCACCTGCTCTCGCTGCTCGGCTTTAGTGCAAGGCCTACAGTCCAGCTCTGCACAGGGCCTCCGGGAAAGCGCATCTGCATTACCATGCAGCTTTCCGGGCCTGTGCTGAATCTGGAAATCGTACTCCTGCAACAGCTCGAGCCAGCGGGCTACCTGGCCTTCCGGATCTTTAAAATTTAAAAGCCAGGTTAGTGACGCGTGATCTGTCCTAATGAGGAAATGGCTGCCTTGCAGGTAAGGGCGAAAATGGCGAACCGCTTTGACCACCGCTAACAGCTCGCGCCGAGTAACGCAGTAGTTTCGCTCTGCCTTGCTCAGCGCGCTACTGTAGTAGGCTACCGCTCGTTCCCCGTCTGGTCCCACCTGGGAGAGTACGGCCCCGACTCCGACATTGCTAGCATCCGTGTCGACGATGAATGGTCGCGCGACATCCGGATATGCTAGAATGGGAGCCGCCGTTAGGGCGTCTCTCAACTGGTCAAAAGCATTCTGGCAGTCCCCTGTCCACTCGAACTGTTGACCTTTATTGGTCAAGCGATGAAGCGGACTAGCCAGGGTGGCGAAGCTCAAGACAAAGCGTCTATAGTACGACACTAGCCCCAAGAAGCTCCGCAGCTCACCCACATTGCTAGGCGTCGGCCATTCCCGCACAGAAGCCACCTTAGCTGGGTCAGTGGCTACACCCTGCTCACTAACGACGTGCCCCAAGAAAGCTGTCTCCCTCCGGAGCAGCTGACACTTTTTGGGATTGAGCCGTAACCCAGCCCGGCCAATCTCAGTAAGCACGTCGTTTAGATGAGCGAGGGCTTGCTCGAAGTCGCTGGCGTGTACTAAGAGGTCGTCCAAGTACACGACACAGGAACTCCGCGGGACGGACGACAGCACCCGCTCCATCAGTCGCTCAAAAGTGGCAGGGGCGTTACAGAGCCCGAACGGCATGACCCGGAACTGCCACAACCCTTGCCCTATGGTAAAAGCTGATTTTGCCCTCGCTTCCGGGGACAGCCTTACCTGCCAATAGCCACTGCGGAGGTCCAGCGAGCTAAACCAACTGGACCCCGCGATATGGTCTAAGGCCTCGTCAATACGGGGAAGTGGATAGGCGTCTTTCTTTGTGATCTGATTAAGACGCCTATAATCTACACAAAAACGCCACTCCCCGTCCTTTTTCTTAACCAGGACAGCAGGGGCCGCCCATGGGCTTTCAGAAGGCTCGATAATGCCCGCAGCTGCCATCTCCCTTATCTTGTCCTCCGCCACCTCTCGCTTGGCTAGAGACAGCCTGTGCGGACGTAACCGAATGGGCACAGCCGAACCAGTATCAATCTGGTGTTGAACCAGTTCGGTCTGTGTGCATTCTTCGTCCCGCACAGCGAATAGGTGAGTGTAACGGACAAGCAGGGCTTTAAGCTGCTGGCTCTGCTGCGGTGTGAGCCCTTTGCTGCTGCGCGTCCATAATGCTAGGACGGCTTGCAGCACCCCCGCAGAGGGCTGGGTAGCTGAGGCTAGCCCGCCCGTCTGCGGTGGTACTGTAACCTGAGGTGGTACCACGGTAACAAGCGGCGAATCAGCGGTGGTCATGGCAAGCACAGAACTGGGGCGACAGTGTTTGGGGGGCACCCCAGGGCATTTAGTTCGGCGGGCTGCTTGTAATTCACATTTTGATCGGAGGCCCAGCGTTTCGGTACCAATAGTTATAGTTTCGGCTATCACATTTATGCTAGTTCCCCACAACGCTAACAAATCCAAACCGATAATACATGCATCTTTTATATCTGCTAACCAAAACTCGTGTTTCACTCGCTGGGCTCCTGCACACACTTGTAATTGTTTACTACCACGCATGCCCATCTTCTGCCCAGTGACGGAGGTTAGCTGGGTAGAGGTAGGGGTCCATGCACCCGAAAGCAGCCCGCTAGTACCCCGAAGTACCCCCGGCCTTACCAGGGAAATAGTGGCTCCGGTGTCGACCAGCGCCCAGCAGGCTTGTCCGTCCAAACTGCAAGGCAAGTACAGCCCGGTCTTCGTCCCCAGCCTGCCAATACGAGGCTCGGCCTCGTGGGCCTGTTCCTCTGCTCTTAAAAGAGCATCAAACGGAACTTTTGCTCTTGGAATTTTTGCTAGGATAGGCAGGCTGGGCGCGTGAGTGCTGGTTTGGGGCCGGGCCTGGTTGAGGAGGAGTGTGGCATGGGACGGTGGTCTCCTCATTGGGCCGTCCCGTCGTCGTTTCCCGTCGGCTGTGGAGCTCTCGCTTTTGGCGCAGGGGCGGTACAGTCGCGGGCGAAATGCCCCGGTTCGTCGCACCGGAAGCAGCGTCGCTCCCGTTCCGGTCGCTGCCGCGGTCGAGTTTGGTTCCGCTGGACCCATCTCACCTCCTCGCCGTCCTCGCAGTCGGCAGCTCGGACCCGGGGCTTGTTAGCCGGGGTCCCGTTGGGTGTGGTGCCCAGGATGAGCTCCAGTCGCTCGGCCTCGCGAAGCGCTGCGTCCAGGGACTCCGGTTTGGCGATGCGAACCTGTTGTTGTAGGCGCTCCGGAGTGAGGGCCTGCGTGAAGGTCTGGCAGGCTAGCTCCTGCTGGCCTGCGTTGTCGAGTTGAGGGTAGCCGCGGCGAGCTAACAGCCTGATGTCTGCGGCGAGGACGCTGAGGCTCTCTGCTCCGGTCCGCCGTCGCGTGGCGAGCTTCTCCCGGCTCACCTCCAGGAATTGCCGCTGTCCGAACCGGCGTTCCAGCGCTGTCATCAGTGCCGGTAGCGTCAGTGGTTCGGCGCTGTCCAGGTCTAGAAGCACCTGGCAGGCCTCGCCCTCCAGGGCTAACGCTAAGTGGGTGGCTGTCTGGCTCTCGTCCCAGCCATTGTAGCTAGCTGCGAATCGTACCTGGCTTTGGTACGACTCTAGCTCACCCTTTCCCGTGTAACGGGGTAGCTTGATCGCCGCCTTTGACGGTGTGGTCGGTCGCTGCACCGGCACCGCCGTCTGGCTCGGCCTGGAAGCAGGGGCGTCCTCGTTGGCTTCCAGCCGACCTACTTGCGCTCCGCTTCCGGCCGCGGGGTCAGCCACCAGCGCGGGCACCTCCGCCTGGTCTGCAATCGGCCTCTCTCGCTCCGGTCTTGCGGCGCTGGCTCCTTCGGGGAGCCCCCCGGGTCTACTCTTGGGCCGCTTCGCAGACGCTCCTGCGATAACGTCCATCTGCTTGGTCACCTGACGTTCCAATTCGCGGATCTGTTCCCAGATCGTCCCGCTTCTGACACCATTGTGGCGAGCCATGGAGTCGGAGTCAGGTTTGCTTGAGGGTATAATAATTTATTGAAGAGCACAATCTCTTATTACTTCCTTCTCAGCGTACAGGCAGAACAGACTACGCGCGCTGGACTGTAGCCAGCTTTATAGCCCCTGATATGCAAATGAGCATGCTAACAAAGGCGACCTCTAATAGGTGCCCTGCAGCTCACCTTAACCAATCACACGTAATCCCCTCAGTCATACTCAAAAACAACCGTTGGCTTCGCTCGAACATTCTCTAGAGCGGACCTGGTTGAGCGCATGCTATCACATTTAGCTGAACTGTATACGACTGTTGTTTATCACAACAGTCGCCGTTCTGGCGGGAGGTTGTATTCAAATGTTAACCGCCATTGTTACTGTACACGTCAGAGCTTTTGAACACGCTCTGATCATGTGATTACATCAACCATCACTCGTGCACTTGGTCTGCACAGCACAAGCACACATACACAATTCGATATACACAATAATTTACATCACTCGTAATCGCCCCGGATCGCCACAATATTAACACTTTTTAAAAACGGATCGCGCTGTTTCACCCGGAGACATTCACTAAAACGGAATGACGGTAACGTTAATGTAATAATCAGTCAATCCGAGCAGTTTTTGTTTTCAAGCAAAGTAATGTTAGGATGCAGAGAAGATTAATTGTTTCCCTCAGTATGTCATAGCTAGCTAGTATTTCTTTCTACTTGTAAACACAATGAATTATGCTTCATCACTAGTCCACAATGAATGGTGCTTCACCAACTAATAAGTAGCTCATCAACTGGCTTTATAATACCGAAGCAGTTTCACATTTCTTCCTTTAGAAGTCGACTGCTCAATAAAAATCGACTGCTCAAGGCTTTAAAAAAATGTTTTCCCCCAAGAACCCCCCCCTACCCTCCTACCTCCCCTCTTACGCCACTCACGAGCCGCTACTGGGAATTGTGGGGGAAAAAAGACTATTTTGGATTATCAAGTTTGAATCTACGGAGCAGCTATTCAAGATATCTCGCCAATATTTGGAGTTACATCATGGCAAGGTAACTACACAACCCAAACCTCTAACAAACTTTCGTGATGCTTTAAGCTGGTCAGAGCCTTTCTGCAATCTCAAATTAACTTTGTATATTATTCTAAATTTATGAATTACTGTTAAGTTAAAACAAAAATATTAATGTTTTTTTCAAATATTAACTAAAAGTTAAACGTTTGTATTTCAAACAAGTTTCAGTTTACTGTTAATCAGTGAATCAGTTCACTGTTAGAATACTGATTAAATGAATGGAAATTGGAGTCAGTAAGGGGGTATCTGTTATCAGAACAACAGCATATTAAAAGCAAAACAAGAACAGCAAAATACAAAGACCATTTGATCTGTAAGTTTCTGTTATGATTTTTGTTTGTTGTAAAAATGGTTATTATATGAGAATTAAATGGATTGATGTTATATAGTGACTGGGCAGAATCCATACTTCAGACACATGCGCACAGGATTTGTGCGAAACTTAACTTACATGCACGTATCTCAAGTTAGGATTTGGGCCTATAAGCACAGGTTTATTTAGGGTAAGTCATTTAAGCTAGCAGGCTGATTAGAAAATATATGATGAATGATGAATCAAGTGTGCATCTCTTCTATACAACATGATCACCTTTATGAAACATACTAATAATTATAATTCTTTAAACTTTTGTACAGGCATTTATATCTCCACCCCTTCCATCTCCTGCATGAGCTTCAGACGACCTCTGGCCTCATCCATCTCCTGCATGGGCCAGATGACGCCCTTCCATCTCCTGCATGGGCCAGCCTACCCCCTTTCATCTCCTGCATGAACCAGCTTACCCCCTTTCATCTCATGGGCCGTCTGTCTCTCCAGTCCAGGTATTGAAACTTTTCATCACAAGTTGCAGGTTATTATAAGCTAGTAAGAAAGTAGAAAATATACTGATGGATCAATTATGGATCAAGTGTCCATCTCTTCTGTATAACATGATCACCTTTATGAAACATTAATTTATTTACTTTTGTATATGCATTTTCATCTCCACGCCTTCCATCTCCTGCATGAGCTTCAGCCTACCCCCTTCCATCTCCTGCATGAGCCAGCCTACCCCCTTCCATCTCCTGCATGAGCCAGACGACGTTGGTTGATAGTATTTCTTAATGGTATTTTGCCCACCCAAAATGCCACTCGGCCCACCCTGACTCAGACAGCTGGAGCCGGGCCTGCTACAGTTCTCTTATTTTTATTAGTTGTTATGTAGCCTACTTTTATTTTATGTAGGCTACTGTTATGCACGCATAGTCTATGTATTTTTCAAGATGAGGCGACCATTCTCTTGCCGCTGTTCAGCTAGCTAGCAAGAAGGTGCAGAGTGACTGAGAGAGCTGATGTAACGCTCGGCTCGGCTACAGTAATATTAGCTAGCTAACTTAAGTTATCTGGCACTATCCTCTTCAACCCAAGCGCCCCCGGTACCGGGGCAGGATGCGCCTAAAGTCAGAGAGCACTAGACAATTAATTTCATCACATTAACGCAACTGTACCTCTGCCCTTTTCACGTTGTTCCTCCTCTTCTTTCCTTCTTTTCCTTCCCTGAGCACCGGACAGCTTTGGTCTTTTCGACATGTTGATAGCATATAATGCGAGGGTCACGTCAGATAGCCACACTTTACCATTGCCCAGAGAGGGAGCGCACGTAAAGTCTGGCTGGAGGGGGGCGGGGTGACATGAACTAAGAAATTATTATTATTTAATAGGCTATGCTATCGAGCTACGCTGGTTGTTGTGGGGTTATTTAATATTTAAATAACGAAATAACAGTGTTAACTAGTAGTATTAGTCAAAAATTATGATTTTTTTTATTTTTTTTAAAGCGAAACTTTTTTTTTCTTTCTCCCATTTGTTGCGCCCCCTCTGGGTGGTGGCGCCCTTAGCATTTGCCTATACTGCCTATGCCAAAAACCGGCTCTGATTAGCACTTAAAGATTACATTTTCACTTGAAGCTCAACTGTGTGTTAGAAGAAAAAAAAACTTATATATTGAAATGCTTGTAAAACTAATTAAAAATACAGAGAGCATTTGTATAAAAACTCAAATGGCAGATGACCACGGATATATTTTTTAGATAAAACCGAAAGCCAGGGACGAATGGCTAACTACATATCCAGTGCCTGCCTGCTGGAGGTCTTTTTGAGTTAATATCATACAGAAATCGTGCAGAGATTGCGATGAGTTTATAGGGACATCTTAAATGCTGGGCAGCCCAAATAAAATAACTCAATCACACATATTGTTACTTTGTGGTGCATTGCCCCACACTGAGAGACATTATAACCCCTGTAAGTGTAGAGATAAATTGCTGCTCTGCTGTTCCTTTGGACATATAAGCTTCATTTTGTTCGGGTTTTATAGGTTTACTTTTTTTTTTCAAGGTCCCCTCTATCAGAAATGATAACTGGGGGAAACTTGTCTGAACATTTCATAGAAAGTAGCCTTTTTTCAGTTTTTCCAATGCGTGTCTCCATGCAGTAAATAAATGTGCAAGATGGGGCCTCCACCTGAGGCAGTTGCTCTTATTAGAGTGATGTACCCAGTGATCTGGATAAAATCTGTATCCAGTGCCAGTGCTAACTGTGTTGATGCTCCCTTTTGCATTGGCCAAAAAGGGAGGGTTTTAGTCTGCATGGTTTCGTCTGGCTTGTTGCTGAATATGAGCTCCCCTAGTTTATCAGGCACCTGCAGTTTGCCTGTGTCAGTTTTGATGTCCTCTGGCACTGTAAATGGAAAAACAAATATTACATACACATTTATTTAATTGGAACTGAATTAAAAACTGCTCTATTCATGTACTACAAAAAGGTATTTTACTATTAGCCATTCTCACATCTCAAGTGTAAAGGTGATCACCAAGATTTAAGACTAATACACCAATGCAAAACTACGCATTGGCACAAGTTTTATATTGTATAAAGTTGACAGTTGAGCTTTGATTCAATCTGCCGAACTTGACTGGTTCGAGACTGATTGCTACTGATTTTGTGATTGGTCGATAAATAGATAATTTGTTTACAAGAAGAAATGTGGTGTTGGCCTGCAGAGTGTGAGTGAGGCATGTTATGGGTGTTTTTTGTTCGCATGGCAACTCCTGCTCTTCCTGCACAATCAATTATTTCTTTTTTTTCTGTGGTGGCCATAAGGGGGGTTATTTTATGGCATTTTCAACCTGACAGAACAAATAACAGCTGCGGCAAAGGTTTTTCTACCAGAAGATTGACTGAATCGCAACGCAACGGTGAATCCAATTCCCTTCCCCGTTCTCCGTTTGATTATTTACTGCCTGGAACTAATTTACGTTAACCTCGGAGGGACGTACGGCGCTTCTTCCGTTCCTCTCCCTCGGGTGAAAGATGCGGTGAGTTTGCCGGATGCGAGGCGGAGCGTCTGGCAATGTGACGCCTCAGCTCGGGCCACGCGGGGCCCCGAGCCGGCTGTAAGGGTGTCGGAAAGAGATGAGGTCCTCTCACGTGGCGACATTGTGTGGGGACAACATGGAAGGTAAACAACACCCCCCGCCCACACCTGAAAATATATGGAGAAGAAGAATGAAGGTTTTGTTGACGATTTTGATTAAGTTCAGTACGGGATGTAGATAAACAGTTATTTGCACGTGTCCAATTATTTTTGTTCTGTTTCAGGTCTGGGGTGAAAATGATGATGGGTTACCAAGAACAACTCGCATTCAATCTGAAGGATGTAGGACAAACTCCAGTTGCAGCATCAGCATTATCCATCGGATGGAAAGACTGAGACTGCTTCCAGGGCAGCCGATCCATGCTGTAGGAACCTTAGGAACATCCTTCATGTCAGCAGAATTTTCAGCTGGGTTACAGCTCTGTGTGTGAATAGATCATCAGTTAAGGAGGTGTGTGACAGCCTGGAAGATAAGCTTGGGTCACGGACCTCCCCACCTGTGCCCTGAATTCTGGGTTTTTTTTCTCTCTCTGTAAGGACTGATACAGTGGTCACACTGACTGACCATGTTCTTATCTGAGGGAGCATTGATTTTATACCCTAAGGGACTGCCTTGTTTGGGGGGACTGCACAATTACACACATGGAAGAAAAATGCTTCTTCTGCTATCTTGCTGTAATTTAAACATTGTCATTTTGTTTCAGAGTCTACATATATCATTGGTAGATGCATGGGATGCATACATTCATTATCATATACAAATCTCATTGCAGGCAAAATTTTTTCCTAAGTGTTTCTGCAGTTATCGGACACGTAGCCTCCTGGCAGGTGATGGTGAAATGTAGTGGGCAGTTAGGGTTGTCTGGCGCTGCTAGTCGTCACCATGGTTTTCACCCCCAGTTTAATTAGCTTTCATTATTCTGTCCTTCTTCACCTCAGATGATGAGTGAGTCTTTTTCAATCTAATTATTTCTATTTTCTATTTTATAGACATAACTTAACACGCGGATTAAATATTGGATTAAATACTTGATCTGCTTAGTATTCAATGAAGAATTTTATCAATTACTCAATGTATGTACTGATCATTATATGAATAATGGAGGGACTGATTGCCACTCGTGGAAAAATTGAAACCTTGACACGAGAAGGATTTACATACAGATGGTACCTCAGGCATGCAAATAGGTTTTGTGCTTCATTTTGTGATTCCACTTATCATTTTAAACATAAAGTGAAGCATATTGGTTGAATGTTAAGCACCCTAACAGTGTGCTACTGCTCACTTCATATTTTTACTAGCCCAATATAATACATATGCATGAGGGAGCTAAAAAATGTTATTTGACATAAATCATTTATTTTATATTCTTCTATATACTTCGGGGATGGCATCCCCCGCCCCCACCCGCACCATTTTCTTTTAGCTTTCCCCCATTATTCTCCTACTTTGGAATACTCACTCATATTCATTGGCAGTGCTCAGTGCTGCAAACTCGATTTTGATTTGTGAGAGTGCAGACAAGCATGTGCTCTTCGCTGAAGCATGTAAAGTCAGCCACCGGCAGAAGTTAGTTCACGTGTAGCTCAAGAGGTGGACCCGGGATGCCCGATTGGCCAGCGGGGGTCGCTAGTGAGCAACGAAAGGCAATCCAGGCTGACTGGTGCTGAGTGATTATTTTTCTTCCCTTTTACTTCAAAAACACAGTTTGTTGAGTACAGAAAGCACACACAAGTTAATTTCCAAACTTTGTGTAGAAAAGAAAAGCCCAATTGCAATAAATTAGTGTGAATTTTGATTGACCAATTCAATCAAAATTTAGGAAAAATGGAATCCAGGCCAATTTCCAGAATGCCATACAAACAAAGCCCCAGTTCTTTTGGATGTATCATGCTATATACAGAAATGCACACAGGGGCCTCAGGTACCCGCAGAACATCATTGAAATAACCAAGCAATGCTAGCTCGAATAGACAAACTCCACAAGTGCTTGACAAAACCAAAAGTATGCATGCAAGTTTTGAGTCAAAGTTCAATCATCAAAGAGAAAGGGATATATACTCCTCAAAAAAAGTTTGGAAACGTTATTTCGGTCGATTATTCCTCCCCTTTAATAATACCAATTGGTATTGTATTTTATATCGTTGGAAAGCCTGATTAGTCACCTTTACAACGAGGTACAACTTGTAAGGATCATGCATTCGTGGAATGAGCAACACAGCTAACCGTGTGGGTAGCGGCCCAAAAAAATGTGCCAAAATCCCCTGCAATATTCTTCTGTTGGTATTCACTCTCGTTTTGAGCTTCAAGTGCTGGCAGGTGTATGCCAGTCACAGGTGTGTGACTGGCACCTGATTGGCACCGAGGAATGGGATGCCATCCCACAGCAGTGTGTGACCAGGCTGGTGACCAGCATGAGGAGGAGGTGCCAAGCTGTTGTGGCTGCGTATGGATCTTCCACACGCTACTGAGGTCCCTGACAGTGTAAAATGAATAAAGTGTAAAAATGGCCAATATGTGTTGTTTTTTCCTTATTACTGTGGGAGAGTGCAATCATCCAGTCCACCAAGCAACTCAAAACGAGAGTGAATACCAACAGAAGAATATTGCAGGGGATTTTGGCACATTTTTTTGGGCCGCTACCCACACGGTTAGCTGTGTTGCTCATTCCACGAATGCACGATCCTTACAAGTTGTACCTCGTTGTAAAGGTGACTAATCAGGCTTTCCAACGATATAAAATACAATACCAATTGGTATTATTAAAGGGGAGGAATAATCGACCGCAATAACGTTTCCGAACTTTTTTTGAGGAGTATAGATATTGTGGTAGGGGGGCGTGGTTTTAGGCGCAGCTAGCAAGAGAGAGAGTGAACGCGGGTGGTTTAGGGAGCCGGCACAGCTGTCGGCAATCAGGCAATTGATTATAGAATTATTGTTATCAATTAACCAATTGCCTTGATTGTTCAACAGTGAGCCTGAGAGTCTTGAAAAGGAGCCCTCAAGAACAGAAAAGACTGGACACAGAGTATGTGCTGTGTGTGTATGTGCTCTGAAAATAAAACCAAACGTTCTCTGTAAACCGGGACTTTGTCTTATTCCCGAGCAGTAGCGCTCACTTCTCCACAGATATGCTTCAATATTATTATTTTCCCTCAGAACATATAGCTGAAGGCTCTGAAGTGCACATTGTGTTGACAAGAACACTTGGAAAATAGGGAAATATTTATCTTATTTCCCTCCCAGTGCTGGAGGAACAATTATTGAGCTGTACATGCACCTCGAAATTAATTTTAAATAATGTTTGTCTGAAGGCAAAGAACAAACAACCGAAAAATTATACATTTTTAACAACAGAAGCTGTGCAGCCTCTTCATTATCAAGCATTTAAATTGCCATGTACCTGGGAAATATAGTGCAGTTATTATTAAAAAAACATAACAGTATTATGCATTATTCGTCCAATTAGACAAATAATTTAATTAAACAAATTAAATACTGTCTAATATTTTATTAACAAATACTGTTATACCGTAATACCTGCAACAACAATGGTGTGAACAGTAATTTGCGTGTCCTTTTTTTGGGATTCCTTTTGAACAATACAAAGATTCTGAATCTTTTTTTAAAATGCATAAAGCTCACTGCTTTATTTTATGAATAAATTACTGCTGGCTCTCCACTGAGGCAGATTTTGTAGTTCGTTGTGTTGACTGTGACCTGTCTGTCCACAGTGGAACTGCACAGCAAGTTTTGAAGCCACAGTGAGAGCCAGTTGTTGTTTCATGGGACCCAGAATGCATTCAACTTTTATCATCACTTTCAGATCCAAACACCAATCAGGCTCTCAGAGTGCAATCAGAGAAATATTCAAATACTTGTAATATTTTGATTTGGTGCAGTGTGTGATATTGGTGAAGGGTACATCAAGTCTAATTAATAGAAGGTGGGTGGAGATTTGTCATTAAGCCCAGAACAAATGTGCCAGAACTGACATAGGTGAGTGGAACCACGAATAGGAATGGAGGGCCGCGTGACTAATCAGCATTCCGTTGAATTAGCCTAGACTTTCAGAATGAAATGCCTTGTTACTTGAACCGCAGCATAATCATATTTGATTAGACGGTGAAAGTTGAATGTAAGAAATTCCAATGACACGCTACAGCCTCCTCACTACGGATCCGCTATCATACCAAGGAATCACTTTCATACAGTTCATAATTATTGCTGAAGGTTTAAATCAATTCATTTTAATATGTGCTTACAGGAAAAAAAAATTAGGAATGACTTTGGAGATAAGAGGTGTTTTTAATGGGTTCTTCTGAAGAGAGGCAAAAAAAATAATTAGCAATGTTCCTTTGATCATTTCACACTCAGGGTTATACATTAATTAACGTTGATGTCTTAATTTACAAACAAGTGACACGTGACTAATACGGAGATGTTTGCTTACTAAGTATTTATAGACATCCTTTCGGATTTGTTGTGGTTCACCCTTTTTCAGTCTTACGATGAACTTTTCATATCTGTACATATATCCCTTTTCCTGTATGTCCCTATAGTTAATTTTGAGTGACAAGGAAAATTGCAGAGATGGTCTTGGATGGCTATTCAGTTTGTTATTCCAGTTAATAATAATTTGAATTATGGTCATATAGTACATGTCAATTATGAATGGGATGCTAGCAATGTTCAACGAATTGGAAATTTCAGTCCATCATAACATTCTTAAAATACTATTAGTACATATCCTCCATGAGGTTTATCATGACATCGAAGGTTGTTACCTGTATGTTTGAATGCTACATGCTAAAAACATGGTTCTGTGGATTGGACAATACATACTGCATGTGCTAAGACTGTGTGGGGAACTTTCTTGTCAAATGTAATTGCAATTGCAAATGGCAATCAACCAGAATGTTCCCCAATGTTCTTTAAATGTGTGGTGTTAGCTTGATGTGTTCTTAGTGCAGTGCTGTGGCCAAGTATATGGACTGTATCCTGAATGTGCTGGTGCAGTTTGTGGATGGGAGCTGCAAGGGGGACATATGGGTACATCTTCCAGCAGGTAGGGAGGCATCCATTCAGCAGGAAATCCCCTGTCACTTTAAGGGCTGTTTCGCCCAACTAATTTTCCTTTTGAACTCTGGAAAGATAAGTCAGGAGAAGCAACCTTTAAAGGGATCCATCCATATCTCCTACATATCATGGCAGCAGAGTGATGGCCCTATGTATATAAAGGAATACATTTTCTACATAGTTCACCCGATATGGATGTAAAAACCTTCAAAGTCTGCACTTTAACAGCATAGTCACTGTTCAATTTCAAAATGTTCGGTAGTACAGAGCCAAAGCAACAAAAATTGTCTCACTGTCCGAATACTTTCCATCACCACTGTATATAAGAAAAAAGTTATAATCAGGTCTTAGTAAGGTGTTGGGCCACCACGAGCCGCCAGAACAGCTTTGGCATGGATTCTACAAGTCTCTGGAACTCGACTGGAGGGATGGAACACCATTCTTTCAAAAGAATATTCCCTCATTTGGTGTTTTGATGATGGTGGTGGAGAGCACTGTCTAATACTTCGGTCCAAAATCTCCCATAGGTGTTCAATTGTGGTGAGATCTGGTGACTGCGAAGGCCATAGCACATGATTTTCATCAAACCATTCAGTGAATCCTCATGCCCTGTGGATGGGGGCATCTGCATGTCAGCCTGGAAGAGGCCACTCCTATCAGGATAGAAATGTTTCATCATAGGATAAAGGTGATCAATCAGAATAACTTTGTATTGATTTGCAGTGAGCCTTCCCTCTGAGGGGACAAGTGGACCCACAAACAATGGCAGAAAAATGCCCTCCACATCTGCATTGGTTATGTTTCTCTACTCATTTATTCAGGTTTTTTTAATTTGTCACCCATCTGTATATATATATATATATATATACAGTGCCCTCCACTATTATTGGCACCCCTGGTAAAGATGAGTAAAAAGGGTTATAAAAGATTTACCGTTTGGTGAAATAGCTTAATCTCACACTGAAAAAATAAGAAAAATCAAACCTTTAATTGAAGTAAATGTATTCTGAGAATTCATGATGCCATGTACCCTAACAAGGTTCCCAGAGCCTTTGGAGGAAAAACATTCCCTGACTTTTTATAGCCATTCAACACACTTTTCCCTCATTTTATTTGTGTGTTCTCTTTTCTTTCCCATGATGATGTATGAATAAAGGAATATGGCCTCTGTGTCACCTCATAGTTATACCCCAGTGAAACAGGAAGTCATGGATTACTGCTTGAAAGTTCCTAAACACTGATCAACTTTAAAAAGTTAAATATAAATGTAAAAAATGTTTCAGTTACATTTTGTTCATAAGAATTTCTAGGGGTGCCGATAATTGTGACACACATGGTTTTGTTAAAAATAATTATTTCTTGACGAGGGATTTTTTTTCTCAGAATAAATTTACTTCAATTAAAAGTTGGATTTTTTAGTGTGAGATTAAGCTAATTCACCAAACGGTGAAGGGTCTGACCCTTTTTACTCATCTTTACCAGGGGTGCCAATAATAGTGGAGGGCACTGTATATTTTATCAGTGGTGGCTGCTGAGCTGAAAATTTAAAACTTCCCCCTAAACGGATTATTGGTTCAATCATTTTCCTTCATTAACAATAGGTTACAGCGTTTAATTCACAAATTACTCATTGCCATCAAATGTAGCCAGTTCTCCTCAATTAGGCTATTAGGCAAGTAATTAAATAATTTTAATTTGCATCGCAAAATTGTGCACATTTTAATCAACATTATAATTGTGGATACATGTCCTCTTCGTTCTCCACGCTCAAATTCCAAGAGTATTCATGGAAATTAAACGATCTTAAAGCTCAGCTTTTGTTAGATAAATTTTATTGCAAGTTGTGCTTTTGTCATAAAGTGTACTTTTACGTTTATTCTCCCTAATATGATGTGAAGAATGAAGCTCTGTCTTCACCTGCAAATGGATTATTCAGATCGTTGGCACACTTGTTATTCAAGGAAAATGATTGAAAAACGATTGAGACCGATAATCAGTTTAAAGGGAAGTTTTCTGCCTCCTCAATTTTCAGCTCAGCAGCCACCACTGATATATTTATATATATATATATAAAAAAAATTCCAGCATGTCAGAAAATAGGCAACAGAGCAATACTGAGTAGTTACTGTAACAGAAAATGATAAGATAACTTTTTTGAGATTAAGCACAGGCAAAATAGAGCGATCTGAGAAAATATTTATATGCCATGTAGGAAACAACATTTCACAATTGTAAATTTGGTTGAGAATTACAGGTTCTGGGATAGACCAGTCAGGCTCAATCAGTCAAGCTTTGCTCCACAAAGCACATCCTCCAAAGGGAATCCAAAAAAAAAAGAGGGAAAAAATTTGTGGGATGTAGAAAAAAAATTGCTCAATAAACATATTGGGGAAAACAGGTCAGCACTTTCAAGGGGGACAGTGTGATGGCCAGCTCTATACTTCATTGAAAGACCGTTGCATCTGAAGGCTATGAAATTAAATGGTATGAATGCAGTCTACTCAGGCATAGAATGCGAGCCTCTCTTAATTGTGCCGTTTTATGAAGTCAACATCTTTTTTGTTTGTTTCTGAAAAAAAGGCACTGCTGTTCATCTGCTGGTATACAAGGGACTGATTACCCGGCGCTTGAATATCTCTGCTATTTTTAACATTCTGAATGCGTTCCAAATAAAACTCCCAAAGGGAAAATCAGCGATTACTTAACTTGATGGGTCTAAAGTTTCCTGTTGTGCAAATTCTCCTTTCTGCCACATCGTGCACATGCATTAAGAGTCCTCTGCCGTTCGTACAAGCTCCCTCCAAGTGCCTCATAGAATCTTCACCAGACATCTCACCGAGCGCAAATTCCATATCTCCATTCCCCTCCCAAGCCGTATATATCAGCCGCCAACCGCTGGGAGGAAAATTAGCTACTAAACAATATCTGCAAGATCTTCATTTGGTTAACTCTATAAGTGCTCTCGTTTGACATTGTGTTGCGCACCAGGGAAGGTGGATAAAAACTGAAAGTGAGTATACTCCCAAATTCTTCAGAGGAAGGAACTACAAGAATTTTCTTATTTCCCCTCTGGCTAAATGTGAAGGATAACATCAAATTATGGAGCATGCGCACAGAACACAGCAGAATATACAAAATGGAACTCCACAAATGCTTTTTGGAAAACTAATCACTATCATTTTTTGAGCGTGATGTACTTTCAATATCGTGCCAACTGGCCAAAAAGAGTGTTGGGATTTTAATCCTCTGATTTCTCCTTGTGACAACATCTCCAACATGCCTGGGCAGGCGATGCGCTTACAATATGAATCATGCACAGGACACCCTGGAATAAAAATGCAGTGTTTATAACTTATTTTTCATAATCCGCAGAAATAATAATAATCACCACTGGCACAGAAACCACAGATGATGGATATTTCAGCCAATACCTTTTCTCGCAAATGGTCATGGGCAAAAAAGAATGCACAAAGCGGGATATTGGCATCGTCTCAGCAATCGTTGCCAAGGAGACAGCACGCGGGCCTTGATGTTCAGGATGTGCAGCAGATGATTAAAACGGTGCAGGGCAGACTCTCGCACATAATGGCTCAGTGGCACAAGAAAGTCGGCACGTTGAGTCGAAAACAATCCACCACTTTAATCCGAATATCATTCTCAAGCACCACGGTCTCAGAGGTTTCATTTCTTTTTTATTGCAAGGGGAAAAGACAATATCTCCTGGAGATTGTCTGCAATTAACTTGTTATTGATATCCCTCCCCCCCACAGCTATACCAAACATTAAAACGAAAATGGTCAAAGCTATTGAACCTATAATACTTTCGTACTTTTTAAAATCTTCTTTTTGATCCAATTTGTAATGGCCAATCATATTTGTAGACCTGTCTTGTGAGTGCATGTCCTTTGTTGGCTTTGGGATGAAGAGTGTGTTGCCAGTCTTCCATGTTTTTCTTGCCCCGCAGTCGACTGCCCAAGCTGCGCATTCATCGCGGCAAAATTGTCTGCATCACGCACAGTTGGCACGGGCGCACTGCAGGTGCCGTAATGATCACCGTGCCAACTGAAACACTCCCTCCCTGGGTGGCGCTACAGCTAATTATGCGCCGCCCTGCAGGGACGCCAACCACAATCAGTGCTGAGATAGTCAGGCTTTCATGAAAACTATGCATCTGTTAATGGTGCTGCTAAAAAGCGGTTGCGCAGTAATTCATGAAACGCTGTGTTATGCAGATGACGCTAGTCATATATGGGACATCATATACGGGGCATCATATATGGCGCTAGTCATATACGGAACATCATATATGGCACTAGTCATATACGGAACATCATATATGCCGCTAGTCATATACGGGACATCATATATGCCGCTAGTCATATACGGGACATCATATATGCCGCTAGTCATATACGGGACATCATATATGCCGCTAGTCATATACGGAACATCATATATGCCGCTAGTCATATACGGAACATCATATATGCCGCTAGTCATATACGGGACATCGTATATGCCGCTAGTCATATACGGGACATCATATATGCCGCTGGTCATATACGGGACATCATATATGCCGCTAGTCATATACAGGGCATCATATATGCTACTAGTCATATACGGGGCATCATATGTGCCGCTTGTCATATACGGGACATCATATATGCCGCTAGTCATATACGGGACATCATATATGCCGCTAGTCATATACGGGACATATATGCCGCTAGTCATATACGGGACATCATATATGCCGCTAGTCATATACAGGGCATCATATATGCCACTAGTCATATACGGGACATCATATATGCCGCTAGTCATATACGGGACATCATATATGCCGCTAGTCAAATACGGGGCATCATATATGCCGCTAGTCATATACGGGACATCATATATGCCACTAGTCATATACGGGACATCATATATGCCGCTAGTCATATACGGGACATCATATATGCCGCTAGTCATATACGGGACATCATATATGCCGCTTGATATATACGGGACATCCTATATGCCGCTAGTCATATACGGGACATATATGCCGCTAGTCATATACGGGACATCATATATGCCGCTAGTCATATACGGGGCATATATATGCCGCTAGTCATATACGGGACATCATATATGCCGCTAGTCATATACGGGGCATATATATGCTGCTAGTCATATACGGGACATCCAGATGAAAGTCACGCGATTCATTCTGGTTGGTTACCATTCGGTTGCAATTTTTGATGAGTGAAAAATCAACCTGACAATGTTGCCAGTCGAATGCTCCTCTCAGGTGTCAGGTCTAACAGTGAACCCAATCGGCGTGCCCAGTGCACTTCACGTCGTCTGAGGGACTTTTGGGCTGCAGTGCTTTGCCTCCACTAGCAGCAGTGAAGGGTCCCAGCAGCCAAGGAAGATGTATCCCCCCGAGGACACGGTTTCTGCTTGCTACTCATTTCCAGCCAGAAATTATCATGACAGCACACCCAGGGCCCTTCAGTGGAAGGTGATGCCAGCAAGCTCTGTGGCAGCCAGTTCGCCGCCAGAGATGAAATGAATCCCGTCTCGGTCTTTAGAAACCTGTTTATACACACATATTTAGTATTGGTATAAACAGTCACACGGCTGAAGGTTCCACGGGGTAACAGATTGGTACTGGGGTGAGTGCTTCAATTGAATGAATGCAAGTATCTTCGCAATGGAAACTCACAAGCTTATGATTATTTTCTGGAAAAAAAAATTGATTAGGCTGAATTTCACAAAGAAATCTGGGAGTATGCCCATCTTGGATGTAGAGGGTAAGTCTGATTGTATTCAGATTGCATGCCTATAAAATCTGACCACCTGGTGCTACTCAGTGGTGTATCCATAATTTTCTAAGAGCAGTGATGTGCCCCATGGCATGGATTGAATCCTGACAGTAACAGCACACAATTGGTCGTAGGGCTGCACTGCAAAAAAACACTTAACAAGTGTTTTAGTCTTGTAATGAGACTTTTTTAGACTATTTTTTTCCTCGAAAGTGGAAAATATTAGCTTGTTTTAAGTTAGTTTTTAATTGACAAGTGAAATTATTTTAACCCATTGGCTAATCTTGAAATGAGTAATAATATCTCACCCTACTGGCAGATATTTTGTTTTATTTAGCAAAAAAGTAACAGAAATAAGATTATAAGTCTAAATATGAGATTCAAATGCTGGTTAAGATGTTTTTTTGCAGTGTGGGTTTGGCAACTGGTAGGGCTCACACCCAAATTTGGCACTAAATTATAGCCCATCAATAGCCTCCCAGATATGAAAGTGGATATGAAACAGTTAATCAACCGAGTTCATCGAAATCCACTCACTCCAGACTATTGAGCTAAGTCTGTTTGCAGAGCAGAGTGAGGAGCTGAGCAGGCGTATTTGGCATGCATAGTGGATGAGTAAT
Organism: Ilyophis sp. 1 JC-2022; assembly: GCA_022702515.1. NCBI lineage: Eukaryota > Metazoa > Chordata > Actinopteri > Anguilliformes > Synaphobranchidae > Ilyophis > Ilyophis sp. 1 JC-2022. The sequence continues at coordinate 19,742,271 of CM040406.1, read as the reverse complement.
ATGTTGGAGAGTCTGTCTCCTCTCAGTCCAATAGCACTCCTGTATTCTTGCTTCATATGCACACTAGTACAGTCAGCTCACAGTTGTGTCTGGCAATAGAAATCGGACTTCGCTTAAATGCAATTTGGTATAATGATGTTAACAAGCGGCAGCTCTGTGGATTACTAGTCAACCTCACCTCTGCATGCCTGTTGCTGCTGTGTATGGTTCAGAGGCCTCCCAAGATTTTTTTGTTGTCGGTGGGGGGGGGGGGGGGGGGGGGGGGGGGAATAGCCTGTACTGTTTGCACTGAACACTCTAGATAAAATAAGTAAGTTCAATAAATAACAACGACAGCTTATGCTCCACCGTTGCACATGAGTTTGTGCAAGGAGGTGACATCAAAGTGTTTCATTTCTTGATCCCCTGCTTCTGTCATTTTGCTATTAGTACACCGGATGTAGTACACGTTCCTTCTCTTTCCATCCAGGAGGATGGACAGCTCTTAAGAAAGGATAAGGATAAGTTAGATGGATGTTATTATGTAGTGATGTTTCTCTCTTCAGTATTTGGTACTTTAGATAGCATTTTATGAGTGATCTATGAAAGGCTTAAGGCAAAATCCTGAAACGTTCGAGCAGATATTCTTAACATCCAAGAATGTTGCTCCCTTGATCACACTTCATCATAGAAAAAGGTCCCAATTGTCTGTTTCTCCTCAAAGGCAAAACAGATCATTTCCCCTTCAAGATGGACTCCGTGGCTCAGCCATACCCAGGTTAACTCTGCATCATTTCTCCAGTCGATTGTGACTCTGTAGTACAATCAGTTAAATGTACTGCAATGTCATTTGTATATATGGTACGTCTGTGCTAGCAATCTGGTGGTGTTTCAACTTTCTTTGGTCGTATTCTGGTAAGAGCCGAAACAGATTGGATTTCTGTTCTGTATGCCCTCCAACAAATAATTACAGTCATGATCAGAGTGGCTGATAATAAATGTCAATAAGGAATTGTGTATGATTGCACCACACATAGTGAAATTAAATTAAAAAGAAGAAAAATACTAACCTAAGATGATGGCCACATGTGTCTGACATTTCAGCAAAAATAAACAGCAAAGACAGTAACATTTCAATAACAATAAACTTTAAACAAAGAATTTCCAGAAGTTGCCTTCAAGTTGAAAAACAAATAAACGTGTAAACTTTAACCGACAGACAAGGCCAGGAGTTATGTGGCTTGAGACTGATGCCAAAGGAGAACGGTCTACTCACATTTCAATTATAGCTGCACGAAAAGTGATAAAATTCCATAATCAAAAGCCAATGTTAAATTTGTTGTGGGGAAAAAAGTATCTCGGTGCAAGGTCATACGGTAGAATTATTTTGTGATGACAAAGCTGAATTTCAAGAGGGCACAAAGTTGGAGAAGAACAAATATCTGCAGATCAGCAGAAAGATAAAAGGATAAATTCATACCAAGAAGAAACATAGAATGAGACAGCAAGAAGCATTTCTCTCTGGCATTTATACAAGGAAACCCTAAATTGGCTCAGCCTCAATTCAACAAATGAGCCACTTCCACTTTGTAGGGTTACCCCCTTTTGAATGACACAGAAAAAATGACATTACATAATATTTAAAAAGTGAGCATTTCAACCACATGGGTACACTGCATATGTACTTGGAGATTATAATCCATGAATCATAAATAATCCATAAAGTGTTTTCAGGAATCGGAAGTGTTTGCCTGAGGGGACGGGCTGAAAAAAGTGATGAGGTGGGCGTTACCCTGCAGAAAAAACCTTCCTCACCCTCGGTAACACGGCAGACAGCTGTGCATCTCCCTAGACACAGAATGAATCTGATCTTGTCAGTAGGGGGCACAACTACACTTCTTGCAAGTGTTTAAACTGGGTGATCATTAGAAGTCTGGACATTGAATAGGGGCTGGCCTGGCTATATTTGTTCTGAGAACATTATCTTTGCGCATTCATTATTCACAAGTACAGGCACCTCGATCCATAATACCAGTACTGACGGCAAAGATTTAAAAAAAAGTGGCAAATCCACTGCGGGTACTGTTGCTTTTTACAGAACATCAAGTCTATTTTAAAAATGTATGCTTATTATGTCTCTGAGCTCTGTTCAAAGCATGCAGAACTCATAGCTTTGATAGATAAAACAAGAAAAAGGTAGATTTTTTGACAACGCAAACTCCTCAAGCGTCTCTCAGAACCACCGAGAAAAACGGCATGCTCTTTTTTTTTCTGTTCAAAATGAAACTTTTATTCAGTGTAATTATGATTTTATTCTAATGCCAATTACATGAGTTACCTAACGCGGCCTTTTTTCTATTTATTTATTCATTTATTTAGCCTGTGCTCTTATCCAGGTGATTTACAATGGCAAAATGCATGTTTTCATTATGTTTGTACAATTTCATGAATAAAGCAAAAACACTTGTGTGCTTATTATAACTTCAATGCAAAGAATAGAAAATAATCTGTGATAATTTGGCAACACTGATGAATGTTCCGATGAAGGCTTGCTAGACAAAATGTTAACACTGCTGAAGTAAATTTGTATTTTTTGAGCTCTATAGCAAGAGTGCGAGTATCATCACACTTTTTTTACTCTGCACCTTAAGCTTGAGCTGGTGTGTGTATCTCTTCGGATATTTAAACATTGTTTATAACCATGGACAACTCAGCTGAGTCAGTCACGTTTTATCACAGTTACTGACTGAGTGTGTCAATTAACTTTCCGTACAGTACTGGACTTCTTATCCTACATGAAAACATGCCATTTTTTCATCACTCAGAGTCTGTGGTCATTCTGGTTATTTCTGTAAGAAACCCTGAAAAGTGGCAAACTCTTGGTGCTGTATAGGCCATAGCTTGGCGAATGGCATACCTGCCATCCCAATAATATGATTTTATTGGCCAGTCTATGAATCAAGAACCTCATACAATAGTTCTATAATGTTAATCTCATTCTCTGGCATTTCGTGGAAGATGATCGAAGAATGACCTTTCTTGTTTAATAGAGATGGCTTTAAGACACAAGTAGCTATGAAATACAGTGAGCAAAGAGTAACTTTAATTTAAAGTTTAAATTAAAAAAGTACCCTGGGAAATGCATTACAGGAGAATTTTCCATTATAAAGTAACATCAGGTTCTTTCCTGGCCTGAGACAAAAATGAGCTTTTTCATTTAATTGTATTTTCACATTATTTTCATTATTATAATCTGTAACTTAGAATATGAAATGCAATATTTCCAAACAAAAAAATTATAATAATTATGTATTTTTAGAAAATGCTTTGTAATTGAGGATTATGTTTGTAACCAAGCATTTTTTGGGAAAAAAAGTAACGACAAAAATTTATTTAATTAATGAATTTATTTCTCCTTTATTTAACCAGGGTAGTTACATTGAGATTGATCTCTTTTGCAAGTGAGCCCTGATGAAGATGCTTTGCACAACATTTCACGAATAATACATCATACATAGACAAAAAAACATCAACGCACACAATAACTGCAGGTACAATAACAACAATTCAATTTGAAAAAATTCCAGGAGGATAAACGTAGGTTTCTTAAATTGTGATCTTGTGTAGGGAATTTGATATAAATGTTTGTTTGTGAACTGAGCTCATAGTGACCCCCTCTTGCTTAGCCAAAATGTTCAAGTAGGTTGGGAGTTAACCCAAAATGGCTTTATAAACAAACAAGCCGATTGCAAATCAATTGTTTGATATTAGTGTTTCAAAAGTGCATCTTACACTGTTCTGATTTTATATACATTTCATGTTGTGCTGTCTTTTTTTGTTTTTAGGATTATAGTTTGCTGCCTTCTTGGCCAGGGCGCACTTGAAAAAGAGATGTAAATATCAATGTGATTTTCCCTGGTTAAATAAAGGATAAATAAAAAAATTTAACTTGAAAAATCAACAAGTGGTCATTTTGAAATTAGTCAATAATTATTCATGTTTGATGGATCCGCACCTTTTAACAGGGGAAGAACCAATCCTGAGAATAGTGTTTGTTTCAATTGACAAATTAAAAATATTAATAATTGGTGCAGCAATAATGTCTGCAGAGAGTTGGTAATTTACCCCAGGCACTGCACAATGATCATAACATTGTTAGAAAATATAGCAATGCCAGTGAACTTATGAGGAGTATTTGTTAGTAAAGGTTAGCATATGGTCATTCAAGGTTGAACATTTTTTGAATTTGGTCAGGTAGGTGCATTTCAAATTTGTGTTAAATTTATTGAATCAGAGTAACTATTTAAATCATCATCAGAAGGGGACAGCCAATACCAATTTAGATCACCAATTGGAGGGATTTATTTATATTTCAAATAATTTAGAACCACAGATGGAGGTCTATAACATCCCACAAGTATCATACACTGTAAAAAAATAAAATTAAAAAAAAGGACATATTACGGTAGAAAAACCTTAACATACACTTTACAAAATGTTTGTGAATTTTAGGGTAAAGGTCTGTAGAATAGTGAAGGTACGAAATTGTAAACAGCTGACATGTAAATAATTGTATTTTTTTTACAGTGAAACACTGTTATATAATTAGATATATAACCTCAGTCACAGATTTGAAGCCCCAAACTTTTTGAAAAGCACAAGCTGTTTTCCATATTTTAAGTCCTCTTTCAGGACTATATAGTGTAAGAACCGGCTCAAAGCTGAAACATTATTCAGATTGATACCGATTGAAAGTATAACAAAGACATTTATTTAAATGAAGAAGCAAAATATACAAAATCAGTAGGGAGTGGAAGTCAGTAAACGTCAGTGGAAATGCGTGCTGGATGAGTGTATAAATGTGCTGTAGGGTGTTGTAAAGCAAAAAAACTAAAACATAATGAAACAAATTGCCCGTGCAGTGAGAGAGAGAGGGAGGGCGGGGCTGCCTCGGCCACCCGGGTTATGCTTGCTTGCTAACCAGCTGCACAAAATCTCCCCAGTCTAACTTAGACACGTCAACACTGGCAAAACAGAGAGAACACTCCAGGTTCCAGGTACTCCTTTGCACTGTTCAGATGTCAGTCAAAAGTTCTCAGCTGAAACTTATCAGGCAAATGATTGATGAGCTGCCATGCATGTAAAAATGTTGTTTTGTCTTTTGTGTGGCTGAAAATCTTCATGGGAACCGTCACTCTCAAATCAGCCGGTGCATGCGTGAACCATCTCCGTGTGTGCTGTACAATCAATTTCAAAGCTGCGCCAGTCCGATTCTCAGGACAGGCTGCTATAGACTCTGCATTTGTCCTGTGTGCCTCTTTGATGTGTGTACAAAAGCAACGCTGTGAATCTGTGAATAATGGTGCGTAAAATCGAATGCTGATGGAGTGATTCACCTCAGATGATTCAGTGCATTGAATTTGAGTGACAGACACAGCGTCAGTATTCACGAGCATTAAGAGGGGTGTTTCCGGGACTTTCACACAAGCGCACACTCACACCAGACACCTGAAAATAAACTTGCCACTGCACCCAATATAGATCTTCGTTAGAAACACATTGGGTACTCTAGCAGAGTAAACTGACAAGAATATAATGGTAAAAATAATATATAGTGCCATTCAGGATCTCATAGAGCTTTACAGTGAAGGGAATAAACCACAATGTGAATGATGCACAGCAGCCATTTTGAACAATATTGCTCACCACACATTAGTTGAGGTGTTGAGGGGGCTAATTTAGCCAGTTTCCCTAGAGGATGTTACATGGCCAGATTGAGACAGCTGGGTAACACAGATATTTGTTAAGAGGTAAGACATTATTAATGATTCAATAACATTGATTGTTTTCTTCCTAAAGATGTTAAAAATGCCTTGACTGTTGCGATCAAATTAGTTAGTTTAGTAGACCTGAAGGTAATACTTTTGTATCTTATAATTTTTTTTTATAAAATACAAAACTGCTAAAGCTAACCAGCTAGCTATGATCCAAAAATCCAAAAGTTTACTTGGCAGTTAAAGATGCCTTACCACTGTTGAACTAGACAATAATAACAGCAATTTATTAATCACACACAAATGAATCCGAAAAAAATAAATAAAAGATGTATTATGTACTACACACACACTTAATTGTTACTGAGATGGTTTGTGATTAACCGAACCAGACAGTGGCTGTGTCCATTGTGTCCAGGCTTTGGGTAGAAACGGGAACATGATAGTGTGGGACAGCAGCCCAGAAATCATACCCCCAGTACCACATTTGAAATATAGTCACTCTGGGAGAGACAGAAAAAATGGTAACATATTGATTATGCCATATGTAACATAGAACACAGTTTTTTATTTAACATGGCAGACTTCTTGCTTGTACCATCTCTCAGCAGTACTGTTAAATCAAGTCAGAGACCATGGACATTACTATAGCCAGTTCTCTTCCCATAAAATGCTGTGTAGTGACATTGGGTTCTCTCATAGGCAAATCTTTACAATTGCATAAATTATATACTTTCGACTGATTAAAAAAATATATATACTTTGTCTGGTTTACTGATCCTTGATGATACCATGGTCATGATTGTTATACATGGTCTAGATGCTCACTAGATGGTAGGCAATAGCCTTGTAGGGGTAAATGTAGGGCAATTGGAACACGGAGGTAAATGTAACACCTCAAATTCAACCAATCGGTACAAATATAGAATGATGACACTCCCTTTGCACGTTCTGAGGCCTTCCCCTTCTGCCTGTCGAGCTGACAAGCTGGACCTCGTGCACTGCTGTATTTATTTGGAGGCATGAAAGTGACTTTTGCCATTTACTGTATTCCTTTCATGCTACCTTCACTGTGAATGTCCATGAATCTGAACCTAATTTGAAATCAAATTTTGACCATTGTTCTGTTGGCAAGAAATTGACATGTTTTCATGTATCAGTGTCACATATCCTGCAGTGTTACAATTTACTGAGAGACAACACAGTATATTTATATTATACTTGTTCTTATAATATTGCCTGTGAAATGGTGTTGTAGCCTATACCCCTTAGGCATTTTATATTGTGTTATGGTTGAAACAACGTTAAAAACCTAACTAACCTGCCGTTAGTTTGAGGGTATATGACGGTTGAAAGTGAAAGGTTTTTTAAATGTAGAATGGCAATGCTGCAGCTCAGTTAGACATGAAACATTGGAATGGCGTCTCAAATTGATGGGCAGTATATAACGTCAACTTTATGTTATAAGGTGGTTGAAGTTTTTTAAACATTAAATTCACAACGTTAAAAATAGTATGTTGTAATGATGTTGCAATTTGATGGTCAATCAGTGACGTTGCATTTGAGAGGTACGTGAAGGTTAAAAATGAAAGTTTATTCAATGTTGTAATGTGACCGTCACCCTACAATGGTGGATTTATGTCTCATGATGGTTGAAAATGAAAGTGTTTTCAACGTTAAGATTACAATGTTATGGCACCATACAAAATCAAACGTCATAATAATATTGCAATTTGACGGACAAACTCTGACATTGATTTTGCGTTACATTATGGTTGGAAATGAAAGTTTCCTAAACGTTATAATAACATGGTTGCAGCTACGTGAGAAATGACACCCTAATTACAATGTTACATAGACAACATCAATACATCGTTTCTTAAGCCACGTTACCAGTAGAATGTTGTTTCACCGTTAATAATACAACATAAAGCCAACAGTAATAAAAAGTTATAAATAAATAAACGTAGCATGACATCCCTTGTGACAGGCTCAAGGGTAGCCAACACACATCGTGGAGTACTTGCTTTTATTTATTTTCATAATTATTTTATTAAAGAGCTACATGACTACATGGAAAGACACGTTGGCTGTTGTATACCCTTTTTTTAAAGTTATGGTTTGATTATCGTCTGGTAATAGCTGCACCTATGACGTGTCCTTTTTGGCAAGCGCCGTAATATTGCATTAAGTTATGTTGGCAATCTGAGCGTAAAGACAGCTGCATCTAAACCAAACAGGTAATTTCTAATAAAGTTGCATGCTGGTACTACAATTTCTAGCTGTTTCAGCCAATTCCATCAATGGGAAATAATTCACTTTCATAGTTTTAATGGACAAACCAACCACTGTCCTGTTGTTTGTGGTTGTTTGAAAACTTAAATAATTTGACTTTGTATATTGTGTGAATGTCTAGTGTTCTGAATGTGATTTAAAAATGTTGTATGTAACTTCATAATAATACATGGGTTGACAGGGAGATTAAAGATTGATTAGTGCTTGTAGTTGTGTGGGGCTGGAAGTAGCCTATAACATAAAACTCAACAAAAAAACGTTATCAGCATACAAAAATGCCAAGTTACGCATACAAAGCACTGCCTATAATAAAACTAGCAAAACTGAGGCCTGCCAATAAAAGTAGGCCTATTGATATCAAAATGAGGCCATGTTACAACAAACAATACTGGCTATCTTAGCTCACACAAATTAAACAAGCTCTATTCCAAAGCAATGCTACCCAATGTTTCATAAATAATTTAATTTAATTTAGTTCATTTAATTTAAGTTGTGTTTTTTCATCTTACCATCCGAAGTGAATGTGGTCATTCAAACTTTATGTGTCACGTGAAAGTGTCAAGAGTCAATGATTTTTAGTGTAAATAACAATTCAGCTCTTGCACTTAAATTTACAAATGACTACGCTATATCTTTAACAATTGTCTGCATCCAGTGCTTTGGGTGTATGAAAACCACATAATGAGTAAAATGCAATATATTATTATTGTTAAAATTTTACACAATTGCAAAATTGTGTTCACAAATATTATTTTTTTGATTGTTTTACATTTTTAAATAAATTATACTATTTTACTACTTATTTGACTAAACATTATCTGACCCACAAACATGCACGTACACATAGTAGATTTTATCTGTATTTATTTATTCATCCCCCCTTTCTCTAGTGTAGATGAATGTTTCTTGGTATAAATGTCTGTTTGTAAATGTGAATGTTATATGCTGCTAGAAGAATATCTCATGGGAATAATAAAGTAGCCTGTCTATCTAGCTTTCTATCTAGTTGCAATGTGAACATTTTGTACTTGGCAACCAAGTATAAACATATCCTTTCTGGAGTGTAATTTTCCATCAGCTGCTTACAACATTCATTTAAATGATGTTTTCTTCCATGAAGCATTTTTTGTTAGTTGACACTTTGATGTGACGCACAAAGTTTGAATGATCATCTTTCAGACGGTAAGATGAAAAGGCACAGGGCCAAGTTGCTGCAGTGTAGTACAGTGGTTAAGGAACTGGGTTTGTAACCAAAAGGTCGCAGGTTCGAATCCCACGTAGGACACTGCCGTTGTACCCCTGAGCAAGGTACTTCACCTGAATTGCTTCAGTATATATCCAGCTGTAAATGGATACTATGTATAAATGCAAAAAAATGCTGTGTAAGTCGCTCTGGATAAGAGCGTCTGCTAAATGCCTATAATGTAATGTAATGTAATGTAACATTGGGTTGCATTGCTTTGGAATAGAGCTTGTTTAATTTGTGCGAGGTAAGAGTCAATATTGTTTGTTGTAGCTTGGCCTAATTTTGATATCAATAATTTTAATGGCAGGCCATAATTTATCTAGGTTTATTATAGACAGTGCTTTGAGTGAGTAACTTGGCATTTTTGTACGTTGATAACGCTTTTTGTTGAGTTTTATGTTATAGGCCTGAGGTTTTCAAAGTGGGGGCTGCCAGGGGGCGCCAGGGGGGCCAATTGGAAGGGAGAGGGGAAAAAAAATATTCAAAAATCAAACATACAGCTTCTTAATACACAACACAATACTTTTGACCCTATTTTGATTCCATAATCGGGCCGTTAGCAGCTCAATGTAACGCTTTTACTGACAGGCAGACAGTTAGTTATTGGCGGCGATATGAAAGAAGGGCATGGCAAAGACCTCATTTCGATATGAAAGGATTTATAACTATTTATATTTTATTTTAAACCGGCACACTAATCTTATGAATTGAATTGACATGTATTTTTTAAAATAAATTATTATTATATTTTTTAATTTTCCATTTTCCTCTCCCTTACAATTGGCGCCCCCTGGCGGCCCCCACTTTGAAAACCCCTGCACTAGGCTACTGCTGGAGGAGGTAACTAAGCTGGTCTTGCTGCATGGTTAGAGTACCTGTACTAACGTTAGTTGGTTAGTTGTCAATTATCAACGCATCATCACAGACTCATGGAGCATTTCTGGACTCACTGTCACACTCTCTGTTAATGTCAATTAAAATTTTTATAAATTATGTGTGTGTTGGCTGCCATGCCGATATAGAAAACTAATTATGCATAAGCTATCTTCGCTTAAATAATTAGCCTATCAATATGACGTGAAAATGTGATCGTCAGGGGTGCTTTAATGCACAGGCTACATGGGCTGAAGCCCAGGGCCTCGATTGGCCAGAATATAATGTTGTAATTTGCCAGTGAGTGACTAATTTACTTCAAATAATGTTTTTGTGGTTGTCTGGTCAGTGGTCAGATTAATTTTATTTATTAATTAATTCATTTATTAACAAAAAGCAAAAAACATACATAGGCTACCGGTAGTTTGGTCAGATTCATGCAATGGGTTTGCAAAGTCATATTTAGGCTACGTCTTTGGTGGCTATACGCCTACTTACACGTGCTGATTTTGCTTGTTATTGTCAGAAGCTATGTGTAATGCTTAGACATGGCTTTTTGCATTGTCTGGTCGGGTTCGGTGGGTCGGGCCAGGAAAATACTACACAAATCCGAACCAAACCTAAAACCTAAAATTCCTAGGTGCTGCTATAACAATAACGTTAACCACAGTTAAGTGTAACCTAGAGTTGCAAGGCAAAGAGACACATTAGAATAGTTATTTTCTTATTTTGGTGAACTTATTATTATTTACTGACAATTTTGTCATAGATACCATCTTTAATCAACGGATCATGGCCTGTTGTTCTTTACACTTTGTTAAAATCTGCTATATTAGGTTGTTTTAATATATATATTTAAATAAATAATTGTGTTCCCTAAGAGAATGGGCCGCATTCATGAAACGTGAGCAGAACAAATTTGTACGTAAATTGTTCGTATTTGCAATTCTGCCGAGATTTGTTAGTACCTCCGAACAAAATTTACACCTGCTCCAGAGCAGACGTACCTCGTTCATAAATTCAGAACGCCAGTAAATGTAGCTTCTGAGTGATAATTAGAATATTAATTTATTTTAATTAACTAAAATGTAGCCTTTGAAATACACATTGCAAACGTAATAAATTATGATTGTAAAAAGCAAACATTTAGATTACGCCTATTAATCAATTGTAGGCTATGAAGCTGTTTAATTAGACCCATAACGTAGGCTAATGAACGCTCCCAAGAAATTCTACATGACCTTACATAGGCTATGCTAATTCCAACACACATTTAACCAATGAACAATATTTTTTAAAAGTGGCTTACATGTCTGTAGCCGGGTTGCAATTGTGGTCAACAGCTTAATCCAGCTAATGCCAGCGTACATCCAGTTCCCCTACAAGATGCAAAGCCAGGTGGAGGTAAAGCAGGGTTTTTATGAAATTGTCAACCTGTCCAATTTTATCGGTGCCATAGACTGCACACCCTAGTGCATGTTTTTGTTGAAAAGTCGATGAAATGCCGTCTTGCGTTCAGGGGGAAAACCGGATAATCTTTATTTAAAAGTGAAGGTTTTTTAACCGGTTAGAATGTAGGTTAGCCAGCAGGCTATATCCCGGTAAAACCTGAGCTGTGTGGGACACGCACATCAATGTGACCGCAATTAGAATGCGCCAGAGATTCTAAAATAAGGTAGCCCGTGTGACTACCCGATTTCAAACCACAACTCACATGCATAGAACCCCAACAGAATTACATAATGAATAACGTTTCATTTATTTCCAGGCTGCGATAAAGCAATGCGCTCGTACTGATGGTAGCCTACATGTTACCTCCTGCTAGGCCTTTACTTTACCAGTTCATGACTATTTCTTTCCCTAGATTGAACATCTGCTAATAAAACTTTGATTTCAGTGTCAGAATAATAATTTCCTTAGCATTTTCTGGGCCATTCTGACTAGGTATGGACCTTTAAATTGAAGTGACAGCCTCTATATAAGGCAATTCATGGGCGTGGATTTATGCTAATCACAAAATAAGGTGGACGTACGTGAATATGAAAAAATCTACCTTTTCCACACAGTTTGATGAATCCGGCATAAATGTTTCGTACTGACTCCCTTCGGACATAAATGTACGTATATACTTAGGAACGCTTCATGAATGAGGCCCAATGGCTTTTTCATTAATCTAAATATATTTCTATTGGTGCCAAATCTTGCTGGCTGGGGCTTGGGGGGTGGTTTTCAACCGAAACAGAGGGCCCGATATAGACTTTTTGTTTAGGGCCCCCAAAAACCTTGTGTTTCTTTTAGCCGGCACTGCATTCTGGCTAAAAGAAACACATATGCCTGGATTCGGTCATTTCCCCTTTACCATGGATTACAAAGAAATTAAAGTTTTAGTCATATTTTTAAATGGATTACTGTACTTGTTTTTGATGGGTTATTGTAGCCTACATGATAGACCTATGGTGTGTATGTTGGTAGATTATCTAGCTAACATAATTTCACAAACATACCTTTTGCAAGGTAGCTACAGTAGCTATAAAGTTGTTAAAATATAACACTAGGAATGCCACAGCGGAATTCATATAGCTATTCCTTTGTGACTTTTCCTAAACGTATGCATTTAACATTCTGTTCTAATCTTAATATTAATATTGCATAAGGAAATAAAGTTATAAACACTTACTTAAATGGCCATGAACGGTGAAAATGACCATCATTTATCTTGCCTGTATAACTGATAATGTTGATCAGTAAAGTTGTTGTGAAATGACAAGGTTGCCACATGATTGTGTTGCCTTGTAAAGAATCATTATTTATTAAGCTACTGTATGACTTATGCTAGCTATAAAGGGGGAAGCTATATAAGCTACTGGGAAAAGTGACAGAACTTTATTTTCTCTGCCTGACAAATGTTATATTTTTTCTGGTGCTGTGCAAATTAACGTGCAGTTAATCTTTCCATGGTAGCAAGTACCAGACCATTTCTGACCTCTGTTTAGGCAAAGTATAATTCAAACATTTAACAATTAATAGTTACATTTCTTTGCCTTGCAATAATATTTAATGTGAAAAGAACATTCTTACATGTGAAAAGCATAGGAATTTGGCAGGGCTCAAACACGAGTCTACAGCGTGAAAGTCGTGGCTCAAACCACAAGGCTAAGGCCATTGTTAACCTGTTGATATTACATCTATTAAATGTTACCATTTTGATCTACCAATGTTTCAGCTAAACGCCACACAAGCAGAACGAATATAGTACACACATAGTTCAGAAGAGCACTCAGGACGATGCCCTCACAACCACACCCAACTCACAACCGCACCATACAGTCCCGCAAACCCTTTGCCTTAAAGCGGCAGTTTACATAGAGCACGACACTTATTGCGCTCACAAAAACTTGCCTCTTAAAGCCTGAGGATATGCTCTTTTTCAGAATTCTCTGATGGCGCATCGGTTTAAGCAAAAATCTTTTTTGCTGTGCCTGCTGCAGTTCTTATAAAATTGCCCTCAGTTCACTGATCAGTTTAGGTTTTTGATATCTTCTGATAGAAGGCATTATCCTCTTCACGAGAATAATAATTTATAAAAGACAAAAGGATGTCTGCAGAGTGGGATTCGAACATTAAACGGCAGAAGTAGCCTAAATGTTGCCAGAGCCACATATGTTGAGCCATATCATGTTATGCCACAGAACACTGATGTTCATAACTTGTTAAGCTGTGCATCTTCTGTGGGAGTTCTATATAGGCCTATGCTACTTTAATTTATTGATTTTATTATAGGCTAACGTTGCGAAAATAAAAAAAAGAATCTTCATTTTTTATGCATTTGGAATTTTAACAACAGTGTAACTTGGCCTACTACGAATTCAAATGTTTTCTAGCTGTTGTTTAACGAGTCCCCGGGTCAACACCTGGCCGTAGCTAGAATAAAATAGATAACGATTTATTATGATAAATAAATAGTTTATGATTTATTATGATAAATATTGGCATGCTCTTTCTTCGTGTGGAGCAAGAGTCAGAATTGACGCTGTCATTTGCAGAGCTAAATGAAATCGAGTCGTTGCGATCTCAATTCCCAGAATTGAAAAAGCGCTTATAATTATTTCTTACTTGAAAAGAGGACTACAACAACAACAATGGCGATGATGATATGGTATTGGTAGGAACACGCATTTCATGCATCTAAGCTGTTCTTCTCTCTCTTAATGCTCCTCTCTTGATAAGGAAAAGGGTGTTGCGTTCCACTATTCTTTTTAAACCATTAAGCAGTTATCCTGATACAACTTACGAGATTGAATAATAACGTTATTTAACATATGTCTTGGTTCCTACATTGCGCTGTGTCTTGAGTACCGACGTTTATGAGCCGGTCAAATAAGAACATTAAAGCGTCAGCACTTTTGAGAAAGATTCACAACGTCAAGTAAAACACTTTGATCATTTTTTATTTTTACACAATGTGTCAGGGATGTAGAAGGGACAGACAGCATGTATCAATAAACCAAGTTTATTTTAGTTTGAAACCCAGGGATGAGGCACGGACGTAGTCAGAGGACAGGCAGAGATCAAAACCAGGTAGTCACGACAAAAGTACAAAAACACAATCCAAAAAAGCACAGAACAAAAAGTCAGGAACACAGAAATCAGGCACACAAGGAAACTAGCAGAACATGGGTCAGAAAAGGTTTGTAGCGAAACAGGGCAAAGAGTGCAACAGTGACAAACTCGCAACAAACAAGACAGAGTGGAACTTAAATACACAAGATTAACAAGCAAACTAGAAACAGGTGAGTAGCGGGGCAGGTGAAACACATTGGCAATCAAGTGCTGAGGCAATGGGGAAGTGAAAACAGCAAGCACATGGATGGGAGATGCAGAATTAAAACAAAAACACACGAACATAACCGAAAATGAAGTAACAGAAAATACAACATAGGTTCAAATACTGACACAATGATCCAAATACAACTCAAAGGACACGTTGCTACCATGTATTTTTAATGATGGCAGTATGATGTCTGGTTTCTACGTTACCAAGTGACAATGCAACTACGTCCTTTTGTTCATGTTCATACATTGTCAAGATTCAGACGTTGTGGAAATCAATTATTTTTGGTCATGACTGATAAACAATGAAACAACCAGAAAACAATGTTACATAGATGGTCGCATGAGCAAAAATGCCTAAGGGGTAGTACTCAAGATAAATAAATAAAATGTTGTTGTTCCTTTCAGGGGGTTGCTTATCTTGTACATGGTGCCTCTGAATGCAGCAATTGTTTGACGTGTGAAAATGAACGATCAGATAATTGGTTGGAATAATGCTAGGGCAAATGTAACATTGGGACTTCTTGTGTTAAAATCAATATTGTTACCCAAAATGCTGTCTATAGATATAAGCAATTATAGACAGATGTATGGTTCCTACATAAAAGAAGATGGTACAGGTCAAGTGGCAAGTAATGGGGTGAAAAAAGTGTTATGATTGGCCCTGGTCTCCGTACTATCCTCATCATTAAATGTTCTTATGTTCTCTTGTTCTTAGTCAGCACTGGTTAATACTGGGATTCACTCTGTTGTAATGTTTCCCGTGTGGCTCAGTCACCTCTATGGTTCAATGGAATAAAAGTCTATATATAGCACAACTGCAGTAATGGGCTTTCAAATGACCGACCTTGTGCTATTTGCTTATTTGATTCTGATTTGACCTTACAGCTCACGTTTCACACATCATCCATTTACACAGCCAGATATCTACTGGAGTGATTCAGATTAAGCACCTTGCTCAGTGGGGACACTGATAGCACCCATCCTGGGAATTTAGCATGCAAGTTCCTGGCTACAACCCCAGGTCCCTGAATGACTGCACCACACCCTGCCTTCTGAAAAATCTGCATAGCCCCACACTACAAAATACACTTCTGCAATGCTGACAGTTTGAGGCACAGCGTTATCACTAAGCAATCTATTTATGCAGCATGCTTATTTTGGGACATCAGCATCCACAAGTATTTTACAGATAAACACACTGTGACAGTTGAAACTTCAGAAGCGAACCGTGTTAGCGCTGCTTGGTAATGGTTGTTGGAGCGAATTAAGGTCTATCAAATGACCACCAAGTGGAAGCCTTTCTCAGCCTCCTATGGTCCATAAATACAGAACGATCACTTTTACTTTGTTTTTGTCTGATTAGAAAACCATCAGCCCACTACAAAAGTGCTGTTTTTTTATGGTTCTCTACATAAATACACACACACATACATTGTATACACACACAAATACATACACACTTATTTGTGTGTGTGTGTGTACAGTATATATATATATATATATGTCTGTATGTTTAACAAAAGACTTACCTTTGTAGTGTGTGTGTGTGTGTGTGTGTGCGCGTGTTTGTGCATGTGCTTGTGTAATATGTGTGTGCATAACACCGACAGTACCGCTCTCAGGCAAAGTGCAAAAAGATTCCAGAGGCTGAATGTCAGGAACCTGCAGTGGTTGAGTTCCCAATGGGTCTCCCTCCCCAGGCCTTTTATTTGGCCCGATAATTAGGCAGCGGGTAGCATCTGCCTTGATTGGCATTCAGCCACAGCTGCTACTATGTCTAAGAGTGGGGCCGATGCCGTCCATGGACCTGCAGCTCTCCCAGGTAACCGAAATGCCTGAAGTGCTGAATGGACAGTGTACTACAAGTATAATAGCAGAGATGGCTGCTCCTGTATGTCCCTCAGGCTTGCAGCGATGAGGGAAGGAACCCTTCTTAACCCTGCATGGGCGAAGCCGTTTCTGAGAACTGCCATCGTAACTTTCTAGTAATATATCCCAGGCTTGTGCCTGCAAGAGTAGGTCCCAGCCTGTGCTAGAGGCAAGCACCTTTACCAACTGAGCCTTTCTGAATTTTTACTGAAGAAACACCTTCTGAGTACCTCATTTAAGGGTGCAACAATGTTGCCTGACCCAGGATTCTAACCCACAAACCTTTTGGCTACAAGTCTAATTCCAAAACCGCCTTGCCACACGACTGCTTTTTACTGATAGCGAGCATGTAGAAAAGGCCGCTTGGATTTATTTTCCCATCTGCTTTTTTCCTTGATCTGATTTACAATTTTCCTGTTGCAATATTCAGGGGTTTTGAGAAATGAAGATGTCTCGAGCCCAGCTTCAAACATGCCTCTCTGTAAACAGCAGTGGTAGAAGAAGTGTTTCATATGCGCCTCTGGGACATTATTAAGTCTCTCTGACTGGGGCTGACTGCTAAAAAAGGATAAGAGGGGCAAGCTCCTGTATATCAGCAGGCTCCGCAAATAGTTCTGGAAGCTTCTCTTGTGGTCCTGTGAGAGCTGCTACAGTACTGTGGATGCTCAAACAGAGAGGGGAATGGCTGCATGTAACAAGAGGCACACGGAGGCTTGGATTTGATCAACTTTTTACATGTGAGTTTGACTTAAAGCATGCAAGTGTTGGGCCTACTTTTCTTCCAATAGAAAAATACATCTTTCATAATTTTAGTAAATACTGAACTCGCTTAACTGTGAAGAAACACTGGCACGCATTTAAAATGATGGTTAATGTTAAGGACAAATGTTGACAGTGTTACGTGTTACTAAGACTAAGGTTGAAATATACCGTGCTATATTCATTCATCCATCCAAAACCAGAAGTAAATTAGTCATGTAAAAAAATGGAGCGGCTTAAGTCCCATCTGGCACCAATGCGTCGATACCCTGCCAACCACAAAACAGAACCGTATCAATTTCCTACAAATTGATCCTGAGAGTACTCCCAAAGCCAAAGCATTGTATCTGCATAAGACCACCATGTATGCAGTAAGCATTAGTTTGTTCCCTGCATGTGAAATCATCATTAGGCTAAAACAATTTTTTTATATTAGAATAATTGACTCACATTTCTCCTCTTTTACATGCTAATGAATATTATCCTTGTTCTAACGAAGATACATTCGTATGAAGCGGTATTTCATGTTAGATAAATCGATATTTATCCAGCTGTCAATGGGTGATCCTTACTTAAACAGCTATAAATAAATTAATTTAAAAAGAGGGTCAGGCCATTACCATAACACTCTCAGCCTTCTCCACGTCTTGCTTGTTGGTCCCATCCGATATGCTCTCCTCATATTTAATGACTGATAATAATTTTAACTACTTTAAATGCATTGGATTAACGAGCGGAGAAACCGACAATCACTTCAGGAAATCCCTCTCGGGAACACACAGGTTGAAAGTGACAATGATTTATTCATGGTAATTTGACTAATAAACTGCGCATGGATGCATTCAGTATTACAGATGTCACTCTGAGAGAGGTTCTCTCAGCCAAATAACTCATTCTTAATAAATGTGTTTAAAGGGGGAACCTCACGTACAGCTTGAGCTGTCAGAGACCTTACACTGAAAATATGAAAAACATCAAATCTTTAAGTAAAATTATTCAAAGATAAAAAAATAAAAAAGTGCCACAATTATTGGCAACGCTAGAAATATTTATGAACCAAACCTAATTGAAGTATATTCCCATTCATATCTTACTTTTTTACGCACACCTGAAACTATTAAGTGGTCACTGGGTTTCACTGGGGTATAAATATGAGGTGACACACAAGCCAAAACCCCTTAAGCCCTGGGTGTGTCCCAATATCCCAATATTCTTCACCCCCCACCTCCTTTCCTTCACTCCCCCACTACCACTCCTCTCCTACCCGGAAGTATGCAAAACTGCCTGAACGTTTCGAGTACAAGTATTTGCATGTACAGTATACAATGTACCTGACATTGCGGTTTGCCTCAAGACATTAATTAATATGTACCCATTAATAAGTAATTAAAATGTAATCAGCAACATTAGATTAAAACCCAAAGATCCATTTCCGGGGCACGGAGAAGAGGAGGTGGTAGTGGAAGAAAGGAGTATGCATTTTTTGAGTATTGGGACACACACCCAATCTCACTGTGGCTGTGTCCGAATATGACCCCTACACCCTTTTGAATGAGCATATTTGAGTCCACTTCGTCAAAAAGCTTTTGAGTGAGCGACTTTCTCGAACAAATTGGGGCACTTAAAATACCAGGATGAACCTCTTATTTCCGGGGTTTTGTTAAGGGAATTCAGGAGCACAATCATCTGCCGAACGGTGCACTCATCCGACAATTTCAGTAAGTAACCCGGAAGTAAAAACGTAAACAACATAGAGCATATCTATGGTACAAAACTATACAATCTGGTACAAGATACAATCTGGTACAAGATAAGAGTACAATTTAATTTTTGTTAATTCTATCTTCATTCGTAATCTACACTTTGTAACAATCGTCATATGTTAACTGATTAAAATTCTCAATAAAAATGTAAATATACATTACAAACTACTTCCACACTAGTTTGGAAAGAGTTTTGCAAGATTTCTTTCGCACACTGCTTGCAAAGAGAGGGGACAGGGCACATAGTAGACAGGGGTCTGAGTGGACAGGGTACAGGGGTCATATTCGGACACAGCCAATGTCCGCCCTTACACCCTCAAAGACTCAGAGGCACATTCCCGATAAGTCCGCGAGGGCTCAGGGCTGTCCCACTGTAAAATCGGCAAGTCCATGATGGCTCTGTCGTGGACTTTTCAAGCCCTTTATGCAGACTTTCCACAAGCTATTTAGATGACTTGCAAGAAGAAAGCCTCTGCTGTTTGGAGTTAGCTAAATGTTGCTGGAATTTAGATTGGACCTGAGTGCTATGGTCAGAAGACACTAAATTTGAGCTTTTTGGAAATAAATAAAGGTGAGTTTGACGTAATGTTTGGTGAATAAGAGGCATAGTTATGCGGAAAAGAGCCGTATCCCCACTGTGAAGTATGGTGGTTGATCTGCAATGTTGTGGGGCTGTTTTTTCTCCAAAGACCCTGGGAACCTTGTTAGGATACATGGCATCATGGACTCCATGAAATACCAAACACCAAAATCTTGCTGCCTCTGCCAGAAGATTAAAAGTGGGTCCTGGATGGATCTTCCGGCAGGACAATACCTCAAAATCTACACAAAAACGGTTCACTGATCGCAGAATCAAGGTTTCTCAATGGCCGTCCCAGTCCCCTGACCTGAACCCCATAGAAACCCTTTGCTCATATTAATTGAGGTTGCCAATAATTCTGGTGGGCACTGTAATAGGCTTTGCTAGGAATTGTGGGGGGAACCACTCTGCCACAGTAAATGGAAAAATATGTACTTCTCCCAAAGTACCTACTGTTACTACGGTGCGCAGGGGATTCTCAAGAGATTCTCAAAGATGGTTTTGCCAGACCTGGGAACTGCACCCCGGTCTCCCACTCTGTAGCACAGTGACATTATCACTGAATTCCCAGGCCTCTTGCTGTGGTGAAATGTCTTGCTACGATGCTCTTCCTAAAAAAGTCATCAAGCTTGACAGGCATGATTACATTACATTACAATTATGCTAGATTGCACTTACGGTCCTCAGCTACATTACATTTATGGTGATCAGTTCACCAATCACTGGAATGAAACAGCATAATGGTAATGCAACTGTGTAAAAAGTCAAAACATACTTTTACATACTGTATTTTGAAATATACCAACAATATGTATTTTTATCATATCAATAAATTAAATTCAGAAATATAATCCCTTAGTGTATTTAGTAATGTACATAAATATGCATAATTCAGAAAAGAATTATTACAGCCCCTTAATATAAAATGTAACAAAATTGCCCAGATGTCAGCTTTTACAATTTTTCTCCATGTAGAAGTTTACTTTCCCCTATGCTTTGGCAAATTGAATACTCATTTATATATTTTTTTCATTTAGTGCCAATTCAGCACAACTCTTTGAACTAAAATAAGGCTTGCGTCAACATTTTAAAAGAGTTTGCAGCATTATCACTTATTTTAAAGAGCAAAATAAATTTTTATTAGGTATCATATAGAGTCATTACAAAAAAAAGTTAATTGATGTTATAGAAAGAAACTAAGGTTTTCTGGCCCGACCAGGGGGCCATGACTAACATACCAGGATCAGCCAATGAGGGAACCAGGACTTTATTTAGAAAACTCTGTGTTTTCTAAATACAGGCAGGAGCCTGGGTTGCAGCCAAACACATTTTGCCACAAAAAGTAACAGGCATACACCGCTTCCTCTGCCAGGCATCTGTCCGCCACACAGAGATGTTCTTCGTCTGCTCACTGGCAAGGATTGATTGCGTTAATGTCAGTGTTAAGATCTCTGCTAAATCCCATGGGACAGTTTGTGCCAGCAGTGGGTGCCAGCGTTTAGAGCGTGCCGCATTGGGGGAATGAGGCGGACATAATAAAGTTTGTTTGAAATGGCAGCCAGGGTTCATCAGTGTGCATTCATAACACTTTGTCATGCTTTTGAGAGATGGCAAATCGCGTAAGCAAATGCACAACCAAGGAAAATGCGTTCATCAAATGCAAAGTCACTTTCTTGTGGCTGATTTGATTTTTGCTGCTGGAGTATGCTTTTCCCTGGTTAATTTATTTTTAAGTGGGCCCTGGCTCATATGCGCATTCCAAATGTTGTGAGCAGCCCTACATTGGAATGGCTACTAAATACATTTATTTTATTTATGCTTTTTTATTCCCCAGTTCTCTCCCAAATCTGGAGTGTCCAAGCATTACTGAAGGCTCCTATTGTTGCAAAACCCTAAATTTGGATTTGCATGCATTGCTGCACTTGTAGGGATTGCACAATGCAGGTGGTACAGGAAGACCTCATGTACTAGAAGAGTCATTTTTGCATGAAGAGGTGGATGAAGACCAGCCACCTAAAACCTTCCCTCCCTGGTTGACAATATTGGCTACTACACCCCACCCCATGAGGTTCCCAGCACTGGCTTGGTCTGAACCGTGACACAAAGCACATTCAGCGTGACCTGAACCATGAACTCTTGACCTGAAGGTTGTGAGTTTTAATCCCAGGTGAGATATCCCAGATGTATAAAGAGTGTGGTGTGTGACCATCTCCAAACATTACAGGTGTGGTATCAAAGCAAATATACTGTGTAAAATTATCAGTTACTGGATGGTGATTTTCATTCACAGAGCTGGGGGGAAATGTGTCTTTCAAATTTGCCAAAATGAATAAATAAATAAAACATATTTTTGAAAAATTGAGTGATTAATTTCTATTGATAATAAGATAATAATTATAAAATTTTATTGTTGCTTAATTTGCTGAAGTGCTGTTCTGTGTCAACCTCTCCACAAAGTGGGAGCGCAGACGTTTTTCAATTTCTTGTCATGTATTTTTATGGTGCCCTATTTAAATTTCAAATTCTATTCTATTCTGTAGTCATTGAGTCTGTACATTGTAACGGGCTGTTTATTTGGGGGTCTTTCCCAGAAAGTGGCAACAAGTTTACAATTAAGCTTTAATAGCTTCATTGTTCATGTTCATGTGAGAAGGGACTTGTACAGGATTTTAATGAAAAAACCTTATTGTAAAACAAGATGAATGATCATAACAGGATTTTTCTATGGAGTGCTAGGTGAATGTCACAGATAACTGTCAAAATCACTTAAATGACATGATATTATTTTTTTAAATAGCTAAATTAGACTCAAATGATGGTTGAAAGACACAGTAATGGTTATTATAATGGTTATAGCCAGGTATGGAAACAAATTACATTACATTCATTTAGCAGGCGCTCCGGTTAATGAATTTAGCAGATGTTCTTAGAGCGACTTGCAATGCAGGAGAAAATATCAGCTTTCACCTGAAAAATGCTTTATGACTAATAGTGCCAGACCTGGCGAACAACATTCCCAGACCAGTGAGTATCATCACTGACTTTAATGATAAAAAAATATATCATAACCTGAACCTGTACAAAAGGTATGAGTGTTAGGGATTGTAGAAAAACCAAGATTTACAAACTCCAATTGCAATATCCACTGAATGTACAGTTGAAGTCAGAAATTTACATACACTTGAAGTCATTAAATACATTTTTAATTTTTTGCATTTGAATGGATCTCTATGGGAATTGGGGGGTGGGACTAGATTTAGCTGTAAATTACACTGGAACAGTATGGAACACATGGTTGGCTAAATGGCTCTAAGTCAGCAAGGGTCTGCCGTATCAAACAAGCCTCAAACCATCACTCTGCTGCCAGAAATACAGTAGATATGGATGGATAACTTGAAGGGTTTCTTCTTCTGACTTATTTTTCCATAGAGTTCAATAGGAAAATTTGTCAGGAGAAACAACCCTTAAAGTGATCCATCCATATATACTGCATATCTGGCAGCAGATTGATGGTTTGAGGCTCATTTGATACCTCAGACCCTTGATGACTTACTGCCATTTTACCAACCATGTATTCCATACTGTTCCAAAATAATTTACAGCTAAGTCTAGTCCCACCTCCCAATTCTCATAGAGATCCATTCAAATGCAAAGACGTTATAGTATCGCTTGTAAGAGTACCAGAAAATAAGATAACAAGAGTCTTTTGATGTTGTTGGATCACAGACATCACAAAGTCATGGCATGCAAAGGATATGCGACCAAATATTAAAAATGATTACTTTATTCTATATATAAATGCAGGGGTGCCAATAATTGTGGTACACATGGTTTTGTTAAAAATAATTATTTCTTGATGAGGGATTTTTTTTTCTCATAATAAATTTACTTCAATTAAAGGTTGGATTATTTTTATTTTTTCAGTGTGAGATTAAGCTAATTCACCAAATGGAGAATTTTTTATAACCATTTTTACTCATCTTTACCAGGGGTGCCAATAATAGTGGAGGGCACTGTATATATACACATACACACACACACACACACACACACACACACACACACACACACACACACACACACACACACAGTATATCAGTTCTGGAACAACAAAGTGTGCTTTTTCTGTGGGAAATCAGGCATGTCCAAGAAATAGAGACAGTTGAATCAGTGAGACGAGTGAGAAATCCAGGGAGGTTCCAGCTGTGAACACTGAGACATAAAGTAATGCCAAGCCCGTGGTGACTGCAGAAAAGGCCAGCTCCCACAAAAGCCGGGCATCCGATATGCCGGTGGGGTGGCTAGTGTAGCTCTGCACAAGAGTGTTTCCAGAAAAAAAATGAGAAAAAAAACAGCAAAAAGTGGCAAGAGCTGAGATGGGGCAGCGTGGGGTGGGGACCACCTGGACTCACCTGCGGATTGTCAGAGACCGTGTAGGGGTGTAAAGAGGTTCAGAGAGGAGGGGTCTCAGCCTAACAACACAGAGCCTCACCCTGAGGGGGAAGCAGTCTGGCAGTTTGTGAGGCGCAGCAGGCAGGTTTCAGACCTAGCTGTGGGAGGGAGGGCTAGATTTTCAAGATTATGGATCGAAGAGCGACTTGGCAAGGCAGAGGCTGTGTGTCACTCAGTTCACACAGTGAATGTTTTTTTTTTTGCGCAGTTTCTAAATTCTCTCTCTACAGAGTATCCTGGGTTCCTTTCACAGTGTTTGTTAAGTCAGGCAGTTTCCCTTGCAGAAAAGCATTTTTCTGGCTTTAACTGTTGACCATACAGAGCCCAAAAACAGGAGAGAACCAGAGGCTTTGCTGAAGTGGGTAGGCTTGAGAGCTTTAAGTTTGAACTGTGGAGGGGGGGGGGGGATACTATAGATGTTTCCAGGGAACAAATACGGGGCCCTGACATAAGATAGAGAGCCCACTTAGCAGTTAATAATGAGGTTTTACCATAGTTGAAACTGCTATATAAAACTATAGATCTCAAATTAATTCAAGATCTACAGTGGAGGATTTTACATAGTATTATTCCAGACAATACTCAATGGTTCAATCCTTCCGTAGATAAAATTTGTCTGTTTGTTTCATGATGGAATATTATTTTTATTTATTTGGGTAATGTCCCAAAAAGTTGCAGCCTATGTTCAGTGTTCTAGTGGGCTGGACCACAAGTTGTGGGTGTGTGGTTCTCCAAAATATGCTTTGGTTTGGCATAAAGTAGGCTACACAGAAGAAAACACACAGCATTTTACTTTAATCAATTTTATTTTGGGGCATGTAAAACCAGCTATTCTTAAAGTAATATTTCACCTTTGTGTGACAGAAGTAATTTTGTGGAGTCTACTCCATTATATTTGCATAGCGTGAATACTAGCAACGTCAGCTGTCCCTGCTAACCGTTAATGGCATCCCCGATAGTCCTGGTTGTCAGGCTCCCCATTCACTCCCATTCATTTTCAGGACCTCACCAAAATGGATAGTTTTACAGCACACACTAACTATGGCAGATAATGCATCTATAAAAGAGAACACGACGGTGAAAAAGTACGTGTTTGTTTTGAGCTTATAAGATGTTCGTTACACCCTCCGCACCTTCCCTTCCCTGCTGTTCTCCGTGTTTTCCCCCATTCCTCTCGTGTTATGTCATGTTTTTGCTTGTTCCCGTCTGTCTTCCACGTTGTGCAGGCTGGGCGTGGTTTTTCCTCTTTGTTTACCCAATTCCCCTCTCATTATCCCTCAGCCAATCACCCTCATCTCCCGTTTGCATTCTACATGCTTCTATCCCTGCCTAATTACTCTCACATTCATTTTCACGCTGCAGCCACTCATTCACTCTGTTCATTATGCCCCAGCCAATCGCCCTCATACCTCATCGCATTCCACACACCTCAGTCCCCGGTTAATTACTTCTCATGCATTCTCACGCATTAATTAATTCACTCAATTCCCCTCTCTATTTAATTCCCTTGTGTTCGTTTCCTTGTCGCCAGTTCGGTAACCTTGTAGCTGCGTTTACTCTGTCTAAGTCTAGCTCTTATCTAGTTGTTGTTTTGTCTTGCGCCAGTAACCCTGTCTTCTGCCTCCTCGGTTTTCCTGCCAACCTGCGGTTCCAGCCCGCTCACTCTTCACCCCGCTTCCTCTCCTGCTCTGGCCAACCCAGGATTCGGTCCCCGTCCCTGTAATTGTTTGCTTGCCTGAATAAACGCTTCCTGAGATTTGGGTCTACTCTCGTGTCTGAAACCACAACAATGTTGTCACGTTTAAGCTATAATCAGGGAACTATTTTCGGATATGCTACTGTGTAGAAATACAACAAGCCGTAGTTTGATTTTTAGTTTTATTATGACGTAAACCTACAACTAACGGTAGCCTACTACAGTTGGTGAATTGACGTCAACTTTATCGTAGGCAAGGATTCTTCACTGAGTTAAAATAACAAAGGTTTTTGCAGAATCTTCTTTTTCTTTTAAAAGGTAATAAAATGCTGAAAATACTTGAAATATCAAAACAAACATGTACCTTCACCGTCATGTTCTCTTTTATCGATGTATTATCTGCCGTAGTTAGCGTGTGCTTTAAAACGACTAATTTTTTTAATCACAAAGGTGAAATATCCCTTTAAGACCTGAAAAGCTGCACTAGAATAGCAAACAATCATCGAAAGAAGAAATAGAAGATTTTGAGAAAGTGATGTTGCAGCTGCAGATCAACCTGTCTGCTGAAGGCAAGGCCCAAGAGGATAGGTTTACAAAGATAAAAGGATGATGAACATGAGCAGACGGTGCTGATTTGGGCAGGACATGCACAGCGGACCCTAATGGATGCACTCGCAGCCTTTTTCTTTGACACTGAGGGCATAACAAGGCAGGCAAAGCACATCTATAGTTTTAAGCTGCCTAAAAGACAAGAGGTGACAAGCTAGGAGGACCTGAGGTGACCTGCAGTTTCTATCTACACTGATCTCGATCAGGAAGAGGCCTTTGAGAAGACTGCAATTACAGAGCTGCACCAGGACTTACTTGTCCCTGGATGAGCTCCCCGTTGCAATTACCGAGCGGAATCCTGGGAAGTTTCTGTGTTTCGATAGGCTCACAACAGAATTTTACAAAACCTTTTGGGATATCACTGGGGCTCATTTCCTGGACGGATGTCATCCAGGAGTGCTTTTTATAAAGGGGGCGTGCCCTTTTAGTTTCAGAATGGCAGTGGTGTCATACTGCCTCCGAAGGGGACCTGTTTTTATAGAAAAACTGTTGTCCATTTGCACTCTTATCCTTAGATTAAAAGATACTGACAAAAGCAATTACCAACAGGCTTAAGAATGTAATGAAATAACTTATCCATTCTGATTAGGCATGCAGGTCAATATTTCACAACTTGTTTTTTAATTCAAAACTTACTCTGTACTCCAAAGTTAAAAGGCATAAATATGGGTCTTCTTCATTATACAAAGAAAATCTTGATGCTGAGAAGTCTTTGCCTGTTCTACCCGGGAATACAACATGGACCCAGTAGGGGTTCAATAAAACAACATGAAGAAGTAGTACTTTGGGGCAAAGGTGAAAAGGAGACTCCAGAGCTGGGAAAGAGTGTTGGTGATAGGGGGCCGTGGTTGGCGTAGCGGTCGTGGTTCGGCGTAGACTTTGCCTGTGCGGTTGCGCCCCGAAGATCGGGGGTTCAATCCCTGGTCCTGTTATGTCCGGTGAACAGGAACCCAATAGCAGGCAGGAATGAAGCAAAAACGAAGTTTAATCCAGAATCACAGTCCAGGGGGAAGTCAAGACAGGCAGGGGTCATACACGGGAAGGCACGGCAGAGGTACAAAATCAGAATCCAGTAGCAGGGTAGCGAGAACACGGACTGAGGTCGAAACCGGGAAATCAAAAACACGAGAAAAAATAAACAAGAGAACGAACAACAAAAACCAACAACTAGACACAAGAAACACACTCGGAAGAAACAGCTATATAAATCTCGGAGGGGAAATAAAGGCAACAGATAAACGTTAACAATTTAGAAAGACGAACTCGCGACGAGGAACAAAGACAGCAGGTATAAATGCATGTGTAGACAGGTGTAAACACTTAGCTCGAGAATAGCAGGAAATGAAAAAGCTGAGACACATAACAAGGCAATTAGTAATTCGTTAGTAATTATCCTATCCTAGCCCTGTCGTTAGTAAATTAGTTAACAAGACAATGACTGGATACGTAAGGAAACACTAAACAGCTGTGGAAACGTGATGAGAACTAAATTGTTAGTTTGTGTTAGTAATAATTCTATTAAACCCTAACGTTAGTAGATTAGTTAACCACCCCGTGTTTAGCCAGTTAGTAATTAATAAGTCCTATATAAATATTAGTAGTGCAGGGAAATACAAACGAAGTGTACGGAAATGAAAGTAAAGCTCCGTGAGAGGGAGCGAGAGATACAGCACAGAACGCAAGGCTGCGGAAAACATGGAAAAGTGTATGCTACCGAAACTGACAATACTAAACATGACAGAATGACATAACAGACTCAGAACATGACAGGTCCTGCCAGATCCGAGTATGGCTGGTGCCTTGAGGGAGCGGCAATTGGGTGAGGACTCGGTGGGTGAGAATCGTCACATACAAAATGACCTCGGGCGAGCTGGAATCACGGTCAGGAGCTTGAGGACTCACGGCCTGAAGAGGGCGTGGCAACCTCTTTTCTACTACTGGCTGATAGGGTCCAGCGGCGAATTCTCAAAGCGGTTGCTACACGGAAAATTTAATTAGATAGGGTACAATTGACTACCAAAATCTGAAATGATTTTTTTTTTTAAACAAAGAGTGTTGGTAACTAATAACTAAAATAACTTTGTAGCCTCAATGTTGTGCCACTGGCTCACTGTTCAGAATCCTCCTTCAGGCATGCTTAAGGACATCCAAACGGCTATCAACATGTTTTTTTTTCTGGGGAGGTCACCACTGGCTTAAGCTTGGGGTTTTATACCTACCCATTTTTGAAGGAGGTCAAGGTTTGATAAATATAATAGAGTGACAGCTTGCAAACTTCAAACACTGCAAAAGGTATGATAGTCAAACCACTGTGCCATGGATATCCTTTGCAAGCAAGGATGGATTATGGACCTTGACTACCAGAGGCCATGAGGCAGTTTATCTACTTTTGCAAAAGCTGGGATCACTAAGATCTGTCATTTGACAGATTGTCAACATTGTAGACTGAAATAGGAGGAGTTTACAAGTCACTGAGTGCATATGGTGAAAGTTTTTTTCTTCTTTTTGTAAGGGTTGAGAGTGTCCTGAATGCCTTTCACAGTGTTTGTAAGCCAGGCGAAACCAGAGGCTTTGCTGAAGTGGGTAGACTTGAAAACTTTACGCTTTGAACTGCGGGGGAAAGAATACTATAGATGCTGTGTGTAAAATCTGCTTTCAGAGAGCAAGCAAATAAGGTGCCTTGATACAAGATGGAGGTCTCACTTAATGGTAATAATGAGATTTTACCTTTGTGCAAACTGCTATATAAAATTAATTCAAGATCTACAGTGGAGGATTTTACAATATTATTCCAGATAATAGTACACTGGCCCAGTTAAATCTTTCAGTATAAAAAATTTCTTATTTGTTTCATAAGAAAAGATTGTTTTCATTGATTTGGGGAATATTCCAGGTTTCAGCCTATGTTCAATGTTCTAGTGCATTGGACAAACAATTTGGGTGTGTGATTCTCCAAAATGCGCTTTGTGTTTGGTGTACAGTGTACCTGGGTCTACCTAAAGCTAATATACCCTGTATATTACCCTCAAATGAAAACAGAAATTACAATCTGTTCTCACTCTTCTGTGTAGGACATGAATATATGGCACAAAGGGCATGGGACCAGGTCGGAAGTTCATTGAACATTAAACTTCAAAAGTGAAAGTTGGCAATCCTCAGTCACATTTCTTTAAAGTGGAATTACACATATTCTTGTAGGGAGTCTCGCACCAGTTCTATCGACAGTTAGAAAACATTGGAAAGTAGGGGAAGCAACCTGGCTTCAAGGCTGTGCACAATAGGTTGAGGTCTGAAACGGAGGGCATGTGACCAGGCTGGAAATGAGGATAATATTATCTAGTCATGTTGCTTAAGTATGTAACTCTGAATATACAGTTGAGAAAGAGGGCGTCTCCCACGTGGTAAAATAAACCATCCCTGCACAACATCGTCTGTCAGTCTGCCTGTCTCTTTCAGAAAAAGACAGCTCAAGAACTCCTGAACTCCCAGCGGAAGCATTGCATCAACAGGACGTGACTATAACATTATGATCAGCATGTTTTTTTTTCTTCTGTTCGCTCCTCCCTCCACCCAGTGAAGGATAAAATATCATCAAAGCAGCTGAAGTCAACTAGAGTTTGTGGGGAAAGTAGGACAAGACGAGAGGAGGGGTGGCGAGCCCCGAAACCTTGATGAGTCATTACTAAGTGGATTTTCAGCCTCAATCGACTACAAATTTATACAGGCTAAGGATTGAAGAAAGAATAACTTTTTACTACAGAGAACCCTCAAGGGGTGTGAAAATTTTAATATAAGTGCTGAAATAAAAAAAAAGAAGAAAAAAGACCTCTGTTGGGGGCAGGAAAAAAATCCCTTTTTCGTGAGCCGAAACGTCTGCATCGACTTGAGGAAATCCGCCAAAGTATCCACAGCGGATAAAGATAAAATAAAATATTTTTTTGCTGACTAACAAACAGACTAATGAAGTCACTAACAAATCAGGCATCACAGTTCTTTTGCAAGCAACATTTCTGTTGAATTCAGCAACCGCTGTATGCTGTATGTGAATGGTTACACAAGAGGCAAGCATAAGAATGCATTGAAAACAAGTAGGCTGGGAAGGTGCTTGAAGCAGTCCCTTGAGGTTCAGGGCAGACCGGAGGACTGATAGTTTTATGACTGATTATTGATTGACCACCAGTCTTACAGCAAACAGCACACTTGCATTAGTTCACTGAGTAGTGATATTTAGTAGTGTTGCTCTAAGTGTGTTGTCTCTCGAGGGAGAACTGGACCCAAATGCAAGACTCAGAGACGACTCGGGGGGGGGGGAACTCCGCCGGGAAGTACATTTAATGGGAAGACAGGCAGGGGCAAGAAAGAAACAGGCACGACAGGAACTGGAACAGGCGGGGTAGGAACCAGGCGGGACAGGAACTGGAACAGGCGGGGTAGGAACCAGGCGGGACAGGAACTAGGAACAGGTGCGGGACGCCGGGGTCAGGAACCAACAGGAACAGGCGTGGGGACCCGCGGTCAAGAACAGGAACAAGTGCAGGGCCTGCGGTCAGGAACAGGAATGGGCGCAGGGGCCCACGGTCAGAAACAGGCGCTGAAGCCTGGGGTCAGAGGCTGAAGCCTGGAGGAACAGGGGAGCCAGGGTAGGTATGAGGGGCCAGGACAGGACAGGAGGGCTGGGTGGATACAGGAGGCACAGGAGGCTGGAATGGGGAGCCAGAGATGGAGCCGCCAGGGGGGCAGGGATCAGACAGGGCTGGGGCAGCCGGGGAAAGCGTAACAAGATGCCAGGGCAGATGGACAAAACAAATCACAAAAAAAGTATACAGGAGCCAAAATAAACTTACAAAAACCGCAGGACAAGACATGACGAGATCACAAGACGGTCTGGCCCCGAAAAAAAACGGGGCAGAGTAAATACAAAACTAACGAGGACATAACGAGGAACAGGTGGAGCGAAACGGATGAGGAGATGAGAGGGAACACAATGCAGGTGCGGGGAATTGGAGAGACACAAAGAGGGAGAGAAGGAAAACACAAGGTGGAATCTCAGACAAACGAAAGACCAGGACAGGAACACAAGACATGACGGTTGCATCGTTTGTGAATGAATGGCTCTTTTTGGTCTGTAAATGTAATTGAAATCTGTAAATGAATCAATGCACAAATCTTTACAGTACTCTGAATCAAACAATAGGAAAAGAAAGAAGTGAAACCACCATTACTTCTAACAGCTCCACACCTTCTGTCAGTTCCTTGAATGATGTCAACAACTGATCAACAACTGGGTGATTACTTTGCTAGCACTTGATTGGACAAACTGAATGTACTACTTAAGACCCAAATGGAAGTCAAATTAAGTAGCTAGAGCTAGAAAAGATCAGCGCTGTGTCCGAATCAGCACCCTTCCATACTATTAACTAGGCTTGTTGAGTAGACAGGACGAGAAAGTTATTAAGTAGGCGAAGGTTTCTCTAAATGTAGTATACTTAAAACCCCCATATGATATAGTTACTTTCCGTGGTTTTGCTGAGTATATTCGGGAGCGCACTTTTCAAGAAGTACGCAAACATTTTGGTCTCATAAATATGACGCGCAGCTTCACTGACATTCTCCTTCAATAACAACAAAAACAACATTTGACATTTGCCACGCAAGGGTGGGACTTCCACAGTACGGTTGGAAAATTAGAATGGGGGATATTCTTTTGTGTCCTGCGCATCGTGTACTAAACAGTGCACATTAAACAGCACACATCTGTCAGTACACTGTACACAGGAGACAGGACGCAGTAGGATGCATTAGAGTAGGGCTCTGATTTGGACACAGCCCATGTTCAATAAAATTATCTGGAATACCCATCATTTTGCATAGCAACATTACCACAGACCTGTGGCGGTATCCAGAGCACAAGCACAAGTCCCTATCACTTGGGTGCAGTGGAAAGATGATACTTAAAATCTTAAAACCGTTGGTGGTGATGTTGGTTTTGTGCCCCCTCCCCCCCATTCATATTATTAAAACAAAACATGAAAATAGGTCAATATATGATAACTACATAAACAAACAAATAACTGGGCTACTGAGACAACTAGACAACAGTACTATGCAACAACTGCGCTCTGTTTCATTATCAGTTTAGTCCTTAACAAGATGAGGAATTCAGAAAAGATTAAGGTGGATTTTTTTGCTGCTGGCTATAAATAATGTTCATCCCGGTGATCTCAGGCTGTGACAAGGTTTCTTTTGAATACCCAGCTGTGAAAGGTGTTTGGCAGACAGAAAGGTTGTGCCCCGAATGAGCAACAGATCTGGGTTTCTTAATACATATTAATCATCATAATTGTTCAAATGAATTACATAATATACGGCTTGAATGGGACAAGAAGAAAAAAACTGAAACACCACTCGCTGCTTCAGTACCAAGGTTGACTAAGTTGCATGATCTGGTCAACACAGGCCACTTTTGTGCTTTGATAGAATCACCTCACACTCCAAATGAAAGAGCCGGATGATGAAACCACAGAGAAATAACCCTTAATATGCAGCATTAAGGTAGCCTGCTGTTAAACGCCCACGCATGTAAAATGTCCTCCAGAGATGTCTATATAATATTAGCGCTCACCCGGTCCCACCTGCCAAATAGGATTTTGTCCAATGACTGAGACCATTTCATGCAGAAAACACCCTTTCAGCCTCCTAATTATTTTTCATTACATTTCGGGTGTATAGCAGAGCTGGACAGTAATTGCCTGGCCCATGCTTATCAGGCCGTTTGGCCTACTATGCAGATGAGGTTCAGCAAAGAGATGTCTCTGTGATTAACCTACTCCCCTTGTTCCCCTATCATGTACAAATTCACAGATTCATTTCAGGTACAAAGGATGTTATTGCAGCTTTTGAGGAAGATGGAATAGGTGCACCGACTGATCTGTGTAACGTGATTCAGTCACTTTGATCACCCTTCCGCCTGTATTCAACCAACCGCATCGTCTGGATTATAAAGGCCATTACTCCCTGGTCACCTGTTCGCTAACGCACAAGCCGTAGCAAATTCTGAAAGGGAGGTGCATGCTGAGGTTATGGATATGGATCAGAGAACAGTTAACAAGCCAATCAAACATAACTAATTAGCAGCAGCTGGAGCAGAAAACCTGCACACATTACATGCTTCCACAACCAATATTGAGAAACACAGCTGTTGAGAAATCCACCTGATCTGTCTGTCACCTGCTCTCCATGGTAATTATATGCATTAATTAAACAGTTCATGTTACAAATGTTATTTTCCATCACATCTTTATTTTGTTGGTATTACACCCCAAGAATCAACAACAATTGTTAATAAAACAACTTACAGTATATACCAATAGAGGGCTTGTGCAATGCTATGAGAAATGTTAATACTCACAACTGTTAATACTCTGGTCTACTGGTCAATACCATCTTCAACCTATAACAAAACAATGACTACAAAAGTAGAAATGTACACATAACAATGTTCACATGCGATTACAGCCAATACAGTATGGTAAAAAAACTTGATAGATACAATATTATCTGAGCACAGGCTTGGTCACTAATACTAGCCACACTACTTAACTTAGCATTGTCTTTATTGTGAATTAATTTATGTTCTTTATGTTGTTCCTCCAAAATGAAAGTCAGATTTTTCAGTTTAAGACTACATATGAATCAGTAGAGACATGCATCTGATCCTATGTGCTACAATTCTCGGCAATGGCAAAGATGTCAGATTTCAGCTGCATATCTTCTACCATTATATACTTACATGACAGTTGGATACCCACAATGCACTGCAGTCACACTGCAGTACAATATGCCCAGGTAAAACGAGATTCGGGCACCCAACTAGGCAAACTGAATATTGAATTGTGAATACTGAACATTCATGAAAGGACCAAGTTACCTCAATGAATATAGGAAAATATGGGTAGCACAGGTTTGGAATATAGCTTGTTTAGTTTCTGTTGAACAAATTTGTGAAGGTTTAGTTTGTATCATTTAAATATCAATAATTTGGTAAATAGATATATTTTTAGTAAGCATGAGGTATGGTTCTTATGTTGATGACATTTTTGCTGGGAGTTAAAAATTATAGTGCGGTTTTGTGTGTTCTTAGTGATGGTGATATTGAGCATGTTCTTTCTTTGTAAACAGCCATGAAAACACAAATAAATGAAAGTGCACTGGGTGAATGGATTAAGGGTATATGGATTGTTCTGATTCATAGCTCCAGGGGAAAATAAATCTTTTAGCAGCAAAAGAAACCTAGTCACCTTTTCCTTCACCTCCAGCTCGCAGAGCTGTCTCTGCTTCTCCTGAGTGACACCTGCTTTGTATTCTCCGCAGCGCTCTCCACGACCTAGAGTCCCCTGCCGCCCAAGCCCCCCCCCCCCACA
Organism: Ilyophis sp. 1 JC-2022; assembly: GCA_022702515.1. Classification (NCBI taxonomy): domain Eukaryota; kingdom Metazoa; phylum Chordata; class Actinopteri; order Anguilliformes; family Synaphobranchidae; genus Ilyophis; species Ilyophis sp. 1 JC-2022. Next base: position 19,707,123 of record CM040406.1, on the reverse strand, counting down.
ATCTGCGGGTTTTAAAGCTGCATGTTCTGCATGACAGGCCTGCAAGTTAAACACGCCAGTCTCACCACACTGTACACACACAGAAAGTATGATTTACTTGAGGGAAAAAGCTAAGTGTTTTCAAAGTAATGCTTCACTGCAAATTAAATCCTTCAGGAGCTGTAATCATGGCAGTAAACTAACGTGAGTGTGATTCCATGATTTCACAGAACCACATCATTTTGAAAACTTTCTTTCCAGCGCAAGAAGCAACTGCAAGAGCCCACTGGGACAAGGAGCAGCTTTATAAAAAGTGAACAATGTTTTCTAGCAGGTTAGTTGCTATGTAGCTTGTAACTCAGCATGATATTTTTTCATCAGGCTTCATGGCATTCCACAAGTAATGACAGACAAAGGGGAGACTGCTCCATTGACTTTATTTAACAACAATTTTGTCAGGAAGTTATAGAAGTATTTTGACAGTCTTTTGGGAAGCTCTGGTTAAAAATAGGTTTAAAAAGCTAACTTTTAGAAAGTTGAAAGGTTGAATAGAGCTTGCAAGTTTCAAATCCAGCCTTTAACTCAACTGAATCTTTACACTATAAATGCACCTCGTAGAAACACCATTACTGTAACATTAGCTACTCTCCAGTGCAGTTGCAGCTATCTTGTAGTGTTTTTCCTTGCTCAGAATTTAGTTAACATCAGTCTGAACATTAATTTAGAACTGGGATGTAAAGACGGAATTGTGTGTGGAATAAGTAACATTAGCAGTCTTGTCTATCATAGCTAGCTAATTCCATTGTAAAGTAAATTACTTTCAAATATTATTTTTTTCTCAAATACAACAGAATATTATATTGTTATTTTAATTTTAAGTTATCCTTGTAAACTTTTTGTCAAATAGTATAGTTTAAAATTTTTCTGTCATGATTCATTACTGAATCAGGACAGATTGTTTATTCAAAATAGCCTTTATTCACCAAGACACATGCTATTACACACATTTGCTAATCATGTTTTTATGAATGTAGCTAGCTTGCTAGGTTCTAAAACGTTACGTTTTTAGGCTACCATATACTCTCAGTTGACATTCTCATACTGCTGGGCGCCGCAATTTTTGGACCACGACGGACACCATGAGTGAAATGAGCCGTGAAAGGCTTGAGGGGCTACCCACAATCCTTAAGTAAATGGTGCAAACTGGCCCAGAAAGGACGGGGATTTTGGCGAAATTGGCAGGGAATCATCATTCATCATCATTTGGTCGTCCTCAGACGAGCTTGACAGCGAAGTCTCCAGTCTTCTCGGTCGTCCATACATCCAGCCAGCTCCACAGAATTATCCACTCCTGCATCACTCCTAAGCACGTCCACGTATGTCGGCGTGGAACGTCCTCGTGATCGACGCCCGTGTGTTGGATCCCACAATACCAGCCTGCTGGCTGGGAGCTCTCTGTGTCTGTGGCAGTGGCCGGCAAGTTTCATCCTCCTGGTCGCCACTTTCTCACTCAGCCTTGGTAGCCCCCCATACAGATGCTTGTTGGTAACATACTCTCTCTGGTCGATGTTTAGCACTACACGCAGCATTCTGGTGTAGCACCCATCCAGAGACTTCTGCAGGGTGGGCTTTAGGGTCCAGCTTTCACATCCATATAGGAGGACCGACTCCACAGTCGCATGGAAGAAGCTCAGCTTGATGTGTCGGGGGAGATTTGAGTTCCACACGCTAGTCATGCCATTCAGGGCCCTCCATGCCAGCGCTTTCCTCACCTTGAGGTCCTGCTCCGATGTGTTTACCCAGGAACCCAGGTATTTAAAGTCACTGACCTGTGGGAGAGCACTGCATCCAGCTGTCTTGAGAGGCGGATGATCCAGGGAGATGTTATAGGTGATTACCTCAGTCTTCTTCGCGTTGAGCCTGAGGCCGACCCTGGCACATTCCGCCTCCACTCTTATCAGGAGCTCCTGTGCCTGTTCCACACGGTCAGACATCAGGCAGATGTCATCCGCGTAGTCCAGGTCTGTCAGGACTACAGCAGGGTTTCTTCTGGACTTCCTGGGTGTAATTGTAAAGCCAAGCTCCTGCTCCCGTCCGTTGATGGCTTTTCTAAGTGCGTAATCCAGCACAACTATGAAGAGAAAGGGGGCAAGAGTGTCACCCTGCAGCACCCCTGCTTGGATGGCAAACTCCTCACTGTTGCCATCCGGGGTTACCACCTTGGCTCTTGTGCCCATGTACATGGCCTCTATAGCACGGAGTAGGTTGGGAGGGACCCCGTAGGCCTTAAGGATTCGTATCATCTTGCCTCTGTGTATTGAGTCGAATGCCTTCTTGAAATCAATAAAACACAGGACCGCTGACAGGTTATTCTTTTTCACTTCCTCGATAATCCTCCTTAAGGCCAAGATCTGGGCTACGGTGGACCTTCCCTGCCTAAAGCCATTTTGGTTGTCCCTCAGGTGAGGGTCAATGGCGTCCCGAAGTCGGTTAAGTATCATACGGTTGTACATTTTCGATATGACACAGGTCAGGCTAATGCCACGATAATTGTCTGGCTTAGACAGATCTCCTGACTTGGGGACCGGGATGATGTTGGAGAGGGACCATATATCGGGCTTGATGTTTTCTGTCAGAGCCTGGTTGCAGATCTTCAGGATGATGCTGTCCAGATCGCAGTTCCTAGGGACCTCTGGTGGGATGCCGTCTGGCCCAGCGCTTTTTCCCTGCTTCAGAGTGGTCTTTACTGCAGCAAACTCCATAGCTGTGAAGGGGCCATCGTCAATTTCGAGATATGTGAGGACTGCAGGTATCTCTTCCTCGGCTCCTTCCACTGTCGGGTGGGTGCCTAGGAGATCCCGGAAGTGAGTGAACCAGGACGTCACCCTCTCCTCTGGGCTGCAGCCTGCTAGTTGTCCCTCCCTCGACCTCTTGCGCCCACTCATCTCGTTGATGACCTTCCATGACTCATTATAGGCATTTTAGCAGACGCTCTTATCCAGAGCGACTTACATACTTCGTATTACATTTATCCATTCATACAGCTGGATATATACTGAAGCAATGCAGGTTAAGTACCTTGCTCAAGGGTACAACGGCAGTGTTCTACCTGGGAATCGAACCTGCAACCTTTCAGTTACAAGTCCAGTTCCTTAACCATTATACAACACTGCCGCCCGCACTACTCCTTGTATTGGCGTTCACCATGCACTGCCTCCACCTTTCTCACCTTCTCCATCAGTTCCTCCCCTTTGAGCCTGTCATAGGTGTTGAACAGTTGTTGTTTGGCCCTGTTCAACACCTCCCGACTCTCCGAGGTCCCCTCTCCCTCAAAGCTCCCACGCGCCTCCTCTACCTGTGCCCGCGCCCGCATGACCTCCGGGTGCTTCGACCTAGGAGAGGCTCTAAGTCTCCCCTTGGTTGGCACCCATCTCCTTGTTGCCTCCTCGTTGGCGGTGAGAAAACGCCTGTAGGTGTTCTGAGGCTCTTCATCCTCATCCAGCAGATGTAAGCGGCCTCTCACCTCCGCCGTGTAGCTGGCCTGAAGGTTGGAGCTTCTTGCAACGGCCTCCCAGTCGGGCCGGGCCCTCTGGATGTGCTTGGGGACCCTTAGGCTCAGGCGCAGCCTCACCGAAACCACACGATGATCGGAGCCTACAGAGTCGAATGTGCTGTAAGACTCTGCATTTAGGATGGACGTCCTCCACTTCCTCCTTACCAGTATGTAGTCCAACTGACGTAACATACCGGTAGCTCGGTCCTGGAACGTCCATCTCTTGCCCATTCTCTTACGGAACAAGGTGTTGGCAGCCAGTAGCGCATGTTCCGTGAGCAGAGCAGATAGATGTTCTCCGTTGCGGTTGGTATTGCTGTGGTATGTGAAGGGTGCATCCTCTGGTCCGAGTCTCGCATTGAAGTCTCCTAGGATTATCAGGAAGTTGTGAGCCGGCACATGGTGGATCGCTGTTCTTAGGTCGTCGTAGAACTTCTCCACTTCCTCGACTGGTGCTACGTTGGTGGGAGAGTACACACTCATAACAGTTGTTACTGGGTTCCCATCGAAGTCAGCGATAAGGATCCTGTTGGTGTGCTGGTGCACCCTGCGGAGAGCCTTTCGCGCTCGAGGGCTCACCATTAGTCCCACGCCACCTGTTGCAGCCTGGGCAGCATTCCGCCATGCAGATGAGGTGATGAACAAGCATCCCCCCAATCTGCGATATACGATTGGCTGGTCGGTGTGCACTCTCCTGTGCTCCTGGACTCCCAGGATCTCCACTCCCCTTTCCCCAACACAGTGCGCCAGTTCTTCCAGCCTCGCCTCCTCTCTCACTGTGTTTGCGTTGTAGGTTGCCATTACAAATGGCCTCCTACAGCGCAAGAGTGCATTGGACCGTGGGCTGTGATCAGACTGAACCCTTCCTCTCCAATGGAGAGGGTTTGGGGCCCAGTCGTCATAGTGTTCTCCCAAGGGAGGACCAGCACCACTGTCCGCTGCGTGGCTCCTGCGGACTCCCGCCGCTGGAAGTATAGGATTTTCGATGTCTGGTGTCTTCATTGTCGAGCTTTACAATGCTAGTTAAGGACTGTGGGGCGCAACTCCTCACAGCCCTACTCTGGCCGTTTCGGGCTTAAAGCCCTCATCCGCCCTTGCTCCACACCTTCAGATGCTATACGGTGCGGAGCCAGGCGCGAGCAGCACCTTTGGTTTATGTTCGGAGTGACCTTCTCCTAGATGGGTTGCCTACCATGGCTGAGCCCCATCTGCCCGCTATTTACCCATAGCTGGGACAGTGGTTGACAGGCACCAGGGCGTGTCCGCATGCCGGCGGGCCTGCGTGCCTTGTCTCTGGGGCCCACTGCTGCTCCGAGATCCCCTGCAGTTTAGCCTGGGACCGCGAGGACCCAGTTACCATGTGCGGCCACGGGGAGGCACTGCAGGAGTCTTGGTGGTGGAGAGGTTCTGTACTGGCAGAAGGAGACTTACGCACTCGGCTCCTCTTTTCACCCCCCATGCAGGGGGCTAGCCAGCGGCGGTAGCTGTAAGCAGGAAGTAGCAAGCAGGAAGTAGCAAGCAGAAAGCGGCATGCACTAACTACGAACACCCCCACTACACTCTACACTGTCGCACAAAGCACTTCACACACACCCTATGGCAAGAGCCTTAAGTAAATGGTGCAAACTGGCCCAGAAAGGACGGGGATTTTGGCGAAATTGGCAGGGAATGCTTGCTTCAACAGAATGAATGGGAGAGATCCAGCTTATTGTTTCTAGTTTTCTATATAGTTTGGTGGTGCAGACGCCCTCCTTTTATCTCCTCCTGGCCTCAATATGCAAATTACAGCATTATCTGTTTGCTAGGTGCCTATTGGCTAGCGAGCCAACCCGATCACAAACACACACAACCTGTACATGCCAGACCTACTTTCTATTAGCCCAGCGGTGGCTAATCAACCATGCTAAACCTAAGCGCCGCTACAATATTTTATAGAAAATAATCCTGCATAGTGCACCTTTAAGCAATGGTCCAATATTTTAATATCTTGACATTTATTACTTCTTCAGTTCCCATGTATCTTTGTGGCTATATTTCACATGTAGCATTGCATCAGGTTAATTGAGTAAGTTATTAGGTTTGCAAGCTATCAGTGAAATGTGAAAAGGCAAAGTACTTAGTAACAGAATGCAAACATTTATGTTTATGTTTTTGAGGTATAATGTTGCATTTAAATGCTGCTACCCTTACAAAACTGGATAGTTTGCTGCAAACTTGCAAAAACCAAGGCAAACCATATCATCAGTAACCTTCATTTAAGTTGGGCAGAAATTTTAATTTAAAACATAACCTTTTTTAATGGTTTATTCTATTCTGGGTGAATGATAAGTGTTGATTTAAAAGAAACTTGAAATGTAACTAGTGCTTGAGCAAATGTTTTACAAGCTACTTTAGTACTTCAGCTCAAGTTTCAGTGAAGGCTACTTTTGCTTGTAGTTGACAACATTTTCCATAAAGTAATCAGTTTTTGGGCACTCTACCCACCCCTGGTAGAATGTGTTCAGTTCTTTAGCAAAACTAAGCTCATCCTCCACATGAAGAGGTCTGTGGGGGCCTGCCATGGCTGCCATATTTTTCATTGTTTGCCATGCTAGCTTTAGGATTGGATGAAGTGAATGCTCTCTTCAGCTGTTCCCGGTGTGCCCGCTTTCCCTCAAGGATCATGACAGTCAGCTGTTTCTGAATCCTCTTGACTTCTCCTGTGGCCTTATTTTTGAATGCCGTATTGATCTCCTTCAGTACTTTTTAATGTGCTCTTTTATAAAGTTTGCTGTTTGGATAAACCTTGACTTTCCTGGTGGGCATGAGCCCCTCCACACAGATGTTTTTGTAATCAGATACCGTATGGCAATGCCCTCCTCTTTAAATGTCTCCCAGTCAGCACATTGGAAGCAGCCTTTCAGTGATTCTATGCTCTCCTCTGACCACACCATGACAGTCTTTTCTACTAGTTGCTACTTTTTAGCTTGGTCTTATAGACAGGGATAATGGAAATGCCATTGTGATCAGCGCCAATGGTGGTTTGGCACAGGAGTTATAGGAGTCTTTGATATTGACATAACACTTGTCAAGTATGTTGGTCCATTTAGTGCTTAACCTGGTTAAAACCTGGCATTGTCTTCTCAAGGTTACACTGGTTAAAATATCCCAGGTTCTTTAGAATGCTGTTGTTGACATGCGTCTCACCTTTTCTCTCACCTATCATACTGCATTGCAAGCTGGTCTCAAGCAGGAACGACCACACTCAAACCAGTATATGCAATTTATAGGCAAACCTTGAAAGCTCTAGACACTAAATAAAAAAACCTAGACACTATCATCATTGCAACATTGTACAGAAATATAATTTGTTCACTTTTGATAGTTTCTTATTTTTTGCTGATGCTTGTTTGATGTACAAGGTCTTAAAATGTTTAGCACCACCTCCACTTACAAGCTGTGTAATATATATATATATATACAGGTGCAGCTCAAAAAATTTGAATATCGTGAAAAAGTTAACCTTTAAGGGTTGTTTCTCCTGACTTTTTTCCCCATAGAGTTCTATAGGAAAATGAGTCAGGAGAAATAACCCTTGCAGTGATCCATCCACATCTCCTCCATATCTGGCAACAGAGTGATGGTTTGGGGCTCGTTCGATAGCTCAGACCCTTGATGACTTACAGCCATTTAGCCAGCCATGTGTTCCTTTCTGTACCAGTGTAATTTACAGCTGAATCTAGTCTCACCCCCCAATTCCCATAGAGATCAGTTCAAATGCAGAGAGGTTATAGTATCGCTTGTAACAGTACCTGAAAATAAGATATCGAGAGTCTTTTGATGTTGATTGGTCACAGACTTCAGGAAGTAACAGCATGCAAAGGATATGCGACCAAATATTAAATATGATACTTAAAAAATATGTTAAAGCAAAATATTCTAATTTTCTGAGACACTGAATTTTGGGTTTCATTAGCTGTAAGCCATAATCATCAAAATTACAAGAAATAAAGGCTTGAAATATTTCACTCTATGTGTAATGAATCTATATAATATATGAGTTTCACTTTCTGAAATGAGTGACAAAAAATATTGAACTTTTTCACGATATTCAAATTTTTTGAGCTGCACCTGTATATATATATATATATATATATATATATATATATAATGCAGAGAGGTTATAGTATCGCTTGTAACAGTACCTGAAAATAAGATATTGAAAAATACAATATTTTGATGTTGATGGGTCACAGACTTCCGGACGTAACAGCGTTCAAAGGATATGCGACCAAATATGAAATATGATACTTTAAAAGTACATTAAAGCAAAGGGTTTGAATACTTATACACATGAGAGATTTAAGTTTTAGATTTTTTATACATTTGCAAACATTTCTAAAGACATGTTTTCACGTTGTCATTATAGGTTATTGAGTGTAGATTGATGGACAAAAATGGCAATTTTATCTATTTAAAATTAAATCTACAACACAATAAAGTGTGCAAAAAGTGAAGGGGGTTGAATAATTTTGAGTGCAACTGTATATAGAAGGGCCTGAGAGTTAGACAGAGCTTCCGCATCACTGCTGCATATTTTACTCTTAACTGTGTACTGCCGACACCATCTGTAATTGATGTAAATGCATACTCCTCCTCCTCTACTATTGCCCGAGTTCCAGATCCTGTCCCCTCTATCCAGAGTAAATGTTTATTGTCCATGTTTTTCAGCTGTGTGACAGTAGATGCTCTTATCTTTTCCTTTTTTCATTAAATTGGACATTGCATAGCATGCCTCAAGGACTCGAGGCACAGTGGCCCCGCAGGCAAGCAATGTATTGGGCTACATTACTGAAGTGAGTTTCTGATGAGCGCCAGGCAGAGATGAAACACTAAGCAAAGCATCAAAGCAAATGGTAAGTTTCTTTCTTTACTGTTTTGGACATACACTTTTAACCTCACAGTTTCTAGTTATCTTATTAATACAGTTATTTTTGTAACAGTAAGCACATAACAAAACAATGGAGGCAAGCATCTTCTTCCAACTAACCCCCCCCCCCTCTTAAACACACCAAAATTTTTTTAACTACATACATAAATAATAGCAATAATAATAATAAAATTTGTATTACAAGTAGCAGAATACAATTATATGAGAAGATTTCAGACCAAGCTTATTTCTACCCAAACAAGAAGTGTTTCACAATCTTTTTTCCAAGATACAGATATCCATCACAAAAGTAGAATATTTACTGTGCAAGAACACTGACTTGCCTTGGAGTCCTCTGGCTCAGAGCTGCTGAGCCAGTCACCCTAGAGACATGCCGTGAGGTAGGAACACCACTGAGTTTATACCCCCCCCACCACCCCCACACACACACACACACTCTCACCCTTGTGTCTGTGGAGACGGGGAAAAAAGTGCTCACCTCAAAATTTGACATTGTGCTCCAAGTATGCTGTAGCCTGCAGCCTAGTGTGGAAACGATGAGTCGCATGCTTAAATCTGCGGGCTGGCCCACTGCAGTGACTGACAGTCTATTCCCAGCATTCTCCATTTCAACTGTGAAAGGAAAAAGCTGTCAGCCGGCTCCTAGTCAGTCCAGCACAGAGGAAAATGACAAGCCAGGGCCACAGAGTGTACCACGCCCGCTTAACACAGTGACTGACACAAGCTCCTGTTGAGTGTGAAAGGTTAGCTCTGCTCCACCACTGATGTACGTTGCGATTGACACAGACCCCGTTTCCAAGCAGCAATTCAAGACTGTGCAGCAAGGCAGGAGATTGTCTTGTGGGTCTACAATAGCTATAAGAGAGGTAGAGGTCTACATTCAATCAACATTGGCTCAAAATGAAAGCAATTATCTTGTCTATTCTTTTATTTAGTGCCCTAGTGCCTCAACCAGTGCACAACCAGGAGTTATATTTCACAAGTGTATTCAATGTGGACACTTTCTATTTTAATTTATAGAGTTTGTTGGACTAGCCAAACCGAAATGGTAACAGCACAGTATGACGCCATACGGGAGGGAAGGAAGCAGGGAATGCTGCTCTTCTTCTTTTGGTCATAATTCCTTCGCGTCTTCCAAAGGAATTCAGGAACCATGGACTGCAGAACCGTCACCACGCGCAACTATGGTTGACTGCTAATCAGCACAGGTGTGTCTGTGACAGTTGCCTCAGCCAGGCCCTTTATAAAGCCATAGCCAGCAGGGGACACCTTCATGGGCTGCATGCCGTTGTTTGCCCAAAACTTTCGAAGCTCCAGAACCACCACTTCTGAAGTTCATTTGCATTACATTATTTCGTTTTTTTTTTAGACCAGGGGCTTCTTGAAACTTGGTCCAGGGGACCCTGTGTAGGCTTTTTGTTCTAGCTGAGATGACTATTTTCAGCATCTAATGAGCTATTAAATTAGCTGCAAAGAGCTATATAATGTACACCTTAATTTAATTTATATTGAAAGTTCAGATACTTGCTTGCTGAAGCCTAATATGAAAGTTCAGATACTTGCTTGCTGAAGCCTAATATACATAGGACATGAGGCATAAAACAGTGCAATGAGTCAGAGCTACTTCATTACATTACTAGCTCTTATCCAGAGTGACTTACACAACTTTTTAGCATTTTTACATACTACCCATTTATATAGCTGGATATATACTGAAGCAATTCAGGTGAAGTACCTTGGTTTTGAAAGTATCAATCCAAGTGGAAAAAAACAAACAACTGTAATTAAAGACAGACTTAAATTAATTGACTGCGAGGTTTTATTTGTTGCAGTCGTTACTGTCAAATAACATTTTCATATTTGCAGGGTAAACATGTAACCATAAAAGTATTCCCTTTTCATTTGGTATACTGTATATCATTAAACTGAGAATATGAATGAATTCTCCAAATGGTAACTTGCCATTATTTAACCATGACAATAGGTAAATTGCCCACAGAAAGTGATTCAACTTCATTCATTAAGACACACCAGAGATAAGGAAACTATGGAGCTTAAACAGAGCACCCCCAAGATAGATGAGAATTGACAAAATGTGCCAAGGGGTTAAGGTCTCAGCTACCAAAGTGAAATGGCCCTTTAAAAAAAAAGTTTTTCAAATAGCAGTCAATTACATTACAATCAATTAGCAGACACTTTTATCCAAAGCGACATACAATAAGTGCATACAGAAGGTCATCGAAGCAACTACAGAACAGATTAGACAAAGCACATCCTTCCCATAATGTAGCAGCTATCCCTAGTAATGAACATTGAATGTAGTTCACAGTAAGCTGTGGGTAAATCAGCTATACTATAATTATATTCTAAATACTATTCTAAACTATAACACCAAACAGTTACAGACAAAAAACACAGGGAACAAGTACTATGAGAAAGGTCCTAGATTGGTATCAGTTAAGGTGAATATCAGCTAATAATATGTCAATTGAATAAAACAATGGACAGTTTATCCGGATACCTCTTAGTCTGGGGCTGTTTTCCAATGGTTTGCACTAGTTCCCTTAGTTCCAGTGAAGGCAAATCTTAACGCTACAGCATGCAAAGACATTCTAGACCATTCCGGGCTTCCAACTTTGTGGCAACAGTTTGGGGAAGGCCCTTTCCTGTTTCTGCATGACAATGCCCCCCATGCACAAAGCAAGGTCCATGCAGAAATGGTTTGTTGAGATCGGTGTGGAAGAACTTGACTGGCCTGTACAGAGCCCTGACCTCAACCACATTGAACACCTTTGGGATCAATTTGAACGTTAACTTCAAGCCCACCTAATTGCCCAACAACAGTGCCTGACCTCAGTATGCCCTTCTGGCTGAATGTAAGCAAATCCCCATAGATGTTCTAACATTCAGTGGATAGCCTTCTCAGAAGAGTAGAGAAAAGGCAAAGGTGGGACCAACTGCATGTAAATGCCCATGATTTTGGAATGAGATGTTGCACAAGCAGGTGTCCATATACTTTTGGCCATGTAGTGTATGTAGCCTACAAAACAGGAAATAAATGGCTGACTTTAGGTTTGAAGTAGAGTTCACATAAACTGAATGATTTTTACTTTCTGACCCCTGAACTTTACACCTTTGATCTTCAATTTCCATGACTGCCAATGCGAAATAACAGTTCAAATAGTTCATAAGGTAGGCTACTTGTCTATGTAGTTGAATATGCAGATAAAGGTTAAAGGTGTCCCAACATCTTAACTCATAGAAGGCAAGCCTTCACCTGAGAGCCATTGCATTCCAAAGGTCTGGAAGACATCTCACATCATCTCCATCCCAAAAAGGTAATTACCCAAAGAGCCCAATGTCTATAGGCTCGTGGCATTAACATCAGTGCTAGTCACCGGAGAGAGTGGTGGTACATCATCTGCTGAGCTCAGTGGGGAAACTTGATCCCTACCAGTTTGCCTATGGAAATAGACAAAGCACAAAGGACCCTGTGGCCACACTCTGCCATCTCATCCTCAAACATTTGGATCAACCACAGACCCAAGCCAAAGCTTTTTTTATCGATGTCCCCTCCGCCTTCAACACAATCAAACCAAATCTGCTGCAGAAAATTCAATGGCTTGACATCAACCCACAAATCATCCACTCGTATTACACTCCTTTCTCACAGACAGCATACAGTCAGAAAAGGTGGGGAAAATATACTCCCTATTAACTAATACAGCAGCACCACAAGGGTGTGTGAGTGCTCCTGTACTCTTCATCATGTACTATACACTAATGGCTGCACTACCTCATCGGAGAGTCATTATATCATCAAGTTCTCAAATGACACAGTCTGGCCATTATGTGCAACAACAATACTGACCACCCACCATACCAAGATAGTGTGAACAGGCTGATGCAGTGGTGTGATAATATTAACTCTCTTTCCCTGAATGCCAGCAAGACAGAGGAAGTGATATTCAACCCACTGGGAGTTTCTGTGTGATCCCTTGCCTTCATCTACAACAACACACGATGGCTCCACTTCTTTCTGAAAACAAACATGAAATCAGTCAATCAATCAATAAAAAAGAACATTGACACTAAGGACTTGATTTACTAAAACCTTTAGCATATGCAGAACCTTTTAGCACATGCAACACCAATAACATGACCAATGATAGGTCATGGTATATGTTTTGCACCAATCATTGGTTGTGTCATTAGTTTTGCGTGCTAAAAGGTTTCGCACATGCTAAAGGTCTTAGTAAATCAGGCCCTAAGTGTGAAGCGATGCTTGCATGTAGGAAATAGGAATGTATTTGAAAATAGAAAAGACAAGTTTATTATGGATGATGGATACATATTTTTCTAATTATTGTGTGGTATGGTGCAAGGATCTTTTGTTCCTGTCAGTGTCTGTGTAGAATTTTTTTTTACAAATGTATTTTGTGCCTTGCTTGCACACTACATATGCCAAGTGTGTTCTAAAGCAAGCAAAGGAGAGTCTAAAAAGTAAACACTTTGCTACCTAGAGTAGATCAAAATGCACGCACACACATCCACACTCTCTCTCACAGACAGACAGACAGACAGACAGACAACTTCCCCCCCCATGGTAATTCCTGTCCCATTGTGCAAAAGTTAATCACAGCACTCACTGATTCAGGTATGACCCCATCCAAGTGATGCCTGCTTTCATTTCACAAGTGGAACATGTCATCTTCACGCTGTTCAATCGCAGCCCCTCCTTCGTACCGCAGTCAGCTTATTATGAGACTGCAGCTGCTCCACTGAAATCTTAATTGCTGCCTGAAATCACAAACATCTCTAGGAAAGAGGGAACATTGCAAATGCGACAAAACCTGGATTAAGTTGCCATGACACCCAAGGAATTCTACAAGGTCGTGCCTGCTCTGGTCATTCAGATTCAAATGGCCCAAACACTTGTAGGCCAATGGCTTGGCTTAGACAGATGCAAGTTGGTCAACTGTGTTGTTTGTCAGCAGTGCTTGTGGTCAGTCTAGGCAAACTGGCCAAAGACCTTTTTCGTCCCTGGACAAAAGAAAAAAATACAAAAGCACAAACACTAGGACAATTAACCCCATATGCCCTGTGAAATTGCTCGAGAAATCACAATTACCGGATTGGCAATGTGAAAATTGTCATTATGGAGAAGGAATTTATGATCTAAAAAAAAAAGGGTGTTTTTTACTTAAGAATTTATTTGATCTTTTCATTGCTTATTTATTTATATTATGATTTATTTAGAATTTATTTTATTATATATTTTGACTGGTGGTTTTGTCCTCCATAATCCCTGAAAGTAAATTAAGTGAAATAAATAAGTAAATATCCCACAGTAAAATATTATATTGCACTATAAGGAAAAATAAAAATGACGTTTGGGAATGTGGTCAACATATGTGCCTGTTTAATGCAACACCTGGCCAACACTACAACATTTTTAATAGGTGATAATAAAAAAACATACATTTCTTAATCCCCTTTTTATAATGTATCTCTGACTAGTTCATTTGTCCAACACAGTTGTTAATAGTCCAAAATCTGTGTATTTCCTGACAAATCCGACTAAGACAATGTGACATAGAATATTTGCAATCTCCCTATAGAGGTATAGTGGTGATTTGGCAACCCTTTTGGGGGAACATATTTCACAGTTACTGAATGTGTCATCATCATATTGAACATATTGCATATGCTCCAAATAGAAGTTGTGGAGAGGGGGGTGTTGGGTGAGTCATGATCCAACTCACAATCCAATCCACAACTCCTTAGGCTAAGTATCTCAAACCTCTATGGGCCCATAGGCCTGGCAGCTATCTCTTGTATTATGCTTGTATTCAGTTCCTAAATTGACTGGAAGGTAAACCATAAATTATGTAGGAGAGTAGGGGAAGACCTATTGCTCCCTTTATTGGGCAAATTAATGAAGAGTCAGAATCAGAATCAGTTTTGTCTTCAAGCACACTTTCAGGTATCAGACATTTGACCTGGTGGAGTGGTGCTGACAGCAGACATAAAATAAACAAACACTTACACATAATATGCATACATAATATGCAATACAAAGCATACCAATAGATTAGACACATTAGTCAAAATGTAGAGAACATAAACCATTTAAATACAGAATATAAATACAAAATATAGTTAAAAGTTAGAATTTGCATATACTGTATAGCAGTAGCAATCAATGGATATTAGTAGTGGATGGTTAAGTGGTGAGAGGGAGCAAGGGGTAGGGAATGAAAAAAAGAGTGGATGGTTAATGTGGTCCAATTGGTCAGTTTCGGAGGACCACAGCACAAGGGAAGAAACAGTTTTTTTGTGGTTGGAGGTTTTCGTCTTGATTGACTTAACCCTATTGACTTTGGCCCTCCAGAGGCAATTTCCATCTAGTTTCTACTAGTCTTACTTAAGTGTTAAAATCTAAAAAAATATACACTGCACATCCATGGTTTAAAGTTCAAATTGAAGAAACAGTATGCATTTATCACATACAGTATATACATAATACGCAGAAAATATGTAGCCTAATGTTAAATATGTTTTTTTTTTTAAAGTGCGATAGGTGGTCGCTGTGGAAATGTCGACTGTACGGGACTTTGTAGATTCCTACCAGGTAAAATATTTGGTTTCATAAACATATTTACATGAGAGATTTTGGAGAAAAAATGAGGTGTCTTCTAAACTGAAAATGCATTGGGTACTGTATATAGCACAGTAAGCAAGGCAAAACACTGAATGCTTATTTGTACGCTTTAAAACATATTATTGTTTCTATATCTGAAAATATTTGTTTTAGCATGTATATACGATGCATTTTACAATCTGTGGCTGTGGCAAGATGAGGGTCATAAGCGCTTTCGGCTGTTAATAGCACCCTGCTATTTTATTTCCCTGCAGTGCAACAGAGGAGGCTGAGGCTGAGGTTTTAGTTTATAATTTCAGACAAACATGAATACTGTAATTGGGACGGATACGTCTACCACTAGGGGGCCAACATGGATCGGGTTAAACCATTTTCAAGAGCAGAGTATTTGGAATAATCGGTGACCTGGTTGGGATGGGTCAGCGATTATCTTTCCTGCACGCTTCTTAGTCCTGGAGTTCTGCAGGTCCTCGGTGGAGGGCAGGTAGTGGCCGATAACACTCTCCGCAGACTGGACAATGTGCCGCAGTTTTTCCTTTGGGGTGAGAAGCAGACTCAGTCCCAAACCAGGACATAATGGAGGCCCATACTGACTCCATCAACAGGTCAAGAAAGATATTGGTGATGGATAGGAAGTGGGATAGGATAAGGCACTCTAAGGTTTTCATGATGAATGAGGTGAGAGCTACAGGTCTATAATCTTTCAGAAAGGATTTTTTCTGTTTTATTTTTAGGGACCAAAAAAATAACATATGTTTTAGAACAGGCAGGAACAGTGCACTGTTGAAAATGGCCGTAAATACAGGGGATGTCAGGTCTGAGTAGTGCTTTTAAGTGGTTGGTGTTACGTCATCTCGACCAAGTGCTTTTCTGCTGTTCTGCTTACGGAATAGCCTGTTGACATCATGACCTTTAATGATGAGCTGAGAAGGGGGCTGAGGGTAGTGGATGTTGGGGGGGGGAGTGGGGGAAGACTTTTCCAGACACTGGAACAGTTATTGGCAGATAAATTATTTTCAAGTTTGGCTTTATAATTCATAATTATTTTGTCCAGCTGGTATTCAGCTGGCCTGTAGCTGTCCTTATCCTCTGTTTTTTTGCAGACCTCTGAGGTGAACCAAGATTTTTTATTGAAATAGAATTGAATTCGGTAATTTTTTCAAATTTATGTAATTTTCTCCACAGAAACTGATCATTGTGTTATCATTTGTGTTTGCATTAGCATCCCTAAATATATTCCAATAAGTCAAATGAAGGCGGTCTTGTAGCTCCTCTGTGGCTTTGCTGGTCCATTTAATTTCCATGCATATTGTTTTCCAGGATTAGCCATATTTATTTTGAACCATTGGATGGTCATAATTCCCCAGGGTGGCACTGGGAGCAGCTTGAAAAGCCTATTTTATGGTGCTGTAACAGTGATCTAGAGTTTTGCCTTCTCTGGTGGAGCATTTAACCAATTCAGATGTCTATATTTGGGGGGTTTGTGATTAAAATCGCCCAAGAAAATCACAGGGGGAGTTGAGGGTTTATTCTCAACGTAACCTGATCGAGCAACTGTTGCCCTGTGTCTGCTGGTTTGTGGGAGGAAGTAAATTCCACACAGAATAACACGGACAAACTCCCAAGGTGAATAAAAATAGGTTTGCAGTTGATATATTCAAGGTCAGGAGAACATGATTTTTTACAATAGCGCAATATCATTACAGCTACCCTGGTTGACAGAAAAACACATGCTGCCACCTTTAGTATATCATAGATATTCAAAAAAGCCAGGCATCTCCACTGTTGCACTGGGTGTAGTGTAATTTAAACAGACCATGTCAATTGCAACCACAACATTAATGGACAGAAAAGAAAACAAAGGAACTTTATACCAATCAAGGACCAGTGACATGTTATGTAAATTCCTGCATTAAATTCCCCTATTATCTGGATGCTGGGTGGCTCTTTTGGTTAAGGCACCATGGATCTAATCCAGACCATGCCAGTGTCAACTGTGGCCGGTATCTCCATAGGGTGGTGTGCAATTGCCAATTCTATCGCCAGGGTAGGGGAGGGTTCAGTCGGTTCGGGATCCTCGTTTCATAGCTATCTAGCAACTTCCACTTATTGATTGGGCGCCTGTGGACTGCATGCCAAAACCGCATATGAAATGTCTTCCTCTGACTGAGTTCTGTATGAGCTTGGCTGTGGTCCAGTGTGTGAAAAGAAGCAGGGCTGTGACACCACGTGTTTCGGAGGAGAACTGCGGGTGTCAACAGTCTCCTGAATCAGCAGTGGGGTTTGTGCATGAATGCAGTTGCAAATTGTTTGACTTTCCAAGTTAGGACGGGAATTTCCATGTTCAACTGTACAATGGGCGCCAATAATAATAATAATTTTAAAAATCTATTATCAAAAGTACAAGGTGCAAAGTACAAGTACATTCTAATAAATGGAAGCAATTTTTCGGACTTATTTTGACATTTATTTTTCCTCCCCAATGTGGAATCAACAATCATGCCAATTCAGTCACTGCTATTCTACCCACACCTATTTGCCTAAAGTCTCCGCGGACAGGGGCAGCCTGGCTCAAGCAAGGACTGCTAGTAATAAGTCAGGGCATCCCTCCATCACATTATTGCACTTTTAACAACATGGTGAAACTAACTGAGCCATGATGACTTCATACCTTATGCAGGGAGAGATCGGAAAGAGAAAAAGCATGAAATCTTCCCATAATGCCCTGGGGGTCTGCTGGCAAGAGTGGTGCTGACAGATAACGGATGTGACAATGAAGAATCGCTTCGGGACAACAACAACAACAAATATTTTCGATTCTTAGCATTATCTGTCTCTCCCCAATTGGCCTGGTTTTGCTTGCGAGAGAGAGAGAGAGAGAGAACGAGAGAGAAAGCACGAGAGAATGCGAAAGTGACTTGACTTCAATTCATCTTTAATTCATAGGTTTAAAAAATGGACTTTTGCAGATTTAGGCTGCTATTCACACCTATCCCACTTAGGGGATATCTTGTTTGGTGAGTCCCTTTCTCCCATGAGGCATGCTTCCATCTCCCCACTGGAGTAACATGCAAGCTGCAATATTTTTGGCCTCCTAAGTGGCACGTCCATTTAATACAGTGGATTTCAGTGCAGTAATTGGCTCCATGGTCTGAAACCCTGAATCCTGACAGCGCTGATGCCCACTGTTACCAGGAGGCCAGTGGGGCAAAGCATCATTGGCCATAGCATTGCCCAGGGAAGGAAGTTCTAGATGACAGCTTTAATGACTCCAGCTGATAGGGTCCCTGTAGCAGCTCTGCATCCATTTCTGGTTTCTGCTGTAATGGTGCCATTCATCTGGTGAACTGTAGACCTTAAAGAATGTCTGCAGTCTCCTGACTTTATGGAGGAAGTTGCTTTGGTCTTACACATGGGGGTTTGGGTATAAAGTTGTTCAAAATATTAGCTACTTGACTAAGAAATAAGGAGAAGCAACAGCAATGAACTTCCCCCTGAACTTCATAACAACTGTCTTGAGGGATTCTTTACCCTCTTAAGCCACATTATGTCAGAAATAGCTATGCATGCATTGACGAATAAAAGGCCCATAGTCAAACTGTGCTGTATAGCAAACAATTACATAAAGTTAGGTAAATTTTTAACTGATCAAATTAAAGACTGAGGTGAATTAACATGCTCCTAATTGGTGAAAGTGTGGACACATGGCCAATTAAGCTAACCATTTCGTAGATAACAGAAAATTCAAAGACCAAGAAAATGACGACGAGTCAAACCTGCATTGTGTTAACAAGTTTAAGGAAGGAATTATGCAAGAACTTAAACACATGTGTTCAACAACCTTAATTGAGCAGGAGATTAGTTGGAACGAAAACCGGGTTCAACCCAAACCAGCATACACAAGAGGTACCCCAGGCCCGAGTTTGAGAACCACTGCTCTACTGTGGCAAAACATCAAGGCTCTTAGCCTGAATTGCTTCATGAAGCATTAAGCTGAATAAGAGATTAGATCAGTGGTCCCCAGCCCTGTTCCTGGAGATATACCGTCCTGTAGGTTTTCACTCCAACCCTAACAAAGCACATCTCATTCAACAGCTAGAGATCTCGTTTTGCTGCTAATTAGTAGAATCAGGTGTGCCAAAATAGGGTTGCAATGCAAACCTACAAGACGGTAGATCTCCAGGAACATGGTTGGGGACCACTGGAATTATAAAAATTTGAGATTTTATTTGTCATATACACAATGTAGAGTATTGACACAATGAAATGCTTACTCACATAAAGACTCCTAGTATAAGCATGCACACAAAAAAGTAAGAGCAAGTGCAATATCCACTGATATGTAAGTCCATGGGGCAAGAGGTGAGAGGAGCAGGCGGGATGGGAGAGTAAATGCCAAGCAGTCGTAGGGCTTGTGGGTAAAAGCTGTGTCTGAGTCTATTTGTGCGTGTGGGGATGCTACGATGCCGTCTGCCAGACGGTAAAAGGGAGAACATGGAGTGCCCAGGGTGGCTAGCGTCCTTGATAAAGTTATGGGCTTTATTTTGGCGGTGCTTGTTGTGAATATCCTGGATAGAGAGAAGATTGCTGCCAGTAATGGCCTTGGCAATCCTCACTACTATTTGCAGTGCCTTCCTGTCATGTGCAGTGCTGTTTCCGTACCAGACTTTTATGCAGCTGGTTAAAATGCAAGTGGAGACGTTGGTGAGGACCTGTGTGTGCATACCAAACTTATTCAGTCAGTGCAGAAAGTACAGTCTTCGGTGTACTTGTTTGATTGTACTGGTTCTGAAGGACCATGTTAAGTTATTTCTGATATGGGTGCCCAGGAATTTGAACTTGCTGACTGTTTCCACGGTCTTGGCCTTCAATCATTACATTTTTATACTGATAAATTATTATTACTATATTATACTACACCAAAAATGCATTTATTATTCATTGCAAATACGTCCTTATTAAAAACAACCTCTTTCTGTACATTTACACACAGGCATCTACACAGTCTCTTCAAAACCACTGGAATTCCTTCAGGGAGACTGAAATAATTTTGTGAGAAACTCTTCTGGGTTTTCTAACAAAACTTTCACTTTTCTTTGTCCAAAAGGGCCCATACAACACAAAGTTTTAGTTTTTACAAAGTTTAATTTCCTTTTTCATCAGACTATAAAAAAATGTGATATGTTGAACACTTTTGCACAGTAGTGCAGGTGGTGTCTAGCAGTCCTAAGGTGCTTCAGGGGCCTCCATTTACATTCATAGCATTAAATCCAAATTCTTCAGAAGTGTTTATAGATACTCATTCCTCATGACAATAAAAGCTGTTTAAAGTATGACAGTTGTTGCTAGCCAAGGCATTCCTCTGCTTCCTAGTAATCTATTTAGCTTCATATGAATGTAGCCGTCAACATCAAAATGTCTAAGACCTTGTACCATGGTGTATATAACAGTGTATGTCACATTCAAACTGTACAGGATGTATATCGTCCTAGATGACAATCATCTTGCGGAGAGCTGGTACACATATTGTGGAGACCTGGAACCAAGCCCAGTTTATGTTATATTTTTAAGTGGACATTCATGCGTAGGCTGTGACATGCACAGGCTCCAGTATGAGCCTCTTGTCTCTAAGCCTCATTGGCATCTAATTGATTTGTGTTTTAATGGATTTCATTTAGCATGTTTGTATACCGATTTTTGTGATTTTATCCATCCATTATTTGACAAATTTAACCCGCTCAGGTTTTTTTTGGGGGCTAGAGCCTATCCCAGCATGCACTGGGTGAGAGGCAAGAATACCTCCTCATCAATCCATCGCAGGGCACAAACTCCATTCACTCACACATTCATACCTACAGGCAATTTAGTCTCTCTATGAGGAGTACATGCAAACTCCACACAGAAAGGACTCTGGCCTGTATTCGAACCCAGGACGTTCTGGCTGTGAGGCAACAGTGCCATCCACTGCACCACCATGCTGCCTCTAATCAAATGTTTGTATTTTCACCTTGCTCTCTTGCTTATGAAATTTTTTAAGGAAACATCGCACAAAATGTCAAATATGTATTTTTCTTTTTTTTACTATCTGCAGAACATAAAACAAAGACCCAAGGCACAATATGTATGAAAAGCTTGATGGGCTCATTTCTAAGATTTTGACAAATCACGCCTGATGGCATAGCCATCGCTTGCGTTAAGTTTGCTTTGCTTCTTTAGAAAATGTACAACTGCATTCATGTGCCCTCCAGAACTGGCCATTATCCATACCAGAGGTTTTTAAACTCGAACCTGGGGACCCACTGTGTATGCTGGTTTTTGTTTCTAGTCAAGTCAAGTCAAGTTTATTTGTATAGCACATATTCATTCAACTGAATGCAATTCAAAGTGCTTTACAGAATAATGAAAAAAGAAAGATTGTCTTATGGTTCTGTTTGTTTGTGTATTGTGTTCTGTTTATTTTCTGTTACTTTATTATTTTCTTTACATGTGTTTGTTTGTGTTCATTAGTATTACTGGTTACATTCCCATTTGACACTCTACTTCAGTTCCCTTGTCTGTCTACGTTTCCATGTTATTCTAGAATCCATTTGTGTTTTCACATTTCGGTACATGCGAGTTTCCCCCTGTATTTCAAGTCAAATTTTCCTTTCTTCTTAACTAATTATTATTGTACATATTGTACATTGTATTATTGGACTGCGAATAGAATAGAATAACTTATTTACCTTTCGGGAACTTCAATAAACTACGTTTTTGCCTGCTACCTGTGGCCTGCGTTTGGGTCCTTCTCAGAACATCACAGATTGATTTGACAGTACAATTAAAACTCCAAAAAGTTTAAAATCAGTTAAAAAAGATAAATAAGATAAAAACAATAAAAACAGATAAAAGGCTACAGTGCATGACTAGATAGCCCCGGTCTCTGTACATCGTGTCTCTCTGTGCACCCGTGTCTTTGTACGGAGAACATTTAAAAGACAATATAAAAGCATAAAAACAGATAAAAGGCTACAGTGCATGAATAGATAGCCTTTACATAAAAAGTGCAGATAAAAGTGCATTGCGTCACTTTAAAAAGCCAAACAGAACTGGAAGGCCTTGAACCTACTCTTAAAAACTGCTATGAATAAGTTAAAAACAGTTGAAACAATGTTAATAAAATGTTAAAACAGTTAATAAACAATCTTGATAAGAAGCTGCAAAACTACTGGTTGGGCCCACAAGACAAATACCTCAACAACAATCAGCTTGCTACCATAATTGCAATCTCTAAATTGTAAAGGACAATTTCTCTTTTTTACACACTTATTTAGATATGTGTCTACTGAAGGCAGTACATTATGCCAGAAATAGTACTGCAATCTATGAAGAATATTTTCCATATTCACATCCCAGAGACTTTTGATCAGTCAGATAATCTAATGCTTTCATTTTCTGTAATGTGCTGTATGGAAAATGATTCCTTTAGAAAGAGGTTACATTTTTAAAAATTTATTAAATTACAGGCTGGCAGGTGAAATCAGTGGGGTCCTAATTGCTGAGTGTGGACACCTGATCCCAGAAACAAAAAATTAAGTGTTACATTACAGGTATTTAGCAGACGCTCTTATCCAGAGCGACTTACACAACTGTTTAGTATTTTTAAACATTATCCATTTATACAGCTGGATATATACTGAAACGATTCAGGTTAAGTACCTTGCTCAAGGGTACAACGGCAGTGTCCTACCTGGGAATCGAACCTGCAACCTTTCGGTTACAAGGCCAGTTCCTTAACCATTATACTACACTGCCGCCCATATACTACACTGCCGCCCAGTGTAAATTAGTCAAACATGTATTGTGTGGGAATATGTGATTGTAGAAAATTATGTGAAAACTGAAACACATGTTTTCACAACCTTAACTGATCAAGAGATTAGCTGTAACAAAACTAGCATACACAGTGGTTCCCCAGGCCTGGTTTAAAAACCGCTGATCTATAAGATTTTAAAATAGGTTATCTATGCATTTGTGGGTACTTCACCTTGTCCTCTGTCAATAAAGTAATTTTGCTTGTCAGTACAGTGTAAACTTTACCTTTGAAAAAGTGTACCCAGAAATGTGCATGTTTTCCTTAACTCAATCTGAAAAGGCACAAATTGCAGCCCACACACAAATGTCCTGCAGGGGCATACCCACCTCCAGACAGAGGATGTATAATTAAGGTGGGATAACATACAATACATACATTTATTTGGGCATTGTGTAAAGCTCACGTGCAAACAATTTAATAAAAAAGCTGGAGAAAACAAACATTTCAGTTCAGAGGACTAACCACGGTGCCTTACATCATTTTCATATACAAATACTTCTCAAAGATAAAGGATTTAAATCCAATTTAAATGGAATAATAATATAACCGCGAGCGGTTATTAACAGGGTCCAAGCAGCATGCGGCAATTATGCATTTTTAAGCTGTAAGGACACATATTGGTTGAATGGTACCAACATGTTCAGTCTTTGTCCAAAAATTTGGCATCATAGTACCTATCTGTGAGGTCAACATACATCCAAGTGTCCTGGTGGTCAGGCATTGCTATGCCAAGTTTCGTAGCCATATGGTTTACAGATTTTGCTGCCCATTCAGCTTTAGGGAAGAATGATCATTTAAAAAATGAAAAAATTGAACAAAAACAATAGGGTTCCAGTAGCTTTGCTGCTTGGACCCCTAATAATAATGCATTTTATCCACATGATCAATACACTGTAAACATAATGAAATAATTACAATCAATAAACTGATATAATTAAAATTCATAAACAATAAACAGCCATATTACAATGCATAATTCATTTAGTGAAATCAAGAAATACTGTACAAACATGTCAATACTGTGTGACTAAGGTAGTTGCCTTCAGTGATAATGACCTTTTGGAAATATCAACAGTCAATATAATGGCACAGATAAAATATATAAGGTATAGTTGCAATATACAATTTGTCTTTTGCATAGAGCCTTGTTGCACAGATTAAGAATACACAAACAATATTATGGAAGCACACAAGGAAGGAAATACATTTAGCATGTATTATTAATACAAGCATAACAGGAAAAGGTTAATGCATTTTAAAGGCCATTTTTCTCAGTTTTCAATAAGATTTTTAAAAAACAGGAAGAGTCAGATTTTTTTATCTGTATGGGTACGGTATTCCACAACTGAGGAGAGATTGAGGAAAAGGCTATTTGACCCATGGTGTGCCCATTTTAGTGGCAAGTACAGCAAGTATCCCCAAGTCACAGGATCTTAAGGGCTTTAGTGAAGTAGGTGAATAATGTAGTCTGGATCAGAATTGTGGAGAGGCTTAAACATGAGGGTTTAAGCCAAGGACCTTGAAGTCAGTTCTGTACTGTATATGAAGCTGGTTAAGATTAAACAAAACAATATAGGAAATATAGATGTTCAGGACAGGACTGGCAGCTGAATTTTGGACAACCTGTAGCTGTAAAAGGAGACTGGATGGAGCTCCATCAAGCAAACCTTTACAATAAAGGTGAGATGTGATAAAACCATGGACTAGTTTCTCAGCATCAGAGAGGGATAGAAATGACCTGATACAAGCAATGTTCCATACAGTAGATGGAAAAAACACGCCATTTTTAATATATATCATTTCTAATATTTGCCTGAAATGTTAAATGACAGTCAATAACTAATGGTAACTTGTCCACCCTACTGAGGAGTGCCTTAGTGCCAATTAGAATAAGCTTTGTCTTATCATAGTTTAGTTTGAAAAAGCTATGTCTCATCCAGATTTTGGTTTCACTTAGACAGTTTGTCAGTTGGGGATATCTATGGTAGAATCAATTTTTTCTCTCTCTCACTCATTTACTGTCAGTATAAAGTCAAGCCAGAAAGTCTGCACACCCCTTTCACCTTCTCCACGTTTTATTACGTTACAGACATATTCTACAATAGATTGAGTTCATTTTTTTGTCTCAAAATTCTACATAAAATAGCCCATAATGACAAAGTGAAAACAGGTTGACATTTGTGCTAATTTATTAAAAATCTAAATGTAAAATATCATATGTACACAAGTGTGCACACCCTTTGATATGACACCCAAAAGTGAGCTGAGGTGCATTTTGTTTCCACTGATACTTCTTGAGATGTTTCTACAACTAATTGGAGTCCACTTGTGATAAATTAAATTGATTGGACATGATTGGTGATTGCCAGCACCTACCTATATAAGGTCCCACAGTTGACAGTGCATGTCAGAGCAAACTCCAAGCCATGGGGTCAAAGAAATTATCTGCAGACCTCAGAAACAGGATTGTGTCAAGGCATAGATCTAGAGAAGGGTACGGAAAGATCTCTGCAGCTTTACTGGTCCCAAAGAGCACAGTGGCTACCATCATTCGTAAATGGAAGAAGTTTGGAACCACCAAGAATCTCCTTAGACCTGGTCGCCCGGCCAAACTGAGCAATCGGGAAAGACGGGCCTTGGCCAGGAAGGTGAGCAGGAACCCGAGGGTCACTCTGACAAAGCTCCAGCGTATCCTTGTGGAGATGGGAGAACCTTTCAGAAGATCAACCATCCAGGCAGCACTCCACCAATCAGACCTTTATGGTGGAGTGGCCAGACGGAAGTCCCTCCTTAGTAAAAGGCACATCACAGCCCGCTTGGAGTTTGCCAAAAGGCACCTAGAGGACTCTCAAACCATGAGAATCAAGATTTTCTGGTCTGATGAAACAAAAATTTAACTTTTTGGCCTGAATACCAAGCGTCATGTCTGGAGGAAACCAGGCACTGCTCATCACCTGGGTAATACCATCCCTACAGTGAAGCATGGCGGTGGCAGCATCATAATGTGCCGATGTTTTTCAGCAGCGAGAACGGGCGACAAGTCCTGATAGAGGGAAAGATGAATGCAGCTAAGTACACCGAGATCCTTGAAGAAAACCTGCCCCAGAGCGCTCTGGACCTAAGACTCGGGCGAAGGTTTACCTTCCAACATGACAACGACCCGAAGCACGCAGCCAAGAGAACAAAGGAGTGGCTTCGGAGAAAGTCTGTGCATGTCCTTGAGTGGCCCAGCCAGAGCCCAGACCTGAATCCAATTGAACATCTGTGGAAAGAGCTGAAAATGGCTGTGTACCGACGCTCCCCATCCAACCTGACGGAGCTTGCAAGGATATGCCAAGAGGAATGGGCAAAAATGTCCAGAAACAAGTGTGCCAAGTTCGTAGATTCTTTCCCAAGATGCCTTGAAGCTATAATCGCTGCCAAAGGTGCAGCAACCAAGTATTTGGCTAAGGGTGTCATGGTTTCTCAGCCTGCTCTTCTCTCATTGTCCACTTCCCTGGGGAGCGCTCATGTTGCGTCTCTTCTCTTTGTTTTCCTTGTACGTTTCGTGTTTTGGGTTTTCAGCTCAGTGTTTTCACCTGTTCCTTGTTTCCTGTCATTATTTAAACCTCGCATCACCGTTGTTAGACGCTTCCATATTGCCTATCTTTTGACAAGGAAAGCCGGTATTTTCGGACATTAAGCGTCGACCGTATCACCTCAACTTGTTGTGGCTCCATGGGACAAGGGTGCATGTGTCCAAGAGTTTTCTAGAAACTTAGTTTAGGCTAGTCGTTTCTATCCTGTCTCTTTATTTCACCCCTGTCTCCTGTCTTTGACAGATTGTCTTCGCTGTATCTATTACCTCTTGTTTTTGTGTTTCGGCTCCCTCGTTGTGAGCTATAGGGTTTTTCTTTGTTGTTTGTTCTAATATCTCGTTAAGAGTTTTTTCGCCCTCTTCGGGTTGCTTTCAGTTGTAGCGGTTTCCCTCCTGGTGTGGAGGTTTATTATTTTTGGTGTATTATCATTATTGCCTGTTTGCGGGGTTTCCTCCCCGCTTTGTGGTGTTCAGTCGAGCACTTTTTGAAACCACTGTCGCGTCTGGTCCTCGTTCCCACGCTACCCCTTACAGAATATGGAAGCCAGTATAGAGGTACCAGCGACAGTCGCTAATCTAGGGCAAATCCTCACAGCGCAGGAGGCAGTTATCTCCGGTCATGAGGAGGGCATTAGGGCTCTTCAAGCCTCAGTCCAAGCCCTACACACTCAGCAGGCACAGTTCGGCAACCAGCTGCGTTATCAGGGAGACGGGCTGCGTGAATTAGCGGACAGCATTCGCACGTTAACGCTGACGATTACACCCCCCAGGTTACTTTACCTTCAATCCCGGTAGCACAAGCACCAAGTTCGGCGGTACTGATTCCTCCGGATCAAGCAGTGATTCCCGTTCCACGCGAGCTCAAAGAGCCTAAATTACAACTCCCGCTTCGCTATGGAGGGGAGACCGGGAGGTGTAGGGGGTTTTTGACGCAGTGTTTAATTTTTTTCAAATCGCACCCTTCTCGGTTTTCCACCCAGGAGGCTCGAGTGTCTTTTATTCTCTCTCTTTTAACAGGTACGGCCGTCGCTTGGGCGGACCCCTTAATCAGAGCAAGCTCTCCCGTGATGTCCACTATGGAGAGGTTGGTAGAAGAGATGGCGTCGGTTTTCGACCATGACGTCTCCGGTCAGGAGGCGGCGATGCGACTGACTTATCTTCGTCAGGGCTCCGACACGGTGGTGTCATTTTCTATTGCCTTTCAAGCACTCGCAGGGGAGACTGGGTGGCCGGACGGACCGCTTAGCTCTCTATTTATTAAAGCACTTTCTGATTCAGTTCGAGATGCCCTTTCTGCACTCGAACCGCCCGCTTCGTTCGGTGCGTTAGTGTCTACGGCTATCAGAATTGACAATCGGATTAGAGAGAGAGAGAGAGAGAGAGAGAGAGTCGCTGGGTCACGCAGTGGTCGGTCCTCTATTTGTGTGCCCCGTTCGGTGGTTGTTCCAGTTTCCTCATTTTCTGAGGAGCCCATGCAGGTAGACGGGACGGCAGTTCGGGATTCCAGGTTCACCAGGTCGAGAGAGGCATGGTATCGTTATTCAGGGTTCGTACGGGTGCTTGAAATCCTTGAAAATGCTTGGATTATAATGTGGTGTTTTCAAGGTTTGAAAAATGCTTGGATTTTGGGTAAAGTGCTTGTAAATGCTTGGAAGTGTTAGGCCCACCCTAATTCTCGGCAGTCTTTCTCAGACCAATTATTAAATGAAGAGAAATAAAATAAAAGTTTGCTTCATCACGGCTACACGCTTACTCTGATGGCTTCGCATGAGCCTTTGTGTTGTGACCGGATTGATGGTTGTCATGCGTCACATCGTCGCCCCCAAGAGGACAGTGCATCGGACCAACATGCCAGGAGGTTGTCGTTTTAGTGAACGTTGGCTGGAACATGAAAAATACAAACTGTGGATAAAACGTGGACCAAATCCACGCGTAGCCTACTGCAAAGTATGCAAAAAAGAAATCCAGATTTTCGCAATGGGAGAATCAGCTCTCTCGAGTCATATGAAAGGTAAGCCACGGACAAGTTAACTATGATGTGTTTGCTAACCGTTTGCTACATGCTAACGTAGAAGCACTGTGAGATGTGTATTAGTGCTGGGATTACATGTCAATTATGGACAGTTATTATGGGCTATGTAAAGAACAAAGCTATTTGTTTGCTATTCTCAATGGTAAATGGTAATGTTTCCCGTAATGCCCGTAGCAGCTAACTGAAAATTTAAGCTCAGCTGACGTTGGCGCGTAAGTAGGCTACAGTAGCCTAAGGGATAATGTAGCCTATAGAACGCAGGTCATTGGGAAAATAAGTCCCGACAGGGTGAACTGGACCCCGACCTGCGTTCTATACATTATCATCCCGCTTACGGCTACTTGCCAAAACGAAAGAAGAAACTCCACATAACGTGGCTTTTTTCTTTTTGTCTCTGCTGAGAGACCAAGTTCGCCAAAAGCACTCAATTTGAATCCAACATTCTATCGAACACATTCTGAACAACTAAAGAAAAAAGTTAACATTTATATTTTTATGTTTAGTAGTCTGATTTTATTTTCGTTGGTAACAGGTGGGTGGGTTTGATTAAAAGTTGTAAAGAGATGAATGTATTAAATACAGAAGTCCGTAAATATTTTAACAGTTTTAATATTTTGCCCCCACGGGCTCGCTTTAGCTTCCGTTTTGATAATCGGTCAATATTCCGAATATGCCGAATTTTCTCGTTATTTTTCGTACTGACAGCACTCGGTAACCTCGATCAACAGGGCTATGGGTTAAAAGCTGCCGGAGTTCTCCTTTAACCTGCCTTGCTACCTCAGTTAAAGCAAAAAAGTTGCCTATTTTGTCTTTTTGGTTAATTGTGTTAAAATGGCAACATACAGTAGGTGTTATCATAGCCATAGTTATGAGGCAAGATTTGCTTAATGAAAGGTGACTGAACTTTTGTGAAGCAAACAAAGGTATTTTCCTTTAATTTATTATCCTTTTGTTAATATGGAGCAGTTTTGTTAATAAATTTGTGAAATTGACATTTTGAGGTTGCATGTATTTATATCACATTATACAATTTACAAGGAGAAATACGGTGTGAATCAATCCATGCTGTTCGATGTCATCGAGTGCTGTCAGTAAGAAAAATTGATACAACATAGACCAAATAGAGAAACGGTAGCAAACACAAATGAAATGGGGCACAGAAACTCTGTTTAATTTTCATTTTCTATGCCCCATTCAGTTAATGATAGCTGCTGGTTCGATATTCGGCTTAGGTTGTATCAAATTGTCTGGTTCTTTTTCGTACAGACAGCATTTGGTGACCTCGAACAACAGGGCTATGGATTGATTCAGACCGGATTGCTCCTTTAATGGTACTGGAAAAACTGGAAAATTGGTCTTGAAAGTCCTTGAAAAGTGCTTGAATTTGGCCATGAAAAAGGTGTACGAACCCTGTTATTGTAAACGCGCTGGACATTACAGAGATCAATGTCCTAAGCTAGCGGGAAAAGAGGAGTCTCACTAAGGGAATCGAGGCCCTTAGTGAGACATGATCAAACTTCTCCTCGAACTCTATTATCTGTGCAGCTGAGTTGGAATAAGCATTCCACCAGCTGTATCGCCTTTATTGATTCCGGATCAGTTGAGTCCCTTATGGACATTAAGTGGGCTAGGGAGCAGGGGATTCCCTCAGTTTCTCTTTCCGTTCCACGGTTAGTAACTGCTCTTGACGGTCGCCCTTTGGGTACGGGCGCTATCCGGCGGGTTACCAGCTCCTTAAAACTGTCTGTTTCGTTACAGGATCATACGGAGCGTATACAATTTTTTGGGGGGGATTCTCCCACATACCCACTTGTTCTGGGTCACTCATGGTTGGTTCAGCACAAGCCCAATATTAACTGGGGAGCGGAGGATTCGGTTATTCTCCGCTGGGGAGTTCAGTGCAGACACCACTGTTCTACAAATAAATCACTTAGATCTGGCGGCTCTCGCCGCTCTCTTCCCAATCTCAGTTCTGACAGCGAACAGGAGGAGGAGAGTGTTCTCCGTGGGGCTCATGGGGCAGTAGCGTCATCTCGCGACACCAGGGGGAGTCTTTCTTGGGACCCGCTCGCTGACGGGTTTAGTATGTGGGAGGAGGAGAGCTCTCCTTCTGAGATCGATTGGGACATCCCTCGCGATTCGGAGTCAGATTTGGAGAGTGTTCAGGTGGGCGGAGCTATTCCGTTTTCATTGCCAGTTAATGTTCCTCAGCAGTACACTGATCTTGCGGAGGTTTTTAGTAAGCAGCGCGCCACTTCTCTTCCCCCTCATAGGCCGTATGATTGCGCCATCGAGCTATACCCTGGCTCGATTCCCCCCAGGGGAGCGCTGTACTCCTTATCGGCTCCTGAGAGTGCCGCTATGAAAAATTACATAGAGGAATCTCTCGCCAACGGTTTCATCAGACCCTCCACATCGCCGGCGGGGTCCGGTTTTTTCTTTGTTAAGAAGAAGGACGGTAGTCTTAGGCCATGCATTGACTACAGGGGACTTAATGCTATAACGATTAAGAATCGTTATCCTCTCCCTCTTATGAATTCGGCCTTTGAACGCCTCCAGGGGGCGTCTATTTTCACTAAACTGGATTTACGCAGCGCTTACAACCTCGTTCGCATTCGTGAGGGAGACCAGTGGAAAACTGCGTTTAATACCCACTCGGGACACTATGAATACCAGGTGATGCCGTTCGGGCTCACTAGTGCCCCCTCAGTTTTCCAGGCGTTAGTGAACGATGTGCTAAGGGAGATGCTGGAGAAATCGGTTTTTGTTTATATTGATGACATTTTAATTTTTTCTCCCGATCTTTCCACTCACATTCGCCATGTCAGGCAAGTTCTTAACGCTCTGCTTAAGGCTCAGCTTTTTGTAAAGGCAGAGAAGTGTGTCTTTCACACCAAATCTGTTTCTTTCCTGGGATTCATTGTGGCAGATGGCAAGGTTCAGATGGATCCAGAGAAAGTCTCGGCCGTTAAGAATTGGCCCACGCCATCTTCTCTTACACAGGTTCAACGTTTTTTAGGCTTCGCTAATTTCTACAGGAGGTTTATTCGTAATTTTAGCGCGGTAGTCTCTCCTATTACTGCACTTACAAAAAAAACTTCTTCCTCCCGGTTCCTATGGAACTCGAGGGCCGAAGCGGCGTTTTCTGAGCTCAAAAAACGTTTTACGTCCGAACCCATTCTTGTCACGCCTAACCCTTCCCTTCCTTTTGTAGTAGAGGTAGATGCATCTGAGTTAGGAGTGGGGGCCATTCTCTCCCAGCTATCCCCCATTGACCACAAAATGCATCCATGTGCTTATTTTTCTCGCGCATTAACACCTGCCGAGAGAAATTATGATGTGGGGGACCGGGAGCTTTTGGCGGTCAAAATGGCGCTTGAGGAGTGGCGTCACTGGCTTGAAGGGGCGGAGCATCCGTTCACGGTGTGGACGGATCATAAAAACCTAGAGTACGTGCAGCTAGCCAAGAGGCTTAATTCTCGCCAAGCCCGGTGGGCGTTATTCTTCTTGCGCTTCAATTTCCTGCTCACGTATCGTCCCAGCTCCAAGAACGTGAAGCCAGATGCCCTTTCTCGCGTCTTTGATCATTCGGACAGGGCTCCTGCCCCCGAATTTATCATTCCCGCCGACCAAATTGTGGCTCCAGTTATTTGGGCCATTGAAGCTGCAGTACAGAGGGCGTTGCGCTCTTACCCAGGGCCTGGGGGGGGGGTCCACCTCACTGTTTGTTCGTTCCGCAGAGGCTTAGGCCTCGTGTATTACGATGGGGTCACACTTCTCAATTAGTGGCTCATCCGGGCGTTCACCGCACTAAGGACTTTCTTTCTCGGCGGTTTTGGTGGCCCAGTTTGGAAAGGGATGTTCGGAGTTTTGTTGCGGCTTGTCCGCTGTGTGCCCGCAGTAAGGGTTCAAGTCTCCCACCCTCTGGGCTTTTGCGCCCTCTTCCCATTCCCAGCCGTCCTTGGAGTCACATCGCCCTCGACTTCGTCACCGGTTTGCCTATGTCACTGGGCAGATCGGTGATCTTAGTCGTGGTGGATCGCTTCTCCAAGGCGGCCCATTTTATTGCGTTGTCGAAACTACCTTCAGCTTCTGAAACTGCGCAACTTATGATAGACCACGTTTTTCGGCTACACGGGTTGCCGTTGGATGTGGTTTCTGATCGCGGGCCTGAGTTCACGGCCAAGTTCTGGCGCGCATTCTGTTCTCTGCTTGGTGCCTCGGTCAGTTTGTCGTCTGGCTTCCATCCTGAGACGAATGGACAGACCGAGCGCACTAACCAGACGCTGGAGAACACTCTGCGTTGCCTGGCTGCCTCTAATCCCACTTCCTGGAGTGCACACCTGGCCTGGGCTGAGTATGCACATAATACGTTGCGCAACGCGTCCACAGGGCTCTCGCCCTTCGAGGCTCAACTGGGGTATCAGCCCCCACTATTCCCTGAGCTGGAGAAGAATGTAGAGGTTCCCTCCGTGGCATCCTTTATTCGGAGGTGTCGTTCTGTCTGGAAGCGGGTGCGTACTGCGCTTCAGTGCGCTGCTGCTAGACACAAGGTGGCAGCTGACAGACGACGCCGTCCTGCCCCCTCATTCAGGGTAGGGCAACGCGTGTGGCTCACTACGCGTGATCTGCCGTTAAGGGTGGAGTCTCGCAAACTCGCGCCCTGGTTTATTGGGCCTTTTAAAATTATACGGCGCATTAATCCGGTTACGGTGAGATTACAGCTCCCCCGTGCTATGCGTATCCATCCCACCTTTCATGTCTCCCGGCTTAAGCCAGTCCTTATTAGCCCGCTGGCCTCCGCAGAGAAGCCACCGCCGCCTCCTCGGATGATGGAGGGAGGTCCAGTGTACACTGTCCACCGTATTTTAGCCGAGAGACGGGTTGGGAGAGGTTTCCAATTTTTAGTAGATTGGGAGGGTTATGGCCCGGAGGAGCATTGTTGGGTTCCCTCCAGAAATATTCTGGACCCACAACTTATCAGGGATTTCCGGGGTCGCAGGCTTGAGGGATCGTCTGGGGTCGTCCCTTAGCGGGGGGGGTCCTGTCATGGTTTCTCAGCCTGCTCTTCTCTCATTGTCCACTTCCCTGGGGAGCGCTCATGTTGCGTCTCTTCTCTTTGTTTTCCTTGTACGTTTCGTGTTTTGGGTTTTCAGCTCAGTGTTTTCACCTGTTCCTTGTTTCCTGTCATTATTTAAACCTTGCGTCACCGTTGTTAGACGCTTCCATATTGCCTATCTTTTGACAAGGAAAGTCGGTATTTTCGGACATTAAGCGTCGACCGTATCACCTCAACTTGTTGTGGCTCCACGGGACAAGGGTGCATGTGTCCAAGAGTTTGCTAGAAACTTAGTTTAGGCTAGTCGTTTCTATCCTGTCTCTTTATTTCACCCCTGTCTCCTGTCTTTGACAGATTGTCTTCGCTGTATCTATTACCTCTTGTTTTTGTGTTTCGGCTCCCTCGTTGTGAGCTATAGGGTTTTTCTTTGTTGTTTGTTCTAATATCTCGTTAAGAGTTTTTTCGCCCTCTTCGGGTCACTTTCAGTTGTAGCGGTTTCCCTCCTGGTGTGGAGGTTTATTATTTTTGGTGTATTATCATTATTGCCTGTTTGCGGGGTTTCCTCCCGCTTTGTGGTGTTCAGTCGAGCACTTTTTGAAACCACTGTCGCGTCTGGTCCTCGTTCCCACGCTACCCCTTACAAAGGGTGTGTACAGATATCATCATCATCATCATCTACCACTTATCCGGAGTCAGGTCGCGGAGGCAGTAGGCTAAGCAGGGGGTTCCAGACGTCCTTCTCCCCAGCGAGGCTTTCCAGCTCCTCCTGGGGGATCCCGAGGCGTTCCCAGGCCAGGAGAGATATATAATCTCTCCAGCGGGTTCTGGGTCTACCTTGGGGTCTCCGCCCAGTTTGTACAGATATGTAACCCCTAAATAACCTATTTTTGTCAGTAAAATAAAATTGCATATTTTCTAAAAACCTGTTTTCACTTCGTCATTATTGGCTATTGTGTGTAGATGTTTGAGGCAACAAATGAACTCAATCTATTGTAATATAAGTCTGTAACGTAATAAAACGTGGAGAAGGTGAAAGGGGTGTGCACGTTCCGGCTTGACTGTATGTGTGTGACACCTTGCCGGATATCTTGTGTTACTGTGGCAGGGTTGGATTTACAGTTTCCAAGGATCATAAACTCTTGTCTATGGGTAAAATAGGCCCTAAACCACAGACGTGCATGGCCAGAAACATAAAGATTAATCTCTCATTCTACCAGTGGCGGCCGGCCTATAGAGGGCGCTGGGGCGCCGCCCCCCCTCCCCCACATACAAATTTAAAAAAAAGTTTAAAAGAAATTATTATTTTTTATTATTATTTAATTTTTTTAGTAGCTTAAAATTATTATTTTTTATTATTATTTAATTTTTTAGTAGCTTAAACATGTTATATGTTGGCCTTGCGTTGTCTAAAGTTTAATACATTACATATGCATGTTCTGGGGACTGCGGGGCGCCGGTAACGTTATGGTGAATCAGAGCACTCATTCATTTTCAGGCGAGCCCCCTCATTCTGCTGCCTGATTCGCGGCCAAAAAAGGAGGTCCCCGGACGCAGGCCTGTGCGCCCCGGACTATCCTACCCTTTTCTGATTAGTCCTCATGGTTTATGATATTATTTGATTGGATTTAAGGCATGTTTATCACGCCCAGCCGGCATCTAGCAGGATATCACTGCGAGTGCGCAAGTACGGCTCGGATGTGCTGTGAGTCATGCGTTCTATTGCTTTCCCTGGGGTACGAGACCTAAAACATCTTGCTGAAAAGTGCAAACGGCATGAAAGTGGTCTTTGGTGTTTTGAGCCCTCACCGTTGACTTCAAGGCAGCGACTTAGCAGTAAAGTAGCTTGGTTAAAATAACGTTAGCTAGTTATGCTATTCTATGTTCTCAGGTCCAATTAACGTTAGCTGACGTTAGCTAGCGTATGGGTAAGGCAGCTAGCTTAGTTGTCTGGTACGTTAAACTTCAAGGCAGCGACTTTGCAGTAAAGTAGCTTGGTTAAAATAACGTTAGCTAGTTATGTTATTCTATGTTCTCAGGTCCAATTAACGTTAGCTGACGTTAGCTAGCGTATGGGTAAGGCAGCTAGCTTAGTTGTCTGGTACGTTAATTGGACCTGAGAACATAGAATAACATAACTAGCTAACGTTATTTTAACCAAGCTACTTTACTGCTAAGTCGCTGCCTTGAAGTCAACGGTGAGGGCTCAAAACACCAGCGAGCCATGAAAGTAGCCACAGCCATCTTGACAACAGTATTGTAGCGACCCGGAAGCTACAATGCGCCATGGGAAATCGCAGGTGCTAGCGATTTCATTTAATTGTTAACGTTTACATGTACAGTTTTTATCCAATGTTGTTATCAGTCGTTATAGTGGTTATCAGTTGTTATAGTTCCGTGTTAATTTACTGTTGTTTGTTGTTGTGAATGCGAACACCGTGAATGGAAGTGTGTGTGTTAAATGTTGACCCCCCCGCCATTAGCGGTTGTATGGCGAGTTCCTTCTCGCTTTGTTTACGTAATAAACAAGTAACCTGGAGTTGTGCGGTGTATGGGGCACAGGTTGCTAAGCAGCTGAGAACTTGTTGTGGACAATCCATTCTTACTTGCACGCTCGCCACAGTATGAAGCTAAACTTTTTTGGCAGGCTTAGCATTGCTGAACAACTCGATGAAGGCTACAGAATTGGCATTACAATCAGTGATGTCTTACTTGAAAAACTGTCCTCCACTGTTGCCAATTAAACTGTCTTATGCAACTGAGACACAAGGTGGCTTGTTTTTTCTGTTTAAAGTCAGATGTATTTGTTTTTTTTTAGAAATGCTAGCGCCCCAACCTATATTTAGATCACCAGCCGCCACTGCATTCTACCTAATAAGATGTCATGGTTCGCTGTGTCAAATTCTGCGCTCAGATCCAATAAAAGATGTACAATGAACCCAGCACCAGCTGCCATTATTATTTCATTAGTTATTCTGAGAAGAGCTGTGTCCATAGTGTGACATTTTCAAAATACAGACTGAAAAGGCTCCATTATTAGCAGCCAGATGTTTTTGAGTCGAGATGACGCAACTCAAAAACCTTAGACAGAAAAAGTAGATTGGAAAATGGTCTGTAGTCGTTGAGGATATTGGGGTCTTTTTTTCTAGATTGTTGTGATAGAGGCCATTTTTAAGGCTGTAGGCACAATACTCATATTAAAAGATAAATGTACTATGTTAGCTAAAACTGGGCAGAGAGCAGGGAGACTTAATCAGGTGGATAAGGCTACGAGGCAATCCATAGTAAGTTGTCACCAAGGCAGTGTGACCTATTGTTCTTCAGTTTGTTTTTGTATTTTATATTTAACATTTCACAGTGCACAATCCAAAGACATGCAGATTATGCAACTTTGGTGTAAACGGGGTGTTTCTGTAAAAGAGCATGCTTGCTCATTCAACCTACCCTGTATAAATAAAGGTTAATAAATAAATATAAATAAATAAACAATAATAAATAAATAATAAACATTATTATAAATGTACCAGATTTAATCAAGATTGTTATTAGTTTATAAATTAAATTAACTAAAATAACAAGGCATTAAACTAACAGGGCAGACAAAATTTCACCATTAGATAATGGGGATCCTATTAGATTAGAGGTGGCAGCAGACTACCGCAACATGGATGATTTCACCACAATAAAGACAGAGCAAAACAAATAAAAAAAGCTATGGACAATCAGAGACCTTGTGAGAGTGCTCAAGGAAGGCATGTCTGGCCTGTGTTTTGTGTGGACATTGTTGATTAGCTCGTCACCAAGCCTCGAGGCTCTTTGAGATGATCAGTATAAGTCTGTGTAACTAACGATAGTGAATTCCTTACTTGCGCAGTTGTAATTGAGAAAACTCAGCTATAAAATCACAGGTAAAAAGTGTGCGTAAAGACTGGTTAAAGTGAACCTTCTAAAGGTTTTAATTCAAAGAAAGAGGGGATCTGTTGTATAATGTAATCTGTGTTTGTCCAAATAAATAATTTTTTCTCATCTCAGTTTAAGCATATATTTGTCTGGAGGTGGAACTGCCTGTACAACTGGAGATGTGCATTATTGTTTTGGACCATCGCTCCCGTATCGAACATAATTATCCATTACCTTTTTTCTCTACGGGTACAGTACCTATAATTTGTCTATAATATCTATGATATGTTGGTGAGCACTTTTAAAGATTTAGTTTAGTTTTAAAATGACTTGATTTACAATGTAGAAAAATTAAATAAGCTATGGTATAGATAACTTCAAAAAGTTATAAACGTAGGTAAACAGTGTGCAAGTGGGGTTGTTTTTTTCTCCGTAAAATTAACGTTTCTTTTTCCTGAAACATTGTTTTCATAATATATTCCTCAAAGGCAGTCAATTTCTAAAAACTGGAGTTTCAATAAAAGGATTCAAAGAGTGTCTTAAAGTAGAACTTGAAGGGATTCAGAGATTCACCATTGTATAAGTCTGTTAAATAATGTATTGATTTTTGAAGCTGCAATCATACGGTTTATCCCTGACACGGAAAAGGTTTCTCTTTAAGCGATGACCTCAAAGAAAGGGATTTAGAGGAGAGATATATATGGAAACCTAACAGCACTTTCTGTCAATATGGCAACCAACCTATAACCAGCTCTTTCCCTTAAAAACAAGTAGTCTTTGCACATATTGAAAAAATAAGTATCTTTGAAAACCTAGGATGTTGCACAGCATGCAGCATTGAGAGGTGTGATTGATCTTCACTTCAACTCACTGCACTGTCATACATTTTCACTCTATGGTCTGATTACCTAATAGATAACGTTTTTGTACAAACCTTTCTTGGTTTGAACCAGGAATGTTTTGCCCCGTGTGGGGCGTAGAAAGCGGGGAGGACAGGGGGGGACTCTATGTTCTCCAAAAAAAATTCATAAAAATGAAATATCTACCCAAACCATGCTTTTATTACTGTTATTCAAAACATGTTCTGAATAAATGAAGACAAAATGAAAATACACAAAGAAACACGTGAGCATACTCTTCCTGTTTTCGAAAAGGATAATTTATATTGGTTTTTGAAGGCCAAACTACTTGCCCCATTGGAATGTGTTGCAACTCACTGAGAAGCTGCTGTTAAATGGTCAATTCTGGGATTGGGACTGTGGTTGGAATGAAAAACAGCATACTCAAGGACCGAGGTTGGGAACCACTGGACTAGCACATTGGCTAGCGAATTTTAACTTTAGCCAGTCCACTCAAACTTGTATTCAACACGGTTTTGGTAGACATTTTCATTATTTAGATCATTGTGATATTGTGAGATTGAGATTTTCCTACTGATAAAATTAAGTAAATAAGGCTTGTCTTTGACCTCATATTATTAACATTAGATTCAACATGACTGGGGAGAGAGGAGTGATGGGCCGTTTACACAACGGACGGTAGACGGCAGGACAAAACCAGATGTCGTTCTTTTCAATGAGACAACACCGGCAAAATAGCTGACGGCAGGACAAACTTTCCGTCTGAATAAATTTTTATTTTTGCCGTCTACCGCTGCGGTAGGGTCACGTGCCGATGGAACGGAAGTGGTACGTTTCAAAATGGATGAGAAGTTCTGTGTATGATTTGAGGTGTAACTAACTAGCTAGCTGACATTATGATAAATACACACACACCACACATCTATGAAGACACAGACTGAAACAACGCAGTAATACACACACACAATGTATAAATACACTTTCGGTCACGGTCCATCTAGCAAAGGCGCTCTTTGGTATACCGATAATCCGTTTCGCACGGACCGTGAATATGGCAACAGATATAAACAATGCATTACCGCAACGGACATTTCTGTACCGTCTACCGCCCACTGTGAACGCCACATGAGGCAGGCAGCAGCAGCAGCTCAACTGAGCCCTCTGAGCCACAGCAGGTAGGAGTAATGGTAGATATAGGCAGTGAAATCCACTATATATGCATAAATATAAGTTTTTTTTTTAGTTTGTTGCTTAAGTATTTAAATAGAAGCAGAATAATATCTACAGCATGTGAGCCAGCGACATAAGAAAGGAAAGGGAAGGAGGGAAATTTTGCAAGAGCACAAATTAGATATATATTTTAAAAGATTGGTTTGTTTTGCAGTGTTGTTAGCTTGTTTGGAGTGCTTTTGTTCATCATTTTTGTAACAACAGATTAATAAATATTGTTCTCAAAAGTCACTAGAAATTAGTATTTAAAGGGGAATTCCACCAAAAAACAACATTAACCTTATTTAACAGATCAAGGCGCAACTGCTTAAGTCTCTCTTTGTGGCGGGCCAAAACAATCTCTGAACAGAAATATTTGCAGCGAAAGGTGCAAATTTGGTAGAGGTATACATAAGAAATGGATAGAAGGAAGGGTCTGTGACTACACACCCTGGTTTTGGACACCACATGCATAAGGGTGCTTTGGTGACATTATTCAGGCTCCCCAAAATAAACTGGCCTAAGAAACCCAGACCTAGAAGACCAGGAAGAGAAATGAGTAAAAAGTAAGTGTCGCAGACCTCTGGCTAGGCTAGCTAATATGTTTTCACTATAGCAAAAGCAAATTAATAATAATAATAATAATAATAATATAAATCCAGAAGTTTGGCTTGGTCAAAAAAATCCCACAAAAGATTGGAAATTCAAACGAACCCCACCAAGCTAAACTTCCTCTCTCTACACTATCAGGCATGTCCAGTACTCTGTTTTTTTTATTTTTATATCTGACTGCTAAATAGTTCTGTCGCTAAGTTGGTCTACTGTATGGTAACGAGCTGCTGTGACAATGACGTTATTACTGTCACTAACTGACAATTGACACTGTGAGGCGCTTGTAGCTTCATTACTGATAATATTGTGGACATGTCTGAAAAGGAGTAGTGGCTAACATTAAGAGTTTGGGTAACCTGCCCCTGGAAATGATGGTGAAATTTCGGGAACTTCCCTGTTCTTTTCACAAGTAGAGTATGCTGTACCTAGGAGAAAATTTACGGGAAATGACGGCCTGAATTAAAAAATTACGTTGGGAAATTAGGACATAAAGACAGCTAATGTCTTGTTATTTCCTCTAGAAAGTAGGCTGTGCTATACCTCCACATAGTTGTTTTGTAAAAACAGATAGATATATAGAAAGAATGACCTGGATTTAAAACAAGTCATGATAATTAGAGGATTCATTAGGCTATAGCAGTTTCTTTCTTCTAATGTAGGCCTACCTAGTGCATACAGTTGAATGTGCCTGAAGCACATGATCATGGATACAATAATGTGAATAGAAAATAACACACTTCAAGTTCCACATTGGTTTTATTCATACAATTAATTTCCGATCTATGTCGGATCTGTTAATGAATTATTTCCATTTATTACATTGGTGCATTTAGTGTGGTTTTACCTGCTATTACATAAGTCTGCATGTAAGAACTACGCGCATTGCATTGTTGGAGATTCAGAGAATGGCCTGCCTCGTAGGACATACCAAAACAATTGCAGCCATGGGGATTTTTCTTGCGATTTAAAATCCCGATTCCCAAATAAACTCTTTCTTTGACAGAAATCTGTGTCTAGAAGGTAAAATAATTATTGATCTGACCATGTAAGGAAGACAAGCAACCTGCAACCGATGTCAAGCTCGAGAAGAAACCTTCAGGCCATCATTTCCCATTAATTTCCTCTTAAGTATTGCATACTATACTTATGGAAAGACAGGAACGTTCTTGAAATTTCACCGTCGTTATTCTGGCGTTTCCGGGGGCGTAAATTGGCAGGTTACCAGAGTTTGTTTTTATCTAGCCAACTTTATCTAAAAAAAAAAACGATCTAATTTTTATTTGTATTTTTGCTGGCTTTGTTACTAGCTAAGTTAAGGTTTGGTGGCGTTCTGCCAGTCAGAGTTTTGTAGCCAACATTAGAACTGATGGTCATCACTGTCATGGAAAAGTAACTTTTAAGCAAAACATCCACCTTGCTGACTCGAGTTGATGTGCCACTGCCCACACGTGATTTGTAGAAAGGTTAAACCATAGCGTAAAATTTACACTTTGAACTTTTAAAGGTTAAAATTAGGTAATGTAGTACGGCCGGTTTCTGCTGCACATGGAGGTTTAATAGAAGTGTATAAGAGAGCGAGTAAAATTAGTGGCAGAAATCTCACGCACACTGAACTAATCTTTCCCATCGTTTTATGGCGAGATATTGCTGAGATGAGTTGATCTGCCAAGTGGCTTGTTAATTGGTGCTAAAATGACAGATATATAGATGGCTGAAATATGTAAGTTGCAACCAAAACCAAATGAAGGACTGTGTTTTCCTAAATAAAGCTAAATTAATGGTTGTATTTCCCCCAGTTTTTCCCTGGAGACTCCAGCTAATGGTAGTGACATTTTTTTCCACAAGAACTGTAGTGGCTAGCTTGCCAACTAACGTTAGCCTCTCTCAAAGAACCGCTTCCAGGACTAGTAGTAATGCCCGGCCCCTCCAGTTGTATTTAGTGGGAGCGGCAACCTGTGACTGTGACGTTGTCTGATGCCCGCCCGTAAAATTGTCCGGCCCGTTGTAGTTCACAGTAAAGCAGGTACCTAGTACATGCAGAGTAGTTTAGGGATATATCTCTGCTCGCACTACAGGTAGAGAGTTCGCTGAGCTCATTTTAATCAGGAGGACAAATTTTCTTTGACAAATCAAACATAATTTTCCAGTGGAATTCCCCTTTGCGTGCTGTTTTTCAAAAATTCTCATCTGAGGTGAAGTACTGTCCCCCCCAGTTACCAAAGCACCCTTGGCCCCTTTGATACTTAATATTTGTATTATTATTGTTTCTGTCATCAATTTTAATCATTCATTTCGGTAAAATACATTCTGTGCATTAACTGGATTTCATAAAATAGTTTCTAGGTTAGTATGCCCTTTTCTCACTTTGAGCACCTGCACACTCAAAAGTTCTCTGCACTGCCCTGGATTGAGCTCTTGTTCATATACAGGTGCAGCTCAAAAAATTAGAATATCGTGAAAACGTTCAATATTCTTTGTCACTCATGTCAGAAAGTGAAACTCATATATTATATAGATTCATTACACATAGAGTGAAATATTTCAAGCCTTTATTTCTTGTAATTTTGATGATTATGGCCAATGAAAACCCAAATTCAGTGTCTCAGAAAATTAGAATATTACATAAGATCAATAAAAAAGGATATTTTAAACAGAAATGTCAGCCTTCTGAAAAGTATGTTCATTTATATGCACCCAATACTTGGTTGGGGCTCCTTTTGCATGAATTACTGCATCAATGCGGCGTGGCATGGAGGCGATCAGCCTGTGGCACTGCTGAGGTGTAATGGAAGCCCAGGTTGCTTTGATAGCGGCCTTCAGGTCGTCTGCATTGTTGGGTCTGGTGTCTCATATTCCTCTTGACAATACCCCATAGATTGTCTATGGGGTTCAGGTCAGGCGAGTTTTCTGGCCAATCAAGCAGAGTAATACCATGGTAATTGAACCAGCTTTTGGTACTTTTGGCAGTGTGGGCAGGTGCCAAGTCCTGCTGGAAAATGAAATCAGCATCTCCATAAAGCTTGTCAGCAGAAGGAAGCATGAAGTGCTAAAATTTCCTGGTAGATGGCTGCGTTGACTGTGGACTTCAGAAAACACAGTGGACCAACACCAGCAGATGACATGGCACCCCAAATCATCACTGACTGTGGAAACTTCACACTGGACTTCAAGCAACGTGGATTCTGTGCCTCTCAACTCTTCCTCCAGACCCTTGATTTCCAAATGAAATACAAAATTTACTTTCATCTGAAAAGAGGACTTTGGACCACTGTGCAACAGTCCAGTTATTTTTCTCCTTAGCCCAGATAAGACGCTTCTGACGTTGTCTCTGGTTCAGGAGTGGCTTGACACGAGGAATGCGACATTTGTAGCCCATGTCCTGGATTCATCTGTGTGTGGTGGCTCTTGATGCTTCCCCATGATTGTGTAGCCTACTTAACCAGACTGAGAGACCATTTAAAGGCTCAGGAAACCTTTGCAGGTGTTTTGAGTTAATTAGCTGATTAGAGTGTGACACCATGAGTTTCCAATATTGAACTTTTTCACAATATTCAAATTTTCTGAGACACTGAATTTGGGTTTGCATTAGCTGTAAGCCATAATCATCAAAATTACAATAAATAAAGGCTTGAAATATTTCACTCTATGTGTAATGAATCTATATAATATATGAGTTTCACTTTCTGAAATGAGTGACAATAAATATTGAACTTTTTCACGATATTCTAATTTTCTGAGCTGCACCTGTATGTCCATGAATAAATGAACAATAATATTCCTCCATTAAACTTCCTATGGACTGCGTTGGTACCATTTTCCTAAACCACATGTAATAAGGAAGGAGCACCAGAAGCAACC
Source organism: Ilyophis sp. 1 JC-2022 (assembly GCA_022702515.1). Classification (NCBI taxonomy): domain Eukaryota; kingdom Metazoa; phylum Chordata; class Actinopteri; order Anguilliformes; family Synaphobranchidae; genus Ilyophis; species Ilyophis sp. 1 JC-2022. Next base: position 19,663,038 of record CM040406.1, on the reverse strand, counting down.
ACGCAAAATAAGGAAATGAGGAACACATTTTCATATAATAGAAGTAGACGTATTAACAAACAAATAACTGTTCAATATGCATGAATGAACAAATTCCTCTTCAATGAAGGAATGCCTCTTCAGTTGCGAAGGAAACTATTTATAGTTTTTCCCTTTCCCTTTATAATTTACTATGTCTTTTCTCTTTATTGAACAGAAAATAAGAAGAATTGCGTCGACAGGAGGAGGGTTTCGGAGCTTAAAATAAAAAGTAATAAAGCCTGCAGGCAAGCAGAATGAACTGGCAATGGAAAGCTGAGGCTAGCCCTGTTAGCCACCCTAGCGCAGTTGATCCAGCAATGGGGATTTATTTTTTATTTTTAGCATTACTCTTGCTACTAATCCACCATTGGTCTGACAACTAAAGCAAAGTAAAATCTGAAACAATAGCCCTAAAGACAAGAGTTTCCAGGTAAAATAGGCTTCTAAATTCGATGTTTAGTACTATGTTGGGATCAGAAATTAATGTGGATATGCATTCCTGCCTCTTTTAATCCCAACAGGAACAGTGTCTTTGCCCTGATTGGAAAAGAGAAAATGCTCAACAGCTGATCCACATCAACATAATCTGAGTCAATAGAATCTCAAACTGAGTGAAGAAATGTCAAAGTAAGAAAGAAACAAAACTTTAATATTTCTTTATTGTCCATGGTGTTTTTCTCATCCAATTAAAATGCAATGTCCCTCGTGCATGTATTGTAGGGTAAAGTGTTAAGGGAATTGAGCTGTCAGTTGCTTGTGCAGCTAATACACTGGATTATAGCTTAGTCATGCACCTGTGATCTAGTATTGAATACTGACAGTCCAGTGGTAATTGCAGATGGCAGTTCCACAGGGTGCCATAGCCTCTAACCGACTATACAACAGGCCATTGCATGGTATGAGGTATGGCCTGTGGAGAGAAGCTTTTAGATGGCAGAATTGTCTGAGAAACAAATAAACCCAGCAGACCTTGTGGCTGTCAAGGACCAAAGCTGAGGACCACTGCCTTGGATCTTGTAGTACGTTATGTTCTATAAGTGACTATAATTTTTCTCAAACAATCCAAAGATTTTCACGATTCCAGTTCTGCGCTGTACGTCATGTGGGAGAGACCAGCAGCCAATATAAAATAACCATTCAATAAGAAAATGAACCAACAAAAAAAGCTATTTTCTGGAAATCTTAGCGTTTTCAGTGGAGGCGTGGCATAACCCAGCTGTGGGATAAGAAAATAAGATGCAAACAATGGGTTTAAAACAGCACAGAATTTACTGAGCTGTGGCAAGAGCTTCATGGTCTATGTAACAAACACAGCAAATAGCCATGATAGTCCTTCAGTATTACAGAAACAATTCGTCACACTGTGTACCAAGTTCACACGGAGTACACTTGCCTGCAATTTTAAAGAATTTCAGTGTGCGTACTATCAACTGGAAATAACTCCAGAACACTTATTGCAGCACATACCACAACAAACCATATACAAATCCTTATAGCTTTAAATTCATATAGCCTTTGAGAAACCAGACGTACAGTGCACTCCAAAAGAGTTAGGACAGTGACACATGTTTTGTTGTTGTGGCTCTGTACTCTAGTACATTGTATTTGAAATGGAACAGTGACTATGAAGTTAAAGTGCAGATTTCCATCTTTAATTTGAGGATTTTTACATCCATATCGGGTGAACCACGTATCAATTGTAGGCATTTTTAAACATTGTAGCCACCCCCCCCTTCCCCTCCCTTCCAATTTTACGACACCAAAAGTAATTGGACACTGTATTTCCACCATGTATAAGTCAGTCATAAATTTATCATAGCATCGTGTTAAACACAAACAAAATTGATATCTTTCAGCAATATTGTGACAATACCAGGCTTGTTGTTACAGATGTTATCATTATTTGGTTGCCAAGTTGTATTTGGCAACCAAAGCACACCATGTTGATACTGGTTATGGGTGGTTCATTTAGAAAAAATGCATGAATACCTCCATCTGAATAAATCTCAATCAATAATGTTTTAAAAATGGGTCTTCCTTCTTTGAATGAATAAACACCATAAAGGCCTGAATTGAATCAATATTTGTCCTTAACATAGGCTTACAAATAAATAGGTGTTGTGGCCTGCATCACCTCTCTTTCCTCATGTCTGGTTGTCACCGCCCACTCTGTTCAACGCCGCAACTGTGGACAGCGCCTGCAGGCTGGAGGGAATCGGTGAGGGCACCAAGTGGACAATAATTCCATTAGTACCCACACCAGCCGTATCAGTGCCAGCTGTTGGTCATCAATCATCATCAGACCCGTTAAAGCGGCTCGTGCTCAGTATTCCGGGAGATTCTCCACACCGACACTGCTTATCCCCCTCAGAGACCGCCTACGAGGAAGAGTGCTTGCGGTTTCTCGTACCGCTGCCACCTCCACACCGTCCAGTCTGCCCTGAAACTTCCTTTCTGAAGGGTCAAGACACGCGCTCTTTCCCATTTGAGTGAGTGTTCCCCTCTGTTGACAGCTAAGAAGCATTATTGTAAAGCACACTAGGGCTTACTGCATTCGTTGTCATCTGTGCCATCTCCATTTATACAACTGCTTCACACTGCATTTTTTTAATTTCATTTTTTTGAGTAAAAATGCACAAATACCTTTTTTGTGCAGCCTCAGTTTTAAACTGTAAATACTAATTGGCCATCTTTCTTAACCCCTTTGTGCAGATGGCAAATTTGGTCAATTCTCAGCTATTTAGGGGGCGTTTTACTTAAAGGGATATTTCACCTTCGTGTGACATAAGTCATTTTGTGGAGCCTACCCCATTATATTTGCATAGCGTGAATACTCACAACATCCACTGTCCCTGCTGAACGTTAATGGCATCCCCTGTAGTCCCGGTTGTCAGGCTCCCCATTCACTCACATTTATTTTTGGGACCTCACCAAAATTAATCATTTTAAAGCACAAACTAATTCCAGCGGATAATACATTGATAAAAGAGAACACAAGGGTGAAAAGGTACGCGTTTGTTTTGAGCTTATAAGCAGTTTTCAAGTTTAAATTAGCTAGAAATAGCGGAATAGCTAAAACCTGCTTTCAAATGGACAATCACGCAGAAATGTACTTAAACGCGCATCCCTACATCATGGCAACAACCACGACAAACACAATGTAGCAAAGTAAGCATAGCATGCAAACCAAGACAAAACACCACAGTGATATTCTAAGTAGTACTTCAGCACGGCAGCAAGCTGGCAACATGCATTAAGTTAAAGTGGTCAACTAAAACAAAAGGGAAAACCAACCAAGCACGAGCTAGAGAACACCACCAATATACAGGTGCAGCTCAAAAAATTAGAATATCATGAAAAAGTTCAATATTTTTTGTCACTCATGTCAGAAAGTGAAACTCATATATTGTATAGATTCATTACACATAGAGTGAAATATTTCAAGCCTTTATTTCTTGTAATTTTGATGATTATGGCTTACAGCTAATGAAAACCCAAATTCAGTGTCTCAGAAAATTAGAATATTACATAAGATCAATACAAAAGGATATTTTAAACAGAAATGTCAGCCTTCTGAAAAGTATGTTCATTTCTATGCACTCAATACTTGGTTGGGGCTCCTTTTGCATGAATTACTGTATCAATGCGGCGTGGCATGGAGGCGATCAGCCTGTGGCACTGCTGAGGTGTAATGGAAGCCCAGGTTGCTTTGATAGCGGCCTTCAGGTCATCTGCATTGTTGGGTCTGGTGTCTCTCATCTTCCTCTTGACAATACCCCATAGATTCTCTATGGGGTTCAGGTCAGGCGAGTTTGCTGGCCAATCAAGCACAGTAATACCATGGTCATTGAACCAGCTTTTGGTACTTTTGGCAGTGTGGGCAGGTGCCAAGTCCTGCTGGAAAATGAAATCAGCATCTCTATAAAGCTTGTCAGCAGAAGGAAGCATGAAGTGCTCTAAAATGTCCTGGTAGATGACTGTGGACTTCAGAAAACACAGTGGACCAACACCAGCAGATGACATGGCACCCCAAATCATCACTGACTGTGGAAACTTCACACTGGACTTCAAACAACGTGGAAGAGTGTGCCTCTCCACTCTTCCTCCAGACTCTGGGACCTTGATTTCCAAATGAAATGCTAAATTTACTTTCATCTGAAAAGAGGACTTTGGGCCAACAGTCTAGTTATTTTTCTCCTTAGCCCAGGTAAGACGCTTCTGACGTTGTCTCTGGTTCAGGAGTGGCTTGACATGAGGAATTTGTAGCCCATGTCCTGGATTCGTCTGTGCGTGGTGGCTCTTGATGCACTGACTCCAGCCTCAGTCCACTCCTTGTGAAGCTCCCCCAAATTCTTGAATGGATTTTGTTTGACAATCCTCTCAAGGCCACGGTTATCCCTGTTGCTTGTGCACCTTTTCCTACCACACTTTTTCCTTCCACTCAACTTTCTATGAATATGCTTGGATACAGCACTCTGTGAACAACCAGCTTCTTTAGAAATTACCTTTTGTGGCTTACCCTCCTTGTGGAGGGTGTCAATGACTGTCTTCTGGACATCTGTCAAGTCAGCAGTCTTCCCCATGATTGTGTAGCCTACTGAACCAGACTGAGAGACCATGTAAAGGCTCCGGAAACCTTTGCAGGTGTTTTGAGTTAATTAGCTGATTAGAGTGTGACACCATGAGTTTCCAATATTGAACTTTTTCACAATATTCTAATTTTCTGAGACACTGAATTTGGGTTTTCATTAGCTGTAAGCCATAATCATCAAAATTACAAGAAATAAAGGCTTGAAATATTTCACTCTATGTGTAATGAATCTATATAATATATGAGTTTCACTTTCAGAAATGAGTGACAAAAAATATAGAACCTTTTCACGATATTCAAATTTTTTGAGCTGCATCTGTATATGCTCTTGGAAAATCCAGGTGAACAAAGTGAAATTTGTTAGCAGGCAAAAGATTTAAAGGGCCGCACTCACATAAACAATGGCTAATCTGTCTAATAAAACACTTGACATTAACAGCTTAGACATTGAAAAAATTACTGAATGCCACCAGCCCAAAGACCGAAATAATATCAAACAAGATACTCAGTAGCACTACAACACAACTGCCACACTTACGAGCATAAAACACCACAATTAAATAATTACTAAAGTCCAAGTGTCAGCTCTTACACAAGAGCACCCTGGTTCCTGACTACCAAACCAAAACCTTACTAATGCCTATCTGTCTTTATTGAAAAAATAAAAAATAAGGAGGAATACACACATGGAATAAACAAACTAATGAAACAAAGTCCATATCCCGGACCAAAACTAATCAAACAATTCAGATCCCGGACGACGAGCCCATTATGTTACGACCTGGCTCGGAGGGGGTGTAAAACAAACCATTTAAACACAAAAGGAACGGTTACAAAATTAATTTATTTAAAATATCACAATAAAGGGACATGAAAAGGGGGACATGGGTTACTCTACCCAGCATAATTACCTGATCGACCCTCGATCTTGTCATGTGTTCTCAATCTTGTGTAGAAATGATGCTCCGAAACTATTATAAAAAATATTGGCACTGTATTTATGTAAACGTGGGCTATATTAGAACCAAACGACTCTGGAATTATCTTCATCTTTGCTAGCTAGATTCAGATTTACACAAGAAGAGGAATGCTCAGTTGTCACAGGTATATAAGCTATATAACAGTGAATATGTTACATCCGCCGTTTCCCTCCAGTCCACCTTCTTTACGTTTCCTTTGTGCTCCCATTCCTTGTGTTTCGTGTCATGTTTTTCAGTTTACCCTGTATGTCATACATTCTGTGTTTTAGTTTGCAGGCTGGGCGTGGTTCCCCGTCAGGGTTCTCCCCTTGATTTGCCCCAGCCTCTCGTTTCTCCAGCTCACCCACATTCCTCTCTCCTTTTAGTTAATCACTTAGTTTCCTCACCTGTTTTTCGCACTACTTAGTTTCTGCTCACACGTCCCTCTTTGCCAGATCGTTTTCTTTTTCGTTTGAGATTACCCCGGCCTTTCTCCCTGTTGATCCTGCTTGTTATTATTAACCTGTTTGTTTGTTTTTTTATTCAGCCCATCCAGCCTGTTCCCTGCCTGCCCTAGCCAATCCTGCCCAGTCTCCAGCCCCGTTTATTTCCCCCAGCCCCGATTCCAGCCTTCCCTTGCTTTTGCCTTTTTCTGCTACTCTTCGCAGCCTAATAAATATCTCCTGAGTGGAGTTTAAATAATCGGTTTCTGAGTTCTACATTTGGGTCCAATCCTGCACACTGCCATAACAGAATATCCAATTAAATAATACATTGCATAAAACTTTTGTGACATAGTTTTTACATTAAAGCATTTGGAAGATTTAGAGCACATCATTGGGCTATCGATTCAGGAGTTAACCCCTTTGTACAAATGCTAAGTGACCAGGATGCCGGCTCCAAGATTTTGCTCAACTGAGACATTTGTTGCTTCTGCAGTCAAATTATGAATGAAAACCTCAAACTCCGTGTTTTATCTTTATTAGTACACAATTTGTGACAACTCCGCAGAGTTTCTAAGTGTCACAGTCCATAACTACCTGTGCGGGACATAGTGGACATTAGCATCCATGTGTGAGTTCATAAATATATTTATTCATCATATACATTTTGAATTCCGTCATAGCAACAAGATAAACCCAACAATAGCCGGATTGTATGCCAAAAAAGCGGTGAAAAGCCCTGCTCACTCAAATGCCATAAACATGTGAAATTAGTGTGTCATATACTACGTCAATCTACTATAAATATCTGCTACTAAATATGAAATAAATATACAATCCTACCATTGGTTTTAAGCATAGAGATGTTCCTTTCAAAATTCAGTGGTCATTTATTGTCTTGGACAATCTGTTTGAGAAATACACAACAGTTTAGCGTGTTATTACACAACATCGAACGTCTGCACGCAACACCCCATATACTGTACCTGCAGCTCTGAAGTATTTCATGTGATTCCCGTTTTATTTATAACTGTTTTTATTTTTTAACTACAGAAAAATGCCACCCCAGGGTAGAATAATACATACTGTAGAGCAGTGGTTCTCAACCTCCGTCCTGGGGTACCCCTGTGTATGCTGGTTTTTGTTCCAACCACAACTGCAATCCCAGAATTTTAACAAGCTGTTAATTTTTCTTAATGAGGTGTTTTTCATGTTTAGAGGGATTATTTACCCTCTTAAGCCACATTATGTCAGCAATAGCTATGCATGTCATGAAGAATAAAAGTGCAATATTCACATTGTGCTATATTGCAAACAATTACAATTTTTTTTTTAACTAATCAATTTAAAGGCTGAGGTGAATCAATAGGCTCCTAATTGGTGAAATTGTGGACACACGGCCCATTTGGGAAATAATGAAAAAAAGACAAAGCAGACAAAAACCTTCATTTTTAAGGAAGAATTCTGAAGAAACTTAAACAATGTGTTCAACTACCCAATTAGGAGCCTATTGATTCACCTCAGTCTTTAATTTGATCAGTTAAGAATCAGTTCGTGGCATGCATAGCTACTTCTGTCATAATGTGATTTAAGAGGGTAAATAATCCCTCTAAACATAAAAAGAACCTAATTAAGAAAAACAACAGCTTGTTAAAATTGTGAGATTGCAATTGTGGTTGGAATGAAAACCAGCATACACAGGGGTACTCCAAGACCGAGGGTGAGAACCACTGTTGTAAAGTACAGGGGAAACTGATGTTTTATTGAGGTACAAGAGTGATTAGGCTACATATTTAGGTGTGTGTAACAGTGTCAATGTTTTCATCTTAAACCATCCCAAGGGGCAAATGTATATGCTTTATAATGGACAAAAACAATTTTATCCATTTTATGACATGTATTGGATAGTCTCATTGTCGTAGAAGGTTTTCGTTATTTCTATGGCTGTTCATCCTCTGAGCGGCTCTTGAGCACTCTATCTGATTTTTTTCCGGTTTCCGTTTCAGGGTTTTGTTTTTTCCCTGCACTCAGTCGCTTCACCTGTGCTAGTTACCTGTCGACTATTTAAGTTTCGCATTTCCGTCTTCCGGTGCTTCTGTGTCTTAACGACTGAGCCAGGTATAGCCAGGTACAAATGACCTCTTAATAGTAAAGCTTTGATTTATGGTTACAAGGGACTTGATTTAGCTACGTTACTTTTTACGTTGAGGATTATTCCTTGCTGGTGCCATTTCTGTTTCTACTTACTTCGTGCTGTTCTCCCTGAGACAGTCTCCTTTGTTGTTTCATTTTCATTTCACCTTCTTACCGGCCATTTTAATGTTACGTGCCGAGGGTGTTTCTTTTCTGTTATTTTTCCTGTGTCAGCTCTAGTACACTGCTCAAAAAAATTAAGGGAACACTTAATCATCACAGTATAACACCAAGTCAATTAAACCAAACCGGTCATACTGGATGATCTTGCAGGCAGCATAACATTCGCCATGGCGTCTCCAGACTCTTTCACGTCTGTCACATGTGCTCAGTGTGAATCTGCTCTCATCTGTGAAGAGAACTGGGTGCTAATGGCGAACCTGCCAATTCTGGTGTTCTCTGGCAAATGCCAATCGAGCTGCATGGTGCTGAGCTGTGAGCACAGGTCCCGCAACAGGACGTTGGGCCCTCATGCCACCCTCATGGAGTCTGTTTCTGACAGTTTGGTCAGAAACATGCACACGAGTAGCCCGCTGGAGGTCATTTTGTAGGGCTCTGGCAGTGCTCTTCCTGTTCTTCCTCGCACAAAGGAGCAGATACCGGTCCTGCTGCAGGGTTGTTGCCCTTCTACGCCCCTGTCCAGCTCTCCTTGTGTAATGGCCCATCTCCCGGTATCTCCTCCACGCTCTTGAAACTGCTGGGAGACACAAAAAACCTTCCTGCGAGGGCATGTATGGATGTGCCATCCTGGAGGAGCTGGACTACCTGTGCAACCTGAATAGGCTGCAGGTACCGCCTCCTGCTACCAGTAGTGACAAGGGCATTAGCAAAATGCTAAACTAGAGAAAAATCAGTCAGGAAGGATAAGGAGAGAGAAATGGTCTGTGGCCACTACCTGCAAAACCATTTACTTTTTGGGGGTTGTCTTGCTGTTGCCTCTCCTGTCCATCTACCCCCTATTCCCACTTATTTTATGATTTAGAGCAGTGCACAATTTAGCCATTTTGATAGATTTGGAGACACTAATGGACAACAGGGTACACTGCCTATATTTTGCATAATAGATGCAAGTTCTGTATATCATCCTCAGATTTTGCACACTTGTGGTCATAGAGTTTATGATCCAGAAAATGTATAGACTTACCTGTTTCACATATGTAGCTCTCAGTATTTCATTGCAAACTAAAGAAAAACAATTTTGTTTCCCCAATGTTTTTTTGCATTTGTGGCACTTTATTGTGACTTCAGTTATGAAAATAAACAAATTTAAGTTTGTATTGTAAATGGTAAAACTGTCTTGTTTCATTTAAGCCATTTGCCACATTTCTCTGATGCTCACACCTGGAGTTATAAAGCTTTAAACAGAGCACCCCTATATAGGTGAGAATTGACCAAATTTGCCATCTGCGCAAAGGGGTTAACATGTTGGGTTACACCAGCGTAATGGCAAACTGCATTGTATTCACTAGCCAGCTGGCTACCAAACTAGTTGTATTAGCAGGAAAGAAAAGGACAAGCTGACTAATTCCACTTCTAATGACACCGAAATGCCACATTCCTGTTCAGTAGTGACGTGTAGGAAAGTAAACTTGTGGACCTGAGTCTTGAGTCTTGTTTGAATGGCGAGGACCTGGTACTTACCTCTGACCATAGTGTGGTGTGAATGGGATAAATGTGTGTTGAACCTATGTTATATATCCCATTTCAACCCTGGGTTTTGTGTGTGAAAGGGATATTAATGAATTCAGCCCAAAAAAGAGAATGAATACTAGTTAATCAGAATGACTTTCAAAATAAATTCTCCTTGAGAGCATATCATGATAATGCCTCTCAAAAGTAGTGTTTATAAAGGGTAACATTAGCTGCCTGAATTAAACCAAATGTTTACATTTCATTAAAAAGAGATTTAAAAGCAATAATTGAAAAAGGGTGGCACTCTCCAAAGAATCGTTGTTACGTTTGCATAACAGATGCAGGTGGCTATTATTGAAGGATCAGCCTTGTGCTAGCAGCAATAACCTGTGGGAAATGGGCTGAAGAGAGAAAGACCACTACAGGAAGTCATGCATTATTAATGTTATTGATGTTGTTATTATTTTTGTTATTGCAAAATGAACAATAATGGTTGTTGTCAGAAATATTTGGAGCCAATTTTGTCATCCTAGTGAGAGAGCGAGAGAGGGAAAAGTGTAAAACATTGGTCACCTTTGAGCCAATGGAAAGCGGTGGGAGTGACATTTAACCAATAATGATAAGGGATGTTGTTATGCCAGCAGTTAGCTCCCATTGCAGACCTCTAGCTCTTCGCTATCAATCTGCTAGAGAACTATATCCTCAATAGGTTAGAACTACTCGTATTCCAGGAGGGAAATTGCTGATGCAAGAAATTGTGAATGAATCTCGAGAGGGAATGTGTGTTTAAAATGAGAAAACATTAAACCAGGGGTGTCCTATCTTATCAGAAAGGGGCCGATGTGGGTTCAGGTTTTGGTTTTAGCCCAGCACTACGACACCTGAGTCAGCTCATTAACTAATCGTGGTATTAAATCAAGAGCTTGATAAGCAGAATCAGGTGTCTTACTGCTGGACTGAAACAAAAAGCTGCACCCACACCGGCTCTTTTTGGACAAGATTAAACCATTGAGTATTGCATACCTTTGAAAGACAACATTCAAATAAATCTATAGCTTGTTTCACTTTTGGCAAATTTATTGTTATTGTTATGATCAGTCAGCTAGCTAGCTAGCCAGATTATATGAGATAATAAACAGGCAGTCATCAGAAAATTTAAATAATGAGACCTAGATAGAGAAGGCCAATCCCAGAAGTATTTAGTTTAGTGTATTTATCTCAGGTATGCATCACTGCTATTGAAATGAATTGACTCCTCCCTTTTATGGTTTATTCTGTGCAGGATCAAAATGGTAAAGATCAGCATGTAAGAAATGTCAGCCAGAAGGTTAAACTATAAATTCAACAAACAATGCCCATCACTTACTCATACACAAAAACATATACTTTCCCCTTGTCCATTCATTACAGCTCATTCTACATTGTTCATTAAAAGCTAGAGCCTAAGGAAGTCCAAACTGAAAAAATAAAATTCAGTTATATATTTGCCATTTAATTTTTTAATGATGTGTGAATTAATATGTGACAAAAAATAAAATTCCATGACCAATTTTTATTTTAAAGTTTCAGTATACATAATTAATGTGAATGTGGAAATTAGTCTAACTGACATTTACCTTTCTGTGTCTGGCCAGCTAGAACCTTGCAAATATTTAAATTAAAAATGGAAATCAGGAAAGAAACAATATTCACTTTTGTGATTGAATATCTCTGACGATGATTTCATAAAAAAATAAACCTGTGAAATGCATTTTCACATTTTGGCGTGCGTGTCAAAATTCAATGCAAATGCTAATTGGGCACGCCATTGTCAGGCCATACCCTTGCCAAAATTAAAACAAACTATCCTGTATTGCTTTTAATTTTTCACTTTCACCATACATCACCTGTCAATCATTCATTGTGGGTGGGGTTTTCGGACATGGAGGCAAAGCAAAAACTCTGACAAAGACTTCAGATAGATGTGTTTAAAATGTTCACTGCATTTCATTTTTGTTTCGGAGATGAAGATTATATAGTCCAAGTTTCTATCAGCTGTAAGTAGTACACGAACTGGGGCCACTGTGATGCAAGCTGTATAGCTGATGTAAATGACATATAAATAGCTATTTAATTGATCTGTTTGTGTTTTTCAAGAAATAGCAGTTACATATTTTTCAGTTCAAATTTAATACCCCTTACCTGACAGTATATGAAAACAAATATAGAAACACACATACGCTCACACACACACACACACACACACACACACAAACTGTGTCCATATTCAGGACTGTTGATTTATGGCATAGCTAATCATAAATGGAATTAAAACCTGGCAACCAAACCTGAAGTTGATGGGACCTAAAGGCATGTGTCAGGTACAGGCCAGGTCTGGTTTTATTTTATCACGTTTTGAGTTATGGCAGTTAATGCTCTGAACTCACTGTCATGGAAACAAACTGTAAATGATAGCGATTGGAGACATTAACCTTTGGCTGCCTTATACATTTTTATAAGCCCAGTATTTTGAAAGAAATACATGATCTATAACCAGCAGAAAGTATGGGGTATTGTGAAACTGTTTTGTAAATACAGTCAACATTTCATTTTGAAGCAAATGTATGAAGCTGAATTACAAGGACGGTGTATAACTCATGGTTCGTGGGGTTTTTTTTTCTTTTCTGCTGCGATTCTCGTCCTGTTTCCCTATTGAGAATCTATCAGATTTTTCCCACGTTCCGGTCTGGGTTTTTGCTTTCCCGTGCTCGTTATTCGTTTCACCTGTGCTTCTACCTGCAGGGTATTTAAGTTCCTCACTTCCGCTTCCCCGGTGCTTCTTTGTCATTCATTTGTACATTGAGCCAGGTATAGCCAGGTTTAAGCGACCTCGTGATAGTAACTTGCTTATGTTCAGGAGGGACTTGCTTTTAGCTTCTCCAGGTATAGGATTGTGTTTCCGCCTGTTAGCGTTCTGCACTTTTTATTTCCGTGCTGTTCTCTACGAGACAGTGTTTTCTTTTGGTGGTTTTATTTCATTTCAGTGTTTTCTAGTCGAAGGTCGGGGGATCAGGACAAGTCACTCACGCAGTGAGGACCAATAAAGGATTAAACAAAATAAAACAATAAATGCAAAGAAAAAAAAGACAGGAAACTAATTCCTTGTGGCTAAACAGCCAAACGGAAATCAACCCACTAAAATAGGGCAAACTCGAATAACGAGTGAAACACAAACTAAATCTCCCAAGCTCAATACTGGAGCCAAACCGGGAAACTTAGCAAAGAAAATAACACCTTCGGCACATCATGCCGACAAGATGTAAAACCACAACAAAACAAACAAAGAAAAACTGTCTCAGAGAGAACAGCAAAGAATAAAATAAATAGCACAGAACGCTAACAGGAGCACCTATACCTGAAATAAAAGCTAATAGCAAGTCCCTTGTGAACATAAACATCGTTTAATATCACAAGGTCGCTTGTACCTGGCTATACCTGGTTCAATGCAATGTCAAATGACAAAGAAGCACCGGGGAAGCGGAAGTGAGGAACTTAAATAGTACAGGTGCAGCTAAAAAAATTAGAATATCGTGAAAAAGTTCAATATTTTTTGTCACTCATTTCAGAAAGTGAAACTCATGTTTTAGAAATGTGGATTGCACCTCTGGGCCACCGTATGAAATATTTCAAGCCTTTATTTCTTGTAATTTTGATGATTATGGCTTACAGCTAATGAAAACCCAAATTCAGTGTCTCAGAAAATTTGAATATTGAAAAAGTTCAATATTGGAAACTCATGGTGTCACACTCTAATCAGCTAATTAACTCAAAACACCTGCAAAGGTTTCCTGAGCCTTTAAATGGTCTCTCAGTCTGGTTCAGTAGGCTACACAATCATGGGGAAGACTGCTGACTTGACAGATGTCCAGAAGACAGTCATTGACACCCTCCACAAGGAGGGTAAGCCACAAAAGGTCATTGCTAAAGAAGCTGGTTGTTCACAGAGTGCTGTATCCAAGCATATTCATAGAAAGTTGAGTGGAAGGAAAAAGTGTGGTAGGAAAAGGTGCACAAGCAACAGGGATAACCGTAGCCTTGAGAGGATTGTCAAGCAAAATCCATTCAAGAATTTGGGGGAGCTTCACAAGGAGTGGACTGAGGCTGGAGTCAGTGCATCAAGAGCCACCACGCACAGACGAATCCAGGACATGGGCTACAAATTCCTCATGTCAAGCCACTCCTGAACCAGAGACAACATCAGAAGCGTCTTACCTGGGCTAAGGAGAAAAAGAACTAGACTGTTGGTCCAAAGTCCTCTTTTCAGATGAAAGTAAATTTAGCATTTCATTTGGAAATCAAGGTCCCAGAGTCTGGAGGAAGAGTGGAGAGGCACAGAATCCATGTTGCTTGAAGTCCAGTGTAAAGTTTCCACAGTCAGTGATGATTTGGGGTGCCATGTCATCTGCTGGTGTTGGTTCATTGTGTTTTCTGAAGTCCACAGTCAACGCAGCCATCTACCAGGAAATTTTAGAGCACTTCTGCTTCTTTCTGCTGACAAGCTTTATGGAGATGCTGATTACATTTTCCAGCAGGACTTGGCACCTGCCCACACTGCCAAAAGTACCAAAAGCTGGTTCAATGACCATGGTATTACTGTGCTTGATTGGCCAGCAAACTCACCTGACCTGAACCCCATAGAGAATCTATGGGGTAGAATCTATGGGGTATTGTCAAGAGGAAGATGAGAGACACCAGACCCAACAATGCAGACGACCTGAAGGCCGCTATCAAAGCAACCTGGGCTTCCATTACACCTCAGCAGTGCCACAGGCTGATCGCCTCCATGCCACGCCGCATTGATGCAGTAATTCATGCAAAAGGAGCCCCAACCAAGTATTGAGTGCATAGAAATGAACATACTTTTCAGAAGGCTGACATTTCTGTTTAAAATATCCTTTTTTATTGATCTTATGTAATATTCTAATTTTCTGAGACACTGAATTTGGGTTTTCATTAGCTGTAAACCATAATCATAAAAATTACAAGAAATAAAGGCTTGAAATATTTCACTCTATGTGTAATGAATCTATATAATATATGAGTTTCACTTTCTGACATGAGTGACAAAAAATATAGAACTTTTTCACAATATTCTAATTTTTTGAGCTGCACCTGTAGAAACACAGGTGAAAATAATAATGAGGGAAAGCAAACCCCGGAACGGAATGTGGAAAAAATCAGATTTAAAAAATAATCAGGGAAACCAGGACGAGAACCGCAACGGAAAATAAAATAAAAACCCACGAACCATGAGTCTCCTATTTTGGCTCTAGCATTGAGTTCAGGAAATTTAGATTTGTGTTTCACTTGTTCTATTCGAGTTCGCCCTATTTTCGTGGGTAGATTTAGTTTGGCTGTTTAGCTGTCAGGAATTAGTTCCTGTTTTTCTTTCTCGTGTTATATCTCCCTTATTGGTCCTCACCTATGTGGGTGACTTGTCTGATCTCCCTCACCTCTGCGTTTCAATATCCGCTATTAAATCCATCACAATAACCTTTAAAACTTGGTTTTTCATTCATTGTGTCCTGGGTCAGGTCAGCATGATTATGGGAACAAATTAACCTCTGGTTTGTACCCAAAGGAAGTTAAGTTTTTAGATCCCTGCAAGTGCTAAAATGGCATCCCATCTGCAATAGTTGTAAATGACCCTTTTCATTAATTCTGCTAAAGGCACAGTGCTAACAGTAGCAGCTTTTGTGCTTTCTTGATGTAAAAAATCAGCTGAAGAACATGGCCTCACGCTTCTATCTACCCCCAATCCATTGAGATGTTACATTTACTGTAAGTGAATGTTACTTCGTTCATTTCTTGTGTATCAAGTCTAGTTGTCTCTTATATTAAAACTATAAGAAGAGGGTCAGTTAACCTGAGAAATCTGAACATTGCCTTAAAGCAAGTTATTTTCTTCATGTCTTGGACATTACACCTTTGGCTGTCTCAGACATTAACGGAATATGTAAGGAAGAAAAAACAACAGTAATGCAACACTCATGCGGCTAAGTCTCTGCCCTTGGCATGTGCCAATCCAGGGAATCTCAAGTATTTATAAGGAATATAAACCTTGATATGCCTGAAGGAGATCCTCCAGGAAAAGGGCTGTAGCTTACCTTGCCCTGCCTCAGTATTCCACCCAATGCCCCACACTAGGGGCCCAGTGGAAAGACGGCATTACATTACGTATACTTGTTTGATGAGTGTTGTGCATAGGAATGTTATGAATACCAATCCACCCATCGCTAACTTGTAAAGTTGGTTTCTGCACTCCAGATATTTGATATCTTTTCAAATAAATAAAGCACAAAAATGTTTTATAGTTCATTATTGTGCATTTTGTAATTATTATCCTCCTTTATAAAATGACTATAGTTTACCATCATGTGCAATATGAATGACTGCTACTTTTCGGTAAGGATCTATAAGCATTGTTTGGCAAGCTATCTGTACTCACCAAAGGTAAAAACAGAACAGACACTTCGGTGTGTTTGTATGTGGTACACAGCCTGTAATGTAGTTAAATGCTCATTTAGGTAGTTTTGTTCTTGTTTGTATAACTTAATTTAATGTTCAATAGGGTAATTGACAATTTCTCAATTGAGTCTGGACTTCTTGCACTTGCTGTCTCTTGTGACTATACTTTCTTTCTGTAGGGAATTACTGAACTTCGATTCCTGACCTTTGCACTTGTGCTTGTATTGTTAGTTAATCTGGATAAGAGTATCTGCTAAGGGCCACTAAAGTAAATAAAGTAAGAACTAGACAGGCCTTAGTCTAAATTCTTATTCAGCTTTGAGACTGACCTTATTCAACACTATACCTAGCCTCTTGTACAGCACAGAGAGGTAGCCACCGATTCCTTGAAACTAGTGGCATACCAAGAAATCTAGAACAGGCCTTTAGTAACCTTACCTTTTAACAGTTGATTAATAAAATCATTTATTTTGAGACAGCATTATTGTTCTTTGCGTCATAAACTTGTGCAATATTTTCCTATATCCATATTTATGATGGCATAAAATCTCAATATGTCATGTGAAGATTCTGAAGTTTAATGCTCAGATTCATTTTCTAGCCTGACTTATGCGTTGCACTTAACGCTAGTTCGATACACTTAAAAAGTTTTCCTCCTTAAATGTATGCCTTCTAATGTTTAAATCGTCTTGGCTAAATTGAGTGCCTTAAAATGAATTATATTCTGTAACATGACAAGAACAAAATGCTACATGCGATGAAATTATTGCCAAACAATTATTGTTAAACAATCTCACATTGTTGTTATCTCTTTGTCATTATCATTTCATAATGATTAGAGGCTACATATTAGACTTGATTATTCAGCAAATACATTTTTTGATTGTTAATCAATGCAAAGGAACAGAAACAGGTTGAGGTTGTCTGGTTCAAAGTTAATGCTTTACACCTCCCTTTTTCCAACACACCAGCTGCCACTACATACAGTGAGCGCCATAATTCATTGGACAGTGACACGTTTTTTGTGATTTTGCTAACACTTTTAGTTTGAAAGGATACAATTTGAGGGTATTTTCATGCATATCGGATGAACCGTTTAGAAATTATAGAACCTTTTGTACATAGTCTCCCTATTTTCGGGCATCAAAAATATTGGACAGTTTAACATAATGTAAAATAAAGTAATAATTTTTTATATTTGGTCGCATATCCTTTGCATGCCATGGCTTCCTGATGTCTGTAACCCAACAATATCAAAAGACTCTTGATCTTATTTTCTGGTACTCTATGGGAATTTGGGGGTGGGACTAGATTTAGCTGTAAATTATGCTGGAACAGTATGGAATACATGGTTGGTGAAATGGCTGTAAGTCATCAAGGGTTAGAGTTAGGGTGCTCACTGTAAAGGAAATGTTACACAATTTTATGACACAAAGAAAAATGTTAACGTACAAAAAAAAAAAAAAAAAAAATATTTATTGACATTTGTTATTCAGTTAATTAATTTCTTGAGTGATAATCAAGAAATGTAAATGGGGACAGGTTGAGAGTTATCCTCCGTTTAAAGGTTCTACCTCCCGGGTTCTACCTCCCAAGGCCACTGCTTGAAACTACCACATGCAAAATGTGTTGTTAATATTATTTCAGAGTTAATGCAATGAACATCCTCTGTAAAGGGATCGCCGTTATAAGTCTGCTAAAGGTTTTTGTTCAGTTGCTGGAAGATTTAACTTAATCCGATTTCTTCCTGGTGTAAAAAAATACTTTTTAATTACGTACTTTTCCACTCCCGTACAGCAGCTCAATACTGTAGAGGTGCATGTGAACACAGACTCAAACACACACACACACACACACACACACACACACACACATACATGAACACCTGATCTGCGCAGTACATGTTTGTCGTATGACAGAACAATTACGGTTTGTTGTATCAACCAGAACAACTACTGTTGTAATAATAATAATAACATTAATAATACACCATACGCATTATGATTATTATTATTATTATTAGTAGTAGTAGTAGTAGTAGTAGTAGTACATGCATTTTTGGAAGGCTGACAAAATCAGTTGAAGCTACTGTGAGGTTAATTGATTTAATCTATCAAGTAAGTATGTATCACAGAAACTTAGCACTTGAAGATGGGAATTGAATATGAGTTTCAGGAAAATACCATTTCACAAACCTTTCTCTATCTTTATGACGATAGGATAGCAGATTCAATTGTAAAACCACTGTTGTATATTTCCAAAATATATATTTACACCGTATTACAAAGGCTATAGGGCAAAGGAATATCTAAGGAACAAGGAATTACATGAGCAGACGTTTTTTTTTACACTGGAAGAAAAGAGAAACTACCTGGTGTGATTATTGTACAGAAAAATAAATAACTGATACACATTACTGTACATTGAAAGTACAATCAAAATAGAATAAAGAACCCAGATGGAAATACTGACCCCAAATGAAAAATAATAAAAAGCTGATAACCAACCATGGAAATACTCTCCTAAAAGTGGGATAGAAAAATATAGTGCAATTTCAATGTATTACTCAGTACAGAGCAATGTGTTTGTAAAAAAAAAAAAAAAAGAGAGAGAAAAAAAATCTAAAAGCAAATATAAATACAATTTACAATTTCTTACATTTGCACATATGTATACAAACGTTTCTCCCACAGGTGCTTTGGATCTTTCTTAAAACGGCGGATGATGCGTAACCCTTTAGATTTGTCTGTAAGCTGTTTGAATCCACCATTTTTCTACAGCCGGGCATAAACTAACAATCAACAATGTCCGTAATTCTATGTTGATTTTTTACAAAAGCAAACAAAATGTTCCTTTTTACTGATTGGTTTGTCATTCGTTTCAGCAATCGAATATATTATATCAAATACCTTTATCTATATGTAGGTAGAGTAGCAAAGAAAACTACAATGTTGATAAACACAATTTTGACGTTCAAAAAGATACATTTAGACCTTTTGTTGTTGTTCATTCAGACAGTGAATGTATAAAGGGTCAGCTTATTGTTTCCATAGTAGACTAAGGACATACTAAAGAGGAAGCATCCACATTCTGTATGCTCAGCAGATTGGCAGGAGATGCCAAACTAATGTTCAAGGTAGTATTTTTTGCCATAATGTTCCAATTTCCTGGAGCTAGACATTATTTTTGTATCAGTTGATTACACAGGAACTTGCTTTCCAAACCTGCCATCTCAGAAATCATTCATTTTGTTGTTTTTCTCTGTCTTGAAACATAACCCTACCTCATGCTCTACCAACTTTCTGGTTTTCCCGCTGGGAACCAGCCTGTTGCCTCCGTGTCTCTGTTCTGTTACTCATTCATACGGGCTGAATGTTTACAGAACTCTGAATTGATTCAGTCTAACTTTGTTTCCCAGCTAAATACAATTGTTCTGTATTTTATTCACAAACAGTTTTGCAAGCACATTTTTGTGATTGCTTGAATAGCCAAGCCGACGACTGGTATTGAACCCACGCCTCTATATGTATGTGCTATATTCCATGCCTCTGTATATGCATGTGCCATAAAGTTATCAAAACTCACATTTAGATTGGTGTTCCTCACAGAACTGTACAGCAGATTATCTATACGCAGGCCATGTAATGGGGCAAGGATTTTCAGAGCGATCTACTGCGTTCACTCTGGGACTAACGAATCATAAGCGAACAAAAAGCATCAATCAATCACACGTCATGAATCAATAACCTGACATCCGGCCCCGTGTGAGGTGAGAGTCAACAGTGAGGTAGGCACCGTTGCTACTGTGGGTGATCTCCCGCTGTGTGCGTTGGTAGGGAATGCCGCTAACTTAAGCATTCCCCCTCACAGCTTGCCGCTGTGGCTCCTTAACTTTGGTCCGGATTGCCCGCTGTGAAGACTTAGAAGGTAACAGCTAGAGAGCCGGGTGTTTCAGCGCTCAGATGTAGTTATAAGGGGGTTCGATTAAAAAAAAAAAATTTATTATAACGGCGGTGAGAAAGCAGACGCTTAAGTTTTGTGAGACAGGCAGACATAAACAGAACATTAAAACATAAACCAGCATTCTGTACTATTACCACTTCAAATATTTCTCAATTGCAGGCCCGCTTTCAAAAGAGTTTACGGGATTACCTTCTGAAAGCCGTCATCTAATTTATTGTTAAACACTAGCAGTTCAAACAGTCATGTGTCGCTCAAATATTCATAATTTTGGAATTCAACTACTTTAGTACTTTAATACTATTCTTCTCACCTCTGACACTCTTATCACAAATCAGTGATTAAATACATTATTTATAACAAACTGAGAGTGTTCTTGAAAGTATTAGTAAACATAAAATAAGCAGCTAGAAAATAGGTAATACACTTTCAAGTAGATGTGCCTGATTTTGTTTAGAAGTTATTTTACAAACCAAGTTTTCATCATATTCCATTTATATTTTTATATAATACAGTTTCATCACTTTCTGATCAAAGTGTTATTAAAATAACCTTTAGGGAAATGTTATTACTGGTTCACTACCAGCGATAGTCTGTGGCATCCCAGATAAAATATTCAAATAACTGAACCTTGCCTTCCCCAATTCCCTTATGAAATTTCCCTTCTTTCTTTGTAAATAATGACTCACTCCCACATTCAGAAATGAAACCGAATAATATCACTGAGATTGTGTTATGAACAACTCTTGAATACTGATAATTAAAAAATCAAAAAATGGTTAAAAATTACTTATTAAATAATTCATAAGAGTAAAGCTGATCAAAACCAGTGATGTAGTCTCAACTACTTCCCAATTAATCAAATAATTAAATATTTGGTTTCGTTCACTTATTTTCTGTGTGTTTACTAACAAAAACATTCTACTTGGTAGTATACTTCATGTGCATTTTTGCAATATGTTCCTTAAACTATGACCTAAGATTTTATGGTCCTCCGTCTTAGTAGCAAACATAAACTGCTAGGACATACAATTCCAAAATAATAATAATAATGATAATAACATTCACATTCATCCAATGTGCAATCTGAACTGCAATAGCACCAGTTTGTTGGCTTTAAGAAGTGAAGTACGTACATAGAGTAGACTTTTTTTTTCATTATTTTACCCTGGTAGCAGGAAACAGAGGTTAGAAAAGTGGTTCTCTGCTGGATGTTTCAGCCAAGCAATCACCTGGCTAGATCAAGAAGATATAGATAAATAAACAATCACATGCTCCCTCTCGGCAATCTACCATTTGAAAATGCCATTGTGTTCTCTTTTCAACAGGAGTGGCGGACATTTTCAAAATATATAAACTCCCTAGATAGCACATTGACACTTCAGGGGAGAATTCATTCAGTGAGAATTTATTATTTGTCAGTCGAGTCAGGGTAACCTAATTTACAAAGGTATTCAATTTATCATTCGTTTGATTAATCCATTTTATGTATTTACCCAGTCATGAACCTGACCCACATCAGAGAAAAAAAAAACTGAAATTAAGAACTTTTTTTTTGTTGCTTTTTTAATCTGTGGAGCCTTTTTAATTATATATGTAATTTTGAAAGCTATTAATTAAGTTATTTAGTAAGAGGGGGGCCTTCATTCTGATTGCAATGTTTCAAACTTTGCATATACATTAGACATTTTACTCATCAAGTAAGTTGACACTGTGTGTTCCTGTCTACATACATCACACCTTATAAAACACCGGCAGGAGGATTTTATTTCATGAATCACTCTTTTATGCTGGGCATGGTTGCTGAACCAAGCTGTATCCGTTTGTAAAGAAACCAACAGACTGCTAAAACCTATAGTATTCCAGAACAAGAGCATTGCTGCCTGTGTTTCCAATACTGACGTTGGTATTACGTTCCATTATGTAGATTTTACCCTGTTGTGTGTCCACATATATGTCCGCAGAATAATGAAACATGGTTATGTATAGCATACCACAGAATTCTTTATAAACAAACTAAATAAAAAAAACACAAAAAAAGTGCTGAAATCACATCTCCAAGGGAATATAATGTGTTCTCCCACCAAGCAATCCGTTTAAGAAGAACCCAAATTTATGGGGACAAAAAAATCAAACCTTACAATATGAAAGGAACAAAGCAAAAACAATTTCGGAGCAATCCTTTCAGACGCCCCATCTTGTTTTTGAATCCCATTTAAGAGTTCCTCTGAGCTTCAGAAATATCGTACGGCGAGGTCCTTTCGTCCTTTTTCTTCAGGGAGTCGCATGAAAATTTGCTCCCATATCCACTCCGGCAAGGACGAACAAAGGAATCGGTTTGTTCTGTATATACGAGAGGGCCATATGTTGAAAACCAACACATTTGTCTCTTTCATTTGTTTGTTTGCTTGTTTCATTTCAATGTTTATCTGCAGTTGCACCTCTGATTTTATCCGGTGCGGTACGTCTGGTCTTCCTGGTGGCGGCGGGGCTCGGTTTGCAGTCAGACCTGGATGCCAGCATTGTGGAGATGCATCATCTGCGCCCTCATGCACTGGATGCTGCACATGATCTTCCTCTGGTGGCCCACTAAGGTGATCCCCAAGCTCATAACATCCCTAGGAGAGACCGCAATCTGGTCATTAATCACTGCACCACACCACACAGAGCCAAAATGTCATAGATTTATGGGCTGGGTTAAACCTACAGAATAATACCGCTCATTAATTAACCATCTACCCACTCCTATTAACAGTCCACATTTGTTTAGTTAAAGCATGTTGCCAGATAAGATTTAAATGATTTGGCTTGAAACCTCTGGAATACTGCCAGGCTAAAACTGTTATGTTGCCTCTGGTTTCATGAATACAGCCACGGCTTTTTTTTTTTTTCAAAGCTTGGGTTTCAAGAGACAGAGTATACTGCTACGAATACTTATTTCTAGAAATAACCAGCTTAAATCACATTTTGCACACTGCAGCAATGCTCAAATATTGTGTATGTATTTTGTACATGAAATACAAATAAAGCATATGTAAAATGTGACTGAAATAAATATGGATGTAAACACAGGACATATTATCAGCTCATCCCAGACAATGATTGAATCTGCCAATACAGCAGTTCCTTACCACGAATAAGAAGATGTTTATAGGTCAGTGGCAGCTATGGCAAATTTTACAAGCTAGCAGGGCATTTGTTACAGTAAATATTTTTTCATTTTTTATTATTAGTTATATCAATGTATTGGCATTTCATTCAAGCTATAAAACTAACTCTAGTGATGGGTGAGGTCCCCAAAATGTATTTAGCTAAATTTATGATTTGTTGTGATCAGACAGTCACTGATCAACGTTGATGACGGCTTCACCCACTGTGTAGTTCATGAATCTTCTCTATAATAGATAATCGGCTAGAAACTGGCAACAACAAACAACAAAACATGTCCACATGGACTTCCTGCCTGAATAATTAAATAAATCAAAGTGTTAGAAGCCAGTGAGTCATTTAAGGTATGCATCCACATGGGTTACACGGCAGATGGGTTTCTTACTCAGCAGTCATCCTCGCCACAGAGTCAAATGAGCTGTACCCCGCCGCTGTGAAGTTTTCTTTGTATCTTTCCATTTTAATGGCTTCCAACCAATCTTCAACCGAATGGAATGTAGCAAAGTTTGGTGTGTTTGGGTCTAAAAGGGGGCTAATTGGCCTGAGGGACAGAGGGAAGGAAATTCAATTGTATACGTTGGATTCTTTCATACAAAAAAAACACACACAGAAGGGCCTGACAAATTTCACAAGCAGAACAAGGTTGTATTTACGGGTAAAAAAATAATAATTATTATGCACATAATCTCAAGCCGCCATCATTCCAAACCGTTTCAAGTTTAGATCAAACTATAGCACGTACATTAAAAACGTTTTTTTTGTTGAAATGAAGTACGACGTGACAAATTCCTGGTAAATCCCTGGAGATAATATACATATAACATTCATTTATAAATTTATATAATATTTGGCTATTAGGGCTATGGGGCTACTTCACGTAATTAACTTCAGACTGCAAAAAAACATTTGTGCAGTCTTATCTTGCCATTATTAATAAGGTGCTTGGAATTAATCATTTTTAAATGATAGCGTTTTAAAATTTCCAAAAAAAAGTTATTAAAAGATAATTAAAACAAAATAAAGGCTTTTTTTCCTTTAAAAAAAATCCTTTGTGTGGCTGGCAGCAATTGGTACAACTAGTCTTCATTATAAAAAAGTTACCTTATTTACCTTTGTTTTTTCTTTTTTGGTCATTATTTTGGATAGATCCTTGCTCAAATGAGCACCCATGTTTTGAGACACGTTTTAAAAGGTAAGAATGAAGCCTTTAAATACACGTTTACCTCTCACAATAATATAAAAAAATGTTTTACTGGAAGTCCTAAACTCCCTGTTTTCTTTTTTTTTGCATTCTCAATCTAAGGCATTTAGACTTCTGACAGAAAATATATTTTATTCGAAAAAATGTCATTGTGGTTTCCAACAAACTTTAAAGTACAGGAACTCATTACATAAGTTGATTTAAAAGTTGATAATTTTTCTTAGATTTATTACCATAGCAGATAAATTGAATTGACACAGGCACACAGGCAGACAGGCTGGTCACCCTGCTAATGTAGTTACAAAAGATGAAAAATTATTATTAGTGTGTACAAAACAATGACGATCTTAACTCTCCACCCTTCAGCAATAAAATGTCTTTGAATTTCAGTTAAATTACTACTAGCATCAGAAAACAAAGGCGAATAATTAATATCTATGTGTTTCATTACGAGGCTGACCAGATGTCCTTTTTCCCGAACATTTATTCCTTTTTGGACCGAAAATATCCATCCAGGGGATGTCCGAGTGCATTACGATTATCTTGTTCCTTAGACCATAAATAAACAAACAATTTGCCTTGTAATATGTTAATGTCTGCCCACGCCCTCTTTTTTGAAGTCCAATATATGGTCACCATATTCAATTCACATGCAATTATTTTACTTGTTGCTTGGTGATCTCTGCACTTACGAAGCTATTATTTGTGAGGAACATAGCTCGCACTAGCACTTAGTTAGTGAGTCAAGGTTACGGATGAATGTCGATTGAATTCACACCAAATTACCCTCACCTTGTGCATGTCCCTACTGGGGTTTTTAAAGAGTTGGGATTCCGAATCATTTTATCCAGGACATTAACTATCTGATCAAACTTTGGCCGTTCTCCCCTGTCTTTTTGCCAACAGTCCAGCATCAGTTGGTGTAGCCCAGGGGGACAGTCCATTGGTGCAGGGAGACGGTAGCCTTCCTCTATTGCCTTTATCACCTAAATGAAGTGAGAAAACATACAGTTAGGGCTTGCCATTGCATGTATAAATGCACAACGAACAGTAGGTTCAGGTTCAGCAAGTAATTGCATTTTTTTTTGATAATTAGCATGGGAAAAATAAGTAGGTTACCCAGTGCTGCTTGTTTGCTTGCTTATTAAAAATAATCTCCAGCACAAGGTCAGGCCCACACACTCAAATGAGTGAATCCAGAGGAACAGCAGCGGGTAAATATCTTTGAATGAAGACGTAATTAGTCCAACGAACAAATGTCCTTGTCTATAGAAGCAGTGGAACATTGGTGCAATGAATTAATCTTCCAGGAGGGTTGCCCCCCCCCCCCAGATAGTGGCATGAGTGTTTATTTTATGTTACTTCTTTATCCCTTGTGATTCAGCAGCACTGGAAAATATGGAAAATAAAAAGTGATGGTAAAAAATGGTAAAACACGAAGAGCGGAAATCACAAGGAATATTACCTGCGCTATAACTGCAACAAACATGGCGGTATCCCTCAATTCTCAAAAATATTTCAGAACTCAGGGTTTCCGTTGATACATGGACTAATTACCCCATGCTACTATAGATAAAAATAAATTAATTAATACATGGATGAATAAATAAATAAATAAATAAATGTTGGTACCTAATTTGACAAGCTTGAACGTAAGACTTATGTTCTTGCAAATTCTGTTTTCAAGACAGACACTACTGAAAATGGATATCTGTAGTTTCTTGAATCCTGTGAATTTTTACATTCCAGTCACCTGTGCCTTTGAGCAAGGTACTTAACCTGAGTTGCTTCAGTAAAGAAGGCCAGTTGCTTAAATGCATAATAAGTACAGTCTGAGCCATTCAAGTCAGTGCAGATAAGGGGTCTCTCTCTCTCTCTCTCTCCTCAGATAGATAACGTAACAAAAAGCACATCACACATAGGCACTGCACTCATGGAACTTGGATAGGGCCAAACTAGCAGAGTCATTTTCAAATGTCAGTATAATGGAGGTCATGGAAATGTTCGTCTGTCACAGTTTATCTTAAACTAATACAATAGAGCTGCCGCACTTGCCTCAAATTTTACAAGCCACACTGAGTTTGTGAGATCTACACTGAATATGAATTGAATTTACATTGTTAAAACTTGTTGTGGCAAGGTTACATTTTAATCTCATCTCAATAATTCCTGAGTCCTAAAATGCCTATACAATTACATGAAATATTTAGCATTAGAATTATATCATTATTAATAAGTTATAGAGGCGCATTATGATGATCAACACAATCTCATGCTACAGGGAATGACTGGGGTACCTTAGTAACTAAAGGTGGCCACACTGTAAATGTATAAAATGGTGTATACATGGGCCTAAGTTACATAATACAAGTGGCCTGGGTGACAAAAACAGTGAAGATATATATTTTTCAGCATACTATATATGGAATATATAGTTCTTGAGATTAAGACCAGACTCATGTCCTCTACAGGGTACAAAAATGAATTGCCGGGTCTTTGGAGGAATGAGAACAGCACTCTGGAAGCAAGCAGACTGGCGCAGTGGCTGCAAAATGTGTTCACTTTTCAAAGAAAATTTGTGTTGGATAATAGTTTCAGCTGCGCTCCAACTGTATGCTAATTTTAATATAATTGTCAGTTATATTAGTTCACATTAAACATGACAGTACCTTACAGCATCCTAGTTACAGGCCTTTGCTCCCATTTAAATAAAATAATGTAATTTTTCAAGAGCGTTTATTCTTTGTTCCAACTCAGGTCTCATTTAGGGCCACCATGTGTGTCTATAAGGTAACACACATGGATTTCAACTTGCATTTCAATTGTCATCCTCCAGGGGTCCCTGTAGGCACTTTAACAGCATAGTCAAGTGACTAATAACACAACTTAGTGGCTAATTGTGACATTTATAAAAACAGTTAATTGACCTAGTACTAGGAGAGAGAAATAAAGGAATGTGAACAGGGGTGGAATGTAAAGTGCACACACAATGAAAAACCTTGTCTTTGAGTGAATGACTGCAGCAGTCTCTGCCTGGTACACTAAACACAGATGGTTTTGATTTATTTTGCACAACTTAGCAATTTAACAATAAATCACGCAAAGAAGATAACAAAATACAGACAAGTAAACAAACACGCATCAATTAAGGGTTGAGATCAACACAGAGGAATAATCATTTGTCAGCGGGGAAAAAGACAGGGATGTCTGGATGCCATTTAAGATTTAACAGATGCATTCCTGCAGATGCAAATATTCCACCTTTTTTGAAAAAGGAAGGCGGACTGTCCGCTCTCCTTTTGTATTGATTCACTTTATTTCAGATAGAGGGAAAGGAGAGATGGTTAGAGATAGAGATCAGATCACAGTATAGAAAGTGTCTCAGTAAGGAATCAGACCCCTGGCTGCAGGGGGATTCATTCATACATAATTGTAAACCAGCTGAGAACCCCTGGTTTAGAATCTTGGATTTTCATTTGAACTGTGTACATTACATTCACTAATACAATTGTATTGACCATATATATACACTGATCAGCCGCAACATTAAAACCACTGACAGGTGAAGTGAATAACATTGATTATCTCGTTGTTATTTTGGTTCTGTACTTTAGCACTTTGAGTTTGAAAGGATACAATGACAATGAGGTTGAAGTGCAGACTGTCAGCTTTCATTTGAGCGTATTCTCATCCATATCGGATGAACCGTTTAGAAATTATAAAACCTTTTGTACTTAGTACCCCACATTTTTGGGCATCAAAAAAAAATGCCCAAAAAATATTGGACAGTTTAACATAATGTAGAATAAAGTAATCATTTTTAATATTTGGTCGGATATCCTTCGCATGCCATGACTTCCTGATGTCTGTGACCCAACAACATCAAAAGACTCTTGATATCTTATTTTCTGGCACTCTTAGAAGCAATACTATAACATCTCTGAATTTGAATGGATCTCCATGGGAATTGGGTGAATTGACTAGATTTAGCTATAAATTATGCTGGAACAGTATGGAATACATGGTTGGTAAAAATGGCTGTAAGTCAACAAACCATCACTCTGCTGCCAGATATGCAGTAGATATGGATGGATCATTTCTCCTGACAAATCTTCCTATTGAACTCTATGGAAAAATAAGTCAGGAGAAGAAACCCTTCAAGTTATTGTCCTATCGCTTGTAGGAGTACCTGAAAATAAGATATCAAGAGTCTTTTGATATTGTTGGGTCACAGACATCCAGATGGCATGCGACCAATTATTACTTTATGTAAAATCAACCTGATTTCATGTGGCTAGCACCTTTAGTTATGAAGCTATCAGGGCTAAAAAATGACTGAAAATGTGAAATATGCTAAATAAAAAGAGCCAGAATTTGAGTTACCCTTAGGTACTTAAACGGGCCAGAATTCGCAAGATACTCATGGTATGAAGTAAACATTTTACATAGCTTCATTAAATAGATTATAGTTAATGTACAAATGTGATTCTGAGGGGGTCAGGTGGGAAGCAATGATTGATTTTATATGGAATGACCCATATCTATATAAGGCTAACAATTGTATTATTAGTAGTCCTATTCATTTAACTATTTATGTGTTAGTTAAACATTACATTTAAAATTTTTAATGTATTTCCTACTGTTTCAAACTAAAAATATGAAATGGGCAACATACTGCCCATGTGTGTGGTCTTTAATAATTGTACTGAATTTGACAAGTGACAATCACTGTTTAATTAGTCTGTTTAATTGGTTGTAATTGCTTCATCCGTGTACCTGTGTATGACTGGAGTGATGCAATCATGATAATTGCTTGACACTTGGCTTGACAAAAAGGCTCTTAATGGCATAGGACTGAAGTACATATGAAAAAAACGTGCAGAGACAACCTGGTGGTCCAAATGATACGTAAATGGATGAGAGCCAATCAGCTTCTAGGGCTGTCAATCTTGAAGACCACGGCTGTGTCAGAATCAGAGCCCTATCTGTTTAATGTGCACTGTTTAGCAGTCCGCAAAAAATATCCACCATACTATTTTACAACCATACTGTGGAAGTGCCGTAAGCAGGTCACCAGTGTTGCCATGTCCGCGGTTTTACAGCTAAATTGGGACATTTTCAAAGTGCAGTCACGGGTAAAAATTAAAAGTTGCAAAGATGCACTTATTTTAAAAAGTTAAAATATGATGATGTCTATTTAAAATACGTTAGTTTCGGTTAAAAATATGCACTACTCAAATTAAGGGAACACTTAATCAAAACAGTATAACACCAAGTCAATTAAACTTCTGGGATATTGATCTGTCCAGTTAGGAAGCGTAAACGATTGTGAATCAATTTCACCTGCTTTGGTGCAAATGAAAGTGACAACAGATGGACAGGAGAGGCAACTGCAAGACAACCCCCAAAAAGTAAATGGTTTTGCAGGTGGTGGCCACAGACCATTTCTCTCTCCTTATCCTTCCGGATTGATTTTTCTCTGGTTTTGCATTTTGCTAGTGCCCTTGTCACTACTGGTAGCATGAGGCGGTACTTGCAGCCCATTCAGGTTGCACAGGTAGTCCAGCTCCTCCAGGACGGCACATCCATACGTGCCATCGCAAGGTTTGCTGTGTCTCCCAGCACAGTCTCAAGAGCGTGGAAGAGATACCGGGAGATGGGCCATTACACAAGGAGAGCTGGACAGGGCCGTGCAAGGTCAACAACCCAGCGGCAGGACCGGTATCTGCTCCTTTGTGCGAAGAGGAACAGGAGGAGCACTGCCAGAGCCCTACAAAATGACCTCCAGCGTGCTACTCGTGTGCATGTTTCCATGAGGGTGGCATGAGGGCCCGACGTCCCGTAGTGGGACCTGTGCTCACAGCCCAGCACCGTGCAGCTCGATTGGCATTTGCCAGAGAACACCAGAATTGGCAAGTTCGCCATTGGCGCCCCGTTCTCTTCACAGATGAAAGCAGGTTCACACGGAGCACATCTGACAGACGTGAAAGAGTCTGGAGACGCCGTGGCGATTGTTATGCTGCCTGCAACATCATCCAGCATGACCGGTTTGGTTTAATTGACTTGGTGTTATACTGTGATGATTAAGTGTTCCCTTAATGTTTTTGAGCAGTGTATTTTGGGCTAGTTATGAGTCACCATTTGGCTGGAAAGTATTACAGGAACTGGCAACCCTGTGCCCCACACTTGTGCCGCCATGTCGCATGTTGTTTTTGTTATACTTGGAAAAAAACATCAGTGAAGCTGCGCCAAATTTTTTTTTAACTAAGCCTCATGTCATATTTATGCGTCCAAAATGTTTGTGATGTTTGTGTACTTCTTGAAAAGTGTGCTCCCGAAAGTACTCAGCGAAACCCCCGGAATAAAGTGTGTCATCCGGATTTTTCAAGTATACTGCAATTTGAAAGATTTTCACCTGCTCTACGGCTTTCTCGTCCTATCTACTACCAAGGCTACATAATAGTGTGGACGAGTGCTGTTTCGGACACGACCAAGGAGTGGATACCACAGAACCATTACTATCAACATGAAAATGCATTCAAGCAGTATGTTTGATATTTTAGCAACTCACATCTTGATTGGCCATGTCCCAGTAAGGTCTCTCCCCATAGGACATGACCTCCCACATGGCAATACCATAACTCCATGCATCACTGGAAGTTGTGAACTTGCGGTGCAGGATGGCTTCTGGCGCTGTCCACCTTACTGGTAATTTCTCACCGTGCTCCGTAAGCTGGACATTATTCGTCGGAGTGAAGATCAGGCTCATTATATCTTGAATCTTTCCCTGAAACATCAGTTAAAAACCATGAATGCAGTGGCAGCAAATTCACAATACACCTGCAGAAAATTCACAAAGACAGTCATGCTCTGAATATTAAGGAAGGTTTTGAATATACTCTACTTTATTCATGTTTTAGGCTTTTGAATTCAAGTTCTGTGTGCATTTCCAGAGTTGGCTTCTGACAGAGAAGCCAGCATGGAGAAGACACTCACTGTCGTTGCGTAGACGGCATCGGGACCGTCGTCTGTTGGTCTAGACAGTTTGAAGTCAGACACTTTGCACATGAGGTTGCTGTTGATGAGAACGTTGCGCGCAGCCAAATCTCCATGGACGTAGCCCATGTCAGAGAGGTATCTCATCCCTGCCGCGACACCTCGGAGCATTCCCACCAACTGGATGACCGTGAACTGACCGTCATGTTTCTGTGGAGGGAGAAAGCAACCATGGACGATGATTCAACCACACTGGTCTATGTCGTGTTGCATCACATCCTGGGAGTAACAGTAGTCTTCAGGTACTAGTTCTTAATTCTGTTTACTTCCCTTATGTAGAGCCTAAAATTCAATCCCTTACAAAAATATAGGCCTTCTGGTAAATTTGCATCAAACCGCTGGCATTGTTGCCGCATATTTTCACATACAAATTAGCTTTGTGGGAACTGCCATTGTTGCAAGAAGTTCACCAAAATTTCACCACTACTGCCAAATGCTCTACATATATGCGCTACATATTAGCTGCAAGTTTGCAGCATACTATCCAATTTACTTAGGGATTTCACATATTTTGGATCACATACTGGTCCTTAAATTGTTTCATGTGAAATAGTATAATTATATTTAAAATACCTGGCTTTAGTATAGTGATGTGCACTACAGTCCCTTGGGGTGGTGCTTGATTGGCCAAACCCCCCCCCCAGGATGAGAGCGTTCATGTTAGCAAGAATGATTATTATCTTTCCCCGAGCCCGATAATAAAACCTGACCAGAACCCGAGAGTTCAACCCTAATTTTGTTATTTGTTATGGCACTTGGATCGGGGCCATAAACAGTAAAAAGGTCATGCCCAGTTTGTAGCTGAGCAAAGCACTGCGCGGGCTGGATGGCAGTTGTACGCAAGCTAGCAAGTTAAGCTATGCGAGTGACATAATGGATGCCTCAGAGCCGGTAAGAAAAAAGTTATTGTCAGGGGAGTATGAAGTGAGGCAGCAGCCATCGAAAGGAAAATCCGAGGTCTGGACAAACTTGTACATGGTTTTTTATTGAGCTACAAATTTTTATTTTCATAAAATGCAAATACTGTGATACCCTGCTTAAGTAGGCTACGGTAGAATTTTGTGAGAGAGTTGAATAAAAAAGTTTTGGGCTTTCGTTTCCAGAGCCTATCATTTGTGTACGGGTTTGATGATGATGTTGTAACCCAGTCAGATAGGCTAGGTATGTTTATTTAACTCTAGTGGTTCAGACGTATCCGTCTCAATTAGAGTATTCATGTTTGTCTGAAATGATAAACTACAGCTTTAAGAAAACCCCGTAAAATTTGACGCAGTATTGTTTAAAACGGTAGTTGCTTGCGAAAACCTCAGCTTCTCCAGTTACACTGCAGTGCATTAAAATAACAGGGTGCTATTAATAACCCAAAGCACTTACGACAATTCTCTCGCCACAGACTGTAAAATGCATAAAATTCACCATTTATACATGCTAAGAATGTTCACATATAGAAACAATAATATTTTTTTAAAACGTTGTACAAATGAGCATTCAACGTTTTTCATTACTGTACTATATACAGTACCTGATGAACTTTCGGTTTAGAAGACACCAAATTATTTTCTCCAAAATTTATCGTATAAATATGTTTAGAAATTCAAGTACTTACCAGTATATTCGGCTACCAGTGTTTTCTGATTAAGCCTGAAGAGTTTATCTTATTACATTTCGTCAAAGTCCCGTCGAAATTTCCACAGCGACCACCTATCGCACTTAGGGCTGAAATACGTCGCTGTTGTGTAAAAACACACACGCTTTTGTACTTTAAAAAAAAAAAAGTTTAAATACATTAGGCTACTTATGTATATACTGTATTTGACTATTCTTATTATGTTGCAAATTTCTGAATGATACAGCTTCTTTTTCAATTCGAACTTTAAACCATGGATGTGCAGGGAATATTTTTGAGATATTGACATTTAAATAAAACTAGTAGAAACTAAGTGTAAATTTCCTCTGGAGGGCCAAAGTAAATAGAGTTTAAAAAAATTAGTGGGCCGCCGCGGTTGTACTGCATTTCAGTCGGTGCAGTTGTACTCTGAAGATCGGGGTTCGCGCCCTGGACCTGCCAGATCCGAGCATGGCCGGTGCCTCGAGGGAGCGGCAATTGGCAGCTGGTTCCGGGTCGGGGGAGGGGCTCGGAAAGAATCGCTGCACACAGAAAGGCCCTGGCGAGTTGGAATCACGGTCAGGAGCACGAGGAGTCGCGCCCTGAAGAGGACGTGGCGCACTCCTTCCTACTACCGGCTGTTGGGGTTGTGTAGCGGTGATTCTTTAGCGGTTGCTACACAGGGGGGAATTGAATTAGAATAGGGGTTCAATTGTCTACCAAATTTGGAGAAAATGGAAAAAAATCAGAAACAAATTTTTTTAAAAAAAGTTAGTTTTCTGTAATTCTATTAATTCTTAAGCTAATGTAGGCTATTTGGTAGCAGGACGATTATGTTGATTTGTGCATGCATCAGCAGCATGCATTATGGCAGATAATCACATGCACCATGGTGCGTTAAAATCGGGTTCAACTTGGGTCTGAATTTCAGAATACTGCAACATGCGGGCTCTGGTTGGGCTCGGGCTGAAAAGGATACGGGCTCATGTCGTGTCGGGCTGAAATGTTTGGGCCATTTCAAGCTCTAGCTGGTACACACAAGCATGACTCCTCAGGCCGATTGGGTGCCTGTGGTCTGTCTGCACAGTGGATGCTGTGACTATGCAGTGGATGCAGAGGCTACGCCGTTCAGCTGGGGGACAGCAGCGTGCAAAAGAGGAGCGGCTAGCAGCATGCGTTTTGAAGGAGAGCGTGTCCTAGTCTGCACTCTCCCAAATTGGTGGAGGACACTGCAGCGCACAGGCTTAGGACTTCCAAAAAATGTGCGATAAAAGGCTCCACATTTAACCTTGTGTGGTGGATATCCCGCTGTACGGATAAAGTTTTTTAGAAGTGAGCTTTTTTAGTCACCCTGGCTAAAGATGCATGGCCAGCAAATAAATAATAAGGAATTTGTTTATAAAAAAAGTTATTCAGTGATGGCAGCACTCACCCTAAGAAATGAATCCAATGCTCCATTCTCCATATATTCTATCACAACCATGACTGGTTTACCTGGAGAAAAAAAAATATCTGAAGGATTCACAAATTTAAACATAAGTGGTGTTGGTCAAGACAGCCTTATAAACTGACCACCAGTGCTACCTGTATCTGTCTACATGAATGCAGTAACCATGTTTAAATAACTTATGCTACTATGTATCCATGTGCAACCTACATACACACTTATATAATATAATGTATACTCCTAATATACACTAGATGTGAATTGAATTGAAGATATAGCTTAACTCTTCACCTGGAGTGACAAACTAACTGTTTGACTATGAAGTATGAGACAAACGTACAACAAATAGATGCATATTTGATATCACTTGCCTTTTACTCACACCATATTAAAATATCAATTATCTAACATCTTTGGTTTGATCTACTCAGCCCTTGCATATTCAGAGTCATAAAAACATGGCAAATGATGTGACAACCAGAACAAGCAGGAAAATATCAAGAGAAACCTCTAAGGATAATCCTGTCTCACTGTAAAGAGCCCTACTTTGTGTCAATTGTGTGTTTTCTGGAAGGAGATGCACACCACCCTTACCCCGGGTTACCACTCCTTCCAACCGGACCACGTTGGGATGGTCAAACTGCCCCATGACGCTTGCCTCGGACAGGAAGTCACGTCTCTGCTTCTCCGTGTGACCTACTTTCAAGGTCTTGATGGCCACAGGTGTGTCTCTCTTCCCTGGAAGCTTCAGGCAGCCACTGCACACTTCCCCAAACTCCCCTGCCAGAGGGAGGATCAGGAATACTTCATTCATCGCTGAGAAAATTCAATTCTTCAGCCAAAACCTGCTCAAACAAGGTTCAAACACACAGCGTTCTGTGAAGCTAACTCAAATATCATGTAAGCATAGTGCCATTGTAAAATAATTGTTGGAATCATAATTCTAATTTAGCAAATACCTGCATATTCTACAGCTGTATGAAAGTAGTTTTGATGTGTGATGCAGACAAAGTTAACAACAAGGAAAGAAAGACTAGAGCTTTATGCTTGACAAATAGATGAGTGTGACCAAGCATTTTGCAAACAGAAGCATTTTGTTTATGGGTGACAGGGAGCAGTGTTTTCAACTTAGCTATTTAGACACAAGACCTATTGACATTTGGAGCAAGAATGATTTTCCTTTCTCCTTGTCAAATTACCAATAGAAAAAAAAAAATCAATTAAGAGACTGTTGGGTAGCTCATTCGGTTAAGGCACCATTTCATATTTCAGTGCGTAGATGGGCCCCACGGTCTAGTCTCAAATTCGGACGGTGCCAATACCGACGGGGACCAGCAGCCAATTGACAAAAGGGGTTGTTGGTGCGGGATGAGATGAAATCCCTGCTGACTGAACCCTCTCGTCCCAGGGCAACGCTACAGCAAATTTTCCATCGCCGTAGGTTGAGAGGGTTTCGTCCGACTGTGTCTGTGCGAGCGCGACTTGCCAACAGCGCTGTGAGAAGACTCTGCAGCTTACAAGCACGTGCTTGTCTGTGCTCAATCAAATAAGCAGCTTGATTTACCAGTCGATTAACCACCTGCTGTGCACATATACTTTTTAAGGTTGATCAGGTAACTACTTCCTACTTTGAAGAGTTCCAACCTCCGAGGGGAAGTAACAGCAAAACATAAAGGAACCGGAACGCGTAATAAACCATGTTGTGTATGTTGCGTACAGACTGTTGTACAGACGTACGGTAACAAGAACACGTAATAAACCATGTCGTGGATATTGTGTGCAGACTCATACAGACATAAGGTCACAGAAACACATAATTAACCATGTTTTGGATGTTGAGTACAATCACTCCAAACGGAGGTTACAGCAAAACATAAAGGAACCAGAACGCATAATAAACCATCTTGTGTATGTTGAGTACAGACTGTTGTACAGACGTACGGTAACAAGAACACATAATAAACTATGTTGTGGATGTTGTGTGCAGACTGTCATACAGACACAAAGCAACAGAAACACATAATTAACCATGTTGTGGATGTTGCGTACAGTCACTCCAAAACTCCTTATCTCCAAAACCTGTGTGGCAGAAATTTGTCAGCGGCATGTTTTCTCCACCACCATTCAAAGATGCAGAGCACGTCCTAATATCATTTTGTGTATTGCAAATGTATTTTTTCCTCTTTTCTTTGCATTCGCTGTATCATTGAATAGGCCAGAAAAATGAATTCCACTCGAGTGGGGCCATATTTGGCTGTCAGAGTGATGCATGGGTGTATATTGTAACTTAAGCAGGAGGAGATTAGAGAAACTGCAAGCTCACCTGTGCCAATTACTCGCTCAATCTTAATGCAGGAAGCATCCAGCTCCCTGGCAAATTGATTGACAGCCGTGTTTGGGTCCTCATAAGTTTCAGGGTCAATGTATGTTTTAGTGGCTGGAAATTTGACTGTAGAATAGAGAGAACATTACTGTTAGAATTATGTATGCACCTAACACATTATCTTTGACAGGTACACAATTACACCAGGGTGAAATTCAGAGGGAATTACTAAATAGTCTTCAGGTGAATAGCTTTTTGTGTCAAAAGGCCTTGTTAATTTTTTTTTGCACATCTCAACATCTCAACAGGAATGATATTGCCATTCATTTTCCTTTTAACCTTTTTTTGAAATATAGCTGACATTTTTATGCAGGCACCACCAGCACCACCGCGTGCAGATTGTTCAGGTATCACTGAATAGAACTATCCAGCATTGACAAGCTTCTGCATTTGTTAAAAACCTAATTGAATGCAGGAAATTAGCTGTAATGAACCCCTGCGAAAACTGATAAACCAGATGAGTTTAATGACTCACTGTATATTGGAACACCCACTGTTTTTCACTTCAATAATACAGATACACAGTCGTCATTTACTATTTAATTTAATTGTGATTAATGTAATAATGGCGTCCAGAAGTAAAACGGTAAAACCCGTTTGTTGATTTGTTACTAAGATGATTGCTTGGCATCGAAAAAAATGGAATTATTGTCCTAAAAGTTCAATAAAAAGTACACTTTCTATTTAAAGTATATATTTAATATAATTACTATTTTAAATAATATACATACATGTATATAACATAGACCCATGACATATACATTGTACGCGTTTACTGATGGACTACTTTGGGCAATTTTGCTTCGTTTTAAAACGCCATGTTCTTTTTTATTTATTTATTTTCATAATAGTGAAGAAAGTTCAATCCGTGTTTAGAACATCAAGTGAATGTAAAGCTTCGAGTTGCTGCTTCTCTGTGATTTTCTTTGCATGACTTTTCAATTTTCTCTAATTCCAATTTTACCTGTCAACTTTAATAATATTCCGAGCTTACAATGTTGCGACATGCGATTAACAACACAAATTCAGAAAATATGCTAAATAATTAAGTAACAAAAAACTGAACAGCTCCAGGTTAAAGGCTAGCAGATGGAACATAAAATTATATTTTGTTAAACAATTTATAATTGTGTAAAGTGAGTTAATACCTTATTTACCTTACCACTCATAACAAATAAAAATACACTCTCACGAATTGTCCTGCAGTTTATTTATAATGTGACAACTGACAGCTTCTAAACTTTAAACGTAATAAAAAGAATCTATATCTTTCCTATAATATATCCTCTGGGTAAGCCAGCGGATTTTGTCGGTCTCTAAATAATCTCGCCCTGCAAAATGAACCCCTCACTATCCGTACCTACCTCTATGGGATCCTCCAAGAATGGAGCAGCCTTTTTCCAAACCCAGTGTTAAAGCAAAAATTAGCTCGCTAACCCAAAAAACTCCACTTCGTAGTACGCCCCCCTGGAGTGGTGGGATGTGGTGTTCCCCCAAACGTATTTTGTTAGTTTCATAGTTGCAGCAGGGCTATGTTGTGTGAAACTCTGTGAACCTAATTTGTTAGCTATATAGCACACAGTTGGCAGCACACAGTATTACAGGCTAGATGGGCAGCAATCTTCAACTGTGTCATAAGGTGGACAGCTGGGGGCTATGTGAATCACTTTCAGGAAAATGAACTAGAGGCAGAGCCAGGACGGCAACTGATCTGGGTACAGTTACACTGCACATCAGGAAACCAGGGAACTGACTGAACACTGGAACGTGACCAAACAGGGAGCAGGCACTCTGCATATTTCGAAAATACTTGTTGCAGGTCTCGTTTCTATTTCTTATTTTTGCACAATGTTTGAAAAAGCAAAATTGTTCATAAAATATAACAGATAATAAAGGGAAACCGCCTCCCCTTTGTCCTTTTGTGCCATTTTTTGTTTGCCCGTTATCTTTCTCTGCACCCTAGTCCAGACATTTTCACCGGGTGCGTGTCGACAATGCTGCTGAGGTGTTAATTAACAAAAAAAGGCGAAGGGAAAACTAGTCACTATTCCTTCTCATTAATATTCATGAAAGGGAGCATAAGAACACTGCATAAAATAAGACAAATGGCTAACATCAATGAATTTCCTAGGTCCAAATGTAAAATGCTGGGAAATGATGCCCAGTTTATAAAATGCATTGGCTAGAATCTGTATATTTGAGTGGCTGAGACCTCACAAACTCAAGCAGGTGTCAGGATGGCCTGGGAAGATGCATGCTTTCAGGAACCTTCTCCATAAATCTGAATACGTTTGAGTCGGAACACAGCCCTGAGTCAGGGTTCTGTGATTTTTCATAGATCCAATTTTCATCTCATTTTTTTCTCTTTCCTCTCAATTCAGAATGGACAGTCATACTCACATACCCCTTCCATCTATCGAATGTTCTCTGTCGATTCCGGACAGCACATGCCCCGAAGTGAACGCCATTACCTGGAGTTTTTATTTTCACTCCGCCAAACTGATTGCTTTGGAGGGGTACACTTAATGTGCAGCTGTTACAGACAGACTGCAGGCACCCCATCAACCAGAGGAGTCTGTCTTTTAGTAAAGCAGGACGAACCTGCCAAATAAACCCAACCCTCCCTCCTCCCCCAGAAATGCAATGGCCAATCATGCACTGCCCTGTGGGACTGCTAGCCAAAGTGTGCATTGGTGCGGTCAGGATTTGATAGCTGACCATGGAGTGTTTCGATACACTGAAATCAAAAGCTGTGTGTCATTGGGCCATTTCTAAAAGTTTGATAAGCAGTGGGACTGTAGCACTGGGAATACAGTATGTTGGCTGATGTGAAGCCACACTCACATTGGAAATAGAGCTCGTCATCCCCATCTTGATCAGCTTTGCTGTACCCACAGTGCCTTTAGAAGGAAACATAAGAACCAGGTCAAGTGAATGCTCTGTTATCGCACGTATTATATTATTATGGGAAGCCACTTGACTTGCTGTTGCCTGCCATTATAAATGCAGTACAGAATAATTCATTGTTGTTGTTGTTATTATTATTACTACCACTACTACTAAGTAGTTAAGCAAACAATTAACATTTTTATTGATAAATGTTTATTTATATTTGGCATTTTAGCTCCACATTATATATATATATAAACATTAAAAAAATAGACACATCGATAAATATGTTAACCATGTTGCCATCTGACATCAATCATCAAAGAAAAATAACATTATATATATATATATATATATATATACAGCATATGCACACACACACACATTTTTAGGCCAAAACATTGTTGAAGGAAGGCCTGAGCTCTCAGAGCAGTAAGCGGTGTACCATTAATGGTACATGGCGCGGTCTCTGCCGAACAGAAACAGAGCAGAAACGGGTGACGTGCACTTTGCATGCTGTGCATGCGAGGATTTGTGCCGACGACACCTGAAGGTCCTTTAACCGCGAGCTGAACATTGTCGGCATAGCCGCGAGGCGAAGGATTGCAGCCGTCTAAGCGGGGCGTCGTTCGACGAGTTTTTAGGTTTGTGAGGGGACGACCGTGACCTAGACACAACAACCTTGCTCGGGAAGGATTCTTTAAAACATTTCTTTGTTTATGTTAGATCCAAAGAGACTGGGCTTTATCAAATCAAAACTCCCAGAATCTTCTGTGTGTCAGAGGATGCTTTTGTTTAGCCGTTGTCTAGAATTTTGAAATCATCCATTTTAAAAAATGAAAAAGTTAAACAACATAAATGCAGGAGTGGGCTTAGTTCTGTCCGTTTGGCAACATTGTTTGGTCATTTTTAAAGACCCAATGCAGTTTTTTAAATAATTACAAATACTGTAATATTAAGCCTATTTTATTCAGTAGAGATTTTTGTTTTGTTTTTTTCTCCTGACAGCATAGTTACGATGCTACACTTTGGTCATGAACATGTGAATTGGTCTTACACAAGTAGCATGCCGATTTAAACAAACGAGCGGCATGTCCGTTTAGCGGACTGCCAATCAGAAGTAACCTGGCAGTGCCAGAATGGACATTCTGTTTAGAAACGACACGCTTCATACTTAAAAACAAAATGCTATTATTTTCCTGTTTATACAATTGTGAAACGTACCTGTATATCTTTATCTTTTGGCTTACTAAGTACTTTAAATACAAGAAAAAAAGTGACTGAGTCATTGAACAATTTCTTCTTTTTTCCCTCCTTAATTTGGAATAAGCAATTGTGCCTCTCAAGTCACTGTTGTCTCACCTACACATAATACATTTTACGATAAAATAACTTTTCTTCTTCCTCTTCTTAATATTGATATGATTACTATTATTAACAATAATGAATACAAATGTTATTATTGCTAAGAAGAAGAAGAAGAAGAATACAGCTAGTAAAGTGGCAGTACATTATTTTTATTCCTCTTATATGGAAAACTGCAGGGTTGACAACAAAATTGGGGAGAGCCAGCGAGGAGCAGGAACCCAGCGGAGCATACCTTCTCCCGATGATGAACCCGAACACCATAAACACCAGGATTATGGTTCCTGCCACAGCTACCACAGCGATGATGATGACAGGGTTCTGTTCGCCAGAGACTGCGGCAGCTGGGGAGAAGGTGCACAAACCCTAGCAAAATGAGTTCACTGCAACAAACCACCTAGTGTGCCACAAGAAGGAAATAACCACCCAGTTTTTTAAATAATAATAATAATAATAATAATATTAATAATAATAACTTTATTTGTATAGCACTTTTCATATAAAGCATGCAGCTGAAAGGGCTTTCACATTCCAAACTCATCTATGCTCATCTTCCTCATAAGAAAAGTCTTGTATATTGAATCTTGTATATGTATATAGTGTCTTACAACAATATAATTAACACTGAGGTCTGGATTAAATTGGTCCTTCATTTTAAAGGTGCAACATGCGAGCTCCCTACAAATACACTACATCCCTGCGACGTCGTCATTACGACGTTTCATGACGTTATGATGTTACTGCAACATTACAGTTGTGACGTTACTAGTATTTACGTTGCTGAAACGTTAAGAATGCAATGTGTATTGTAAGGTCGTTTTACGATGTCTGTGCAACGCTGTAATGTGACGTATCATATCAACGTTGCTGAACCGCAAAAAAATAGGCGCTGGAAGTTGCGGTGACGTTCTCACAACGTTTGCAAAAGTGATGTTGCAGGGACGTATCAGCAATGCAACTGTTTGTAGGGCTATCACCCAAGTGGTAACCCAGGAATTGCATTAAAACTGGAAATCACAGACAGTACATCCATATAATTTGGTAATGCCGCATACTGGCCCTGGTAGAGAGAGCGAGTGACACATTCACAGCAACCCAACAGCCTGTATCTTGCTGAAATCGTGAGAAAGGATAGCAGGCCACAAATTTAGAAAATTGCGGCACCAGTTGCTTCGGCATTTCAGAAATAAGTTGAAATCTTAGTCTGAATATTTTTAGACAGACTCCTTTTTATCCATCAATGATATGTTTAACCTGACTGGTCATTCCTTTATAGCTATTGATTGGCTTATTTTGCCTAACACTACACGAGAAACAATTTCCACCACTATATATATTTTATTCTTCTCAAAATTTGGAATTTTATTTATAGGCTCTGTTAACATCCTCTATCGTTTCAAATGAAATTGGGGCTCCTGGACATTGTATTCACTTCAGTGCAAATGATTCTCAAAAGAGGAATCTGCTAAACCAATAGATAGGTTTGTCTTAAATATTCATGGCTGGAGAGGCAACAGACCAATTCAGTAATCAGAGAGCACTTTGTGGGGAGGAGGGAGGGGGGGCAGTACCTGTGGCCTCATCCTGTGTGGTGACTTCTAGACTGGGGCCATATGCGCCCAACCCCGCCGCCGTGACCGCGCGGATCTGAAACACATAAGCCGTGCTTGGCTTAAGGTCGTTCACTGTAGCCAAGGTTGACTCTGATTTCACAGTGGAATAAATGCCATCCTTTTGATCCTTTCCAAAAGAGAAGAGAGTTAGATGCAGTGACATCGTCGCCACGCTCCTTTTAGAAAAACAACAACAAAAAACAAGTAACAAAAACAGTAACTTTCACAGCTTCACGAAAAAAAAACACGAACATTAGAATGTCTTCACAAAACAGTTCTCACAAACTAGAATGTTCAGGGTGTGGGGTGTATCATCTGTATAATCTGACACAACATACATATGGGGGAAGCAGCATTGTGCTCGAACCTGTGAATGCATTTCATTGTGCGGATGACACGTAGTACGTCTATAGTATTGATTTTTTTGTTATTTTCCCTTCCAACCCAAATGGAACGCCAGAACTGGTTTACAGTGATACTGCGCGTGTTGCCACCGTTACAGCTGGAAAGATTACAGCTACTTGCAACCCAAAGACTGCTCCTCCGGGACGATTCAAAGGCATCCAGCAGTCTCATTTATCAACAGTGTGTGCGCACAAATTTCGTTCTGGGCAGTCCGGACACACAAATTTCATTCTGAGCTCTGCATGTGAACAAATTCCATTCTGAGCGGTACAAAATGCACAAATATCCTTATGACTCATGCACATATGCAAATTTGATTAAAAAACCAAGCCTACTGCCTATTTATAAACTGAAAATGTGCATATTCTCCCAAATTATGTGCATGCGCACACATCATTGCAAAAAGAATGTATGTGTAAATTTCATGAAAAATAATAATGTTTGTGCGGCCATATAAATATTTGACTGTGCAAATCTGCAAAGGCTTTGAAGACAAAATGTGTCAATGGTAGATGGGAGAAAGATAGGATGTATTTATACCATTTCTTCCCCCTTCACTTGCCTCAGTAGAAAGCTTTCATTTGCTTAGATTTTTTGTTTTAAGCCAACGTGGCAGATCAGCCTCACGAATTAATGAACATTTCACTTTTAGCTCCTGGAACCGAAGGTGAGTCACATTATGATTAACAGAGCTAATGAACCAACAAGCAGCTCTTCCTCTTGCAAAATAGTAGTGTTGGAGTAGTACTGTTGCTGTTTCCCATTATGTAGCGCCCCCCTCCTGAACACTGGTCATTCGTTAGACCGCGCGTGTGCATAAAGCCCACCAAGATTCAATGAATGTGATTTCAATATGTTTTACAATATTTCTCTTTCATTAAAAGCCATTTTTTGGGATTACTGAAAAATAAATGTTTATTTTGATGCAATTTTGATCATGTGTGTTTTTTCCATATACTACATGTGGTTACTAACCCTCTCTTACCAGAAACGCATACACACCCATACACATATGCATGTATTATATGCTGGTATTAACCAAATGGTCTTAACTCGCTGAAGCAGTTCAATTATTTTATACCAAAGAAAGGGCTCAGCTGGTTACAGCCACATCCCATCTCTATAGTACATAAAGGTACATTCCTACTCTGGGCA
Organism: Ilyophis sp. 1 JC-2022; assembly: GCA_022702515.1. Lineage (NCBI taxonomy): Eukaryota > Metazoa > Chordata > Actinopteri > Anguilliformes > Synaphobranchidae > Ilyophis > Ilyophis sp. 1 JC-2022. The sequence goes on along the minus strand of CM040406.1, from coordinate 19,618,444 downwards.
CCAATGTTCTTTAAAAAGCATTAGACAAGCATAGATATGTGTCTTCATCTGAGCAGATTCTGGTGTGACAGCTGATGGGAAATTTTCTCCCATCATCCTCCTGTGTGCCATTTTTCACTCGCAAACTCCATTACACACATATTCACTAATGCATGTTTTTAAATGCAAGTTTTGACAAACAAACCACCTCACCAAACAGTGCTTGTGAAGAAAAAAAACTAGCATTCATGTTTCACTAAAAGTTAGGGAGAACTGCTGGATTCTCTCTCACACCTGGTTTAAGGGACAAAAAAGGTCCTTTCTCATTTCATTGAGTTGCCCAACACTTAAAATAAAATGAAATAGGAGCATGTGCAAGGTTGGTAAATGAGGCCCATGCATAGGATAGTACAGAAGGTTCTAACAGTTTGTAATTCTTGCCTGTATTTAATGGTAAAGTGTCTCGGTCTATGTTTGCTAGAGATTGTGATGTTCTTTGGGCTGGTTAAAACAATAATAAATAACACAATAAGACAAGGATCCCATTCACAATCAGAAATGTGGGCATAAAAAGGACAGGTTTTTGACAAAACTGACATGTCTAGCTAGAAATGTTGAATGAAAAAAATACTTCAATTACTACATGAAGAACAGAACGCAATATAGATGGATACAAAATATGTGAAAGGTCTCAGGGAAACGGACCTTTCAGACATCGGTAAGTAAATATTGTGCGTCGGTGTCACAGATAGCTTATGCTCAGTATGCCCTATTAAACACTTTCTTTGCATTTCATTCTCAGCTGTTGCCTTTTCTTCTGAAAAGCCAACCGTTCAGAGAAGTGACCTCCGTAACACAGAGCCTGTTGCGCACTGGGAAACCCACGCATTCCTAAGCACATGCATTCCCTAAAGCACATGCTCTATAACACACACACGCACGCACACACCCACGCACGCACACACACACACACACACAGCTTGTAATACATGAACTCCATAATACTTGAACTCCATTACATGCATGTCCTCTAATACGTGCACTCAGTAACATGCACACACATACTGTAATACATGCACACGCACGCACACAAACACACACACAGTGTTAGACACATACAGAGAAACCAAATGTGTTATACGCGCACTTTTAATACCAAACTCCGTAACACTGCCTGAAGTGCCTCACACTCACTTTCTCATAGTACTTGATCTCGTATTCGGTGATGACGCCATTGGGGTGCTCTGGCTCCTGCCAGGAGAGCTGTACACTGCGCTGCTGCACGCTCTCCCTGACCACCTCGCCGACCTGCGAGGGAGCTGTTCAAACAAGAGATGTCAGACAGATGGTCAAATCACAGGCCATCCAATCACAATTCAGGGCTCTGCAGACTGTTCTATCACACGTAATGTTGGGAAGACCATCCAAGCACACACCAGGGCCACGCGGGACATCCAATCACACTTGAGCTCTGGGCAGACCGTCAAATCATCAGATCCAGACCCAGTACTGTGATGTGTTTCTCACCTCGGACAAAAATACCACGTTTCCACTGATGAATGTTTTCACTTAATGGTGGAACAAGAAATTATTCAGCAAAAAAAGGAATTTTTTTTTACGAAATGAGAAAAGTAAACTTATTTTGTTTGCAACACTGTAGCATCAACAATAAAAAACAAAATAGTGCTCTTTGGAAAATGAGGTTGTACAGAGATAAAATTCAAAGCAAAGTTCACCTTAAATAATAGCCACAATAGCCTAATTATATGATGTCTCAGTAATTTGCTCTACAGCATAAAGATGGTCCAGGGGCTGTTTTGCATTTGTACACTAATGAAGGCAGGGTCTTATCACTGAGGTCAAGTATTTTTTTGTAATATTGCCCAGATGTATTAAAGGTCTCTAACTTTTATACAAGAGTGCCTTGGATGTTTTTGTATATTTCACTCTTTTCATGACCAAGCTACAATATTTAGGGTGGACTTTGATTTGATTCTAGTATTTGAATTGTGAAAACAATCATAGTTTATTTAATTTCTAAGTCAGTTTTAAGGACAGATCTTCCAGGCATTCATCAAAAACAGTTCTCAGTGCACTAACTGGTTTTTGCATTCTGCTGGTGTACACTGGCCTCTCAATGCATCTGTGATGCTTGCACTGTACAGCATACCTTCGACATTTCCAATATTGCATGACATCCAATTTGACCTTTAAGTAATGTACACAATTTGTACATTGGAACATTTTACCTTAAACCTGAAAACAACACAGAAGTCAGGGGCAGGAACAATCTGCTGCCAGACAAGTATTGAGAATAAGATATACTTAGAATACTTAAGATACTTATCTGACAATGAAAAAGGATCCAATTTTCTAGAATGTTCTGAACATGTCTGTCATGTATGTGTTATCCTGGCTGACTATTGTATAACCACAGGTTTGTGGGTATTGCAGATAAACCCTAAAGCAGGGGTAGTCAACCCTGGTCCTGGAGTGGCGGTGACGTTTCTGGTTTCTGTTCCATCTGAGCTCGAACACAAGAGTATGATAGTTAAAAACCCGAATATTCTGAATGGTGAAATGCTGAGTGCCCACAGCATATGGTTACCTGCATTCATTAACACTGATTTGTTACAATTAATCCAGCTATGTAGTTACAGGTTTAGATGGAGCAAAAACCAGGACTATCTCCAGCACTCCAGGACCAGGGTTGCCTACCCCTGCCCTAAAGCATAAGCTAACACTTGATCCTATTAATACAATGACTTAATTGTCCAATTAAATTGTTAAATAGATGGGACTTTATCTGTAAGAAAAATGTTACAGCCAAACCATAAATATTACAGAGGATATGTAGTACTGCACAACCACTGAAAACCACACACGTCAAAGAAAGCCATTGCAGTGAACTATCCTTCTGTATGCAGATCCAAAAAATACTAAAAGGGTAGACATAATGTAGGCAAAATAATAGGCACATGTGAAAATGACCACATATATAATGGCGTTGTAATTCTGATAATGCCAACTTCCACATGGATTGCCAAAGAAAACATGCTCAATTCACCAACATTCTCTCTTGCTGCATGTCTATTACATTATCTTTGCTATTAATAAACATATAATTGGAAATAAATAAATATGTGGTTGAGGAGGAAATTAAGCAACATGATACAATGGTATTCTGAATATTGACAGAATGCAGCTGTCTCAAGGGCGGACTGTATTTTGAAGCGACGCAGAGATGCACAAGGACATTTGCAGCAAGGTTAGTAGTTTTATCTCCGCTTTTCTAGGGCTCGCGTTGAGTGAGTGGAAAGGAGGCGGGGCAGTCATTTAGAGGTGTGGATTTGTGTAAAAGCATGGCGCGGTGATCTTTTAACACATTTAAAGGGTCTGAAAATTCTGCCACCAGAAACCAGATCTGAGGGCAGTCCTGGATACGCTTTACAGTACTGCACATGACAGATTCTGCTACCCTGATAGTGTTCTCTCACCTGCAGGGAGCGAGTTTATGACCGTCAAAGGCACCTTCAGCACGTGTTTCTCTGCACTGCAAGGACATTAAATGATTTCTCGCCTCTTCCAAAGGAAGCATTTGCCAATTATACCAGTTGATTTTTTTTCCCAGCCATCTCATGCCAACACTCATGTCAGGAGATGTTCCATCACTTAACCAACAATAGATGTAATATATCACTGGCGTGACACCAGCGCCTCTGTGTGAAGTGTTGAAAATGATAATGATGGTGGTAATGATGTCCTCAGTTCAGTCTTCAGCATCCATAATCTGTCTTTCCTGTTCAATGTTAGAACCCTACTACAGATACAACAACAAGGCAGGCACAATGCAGTACACTTCAGAATGCTTTATTAGCATTGATATGGACCATTCTGAGACATTTTGTACATTGTATAACTATGCTTATACTGCGTTATGACTGCATTATAGCTTGTCAAGAATGTCTCTATAACTACGTATAATGCATTATATATATATATATATATATACTGTATATGGGGTCAATTGCAGTGTGCTTAGCAGGAGTTTATACCTCTCAGGTTTAAACCTCTAGACCACAGAACTGGATTACAACTGGAACAGTTAATCCTTATTTCACAGCTTTGGATAGCTGTTCCAGTTGTAATGCAGTTCTGTGGTATAGAGGTTTAAACCTGAGGTGTAAACAGTTCAGTTCTGTGGTATATATACCTGAAGTTTAAACTCCAGCTAAGCGCGCTAGAGTTGACCCATTGTAATAGTAGCAATAGACAGCTATAGGTTTTCACAATCCAAAAGCACTTTACAGTGAAAGGGGGAAAGCTCACCTCAACCACAACCAATATGTAGCCACCCACTTGAGTGATACCCTGCAGCCTGTTCACACCACAACACTCACCACACATCAGCTGAGGCTTAGGGAGGCAGCCTCTCTATTTATCAGAAGGGATACCAGACAATGTTAAGGAAGCAGAAACAGCTCAATATACCTGAATGATGTAGAGCAGTAAAGATATGTGTTGTTTGGGCCTGACTTTAAAGCGTCTGTTTCGTAATGCATTAGAAAAAAACAACAACCTGAGAGTCATCCTCTACAGAGCTAAATCAGTCTGAAGCCTGCATCTGAATGCATTACAGACGTGCATTTCTGCACCTTTGTTCACTTGGCTGGTTAGCGGCGCCGCTATGGCAGCAGTAGCAGCGGTATGACAGTTAATTACACAGGCTCATTTGTCTCCTTCTATGCTTGAGCTGTGGCGCATGCCGAGACCAGTATCCTACAGCAACCTGCACTGTAATCGCTCATTACAGCCCTAGAGAGCTCATTTCCAAAATCAAGGAACCTATTTCAACTCCACTTATAATATAGCACCTTTACATAAGGCACAAAAAGACCAAAGAGACCTTATTTGAGTGAAATTACAGATACAACACTCATTAACACAAAAACACAGCGTGGGTGTATTAATGCAGGGGTAGGCAGCCCTGGCACTGGGGTGCCAGAGTCATTTCTGGATTCCATGCCACCTGAGCTAAATTATACATTACATTATACATTATAGGCATTTAGCAGACGCTCTTATCCAGAGCGACTTACATACTTCTTATTACATTTATCCATTCATACAGCTGGATATATACTGAAGCAATGCAGGTTAAGTACCTTGCTCAAGGGTACAACGGCAGTGTCCTACCTGGGAATCGAACCTGCAACCTTTCAGTTACAAGTCCAGTTCCTTAACCATTATACTACACTGCCGCCCTAAATTGTGCCATTTGATCGATTATTAAGATTAAGTCAGCGTCTGAAAATTCAGGAATGATGGAATAATTGGAATAATGAAACACTGAGCACCCACAGTGGATATTCACCTTCCTTAACTGACCTGTTGTTAGCTTTGTAATTGGCTAGTTGGCCACCATCGCTCTTTTGTGCAATAGAGTGCTACAGTGATGACGTATTTTTGTAAGAAAGAAATAGGATAGAAATAGATAGAAAATAAGCTCTGTTGCAAACAAAGCTTTGATCTGGTTTGACCACGTGACTCGTTTTTTTCACATTCGTCATTACTATTGTTCAAAAACATTAGCTAGCTAATTCATTGAGATGTTCATTTAGCTATTCCAACCCCTCCCGTCCACAATTAGCCCGCTTGTTTTTGACGGCGAGGATGCTTGTCTCCCGAGACAGTTGGCAACACTGCAAAGTACTGCAGTAATGCTGAGTTAGCTAGCTAGCTAGCTAACAAAAACCTGAGTTTAAAATAGTGTGGCGATCCGGGGCGATTGCGAGTAACGGGGATCGTTGTGCATGTCAACTGTTGTGTTCAAATGTAATGACGTGTGCAGTAGCAATTGGCAGTTGACCTTTGAATGACCAGCAGGAGTTCAACCAGGTCCGCGTTAGAGACCGTTTGTTGATTGACGTATGACAGAGTGAATTACGTGTGATTGGTTGGGGTGAGCTGCAGGGCACCTATCAAGGGCCGCCTTTGTTAAGCATGTTTATTTGCATAGAGGGGCTATAAAGCTGGCTACGATCCAGCAAGCGATGTCTATTCCAACTGTTAACTGAGGAAGAAGGAACTAAGAGATTGTGCTCTTACTCAATAAACTATTTCCATCAAGAATACCTGACTCCGACTCCATGGCTCGCCACAATGGTGTCAGAAGTGGGATGATCTGGGAACAGATCCGCGACCTAGAGCGTCAGGTGACCAAGCAGATGGACGTTATCGCAGGAGCGTCTGCGAAGCGGCCCACGAATAGACCCGGAGGAAAACCCGAAGGAGCCAGCGCAACAAGACCGGAGCGAGAGAGGCCGATTACAGACCAGGCGGAGGTGCCCGCGCTGGTGGCTGACCCCGCGGCCGGAAATGAAGCGCAAGTAGGTCGGCCGGAAGCCAACGAGGTCGCCCCTGCTTCCAGGCCGAACCAGACAGCGGCGCCGGCGCGGCGACCGACTACACCGATAAAGGCGGTGATCAAGCTACCCCGTTACACGGGAAAGGGTGAGCTAGAGTCGTACCAAAGCCAGGTACGATTCGCGGCTAGCTACAATGGCTGGGACGAGAGCCAGACGGCCACCCACTTAGCGTTAGCCCTGGAGGGCGAGGCCTGCCAGGTGCTGCTAGACCTGGACAGCGCCGAACCACTGACGCTACCGGCACTGATGACAGCGCTGGAACGTCGGTTCGGACAGCGGCAATTCCTAGAGGTGAGCCGGGAGAAGCTCGCCAAGCGACGGCGGACCGGAGCAGAGAGCCTCAGCGTCCTCGCCGCCGACATCAGGCTGTTAGCCCGCCGCGGCTACCCTCAACTCGATAACGCAGGCCAGCAGGAGCTAGCCTGCCAGACCTTCACACAGGCCCTCACTCCGGAGCGCCTACAACAACAGGTCCGCATTGCCAAACCGGAGTCCCTGGACGCAGCGCTTCGCGAGGCCGAGCGACTGGAGCTCATCTTGGGCACCACGCCAAACGGGACCCCGGCTAACAAGCCCCGGGTCCGAGCTGCCGACTGCGAGGACGGCGAGGAGGTGAGATGGGTTCAACGGAACCAAAACCGACCGCGGCAGCGACCGGAACGGGAGCGACGCTGCTTCCGGTGCAACGAACCGGGGCATTTCGCCCGCGATTGTACTGCCCCTGCGCCAAAAGCGAGAGCTCCACAGCCGACGGGAAACGACGACGGGACGGCCCAATGAGGAGACCGCCGCCCCATGCTACACTCCTCCTCAACCAGACCCGGGCCCAGACCAGCACTCACGCGTCCAGGCTGCCCATCCTAGCGAAAGCAAAAATTCCAAGAGCAAAAGTTCCGTTTGATGTTCTTTTAAGAGCAGAGGAACAGGCCCACGAGGCCGAGCCCCGTATTGGCAGACTGGGGACGAAGACCGGGCTGTACTTGCCTTGCAGTTTGGACGGACAAGCCTGCTGGGCGCTGGTCGACACCGGAGCCACTATTTCCCTGGTAAGGCCGGGGGTACTTCGGGGTACCAGCGGGCTGCTTTCAGGTGCATGGACCCCTACCTCTACCCAGCTAACCTCCGTCACTGGGCAGAAGATGGGCATGCGTGGTAGTAAACAATTACAAGTGTGTGCAGGAGCCCAGCGAGTGAAACACGAGTTTTGGTTAGCAGATATAAAAGATGCATGCATTATCGGTTTAGACTTGTTAGCGTTGTGGGGAACTAGCATAAATGTGATAGCCGAGACGATAACTATTGGTACTGAAACGCTGGGCCTCCGATCAAAATGTGAATTACAAGCAGCCCGCCGAACTGAATGCCCTGGGGTGCCCCCCAAACACTGTCGCCCCAGTTCTGTGCTTGAAATGGCCACCGCTGATTCGCCGCTCGTTACCGTGGTACCACCTCAGGTTACAGTGCCACCGCAGACGGGCGGGCTAGCCTCAGCTACCCAGCCCTCTGCGGGGGTGCTGCAAGCCGTCCTAGCATTATGGACGCGCAGCAGCAAAGGGCTCACACCGCAGCAGAGCCAGCAGCTTAAAGCCCTGCTTGTCCGTTACACTCACCTATTCGCTGTGCGGGACGAAGAATGCACACAGACCGAGCTGGTTCAACACCAGATTGATACTGGCTCGGCTGTGCCCATTCGGCTACGTCCGCACCGGCTGTCTCTAGCCAAGCGACAGGTGGCGGAGGACAAGATAAGGGAGATGGCAGCTGCGGGCATTATCGAGCCCTCTGAAAGCCCATGGGCGGCCCCTGCTGTCCTGGTAAAAAAGAAGGACGGGGAGTGGCGTTTTTGTGTAGATTATAGGCGTCTTAATCAGATCACCAAGAAAGACGCCTATCCACTTCCCCGTATTGACGAGGCCTTAGACCATATCGCGGGGTCCAGTTGGTTTAGCTCGCTGGACCTCCGCAGTGGCTATTGGCAGGTGAGGCTGTCCCCGGAAGCGAGGGCAAAATCAGCTTTCACGATAGGGCAAGGGTTGTGGCAGTTCCGGGTCATGCCGTTCGGGCTCTGTAACGCCCCTGCCACTTTTGAGCGACTGATGGAGCGGGTGCTGTCGTCCGTCCCGCGGAGTTCCTGTGTCGTGTACCTGGACGACCTCCTAGTACACGCCAGCGACTTCGAGCAAGCCCTCGCTCACCTAACTGACGTGCTTACGGAGATTGGCCGGGCTGGGCTACGGCTCAATCCTAAAAAGTGTCAGCTGCTCCGGAGGGAGACAGCTTTCCTGGGGCACGTCGTTAGCGAGCAGGGTGTAGCCACTGACCCAGCTAAGGTGGCTTCTGTGCGGGAATGGCCGACGCCTAGCAATGTGGGTGAGCTGCGGAGCTTCTTGGGACTAGTGTCGTACTACAGACGCTTTGTCTTGAGCTTCGCCACCCTGGCTAGTCCGCTTCATCGCTTGACGAATAAAGGTCAACAGTTCGAGTGGACAGGGGACTGCCAGAATGCTTTTGACCAGTTGAGAGACGCCCTAACGGCGGCTCCCATTCTAGCATATCCGGATGTCGCGCGACCATTCATCGTCGACACGGACGCTAGCAATGTCGGAGTCGGGGCCGTGCTCTCCCAGGTGGGACCAGACGGGGAACGAGCGGTAGCCTACTACAGTAGCGCGCTGAGCAAGGCAGAGCGAAACTACTGCGTGACTCGGCGCGAGCTGTTAGCGGTGGTCAAAGCGGTTCGCCATTTTCGCCCGTACCTGCAAGGCTGCCATTTCCTTATTAGGACAGATCACGCGTCACTAACCTGGCTTTTAAATTTTAAAGATCCGGAGGGCCAGGTAGCCCGCTGGCTCGAGCTGTTGCAGGAGTACGATTTCCAGATTCAGCACAGGCCCGGAAAGCTGCATGGTAATGCAGATGCGCTTTCCCGGAGGCCCTGTGCAGAGCTGGACTGTAGGCCTTGCACTAAAGCCGAGCAGCGAGAGCAGGTGACGGAGATAGCATGCCCAGTTCGGGCTATAGAAGGTGAGGTTGGATGGTTGCCGTTTAGCCAGCAGGACCTGCGCCTAGCGCAGGAGGGCGACGGCGAGCTGCAGCAAGTGCAGCGCTGGATCGCGGCAGGTACACGGCCTGCATGGGGGGAAGTGTCGGCTAGTAGCCCAGCGGTTAAGGCTTATGTGAGTCAGTGGGGGAGCCTGACGTCGCAGGGTGGGCTACTCTATCGGCGGTGGCAGGCCCCCGGTTCCGACCAGGATCTCCTCCAGCTGCTGGTGCCCCGTGCGCTCCGCCCCCAGGTACTTGGACTGATGCATGGCTCTGTGGGGGCGGGGCACTTTGGCATCAGCAAGACTTTGCACCGACTGCGGAGGAGGTTCTACTGGCCTGCCTGCCGCCGGGACGTGGAGCTGCACGTCCACTGCTGCGACGCCTGCACGGCCAAGAAGGGGCCGACGCAGCGGTCGCAGGCCCCCCTTCAGCGGTACGTAGTGGGGGCTCCTATGGAACGGGTCGGGGTAGACATCTTAGGGCCTTTCCCCGTCACTGAGTCCGGCAACCGCTATGTGCTTGTGGCCATGGACTACTTTACCAAGTGGCCCGAGGCGTACGCGGTGCCGGACCAATCAGCGGACACGACGGCGGAAAGGCTCGTGACAGAGATGTTCGCCCGGTTCGGGGCCCCCGAGGAGCTGCACAGCGACCAGGGGCGAAATTTCGAGTCGCGGGTGCTGGCAGCTGTGTGTACGCGGCTGGGAGTGGCCAAGACCCGCACTACGGCGTTACATCCCCAGAGCGATGGACTGGTTGAACGCTTTAATAAAACCCTGGCCACCCAGTTAGCCATTCTAGCTAGCCAGCACCAGCGAGACTGGGACTGCCATTTGCCCTTGGTCCTGTGGGCCTACCGCTCCGCCGTGCAGGAGAGCAGCCAGTGCTCCCCCGCTGCACTCATGTTCGGGCGAGAGCTAAGGACGCCCGTTGATTTGGTGTTTGGAGCCCCGCCCGGATCCACGGAGCACCACCAGTCAGAGGCCGGGTACGCACGGGCTTTGATCGAGCGCCTGGAGACCGCCCACAGCTTTACCCGCCAGGCCCAATCCACCGCGAGCTTCAAGCAAAAGCGAGCGTATGATGTGCGCTGTCGGGGACAGCCTTTCACCCACGGAGACAAGGTATGGATCTATTGTCCGATCCGTAAGAAGGGTCTGTCCCCGAAATTGCAGTCGCATTGGCGGGGCCCTGGTGAAGTGGTGGGCCGGCTGAGCGAGGTGGTCTATCGAGTGCGCATGCCCGGCCGAAGGAAACTGGTGGTGCTTCACCGGGACCGTCTAGCTCCTTACCGGCCGCTGTTGGATGGTGTTGAGGAGGGGATGGGCGTCGGTGAGGATCAGCCCGCTTTACGTGCGCCCACCCCTCCTCCACCAGAAAACCCAGTGCCAGCTGAGGGCCCTTCTCGCCCACGGAGAACTCCTGCCCGTTTCCGGGACGGTGTTGAGGAGGGGATGGGCGTCGGCGAGGATCAGCCCGCTTTACGTGCGCCCACCCCTCCTCCACCGGAAAACCCAGCGGCAGCTGAGGGTCCGAATCGCCCTTTTCGCCAACGGAGGACTCCTGCCCGTTTCCGGGACTTTGTACGTGAGTGCGGACAGTTAAAGGGGTCGCAAGGGACTGCTGACCCCTTAGGTGGGGGCAGTGTGGCGATCCGGGGCGATTGCGAGTAACGGGGATCGTTGTGCATGTCAACTGTTGTGTTCAAATGTAATGACGTGTGCAGTAGCAATTGGCAGTTGACCTTTGAATGACCAGCAGGAGTTCAACCAGGTCCGCGTTAGAGACCGTTTGTTGATTGACGTATGACAGAGTGAATTACGTGTGATTGGTTGGGGTGAGCTGCAGGGCACCTATCAAGGGCCGCCTTTGTTAAGCATGTTTATTTGCATAGAGGGGCTATAAAGCTGGCTACGATCCAGCAAGCGATGTCTATTCCAACTGTTAACTGAGGAAGAAGGAACTAAGAGATTGTGCTCTTACTCAATAAACTATTTCCATCAAGAATACCTGACTCCGACTCCATGGCTCGCCACAATAGTATTAACTCATGTTCTAGAATTGAATAAAAAATTAAGTGATGAGACTAAAACTATAGTGGAAAAGCTTGAAAGAAGCGCAAACACGACTAGCTTGCTACACTACAGAGCAGCCATTGGCTTGACGTAATGATGTGTAATTATTCCAACAGATTGAATATAGAAACTTGTTAGCAACTTACTTTTTTAAACCACATAACAGCTTAAACATTTACGGTGAAGATATTAATGTGTGTAATTTATTTAGTAGAACAAAATGTGAGACATTCTTAGGCTTATATTAACCACAGACCTTATTTTCGGCATAAATCGAAAACCCTATGGGAAAAAAGCATTGGAAGTCTGGAGAGAGAACCATTGGCTCAAAATTGCGAACTCACTTCCGGGTTTTAGGACTAGGACACTGTATTGTTATTCCCAATGAAAAGTTGCTCTTGGAGATGAAAGCTCGATGGACTTTGAAACAGCGATTACAGATGATGGGACTTTGCTCGGTCTAGTCGTAATAAAGCGTAATAATTAGTCAAATTATGGGTTAGATTGGGGTTTGGAGTACTAGCTGCAAACATTCATAGTTAACCAGGAACAGGGCTGTATAGGAACTTCTGAACTAATGGAAACAAAAAACACAAAACCATTAAGGCAGAGAACTCTGGGAAGTGTAAAAGTTGCTTTGCCCTGAGCTCCTTCATCATCGCTCTGGGTTTCCCGACACCGGTGGGCCGGAACGTTCCTCCACGACGATCACCTCCGGAGACAAGATGCGGAAAAGCAAAGGAAGGGAAGGAAAAGCAATTCACTTTCTTTTCAGCCACTATTTTCCGAGGACTCAGTGGTCCAGAAAATAAAACCATGGGTGACGGACGCCCCCCCCCCGATGCTTTGATCGATGTTGGGAGTCGGCGTGACGGAAGTTTGATCGATGCCGGCGAGAAACCCTGGGGGGTCGGTATGGCGGAGGTCATCTGCATGTAGGGCAGTGGGGTGGTTAAGGAGATGTTAGCTAGACGGGTTGTAGGTTTAATTCAACACCTCAGCTGGGAAATTAACCAGCATACTTCTGGGTATAAGATCATTTGCTGCAGCAATGTGCCACGCCGGCTTCCCCACTCCCCTTCTTCCTGCCATACACTACTAGCTTCCCAAAAGTCTTGGATTCAATCAGCGATTGTCCTTATCTCTGACTTAAGAATAAATGCTTTAAAGCATTTCTTTATTTTATTTTTTTGCAAAAGCAGCTTGGAGTGTTAACTCTACTGAACAAAATGTGGATTGAATCCAGCCATTATCATAGTCCCTGGGTGGGTTCCCAGCTGCAAGGTTTTTCTCTGGTTCTTCAATATTTATCAAACACCAGTGTGGGCAATGTAGATGGCCTGCTTTGCATAACTGAACTTGTACTGCAAGCTGAGAGTGACATTCATTCTAACCTGTGACTGCATCTACGCCGGGAGCCCTGTCAAACTCTTCAAATGGTGCTCTGTTGTGTAATGGAGACAGAAATCATCGGTCAGCTCTGTTGTGTAATTACCCCAGCTGCAGGGTCTCGGTTTTGGCTGTTCCTGTGACCATAATTATGAAGAAGGACCGACAGGCTGTTATCTGTGTCTCAAAAGAGGCGTATGATCCGTTGCTCTGTACAAATGGTAATTGAATGTGTCCTACTGCCAATGAGGCACAACTGTTAAAAATAGTTTATTTTCTTAAAGTTTGTTAATGTCTTTGAATAATTTCACACAGAGTTTGATGCCCACTCCTCCCGAAAAAAATAAAATAAATATATTATCCACCATCTAACCTGCTTATTCCTGGTTAGGGTTGTGGGGGGGGGGGGGGCGGGGGCTGGAGCCTTTCCCAGCATGCATTAGGTGAGAGGCACACACACCATTCCCTCACAGAAAAAAAACCTCTGCCGATTTGAACTCACTGTGAGGCGACAGTGCTATCCACTTCACCACCGTGCCACCCCCTAATAATAATAATAATAACAATAATAATAGTAATGCAGTGAATCCCTCCTCCCTGATAACTCCTTCGTGTTTTTGTTTTAAACTCATGCTTAAAAGCAGTTCAACTCACAGCTCACTGCTAACATCATTTAAATATTTTGAAGGAGAGTCTGAGAGGAAGTTTGAGAAGGTGACACATTTGAAGGAAGGAGCTGAAGGAGTTTTGAAAGAGAATGTAAGAAGAAGAACAGAAACCTGGATTTTTTTGTCCTACTTTTGTCCTACTTATTAGGGAACTTGGGAAACCATTAGTGGAGTTAGTTGAGAACACTTGAACTTAATCATGAGTCAAATTTAAAGAGGGCAGGCAGGAGTATGAGAAGAACGCTGTTTGTAGAGTTGTGACTAGGACTGAGTTTTAAAGATGTCAGTAGAAAGGAAAAATGTCCACTGCATAAACGGTGAGTAGATTTTTCCTGGTGAAGCAGGGAGCACTGCTTCACTGGTTTCAGCTGCCATATGTCAAAATGAAAATGTAATTACAAACATTTTGGGGAGCATAAATGTGTTTTACATCTCGGCAGTAAATGCATAGAACAGGGGTTTGTGTCTCTTGGATCATGTTCCACAAACAGAACACGGATGCATGCAGCACAACCTGTTTATGTTAGCCGGGTACACAATATCAGCTTTGCAAGTGCAAATGAAATCACTCGAGTGGGTGAGTCACACATCTGCAACAACGTGGACACGGTTCGCTGTGGTAAAGCAAACACGAGGAAAGAAAGACAGTAACGCAGCTGGAAGTACTCAGTACACGCACAATTATAGTGTTTTGGGCCCGGCAAAAAATAAAGAACGAGGAGAAAAAAGCTTGAGTGCTGACAAAAAGAAAAATGAAAAAAAGGAAATACAATTTCCTTTTGAAAAAGAAATAATAATAAAATGACGTGACATCTCCCTCGGGCCTGCAACGCTCTCGGGTTGATTGGTTGCGGTCACCGTGGTTCACATGGCAGCCCATCCCTAGCGGTCACAGCTTCAAGTGGAAGGTGAATTCTGTTCAATCAAACATTACACACAGAGTCAATACCACCTCATAACAAATGGTCTCAGGCACTACGGGAAGACACACTGTCCAATGCATGCCCTTTCCATTTTTATCAATTTACAGAACAGGACATTTTGCTGAGGCAGTTGTGTTACCTTGTATATCCGCACTACAAGTTGTCATTAATGATGCACCGCTCCCCGTATTGGCACTAGATCTCCTGTACCACCATGTGTCCTTTTTGGAAAATGGACACTGGATCATGGACGAGCGCATCAGAATAAAATGCACACTGGATCGTGGACGGGCGCATCAGAAAAAATGGACACTGGATCACGTGTGCTTCAGTTGCACTATTCCTCACCCAGCTGAGCATGGCACAGAGACGAGTCAGAGAAGACGGTTAAAAAAAAAAGTTAATGTAAATGTAACAGCAACATGCTGACGGGTGTCTTTACTCAGAAGTGAGTTCCATAAAAATGTAGCCAGATTGCTAACAAAGTGCTAATTTAAACTGCACAACTGCCACGGCTCAAAGACATTACACATTTACGTAAATGCCAGGCCAGGGCTCGAAATTGCGACCGTTTTGGTCACATATGCTCCTAAAATTTTATCTGTGCGACCTTGAAATATAATTGGGAGCCTTTGTGCAATAATTGTTCCGGTGCGACTCCTTTTTTTTTTCTCCCCCAGTCGAACATCCCTTTCTCTGTACATTCACTAGTTAGTACACTCAGTATGTGCCTTGTGACCAATCAAACGTGAGTTTGACGTTCTTACCTTTAATGCTGATTTTAGATTGGTTAATATTAGCCTTCAATCACTCCCTTTCACGGCACTCTGTCACATGACCCAGAGAGCTAACACGTTAACTCATGTTACCTGAAGACAAAAGTTTATGATGAAGTTTATGCCTAACTAGCTAAATTGGTAATGTTACCTAGAGTTATCGAAAGCTAAAAAGATGAAGCGAACAATTACGGCATTTTTTAGTAACGTTAACGTTACTTGCTTTGACAACTTTGAGGTACTGCTGCCATGCTTCACTTTAGTGTGATGTAACTTTTTCAAATGTTAACAAATTGGGCCATACTTGCATCTGATTGGTTAGTTAGGGTCTACTAAATAACCAACCAGAAGACCATTATATAAATCATACATTATCATAGAAAAAAAACACCAAACATGTGATGTCCATTGCAATGGATGAAGAAGTTAAATCCTGGCCCCAGGATATTGCATAAAGCCCCAGTGGCGGCCTATACCATGCGTTTTTAAGGCTACTTTAACCGTTTTATGTTACTTGTAAACTGTACTGTTATATTGTCCTTTTTTTATCAATAAAACAATCTACCGGTATTACATATGCTTTTGTGCAGTGCTCCTTACATTTTGGTGGGTGCTCCTAAATTTTTGCTGGTGCTCCTAACCTTTTTAACATTTTAACAACTACGTCAATAAACAACCCATCGAGCAGATACTGCCTTTCATTAGATAATATATAGATAATTAGAATTTCTTTTTTTAAACGGCATGGCGATTATTCAGTATATTACATTAAGTTGTCAACTTCACAAGTGGCTGGCGCTGTATATGTACACTATCGTGTAGTGGCAATATACTGTTAGTAGTATGTTTACATAGATATGGTCCCTAGTTTTAGTTGCTACTAAGTTTCCATAAGGCAGCCCTGTTTTATTAGGCACAGTTATAAGTCTATATTGGCAACCAACATCAAGTGCAAATAGCAGTGGCAACTATAAGCACCAGAATAAAGGAAACAACCACACAATAGAAATTTAGTGCAAAGCTGATCAGACTCCACTAGTGAATTAAATGAGATATCGAGCAAATACTAGGCATAAAGTTCTTAGTGCTAATCGATATCACACTAAAACCAGAAGGAACTTAAAACATATAAGCAAATAAAGAGAGAAATTGTCAAATATCCCATCAATAAGAAAAACAAGCTTACAAAACAGAACTGGACCCAGTGAAGATGCCAATGAGGAGCCACTGGAATGTTAACAATTGATTTCAGCAGACACAAACCTGTCACATTGCAAGAAACGATAATTAACTCTGCACAAAGGCCGTTTAGTCAAATATTTTCACCCATCACCAGCATGTAAGTTTCTCAGTAATTTCTTTGTGTTTAACTCTTCTCTGTGCTTGGCACAGTTGCCAGAATTCAGGCTGGCTCTTAAATTATAGCATATATTTAACATCCATATATATGTTAAATGTATACAGATTTGCAACCAAGTATTAAATATGATGACCTTATTTCAGACGATGCTAATTTTGCTCTGCTAAAATGGACTAGGGATAAAAAGGGCTGTTATTTCTACATGGATCACCTGATATGGATGCAAATACCCTCAAATTAAGGCTGACAGTATTCATTGTTTTATTTTAAATCCAGTGCGCTGGAGTATAGAGCCAAAACAACACAAAGTGTGTCACTGTCCAAATACCTACGCACTGCATGTGATGGACTCCATCTCTTCTCTCGTTTTCTAAGGCTTTCGCCAACAAACTGTCAGTCACTGCCTCCCCACGAAATATCATGAAAGTCTGTATCTGATCATTTTCGGCCAAGTTAGCCAAGAGTCTTGATTCTCTAGCTACCGCGTGCGTGTATGTAGCCATTTGTGTATCATCAAAGCCAGCATGATGGGGGAGCGACGCAAGTACAATCGATCTGACACTGGTGTTTATCAACCATGCGTTTATCATTCAGAGTTGGTGGACAGGCCCCTCATTACCAATACAGAAATAAATAAATGTGGCAAAGAAGAAATACAAAAATAAAGAAAAGAAATACAGAAACCCACTAAGCTTCAGAACTTTATGTCAAACGGTTTTAGAATTACTAGCATTTTTGTGATAAGCCAAGCCCAATAAAAAATTAATTGGATTCTCATTCGGCCATTTTTTGACATAGGCCTGGATATGTGAAAGGATGTGGGCTGAGTCCTTCGAACAGGTTTCGTGCAAATTGGTCAAATTCTGTAGGAGGAGTAGCATTTTAAGTGTTTAAAAAAAAAATGCTAATTAGCGGAAAATCGAAGATGGCAGACTTCATGGTTTCTTGAGGCAAATTTGTTGGGCATGAGCAGTGGGACTTGTACACCAAACTTTCTGTCAAATGGCTTTGGAATTATTAGCATTTTTGTGATAAGCCACGCCCATTGGAAATTCATTGGCTCGTCAGTTGGCCATTTCTTGACCTAAGCCTTAGAAAAGGAAGGCCTGTGACCTGAGTGCACACACCAAGTTACATGAAAATTGGTTGAATTTTGTAGGAGGAGTAGCATTTTAAGTGTTTTAGAAAAAGTGCTAATTAGCGGAAAATCCAATATGGCTGACTTTATGGTTCCTTGAGGCAAATTTGTTCATCATGAGCAGCGGGACCTGTATACCACATTTTGTGACTCTAGGTCAAACGGGGCATCGGCAGTGGACGTGTCAATGTCAAATTTTTGCACTACAGCGCCACCAGGTGTTCAATCTATGTCATAATACACAACATCCAAGAGTTTGGCAATCCCAACAAGCCTGCCAAGTTTGGTGATTCTAGGCCAAACCAGCTCACAGGAACTTTAGGTGAAAGGGGAGAAAGAAAGAAAAGAATCAGAACAAAAACAACAGGGTACCAGCAGCTGCGCTGCTCGGTCCCCGAATAAACATTTATTCTGATTTTATCTACTAATTTCTTCATTTCGGTGTCTATTTATTTATAAATTCCTCATTTTGGCATTTAAAGATTAGAAGATTGGGCTGTATTTGGAATATTTATAATGAACACATGCAGAGTTGACCTTGTCCTTCCGATTTTATGCAGCCAAATGAAACCTATAAAACAAAATCAATTCATTAACTCATTCATTTTTTCATTAGATTACGAGGATGGCAGAAAGACATCCTGAATCTTGAAGTCTGTTTTCCCGTGGTTTGAAATCTTCCTGTGCTATCGAAAACATTTAACTGAATTTAGCACGCTTGAAAAAGTGCAACCCAAACAAAGCCTTTACCTTGAGAATGCATTTTAAGAAATTTTAAAAGGTGTTTCAATCAATGAATCAGAAGCAGGGGTGTCACTCATTTGATGAAAACCTCTGATATAGCAAAGAAAACTTTATTCTGATATGGTGCCGGATAAATACAAATGGTTTGAGTTGCATATACCCTTACACTGGCATATTTGGTAAATGCCAAAAATATAAATGTGTATTTGGTCTTATTAGGCCTTATTAGGCTTTGTATTTGCCCAAAGCACCACTATGTTTGCAATTGCTTTTTTTAATTCAAGGTTGCATCTCAAAATGCTTTGAGTACACCTGCTTTGAGTAACCCCAGGCATGGCTCAAACTGCCCAGCAATTTGACTGAAAATAGCACCCCCAGTTGTGCACGGAACACAAGTTTACCTCATATTCAACACCAGGGCAAAGCCCCCCTCAATCCCAATGCACTCGGTTGTGCACTGTATAAACCGCAAGACATTCTCTGCTCTGCCAATGCCACAAAACTCAGGTTCCCACAATCCTCTTTAGATCCTCTTAAAACAGTTACTCTAATATAATACAGCTGCAAGCAGCAATAACCATGGTCCAGGCTCAGAAAGGGCTACCAAAAGACAGGAGTGTAAAGAACAAAATGAGTTGCCCATATGTAGTTTATTTTACAATAAATATTTGCTAAAATAACTAAAGTAAAATCTAATAATGGTTATTGCATACATACCACACTACTGACCAGTATAAACATGTTAATAAAATAGTTCAACCTTAAAATTAACAACCAGGTTTCCATAACTCTGGCAATGTCTACAATCCAAAGTAAGTGTTTTATAAAGATATAAAATCAGTTAAAGAGAACATGTGAAAATGTGAGTACAATTTTAGAATGATTAGATGCAATCAGAAGTGAATATTTGGGTTCTGATTAAATAAAACACTGATTGGAAAAAAAAAAAGCGTATTACTTTTAGCACGGGACAACTCAAGGAAATCTAAATGGAATGTCTGGAATTTTTTTCTTTTTCTTTTGTCCAAACAGACCTGAGCTACCCACCTTTTTCTCAGGGGGCGTTCATTATTCGAGACCATCATCATCGCTTGCCAGAGTGTTTTCGTCTTGTTATTAGAGCCTCTTTGATAATAATGGCCGCAGTGCTTTATCATGCTCTGGTTAAATAGCACCTGATGTATATTCACTTGGGGTGCGCTGGGTATGTCCTACCAAACACTTTCCCTGTGTTGCATGCAAATCTGGAGGAACGTTGACAGTCAAAGAGCAGTTGACAAGAGTCAAAATAAAATTCTACAAAGCAAACTCATACACATCACATATACATAAATTATTAAAATATTACAGTGTGGAGCTACCTGGGGCTTGGTTCCAATGTGGAAGTGATCCAGGTGTTGAATCTTAAGTCTGTTATAGAGCTTTGACCATTCATATAATCAGCTGTAGTTTTGACCGTAGCAGTGTTTTGGCAGGGTTAGCCAAGAAGAAAAAAACTGGGATTAAAACTAAAGACTAGATAGATGGTAAACAGTTGCTGATGGGTTGATCAGTTAAATGGCCTCAAAGTTAAAACAAGAACAAAACGCTGAGAAGTGCTCACAGAATTTGGCAGCCATTTGGGACACAACACAAGGAAAAAAGTGATGTCGCCCAGAACAATACATGCCTCTGCCTGCCCTGCAGGAAACTGCAAATACCACCTCCATCCCTCGCAGGAGCCAAGATCTTCCCTCCGTTTTCCTCAAAGGAGGCAGGACCAGATGGTGGTCACATGTTCCTCGTGCTTTAATTAAAAGGTATTTGTTCAGATCCAACGGGAAGATGGGGTGTGCTTCTGAAACAGGTGCGGGGGATGAGAGGGAGTTTTGGCTGTCAGCTGTAGGGCTTTAAAGGCTACCGGGGGGGATGCTCGCTGAAAGATCACCATCCGTTTACCCCGAATGTACAGCTCGACAGATCCCAATCCAGTTTAAACTTAACCTCGAGTTTTCAGAAAGTCTCCGAAATAAGTTTGTAATTTAAGTTCTCTGCTCCTCCCCGTTACCGGTGAGCGACAGCCAATAATGGAAGAACCGATCTCTAACTTGTGTTGTAATTTCTGCATCCCTCCTTCCAATCTCCTCCTTCTCTTTGCATTCACGTTTTCAGGTTGGTGGGTTTTGAAGAGCTGCGTGCGCAGTGCATTGACCCTTGCCAAACAGACCCAGCCAAATACAGCGACTCAACCAACCAACCTCCTGACAGTCTCCAAATAAACAGCATCCATTCAGCTGCTTATCATTCTGTTGTTACCTGTATTTTACAATTAATGCATTCTGCCTTGGTGTGGTCTGTACCACATTGAAGTCTATTTGAAAGGGAACTTTTGTTTAGCCAGATGTAACCTAGTAAAAACCCACAAGGATGGCCAAACAGTTAAAGGTCGGTGTGACAGACTAGTTCTGTCACCCCAAAGAGTTTTTCTCATTGAAGCTCTCTTGGTTACTTTTTTCTCATTTGTCAGAATTGGAGAGAGAATAATGTGATTATTGTAATGATTAAATATTTATATTTAACTAAACAGCTAAAATAATCTTTTATAAGTCCATGAAATACAGATATTGTAATGTAGATGTACGTACATGAACTGAAGCCCGTGGTGGGTTTTGGATAAAGAGGGCAAAGTTAAACTTTAGATTCTGCAAAGGGAAAATGCTTAAAAAGCTTAAATGCATTTCAATTCACTTGGATGGGAAAAGAGTCAGAAAACACGTTCTTATGCTCGTTGACAGAGACACAGTGCTGAGGAGTCTGCGAGAGGGATCTTGCCAATTCTTCGATTGTGCCTTTCCCACTGTTTCAGCAGATAAAAACAGTTTTGCAACAAAAATGCTTTTTTTTTTTCAAGTCAAGCGATGGATTAGCTGACATTATTTCTGTCTGCTTTATTGCTGAACGGCATTTTTTTTCCCTCCTTGCATGATTTTCCCCCCCTTCATTTTCATTTCAGGCCAGACTTCATTTTAGATTTTATCCATACCCTGTATAACACTGTGCGTAATTCCTATAATACCAGCTCCTGGTATCTCGCAAGCAGATATCAAACGCTTTGAATATCTGACTGAATTTTTTGTGTTCTAGTAGCTGAGAGCTTTTTTTAACCCGTTGGCTTGGCAAAATTGTTTCGGGTGGCAGAGTTATGAGAATCCCCGTTGCACCTAAAGCGCAGATGAAGAAATATTATTCCCTTTCACAGCACCAGGGAACGAGACCTTGAGTTCACGGCTGCGCGCAGCAGCGCGGGAGAAATTGCTGAGTTCCAGGGGCTGCACGAAGACTTGGGTGTTCAAAGCACCCATGAAAGAGGACCGCCATTAAGGTCAGCTATTTAACTGCGGCCCCCTTTGTCTGGCCAGCGGGAAATGAAACGTCACGTATCTTGACCCCCCTGGGCTGTTCCCGCACCGTGAATGCCGCACGCCCAATGCGAGTGAGCGGTGTCGCAGATAAAGCACAGCGCGTGCGACCGGAACATTGGTGATCATGAGAAAGAGCACCGTATATCACATTAGAGCACAGGCTGCGTTAAACCGCGGCGAAACGCTACGCTTACAAGGTGAATCTGCACAAACAAGGACGGACGGCACATCTGGGGGACACGCATAGCAAACAACTGCAAGTGTTATTACAAGGAATGGCATGGCAATTCACCGTGTGTGCTGATTTTTTTCGTTCGGAACACTTGGGATAGCTGCTCACGTTATATGCCTTTTGGTACAGAGAAGAAAATATAAATTAGACTCGCAGTCTTTATTGCAACAAAGCTGTGCTCTTTCTGAAACATTCTATAATTTGGACACAACAGCTTGGAAAGCTCCCCAAAGCGCTTCTTCTTTATCATTAAGGCTTGTGTGTTTGCAAATTAGTCGTTAGTTCCACTTCTTTCCTTCATAATATTTACAGATATCCTCAGGAAGAGGCACAATTTCAGAGAAAGTTTCACTTTGTTGTGCTGCAGAAAAATCACCGAATGGCCGGAATGTTCTGCTTCACAGAAATCGAAATAATTAAACGCATCTCCCCAACTCTTTCTTTTTAAAGCCAACTTGGTGCAAAATATGAAACTGAATAATAGTTTTTCTAAATCCTTATAAATAAACTTGGACACATTGTTTGTGTTGGAAACATTGTTTGTGGTTTAGCCATCTGAAGCTGGATTCCATACTGCTCCGCAGGAAGTGATGTTCAAGTGACCATATTTGTCACTGACAGACAAGCACATCGGAATCATGACATAGATGTCAAAAAATAATGAAATGTACTGGAGACATCTCAATGTGGAAACACCTATGTGTCTAATACTCCAACTCACTCATTAAACAGGCTACTGTAGGCTACCTCATAGTCTAGTTTACACCACAGGGTGGTGATATAATATATAACACTGCAGTAGCTAGCTAAGTTTTACATTAACATATAAGTATTACTCCATATCAGAACACAAAACACAGAACACAAAATTTATTTCCTTCTTCCAAACCCCAATGATCTGCCAACTACATCAGCCAGACTGGCCACACTCAGTTTTGGTTTCTTGCTGAAACGCATAAAGATTGGATGATTTCTCATCCCCATGTACCAACTAAGGAACCTAGCTAGCTAATAGGAACACAGACCGTGAAGTCATGGTTACTATAATGTACAAACAGTCAGCTATATACATGTATATCCAGCATATCTTCTTTGTTAAAAGTTAACTAAGACCCTCTATAAAAGAAAGAGAAATGCTCATAGACTTTACCATATTGAAGTAGACAACCAGGCCTGCACAGGCTCACATCAAAATTAATTACCCCAGCTTGTTTGAAGGTGTCATTATATAAACCTAAGTAAATCATAACGAAATAACTCATCATCGACAATGTTTCCGAATTAGCCTGTGTATGAGGTAAATTGGCGCACTGTTCAAAATTCAGGCACATCCAGACTCTGTAATTAGAAAAAATTCATTAAACCTTGTTTGACGCTATCTAAAAATCTATAGCATACGGCAGGGGAGGTCCAGTAGTCTGTTAATGGATTACACTGACAAAAGAGTCGGCACTTGACCAATCTGTCAATCTCAATTAGAAATTTACATTAACATGTAAATGAGGCAGTTGGATAATCTGGTAGGTCACTTATGCAGGAGGAGGTTATGAGTTTACTGTATATGGAAATTGCATTCATTATCTAATTACATATTGGCAAATAGAAAATGAGGGATGTAGCTGAAGCAGAAGTCTTGGTTGATATGAATTAGTCTTATACCATGCTTTAATAGCGGGGAATTTTCAGCAGTAAACTGAGAGACGTTTTAAAATAGTGAGGGTCGAAAGTCGGGGGTGCCTCTGGCCCTCCTGCTTCCGTCACCACTGCTTACAGATGTTATATGACTGTCGCGCAACAAAATTCTACTTCAGATAAGGCTGTTGTCATATTTATCTTTTATATTTGATTATATCTTTGATTTTTCAATGACTCTTGCACGAAGAATGAATAATTAAAAAGCACAGTTGTTTTCTCTATAATTTATAAATGCCTTTTCCAACAATGTAATTATACAATAAATAAATTAAAATTGAGAAAACCAGTTCTGACATGTTAATTGTGTCGTGTGGGGAGTGGAATCTGTGAATATATAGTACATACACACTTTAGTCATTTCCCTTTACTTGGTATGTGTCAAAATGCTTTATTAAGAACGGGCTTTATTTCACCAATTAATCTGTCTTTACTAGGAATACAATCACGCCTCAAGTAAAGCTTTTGAGAAGGGGTGGTGTAGCGGTTAATGAACAAATACGGTTGCAGGAGTACGACACCTAACCTGAACTGCTTCACAAAATGTCCAAGTGTACGATTGAACAATTTTATAGTGACACGCCTCTGACTGTGGCCAGGAGCTGTGCTGGGCAATGACGAATTGGCAATAGCATTACCCAAGGAAGGAGGGTTTTGTCCGGCAAGGGTTTTCACTGTCTCAATAGGCCAGAGAGAACCTGCAGTGAACCAACAGTGCACCAAGTGCTGTGCTTCAAGCCGTTCGGCCGTTGTAGTGCAGAGGGGGGAAAAAGATAAACAGGACATGCTTGCCTGCACCATTATAAATTTATTGAGAACATGGCGATAATACGGGGCTACAAATATGAAAGAGCATTCTAAATTTGGACAAAAAACTAGATGCTAAAACTGGGCAGCAATATAAAAAAAACAATGAGCCATGCAAGTTGACCTTTATAAGGGGTGTACCATAAACAAATAATGCCCTGTGTTATTATTCCTCTCAGTGTAACGATCCGCTCCGCTCCCCGTTCCTTCCTTGATGTGTTCCTCTGTTTTCCCCGAACCTAATTGTATCATGTCTGCGTTTATTACCTGATTGGGTCTACATTTCACTTGATTACTTACACCACATCTTAATAACACAACTCACACTCAATCGCCTTCACCGCATTCCTCACGCATTTTCTAATCGTTCAATCAATTCGCTGATCGCGCATGCATTTCCCGCAAGCTGTAGCTTATCAGCTCTAATGACACTAGTTATATTACCGTGCTGTTCCTGTGTTTCCTTGTCAAAGTATTACGGTTTGTTCGTGTATGTCTTGTCGTCTTACTTGTCTCTCCGCTTGCTAGTTCGCTACCCAAGCTGTACTCCACGGTCCAGAAATTGCCACTCCTGTTTCCCGGTGTGGATCCTGGTTCTACCTCCGTCCGACTCACGCCGTTACCCAGGCTGTGACCAGCCACTGGCTACTTCGCTGGATCTCCTGTGCCAGCTCTCTGCGGGTTCCACGAATTATTATTTGACTGTTTATATTTGTTTTCCCGGCGTGGTTCCGACCCGGAATATCATTAAAGAAAACCTCTTGAACCTAAGACTGTCTCGTCGTGCATTTGGGTCCGTCCCTGCCAGGACGTCACAGAATACTTTGACCAGAAATGGACCCAGCCGACGCGGAGCAAATTCAACACGCTCTCACCTGCCAGGCTACCCAGATCGCCCAGCAAAGCCTTCGCCTGGACGAAGCCATGGAGATGTTCCGGGGTATGGTGGAACAGACCACCCAATGGGGAACGATGCTCAACGAGATGGCTGCCCAGACGTCAGGACTCCGTCATGAAGCGGGGGATCCACCTCAACCACCGGCACTAGCGATGGTACTACCTCATCGGGAACCTCGCGCTAACCCTCCCGAACGATACTCTGGCGAACTGGGGAAATGCCAGCCGTTCCTGCTGCAGTGCGAGCTGGCATTCCGGATGCAGCCGTCCTCCTACTCCGCGGATGCCACCCGCGTGGCATACGTGATCACCTGCCTGGGAGGAGAGGCGCGGGACTGGGCCGCCGCGTTGTGGGAAAAGCAACCCAACCTCTGCACCCAGTACCTGGATTTCGCCAGAGAGATGCGGCGGACCTTTGACCATCCCGTCTGCGGGAGAGACGTCAACCAGCAGCTCCTGGCGCTGAAGCAAGGCGAACGCAGTGTGGCGGAGTTCGCCATTAAATTCCGGATCCTCGCGGCGCAGTCTGGCTGGAACGACGCCTCCCTACAGGGCGTCTTCCGCTCCGCCCTATCCGAGGAAATGAAGGACGAGATGGCCACCCGCGACGACACGCCCACGCTGAACGACCTCATTTCCTTGGCCATCACCGTCAACAACCGTCTGCGCGCCCGCACCCGCGAGAAGAGGGCGTATGCGCCGACTCAACCGCCTCTGGGAACCACATTCGCGCATCCTGCGCCTCGCCATCAGGCGCCCATGGCCTGCAAACTTCCGGAGGCCGGGGAACCTATGCAGCTGGGCGGCACTACGTCCGACCCTGCCGCGCGCCGCCGCCAACGCCGGGCCGCCGGAGCATGTTTCTATTGCGGCCGCACAGATCACCTCCTTAACTCCTGTCCAGTGCGCCCAAAAGAGAAGGCTCGTCAGCAACCCTAGGCCTACTGGCGAGCCAGACCCAAACACCGAGCCTAACCTCCAGCCGCTTCCAGCTCTCGGCGGTCCTCAAATGGGGCACTACGGCCTCCGCCACCGTATCTGTGCAGGCACTGATCGACTCAGGAGCCGACTCCAACTTCGTGGACTCCCAGTTCGTAGACGAGTCCGGGATCCCCACGGAAGAACTGGAGAAACCCATTAACGCCTATGCCTTGGACGGCCACCGCCTGGCCCACATCACCCACCGCACCATCCCCATCCAACTGCTCCTATCCGGCAACCACCGTGAGACACTTCAACTGTACATCATCAACACTCCCCACTCCCTTCTGGTCCTTGGTCAGCCCTGGCTGCATGAACACAACCCCCTGCTCAACTGGATCACATCCAGCGTCACCAGCTGGAGCACCCAATGCCACACCTCCTGTCTTCACTCAGCGGAACCTCCTTCAAGCACGGAAATAAACACATCCGTTCCGGAGGTCGACCTGAAGGGGGTTCCCCACTGTTACCTGCACATGTCCCGGGTCTTCTCCAAGTCCCTGGCCTTGTCCTTACCCCCCCACAGACCCTACGATTGTGCCATCTCCCTGTTTCCGGGTGCCCCCCTACCCTCCGGCCGCCTGTACAGCCTATCCGGCCCGGAAAGAACGGCCATGGAGGACTACATCAAGTCCTCCCTCGAAGCAGGCACCATCCGTCCCTCCTCCTCGCCCGTCGGAGCAGGGTTCTTCTTCGTTAAGAAGAAGGATGGCTCCCTCCGCCCCTGCATCGACTACCGGGGCCTCAACTCCATCACCGTCCGGAACAAGTACCCGCTACCCCTCCTGAATTCGGCTTTTGAACTGCTGCAGGGCGCCCGGGTCTTCACGAAACTGGACCTCCGTAACGCCTACCACCTGGTACGGATCCGGGAGGGGGACGAGTGGAAGACCGCGTTCAACACCCCCCTGGGCCACTTCGAGTACCGGGTGGTCCCGTTCGGCCTGACTAATGCCCCAGCCGTGTTTCAGAACCTAGTGAACGATGTACTGAGGGACTTTCTCAACCGCTTTGTTTTCGTCTACCTGGATGACATTCTGATTTTTTCCCAAGACCAACGGGAACACCAAGACCACGTCTCCCTGGTGCTACAACGCCTACTGGAGAACAAATTATTTGTCAAGGCCGACAAATGTCTGTTCCATGCCCCCTCAGTCTCGTTCCTAGGTTTTGTAGTGGAGAGGGGCGACATACGGCCGGACCCGGCCAAAATCCAGGCTGTTACGGAGTGGCCCATCCCTACTACTCGCAAGCACCTGCAGCAGTTCCTAGGATTCGCGAATTTCTACAGGAGGTTCATCCGGAACTACAGCCAGGTAGCCGCACCCCTCACCACCCTCACTTCCATTAAAAACCCTTTTGCCTGGAATCCCCGGGCAGATCAGGCATTCACTAAACTCAAGACACTCTTCACCACGGCCCCCATCCTCTGCTGCCCGGAACCCGACCGCCAATTTGTGGTGGAGGTGGACGCCTCGGACACAGGCGTAGGGGCTATCCTGTCCCAACACTCCCCCCTCAACCACAAGCTCCATCCCTGCGCCTTCTTCTCCCGCCGCCTCTCCCCCACCCAACGCAACTACGGGGTAGGGGATCGGGAGTTGCTGGCCATCAAGCTGGCACTGGAGGAATGGAGACACTGGCTTGAAGGGACCACTCAACCGTTCCTGATCCTGACTGACCACCGTAACCTACAATACATCCAGTCAGCTAAGAGACTCAACTCCCGACAGGCCCGTTGGTCGTTATTCTTCGCACGCTTCAATTACTCCATCACCTTCAAACCCGGATCTAAAAACATCAAACCCGACGCCCTCTCTCGGATCCACTCCTCCCCTGCCGACCTGTCTGTCCCGGAGACCATCGTTCCAGCTTCCTGCGTCGTGGCTGCGGTCCGGTGGCCCATCCAGAAAATCGTGCTGGACGCTCAGGTGACGCATCCCGATCCTCGCCCTAACCCCTCTTCTGCCCTGTTCGTCCCCAACCCTGTCCGCTCCCAGGTCCTGGAGTGGGCTCACTCCTCCCGACTGGCCTGCCACCCCGGAGGCAACCGCACCGTGGAGCTGGTGCGCAGGAGCTTCTGGTGGCCCACCGCCCGGCGGGACACCCTGGCCTTCGTCCACGCTTGCCCTGTCTGCGCCAGGAGTAAGGCGTCTCACTCCCCCCCTGCTGGTCTCCTCCGTCCCCTTCCCATCCCGGGCCGCCCTTGGAGTCACATCGGGGTCGACTTCGTTACCGGACTACCACCTTCGGCCGGTAACACTGTCATTTTGACCCTGGTGGACCGGTTTTCCAAGGCGGTGCACTTTGTTCCCCTCCCCAAACTTCCCTCTGCCCTCGAGACGGCCGACCTCCTGGTGCAGCACGTGGTGCGGCTGCATGGGATTCCGGCGGATGTCGTCTCCGACCGGGGCCCCCAGTTTGCCTCCGCAGTCTGGAAGGCATTTTGCACCGCACTCGGCGCCACCGCCAGCCTATCCTCCGGGTTCCACCCGCAAACTAACGGTCAGGCAGAGAGGGCTAACCAGGACCTGGGAGCCGCCTTACGGTGCGTGACGGCCCGCAATCCTGCCTCCTGGTCCCAGCTCCTCCCGTGGGTTGAGTACGCCCACAACACCTTGGTGTGCTCGTCTACGGGGAGGTCCCCCTTTGAAGCTTCCCAGGGCTTCCAACCCCCTCTGTTCCCCGCCCAGGAGGCCGAGGTGGCGGTCCCATCTGTGGACGCCCACGTCCGACGCTGCCAGCGGATCTGGAAAGCCACCCGCAACGCCCTCCTTAAGACCTCCTCCCGGAATCGTCGCCTGGCGGATCAGCACCGGTCCGCAGCCCCTCGCTACCGCCCGGGACAGAAGGTTTGGCTTTCGACCTCCACCTTCTCCCTCCCCGGCACCTCCCGCAAGCTCCAACCCCGCTTCGTCGGACCCTTCACTGTGCACTCCATCCTTAACCCAGTCACTCTCAAACTCCGTCTCCCTGCCTCCCTCAAAATCCACCCCACCTTCCATGTCAGTCAGGTCAAGCCAGTGATCTCCTGCCCTCTCAGCGCTCCCACTCCTGCCCCCCCACCTGTCCGGGACATTGATGGTGCCCCCGCGTTCACAGTCTCCAGCATCCTCGATGTCCGGCGCCGGGGACGAGGCCACCAGTACCTGGTCGACTGGGAAGGGTATGGGCCCGAGGAACGTTCCTGGGTTGCCCCCCGTCTTATCCTGGACCCTACCCTCATCCAGGAATTCCATCACCGCCAGGCCCAGTCGACCAGAGCCTGTGGTCCGCCAGGAGGCGTACCTTGACGGGGGGGTACTGTAACGATCCGCTCCGCTCCCCGTTCCTTCCTTGATGTGTTCCTCTGTTTTCCCCGAACCTAATTGTATCATGTCTGCGTTTATTACCTGATTGGGTCTACATTTCACTTGATTACTTACACCACATCTTAATAACACAACTCACACTCAATCGCCTTCACCGCATTCCTCACGCATTTTCTAATCGTTCAATCAATTCGCTGATCGCGCATGCATTTCCCGCAAGCTGTAGCTTATCAGCTCTAATGACACTAGTTATATTACCGTGCTGTTCCTGTGTTTCCTTGTCAAAGTATTACGGTTTGTTCGTGTATGTCTTGTCGTCTTACTTGTCTCTCCGCTTGCTAGTTCGCTACCCAAGCTGTACTCCACGGTCCAGAAATTGCCACTCCTGTTTCCCGGTGTGGATCCTGGTTCTACCTCCGTCCGACTCACGCCGTTACCCAGGCTGTGACCAGCCACTGGCTACTTCGCTGGATCTCCTGTGCCAGCTCTCTGCGGGTTCCACGAATTATTATTTGACTGTTTATATTTGTTTTCCCGGCGTGGTTCCGACCCGGAATATCATTAAAGAAAACCTCTTGAACCTAAGACTGTCTCGTCGTGCATTTGGGTCCGTCCCTGCCAGGACGTCACACTCAGGTCTGTCATGAAAAACAAATTTAAACCTCATGACTTTCTGGCTAAAGAGAAATAAAAAACATTGGCAATGGTGTGAACAGGCCATCAGTCCTCCTGCAATCTCGGCAAAAACAAGAGGGGAGAAAAATCTTGCTGCTCAGATGCAGTTTCTCTCGCGTCCATATAGATGGGCCACCTTTCACAGACGCATCTCACGGGCCGAAAAAAGCGCTGTTCACTCAACCCTGAGGAATGAGTCCTTCAACTAATAATTAGAAGAAATGGCTAAACAAGGCTCTTTTGGGAGAGGAATTGGACATGGGTGTGGTATCGCAAGCTGTGTAAACGGAGGAGTAACTAAAGGCCACCAGGAAATCGAGGGTGGGCTTGGGTGGTTCCATATCAAAGTTATAATGGAATACAGTTATACGGTGCTTCTCGTCTCACAATCTCAAAAGGCTTCACAGCGCAGGGGGGGGGACTCATCTCGACCACCTTCAAGGTTTAGCACCCACGCGATGAACGCCAGCCATTTTGCACCGTATTGCTCACCACATATTAGCTGAGGTGGAGAGGGAGGAAATTATAGAGCCAAATAAACTAAAGCTACTCCACGCAGATGGACCTACTTAACTAGGGAAATAGGTGACCTCACTGCCTTCTCTGGGAGGTCTGAACAATATCTTTGTTTTGCAGCAATAACAAGGAGTGGTGCATGTGTTTTTTGAAAAGCATTGCATTATGGAAAACACTGAAACTAATTATCGTAATGGTTTATTTACTTTGAAGGAGCTGCTGGACAGGAAGACGAAGATTGCAAAGATTGCATGATTTTGTGTGTTTAACCCCCCCCCCCCCCCCCCCCCCCCCCCCCCCCCCCCCCCGACCCTCATATTTATTTTTGAATGAGTAAATGTTTGATACATATAACAAGTCTGACAATACTTGTAATGCAAGAGTAAAGCTCTGTGGGTTTTAATGTGGGAAACAACCATGTGCTGTCAATCACTGGCTGGTATGAACCAAACAAAAGACTTAGCAAGTGATCCTGAGTCAAATCAGTCAGTCATCAGCTGGTTATCAATAGCATGTTATAGATCCATTTTTCCATGTTTGGCTCACGCTCCTTTCCTAGAGAATACCATAACAGCTAGGCTTATCTCCAGAAAGGATATATTTTCTCAAAATATTTTTTTTCCCAGAGTAAAAACTAGAGACAGAGAGGCTTTTCCTATCAAAATTGAAGTTCTTTATGTTTTTCATAGTGAAGTTTTTTTTCTAAAAGGATTCAACAGGCTCACACTGCCAGTCAGGGAAAGTGAAGACTAAGCTGCTAACTCTGGTCTCTAAAAAAAAAAATTCTCTCTAGTCTCTAAATGAAACGTTGGATTACGCTGCATTTTTCCCAATTGAAATTCTCTTGTCTCATACAGATTCAAACCCCAAAACAGATAAAAGCCATGCTCATGAGTTCTGTAAAGACTTCTTTGAACAAATCATAAGCTAAGATAATTGACTAGAGAAAAACCAACAATTATGTGAATAGGACTGATCTGTGTTTTCTTAGCGACAACACAAAACGTTAATATTAGTGATACAAATAAATCCCTAAACCTGTATACTGAAGCTCAACTTATCTTTCCATAATGTTTGAACTGGACACCAAAATAAGGGGGAAATATGTTTCCTCTGGAATTATCTTGTGGGCAGGGCATGGTCACATTTCATTACACGTTTATACACATGCCTCAGGTTTTTCACATGGAACACTGCCCGAAATGTAGTATGGATACATCTGTATGTAAATAATGCGGTAAGAAAATTCTGGCAGATCATAGTCACCATAAAAAGTTTAGTTCAACTGCATTTCCTCCCCTTCCTCTATTTTCTTCTCGCATTTGAACCAGCAGCCAATCGTTCTCCTCATTTCTGCGGAATTGTCATGCCTACGGCAGAGGTCGCATAGCCAACCCCCGCAGCCTATTCCAATTCTGTGTTCTCCACGGTCAATTTTCTGCCTCAAAGATATGTATGCTTTCCCAAATAAATATTAATGACTGCTCTGGAAGTTAATCCTAAACATTAGCATCTGGAAAGAGACAGGGCCATGTTTACAAGCGTTCTGTAGCAGCTATGGGCTACGGAGGCCTTCCAGGCTACCGGATGCGGAGGCTGCTTTCGCGTGAAAATGTGGCCCTGATTGATATTCTCTTTGTACAGCTTTTTCATCTTACTCTTGCATAGCACTGCAAGCTTCACAAAGGCAAATTTGCATGTCCTACAGTGAACTGAAAAAGAGAAATATGTGCAGAACAGGAGTTATTAGTGCTCATTAAACTGCAGAACTGAGATAGCAATTAGAGGGCACCATAGAGGGAACTGATGGCGGTAAAATTTTGTTTTATTTTTAAACTTTTTTTCATGTCACCCTTGCCAGCTGTAGTTAGGATAATTTGGGATGGGGGGAGGGGTCGTTAACATCCTGATTCGCTGGACTCCAGGTATGCCTCCCTTCTCTTCCCTGGATAATAAGAGCCTGAGATAACAATACATAGTAGAACTTGAGTTCATTTTACCCTTCCCAAGAACAAGGTCCTACCTTCCCCCTAGGTTAATGAATTCTGGACGAGCAGGTGAAACTCGTTAATGATGTGGTTGGCCTTCACCTGTCAGAAGACCCCACACAGGGGTCTTCTGACAGGTGCATGGTGAAAAGCGTACGACAAGAATTCATGATTCTGCGACCTGTTGAGCGATGAAAGATGGCATTGGGGGAAGGTGGATGACTGGAAGATTATAAAGGGGTGGAGAAAAAGAGGTGAAGATAGAGAAAGTGAATGAATGACTGAAGGATTATGGAGGGATCAGAAGAGGGAACAGAGGCCACACACTCCTAGAGGACCCCCAAATAATCACATTGTACACTATGTATGTAAAGAAAAGGTACATTTCTGTCTCAAAGGATCATTATCAGGATGACCTGTCAGCATGTTGTAACAAAGAGGCCGCAATCCGTACAGCTCCTGCGTATGGCAGCTTAGCGCATACCCATTCATCATCTCAGATTAGACATTCTGATCTGAGTAAAAATAAATCAATCAAGGTTATGGTAGGGGGAAAAAACTAATTAGAGACAGGGATACTCAAATCAGTGTCTGCCTGGCAACTTAACCCTGGTCCTGGAGGCCCACAGTGCCTGCAGGGCTATTTAACCCTGAATTTGGAGAGATTGCAGTGCCTGAAGGGTTATTCAGTGCTAGTATTGGACAGTGGGTAAGTACAAAACTGGTATTGCCTGCAGGATTTTGTTCCAGCATGTTTACCACATGAGTAAACTGATAACTGATCACTACTTTGATGAACTGATCACCATTTCAATTTACCCAATAAACACCCCCCCCCCCCCGCCCTCCCCACACACACACACACACACACACACACACACACACAGAGTGTGAGCATCTGAAATAAATTAGGATCGAGGCGTAGAAAGAACACAATTGAAACACAGTATTCTCCTGCTTTACCAAATTGCCTGCATTTCAAAAGAGCCTGGGCTGGATTCCATCGTTGAATTTCACACACAAAATTAAAATATCCGCTTTTATCTTGACAAACACAGTTCAGCAAGTTAGTTTCGGTGACAGCTGAACCTGTCAAACTGGTTTTATGAAACATGAATACACTGTATTTATGAGGGAAAGCCTAGGACAAATACTGATTGAATCCAGACTCCTGACTACATCCCACGGCCTTACCTGCTTGTGTGGTGGCCAACCTGACAGCCGCAAACAGCCGTTGTGTCCGACTCAGGTCAGAGACGCCGTTGACTGCCTCCACCTCAAAGGTGTAGTTGGTGTTGGCCAAAAGGTCCAGCACCGTCACGCTGGTTTCCAGTAGCCCAGCCTTTCGTGGGGCAAAGCTAACGCCACCACCACAGGGCAAATAGTCTTCCTTGCTGCCGCCACACTGCCAGCAGACCACCCGGTACGTGACATCACGCCGGCCGCCCATGTCCGCCGGGGGGCCCCAGCCCAGGTTAACTGTGGTTTGGTTGACCGTGTAGACCAGGTTCTGAGGTGCAGAGGGAGGTCCTATTACAAAAAAATGGACAGATAAATGATATAGGGATTAATAGTGAAAGTGCTTTATACAAAGCGCTTTACAATGGCCTCTCATTCACCCGTTCACACACACATTCACACACCAATGGCGGCAGCCACCATGCAAGGCGCTAGCCTGCTCATTGGGAGCAATTTGGGGTTCAGTGTCTTGCCCAAGGACACTTCGACATGTGGATCGAACCGCCAACCCTGCGATCAGCGGACGACCCGCTCTACCTCCTGAGCCACAGCCGCCCCACATGTATGAGAGGCCATTGAAGATAATGAAATTTTTGCCTTTTGTACTTAGTCAAAATGCAGCCTTAGCACTCCCTATCTTTTAAGCCTAGTGGAAATCCCCCACTGGTATGGGCTCCCTGTAAACCTGTGGCTTTAAAAAGTGAGGCGTTCTGTTGAATTATTTTTTGTTGCATTTGTCCTGTATTGTAGTCCTTGTCCCTCCCTTGTCTGCTACCTAAGACGATGCTGTTCTCACCCAGCCTTACCTGCAGCTCAGGGAAGCCACTCATTCTGATCTTCTGCTGTCTGCACACTGATCCTGTAAGCTCTGGGGCGTGCTGTTCTCTCTGCCTCGCTAACATTTACACCCCCCCCCGCTTCTGTCTTTCTCTATCGCTCTCTGTCAGCCTCTCCAACTTCCTTGCATGGATCCAGCTCCTGTCGCCGTCAGGAACAAGGTGTCTTCCGCGGCATGCAGGAGCCCAGCCGTTTTTTCTGTTCTAATGCTGCGTTGTGCGCTCCCGTGTCGTTCTCACGCACGGCGGTAAGGCCAGCTGTCATTTCGGGAGCCTCCATACATTTGTGGCTTGCCTGCAGTTCTGGCAGTGAACTACAAGCGTGTAAGTGAACCTCTGCAAGGCTACAAACCTTCTGAAGGTTAAATTCTCACTCGCTACAAATACCTTGTTTGGTTCCAGACCTTCCGAGCTGAAATATTATGCTGCCGTAAGACCTCTTTGTTTGCTTCCAGACCTACTGAGGTGAAATTTGCGCTTAACACCAAACGCTCTCTGACTGGTTCCAGATCTGCTGCTTGATTACAAACACCCTCCGTCACGGCCCTGGGAATGTCACCTCATTTCAGCTCTGTATTAAGCAGTGCATTTCAGTGCATGAACTGTTCCAACACGTGCATTAGCAAGACTGCAGGCCAGATTGGGGGATTGTGTTAAAAGAAATGGTTTACACTAATCCATTAGCTGTTATGGGGCTGAAGAGGCTTTGCAATGCATACTTAAGGGAATGCAGTGCACTTTGTCTTTTCGATGTCTTTTTCTTCACCTTGCTTGAGTTTCACATTAACGAATAATGGCAGAAAGGCTGGTTGAAAATGGTTGTGGCCACTGTAATCAATCTACCAAAAACCTGTGGTAGAGGGTCTACTTGCCAGGGTCATCTGAGCAAGTCACCTACAATTGTTCAGGTAATAAGATAAAGTAGTAGCAGCCAGCCTGCCTATGACCTTGCCGTTTAGTACCTTGAGCTTTCATTTAGATTTTGCACATGATTTACCCATTTCTAATCCGTGGGGGTGACATCATGACATATCACATATATATGACATCACATATATGATATCAATCTATCAATCAAGCTACATACTCAGAGAAGGCAAATTCCCATACTACTACTATCTAACATGGCTGCAGAACATAATTACGTAAGACAAAAAAAAAACCTTATTCATTCTTTCATAAACCAAAAACATTCTGTCTCAGATTGAGGCATGGGTTCAGTCAACATTTTTACAAATAAACTCACAAATAAATGCTGTATTATTTGTTTTTGTCGTAAACAGCAAGTGACTGTTTATGTTATGCGATTGCAGAATGTACCAAACTGTGTTTTTGAAGGAAAATAAATAAAACGACTACTTGTATTGAACTGAGTCAAAGTTAATAAACTTCAGGCCATATTTAAGAAGAAATGACGATTGGATCCTTTGGAAATATAAACCGTCCAAAATATAAATGTTGACTGATTAATCTAAATGAACACAGAGTGCATAGTGTCTGATATCTATTATTCAGGAGTATTTGTTAAAGGGTTCAGCCCCTGGTCATGTGTTAAAATTCCCCATATACCATTGACTCCCAAAAACATTTACACTGAACAAATCTGATAAGCAAAATTTTTTTAAAAAATCCCAGCAACCAACCAGCACAAATTTGCATTAACCTTGGAATTGCATTTTGGCAGGGCTGGAGGGGCACCCATGGAGGAAATTAAATCGCTAATCCAAATAGCATTTCCATTTTCACTTCCGGCAATACAGTACTACAACGGTAAAGAAAACACTTTGTCAAACTGAATAAAGCCTTTCAATTTCAATATTGGCATAACATTTTGCAAGAAGAAAATGCAATTAATATATTGAATTATCGTTTAATTTGAATTATGAAAGCGTTGTACTAAGACTTCAAAGGAAAATAAATGTTAAATGAGTTATTGCATTTTCATTTACATTTTGGCATACATGATGCGCACTTAAATAAGGAATTGCTCATGCAATCTGAAATAATGTGGTAATAAATTTACAAATACATTCTTTGCTCAAAGGGTGCAAGTGTATGTGGACTTTACGCATAGTTGTATTTAGCCCGAAAAGGTAGACTCGCAAATACTTTACACAAGGGTAAATTTGCAGCCAGTGATAAAATCTCTAAACTACCACCATTCACCCGCCTCCCCCACCACCAAACCCTCCCCAAACCTCTTAATCCCACCACCATCTCTGCCTGTCTGACAACATACAATAGCAACACTCCCCAGGACAAACAGAGACACGGGAAGCTTCCGGCCCACTATTGACTGTAATTGTGATCTGTCAGACAGGAAACACCAAATTGATCTGCTTGATCATGAGCTACTAGCAACAAGGACTGGAAACCACAATTTTCCGTTGTGGTTCTCGTCTTTATTTCCCGATTGAGAATCCATCTGATTTTTTCCACATTCCATTCCGGTTTCCGTTTCCGTGCCTCTACCTGCGGGGTATTTAAGTTCCTCACTTCCGCTTCGCCGGTGCTTCTTTGTTCATTCGACATTGCATTGAGCCAGGGATAGCCAGGTACTAGTGACCTTGTGATATTAAACACTCTTTATGTTCATGGGGAACTTGCTATTAGCTTTTAGTTCAGGTATAGGTATTATTCCGCCTGTTACCGTTCTGTGCTATATATTTTATTCTTTGCTGTTCTCTCTGAGACAGTTTTCTTTGTATGTTTCGTTTGTTTTACACTCTTCCGGCCGTCCGAACTTATGTCCCGAAGGTGTTCTTTTCTTTGCTAAGTTTCTCGTTTTGGCTCCAGTATTGAGCTCGGAAGATTTAGTTTGTGTTTCACTCGTTACTCGAGTTCGCCCTATTTTAGTGGGTTGATTTTCATTTGGCTGTTTAGCCACAAGGAATTAGTTTTCGTGTCTTTTCTTTTCTTGCATTTATTTTGTTATTCCCTTTATTGGTCCTCACTGCGTGAGTGACTTGTTTCTGATCCCCCTGCCTTCGCGTTTGATTATCCGCCACTAAAATCCATTACAGATTAGGGGCACATCCACTAAGAAAAAACACTGAGCACAGTTCATGCTTATTGTACAACAGCTGTAATCACCATCCCCACCATATTAAAGGGTAAGTACACCCTAGATCACTTTTTTGTTGTTGCTGTAAACGTGTTTGTATGCCTACCTTATAATAAAACGTATTTATGCATTCCGTTATATCAACAAGTCTGAAATAATATTGTATATCATAAGAAACTGGTATAAAAGTGTCTTTGTGCTTCACCTGACGGTTGAAATTTCTTTTCTGCTGCCCACACTGCCCCCGCCCCAATCATGATGTCAGAGTACCTCTTTGGAGGTACCTCTACATCATATGGATAATTGTTGTCGCCCACAATGGAAACAACCGGCTCCTGATTGGTTAGACCCACCACGTTACTTTCGTTTCAGCTCCACGTTTTTAAACCAGAACAACGTGGCGTCCTGTTAAACTCTCTTATTCCACCTAAATAGTCCACTAAAATATGTTTCTGAAAATATTTGAGGTGAGAAATAGGCCATGCAGTTTCTGAATCTTGGTTCATTTTTTATGGACAATGTTTGCAATTGAGGCTGTGCCTTGTTTCAGTTCTCTGAACACTACTACTTTGTTAAACTCATAAACAGGTATTGGTGTCAAGTTGTCTCCGAATGTATAAATAAAGTAAAACGCTTGTTTTGCTCACATCTATATAAGTTGAGCAAGCGCTGATACAATAACACGGATTTGAAACTTTCCTGTCATTTTACAAGGGATCAATTTGATTTTTTAGCACAAATAATGGCGGAAAAATTATAAAGTTTTTAAAAGGACCTCTATGTCACCTCTGCCCTCAAGCAATTAATGCATGTCTGTAATGACAAACCATTTCTGTCTCTGGTAACCAAAAGAGTAATAACCTTGTACGAATGTTCTGCTCTCTTGCACGCCTAACACCTGATATTGGTCTCTTCCTCTTGGATCTGTGAGAGGTGCCATGACCATGACTTTAAAATATACATCACTGACACATTACTGACAGCTTTCAGTTGGCCTTAGAAATCCATGCTTATGGCAAATGCTAATTTGCAATCATTTATGTGAATCATTGTCTTCTATTGAGCCTCATTTGCATAAAACATTATCATTTTGGTGCTGAAATGTATGTAGATTTAAAAAAATAATAATTTAATATATACGACCCAGACAGTGCACTGTGTAGCTATTTTCCTGCTAGAGCAGTTGCAAACGCCTTCCATCCATTGTGGGTGCTTTGTGAATATTCTTTTTGCATACTTTTTCTTGGTACGCTGGTTTATCAGGTGAAAACGCCAATCCTTTTGAATATATAAGCACTTGAAAAAAAATCCCAGAGAATGTATTTAGTTTTCATATCACATGGCAAGCCAACAGTCCTATCGGGACCAATGGAAAATACTTTGCACTTTTACACTTATGTCCAGTCAAATGTTTTATCTATTCAATAAATGATAGGGATTATAAATGAGTGCAAAACTGCATAGTATAGTCCAAAGGTGCAAAGTATTGCCTTTGAGAAACACCCCCAGAACACAGAACTAAGAAAATGCTAATCTTGCACTCCAATTAAACAGTTATTGCTTAAATCTATAATACACTATTGGTAATATGGATGTAACAGTATCACAGATGAGTAAACTAGACATGTTTATTCTTTCTGACAGTTTAAAATGTATGTAATTTCTGACATTTGGAGAGGTAAGCAAATTGTTAATTTCCCCGAGGCCTCCCTTGGGACTTCTCCTTTTGAGCTTAGTTTAGGAACCCCTGAAATAGGCTATAATTGGAATTTATATCAGCAAAACAGGTCCATATAAGTTTTTGGTGGCTCGGACTGAGGTCTTCCATGTCAGTGTCCTAGTTTGGGTTTGTCAGCGGTACTTACTCGTGCAGGCCATGGACGGGGGGTCAGAGGGGGCCCGATGGTAACCATCCTCGCAGGCACAGGTCCAGGAGCCCTCCCTGTCATTGGAGC
This sequence comes from Ilyophis sp. 1 JC-2022, assembly GCA_022702515.1. Classification (NCBI taxonomy): domain Eukaryota; kingdom Metazoa; phylum Chordata; class Actinopteri; order Anguilliformes; family Synaphobranchidae; genus Ilyophis; species Ilyophis sp. 1 JC-2022. The sequence continues at coordinate 19,578,325 of CM040406.1, read as the reverse complement.
TGTGGGCGGGGCAACGGGAACACTGCAGGTCCTGGGAAGATGACTTGTAGAACCCCCGGCCACAGGCTGCGAAGATGAAGGAGGCAGAATCACATGCTGGCCCCGTGAAAATATCGCTCTGATAAAACCCCTAACAACCTTCATTTCTTAACATCTAAATAATAATAAAAAATACATGAGCAATACAGTGGTACTACTTTGAGTGAGTAAGTGAGAGAATGAGTGAGTATAATGAATGAATGCATTATTTAGCAAATGATGGAGTGTATCTGCGAGTAATCGATTGAGTGAGGCAGTACAATTGAATGAATGATAGAGAGAGAGCGAGTGAATGAGTCAGTCAGTCAATGACTATGTGAAACAGTTAAGTATAAGTTAAGTGGTTAAGTATTGGTGAGTGAGTGAGGGAATGAGTCATTCAATCAGTAAATAATAATAATTGAAATAAGAGCCAGTGCTTCTACATGTTTCTCTTCATTGACGCCTTGTTTTTGTTTTAAAAGTAACTTCGTTTCATATCTGAATTCTAACATTGTGACAGCTGTCCACTTTGATCATGTATGCATTTGAAAGTGAAATTATTCAAAAACAGAACAGAAGCACAGTGATCTTCAGAGAGGTTAAGAGGTGATGATGAGGCTGAATAAGGTTACTGAAATAAATTTTTTTAAATTATTTCACTATACTTCATCTTCAAGGGCAAAAACAACCTGGAAATCAAAGACTATCCTTTAATGATTCATTAGCCATGCCTGTACTCACACACACGCACACAACCACACAAAATATAACCCATACTTTAAGATCGATTATGAATTATTTCACGTTGAATTAGAAATTGCAATTAACGTTTTTGATAAAAGGTATTTGGAATCCAAAACAAACAAAGGTGTATGGTAGCCCAGCTTATGCACACAACACCTAAACAGATATATAAAAAATACGTACACCAAACAAATGCTGATCCTGGGTTTATTATCAATTCATATGGTACTAGGTGCTCAAAATTGTGCTGATTACGGATTGTACTCTTGATATGTCAGGTGGCTAATTTGTGTACACATCTCACAATGTGTGCATATTTTGCACGGATACAGACGTTTTCTCAAAGCAGCTAACAACAGCTGCCTGTCTGGAAACGGAACCAGCAACCTTCTGGTTGGGAGCCCTACTCCTCCACTATATTTAAGACAGCAAGACAAAAACATACAGTCTCACACAGGGACAATTTATCCCACGCCTCAGCGATTGAGCCTGTGTTTGCCGACGTGTCTCTGCAGCCTTGGGTCTTCCCCAACTGTTTATCTAACCTCCAGAGGTTTAACAAGGACACGCAGGTCCTCCAATCAAACAGTTTCTGAGCCAGGGGCACGAGGTTGTGGGGACGGTAAACACCTCAAAGCCCTGCTGCTTTCCCTCCTGAAGGCTCTGCTTTTGAGTGACATGTGTAAGCACCTCCGACCATTGTACACAATCCCATCCAGGCAGCAAGCCGCCACAGCACAAAGGCTTTGCTTCCTTTCCAGTCAGTTTTATAGACACCAAGCAATTATACATTTTGTTCCATACCCTGTGGTTGTAATATGTGACTGCACATATTACTACAAATCACATAAAGCCCAGGCTTTCATAAAAAATTCAAAGCACCTAGGGTGGTTCTACGAGAAAATAAAGTGTTGCGTTTGACAAATGGTCATTTTGTCAATAGTCATTACCGTTCATTACCATTACATAACTTGATATGTGTGTGTTATATATATATATATATATATATATATACAGACGGGTGACAAATTAAAGGAAAAACCAACGTAAAATGTCTTAGTAAGGTGTTGGGCTTCCCACGAGCCACCAGAACAGCTTCAATGTGCCTTGGCATAGATTCTACCTCTAGTCTAGCATAGATTATAGTCTCTGGAACTACTGGAGGGATGGAACACCATTCTTCCAAAAGTTATTCCCTCATTTGGTGTTTTGACAATGGTGTTGGAGAGAGCTGTCTAAAATCTCCATAGGTGTTCAATTTGGTTGAGATCTGGTGACAGTAAAAGACATAGCATATGATTCACATAATTTTAATGCTCATTAAACCATTCAGTGACCCCTCATGCTCTGTGGATGGGGGCATTTTCATCCTGGAAGATACATTTTTCATCATAGGATAATGGTGATCAGAATAACTTTGTATTGATTTGCAGTGACCCTTCCCTCGAAGGGGACAAGTGGACCCAAACCATGTCAGGAAAATTCCCCCCACAGCATAACAGAGCCACAGGACCCCCCTCACTGTAGGGGTTTTTCCTTTAATTTGTCAGCCGTCTATATATATATATTATTTTATTTTACAGAAGATCTCAATATTTAAAGTTTGAAATAGATAAGCATGTTTAGTCATCTTTGAACTGCTGATATTGGGCCAGGCACGGCAGGCAGGTGACACATCCAGCTAAATCATCCCAAGTTCCACAATCAAACCCGACTGTGCCAGTGCTAACTAGGAGGCAAACATGTCACTTGATCTGGCAGCCATCTTGAAAAATCTGTCAAACACTGTACAAAATTGCATGATATTAGAATTTTGTGATTCTTGTATGAAGATCTATTATGCTAAAGGAAATAAATCCAATACAAATAAATACACAGCAAAATAAAAAACAACCTGTGTGACTTTGATACTAATAAACATGCGTATCATATTCCAGTTAATCAAACATGGTTAAAATGTGTGTACACATCACGGGTATACCATAATAGCATTCCAAATGTGACTCAGCCTTGTCCCTAGTAACTGCCAACTGCAACTATGCTATATTATTGTCATTACTACAATGACCCAGGGCTGAACCCTTTCACCAATACTGCTGAATAGGTCTCAGACACTGTGCACTGTTCATAAAACAAAAAAAGTATTATCTTGCACACACAGACACACACAAAAGGCTGTTTGTATTTGCTCTCCTTCCCAGAATCTTGGAATTCTTGATCGGTGTCCAAGTATGTCAAATGCTTGTTGAAATATGCAAATCTTTGCAATAAAACAGATAGAAAAAACAGGTGATATTCTAAATCTCAGCTGACAATATAACATATAATTTCCTAAAGGTTACTCTTGCTGATAAAGATTATTAATGTCCTTTTCTAACACCACAGGGAACCAATTTTGCTTGGTCAATTTGCTTGGTCATTCTGTTACAGCCAGACTGTTTTAATATGAGCCTTGAAGCCACAGATTCACCACTCACAAAATATAACGTTGGTTCCAATTAGTCAGTTTAATGAGACATCCAGCAATCCCCATTAATCCTCAGATTAGATAAAGGAAGCCATTGTTTTTCACCATGAAGTACAAAGATCAGCCATGATTAAAATATATCATGCATATTTCTTGACTTATATAAAATGTCATACTTTCCATGGCAGTAGGCTATTGCTTTTTTTTAAAAAACACACATGAATGAAACATTGGTTAATGATTATACATACTGTATATAGCATACCATATCAACAAACAGTTAAAAATATATATTGCTACAATTTCCTAAAATCTGGTATACAGGAATGATTTATTTTATTTATTATTATTATTAGGCATTGGACTCAAAGTGTGTCTTGCCAGTCACACACGACGCACGGATGAAGGTACTGAGAAACACTGGCCTGTTAAAAGTGATGAGGGTGGACTTCCAGACAGGCAGCTGTCAGGGCCTCCCATACCCCTGGTGAACAATAGCAGCTTGGGTCAAACGGCCTGAAGGAAACCGTTTATCTTGCAGTGGATCTAACACCGTACCAATTTGTTGCCCGGGCAATAAAGCCTTTTAGGGGCTCTCAAGTGGCTCAGTCAGTCACCATGAGTGTAGGCTGGACCTGATTCACAGGTTTCAGACCTAGCCCAGACCCACAAGAAGAGAAATTCAATATTTGTGATGGCACAGATATATAATAATAATAATAATAATAATAATAACAATGAGTTTTCCAAAAGAACAAATTCACAATAGCAGAATAAAAGGGAAGATGAATAATAAGGAAGATTCTAATCATTAATAGTAAACCATAGCATAAGACCTCATTATGAGTGATATGAAAACCGATGTATAGACTAGACATAGCAGTTCTCAAACTATTTACACCGCGTACCACTTCAGAAAATGCTAGGGTCTCCGCGTACCACCATAAATGACCAACATTTAAATACACACCCGCAAAATAAACAATATGAAAAACACCTACACATTCGATACGATATTAAAATACAAAAAAAATATGACCAATATTTAGGCTAAATAGGCCTACCCCCGTAAAATGAATAATGTTAAAAGATAATAACTGTTGGTGTAGGCTACATCGACTGGTTGAAGGGCTACTTAGGGTACATAGCTAATCAATGAGAAGGGTGCGCCTGCTTCTGTGAACAAAACCCTACTACTTGTGCTCGGTCCACTGATAAATGGATCCACTTCGTCAGTTTCAACAGGGCTGTCCGAAATTTCACTGTCCTCTCGACCCTCATTTCTCTTCCTTCCTATTTTGAGCCACGATGTAAGGGCATTTTTTTAACCAGCCATTTTCAGTTTCTCTGCACTAGTTATCTAGCTAAACTGGCATTTTACTGACAGGATGAAAGTCAACAAGTGTACGGAGACACAGCATGCGCTACGACCACCGCTCGTCATGAACGTGGCTACATAGCCTGCTGTTAATCAAAATATTACAGGAAAGGCAAAAATTAAGTTCTAACATGATTAAAATGTTTTTAATTCCTAATTTTAATGATAAAGTTTTAATTCAAGTATAATTTTTATTTTAATTTAATTGTATTTAAATTATATATTTAATATTTAAATTAAAATATTTTTTTAAACCATAAAATGAGACCTCTCGCGTACCACTAGAGGGAGGCTCGCGTATCACAGTTTGAGAATCAATGGACTAGATATTGTAGGCTTGAGTCTGGGCTTAAAGCTGGAGTAGGCAACTTTCTCAATGGTTGCAATGTTGTGAAAATATTTTGAAAGTTATAACATTCGTTGGCCCTGCCCACAGAGAAGGAGACACACCCCACACTGCTTTTCCACACACCTTGTTGTGAACGCGCTTCAAAGTTTCTAGCTATGAATACAATTTCAGGAGACTAGCATAGCTACACTAAAAATGTTGACAAATAAACTTATGCTGGGCTCTAGTCTCGTTAGGCGATGCAGGGTAGCGGGTGAAACTCTCTCGACATCATTTTGTATCTAGCGGTATCTCTTTGATTGGTTTACGTCATTAGTCAATTTGTTTTGAAAACAAGAATTCAGGCCAAATCGCTGGTTTTAGAATGCAGAATTTGAGGGTATGAACCCAGTGTGTGATTCTGGATTTCTCTCAAAGCAGTTCATTTTATGATTGCTACTAACTAAGCATGACTGTGAAGCACATTGAGTTGTATTGTGTATGAAATGTGCTATATAAATAAAATCTGACTTGACTTGACTGTTCCCCCATATCTTTCTAAAAAAAGCTGCCTACTCCAGCTTTAAGTAGTAGAAAACAGATGGCTTACCACTGCATCGGAGCCCCCAGCTACCAGCCATGCACAAAATCGTTATCCTCAATGCAAACTCCCCCTCTCCTCTGGACAGTACCAGCTCTTCCTCCACATTGGGGGAAGTGTGGAAAATAGTCTCTGACACATTGGCAAGTATGGGATGCATGTTCTAAATTATTTAAATGTATTAATAATTTTGTATGCTTAAATAATTTCACGCTATATTAATCCTATGCGTCAGTCTGGATTTCAGTCTTAGATCTATATGAATTATTGACAAATTACAAAGGCATTAGGGTGAAAATCTTAACTTGACCCTTAGGCATTTGAATCTTTCGCCTTAAAAAAGGAATGGTGAACATGCCAAACACGCTACTGATAGGAAATGTGGAATCTGTTGGAATGCACGGCGTGGCATGTGATTGTTTCACATGTCTGGTTCCTCCGCACCAGCCTATTTAAAAACACCCACACTTGCACGTGGGTGGAACACCATCTGGAATAGGAAGCACAACGCCAGCCCAAGAAACACTCTAAAAAGATGGCGCAAAAATGAAACCTATGGCAAAAAGAACCCCATTAAGCCACAATTTGAATTATTTTTTATGCTTTCTGCCTTCTTCTTCCCAATCTAGAATGCCCAACTGTATTCACCAATGGTGCTTCAACCCCTGCTATCAATTCAGGAGACGGCAGGTACGTGATGTCAAGCGGCTGATTCTCTTCACACCGCAGTTCACAAGTGTAACTTGGACAGACCCGAGCCAGAGGATGCAGGGCCCTGTTTGCACAGTGAAAGCGCAATAGAAGAGTGTTTTTTTTCAAAACTCACTAAGCACACGTTTTCCAATTTTGAGAAAATAAGCATTTTTGTTAATTTTAAATTGGTGGTTTTTTTGGCATGGAAAATCACATTTTTATACTTAAATCCCAGAGAATAATAGTGCAAAAACTGCAACTATCCAACCATTTATCAGAAAAAGTACAAACGGTATAACCACCTTAGAAAATATAGTTTATCAAAAACTGGACTTAGTGAGGTATGGGAAAACGCTTCAATTGTCAAAGGCTCGCGGTAGCGCAAGCCGCTGGCAAATTAAGATGCATCCAACAATCCAATTTTGGTAATTTTTAGGGCAGCTGCAGTCTTATTATGGCGAATCCGTCGCTGCTTTCTTTCCCTTTAATGCCACTGCACCATATGTGTTTTGTCATGTCTGATATATTTGTACGTCACATGTGCATTTATGACACCTCAAAAAAGCCTCCTCGTGGAAATGATGCTGGAAAGATAAGGCTGTGAACTGGGATGCTTTTTTCATCTGTGCTGGATATATAAACCTAAAATATTGTTTTTTTATTTGTCATTTTTCCATCGCAGTCAACTAGGCCCAGTGTAGCGTGGGCGATTATGCCTAGTCAATATCAAACTCATACAAAGTCAAGCATTAAACCGATACAAATATTTTTTTATTTTCAAGAAAACTAAATACTATCAAGATTAGACAAAGGACTATGTGCCAGCACTATTGCTAAAGAACACAATTTGGAAAAATGAAGTGTTTGATATAAAAAATGGAGTTTGTAGTGGAATACAATATGCACTCAAAAAAACCATAGCTATATTCAAAGAATTAAATATATAGCACAGTTACACAGTAGATGTGCTCAAATATATGCAACAGAAAAAAAAAAAATAATAATTTATAAGTACCCGAATGCTTACCAATGGAGGTAACACACTTCAACAATGTTGGGGCTTCTGCAACTGAACATTTTTTTAGAGGATGATGGGTTTGTTTGAGGAAAACCGGCAACGGTCAAATCACGTTGCCCCTACTCTATTTTAGGTTTTTACACACATCTCAGTATTATTTATCTGTTGCACACATTACAGCACATCACTTAGTTAGTGCATCTCTTAGTTAGTGCATCTTGAGACAAAAAAAAACAAAGAAAGAAAACCAAAGATAGCCAAAGTATGTTCGGGAAAGAGTCGTGTTGAGAACACATTTCCGATAACAGCTGGTTTGATTATGGGCCAGGCCAAGGGGAGGTTAACATCAGTAATCAGTAATCAAATTTGAAACATTATGAAATTACTTCCTATTGCCTGAGCTTGAAGTCAACAGTCCAAGGTGTAAAGAACGAAAAAAAGTATTGAATTATCTCTACTAGGAAAAAAGTTATGGGCTTTTGAATCCATTGGGGTTGACGAACTTGAACAGATGCACTTTCCCCCTGATTCTATCTTATAACAACAGTCTTACTGAGCAACTATTTTTAATAAAGTATGAATAAATAGCATTTCTCTAATGATGATATGAATAGGCATCCCAGTAGAGTGAATGGTTTAGGATAAAAAGTCACAAAATTCTTTTGACAAGGTATTAAAAAGATTTTCGATTCTCATTTCGGCCTGTCCCTCCGTTACAAAAAAACATTGTTTTAAAAATAATTTTATATAAATTTTCTACTTAGAGAGGGGAGACATTCCAAAAGAAAGCTTATTGGGATGTGTCTTCATGTAATATAACCAGTTTTTAAAAAAAGTTGGCAGAATTTTTTTTTTTTAACTCTGTTACCGCCCTATTTTTTTAATAAATTTTACCCCCAAGAAGTTGTTTGCCCCCAAACTCTTTTCCCTCAGTTAGTAGTTTAAGGTAGCCTTTATATAATACCAGTTGTTATTTTACTCAGCATTGGATAGAACAGGAGTACTAGGGCAAAATAGAGCAAAAGTGTCCCGCCGTTACCGCTTGGCCCTGGCCCTTATGTGCTCATTTAAACTAACGTCTAAAGCTACAAACTGAAAGTAGAGAAAATGTTTTAGCTTAATTAAAAATAATATAGAATTAATATAAGTAACAATTCCAAGAATAAGATGGTTTAAATCGGCCTAAGTTAATGTATACACATTAGGGCAATGCCACAACCAATTATTTGTTGCAGTGGGACAGCTGGCCACAGCTGTAAATGTCATCATCAGAATTCAATACCAGACCATGAGGCCTATCCACACACTGGAACTGTTCTTAGACGAAATACCCAGCAGTCCCAGGGTTACATTCTGTCAATGTTAAAATATGTAGAATTGGATATTGAAACTGGATTTCATTATATATATATAATTTAAACTCCCTTGAAGTGATACACTGATGAGAAGACATCTTTAGAAAGCATTCTGCGTTCGGTACAATTGTTGGTGGATGGAGCAGTATATATTCTGGCTGGAGTTTTTAAATAATTGTTTTACTCATTGCTCCCAGTAATGAAGGTTGAAGAAAAAAGAAATGTTTGAAGTAAAAGGAAAACACAATCTGTGTTGAGTTGAGAGAAACAATCTCCAACAAAGACTAGAATAAATTGTTCATAACTTCCCTCAAATACTGCAGTTTCATAAAATGCATTTTGTGAATTGAGGCAGGGAGTTATTTAAATTGTATTAATTTATCAATATTAAGATACACTACAGCTCTATACTGTATACACATGAGTCTTCCAAACCTGCCGTCAGCACACTGTTGGCTGGCACGATGCTTTTGGCTTTACACATAATAAAAAACGCACAAGTCGGCTCCTGTGCATCATGGCTATAACAATAAAAATACTTTTTTCTCTTAATGCATTAAGCTTTGAATGGCAAAGCCCTGTCAACTGAAATAAAAGGGCAAGGACACATGAAATCATCTCATCTGCTTGTGTGGTTCAAGCTCATATGGGCCATTGTGTAAACCAGCAAACGGCACATCCTCTTCAAAATGTCCGTCAGCTGTCAGCATAGTGTTAATGCGGGCTTTCCCAAACAAATGAATATTGAACATGTAAAATGCCAGCCTCATCACCTTAGAAACGGGGGGAATGAAGAAACCACCTCTAAAAAAGTGGGAAGTTTGCATAGGGTAGTGGGACAAACAATGGTTAGTACCTCCCGGTGTCTGAACTTTCTGAAAGGTCTGAACTTTCACAATGCAGCGGAAACTAATCAAATGACTGGTGTATTATTTTGTTTTGTGTTGGTCTGAATATTTCATGACTGTATTACCTATTTTCCTCAACCGATATCATTCCTCAACATGCTCCTGAGTTTGCAATGAACAAATAAGTAGGGGGTTGTAAGCTGGTGCCCTGTTTACATTCTACTGTGCGTGAGCTTGCATTTTAACATGTTTCCGTGAGCAAAGGTAGGTGTATTTGCGTGTTGGTGTGTGTGTGCATGCGCATGTGCACACGTGAGTGAAGGGAGTGTGCATGTGACCATTTCTATGAGAAACTGCGAGTCTGTGAGTGTGTGTTGTGTTTTCAGTTTTAGAGTGCATTTCAACTTCACAGAAGCTGGCCCCTGCACAAAATAAGTGATTGCTCCATATGGGATAAGTAAACCAAGAGCATACACCAAACTTGTCCTCTTCCCCTGACAAAGAGCTGCAATAATCTGCTTTTTCGTCCATGTGGTCTTCAAGCCGCCAGAACTAACTGCCCATATATATAAATTAAAAAGCAGTGGATGCAAAAAAGATACCCAGTGTTGGGGTTTACAAAATCAAATCAGTCTATAAAATAAAGTGTAAACTCAATATTTTTAAAACATAAAAATGCCAACATACAAATACATAAAGGGAGATATGATTATTACAAATAAATTACAGGTCATGCACTCTGCCACAGACAGCCGTGCACCAGCATAGATTCAATACAATAAATATTTGCATTTAATTGAGCATAGAAATTCCGTTGATTGAATATAGGTTTCTGGTTGTCCAGCATGCAAGGAAGAAATAAAGAAGAGCTTTCTATATTTCCGCAAATATTCCCTTTACCTTTTATAGGCGTGGCACTGTGCCCTGTCTGAATTTGCTTATTCAACTGGGATAATTAGCAGCATTAGGGCTCTGGATCTTTGCCATAATATCTGCTGCACAGGCAAAAAAAACCAGCAATCTGCCCACCCCTGTGAGATCAGCAGTGTCCCCCCGTTAATTTTCACCTGGCAATCAGGCCGATGCTCACCGCAAGGGCTCGCATTGTCGATATGGCGACGCGAGGCCAGCGTAAAGTGAGTGGACACGATTGATGTTGTCAACCTGGCACGGCCATTGCTGCATCCTCTCCCACCCACATTATACATTTACATTAATTATTTTGGCAGATGGGCTTCTCCGAAGCCACTTAAAAAGGACACTGTGAAAACAAACACCAAGTGCAAATAGCAAGACAAAAGACCCTCTCTGCACACAACTCCACAAACCACATCTCAATTCCCCCAGGCATCTCAATTCTGGTTCAAATTAGCATGCTTCACTGAGTTAGCGCAAGATAGCTTGCACCTAGAGTTAGCAATGTCTCTCCCTGATTAGAAAACTGAGGGGGGAATCCACAAAATGACTGCAATGCTTGTGTGCTAAGTACCAGAAAACAATCCATACAATTCACAGACACATAACTGCACTACCAGGGAAATGGCGAGATGGTGACGCACGAGGTCACGCGCATGCAAATCGGTTTCAATATAAGGCGAGTGCTCCACAAAGATGGTCACAGATTATCACATAACAATCATGTTTTTTATTTTTTAGACAGTCTAAAACCTAGCGGTAATGTGTCACAGTCTATTTAAAAGCCATGCAATGTATAAACTTGTCAATGGCGCCATGACAGCTGTTATACCCAGTGAACATTTTTGTGGTGAAAAGTCAGTGAAACGCTGTCTTTGGTTGAAAAGCGAAAGTTTTGTAGCTGACTAGGACATAGCTAGTCTATACCAGGGTAAAGCCTGGGCTATAGTGGGTTTAGCCTAATACGTTTATGTCACCTTATCGTGGTGGAGGAGTTTGAGTGCCCTAGGGACCCTAGGAGCTATGCTGTCCGGGGCATTTTGCCCCTGGTAGGGCCACCCATGGCAGACTGGTCCTAGGTGAAGGGTCAGACAAAGAACGGTTCAAAAGACCCTTTATGATGAACAATAAAAAGAGGAAGTGTACCCAGCCCGGAGGGTTACCGGGGCCCCGCCCTGGAGCCAGGCCTGGGGTAGGGGCCCGTGGGCGAGCGCCTGGTGGCCGGGCTTTCGCCCATGAGGCCCGGCCGGGCCCAGCCCGAACTGGATACATGGGCTCGTCCTCCCGTGGGCCCACCACCTGCAGGAGGAACCGGAAGGGTCCGGTGCTTTGTGGATTGGGCAGCAGACCAAGGCGGGGACCTTGGCGGTCTGATCCCCAGCTATGGAAGCTGGCTTTAGGGACATGGAATGTCACCTCTCTGGCGGGGAAAGAGCCGGAGCTGGTGGAAGAGGCTGAGCGTTACCGGCTAGATATAGTCAGTCTCACCTCGACACATAGCTCTGGCTCCGGAACCCAAGTCCTTGAGAGGGGTTGGACTCTCTCCTATGCTGGAGTTGCCCCAGGTGAGAGGCGGAGGGCCGGGGTGGGCTTCTTGATAGCCCCCAGGCTCTCTGCCTGTACGTTGGGGTTCACCCCGGTGGACGAAAGGGTTGCTTCCCTGCGCCTTCGGGTCGGGGAACGGGTCCTGACTGTTGTTTGCGCTTATGCGCCGAACAGCAGTTCAGAGTACCCACCCTTCTTGGAGTCCGTGGGAAGGGTGCTGGAAAGCGCCCCAACTGGGGACTCCATTGTCCTACTGGGAGACTTCAACGCTCACGTGGGCAATGACAGCGTGACCTGGAGGGGCGTGATTGGGAGGAACGGCCGGCCCGATCTGAACCCGAGTGGTGTTCAGTTATTGGACTTCTGTGCTAGTCACAGTTTGTCCATAACTAACACCATGTTCGAACATAAGGATGTCCATCGGTGCACGTGGCACCAGGACATCCTAGGTCGTAGGTCAATGATCGATTTCATAGTCGTATCATCTGACCTGCGGCCGTATGTTCTGGACACTCGGGTGAAGAGAGGAGCTGAGCTGTCAACTGATCACCACCTGGTGGTGAGTTGGATCAGATGGCGGGGGAAGACACCGCGCAGACCTGGTAGGCCCAAACGAGTAGTGAGGGTCTGCTGGGAACGCCTGGTGGAAGAACCTGTCAAGACGATCTTCAACTCCCACCTCCGGCAGAGCTTCAACCATGTCCCGAGGGCAGTGGGGGACATTGAGTCCGAATGGACCTTGTTCTGCTCTGCCATTGTCGAGGCGGCTGTCGTGAGCTGCGGCCGCAAGGTTGCTGGGGCCAGTCGTGGCGGAAATCCCCGAACCCGATGGTGGACACCAGGGGTGAGAGGAGCCGTCAGGCTGAAGAAGGAGGCCTACAGGGCGTGGCTGGTCTGTGGGTCTCCGGAAGCAGCTGACGGGTACCGGCGGGCCAAGCGGTGTGCGGCCGTGGCAGTCGCCGAGGCAAAAACTCGGGCGTGGGAGGAGTTCGGGGAGGCCATGGAGGAAGACTATCGATCGGCTCCGAAGAGGTTCTGGCAAACCATCCGTCGCCTCAGGGGGGGAAGGCGGCAACTTGCTCACACTGTTTACAGTAGTGACGGGGGGCTGCTGACGTCAACTGGGGAGATAGTCGGACGGTGGAAGGAATACTTTGAGGAGCTCCTCAATCCCACCAACACGCATCCCATGGAGGAGACAGAGTCGAGGGAGGACTTGGGGAGGGGTCGTCCAATCTCCGGGGCAGAAGTCGCCGAGGCGGTGAAACAACTCCGCGGCGGCAGGGCTCCGGGGGTGGATGAGATCCATCCTGGGTATCTCAAGGCTCTGGATGTTGTAGGGCTGTCTTGGCTGACACGCCTCTGCAACATTGCGTGGACATCGGGGGCAGTGCCTTTGGAGTGGCAAACCGGGGTGGTGGTCCCCATCTTTAAGAAAGGGGACCAGAGGGTGTGTTCCAACTACCGGGGGATCACACTCCTCAGCCTCCCTGGGAAGGTCTACTCCAGGGTATTGGAGAGGAGGGTCCGGTCGATAGTTGAACCTCAGATTGAGGAGGAGCAATGTGGTTTTCGTCCCGGCCGTGGAACCGTGGATCAGCTCTTTACCCTCGCTAGGGTGCTGGAAGGGGCATGGGAGTTTGCCCAACCAGTCCACATGTGTTTTGTGGATTTGGAGAAGGCTTATGACCGTGTTCCCAGGGGCATCCTGTGGGGGGTACTCCGGGAGTATGGGGTGGATGGCCGCTTACTAAGGGCCATTCAGTCCCTGTACCGAAGGAGTGAGAGTCTGGTCCGCGTTGCCGGCAGTAAGTCGGACTTGTTCCCAGTGGGGGTTGGACTCCGCCAAGGCTGCCCTATGTCACCGGTTCTGTTCATAACTTTTATGGACAGAATTTCTAGGCGCAGCCGGGTGGCGGAGGGTGTCGAGTTTGGTGGAGGAAGGATTGCGTGTCTGCTGTTTGCGGACGACGTGGTCTTTTTAGCTCCATCAAACAGCGACCTCCAGCTCCTGCTGGGACAGTTCGCAGCCGAGTGTGAAGCGGCTGGGATGAGAATCAGCATCTCCAAGTCTGAGGCCATGGTCCTCAGCCGGAAAAGGGTGGACTGCCCTCTCCGGGTCGGGGGGGAGGTCCTGCCTCAGGTGGAGGAGTTTAAGTATCTCGGGATCTTGTTCACGAGTGAGGGTAGGATGGAGCGGGAGATGGACAGGCGGATCGGGGCGGCGTCAGCAGTGATGCGGGCGCTATACCGGTCCGTCGTGGTGAAGAGAGAGCTAAGCCAAAAGGCGAAGCTCTCGATTTACCGGTCAATCTACGTTCCAACCCTCACCTATGGCCACGAGCTATGGGTAGTGACCGAAAGAACGAGATCGCGAATACAAGCGGCCGAAATTAGTTTCCTCCGCAGGGTGGCCGGGCTCAGCCTTAGAGATAGGGTGAGGAGCTCGGACATCCGGGAGGGACTCAGAGTAGAGCCGCTGCTCCTCCATGTCGAGAGGAGCCAGCTGAGGTGGTTCGGGCATCTGGTGAGGATGCCTCCTGGACGCCTCCCTCGGGAGGTTTTTCGGGCATGTCCGTCCGGGAGGAGACCTCGGGGCCGACCCAGGACACGCTGGAGGGATTACATCTCTCGGCTGGCCTGGGAACGCCTCGGGATTCCCCCGGAAGAGCTGGCGGAAGTGGCTGGGGAGAGGGCGGCCTGGGTTCCCTTGCTGAAGCTGCTGCCCCCGCGACCCGGACCCGGATAAGCGGAAGACAACGGACGGACGGACGGACGTTTATGTCAAAACGGAAATGTTTCTCAACCGAGATTTCCAACCATCTAGAAGTCTAGATTCCGAGTTCCGCTTACTGGGTAGTTGCCTGACTGAGACACCACTACCATGGTAGGCACGCAATAGAGCAGATCTTTCATAACTTATTTGTTATTATAGGCATACTCGAACTGTTTGACTACAAAGATGACATTGAACCCACCCCTTTGATCAGTTTTGCGCCATAATTTAAGTAGGCCATTTTATTGTATGGAGACAAATATTTTCAATAACCAACATCTCCAATAACCAACATCTCCAATAACCATGTTACTTAATAAAAGATTTTTAATGGTCCAATTCTAGTAACTGATACAGTAAGTTGTTCTAAGAAATACTGAAGAGTTCCGTTTGCTGGTCATAGAACCTTTTCTGTTGCCCAGTGGTTCCTGTTCTACTCATTATTATTCTATTCTATTCTATTCTATTCTAAAAAGCTTCCAACTAATGATATTGGGTCAGAGCTTGTTCAACTTCAAAAATAAAGTGTGAGCAAAACCTGCCTTTTAATCAGATCACCAAGATCAATCTTAGCAAATATATATATATTTTAAAATGTGCTCAGACAACTGAGATGAGGAGCAGCCTCAAATGTAAATGTAAACGCAACTGAGAAAATGACGCTCGGCGTGAGGTGATTATTTTACTTGCGAACTACGCTCAGTAACTATTTGGGAAGATTTGCAGCCAGCGCATAATAAGCAGCACAAATGGAAGTGCTCTGTCGGCCTAATTAATGGGAATATAGCTTTAGCGCTAGGGGGCAAATAGACACAAATGACATCCACAAAAAGTAAGTATTTTGTTCTAACAGAAGATGGCAAAGATGAGATTGTCCAGGTGAGGTTAGCAAAGCAAAGATGACAACTTGCTGTCACACTGTGTTTCCTTGACATTTAACAAGGAAACGGTCTGGTGACTGGTGGGCCAGGGAGTGAACACCTTCCTGGGGCTGTCAAAGATGGCCATTTTGGCAGTGTTTCTGACTCCTCAGAGAGCATCCGCACGGGTGGCTCAATGCCTAAATCTCCTCCACCGAAGAAATCGATAACCTATTACGTAACCTCACACTCTTTCCCTCACAGCACCGCAAGCAGAGAGAGGATTTAAAGGATTTAAAGTGCTTCAAAGGGCTCGACGGCACGAAATAACCTTGATTTCTATCAAATCACTTTTTCCCTCTCGCACTTTGCATAATATATAAATCTTAAAAATGCAATTGTCACACATATGGGAGGTGTGCACGTGTCTCTGTACATGTAAATCTAGTGAGTTCAAGACAAACAGCTAAACGATTCAGGTACAAACAATTTCAAGTGCAGAAATGTGTTGGTGAAGATTAGCTCCTCTTGAACTGTATTTTTACCTTTTGGAGTTTAAAAAAAACCTCTCCACAGTTCATGTTCACCAGATGCTGTAATGCATTTATTGTAGCAGATGATCAAACGCGAAGGTCGGGGGATCAGGACAAGTCACTCACGCAGTGAGGACCAATAAAGGGAGTAAAACAATAAATGCAAAGAAAGAAGACAGGAAACTAATTCCTTGTGGCTAAACAGCCATACTGGAGCCAAAACGGGAAACTTTTTAAAAGAACACCTTCGGCACATGAGTTCAGGCGGCCGAAAAGATGTAAAACCAAAACGAAACAAACAAAGAAAAAATGTCTCAGAGAACAGCAAAGAATAAAATAAATAGCACAGAACGCTAACAGGAGGAATAATACCTATACCTTAAATAAAAGCTAATAGCAAGTTCCTCGTGAACATAAACAGCGCTTAATATCACAAGGTCGCTAGTACCTGGCTATACCTGGCTCAATGCAATGTCGAATGACAAAGAAGCACCGGGGAAGGGGAAGTGAGGAACTTAAATACCCCGCAGGTAGAAGCCCAGGTGAAAAGAATAATGAGTGAGGGAAATCAAACCCCGGAACAGAACGTGGAAAAAATCAGATAGATTCTCAATCGGGAAACCAGGACGAGAACCGCAACGGAAAATAAACAAAAACCCACAAACCATGACAGATGCAGAGACTGAAAGTATTCACTGGAGACATAAATCAACATGAAGGTGTCAAAAATATAACAAGAATTGTTTCCATGGCTTGTGTGTGTTGTGACGGTGCATACAGTCTTATCCTCAAGCCATGCTCCCTGTCTGCATTCGACAGTGACAGACAGTAGCCCAATCCATATTATCTTATATGGATAATAATGTTGGTGTAATCCTAGACTACATTAATAAGAGCAGTAATGCTAACACCATGACAAGAATCACCTTAACTAACTAATAGCAAGAGGTAAACACATTCCTTAAAGCACACTAGCAGGACAGAAACACACAACTACCTGGTAACAGTAATGGTGAACAGGCACACACTAACACTAACCAGGCCTGGTAGCTCTTTCTTTATGGTGGCAAGGCAACATTTTTTTTGGGTGGCACTGCGCCCTGTGCATGAGTCAAATCCTCTTACTTCTTTGGGTGGCCACAGCCAAGACCTTATCCCACCTCTCCCAAGAACCAGG
Source organism: Ilyophis sp. 1 JC-2022 (assembly GCA_022702515.1). NCBI lineage: Eukaryota > Metazoa > Chordata > Actinopteri > Anguilliformes > Synaphobranchidae > Ilyophis > Ilyophis sp. 1 JC-2022. Next base: position 19,561,066 of record CM040406.1, on the reverse strand, counting down.
ACTGGCACTGCCAGCACCTGCATAGCAGAATATAAGCATATATAATATTTGCTATTATATTTGCATAACTAGCAATATCAGCACGCAAACATATACTTTAATGAACACTAATTGTGCATAAACACACACCAAATGAACACTAATGGGACACAAACACGCGGCGCATTAACACTAATGGGACACGAGCACATGCTGTAATTAACACTAATGACACACAACCTGCACCACGGCAACGCTAATGGAACACGGGCATACACTTACCATGTAGGCGATTGCGAGGGCTCTATTTGAAATGTGAAGCGCGGCTTTCGATAGACCCGACAGTCTACTGTTTTCACATCCTCCGTTGTCTGCGGTGAGCCTCAATCACTACATATAGGCATCCATGAAATCAGCCCATACCAATAAATTTCCCCAAAAAATAGATAAATACTTTAAAAAAATATATATCTTTAATATTCCCAATTATTTTAAGGCAAAAGCCTTTGAACTTATGCATACTGCCATAGTGTTTACGCACTTATTTAATTTTGATTGTTTTTGCCTCGACCGCATTTATCAACACTGGTCTTTGTGTTTTTGGCGACCAAAAAGCGAATGCTCTCACACATCAGTGCGTTCAAAAGTGACATGTAAACACAACTGCCGAAGGGGAAAAAACATGAAGAAACTGTATGTTGCTTGACTTGCTGGTCTAGTACTATTAATATTCATTATTAATCTCTCTCTCATTGGCTGTTACTCGTGACTCGCTGTGTAACGTCTGTGGGTAATACACTCCTGTATATATGTCCGAGAACAAACAAGCTACAAATAATCTATCATCGGCAATGTTATTTGTGTTTGGTTAAGCAGCTCATGTTTACATCTCAATGTAAATGGGGCTGTCTGAGTGTTTTTCTTAATGTTGTTCAAAAAAATGGTATCAAAATTTAAATGTAGGTGTTACTTTAGATTCCAATGAGTCTTTGAAAAATCATGTTTAAATGGTGACTAATCATGTTCAATTTATTTTTAGGCTTATGACACCATCAGCCAGGCTTTATACGGATGCAATGATGTTTTCACAGATTGTTTCTTTTTTACATTGTATTTATATTGTTTTACAGATTGATCACAAACACACAGAACTGCCCAAAGGCCAAGTGCAAAATCTTTTTGCACATGCAAAACTAATAACACAACCAATGATTGGTGCAAAACAAATACCATGACCAATCATTCGTCATGTTATTGGTTTTGCGTGTGCTAAAAGGTTTTGCACATGCTAAAAGCCTTAATCAGGCCCTAAATGTACTAGCCAGGGAGGTAGTTTCCACCATTGTCATCTCCTACAAAAACATTATTTACTTAACCTAGACAATTTTAAACATTTTGTTGATACTTGCCTTTAAAAAAAGTAGTGGTGGGCATAGATTATTTTTTTTAATCTAGATTAATCTCACTGTAATCTTGGAATTAATCTAGATTAATCTAGATTAAAATGGCTCATTTGAATTCTGCCGAAGGCATTCAGAATATGTGTGCTACCCAAATAATGACTAAAAGTAAGTCTTTGAGAACGGGTTTCTCAAGCCAGGTGGCGCATTAGACCAGGGGCTCATCTCCTGTTTCCAAAATGCATCACAAACTGCTTGGGAAGTTTCTTAAAAATACATTTTCCCTGAAGCAAACCCGGCGGCTTCATAGCTGCATCCATGTTAGCACGTCACGTTTGATGTGGTAATTTCACAGTAGGCATACACACAGGTTCGAAGACTCGTTCTCGCCCCCTACTGTGATGTTCTGGAATTATGTATGTCTGTTTATATTATTGTTTTATTTCATCATTGCATTCCCCTCTGTTCGTGGGTTGTCTGAGTCGCATTCGTGTGTTTGTTTACCCTGTCTTGTGTATGCACTGTTTAGGTGACTTCGGGATTTTCCGAGGGGTTCGTGTTCTGCTACTTCCTGGTTTTCCTTACGCGTAATTGTATAGATTACTAACTCGTGCTAACAATCACTCGGGTGGTTTATTAGTTAAATGCACTTACTAAACCAATTAACATAAACGTTTACTAACGAACTAACGGTCTGTCTCATAGTTAGGTATTAACAAGATTAACCAGTTTGTCCGCGATCTCTGTTATTCGCCCCAGCTGTTTGTATGTAGTTTCACCTCTCGTGATTACTGAGCACACTCCGCTCCTCTTCGAGCCCGTTGTTTGTTATGCATGTTTCCGAGTCCCTTCCATGTCTTTGTTATGTTTCCGTGATTGTTTCATTGCTACCTCACGTGTTAACCTCACGTAGTTTGTTACCCCTCCCTTTCCTATACGTATATAGACCCACATATCTGTTTGTTCCCTGTCAGAACGTACCCTTTATTTCCTGAGCCTGAGATTGTGAAAGCCAGAGACGTATTGATTACCTGAGACACCCTTTCCGTACGACCCGAGATAGCCTAGCGATTTTGTTTGTTTGCCATTTGGTTTCGACTTCTGATTGTTTTTTGACTTTGCCTTTGCCTGCCGTTTTTGTACCTCTGCCTTTGATTTCCGGTTTTTAGACTTTTGTTTCCTGACTACTCTTTTGCTTTCCGTTTTTGTACTGTATATATTCTGATATCCTGGCTTTTTGACCTCACCCTTTGAAATAAAACTACGTTTCTGCTTATCCCTGTCTGCTATTGGGTTTTCTGAGTCCAGACGTAACACCTACAGTGCAATTCGGCTAGGTATACATCCGCGCTAAAATATCAAGGTGAAAGTCATCATAGCTTGCGTAGTATAGACCCAGCTCCCAACCCAACTTTGAGAATAGATTAACGGCGATATTTTTTTTATCGCCCGATAAGAGTCTCACGCTAACGCAGCACGTTAACGCCGATAACGGCCCACCACTAAAAAAAAGATACCACATGGTTTGACCTCCCCCACTGTGTCAGTTCATATTACTAATACAAACGAATAGTACATCAACAGCTACCAAAGGAGATTGCGTAGTACCATTCAGATGTAGAACATTTGTAATAATAAGAGACTGTAATATTAATTTAGGACAATTTAAACTTACGACATAGCTGAAAATCATGGCTGACATTGATAAATATGAATGATAAATATTCCTAATAGATCATCTGTGGCACATTTGTCCCTTTTTAGTTTTATGTATAGGTCTCTTTGTATGGACATATTACGAATTATATTACGTACCTATGTATTGCATTGTTGAAAATGAGCTCAATAGTTATGTAAAAACTGTAAAATGCGTGAAATGTAAAAACTGCAATGTTGATCAATGTGCACTGTACCCATTAAATCAATTGCATATAAAGTTAAATTGTGTATAAGTTTAACCACCGACTAAAAAGTCTGACCATACGGTCAGACTTACCAAATTTATACACCTGCTTTATAATTTATTTTCAGATGAACGTTAAACTTGTTTCCTAAGTATGTATTCACTCACCTTGCACCCATTCTCATCGAGAAAATGTCAATTTGCTTGTGTTAAGCATGCCCAAAAATACTGTCACTGGACTTCAATTACAAAGAATTCTGAAATGAAAGCACTCCTGAAATCAAGAGAGAGCTTATCTGTATTTGCAGTAAGATATCACCATACGTCTTCACATTAAAGCTGAAAGATATTTGCAAAGAAAAATACTTAAATGAGTGGTAAACAAAACATCATGTGTGAGTCCATATTTTGGGATTGTTTGCCATAGGTGCATCTGAAACTGATTGAATTATACACCCAGCAAAGAAAGGTATCAAGAAAGTATTGTTTTGGTATCAGTATTAAATCCCAGGTATCGTTATGGGGACTGGTGTCAAAGAAGTTTGAACGATATCCAGCCCTACATAGGCCAAACCTTAGGCTTACCAAAATCAACTGTTTGGAATATCATTAAGAAGAAGGAGAACACTGATGAAGCCAGTAATAGCAAAGGGCGTGGTAGGCCAAGGAAGACTTTCTTCATCATAATGAAGAAAAAGCCCCAAACACCTGTCCAACAGATCAGAAACACTCTTCAGGAGGCGCTGGATGTGTCAGTGAATAGTGTCCGCAGAAGACTTCACGAACAGCACTACAGAGACAACAGCGCAAGATGCAAACCCCATGGTTAGCCACAAAAACTGGATGGCCAGGTTACAGTTTGCAAAGAAGTACCTAAGTGTACAGAAACATCTTTTCTGTTCAAGTCAAGAAAATGCCTCCAAACTCATTGGACCGGCGCTTTATCCTACCGCAAGACAACGGTCCCAAACGTAGGCCTACTGCTAAAACCACAAAGGAGGTTTTCAAAGCCAAACACTGGAAAATTCTTGATTGGCAAATTCGGTCACCAGATCTGAATCCAACTGAACATGCATTTCATATGCTGAAGAGAAAACTTAGGGCAACTAGCCCCCCAAAACAAGCAGGAGCGGAAGACGGCTGCAGTGCAGGCAAGACAGAGCATAAGCAGAGACGTTAGACAGCACCTGGTCATGTCTATTGGTCACAGATTCCAAGCTGTCATTGCACGCAAATGATATGTGACAAAGTATTAAACATGACTACTCACATAACATTATTATGTCGCAAACATTATAGTGCCCTGAAATGGGAGGCTATGTATAAAAAGTGCTGTAATTTTTAGACAGTGAAACCAAATTGTCAAAATACCCTTTCATAAAAGCTGAGAATCTGCACTTGAACCACATGTGAATTTCTAGATTACAAAATGTAATGTAGAAATATGTATTTTTCAGAAACATTATGGAGTGCACTGTATATAGCACTCATTAAGCACTGCATGAAATTATAAAAATAACAAAAGAAATTGCACTAGACATTCCACATTTTTGTGAGTAAAGTGTGCAAACTCATGTGCCCAATGTGCATATCTAGCTCCCCTTTACTTGCGAATCCTTTAAGCACCAAACTCTGAATTCCCTTAAACTGCCGAGGTGTGCAATTTTGGAATTAAGTTGACTTTGTGCACACATATCTCAGCCCCTGTATAGGCCCCTAAGTGCACAAGCCCCCGATCCAGTAAATAATTGCTTACTTGCAAAATGCGTAAGTTCAAAATTATCACTAAGCTAGCTAGCGTTTGATATAGACCATACCTGTCAGATTCAAATCATTTATATATTTTTTAAATCAAAGCACTTATATATTATCTGTAGCTAGTTATAGTGCTAGCTGGCACCCATATGGTTTTTCACAAACGCGTAGGTGTGGGGGGGAATCAGTAAGACATGTCACTCCCAATATGTTCATATTAATTAATTTCTAGACTAGCTAGAATGGTTGTGAGACTTTAACCTTTGACTGTGCAAGACTAGGTGGTCCAGCAGTGTATCTCCCCCAAAGGTGAAATAAAACCTACTTCTATGATTTTTGATGGACATTCAATCAATGATTTATATGCATTTGTAAACCTTAAAATTACTTTTTAAGAGTTACTTTCCAAAGAATCGGACAGGTCCTCTGAGGTATGATAGACTTTAGGATGATGGACTTTTTTCTTAAACAGCAGTCTTTGGTCTTTGGTCCCGGATGTCCGCCAGGTCTGCTTGCTTTTGTTGTTCAGCATCTAATCGGTCAATTAAAGCGGTTCATTATGGAGCCGACTCACCGTGCATCATTTCTTGCGTCTAAATTGGTTAAGTAAAAAGAATAATCCTCCCGCATACATAATGCATCATTTTAAACCTTTGTGTTACAGACAATGAACCGGATCTCTCCTGAGAGATGATGCAGGCAGTGACATTTTAAACATTTGAAATAGTAAGTGGTTTTCCTCAGAATTGTATTTGTCTTCTGTTTTCTCTTCTGATAAGCTGAGGATATACTACTTAGGTAAGATAAGATTGGCCACTCGTCATCCATCTTTTTAGTACTACAACCCTAGTTAATATTAAGCATAGTGTGTGCCTCTTTTATCTGGAGAGAGAGAGACAACAAATGTTTAACTGTTTTTGGAAGACTCTACCTTTCACTTATGTAACATTTGTTAAGATATCTTTAAATTATTAACCCTGTCACTAAGGAATAATCATGTGTTGTGTTAAATTGCATTACACATTACTATGGTCTTTGGAATATAGAGGGTGTATTTTTACAAGTTTGCTGTTTCAGAAAGGTTAAGGGTTAAATGAAAATGTGGAACACATTTAAATAAAAAAATATAAATTTTATTCTAATGCAATATACAGTACATTATGTTTATTTCCACAATCATTGATGATACTTTAGCATACGTTTAAATTTGTCGCTAAGTTACGGATAATGTGTTGTACAACCATAAACCCCTTTCAATTACATAATTTCTGTAAATGGCTACTAAATGAGAAATCAAATTGAATGGGGCGTGATGGTTCAACGACATCTCTGGAAATACCTACAATACAAAGTAAAAAAGCTAAACTTGTTTGTTGTCAAATTATTTCAGCAGAAACTCTCACCAGCCTCTTCACCCCAAAGAATCAATGTCTGACATTAAACACTGATTATTTCTGCACAGAAACAACGAGAAAAAACTGAGAAATAGCCAGACATCTTAATTGTAAGGTCTATCTTGGTAAGCCCAGGCAAACTCCCTTCAAATAACATGAGAGACAGCCAACCTCACTGCAACCGCTACCCTCACTCCCACCCCAGCTTCGACCTACTTAATGTTTCATATACGCTATACACGCCACTTCCCACCTGTGTTTTCTGAGTGTTCTGAAAAGAAGAATACTGCAGCTGTCAAAAAAATGTGTTTGAAGGTGGGGGGGGGGGTGAAAGGTCAATTGCCCATGGACAGCGCTAGAGACTGGCCGTTTGAATTTCACATAACAGAAAATCATAGCATGCAGATTTATCTCCATTGGGCTTTTCAAAGAGCTTCCTTTCAGCAATGACAACAAAACGTAAACACAAATATTCTTAGAGTTTGCAAGTGCTGTGGCACATTACTCTCTAGAGTACTTAATTATAATTGTTTTTATGAGATAGATACCTGCAGTTGTGGCATTTTGTGACAGAGAATTACTAGTTCTGGCTCATTAAATGCCTCTGTTTTAGGGTGCAGAGAGCACCCATAGGGATAGATTCAGCTTGAGCAATCTACAGGACACCAGTATTAAACCACAAAATAATAAAATGATAAAACATTTTCAATTGATTAGGCTCACAATTCTGCTTCTAGCATGGTAACTGGTGGTTAGAAGAAAAGTTGTAAGTAAAAATGTAAAGAACCTTAAGGGCATCTAAGAGTCACAATCTCTTTGTTGACTCAAGTGATTCTTGTTTTCTTCACTCAATGCACGTGAATCACCTTTGATCTGTTGGATTCTTGGTAACTGAATTTCACAGAGAAAAACATGGGGCTCCATCATGGTGATCTTAGTGCTTGGTCTAAATGCATGGCGTAAAGTCTATTTAGGGCGTGTCCAAGTCTACTTTTGGTAGTTTGCATGGGCTGAACTTAGTCTCTTCATTAATTATAGGTGTGTCTTGGGCGTAACATGCAATAAACCAATCAAAATGTCATATCCCATTCCCTTTAAAAGCCTGCTTTTCCACCTTGACGGATTGCTTATATAATGGCGAAACAGACATGCTCGTGCGTGTGTAGTGTGAGCAAAAAATAGGCTATATGCATCAATAGTATGATCAATATTATTCGGACTAACCATTATGAAGCATTTTAATATACGCAATAGGCTAATAATCTTTAACATTGGCATGGATTCCCGGTAATTCCCGACAGGGCTGTTATTTCAGAAAATAGGCTATATTCTGTAAAATTTTAATAAAAGCACCTGCAACAGCTGAGAATAAGCTACCAGAATATGGCTTCAGTCTCACTTTAGATGACGCCAAATTAGCATGCTTGTTTAACAAATTTCGTTTGATTATGCAATGAAGCATTGTCCAACATCAATTCCATGAGCCTGTTCTCATGGAGTTCTCGAAGTTCAAGCTTCATCCAAAGTTAATTATGTGCATTATAATATTGATTAATAACATACATACCGTTATTTTGCCTTAATGATGACGCTAGTAAATACACTAAAGCTGTCAGGTTGAGAACCCTTAGGTTCACGCATATTTTCCCTTGTTTTTATAATGTCCTGCTTATGGAAATGTAAGCAACCTGTTTTACTGGTAGCGTAGGCTATTGCTTTAAAATAATTACGGTAAGTCCACTTTCCTAAGAATACCGTAAAAGGTGTGACTTACAGCAGGGGAAACAGACCTGCATGAAGTTAAAGCGCAGATCCAGAGAACGGTATTAAAATTAACTGTGAATTAATTGCGTAATATGCTGCAAATTTGTCGACCCTGCTCTGTGCACTCTCAAAGCTTCGCCTGCACACCCGCTCAAAATGCACAGCGTGACAATTGTGCCACAATTTCAGCCAATCAGAGATTTATGATTGGCTGGCAGATCACTGGTTAGAATAGGAAGAAGAAGAAGTGGATAGTTTGAAGAAAAATGTCGTCTGAGCGGCCACACCAAAACAGCCCACGATAGCCACATGTGAGTAATTAATATATCTTTGATTGCATAATTATTTTTAATTAAACTTAATGGAATCGAGTTTTTAGTCTGTGCCTAATTAGTTTGCTCGCTAACTATCTTGGTATCGCCCATGGCCAGAGCTATGTATGGCTCTGTTTTTCTGAGTAGACAGACTTAGCTAATATTGGCAAGTATGGGAGTTGTGCAGTGATCGGACAGAATGTGCTATATCTCATTGCTTTACGTATGGCAGATTGTAATTTGTACAGAAGTCTCTCCATAAACTGCTGTCTCAGCATATCCTGTTGGATATATAGAGGTCAAATTATTAAGGTCCTAAAAAAAAAGCACACTAGTGGTTAAATGTGTCTTAAAGAGTGTGCTGGCAATATTATATGTAGTGGGGAGATGAAGCTAAATCATTTTAGATAAATGGTTATGTGATGTGGAAGCTATTTAGTTGGCTGGCTAGTAGAAACTTGAAACTGTTAGAAACTGTCCTCATAGAAACAAGTTGCATCCCATCATAGCCTACCACTAAGTATGGTTTAAAATGAGATATAGCACATTCTGTCCAACAAAATCTTTTTAATTTAAAAGATGTCACAGAAGATATTCAGTTTGCCTTAGCTAACTAGTGAGATATCTAGTTAGCTTGCTTTTTTATTTTATCTTTTTTTAATGATTTTATACTTTTATTTTTTATATATTTCTCCTCAATTTAGTAGTGTCCAATTCCCAATTCACGTTTCAAAAAATCTCTTTGTGCGCTTAAAATATCCTCTGGCACAATTGTAAAGCTGTGCATGTTGAGCGAGTGTGCAGGCAAAGCTTTGAGAGCGCACAGAGCAGGGATGTTGAGAGAGGGCAAGTGAGACATTGTGCACGCAGAACTACATCGAGTCAACAAGAGCTCAGAATTCTGTGCATATGTGGACATTAGCAGACAAGCAAGTAAACTTTTATTGAGTACAAAATATATTTTTGTTTGCTAAAAATTAATTATGCTTCTCTCCAAAATTAAGTTAATGCGCCCACAAAAAATGTATTTTGGCACACAAAAAAACTACATATATTAACAGACCAAAAACCCCAAAGCTCTCTCTAATGATGACTACACTGCACTTTGCGACTAACTATTTTCTTGTATCTATCTCTGGCACATGCTTGGTTGGAGGCCAGTCATTTTCTATGTACAAAAAACTTGCTGACAACATTAGGCGGGTAAACTGCTATTTTTTCTACCACATTTTTTTAAATGTTCGACCGATGTGAAAAATAGCACTACATTGTTACAAACACCAAAAGCATACCTAACTGCAGTGGGGAGGCCCATTTGCGATTAAGCTATGACCAAAACAATGCAAACAGCATAGCCCGCATCTTCCATAATTGCATTTCCCGTTTCTGGTCCTTGGCGGATATGCTTGAGCCCTGAACGTTGCAAAATAGTGCCTGTTTATTTTACTTTTATCTGTCGGGGTAATTTTTGAGGGGCTGAAGTGTGCAGAAAGGGACTCAGTACTCAGTACAGACCTGCATATTCAGCGAGTGAGTGCCTTGGGCAGCTGCCAGAATAGCAAAGCATGCTTACAACGGATAGCAGAGCACAACCGGAGGACTCGTTATCGTTTAATCCCAGAGCCAGTATAAACCACAGTTATAAATGAAGAGCCTGCTAATTAACCAATTAAAAAGAATTCCAATAGCCTAATGATATTGAGGATTTTTTATTTCGCCTCCTTGATTTACCCACCATTAGAAGCCTGCAACTGCAAAAACAGGAACAACAAATCGTGGTCACATTTGTTAATCAAATGCAATCTTACAAAATGTTGACAGATGGGGATTTTAGAAGGACATATGGAGAACTAAGTCCTGAAATTTGTGTGGAAGTTGGGGTTGAAGATGGGGTTTACAGAAATATTTTGCGGGAGAAAATCACAACCACATGGCAACACTGTCTAGAGATATTCAATTTCCCTGGTTTTTTAATTGATGAGCTTCCTTTTGTGAAATGTCTACAACCATCAAACTGTGACTGCTATATAAGTAGCAACAGAGACATATCTTTCTAAAAATCATTTGTTGAAATGAAAGACAAATCACTACCTAAGAGGACTAGGCCTACATAGTTAAATAAACTGAGTTAACTAATCTTTATTATTACTTATTTAAAATTGACCATTATTAATTTTTGATGATGCTGCCTGTCTTGTGATTTACACAAGATGGTTACATCTAAATTAATTTTCCATAAGATCATTTTTAGGGCTGTCAACTGAACAAAATTTCAATGTGACTATTAGATTTGACTATTAGATTTGCAGTACATAATTTGAATATGTACTGAAAAATTTGCTAAATTATTGCATTGCAATAAATAACACTATAGGATACTTTAGGTGCAGTTATGTACAGTGGTGCCGCCAAGGGGGGGCCACGGGCACCCTGACACAATCGCTGGTCCCCCTACTGCCCCCCTCCCCCCTCGCGAGTCGCATATGCATAATATGCTGCTATCTGATATTTTACATTAGGTACTATTCATTTAAATCAATAATTATGTATTTAATAGTAGTTCATGCATGTGAAATAAAATAACAAATGCATAGCCAGCCAGCTGCTTATGACCGTCCGTCACTGCGCTGCTGCTGCACAGCGCACTGCCAGGAGACTGGGCGCAAATAGGCCCCACCCATCACGGGGGGAAAACACGTCCCGCTGGTGCCTTCTTTCGATCCGTTAGCTAACAGCATAAAAAGGCCTAAAAGTTGTTGTTTGGTGGGATGCACTACAAACAAGGCAAAAAACCTAGAATTGCAGTTTTATAAGATTCAGAACCGCAAAACGGAGCCCATACTAATATTTCCCAACTAATATTGCTGTAAGAAACGCTAAAACCTTTTGACCGTATGCAAATGGTTTGTAGTGGAATGTGGATAAATCAGAGTGCTATAACGTTACAGTATTATATTTGCAAGTGCAAAATATTATCATCCACTAACAAAAAAGTTTGTTGTATGTGTGTAGATTCCGCCGGCTTTTCGCCATTTCGCCAACGTCCCATATAGTCGACATTTCCACAGCGTGGAACCCTGAAAGTGATCCATCCATATCTACTGCATATCTGGCAGCAGAGTGATGGTTTGAGGCCCGTTTGATACCTCAGACTCTTGTTGACTTACAGCCATTTTACCAATCATGTGTTCCATACTGTTCCAGTGTAATTTACAGCTAAATCTAGTCCCACCCCCCAATTCCCATAGAGATCCATTCAAATGCAGAGACAGTTTCTAGTATCACTTGTAAGAGTACCAGAAAATAAGATGTTTTTATCTTTTGATGTTGTTGGGTCACAGACATCAGGATTCAGGAAGTCATGGCATACAAAGCATATGCAACCAAATATAAAAGAAATTAAAGACACAGTCAACTTAGTGTATGTAAACTTCTGACCCACTGGAATTGTGAGATAGTGAATTAAAGAAGTAATGTGTCTGTAAACAATTGTTGAAAAAATTACTTGTGTCATGCACAAAGTAGATGTCCTAACTGACTTGCCAACACTATAGTTTGCTAACATGAAATCTGTGGAGTGGTTAAAAATTAGTTTTAATGACTTCAACCTAAGTGTATGTAATCTTCCAACTTCAACTGTATATACTGTATGTGACTATTCTGAAATAAATGTATTCTATTGCAAATTTCTGAATGATACAGGTTCTTCTTCAATGATAATTTTAAACCATGGATGTGCAGGGAATATTTTTTGAGATATTGACATTTAAATAAAACCAGCAGAAACCAGGTGGAAATTGCCTCTGAAGGGCCAAAGTAAATTGAGTTAAATGGACTTGCTACGGAAAAATAGTGACACTTAGAAACTCCTTTTTCAGCAGAGTTGTTACAAAATGTCAACCAATAAATTTAAAACAGAGAGTTTGTGATTTCCACAAATAGTTTGGCTGCAGGAGCAACGAATGTCTCAGTTGAGCAAAATCTTGCCGCCGCTGGCATGGTCACTAGGCATCTGCGCAAAGGGTTTTAGATGGGGATCCCTTCAATGTACCATCACTGACAGCATGGCGAGAGCCATACCTAACTTACTGTGAACTCATATCCTTATAGTACATTTCATTAATAGCTTTTAATTACCCTGTCATTGGCATACAGGTTTTATTCATTATGACATTAGCCAACAGTTTACAGCATTTTTGTAGTTGTGTATTCTTGTTAGGTGGATTCTCTTCCTAACAGTTGTCAATTATAGACAGGCAATTATTTTGCTGCATCTTATTACATACTTACTAACTACTGCATCTTTTGAAAAGCCAATTTTAGATCCCAATTATAACTTGTTTTGTTATTATTTATGAACTTATAAAGTGATTAAAATGAGAGGCTGTTTTTCTTAAAATAAGGCTAGAGTAATGCAAATAACCATTCCGATATATGTGTTTCAAATTAAATGTTTATAATTCCACTTCATTCTGAGGAACCCCCATTCCCATTGGATTTGTATCTCTGAGGTTCTACAGATGTAGGGGTAGAAGGGAGCAGGTCATGTCAGGGATTAGCAACTGTAAGGTCTGTATATTTTGCTGTCCAATTTCAGTTATCTATACTCTTGCCTGTCTTGAACCATCAGCAACCAGCATGACAGAGCATTATAAAATGCAATTGTATATAATGACTTATCAATTAGATAAGTCCGTGCTCTTTATATAATGCAGCTTTTAAAATAATTTATCTGCTATTATAACTAATGACTAATGATATGTGTTAAGTTACGAGTTACGAGTTAGGAGTTTGGTGCTTTGAAAGCACAACAATTACAATGCCAATGTACATTCACTAGAAAACTGTCATTTTCTTTCATTTAAGCAACTTATTTAAGCTATTTCCACGTCGGGTTTCTATCCGAATAAAGATACACATAATTTTGCTAATTGAGCAGATACAGATAGTGTCATCTGTGCACACCCCTAATATGTACCGATGTCACCACTGTTCTCATTGCAACTTTACATGCCTGTAGGTGTTACTCTGTACTTGCAACACATTAAGTTGTGCAAAAAAGAGCAGCGCATAGAAACGCGAAATAGGCCAACAATCACATGACTTCAGTGCAAAGTGCCCTGAGGCCTTTAATCCCCTAATTCACAAATGTGTTTTTCTTTTTATCTGACTAAGCTTAAAAGCCAGCATCTATCAAGCTGGAATACCCAGGCACTGGAACATGAACATTGAATTTCAGTCCTCGGAACATCTAAACCACCAGGGACTAATCAATAGGCCTCTGGCCTTCATTTAGATTTGGGTCATAATGTAACGGCTTCATGTTCATAATGTTATGTTCATGTATGCAGGGAAACTTTCTGACTCTAGAGAGGCTGCTTGATTCACTTGAAAAGGTGGTCTTTCTTTTCTGTGCAAAGGATTGCTGATTAATACTGATTAATCAAATGAAGACATGAACTGTTTTAGATTGTGTTTTTTGAGAATAATACTGATAGTAGTATTAGTAATAGTACTATTAATAATATAATATTCCCAAAAACCCCAAAAATTTGATTAGGTTTGTGAGATACGATCAAGATTAAAATATCTATAAAAACTTCAGCCGTTAGGTACATAGTATTTTGGTGCATGATACACTGCTGGCAGAATTAAGTCAATTATAATTAGTTGGTCACTAATAGTAATGATCACGTTTGCCCACAAGGTCTTCCTGAACTACACTTGCATTTCCGGATTTTCATGGTAGATTTTACAAGGGGTTGTGCCGTGTTCACTATGTCACACATGCATTAGACTCATTGAGAGATTTTTTTAAAGTATATGTTAATGAGTTAAAGAAAATTGTATATGGGAAACACCTGTATCCTTTAAAAGCAGGATATACCAGGTGTTAATCAGCGTATGCTTAAGAAGCCTTTCTGACACCGTTATCTTTCTGGTATTTAGCAGACACTTATCCAGAGCGACTGACACAGGTTGCCCTTATTTACATACATTTTATACAGGTGGATATTTTTTACGGGAGAAATTCAGCTTAAGTACCTTGATCAAGAGTACAACGGTACTGCCCTAGCTGAAAATCAAACCTAGAACCTTTGAGTTATAATCTAAGTGGCTTAACCAACCATTATAATACAGTACTGCCAGGGGTGGACAGTAAACATGTCAAAGGTTAACAGACAGTCTCTGGAGCAAACGTCGCCATGGACATACTTACGCTCACACGAGTCACCTTTCTGGTGAAATCCTGCTTTGCAGACACATTTTCCAATGGGCACAAGCCACTCCCCCTCAGTGCTGCAGTGCATCTTGGGAGATGTTTTTGCCTCTCCCTCTGCACCACTAACGCATGTACCTTCCACCTCCACCAGGGAAGAGAAATCCGATCCAGTGACCGTGTCTGGAAAAATGGCCAAATTCTCGATGATCGACCAGCACTTCTTATAATACACCTTGACAGACACTAGGGCTATGCAGGCCCCAACGTCCTGAAAGGCCAGGTAAAATCCTCGCCGGGACAGGGGGCCAATAACACGCAGCTCTGTGTTCAGCTTCATTTTCCTTTCTCCCAAGTCTCCCTGGGTGAAGCTCTCATCAGCAGCAATGGTGTCAATTTTCACATACTGAGTCTCCCCTATTTCCCTGCCCACCTCGGACTCTGTTTCCCGGTAGTAAAGGTTGAAAGTCTCCTTGCATGTCCCCACAACACCTGGTAGGCTGTTGCAATCCCTTAAGGTGAATTTCAATTCCACAAATATCCTTTGGGCCGCTCCTTTTGCGATCCAGCTAGTCCGCAGCCAGTTGTTCTGATTGGGCTCCATAACTTGGCAGACCTGGTAAGTCCGGATTGGGGTGTAGTTTTCATCCAGCCCGCTTATCTCCTCCCACTGAAAAGCAAAGGCGGTAGTTTGCCACCAGACTACATATTACACTTCAGCTAATGGGAACCACCCAACACAAGGTCAATGTGGGGAGAAAATTGCCATAAAATGGTTATCTAAGCTGATTAAAAATTGTTATTTTGATCCTGTTACCCTTCCCATCAGACATGCAAACACATTTTGTAGACAGATTTTAATTATTTTAGCTTTGGTGCCACTTCTGCAGCATTTATTTAGAAAGAAGCACTACACAATGGTTTCTCTCTGACATGGAGTCAGGGAGTCTTTGAAAAAAACTCTGAAAGGATGTCAGCTTGTGTGGTCAATCACTTCTTGACCTGTAGCAAATCAATATAAAAATACAGACCTGGGTCATATTCATATTTTAAATACTTTCAAACTTTTTAAATATCTGTAAAAACGTAAAGCACTCCTGCAGACCCCTGAAAGCAAAACATGTGATTAAATAAATAAAATAAAATCATAATTCTGCTCTTAATTTTGGTGAAAAGAGATTTATATTTTCAAACTGTCAGTAATCAACTGGACTTTTACTTGTGTCTAATGGGTTAGTATTTCATATATAGACCAGGGATACTCAAATCTGGACCTCAAGGACAGTTGTAGTGCCGGTTTTCTCTTCTGCCTGATTGTTCATAGTCCAATAATGTCACTGATTGGCCAGAGATTACACTCACCTGGTGCGTCCCTGATTAGAGGGGAGGAATGAAAACAAGCAGCACTACTCGCCCCAAGGCCGGATTTGAGTATCCCTGCTATAGACATTAGAGAACTTACCCCACTTGGAGGAGATGAAATCCACTCCAGGTCTGTTTGTTGGGCTTTAGAATCCAAAAGGGTTACTGTTGTTACAAAAGAGTTGAATTTATTAATACATTATATAAGTAAAACACACACACACACACAGCATATATATATATATATATAATCACCATTAAATGTATAATGCAGTTGCAGTAATTTAAGGAAATACACTAGACCTTAATGATAAGACGCTATCGTAACATGCATGTTTTGCCCGGTACTATTTAGGAAAATGACAAATTGTAACCAGAGGCGCACAGTTGATAAGGTTAGGACGACATGATAGCTAATGCTATTTGCTACTAATGATATAGGCTATATTCTGGTAGCTTCTATAGATATTTTGTCGGTTTTCCTAATGTCAATCCTCATGAAATCCACACGCAGTGATGCAGTAGCCTATGTTTGCCTGCATTTTACGTACTGCTGTTTGCCGTACATGTGGCTCCTACATCACATCAAAGGTAATGGTTCACCTATGGTTCATATAATGGACACTTCAGTACATCGACCTGGAGAAGAGGAAACCAGCGCAGTTTTATCAGAAATGTAACTTTCTTGTATTAAGGTTTAGTGCCTGATGGTTACTTTTAGTAACGTAGCTATTTTCCTTTAAAAACATCAGGAAAAGAAAAACATATCAATTTATTTAAAACAAATAATGGGTAATATCGAGAACCTAGAGCACGTGCAGACTTTCAATAATGTGCAAAAGCATATACGCCTCCTGCCTTAATTTATCGTCATTGCTCCCATCTGAAATCTAGAAAGCCTTTACATAGCCAATCGCCAAAATTTTATAAATTCGTTAGCTGTAAAGTGATTTTTCCGAGAGATTACTAATAGCCTGAATAGCCTTTGCGCACAATTTGATAAATAAACAAACAAAATAAAAAACGTAGCCTCTAATGTCACGAGTTAAATACATAGGCAACTCAATATTAAAGTTCAACGTGTCTCTCTTTACCAGGCATGTTGTTTCATGGATACCATTGAGAATAATTCGATTTTCCTTGTCTCACTAAATAGTCCTAACTGAACCTAAAATTTGCTTCCCCTTAACTCGCACAACTCCATTGGGCTGCCGCTCATTTCCTCACGGTGAACGGTGTTTTAAAAATTACTCTGCATTTTTGAAAGTCCAAATGTCGAGTAGTTGAGCCCGCATTGGCTATGAAATATTTCGATTTCATAAAAATAATATAAATTATGACGTCGCATTACCGCATGTGATAAACTATTAGTGTACCCAGACAACAGTGACATTTTCACAAATAATCATACACGAACGCATCAAATGAACTCCAAGCGATTTTGGCTTAGTTGCAATAATTCATTGTTAAATGTAGCCTACTTTACTGTACAGTAGCTAGGCTGCGTAGGCTATCTCATCAACTCATAATAAATGTAACTCCGAATTCACAGGACAAATAGCAGATATAACAACCTTGCAAACTTTGCCTGACATGATCTTTCCATTCCAATGATTTGGGCTGATGGGTAGTAGCCTATGCTTTAGCAAGTGCCATAAGTTACTTATTTTGCATAGCCACTTATTTCAACAGTAATTCTATAAAATCGTTCAGCATTTTTTTTTTCAAATGACAGATACACCGGAAAACCGGTCTACATTATGTTGCATCAGGGAATACGTGTCTCTATAAATAAACAAATACTTGTCGCATAATAATAATAATAAAGTAGTAATTTAGGTAGACGCCCTAACAGTGCATAAAGTAGCACAATTATGTGGCTTTTGTGTCACTTTATCACACCGCAGTCAGATTTCTGCATGACCGTGGGAAAGGACGCGGGAGAAGGGAACAAGTTTATCCCTTACCTTCTTTCATGTTTTGTGCTATCCCCATGCTCGCCTGACGACATACATAAAGGCAAAATGCAATCCACAGACGGGGAATCGGTATCGAAATCATGGCGCAACTGGAAATTGGCTATACGTGCTTTTTCCACAGCGCTTCCTTGCCATTGACGGCGCTGTAGCAGGACTGGATTTGCGCGTCTCCTCCTCTCTCTCAAATAGCATCGACAGCTGCGGGGCGGAGACTGTAACATCGGCGATGTCAGTCAACAGGAATGATGAGTGGAAGGGCTTCCACGCCACGCTCTCGCATTATCTCGGTGCACTCAATGCAAAGCAGAGGTAGACCTCGGTGTTATGAAGGTGCGAATGGATCTGTTAAGGTATCCTATACAGGCAGCGTCTTCGCAACCCCACACAGAGAAACAAATAAATATAAAATTAACTCACTTTAAGTATCCTGAAACATTAAAACTGATTTATATATCCAGTATAAACACTAAAAATACAAACGTAAAATTTCCAGGCTACTGTCCACTCATTGTCCTTGTGTATAGGCTAAACATTTTACACGATTTCATGTTATTGTACGGTCAAAACATGATGCATTGCATGGCAGAAATTATTAGGAAAGGTTTATGTATTTTAAATTACACCAATTTAGTTTAATCAATGACAGTATAGGTTCCTCTGAGAAATTAAACCCTTTGTTTTTTTATTCCAACATCCAACATTGTTTTGGATTTATTTTTTCTTGTGAATATGTTTTTATATTCTGATTATGCAGGAACTTTCAGGCTGCAAAACATAACCTACCTGTCTCTGTCTCCCTGACTGTTTGCTCTATCATCTCTTGAATATAGTGCACAATTAAATCATTTGTATTTTTTATTATTGCATATGTATTTCAAACCGCTATAATGACTGAACATGCTCAAAGACCAGATTCCATCTATATTTGTGCTTCATTTTATTTAAAAGTAAATCCGGCTGTTGTTTTTTCTTCACTGCTTTGTGAGTTAATTTGATTGATTGATTAAACTGTTGAATTGATGAAACATCTGAAGAACAAGAATCCCATCTATTAACTAAATCATTTTATTACCAAGGTGCCAAAGTGTGAATCTATATATAGCATCATATAACAGTTATTGTTATTATTTTATCTCGGGCTATGACTGGAGAAAACTGTTGCAATCAATAGTGTCCCTCTCCCACCTGAAAACTATCTCTGCCTCTGTCTTTCTTGAACTTAGTGACAAAGCTCATTGCCTGTGTCCCTCTTCAACTCGGTCACTGTCTCACTGCCTGTGTTCGTCTCTAAATCATTGTTTTCTCATATGCTTCATTTGCTGGGGGACAAACCAGAGTGCATTTGTCATTTGAGATTTTTTATCGCTAGTTTTATTTCATGCTATGAATGAATATGGGGGGGGGGGAGACTATGTACAAAAGGTTTTATCATTTCTAAAGGGTTCATCCGATATGGATGAAAATACCCTCAAATTAAAGCTGACAGTCTGCACTTCAACCTCATTGTCATTGTATCCTTTCAAACTCAAAGTGCTAGAGTACACTAACCAAAATAACAATAAATGTGTTGCTGTCCAATGAATTACGGTGCTCACTGTATACGTTCATATGTGCGCATAAAAGTACTTCATAGTTGTATTTGGATGTGTATCCAAATATGGTATGTGGATTTGGTAATGCCAGAATACAATTACATTACATTAATTAAGACAATTACATCAAATATTAAAATGAATAAATATCTGGTTCAGAGGAATTGAAAAATGTGTGGTATGAATTACTGAACTGTTGTTATGAATTAACCATTTTTTCAAACCAAGTAATTTTTTACCAAGTAATTACTTGGTACGACAACACAGAAAACTTAAAGGAAAGGAATGTTGAAGTTGTATTATCTATGGTAAAACTTATAAAAATAGGCTAATATCCATGAAAAGATCGTTATTTGTGTTCTATTACAACAGATTGTTTTGTTTAATTTAAGCTGAATCTGTGCCGTCTTAAAATACTCCAAACAGCTACATAAAAACCATGAAATATTTAGCAGAATACATTGCTGTATGTCTGTGCAAGATTGTAAATGTGTTGCAATGCATTGTTTGAACTGAAATACATTGCAATATATTTGGTAAGGACTGTAGATGTACCACAATCCATTTGGAATACATTTAGTTTAAACTGAAATACATTGCAATATATTTGGTAAGGACTGTAAATGTACTGCAATCCATTTGGAATACATTTAGTTTAAACTGAAATACATTGGAATACATTTATTTATTTATTCCATATGGGCCAATACAAGCAGACTATAAAGAGAAGGGCAAACTATAAATCCTTTTAGGAAAAAATTGTGGAATTTGGGGAGTGATGAAAATGAAAATTGCATTATAGTTACGTATGGTGCCACTCTGAAAGTAACTGGCCACAAAATGACTGAGTCTCTGTCATAAGTCCCCTGAAGGAACAATATTATAGGGTTTTAATAGTGACTCAGAGCTCTTGCATACTGCGAGGTGTCTGTTCGGATGTGCAAATCCAGATCTTTTAACAGATCGGTGATATGGAACGCATGGCCCCATATGAGCTCTTCAGAGCTAAAAACAGAGTGTTTCTCCCTTTTCTGCTGCGGGAAAACTCCAGCTTCATTCGCAAAAAGTTTCCAGCAGGTTTATTGATATAATCATGCACTCATGCACTTGGCTGCATCTGTCACAGCCAGATGGAGGTTGGAAGGCGTGAAGCTATAAGCCGTTAATAGAGCAATCCCCCCCCCCCCCCCCAAAAAAAAAACCCCACTCCCTTGCTATGGCTGGGGGCAGAGGAGACGACCCATTCATATTCATGTCTTGGGTGTCAGTTAATTTGGTTTAAAAAATGTGGGTATGATGTATGTCATGAAGGTAATCATTCATAGAGGGTGCTCTGCTCTGATCAAGAAGTTCAAATAGTATCTGAGGCTTTCTCAGCTTAATTAAAATACCTTGCCTATCTGACTTGTACAGCATGTGACTTCTTAGGTTTTGTAAGGAAATTAGGCTTGTCAATGCGTCATTAAGAGCTCTAAATCTGTTTATGTATTCAGTATACCATTTGAAACAACTTAATTTCGGTACTTTACCTGTCATGGTAAGCATCGTGTTTAACAAATATTAATAAGGCTAAAATATAACATGCAAAACATTTTTGTTGTCTTTTTTTTTTTACAATTATTGACATTTTTCCAATGCCCATGGTGTTGGTTCAAAACTCTATGCTATAGTGCTGTCTTAGTAAACTGGAAACATTTAGCCATTTTGTTCTTCTCCTGAGAATAAAATTTTCTTGGAAATACATAGTTCTGTAAAATGTGTGTCACATAATTTAAAAAAAAATTTCCTGATAGCAAATCCTTAGACTAGGGGCATGTTCGCCGATTTTGTCGGTGCCAAAATACACTCAAATAGGTCAACATATAATTTTCAAAACAATGAAAATCTTTTTTTTTAAATGTAGGAATTTAAAAAAAAGCAAAATCTGTTTCTGGGTGCGAGTGGGATTTCTGGAATTACATCCTGCAAAAACAGAAAAACTACTTGTTTGGTAGTTCGGTCACTAACCTCGGTCTACATGGTTTTGGTGGTGCAATACGGGGTGTGGTTAGTATTGCCACATTACGACCTAAAGACCGATGATAGTGGGAGACTCTGGCTGGCTTTTAGTTTGCCGGTATCTAACTGGCTAAGTGGAGCTCCAGCCACTTAGGGTCAGTTTGTCATGTTAAACTGTGTTTTACCATAGATCTTATCGTCTATGGTGTTTTTGTTCTAATTGGTACTTATAGTGACAAACCTACTGCATATAGTCTTGGGGCTTTTTATCTTGCCATGTGTGGTTTGGGACCTGTTCTGGTGGAGTGGAGGTCATATCGGTGCCACATGAAGTGGTTCGTTTTTTTTTTCACTGAATACTCAGTGTAAGTTATTTATTTTACCTACAATATTTTACAATATATATAAAAGTATTGCACGAGTCCCATAAAGCAGCATAAGCATGCCGTCTCAGAGTTCCTGCAAGCTGTTCAGAAAGAGAGAGTGTGGGTGCGTCTCAATATTCTTCACTCCCCACCTCCTTTCCTCCACTCCCCCACTACCACTCCTCTACTACCCGGAAGTATGCAAAACTGTCTGAATGTTTCGAGTACAAGTATTTGCATGTACAGTATACAATGCACCTGACATTGCAGTTTGCGTTGAGACATTCATTAATATGTAACCATTAATACGTCATTTAGATGTAATCAGCAACATTAGATTAAAACACAAAGATCCGTTTCCGGGGCACGGAGGAGAGGAGGTGGTAGTGAAGGAAAGAAGGGTGCATTTTTTGAGTATTGGGACGCACCGAGAGCATGACTATGGAACCCGCCTCTATTTAAAAGTCCTGCCCAGGTGCAGCCAATCACCATAATAATTACCTGGGAGAAAGATATGTAAAGAGAGTATAGGTAAAACATTTTTTTAAAAACCTTCTTATTGACATGCGCCACCCCCAAGATGAAGTGGTTATTTAGAGGCAATCTAATGTTCCTTAGTCTCAGTCAATCTAATGTAATCTCAGAAGATCTATGTAATATTTTAAATTTGATATTAAATACTGGATGATGATTGGTGGGGGGGGGGGGGCAAGCACCGCCCTTTTGTGTCAATGGCCACGCGCCACTGGCAGGCATCATCACAAATTAGTGACCTTTTGGTTGTACTTTCTGGTCAGTAATCCACCCTCCGCATACCCTTACCTGAACACATCCAGTAGCACCACTTGTGGTTGGGAGGATGTATCACTGGCCATTTTTGTATTTTTGCACAATCTTGTTTTTTTTCCACATTTTTCTGTGGGTTTTCTACTGTTTTTTTTATTATTGTAAAAGAATTACTGAATGTTTTTGTAGTAGAATCCACGTCTCTGCTTGTTTACTTAATTGAAGATGCTTGTTGTGGGTGTTAACCATGATCAATCTAATGGTGCTAACTATTTCTTTGGGTGCAATTCCCAAGGTGGCATAATCAGGTGGATTTACCACAGGTCTACAAAAAACTGGAACATTTGGCGTCATAATAAATAAATTTTCAGGGACAGAAAGTCAAAAAGAAGGATACTCAGAAAAAAAACCAGGATGGGTGGTCTGTAAAAAACATTTGGTGCTGTGCAAGTTTTGTGTTGAGTATTTTGCATTTTAACCTACCAAGACTATTTTTTAACAGTACGCTGGTGCATTGTGCTGTTTTGGTGTCTTACCAATGCAAACATTTGATATTGACCATATGGGGCAGATAAGCAATCACACAAGACTGTTTGATAGATGTTGAGAGAGAGAGACCATCTCTACACATGTCAAATATATGTATGTATCTTTTTTACAAAGAACTGTCACAAAGGCCCTGTACAGAGAAACAGAAGGAAAATTGTGCAAAAACCAGGCTACCCGATGGAAATAAATCTCAGGAGGAACCTGGCTAGAGAGGGAGCCCATTTTCCACGGGCTGGCCCGGTATAAC
The DNA here is from genome assembly GCA_022702515.1 of Ilyophis sp. 1 JC-2022. NCBI lineage: Eukaryota > Metazoa > Chordata > Actinopteri > Anguilliformes > Synaphobranchidae > Ilyophis > Ilyophis sp. 1 JC-2022. The sequence goes on along the minus strand of CM040406.1, from coordinate 19,537,459 downwards.
TAAGGTGGAATGGATGGTAACAAAATGTAATGAGGTATCACAGAAAATAGGTGTCAAGGCATGGGCTTGAAGCACAGGAGGGACAGGGCTGGAGCGGTCCAAATACACTGCTCAAAAAAATGAAGGGAACACTTAATCATCACAGTATAACACCAAGTCAATTAAACCAAACCGGTCATGCTGGATGATGTTGCAGGCAGCATAACATTCGCCACGGCGTCTCCAGACTCTTTCACGTCTGTCACATGTGTTCAGTGTGAACCTGCTCTCATCTGTGAAGAGAACGGGGCACCATTGGCGAATCTGCCAATTCTGGTGTTCTCTGGCAAATGCCAATCCAGCTGCATGGTGCTGGGCTGTGATCACAGGTCCCACTTCAGGACGTCGGGCCCTCATGCCACCCTCATGGAGTCTGTTTCTAACAGTTTGTGGTCAGAAACATTTTGTAAGGCTCTGGCAGTGCTCCTCCTGTTCCTCCTTGTACAAAGGAGCAGATACCGGTCCTGCCGCTGGGTTGTTGCCCTTCTACGGTCCTGTCCAGCTCTCCTCGTGTAATGGCCCGTCTCCCGGTATCTCCTCCACGCTCTTGAGACTGTGCTGGGAGACACAGCAAAGCTTCTTGCGACGGCATGTATGGATGTGCCATCCTGGAAGAGCTGGACTACCTGTGCAACCTGAATGGGCTGCAGGTACCGCCTCATGCTACCAGTAGTGACAATGGCACTAGCAAAATGCAAAACTAGAAAAAAATCAGTCAGGAAGGATAAGGAGAGAGAAATGGTCTGTGGCCACCACCTGCAAAACCATTTACTTTTTTGGGGGTTGTCTTGCTGTTGCCTCTCCTGTCCATCTGTTGTCACTTTCATTTGCACCAAAGCAGGTGAAATTGATTCACAATCGTTTACGCTTCCTAACTGGAAAGATCGATATCCCAGAAGTTTAATTGACTTGGTGTTATACTGTGTTGATTAAGTGTTTCCTTAATTTCTTTGAGCAGTGTATAAATATATGTATGTGCAGTTGAACATCAAAGATATAAAACCTGAACTTTCCCCCCCCCCCCCAATAGGCTACTCTTATTTTGTAGTCATAGACCAGTTTTAATTAACCAATCAGCAAACAGGATAAGCATCAGAACTGTTTTTTCCTGCTTTCTGAATATAATATTTCCTTTTCAGCCCGTTATCTTTGGTTTTCTTTGCTAACAGTTTGATTTCATTCAGGTCTTTCTTTATCTCAGAAAGCAGCATGGAGTTTATTAGTCAGGAACAGTGTGAAGGTAGGATACCTAATAGGATTACACAGTGTCATGCCCAAATTTGCACAAAAGAAAAAAAAACATGAATAAGTAATACGAAGACGCATGCAAACATGTAATACAGAATAGAGGCAGATGTGTTTCAGCTGCTGTACGTCTTTTTTGAGTAAACCTGTCCTCCTCACTGGAAAAGTGCAGTTGTAATGACCTTTAGTGGTCAAAGTGGGTCTAATATACAGTTTTATGTGTTTATGTGTATTTATTTGTGTTTTTTCTGTTGCATACATTTAAGGGCATCTACTGGCTAACAGTGCTAGGTGGGTGCTGGGAATAAACTATGCCCTGTTTTTGCAATAACACAGATAAGAATGATCATATACTGTATGGCATTTGAATATGTTAGAACCTCCTTTACTGGCGTGGACCCAAATGCAGGAATCGGAGACATTCCACAGGAGCATGTTTATTGAACACAAAGAGACTTCACAGGTGAGGGTCTGGAAGCGGGGTAGGGCTTGGAAGGACAGGCTGGTGCCGCGAGAACAGGAGTGGGACTGATGTGGTACAACAACCGGGGGGGGGGGGGGGGGGGGGGGGGGGGGTTGTAGCAGCAGGAGAATGGAGCGGCAGGACTGGAGCAAGCAGGCTGGCAGGATGCGGAGACAAAACTGAACAAGTGAACAAACAAGCAAGCAGTCAAGATACGGGTTTACACAGGCCGAGTACGAGTTAACATCTAGACAAAGAGTACGAACTGGCAATGATAGACAGAGAAGGGAGAATATATAGGCGGGTTAAATGAGGTAATTAATGACTAACACGTGAGAATGCGTGCGCTTAAAGGGTAACTACACTCTAGATCACATTTTGTTTAGCTGTAAACATGTTTGTATGCCGACCATAAAATGAAACTTATTCATCCATTCTGTTATTTCAACAATTCTGAAATACTATTGTATATCAGAAGAAACAGGTAGAAAAGTGTCTTGGTGCTGCACTCTTTAAAACGGTAAAAACCTTCCCGTTCCGCACTCTGCCCCCGCCCCAATCGTGATGTCAAGTTCGTAATCAATATCTAAGCAATGGTCATACACAGGAAATCCACAATCAAAGCACAGGTACCGAATCGAGAAGGCAGTCTCATAAACGGTGTCACAGGCAATGGTCAAAATCCAGGGAAAGCTGTCAGCGAGGGCAAAGGTACAGACAAACAGCAGGCAGGCTCGTAGTCAATGTCCGGGCGTGGGTCAGAACCAAAGTTCTACCGCGGAGCAGAAGTACCGTAGACAGCAGGCGATTCTCGTAGGTCAGGCAGGCAGTAGTCAAAAATACACAGGCAGGCAGTAAACAGTAGTCAGGGTACAGGCGTGGGTAATAACAGGAATCATGCTTGGAAATAAACACTCAAAAGTGCAAGACAGGTCAAGGCAACAATTTAGCGAGGAAGACAGGGAAACACTGGCTTAAATGCAGGTGCAGACAGGTGCAAACGCTTAGCTTGAGAACAGAGAGAAATTAGGAACAGCTTGGGAAAACGAGACAAAGATCATTAGTCAATTAGTCTGTTAGTAATTATCCCATCCTAGCGTTAGTAAATTAGTTAATTAGTAAATCACATGAGACATGGTTATCAAATTAGTGTTTTAGTAATTATCTGACTAGCATTAGTAAATTAGTAGATTAGTTAACAATAATCAAGAAGGAAGCAAAGCTGGAGACAGATAGAAAGAGAGAGAATGTGAGATTGCAGAAAACATGAACAAATGTGCACAAACAAGTGGGATTATGACACATAAATCATTCGTATTAGCAATTTTGCTCGTATTTTGGCATTCATTCATGTTTGCACTTATGAACAAATTTTACACCCGCTCAGGACCACACGTCCCACGTTTGTATATTCAGAATGCTGCTAAATGTATAGCTTCTGTGTGATAATTAGAATATGAATTTATTTTTATTTTGTTAAATTTACAAGACTAAATGTAGTCTTTGAAATACACGTTGCAAACGTAATAAATTACGATTGTAAAAAGCAAACACTTTAGATTACACCTATTCATCAATTGTAGGCTATGAAGCTATTTAATTTGACCCATAACGTAGGCTAATGAATGCTCCCAGTACTATTTTTTCAAAATTTCTAAAAATGTAAATGCTATATGACCTTAATTATGCTAATTAAAACACACATTTAACCAATGCATGATATTTGCTTACTTTGTTTATCAATACATGATATATGTTTACTATTATTAAGTAAACAAATAAATAATTGAAATCGTTTTACTAATTTAATAAAATTAATCTTCTTCCCTTTTTTGCCGGACACGTCTCCTCTTCCTTAACCCCTTTGCGCAGATGGCAGATTTAGTCAATTCTCATCTATTTAGGGGGTGCTAAGGCTTTATAACTCCAGGTGTGAGCATCACATTAACTTGGTAAACGGCTTAAATGAAACAAGACCGGTGTACCATTTATAGTATAAACTTAGATTTGTTTATTTTCATAATTTAAGTCAAAATAAAGTGCCACAAATGCAAGCAAAACTTTGTAAAAATGCAACAAAAAAAACTATTTCTTTAGTTTGCAACAAAATACTGAGAGCTACATAAGTGAAACAGGTAAATATATACATTTCCTGGATCATAATCTGAGGATGATATGCAGAACTACTAAAGGTCTATGATGCAAAATATAGGAAGTGTACCCTGTTTTCCATTAGTGTCTCCAAATCTGTCCAAATGGCTAAATTGTGTACTGCTCTACATAAAAAAGAGAGATATATTTAACTACAAATCAACAGTTTTGGCTCATAAAACTCACTTTTGCATAATTTTCAAGTGGGAATGACTATATTTTCATCAGTATAGGGGGGTCGATATCTATGGGTCCAAACCCCCTATGCAAAACATGTCATAAAATTAATAACATTTGTTTTATCCATTATAAAGAATATACATTTGCTTCTTCTGATGGATTAAGATAAAATATTGATATCACAGTGTTACATACACCTAAATATGTAGCCTAATCATTCACTCTTGTACCTCAATAAAACATCACTTTTCCCTGTACTCTACAGTATGTATACTTTTGCCCCGGGATTGCATTTCTCTGTAGTTTTTTTATATTTATAGTCATTTTGATTATCTATTGGTGGCGCTAGACATAAACCACCTTTTTTCCAAACAAAGTTTGCACACAAAAAAAAGATTAAGTGAAAACTCTTGCTGAGTGCTGACACATCTCCACCCCACGTGTGTATATCCTGGAGAAACACTTTAAACAGTGGATGAGTCAAATATTTGAATCAAAAATAGTTTTAGCTAAGCGGAATTTTGTAAGTGCTATTTGCGTGTGATTATCTCAACTCTGAATCTGGCCCATAGAATGTATCTTGTACGCCACGACTATTTTATTTTCCCCAATTATATTGTTTAGTAATAGTGAGTTATTTGTGTCATTTTGAGAATCAATGAAACATTATTAGTTTCATTATTATTTTAATGCTAGCCTTTTTGCATCAGAGCTTGATATTGATAAAGCATAATTGCATATGCTATTTCAGATTTCATATGGGTTTGCTTGCCTGTCGTAGACCTGTTGGCTGTGAAGCATCACAAGTGCATCGATGAAAGATAACTGACATCTGGTAAACTGAAAAGGTCTATAATCAGTCAGTTTTAGTAAAACAAAATAATAAAATAATGACAAATAATACATTTATATTTTAGGCTTATATCAAACCAACATGAAAATGTTGAAACACAAAATGGACAACTAAGGCACACTGCGTTCACCACTTCTTGTTTCCTAGGCTATTTTGCCAACATCAGTTGCTTGAGGAGACCTTTTTGAGACGACTGCATTTCCTGGACAAGTATATCAAAAGTGACAAAACTGCCAATTGATTTGCCTTGATGAAGTGGTTTTAAGGGGTAAAAAGTGGCTGATCTGATTGACCGTCATGAAACCAGATCTTCCACACACACGGGGGGTAATGGGCGTGTGTGTGTATGGTTGTTAAAAGGGGTTTGTTGTAACCGAAAGGTTGCAGGTTTCGATTCCAGGGTCGGACGCTGCGTTGTACCCCTGCAGCACTACTTTGCATTTGCATCAGTATATATATAGCTATATATAGCTGTATTAATGGATACTATGTATAAATGCAAAAGAAATGCTGTGTAAGTCGCTCTGGATAAGAGCGTCTGCTAAATGCCTATAATGTAATGTAATGTAATATATTCTTTTTAGACCGACTGCGCTGCAATTGCACTTGCAATACAGTATGCAGGGACTGTAGTCACAAAATCAACAAAATTGACAAGGCTTAATTCTCTACCACCCTGAGTTACCGTGAGTTAGACACCTCCGCTTTGACTGAGAAAATAGAACCCTGAGTAAAACTCCTTTTTGAAACTAAATTGAAGCATTTTCTTTTTATGTTAGCAATGTGCATAAAACACATTACTTTCTTGTCTTTGATTCTGTAATTGATACACTCCCACAAACGCCCCCACAAAAAGTTCACCAAGAGCAGTCTTGAATTCAGTGTAACCACACTGTGACTCACTATTAGCTTTTACAGACAATTTAAGCAACCATTTTTCATATAATTGTATTGGTGTTCCAGTTAAATTTCCATGAAATTAATAAAAACAAATTCTGTGCATAAGTAGTCAGTCACTAAGGACAGAATATGAAATGTGTCCTAGTGATACACACTCTGGATTTTTAAGTGCAGAATAAATGGTTTCCTGATAAAGTGATTATGACAATGATAAAGTGTCGTAATCAAGTTATGAGGCATTCCCTGATGCTGTGAATTCTATCAATACCACTCACTCCAGGCTCAGCAGAGGCCTGTAAGTCATAGATAATTGAGTTGGGATCCTGCAATCGTTAAGCATCAACTTTAGTTTCCAATTATTTGCTCTCTGTTCCCGCAATATGCCTCATGGAAACCTCAGCCCAGATTCAGCCTAACCCCAGCAAGCTTAATTTTTATCTCTTGAGTGGAAATTCTAAATAAATGTTTAAATTTTCAGCAACATTTGTTTTTCGGCAGTGACCACTGAAGTCATGCTGTATAAACCTTGAAAAACAACAGATGCTTGAAAGGGTCATATAAAGGTAAGAAGGATTCAGTATATTTTTTTCTACAAAATGGACTGTGTTTGATTTATAACTAGAAATAGTTTTGAATCAGGAAATTCAATAACACACTCACATATAACACATAATATGCGTAAGGTCAAAGTTCATGCTTGGAGATGGAGATTGTTTTTACATGGTGGTCTTTAATACATGGTGGTGTTTACTCGCCGGTATGTTTGGCAGTACATACAGTACAACGATGTGCACAAGTACATTGTATGGAAGAGCGTTTTTTGGAACACAGCTGTTACACGGTTTGTCCTCTGGCACTATGTCTAATCAAAGACTTTCCCTGGAGTTAATCTTCAAATTTACTTGATGCTAGGGTTGTACATTATATACAGTCAGATCCAAGTATTTGGACAGTGACTCAATTGTTGTTGATTTGGCTCTGTACTCCAGCACATTGCATTTTAAATGGAACAGCAATGATGAGGTTAAAGTGCAGACTTTCAGCTTTAACTTGAAGGTTTTTACGTCCATATTGGGTGAACGGTATAGCAATTGTAGCCATTTCTATACATAGCCCCCCCTCCCAATTTTAGGGGACCAAAAGCAATTGGACAAATTAACATAAACTTTAATAAAGTTATCATATTTAATATTTGGTTCCATATCCTTTGCATGTCATAACTTCCTGATATCTGTGACTCAACAATAACAAAAACTTGATATCTTGATATCTTATTTTAAGGTACTCTTACAAGCAATACTATAGTTTCTCTGCATTTGAATGGATCTCTATGGGAATTGGGGGTTGGGACTAGATTAAGATGTAAATTACATGGGAATAGTATGGAACACATGTTTGGTTAAATGGCTGTAAGTCAACAAGGGTCTGAGGTATCAAATGAGCCTCAAACCATCACTCTGCTGCCAGATATGCAGTAGATATGGATGGAACACTTTAAGGGTTGTGTCTCCTGACTCATTTTTCCATAGAGTTCAACAGAAAAATAAGTCAAGAGAAACAATGCTGAAAGTGATCTATTTCCGGAAAACGGAAACACAGAGCTATATATAGCCGAAAAGTAACAAGAAACAGGTGTGGGACATTAGGGAATGAGAAAACGAAGTCTCGGAACGAAAGGTGAACAAACATGTCAAGAGCGCCCTCACGCTGCACTGAGAAGAATGACCGCCGAACCGAAGAGAAGCGGAAATCCCATGACATGACCCCCCTCTAAGAGATGGCTCCAGATGATCCCTCAGCCTTCTCTCTACGAAAGTCCCTAGTGAGTGCTGGGCCCAGGATGTTCTTGGAGGGAACCCAGTAGTGCTCCTCAGGACCATAACCCTCCCAATCCACAAAAAACTGGGCGCCTCTGCCCACACGCCTCTCAACGCCGAAACGGGGGGGCGCTGTAGAAAGGGGCTGGGCGACAATGCCTGTCGGCCGCAATTTTTTGCTTCGAAGTGGCACGCAGGAGAGAGGCGTGCACACGCTTCCAGACAGACTGGCACCTCCGAACGAAGGACCCTGCGGAGGGCACCTCCACCTCTTTCTCCAACTCAGGAAATAACGGAGGTTGGTATTCTAGCTGAGCCTCAAACGGGGAGAGTCCTGTGGAGGCATTGTGCAAGGTGTTGTGAGCGTATGTGGGATGTGGGGTTAAAGCCGGCAAGGCACAGCAGGGTGCTCTCCAGGGTCTGATTCATGCGCTCCGTCTGTTCGTTAGTTTCCGGATGAAAACAGGAAGACAGGCTGTACGACCCCAGTATGGCACAGAAGAAGTGCCAGAATTTAGCGGCGAATTGGGGAAGGTCTAGGGGAAGACCGTGAACCCGAAAAACGTGGTCCACTATAAGCTGTGCGGTTTCTGGTGCCAACGGCAGTTTGAAATGGGCCACCTTAGAAAATCTGTCCACCACCACCAGGATAACAGTGTTGCCCTGGGAGGGTGGTAAGCCAGTGACAAAGTCTAGAGTGATGTGGCTCCAGGGATGGCTGGGCACGGGTAGAGGGCATAAAAAACCAGAGGGTGGGAGCTACAATCCCTTGTTGCGGGCACACACTGTGGAAGCTGTGACAAACTCCCGCACATCGCTCTCTATTTTAGACCATGGAAAGCGACGGGAAATTAACTCCTGTGAGGCGACTGTGAGGCGTGACTCCACTGGAGAACCTGAGATTGTAAACGGGACCGAACAAACAATGAGGCGGACCCGAACCTGGACCTGTGTCGGAGTGTAACGTCTTCTGTACGGACGTCTCAATCTCAAACATTACCAGGGCCACAATCTGGGAACCGGGTACGATAGGCTCAGGACGTGATTTGTTATTGGACCGGTCAAAAATGTGCGACCGATTTAATATTTTTCGACCCTGGTCGATAAGTTAACAAAAACCTAAACCAGGTGAAGAATAAAGCTCGTCAGGCTTGTCTGGAATTGCGCGTCTTAGCCTGTTGGATGTATTCCAAATTCTTATAGTTGGTCCAGACCGTAAAAGGATGCTCAGCTCCCTCAAGCCATTGGCGCCCCTCCTCTAACGCCAGCTTGACCGCCAACTGCTCCTGATCACCTGATCACCTACGTACATCGTAATTTTTCTCTGCGGGTGTTAAAGCACGAGATAAATACGTGTACGAGTGAAGTTTGCGGTCCAGTGGAGACTGCTGAGAAAGGATAGCTCCTACTCTCAGCTCAAAAGCATCCACCTCTACCACAAAAAGGAGGGAAGGGTTGGGAGTGATCAGGATGGGTTCGGAGCTAAACCTTTTTTTTAGCTCCACAAATGCAGCCTCAGCCCTAGATTTCCATCGAAAACGAGCCGGCACTGTGTTAGAAATTGCGGATAAACCACCGATAAAAATTTGCAAAGCCCAGAAAATGCTGAACCTCCTTTACTGAAGCTGGCGTGGGCCAGTTCTTAACTGCCGAAACTTTCTCCGGATCCATCAGGACTTTTCCGTCCGCCACAATGAAGCCCAAGAAAGAAACGGAGTTAGTATGGAATGAGCACTTCTCGGCTTTCACGAATAGCTGCGCCTTAAAAAGAGCTTCTAACACCTGCCTAACGTGACCGCCGTGAGAGAAAAGATCTTAAGTATCGTCTAGATAAACAAAGACGAATCTCTCTTCACACAGTGCTATATATAGCCGAAAGGTAACAAGGAACAGGTGCGGGAAATCAGGGAATGAGAGAACAAAGTCTCGGAACGGAAGGCGAACAAACATGTCAAGAGCGACCTCATGCCGCTCTGAGGGAAATGACCGCCGATCCGAAGAGAAGCTGAAATCCCATGGCACTTTTGGTCCCCTAAAATGTGGGGGACTATGTATAAAAATGGCTACAATTGCTACACTGTTCACCCGATATAGACTAAAAACCCTCAAATTAAATCTGAAAGTCACTTTAACCTCATAGTTACTGTTCCCTTTAAAATCCAATGTGTTGGAGTACACAGCCAAAACAACAAAAATTGTGTCACTGTCCAAATACTTATGGAACCGACTGTATCACACTGCATACATGTTAATGATGATTGTTAGATAAACTGCAGATACATTTTCAGAAAGGAACCCTAGCTTATTGTGGGACTCTGGCCGACGTGCTACACAACTATTGCTTCTCCCCATACAAGCTTACATTCTCTGCAGTCCGATGCAGTCTGAAATAGAAATAATCTAATAAATAAAAGTGTTTGGAAATTCTTGTAATGTGCTTGTCTCTGATTGGTTGTATGGCTTTTACTCTGAAATTACATTCTGTAATTAACATTATCCCATGAATAAAATAATGGAAATTATGCACTTTTGGCAGTTATAATATTTGTTATGCATTGGAACAAAGCAGGACTTTACATAATGAAAGACTGATTTAGCATAAATTCTGGCTAAATCAAGAGCTGTAAAGGTTGCATTTCCATATCAGAAGAACAGAGGCATTGCCTTCATGCAGACCTGGCCCCCAACCTGAAAGGTAGTCCAGCTCTCTTTCAGCATTGAATAATGCCTGAACCAAAAATAGACTGGGCCACTAGACTGGTTCAAATAAGGTAGCTATTGTAGTGAAAGGAGATCAAGGCTTTAAGACTCTCAATATGTGTGTATGTATTTTTTGTAAATTATAAAGGCTACACTAAGTGCCTAGAAGATCCATGAACTCTGGCAATGCCCCTGCTGAACTCATGTAGTTTGACATATTCACATGGGGTAAGCATGCAGAATCTAGTACAAAATTTGACATAGACTATGAAAAGACAAGAGTGCAGGAATAGTTACATTGACGTAAAAAAAGAATAGTGTGTTAACAGGGATGATGCCTCATGAACCTTACATTGGCTGGAGCCCCCATAGTTTTATGTGTCACTGGCTGATTTGAGCCAACCATAGTGGCTTTGCACTGGGAAATCATTGATTGACAGCACATGATGGCTTCACTTGCAAGGGTTTCATGAAATTTCATAGTCAATCACAATGGGCCATATTCAGACTTTATAGGGCGGATTTATGCACCAGCTGATGTGTTTTTACAGGTGGACAAAAATACTGGTACTGGAATCCACTTTTACTATTTTTTAATTATTAAAAATATATTAAATCAAAACACTCCTGAAATTAAAAGATAGTTTCAGTGCATGTAATAAAATATCACTGGAAGTCATCACCTTGAAGTGGAAAAATATTTGAAAAGAATGGAAGACCATTTAAATTCCATTTAAGCAAAGGTAAATAAAACTTCCTGTGCATGGATCTGTATTGTGGGTTGCTTTCAACAGGCCCATTAGAAATAATGGCCTATTAAACAAAAAATAGCCCACTGTGTTAGAAATACTCGGTTTATCTATTGATTTACAGCCCAGATTTAGTTTCTATTTGACCAGCCTGAGAGTGTGTTCTGACTCCCTGTGGAAGGCTTGTGTTGAAATGAGGGGTGAATTGATCATTTAAATAATGAAACTGAAATTCGCCTCAGAAATGGTGTTTATCTCTCTCAACTACATTTTGAATCCGCAAATGGGTGAAATAGGTTTACATATGAGTTTTATTTATGTGTAAATCAAAAACATTTCAGTCCAATAATTTGACATGTCATGATAGCAGTCTGACTATTTACCTTTACTTTAGCACCTGCACCAGCAGCAGATAACAGTTTAAATGTACTAATGAGATGGAGATGGTGGAGGTTCAAAACACAAGCTGTGGCCAAACACCACAATCCTCCACACGTCACATGCCTTTCGCATGGAACATGTCCACAAATCTGAAATTAGGGCTACAATTGTCGAGGCGGTATGATCGGTGCAGCAATTAAAGTAGGATGTAAATTACATTGAACATAAATGGAGGGACCTGCAGACTGCTGCAAACTGGTCAGCTGCAAGACTGCCAATAGTGAGCCAAACAGGTGGTAGAGCCATACATTACCATTACAAAACATGCACTTCTCAAATTGTGTTTATAATTTTGGGTGAATGTAGTATTTCTACACACTGGTCTCTCAAGAACATGTCAAGAAAGAGTACACAGTGTTTGAACAGTCAGGTTGTGTGTGTGATGCAGTGTGTGAGCTGTGTGTCCATAGCATGTGTGCACAATTTCTAGGGTCAGCGCATGAGTCCTTATTGGCAACAAAGTTTACCCCCTTTTACCTTGACTAATGGCCCCCTTTGGCAAGCCAACAATCCCAAACCAAGAACATTACAAGAGGGCACACAGTGCCACAGGCAGCATTGTTGAAAGAACCTTTGGAGGGCCGGTTCAGGTGCCTTGATGCTTCAGGTCTCTCCTTGAAAAGCAAACAGGCTTTTTATGGTGCACTACATGCTACAGAATATGGCAGCAACCAAAAAACTAGCGCACCAGCGGATGAGGCAAAAGTGGAAGAGGATGAGAAGAAACGGCAGGGGGAGGTAGACATAGCGCCCACTAGCATGGCTGCTGCAAGAACAAGACAGAATCTTGCTGAGGGCCACATGTGCTCTTCGAGGATGGGCATCTTGCATGTGACTCAGCTGAGGACTATAATGGCTCAGGGCAAGACCAGAGACACCCTCAACAATTCTCCCATGCTCCAATGTGGCATTTAGATCTTTGAGGCTTTGATTGTGTTCCCATCTCTCCCACAGCTGCCTCTTCTTCCATTAAGAGAATGCAACGATAACCAAAGTCATCATTCATCCCCAGGGATTGGGGCATTTCCTCAGGCTTGCAGTGGTTTGCAGCTTCATTAGATGAATGATCAATTTTCCCATTGTCTCAACACACAGGCCTTCTGCAGGGAGAGCCAGAAGAATGCACTTTCATTACATTTGGCAAATAGAAACAAAATAAAATAATGAAATAAAAATAATCAATAAAGTATATTTAACATAGTGAGGGGTTGTTTAATAGCCTACTGTTTCAAATGGTCATATTGAAAACAATTCTAAATATGGACTCACACAAGTTACATACCATTGACTTATTGTAAAGTCCTTTGTCATTTTTCTAATATTTTTCAGTTTTATGTTGATGTCTTTCTGGTGTTATTTCACTGTAAATGTACAGAAAGCACCTCTTGATTTAAAAATTGCTGTCATTTACTACTTTTCATAATTCAAATATTTTAATCTGTGTTTAGGGGAGTGAATGCAGTGTAAGTGGAATTCCAGTGCCAATGGTTTTGTCCACCTGTGGGTGTGTACTTAACCAAAGTAAATTCACATTTTCCAGTGCTTACAAGGAGGTGCCTTCCAGTATCTAAGAAATGCAGACTACAATGAGCATTTTATGTTGTGTGACGTACTTGATTCCAAAATTTCTGGCACTGGGCATTGTTTCTTTTCTTTCACTGTATGTCATTTATAATTTCCTGTATGGCTGTGTGCATTATGGGGCAGTAGCCTAATATCAGGTCAAAGTTTATTCTTAAAGGTGCACTATGCAGGATTTTTAACTTGAAAATATTACAAAATAACCATGTTCAGTCATATCTATGGTACACTGTAAATCTCTATTGAAAGAATTTTCAGAAACCTTGCCTGTATTTATTATTCTAAGATGTGTTCTGGACGTTTCTGGGCGTGCCGCTCTTTTCTGTGTGGGGAAGGGTGGGTGTGGCTACAAAACCTGTGGGGTCGGAGCAGATTTCAGCTGAGTGTTTGTAGCCAGCTGGCTACTGTAATGGTAGAGGCGACCTCTAGCCATCCAGCAATATCAAATTCATATAACAATGTAATATTACATATTTGAGAAAATAAATAATATTTGTATACAAATATCTTCATGAAAAAGTAATTTACTTTACAGTGGTGAGTGGGTGGGGTTTTGGATGGAGGAGGAGATTTATGTGATTGTAAACACAGGACCACAGCAAGGCTAAGAATTCCTGATAGTGCACCTTTAAAGGTTTGCCATTTTTCAACCCGGACCTTATTGAAAGATTGTTTCCCATCATTTATAATTGTGCATATTGCACAACCTCACTGATAGCTTTATTATCGAGACATTTTCATTTTAACTGCAGCTTCTCTGTGGGCTTCAACGGGGCAAGTAGTCAGGCCTTCAAAAACCACAATAAATCTCCTTTTACAAAACAGAAAACTCACAGTATAAACACGCTTCATATATTCTCTGTTCATTCAGAAGATGTTTTGAAAAACAGGAATATCACATTTTATTTGGAACTATTTCTTGCAATTACCGCATCATATCCCAACCATTTGTAAACTTCTGCACTAGATCCGGCAGCAGCCCCTGAGAAGACAAACTCAGTGTTGTTGTCAGCTAGCTTCTTTTTTTATACCAGTGTGGATGTAGCCAAGAAAACGTATTTGCGGAAGTACAGAATTAATTCAATAAAACCGGATAGAAAACATGGTGACTCAATTTTCATTAGACTATAAAAAGACATGCCTGAGTATACTGTGAGTTTCCCGTTTTATAAAAGGAGATTTATAGTGGGTTTTACAAAGCCTATACTTGCCCCACTGAAACCCATTGAAACTCACTGAGAATCTGTTGTTAAAAGGTGAGGTTGTGCTACGCACGATTATAAATGACGGGAAACAACCTTTCAGTAAGGTCCAGGTTGAGAAATAAAAAACCTATCCTTCAAGCAATATTCAGCGTTCAGTATTTAGGCAACTTTGATTCAGCACCTACAGCAAGATTATTATTATTATTATTTTTTTTATTTTTTTGAGCTCATTCACATTTCCCCTGAATAGTCTGAAATTATTATGATCAACCACAGTACACCGCATAATGAACAAATACAATGAAATTTGTGTCCAAGTGTTGATGAGCACACGCGCTGCCATTGAAACAATGGGAGGCAAGGGAACGGCAATGATTTCCAAGCTGTCAATTTAATGATTTTGTGTGTGTGTGTGTGTATGCGCGCGCGCGTGTGTGTGTTTGCGTGTGGGAGAGAGAGAGAGATATTCCAAAAACAGAAATGGAAAGTGGTTGCATTATATGTATTAGCTTGCACATTAAAATAAGCCACAGAGTATACCTGCTGTCAAATCCCAGTTATGTCAGTCTGAATAGGGTCCAGCTAGACCTATCTACGTATATAACTCTTTAAATATACTACTTGAAATATTGAACCCACTTGAACCCACATTATGTATCATTCCCTGATGGAGTGCACTATATTTCACCTATTTGTGAGTTAGATCATTTGCAAAAAGAAAAGAAAAGCACTTAAATCAGTCTGAATGTACTTATCTTTGGTCGAACATGAAACATACCCTAAAACTCTGCCCCGCTCGCGTATCTAGCTCCCCTATTCTTGTGCACCCTTTAATCACCCAGCTCTGGATTTACTTAAACCTGCCTAGGTGGGCAATTTTAGAATTAGTTTACAAGCACATATCTCAAGTCGGAATAGGCCCCAGTGTGATTGTTTGTATCAGATGCTTAATTGCTCAGTTGAAAAGAAATCCCTGCAGGACTGCAGCACTTTCC
This sequence comes from Ilyophis sp. 1 JC-2022, assembly GCA_022702515.1. Taxonomy (NCBI): domain Eukaryota; kingdom Metazoa; phylum Chordata; class Actinopteri; order Anguilliformes; family Synaphobranchidae; genus Ilyophis; species Ilyophis sp. 1 JC-2022. The sequence goes on along the minus strand of CM040406.1, from coordinate 19,522,140 downwards.
TGTTGCGGCATTGTGCAACCCTGCAGATGTCTAAACTAAACTAAAGACCTGAGAATTGATCAAATGAAATAAATATGTGGCCAGTAGTACCACTAAACGTCTGTTCATGTGATAAGTATTGTGGCTACATTAGTGAGTGTATCCAAGCCCAAATATCCTTTTAGAATTGCTCAGATAATAATGTTGTAATGTAGACATTTTTTATTCCCAAAGTTGACCAATTATATTTGAAACATTTTCTCTTGATTAGTCAGTAAATCATGGAAATCCCATGTTACCACAGACAATTACTTGTGATAACAATAAACAGAAACAAGTAAAAAACTCAGTTTGTATAATGAGAAATGCATGTCTCATTGTATAAACAGAAACAGAAATTCACACACACAGATAAAAAACGAATGCTGCTCTTTATATATCGTTTATAGCCCGATAAATATGTGTCTTGTTGTATAAACTGCATATTGGATCCATCTGAAACCAGTTCGTTTTGAAAGAAAAACAAGGGTAATTTCTTGTCAAATGCATTTATTCATTCCAAAATGATGTATAGCTGTTAAAATAAATAGGTTGAGTAATGCAAGGAACCATTCCAATAAATTATTCAAATTAAATATAAAATATTTATTGATTAATTGATTATAAAATATACAGTATATACATGTTAGACCATAAGTTTGGTGCTTTCTAAGCGCAACAATTTTCTCTTGCTTAAATAGCTTCTGGTTTACAGCACACCCACTTCTGGGTTTCTCTCTGAATTCATGTTCCAATACAGATGATTTTGTTGGCGGAGCAGATGCAGATAGTGTCAGCTCTGACCACCCCTAGTGCAAATGCCTGCATGAGGTATCAAATTAAAGGTAATCTTCATAAATCATAACTGAATTTATGATGTGCAGCAGAGCCATTTCTCCCCCAGGTTTTCCTCAGTGCTTCCACCAGCGAATGCATCTAGCTTAGAAGTTAAATCTAATTGTACATCTAATTATTATTTATATATTTATAATATATATATATTTTTATTTATTTATTTATTTGCAGGTACAGTTGCCCGATAACCCTATTGTGCTTGCTTTTGGCAGGCATAAGGCCAGTTGAACAGTTTCAGTGTCTGAGCATCAGTTGACTGTTTGCTCGTCTGTTTGGAGGTTACGCAACATTGTTGAGAAGAAGGGAATGGGGAACAGAATGCCAAAAATGATTCGGACTCAGCCCTGTCCTGCAGACAATGGCTGACATCCAAACCACTCTCTTGGTTTCTTTGCATCCATTCATTTTCCATCCCTGACACCCCTTCCTCCTCTGGCCATTGCTCAAAAACAAGGCCAGAACTCCTGCATTTGATTTCCTGTTTGTGTTAAGCTGCTTCGTTTTTTTGTTTTTTGTTTTTTTGCCTGACTCTCACAATCAGGTCACAGAATCATTCTTACTTTCCATAGTTGATTAGTTCTGCAATCTCTTGCATTCTCCTACCCACCTAGTTTCACCTAGTTTTTTCTCAAAGAAAGTGTGTTAGAGACTCATAGATATATAACCATATACATGTATGTGACATATGTCCAGTGTTGTAAAAAGAACTCAAAATTCATACTCAAGTAAAAGTAAAGATACCTTGCTGGAAAATGACTCAAGTAAAAGTGAAGGACCCCCATTAAAATACTACTTAAGTAAAAGTATTAAAGTATCTGGTACTAAATGTACTTAAGTATAAAAAGTCAAAGTAGCCTACACAGGCTAACAAAAAAAAGATAGGCGCCAAGTTAATTTTTTACCAGGAGGTGCCCTAAAATAATTCAGCCACAAGTACAATCACCCCCCCCTTAAAAGCCACGTTCAATTCTATTCACTTCATATTGCCAAGATGTTGGATTTATTTTGCTTGCAGTTCTATAATAACCTATTTAGCTGGCAGGCTGATAACTGGCAAGAATCTCATACATGATTAGGCATTTATGCAAGTGTGAAAGCGCGTGCAGGTTCAAAAACATTTTAAACCAATTTTAGCCGGTTTTTTACCTTAATGCGAGATGGCATTTCACCGACTTTACAACGTAAATCTGTTCACTGGGAGGCAGATGTTGAAAATATGCTGCGAACGTTACTTTTCTCAGAATCATTTGACACATGCAGGCGTGATGTTTAATTCTGTGTAGGTTTTGGGTTTAGTTAGTATTATCCATTTTGTGGAGTTAACACCACATCACCTTTAGCGAACTTATTGATAGCTGGCACTCTGGAGAGTCAGTAACAGGCTGCATACCATAAAGAAACAGCGCTTTTCAATTGTTTGCTTGTTTCACTTTTAATTAATCAAAATATTATACAAAATAACGAACACATTCTTGAAAATTGTAGCGGAGTAAAAGTATCAATTTTATTTTGAAAATGTAGTGAAGTAAAAGTGAAAGTAAACAGAAAGACAACGACTTGAGAAAAGTACAAAGTCATCAAAAAACGACTTAAGTACAGTAACAAAGTATTTGTACTTTGTTACTTTACAACACTGCATATGTCATAGTTAATGGCACAATTTGAGCCAGTAACCATGGTTTTATATCTATGAGCCAATCATCAGCTATCTGGCTTCTGAGACCCGATTATGACATCACAGAGGATTAGTAAGTACATGACACTTTTGCCATAGGTTCCTATTATAGCTGTACCCAGGTACGATGGCTGCCAAAAACAAATTCAGAATTCGCTGGTGGAAAAATTTCAGAAAATTGTTCCATTTTCAGTACCAAATTACAATTACATGATATGTCATATCTATGGTTCTATATCTATGGACTCACTCCTCAAAATTTGTTTTAATTAACGTAAATAAGTGTTCCTAAGCAAGAGAACTAATGGAGGAATGAACCATTTTTGTAACATTGAGCACAATGGGACATACTTATCTGTCATTTAAACCAGCTTTGCATAATGATGTTCCCATGGTACCACTCTCCTTAATTACTCCTACATTAACGTACACTGGGTATTAAGCAAAGTCTCGTTTAAGTGTGGGAGCCAAATGTCTGTTCCTGATTGGTGTCCTTTCTTTTCATTCTTAACCCGAGGTCAAAAGCATTTAAATTCTAATTCGATGTGTTTTCTTATATTCTTTTTGTGTGTGTGTCAGTTAACAAAAAGAGCAGAAAATCAGACGGAAATCCATTTAGTAGAGAAAAAATACAATTGAAGCCAAGTGGAGAGCAGATTTGCCTATGGCAATGTCTACTCTATTCTGGGTAGGGCTGATGCTAAAGAGCTGGAACGGGGCAAAAAGTTTAAAAAGCAGCTGGCAGACCTTGAAATGTGCAGTGCTGGACAGTAAAACCGCTCCAAAACATCAACATCATAAGCATTGGCACAAATGTTTGTTCGGATTTCTAGTTTTTCCCAGTTCCCATTGGGAACCTTGCTTGGCAATTTGTGACAATTAAACTGCAAAAATGCTCGAACAATGACTAGATTGACTGACAGACTGATCGACTGCTTCATTGACTTATTTTTAGTGAAGTAGACTATGCCCATTGTCTCAACAAAAACAAAGCCCTTTTGTGATTAATTTCACTTGCCATTCTATTTCCTTTCTGAGAAAAAAAAAAAAAGATTCTAAAAATGAAAAAATAAGTATAATCAGGCCTTTGAATTTGTAGAGCTGTTGATTTCTGATGATGACTGGAGGGGTGCGATCGGAGCCCAGCCTTTCATCTCCGCCAAACTGCAGCGGCCACCCGGGACAATCTGGCCTGTTTGGGTGCGGGATGAGTTATGACATCACATTACAAGGCCTGCAGTAATTATATTGATGCCGTCTGGGTTGAATCCAAGGAGTTTGTCTGTGGAGAAAAGTCTCTTTTAAGCTTTTAAAGAAACACGATTCATCCTCTGTTGCAATAAAATGTTCATTCACACTCAAAGGCATTCGTGTGACTTCGAGAGGAAACATTCTAGAATGATGGAATGGTGCTTTGGTTTGCCTATTCCTTTTAAAGCAATGTTTCCCAAACTGTGTGGGTCAACTCTAGACCGACTGGTGGGAGAAGGGAAGGCTTAAGGTGGATCAAAAGATGACTCATAAAAACTAACTCAATGACATTCACACAAGTGAAAATAAACAATATTTGCTAAGTGAACTGCACTAGTTACAGGGTGCATGCTGTTGTCTAAATGTGTACATATTATTTAAATTCAGTATATGGACACATCAAGCCACATTTAGGTGAGGGATAGATTCTCTGATTAAGTGAGTCATAAGCTCAGAAACCACTGTTTTGCGGTATCATTTCAAAGGTACACGACATCTACTGACAGAGTCAGTCAGTTAACAAGGAGCTAGTAAATGTTCCAGGGACATAAAACACATAAATTGAGTTTCAGAGGACAAAAGAAACCTCTCATCAAGTACCACCAGTGCCAGCCTTTACAAGGACTTCGGTAGTCAATTAAGTTGTTCATACTTTAGTTCCAATGCATTATTTATGCACATTGCAGAACGGCTTTATCTGGACCGACTGTCACACCCCGCATTTTAAATATCCAATTACACAGCTGGATACTTACTGTAAAAGTGGATAATAGGAACAATGTAAGCCATATTAATGGATAAAGACCTTGCTGAAGGTTACAACTGCAGACCCAGGGGGCTGCTGGAAGGCTTATCCTGTTGGGCTCCGGGACACAGTTTTGAGTCCGGGCCGTGGTCACGGCGACTTTGGCTGCCAGCTACGCAAGTGTGGTACACCTTTGGCTGTAGCATCGTCCGCTGAGGGTGGGTACGAGTCGGTCGGGTCGTCCTTGTCTCATTGTTAAGCTGCTTCGTTTTTTGCCACCGATGCCCTGGAGTCTACCCGCGAAAGATGCGCACGAAGTGTACTGTAGCGGCGGCTGGCAGCCGGCGCTTTGGAGGAGAGAGCAGACAAGCATGTGCCTGTCTGAGTTCAGAGAGGGTAGAGGACTGCGATATGAAGGGCCTTTGAATACAAATGGGGATTCCAAACTGGGAGGGAAGGGAAAAAAATGGCTTTAGATTTGGCACAAAAAAGAAAAGACAGGGCCTGATCTGGAATTCAAATACCCTCAGTCTTCTGATATTCTGACTGAATATTCAGCTCCTGCAGTCCTTAAAACAGGGTTCAGACAGGCTCTGATGCCTTCACTTATTTGAGCCAAAGTAGTCTGCCTACATGGATTGATATCTTCCTATTTGGTGGTAATATGTAGGCAGATATGTGGATATGTAATAGTCCGTTTTAATTTCTGTTATTCAGCATATCTGCGTTACTCACAAACTCAGTTACCATCATCGCCTATTCTGAATCTGAACCTATGTATGAGCTGCATTAAATGTACTTGTACATGATTATACGCTTTACATTTTTCATACGTGCACACTTAATTTAAGGTATCTTTGCTAAATCCCCATGGCTCTCTACAGAAAGTGGTGGCAATTTACTCTCTGTGTTCCTTTTATCTTTTACAGTTCTATCTAACCAAGTGGCATCTCATTGCTTTAAATCCCCTGATAAGTGCCTGCTGATTAATGACACTGAAATGTATGCAACTCAATTAGCGAAAGCTGTGACAGTTTAACATTTAAGGACCACGCTGTTTGGTGAATAAACGCTAAAGATTACACTGTTTGCAGAAAGGATTTAAAGGCCCCCACAGGGCCATTCCCTTAGATTTATCAACACTTTATCTCATGTTAACATTTAACATGCACATATTACTGAATCTTTAAAGTTTTCCCACAGTAAATAAGTAACTGAATGCAAGAAGTATGTGTCTTGCGAGTGTGTTTAGCAGTTTATCGCAGACTAACGTGTATTTTGGTGCCGGCCATTGAAGGGAACTTCAGACTAGCTGTTTCAATACATAAACCCAGGGAGAGTGTTTGGTTGGCCATTGGCATGTGATTGCTTTGTTAAAATAAAGCTTCCCATTGGTTTACTTTTCCAATTGGCTGGTTTTGGGACCTCCAAAGAGCTGGTGCAATCGTTCTCTGAAGTGCACATTGGTTTTTTCTTTGAAAAGTGCCTAAGCATGCCATCATGAGTCAGTCTAGATGTCCTTACTTTCGAAAATCTCTACATTGTGCATAAAAGTTTGAGTGTCTGTCCAGAGTGTGGCTGTCCTCTGAGTTGCTCTTGATAAAGCAGAAGATTAGCCCTGCAGTGGTGGGTGGTAGACTGCTTGGCAGAGGATGAAAAGTCATTCTGCTCCCCCTGCAGAAAGGGCATAATTAAAATTCATGCTAGCTGTGCCTGATTCTCTTCATAATTTATCAATAACTTCAGACACTAAATACGGTCACACTATAAAGGGCTTTAACTTTGAAATATTCATGGAGGATTAATTAACTCTGCATTCTCGTGTTGGTTCCCAAGCCCTGGGCACTGCTGTGTACTTTGGCCAGATCTAATATATTTTTTAAGTAGCTTTCGATGGTGAAGATATGTCATGAGTTATCGGTTATCAGTTTGGGCGGCTGTGTGGTCTACTCACCCACCAATATAACAACACTAGCACTTTACGAACGTAAGGTTATTGGCTAATATGTAAAAACATTTGGATTTGCTGTATCTTCTGGAATGATGACTGTGCATCTGCCAGGGACTTCCTAATCATTCAAAATGTGTTTCTCCTTATTTTTTAGAGTTAATGTTATGAAAAGGTCATATAAAAGTTAGTACAGGCATGAAAAATAACTATACTTATAAATCTACGATAAATATAAATGTACTAGACATATATGTATTAGACATATTCCCATTCACAGAAGCTTGGGAACTGAAGTTTACACAGTTATAATAGTGTTTATTACTTATGCTCCCTCTGATTTATTGTCAGTTAAATTACTAAGAGCACTATGTTAAGTATCAGTGCACTTAACACTGAATTTCACACACTTTTGTGGTAGCTGGGTTCTCTCAGCTTTGTAGTTAGTATCCGTAAATGGACTGCAATTATATAGCGCCTTTTTCCAAAGCGCTTTACAATGGCCTCTCACTCACCCGTTCACACACACACATTCACACACCAATGGCAGTAGGTGCCATGCAAGGTGCTAGCCTGCTCATTGGGAGCAATTTGGGGTTCAGTTCTTGCCCAAGGACACTTCGACATGTGGACAGGAGGAGCCGGGGTTCGAACCGCCAACCCTGCGATCAGCGGACGACCCGCTCTACCTCCTGAGCCACAGCCGCCCCATGTTTCCTCCATTTTTTTGCTTGGACTTGGTTTTGTTAGTCATAATGGACTTGTAAACTGCCATAAAAATTCATAAATATATATTCAACATTAACACCTGATATATTTGGCCTGACTTGTTAAAATCAACATAAAAAGAATAGAAATGCATAATGAAAAATGTTGTTTTAAAATGTTTTCTTAGGACAATACGTGTTCCAAGTAAGACGAACAGAGGATGGATTAAAGTGCGTTATGCACATAGTTACTGCATAAAAAAACAAACAGACAAACAAACAATCAAAAAGCACCTGCACTACTATGCAAAGACAGTCAACAAGCAACACGCCTTTTTGACGAACCCTTCATTTTAGCAAACCAGGCAATGCATTTTAGTACATTCCAGACAGATGCCACCCCCTTCTGAACTGAATATCTGTGACCTCTCTTCCCTCTGAGTTTTGAAGTCACTCCGATTACTACCACAACAATGGTAGCTAAATAGAGGCAAAGTCTCTTCTGTCACTTATGGGAGTGGTGACAGAAGTGTTTGATTTCACTGTGATAAGAAGCCTGCTGATATTTAACTTGATATGCTGGAGAAAACTTAGACTGTGGTGAAGGCCTGCAACAATGGGGGCAATTAAATTCCAAAAGGCAAGACCATTCCAACCTGGGCGACAATTCATCTCCGCCCTATTAAAAGTGACAGTTTACAGGACTAGATGTTTGGAATTATATTTCCTCCTTTTCTTTTTGTGGATATACTGTTTACTGCCGTTCTTTGTTTTTGTTTTTTTTGTGACTTTTGAACTCTTCAAATCCATTTCTTACCCAAAAAAAAAAAAAACAAGATATCAGTGAGCTGCTTTATGAGTGTGTGTTTGGGTTTTTCTACATGTTACATGCAAATATGACCAATTCCACCAATTTATTGAACGCATTTTGCCTGTCTGTTTCTGGCCCCGTCATATCCATCAATGCCTTCAGTCAAAAACCAAACAATCTTTTCTCTCAGTGTTATTTTCCAGCGCGTACAGAGCTTCCTGGCGTACACGCAGAGGAAGTAAGCGGGGGTATTCCTTGCGCTTTTCCGAAATTCTGTATTCTACTTAATGTGACAGATGGTTTCTTGCGTCAGAGTTTCTATACAAGAGCCCACTGGCTTTTTCACTTCACAGGTCTGTGCTGCTCCGTGGGCCTGTTGGAACAGAGCGCGGGGCGCGGCAGAGTGTCATCAGCCACGGCTGAGGAAGACGGATACCCAGATCCCGGCGCCGGCCACTACGGAGGCCATGCAGCGCTGGCGTGTTTTGGTAACAGAGATAATTGTCCATCAAGGGGCCGTACGAGGGAATCTGTCAGGAAGAGGAAGCGCATAGTGCAGACAGATGGCGTCCTATGTGAGTGTTAGGTGTTAGTGCTGGGAAAGGTGTGCGGGGTGGGGCTGCAGGTCAGCGGAATGGAAAAAGACGAAGGGGGGTGCTTTGAAGGCATGATCAGGGGTGAAGGGGACAAACTAACAAGAAATGGACACATTCACAGTCTGGCATTACTATGCATGGGGCCTTGTAAATGTGTTCTCATTTGATTTCTATAGCAGTTCAAACTTAGTTGAGTTCATTTTGGGGTAATAAATACTGACTGTGCTGTCTGTTTATTACTTCATTACTAGGGATAGCTGCTACTGTATGGGAAGAATGTGCTTTCCTATCTGTTCTGTAGTTACTTCGATGACCTTTCTGTATGCACTTACTGTATGTCGCTTTGGATAAAAGCGTCTGCTAAATGACTGTAATGTAATGTAATGTAATGTCTGTACCTTGTCTTCACACAGAAATTCAAGTTATCCTCACGTTTGGCACTGCTGGGGTCTGTCGGGCTCAGCATCTAAAAGGTAGGTAAATATTGTACATGTAGAATATGGGTAGACCATTTACTTTGTCAATGGACAGCCAATTGCCATAGCACATTGTTAGATATTTGGAGGCAACAACAGTCTACAGAAAAATCAACAGAAAGAAATTCCCAGACAGAAAGAGCATTGCTGTTATTTATCAACAAATACTATGGTCTTTATTTTGGAGTTTGAGGAAGGTATCTCCACACCTGCCCATCAGAATGTGGCTGTTGACCTTTCGAAAAGATATCAGGACAGATAAGGCCAGGGAGAAGAGGGGGGCACAGGAAATAGCTGACACATGAGAGAGAGCAAGTATGTGGGTTTGTTTTTCCTTTTTACAATTTGGAACAACTGGTTTGTCCAGTCTGACATAACTGCGTAGGGATTGCACAAATTCTCTCCTCAATATGAATGTAAATACTTCGAACGTAATATAATATAGTACTATATAGTATAATAAATATAATGTAAGATACATGCACAGGATGTTCATGTTTATCTCCTTATTGAAGAAATAAGCAGATAGCAATATACTGTATATCCTTTATATTGATGAACAAAAAAGACTATAACTTAATAGAAATGCTGGGCTATTTAAACATAATAATGTTTACTGGGCTGTTGCATAGATCTCTCGGTAAAACTCAGCTTGCGACGCATGCGCGAGCACCATGAGCGAGACTCGGATCAAATCCGACTGTGGCTGGTAGCCTTGCAGGGACTGCGCACAATTGGCTTCGCATCGCCCAAAGGAAGGGAGGGATTCAGTGGACAGGGATAGTAGTGTTCATTGCTCGAGCAACCCCTGTCTGGCCCATGGCTTACTCTCTGCACTCATGTATGATTGGGCTTTCTCCACCCCCACTCTGTGTGTGCGTGGCTTGTGGTTGCCATGTGAAAATAAGCATTTGGCTGGCACCGTGTGTTTCGGAGGAGAACCGTGAAGTGTCTTCACTCTCCTGAGCCAGCGGCACAGGGCGTATATGAGCACGCTTGTACATAATTTGAGGATTGGAATTTTTTAATTTCGGTGGGATTAGAGATGCAATTTTTTAAAGGAAAATATTCAGTAGATCCAATAGAATCAACCAAAGTAACACTTTTCTTAAATTATAAATGTATTTCCAAAACAAATAAGTGTCACAAATATTTACACGCCTGTCAAAGCACAGTGGCATGTAATACAATTGTATTTCTGCCATGGTTTAAAATATAAATATTACTACAGAGGTTGTTTATTAATCCTTATTATTTCTGACTGTCATTTAAACAGTTACATAACTGTGCCATGTGTGCAATGAAAGACCAACAGTTTTCCTGGGATTTTATTTACTTGTCTACATCCGATGCCATAGGAGGCCTGGCAGAAGGGCTTTGTGTGACCTTGACCTCACGGGAAACTACCTCTGTGATATTCCTATTAGGGAACAGGAAAGATAGCTGAGCTGGAAAAGCTCTAATTTGGTGGTATTTTCATTCCTTGATTTACCTTGACTAAGACCCCCCCCCCCCCTCTCCACCCTCCCACCGCCACCAACACCACCCCACCGCCACCTCACATACCCCTCACTTGATTAATGTGGTCATGGAATTGACAAGCAGATTCTCTTTTTGCGATGACGCTCTGCTTCACTCGATAATCAGGCGGCGCCACGTGTTATTTGCTCTTTGTGGTGTCCTCTACATTTATTTATTTCTTTTTTAATGCTGTACTGCACTGCTCCCTCAGATTGCCTGAACTGAAATGTTTGAAAGTGCCTGGACGTTGTTTTATCTTTCAAAGGAAAATAAACGTCTGCCTTAATGGCGCCTATCGTCCCCTTCCTTTCTTCCAAAAACATTCATTCACAAACTGCATGTGGGAAGAATACATTTAACAGAAGATAGAAAGATCGAAAAATGATGCAGCATCGACTCCACTTCAGCGGTGTCGTCCGTAAGGCAAAACCACTTTGCTTAATGAGAATTTATTATGATAAAAGAGGAGTCTTTCGTAGAACACACCTCGTATTTTAGTACAGAAACAGAATGCGCATCCATTCAGCAACTTCAATCTGGCTTTGCACAAACACAAAATAACAGTATGTGGCCTCTGGGAGGCAATAGCACCCCCACCAAAGAGTATAGGCTATACCATCGGTGGATTCCAATCGCTTATTTTATCCGTCCTCTTCTCCTTGGTCCTCGCCTGACCCGCAAATCGATCGAGGTTCGCCATCTTTAAGGACATTCCAAAACCGCTAAATGCTCCTCGGAGAAGCGAGGAGTGGGGGACGAACAGGCTCCCGGAGGATGCTTCAGCGAGGAAACAGAAGTGTAGCCTTCGCGGAAGCCTTTTCTCAGAACGCGTGACACCTACACAAATGCAATTTTGCCGTTCCTTTCCATTTATTATAAAGCGCTAATCCATAGTGACACTCATTCTTTATAACTAACAAAAGCAACGTTTATTCATGAAAAACTAAGCTAAAAACCATTCTAGTTAAGCGCGTAAGCATAATATGACGCTGACGCTTCATTGAGCAAGGACGTTCCCTTTGACTAATGAGTGCTGCCTCGATTTCTCAGTCCTCATATCTGATCCTTGCATCCTTTCCTCTCGTCCTCCATTGGGCAGAGCTAAGGAGCGAGGAAAGGATGCAAGGAGTGAAAATAAACGACTGGAATGAACCCCATGACTACGCCCCTCCTGGTTATGAAAGGTAGGAGAGTAAAACCAAGGGAAAAGGCCCCACTGGGTGTGTGTACCCTGACTGACCAATTAGGTGGAGGCTGAGGTACAAAAAGGGGTAACAAAACTGTATTGGTAGACAATAAACTTGAAAAAGACAGTTCAACAAGCTAAATCACGCTAATCAAATATCTGTTATTATAGGACCCTGTAGGCCAGAGCTCATTTAGTCATAAATATTTTGTTTCTACATGAAAAGGAAAAGGCTGTTTGCAGTCAATTAAATAGATTGCATGTTACACATCAACTGTCACAATTTGTATAAATTCATCCAAACAATTTCTTCTTTTAGCACCATAAATGATTAGTTTATACACAAGGCTGAATTACGTATCACTGTGAAAATGTAGGGCTTTAAGAGTAATAACTCGCTCATTTATACATAAGTAAGAGTTAAAACAGGTTGAATTCAATAGGATGGATTGCACATTGCCCACAAAATGTCAAAGTATAAAATACCTCAAGAAATAGTTTGTCAGAACAAGTTATTAACACACCAGCTTTCATTTTAAGACATACAGTAATAATAAGAGGGGTTAAATAAATGACCCACTGCCAACTAGAGCCTAAGTGCACATGTTCTAAATAAAATGCTTTGTACTCAACAGCAATACTCGGTGATCGGTTTAGCGATGATCCCACCAACAAAATCTAAAGTGCCTGGTGCAAATAAATATGTCAGACGGCAAACCTTACTCAGATGGAAAAAAAAGAAACCCTAAAATGGCCACAAGAGGCTTGCGAGCCCTCTAGGGCAACAGAAGTGCGACAGTAGGGGTTTGCCTATTCCCAAATATAAACAGGAAAAAATAATTAACTAACACATAAAAAAATTTTTTAGGTGTTAGTGCTGGGAGAGAATGGCGATAGGCACAACCAACTTTGAATTCATAACATACTGTACCTCCGGTAGGAAACACAACTTGTCAGGACTACGTAGCCTATCCTGGACTGAGAACAAGAGCCTTTTAGTCTCACACAGAAGCGAGTGGCTATAATTGCTCATCTTTTACTTGTTCCCAGTGTTTCATACCTGCGTTACTTAATGTTGCAATGAGGTTTATGTTTCCCGATGGCCAAATGCACACACCACCCCTCTCTTGTTCATGTGGGAACTAAAATATAAAACCAGTACATCAATACATTCAATAATCATAGTCATCATCGGCTTAGTCTCCCAATTGCCATTTGCAAGTTACCTATAGCAGATACTGAGAGACTAATGCATGCTTTTTAACACTTGACCACTGTAATGTACTCCTTGTAAAAAGTCTACCTCTACGTCTGCTAAATGACTGTAATGTACCTCCTTGTCTACCTAAGAAATCTCTGGATAAACAGCGGCACGGGTGCTGACCAGAACCAGTTGGATAGAGCACATTAACCCAGTTTAAAGTCTCTTCATTGGCTGCCTATTATTTATTTTCAGGTTATTTTACTGATATTCAAATCGGTATACGGACTAGCACCTAAAAACATGTCAGATATGCTTTTAAAGTATGTTCCTTCTAGGTACCTCCGGTCCTCCGGCACTGGCCTTTTAGTTCTTCCATGGGTCGAGGAATGGGGAGGCAGCTTTTAGTGTCTATGGTTCTCGCCTCAGGAACAGCCTGCCAGAGGACCTGAGTGCATCAAAAAACACTTTTAAACAAAATCTTAAGACATTTTTAGTTTAGCGTTTGTATAATTTTAAGTGTGATTTTTGTTTTTCCTTCGTAATCCATTTTGATTGAATCCACCATTTTACTCTGCTTCACTGGTCTATCAGTTTCACCACATTTCATTACCCTATTTATTCTAGTTTATTTTATGACCCTATTTATTCTGTTTTACTTTTATGTTATTATATCCAATTCTATTTCATTTTTATATGTTTTTAAAATAAATATTTTATTGTTATTATTATTGTATTATTCTTATTTTTATTGCTGTGTTTACCTTCATGATATTTGTTTTTAAATCACTTTTTATGTTAAGCACCTTGTATTGCATGATTTCACAAAGGGTGCTATATATATACATGTTTATTTGATTTGAAAGTCCTTAATCTGGACACGTTGTAACACGGACTCTTGAATCCAGCCCAATTTGGAATGGCCAATCGTCTGCAAACGCAGCTGGGTACATTGTGTGAACCTCACTGCCGATTGCACGTCGCCCTATGGAGCTCCCGGACACAGTCGGCACTGGCATGGTCCGACTTCCGGCCGACGCTGTGAGGCTCATTCATCAACCACAGTGTGTTGCCTTAACAGAATAAGCCATCCAGCAGCCCGGACTCTTGAATCTTTAACTATGGTAGTAGACTCACTGCCTTCACCCACACTGTTCGCGTACCAGCTTTGAAAACCCGTGAGTTTCAATCGCCTGCACATTTAAACAGCATTTGCTTCCTTACGAACAAAACTTTGAAGACTCTCGACTTAACGAGACTCTCGTTGTACCTGTGAACTCTAACAATGTGTTTCCCTTCACCTGCCTGTGCCACGAGTCTCGCTGCATGGTCCTAAAATCCTACCTGGCACAGTATATACTGTAAATCTAGACAACAGCGAGGAATGAGATTCAAATGAACAGTTTCTAATCCCTGTTTTGCTCTGCAGCGCTTTGTATGGCAAGCCCAGGCTTAGTAGAGTGCTTGTGGTGACCTTGGGGTTATGAAACCATGTGCAGTCTTAATAGAAAATGCATTTTATGGCTTTGAAACTTTTTCCATATGAGAGCTTCTGCCAGGTAAATAAATTAATAAAGCATAAATAAAGCCCCAGGATAAAGTTGTGCTTTAAGACAATTTTATTATAGAACACTGAATTTTCTCTGAGTCTTTGTGTCTGGAGTTCTGAAAAAAATTCTGGTTGATAAGAGGTGAACGTTACACAGAGGAATTCAGCCAAGGCCGTGGTTTCTGAGGTCACTGTAATTCATAAAAGAGAGGTGTTTATTTAAAAATAAACTCTTAGTTGTGCTTGTGTGTTTTGTCAGAAAGTTTGCCACGGTAATTTCGCTGATTGCTAAACTTGCTAATACTGAACTATCACTTCTTACATAAGGACAAATTGACCTTAATTGTTCTTCACTGAGAGTGACAGATTTTGATTGACCCCAAGCCAAAATATTCTTGGCTGATTGTTCTTCATTGAAAGTTAAGAACAAATGTTGTTTGAATCCAGGCCAAAAGACTTCTTGGCTGATTACTAATGTTCAACAAGATGCCCTCCTGCAATTTGTCAAGAGCATTTTTTCTCTCATTGCAAAAGTGTAGCCAAGTGTGCAGACTTCTTTGTTGCTATTGCAATACTACAGAATTGTATGATGTAAGACAGTTTTGTGGTTCATGTTTGATTAAGGGGCTGTCTCCCGATAGTCGTTGCTTGTCCTCTTGTCTCCTCATTCGTTAGTAGGGAATTTCTACTAGACAAACCAAGCAGTACATGTTGAGAGAAATGGGACTTTGAGTTACAACTCTCCATGGTCATGAAGCAGCTTATAAAAACAAATAAAGCTAGAGAATCTAGCATTCCTGGCACTGGAGTTCAAAAACATTCTAACCACCCATTTTTTGCATTTCCATAGTTTGTACATGGCATTTGAATTGTACCTATAAATATGACCTAGAAAAGAGCAGAACAGCAATGTAGTGAGTTTGCCACAAGTTAGTACGACACATCAAAGCGCTTCAAACTTCCTAGGCCTGATTTCTTGATGAGGCACTGCTCTTGTATTCTTCAGCAAGTTACATACGGTTTATACACTTTATTAAATACCCAGCTGTATCACATGTAATATACAAAAAAAAACCAAAAAAAAAAACCATGTAGACTATGCTGTGGATAAGAGCTTCTGCTCAATGTTATAAAATGCACTGGGATGCATTTCAATGGACTACTACATCACCTGACGCATGGTGAACAATCGCTGCACTTAATGTATGCCTCATTACATTCAGCCGATGTGTATTAGCAGTGTATGAACTTATTGGAACACGGACGGTCTTGCCTTGATTTTGTCAACTACAATGAAACATGGTGAATATAAAAATAGTTAATATATTTAACATATCCTCTGACAAATAATATATACTCAATTATTTTAATGGAATGTTTCCGTATTAAAATGAGTAGTTCTCATATGGAAAACATACGTATAAAGTGTTGTTCTGAGAATACATTTTTAAAACACACTTTATTTGGAACACATAAGGGGCCCTATCTTACACCCGGTGCTAAATGGCAGTAACCCAAACGTAAGTGTCTTTGCTAGTTTCAGACCGGCACAGTGGTAATTTTAACGTCCAGCGCTCACGTTCTTTAGCTAGCAAGTGAACTGGGCGGGCTGGTCTGAAGAGGCCAGGATCATTTTTGGTGTATTGCTATCTTGAGGTAGCATTAAGCGCTTGTGCTAAAACCACCACAAACCTAGTCTTAAGTCATGTCTCAGTTGACTCAATGTTATTTTAACTGCACAATATGAAGCTGCAATATGTAATATGTGTCCACATAGGCGTGTGCACAACGCGCAAACACCCTCCTGTCTGTTACACACACAGGGGCGCACACAAACGTGCATACAAATATAAAGAATACATTGTGAAATGGGGATTAATATGTTTCCCCAAAATAAAACATTTTCTCTCCTTGTTGCACTCGGCGAGAAGATCCTTCTCATTAGTGCCATCTATTGGTTACACAAAAGTATTACTATCACTTTTGGGTAGCTGCTAGTAAGTAAACAGGATTTTCATAAGTCTCAAGTCTCAAGAGTCCTGTTAAGCAATCCTGATCTTAGTAGACTGTTTAATTACAATTCCCTATTTTGAAATTACAACTGTAAGATGAATTCATGCATACCACAGAGCATTCTTCTACATTTTAAATCCCCCCAAAAATTTATGGATAATTTGTATATAAAATCATTTTTTTTCTGAGAATACAGGTGCAGCTCAAAAAATTTGAATATCGTGAAAAAGTTCAATATTTTTTGTCACTCATGTCAGAAAGTGAAACTCATATATTATATAGATTCATTACACATAGAGTGGGAATATTTCAAGCCTTTATTTCTTGTAATTTTGATGATTATGGATTACAGCTAATGAAAACCCAAATTCAGTGTCTCAGAAAATTAGAATATTACATAAGATAAATAAAAAAGGATATTTTAAACAGAAATGTCAGCCTTCTGAAAAGTATGTTCATTTCTATGCACTCAATACTTGGTTGGGACTCCTTTTGCATGAATTACTGCATCAATGCGGCGTGGCATGGAGGTGATCAGCCTGTGGCACTGCTGAGGTGTAATGGAAGCCCAGGTTGCTTTGATAGCGGCCTTCAGGTCGTCTGCATTGTTGGGTCTGGTGTCTCTCATCTTCCTCTTGACAATACCCCATAGATTCTCTATGGGGTTCAGGTCAGGCGAGTTTGCTGGCCAATCAAGCACAGTAATACCATGGTCATTGAACCAGCTTTTGGTACTTTTGGCAGTGTGGGCAGGTGCCAAGTCCTGCTGGAAAATGAAATCAGCATCTCCATAAAGCTTGTCAGCATGAAGATTTCCTGGTCGATGGCTCCGTTGACTGTGGACTTCAGAAAACACAGTGGACATGGCACCCCAAATCATCACTGACTGTGGAAACTTCACACTGGACTTCAAGCAACGTGGATTCTGTGCCTCTCCACTCTTCCTCCAGACTCTGGGACCTTGATTTCCAAATAAAATGCAAAATTTACTTTCATCTGAAAAGAGGACTTTGGACCACTGAGCAACAGTCCAGTTCTTTTTCTCCTTAGCCCAGGTAAGACGCTTCTGACGTTGTCTCTGGTTCAGGAGTGGCTTGACACGAGGAATGCGACATTTGTAGCCCATGTCCTGGATTCGTCTGTGCGTGGTGGCTCTTGATGCACTGACTCCAGCCTCAGTCCACTCCTTGTGAAGCTCCCCCAAATTCTTGAATGGATTTTGCTTGACAATCCTCTTAAGGCTGCGGTTATCCCTGTTGCTTCTGCACCTTTTCCTACCACACTTTTTCCTTCCACTCAACTTTCTATGAATATGCTTGGATACAGCACTCTGTGAACAACCAGCTTCTTTAGCAATGACCTTTTGTGGCTTAACCTCCTTGTGGAGGGTGTCAATGACTGTCTTCTGGACATCTGTCAAGTCAGCAGTCTTCCCCATGATTGTGTAGCCTACTGAATCAGACTGAGAGACCATTTAAAGGCTCAGGAAACCTTTGCAGGTGTTTTGAGTTAATTGATTAGATCTGATTCGAGTGTGACACCATGAGTTTCCAATATTTAACTTTTTCACAATATTCAAATTTTCTGAGACACTGAATTTGGGTTTTCATTAGCTGTAAGCCATAATCATCAAAATTACAAGAAATAAAGGCTTGAAATATTTCACTCTATGTGTAATGAATCTATATAATATATGAGTTTCACTTTCTGAAATGAGTGACAAAAAATATTAAACTTTTTTACGATATTCACATTTTTTGAGCTGCACCTGTAGAAATTAAGAGATTTTAAAATAAAATAGCAGTAAGATGCTGATTTCCATCAATGTAAAATGGTGCAATTCAATCAAGAAAATAATCTTCTGGAAAGGCACTTCAGAGGGAAATTGACAGTGCCATTGAGAAGTTCAGAAAGAATCCAATTAATGGACACCTGTTTTTTGAATGGCTTAGCCCACTGTAATCAAAGTCCCATTATAAGAATTTATTTCTGCTCCAGACCGCAAGTGAAAGGTAAAAGTAAATCAGCACTTATTCACAGTGACAAACAGAAAAGAAAAACACAAGAGGGGATGCAATTTGTAATTATGACAAGGTGCAGATTGACGGATCACAAATGTCGAAAATAAAGAAGTGAGCACTGCTTTTTCCAATGCCGTGTTTAAAGCGAGACCAACCTGTCAGCACACTGTGTCTCATTTTAAGCTTGAAAAAATGACATTCCTTTTTCAATTTGAACCATCAGTAATCCCTATGTTCACAAGAGGACAGCAGAAAAATGTAAATTGGTTGGTTGGCTTACCCCAATCATTGCGATCTTGCGGTTTATTATCTTGGCTGGATCAACAGATTTATCATTTGCGATATGGTACAAACGATGCTTGCCACCATTGTCTCTGTTCTCCACTTAATCCTTCTTTGAACCTGGCTTCTACTCAGAGACAGAACTGTATTTCTTTGCTTTGTTTTTTTCCTGCTGCGCGAGGCAACCTGTTTGAAATTTCTGCCCACACAAGCCCTCGAAGGAGGCCGCACGTGCTGGAGGAGCAGGGCGTCAAGTCAGCAGTCTTACCCACCTCCTGCCCAGCCCCCCTCCCTCTAGCGCAGGTGGGCTAGTTCTCCCTGATTTATTTTAACAAGCCCTGTGAAAAGAGAAATCATGAGCGTGGATGAGGCTATTATCCCCTGCCTCCGTTGGCCTACAGCACACTGCTAACAGAGATCACCCCACAAAAGCAATGGCATTCAGCCACTACGTGCCCTAACACAGATGTGTGTAAGTGGTTTGGAGGAGTTTTCAGGAGGATGGGGGTGTTCGTAACTAAAAAGGACATGCTTCAGTGCCCGGGCATGGGATTGGCTTGCTTACCGCGTGCTAAAACTATTATCAATTTGAAAAACATCTTTGACTCACAATTCAAATGAAGTGTTAATTTTTTTCCCTCACTATTTGGTTAAGTAATCACCTAAATGAACTTGACGAACTGTGTTTGTGAAGAAAGTAGCTCTTGCATTTATTAGTAACTGTTAAGGTCAAATGTCAATTGAATCCAGGTGTAAACAGCATTCTGTTTCAAAGCTGGAAAAAGCAGGCAGGTAGATGAAGACATTTTCTTCCCAGCATTATATATTATTCCAGGGAGACAAGTCCCCAAACAACCCCCCTCTCTACCCCCTGTTGCTGCTAGGTGGAGAAGAGCAGTAATTAAAATTAGCATGTTAATTTATCTTTCTTTCATATCTGTGATTCACTATGTCTGACTGTGTTGCTAGCTCACAGGATTGATCTCTTGAATTACAGCTACCACTGACAACTAAATCCTTCCCACCAAACACAGGCAATAAATGTCAGTATTACAATTTCAGTGCAAACCTGTTTTTTCCATTGATTTCAGAGATCACTGAGTTCACTAATCTTCATTAAATCTAGTTCAAAGGCATGTAGTCAGACAGGCAGGCAGACAAACACGTGCAGACAGACAAGTGTGTGCGCGCATACATATACACACACACACACACACATATGCATGCCACACAGAGAGCATAATTAATCTCTATTATGGAGTTGTCAGACACACACAAAAGTCTTCAGTGTAGAGTGATAGGTTCTAGCTTTGCGACAGCAACAGAACTTCTGACAGAACTAAATGGCGGAGGAAGGCAGAAAGGTTGCACTTGAAGCAAAATAGCCTTTTGTCCTTATTTCTGAGGAAGAATTTTTCTCATTACCATTGTAAATTACTTCACTTCCTTTGCTGCACAAATAAAATACTAAATACATTTTTAAAATATCTGAACTGTCACAACCTGCTTCAGTAGACAATTGTTGGCCTCGATCAATGGAGATGGCAATAAAGCTGTACTGAAAACTTCCATAAAATAGCCCTCTTCATTTTTCCCACATACATTTGAACCGCAAAGGACATGAGTGAGGTGGAGACAGTCAAACAATGTTCGATTGTTGCGGCAGAAACCATCGTGATACCAGCCAAGTAACTCAGGACATGAACACAGAAATCAGCCAAACCAGATTAAGGACTTTAAAATCAAATCAACCAAATATACCAGATTCTTGGTATATTAAAACTGAATCAGTTTGCTGATAGTTTACTAGGCTGCTAAATGAATAAACAAATTGTATATATGACACGGACAGATACAAATTCAAATTAATACAAATGAACCCACTGAGGGAATTCACAAATGAGATGTACGGTTTCATGGTGTTTCTAGCCTAATTTAACACTTGTTTTAGGAAAATAAGAAAAATAAAATCAAGGAAATCGAGAACAGGAAAAAGAAGAAATATAGAATCTAGATATTGTATACATTCTAATATATAGAAATCAGTCATGATTCTAGATTTCATGACAAGATTCAGACATGACGGAATAAGGGATGTCAATGAACCAGTGCAGTTTCTAGTAGTGCAGTCTCATATAGGCGGCAGTGTAGTACAATGGTTAAGGAACTGGGTTTGTAACCGAAAGGTTGCAGGTTCGATTCCCAGGTAGGACACTGCCGTTGTACCCTTGAGCAAGGTACTTAACCTGCATTGCTTCAGTATATATCCAGCTGTAAATGGATACTATGTACAAATGCAAAAATGCTGTGTAAGTCGCTCTGGATAAGAGCGTCTGCTAAATGCCTGCAATGTAATGTAATGTAATGTATAGAAAACTAACTCCAGGCTCAATGGACCCACAGCAATGGATGACCTTTTTGCCTGTCAGAAATACAGCAAGATTTTTGGTTGGCCCTGACTCCTCCCCATGAAAAGTGATGGTCACGGTGTTGTTTACTGGTCTTCGGCATTTCGTGCCTTTAGTTCTCCCTCTGAAGAAACTCTTACTGAAGGCTCAACGTGACAGGCTCGAACTCATCTGCCACTATCCCTCAGTCGCTACCTGCAGCTGCGAGTCTGAGCAGTAACTGTGTTTACTGCCAAACACTTGATCCTTTCATCTTCAGCACTCAGAGTTTACCCATGATGCTTTGTCAAGTGGCCCTTGACCACCCGTTCTACAGGTCACTGTTTGGAGTGAGTCGAAAGCCCTTCCATAAACAAATGCATTGAGCAAAGCAAGCAAAATCATGAGCGAAGCTGTAGTTTGTCTCTCACAAAAAAAAGGTTGTTAGAAAGTTCATATACAATGCCCTCCACGATTATTGGCATGCCTGGTAAAGAAGAGTAAAAAGGGTTATAAAAAATTCACCGTTTAGTGAATTAGCTTAATCTCACACTGAATAAATGAGAAAAATCCAACCTTCAAATGAAGTAAATTTATTATGAGAAAAAATATCATCAAAAAATAATTATTTTTAACAAAACCATGTGTGCCACAATTATTGGCACCCCTACATTTATATATAGAATATACAGTCAAGCCGGAAAGTCTGCATACCCCTTTCACCTTCTCCACATTTTATTACATTACAGACTTATACTACAATAGATTGAGTTAATTTTTTGCCTCAAACATCTACGCACAATAGCCAATAATGACGAAGTGAAAACAGGTTTTTAGAAAATATGCTATTTTATTTTACTGACAAAAATAGGTTATTTAGGGGTTACATATCTGTACACACCCTTAGCCTAATACGTGGTTGCTGCACCTTTGGCAGCGATTACAGCTTCAAGGCGTCTTGGGAAAGAAGAGCTTGGCACACTTGTTTCTGGACATTTTTGCCCATTTCTCTTGGCATATCCTTGCAAGCTCCGTCAGGTTGGATGGGGAGTGTCGGTACACAGCCATTTTCAGCTCATTCCACAGATGTTCAATTGGATTCAGGTCTGGGCTCTGGCTGGGCCACTCAAGAACATGCACAGACTTTCTCCGAAGCCACTCCTTTGTTCTCTTGGCTGTGTGCTTCGGGTCGTTGTCATGTTGGAAGGTAAACCTTTCATCAGACCAGATAATCTTGATTCTCATGGTTTGAGAGTCCTCTAGGTGCCTCTTGGCAAACTCCAAGCGGGCTGTGATGTGCCTTTTACTAAGGAGGGGCTTCGGTCTGGCCACTCTACCATAAAGGACTGATTGGTGGAGTGCTGCCTGAATGGTTGATCTTCTGAAAGGTTCTCCCATCTCCACAAGGATACGCTGGAGCTCTGTCAGAGTGACTATCGGGTTCCTGCTCACCTCCCTGGCCAAGGCCCATCTGATGGTGGCCACTGTGCTCTTTGGGACCTGTAAAGCTGCAGAGATTTTTCCATACCCTTCTCCAGGTCTATGCCTTGACACAATCCTGTTTCTGAGGTCTGCAGATAATTCCTTTGACCCCATGGCTTGGAGTTTTCTCTGACATGCACTGTCAACTGTGGGACCTTATATAGGCAGGTGTTGGCAATCCCCAATCATGTCCAATCAATTGAATTTATCACAGGTGGACTCCAATTAAGTTGTAGAAACATCTCAAGCAGTATCAGTGGAAACAAAATGCACCTCAGCTCACTTTTGGGTGTCATATCAAAGGGTGTGCACACTTGTGTACATATGATATTTTACATTTAGATTTTTAATAAATTAGCACAAATGTCTAAAAACCTGTTTTCGCTTTGTCATTATAGGCTATTTTGTGTAGAATTAACTCAATTTATTGTAGAATATGTCTGTAACATAATAAAATGTGGAGAAGGTGAAAGGGGTATGCAGACTTTCCGGCTTGACTGTAGCAATCATTTTTAATATTTGGTCGCATATCCTTTGCATGCCATGACTTCCTGATGTCTGTGACCCAACAACATCAAAAGACTCTTGACATCTTATTTTCTGGTACTCTTACAAGCGATACTATAACATCTCTGCATTTGAATGGATCTCTATGGGAATTGGGGGGTTGGAATAGATTTAGTTTAGTAAATTACACTGGAACAGTATGGAACACAAGTCATCAAGGGTCTGACATATCAAACAAGCCGTAAACCATCACTCTGCTGCCAGAAATACAGTAGATATGGATGGATAACTTGAAGGGTTTCTTCTCCTGACTTATTTTTCCAGTTCAATTGGAAAATTTGTCAGGAGAAACAACCCTTAAAGTGATCCATCCATATCTACTGCATATCTGGAAATGTGAGAAACACAAACCCTGGACCCCTGAGCAATGGAGAAAATTTATATGGTCTGATGAGTCATCTTTTACTCTTTTTAATTCATCTGGATGGGGTTATGTTTGGATAAAGCCTAATCCACAATGTCTGTTGCCAACTGTTAAGTTTGGTGGTGGTTTTGTAATGGTATGCGCAGCCATTTCATGGGACTCATTGGGCCCAATGATTGCTCTCTATGGACATGTAATAGGCAAACAATATGAAACCATTTTACAAGACCAGGTGCACCCTGGTGCAAACACTGTTCCCTCATGATGTCCCCATATTCCAACACGTAGTTGCTGTCTGTCCTTCGCTTTGGTTTACATTCTGTTCTAGTTGAGGCAGATTGCTTGTTTCTTTATTTTTCTCTTCTGCATACTCCCGAATTGAGAGTGAGAGAATTATTTTCTTTTCCTGTTTTACTTCTCATTTGTTTTCTTACCTCTGTTATTCACTTGCTTATATTGTAAGCGAGAGGTATTTTCACTCAGTTCTCGAGTACGCCCTGTTATTTGGGGTTTGTTTTGTTTCGGCTTTGGGCCTGTAGTGTGTTCTATTCTCCATTCCTTGGTTATTCTTATAGATATATACCCCTCTCATAATACGGACTTGTCCGTCTTAGTGGTGCATACGACGGTGTGTGCTTTCGTGTTTGATTTTACAAATCTTATACTCCACCTGATAGATCTAAACATAACTGAACCTTTATGGGAAGTTCTGGAACAGAGTGTGAACTAGATTTCCACCTCCTTCATCCCTCAAAGAACTGGAGACTATCCTTTTTGAACAATGGGCCGATATCCCACTACACACAATCCATAAATTCCATATGACAGCATTCATAGAAGGGAAACTGTTTTGAAGGCAAAGGGTGGGCCTACTCATTATTAGTTACGAGATATTCAGTTTTTGTAGGTGTTTCTGATATTTTGCCCACCCCCTGTATATACAAACCTCAATTCCAAAAAAGTTGGGACATTATGTAAAATGCACATAAAAACAGAAAGCAGTGATTTGTACATTTTCTTTTACATATATTTAATTGAAAATGGTACAAAGAGATATTTAATATTTTACCTTATCAACTTTATTGATTTTTGTAAATATATGGTAATTCTGAATTTGATGCCTGCGACACGCTCCAAAAAAGCCGGGAAGTAAAAAAAAACACCTGTTTGGAACATTCCACAGTTAAACACGTGATGCAATCATGACTGAGTATAAAAAGATATCAAAAGACTCTTGATATCTTATTTTCAGGTAATCTGACAAGTGATACTATAACCTCTCTGCATTTGAATAGATCTCTATGGACTATGGGAATTGGAGGGTGGGACTAGATTAAGCTGTAAATTACACAGGAATAGTATGGAACACATGGTTGGCTAAATGGCTGTAAGTCATCAAGGGTCTGAGGTTTCAAACCATGCAGTAGATATGGATGAATCACTTTAAGGGTTGTTTCTCCTGACTCATTTTCCTATTGAAAAAAAGTGATTCAATATGGATGATGTAATTAGGAAATGCAGTACTATTTCACCTGACTCATGACTTGGGTCTCCCTTTGAAAGCTAGGACCAAACACCACATTTTGAACACTGAATATGCAGCATTGAAAAAAGTGACTCCTTCAGATCCTGGTCCACAACAGGAAACGAAACTCAGCAGATCTGGACAAATTGCCCACCTACCTTTTCCTTGTCCACCGGGAAAAGCAATTTTAACTGTAATGATAATCTATAAATCATATAGTTTATGTTTATAGTGTCTGCACTACAGAATGTTGTACATACCTGTCAATCATATCCACTCCTACCACAGGTACAGACTGTGCAACATCAGTGATTAGTTAGGCATGATTTATTATTATTGGAGATGCGTTATAAAAATAATGCTGTGAGACTGAGATATCTAATGTTCTAATTCTAGCTTTTAGTATTGGCATGTGTTATATGCAGACAATTTAATTTATTTGAATTACAATTTATTTTTATGATTTTATAGTTAGAATTATCTTCTCCAATTGAAATGCTTGATAACCTAATTCTGGGTTTAAAGTCTTTTAAACACCAATTTCCAAACACGTTATTTGTTTGAGAATAAATACTTTAGGATCATTTACGTATAAATTTGGTGGAGACTGTCATGGATCTTGCCTTCCTTCCCTTATCTCCACGTTCTCGTTATTCTTTTTTGTCGTTTACCGGTAATCTATCGGATTTTCCTTTGTTCCATTACGGGGTTTTGCTTTCGCCTCGTCATTAGTGAATGCATCTGGCATTCATTTCCTCTGGCTATTTATACCCCGCTTCCTGCCTCTCTCGTTGCTTCCATGTTATTCCTCTTAACATTTGAGCCGGTAAAAGAAGGTATAGGATTAGTTAGTAAGCTAGTATAAAAAAGAAAGGGTTTAGAAAGAAAGGGGTTATTAAGAAAGCTAGTCTCTTTTCGCTCTCATTTCAGAGCAGAGACTTTCTCGTTTTCTTTCGTTTTACACGAAACGGTTTCCTTTAGTTTCGCTCCACAAACGGGAGTAAGATAAGCGTGTCTGCTTATTTCCTTTGTTTTACTACTCTTATCTGCGAGCGCTTTAACTGCTTTGGTCCCTGTGCAAGGGATCTTAATAGTTTTATTTTCTTTGTTCGTTCGCTCCACAAACGTGGTTAGATAAGCGTGTCCGCTTATTTCCTTTGTTCTTTTACGAGCGCTCTAACTGCTCATATCCCAGTTAAAGCCCTGTAGAGGACGTGGCGCCCTCCTTCCTACTACTAATACCGGTTGACGGGGTTGTGTAGCAGTGGTTCTCAAGCGGTTGCTACATGGGGGGAATTGAATTAGAATAGGGGTTCAATTGGCTACCAAATTGGGAGAAAAAGGGAAAAATCAGAAACAAATTTTTAAAAAAAAGATAAGCGTGTCCGCTTATTTCCTTTGTTCTTTTACGAGCGCTCTAACTGCTCATATCCCAGTTAAAGGGATATTAATAGTTTTATTTTCTTTGTTCGTTCACTCCACAAACGTGGTTAGATAAGCGTGTCCGCTTATTTCCTTTGTTCTTCGAGCGCTCTAACTGCGTTGGTCCCAGTGAAAGGGATCTTAATAGTTTTATTTGTCTTTGTTAGTTCGCTCCACAAACGGAGTTAGATAAGCGTGTCTGCTTATTTCAGTTTTGCTCGCATATCGAGTTCCTCGCCTTTTTCGTGAGGTTATTTTGTGTTCTCATTATTCTCCCTCTCCACTACGGATTATTGTCCGTTTCAGTGGTGTTCATTGAACACTTAGAGTCCGTATCTGTCGCAACTGGATCTCCAGAGACACAGAGATCCCCCACAGAGACAGATAATTGACACATGTCTGCCTTAACAGTCCTCACATGGAGGCACCAATGAATGCGCAGAATTGATAAATATACATTTATATAGCTTCACACTGGGTTACCAGTTATGTCGGTAATATCCATGTATAGCCTACACTCACATGAGCGCCAACTAGTATTGAGAATATGTATACATAGACCCAGTGGCCGATTTTTTACATTTTACAGGGCGGATGGTGTATGGGGGGTGCAGTCGGTGTATTTTCCCCCACGAGAAAATTTAGGCCTAATTGCAGTGAGAGCTGTCAACTCTAGTGAACTTTGAAGTATGTTTTTATCAACAGTAGTTATTATTCCTTATTAGTTATTAATTAGTTATTAGTTATATCTATAATTATATTAGTTATGTCCATTTAAGAAAAGGAGGCAATCAAATTACATATTCATGCATGGCTTTCTCAAATACATTTCATTTTTCTTCAATTCAATTCAACATAAAATTTTCTAACATAATAGAGCCTCATAATCATGATTTTGTATTTTGTTTCCACGTGCTCTTGTCTGCATGTTGTTGGCCAAGCAGTGATTTTTCTTAAGCCAGGACTTGACATAAGGTCTTGAAGAGAACCTTTTGATGGGAGGACCCACACATTTACATGGTTACTCTGCACAGGCAGCAAGTTTCTACATTTAAGTAGCGCTCTGGAGAAACACGCATTGAGCTCTCTGGCGTAACACATCTAAACAGCACTCTTCTGCAACACATTGCTTAGACAGCAGCAAAGATACAGAAAGATTGGCGAAAGTGAACATGTTAATGTGCAGTAGTTAACACGAATGAATGATTGCTGAATCTATCAGTGAGATCAAGGGCATGTATTAACGTTAGCTAGCCATCCCAGGAACGTCCCCTTTTAGTCCCCTCAAAGTTATGATGTGACGTTCTGAATGTCCTATAAACATTACTAGGATGTTATTAAAGTCCTAGGAAAGTCACTGTTTGGTTACAATATAACATATAATTAGAATATTTCGGGGACATTCAGGCAACGTCCCTATCCGATTATGATATGACGTTGTGCTCATAACATTCATGGAACATTCAGGAACGTTCCTGCAATGTCTGTTACTGGTTACAATATAACGTCATGCAATGAATGTCTGGGGAACGTTATTAGAACATCCTGGGAACGTTCTCTGTGACGTCCACATAACGTTTAGAAAACCCTACAAAAAGACGTCAAGGCTATTGTATACTCGCTCGAAGTGCGTGTGCACGTACCGGTATACCTTAATACACGGTAATGTATATAATTACGGGAGCCAAGTCGGGAAGCTGGTGTTGTCCGGAACATAGCTTTATTGACACACCCCTGTGATAACAATGCAATGCCATACATTACATACGAATGCCCCCAGCGGTCACTGGGGGCAACACAGTGCAGACAAATGATAAAGTTCAATACATAACAAAGGCGACGTCCTGATGACATTTTGAGACATTCAGGGGATTTCCCGGAGACCTCATTTTGTTAGCTGGGGTTTTGTTAGTTAATTACCAAACATTAATGTTCGCTAAGTAATGTTATCGAATGTTAATGTTGCTAGCTTAGCTCAACTGTTTCTGCATAGCAACGGGAATCGCCAGTATTGCTCATTTTGTCCTTTGCGCTTCTGTTCACTTCTCTGCCTAGGCTAGCTACTTGTATTGGGATTATTCAATAGAAAATAGAACATATCAGCTATATTTATGCATGTAAACTGATTGGGAATAACATTAACGTTATGTCTTTTTGAGTGTAGAAAATTGTCCAACGGTCTTTCTGCCAACACAAGTGATGCCTATGGAAACTACGTAGCTGGTCAGCTGGACTAACAGCTAATGACAACGCGACGCTGATCCTTGGATGGCTACTGTGTAGCTCCACTGTAATGTCAGCTGGATAGCTAGCTTGCCAATAACGTTAGCTGAACTCAACTTCTACAACATAGCCAGATCTCCTGGCACATCAGATTTTTTACATTTTAATCAGAAATGGGCAGGAATAACCTCAGAACTCATTTCTCACCTGTCCTTTTCTTTTTGAAAAAGGCCCGAAGGTCAAGCTGCCCTGGTCTTTTCGAAGCCATCATCACCAACTGCCGTTTGCTAAATTCCGCA
The DNA here is from genome assembly GCA_022702515.1 of Ilyophis sp. 1 JC-2022. Classification (NCBI taxonomy): domain Eukaryota; kingdom Metazoa; phylum Chordata; class Actinopteri; order Anguilliformes; family Synaphobranchidae; genus Ilyophis; species Ilyophis sp. 1 JC-2022. Next base: position 19,493,016 of record CM040406.1, on the reverse strand, counting down.
ACGCTCCAAGCCGACGCGCGGAGCCAGTTAATGAAAAGTTGCATAGCGCAATGACCCCCCTCCCTCCACGTTCACACTCGTTTTGTCAAAGTGAATCAAAACACAGCAGCGATACAATAAAACATTAAAAGAAACCTCTGAGAAAGTAGCCAATATTATTGCATAGAACCTCATACAGTGAATAAATGGTGCAAAAAGTATAGTTAATCAGTCTCATAAAATTAATTATGAAGTAATTATGAATTTCTCATTTAAATATTAAAATTACAATAACCAATAACTTCACAGAAGACGTAAGTTCTGTTGGTAGGCTAAAACATTTAACCAAATAATGATCAGACCGACGACCAGGAATGAGGTTGCGTCCGCCTCTCCCTTCCAGTCCACTTTCCTATTGTTCTCCCTGTGTTCCCCATTCCTCTCGTTTCATGTCATGTTTTCACTTTTACCCTGTCTGTCTTCCGTGTTGTGCAGGCTTGGCGTGGTTTCCCTCCTCGTTTCCTCATTACCCTCTCTTAATCTCTTAAACTCTCGCCTTCCCTGTTCGCATTCCACACTCACTCTCGTTAGCTCATTCATTCTTGCATACATTCTGCACACTTCACTCATTATATCTCCCTATTTATGTTCCCTTCTCTGTCATCACTTTGCCAGTTTGTTACGTCAAGTCAAGTCACTTTTATTTATATACCACATTTAAAACAACAGGAGTTGAGCCAAGTGCTTTCCAGTCACTACAATACAGCACAAACCACAACAAAATAACATCACAGTACAATACATGTATTAACAATACAACACAATGAAATAAATGGAATAAGGAGTACGAGGATCCACCTCAAGCAGTTTTGGGACAACCTGAAGTTGCACTAAAAGCAAGAGAAAAAAGGTGGGTCTTTAAATTTGATTTCAAATGATCAATGGAGGGACAGGACTTAATGTGGGATGGGAGATTGTTCCAGAGCCTGGGGGCAGCAACAGAAAAAGCCCGGTCACTTTTAGTTTTGAGAGTGGGGGACTAAGAGGTGTTGTTTTGTGGATGACCTAAGTGACCTGGGAGCAGAATATGGAATCAGCAGATCAGTGATGTACTGTGGAGCTAATCCATTGAGGGCTTTAAAAACAAATAATAAAATTTTAAAAACAACTCTATATTTCACCGGTAACCAATGCAAATGAGCCAGAGCCAGGGTAATATGTTGCCTTTTCTTTGTTCCAGTTAAAAATCGAGCAGCTGCGTTTTGAACCATCTGCAGTCGAGACAGAGTGGAATGGGTCAATCCCATATACAGGGAATTACAATAATCCAGCCGAGAGGTAATAAAAGCATGGATAACTGTTTCCAGGTCCTTATGAGATAAAAACGACTTTAACTTAGCTATGGTTCTAAGTTGATAAAAACTGCCCTTCACAACACTACTGGACCAAGCGCATTGCTTAGGCTGGTGACAGAGCTTACTTCCGTTTTATTGTCATTTAGTTGAAAGAAGTTCCTCACCATCCAACATAAAAGTCATGTTTGTTGCTCGGCCAGTGTCTGTTGTGTTTTGCTAACGTGTCAAGTCTGCCTTTTTCCAGTGTACCCGCCAGCCTGCTTTCCCTGCTCTGCCATTGCCCTCGCCAACCCTGCTTCCAGTCTGTCACCGGTTGTTGCCCAGCTCTTCTCCTGTTTTCCCTGATCATCTGCCTCTGGTTATCACTAACCCTGTATCCAGACCCTCACCTTGCTCTCTCTTCATTTTTGTTTGCTTGCCTTAAATAAAGTGCTCCTCTGAAACTTATTGTGTCTCCAAGTCCTGCGTTTGGGTCCATACCAGTTGGGAGAAACGTAACAGAGGTAAATTAGAATTCACAGTTCAATGTGTGTTCTAAGTGGCAACAACTTGCCTCCATCTTTGAAGCTTTTTTTCCCAGTGGCTAAAGTGTGAACTGCCTGTCTCAGAGAGAACAGTAAACAATTGAATAAATAGCACAGAATGCTAACAGGAGGAATAATACTTTTACCTGAACTAAAAGCTAATAGCAAGTCCCCCGTGAACATAAACAGCGTTTAATATCATGAAGTCGCTAGTACCTGGCTCAATGCAATGTCGAATGACAAAGAAGCACCGGGGAAGCGGAAGTGAGGAACTTAAATACCCCGCAGGTAGAAGCACAGGTGAAAACAATGATGAGGGAAAGCAAACCCCGGAACGGAACGTGGAAAAAATCGGAAAATAAGAACGAGAACCGCAACGGAAAAAAAATAACGTGTCTAAGGCAGACAGTCTGCAGTCATTGACTCCACCCTTTCGCTCCAATGCACTTGCGTTGGTTGCAAAAAATGCAATGGCAGCACCCTGTTCAGGCCAGTTTTGGGCTTCATGTTCCAATGAGCATGAGACATAGGAAATTAATGGGTGCCATTGTTATCACTTTGTCCATATTTTTTAACTGTCTATGGTGTGTTCACACCAGCACATATGGTGTATCAGGCTAAAAGCTATGTCTAACAAGGGAATTATGAACAGACTTTAGCATGGGGTGCTAATGTGGCCTGGAATGGTGTGTATTGAAGGCCACTGGAGTTAGCTACATATAACTAATTGCTGGCTAATGTTCTTTTACAGGCACGAGATCACACATATGATAGGTTAGAATGGATATCAGTACAAAGGAGACTGCATGCACAGATCTCAATTAAAAGGAGGCGATTTAACATCAGCTTTCAGTTAGAGTAAATAACGTTAGCTATACGAGGCTAGATGGCTGAAGCTAGCCTGCAAGCGATATGACACGCTAAATACACACAATGAATACAATCACTGATGTAAATATATTGACAATAAGCAACAAACTGAAGTTTTCCTAAAGGAATGCCTGGATGTTCATTTCAGTCTTACTGCTGGTGTGTGCAAACGGATCCACGTGTGGCTTGGTTGGATGTCTGGGGAAAATTCTCTGGCCTCGGCAGGGTCCCTGGGATGTCCTGTTTGGAGTAAGCTGGTTTCTGGAACTTTCGCGGCTGTCAGTGCGTGGTAACGGACGCTACACACATTTCTCTGGCTGTTCACTTGTGGTTATGTTGCAGAACAATAGCAACGTGTAGTTGGTAATTAAACTGATGCAGTTTTGGTAGCTTTGAAAAAACACATAAAATCAGAGGCTACATAAATTGTGGCTACATAAACAGAGAGACAGAGAGATTATGTATGATCAGTCCAGGATCACGTGAATGTAACACATCGGTTCCCAAAATGGACGTGCGCTACAATACAATAATGGCAAGCATGCGAAATAGTTTGGGGGTATATAAATTGTTTGCAGACATGTAAACCTGACTTGAAAATAAAAACAACACAATCTGGTTATCTTACCATGATCATTTCTCCAAAATTCACAGTGTACCAAATACATTGATATGCAGTAATTACACAAACCTTTGTTAGCCAGCTAGTCAACATAGAAAGAGCAAAACCTCCATAAGTGTATTTGGTTTGATAAGAACTTGACCCAAAAACACATTTGAAGCAAGGAAGAGGAAATGTTTTTAAAACATTTGATTGCCAAAGAGACTGTGAAGGGAAGACAGGCTAAACTTTCATGAGGGAATCCAAGTTTTGTAAGGAAATGCAAAACCTTTTGTGAGGGAATGCAATACTATCTGAAAAAATATCTCCCTGTGTCACCTTTGGGACTCCATGGGTCAGTGAATACAAAATGAAGGAATTCACAAAAAACCCAGGTTGTAGAAAGGCACAACCATGAGTCATTACTGAACATTAGCTGATTAAGGCAGTATATTCATGTTTATATAGAAATCTCAGGAAAAGATGCATTTTTGGATTTTATTTTGCCAATTTAGAAGGAGGTTTATATTCAAGCCTCTATCTTGTTGACACTTTTTCCATTGTTGGTGAATATTTACTTGTTGATTCTTTTCCCCAGATCATTATAAATGCACAATGATTCATAACTGGTTTCACAATGCAGAATAATTACTTTGACATTTGGGACACAAAGCACCAAAGGAATAGCAAAAATGAGTTTTGACAGTTTGAAGAAGCAAGCCTGTCGCATCAGTGTTGCTCGCAACTGTCCATAATTATAACTATCAGTATTATAAGCAGAAAGGCCTTGAAAACATGACTATATTGCTGATGACATAAACAGTACACATCACAAAATGCATCAACATCAAGTGTTTTGGCATTTTCTTCCAGCCATTTATAGCGCCTTTCAAAGTCTGATATAATTTATATTTAGGGAGAGTGTATAAGAATCAGGTGGTCACTTAAAGGTCAAACATTTTAATCTATGAATAGGCATCAAGCAAACACACACATCAGATGTAAAATTCACATTCACACCATTTATTTCTTCATTTGCAGAAAGGGTACAGCGTTTAAATATGCTTGCAAGTAGTTTCACACGATTTCAGTTATCACCTCTTTGAAAGAAGACAAATGTGACAAAACCATTGAGTGTGTGATTTACAAATTGGGAATATTTCTTTAAATACTTTGTACATAAGGAGTACAATCTTACTGTGAAATAGAAATAATGACCCATTTGAAGTGACCTTGGCACAGAACAGATACTGCAATTACTCCTGGACATTTAAACCTGGGGAAATTGTTTGGCTGGACATGTTAACAACATCTCTCAGTACATGTATGAAGCATAGCCTTCAGAAATGGAGCACATGCATATGCTGTGATTCACACAGGACTTCATGTGAATCACAAAACAACTTTCCACAAAAACAATACATTTCAGGTTTTTAAAGGTTTTGTTATACGAGTATGAATGTTTATATAATGTCACATAGGAAAAGTACTCGCATGTCTGCTATGTTCCTAATGTTCCATGTGAACATGTTTATGTTTAATATTTCTTATTTCTGGGCAGATCTTTAATTCATGAGTTGCCATAGTGATAAACTTAGCATGACTAATGGAATTGGCTAGGCTCTTTCAGAGGAGTTACTTAAGGGGGGGTTTGGGTTATAAAACAGCCACCATTAGCTCTGATAACTTATCTGGCTCAACTTACACCTATAATGTGGCATCCAGTAAAAATGTTGTGCTATTTCTAAGCCCTAGCATCTTTCTTGACAGAAATTTCCATTAATCAGACATAGCTTTGGATTCAATCAGCATTTGTCAGTAACTTTCACTCACAAAAACACAGCCAATTACCATGGGTAGCCTACTTGGACATGTCAAATTGTATCTGTTGGCATGGTAATGTATTTTATTAACTGTTTTCATTTCACTTTTACAAGTTGTACCATCCACATTTCCTTTTGAGTAGATCACAAAAAAAAAATACAAACTCAGTAAAAAGCTAGTTTCAAAGCTGCTACATAGCTGCAAGCGGCAATTACAGGGTTCAGGCACTCGTTGTAATGGGTTTATTGATAGTTCGGAGATTCAAATGCAAAGGTGGGGAGATCAGAACAAGCCTACTGACAACCGTGAGGACCAATAATTTAAGGGATAGAAAATAATAAAGGAATAAAGAAAAAACAGGCAAAGCAGCCAAAATGAAAATCAACCCACAAAACCGGGCGAACTAGAAAACTAGTAATTAACAACTAAATCTCCCGAACACAAATAATTAAACAAGAACGGGAAACCTAGTAAACAAAATAACACTCTCGGCTACCTTAGCTCAGAGCCAGAGGAATGCAAAACCAAAACGAAAGTACAAAGAAAGACTGTCTCCGAGAGAACAGCAATGTACAAATAATATAGCACAGAACGCTACAAGGTGGAAAATAAATCCTATACCCGATTAAGAGCTATTAGCAAGTCCCTCCTGAACATAAACAAGTTAATATCAGGAGGTCGCTAAATACCTGGCTATACCTGGCTCAAAAGAAATGTCGAAAGAGAAACAAGCACCGGAGAGGCGGAAGTGAGGAACTTAAATACCCCGCAGGCAGAAGCGCAGGTGAAAACAATGAGGACTGCAAACCACGAAACGGAACATGGAAAAAATCTGATTGATTCCCAATCGTGAAGGCAGGACGAGAGCCACAAATGAAAAGAAAACAAACAGCCACGAACCACTACACTCGTAGCCACAATTAAGTAGAATGACTTTGGGACTGATTTTCTACAATTTTCTGTAATGTAGCAAATCATTCCCAAAGTCACTGTATAGATGTTGGACATCCTTCTTGTTTTTGTAATGCATAGTAATATTGCATTTTCATTGGCTTGTGATGGGCGTGTTATTTGATGGGCATACAGATTCAGGAGTATAAAGTCAGTATGCTTTCAAGGTTTGCATTTCAGTTGTCTATTGCCATGTGGTCTATAGATGCTAAATTAACATGGCTTGCAATGAATGCGGTCTGTAACGTTCCGTTCCCATCCTGTTCCTTCTCCGTGTTTTTCCCTCTCCCTCCGTGTCATGTTTGACTCCCTTATCCGTGTCTTTCCCCGTGCTGCAGGTTGGGCGTGTCCTATCCGTCTGTTCCACTCGTTTCACCACTCCTGTCTCTACCTATCCCCTTCTCTCCCTGCTACTCACATTCCGCACACTTCACTCTGGTCAATCACCCACTTAGACATTCACACGCTTTTCTAATTGTTACCAATTACTCACTTAAACATTCGCACATGTTTCCCATTGTTACCAATCACTCCCTGTATTTAAACCACTCCCTGTCTCTTGTTCGTTGCCAGTTCGTTAACGTTGTATGTTAACATAGTTGTTAGTCACTCTGGTCTGCAATATCTTGATATCCAGTTTATATTCGCTCAGTGTTTGTTTGTTTCTAGCCCGTTTTGTGTCCAGTTAACCTTTCCCCTGTTTTCAAGTCTGTCCACCTGCAGTGTTCGTATCCTTGCCTGTGTTGCGGCCTCCCCCGCACTCCTCCTGACGAGTACCCTAGCTGGGTCCCCGTGAGGCTACCCTGCAGCTACTCGGTCGTGCTCTACCACTCCTGCTCCTGCTCATCGTCACGCAGTCCGTTCCCTCCAGTCCAGTTCCGGGGTGGAAACCCTCAGTCCGATCCGTCCAGTCCAGTTCCGGCTTGGAACATTTCTCGTACGCCCCGCCAAGTCCAGTCAAGTCCAGCTCCGGTTTGGAGCAAGCCGAGGTGTGGACAGAGCTCCTGTGATCTCCTGTAATTATTGTGTGTTCGTTTGTGTACAGCTTGGGACTGCCCCAAGCTAATAAAGAACCACATAATATTGTACCTCTGTCTCCTGGTCGTGCGTTTGGGTTCAGTTCACGTTCTAGGTCATGACACGGTCCTCTATAAACATACCAAGTGTTCTGAGTAGTCCATCTCTATTGATTTTATGTTAAAACTGCAATAACGTTTCGATACCATTCCAGTTTTCCCTTGTAAGGAAATATGCCAAATTAAGCCAATAGGCTAAGTCTATAATTAATTACTGTGATTTGAATGGACTCTCCAATATGGATCAATTGGATTTCCTTGTTGTTCAACCATCTTTTGAATACAGCAACTTTTCTTTAGTTGGGGATTTGTTTCATTAGGGACTTTCCTGAACAAAAATCACCATAAATGTAAATGACTTTTACTTAAATAATTATTAAAAACCAGAACAAACAATGTTTGACTTGTGGTCTAAACAGGTTATTATTATTGCTGGGATTCACAGATCGAAACAGCCCCATTGCTTCCATTGTTCCAAAACTGGACAACTGAAGGGTTTGTTTACTTAGATTTCTGTTATTTCAATACTAATTAACATAATAAAACAACCTGTAATCTGAATAGGAAATATTCTGTATTTCCTATTCAGATTAAATACTTTGATAATTTTTCCATGCTTAAATTTTCTAAATTGGAATCTTTGCTCATGTTCAAGTCAACAAAGTTGTTCCAATCATGGGGAACAATGAAATGACAGCAATAGTGCAGAACATAACCACAGTTGATTTTGTCACAAAACGCATACATTTCAGCATACATGCACAGACAGCTATTCTAACGTAAGAGGGAGTAGAACAGGTGTCTCTCTCCAAATAACGCAACAAGAGTGACAATGTGACCAGAGATGTGGTGAGAGGTTTTTCTGACTGACCGAAAGCACAAAAGCCAGTGAATACAAAGCTAAACAGGATCTCGATATAAGGCCACCATGGCTAACATTATTATCTGTCTGTCGAAAGCAAGTGGCAGTCCCGTTTGGAGAAACTCTTGAGGGGTTTAGTCATGGCAGAATTGCCGTTGGACCGCATCCGAGAAACCAGGGTTAATAGCTCTTTCTGTCCACTGAAGAAGGGGCTGAATTTTTTATGTGGCTCCCATGCAGGACCAAGAAAAAATATGCCTTTGAAAAGGCAGTTTCTTCTGATGGCGAGAGGCAATTGAGGACCACGCTATTGCATTTACTGAGGTGGAATACGTCCTGCGGTTGACTGCAGCCAAGCTGGCTTAAGCGCCAACATACGATTGACATCCAGGCTAATAAAGTGTGAATACCCCATATAAAGCTTATTTTTTACTAACCAGCATCAATGTTTCATAGTGCCTCCAATCCTATGACTTGCAGACAGAATCACATCACTAAAACTCCTAAATGAAATCCTCTACAGTTTAATGGGTTACACTTTAATAGCATATATAAAGCCTTCATAAACGTGACATAATGGCTTTATAAAGGGTGACATAACATCTTATGTAACATGTTATGCCAAATGTGACATAACCAACAATGCCACCTGTCTAATGGCTAAACCCTATACAGGATGACATAAAACATGCTTATGTAGGATGCTAGGCTAACTGTGAGGCATTTGGCATAACATGTTGCATAAGAAGGTGTTATGTCACCCTTTATGAAGCATGAAATTTGCTTGTATGTATGATTTATGAGGCCATTTTTGTCATGTTTATGAAGTGACTTAGAGAGAGAGATATGCTTATTATTACACATAAGTATGTAATGAGACCTGTATAGAACACATATGAATGCAATGCACACACAAAGATAGGCACGCAAACACATGCACACTAACCCTCAGATATATATTAGTATTGAGTGATACATGTACATAGACCCATACATGTATACAACACAATTTCACTCAAGTGAAATACAGTACAAACAGGAATGACACCGCAATACATGTCTGCATGTACACAAACGCATACAACTGTGTGTCATCTTTGTTGTCAAGCAATTCAGAAATTAACATTCAAACAGGCATGCAGCAACACAAACACTCTCACATACATATGCACACAGATACAGACACACACCCACATACAAACACCCATGCAGACACACCCATCAATAAGTCTCAGTCCTGTCATTACCACTACCTCTGAATGACAGTAGGGTACAACTCAGGGTCAGATTACACTGGTGAATTATGCATGACGTGAGACCACTCTATTCAGCCTCTCTCCAGAATGCCTGATATCAAGACATTTCAGTTCTGGCTTCTGTTGTTCTCACGGTTCAAGTTGAGGTGAGTGTATATTTAGATGACAGTAAGCATGTGCTTTTTAAATTAAATTTTAGTTCGCTTATAACAATGCCTTGCATGGTAAATTTATATTTGAGAACAAACATTTAACAAAGCTTGAATATTAAAGAACACTATAGTATGTGTCTATGATACACTTGAAAGGTATTTAAAATGTGTTTTGGTGCACATTACTACGGAAGCAGACGGGTATAAAACACAACATTTTGGAAAACACACCAACAATTTATAAAACACAACGACATTTCAGAAAACACAATGACATTTCAGAAAACAACTGCAAGTCAGAAAACACAACGACATTTCAAAGAACAGCGCAAACACAACGACAAAACCCAAAACTTTACAAATCACATTACGGAAAAGGTAGGTACTAGGCCTACATGACCGGTTATTGTAGTCTCCTTCTGATTGGACACGCAGTATGTCAAATGAGAGTCTGGCAGCAGAGTGACCAACCAATAACAGTTTCCGTTATCTAACGTCACATTCAAGACAAGCCAATGGAGTTTATTTAGTTCCATAAATAGCACGCGTGGAATTCTGAAATGAGTGCACAGAACAGTATTTTTTGCCGTTTTCGGCTTGTTAAAATGGCATAAAAAAATATTTTTTTTTATGAACTCAAAAACGGCAAAAAAACACTGGCCATCCACAACACCAATTAGGAGCCTATAGATTCACCTCAGCCTCTCAACGATGTAAACCTGCATTGTGTTAATGAGTTTAAGCTCCACCTGGTTTTTGAGTTTTTATGCCATTTTGACAAGCTCAAAACAGCGAAAAATACAAAACCACTATTTATATAACTAAATAAACTCTATAGGCTTGTCTTGAATTTCACATTAGATAACGGAAACTGTCGTTAGTTGGTCACTCACACTGTCAGACTCTCATTTGACATAGGCTACTGCGTGTCCAATCAGAAGGAGACTACAATAACCTGTCATGTAGGCCTAGTACCTACCCTTTCCGTAACGTGATTTGTAAAGTGTTTTGGGTTTTGTCGTTGTGTTTTCTGACTTGCAGTTGTTCTCTGAAATGTCGTTGTGTTTTATAACTTGTTGGTGTGTTTTCCGAAATGTCATTGTGTTTTATAACTGGTTGGTGTGCTTTCCGAAATGTCATTGTGTTATATCAATTGCTGGTCTGTTTTCCGAAATGTCGTTGTGTTTTATACCCATCGGCTTCCGTACATTACCAACCACAAGCATACCTTCCTGCTGGCTAACCAGACTGCTCCTTCATACTTTCAAAAGATCATCAGACCCTACTAGGGATGCACCGATACCATTTTTTTCAGACCGAGTACGAGTACGAGTACTCACTTTTGAGTACTCGCCGATACCGATACCGATACCATTTTTTGTGTGTTTTTTTAAGTATGAGTACTTTATAATAATACTGTATAATAATACCACAATAATGAGACGGCTGATTTTGAAGATACTGTGTTTATTTTCTCCTGTTGATGGAGCACAGTCTATCAATTTACTGATTATTTAAATCAAATGAGGTCCAATAAAAATAAATAAATAAACATAAATAATAACCAAAATAAAACTGTACAGTCTTTTGTGCATCATTCTATTTATACTGGAACGTCAAAGTATAAGTGACCCCTAACCCTTACCACTAATATACATGGTCAACTTAACAGGGGGGGGGGGGGGGGGCCCTGACTGTAAAAAAACAATTGTGAAATAGGTCTACATACATTATAGGCTAACCTACTGTACTGACATGGAACAGCCTGTGTGCTATCTAAAGACTAGGTCTAATGCTGCTTATTGGCATAATGTCCTTTTCAACCATCAACCTCAGAGAGTCCTACTGAATTGACTAGCCTATATGAACTGCTGACTACCGCACCGCAGTAGCCTACATAATTGTCAACCGAATCAGTTACTCTCTGCATAGGCTACGGGCTACTCAATTAGTTTGCAACAAATGGCGGGGGTATTAGTAAAATAATATAGCCCGGTCAACTGTTTTTTGGTACAGTTTCACATTTAAAAAATATAGCCTGCAATCATGATCGGAACCTGTAGCCTACCTACTGGCATCTGACGTCCACCCAACGTAACGTTACCGAAAGCAAAACGGTTCAAGCATTTCTAATCAAAATCGCATAGGCTACTGTAGGCTATATTGTACATTTTCCATGTAGGCCTATTCTGTAACTATCAAACTAAGAGTTAATAAAAGTCTGCCCGTTATTAAACCATTTCAAATCTGTAATAATGATATTGATTAAATGAAGCACATTCGTGTTTTCTTTTGTATCGAAATAGCACAATAAATGTAGGCTATTTTAAGAAGGCCTAATATGCTATAACCATGTTTTATAGGCTACACAGATATAACCAATATGTGGCTATACGTTTGTTTCTTCTTTACACTTGAAATTCAGTAAGAAGTCTAGCTAAAGCCCTTTTCTTTATTTGTTGTCAGGTAATTTGAGTCTAGATCACGCACTGCGTGAATGGTTGCTATTTTAATCTGAACCGCTATTTTAATCAAGTAGCCTACTGACGAACTGGGTGATTAATAGCACTATGCTACATCAGTGCACCTAGCTCAACCCTTTGTATAAGGGCTCCCCCCATACATGACTGAACATCGACATTCAATTTGGGAGAAAAGAATCATCTGCTTTAAAAAAAAAGTATGGCCCTTGTCACCCTTTTGACAACTTTACCATTTGAAAACGCAATGTTTTACAATAGGTTACTTACCACGAAATGGTCAGAACTTGAGAACACACAAATTGTCATATATTTCCGTAGTTTCTAATCCATATTTAAAACGCTCACTGGAGCGACCATAAACCTAATCCATAAAACTATATAACTACAAGGAAAAAATACAAAAAATTCATACGAGGTTTATAGGAAAAGTTCGCATTTCAGGTGGTAGGCTACATTAACTTCGCCCTCGCGTGGAGACCTTAAACCATGATTACGTTTCACACAAAAACTGCCGTTGAAACAAGATCGCAGATTATTCAGTTAATTGTTTCATTTGAAATCTTATCGATTAAATTCTTATGAGCAATTAATCGATAGTCGATTAACTGTTAACATCCCTAGTGAGCACGCAGGTCAGGATTAGGTGTTGCTAAGGTGATAGCATTAGCGTGCGGACGTTTGGACGTTGGTATCGGTTTTGGAGTATCGGTACATTTTTTCGAGTACGAGTACGAGTACATGAGCATGGTATCGGCCCCGATACCGATACCGGTATCGGTATCGGTGCATCCCTAGACCCTACACACCAGCCAGACCCCTCAGTCCTGCAACCTTGGGAGGCCTGGCTTCTTCTTCCTCTCTTAGCCTGTACTTCCTTGTCATGTTTGTTGTCTGCTCTGGCCTCTGCTGGAATGAGCTTACCACAGAAGTCAGAACAGCAGATTTTCTGGCCATATTACAATTCAGACTGAAGACCCACCTCTTCAGACAGAACCTCGGCTCCATCCCAATTCTGTCTACCCAAGCGAATTGCCCAATAGCATAGTAGATAAAGGGCTCTGATTCGGACACAGCCTTGTACTTTTTTACAACTTATGTACTTTTGTAGGGGATCGCTATGCCCAGAGACACGGAGGAAATATTGGAGGTCCAGGTGTGACAGACAAGGAATCACTAAGTGTTCTGGTCGAACACCACTAAGACGGACAATAATCCGTAGTGGACGGTAAAAATATGGATAACAGAAAAAAATCTTGCGATACAACTAAGCGAGGAGCTCGATAACCGAGCAAACAAAAGAAATAAGTGAAACACTTATCTAACTCCAAATGTGGAGCGTACAAAAGAAAGGAAGGAGAAAAATAAAAGAACTCTAAACTTTAGGGCGAGAGCACTCGTAGGTCTGAGTAAGAAACAAAACCCATAAACCTCTGCTCTGAATAAAGAAGGAAAAGAAAAGCACACTTACTAAATTGAAACTGCTAACAAGTCCCGCATTGAGAAGCAAAGCGGTCGATAGCAGCACAACTTCCTATACCTTTATTGGCTAGAATGTTACCAGAAAATAACATGGAAGCGAGGAGAAAAGGAGGAAGCGGGGTATAAGTAGTGAGCAGAAATGCAGGACAGGTGAACTCACTAATCACCGAGGCGAAAGCAAAACCGGTAGCGGAACACAGAAAAATCCGATAGATTACCGGTAAAAGACAAAAGGAATACAAAACGCGGAGATAAGGAAAGGAAGGCGCGATCCATGACAACTTTAGTGTACTTAGTTGTACTTAACTGTACTAACTTTGAACACTTTTTACAAAAGTTTTAAAAAATATATTAATTGAAAGGGGGAATTGTAGGTATTACAATTTTAATTTATCGCTACTGTGCTCAAAATATACTTTAAATAGAATTAAAGGTTGTGTAGTATATGAGTAATGTGCTATCCAGGAATTAAAATAAAGTATACCTTTCATAAGTACACTAAAATGCCACTATAAGTATATGAGATTTAGTATACTTATTTGAAGCACACTGAAGTACAACTTAATGACATACAGTGCCCTCCACTATTATTGGCACCCCTGGTAAAGATGAGTAAAAAGCGTTATACAAAATTCACTGTTTGGTGAATTAGCTTAATCTCACACTGAAAAAAATTAGAAAAATCCAACCTTTAATTGAAGTGAATTTATTATGAGAAAAAAAAATCCCTCATCAAAAAATAGTTATTTTTAACACAACCATGTGAGCCACAATTATTGGTAACCCTGCATTTATATATAGAATAAAGTGATAATTTTTTTATATTTGGTCGCATATCCTTTGCATGCCATGACTTCCTGATGTCTGTGACCCAACATCAAAATACTCTTGATATCTTATTTTCTGGTACTCTTACAAGAGATACTATAACATCTCTGCAATTGAATGGATCTCTAGTCCCACCCCCCAATTCCCATAAGTATAGCTGTAAATTACACTGGAATAGTATGGAACGCATGGTTGGCTAAATGGCTCTAAGTCATCAAGGGTTTGACGTATCAAACAAGCCTTAAACCATCACTCTGCTGCCAGAAATACAGTAGATATGGATGGATAACTTGAAGGGTTTCTTCTCCTGACTTATTTTTCCAGAGTTCAATCGGAAAATTTGTGATGCGAAAGAACCCTTAAAGTGATCTATCCATACAGTGGGAGCAATAATTATTTGATCCCTTACTGATTTTGGAGGTTTGCCCACTTACAAAGAATGGAACTGTGTAGAATTTTAATCATAGGTACATTTTAACATTGAGAGACAGAATATCACAAAATAATCCACAATAACAACATCATATAAATTTAATAAATTTATTATCGTATTTTCGCATGAAATAAGTATTTGATCCATAGAACAATAGGACTTAATACTTGGTGGAGAAACCTTTGTTGGCAAGCACAGAGGTCAGACGTTTGTTGTAGTTTTTCACCAGGTTTGCACAGATCTTGGGAGGGATTTTGGTCCACTCCTCTTTGCAGATCCTCTCCAAATCCTTAAGGTTCCGAGGCTGTCGCTTGGCAACTCGAAGCTTCAGGTCCCTCCACAGATTTTCGATGGGATTTAGGTCTGGAGACTGGCTAGGCCACTCCAGGACCTTAATATGCTTCTTTTTGAGCCACTGCTTTGTTGCCTTGGCTGTATGTTTTGGGTCATTGTCATGTTGGAAGACCCATCCACGACCCATTTTCAGTGCTCTCACTGAGGGAAGGAGGTTGTCGCCCAAAATTTCCCGGTACATGGCCCCATTCATCGTCCCCTCGATACGGTGAAGTCGTCCTGTCCCCTTAGCTGAGAAACACCCCCAAAGCATAAGGTTTCCACCTCCATGCTTCACAGTGGGGATGGTGTTCTTTGGGTTGTACTCAGCATTTCTCTTCCTCCAAACACGGCGAGTCGAGTTGATGCCAAATAGCTCTATTTTGGTCTCATCTGACCACATCACCTTCTCCCAAGCCTCCTCTGGATCATCCAGGTGTTCTTTGGCAAACTTCAGACGGGCCTGTACATGTGCCTTCTTCAGAAGAGGAATCTTGCGCGCGCAGCAGGATTTTAATCCTTCACGGTGTAGTGTGTTACTGATGGTTCTCTTCGTGACTGTGGTCCCAACTGCCTTCAGGTCATTAACAAGCTCCTCCTGTGTAGTACTGGGCTGATCCCTGACCTTTCTCATGATCATTGATATCCCACGAGGCGAGATCTTGCGTGGAGCCCCAGACCGAGGGAGATTGGCAGTGACTTTGTGTTTCTTCCATTTTCTAATAATTGCTCCAACAGTTGTTAACTTCTCACGAAGCTGCTTGCTTATTTTCTTGTAGCCCATCCCAGCCTTGTGCAGGTCTACAATTGTGTCCCTGATGTCCTTAGACAGCTCCTTTGTCTTGCCCATGGTGGAAACGTTGGAATCTGATTGATTGTGGACAGGTGTCTTTTATACAGCTACATAACCATGTAACGAGTTGACACAGGTGTTTTGGGTAATGAGTTGAGATTAGGAGTGCTTCTTAATGGAAAACTAACTGGTCTGTGGGAGCCAGAATTATTGCTGATTGGTAGGGGATCAAATACTTATTTCATGCGAAAATATGATAATAAATTTATAAAATTTATATGATGTTGTTATTGTGGATTATTTTGTGATAGTCTCTCAATGTTCAAATGTACCTATGATTAAAATTCTACACAGTTCCATTCTTTGTAAGTGGGCAAACCTCCAAAATCAGTAAGGGATCAAATAATTATTGCTCCCACTGTATCTACTACATATCTGGCAGCAGAGTGATGGTTTGAGGCTCGTTTGATACCTCATACTATTGATGACTTACAGCCATTTTACCAACCATGTATTCTATACTGTTCCAGCATAATTTACAGCTAAATCTAGTCCCACCCCCCAATTCCCATAGGGATCCATTCAAATGCAGAGACGTTATAGTATCGCTTGTAAGAGTACCAGAAAATAAGATATCAAGAGTTTTGTGATGTTGTTGGGTCACAGACATCAGGAAGTCATGGCACGCAAAGGATATGCGACCAAATATTAAAAATTATTACTTTATTCTATATATAAATGCAGGGGTGCCAATAATTGTGACACATGTGGTTTTGTTAAAAATTATTATTTCTTGATGAGGGATTCGTTTTTTTCATAATATATTAACTTCAATTAAAGGGTGGATTTTTCTAATTTTTTCAGTGTGAGATTAAACTATGTCACCAAATGGTGAAGTTTTTATATCCATTTTTACTAATCTTTACCAGGGTGCCAATAATAGTGGAGGGCACTGTATATTTTCAAGTATACTTTTAAAAAGTAAATTTTAAGCATACTTTAATTTAAGTACACTTGAAGGATATTAGGTATACTTAAATTATATTTTTAATACATATAATGCAGTTGAATGCACATTAGGGTAGTTTTGGTTTTGTTAGTACAACCTAGTTTAATGTTAAATAGCATAGCTTTGAAGCTTTCGATTTAGTCTGCACTTCTTGCATTCACTTGGACTGAACTTTATGGAATTGCTGCAATTCAATCCCTGATCTTTGCATTTGTGTTTGCATTGTAAACAAACAAGAGATGCTTGATAAGAGCAATTATTAAATGCCAGTAATGTAATGCAATAATTTCATTGAGCACATGTACAGCCTATGTTGGAAAGAAACACTTTGGCAAGTAAGTGTCAATCTAATGCCACACACAACTCTGCTTAAAATTGTCAAGGGAAGTGTTGATACTATAATGTGTCTTGACTTCAAATTTTGGATTTCATATTTTGGCGATCAGTAGTTGTCAGCCACAGGGCATACGGTGATTAGTGTTTGGACTGGTGGGCATACATTAATCATCATAAGTACTATTACAATCTTAATAATATTATACTCCATAAATCACATTATTACCCTGACTTCTGACAATGTGACTTGAATCACAAGCCACAGCCAGTATACTGACCTAATTTCTAGAGAATAAAAGGGTAAGAAATTAACTTCATACTTTTTAAAATTTAATACCTTGTGTCTTTGTTAAGTCACATTATTATTATTATATGCAAGTTCTGACTGTATGATCATGAGTACATTTTCTGATTAAGCTGATTATACAAGCACAATAAAAAAAAACATTCCATTAATATTCAGGTTTTCAGAATTATTGTCAGTGTGATTATATGTAGTCCCATTGTCTTAAAGGCAGAAACCTACAAACCATACAAAGAGGGGTATTTTTCATCCTTACAGTTTGAATACCCAGAGAATGATTAAAAATGTAACACTTATGTTATTAGCAGGATATACATCATCAAACCCATGAATCCAATGTTGTTGTTTCCATTTCTTCAGTTTCATTATCTTATTTCTTTTGTGAACCAATAATCTTTGCTTAGTGCACAGTGAAAAAGCAGTTTAATGTCCAAGTATTAATGATGTGCAAGCAACTTTAATTTCAATTTCATTCATGAAGAGACTAAGGATTCCTGACCAGACAGTTAAATTATATGTTTTGCAATATTCTTATGTCAAACAGAATACTGACCAGATATTCCACATATCATTCAGAATGTTCCTGTTTTTAATACTATCTTACTCTGAATGTAATATTCCAAATTCTAAGCTTATAATATGGTGTATTTAACCCCTGCATGCAGAACCTAGCGCTATTAAATTGCTGAACTTAGACATTCATTGCCGTTTTGTGGTTTGCCCGCCTCATTATCATTTTCACCTGGGCTTCTTCGTGCCGGGTATTTAAGTTCCTCACTTTCGCTTCTCCGGTGCTTGATTGTCTTACGACCATTCGAGCCAGGTATAGCCGGTACTAGTGACCTCCTGATATTAAACTTGGTTTATGTTCCGGGGGGACTTGCTATTGCTACTTAATCGGGTAAATGCTAAAAAGTTGTGTAAGTTGCTCTGGATAAGAGCATCTGCTAAATGCCAAAAAAAAAAAAAATAGGATTGTTTTTCCGCCTGGTAGCGTTTGGTGCTATCTATTTTGTACATTGCTGTTCTCTCTGAGACAGTTTTTCTTTGTACTTTCGTTTTGGTTTCACACTCTACCGGCTTTGAGCTACGGTAGCTGAGTGTTCTTTTGTGTTACTTAGTTTTCCGTTTATAGCTCATTACGTGAGCTCGGGAGATTTAGTTGGTATTTTACTAGCAGGTATATTTTTGTTTTGGTTGTTAGCCTTAAGGAATTAGTTCCTGTCTTTGCTTTTATTTTATCTCTGTTATTGGTCCTCACGGTTGTGAGATTTTTCAGGGCACTTCTGCTGCTCGTTTTGATAATATTGACGAATTGTCGAGTCGATATAATTTTGTTTGTAGTCGTCACCATGGAGACACATTCGCAACATATGCTCGGTAATAATGATAATAATGGTACATAGTAGGGATGCAAATTTTAAAGAATTTCCTTAATCGATAGTTGTTAACCTTAACAAACAATTGTCGATGAGTTGATAACATAAAAGCTAAATATAGCTTATGATAGACAGAATACAAAATGCATGTTATATTCCTCAATCAAAGATTTATTGTAACATTTGAGAAACAGGCATTATTGTAGCATAACAAAAATAGAATATGAAGGCGTGTATAGGCTACTTTAACAGAAAAGAAATTGCGCTCTGTCTCATCTGTTGCAAGCGAAACCGTTGCTCCGCTAGGCACTTGCAGCATTAACATAATCGCTCTTGAAATTGAAAGGCGACAGTTAAACTAGTAGACCTAGCCTAGAACAGTCAACTTAAAACATATGCTATTATGTTTTGAATAGGCTCCTCATATGCATACTAGATAGACCTACTTATTTTTATTCAAGAACATTTAAGCATATCTACGTGATCGGGAGTGAGTCGTGTGCGCAGCCTGTTTATTAGCTCTCGAAATCCCTCACCGTCAACGGTGCTTATTGCCATCATGTCCTTTTCAACCATGTTGCATACCCTCTGAGTAATAGCCTACAGTCATTAAAGAGTCAATACTTCTTTCCTGGTTGTGGTGGTGCGTTGCGTTCCCCATCCTGAGAACCGAGAATGTGGAAAGGCCGCCGGTTATATAGGCACTTTGTCACGTGATAGCGGTACGCTGGAGATGCGCAGTTCATACGCTACTCATACGCTAGCCATATGCAGATTACGCTGGCCATATGCTGGCGATCCGCTACTCATACGCTACTCAAATTCATCAGCGAATATTTTGCGTGAAAACCTGTCACACCTGCAACGATACGAAAAAACGAAAAGTTTGTGTTCTTTTTCGCGGTGGAAAATCCCTGCGAATAAAAATTGATTACTCTTCGTCGAGCGATGACGACCTGGTTATCCGTTCTCGTTCGTGATGTCATTCATTAAACACAACAACGTTCAAGAAAATAAAAAATTCGGTCCATCACGGAACGAAAGTGTATTTTTTTTTGCCTCTACCAGAACGTTAAAAACAGAGCATGCTTAAATGACATTGCCAAAATATTGAACCGGGCTTATTATGTGTCCCTATTTACTTATGTAAAGTTTGTTTTGTCTACAACATGCTCTCCTCTTCCCTCCTTTTGCGGACTTACGTGTCCCTGAGATTTTTCCACTGCCTCTTGATTGGTTTAAAAGCTACATATATGGAAGACAACAATATGTAAGTATAAATGGTCAAAATTCTCAAAACAAATCCATTAACTATGGGGTCCCCCAGGGCTCAATTTTGGGGCCTCTCCTCTTCATCTTATACACCAATGATTTTGTCAACTCCTCTCAAATCCTACATAAAGTACTTTTTGCTGATGATACAAATTTGCTTCTGTCATCCAAAGATCCATTTCTACTTCAAGAAATTGTAAATAGAGAGATGGAGAAGGTGGATACCTGGTTCCGATGTAATAAACTCTCTCTCAACATAAAAAAGACTAATTATATAGTATTTTGCTCTAATAAAAATAAAATTGACACAGAGTTTATCCGTCTTGCAATAAATGGGCAAGAAATCAATAGAGTAGCTTCCACAAAATTCCTGGGGGTCCACATCGACGAATTCTTGAATTTCAAGTACCATATTGATCATCTTATAAAAATACTATCTAAATACGTTGGCTTGTTTTTTAAATTAAGACACTGTCTCCCACATTCAGCCCTGCTCACCTTATATAAATCCCTATTTGAACCTCACTTAAATTACTGCAACATCATATGGTCCAACACCTTTCCCAGTTACATTAAAAAACTACAGACATTACAAAATAAAGTAATACGCGCCATATCATGGTCTGACTACAGAGAGCCTACTGGACCTTTATTTAGCAACCTTGGACTATTAAAGCTTGCAGAGCTGAATGTGTATGAAAATGCTACTATCATGTATCAAGTAGTGCACAGGACAAACCACCGGTTAAACGAGCTTGTCCCTATCTACCGTCCCCTGCATACACACGTCACCAGAAATAAACATTTAATCAAAGGGAAAAAACGAAAGTTAAAATGTACCAGCCTGAGTGTACTGTGCAGGGGTCCGCAAATATGGAACGAGCTCGATGACTCCATAAAAATGTCCCAGTCTGTCTCCCTCTTTAAAAGAAATGTAAAAAAGAAACTCTTGTCCTCATATAACTGATGATTGTCTGCAGAAAGTTACACCCCTCTCTGTACTATTATATTATATTGTACTATGTCTTGCCCTGTGTCATGTCTCATATAACATGTTTTGTTTTGTTTTTATAGATGTATTAATTTGTTTTGATTTTGCTGGGTTCCCCTCTTAAAAGCAGCGGCTGCAGCTTATTTTGGGGTTTTCCTTTTCATACTACCTCAATTGATTACTACATGAACTGTATGATACCTGATTGACCATTGGCTGGTATGAATAAAAATATATCGTATCGTATCGTATCGTATCTTGATCTCTTCCACTAATATAAAGGGTTAACCACAACATAACAATACATTACGTCATTTCAGCAAACAAACATCTTTAAAATAAATGTGTCGTAGTCTATACAGTGTAGCAACTCAAGAGTTCTCTCCAAAACGATCGCTACAGGCAGACCGTGTCTGTTTTCCTCGTTATTTATATAACTTATCAGTAATCAGGAAATCCACACAGGAGTCGGAATAAGATTTTTGGGGAACTTTATTTGCCAGGCACACAGACAACAAATACAATAGTAGGCTAGTAGTCGGACCTAACTCCGTTCAGCACGAAATCACCTCGACTCAGAGCCGTGAAACAAACAAAGCCCTTTCAGGTTTTAACGGAGAGGAAAAGAAATGCTGTGTAGGCGACAGCATTAATAATCGAGTTTAGCCTACTCAGCGTGTATCAACCAGAAACCATATTTGCAAAGGAATTCTGTACCTAATAGGCTATCTAATTATATTCCGAGACGTCGACACTTTAATAGCCAACTGTTTATTATTATATTAATACATTTGGCTGTTTGCGAGGAAATTGCAGTAGGCTATAAAACAGAATTAATATGCGATTGTGTTCAGCTAAGTTAGGATACTAAAAATGACAGCAAATACTTCAAAATGACAGGTTAGGCTACTAAAAATGACAGCAAATATATTTAAAGTGGTGGCATTTTTATTTTAGAACTATTGACCAACAACAACAGTGAACAGAATAAATAGCCTACAATTGTGTATGATATAATAAATAAAGTACAGTTAAAATAAACACATTTAAATAACCCTATGGTGTCCAAATAAATAAACGACATAGGCTCCTGTACATCATATGCACACACTGACACACATAATAAATATCTGGCTTGTTTGTCAAATTTGGCTGGCTATCTCACTTATACAGTATTCCATCCACCTCATTTTCAGTAGACCTAGGGATCTGATAAAAAATAAGATTAATATTAGCATAGATTAAATAGCTCTATACAAATATAACCATTCAATGTCTATTATTACCTGTAAGATCTAATGTTACAATCTATGATCGAAAAAACGGAGATGGGAAAGTCGTAAGTAAATAAACGTAACCTGCTATTACAAACTAGCTTGAGACAGTAGGCTACTGTAAATTGAGAATATTAGCAATGAGTATCATTCAGATGATTTGGGTCTGAATAAAATATCAAGGCTAGTTTACAAACTTATTTTGTCTACTTTGTTACCAGCTAGGGTCTGCTGTCTGAAACAGCTTCTAATTCCAGCTCGCGAGTAGCGCCGCTGAAAGAAAAAGATGCGGCTCAAACGGCTCTTCTGTATTAACCGGAAGTACCAAAATGGCAACTCCGACTCCGACTCTTCAAACTGAATGGTACGAATAGAGCCGACTCAGAAAAAAGAGCCGAACTGCCCATCACTAATTGACACGGCCTCTCTCGTCTCTAACTTAGAAACGGGCACTACACAAACGGTAAAATGCCCAGCCCCTTGGCCTCTGCTTTTGTGACGTTATTTATTGTGACTGGCGTTGTCTGACTCCGCCCATGAACTGTAAGTGCTCGTACGTCAGTCGTGGGCGGAGTCTGGTTTCGGAAGTAAATTCCCTAAGGAAGATAGAATGGGCTTCGGACTATCGACTATTTCTTGAAATCTGATTCATAAAATGAACCGAAACATTTCTGGATTAGCCTGTGTGGTACAAGGATATAAACCATATATCGCATGTTCCCATTTTTATTTTTTAAAGTCATGCATTAATGATTGTAGTTCGACTTGTAGTCCACTTTAACGGACTACATATCCAGTACTGCAATGCACGGGTGGTTCTCGACCAATAAGATATCATCTCGTCTGTCTGACTGTGGCAGATGGGAGTAGGCTACTGCCACTGAAGAGGAGCTAACGTTAGCTTGCTAAGTCGAGAAGCCCGCCCAACAAGGTCAGAAAGTGCGCTACGGTTAACCACATAAAACAAATCTAGCTTTTAGTAATTCAAGCTAGCTAGCTAATGTTAGAAAAAAGTGTTTAAAAACGGAGCTGTGTGCTACTGCTAGCTAACGTTATATGACAACGTTTGGGGACAAGGCTGTACTAGAGTCCCTTTATAGAGAGAGTAGCGACATAGAGGGTCCGGAAAAATCTAGTCACGTGATTGCGTGGAGCCATTTTGAGTCCATCGCGGACAGGATCAGGATCAGGATCAGACGCATATCGGTCAGCGTTTTAACGTTCCCGCTGTACGCAGCGTTCTCATTCGTGTTTTAAATCGATTTTACGACAAAATGACAGGTTGTAGCACCTGTGGGTGCACAAATAGAACGGTGAAGGGATTCAAGATGTATAGATTTCCATCAGATGCTAAAAGACGGAAAATCTGGGAGAACAGAGTCAGTCGTGTTAGCTGGAAAGCAATTCCTTCGTCAGTTCTCTGCCAGGTCAGTGTGATGGTGGTAATGGACCCATATGCGTATATTTGTGTGCTGCGAGTGAGACTGGCCTTTGCTTTGGCTTTGCAGGCTTGTTATCCATTGCTCGTGGATTAATTAGCACTTGAAGGGGAAGGCATCTTTATTTAAAATTAAGTTCTGTATATATTTCTGATTTCATGCCTGGAAATTAAATAAATAAATAAATAACATTGTATTGTACATGTACATGTATAAGCAGGGAGGTGAGAGTTCGAGTCTCGCTCTCGCCTCCCTGAAATTAAAATGAGGCTGAAATAAGCAGCACGTGTACCTGTCTAGTTCATTCCTTCTTTGTCATGGTTCTAAATGTCTGACTGTTAAATCACAACCAGCTCTGTGATTTTCTTCTTTATCATATGGCTCTTAGTTGTCATAAATCTTCTATTTTGTCATCTTCACATAATTTGTTCATTATCAACATGGAAAAGACCATTCCCATCTCTCATACATAGAGAACATAATGGAATACACGGTTCAATGCACTAGCGCCATACGGCGGCTCCGCACTGAATGGACTCAAAATGGCGTCAAATCGTTAGTTGTCGCTACTCTCTCTATAAAGGGACTCTAGGCTGTACGTTCGAAGGGAATTATGGGACGTGGAGTTTTTAAACAGTGCAAGCGCTGGTTCACAAAAAAAAATACTAAAATGTAAAATATACTTTAAGCTGGTCCAGAAAAACTATATAGTTTGCAAATGGGCGTTATATTGAACAATCCAGGAAATTGACAGTAAGACATAATCAGTAGAAATGGTTTAAAAGTAAGTTTTAGTTAGCTAAATGAATGGGGAATTTACTTCCGAAACCAGCGTGAGGTAGTCACTTGAGTACTCTACAGTACTATAGCACTACTATAGTAGTTCACACTAAAGCAGGTTCCTGGTACATGCACAGTAGTTTAGGGCTATAGCTCTGCTCTCACAACAGGTAGAAAGTTGGCTGAGAGCTCAATTTAATCAGGAGAGCTACTTTTCTACAAACCAAATTCCCATTTAAATTATCTGAATGTAATAGAGTGGTTTTCAAATATTTTTTTGGCAAAAACCCCCATATATGAAAAGACCCTGACTGAGGCCCCTCTCCTTAAATTATGCATGTATGTATGTATGCATGCCTTTGTGTGTGTGTGTGTGTGTGTGTGTGTGTGTGGCAGTATTAGGATGGATGGGCTTGGCAGGTCTTTCACAACTTATCAATACAGGGTTTCATATTCGTGAGAGTCAGATGCATATCACAGTCAATGTGAAAGTGTGCTCGGTGCTTGATTTTTAGTACTTGTGGAAAATCCTGCCTCAGACAAGTATGTTCTGGCAAAAAGTAAAATGAATTTGAGAGGCTTCTCAGACAAGGCAAACTTTTTCACATAGATCCAGAACTCTAGCAGTGGAAGGGAAAATAACTTGACTTAGTGAGAGAATTCAGGAAAGTGAGGTGGCTATTTGCATACTGATGAAAAAATATGACTGTCAGTGGGGGTTGACTGCAAAAACAAGAATATTGTTCTTAATTTTAGCCAACACACATTGTTCATGTATAATGCCACTAATGTTTAATTATTTCTAGTAGATATCTAGTAGAATTTTCAAAAAATTTCTTTTCAAATGTATATATTTTTCTTTCCAAGAAACCCCTGTCATCCCCTCACTGCCCTCCAGGGGTCCCCATTTTGCTTCCATAGTTGCAAGATGAAGACACCAATAACAAGACCTGCAAGAAAGCAAATCTTCTGTAAATTATTTGTCATTACAGGCATACTAGAATTGTTTGATGGAAAAGATGACAATGAACCTGTCCCCTTTAAAAGCAGAAAATTCCATTATGTATGGTTGAGACAAATATTTACAACAATTCCAATAACAATATTTTAAAATAGTTCAGCTAGTATAGTACATTGTTTCAAGAAATATTGAAGAGATCTGTTTGCTGGCCACACAACCAAACATGTCTATGGCTCAGCGGTTTCCTTTTTTAGTCATTATTATCCATGCACCATTATTTGTGCACCAAATTAAAATGACAGGCAATTAATTTCATTTTCCAATTAATGTTATTGAATCAGAACTAGCCCAACTTAAAATAGGTGAGAACAAAACCAGCCTTTTACTTTATTTGTGCATTTGGAGACAACAGGATACTGAGAACTTTTTTTTTGTTGTTAAACAAATTATTGTGTTCAGACAGCTGAGAGAAGGTGCAGCCTAAAGTATAAGCCAATGCGGCAAAGGAGATGAAACTCAGGTCAACTCTTGCTCAAAAAAGAGCTTGTGATCTGATGGGCAAAACCTCATGTTTCACAGCTAAACATGTTTTTGTGAACTGTGCTTGCTAACTATGTGGGTATGGTTGCATGTTTACTTTTAGTTGTACTATAGTGGATCTACCCAACAGTGTAGAGTAATCGGTGAGTTATTAACTCAGAATATATAAATGGACACACTGGCAAAGGAAGTTTGCCACTATTTACATTGGCCCTCCAGAGGCAATTTCCACCTAGTTTCTACTAGTTTTTCTTAAAAAAAAAAAGCTCTAGCATTTGACAGTATAACACTGTGGGTCCTATTTTCGTGATAACCTCAGCTGCAAATACGCCTGGCGCAAGTGGAATTACTAGTTTTGTTTCCCGCAAATGTAATATTTGTCACCTGCGCCAGGTTTGGTATTTTCTTGGTGTGAACTAAAAATATAGTAAACTCGTTTGCATCAACATGGGTTGTGCACCACTGTAGGGGACGTTTCAATTAAAACATTCAGCGCTGTGCAAAATTGGTGTTCAGTAGTGCATTTGCATTTTAAACCCAACCCAGACCAGGTAAATAAACATTGTTCATGCCAGTATTACTGACCTTCACTGCTAAGTTTAACACTCAAATTTTAATAAATCAGAAAATGCTTCACAAAAAGAAAACAATAATTTTTTTACTTTGGTTATAAATAGCCTAAATTGCCGTGCAAAATGATTACTACACAACAGGACTACAATCTAATTTATAATTCTGCAAGGCAACTGCAGAATGTACGCTAATTAATGGCTTATATTAATTTAATAATGTCAACATTGAAGCTCTGCAAATGCAGTTTTATTTATTTAAAAAATTATTTTAAATAGTAATTTAAAAATACCCGTGTAGGCTTGTGCACAGTATGCCACCGGTTAAAACAACCACGACAAAACCTAGCACCCTACAGTAAGTTATTTTGATATTATTTTTTTTCCCATTCTGAAAAATTAAGGGAAAATGTAGATGTCAATTATCAACAATTTCAACTCTTTACAGCACCCTCATGTGGCCATTTGCTGTTACCTTTTGCATTTAGGTTTAATGGACATACATATTACATTTTATCATCAGTGATCAATACACAAAGGATCTTGTATAATGCAGAATACAGCATATCAATTGTCGTTTTTAGAACTGTGATGGGCATTCAAGGAAAGATTCTGCATTAAAAAAAAAATTCAGATTGGGTACATACCATTACATTACAAGCACTTGGCAGACACTCCTATCCAGAGTTACTTACAAAAGTATAAAACATCAGTGTTAGTCTCCGCAATACAAAAGTATGTTATCACTAAGAGGGCACAGCAGGTCCATGTATAATCGATAAGTGTAAAGTTGACCAAACAAACCAACAATAAACATTGTAAACAAAAGTAAATACCACAAAACAGCAAATCTATCTTACACAGCTATACCTATAACATTACTATCACAAAAAGAATCCCAAGAAGAAAGAAATAGGATGGCTGAAGAGATAGGAGAACCAGATAGGAAATCATACTCATCTTCCAACACAGACTCAAGACTCACCTCTTCAGATTAAACCAATCTGGTTCTGACCACTGTGGGAAGTTCTATCCACCACCACAGAGGAGCCAGAATTGAGATGTAGCTGGAAAGTCTAGGTATGTAGGGGGGAGTGGCCAGGTATGCAGAGGTAACAGAACTGGTAGGTAGTGTCTGACGAGCTTTTGAAAATAACAAAGCAGTTAAATGAGAACATCCAAAAATTAACTAAATTATTCTGCTTCTATTCTTCTATGAAACACATCAAATTCATAAGCATGTTTGTTAGACATCAAGCCCACTTTAAATTAATTGGCCTACAATGGCCATGTTTTTTTTTCACAATAGAAATAGTTACTTTTAAAGAGCTGTATTTGGGGCTGCTGGGTGGCTCATCCAACTCCATTCTCATTCAAGTATGTGGATGGGCCCCATTGTCTGGGATCTGGCTGGTAGTCCCACAGAGCAATAATTGGCAGTAGCATCACCAAGGATCTATTTTTCTATAGTTCAATAGAAAAATGAGTGGGAGAAACAAACCTTAAAGTGATCCATCCAGATCTACTGCATCTGGCAGCAGAGTGATGGTTTGAGGCTTGTTTGATACCTCAGACCCTTGATGACGTACAGCCATTTAGCCAACCATGTGTTCCATACTGTTCCAGCATAATTTACATCCAGTCGCCCCCCACCCCCAATTCCCATAGAGGACCATTCACATGCAGAGAAGTTATAATAAGTAACTATTATCTAATCACTAGTATCACATCACGTGGCACTGTAATGGCGACATGTAGTCCAGCTGTCTCTCATGTTCGTGTTTGTTAATTTTAATGTATTTTGTTGTGTCTGGCTTTTGTCTTTTTTTTTTTTTTTTCATGCGCTGTGTGTCTGCTGTGGTAGGGGGCACTCATGCTGCTCGTTTTGATAATATTGACGAATTGTATATTCGGGATAATTTTGTTTGTGGTCGTCACCATGAAGACACATTCATAACATATGCTTGGGAATGTCCGTTGGATCTGCAGCTACAAAGTTTACCATTGTTCTTCACCGGAGTTGAAGATATCGGGACTCGGGACTGGTCTAGGTGTGCTGGCAATCTTCAAGAGTCCACCAGGAAAGAGAAAGGAGACAATAATGCGGGGGAGGATTGAGGCGACGAGTCCGACGACTGGGAAGGCTGACGCAGTTCGGTGCTCCGTTTCGGCAGTGTACAGAGACCGCGACGCTGCGTGTATGGAGGAAAGTTGTGGAGGCGGAGTTTGTGTGTTGGACTGCTTAATCACACTGGACATCTCGGGACAGCGGGGGTTATTTTTAATCATGGCTGCATTCCAATTTAATTCACTTAATTAGTTTGATTAATGCAATGATTATATTGAATGTCTTTGTTTGATATGTGTGTGTTGTGGGTCTGCCCCACTGTCTGTCTTTTTGTTGTTGCTGGGGCAAAAAATTAAAGTTATTATATTCTATTCTATTCTATACTTACACAGAATATTAAATATGATGACTATTTAAGTTTATGTTAAATTGTCCCAAAAAAAAGTGGGGGGCTATGTATAAGTCTTAATGGGTTCTGAGTTTTGTCCTATAAGAGTAATTATGCATGTGTGTGTGTGTTGATGAATGATTTGGTGTAGCAGGTGAGGGCTGATCTTTGGACAGGCCTCTGCCCTCCCTGACCGGACATCTTGGTGCCATAAGTTCAGGCATGACTAATGGCATGGGTTGTTGATGAACAAAAGCATGTTATTTGGGAGATTTTGCTCTCACAGAAATTGAAAACATTTGCGCCAAGTTCAAGGCTTCCGAGGGTATATAAGCTTGGCTAGATGACCAGTGCGTCGAATGACTGCAATTTGTGCTGCGTCTTGGCGAGCTTCCCGCTGGCCAGTGTAATTTTCAAGAAACGTTTACTTTCTCTAGTAAAGGATTTGTTGTATTGAGTGAGTTCCTGCATTGTCCTGACTTGGATTATTTGGAAAGAAGTCTAAAGGGCTACAATTGCTACAAGGTTCACCCGATATGGATTTAAAAACACTCAACTTAAAGCTGAAAGTCTGCACTTTAACATTGGATTTGAAATATTCCATTTCAAATCCAATGTGCTGTACAGAGCGAAAACAACAAAAATTGTGTCACTGTCCAAATACTTATGGACTGCACTGTATTGTATACAGTGGGTTGAAAAAGTATTCAGTCCCCTTAGACTTTTTAATATTTTGCTTGCTTAATCAGCTTTTTTTTTTTTGCTGGTATTCAACACAAACAACTACAATGTCAATATGAAATGTTTAATCTACAATTTGTTCCAAATTATTTATAAATATAAAACAAAAACATGTAGAAGGTGCAAATTCAGTAACTGTTTCCTGTCATGTTTCTCTTTGGAAGACAATGGAGAAATCTGAAGGGAGAAAGTTACTGAATTTGCACCCTCTACATTTTTGCATTGTGATTATTTTATGTTTTTTTTAACCCCCAGGGACTGGTCTAAAATGCCATCCATGAATGAACAATATCAGATAAACTCTGTTTGAGTATTGCAATGTAAAGTCCATTGTACGTCCTAAATCCCATTAAGAGCCATTAAAGTGTATTGAAGGGACCTGGTCTTGGCTTTGTTACCAAGAAAGACAACAATAACACACATTTTAAAAGAAAACATTGTTCCACGTTCTTAAATCAAATTTTGAGTTTTGCCTGTATGGCTGCCCCTTGGCTGAATACTTAAGAAATTGATTGTTTTTGGTTTTATAATCCGAAACAATTTGGAACAAATTTCACATTGATATCATAGCGTATACCAACAAAAAAGCCTGATAAAATTTTTTTTATCAAATGTTAGTATGCAGCAAAATATGAAAAAGTCTAAGGGGGCTGACTACTTTTTCAACCCACTGTATGTATATATATATATATATATATATATATATATATATATACAGGTGCAGCTCAAAAAATTAGAATATCGTGAAAAAGTTCAATATTTTTTGTCACTCATTTCAGAAAGTGAAACTCATATATTATATAGATTCATTACACATAGAGTGAAATATTTCAAGCCTTTATTTCTTGTAATTTTGATGATTATGGCTTACAGCTAATGAAACCCAAAATTCAGTGTCTCAGAAAATTAGAATATTTTGCTTTAACATATTTAATATTTGGTCGCATATCCTTTGCATGCTGTTACTTCCTGAAGTCTGTGACCAATCAACATCAAAAGACTCTTGATATCTTATTTTCAGGTACTGTTACAAGCGATACTATAACCTCTCTGCATTTGAACTGATCTCTATGGGAATTGGGGGGTGAGACTAGATTCAGCTGTAAATTACACTGGCACAGTATGGAACACATGGCTGGCGAAATGGCTGTAAGTCATCAAGGGTCTGAGCTATCGAACGAGCCCCAAACCATCACTCTGTTGCCAGATATGGAGTAGATGTGGATGGATCACTGCAAGGGTTATTTCTCCTGACTCATTTTCCTATAGAACTCTATGGGGAAAAAAGTCAGGAGAAACAACCCTTAAAGGGATCCATCCACATCTACTCCATATCTGGCCGCAGAGTGATGGTTTGGGGCTCGTTTGATACCTTAGACCCTTGATGACGTACAGCCATTTCGCCAGTCATGTGTTCCATACTGTACCAGCGTAATTTACAGCTGAATCTAGTCTTACCCCCCAATTCTCATAGAGATCAGTTCAAATGCAGAGAGGTTATAGTATCGCTTGTAACAGTACCTGAAAATAAGATATTGAGAGTCTTGATGTTGATTGGTCACAGACTTCATGAAGTAACAGCATGCAAAGGATATGCGACCAAATATTAAATATGATACTTTAAAAATATGTTAAAACAAAATATTCTAATTTTCTGAGACACTGAATTTTGGGTTTCATTAGCTGTAAGCCATAATCATCAAAATTACAAGAAATAAAGGCTTGAAATATTTCATTATGTGTAATGAATCTATATAATATATGAGTTTCACTTTCTGAAATGAGTGACAAAAAATATTGAACTTTTTCACGATATTCAAATTTTTTGAGCTGCACCTGTATACATATAATCTCATATTTCATATCTTATATAAATGATTATTTATAAAATAAATAAACTAATAATAAACACAAATAAAAGAGCACTTTGGCACTTTGCCACCTAATAAACGCAGACAATACAGTAGAGGGCCTTGTACTTTTGTTGCTTGGTCCTATAAAATATAAAAAGCCCTGGCCTGAAGTCATTTTGATTCATGTTGGTGCAGATGACTTCATTGCAGAAGAAGAGCTTCTGGAGTCATCTGGGACTCTGTGATGGAGGAAGGCAATACTGTGTTGGGTTTCCTGCCCGATACATTTCATACCATCATCCGTTTTCATTAGAGGTGTGAGGAGGTATGGGGCCCTAGCTCTGCTGGAAGTGCACAGTCAGATTTGAAAGGATATGACCATGACTGACAGGCAGCTAGTGACAAAAAAGTAAACCTTTTCAAAGAGAAAATTAATAACAAAAAACTAAGTTTTAAGTGTTAAGTTTGGCTTGGTCAAAAGCCGCAAAAGACAGAAAATTCAAATGAGCACCGCCAAGCCAAACGTCAGCTCTCTACACTATCAGGGATTTCCAGTACTCCGTTTTTTTTTATATCTGACTGCTATACAGTTCTGTAGCTATGTTTGTCTACTGTATTTCAAACATGTACTCATCACTGGGCAGATTGGTTCAAACCTTCTCTCAAAGAGCCAGGCTTTTTTCTCTGGAAGGTGTCAATTTCTTTAAAAAATGTAATCATTATAACTATTGAATAAACATAATTTAATATTACACAATCATTATAAAATGTATAGCTACCGCTAGAAAGTTCAATCAATGTACCTCAAGAACACCCCAATAGACAAGAATAAGTTCAAATAACATTAAATATCATAACATTACAAATTTCATAAGACATTGGAAATAAAACAGATTGAATCATGACAAACAACAACAGATATATTGCTAAATTTTTATTTTATTTTATGTCCACAACTCTATTTAGCTATAATGAAGGTTTTGTTTGAAACATTTTGCACTTAGAAACATATTGTGCTTGCTCAGCTAACGTTAACCCACAGAACTGTTCTGCGCGTTAACTTTACTCCCAGTGTGTGCACTGTGCAGACCTGGTTAAGTTAGCGGACAAAGCACATAGTGGAAGGTGGGAGAGTATGGTCGGAGAGCCAGACGCGACAAGGAATCTAAAAGTCTTCGCGAATGAAAACCACTGGAACGGAAGAATCTTCCGTACAAAGTGAAATAAAAATCCGATAGAGCCTTAAAAGCACACCGGCGACGGCCAACCGTAAAAGGAAAAATGGCTGCTGAACCCATGACACATAGGCTATGAGTTTTAAGCATTTGTGCTACCCTACATAGCATAATGTGTGTGTATGAACCACCAAACTATACTAGATATAGTTTGGTGGTATGAACTTGGTAATGAGGCTTATTTACAGGCTAATTGAACAAATACATTGAAAATGATCAAACCAGTTATAGATTGCTGG
Organism: Ilyophis sp. 1 JC-2022; assembly: GCA_022702515.1. Classification (NCBI taxonomy): domain Eukaryota; kingdom Metazoa; phylum Chordata; class Actinopteri; order Anguilliformes; family Synaphobranchidae; genus Ilyophis; species Ilyophis sp. 1 JC-2022. The sequence continues at coordinate 19,459,839 of CM040406.1, read as the reverse complement.
CTAGAATAGAGCATATATTGACACAGTTCAGTGCTAGGTGGCTACAGTCAAGAAACAGACCCGGAAGTGGGGGAAATTATACTCCGGGAAGAATTACAACTGGGAAGTATGTTACAACGGGACTAAAATAACGGAGATCCTCTTGTAATAATTAGGCTACATTAACCCCACCTCCCCCCTAATTACATTTTCAGTCCGAATAGGGCTGACACATAATGTTACAATTCTTAATCTGTCAATGTCAGGCTCTTCCAGTTTTAAGTTTATTTTTTACCAAATGTAAGTTAGCAAGCTGGCTAGCGCCACATGGCAATGGAAGATATAATGTTAGCTTGTAATGCTAATTACCTAGCTAACGTTAGTTGATAGCTCACACGGTGTGGCGCTTGTAGCTTCATCAACGTTACAGATAATATTGTGGACATGTCTCAAAGGAGTAGCTAAATTAACATACATTTATTTTAATCTCGTTAGCAAAGTTAGATAGTAGCTGTATTATTTCTAGCTTTGTCACTCAGTAACCGTGGCTAGCCTGGCTAAGTTAACGTTACAGTTGCTGTTCGGTCAGAGTTATGTGGAACTGCTGTGATCACTGACCTGGCAAAATATTAAGCAAAATAACGTTATCTACCTTGCTCTCTCGAGTTGATTTGCCCACACGTCTTGTGATTCAGACAAATGTTAAACCATACGGAAAATTCTAAACTCGCTTTGGACCTTTAGTTTAAAAATAGGTAACAGTTAACGTTAGTAGCCTACGGCTGGTTCATATCTATGGGTTGGTTTTTGTGCGCTGTGGAAGCTTCAGAGAGAGCGAGGAGAAATCTCGCATTGCACGAGACTGTGTGGTAACTAACAGTAGTTCGAACTTTCAATTAGCCTTCGGTTGCTAGCAAATGTATGCCCCAATGTTAAGTCAATGGACAATTAATTTCAGGTATTGTAGAATTATAAAGGTTTATTTAAAAACTGTACAATAACAGAAATATCACCCATCAAAAGCAATGGCCCGACATATCGCTGTCAACTTTAGCGATTAGAGTTGTAGAATTTGAGCTAGGTCATTGGGAAAAAAAGTCTTATTCTAAATGATAATTTTTTTAATGTACTTAATTGTATGAAAACGGCTTAACCAAAATTTCTCATATTTGTTTTTTGTCGAGATGTTGATGAGATGAGTTGATCTGCCAAGTGGCTTGGTAATTGGTGCTAAAACGGCTGAGATATTGACGGGCAAAATTTTGATTTTAACATGTAAATTGCAACCAAAACCAAACTTAATACAAAGGTGAATTTCAGTCAAAATTACAACTGTTGACTGAGTCCATCCCATAAATTTTTACAAACACCAGTTTGTCATTTTATTTTTGGCAGTTGCTGAACTGACCACACTGTGGCTTGGATTTAATCTGTTCATAACTTTGATAAATACATAAAAGCACTACACTACAAACACAGTTTGCTGAGTTAATTCAGGTGGCTATTGAACTCACTAAACTGGGTTAGCGATAAGGACAAATGTTCTTTGTCACTGACCTTCTTCAGTGAACTATGATAGTTCAGATAAACCATCGCAAACAATAAGGCACAGTATGCTGTACAACATAGTGTTTTTGCTATATCGCTATTGTTAATTACAAGCAAAATAACAATTATACCTTAAATCTTTCTTAACAAATGGCAAATAATTGAGATTATCCGGCTATTGTAAGGAGCTTATATGAAGAATTTCATTATAACATATATTATGGAGCCAGAAAACTGTTGTGCATATTTGGAATTTTCAATATGTGAACAATAAAGGTGCTGGCATTCTCTTTGCAGGTACATTATTCCCTTGGCCTTGTCATTAGCTAGATCACTAGTTTTTCCTGATGATGTAATTTTGCCAGCTAAACTGAATAATATATGATTTCTAAAGATAGTGAAAAGAATATTCAACAATCCAACTCAATTAATTGAGCAATTTTCCATCCAATCACAATAGTGGATGTAATTACATTTAGAATGATAGACAATCTTTGGTCTGCAGTATTATTTTAGACCTTATGTTGGATTGAAATTAGATTTTTTCCCCTCCTTGTTTTATATAGCTGTTTCTCGTTTCCATTTATATTGTCAACAAATAAATACGTACATAAATGCGGTAATTACTTCTGTTGACTGAGATTAACAGATTGAAAGCTCTGATTTACCTTGGCCTGATTGCCTGCTGGGATATCAATGTATGGAACAAGGCAGGATTTATTGCCAGCTGTGTAAATCACAAATTCAATGTAATAGTTATTCAATATACAACTGCATCGCAAATGCAGAACCAATGTCATATAAATATAATCAGCCATTTGAATGACGGTGTCTTCTATGCAAGACGTGCTACAGTTTAGTATCCTGAATGTGACCTACATAAATGTATGTTTTAATGTTTGTTTTTAAACCTCCCCCAAATACACACGTGAATGCACACACACAAGCACACAGAAACATGCACGTGCACACAGAAACATGCAGACACACAAATGCACAGACGCAGAAACGTGCATGCATAAAGGACTCAAAGGACATAACAGAACGTTATTACATGCAATCGTCTAATGTGGGAAAATTAAGCTGGGAAAACTAGTGTCTGCATGGCAGTTTTTCTACCATTATTGGCTCTTAATTGCTTCATTAACTTAATGATTCCTCTAGAACTATACTTCATACCTGTTATCATGAAATATTTTATTGTGAAATACCTTTGGGAAATGCACAGGAGTAGACTAATATTCTACCTGGACCAGATCTGGGAAATTGGTTTTAACTAAACCCAAGAAAAAAAACCATTGACACTGCTATTCTGGTTTGCATATTATTACTTTACCTTGAAGAATGTCTGGGAGAAAGCTATTCATTCAAGCAGCCTTTTGTGACAAGATAAGCATTGGCCTGATTGCACAATACAGCTTTTGATAAAATTGCTATTCAAAGTAAATATGTGACAAACATATCTGTCAATGGCTTCATCTGATCTATGAATCACAGTGACACATTTAGTCTTTCAGGCAAAGAGTCGTTGAAATACTTTATTCAGCATACAGCATCTGCAATATTACTAGAATAGCATACTCAGATCTCAAGTTTATCAAACCATATCACAACATGTTTTATCCAATAAAATGTGCCAACCCCAATCAATGCCCCATATTGTGTGCAACCAAACCCTGAAATGAATTTACATGTATAGAACCATTCAAAGCACCCTCAAAATAAGGAAACAAATTTGATGTCTTGATTTTCAGGAAGTTCTCTGATATGGAAGTCTCTATCGAACAGGGTGTGAATTCTAATAGGAATGCTGAGTCCTCGGAAACATCCCAGGGCATCAGAAATGCAGAGGTAGAGAAATCGCACAATTACTGAGCCTGCAGTAAATCTAGGTCAGGCTGGCCCAATATCAGTTGTATGCTGAAAAGGCTTAATCAAACCTATTTCATTTGTGTATCACAGACCGAAGAAGCTGTAAAATTGTAAGGGGTAGACATGTCTGTGAGCATTGTTGTTATCAAAGAAAATCTACATACTTTGTATTGGATAAATATGCTTGTGAAGAGAGAAGAGATTGTGAGGTAGGTTAATTCTTACAGATTTGAAATCAGGTCAGAGCTCGGCAAACTACATTTTCATACAATTTTAGTTTGCCTAAACTTGCCTCCTATTTGCAGGGAAGTCTAGTTTCAATGCTGAATTGAAGCATAGTTCAAATTATGGTGTTCATCTGCATGCCTGATCCATAAAAAAGAAGCCTTTTTTGGACCACAATAAAACATGACTCCAGTTGTTGCAATACAATTAATCACTGGGCACTGGTGGTATACTTATCGAGAGGTTTTCATTGGGAACTGTAGTTCTATCTTCAGTCATAATAATGTCACAGATATTCTACATGGTGACAAGCTATTCAGCCCAATGTTCTCTCTGCCATTATTGAAGCTCAAGGTTCTCAGAAAATAAGATATCAAGAGTCTTTTGATGTTGTTGGGTCACAGACATCAGGAAGTCATGGCATGCAAAGGATATGCGACCAATTATAAAAAATTATGACTTTATTCTATATATAAATGCAGGGGTGCCAATAATTGTGGCACACGTGTTTATTTTTTAAAATAATTATTTCTTGATGAGGGATTTCTTTTTCTCATAATAAATGTATTTTTAAGGTTGGATTATTCTCATTTTTCAGTGAGAGATTAACCTAATTTACAAAATGGTGAATTTTTAAAAAACTCTTTTTACTCATCTTTACCAGGGGTGCCAATAATAGTGGAGGGCACTGTATATGGGTTCTGATATTCTGAAGGATGCAGCTTAGCCCAGATATTTAATATCAACAGTTGCTTAAAGAAAATATAAGGAAAATGAATAAGGGTTAACAGATTGAAAGACCCAAAACAGAAAAAACAAAACGCAAGGGAAATTCTGAATTTTATTACATATTTTAGTTTTTAGAGTGCAACTTTCCGATTGATTCTATGATGTGGACCATCAAAGTTACCAACAAAATAATGGAAGGAGTGCTTTTTTACTTTTCAGTTTTCATTGGTAGGTAAATCCCATATCTCTTTGAATCTGGATATCTCAGCCTCTGTTTACCAGAGTAATATGTGACAATGTGATACAGACGTCAGACGTGATACAGATGTTGTACAGGTTCTGATAAGGACAAAATACACTGCTCAAAGAAATTAAGGGAACACTTAAATCACACATCGCGGATCTCGATGAATGAAATATTCAATTGGAAAAATTTTATTGATTACATTGTGTAATTCGTCGAGAACAAAATGACGTAAGAACGGTCAATGGAAACCAAAATCATTAACCCATTGAGGGCTGGATTCAAAATCACACTGAAAATCAAAGTGAAAAATTGAGATCACAGGCTGATCCAACTTGTGTGAATTTCATCACGACAACTCATAATGTGGCTTAGTAGTGTGTATGGCCCCCATGTGCCTGTATGCACTCCAAACAACGTCTGGGCATGCTTCTGATGAGACGGCGGATGGTGTCCTGGGGGATCTCCTCCCAGACCTGGATCAGGGCATCAGTGAGCTCCTGGACAGTTTGTGGCGCTACTTGGCGGCGGCGGATGCACCGATACATAACGTCTCAGATGTGCTCAATTGGATTCAGGTCTGGGGAACATGAGGACCAGTTAATGGCATCAATGCCTTCGTCATCCAGAAACTGCCTACACACTATGGCCACATGAGGCCGGGCATTGTCCTGCACCAGGAGGAACCCAGGGCCCACTGCACTAGCGTAAGGTCTGAGGATTTCATCCCAGTACCTAACAGCAGTCAGGGTACGGTAGGCTAGCGCGTGGAGGTTTGTGCGGCCTTCCAAGGATATGCCTCCCCAGACCATCACTGACCCACCGCCAAACCGGTCATGCTGGATGATGTTGCAGGCAGCATAACGTTCTCTGTGAAAAGAACGGGGTGCCAATGGCCAACCTGGCAAATACCAATCGAGCTGCACGGTGCTGGGCTCTGAGCACAGGTCCCACTACAGGACGTCAGGCCCTCATGCCACCCTCATGGAGTCTGTTTTGGACAGTTTGGTCAGAAACATGCACACGAGTAGCCCGCTGGAGGTCATTTTGTAGGGCTCTGGCAGTGCTCCTCCTGTTCCTCCTCGCACAAAGGAGCAGATACAGATCCTGCCGCTGGGAAGTTGTTTTTCTACGGCTATGTCCAGCTCTCCTCGCGTAATGGCCCATCTCCCGGTATCTCCTCCACGCTCTTGAGACTGTGCTGGGAGACACAGCAAACCTTCTTATGACGGCACGTATTATGTGCCATCCTGGAGGAGCTGGATTACCTGTGCAACCTGAATGGGCTGCAGGTACCGCCTCATGCTACCAGTAGTGACAAGGGCACTAGCAAAATGCAAAACAAGAGAAAAATCAGTGAGTAAGGATAAGGAGAGAGAAATGGTCTGTGGCCACCACCTGCAAAACCATTTACTTTTTGGGGGTTGTCTTGCTGTTGTCTCTCCTGTCCACCTGTTGTCACTTTCATTTGCACCAAAGCAGGTGAAATTGATTTACGCTTCCTAACTGGACAGATCGCTATCCCAGAAGTTTAAATGACTTGGTCTTATACTGTGTTGATTAAGTCTTCCCTTAATTTCTTTGAGCAGTGAACTAAGCTGAAAAAAATGTAACGTTAGCAAACATGAAACCAGTCTTCAGCTGTTAACTCCAAATGCAGTTTAGAACAACATGGGGACGTAAATCTTACCAAAAAAATGTGAAATAAAACTGCAGCCAAAAGGGCACTTTTGCTGTCTCAGGGCAGGGGGCAAATGCTCCAGCATATGTTGGTGTCTATCCGTGTACGTGCCTGGTGTGGTTGAAGGCAGAACATACCCTGAATGCAAACACGGACAGCATCACAGCCTCTTCTACAAGGATGTGCACAGTAGGGAAGCATTACTGGAGCTGAATATACTGTCAAAGCATAAAGAATATTTGTGGCAATTTCTAACAGACAAAATGGGCCCTATTTTTTTAGGATTCCACTTTTCCTCATTTCACATTACAAAAATTCTCCTCACAACAGTAATGTAAAATATATTATTAATTTAATCTCGTACAGTTAAGCGTAATGCATACTTGTAGGATACTCATATCAAAACACACCTTGCATTCACACGGAAGAATGCATTTGAAAGGAGGGCCAATCAGAGGTCCTATCACGTAATGAAAGACACTGTTATCGATCATGCCATTAATTGGCTTTGACTGTATCATTATACCTCGCATTTAAATTTTTCCCCTTACTGCGGTGCACATATTACTTCTTGATTATAACCTTGGAAATATTCCTCCATGCCTCATTTCAGCTGTGTAAACATGTGGCCTGCCTGGATCAAGTGCAAAGCCGAATGCCGCATTTTCGGAAGTGCCACGTGACACTTACTCCTCGGTTTCAAAGTGACCTTTTTTGTAGCAGCAGTTATTAAAAGCATTACTTCCACCCAGGTCTCTTCGGAAATTATTTTACTTCAGCTGTACAATTTATATATCCATTTTCCCCAGGGGTAAACTGTAGTGTGAAAAAATACTGAATTCAATAAGGCAGGGAGAGGGTCATGGCTACCAATAGTAAAAATCATTGAAAACTGAGCATCAGTTTGATACAATTTTTTGGTACTTAATTTTGTCCTTAAAAGAAAACTATACGTATATGCATACTACTGATGGGGAGCAGGCTTGCAAATGAAAATAATGGGTGGAGACATATGATTGGTTCAAAGCAGTGAGCCCAGATTCTGTAGCTTTATCTATCTTTGAGTTCATGAAGTTTCATTCTCCCATAGTTAACCCCACCAGTGGCGGGGGTTGGGGAGTCGTTGGGATCACGGACAAGGGGTGCGGGAATGGTAGCCGGAATTGTGATTGATGACTGGGCGGAGGGATTGTGATCAAAAAGGGCACCGTAAAAATAAAAATCCTTGCACTTTTGGAATAACGGCAAAGGGGCAGGGATCTGAGCCACAGGCTCGATCTCTGCACATGTCTGGCAGATGGTTCCAAGCATAGGCGCCGATCATGTGGGTGCTCAGGGGCACGGGCACCCACGGGCAAATTGTATTGCAGGGTGAATCGTATTGCAGAGTAATGTTATATATTTGATGCGGGTCACGGGTTTAATCTGTTTAGACACACACATGAAGCACGTGAAATAAACGTGAAACAAGCAACCAATAAAGCGCTATTTGTTGAGGTATCCTACACAGGCTACTACTGGCTGTCTAGAGATGGACAATTTTGTAAATTACAAAATGTAAAAAATTGAACGGCTAGAATGTAGCCAGGCTATGTCTTCGTAAAACCTGCTGGGTGTCAGCATTGAGTGACTGCTGCAGAGTAAAAAGGAGAATTCAACTGAAATAGTAATGGCTAAATGTATCAGACTATTTCAGTAACATATAACCTACTACTTATACAGTACAATACTCGATAATAATACTGTACATCAAATGACACATGGCCTGGCAAATTAGTAAATACACTTGAGAGGAATAGCGTTAGGTCGCTAGCTAGCATTGTATTGTAGAAGTAGTAGGCTATATGTTACTGAAATTGTCTGATGCAAACAACAATATATTGTAAGAATGGTCACTAAAATCACTTTGGATTGGATTGTTTGGACTGCAAAAATGCAGCCACTGTGTGTACAGTATTGTTTATTAACCCCTTCCGAACACCTTTTTTAACACAAGCCTGAAAATGAATGGTTGATGTTCTTGAACCTCTGACTACAGGCATAATCCTGGTTTCTGTAAAGTAACCCTTAGGAGTTTGTATTCCCAGAGTCAGAATTACTCTACGTATTAATGAAACAAAGTAACAGAAGCTCAAACACAGTGGAAGTCCTTTTTCTTGTCTAAAATATTTATTTATTTATTCAGTTTTGCCGGGATAAGGATACAGATTGCCATGATTTTTGTTGTCTGGGGATTTCCAGTACACATAGAATTTACAGAGTCGTTGTTTTGATTGAGCCAGTTTTGTGTCATGTTACAAAATAAAGAACTGTTGCTAAGAACAACGGGATCATAAAATAGTTTATAGAGATAGAATCGTGAGTTTTAACATTTTCAAACGGTATATTTTGTGACCAGAATGATTGAAAATTTTACTTTAAAAAAATAAAAAATAAAAACATTTGTGCCAGTGCCAGTTAAGGGGTTAAAACCACTTTTAGTTCTCAGGTTTAAATTATTATTATTTTTTATTTTATTATTATTACAGTTCACATAAGGACAAGTTTTATTGATTCATTGCCAGTCAAATTTGTTTATCATTTAAGACAACCAAGGTGACTGGCATGTCTTGCAGGATTGCATGATTGATTTTAGCTATGAGAGAATGTTTTAGGACTGTGTCAAAAGAAGCCCTAGCCTTGTTGAGGGCAACAATAGTCACCCTGACTGGAGTTGGGTCTGTGGTTTATTGGCATGCAGTAAAGTTTAATAAGGCCCCTCTTCCCTGATAGAACTGCGGCCTGAATGCTAATGCTGACGCGCTCTGATGAAATTCAGACATGCAATATTGAACTTGGCAGAAAGTAATTACGCTTGTCATGAAAATGTATTGATTAGCTTAGCAATGACTGACGTGGCATTAGAGACTATGTGAGCGCACATACCTTTTATGAAAATCCTTTTTTTTCTGATTTATTTTGTGATTGCATTGTATAGGAATATAGGAATTACTTTTCTATTTGTCTAATCAAACTATATTTTATATTGATTGTCCCATATTTCTGTTCTTGCATGTAATTATGTCATAAGATGAGTCACTCTTAAGAAGACCTACGTATGGGTGGCTTTCTGGCACATCCAGCTAAAGCACTATGAATATTGTTATTTTCACAATCCTTGGAGAAAGCAACCTGATATCATGCGCTTCACATTGATAGATTGATGTCTGCCCATGGTGATGCCAAGGGCATGAGATCAAAGTGAATTATTATAATATAGGCATGTGCCTATACTATAAAACAGGCATCTGCATGGTGGTACTGAAGCCCCTGCCCCTTTTGCCCTTGATGACTAAATTCTTCTCTACAAGAAATTAGAAAAGATTTTAAGGACACTGGATTATGGAAGATTTTCGGTTAATTTATTTTCCGGCTGGCGCATGGCGTGTGGTGAGCCATCTTAGTCAATGGCGCAGCGCATGGCGCACTAGTTGTAGCTACTGAATTTCGCTATTTTCGGACAAGAGGTGAGGAGCGCATAGCTCACAGCGGACTGCAGTGGAAGACGATCACGTTATATCAATTTTGCATTAATATCGCAAAAAAAAATGTATACTGTCAATATAATAATGCATTTGTTTCACAGGGGGATGTCTAAAATCACAAACTAAGTAGGCCTATACCTAATCATTTGTTTTTTAGTCCTATTGTTTTTTATAGTGTAAGTCAATAAATTCTAAGTTGTCACTAAACTGTAGAAGAAAGTGTGCCTTTGTGTGGTAGCCTTTAGGATATTATAATAAAATGTCCACCCTATACTGAAATAGCCCATGCAGAAACTAGCTTATTTGCATTTTTAAATGACCAGCTAAACAACCGTTAACGAATTATCCAACCTTGTGAGATTATGCATTGATATTATGATCAAACATTTCCACGAACAAGCATTCAATCGTGCATTTGGACGTCGTGTGAATATGATGCCCATTAAGTAATTAAAAACAAAACGCATATTGCATTGTATTTCATTGCATTTTCTGTCAAAAACACTGGGGTGTATTGTTTTTCAACACCAGTATGCGGTGTTCGTGCCACAATTAAATGTAATACTGATCTCCAAATGTAATCCACGTGCCCATTGCATTTAGTTCTGAGGGTGTTGCTCTGAATGTAACAAAATGCAAAGCAATCGTCGTTTTTGTATTTATTGGACTGCAGGGTGGCCTGTCATTGCTTTTCAACGTCAGTGCACATTTTTCGTACCACAATGAAACGTCACACACACTTGCATAGAAAAGTAATGACAGGCCACTCTGCAATCCAATACATACAATAACAATGACTGCTTAGCGTCATGTTCAGAGCAACACCCTATGCTCACAGACCTGAATGCAACGGGCATGTGAATTACAGGTAATTGACACACTGCGCACTGGTGTTGAAAAACAATACACCCCGTATTGTATTTCAGTATGTGTGTTTTGACAGAACGTGCAATGAAATGAATGCAACATGCGTTTGGTTTTTAATTACGGTGGGTGTGATAAATGCACATTTATTTTACATTTATATTACAATGTTACATTTCACTTATGTGTCACTATAGCAATTTCATATAAAAGAGTCAGTGAAAATGTCCATTTTCCAACCCCCCCAAGAAAAAAAAAAACATTCTAAACTAAGCACTTATAAAGTACTGCTGTTTGTCTGTGAAAATTACACTTCTGGACTGAGGCAAGGCAAAATTTACTCCCAGACTGTGTGACAATCATGTCATTTTCCAGTAAAGCTGTGACTTTGTGATTAGTAGATGTTAACCGCTTCGCACAGATGCCAAATCTGGTCAATTCTCAGCTATATTTAGGGGCTGCTCTATTTAAGGCTTTATAACTCCAGGTGTGAGCATCACAGAAATGAGGACCATGGCTTAAATAAAGCAAGACAGTTGTGCCATTTACAGTACTTAGATTAGTTAATTTTCATAATTTAATCTATTTTCTTCCAAATTGTCTTTTTTTAGTTTGCAATGAAATACTGAGAGCTACATATGTGAAACAGGTAAATCTATACATTTCCTGGATCATAAACTCTGTGTCCACAAGTGTGCAAAATCTGAGGATCACTCAGACATATTCTCCGACAAAAGCAATGCTATGGGTTCTTGGTAACTGGTATCTTCTTCTGACCACTCTCAAAATCCATATAAGCAGACCAGGATTTTCTCTTTCCTTGCTGATGAATTAGTAAATTCATAAACACTTGCAAAAATAACAGGAAACAACTCTTACGCCTCTGCGGTCGAATGTACATTCTAAGTTGTTTGTGTCAAACTACACTGAAAAAACTAGAAATTAATTTTGATATTAAAAACAATTATAGATGATAAAATAATCAGGCAACAAATAGATCTAATAAAACACCATTTAAAAATAATAAAACAACGTGATATTTAAAAAAACAATAAAACTTTAAATAAAAACATATAAAACAGAGGTGTAGGTAAAATTTAAGGACTAATGAATAAAATAAGACATAAAAATAAAAAATACAAATAAATAAGTAAATACTTTTTTTTTTTTTTTAAACACAGGTCAATTAAAAGCACACATAAAAGTCTTTAGTTGCTTTTTAAAATCTTCAATAGATTGCGCCTCTCTGATCTGCTTGGGTAGGGAATTCCATAATGTAGGTGAATAGAATAACTTTTATTTTCCCACAAGGAAACTTCAGTTGTAGCCCTGGCAACAACAAAGAAAGACAGACAGTGGGGCAGACCCACAACACACAAACAAACATATCAAACAAAGACATCCAACAGAATCATTACATCAATTAAGTGAATTAAAGTGCAATACAGCCATGATTTAAAAAAATAGCCCGCTGTCCCGAGATGTCCAGTGTCACCAAGCAGTCCAACACACAAACCTCCAAGACTCTCCTCCATACACGCAGCGCTGCGGTCTCTGCCCACAGCCGAAACGGAGCACCGAACTGCGTCAATCCTCCCAGTCGTCTCCTCATTCCTCCCCCGCATTATGTTCTCTTTCCCTGGCTGCCTTTTGAAGATTGCCTGCACTCCCGGATCAGTCCCGAAATCCTCAACTCCGGTGAAGAGTGATGGTAAACTTTGTTGCTGCAGTCTGCAGATCCAACGGACATTCCGGAGCATGTGTTGCGAATGCGTCTCCATGGTGATGACCACAAACACAATTATATCGACTAGACAATTCGTCAATATTATCACACGAGCAGCAGGAGTGCCCTGAAAAATTTCCAGCCTGCTTCTCCGTCCCACTACAGACACACAGCACATGAAAAAAACAAAGACAAAAGCCTGACATAACAAAACACATTCAAATTAACAAACACGTACACGAGAGACAGCTGGACTACATGTCGCCATTACAGCGCCACGTGACGTCATGCAACCAAGCTAAAAGATTCCCCACATTTTTTGTAACAAACTTTGGGAGCAAAAAAATCTCACGGATTGTCCCAGACAATAAATGACCACTGAATCTTCAAACGGATCTATGCATATCTCTATGCATAAAACCAATGGTAGGTAGGACAAAGAAATATATTTATAAACTCACACACAGATGCCATTGTCCACTGTGTCATGCATTGGTAGGTATATTTGCAGGCAAAACTGGATGGGGGGTTGCTTGTTACGCGACATAGTTACACTTAGAAACTCTGTATTTGGGAGAGTTGTCAAGAATCATTTACTAATAAAGCTGCAACACAGAGTTTGACTTTTCCTCTAATAGTTTGGCTGCAGGAGAAAAGAATTTGAGCAAAGTTTAGCAAAATCTTGGCGCTGGTGTCCTGGTCACTAGGCATCTGCGTGAAGGGCTTAAGTAAGTTTATATAAGTGCCACAGGATTTTTGAAAGAAATGTACTTCCTCCAGTAAGCAATGGTAAACCACTTTTCCCCCCATGAGTACCGCTACATACCAGAAAATCAATAATGTTTTTCACTGAAAGGTGTTCCTCCAGTGGCCCTGGGTTAAAGGAAGGGTTAGCCATACTGTACCGTGTAGTCATACTGATACGAACTGAAAACCCGCAATCTTGTCCTGTGCCGAAGTATGTGGCTGTACTACACATACCTGCAGTAAGCTGGTGACAATCTGCTGCAGATTGCCTGGGCTAGCAGAGGTTTAAAGTACAGATTACAGCTGAGCAACTCTTTTCAAAGCTCTTATCAGGGTTCAGACACTTTTCAGCTACCTCTGCTTTTCACAGGAGCCGGCACCAGAGATGTCTCACTTTGTGAAATAAATGTAATCTTGAAATGTTCTGTTTTTTTTTTTCTTTAAAAAAAGTTGTACAGCAGGAGCCTTAGAAAAAAGTTAGTACTTCTAAGAATCTCTTCAGAATTTTGAATTGTCCACCGAGACGGCTGACTCTGTAACTGTGGAGGTGCAAAACTGGGTCATTACTACAATGTACTTCATTTGGAAATTTATTTCAATGTCTTGTCTGAAAACTAATAGGATGGATTTGATTTTGCTTAGGGTGGCTATATCTATCTACCTGCCACTTTTTCCCTTTCTCTCTGTCACAATATATTTCTATTTCTGTCACACCCTCTCTCTCCCTGTCGATCACTTAATCTCTATATCATACTTTGTCTCTCTTGTGTGGCATCCTCCCTCTAACATTTTCTCCCTCTATAAACTTTTCCTCTAGTGGTTGAGACACATCCGTCTCAATTACAGTGTTCATGTTTGTCTGAAGTTATAGAGCTTCAGCTTGCTTTAACTACAGCTTTAAGAAAACCCTGTAAATTTTGACACAGCATTTTTTAAAAAGGTAGGCACTTGCAAAAACCTCAGCTTCTCCAGTTACACTGCAGTGCCATAAAATAGGAGAGTGTTATCAGTGATGGCGCCAGGAACCTTTCTCTCCCTGGGCTAAGGGTGGGCTAGATCAATACATGGGGGTGCTACGGTTAGCAATGTTTCCCCCAGGATGGCTTTTTCGTGCGACTGGGGGGGAGGGGTTTGGCAGCACTGACACACACAACCCCCTTGGATTTGGTTATCATAGGCTACCGAGGGAAGTCCACACACTCCACAAATCTGTTGAATACGAATCACAAAATGGAGAGCTTACTCAAACACATTTTTCTATTGATTTTTAAATTATAGTAGTCTAAATTACTTTTGAAACAATGACATTTGCATTTTATATTTTTTGACTCTGTAGGCCTGATGAATTGAAGGCTATGGGAAACACTGGTTCGCTAACGTTAGAAATCAGTTATTTTGTCATTTGCGTGAGCTCCCTACACACACACATCCCCACACCCTTACGTCACGTGTAGTCAGGGTGAATATCAGAAAGGGATTTGAATTGTTGATTTACTTTAGTATATTTATTTATTATAATTATACAAATTTTATTCAAATGCCTGGGGGGGCTAAACCGGGGCTAAGCAGATTTGTGATGGGGCGATAGCCCACCCTTGCCCCGGTGTAGTGCCGTCCATGGGTGTTATCAATAGCCCAAAGCACTTACGACCCTCATCTCGCCACAGCCACAGACTGTAAATTGCATAAAATGCACCGTTTATACACACTAAGAAACTCATGTTCACATATAGAAACAATATTTTTTTTTTAAACGTTTTACAAATGAGCATTCGCCGTTTTTCCTTGCTTTATACAGTACCTGGGTCATTCTCACGAAACCTTCCCCGGTTTAATTTTCAAAAGCTACTGACAAGCCATTTTCTGTTGGAAACACTTAGAGTAGGGTCTTACTTTGTTTGTCAAGTAATTCGTTTTTTTGTAATATTAAATTATTTTGTATTTCTAAGCATTTTACATGGCAACTGCAAAAAAAATCTTATTACCGTAACACCAGTAAGAAGTTTTAATATATTAAAAGTGGATTTCTTATTACAGTCAAAAGATAAATATGTTACCAAAAATATTAAAACATTTTAAATATATGAATTAAACAAATTTTCTCATTACCGTAACATGAGTCTGTTTTGAGTAGTTAATTTTGAGGTGATCGTTTGTACACTTATTTATCATTTGAAATATTTACATGTATACTCATATAATTTGTCATATTTTCACAGTGTATAATATCCATAAAAAGAATACTTACAAAATAATGATGTATTACGGTAATGATAAGGTCATTACGGAAAATGAGAATGGCTTATTTCGGTAATGAGAACTAATTCATTTCACAACATGGAGAGCATTAACAATAAGCAGCATTCAGTTAATTTACTTTGAATAAAATCATTAACTAGTTTACACACTTCAGTATGCCTACTCTTTCCTTCATTCATTTCTTATCATCCAAATAGCATACATAATTTAATCTGCTGCTACAATCCATAACAACAAGAAAAACCTTTATTTTATAAAATTTATTTAAACAATGTAGTTTTTTTTTATAGGATGTCTTCTATAAGATAAAGCATGTACAATCTTTAGAATTTGTGCTTAGACAATAAGATAAAGCTACCAGGAACTTAAACATGCAGGGCTCTTAAAAACGCTCTTAAAATGACTTTACAAAATCAATATTTTTTTGTTTCATATAAACCTCTAAACATATTAGACACATTACACTTATATAATCAGCAAGTTTAGGTAGGCTAACACCAGCAAAACAGAGAAGGATTTGGTCTTGCCCCCAGTGGGCCAAGTGGGCTATTCCGTAATAAACCAAGGGCCCTATCTTACACCCGGCGCTAAGCGGTGCGAACCCCAAACGTGTCTTTGTATTCTTACAGATGAGGGGTACAAATGTTCTTTCCTGCAATAGATGCAAGTTGTCCCTGTAATCCCGGGGAAATGTACTTGTTTTAAAGCATAAGTTACCGGTAAAAACGAGTTGGTCATATTTCCATAAGCAGGACATTATAAAACAAGGTAAGTATGCGTGAACCTATGGGTTCCCAACCTGACAGCTTTTGTGTATTTAGTGTCATAATTAAGCCAAGATAACACTATTTATGTAATTATGAAAATATGAATTTCGCTAGCTGAAATGCATTGTCTGTGATCTGACTGCTGTGAAAACATGGAATTGATGTTCATTGTATAATCAAACGAAATTCGTTAAACAAGCAGGCTAATTTGGCGTTTTCTAAGGTGATACGGAAGCCATAGCCTATTATGTTTGCTTATTCTCAGCGGTTGCAGGTGCTTTTTAACTAAATTAAACCGCATATATTTCCTAAAATAACAGCGCTGTCGGGAATTACCGGGAACCCGTACCCGTGGTGTTAAACCCTAATGTTAAAGATTATTATTGTGTACATCAAAACGCGTCATAATGGTTAGTCCAAATAATGTTGATCATACTATTGATCCATATAGCCTATTCCTTGCACACAGGCTTTAATTACACAAGCATGAGCATGTCTGTTTCGCCATCATATAAGCAATCCGCTTATATGATGGCGAAAATGGGATAGGACATTTCTATTGGTTTATTGAATGTTACGCCCAAGACGCACCTATAATTAATGAAGAGACTAAGTTAAGCCCACCTTGTGCCGTACTTAGCGCTCAAATAGCACGCCGGGCGTTTTAGACCAAAGCACTAAGATCGTCAAGATAGAGCCTAAAGACATTAACATGCTATTGTGCTGGATGCCAACGAGCACTGCTCTTAAAGACTGGCTGATTATACCTTGATTATACCTGATTTCATTTAAAGTATTTAAGCCTGAAATGCTTCAGTCTCCCTCAGACTACCACTCTCTCTCCTTCCTTCTGTGCTCCTCCAACAACGCTGGGTTCTCGTACAGACAGACCGACAGATCTGCCCCTTTCATCAGGCTGTATCGAGATTCTCTGATGTTAGGATCTGGCTGACACTATCTCACTTAGGAAGGGCGACAGCATTAGGCAGCTGTCTCTGAAACAGCTCCAAGAAAAAGTGTCTCGTCAAAATGTATGACCGTCGCAAACATGCATATGAATCTCCAGAAATTCATTGTTTAACAGCCAACATAAGTAATGGAGCCATTTCCACAAGCACCGATGGTGAAAAATTGTTAAACTACTTCCCAAGTCAGCAACAGGCAGCCCCTTTGCAACCCTCAGCATCAATATACCAAACTGAACTTGAAAAAACATGGATTCATATTAGAGATGTCCATATAATTTATTTGTATAGTTTCAGTCAGTTCAGTACAAGGATGTTTTAATAGCCACATGCAGTCATACCAGGCAAGGTTCCGAAACATCACTGTTAAGGGGTCTTGTCTGAACGAGAGCGGAAGCTGTGTCCCAAACATACTTCCATGCTCTGAGTGCACATAGCAAGCACACATCCATGTTGGAGTGTGAGTCCATATTTTTTCCGTGCTACCGTACTTCCATGCTCCAAAGTGCATACTCCCAAGCATTGACTGGAGTGTGAATTCGGGAGCACGGTAGTGCAGAGTAGAGATCTTCACAGGTCCACATGGACTAAAAAACCGAGGTATGACCCGAGACCTCAGCGGGTTCGGGTCCACAGCTCTGACTTATCTCTCCGGTACGGGTTGGAACTGAAGTAACAGCCACGGGTCTCAGGTAATTGCAACTGAAACTGACTTACCCGAGAGGAACCGACCTGTTTTTATTAATAGGCTATACATTTTTTATTTATTCTTTGTAGCCTATATTATAAATCTGAAACTGAAAAAAAAAAACATTTTACACTGTTGGTCACGTCTTGAGAGAGTGTCCAGTCTACCTCTGCCCACTGCCCAAAGCTGCGATCAAAATGTGATGTCAAATCTATCAGTCCTGTGGTTCCAAACCTTTTTTATTCCACGGACATTTAAATTTTTGGTCACACTATTGTATAACATTTGTAATTTTGGTTTATGTAAGTTATCAGCTGAATGCATTTTCTCTATGGATGTAGCCTAATTCAACGAGTGACTTCTCTCTTTGGACTAATCTAACATAAATCAAAAAGGTGTAAGCACGTTTTTTAAATTACGTGTTATATTAGGTTATATGTCTTTATTTTTGCTGTGTGGGTATGTTCATATTGTTCCTGCTCACAGATTAGTCAGTGCTCTGTATTGGAAAGCTGGTTCACATTAACAAATAAACATTGTATGTGAAACTCCACTATTTTGTAAACGATTTACTGAAAACATCTTACACTCAGGAGGACTTTATAATGGTTCCATGCCAAAACAGTGTGTGAAAGCTTGAAAAGTAGGCCAATTATGAATAAATTATGTGTCCATGCACGTAGGCTAAACTTGCTTATAGCATAACTGCATTGTATTTATCCTTTTGTAAAGTTTGCTTTTAATAGGCTACCACTCACTTTTGTTGCTTTTTTAAAATTAGCCTATGTTATAACCCAACAGCCTATATTTTTCATACTGAAGGGATATGCCGTTGTGTTGTTGGAAAAAGATTACTTTCTTGGGATGCATACGTTGTGAAAATAATATATATATATTTTTTTTTTGAAAGAGGCCTAGCGGGATACACTTTTACAAAATTGTGAAAATGCAATTGCAAGCTAGAAACAATCCACGCAATAATATAGCCTAAAAGTCAGTCGAATGATGAATTTGTGGGAGCAGTGTTCAGTTAAGCAGTCCAACAGTTAAGTAGCCTGAGATGGGTCGATTTAGTAGGTTACGAATTAGGCTACAAAGCATACAGCTAGGCTATTAAAATGCAGCTGGCATTTTAAAAATGAGTTTCATTTATATTAAACTAGCTAAATAAACAGCTAGTTAGCCACCCTCTGTCCAAGATCTCTGATAATATGATTCAATCATCATTACATTATCGGTAGTCATTTAGCCTACTGATGGTGCACGGTGTAGGTCCTGACCAGCGTCAGGTCTAGCACTGCATAATTTATCTCTCTCGTCCATGACTGTCAGGCCCAATCGGGTCCAAATTTCCTTGGGTCCATTTCAGAACAGATCCGAATGTCCTCGGGTTTTTGTTTTTTCAAAATCTATTTATGCGGGTCGGGTTAGGGTAACAGAGCCACAGGTCCATTTTGCAACGGTTCCCACTTTTTGGACCTACGAAGATCTCTAGTGCAGAGCATGATGGAAGTATATGGTTTGGGACACATCTGGAGTCAGCATTCTGGAAAACCTGCTCTGGCAATTTGCCGGATCAAGATTTAGTAACATTAGCGAAAATGTTCCATGTTCATGTTAATGTGAACAAAGCCGAAACATTACTTGATCAAGCACACAAAACTTGACTTGTTTCGCTAAGACATCCATCAATTTATGTTGTTTCTTAACTACTGCAGAAAATAAAAGAGTAAACGGAGAACACAGGTAAAAATGTCTAAAAAGGTAAAAAACTGCTTTTGTGAGAACATGAGGGTTCTGTGTTCCATTTCTGTTTCAAATCATCCACATCCACATCCTGCTTAGATTACCCCACCGATCCCACTGCCTCTGAAATCTTAGCCCACATCATATGTTTGTGGACAATGGTCTGTGTAAAAGGCATGTGAAGTATACAGCATGGAGTGGTGTTTGGCCACTGTCTCCATCACTGGTAAATTTTAAATGGTATCTGCTGCTGGTGCAGGTACTAAAGCAAAGTGAATAACTTGACTTCACCATTATCATAAGTAGTCATGTTGTTGATTTCCACATAATTAAAGCTCATCTGACAATATGTCAGACAATAAAGTTAATTTGACTGTGTTCCATGCCAGATGTGTGAAAACAGCTAATGACTCAGTTATTCATTCAGTTCAACTGGCACATTCACCAGTTTGTTACATTCACCATGCTGTGAACCTTAATACTGGATGCCAATAATAAACACATGATGGATTCCCATGTTTTTTCTCTTAATTTTTTCAGTTTAGGTAATGTAAGTCTTGTGTCTGATTGTAAGTGTATGCAAATGTACTTTACTTAATGGAATTTAGGAGAAACTCTTCTACAGAGAAAATGAAACCCTTAACAAAGCTGAAACTTAAGAAAGTGGTACAATTATTGCCATGGAATCGAGTGATTTGTTCTTAATATAACATACTGATAATGAGTCAAAAGTACTAGGTTAATTTGCAGTACTCAATAGAACTATGTTTGGGCTTTACCATGAAGTTTACATCCAATGACATTATGTTCCTTTCCAATAGGCTTCATATTATTAAGCCCAAACAATTTTTTTGGAATTTCCACAGGCAACATGAACGTCTTTCCAGAGAAGCAATTTGCCACTGCTCATTGCCTGCCTGGTCACTCGAAGGACTAAATCCTTTGAATCAGTGATTCAGGACATACAGTTCACTTGAAATATTTCTTAAGAAATGTGTTCATTCACATACATCACTAATTCATATGCTCATAATATGAAGGTGAGGTATTCGAAATCTGTTGCAAACTAAAAATGTATTGCAACCAGATTTTTTTTGTCAGAATTGAAATGCTAATAATAACTTTCTTGTAAAGTGCACAAAACATGCTTTAAATCCATATGCAATAGCATTGCATGAAAAGGACTCAACTCAAAGGACTGATGCTTTGTTACCTGTAATTTGCAGGCTTGTTAATCAAAAAACATGTTCGGGATAGTTATTGGTTTGATAGCATGTTCTCGGCTTCCCTTATTAGTTGCTCAAAGCCTACCAGCGGTTGTGACCTGGTTGCAAAATGCACTCAGAGATTCGTTTCTGCAGATGACTTTCTGTCCCTGGGGATGAAGTATTTGTCAAGAGAGCTTTTCTCTCGGTCGTTGATGACCGTTTCTCTCTGTGGCTTTGTAGTGTAATTTATTCAATGTCTTAGCGATGGCCAATTGTGCAGCATTAAAACCATCTAAATCCTTTCTTTCTTCTCTCTGGAAATATATATATTTTCTCGGAGACATTTCATGCTGGTGGTGTCATTTGGAGGCCAGCTATTTAAAGAAAAGAAAGCCTGTCTCATAAGTCACGCTCAGGAGAGAATTCTGCGTAATTCCTCTCCCTCTCCGTAGTTAAATAGGATCTTTCAGTCTGTGGCACTGTAAATCCTAACACTTTGAAGTCTGCCAGCTTCACAAGCATAGGCAAATGACTAAGGGGGAGGAGAAGGGGAAAAAAAGGTTGGAGAGACATTGTCTGTATATTGCATAAGAATGCAATGCAGTTTTTTCCCTCCCCACAAAGATACTGCCGACACTACTGTTAAGGTGAAAAGCTGCTCTTCACCAAGAGTGAAAAACAAAAAATGGATATTTGGATAATGCAAAGTGTGACAATGACTGTTTCTTTGATAAAGGTTCTCGGGCTGACCTGACTCCAGAGATCGTGGCATGCTGTGATGGAGTCATCAGAGAGGGCAATGACTTGATCGGAAAAGCCTTTGTAAAAAAGACTATCATTCAGTCATGTTCTACAGCCCAGATATTATTGCAGAGTGAAAACATCCCACTCCCCCATGCTGCATATACATAAAACAGGTCAAAGATGTTGCTTTAAATATGTCCCTTCCATAGTCTTCCTAGGAAATACTGCATAGGGGCTCTCTGTACCCTTTGTAATCTGACACAATCTTGCTTGAATAAAACAACTTTAAGACAAAATCCATGTTCAAACTGCAGTTTGAAGAATACATTTCTGACAAAACTAGTGCAACGTGTAGACAAAATTAATTCATTTAATATTTCTGCTATTTTCCAAGAGCATATGTTCTTTCTTTTTTAATTAGCCTTTTGGTTAAAAAAAAATTGGCAGCATTTTTTCCTCATGTTACTTTGTTGAAAGATGGTTAAATACATTAATTGACCAGAGTAAGGTTTTCAGTAGGGCTGGCATTGTTTTGGCATTGACTGGGTCCCAGATGGAGATAAATTACAATTGCTATTAGGACAAAAGCATTATACAGTTTGGGATTACCACATATTTATTTTCACCAAATAAAGCTGAATATTAGTTTCAGTTGGGTTCACGTCTCCAAAAGGTAAATAGAGAAGCAAGCAGTCAATTCACAGCTAAACCACAACAAAAAGGTCAAAAGGTAAAAAGGTCTAAAAAGGTAAAAAACTGCTTCTGTGAGAACATGAGGGCTCTTGTGGGGGTTCTCTGTGCCAGAGACACAGAGGAAATATTGGAGGTCCAGTTGTGACAGATACGGACTCTTTAAGTGTTCAACGAACACCACTGAAACGGACAATAATCCGTAGTGGAGAGGGAGAATAATGAGAACACAAAATAACCTCACGAAAAAAGGCGAGGAACTCGATATGCGAGCAAAACAACTGAAATAAGCAGACACGCTTATCTAACTCAGTTTGTGGAGCGAACTAACAAAGACAAATAAAACTATTAAGATCCCTTTCACTGGGACCAATGCAGTTAGAGCGCTCGTAGAAGAACAAAGGAAATAAGCGGACACGCTTATCTAACAACGTTTGTGGAGCGAACGAACAAAGAAAATAAAACTATTAATATCCCTTTAACTGGGATCAGAGCAGTTAGAACGCTCGTAAAAGAACAAAGGGAATAAGCGGACACGCTTATCTAACAACGTTTGTGGAGCGAACGAACAAAGAAAATAAAACTATTAAGATCCCTTTCACTGGGACCAAAGTAGTTAGAGCGCTCGTAGAAGAACAAAGGAAATAAGCAGACACGCTTATCTTACTCCCGTTTGTGGAGTGAAACGAAAGGAAACTGAGAATTCAAAAGAACCTAACTTCTTGGGTAAGAGCACTCGTAAGTCAGAGTGTAAAACGAAAGAAATGAGAAAACCTCTGCTCTGAAATGAGAGCGAAAAGAAACTCGCTTTCTTTCTAAACCCTTTCTTTCTAAACCCTTTCTTTTTAAAACTAGCTTTCTAACTAATTTCCTATACCTTTTTACCGGCTCGAATGTTAAGTGGAATAACATGGAAGCAACGAGAGAGGCAGGAAGCGGGGTATAAATAGCCAGAGGAAATGAATGACAGGTGCATTCACTAATGACGAGGCGAAAGCAAAACCCCGTAACGGAACAAAGGAAAATCCGATAGATTACCGGTAAACGACAAAAAAGAATAACGAGAACGTGGAGATAAGGGAAGGAAGGCAAGATCCATGACAGGACCCCCCCCCTCTAAGGAACGGCACCAGACGTTTCCACGACCTTATTTCTGCGGAAGTCGGTGATTAACTGAGGATCCAGAATGTTTCTCCTAGGAACCCAGCAATGTTCCTCCGGGCCGTAGCCCTCCCAGTCCACAAAGAACTGCCACCCTCTGCCCACACGTCTCTCGGCCACAATGCGGCGAACAGTATAAGCTGGGCCCCCTTCTAAGAGTCGGGGAGGCGAAGATGGTACCGGTTTCAGACGGGAGACGTGAGACGTAGGGTGGATGCACATGGAGCGCGGCCGTCTAGCCAAGGGAGGAAGATGAGAGACCTTGACGCGTGCGCAAACCGGACAAGCCGCGACAAACGAGCGTACGTCCCTCTCCAGACTAGGCCACCAGAAACGTCGGGACAAAAAGTCCCTAGTACGCTGAACACTGGGGTGACTGGTAAGTTGGGAGGTGTGGGCCCATTGTAGAACCCTAGACCTAAGATGAGGAGGCACGAAAAGACAGTCGGCTGGTGCCCCACCTGAGTCTGGGTCAGAGCGCAAGGCTCTCTGCACTGCTGTCTCAACCTCCCATATAACCGGGGCAACTATGACATCAGTAGTACTGACAGGTTCGGAATACTCCTGAAACCCTCCTCCCGACGGCAACAGACTGGCGGAATAACAGTGAAATTTACACTGGGAACCCCACTTTTGGTTAACAGGACCGCCCCCCCCCCCCCCCCCCAATTAATATGAGGATTATGGTGGGCAAGCCAAGAATGACCCAAGACCAGCGGATAAGCTGGGGACTTAATTACAAAAAACTTAATCTCCTCCGTGTGATCCTGATACGGAACGCTCATGCGTATGGCGGAGGTAACGCGGGAAATGGTGCCTGTGCCTAACGGGCGGCCGTCCAGAGCCGTAACAAGGCGATGATGAGGTAGAGGGTGGGTGGGAATTTTGTGGGACTTGGCCCAATCGGCATTGATAAGGCACTCAACTGCCCCAGAGTCAATAAAAGCGTTGCCATTGAACTGGCAATTGTTCCAGCGTAAATTGACTGGCAGAAGGGTCCGAGGGTAATTGAACTGCAGTCCTCCTAGGCAACTCGATTCCTCTAGCGAGGACCCTCTTTTACCTGACAGCTTGGGACACTGTTCCTATAAGTGAACCCGCCCCTTACAGTACCTACACCACAATTCACAGGACTTAGCGTCCCCTGTAATGCGCATGGAGGGCCCATCGACCTGCATGGGTTCCTCCTGCTCAATATGAGATAGTGCTGGCGTGGCGGAAGAAAGGCAATTAGCTGGGCGATATCTAAACCCTTTAGAACCCCTCTCTTTCTCTCTCTCTCTAAAGCGGTTGTCTACCCGAATGGCGGTGGACACCAGAGCCCCGAATGTAGCGGGTGGTTCGAGACCCGCGAGAGCGTCCTTTACTGGCTCCGACAGGGCATTCATAAATAGTGCACTAAGAGGCTCATCGGCCCATCCTGTCACCCCCGCAAGAGCACGAAACGCGATAGCAAACGCGGCCACGGTGTCAGAGCCCTGACGAAGACGGGTCAAATGCATAGCGGCCTCCTTGCCAAAAACGTCCTGACACGTCCCGGACACGCTTATCTAACAACGTTTGTGGAGCGAACGAACAAAGAAAATAAAACTATTAAGATCCCTTTCACTGGGACCAAAGCAGTTAGAGCGCTCGTAGAAGAACAAAGGAAATAAGCAGACACGTTTATCTTACTCCCGTTTGTGGAGCGAAACGAAAGGAAACCGAGAATTCAAAAGAACCTAACTTCTTGGGTAAGAGCACTCGTAAGTCAGAGTGTAAAACGAAAGAAATGAGAAAACCTCTGCTCTGAAATGAGAGCGAAAAGAAACTCGCTTTCTTTCTAAACCCTTTCTTTCTAAACCCTTTCTTTTTAAAACTAGCTTTCTAACTAATTTCCTATACCTTTTTACCGGCTCGAATGTTAAGTGGAATAACATGGAAGCAACGAGAGAGGCAGGAAGCGGGGTATAAATAGCCAGAGGAAATGAATGACAGGTGCATTCACTAATGACGAGGCGAAAGCAAAACCCCGTAACGGAACAAAGGAAAATCCGATAGATTACCGGTAAACGACAAAAAAGAATAACGAGAACGTGGAGATAAGGGAAGGAAGGCAAGATCCATGACAGCTCTGTGTTCCATTTGTGTTTCAAATCATCCACATCCTGCTTAGATTGCCCCACCGATCCCACTGCCTCTGCAATCTTAGCCCACATCATATGTTTGTGGACAATGGTCCGTGTAAAAGGCATGTGAAGTATACAGCATGGAGTGGTGTTTGGCCACTGTCTCCATCACTGGTAAATTTTAAATGGTATCTGCTGCTGGTGCAGGTACTAAAGAAAAGTGAATAACTTGACTTCACCATTATCATGAGAAGTCAAGTTATCGGATTCAAATGTTGTTGATTTCCACATAATTAAAGCTCATCTGACAATAATTTGTATTGTAGTTTGCCCATTTGCACATTCAAAATGTAAAATGAAGGGAGATAAATTCCTTTACTGAGGTGGCTTGCCGATTCATTATATAAATGATCAATTTGCCCATTATTTCAACACACAAACCTTCCACGGGGAGAACTAGAAGATGAAGGGAGAATCTCATCAGGTTGGTCAAATACAAACAAAAATATGGGTTGGAAATAAACACATAATCATAGTATTTTTAACTCCAGCATGAGTTGGAAGCACTAGGAATACAGTAAATGGAATTCCAGTACCAGTATTTGTCCACCCGTGGGCGTGTGCTTAACCTGAGCAAATGACATTTTCCAGTGTGTGTAATGAAGCGCCTCACAACATCAAGGATCTGCTATGTCTGAATGGGGCCCTATTTGAGCAGAGTTACACAGCTGGTTACTTAGGAAACAATCAGAGTTTAATAGTCTCGCTCAAGGCAACATCAGCAGCACAGTGTCTGGGATTATGAACCCTACAAGTAAAGATCTGTAATCTCTGTGCCACATTGCTGCCCCGTACACTTACAGCATGTCGTCTCACCATGGATGCAGGTAATGGGGGTGCTAAGAATGTGGCCACACCTACCTCAGCACAAACAGAGTTTTGTCGAAGAAAGTAAAGATGAAAATCCCCATTTCAAACGTTTTCCAGACAAAACCTGTATTATTTGAATTTGAAAAAATTTGTCATAATAAATCCTGCATGTATTCTTACATTATACACTATATGGCCAAAAGTATCCAGACACCACTTGGGGCCAGATTCAGAGTTGAGATAAGCACGCGCAAATGGGACTTACTCCCGAAATTCCGTGTAGTTTAAACTATTTGTGATTCAAACATTTGACTTATCCGCTGTTTTAAGCGTCTCTCCAGTATATACGCAGCATTACACATGTGGGAGGGGGACATTTGATGGGGAAAAAAAGGCATCTGCAAGTTGTTCAAGATACGCGTATTCAGAGTTTTCACTTTCACTTTTCACACTTTGTTTGAGAAAAAAGGTAGTTTATGTCTAGTGCCACCAATAGATTATTATGAAAAAGAAAGCATAAATGGATATTAGAATGAGAGCATGTTATTTGAACATAATATTGGTCATATTTTCCTTTGCATAGCTAACTTGCTATTATCAGAGAGCTGTCATAAAAAACATATGTAAAAGTAGGCTATGATTGACCATCTGGTATATCATACCAGACACATATTAGATGGATTAATTGATAGACAGTGTCTGGATCATATTTGCTTTGAAGTAGAGACAATTTGTGTCAGCACAGCTTCTCCAAAATTATTAAGTTGAAGACGTTGCATATAGGCTATTGTGTTCAACCACCGTAGGCTACATGACTTTATTAGGTAAATCGTTAAAAAAAAGATTAGATTTTTTAATCTAAGTTTGATTGTTTGACGGGTATATCCCAGTCATCAATAGAAGCTATGATCATTTTATCAATGCGATGTATTAATACGTTCACTGCATGCTTATACCCCGTCACGCAAGAGCAACTACGATGTGCAAAGGCAGGATTTTCCAAAAGGTAAATGAGGTTATTAAAGGCTCTGTCACTGACACGTTGAAAACGCATAACCCCACAAACATTTTTTTAGTAGATACCTGGTAACCCGGGGGGCAGATACAAGAAACAAGTAATTCAAATATCATGCCTTGTACCACCCACATTTTGAGATAAACAACTGCGCAACACAAGTTACAATATGGTGTAAGACAGCTCAAGTTAAATCTGCGCAGGAGAGGCACTTAAGCGCATGACTTAAGTTGGCCATCTCTGAAATCTGGCTCTTGGTCTGGGGCTGTTTTTCATGCTTCAGGCTAGACCCCTTAGTTCTAGTAAAGGCAAATCTTAATGCTACAGCATACGACATTCTAGACGATTCTGTGCCTCCAACTTTGTGGCAACAGTTTTGGGAAGGCTCTTTCCTGTTTCAGAATGAGAATTCCCCCATGCACAAAGTGAGGTCCATACAGAAATGGTTTGTCGAGATCGGTGTGGAAGATCTTGACTGGTCTGCACA
This sequence comes from Ilyophis sp. 1 JC-2022, assembly GCA_022702515.1. Taxonomy (NCBI): domain Eukaryota; kingdom Metazoa; phylum Chordata; class Actinopteri; order Anguilliformes; family Synaphobranchidae; genus Ilyophis; species Ilyophis sp. 1 JC-2022. Next base: position 19,431,992 of record CM040406.1, on the reverse strand, counting down.
AAGCCCTGACACCAACCACATCGAACACCTTTGGGATCAATTGGAAAGCCAACTGTGAGCCAGGCCTGATCTCCCAACATCAGTGCCCGACCTCACTAATGCTCTTCTGGCTGAATGGAAGCAAATTGACACCGGAATGTTCCAACATCTAGGGAAAAGCTGTTATGTGTAGGCTGTTATAGCAGCAAAAGGGGGACCAACTTCATCTTAATACCCATGATTTTGGAATGATATGTTGGATGAGCAGGTCTTGATGTACTTTTGGACATGTAGTGTACATTCCAAAACATTATTTATTTAACCATAAGGGCTACAACAGTAGTACATATATGATTGTAACTGTGCATGTCTCTAGCTTCTGTGGCATTTGCTTACCATGAGTAATGTACTTTCGTAAGTGACTTTGACTAAAACCGTGTGATAAATTATTGCATTCTAAATTATAATTTCAATACCAACCGCACAAGGGCAGTCCAATAGCATATCATTGGCTTCTATCCAGGGACATGCAAAGACATTTTCAGGGGCAAGGGGCTCAAAAAAGGGGGAGCCCCACCCACACCCACCATCCTGAAAGTGTGGCAGCACTGCAAACTGCTTCTTTCTGCACACGGTTATACTAACACACTATGAGCTATCACCTTCAAACAGTGGAAAGGGGTACTTGTGCACATTCTATAGCACTTAGATTTTTGCGAGCAAGCTAACTGTGGCACTTAATGAGATTTCTTAGATATCCTACAATTCCAACAATCTTGTTTTTTTATTATATAAAAAGGATAGATGCAATCTTGCTCAGTTAAACTAAGTGAATATCAATTAAATTACTCCATAGAAAGCTATTCATTTTCTGGCAAGTTTTACCACCAACTGACTGCCGACTGAATGTTCAGGGAAGTATCTGGATGTCCATCTTCCTCTTCCTCCTTTGCTACTGTTACAACAAACCTGAGCTGATATGTCTGTTCTCCACTTTTATTGAGGGACACAGAGAATGGTATGTCAACATTGCTGCACCTGGGTGCAATTGAGTCAACAGCCTACTAGTAGTTTTCTCTGGTAAGGAAACAAAAAATTGGGGTTTGTGTGAGTATGCCTTTTGTAATGTGGGTTCCCTTCTTTTTTACCAATCGTGATGATAAGTATAAAAGTATAATACAAACAGAAAAAAAAAGCACTGTCAATTATGGCACTTTGTATGGGACAGGTCAAAAGGGCACTGGCTCAAGACCTTTATCTCTGCACATGCCGACCTCAAGCTTTTATGGAATATTAGGCTGCCACCATGAACTGATAGAGCCAGGACTTCACTTGCAATAGTACATCAGCCTATATTGATATTAAATCAGAGGCCCTATCTTACACCCGGCGCTAAGCGGCGCTAACCAAAACGCAAGTGTCTTTGCTATCTTACACCCAGTGCATGGTTCATTATAACACCTTGCGTTCACGTCATTTAAATACCATGTATTCTTGCGCCTATTACACGTGAACTGGGCGTGTTGGTCTTAAGATGAGGAGTGGCCAGGATTATTTTTGGCGGATTGCTATCTTGAGGCAGCAGAAAGCACTTGCGCTTAAACCACCACAAACCTGGTCTAAAGTCATGACGCAGTTGTTTACATGTTATTTATAACCCTGGCCTACACTGCAGCCAAAAGGTCAGGCCCCTCCTACCTACAGGACTTGATCCAGCTCTGCGCTCCTGCTCGACCACTTCGCTCTACTGCGTCAAACATCAATTCTATCAATAGGCTATGGAAAAAACCTTATGCATAGCGAATCGGCTGTAACTTAGGCTATTTGAAAAACAATATTCACTGGACAAGGCTTTGAACTTGTTTCAGTCAAAACCATTCTATTTACTTACAGACTGTAAGGCTAGAGAGCTGATATTGTAATGACATCTGAAGCGCATTTTCAGAACTCGCAATGTCCGTCTATTGCAGTGCGCGAGTTTTCCTTTGAATGACAATTCACGCATTAGGTGCTTACTGTATCAGGATAAACAACAGTTGACAACAACTAAGACTAGCAACGACAAACACACATACACAAAACGGAGCAGTGCGTGGCAGCATTGCCTGTTACCACTCTGATTTGGCATCTCATCTATTTTATGTGAAACTGGTTTGATCATATGATTGATCTACAGTATATCGCCTATTCCTTGCTCACACGCTGGGTACGTGCACAGGCATGTCCATTTCACCAGCTGTAAATCGCTGTTTCGTAGACTTCCTATTCGCCATCATATTAGCTATCCTCCAAGGTGCAAATGCAGGTGGCTTTTAAAGAGAACGGGATATGACATTTTGATTGGTTTATTGCATGTTACGCCCAAGACACACCTCAGCGGTTGCTCTACAGGCCTCGTCAGAGATGGACCCTCCTGAGGAAGAGAGGGGAGTTGGGTCTGGACAGGCACCTGTTCCTAATACATTTGAGGGAGATGGACTAGGCAGAGGGGGTGGGGGCTTACCCTCCTTTCAAATGTCATTGCTGCAGGCGTGGAAGGAGGCTGCAGAGAGCTGGGATCACCAGGGTGTGTTACCTCAGAGCTGATGGAAAGTGGCTGACAGCGGAGCAGGTTGCAGCAGCGATGGGGTATCGGTCGGTAAGCAGTTGCAAGCGGCTGCTGGACGACCTGACTATAGTCCTACCTGTTATTGCACATCTGAAGCAATATGAGTCCATAACGAGTCTGGAGCAGGGAGGGGGAGCGTTCCCTGCAATGGTAGCGGCAGCTGAACTGGAGGAGTGACAGGAGATGATTCTCTCCTTCAGACTACCGGAGCTGGGCGTGTTCAGTGGCATTGGAAAAGAGGCCCTTACAACATCTGCGTGAAGGTGCTAAATCTTTGTGCTCTCGATGGCATTAAAGATTGTAAGAGGACTGATGTTTAAGAGACAGGCGTTTCCTCCGCAATTTAGCTGGCGGGTCTACAAGGTCCCCGTTGATAAAACATCAGGTGAACAGCAGTGGAGGATTGTGAATGGGGTTTTAGCAACGAACAGACACAAAGCATACGTGGATCTGGCGGTGGGGGAGGGGTGTTCTTTTTGTGGGGTATCGGAAACAGCGTTTCATGTTTTTGTTGAGTGTGTTTTTGTGAGTCTGGAGGGAGTCTTGTGTTTAGTTAGGGAGTGGTGTATGATGATGGGTGGTGGGTATTCTCACACAATATTTATTTATGGGCCAAAGTACAGCATTTTAAAAAAAAATGGTGCTTCTAAATTTCTTGTTGAAAAAGGCAAAAACTACTGTTATGAAGTCTTGGTAAGATCTATTTTCAATAATAGTGTTTTTGGTTTATAATAGTGTTCAATAATAGTGTTTTTGGTTTGATTTGTGTTTGTCTTTTGGTTTCTTGCAATGGTTATTTTTGTGATTTGATTTGATTCTTGTTATTTCCTTTTTGTGTGTGTATGTGTGTGTGTGTCTTAATCATTTTGTAATGCATGAAATATGTGATCATGTACGTCTCATTTTGTTTCTTTTTTATTCTGTGTAATAAAGGAGACCTATAAAGTAAAACAAGTATGTCTCTCTCCTTCATTCATGATGCCGAATAATTGGGCATCTAAATTCCACTCAGATATATACAATCAGAGGCTGAATTCATTAAATCCTCCTGAGAAATAGTCTCTGAATTGCCTTTATTAACTCAGATTGAAAAACAGAAGAACTGATTAACCCATAAAGAACATAATTAGTTACCCTGAATTAGTGAATTACCAACAGCCACTACATTAAAATTATTATTTTAGAAAAGAGAACAAAATATTTCTACTAATTATTGTTTCTAAAACAACAGCCACTACTCCATTGTATTAATTTAGCTAATCTTTTTAACCAAAGCTACTACTAAAAAATTACGAGTGAATGAATACTACTACTCCAAAAATATAAATGTAGGAATTACAATATGAATTACAAAATGTTTATGCAGACAAATTGTATTTCTCTCAATAGAATTTAAAATGGGAATACAAGCTGTTTCAACACTAAACAGGCAGGGTCTATCTGCTGTGAGAGAAATCCAGCACCATACACTGTTTATTCCCAGTATGAACCAATGAACAATAAGATTGACATTTCGCACTCACATAACAGTACAGCTAATTTTAAGAAAGACTTTCACCTGCTCCTGTCTGCATCGCCGAAAGGGACTAGAGCCCAACATAATTTTATATATCTGGCGATTTTATAATCAGTGTCAATTGTAGTGTTTGAGTAAAACTGGCTCGCTGAAAGATTAGGTCTTAAATGTAACGTTAAGTCTGGATAGATGGTATCCTTGTTCAACAATTTACATGGATAAACAAATATTTCACTAACGTTAGCTATCAGAAACCATCAGGTAACTTTAGATAGCTAACTTTAGACTAGAGAATTTAGCAAAACAATTATGAGATACCAAACCTTGTGACCAAATGGAAAATGCTTTATTGTGTTTTGTACCTACACAACCCAGTCAAAATGACTTCTCAAAAACTGTTCTGTGTTCAGCATTGGTCATTAAACAGGAAATAAATTTTTTTGGGAAACAATTGCACACATAACATTTTCCAGCCAAGGTGAAAGTCATAGATACATTCTGAGTGCAAACAGTCAATGACATTCAGAAACACAGCTAGCAAACACAGGCTAAAATACAGCAGCATCACCAGCAGCCACCAAACAGATGGCTAATACATCTGTACAAACATGCTCAATGCTTCAGTAATGGCTGTCAAACTGCTGCCAGCAATGCAAATGTTTTAAAGCAAGAGGCAAATAAACAGTTAACCATTTCAATAATAAAGGACACTGATAAGATCAATCACAACCAATGTTAACTATGCAAAAGGACAGTTTGAAATCGCAGATTATTATTCTGAATACCAGTCTCTTCATTTAAGCCAGGTGTGGAATCAAAAGTCTTCAATTCAGTGCTACCCATCAGTGCTAGAGTACTGTCCTATTATAGAGGGATTAGTCCCATCAGGTGCTCAAGATGAACGGAATTATGGCACTTTACAGTCAATGGGTCTTCAACTTTTAGCCTTGGATTTGGAGATCAGGGCTGTGTGCAGTGTGCACTCATTCAACAATTTTGGGAAGTAAACCGGAAGTAAAAACTACAACTTGTAGTACAAGAGCGAGACATTTTCAAACTACAATTTTTCATTCATAATCTACACAACATTAATGTGTACCCAACAGAATCAGCAAACTGTGGTATAGGGTAAACTGAATCTAACACAATATACACTGCTCAAAAAAATTAAGGGAACACTTAATCATCACCAAGTCAATTAAACCAAACCGGTCATGCTGGATGATGTTGCAGGCAGCATACAATTTGCCACGGCGTCTCCAGACTCTTTCACGTCAGTGTGCTCAGTGTGAACCTGCTCTCATCTATGAAGAGAACGGGGCGCCAATGGCAAATGCCAATCCAGCTGCACGGTGTTGGGCTGTGAGCACAGGTCCCACCACAGGACGTCGGGCCCTCATACCACCCTCATGGAGTCTGTTTCTGACAGTTTGGTCAGGAACATGCACACGAGTAGCCCGCTGGAGGTCCTCCTGTTCCTCCTCGCACAAAGGAGCAGATACCGGGCCTGCCGCTGGGTTGTTGCCCTTCCACGGCCCTGTCCAGCTCTCCTCGTGTAATGGCCTGTCTTCCGGTATCTCCTCCACGCTCTTGAGACTGTGCTGGAAGACACAGCAAACCTTCTTGCGACGGCATGTATGGATGTGTCATTCTGGAGGAGCTGGACTACCTGTGCAACCTGAATGGGCTGCAGGTACCGCCTCATGCTACCAGTAGTGACAAGGGCACTAGCAAAATGCAAAACTATACAAAAATCAGTCAGGAAGGATAAGGAGAGAGAAATGGTCTGTGGCCACCACCTGCAAAACCATTTATTTTTTGGGGGTTGTATTGCTGTTGCCTCTCCTGTCCATCTGTTGTCACTTTAATTTGCACCAAAGCAGGTGAAATTGATTCACAACCATTTATGCTTCCTAATTGGACAGATCAATATCCCAGAAGTTTAATTGATTTGGTGTTATACAGTGCTGATTAAGTGTTCACTTAATTTCTTTGAGCAGTGTACTAAGGTAGAGCCTACCATACATTAAGCCAGTATTAAATGCAAAATGTGAACTAAATGTGAGGATGAACTAAATGTGAGCTACTATCAGATAAAAAAAGAGTGTGTAGGCCACTAGAAACTGCTTAACCAATCATATTACATGTGATTTTTGAATCACAATCTTTCTGTTGATTTCCACATAACACAAAATAATTTAAATGTTATTACCGGAAACATAAACAAAGTATGGCCTAGGGACAATACATTTTCTGTACAAAATCTGAAAATCAGTGCCTAACAAGAAAGAGACATCAATAGAAAAATAATTACAACAATTAATATTGTATCCAACTCAATCCAATAAATTATAGCAATAACTGGTGAATCCATCTGTTAGCTACTGTCGAAAATAGAAATAACATTGTAACTATCAAGCAGGATGATATCCTTAATCTGAACAAAGAGCAGAGCACTACAACATATTGACCCACGTGGGGAGTGAACAAAGCTGATTGGTAATAAAATTTGCCTCTTTGTCAAGCCCCACCCAAGTCCAGTTATCCTTAGTTATTTTTGCTAATTTCGTCAAGCTTTCGCTTCAGAAGGCAAGTTCCCTCGCAAACACAGGCCATTGTGAGGACCCATCAGTTATAGCTCTGAACCTGCCTTTGTATGTAGCCTGCTTTATGAAATTGAACACAGATTACCCCCTTGCTAATGAAGCGAGTCTCGGGTAGGCTACGTTACAGTGTATTACATTCCATTCAGTTCATGTGATGTTCTGTAATTATGTATGTCTGTTTATATTATTGTTATCATTCATCATTGCATTCCCCTCTGTTCGTGGGTTGTCTGAGTCGCATTCGTGTGTTTGTTTACCCTGTCTCGTGTATGCACTGTTTAGGTGACTTCGGGATTTTTCGAGGGTTTCGTTTCTGCTACTTCCTGATTCCTTTACGTGTAATTGTATAGATTACTAACTCGCGCTAACAATCACTCGGGTGCTTTATTAATTAAGCGCACTTACTAAACCAATTAACATAAATGTATACTAACAACTAACTGTTTGTCATAGTTAGATACTAACAGATTAACCAGTTTTTCCGCGATCTCTGTAATTCGCGCCAGCTGTTTGTATGTAGACTTCACCTCTCGTGATTACTGCGCACACTCCGCTCCTCTTCGAGCCCGTTGTTTGTTATGCATGTTTCTGAGTCCCTTCCATGTTTTTGTTATGTTTTCGTGATTGTATCATTGTTACCTAATGTGTTAACCTCACGTAGTCTGTTACCCCTCCCTTTCCTATACGTATATTAGACCCACAGATCTGTTTGTTCCCTGTCAGAACGTTACCCTTATTTCCTGAGCCTGCGATTATAAAGCCAGAGATTTATTGATATACCTGAGACACCCTTTCCGTACGACCTCGATTTAGCCTTGTGATTCTGTTTGTTTGCCTTATTGCTTTTTGGTTTTGACTGTTTGCTTGTTTTTCGACTTTGCCTTTGCCTGCCGTTTTTGTACCTCTGCCTGTGCTTCCCCGGTTTTTCGAATTTTGGACTCCTGACTACTCTATTGCCTTCTGTTTTTGTACTGTCTCGATATCTGATCTCCTGGCTTTTGACCCCGGACTCGAAAATAAACTACGTTTCTGCTTTATCCTGGTCTGCTATTGGGTTTTTCAGAGTCCAGACGTAACAGTTCATGGTCATGTAGGGGGAAAACCAGCTTTATTTTCCGAAGTAGCCTAAAGGAAGCTAAACTAAGCATATTCGACCAATGCTGACTGTGTTTGACCAGTCGACTCTATGCACATAACTCATAAATGCTTCCAGGTAACGGTTAATCAAATCAAGTAAGTTGTTGTGTCATCTTTAGTCTAATTCTTTGCTAAGAACCTCCGTACAGTCAGAGTTTAACGTAACTTTTCTCTAACGTTGCACCGTTTTCATTCTTCTGCTCTGTGATTTTCATTCATTGAGTCAAAAATCATGGATTTGAAGCGGTTTTCACAGATATGAATCTGGACAAAATCCGTAGGCTACGTGAAGTTAAAATGTATGTAACTGAAAAAAACTTCTTTATTAATGTTAACTAGCTACAATAGCTATGATATAACGTATCATATAGGCTAATAAGAAAAATATCAGCGCAAAACGTCAGCTATCACTCTCAACGTAAACAAGATAAGCTGTTGTCGTGACAGTGGAAGTGAGCAGCACTGCCATAACATGTCAGAACTGTTCATAGCCGGGTAAGTAACTGACTAACGTTACCAATTTAATTGAACGTCATTTTTATATTTATTATTTACCTAACCTATGTGACATGGACAATTGATTTGATAATCTTTGCTCCCCATGCGCACCGTTTAACCGTTTTTATTTAATTTTGATATAGCCTGCAGGCTACAATCCTCAAAGAAATTAAAAATGAATGATTTATAAACGGAAGCTAAAGAGTCCGTAGTGGTTAGAACAATTGCTATGCACAGGAGCGCTCTGATTGGTGGTTCAGCTATCCAGTGCTTTGTGTTGTGGAAGGAAAAAAACCCCATCGGCTGCTTGGTGCTCCCCTACGGCGTGGTGCCCCTGCCCATATGGTAAATTCGGCCCTGATTGTCATATGTAAACTGATTGATATTCTAAATAAAACTAAAAAAAAAAATTTTTATATTACAAACTAGTTTGGAGTTTTGCAGGATTTATTTGGCACACTGCTTGCAAAGTGAGGGGACAGGGCACATAGTAGACAGGGGTCTGAGTGGACAGGGGGTAGGGAACAGGGATCATATTCATATTATTGCTAATATGATGTCGGATAGCAAGACTGTGAAAACAGCGATTTACAGCTGGCAAGACAGCCTTGCTCATGCACGTAGTTAAAGTATGCAAGCAAGGAATAGGCTATATGGATCAATATTATTCAGACTAACCATTATGACGTGTTTTGATAAACACAATAATAATCTTTCGCATGGGTTCGCGGTAATTCCCGACCAAACAATTTCCCAGAAATATTATAATTTCCATTAGCTTACACCAGTGCTGTTATTTGACAAAATATCTCCTCTGACATCGTCTCTTATTTTGGGGTGCTGAGGCCAGGGGCACTATAGAGTCTTAATCCGGCCCTGCCTACGTGATGTGCGCACCTGCGCCAAACGGCAGATTACCACAACTGCAACGTAAAATGAACTCAATCTATTGTAGAATATGTCTGTAATGTAATAAAATGTGGAGAAGGTGAAAAAGGTGTTCAGTCACAATACAGATTTTTTTACCAGCTCGCTGTTGCTGATTTTATCGTCTTTCAGCTAATTTTTACCGTGACAGTAGATAACAGTAGGCTAGATATTAATCCTTTTCAGATTTACCTTGGGCTGGCAGCAGTAGCCTAGTGCTATGAACAATCAATTACATCTGGCTACTAAGCTATACGCCAGTGTCTTGTTAGTACGATATTAGGTTATTTGGACAGCTCAAGCGGTGACTGGGTGTGGTCACAGAATTGAATCGGAGAAAATGGCATTTATTGGATTGCAGTGTGTGTGGCAACGCTGGCTATTCAAAATGTCTTACAAAATTATTCTCACATATACAGACCCCAAAATTGTATACTTATTATCTTTATATTGTTCAGGAGGGTATACTACTACGAAGTAGGTTTACGGATTTGCACCGAGTAAATCCAGGAAAACCTCTTTTTTCTTCAGTCCGTGTTCCAGATTTGGGAGGGTTCCGGGTTTTACTTAGTGAGTCATTCCACATCAAATCACCCAGTCTGAGAGAATTTTTCCTGGTCACCCTCTCAGATTCCCCTGCAAAAAAATCACAGGTGCTCCTATATCAAACCGATGGAGAAATCCCAAATATTAGGTCTGTATCTCTAATAGTTTTGAAACTAGTCTTTTTTTAAATAAATATTTATTTTAGAAACCAAGATTTGAGATTTTAATTTAATATTTATATTTGAATAAATGTTTGTTTCTGAAACAGAGCTTTAAGATATAAGCTATATATATATATATTTTAAAATATTTATTTTTGAATTTAACATTTAAGTTATATATTTTGGAAATGCTTATTTGAGATTTATCAATTAAATCTGAAAATATGAACTAAAAGGTTTATTTAGCATGTCAGTTAAATCTTGGAAAGATAAATCTTAAATCTTCAGGAAAATGCCACATTTATGCTAAATCTGAGCTAAAAACGTGTTGTGTTTTACTTTACATTTGGCATTCCATATTATCGTTTAAATATTTTTTTGATAAAAACATAAATCAGATTTATGCATTGAAAAGATGAAATTAATTTTTTATTTATCAATAATTTTTTTAACTAGATATTAAATTTGTCACTATTATTGAGTTCTTGCTGTGATTATTTGTGTATTACAGGTGATAATGCTTTGACATGTTTTTGACAATTAATTAAATTGATTGATTGATTGATTGGAATTGTTGTTTATTTTCACTTTTAAAAATTAATTTATGAAGAGGTAGTATGTTCCTCATATTGAAATAAGTCTATTTGGCAATTCTGAAACTGAACTATGTAATATTTGTGTTTTGGTTGAATTTCTCAGAAGCTCTCAAAAGGGGTGTCGTTTTGTTACGTTTTGAATTTCCGGCCATTTCCAGAGCCTTGTAGGAGAAAACGTACATAAGATACACCTGATCTGATTACATTTTTGAGTTCTACAGAAAAAGTTAGCTTTAGTCACAAAGTTTCAAAGCTATGAATGTCAGAAGTCGGACCGAAAGGCTCGTTCGGCAAAATGCATACAATTTATAAAAATTTCAAAGGGCTGTAGTTTCAAAACTATTAGAGATACAGACCTAATATTTGGGATTTCTCCATAAGTTTGGTATAGGAGCACCTTTTTCAGGGGAATCTGAGAGGGTGACCTGAGACCCTCTGGGGGATTTGATATGGAATGACCCTAGTGCAGTTATCCAACTAACTCAGTAATCCCCCTGGTGTGTAGCCTTCCCAGTGAACATTTTTGTGTTGAAAAGTCAGTGAAATGCCGTCCATGCATAGACTGTATTAGATAGATGTATCTATTATGTGTACATATGAATCAACAGAAGTGTTTGTAGTATAATGCTTGAAACTGACTTTCACATGCCGCACCTAAACTTTCGTACACATGATTTACTACAAGTATTACGGAGCACCACCATTGTATAATTAAGCCCCCGTAGCACCAGCAAGAAAAAATATCTGGCGCCACTCCTGCTTGTACTACAAAAAACATCACGTTTTTTCTGTACTTTACAGTATGTACTATGTAGTATGCCGCATGCCCTAAAATGATATTTCTCTATATAATAATTTTTTATATAAATTTTTTTTTTTGCCAGTCATAATTTACATTCATCTAGCACATATCAGTGCACAGTAAATTGGCATGAGTATTTCCCATGCCCTATGTCAGTGGTTCTCAAACTTTTTAGCTTGCGACCCTAAAAACATTTGGGTGGAGACTTGCGACCCTCCTGTCCCTACCAACTAGTTTGCAAAACCGGCGCACGCACGCATAGGCACACACACACATGCACAAAATAAGTCTACCAACAACAGCAATAAGGATAATAATAATATTGATAAAGATAAACATTCCAAAGATAAATAACATTAAAAAAATATGAAACAAAAAGGGTGGCTTTATTGTGAAGGCAAAGATATCTTAATTTGTAATGTGATGTGTGGGCTTGCTTACGGGAGCACAACAGCTGCATCCTCTGTATTATGCTGGACACGGCAACACGGAGATTAACCTCCACACTGTTGAGCCGTGATCTGTATTTGTTTTTTATAAATGTCAATGTAAAAAAAGTCTTCTCACATAAATATGTGGACCCAAATGTTATCAGTACATCCATTACAGCCTTGGACAGTCTTGGGTACTCCCCCGCCACTGAGAGCCAGAATTCATCCAGTGATTTGGAAACAAATAGCCTGTAAGGTCTGGTCAGAAGAAAGGTCCATGAACTCATCTTCAAGTTCTCTACTCATTCCCAGAGAGTCAGTAAAAGGCTGTCTCAACCAGCCATAACTATCCTGCTCCTTTGGAAAGTATTTGGCGAAGTAGTCGATGAGGCCTCGGAGGTGAGTCGCTATAACTCTCTGTATTGTACGTACACTCAGTTCATTCTCCTTGATAAACTCAAGCTCAGGGAACATCTGGACGTTGCCTATCTCCACTCGCTCAAACCAGCGATGTAGCTTTGTGAATCCATCCACTTTATCAGAGAAAGCTATGATGTTAGATTTAGGGCCATGCAGAGACATGTTTAATAAATTTAGTCTAAAATATGCTTGCCATATACGCCAGTTTGGCTATCCAGAATGGGTCACACAGGTGCTCCGTGAGGGGGGACCCTGCGTCTTCCAGAAATATGCGGACCTCCTCCCGTAATTCATAGAGCCAACACCTTCGTGTGGAATAGTTGCGCCTCGTGTTCCACTCCCATCTCTTGACAGAGTGTAGAGAACAGCCTAATGTGCATTAGACATGATTTTATAAAGTTTACAGCTGATCGCAGTGCATTGCTGAGTTAGGTTCCATTGACCTAGTGGCAAAGGCCTCTCGATGGACAAGACAGAGTGTGAATTTAATGTGCGGACACAGCTGCTACTTTTGCCTTCAGTCCTTTTCTATTTCCGTGCATTGTAACGCCCCAGACTCAATCACAGACCAGGATTAGGCAAAAGAACATTGTTTATTTCAGTCCAAGGTCAAAAAGCCAGGTAATCAGACTCCAGATGAGACAAAATCAAAATCCCAAAAAATAATCAAAAGACAGTCCAAAAAATCAAAACCAGGAAATCAGATAGGCGATGGAACAAATAGAACAGGCAGAGATGTAGTAAAAAAACAAAAAGTAAAGGTAAAAAAAAAACTGAAAATCAGAAAGGCAAACAAAACAAAATCGGGAGGCAAAACTCGAAATCTAACAGAAGGGCATTTCAGGAATCTCGCATAAACACAGGCTTAGTAAGGCGTAGGCACTGAGAATATCAATCAAAGTTCTGACCAAGAACAAGTGAAACTGAAGAGTATATATAGGTAGGGAACACTCAACTCAAAGGAAATCAGGTGCGAGTGGGAGGAGTAACAGGGAAGACTCACAGGTGCAGACAATGATACAATGAGGGGAACAATGATAGAATAATGAGGGAACACGGAAGACTCGGACTGTACTAAGCATGCAAACGAATAGACAAGACATGACTGGGAGTGTTAAAGACACATGCACACATTAAGAGTCAGTGGATAGCGGAAGTGAGATATCGGTTAGTAAAGAGGAAGCGTAAAGTAGATAATTTAAAGATAGAATTGCAGGAAACGAGTGACAGCTAAAACAAGGAAGTATTAGTAATTAGTGGGTTAGTAAAATACCTAAACTAAGCTATTAGTAGTTGTTAGTGTTAATTAGTAATATAAACAATAAGTGGGACCACTAGTTTAGTCAGGGGAAATACAGAGAGGACCGAAAACACCCGAAGGCTCCCGAAAAGTGAGACAAACACCGGGGAGTGACATAACTGCAAATACGTAAACATAAACTGGAATATGGAATGTAAATGTAATAACGTAAACACACACGAAAGTAACTACACTAATAATAATAAACACAAGTACAGAATAATACACAAATACAATAATTAACAATAATAATGAAAAATAATAAACAACAAGGAACAGAAATAACCAATACAAACAGACAAAACTCTGAATCTTAACATGCATTGCCCCAGCCCCACCGGTACAGATACCAACACAGTCCGTCTTTGCGCATTTTGCTGTCAGGATTTTTGAAGATATCATCGCCAGTGCACATTCCTTCCAGTGCAGCACAGAATTGCATGTCCTCGTATAGTTTCCCATTGTAGCTATATCTCATGAACACTAATAGCTGAGCTAATAGCGTTTGATTTGTTCGTTGACTCATCTAGTATTTAATTCAAACTAGTTGACATTTTATGTCACTTGACATTTCATCAATCCGCCACAAGATGGTGTCATTGGACAAGGGAATGGTCTCAAGTGCGCTAGCTATTTTCACCCCATGCATGGCTTTTGTCATGGCAATTGCCACAAGGCTTTATCAATGTTTCAGTAATAGTGTGGGGCTTTTTTGCCTTTGCTAGAAGAAAGGCCACCTCGTATGAAGCCATCTGTGCTTTTCATGAGGTGCTAGCATGTTCACTGACAACGCTCATCTGTCCCTTCAATTCCCCTCAATTTCTGATGAAAAACTCTACTGGTTTATCAGTATGTGAGGAATGCTTTGTTTGTAAATGTTTCTTCATTTTCGTTGGCTTTAAGCTTTCGTTTGCCAGAACCTCAGAACACTAAACACACTGGGGATACTCCATAAATTTTTTTCCATATTTAAATCCTTCTGGTTTTTGCAGCGCTTTGTAGATGGTTTTGGTAACTTTAGGCTAACGTTTCCCTTTCGTTTCTCTGTTGTCGAGCTTGTTGATGATGGCACAGTCTCGGAAGAAGCTGGAGCAGGATTCGGTGTTGATTCTTTTTCTCCGTCTTCACCTGCCGTGTCTTTTTCTCCATCATCTCCCTTATCACTTTTAGCACCACGCACAAGCCAGCGGTCCATGTTAGCCAAGTCTAGCACTAGCAGCAGCAGTCAATAGCCCCCACCACCACAACCACATGTTGTGGAAAATAGGCGCACGTTACAACGGTAATTAATTTGCTGGCACTCTCTTTCTTATTTATTTATTGGTGACCCTATGAACTCTCATGTGTTTTTTAGTGATTTTAACATGATACAATATATATTTTTGCTGTATATATACAGTATATATATTTTTTTAAATATGCAAAATTATATATTTTTTTATATACTGGAAATCATCTCACAACCCCTTCAAATTATCTTGCGACCCCCAGTTTGAGAACCACTACCACTGACAGGTATAGCCCAGGGAGATACTAATACGCCATAGTCTATATTATGTATGATAAGATTACAATAAAATAATATTCCATCATCAGAAAAATGCTGGCAAATATTCAAGCTTCGTGGCAAATCGGTGCATCAAACATAAAACATGACCGAGCCACCTATGAACGCTTACACTACACTATGTGAAATGCACTCATTAGAGAATAGCACTCAATTTCATATCAAACATGGCACAAGACAGTGGTGTAGTGGAAAAACAAACGTACATAACTGAAATATTAAAAACAATAATACATATCATATTGAGGATGAACCTTTGCCTCACCGAGAAAAAGTACATTGGCGCATATATTGTAATTCATTGCACAATCAAAGGACGGCTTGCCAGAATGAACTGGAATGCGTGTCAAAGGCTCAAACATCAGGCAGGGTTTTACGGGTAGACGTTTCAGATAGTGTACTAGCGTTATAATGGGGTGTGTATTTCTCAAACGGATTGTCCAAGACAATAAAAAATGGCTGAATCTTGAAAGGAACATCTCTATGCATAGAACCAATGGTAGGATTTTATATTTATTTCATATTGAGTAGAAGATATTGATAGTAGAATAGTATAGTATAATTACACAAGAATTTCACTTATTTATTTCGCTATTGAGTGAGCAGCATTTCTCACCGCTGTATTGACATACATTCAGGCTATTTTTGTCTTTATCTTGTTGCTATACATTTTTGGTGGTGAAAAATATTTTTATGAACTCCCAGATAGACGTGCTTGTCCACTGTGTCATGCATGGGTAGGTATGGTTGCAGGTGAGACTGGGTAGGGGGTTACTTGTTCAATGGATGAGCTACGCAACAATACTGGCACATAGACACTGTATTTGGCATCATTATCATGAATTGTATACTAATACCGTCTGGTAGACGTTACCGGAGCATACGGGCACGGACTACCAGACTCACAAACAGTTTTTTCCCCCAGGCCATCAGGCTTCTCAACCAGCAACATTAATCTCATTAATTTCACCTTATTGTATGCTCTAGGCACTTCCTATATACATTCAATGTACATCACCATAATTTAATTGAATTTATTGTACATATCTATCGGCACCTCCACACTTTATATTTATAATATTTAATACTCTTACTCCTACTGTCCATATCTGAAACTGCTTCTAGTGTTTTACTGCTATGTATATTTATGTTATTCTTGCCCTTATTTGACTCTTTTTAACAATTTTATATATATATATATATATATATATATTATTATTTTTTTTAATTATTTTGTATGCCTACTACATAGTTGTTGCTTGCCATGTCCTAAGAATTTCATTGTTCAGAATGACCTTGTGTTATATTGTGCACTTGATAAATAAAAACACTTTGAACTTTGAACACTTTAATAATGCTAAAACATGGAGTTTGTTGTTTCCACTCATAGTTTGGTTGAATGAATACCTCATGAATGAATACCTCAGTTGAGCCACTAGGGGGGTCTCCGCGAAGGGGTTAATTCTGTCACATAATACTAAGATTGCTGGAATATTTTTTCTTCTCTGATTAGACTTGCTTTGGAAGAGTTTCCCTCAAAAACTCTCTCAGTGCTGTAAATAATAACCTATTTTAATTGAAAGGTGCAAACAACTCATCGGTCGGTCAGAAGTTACTCTTGGGTCAGATTTGGCTCAAGGCCTGCCAATTGATTGTCTGCTCTAGGATGTTTATTTTTTAATATACTGTAAGCATCAGTGGCACTTATACAAGCCCGGTCTAAAATTCATCCCTAATGAACTCAGTCGCCAAATGACATTTACTAGCTTGACTTAAGCTTTTAGATTGTGTTTTTTTTTTTCAGTTTCCCAGTTCCTTGAGAATGTTCATGTTCTGACAGACACCTCTGCTCACAGGAGTTTAGGAATATTGTCGTATCTGATATCAGAACTGATTGTGTGCAATTACCTCAGTTAATTGCCTTAATATTATAGGACTATTGGTCTTCGCGCAGTCTTTTTGAGACTGGGTGTGACCTGTTAATATAATTCATAGTGTTAGCATTTTAATAGTCCAGACCTCCAAACTATAAATAGAGGTTAAAAAGGTTCTTAATTTGAAATGGATGAATAGCTGACATCAGCTCTGCTTTTTGATTTTAAAGTCAATTAGTTTTGTCAGGTTGCTGGCATAATTTAAGTCTTTGCTTTTTGGTATCTTTAAAAAAATCAAGGTTATTGAAATAAAAAAAAGTAAGATTAGGGATATTAGATATTTGTGTTACCTACTTCTCTGCCCAAACTTTGAATTTTGCAGCAGAAGTTAGAGAGTGCTCTACATACGTATAAGTATGCGCCCATATGAGCATCTAACGTAATGCAAGGAACATTTATTCTACAATATTTCTTAAATTGTCTTCTAAATATGTCTTCATACAGTGAAACCATTCAGTTAACAAATTTTAATAGAGCCTGTGCCATAGATTCAATCAACATTTGTCCTTGTTTTGAGCTACAAATTAATATAGTGTTATATTTGCCTTCACAAACACAGCCTGCATTTATTGTGATGTAAAAATGTATGGGCAAATATTTATTTAATTCAGGCCAATGTAAACAATCAAACCAAACTTATGATCAAAATGTCCAATGCTCACAGGGATGAGCAATATGAGGACTAGAACAGAAAGAGGTACGGTGCCCAGGTTGGAGGCCAAAGCTTTTTAAAGGGCAAAGGAGCTTTAGATAATCTCTTTGCCTGTCTCCAACTTCACAATTCCCACTGTTTTAATAAAATAAATAAAATCTAATACACTTCAAGACCAATGTTGAATGGTAAATATTAATACTTAATTCAGCCATTTAAAGAATAAAGCTATTAACTAATTGTGATAGGACCAGGGCAGACTGCAACACTTGGGTAATTGTGCATAATAATATAATGAAATATTGTGGTTAAAACCCAGAACTCCTATCAGAACACACTCTCCCCCCTGGACCAACCTTGACGGAGAGGAGGTTATTGCCCAGAGAGCATCCTGCCTCAAAAGGGCATTCACATTTCTATGCCTGCCTGCTGGTCTGTGAAGAAATTTATATTGCTATGGTGACAAAAAAGCATTGGGTGACCCTGGCATTTGTTTGTTTATTGTAGAGCGTGCACATTAGTGATGCATGATCAGTCACAAGTGTAAAGCATCAAGCAAGCAAATGATATTTCCAGGGCCAACTTGATTGCCAGCCACCCTCATCACTGTAAAATATTTCTGTCTCATGGGCGGTAATTTCCTACTAATGACAAAATTTGGTGTTACTCATCATGAATCTCCTGTGATAAACAGCACCCACTACCACTTCTGAAGAATCTGTCTGGACCACTATTTGTTTGTTAAAGCCTGGAGTTACCAACACTTTGCTGGAACACAGGGGCAACTTTAAGCTTTGAAACATCCTTTCTGTGTCCAGGGCTGGTTCTGTCAAGGAGGCAGCTCCAGAGTCAGGAATGGCGTTTCTATAATAACTTGTTAGTTCCAAGAACACATTAACCTGTTTTATTTTTTTGTGTTTTTTTTGCCAGTGGTAAAACCCAAGTATTCCGTTTATTCCCAGGAACTGTTGTGGATCACCATGTCATTGAGTTAGGCAGATGCATGCTCCTGATAGTACTCAACCTCAAGCCCAAAAGGAAGAGACAATTGTATAAACCAGTCTACAAACACCATCTTCTATATAGGCTGTGGAAAGAGGCCCTAGCCAATGTGCCTGTGGATAGTGCATTTATGTCCTGATTTGGTTCATATGCAGACGCTTGCATAAATAAATCTTCATTATGGCAAATAGCACCTTAATTGGTAAGGATCTCAGAGGGAAATCCCGCTCTAGTGAACAACTGGAACAGCCATCACGCCATCTCATTTGAGGCCATATTTTAGTGGCATTGCTTCTAGGTACTAAGCAGAATAATCAACCATCAGCAGGATGCACTGGTGACTCTGAGCTGTCTTAAACAGCTCAAAGCAGGTCCATTGCAAACCTATCAAAATGTGTCATAATTAAGGGCATTAGTAGCAATGGATTTCTATAATGCTTGTTAGAAGCTGTCCTCCATTGTGTGTGTGTGTGTGTGCGTGTGTAAAACATAACTCCATCTTTGAATCTACCGTAACTGTTTTTTTTTTTTTAATCCTGTACCTGGATCGCTAAGCGGTTTTTACCGGGGTGAGCGAGAACAGGGGCACAGGCGAAAGTACAGTCCAATTCCAACTCAGTTCCAAATCTAGACCAGGTCCTCACTCGTACACAGGCGTTTTTTATAATGATCTCTAACAAAAAAATAGGTCATTTACAAGTAAAAATCCATAGCAATTCAAAAACTATTTTTCTCTTTCCCTCTTTCTTTCACCAGACATTTTTTTCCCCGCACAGGGTCTTCACACCTGTGTGTGAAGTGATGAAGCTTATATAGGGCACTGAAATCAGGTGTGTCCACCTGCAGCTTTGTTTCTGGTTTGGCAGTTTCATCTTGCCTGCAATTGCCTTCCTTGTACAACCTGGACCCTTACTTTATCAGATAATGCTGTGGCATATGATAAATAAATAATCTTCATGTGTTTTACATGAAGCAGAGCAAAAAACACTGGCAGTTCACAATAGTATTTTTAGACTATGTTATGAGTTCCACATTATTAATTGTATTAGTATTTCAAGTGTTTGAACTGCAATGATATTTAGAATTGTTTAAAAATGAAATGATTAAAGAGTTCTATATTTCACCAGATATATAGTATATTAATGTGGCGAAGTGAGCCGTACCGCTCGCGAGAATAAACAGAGTCCAGTCAAGCTTGTTAAGGAGAACGGTTTTTATTACCCGTCTCCTTATTTAGTTTACATACAAACAAAACAAACAAACAAACAGACCGCCAGACATCAGTCTTCCTCCCTCCTCTTAACTGCCAGAAGGCTCCTTTTTAATGTTCTCAGGCCCACTGTTGAATAATCAAGGCAATTGGTAAATTGATACAAACAATAAAACAATCATTCATCACCAATTGCCTGATTACCGACAGCTGTGCCGGTTCCATAAACCAGCCCGAGTTCACTCTCTCTCTTGCCGGCAGCGCCTAAAACCACGCCCCCCTACCACATACCCCCACCGCCCGACTTAGGCCGGGAAGCCATCCGGCCAATGACCAACGCCCCCCCTCCTCCCCCACCGGACGAGAGAGAAAATCAGCCACCACCATCTGTGCTCCCGGCCTATGAACCACCTTGAAATTAAACGGCTGTAAAGCCAGATACCAACGAGTGATTTGGGCGTTGGTATCTTTCATGCGGTGAAGCCATTGGAGGGGAGCATGGTCCGAGCAGAGGGTGAATGGGCGACCCAGTAGATAATAACGAAGAGACCCGACCGCCTATCGAATGGCCAGACACTCCTTCTCGACCGTGCTGTACTTAGCTTCACATTGGGATAGCTTCCTGCTAATGTACAGCACTGGTCGGTCGACCCCCTCTACCTGCTGAGTCAAAACGGCCCCCAGCCCTCTGTCCGATGCGTCTGTTTGCAAATTAAAGGGGAGAGAGAAGTTACGGGTGAATAAGAGCGGTTTCCCACAAAGAGCTTCCTTCACCCGTTCAAATGCCTGCCGACACAACTTCGTCCACTGGACCGGATCTGAGGCACCTTTCCAAGTCAAGTCAGTCAGAGGACTGGTCAGCTCAGAGAAAGCCGGAATAAACCTTCTGTAGTAGCCGGCCAGTCCCAAAAACCTCCTCACCTCTTTTTTTGTCTTGGATCGAGGACAGGTCGCAATCGCTGCGGTTTTGTCCACGAGAGGCCGCACCTGTCCACTTCCCAAGTGGTACCCAAAATATCATACCTCCGCTCAGCTAATCGCACACTTCTTTGGGTTAGCCGTAAGCCCCACCTGTCTGAGGGACTCTAGCACCGCCCCCACACGCCGCACATGCTGAGCCCAGCTGATGCTGTGGATGATGATCCAGATAGGCTGCAGCGAAATTCGCATGTGGACGCAGCACTCTATCTATCAGACGTTGAAAAGTGGCCCGGGGCCCCGAATAACCCAAACGGAATTGTCCGGAATTGGTACAACTCGTCCGGAGTGGAGAAAGCCGTTTTTTCCTTGGACTCTGGAGACAAGGGAATCTGCCAGTAGCCCCAGTGTCGAAAAAAAATGAGCTGTGCCCAACCAATCCAAGAGCTCATCGACCCGAGGCATTGGATCAAATCGTGACACTCCATTTACCTTACGATAGTCTACACAGAAGACAATCTCCCCAGTGTATGGAGTTTTGCTCGCAGGTCCATAACGTATTGAATGAAAGTTTTACTGGGACTAGGACCCTCCTCCCAGCTTTCTTTAACTAGGTCCAAGATACCATGTGGTTGTCTACCGAATAGCAATTCAAAGGGAGAAAATCCAGTGGAGGCCTGGGGAACATCTCGCACTGCGAACAATAGAGGAACTAACCACTTATCCCAATTTTGGCTGTCATCGTGTACAAACTTCCGAATCATAGATTTCAAAGTCCTATTAAAACGCTCAATGAGCCCATCCGTTTGTGGATGGTACACGCTAGTCTGAATGGACTGAACACCCAAAAATTCATACAGTTCACGTAGTGTGCGTGACATAAATGAAGTGCCTTGATCAGTCAGAATCTCTTTTGGGATTCCAACTCGGGAGATTATCTGAAACAATGCCTGCGCAACACTCTTGGCAGAGATATTGCGTAACGGCAGCTTTTAGGTACCAACAACTGGGTCGTCTCTTCACCTGTCTGAGTGTCACGACTCACTCTGTACAACCTATTCTTAATAATCACAAAATATGGGTGAGAGCGTGCAGCATCAGGGCGCACCAGCTGACTATCAACATACATCACCTAGTCAAAGGCGAAGCGTAGGGTATCGTCCCGAGACTGAGCGAGTGGGAAATCCTCCACGGGGTGGAACACCGGCACCTGGGGAGTCTCCGCCAGTGTCGGACAACCCCGCGTCACCACTGTCAACCGCACACACCTCACACTTCCCTATCGGTCCTGATCATACCCCCATCAGCTTCTCTGCTACTTGTTTAAACCCTGCTCAATCTGTACCCAAAATCAGAGGGTGCGAAAGGCGGGAGCTAACTGCAGCCTCTAGAATATGCTTTTTTCCTTTTATCCAAATTTCCACTGGTACTATCGGGTACTTGTGTCGATCCCCATGCACACACTTAATAACCACCCAACGTGCTGATACCAAAGCCTCCGGTCGAACCAGGCTCTGTTGAATCATGGTCTGCATAGCCCCTGAATCCAACAGCGCCCGGTGTTCACTCCCTTGCACCCTTACTGGAATGCAGTACGCCCCGTCTGGATCGGGAGCGGAGATGGGCGGTCTGACAACACGGACCACCTGCCTCACCTACCTGAGCAGACAATCGCGGCTCAGATGGCCCGGTCGTCCACACCGCCATCTCTCCAGTCCAGATGTCTGAGGAGCTCTCTGTGGGCCGGACTGCACCGCCACTGAGCCTGAGTGGGGAGAAGAGGGTGGAAAACCACAGGGATTAACATAAGGGAAGGAGGGGCTCTAGGGACAGGAAACAGAAAGAGGGGCAGAACGAGGGGGGAATTTTTTTTCGGGGTGCCGGCTCCGGCTTTTGCTCCTGCTCCATGACTCCAGCTGTGTCCGTCAGCCGCTGGGCATAGGCGAATGATCGGTCCTCTCCCGTCAGGTTACTCTTCCGGAATCGACGTCGGTGGTCCTCCGGGATAAATCCTGTTTGGTCGAGGACCGCCTTCTTGATGTTCTGAAAGTCCGCCTGAGCGGCTGCCGGTAGGCTATGCGCTGCTTGTTGCGCCTCGCCCGATAGGAGGGGCAGGAGACGCACGGCCCACTCCTCCAGTGGCCACCTGCAGGTATCCGCTGCCACCTCAAACGCCTCGAGGAAGGCCTGAGCGTCATCATCCGCCGTCATTTTTGGGATGTGAAACTTCGGGGATGAGACGCTCTGCCTTCCCCTGGGATCCCCACTTGCAGTCAGCTGGAGCAGCGCCTGAGTCTGGAGGCTAGACTGCTCACTGCTGACTGTCGCTCCTGCATGGCAGCTAGTCCCTCCAGTACTCTTCCCAGCGTCGTCATTGATATTGCCTGCTCCAGCTGTTCCGGGTTCTTCTCCATTGGTTTTTCAGTTTTTTTTCCCACCTTCGCCAGTCAAGCTTGTTAAGGAGAACGGTTTTTATTACCCGTCTCCTTATTTAGTTTACATACAAACAAAACAAACAAACAAACAAACAAACAGACTGCCAGACATCAGTCTTCCTCCCTCCTCTCAACTCCCAGAAGGCTCCTTTTTAATGTTCTCAGGCTCACTGTTGAATAATCAAGGCAATTGGTAAATTGATACAAACAATAAAACAATCATTTGTCACCAATTGCCTGATTACCGACAGCTGTGCCGGTTCCATAAACCTCCTGACCTTAACCCCATTGAAAGTCTTTGGGATGTGCTGGAGAAGACTCTCCCATCGTCAATACAAGATCTCGGCCGAAAATTAATGCAACTCTGGATGTAAATAAATGTTGTGACATTGCATAAGGTTGTCAAAACAATGCCACGACGAATGCGTGCCATAATCAAAGCTAAAGGCGGTCCAACTAAATATTAGAGTGTGCGACTTTCTTTTTGGCCAGGAAGTGTAGTTTGTTTACAAAAAATATTCGACATAAACCGGCCAGCATGGGCACAGTAAGAACAAAATAAACAATTGATACTTTACTTACCTCATCAGAACGTAAAATTTAGTTTTGTTTTACAGAAAATATCTACACCGTGCATGCAACGCAGAGAGTAGCTCTCCACATCCCTGTCAGATACGCAGTTTTCATATGCTCTATACTAGCTATATATTTATTTTTTTATAAAGTAGCCTATATATTTACTTGCTAGCTAGACTGGAAAACAAACTATCAAAAAACAAGAGACTATCAAGCGAACTATAAAAAAATATATACCAAAAATAAATAGGCTACTATAACTAGAATATTCGAAAAAGCTAAACCGTAAACTAGGTTTCTATTTCATCACCGGGAGGAATACGTCAACTGGATGAAATTTCTGGCCAATCACAAATTGAACATGCAGTACCTAACGTTTAACAACTAGAGATACATTTGAGCCAGATTTTTAAAGTTTATGCTTTTTTTGCGCTGACTGCAGTAATTTGTCAAGATTTGGACCAGGATCAATCAGTAATACTTAGAAAAAAACAAATGTATCAGTTATCATCTAAAATAAGTTAGTGCTTTGTTACCCTTACCCACAATGAGAACAGATGCATGAAGTATATATATATATTTTAATAAAAATCAATGTGCGATACTTAAAATGACTTTACATTTTCTCACATATAATTAGCTTTTAAAAATGGTTATTTTTATTATTTTATTCATGCATTTCATGCATTCATTAATTAATTCAATGTTCATTGCATTACCAGGACAGTTGAAAGTCCATTTGAAGCAACAAAAATCTATTCTCCCATGGTGTGATATCTTCCTAATGCTGTGGTGCAGAGATAATGCTTTGAGTTGGATTTAGCATGCTTGAAATTGTAAGCACAAAAAGGCAGGCTTGTGTAATAATGCCTGATCAGTCAAACACAACCCATGGTGTCAATCACTTGATGAAAAATTACTTTCATTAGTTAGAATTTTATCTCGGTACAGCAATATAAAACTTACTTTACTGTGATATGACACTGGATTAACGCAGGAAGATTTGCTTTGGTACAGTATGATTGAATTGCATATGCCCGGAAATAGAAAAAGTACATTTGATTGAATTCTGCAAAATGATTGTTATTCATGAAAAGCAATGAGGTTTAATGTTTTAGGGTTTCTGCTGAGCTTGCCACTCATGACAAACGACCAGAACAAACTCTTTATCACTGAAGTAATTAGGTAATTACAAATAACATGGGAGCAGTTCACAATGACTTGTGTTACTGTCTGTTTAAGGACTGGCAAGCCTGAAGGCAAAGAGTAAAGTAAAAAAAACACCAGAAAAGCAAGGGAAAATCAATACTATATTACCCCAATTAAACTTCCACTGCCACCCTGTTACTTTCTGTGGTAAGTCACTGTGGTAAATTTGTAATTGAGGTAATTTTTCATCTTTGTTTGAAACCCAGGGGGGCCCCAAATCCAACATAAAAATGCAAATATTTCTGCATGCATTTATTCTACATTTTAACTTCAAAAAGTCATCTTAGTTGATTCTGTGAGAAAACAACTCACAATGTTCTCTGGTTCTCTGGGCATAACCTACAATAACCCCCAACTGCTTTTTTAATCCCCTAGGTGGGCCCCAGAAAGTGAGATTGAGCCATGTCCAACACAGAGTACACTTAACAAAGGGGCACTAATAAGTATTATTAATTATTTATGTAATTTTTCCTCTTTGCCACTTGATATAAATACTTTTATTTAGTGCAAATGTGGATGAGATTTTACTCGCACCAGGGGCCTGGACCCCTTTAATGAGATTGGGATCTTCCAGTTAGTCAGTCCCATCTTCAGCAACAGGCTTGCCTTTGCCTTGACTCTTCCAGTGTCTCCACATGACCACCTCCACAAGAGATGAGAGCAGTCCCGAGAACAGTCGAACACAACCCCCTTATGCCTGCCATGAAAATGCTCACTATTTAAATAAAGGACCCACTGCGTCGACCCATATCTCTACTAATATTCTGTGACTCACTATAAGAACGCTGCACAAAAACAGTACTCTGAGATTAATGAGATTGTTATTATCAACAGGCTCTCTAAAAGGTATCACTGTCTTCTGAAATGGTCTAATATTTTGCTGTTACAAAAAAATACACAGATGGCAGATTTCTCAGTACAGATCATGTTGGTGAATGCTGGTTTAATAAAGGCAAGCAAGTCAAACATGCCACCAGCTGCACTGCCCCAAGTGTTCGCAGTGTGTTCCCAACAAGGATGGATTTAATGGTCCCAGGCAGGTTTCTAATCGTATTGTCTCACAACTGGTGTATCTATATAATTGCTGTGGTGGTGACTGTGAAATTGGAAACCATGGGAAATACCAATTTCCGTGTATACTTTAAGTTTGGGGATGGCTATTTGTGAACAGCAGGATGGCATAAATGTCTGGAAAATCTAATGGCGAGAGGCAGGAGTCTACGGGAGAGTCCAGAAGGCCTGCAGAACCTTGCATTTCATTGCATAAACACTTCTTTCTCTCCAGGCTGGTCTCATGCCCAAGGCGTCATAAAGTGATGCTTGGGCAGCAACCTACGGCATCGTCCTTTAGACGCTGAAGGAGGCCTTTTGTGTCAGCATGTTGACGCACTCGGTTGCGAATTTTACGAATCCTACTATGGTGAAGGCTTTGCTCATGAATATTCACTGCAAGCATGCCCGCTCAGTCTTCGCCGTGTGTGCGTTGATTTTTGTGAGTTTGTGATTCCCATACTCCACCCCCAACACAACCTCACAGAAGCTCATGCCCGAACTGTTAAGATAGTGGGCGAGCCCGACCACAGGAGTTCACGTAACTCTTTACCGGATGAAGAAAAAAAAGCATAATATTGTAGTGCCACAACCAAAAAAAAGTTATGTGGCCACAAGCGTCAATATACGATGCAAAAGGCTACCTTTGGTGTCACATAGCGACGCGTATGCCCAAGCTTCGCTATGTGACGAGTACGGGTGATACCATGTTGTTCTCTCACTACATGGAAATATATAGGCTACTACATTATTTAAACGCTTTCTCTTCACAGAAACTAGCAGCTAAATATTATTTTAGTAATATTCTTATGTGTTGATGGTGCCGGCGTTGCCAAGATAGATTGGGGAGATTTCCTGCAGCTGGTTAGCTGGCTATATAGCCCGGACGGCCGAAGCAGTCTCTAGCGCTCACCGCACAGACAAAGGAGAAGATGAGGGGACAATATAGGGCCTACTCCCAATTCGGAAGCATCAACCTCCACAACAAAAGAGAGGGAGGGATTGGGCATGACTAGAATAGGTTCAGAACTGAACCTCTTCTTGAGTTCCACAAAAGCAGACTCAGCCTTAGGGTGAGTCACCAACGTTTTCTTAGTCAGGGCTGTAATAGGTGCAGCGAGCGCACTGAAATTATGAATAAAACGCCTATAAAAATGTGCCAACCCAAGGAAGCGCTGGACTTATTTAACTGAATGAGGAGTAGGCCAATTAAGTACAGCAGAGACCTTCTCGGGATCTATACGGACTTTGCTCTCTGATACAATGAATCCCAAAAATGCAACTGTGCTAGCGTGAAATGAGCACTTTTGTGCTTTCACGAACAATTTGGCCTCCAAAAGGGCTTTCAAAACTTGTCTTACATGACCGATGTGGGTTTGCAGATTGGAAGAGAAAATTTTAATATTGTCTAAGTAGACGAAAACTAATCTCTCTAACATCTCCCGCAGTACATCGTTCACTAACGCTTGAAACACAGAGGGGGCGCTAGTGAGCCCAAACAGCATGACCAAATAGTCGTAGTGCCCGCTGTGAGTGCTAAAAGTGGTTTTCCATTCATCACCCTCACACATGCGCACCAGATTCTAGGCATTGCGGAGGTTGAGTTTGGAAAAAATGGTGGCCCTCTGGAGACGTTCAAACGCCGAATTCATCAGGGGAAGCGGATACCGGTTTTTAATAGATATGGTATTCAGAAAATGGTAATCAATGCAGGGCCTTAATCTTAATCCTCCATTTTTCTTTTTTACAAAAAAAAATCCTGCGCCAGCAGGCGAAGTAGATGGCCTTATGAACCCATTGGCTAACGCCTCCTCAATATACTCCTTCATGGCCGCACTCTCCGGGGCCACCATGGAATATAGGCTCCCTCTAGTAGGAGTGGTGCCCAGGTAAAGTTCTATGGCACAATCATAAGGGCGGTGGGGAGGAAGGGTGGTTGCCCTCTGCTTACTAAAAACCTCAGGTATTTTGGTATATTCAGCTGGGACATTGAGTGGCAAAGGAAATTCAAGCGTCCTTAGTCACTTCCCTCTGAGTGGGCGAATCAGGAGGAGGAGACCACTGAATCTCAGAGTCGGAGAGCTCATCAGTAGAGAGCTCCCTCCAATTGGAATGTCCGTCATCCAGATAATCCCATTCCAAACTCTCGCCACCAGCCTCAGAACCTGAGACAGACTCTTTCTGATTAGGCGGAGAGATAACCTCCTCCAGGTCAGATTCGGAATTGGAATCGTTAAAACATTCCTTGGACAAACAGGAAGGAGTGAGGTGACCCTGAGATGTACATAAGGGACCCCATTGATGAATGATGAACTTATTCCCTCCCCACCTAATATGTGGATTATGTTTTACCAGCTAAGTGTGACCCAAAACAAGAGGATAAGCGGGAGAATCGACTAACAGAAACTGAATCCTCTCAGTGTGAGTCTGCTGAAGAGTCGACATGGTGAGGAGAACAGTAGTCTCCTTAATAGTACCTGAACCCAACGGGCGACCGTCGAAAGCGGTGACTAATTGGGACTAGTTGAGACGCTGGACAGGTATATTCTTTTTCCTAGCTCACCGGTCATCAATAAAACACTCAACAGCCCCAGAGTCTATAAAGGCCTTAACGAGAAGAGAGTGCTGTTTCAAAAAAAGTTTGGCAGATAGTAAAGTCAGAGGTGTAGTACCATGAAGTCCCGCTAGAGGTCCCGGTTCGTCTAGCGAGACCCCCCTTTTTCCCTTAAGTGTCAGGCACTGGTTGAGAGTGTGACCCTTACTTTTGCAGTAATGACACCAGTCAGGCTTAGAAGTGGAGTCTCTGGAAGGTGGGCATGATCCGCATCTACCTGCATGGGCTCCTCTGTACTAGGTGAAAGGTGTTTAAATACAGGAGGAGAGGACTCAGTAAAAGGAATAAAAGAGGACCTCATCCGGTGGTTTTTTCTGTGGTCTCTTTAGCGTAAATGGTCCCGAAGGCGATTGTCTATCCGAATCGCGGTAGATACTAACGTATCCAGTGAATCGGGCTGCTCAAGAACAGTTAGGGCATCTTGAACAGACTAGTCTAACGCCTCAGAGAATAACGTCTTTAGGGGAGCTTCTGGGGAGCTTCTGGCCAACCTGTCTCACCTGCCAGCACTCGAAACTTAATGGCAAATTCGGCCACTTTGCTAACCTGGCGAAGGCGATTAAGCCGTCTAGCCGACTCCTGACCTGAAATGTTATGGTCGAAAACCGAATCCATTTCGCTCAAAAGTGCCATAGTAGTATTTAAAACTGGAGAATTGTCCCTGATTAATGGAGTAGCCCAGTCAAGCATGGATCCGGTGAGTAGTGAGAGTACAAACGCTACCTCGGACTCTTGAGTACTGAACCGCAGTCAGATTGGCTGGGCTTTAAAAAAAATGAAACATTGGGCAAAGCAGAGGTGGAGCTGCAATTTGGGCTCCCTTCCAATCTGTGCAACAGGGACAGGGGGAGTGATAGCCTGAACGGCAGGTAGGGTGCTTGGTGTGCAACTGTGAGCAGGCGCATGCTTTCCGCCAACTCCCGGAACCAACCCTCTTGAACCCGCAGTTGGGTAGTAAGCTGAACGACTTGTCCCATCAGTAGCTGCTGTTGGGCTTCAAGTGCCCTAATACACTCCTCGGAGCTCCTATTCCTCGGCTGATCTCCCTTAGGAGACATCACTGATTCATCCAAAATTGGCTTCTTTGTATTGTGATGGGTTTAGTAGTGGTGAATCAAATGTGAAGATAAGGAGGTTCAGAACAAGTCACCCACACAGATGAGGACCATTAAGGGAGTAAAAACAACTAATAAGTAGAAAGAAAAAAGGAATAAATCCTAGTAGCTAAACAGCCAAATAATAATCAACCCAGGAAAATAGAGCGAACTCGAAAACACAAGTTAGAGCACAAAACTATGTCTCCCAAGCTCAATACTAGAGCTAACATGGGAAACTAGAAAAGAAAACACCTTCGGCACTAAACACTAAGACGGCCAGTAGAAAGTGAAACAAAAGTGAAACCGCCAAAGAAAAACTGTCTCAGTGAGAACAACGCAGAAAAAATAGCACAGTGAAGCTAACAGGAGGAAAATAATCATATACGTGAATAATACGCTAAGAAGAAAGTCCCTCGTGAACATGAAACAAGTTTAATATCACAAAGTCGCTTGTACCTGGCTATACCTGGCTCAATGTAATACGGAATGACAAAGAAGCACCGGGGAAGCGGAAGTGAAGAGCTTAAATACCCCGCAGGCCGTAGCACAGGTGAAAACAATAATAGGCGAATCAAAACCCCCGAACGGAACGCAGAAAAAATCTGAGATTCTCAACCAGAGGGAAAGGATGAGAACCGCAGCGGAAAAGGAAAAAATAACCCACGAACCATGACAGTAACCAAATCTGACTGTTTTCCATTACCTGGCATGGAGTATTGTGTCGATCTTGCGATTGAACCTCCTTAAAAAAATTTGGCAGGTGCCACTTTCACCCCGAGCACAGGAAATTGCTGCTTTTATTACATTAAGCAGTTTATATTGTTATTTGGCCATGCCTTTCAGTCTCAAAAAGGTCTTATGAACAAAGAGTTGGCTGGCTTGGAGGTTTTACGCTGTATATATCAACGGCGTTGGGGTCTTTAGTGACTTTGGCGGACTATCACTCCCCACTAGTTCTGTATATTCACAAAATAACCCATAATGACAAAGTGAAAACATGTTTTTAGACATTTTTGCAAATGTATTAAAAATCGAAAACTGAAATCTTTATTTTTCATAAGTATTCATACCCTTTGCTTTAACATATTTTTAAAGTATCATATTTAATATTTGGTCGCATATCCTTTGCATGCTGTTACTTCCTGAAGACTGTGACCCATCAACATCAAAAGACTCTCGATATCTTATTTTCAGTTACTGTTACAAGCGATACTATAACCTCTCTGGATTTGGACTGATCTCTATGAGAATTGGGGGGGTGAGACTAGATTCAGCTGTAAATTACACTGGTACAGTATGGAACACATGACTGGCGAAATGGCTGTACGTCATCAAGGGTCTAAGGTATCAAACGAGCCCCAAATCAGTAGATGTGGATGGATCCCTTTAAGGGTTGTTTCTCCTGACTTTTTTCCCCATAGAGTTCTGTAAGAAAATGAGTCAGGAGAAATAACCCTTGCAGTGATCCATCCACATCTACTCCATATCTGGCAACAGAGTGATGGTTTGGGGCTCGTTCGATAGCTCAGACTCTTGATGACTTACAGCCATTCAGCCAGTCATGTGTTCTATACTGTACCAGTGTAATTTACAGCTGAATCTAGTCTCACCCCCCAATTCCCATAGAGATCCATTCAAATGCAGAGAGCTTATAGTATCGCTTGTAACAGTACCTGGAAATAAGATATTGACAGTCTTTTGATGTTGATGGGTCACAGTCTTTAGGAAGTAACAGCATGCAAAGGATATGCGACCAAATATGAAATATGATACTTTAAAAATATGTTAAAGCAAAGGGTATGAATACTTATGAAAAATAAAGATTTCCGTTTTCGATTTTTAATACATTTGTAAAAATGTCTAAAAACATGTTTTCACTTTGTCATTATGGGCTATTTTGTGTAGAATTCTGAGACGAAAAATGAACTCAATCTATTGTAGAATATGTCTGTAATGTAATAAAAAGTGGAGAAGGTGAAAGGGGTGTTCAGACTTTCTGGCTTGACTGTACTGTAGAGAAGAAAACGTTGAAAAAGAAAAAATTATGGTACATTGCATTGCTATAAATGTATTTTTATTGTAGAAAAACAAATGATAATGCAGCATTCAGTATTATGAACTGACCAGACCTTTGTATGTAACTTCCAATAATACTGCTGCACTGTATATAAGATGGCCTCACAGGAATAACACACAGTAGAAAAACAATATTAAATATATAAAACTATTTTTGAACTTTCATCTTTTTTTCTAATGCAGGAAGTGTAGAGGGAACCTCTATGTACGTTCAGAAGCTAAAGAAAAAAGACTGCAATACACATCTACAGGGAAGCACAAGATTGTCTTGTCACATAAATATATTTTGTGTCAGTGAGTTTGTCTTAAAATTTGTTTAATTAAATGATTTAAACTTAATTTAAACAGGCTTAATATTTATACACTTTAATTTCTTTCACTTAATATTTTCCCTTTCCTCCATTCCATTATAGGTGTGTTGGGTAATTTAGGCCTGCTGACACAGAAATGGGGCTTATTACAGCCATAATTTTGATTCAGATGCATAGTGATATTTAAATGGTTCTCGCTTAAGTCTTTAGCGCTTTATATTTTTACCCAATATAGTGCTTTATATTTTTTTTACTCAAATGAAAATGTGACTGAATGCTGGAATTATAAAAGGATTTTTTTAATTGAGCAGTGTGTGACAGATCAAGATCTTTTTAAAATGTAGATAAGATAAAAATATATCACCAAGATTTCAGCTTAATTGTTTTTAAGGGGTCTGGGCAATAAGCTTCCATTTCTGCTCCTATTTTCTCTAATGGGTGCTGTGTGTCAACTATTTTGTAAATGTTACAATACACAATAAAGATTTATCAATGAAAAGACAATTTGGGAAATTGAAGTTATAAACTTTAAGATTAAGATGTGGACAGTAACCAGAGAGCTATGCAGATGGGGGCTCTGGCTCTTTAACCACAGGTTTAACCACACCGAACTTGTTATGGGGTGAGGGGTCTGAAAACAGCATGTTGCTACTCCAGACTGGGATTGCTCATTAAGTCTCCCACAAACAGAATATGTATCGCCTGTGCTAGGTTTGGTAGTTTCGTGGTCTGCAGTAAACCTGTTTGCATCAACATGGATTTGTTATGACCGGTGGAATAAGGGAACCAGTAGCAGGCAGGGGTACAGAAAACCAATGTTTAATGTCAGGAAGCAAAATCAAAATCCAAAGAGGCGTACAAAAACAGGCAGAGGTCAAAAACGGGAAGGCATGGCAGAGGTACAAAATCACAGTCCAGAATCAGACACGGGCAGAAGTAAAAAAAAAAAAAAAAAAAAAAAAAACGGGAAATCAATAAGACACAATAATAACCCAAAAAAGAACGGACGAGGAACAAAACACAAAAATGAACAAACTCGAAACAAAGACTATGGAAAAACAGATACTAAAAATCTAACTAAAAAACTAAACAAAGACTCGGAAAAACAAATACTAGAACTCTCGAAAATACTGGCAAAAGACACACGTTATTAAGGTTGAGGAACTCGCCAAGAGTGATTAGGATGACTGGGTTAAATACACAAGGAAGTGGGAGGGGTTACAAACAACGTAAGGTGAACACATTAGGAGACAATAACTTGATAACAAGGAAATCACGAAAACATGGAAGGGACTCGGAAAGAAGCATTACAAACAACGGGCTCAAGTAGGAGCGGAACGTGACTAGAATTAAGAAGGCGTGGTCTCAAAGGAGAGACAGCTGAAACGAGTTAACCAGCATCTCATGGACAGCGTAGTATCGTAGATAGAAAAGATACAGCGAGGAAACTTGTTCATTGTTAGTTCTAACTAAATACAGACAATTAGTATGTTAGTAAACATTTAAGTTAATGGTTTTAGTAATGTGCATCTAACTAATAAACACCCGAGTGATTGTTAGCACGAGTTAGTAATATAAACAATATAAACACGGGAAACGTAAAGCAGGAAGTAAACAGAAAACGAAACTTCGGAAATACAGCGTGAACCCTCGGAAAATCCCGAAGTCACCCAAACAGTGCATACGCGAGACAGGATAAACAAACACACGAATGCGACTCGGACAACCCACAAACAGAGGGGAATGTACTGATGAAATGAAAAGTAATAATAATGAAAATAAAAATACAAATCAGAGAGAACTCAGACACACAGAACATAACAGGATTGGGAATGCCGCAATATGGGGGCGTGTCAATAGAAACATTTGGCGCTGTGCAACCTTAATGTTCAATAATGCTTTTGCATTTTAAACCAACTCAGACCAGGTATAAACTCAAACACTGCCACATTGTGCTATATTGGTGGTCTTATGAATGTACCGCTCAGGGCTAGGTCAATAATTGAGCCTTTGGAATGTTAGAAATGTGTTTCAGATGTTTGCAATGTTTGGGTGGTACATTACAATATAGCCCTCAGAAAGTCAGTACATTATTTGTGGCATGCTGTATTCTATATGTGACAGGTTGGATTTCCATCTGCCCCGCCAGCCGCTAATTGTCGCCAGCTGAATCTAATATTCGCGTCCGGTGTCCTAATTACGGGGGCGGTGTTGCTCGTTGTTATAGCTAGGTATGTTGGCTGGCGTTCAACAGTTCTGTGTGGCTGGTGCGTGGGTATTGTACGCGAGTGTTCCAAGAACTATAAGGTAGGCAATTTAAGAGTTTTGCTGTACATCTATCATGTTATTGCCGTTATATTTGCCTCTGCTCCTCGCTTTGCAGCGTAGTTTTCATTTCCGGGCTGTGGAGACTGGGTTACATTGTTTCGCTCTGGACTGTTTGATGTGGCATCCCTTTGTTGAGGTAGGCTGGCTCACATTATTCCGGTTAATTTTAAGTGGCTTCTTTTTATCTAGCCGCTAGTTAATGCAGCTTTTTGGTCTAGGTCTCTGATCTGTTGCAATAGTGATTAAGCTGCCGTTGAGGGCTTATCCTCCTGCGGTTTGGGGAAATTGCGCCTGCTCTTGGTATGTATATGTAAGTTTACGTTAATTTTAATCTAATTCTAGTTTTTGATTATTAATTTGAGTGTCTTTATGCACTTTGTAGGCACTGGCACGCCAAGCTGTATCACGGTGGGCGGCCCATTCTCAGCCTCTACGTCTGCAGACATCTCTGCTGTTCTGTTTCTACTCAGACTTGTTACATTCGATTTGTAGCACCCAATTAATGGCTAATTTTCTGACTGAATCGTACGCTACCTGAGTTGGCCTCGCGGCGCTGTCGGCGTTCGCCTCAGTCGAGATTGGACTGAACGGACCTGCGATTTTACCAGCAGCGTGTTGCGCTTCTCTCGTTTTTTTCCATTTTTAAAGTTGGTTTTAAGGGGGGACCACTTATGGTCCTACTGATATTGTAATGTATTCAGTTTTGTTTCTTTGATTGGTTTATTTGAATGTCAGTTTCTTTGTATTTTCTGTTATTTTCTTTGTGATTGTATTTCATTTATTTTAAGTGAAGTGTGTCCCACGTGGTTTGCGCTTATTAACTTGTCCCTTCTTTATTGGACAGGAGCTGTTGTGCCCCTCCCTGTGTCAGACTGATCCTTGGTGGTAGTGGTCCTCTCACTTATTCTATTTGAACTTCACCTGGTGGTCTTGGTTGGTGTGTAGTGTGTTTCTTTTTGACGGTTTTCCTTCTCCTGTTCAGTCTGACTCATCAGGGTGAGCCTCAGCCCTGTTGTGCTGTCTAAGCTGCAACCGTGTGTATTTGAATACTTGTGTCATTTTAAAAAGAAAAATATATTTGTAATAATAAATACTTATTTTTGGAAGTCTGTTTCCTTGTCCAGTGTATCTGAACCTGTGACCATTTCCTTCGGGGGTCAAGGGTTTAGAACTAAGTATTTCCTGGGGTAATAATAATAATAATAATAATGCATTTTATTTATAAGGCGCCTTTCAAGGCACTCAAGGTCGCCGTACAACAATACAAGATAAAAAACACAATATACAAAAAATACAGAAATACAAAATATTAAAACACTTAAAATGCAAAAGCAAGATTTACAAATGCAGAGTTTGTAGCAGAGCAAAGACAAACAGGAACATTATAAATTATATGCCTGTCTAAAAAGGTGAGTTTTGAGGTGGGTTTTGAAATGGGAGATGGAGTCAATGTTCCTGATGTCGGGGGGAAGGGAGTTCCAGAGGTGAGGGGCAGAGCGGCTGAAGGCCCTGGACCCCATGGTGGACAGACGGGCTGGGGGGACAGTTAAGCTGAGGGAGGAGGCAGACCTGAGAGAGCGGGAAGGGACATAGATATGGAGAAGGTCAGAGAGGTATGGAGGAGCGAGGTTGTGGATGGCGTTGAATGTATGGAGGAGGACTTTGTAGACAATACGG
This sequence comes from Ilyophis sp. 1 JC-2022, assembly GCA_022702515.1. NCBI lineage: Eukaryota > Metazoa > Chordata > Actinopteri > Anguilliformes > Synaphobranchidae > Ilyophis > Ilyophis sp. 1 JC-2022. The sequence continues at coordinate 19,395,809 of CM040406.1, read as the reverse complement.
TGTTTAATGGGAAGCCAGTGGAGTTGATGTAGGACGGGGGTGATGTGACTGATGGATGGTGTTCTGGTGATGATACGGGCAGCAGCATTCTGAACCAGTTGAAGTTTATGGAGGAGTTTGTGCGGGAGACCAAAAAGAAGGGAATTACAGTAATCCATGCGTGAAATGACTAAAGAGTGAACCAGGATTGCGGTGCTGTTGGGAGTGAGTGAAGGGCGGAGACGGTTGATGTTGCGGAGGTGGAAGTAGGCGGACCGGATGTTGTTGTTGATGTGGGAGTGGAAGGATAGGGTGCTGTCGAGGACGACACCCAGACTCTTGACCTGAGGGGAGGGGGAAACCAAGGAGTTGTCTATGTTGAGGGTGAAACTGGGGTGCTTAGAGAGGGTGGACTTGGAACCAATGAGGACTGCCTCAGTTTTATCACTGTTCAGTTTGAGAAAATTGGAGGAAAACCAGGATTTGATTTCCTGTAGACAGGCACAGAGGGAGGAGGGAGGGAAAGTGGAAGTGGGTTTGGAGGAGATGTAGAGCTGGGTGTCATCCGCATAGCAGTGGAAATTGATATTGTATTTACGGAAGATCAGTCCAAGTGGGAGAAGGTAAGTGATGAAGAGGATAGGGCCAAGGACAGAGCCCTGGGGAACACCAGAGGAAAGGGGGGATGGATGGGAAGTGAATGATTTCAATTGGATGAACTGAGTACGGCCAGAGAGGTAAGAGCGGAACCAGGCTAGGGGTGTGTCAGTTATGCCAATGGAAGCTAGTCTATGAAGGAGGGTGGAGTGGGATATGGTGTCAAAAGCTGCGCTCAGGTCGAGGAGGATGAGGATGGATAAAAGTCCGGAGTCAGCTGCAATCAGGAGGTCGTTTGTAATCTTAAGGAGGGCTGTTTCTGTACTGTGGCGGGGGCGAAAACCGGACTGGAACTGTTCGTAAAGGTTATTTTTGGAGAGGTGAGCCTGGAGTTGTGATGCCACTGCCTTTTCCAAGATTTTGGATAGAAATGGCAGGTTGGAGATGGGACGGAGGTTATGGAAACAGTTGGAGTGGGACCATTTAGTTGTAAAGCAACAGATTCAAATGACTGGAATGCTGGCACAGTGACAGATGAGACCTTCCAGGCCTCGCGGTAAATTATCGTGAGACCTCCTCCTCTGCCGGTGAGACGGGGTTGACTGGTGTAAACAAACCCAGGTGGAGTCGACTCATTCAGCTGAGAAAAGTCGCTGGGTTGCTGCCACGTCTCAGTTAGACAAAGAAAGTCATACTTGCGGTCACGGAGGAGATCCTGGAGTAGTTGTCCCTTTCCAGTGAGGGAGCGGATGTTAAGTAGTCCGAGTTTGATGTCACTGTGTTCGTTGGAGAAGCCAGTGTTAGCCGACCTAGCTAGGCTGGCTAACGCGCTGTGGTCGACCTTCCTGCGGGCGTTTCTCGGGGGGTGAGGATGAGATGAGGCCCAGATGGAGTTGATAGCAGTGGAATCATCGATGTGATAGCTTCGGCCGGCTCCACGGTGGATGTATCTCCGACAGGGAGGGCGAGCGATGTCCGGGAAGTGGTGCAGCACCGGCGGGGGAGCAGACCGGTGGAATCGAAGACGGAGAAGCCCCGCTCTCATGTAATGGATCAGGGTTGACGCCGGATTTATTAGTTGGTAGGTCCACATAATGAACGTGCAGATGTTATGTTCACCGAACAGCGGAAGCAGTGGCCAGGTGAAAAGAAGCCAACAGCTACAGGTATGTTTGAAACCGATAAAAACACGATACTGACCAAACCGATCGTAATGATACTATAACCAGGGTAAAGCTCAACAGAACCACGTTCACCGAGAGTAGTTGATCTGCTGCAAACTGTGCAAAAAATCATAAAACATTAGAAAAACAACCGGAGAGCAGCGGCAGCTAATCGCGCCAGCGTTCACTCAGACCGACGACAATGTACTGGTTGTTGAATGGGTGCAATTCCCCAGGTGGCGTAGTCGACATTACAACACCAAGCTCTTGCTACATATACAACATAGCTGCATTGTAGGATGATGCTGTCTAGAAGCCTAGAATCTAGAAGCCTTACAAACATGGAGCAATCAGCGTTAGATAAGGATAATGAACAAGCACAAGCCAGTCAGGGCGCTACAGGGGTTACAGTGGAGCAAGCACTCCTCTCCATGCAAATTCAGCAGGGTCAGCTGTGGGAACAGTTGCGTAGCCAGGGAGAGTGCCTCCAACGCTTGACAGAGAGCCTGCATAGACTTTCTGTGGCAAATAACCCTCCTCCAGTTGCACAAGCACCCACACCTCCCATAGCCGCTCCACGTACTATAAAGGAGCCGAAATTACAATTACCGGATCGCTATGGTGGGGAATCGGGAAAATGCAGACCATTTTTAACTCAGTGTCTGATATTTTTTCAGGCACAACCCTCTCGTTTCTCCACACCTGAATCCCGTGTAGCATTTATTTTATCGCTATTAAATGGCCAGGCTCTTGCGTGGGCGGACCCTCTCATTCGAGCCAATGTACCGGTCATTCGTGATCCAGTTAAACTGATGTACGAGATGCAACTGGTTTTCGATCACGAGGTGGCAAGGAGACTCACCAGCTTACGCCAAGGCACTAAAACTGTAGCTGAGTTCTCCATTACTTTTCGAGCGCTAGCCGGGAAGACGGGATGGCCAGACGGCCCGTTAAAATCCCTCTTCTTTCAAGCATTATCCAATTCCATCAAGGATGCGTTGGCTATGCTAGAACCACCGGCGACACTAAATAAATTAATAACTTCTGCTATACGTCTCGATAACCGGATCAGAGAACGTGAACGTGCGATTAAAGATCAGTCGCCCCGTTTAAGATCCGTGTTAAGAGACATTCCACCTACTGTGCCCACATACCTCTCCGTTGATCAGGAAGAGCCTATGCAGGTGGATGGCTCGTCCCTCCATCAAAATAAGAGAGCGAGACCGCAGAGGTACTGGTGCCAGCATTGTAAGCGTAACGGTCATACTAAAGATCGATGCTATAAGTTGGTGGGAAACGAAGGGTCTCACTAGGGAGGTCGGGGTCCCTAGTGAGACAAGATTGTATTAACTCCCAGACCCTCATACCTGTCCGACTGTTTTGGGAGGGACGTTCGGCAAACGTTACCGCTTTTATTGATTCAGGGGCCGTGGAGTCTTTTATTGACGCTAAATGGGCTAGGAAGTTACAAATCCCTACCAATCCCTTAATTAGTCCTCGCCAAGTTACTGCCCTGGATGGTCGTCCTTTGGGTTCTGGACTCATTAAACTAAAGACGAATCCAATTGAGATGTGCATTCCTCTCCAGGGGCACTCGGAGAGAATAGCATTTTTAAAAATAAACTCTCTGTCGTATCCTTTGGTACTGGGACATTCATGGTTAGGGCTACATAACCCGCATATCTGTTGGGGTAGGAATATTAATCCTATTCGTCAGTGGGGTTCCCACTGTTTATCGCATTGTTATCCTGATGTTTACTCTGTTCCAAACGCTACTTTTGATCTGTCCGAACTTAATTCCGAGAGTGATTCGGATGAGGCAGATTCCTATCCGGACCGAGACACTTCCTCCTTCCTCACGGGGAGTGGTGAGGAGAGTCTGTCTTGGGATCTCTTTGCGGAGGGGCTTCTCACAGAGGAGGACGAACATTCCACCTCCGATTTCGAGTGGGATAGCTCGTCTGACAGATCCTCCGGTACTCCGGAGGTGGTAGGGGCGCTTGAGTCGAATCTACCCGCGGGGGTGCCTATTGAATATTCAGACCTCGCAGAGGTTTTTAGTAAACAGCGTGCTGCCAAATTACCACCTCACAGACCATACGATTGTGCCATTGAGCTGTACCCTGGTACTGTGCCTCCCAGAGGCTCTTTGTACTCCTTGTCAGCTCCTGAGAGCACTGCTATGAAGCAGTACATTGAGGAGTCCTTAGCCAATGGGTTTATCACGCAGTCCACGTCACCAGCCGGTGCGGGGTTTTTTTTTGTTAAAAAGAAAGACGGAGGGCTAAGACCCTGTATAGATTACCGGGGCCTCAATGCTATTACCATTAAGAACAGGTACCCTCTTCCCCTCATGAATTCTGCATTTGAGCGTTTACAGGGGGCGTCGGTTTTTAGTAAACTCGACCTACGTAGCGCATACAATCTCGTGCGCATTCGTGAGGGGGATGAGTGGAAGACCGCGTTTAACACGCATCACGGACACTACGAATACCGGGTGATGCCGTTCGGCCTCACTAGCGCCCCCTCTGTTTTTCAGGCACTAGTGAACGATGTCTTGAGAGAGATGCTGGAGAAATTCGTCTTCGTTTACTTAGACGATATTTTAATTTTTTCTCCGGATCTTCCCTCTCACATCAGACACGTTAGACAGGTGTTGGAGGCACTTCTTAAGGCCCTACTATTTGTTAAGGTTGAAAAGTGTTCTTTCCACACCAGTTCCGTCTCCTTTTTAGGCTTTATTGTTGCTGACGGTAAAGTCCTGATGGATCCAAATAAAGTTGCAACGGTTAAGAATTGGCCCACCCCTACTTCTGTGAAGCAGGTGCAGCGCTTCTTGGGTTTCGCTAATTTTTATAGGAGATTTATCCGCAATTTTAGCTCAGTAGCGGCTCCTATCATAGCCCTCACAAAAAAAAAAGCATTTCCCGCTCGGTTTCAGTGGAACTCCAGGGCGGAGACCGCTTTTACTGAACTAAAAAGGAGGTTCTGCTGCGAGCCCATTCTTGCTACTCCCAATCCCTCCCTTCCCTTTGTGGTGGAGGTCGACGCTTCGGAGCTGGGGGTTGGTGATCTGGAACTGTTGGCGGTCAAATTGGCGCTGGAGGAGTGATTGGTTGGAAGGAGCTGAGCACCCTTTTACAGTCTGGACTGACCATAAGAATTTGCAGTATATTCAACAGGCCAAAACGTGCAATTCGCGACAAGCCCGTTGGGCCTTGTTTTTTACCAGATTTAATTTTATCCTTACCTATCGTCCCGGGTCAAAAAATATTAAACCTGATGCGTTATCACGCATTTATGACCGGTCGGATAAGGAGTCACGTCCCAAATCTGTGGTTCCCAGTTCAAGTATTGTGGCCCCTGTTATGTGGGCCATTGAGGCGGCTGTGCAGAAGGCCCTGCGTTCTGATCCCGGCCCAGGAGGGGGTCCGCTTCACTGCTTGTTTGTTCCCCCTCGATTGAGGTCGCGTGTCCTTCAGTGGGGTCACACTTCCCAGTTAGCGGCTCATCCGGGCATGCACCGGACTAAGGAGTTTGTCTTATATCGGTTTTGGTGGCCCAAGCTCGAGAGTGATGTGCGGGAGTTTGTCGCGGCATGTGCTATTTGCGCCCGTAATAAGGGTTCACGGCTTCTCCCTTCGGGTCTCTTGCGCCCCCTGCCCATTCCCAGGCGCCCCTGGAGTCACATTGCCCTCGACTTCGTTACAGGCCTGTCACCTTCGCATGGGAATACGGTCATCTTGGTTATAGTTGACCGTTTTTCCAAAGCAGCTCATTTTGTCGCTCTGCCTAAACTGCCATCGGCACCTGAGACGGCCCAGCTAATGATAGACCATGTGTTTAGGGTGCACGGTTTACCTCCGGACGTGGTGTCGGATCGCGGGCCCCAATTCACCGCTAGATTCTGGCGTTCATTTTGTGCTCTGTTGGGGGCATCTGTCAGTCTTTCTTCCGGCTTTCACCCGGAGACTAACGGCCAGACAGAGCGCACCAATCAGAGTATGGAGAGTACTCTCCGGTGTCTGGCCGCGGCCAATCCTAGCTCCTGGAGTCGCTTTCTTGCCTGGGCCGAATATGCGCATAATACCCTGCGCAACGCGTCCACGGGAATCTCTCCTTTTGAGGCTCAGCTGGGTTACCTACCTCCCTTGTTCCCTGAGCTGGAGAGAGATGCAGAAGTACCCTCCGCCGGATTCTTCGTGCGTAGGTGTCGAGCGGTCTGGAAGCGCGTACGTGCATCGTTACTGCGCGCTTCAGCTAAACAGAAAGCGGTGGCTGACAGGCACCGTCGTCCGGCTCCCTTCTACCGGGTGGGTCAACGGGTGTGGCTTTCCACACGGGACCTGCCGTTGCGAGTTGAGTCCCGCAAACTCGCGCCTCGATTCGTGGGCCCCTTTAAGATCGTACGGAAACTTAACCCGGTCACGGTACGTCTTCAGTTACCATCTTCCATGCGCATTCACCCTACCTTTCATGTCTCACGCTTGAAACCGGTACTTGTGAGCGCCCTCGCTCCGGTTGACAAGCCGCCTCCTCCTCCTCGATTCTTGGAGGGAGGTACGGTGTACACCATTCGGCGCATTTTGGCCGAGAGAAGGGTGGGCAGAGGGTACCAGTTCCTGGTGGACTGGGAGGGGTATGGTCCCGAGGAGCGCTGCTGGGTTTCGTCCAAGAATATTTTGGACCCCACTCTCATTAGGGACTTCCGAGACAGCAAAGCTTAGGGATCGTCTGGTACCGTCCCTTAGTTGGGGGGTACTGTCATGGGTAGTGGCTGTCTCTTTTTGTTTTCTACCATTGTTTTCCGTTTGGCGTCGTCTGAAGCTCTATCTGATTTTTTCTTCCGCCGTCCCGGTGTTTGGATCTCTCCAGGTCATTATCTCCTACACCTGTGTTTGGTTTCCGTCGGCTATAAATAGAGCTTGACTTCCGCTTTCCGGTGCTTCTAGATTGACGTTGCAGTAGGACTAGAAAGCCGGTATAGGGTTTATAAAAAGAAAAGAAAGAAAACAAAGAGCTGTAGTTACAGGCTTGCTATTTTGGTTCATTTCTTTTCAGTTCTCGACCTCTGATATACGCAGATCAATTAGTGCGTGAGGTCATTTCTTTGGTTGTTAGTTTCTCGCTGTTTTAGCGAATCTCCGCCTCCGTTTGAGGTTGTTTTGAGTTAGCCTTGTGCTAGGGAAGTTTTGTTTCCGCTTTTGCGTTCCCCTTTTACTAGTGCGGTGTAATTCCGCTTCTGTGGTGTATCTAAACTAGATACGCTTTCTGTATCCTTATCTTTCGCGTTTGGTTCTCTATTTTCTAAACCCAAACCTGACAGATGCTTTGGGAACTGGACTTGTAATCTCCACATATGCCACTGATTGTACCCTTGAGCACGGTACTTAACCTGAATTGCTTCAGTATATACAGCTGTATAAACAGAGCCTCTCATAACGTGCTTCTGCTATGCTCTTCGACCATGAAGAAATTAGCAGTTGGCTATGGTGCCAATGTACTGCTTTTAACCCTTTGATGCGTACGGTCACACCGGTGTTACAGCGCTAGAGTGGTCCCTGAAGCGTACGGTCACACCGGTGTGATTAGAACACAAGATTAGAACGTCTATTTACGAATGACGCAACAATAGGCCTGTGGGCTAACCCTCGTTCTTAACCCTAGGACTAAACACACTGTTCCACAAAAACATTGTACCAAATAAACATCTTTACAACATTTACATTTATTTATTTATGCAGACGTTCACACTTTCACAGAAGTAATGTAAGCAGCAAATACCCCCTAGCCTATAACGTTGATTTAGCTACAGTTCGCTAACGTCATTGCTAACCAAGCTGTCAAAATGAGCTAACTACAGGCTGACAGAAAATATAATATACACAAGCGATTGTGATATAGCGATTACACTTTACAATGTTTTACATCACGGGTAAACTCATCCGTGATCAAAATAATTGACGAAATACTCGAAAAACGCATTTTCGAAAAAAATCCGGCAGTAAGCTAATATTGGTTTGCGGTGCAGCCATCTTGTTCTTCCGCATTCAACCAAAGATGATGCATGATGAAGAGATGCTCCGCTTGCTCCCAACTGTAACCATATCAATTCTCAACCAAGTTAACCTGGAAGTGAGTTATCTTGTCACGTTATCATCTTTGGTTGGACCAGAGATGACGTTGTATGGCTGCGCCCGTGTTATTAGCTTTATCAGAGATAAATAGCATCTCATAGCATATGGTAAGCAGTAACGTACAACCTTCAAAAATTTACTTTACCAACATCATGGGTGTCCATTGCGATGGTTGCTTCAATCGGAACACGCCATTTGTAACAACTATTTGAAAACATGCAAAAAATATTAAAAATAAAAACATTTTCACCACACAAACAATTAGCTGACAGATATTTTTATTGATGCAAATGAAAGACAGTGCAGTTAGCTTCGGAGTCAGATGATGACTGTCCCTTGTCGCCTCACACATACTGAGAGTCATCTAGTGTTGTTATATATTATATATATATATATATATATATATATATATATATATATATATATATATATATATATATATAGTGTAGGCTATGTATATGTATGTATGTGTGTGTGCTAATATTAGCTAACTCTCAACCGTGCGAAGGCTACTGCTGTGACGTAACAGTCGAATTCTAGAACAGCTGTTGCACACAGAAAAAAAACTCACGCTTTGGGGCTGTTGAAAATATTTTGGAACTTACGTGCGAAAAGGTTAAGAGGAAAGAAATGGACCGACTTGATTGGCAATAATGAAACAAAACCCCAATCACACCCACTTTATTTACTCCTTCATTTATTCCATTTATTAATGGAATTCATTTATTAATTTATTAATTTATTCCTCTCGAACCAGCATCTTTTACAACCTCGTCGTAGTTGCGCTAAAGCCTGGTGTCACAAAATTATCTAAATTGATTTGGTTAACCCCTTCGTGCAGATGGCAAATTATGGAGTGCTCTGTTTAAGGCTTTATAACTCCAGGTGTGAGCATCACATAAACTTGGCAAATGGCTTAAATAAAACAAGACAGGTGTACCATTAACAATATGAACTCATAATTTAAGTCTAAATAAAGTGCCACAAATGCAAAAAAAAATAGGAAAAATGCAAAACAAAAAATGTTTTTCCTTAGTTTGCAACAAAATACTGAGAGCTACATAAGTGAAACAGGTAAATACACTGCTCAAAGAAATTAAAGGAACACTTAATCAACACAGTATAACACCAAGTCAATTAAACTTCTGGGATATCGATCTGTCCAGTTAGGAAGCATAAACGATCTGGTAGCATGAGGCAGTACCTGCAGCCCATTCAGGTTGCACAGGTAGTCCAGCTCCTCCAGGATGGCACATCCATACGTGCCATCGCAAGAAGGTTTGCTGTGTCTCCCAGCACAGTCTCAAGAGCGTGGAGGAGACGGGCCATTACATGAGGAGAGCTGGACAGGGCCGTAGAAGGGCAACAACCCAGCAGCAGTATCTGCTCCTTTGTGCGAGGAGGAACAAGAGGAGCACTGCCAGAGCCCTACAAAATGACCTCCGGCAGGCTACTCGTGTGCATGTTTCTGACCAAACTGTCAGATGAGTGGAGGAAAGGAGGAGAGGACTGAAGAATATTGGAATGCATTCAAGGAAAATGAATCCCCCTTCCCTCCACTACCACCTCATCTCCTCTGTGCACCGGAAACCGACCTTTGTGTCCTAATCTAATGTTGCTGATTATATATTAATTACATATTAATTGTTACAAATTCATTCATGTCTTGACGCAAACCGCAATGTCAGGTACATTATACTGTACATGCAACTACTTGTACTTGAAACATACAGGCTGTTTTACATACGAGTGGAGAAAAGGAGGTGAGGAGTGAAGAATATTGGGATGCACCCCTTGACACGGAATAGAATGGCAGAAAGGTGGTGGGGAATTTGGGCAAAATTGGCGGGGAGGCTGTCGTCAACAAGATTAATGGAAGAGATCCAGCTTTTTGCTTCGAGGTAACTAAACATCGAACAAAAAGTTCGGAAATTTGTGTTTGGTAGATTATTTCTCTGTTGTAACAAATGTTGTAATAAATTTTATACCGTTGGAAAGCCTATTTATTTCCCTTTTAAATGGTGCCCCATTTGCAAGGAGCATGCATTTGTGGGATGAGCAGCACAGCTGAGTATGTAGGTTGCGCCCATGAAAAATTTGCCAAATCTTCTCTGCCAATGCCAAACAGCTTATTCTGCTGTTGCTATTGACTCTTGTTTTGAGCTTCCGGTACCCCCAGGTGCTGATTGGCAGCACCTGTGAGCATGGGCCCTGCTACAGTGGTCAATTGGTGTCTGCTCCAAGAATCGGCATGCCACGTTTGTCTGATCTCGATAAGGCCCGTGCGATAGGGCAACTTCAAGCTGGTGTTCCGCAAAAGCAAGTTGCGGCATTATTTGGAGTGAGCCCTAGTACCATGTCCAAACTGAAGGCCAAGTTCCATGAAACGGGGGATGTCAGAGATAGACCGCGAAGTGGGCGTCCCAAGAAGACGACACCCCAAGAAGACTGGTTCCTCACCCTTTCAGCACTTAGGAACCGTAGGCTGTCTTCTACAGATTTGCAGTCAAGGTTTGCAGGACGATATGGCACACGGCTCTCGGCCCAGACAATCCGGAACAGACTGCACGCAGCTAATCTCCGGGCTCATAGGGCTGCCAGGAGGCCTGCCATGACTGCCCTTCACCGTCAGGCCCATTTGCGCTGGTGTCGGCAACACCTGCACTGGAACCTGAACATGCGGAGGAATGTTATGTTCAGCGATGAGTCCAGATTCTGTCTACGGAAGTTGGATCGTAGGGTCAAAGTGTGGATAAGACGGGGAGAACGCTATGCTGATTGCTGCACCGATAGAGTAACACCTTTTGGTGGAGGCAGTGTGATGGTGTGGGGCGGCATCTCCATCACTGGAAAAACGAGGCTTGTCATCATTGGAGGCAATCTCAATGCAGAGAGATATCGAGATGAGATTCTGCAACCAGTGGCAATCCCATATCTCCACAGTCTGGGACCGAACTCCATCCTCCAAGATGACAACGCTCGCCCCCACAGAGCGGGGTTTATCAGAGACTACCTCCAGAATTTGGGAGTAGAGAGAATGGAATGGCCTGCCAACAGTCCTGATCTCAACCCAATTGAACACTTGTGGGATCAGCTTGGGCGTGCTGTTCGTGCTAGAGTGACCAACACAACCACGTTGGCTGACTTGCGACAAATCCTGGTTGAGGAGTGGAATGCCATCCCACAGCAGTGTGTGACCATGCTGGTGACCAGCATGAGGAGGAGGTGCCAGGCTGTTATGGCTGTGTATGGTTCTTCCACATGCTACTGAGGCTCCTGACTGCTTGTTAAATTAATAAATTGTAAAATTGCAAATATGTCTTGTTTCTTCCTTGTTACTGATAGACTTCAATCATCCAATCCACCAAACAAGAGTCACTAGCAACAGCAGAATAAGCTGTTTGGCATTGGCAGAGAAGATTTGGCAAATTTTACATGGGCGCAACCCACACACTCAGCTGTGCTGCTCATCCCACAAATGCATGCTCCTTACAAATGGGGCACCATTTAAAAGGGAAATAAACAGGCTTTCCAACGGTATAAAATTTATTGCCAAGAAGCATTGTTACAACAGAGAAATAATCTACCAAACACAAATTTCCGAACTTTTTGTTCGATGTTTATATAGTTTAGTGAATCTAACGCATCTTAGCAGATTTGCAGACATTTGTGGAAACAGCTAGCTAGACTATTGTGAATACATATAGCCTACACCCAGTCATTCCTCTGTCACACACAGGACTAAAGAAATACATATAACGTATTGTGAGCTATAAGTTATAGTCACAAGCGGGTTACCGGCAAGTGCAGTGCAGATAGTACATTAACATTTTTGGTGCAGATAGTTTGACTGACATTTTTCAAAGTGCATGGCATGACCGCAGTGATTTACATTTGATGACAATGAGAAATAATGAGTTCAAAGATTCAAAGGAAGGCTACTTGTCTATTTAGTCAGCTATATAACTAGGCCTATAGTATGTAGATATGTAATTTTTTTTAGATAGTGTGATTGCAGGGCTGGGGTGGCCGCTGGTCATGTGGTGAACAGACGAGATAATGGTCCAGAAGAATGATTGGCTTACCGCCTTTTATTAGTTTTGGGCACCAACCCCAACAGAGACAAGTCAACAAAACAATAAACGCAAATACAGGAACAAAAACTCCACATAAAAAGGGCATACAAAAGTCCACAATTGAAATTCAGGCACAAGCTCACAGCAGTCAGGAAAACCAGCCCTCTCATGCCTTGGAGCAATGCCCTTTTATCAAGCCCAATTATTCGGTAATGGGTAACAGCTGGGCTAACTGGAATGAGGCTCAACTGTCACTCTGCCTGTAAGTAGGGCCATGCTGCCCCCTGGTGGCCAGCACACCATTTTCCCTTTGTGGCACCTCAATAGCTATTATTGCTATCCCTATCACCATCTCGTTGGGTTTCTATTTGAACCGTATGCATGCTAAGATTAGATGATTGGACAGTTCTGTATCACAGCAGGTTGGATGCTTTGGAGTCGGAGACAAATAGGACAGGAAAACAAAGCCAGACTGAATAAAATTGAGGTAAAACATTGTTCTTTTAGACCATGTAACGCTGGCATATTTTTTAAAGATGACAAATATACTTGAGTAAAAGTAAAAATATGACTAATTAGCTGATTGAGCCGTGGTAACTGGTGGCAGTAAAAACATGCATACACACCGGCCCGCGAGGCCTGGAGTTGCCCACCCCTGCTCTACATCATATGGATAATTGTTGCAGCCCACAATGGAAATAGCCAGCACCTGATTGGTTAGACGTACTACGGTCCTTTGGTTTTGGCTCCACATTTTTAAACCAGAACAATGTGGCAGTCTGTTCATAAACTCTCTTATTCCACTGAAACAATCCAATAATGTTTCTGAAAATATTTGAGGTGAAAAATTGGTCATGCAGTTGCTGAATCTTGATTCATATTTGATCCGCAACATCTAGTTTGACAGTTTGATCAGAGTTATATTCAATATATATACATTCAATTATGCAAATGACTATGGACAAAACTCCTCCGCCCCTCCACCTCTCCCTCACTCACCACACTTACTCTTTAATTGTGTTCCAAGCAATTTTGGTAAGCCTAAGGTTTGGCCTACTAACTTTAAAAAAACATTTTTTCTCACCCTCATAATGGCTTCCTTGACTTTCATTGGCACACCTCTGAGTCTGGTCCTCATGTTGATAAATGCCAATAACAGACTCCAAAGGCAATCAAAAACCTAGAATATAAAATAAATAAGAATTTATTTAACACTTTTGCACAGATGCCTAGTGATAATGCCGCCGGCGGCAACATTATGCTCAACTGAGACATTTGTTGCCCCTGCAGCCAAACTATTAGTGGAAATCACAAACTCTGTGTTTTAACTTTATTGGTAGCGATTCGTGCTGAATACAGGTTCTAAATGTCACTACAAGCAACACCCAATCCTTTTTTTTTTGCATTTCTCCAAAGTTTCTTTGCATTTGTGGCATTTATTTTGACTTAAATTATGAAAATTAACAAATCTAAGTTTGTATTGTAAATGGTCTTGTTTCATTTAAGCCATTTACCAAGTTTCTGTGATGCTCACACCTGGAGTTATAAAAGCTTAAACAAAGCACCCCCGAAATAGGTTAGAATTGACCACATTTTCCATCTGCGCCAAGAGGTTAAAAAATAGCATTTAATAAAAGCTTGTGGAGTACAGAGCCAAATCAAGAAAAAAACATCTTTGTCCTAAACATTATGGAAAGCACTATATATATTTAATTTGGTTAGATTTTAGACAATGTTTAAACATTTCAAAATGTTCCTAAAATGTGGTATTATTTATTTCACTTTTTTGCAAACTGAACCATACCATCAGATATTTGTGGGAAACTGTCAGAAACTGAACAGTGTGCTCACAAAGGGATTTCATATGAATTTCATCTGAATGAAAAAGTTGCAGTTCAACATTTGGAAAGGTGCAGGGCTGGGTTTTCCCATGTATTATTATGTATTCAGTCTTATCAAAGATCCTAAATGTGACCCTGAATTGAAAGAGTCAGAAACAGCACATTAAGCTTTTTAATACTTTGCAGTATTTACAGAATTTCTATAACAGCAACCATTAAAAAGAGTCATCACTTTTGTTAACTTTTTAGTCTAGTATCATTACATGTATTACAGAATAAATGGCAAGTCTCTTTTCTACCTGGGAAGAAAGTTTTGGACAGATCAGGTGTAACTGTCCCAGTGTAATGAAAGTTTTTGCTACTTTGTCAGTCCATGCTAACCAAAATAGAACTGAGTTTGTGCACACATGCTCAGTGGAAGTAAGCCATATGTAATTAGAAAGCCAGCATGTTTTGTGCTCATCTTCTTTTGGAAATTGCTACTGTGTCCATATGTGTATCAAATTGCCCATTTTCAGAATCAGTTCCTAGATTGCTGAAATTAATTTGCGAGAGTTCTGTCGTATAAGGTTTACATCTGCCGTATTTCTAGATCAGGCCTTATTACCATTGTGTTTAATATCATCTGGCTTTCCTTTAAACTTCAGCATTCAGCATTAGCGTATGTTAGCTATTCTGTACATCATGTCACGGAGTACTCCTCAACGTTTCAAGTTAGCTATAGGTAGCTCTGATTACCATTACCTGCACTTTTACTTTTCTATTCAAACATCAGTGAAATAGAAAGAGCTGCCTAGTGTACTTATAACTTATCAAATATTTTGTTTGTATACAAGATATAAAATAAATGAACTATTATCCATGTGAAATATTCCAACACCTTGGTAATATCTTAAGTCATTGTTGTGACTAGTAGATATATACTTTATTGTCCCCGAAGGGAAATTTGTCTTGGACTCTGTGAGCTGGGACAAGCTGCCGTCTTAGAAATACACATACAATATTACAATGAATGAGAAGACAGAAGTGTTGCACATTTGCCCAACAGAAATGGATGGGGTTGCACATTTGCGCAACAGATACATCATAAGCAAAGTAGCATGTATGCATAACGATAAAACAAAACATTCATTCATACAGCAGTAAAACCAACCATAAATAAATAAATATATTGCACAATATTGCAGAGTCACAACCATAACTATATTGCACAGTACCTAAAATCACAACAAATCACTACTTATATATTGCACAGTACCCAAAATACCACAATAACTATCTTACAGCACCTGGTGTACCCAGACGGTCTCCCATCCAGGTACTAACCGGGCCTGACACTGCACAGCTTCCGAGATCCGACAAGATCGGGCGTATAAAGGGTGGAATGGTATAGCGAAATCAACAATAACTACTGGTATATTGCACAGTACCCAGAGACAACACAGCAACTATATTGCACAGTACCCATAAAACCCGTAAGTGAACATATATTGCACGACTCAAGCTGTAACCTTATTCAGTAATCTGATAGAAGTAGGTACAAATGAGTGTTTGAATCTGTTGAGTTTGCAGATGGGTACTCTGTAACGTTTGCCAGATGGTAAAAGAACATATTCAGAGTTGAGGATGTGGGCGGGGTCAGCTACAACTCTCTGTGCCAGTCTGAGGACAGACTCTTCATAAATGGACTGTAGAGAGGAGTTTCCAGTCCCCCCTATAACCTTCATAGCTGTCTGGACCAGACGGTTAAGTTTAGATTTAGATGGCACAGAGAGATTGCCGAACCACGCCGACATGCCAAACCTGATGATAGTAAAAGTTAAAACTGTTGATTAGTCAGGCTTTATGTGCTGAAGACTCTTCACAGTCTTTATAATCGATCATCAATGTACCTGCATAATTAGGTACATACAGTATATTGTTGAGACTCATCTAATATCTATTTTTCTGGTGGAATGTATCACATCTAAAAGCAAAGCCAATTTCATTTATGGACACTTGAAGAGAAGAAATCAATATCGTGGTGCTTGTATATTGTATTTACTTCCGACAATCATTATTCTACTTATAGTTCTACTGAAAATAGTTTATAATCCACTTTATTAGGCAGTTCGCTTTTGTGTCTGTTTTTAACACAAGTGCCAAGCATCTGTATCTTGACAATAAAGCTTTTAAAATTATTTGTCAGTCAATAGCATTTGATTTAGCTTAGCAACATGCTTCCTCTACACTTGGAAATGACATGTCTTGGATATATTCAAAGGTTTGTTGGTACATCATGCCACATCTAAATATATTGAAAAGAAAGTAAATCAGTGTGCTATTTCAAATTCAAAACATGGATATTTAAATACATGGCTACATGCAAAAAATTACTCATTATATGTAAAACATTTGAAGAAAAGGGTCAGTCAGCTTAGCATGCACTTCTCTGGGTAATATGAATGTAACGATAGCCAGAGAAGCCACCTTGCTAATCATCCGTTTTATTGAGACGTTACATTTCATTCACTTAATACACTGCCTGGCCAAAAAAAAAGTTGCACTCTAATATTTCTTTGAACCGCCTTTAGCTTTGATTACAGCGTGCATTGTTTCGACAACCTTATGCAACGTCGCAACATTTATTTCCATCCAGAGTTCATTTTTGGCCGAGATCGTGTATTAACGACGGGAGAGTCGAACCACTCTTCGTAAAGTATTCTCTAGCACATCCCAAAGACTTTCAATGGGGTTAAGGTCAGAACTCTGGTGGCCAATTCATGTGTGAAAATGATTCCTCATGCTCCCTGAACCACTCTTTCACAATTTGAGCCCGATGAATCTTGGCATTGTCGTTCTGGAATAACTGTAACACCCTCCGCCTCTTCCCAGTCCACTTCCCCATTGCCTCCCATTTCTTGTCACGTTATTATGTTTCCCTGTCTGTGTTGTGCAGGTGTTGCGTGGCATGGTTTTTCTAATTGTTTGCTCATTTCCCCAGCCTATCGCCTACATTTCCCGTTTGCATTCCTCACACTGCCAATTACTGTTTTATCACTCTCGCATACATTCTCACGCTGCACTCACTCATTCAATCATTTACCCCACTATATATTCCCTCTGTGTTTGTTGTCTCGTTGCCAGTTCGTTAGCTTGTTGCTGTGTTTGCCTCGTTCGTCTAAGCTTGTACTTGGTCTTGTACATTCCCTGTCTCGCGTTTTGTTAACCTGCATTCTGCTCACCCTCCAGCCTGCTGCTCCAGCCTCCATTCACCACTCCCTGTTTCCCGCTCCAGTTATCCCGCTGCTCTGCCCTACCCAGGACTCAGTCTCACCCAGCTCCCCTCTCCACTGCCTGCTCCCGCTCTGCTTCTCTGCCTGACCATTCCTCGATTCAGCCCCCTTGTCTTTGCTCATTAAATCGCTCTTCCTGAGCTTTTCCCTGGAATCTGTCTCTGAGTCATGCTTTTGGGTCCAGTCTCGAGTGTAACAGAACGAACTGGCTAAGCATGGACCCAGCCGACTTCAAGCAGGTTCACTATACCCTCGCCTGCCAGGGCGCCATAATTAGTCAGCATGGTCTCTGTGTTCAATTCTGATTGAATTGGGGCCGATGCCAATTTCGTTGGCTCCAAGTTCGTCAGCCGGCTCGGTATACCTACCGAGCGCCTCACCACTCCACTCAACACCTACGCCTTGGACGGCAGTCTCTTAGCCTGTGTCACTCACTCCACCGTTCCCCTTCAACTAGTTTTCTCCGGGAATCACAGAAAAACCATCCAACTCTACATCATCCACTCCTCCCAGTCCTCACTGGGCCTAGGCCAACCATGGCTCCATCTACACAACCCCCATCTCAATTGGGAAACCACTCAGATTCAAAGCTGGAGCCACAGATGTCACTCTGTTTGTCTCTGTTCCGCCCTACCTCCCTCAGGAGGTTCCTGTCCTTCCCTCAAGCTCCCCAACCTGACCTGTCCTCCGTTCCTAACTAATATCATGACCTTTCCAGAGTTTTCAGTAAATCACTTGCCCTGTCCCTACCCCCTCACAGACCTTACGACTGCGGTGTCGATCTTCTGCCTGGTGCCCCACTCCCGTCTGGTCGCCTCTACAACCTGTCCGGTGCTGAAAAAGCCGCCATTGAGAACTACATCCACGATTCCCTGGTCGCAAGTATTATTCGCCCATCCTCATCACCTATGGGGGCAGGGTTCTTTTTTGTATCTAAGAAAGATGGCTCCCTCCGCCCATGTATCGATTACCGTAGCCTCAACTCTAACAAATACCCCCTACCGCTGATTAACTTTGCTTTTGAGCCCCTTCACGGCACCACCATTTTTTACAAGCTGGACCTCCACAACGCCTACTACCTCGTGCGAATCCGGGAGGGGGACAAGTGGAAGACGGCATTTAACATCCCCCTCTGGCACTTTGAGTACCTGGTGGTCCCGTTCGGCCTTACCCAACGCCCCAGCGGTCTTCCAGGCCCTTGTCAACGACGTCCTCCGTGATCTCTTCAACCGGTCAGTTTTTGTGTACATTGATAACATTCTTATGTTCTCAAGAAATGCCTAAGACTATGTGAAACATGTCCGTCAAGTCTTCCAGAGGCTTCTGGAGAATAAATTGTTTGTGAAAGCTGAGAAGTGCAATTTTCACATGTCCTCTGTTCCCTTCCTGGGTTTCATTGTCAAGGAGGGAAGGATCCTGACAAGATCAAAGCCATTGCCGAGTGGCCCCGTCCGGTCTCCCGCAAGCACCTCTAACAGTTCCTGGGGTTCGCAAACTTTTACCGGCAGTTCATCCGCGGGTACAGCCAGGTAGCTGCCCCCCTCACTAACCTGACCTCCACCTCTGTCCTCTTCTCCTGGTCCCCAGAAGCCAAAAAGGCCTTTGCCAACCTCAAGACCCAGTTTTTCACTGCCCCCATCCTCTGTCACCCTGACACCACCCGCCAGTTCATTGTGGAGGTCGACGCCTCCGACACCGGAGTTGGCGCCGTCCTCTCCCAATGCTCTGCCCAGGACCACAAGATCCATCCGTGTGTGTACTTCTCCCGCCGGCTCACCCCAGTCCAGCAGAACTACGATGTGGGAGATCGGGACCTACTGAGCATCAAGTTGGCGCTGGAGGAGTGGCGCCACTGGCTGGAGGGGATGGAGGAACCATTCACCATGCTGACTGACCACCTCAACCTCGAATATATCCAATCGTTTGAATTCCCGCCAAGCACAAGCAGTCTTTGTTTTTTGCCAGATAACATTTTGTCATTACTTTCAGACCCGGTTCCAAAAACGTCAACAAAAAAAAATGCCCTGTCCTGTATCCACTCCCCCCACACCAGACCTGTTGCCCCCGACCCATCATCCCCCACTCCTGTGTGGTGGTTGCGGTTTCCTGGGTGATCGAGAGGACAGTGAGGGCCGCCCAGGCTTTCCACCCGGACCCCCGCTTGTCCCTGACCCCATCCGCTCCCAGGTTCTCCAGTGGCACACCTCACACCTGTCCTGCCATCCTGGAGTCCAGAGGACTTCTGGTGGCCTACTTTAGAGGGGGATACCCATGAGTTTGTCTTCGCCTATCCCGTCTGCGCCAGGAGCAAGGCCTCCCACCAACCCCCGCTGGCCTCCTCCGCCCTCTACCCATCCCGGGCCGTCCTTGGAGTCACGTGGGGGTAGACTTTGTCATGGGTCTATACAGGCAGTGTATACAGAGTGAATTACAAAAGTGGAGAACATTAGTGCTCTCAGGAATACAAAAGTTAAATATCACCAAAAAGATGCAAAAGGCCCATTTATAATTAATGTAAAGTTAGCTGAGCAAACCAAAAATGAGCACTGTAAACAAAAGTAAATGCCACGAAACTGCTAATCTATCGTTACAGCTATATTAAGCCTTTAAATTCACCATAAAAAAGGATAGTTAAGATCAGGGAAGCTATTTGTGGTGTGTGGGGCACACACCCACAGACACACACATATACACAAACATGCACACACACACTAATGTTCAGCTGGGTACTTTTTGAATCTGCTTTCCCCATCCAGAGAATCAAATTTAAATTCCCTGATCTTTAGGCTTATTTTAGCATATGTGACTTTGGATAACAATGTCTGCTACATTTCATTATTCTAATATAATGCCTACATTTCAGAATCATACAACAGGAAATTCTGTGTTAAAACAAGACAGTGCCAGAACATGCAACTCTTAATGGAAAGATAGTGGATTCTGTAAGGGATACAAATTGACTGTCCTTAGGCTACATTTCAGATTTTACTTGATAGAAAATTCTGAAATAAAAACCATGTCAAGCTAACGCTGTGAGTATATGAACCTTTGCCCTTTAAGATGGAAAGATTGCTTTCCTGCCACACATGAGAGGTACAATGGTAGGAAACTGAAGATAAAAAATGGTATAACACAAACTTGCTATGCAGAAAAGTAGCATGTTATCTGACAAGGTAGCACATTTGGATTTCTTTACATGTCAGATTTAGCTAAGTACCTAATTTTATTGTGCTAATTAGCAAATCCAGGTGGTTGGAACAAAATACTGGTGAAAATACTTCTGAATTTGTACTTTCCACTTGTGGTACTAAGTGGTAGTCACTGAACTACAACAATGACTTTTAACCCCTTTGCACAGATGGAAAGTTTGGTCAATTCTCACCTATTTTGGGGGTGCTCTGTTTAAGGCTTTATAACACCAGGTGTGAGCATCACAGAAACGTGGTAAATAGATGAAACAAGACCGGTGTGCCATTTACAATACGAACGTATATTTGTTTATTTTCATAATTTAAGTCAAAATAAAGTGCCACAAATGCAAATAAACTTTGAAAAAATGCAAACAAAATAGTTTGCAATGAAATACTGAGAGCTACATAAGTGAAACAGGTAACTCTGATTTCCTGTATCATAAACTCCATGTCCACAAATGTGCAAAATCTGAGATTGATATGCAGAACTACTAAAGATCTATGATGCAAAATATAGGTGTAGCCTGTTGTCCATTAGTGTCTCCAAATCTATCCAAATGGCTAAATTGTGCACTGCTCTAATAAAAAATAAAAAAATCATATATTTAACTACAAATCAACCGTTTTGGCTCATAAAACTCATTTTTGCATAATTTTAAAGTGGGAATTACTATCTTTTCAACAGTATAGGAGGGTTACCTTAATCCAATGTTATAATATATAAAAAATATCCTATTAAAACTATGTTAATGGCCAAAACATAATTCACATTTGCTGTTCAGGAAAAAAAAATATTTGATAGCCTAATTAGGCTGTGAATAAAATAAACTACATCATCAGCTGAATGCTGACCATTAAGGCTACATAGCAAGATTGTATCGCCCTTCAGTTCTGTGAGGGCATGCCATGGGTGTAATGAAGGTTGCCAGTGGTATCTGGAGGAGGGGGACAGGGTGGGTTGAAAAATTCACCTTGCAGTCAGACTGAATTGGAATTACGTGTTGTAGGCTAATATAAAAATGTAATTGTAAATATTTATTTCATTTGAACTATTAGGTCTCCCCAGTAGGCCTAATATAGCCTACACTTTATATTAACGTTATGCATATTGCTATTTGTTCTATTCAAATTAAACCATTGTCACCCATCAGTAATGTCAGGAAGCAGTGATACAAATTGCTCACGCAGTTGCTCCAAATGTAGCTGTCGTGTGCGCTCCCATTTAGTCCCAGGGCATCACACACAACTTGTAGGCGGTGTTTAATGAGTGTTAGGCTACTTTTCTACACAGAAAAGTGTGTTAGTTCTCAGTTGATGCCCTGGTGGGATTTTGAGACCCATTAATTGCACCAAGGAGTTTTGGGAGACCACGCAGTGCGTAAACGTCTCCTTTCACTTGACTTCTGTGTTGCGGGCTGAATTAAATCAGTAGGCTATTTCCAATGTGTAGTGCTGCCGTCACTTTACGGACAAATTGGACTTTTCCATTGGACATAACATTGTCCGATGTCCGACAACCCCGATAAAGCTGCCGGGTGCCAGGAAGCGCAGAGCTGTCACTATTTGAAGCGATACAGGTAGGGCCATGCTCTGTTACATGTTAGTCTATGGCCTTAGGACGCGTAATATTACATCCCTTACAAAAAATAAGTTTATTAAAGAAGGCCTATGTCTTTACATTTTTTCTGAACTAAATCCCAGACAGTGTAGGCTACTTAAAGTGCACTTTCATTTTACTTTGCAGAAGTAAATTCAGATCACGGTTTCAAAAAGGCTACTTCAAGTCTATCAATTCATCATAGTAGCCTACAAGTTTAGAAGTAGTTCATAAATGGTAGGAGCCTATATTTAACATTTAGTTCCAGGAAATATATAAATACTGGAAATACTTTAAATGCATTGGCCTATTTCGTTTTATAAAGTTGTCTACGTAAACTATAGTGTACTTTAAAATAAAGTTGATGTAGCTACTTAACTTTTATGTAGGCTACTACTTTTTAAGGGATATCTTTCTAGCAACTAATCTCTGTAAAGAGTATTAATCTAAATGGTGGAAGTGGAAGAAGATTCTTTCTGGAGCGTGTCTCCGCACAAAGGAAACGCTATGTTTGCGAGGAAAGAATTGTATGTGCGAGTGACCTATAGTTGTCGCACTTTTATTTGCGATTTGCGAGCGATGCATTTTGGTGAAATGCGTTTTGACAAGAAATTGCAATGAGTGGAAATCCTCGCAAATCGCTTTCGTGAAACGAGCCCCTGGTCACTAGGCATCTGCGCAAAGGGGTTAACGCAAGCAACTTAGAATGTACATTCGCTCACCAAGGCGTAACAGTTGTTTCCTGTTATTTTTGCAAGTTTTTTAAAACTAATTTACTAACTTGTCAGCAAGGCAAGAGAAACTCCTCACGTGCTTATGTCAGATATTTTGCGGCCTCCCTTGTGAAAGAGAATTGAGAAATGGTCCCTGGGTTGGTGAACAGGGCAGTTGCGGACAAATGTATGGCGATTTGCGGTGTCCTGGGACCTGCAGGCGACAGTAATAACAAAACAAGAAGACAACATTACTTCCGGGTTTGGCGAAAAAGTGGCGGCAGGGTACTGCAGAGCTGATCGGTGCGGACGGAGCCAAGGCGAACCGGGGTTGTTGTGGAGCTTCTGTTGGGGGAGACATGCCTCCCACAGACCGTAAGGAACGTGCTTTCGCTGTCCCGGATTGTGTGTGTGTATGGGTTCAGGCCCGGTACGAGTGGCAACTGAGCGGTGGTGGTGTTCCTCTCCCCCTACCTAGAGTCGGTGTTCCACAGAACGGACCGGGAAAGGGTTAGGGCATGGAGTTTGCAGCCTTTTTTTCCATTACACTTTTTGGGAGTGTATCAGAACAGAAGATACCATAGTTACCAAGATACCATGATACATTTTAAGTGCATTTCACATACTGTAGTGTAAGCGTTAATAGATGACTCAGTCATGTTTTATGTTTGATTTACCCTGAAGCTAGAACGTTTGCCAGCATTTTCCTGATTATGGAATATTATTTTATTGGAATCACGTTGTACATAATATACACTGTATAGTGTATTATTTGTCTGGGCAATACATGTCCCTCAGGGAATGGAACATACTCATTCAAATGTACTGTGCATATGTGATATGTGAGTAAATGATGCAAAAGTGAGTTTTATTAGCCAAAAGAGTTGATTTGTAGTTAAATATACATATAATAATTTTATGATTTACAGCAGTGCACAATTTAGCCATTTTGGTTACATTTGGAGATGCTAAGGGACAGCAGGATACACTGCCTATATTTTGCATCATAGATCTGTAGTTCTGCATATCACCCTCAGATTTTGCACACTTGTAGACACTGAGTTTATGATCCAGGAAATGTATAGTTTTCCCTGTTTCATGTATGTAACTCTCATTTCTCATTGCAGCAAGTTTGGTAGATGATGTTGGAATATTTTAATGATTTAAAACATCATTCATGTATTTTCATTGAGCTAATGTTTGAAGGCAGGAGTCTTCATATAGCCATCAATGAAAATGTTAAATTTGTTCAATCATGTGACTCATGAATATGAATTTTAGATCTTGATCCAGAAATTGAGTTCACTAACGTTTTGGAATTTGGTAAAAACCTGTCTAGGACTGTAGACAGTATATCAGCATTGTAAAAAAAACAATTAAAAAAAAAAAACAGGAGAAACCACTACAGCAAACCTTCTGGGTTCTTGAGGCAAATGTGCTCTTTGTGAGAAAGGAGAGCTAGTGATATTGGTTTCAGGTCCTTTGGTTAAATGGAGTAGCTGTGATCATTTTAAGATTGCAATTTCAATTACCTGGTAGAGTATAATTTGCCAGAATTGGTTGGTAATCATTTGGAGTACCCCTCTATCAATGTGCTAATTTTCCTAAAAACAGAGCAGGTTGTTTTGTCAGAACTGGAAAGAGTGGTGGAAGAATAATAATAAAAAAACAAATGCAAATACAATTATGCACCAAAGCACCTGCAGTGCTTGACCCCCTAATTAAATTGTCTTCTCCCAACAGACATTTTGCAGACAAATATGATTTTAATAATAAAGGTTTTACACTTTTAAAGTCAATTTTCCACAATTCTTTTGTAAATTAACAGTCTGTGATCTCTTATCCTTGAGGTTTGTGAAGCTAATAATGCCAATTATTAAACCAACACCTTCTTCGCAGATCCATTTCATCAAGAAATTAAATTGCATTACATATTTTATGACCAGAGCACATTAGTTCAAGTGCACATAACTTTTTTCTTTTATATATGCAATGCACAGGATATTGTTTATTAATAAAACTGATAATACGAGAGAACATGACCAGGACGTGGAAGCTTTCAGATTTCTAAGCCCTATAGAAAATGATAGGTACATTTTCCAATGACCTTTTCAATCTAAATACATTGTGGTTTGTGATTAAGTTGGCACAGCGATTTTATTTCTCATGCTATTTTAAAAATTAATTTCAGCCACTGAATTCAAAAGGAATACATTTGCTTAAACTTGTTTATTGAGGTTAAAAAGAAAGTGCATCATGATTTTCAACTAAATAGTGGCCTGGCACAGAATTGAAAACCTTCTTACCATTGTTTGGCCCAACTTTTGCCACCAAAGGGTTCAAACTCTTGGCCGCAATCAGCCGGGAGACTGGAACCGCCAGCAAGGAGCCATTTCATCTGACGTTTGGAGAACACCATCAAAAATGAAATGTTTAAAGTTTTTGTAAAGTTTGTTAACGGACACAATCATACACTGATTAACATTACGGGGGTCAATTTACTAAAGGTGGGTGTGTACAAAATCACGTATAAAACTATTACCACCCACAAAAAATAAAAATCCACAGAATAGTAACAAAACAGACAGAGGTCGAAACCGGGAAGGCATGGCAGAGGTACAAAAACAGTCCAGAAATTAGGGTCGCGATAACACGGGCAGAAGTAAAAAACCGGGAAATCAATAAGGCACGAAAAATAAACCAAAATAACAGACGAGGAACAAACACAAACACTAATTGAAACTCGAAACAAAAACTCAGGGAACAAACAGATACTCAGAAAACTCAAACTCAACATGCAAATAACAACGATGCTATAAAGGTTGAGAAACTCGCAACAAAAGACTGAATGTACAAGGTATAAATACACTGAGCGAAACAGGAAACAATGAAGATCAGGTGTGAGGAACCGGGAAGGGCAATTGACAAACAGGTGCACGTAATGAAACGATGAGGAAAGCAATAATAAAATAATAAGGGAACACGCAATACACGGAACTGATTCACACAACACAGACTTGAACATGTACTGGGCAAGTGAATATAATAAGAGAATGGAAAGAGGAAACGAGAGTCAGCTGTAGATAATAGAGAAACCAAAGAAAGATAATTAGTGATACAACAGGCAGAACGAGAGACAGCTGTAGTGAGGAGAGACATTAGTAAATTAATAGATTAGTAGAAAGCCCTGATTCTATGGCTGTAGTGATTGTATTCACTAATTTTGGAGACAAAGAGGAAACGAGTAGGAAAATCACATCCAGCCTGCACATGAAAAAACAAACGAGGTAAAAAGAAAGACATGCCATGGGACGAGGGGAATGGGGAAAACACGGAGAACGAGGTGGAAAAGGGAAACAGCAGACGTACCATTATAATGGACAAAAAAAATTGTTTATTTATTGTTTAGACCCATAGATATGTATCCCTCTATAATGATGAAAATATAGTAATTCCCACTTGAAAATGATGCAAAAGTGAGTTTTATGAGCCAAAACAGTTGATTTGTAGTTAAATATATCATTATTTTATGATTTACAGCAGTGCAGAATTTAGCCATTTTGAATGCATTTGGAGACACTAAAGAACAGCAGGATACACTGCCTAGTAGTAGTAGTTCCGCATATCACCCTCAGATTTTGCACATTTGTGGGCACAGATTATGTGAAATGTAGTTTTACCTGTTTCACATGGCATCTGCACGAAGGGGTTAAAATGGAAAGATACATGGATTTTTCATTTTTGCAGGTTAGCCAGAATGAATATGCAAAATTGGGCATCCTAGCATTATTTCATGAAAAATACACAAAAAGAGATGTGGATACATACATGAACAATAACAATAAGTATATATTTTTTATCATGAAGCATGTTACAGAATACAAGAGTTACATGTATTTGAATCAAACAAGAAATACAACATCTATTATAACAAACAGTGAATAACAAAGCAAATAAAAACTTTGTCAAAATAAAACCCATGATCACATGGAAGTGTGATTTTACGTGACACTAACGGCACAAGTAGTGCTAGTATAGTTAAGTATAGTTAAGAGCATTTCATGACAAACATATATAACTCCCGACATCCAGTAAAACAGTTTGTAGTGACCCACCAGCTTGTTCAGTGTAATAGCAGCCTATACCTGCGCTGTAAAAAATACCATAAAAAATGGCAGCAATGTTGCCAATGAAAATTTAATGAAGGGGGAAACGTTATGAATTCATTTATTTAGCTGTATAAATCATGTTATTTAGCTGTATAAATTCTGTTATTTTAAAAATATTTTTTATGCGATGACTATTAAATAATGAGTTATTGCTGTTATAAGTTACAAGTTATTGCGGAGTTATAAGTTCTTGCACGTCACCCCCCTGCTGAGATCACTCCACTGGCTGCTGGTCACGGCCAGGATCAGGTTCAAAGTTATGACCCTGGCCTACACTGCAGCCAAAAGGTAGGGCCCCTCCTATCTACAGGACTTAATCCGGCACTACACTCCTGCTCGACCACTTCACTCTGCTGCTGCAGGGCGACTTGCACTTCTCTCTCTCCGTGTTAACGGCTCTCGCTCGTCCCGACTGCAGAGCTTTTCCACTCTAGCTCCCCAGTGGTGGAACGAACTCCCCATTCCGCTGCGCTCAGCTCACACTGTTTATTTTCCGTCGTGGTCTGAAGACGCACCTCAACTAAACTACCTATCTAGGACCAATTCTATAGTACTTGCTTCTTGGTTTTTATTTATTTATTTAGCTTGTTTTAACTTTTAAGTTCTTTAACTTTTTTTTTTTGCTATGTTATAGTTCAGAATGTATAGCTGAATGTGTGTACTATATTCTGTGTTCATTACTAGGGATAGCTCCTACGTTATGAGAAAGTTGTGCTTTGTCTGACCTGCTTTGTAGTCGCGTCAATGACCTTCAATAGGCACTTATTGTACGCGTCTGCCACATAATTGTTATGTAATTTAAATTCTATGCCACTTTGACAGTGTATTGAAAGAAAAACAGTGTACTGTGAAAAAACTGTATTTTTAAAATAAAATCTTTGTAAAAAGTTTTCAAACTTGTTAAATGGCAATAACTCATGCTTTAACAGTCATTCCCTAAAATAACAGGATTATAATTTATTTTCCCATTCATTAAATGGTTTTTCACTGGCAACATATCTGCCAGTCTATTCAATGTTTTCTTAGGATATATTTCTTTAAAGTGTAACCATTCGCAAAAGCTCTCATTTAAATATGGTTGTTTGCAGCTGGAGTCTTTTACATAAAGACTCATAGTTGATCACCTGTGACAGGTTGAACCGGGCTAATCTCGTGCCCAAATCCGAACCAGGTTTTCCTTGGATCCACCACTCTCCAAACAGTACGCCAGACAGTAATTGAGGTAAAAATTATCTTTCTTTTCTACAATTTATAAAAACCAATGAATCACGATATCACACACAACTGACAGAAGCTATGCCCATCTGTGGGTTCCTTTCCCCCCCATTCTCTCTCTCTCCACACTGCTGGACAAGCAGACTCCACCCACAGGTAAGCGTGCCTTTCCCACACACCACATACCAGCACACACACCACTGATAGCCACACAGTGCTCGTAATAGGCATTTTAGGCGATAGCAGATGGGCATACACACACACTCGTGATCACCCTCAATAGCCGGGGCTGCCGGCCGCCCGGCCCCACAATACTTCACAAGGGGAAAGCTCACATACAAACAAACACAGCGGTATACACTCACACAGTAACAAAACTTGCTAACATCCCACGCCACAAACAAATAACATGCAACACATAAAAGAATATCTGTTGTGGAGTCCTACCAATGGCGCCACTCTGGGAGGACTGCCACACAAATTTTTTTTAAATAAGCTCAAAAAATGTCCACACACATGGACAGCTTGTGCTGTCCTTATTGGTCGCTAACGAGGATTCCCACTGTCCACTACTCGGGTGAATCCAGGGACCCAGGCCTTCACTACGCCCCGTCGCTCTCACCAGGCTGGATGCGGGACACCGACTCTGACAGGGAAGACAGAACACACCCGCTGCCGCTCAGTTCCCCGCTCGCTCCAGTCTGAGACCCACACATATGCTGCTGCTGCATATACGGCGAATACACATTTCTTACGGTCTGAGGGAAGTCAGTTCCCCCAGCAACAGCTCATTGCCATATCTCCCAGCACACTGGCTCCGTCACACTCATCAGCTCTGCAGTTCGCTGTCGTTGCTATCCGCCAGTTCCGGGTCTAACGCCGCTGTTATGGTCCTTGTTTTCACAGGCGCCTCAGATTGTGTTCAGCTGCCTGCCTCATTCAGGTAAGTTTCTTCGCTGTACACAACACAACACATTCACACTCATACAAAAAAAACATAATCAAACTAATAATAAAATTTAAAAGAAAAAAAAGAAAACACCGCCTCACACAAGCGCCCAGAGAAACACACACGCTCTCTCGCCCCTTCCATCAGTCCTCTCTTTTTACCCCACATGAGCTGCATTATATCCCCTCAGGGAACCCAGCCCCAGCGTTCCCTTCCAATCACCCAATCCCAATGAGTACCTACACTCATCCAAGCACTCACTCTTCCAATCAACCAATCATTTAATCAATCATTCAACCTGGCTTTGTAATGATCTTGTTTTCTACTATGATATCCACTACCATTCCCTCCTCAATAAGGGAGACCACAAACATGCTACATTTCCCCCCCACTATGACGTTAGTCGTCACGACTAACACTCCACAATTTACCGGGGCGGGGGCCATCTCCTCGTCCCCTGGCCTTCCGGCTCAACAGGGGGTGCATCGATATTTACCTCTTCTGCCGGTTGCTCTACAGGGGCATCAGGCACCTCCTCTTCCCGTAGGACCACCGGCCGTCTCACTGGTTCTTCGCCCCATTCTTCCACCGGGCACGGCCGCAGATGGTTCTGGTGGATGGTCCTCATGGGTCCGCCACCCTCCGGCCGGATCTCGAATATGGGGAACCCTGGACGTAGTTACCGGACAATGATGTAAGGCCGAGGTTGCCACTGAGGGGCCAGCTTATCCAACTCCCGCCGCCGGAAGTTCCTTAGGAGAACCCTCTCTCCCGTCACCAGAGGGGAGGTCCCTGGCCCGGCAATCATAGCATTGTTTGTCTCGGAGCTGCTGCTTGACGGCTTCAGCTGCCACCTGCTTGTAAGCACGGGTTAAACGGTAATGATGGATTTTTACCCACTCCAAGTCCCAATGCTCCTCCATCACAGGCACCCAGGCCCTCATATCCACCGGCAGCCGGGCGTGCCTCCCCGTCAGGACATAATGAGGGGTGAAACCCATGCTGCCATTCACCGAGTTGTTGTTGCAGCAGCAGCTCTGGGACAGCGGTGTTGCTCCTCCTCCCTCAGGGACCCCCAAGAGAGACAACAGCGTATGGTTAAAATGCTCACAAGCCCCGTTGCCCTGTGGATGGTACGGCATGGATTGGTACACCCATACACCTCACAGAGCGCCACGACCAAGGAGGATACTTCACCTCCCTCCGAAAGAACTGGCACTTTTGGGGCTGCAGCTTCAATCCGTGCTGGGCCAAACATTGGAACACCCCTTCCAGATGCTCTAGGTGGGTCTGGAAGTCAGGAGAATACACTATAATGTCGTCAATGATTCGTTCACCTGATCTCCCAGGCACCGCTGCATCAGCCACTGGGGCATTCCTGAACCCGAACGGTATTCGGTTTAACTGGTAAAGGCCCATAGAAGTGGCAAAGGCCATCTTCTCACAGTCCGCAGGGTCGACCTCCGCCTGCCAGTAGCCACTGGCCTGATCCAGGGTGGAATACCACTCTGCCCGTTTCAGGCCCGTCAACGACTCCTCAGTCCTGGGCAGAGGGTAGGCGTCCCAGTGAGTCACCGCGTTCAATCGCCGGTAGTCCACGCAGAAGTGCCACGCCCCGTCTTTTTTCCTCACGAGGACCACCACCGCGGCCTATGAGCTGGCACTCTCAGCAATCACCCCGCTCTCTAGCATCTCCTGCAGCAGGGACCGTAACTCAGAGGGACAGGGCGATAAAAAAAAACGAAGGGACAGGGCGATACTTTTTGCGACTAGGGGGAGCCTCTCCTGTAGGGATGTTATGAGAACAGCGTCGGTCTTACCAAAGTCTTCCTCATGAGCTGAAAACACCCCAGCCCACCACCAAATCAGCTCCCGAAACCGTTGTTGTTAGTCAGGTGTCAGCCCCTCGGCCTCTGGCAGGTCTAATGGGCGCTCAACCCCGTCCAGACATCGATGACCACTTCTCTGGGGGCCACCTTGCACCTGTGAGGGGTGTCCTTCAGCCAAGCCCCCGCCACTTACTTGGGCGCAGCGCATCACCTCAGAGCGGGCCGGTACATGGACGGGATCTTGCCGGGTCAGACGGACGCTGCCTAGCTGCTCCGGGATGGGGGACCGGTTCTGGAGTCAGTAGAAGACCGCAAACGCCCGTTCCCACTCACGTCGTGCTCTCCCCTGCTGACTGGCCACAAATGTCAGTGCCCCCGGCTGCACCCCCCGCATCACTTCCCCCCCCAACAGTGCTGGATAAGGACATCCACTTTGAATTGATATTACTAAAACAATATATTCTATCACTGTAATAAAGTATTTGTTTCTCAAGGAAATGTCTAAAATCACATAAACTGTTTAATTATTTGTCCGTTTTCATCCTATTGTTTTAGACTATATTTAAAGCTACATTAACTAGGCTAATGTTTT
This sequence comes from Ilyophis sp. 1 JC-2022, assembly GCA_022702515.1. NCBI lineage: Eukaryota > Metazoa > Chordata > Actinopteri > Anguilliformes > Synaphobranchidae > Ilyophis > Ilyophis sp. 1 JC-2022. The sequence goes on along the minus strand of CM040406.1, from coordinate 19,364,486 downwards.
CAGCATTAATGCTTTATTTATTTATTTATTTATTATTATTATTTTTTTTTTAAATCGGCATTAATATGGCATCAAAAATTCATATCACGTACTAGAATGAGATCACCCATTGTCTAAATTTATTAACGCCACACTGTAACGTGGCTGCTTCCTCAAAATCATACATTGTAAGCAAGACTCCTGCTATTGTATTTAGCGCTGGGAGCTATGGGGTAAGCATATATGAATAAGTATATAGTGTTATGGTATAATCCACAGTGGAAGCATATAGTGTTGCAAACTTTATTTGTTCTCATTGTAGGAAACCCAGTTCAGCACCTGATCTTAGCATGCCGATAAGTTTTTCTACAACTTTTTCAGACATGGGAAGATCGTGGTTAGGAGGGGGAATTATCTGCAAGTGTAGTAGGCCTAAGTGTATTTGACTGAATATTTCTTGAAATTAAGACATTTTTTTAGACAACTCATATTTTGAAAGTGCTTGATTTATTTTTTGTTCATATATGTTACAAATATTTCAAATGAGGAAACGATATGAGATTAGATAGGGTAACGTTACAGTAGCCTATTATTTATGATCTGTCACAATAGTTGCGTTATGCTATTGATAACCTATCTGCCTATCGTAGCTCATACCGTAGGCAGCAACACAGCAAAAATAATGTAAAGCCAATTCAAGCCAAATATTACATTGTCCAAAAGAAGCATTGCTTTTGATGCGTTTGTCACACATCCTTCGTTTTCCCCAGTTGAGTTATTAGCTAGGTAGCCTACAATGAGAATGAATGCATGTATTCCTACCTTGGCGTAAGTGCTGTACATATGCCCATAGTTGACAATGCGGGCATAGTTTGGACAGGTCCCGATCGTCTCCACGTTTTTCACGGAGGCTCTGGATTGCCGTCAAATAATTTGTCCGATTCCTCGACGACCCACGAGACATCGCTCAAATCGGAGACATCCCCTCCATCAGACTCCTTGTTATTCACATCATTTAGCAATACTAATGCCTCGTCCGCATTCATAAATCTTTTTCTTCTGTCCATGTTGTCGATATGTTGTATTTTATTTTGGGATGGCATGTATTCCATCCGCCAAGTTACAGCTTGGTGGGGCATGCGGCATACCTATACAGCCCCAAGAGTTTGTCACTTTTCAAGGTTTCCTACAGAAATTACTACAATGGCCACATACACTCAGCCCTTAAAAACATTAACTTCTGTATTTTCTGACCTCGTGTAACCACACAGCATTCAGATAAAACAAAGCCCCAAACTTGGGTTATTTTGCCATTTTTCTCCTTCTGCTTCTTATTCTTTCCATTTTCCTGTCGATTTAGTCATCACAAATGTTCCTTGCCCACAAATAATAATTATCCCCATTGGATAACAACATCTGATCACCCAATAATGACATCTCATCAACCAATAACAAAGTGTTATCAAAGTCTTAGACTATACACAGCCACGATGAACAATGTGCATTACGTAATGCTTTTTTATATCCACATAAGGATGTGAATGGTTTTGGATTTATAAGGAAGTGCACATGTGATGCTACTTCAGCCAATAGAACATGCCATTGTCATCATCGCCATCTTTGTTTCGGGCAGCAGCTAGCTCATTTTAATTAAAAAAAATAAAACTATTGCTTTTACACCTGAATAATCTTTGTAGAAAGCTATTTTTTTAAAGTATATACATTTCTGAGAAGCAGAAGCGATATCGTGAGATTCTCTCGTTAGAATATTCCGAGCAACTACAGATTACCTATAGCCTACCTACAAAAGAAAGCAAGAAAAAAATTAAAACAATGACCAAGCTATAGCCTACTCAATTCCCTTTAGAAAACAATGCGTCTTAATGTCCGACCTGCACTGCGCACAACAATGATATTAATTGACGACTGAGTGACTATCCAACTGATGCACGACATGCTTCTGTCTGTTAAGTAGGCTACGCTATAGCCAATTATGACAAGTAAACAGTAATTTTGGAGAATTTTTTTTTCTTTTTTTGGTGTTTTCTAAACCGAAAGTGCATCAGGTACTGTATATAGTACAGTAAGCAAGGGAGAATGCGGAGGTCAAGCTGATAGTCAAACAATGGCACCCCCGGCCGTTGTCGGCACTGGAAAAAACGGCGCCGGGTTACTGGCAGTGGTGTCGGCTGGCCATACCGCCCGTCCAGCTCCTCCCATACGGCATCGACGGCCCGCCGTTCCCCCAGCAACCGCACTTCCCTCTGTGCTGTTCCCTCCAGGGCCCCCATAACGAAGTCCATCTGCTGATCTTCTGTCAGCGCCTGCACCCTGAGCATAGCCTGTACCTGCGCCTTCCATTCTCTGAATTTCACAGTCCCCTCTCCCCCATTAAAATTAGGTACCTATTGAGCACACAAATTAAGGGAACGCAAAACCGGTACCACTGGCAGGACCAGGCTCCTGAGGGGCCACCACACCTTGCCCTTCCATACCACTTAGTATACTGTTGGAGAGTGTATAAAGGTGGAGAGTGTATAAAGGTGGATCTTGCCGACTACGCCAAAATTTTGTCACGGGTTGAACCGAGCTAATCTTGTGCCCGAATCCGGACCAGGTTTTCCTTGGATCCACCACTCTCCAAACAGTACGCCAGACAGTAATAGTTTTTTTTCTACAATTCATAAAAACCAATGAATCACGATATCACACACATACAACTGACAGAAGCTATGCTCGTCTGTGGGTTCTTTTCACCCACAGTCTCTCTCTCTCCACACTGCTGAACAAGCCGACCCCACCCGCAGGTAAGTGTGCCTTCCCCACACACCACACACTGGCACACACCACTCGTAGCCACAGTGCTAGTAATAGGTATTTTAGGCGATAACAGATGGGCATACACACACACTCGTGATCACCCTCAATAGCCCACCTCGGGGGCTGCCAGCCGCCCAGCCCCACAATACTTCACAAGGGAAAAGCCCACACACAAACAAACGGCGGTATACACTCACAGTAAAAAAACTCGCCAACATCCCACACCACAAACAAATAACATACAATACACAAAATAATATATGTTGTGGAGTCAAACAATGTTGACACACGGACACCTTGTGCTGTCCTTAGTGGTCGCCAATGAGGATTCCCACTGTCAACTACTCGGGCAAATTCCGGGACCCAGGCCTTCACGACGCCCCGTCACCCTCGTCGCTCTCACAGGGCTGGATGTGGGACACCGACTCTGACAGGGAAGACACACCCGCTGCCGCTCAGTTCCCCACTTGCTCTGGTCTGAGACCCACACACACGCTGCTGTATTTATGGCGAAAACACGTTCCTTACGGTCTGCGGGAAGTCTGTTCCCCTAGCAACAACTCATCGCCGTATCTCTCGGCACACTGGCTCCATCACACTGATCAGCTCTGCAGTTCGCCGTCGTTGCTATCCACCAGTTCCGCTTTTATAGTTCTTGTTTTCACAGGCGCCTCAGATTGTGTTCAGCTGCCTGTCTCGTTCAGGTAAGTTCTCGTCGTATATGTATAAGGGGGTTTGTAACGAGGGCCAGACGCGACAGACGGGGATCAGCAAGTCTCTACGGAGTAGAGACCAATAGATGGAGGATCTCCGTAACAGGATAGGAGAAATGGGAAAAAGAAAACAGGACTCCTACTCTCACTATAAGAGAGCGTCTAAGACGGAGTGGAAAACGGGAAAGAAATGAAAGCCACCCGAGAACTAGAGCGAACTGACTAGAAGGTCAGAGAGAAATAGAAAAGAGGAGAATTCACCTCCAACTCTCACTATAAGAGAGGGGAGTAAAGCAGGTGAATAGAAAAACGAAGGACAAACAATAGCGACCCAAAATATGGGCGAAAGACCTCGTAGGCTCGAAGGAGAGAGAAAAGAAATAGAGATAGAATCTCTCACTCTCAATATAAGAAACTACAAAATGCGGTAGTAAGGAAAAACTGTCTCAAAGAGAACAGAGGAAACCCACACAAGAAAACCGCCAACACAAACGAGTAGAACAAAAGTAATTTGAAGTACTAGATCATTTCTAAAGGCAAAGTTCCACGTTACTCCAAAAATACAATGAAGTAAAGAGGCCACCTTTTCCTATACCGGCTTTGTGTCAAATACCGGACAACATGGAAGCACAGAGACGGGTCAAATACCAGACATGGAAGCACAGAGAAAGGAAGACGCAGCATATAAATAACTGGCGGAAAAGCCGAACAGGTGAATTCACGTGAAGGGACAAAGCGAAAACCCGACAAGGATAACAGAAAACAGAAAAGACTTTCTAAAGCACTTGGCGAGAATAAGACACATAAAGTGAAAATAAGCCTGCTAAACCATGACAACATGACACAACACATTCACACTCATACAAAGAAACATAATCAAACTAATAATGAAATTTAAAAGAAAAGAAAGAAAACACCGCCTCACACAAGCGCCCACACTTTCTCGCGTCTTCCGCCAGGTGCTCTGCATTATATCCTCTCAGGGAACCCAGCCTCAGCGTTCCCTTCCAATCACCCGATCCCAATGAGTACCTACACTCATCTAAGCACTCACTCTTCCAATCAATCAATCATTTAATCAATCATTCAACCTGGCTTTGTAATGATCTCGTTTCCTACTATGATAGCCACTGCCATTCCCTCCTCAACGAGGGAGACCGCGAACATGCTCCACCCCCGAAAAGTGTGAAATGTATAACGTGTAAATACTGGCGTGCACATGCAAAATAACACCCCTTAATTGGGATCTTAGGAAATCGACCCTTTACTGTATTTCAAACAGCCAAGGCTAGGGATTGCTTCACAGAAGAATGTATGGATGTAGGCAACAACAAATTATAGGAGACCCTGATGTACATTGACTATTTTGAAATTGGAGAAAAAGCAGTATTTGAAATGCATATTGATTGACAGGCATCCATATCTTTTTCAGGGCTACTTACACGTTGTTTATACTACCTATTTCTTAAGGTTCCTGGGTGGATAATTTTTTGGAGTTTTCAAAAGCAAGATTAGAGAGAGAAGAATCCAGACAATCCTTTTGCAAATTATTTGAAAGGATTAACACTTGTTGTCCATGTTACTTATTACAATTGTATTTTCTCTTCTGTGATTTAGATTTTTGGCATCCCTCCACATCTCGGTTTCTACCCCTATTGATTTGTGTCTTCAGTCTTGATGTCTGGGGGGATCAACAAACCGGTCCACAGGGCCATATAGGACCCCCAGCATCAAATAAATTACTTATTCCTCTTGTAAAAAAGATGTTGTTGCCCACATCACACAAGCTGCTTGAAAATTGAGCTTTGAGTAGTGGTGTATGCAAGCATCAATTGTTTTGAAATGTAAATCCAAAATGTTTCTTGCCAACAGTCATGAACCACAGAAACAAAATTTAATTTCATCACCCTCCCTATTCACAACACTTGTTTGATTTTAAAGGCAATGGAACAAACCAAAAAACTATGGTTATTTCAGGGAACGCATCGAAGACACACACACACACACACAATGAATTCAAGTAAAAATATTAACAAGACTTGTTTTCAATTGAAAATCTCACCTGCACGGCAGTTTGTCAGGGAACAAGAATGCTGGTTTCACTAAATTCACAACAGTATTTCATTGTACATGGTTTTTATGACATAAAAAATCAAGCATGTTCAAGGCTTACAATATCCATGGGGACCCTATCTGAACTGAGAGGGTGAAGCTTCACATACTGCTGCAGAGCTCTTAAATGAAGAGCTCGGCTGTCATATCAATGGAAAGCAGGTATAAGTCAACACTGGTTGGCTTGACAGCATCACATATGGTTGTCTCTGCTCCGTACAGGGAGCGCATGAGTAGTTTTACATGATTGAGTGAAAATATGATTTACTGAACATTTTTTACATTTTATCAGACTTAACATTTAGGCTAGGCCTTGGAGGCCATGAGTTCACCCCCACCCCAAAGCAAAGGGCTCAGCCATATTAGCCAAGTGAACAGAGAAATAATGTTTACTGTGTGAAGTCCGTCCAGATGTTCTGAATATATATGTGAAAAGGTGACTATATACAAAATTAATGAGCAACGCCACATTTAGTGGTATCTATAGCAAGACGTTCAACTGCAGCGTAACACAGTACAGAAATGAGTTCACCTCACCCCCTGGAGTGCTGCACCCGAGTTGGGGAACTGAGGGATTGTGAGAGATCAGGGAATGAGGGATTCTGTCATCGCTGCGGGATGCAGTTTGCTACAGATTGTACTGAAGTATGTGAGTGTTTGCATGGGAAATTCTCTGCCCGTCGTGAGACAGAGGACTCTGTCACATCCAAGCTTGCTGATTGCTGAACAGGAAAAGCAGTCTGCTGCAATGTTGTGCTTACCCACTGTACATCGTGCTTGTTCACTTTGATTTTGTTCTATTTCATTTTCTTTGGCTTCCAGTTTTGAGGAAGAACAAATACAAACCATGAAGTGTTGTAACTTCACGCCCCATTTCACTTTCCCGGTCTTGATTTAGTCATGGCCAAAAACAGTAGGAAGATATTTTTACTTTTCCAGGGCATTGCACATAGTTTAGATTTTTACCAATCATTTGTTTATACAGCTGGATATGAAATTTAGCACGTTGGGAAGTATCTAATTTGAGGAGATTTGAGCAGTAGTGCATCACGCAGTATTCAAACCCGCGAGCATCTCTCTTCTAACCACATCATACAAAGACGCACAAACATTTGCACACATATACATGTGAATATACCTAGCAACCTACTAACTTGTCTTCAATGTTGCTCTGAATTATCTCTAATGTAAAATAAATCTAAAATAAAATAAAACATTCTTCAAAATTATCCTCTGGGTTGAATAACAATAAACTGTTATCTAACGTCTGCTAGCTGAAATTTCTGAATTCGTAAGAGAAAATTTTTGACTGACTGCATAGGCAACCTTGTCAATAAAGTAGATTTCAAGTTGAATCTTGAAGAGTTGAAATTGGCTTTTCAACTTTAATCATAATGTAAATGAGATTCTTCTGAACCAATCATTCTTCATAACGTGATTTAAATTATTCGAATTAATTTACAATTGTGAGGGTCTTACACAATGCAGTATTTTGCTTGATTAATGTCATGATAATTACATTGCCCCATGTAATGTAGTGCTATGGCATTGTGTCTCTAACATTAAATAACAAATTTTAGCAGAGCATCTGGGCTGATTTAAGCAGGTGTTTTCAATAGATACTGCATTCACCAATGTGAATTCTGCAGTTACCAAATGTAACAAAAAGTCTTGCATGAGAATCCTAAAATTAACGTAACACTTTCCAATTCATCTGTGCTACGAATGTCTTAGGGCAGTTTGATGAATATACCCCACCAACAACATCAGCCCAGATTTTAAATATTAGAGTGCACTGTCAAATCATATTTGTCTAATTCACAGAATAGCCTCAGTCTTTGGACTTGTTTAAGGGGCGGAATAGCTTCCGCCACTTCTGGGTTAGCAGCAGCAGAAAAATCGTGTCTCCTGAAGCCTGTCGCGCATATTGAGGGCGATTAGATAATTCGCCCTCCCTCAGCTTGGCATGAAACTCAACTGGCTCCACTGAATGAGATGTGACATGTGAAATGTGACAGCGACGACCACGGGAAGATATGCACGGCTTTCACTCGTGTTGCTCAACTGAGACGTGTCGAGCAGGGGAATGGAGGATCAAACCTCGTAAAAAAAAAAAACATGAACAAAAGAGGTTGAGTCAACACAAAACATCCAAACTGTGTGTGTGTGTGTGTGTAACGGATAACAGAAAAATGTGTGACGTTGGGTGGTGTATAAAAGAAGACTCTAGGAGAAAGGCAGAAAGAAACTGATTGTAGCTGAGAGAGGGAATGAAAGACTGATAGAGAAAAAGAGAAGCAGAGACTGAAAGTTAAAAGAGACAAGTCGGGTGTTCAAGAAAGACAGACTGCGCAAAAATACAGAGACAGACTGAGAGGACCATCTCTTTTTCCTTCCACTCAGTGTCTGTCTCGTTTACTATTGCTGTCTTGCACATTGCTTGTCCCTATTATTTCTTTATATGACTGCTGCTGTATCTATATAAATGTACAACACGTATGAATATTTGCCACGTATGACATTTAAATTGAAATTGAGAAAATATCTGAATTCAGAAAAGCTTGGAATTCTATGTCCAATAAAACGAGATACGGACAGTATATTTTAATTGTAATAATGATAGTTTAACAAAGATGATCATGACTAAAGGTGTCATGTTTCTGCCTGGCATAGACACCAGCTTATTGTAAACGGGTGTAAAACAAGGTGGGTAAAATTAGTTTTCTTAACTTTCAAGTGACCCTAGTTGATTTATGAATGCTTGCTGAATTTAGGAATAGTTATAGAACTGTCACATGGAACTTAACTTGCATTTGTAGCTACAGGCTTTACCAAAAATAGTTTGGCTTCTTAGCAAGTTCTTTAAACTGACAGTCTGGAAGTTTAAGATAAAAAATGTTTTATGACAATGAGTGATGCCACATTTTAATGAAATATCATTGCCTCGTCTGCTTCTCCAGGAGTTGAATTTAATGAGGCCTTGTGGGCACAGACATAAGTCTGAGTCATCCACAACTACTAATGAAGTTATAAGGTTGACAGTTTTGTTTTGTTTGTTTTTTTGCTCTTGAAGAAATGTGACAGCAAGCCTTTGCATGTACAACACCATCTGTGTAATTATATAACTACCTATGCCTCTTATGGGTGCATACCTGTGCCAGCCTTACTTAAGATGTTTTCCTTATTCCAATGGCTATCAATCATTTCACCACCAAAATCATTCGCGTTCCCAGCTATTCTTTCTGCAGACAGACATAAAGTAAACACACAGGTGTATTCGCATACCTCTTAACTTCCACCTCACGACAATAGAAGAAACGTATACAGGGCCGTCGTAGGGCGCCGCTGCTGCTTGTATTGATCTGTGGAAGGTGCTAGAAGACGGATTGCACTGCTTGTCTTATACTGCCCTCAAGTGTCTACTCACCATGATTACGTCTTTGTGAAAAAGCTTTCAGACCGAGAACCAGCCCTGAGAAATGGCGACCACAAATCTTCGTTATATTGTTCTTGGCCTGCAAGTCAGCAGCTGAAGAAATGGAAGGGTCCCTCCTTCATTAGGTATTCCGCAGCACTCCCTCCAGTGAGGGATCCACTAAAGTAGTAATACTGCCTCCTACTGCTCTGGTGCAAAATGTGTCTTGTGCAAAATGGCCATTTGACAATGTATTTAAAACTGTGCTTTATTCATTTTTATACACATACAGTGACCAGACAGTAAACCGTATAATACTTTCTGACATCTGATATTTTAAGTTAAACCATTTTCTAGTGGACTTTAGAGACAACAGAACAAAAATAGTAAGACTATTTACAATGTCTTACACTCAATTCATTACTACTTTATTACTTGTCCGATTCCAAACCCCCCCCTTCACAAACAAACAGCTAAGTCGATAAAAAAAAAATACATTTTATATATATATATATATATATATACACATCCTCTATATCTTATTAAATGTTTTTCCTTTGTGCATATTTTTATCTTTATATACAATCTATATTCCAATCTCCAAGGTATCCCAGTTGTCAGGTATTGTGCATCCTCTCCTTCAGGATAAAAAGTTGCTGATTCTGAGTTGTACATGAAGTACATTGAGGCAGCTTTATAATGTTTTTTGTTTATCACCTACCTGCCAGACAGAAAATATATATACAATTTTATTTAATTTAATAAAAAATATTGCAAATAGAATATTCACTAGACATTACATGTACACGTTATGCACGTAAGAAACTTCCATTAAAATGGACAGAAATGCATTATCTGTAGCTAGCCTTAAAATTAGAATTCACCACATAGACCTATATATATCTGAGCTGAACAGGGCATTTATGTTGCTATATCTGTTACTAATTAGTATTGCTGCTGTAGTATTTCAGACAGCCTTCTACCAGCTTATTATTGTATGTTTTTAATAATCACAGATGTCTGTCATTATGGTGTGTCTTTTAGATACTAGCTAATGTTGTCTTTGCATTGATAATTGTGTTGTTGTTATGTTCTGTTTCCTGTACAAAAAACACAAACTTCATGGTTTAACCTGAAAATTACCCTAACTCTATCCCTGGCTGAACATGGAGTGGGATTGTACTACCACAGTGTGGGATCTGGAAAAGAAGGTGGCAGCTGTACTGTACAGCAGTTGAGAGGCTGATGGGGTGGAAACACTGGCCATCCATTGCACTAATGATAACATGATTGTTGGAGATTATTCTTAAAGAGACAAAGCCAGCAGCTGGATTAAAGAAGGCAGCCAGACTCTGGCTCTACAGGTCCCGCAGGTCAACATATAATCAACTGTGTGTTTGCCAGTGTTTAAACAGGGTTCTTTGCAGTGTGTATTAACCAGTGGCGGCCGGCCTATAGAGGGCGCTGGGGCGCCGCCCCCCCTCCCCCACATACAAATTTTAAAAAAAGTTTAAAAAAAATTATTATTTTTTATTATTATTTAATTTTTTTAGTAGCTTAAAATTATTATTTTTTATTATTATTTTTTATTATTATTTAATTTTTTAGTAGCTTAAACCTGTTATATGTTGGCCTTGCGTTGTCTAAAGTTTAATACATTACATATGCATGTTCAGGGGTCTGCGGGGCGCCGGTAACGTTATGGTGAATCAGAGCACTCATTCATTTTCAGGCGAGCCCCCTGATACTGCTGCTTGATTCGCCGCCAAAAAAGGAAGTCCCCGGGCGCAGGCCTGTGCGCCCCGGACTATCCTACTCTTTTCTGATTAGTCCTCATGGTTTATGATATTATTTGATTGGATTTAAGGCATGTTTATCACGCCCAGCCGGCATCTAGCAGGATATCACTGCGAGTGCGCAAGTACTACGGATAGGTTCAGTCGGCTGCTACTCATTCATTAGATCTAGACCAAGCGAGAGAGATAATTCGAAATGGCTTCTTCAAGTGGAACAGAAAGCAAAGAAAATTCGGTTATTTCTTTGCAAAAAGAACCTTTCTCAAGGCGTTCATTGGGAGAAACGGGTCGGGCTCGGTCACGGCGGCCGAACAACTAGCGAACATTTTACTTTTGAACTACAGTAAAACCTTGACATACGAGTGCACTAACTTACGAGTATTCCGAGCAATTTCTTGTTTCGCCTTACGAGCCTAGACCCGAGTTACGAGCCGAGCAAGCGGAGCATTGCGAATGCGAATGCAATTTCGGAAATTGCATTCGCATTTCCGAAAAATTCTGAAGGGAAGGAAGAAACAAACCACCATGGATAGGTTTTTATCGAAACGCCCTGCAGATCAGTCAGAAAAGCGTGACGAAAAAGCCAAAAATCTATGAAAAAGATGCAAACGTCACTGATGAAGATTAAGTGTAAGTGAAGAATAATAATGTAGCAATTAAGTTTAGAACCAGTTTATTTCTTTATATTCTATTTTATTATCTTTGTATTATATTTTGTATTAATTATTTATAATTTATAAATACATTTCTCATTTTTATAACAACGTAACAAAGAAATTAGGGTGTTTTTTGGGGGGCTGGATCGGATTAATGGTATTTAAATTAATTTCAATGGGGAAAATTGATTTGATATACGAGTAAACCGAGTAACGAGCTCGGTCACGGAACAAATTAAACTTGTATGTCAAGGTATTACTGTACTAATTGGGATGGGTTAGCTTACTTCACATGGTGCTTCAAGTTGTTTTTGGTGAAAATATAGTGTGAAATAAATAAAAATGATACCGAATATTGTGTGTGTCTGTTATCTACCAATAAAACAATGCCTTTTGACGGTCATTTAGGTGCCCAGTGACCACTAAACAGAGAAGCTGTAACCATGGTAACAACAACTGCGTGACAGGGAAACACAATGTCAGCGCTTCAGTGCCTTAACTGCGTCGGGCTCGGGTCGGGTTCGGACATAAAAAGCAGAATTCCTGTCGGGTTCGGGTCGGGCTCGGTTACTACTATCTCGGGCTCGGTCGGGTTCGGACAGAAATATGCGGCCCGATCCGCACTCTAGTTCAGTGATGTCTTACTTGAAAAACTGTCCTCCACTGTTGCCAATCAAACTGTCTTATGCAACTGAGACACACGGTAGCTTGTTTTTTCTGTTTAAAGTCAAAGTCAGATGTATTTTTTTTTTTTTAGAAATGCTAGCGCCCCAACCTATATTTAGATCACCAGCCGCCACTGGTATTAACCATGCACTATAAACCCTGCCATCACCCAGGAAGGAAGGATTCCTGTTGACAAAATATCCCCTGCCTTATGGCACAACAGCAACCAGTTGGTCAATCTGGAAAATAACCTGATCATGTTATTATGTCTGTAATGTAATAAAACGTGGAGAAGGTGAAAGGGGTGTTCAGACTTTCCGGCTTGACTGTATGTCATAGTGAAGTAAGCCGACCCAAATTCAGAGGATGTTGCATTTGCAGCTGGGTTGTAAGTGTAAAAAACTGGGGGAGAAACAAGAAAAAAACTAGAATAAAAATAAGTTTAAAAAAAATTGAAGACAGCAGCGAAATATTCTATCACAGTTCAGCAGACAGTGAAAAAAGTAAGAGCCATGCAGCAGCAAATTGGTTTACTAGTCAACACACGTGTCACAGACAGCTACACCAAGTGGGAAATGGTTCCGCACATTGTAAACCGAGAGAAAAGAAAACAAACAATGTAACTGCCAACAAACACCAGCCTTGTCACAGGCATGTGTGAGGCCTCAAGCAAATATGGACAGTTGCCTCTAAGCAAAATGCATTACATTCTCCATACCTTCTCAACCAATGGTACGCCAGAGACGGTTTGCAGTAGGTCTTCAGTAAAATGGTGGAAACATTAAATATAGAACAGTATGTTACAATATAAAATATATACAATATAAGCAAAATAACACAAAACCTAAAAATGTTGTGCACTCATGAAAACCAACAATTAAATACATGAAATGATGTAAAATAAATTCAATAGTAAAAAATGTGTTGGACAGCGGAAAAGATTTACCACTCAAAGGGGGAAAAAACTAAGTGTTTCAGGAGTGTGAAATCAATGGACCATCAGCATTGTTTTTATCTTTTTGAAAAAATAACAAGGTAAAATAACTCATCAGATTTTCATCAAAAGGTGGTAATTCAGAAATTTTAAGTATCCACTTATAAGAGAAAATAATTCGAAAACATTTAAACATTCTCACCTGCTACCGTTTCCCCAGTGGGCTTAGACTTAGTCAAAAAGCTGATAAGATAACTTCCATGTCAAGAGCTTGGCATATTCTCAGTTTATATCTGTGCCAATCCTGTCAGCAACTCGCTGTGACACTGTTGATCTTAAAATGTGTCTTAATCAGCTTCAAGGTAGAAAAGCACCTCTGCCCTGATGTGACAGTGACATGCATTCTCAGGGGAGTCACAAGCCAATGCTAAAGGACAGTCATGTTCTCCTTGTAAATATAATATCATCCAGCATCCAAACTGGCGAAGACAAGCAAACTGAACGGCATAGTCCAATGTTGTTCTTTATTTCTGTGACTCCATCCTTTATTGCTCTTTTTTACTTCTTTATCTCTATTTCATTGAAAATGATACGGTTGGCCGCTGCGGTAGTACAACGGTAATGTACTCCGAGGATCAGGGTTCGCGCCCCGGACCTGCCATTTTCCGAGCATGGCCGGCGCCCTGTGGGAGCAGCAATTGGCGGCTGCTTCCGGGTGGGGGGAGGGGCTCTGAGAGAATCGCTGCGCATATAGCAGCCACGGACGGGTTGGAATCACGGTCAGGCTCGGAAGGAGTCGCGCTCTGGTAGCGTGGCTACCTTCGCTCTACCGCCGGCTGACGGAGGTTGTGCAGCAGTGATTCTCTAGCGGTTGCTACACGGGGGGAATTGAATTAGAATAGGGGTTCAATTGGCTACTAAATTGGGAGAAAATGGGAAAAAATCAGAAACAAATTTTAAAAAGAAAATGATACGGTTATGTGCAATGTCCACTAATGGAACCGAAAAGGGACATCAAGGGATTGCTCCATCGTGGTCTGTGCTGACAGGAAGTACAGTTGATTTAGTAGCACATGATTCACAAGTTTGAGTGTAGGACTGCCTAACAGAACAATCATGGCATCCTCATTGAGAGGATGTATATATTTGTATATATTGTTTGCCTCCTTATACGTAAGTAAGTAAGTAAGTAAAGTTTATTTATATAGCACCCTTCTCAACACGAATGTACAGAGTGCCCTCCACAATTATTGGCACCCCTGGTAAAAAAAATTTAACCGTTTGGCGAATTAGCTTAATCTCACACTGAAAAATGGGAAAAATCCAACCTTTAATTGAAGTAAATTTATTGTGAGAAAAAAAATCCTTCATCAAAAAAAAGATTATTTTTAACAAAACCACGTGAGCCACAATTATTGGTACTCCTGCATTTAATACTTTGTACAACCACCCTTTGTCAATAAAACAGCACTCAGTCTTCTCCCGTAACATCTAATAAGGTTGGAGAATACAGAGCAAGGAATCTGAGACCATTCCTTTTTACAAAATCTCTCCAGATCATCCAGAGTCCTAGGTCCTCTCTTGTGCACTCTCCTCTTCAGCTCAGCCCACAGGTTTTCAATGGGGTTTAGGTCAGGGGACTGAGATTGCCATGGCAGAAACTTGATTTTGTGTTCAGTTAACCATTTTTGTGTTGATTTGGACGTAAGTTTTGGATCATTGTCCTGCTGGAAAATCCAACGACGACCCAGTTTTAGTTTTCTGGCAGAGGCAGCCAGATTGAGATTTAAAATATCCTGGTATTTCATGGAGTTCATAATGCCATATACAGTGGGAGCAATAATTATTTGATCTCTTACTGATTTTGGAGGTTTTCCCACTTACAAAGAATGGAACTGTGTAGAATTTTAATCATAGGTACATTTTATCATTGAGAGACAGAATATCACAAAATAATCCACAATAACAACATCATATACATTTTATAAATTTATTATCGTATTTTCGCATGAAATAAGTATTTGATCCCCTACCAATCAGCAATAATTCTGGCTCCCACAGACCAGTTAGTTTTCCATTAAGAAGCACTCCTAATCTCAACTCATTACCCAAAACACCTGTGTCAACTCGTTACATCGTTATGTAGCTGTATAAAAGACACCTGTCCACACAATCAATCAGATTCCAACGTTTCCACCATGGGCAAGACAAAGGAGCTGTCTAAGGACATCAGGGACAACATTGTAGACCTGCAAAAGGCTGGGATGGGCTACAAGAAAATAAGCAAGCAGCTTCGTGAGAAGTTAACAACTGTTGGAGCAATTATTAGAAAATGGAAGAAAAACAAAGTCACCGCCAATCTCCCTCGGTCTGGGGCTTCACGCAAGATCTCGCCTCGTGGGATATCAATGATCATGAGAAATGTCAGGGATCAGCCCAGTACTACACAGGAGGAGCTTGTTAATGACCTGAAGGCAGTTGGGACCACAGTCACGAAGAGAACCATCAGTAACACACTACACCGTGAAGGATTAAAATCCTGCTGCGCGCGCAAGGTTCCTCTGCTGAAAAAGGCACATGTACAGGCCCGTCTGAAGTTTGCCAAAGAACACCTGGATGATCCAGAGGAGGCTTGGGAGAAGGTGATGTGGTCAGATGAGACCAAAATAGAGCTATTTGGCATCAACTCGACTCGCCGTGTTTGGAGGAAGAGAAATGCTGAGTACAACCCAAAGAACACCATCCCCACTGTGAAGCATGGAGGTGGAAACCTTATGCTTTGGGGGTGTTTCTCAGCTAAGGGGACAGAACGACTTCACCGTATCGAGGGGAGGATGAATGGGGCCATGTACCGGGAAACTTTGGGTGACAACCTCCTTCCCTCAGTGAGAGCACTGAAAATGGGTCGTGGATGGGTCTTCCAACATGACAATGACCCAAAACATACAGCCAAGGCAACAAAGCAGTGGCTCAAAAAGAAGCATATTAAGGTCCTGGAGTGGCCTAGCCAGTCTCCAGACCTAAATCCCATCGAAAATCTGTGGAGGGAGCTGAAGCTTCGAGTTGCCAAGCGACAGCCTCGGAACCTTAAGGATTTGGAGAGGATCTGCAAAGAGGAGTGGACCAAAATCCCTCCAAAGATCTGTGCAAACCTGGTGAAAAACTACAACAAATGTCTGACCTCTGTGCTTGCCAACAAAGGTTTCTCCACCAAGTATTAAGTCCTATTGTTCTATGGATCAAATACTTATTTCATGCGAAAATACGATAATAAATTTATAAAATTTATATGATGTTGTTATTGTGGATTATTTTGTGATATTCTGTCTCTCAATGTTAAAATGTACCTATGATTAAAATTCTACACAGTTCTATTCTTTGTAAGTGGGAAAACCTCCAAAATCAGTAAGGGATCAAATAATTATTGCTCCCACTGTACCTTAACAAGGTTACCAGGGCCTTTGGAGGAAAAGCAGCCCCACAACATCACAGAACCTTCACCATACTTAACAGTGGTGATCAGGTTATTTTCGGTACAGCCATCCTTCTTTTTCCGCCAAACCCACCTTGAGTGTTGGTTGCCAAAAAGCTACATTTTTGTTTCATCTGACCATAGAACACGGTTCCAGTAGCGTTTAGCAAACTCCAGGCACTTACATTTGTGGTGAAATGACAGGAAAGGCTTTTTTCTGGCATCCCTTCCAAATAATTTGTTAGCATGGAGGTGACGTCTAATGGTAGTTTTGGAGATTTGATGACCTCAAGATGCTACTTTCCTCTGTAATTCTCCAACAGTGATCCTTGGGGATTTATTTTAAATTTTTTAATTTTTGGTAGCCAATTGAGCCCCAATTCTAATTCAATTCCCCCGGTGTAGCAACCGCTAAAGTAATTGCTACACAGCCCTGTCAGCCGGTAGTAGAAAGGAGGGCACCACATCTTCAGGGCGCAACTCCTCGAGCTCCTGACCATGATTCCAACTCGCCGTTCTGTGCGCAGCGGTTCTCTCTCCGAGCCACTCCCCCAACCCGGGAGCCCTGTGGGAGCAGCAGCCGCCAATTGCTGCTCCCACAGGGCACCGGCTACGCTCGGATCTGGCAGGACCGGGGATCGAACCCCCGATCTTCTGGGCGCAACCGCACAGACAAAGACTGCGCCTTAGCCCGCTGCACCACCGCGGCACCTTGGGGGTTTTTTTTGCCTCGCTTACCATCCTCCTCACTGTGCGTGGGGGCGAAATAAACTTGGGTCCTCTTCCAGGCAAGTTTGTAACAGTTCCAGTTGCTTTGAATTTCTTAAGTATTGCCCTAACAGTAGATATGGGCATTTTCAGGTGAGTAGCTATTTTTTATAGCCATTCCCTGACTTATGAAGCTCAACACACTTTTCCCTCATTTGATTTCTGTGTTCTCTTATCTTTCCAATGTTGATGTATAAATAAGGGAATATGGCCTCTGTGTCACCTCATATTTATACCCCAGTGAAACTTGAAAGTTCCTAAACACTCAACTTTAAAAAGTAAAATATAAATGTAAAAAATGCTTCAGTTATATTTTGTTCATAAGAATTTCTAGGGGTGCCAATAATTGTGGCATTTAAGGTTAATTTTTTATAACCCTTTTAACTCAGCTTTACCAGGGGTGCCAATAATTGTGGAGGGCACTGTATGTTGCTTCTATTGCCATAGGACTGTTCTCGGAATTTTGCCAGTTGTCCCAGAAAGCTGTTACACAAGTCTGTCCCTGTAGTGTCGTCAACAGCAAAAATCCAACAAGGCACTCATATATTGGAGCACCTGCTGTACAGATGACTTGATTTAGCAATGTGTTATGTCATCCGAAGCACTTCTGTGTGATTTACACAGTGGGTTCAGTCCATGGTGACAGAGAAGTACTTCGACATCTTCACTCATTTATTATCTCTTTGACAATCTTGAAGTGCATAACATCCTTTATGGAATTATACATCACACTATATTAAATCAAATTGGCTGTGTACATTTATCAAAACTTGAAAGGAGTTATTTTACTGGCACAGATACCTTTCAAGTGAAAAATAACAGATGTAGCAAAGGCACGTCCACTGAAACAGACCTTTCATAGGAGCAATGATGAAAATGGATGAACAAGTTTAAGTGCTTATAAACATTTTGTTACATTCACTTGCCAATACTGTGGAATACTAATCATCCAAAAGGCTGAACCAGCACTCTTTATAATATCAAGGTTAACCATACAATTTAGGAATAGTGTATCATAACATAGATGGTTAATCGATTAGTTCTTTATCTTTCCTATGACTTATTTATTTTACAATTCATATTCTTTTGCTCCGTCCCCCTTTAAAAATACATCTGAGTTATTAAAGACTGGTGATGTGGTCCAGCTTTTTCCTGCTCTGCGGGTAGTAGAGGGTGACTGCTGCAAGGTGAGGTCAAAAGAATGGAGTAGAGGAAGGAAGCCGGCTGACTGGGAGCACTTCCAGTTGGATGTTGAAGTCTACCAGCACCAGCAGAATCAATCAGCAGAATTATCCTCTGGAAAACAGCTGAGCAGGATGTCCAGCACTTCAAGTGGGCCTGGTGAATGAAAGAGTACTAGTTTGCTGACAGGGTTATTAACAGTAGCAATTCAAATGAAGAGACAGAGGTGAGAGAGAGAGGGAACAGAAAGGACGAAGACACAAGGAGGCCAGATGGCCTGGGAGTGTCGGAGAAGGAGAAGGCTGAGGAGTGTGCCACAGGTGTTGCAGTGTTGACAGGAATGACCCATGTTTTAGTGAGGTCAAAACTGCAGCAGGGAGATGTAAGACAAGATGAAGTTGGCCTTGCAGGTTCCACAGGACCCAAGAAAGTTTAAATCCATCACAGAGGGATAGTGGAGGGTAAAAGAGGTTTGAGAGGGTTCTGTGCCACTATCGAGTGCCAATCGCAGGTTTGGCTCCTGAGGATGGAAAGATAGTATGTAAGGGCATTAGAGGGTGGCTGGGGGGTGCAGGCCCATTCAGTCCTTGGACAGATCTCATCTCCGGTCTTCCCTTCGGCCTTAGAGCGATTGTCCTCCAGCCCTCTGTCGCTGGTGCGAAAAAAGAAAAAAAAAACAGTCGCCTGTGTGAGGTAATACTTTGATATCTCAGTTTCATTCAGTTCTGAATTTTACGACTCCAACATTTCTATGCAGCTATCTTCAGTACTTCACTATTTCAATACAGCAATTTTTTAATCCTTCCAGTGGAGGAGAGTTAGATGGCCCATGGGCCATGGCCGCTTACCGCCCCAGGAACACGTGAGGAGAGAAGCCAGGCATAGCTCGGTTTGAAGCATCAGCAACTCTGCCACTCCTTCTTCTTCTTTGGTTTTAATGGCGGATCTACGGTGGCTGAGAAGTGCAAAACACAACGACATTTCACAAAACAACGACATTTCACAAAACACAACGACATTTCACAAAACACAACAACATTTTACAAAACACAACGACATTTCACAAAACACAACGACATTTCACAAAACACAACGACATTTCACAAAACACGACGACATTTCACAAAACACAACGACATTTCACAAAACACAACGACATTTCACAAAACACAACGACATTTCACAAAACGGAAAGGGTAGGACAACACTTCTTGTTTGTGATTGGACAGAACCCAAGCCCCTCAATGTAATTTTCTTTCACAAAACGGAAAGGGTAGGACAACACTTCTTGTTTGTGATTGGACAGAACCCAAGCCCCTCAGCGAAATTACGAATCCTACTATGGCCATGCCAAGACCCGCCCTCCTCTGTCTCTGATTGGCTGGTCGTTCTGTGCGCTCTACCACCCAACCCTCTGTTTGAGTTTAAGGTGACTCTCTTCGCTGGAGCGCATTGCAGTAACTTATTTTCCGAAATTGCATGCAAATTCAGGTAGCCTAACTAACGTTACAGCATAAAACGTGTACTGACATCCATTAGCCTAAAATAAGTTTACGTTTTTAATACCACCAATGTTGATAATAGTTCTAGGCTATAGGACAAATCAGAATGTTTGTAAACAGAGGTTGCTACGATACTTCCGGGTGGCCACTCAGCACTTCAAAACCGACTGAACCAGTCGGAGCTGTGTAGGAACAGTTAGCTAACGTACACTATGCCGAAATCGTGTTGTGTTTGGGGCTGTAATGCCAAATGTAATCAGGCACACCGTGGGTTGGGCTTTTTCCGATTCCCCGCTTTAAAGTCTGAATCGACCCAACGGAACCTGTGGATTCAGAGACTTAAAATAGAGGATACCCCAGATCATACAGTCCGTTTGGCTAGCTAGTGAAGGTAACCATATAGCTCGCTAGCTAACGTTAGCTACTTGTTAACGCTAACTTAGATAAAAATACCTGTTAGCGAACTTAGCTAACGTTAACGTTAGTTGCTTCCCTCAGAAAAAAATCGAACCATCTATCAATCAATAAAACAATGTTTGGCTATCTGTCTGTTGTACTTGTAACGTTAGCTAGCCAGCTAAGAATCCAGAGGTTGAGTTGTCAGATTTGAACTTGTGTTTTTACTGTAACGTTAACGTTATTGACAACTCAACCTCTGGATTCTTAGCTGGCTAGCTAACGTTACAAGTACAACAGACAGATAGCCAAACATTGTTTTATTGATTGATCGATAGTTCGTTCATAGCTGGAATTACCTATTATTTTTTTCTGAGGGAAGCAGCTAACGTTAACGTTAGCTAAGTTCGCTAACACTTTTTCGCCGTATTTTCATCTGTTAGCGTTAACACGTATTTTTATCTAAGTTAGCGTTAACAAGTAGCTAACGTTAGCTAGCGAGCTATATGGTTACCTTCACTAGCTAGCCAAACGGACTGTATGATCTGGGGTATCCTCTATTTTAAGTCTCTAAATCGACCCAACGGAACCTGTGGATTCAGACTTTAAAGCGGGGAATCGGAAAAAGCCCAACCCACGGTGTGCCTGATTACATTTGGCATTACAGCCCCAAACACAACACGATTTCGGCATAGTGTACGTTAGCTAACTGTTTCTTCACAGCTCCGACTGGTTCAGTCGGTTTTGAAGTGCTGAGTGGCCACCCGGAAGTATCGTAGCAACCTCTGTTTACAAACATTCTGATTTGTCCTATAGCCTAGAACTATTATCAACATTGGTGGTATTAAAAACGTAAACTTATTTTAGGCTAATGGATGTCAGTACACGTTTTATGCTGTAACGTTAGTTAGGCTACCTGAATTTGCATGCAATTTCGGAAAATAAGTTACTGCAATGCGCTCCAGCGAAGAGAGTCACCTTAAACTCAAACAGAGGGTTGGGTGGTAGAGCGCACAGAACGACCAGCCAATCAGAGACAGAGGAGGGCGGGTCTTGGCATGGCCATAGTAGGATTCGTAATTTCGCTGAGGGGCTTGGGTTCTGTCCAATCACAAACAAGAAGTGTTGTCCTACCCTTTCCGTTTTGTGAAAGAAAATTACATTGAGGGGCTTGGGTTCTGTCCAATCACAAACAAGAAGTGTTGTCCTACCCTTTCCGTTTTGTGAAATGTCGTTGTGTTTTGTGAAATGTCGTTGTGTTTTGTGAAATGTCGTTGTGTTTTGTGAAATGTCGTCGTGTTTTGTGAAATGTCGTTGTGTTTTGTGAAATGTCGTTGTGTTTTGTGAAATGTCGTTGTGTTTTGTGAAATGTCGTCGTGTTTTGTGAAATGTCGTCGTGTTTTGTGAAATGTCGTTGTGTTTTGTGAAATGTCGTTGTGTTTTGTGAAATGTCGTTGTGTTTTGTGAAATGTCGTTGTTTTGTGAAATGTCGTTGTGTTTTGCACTTCTCAGCCACCGTAGCAGACCCACAACACACAAACAAACATATCAAATAAAGACATACAATAGAATCATTGCATTAATCATGTGACTTAAGTGAATTAAAGTGGAATAGCCATGATTAGAAACAACCCCCGCTTTCCCGAGATGTCCAGTGTCATAAGTCCAACACATAAACTCCGCCTCCGCCTTTCCTCCATACACGCAGTGCTGCGGTCTCTGTCCGCTGTCGAAACGGAGCTCAGCCTACCCAGTCATGCCGCCTCACTCCTCTGCATTATTTTCTCCTTCCCTGGTGGCCTTCTGAAGAATGCCCGCACTCCCGGATCAGTCCCGACATCTTCAACTCCGGTGAAGAGCGATGGTAAACTCCGTGGCTGCAGATCCAACGGACATTCCTGAGCATAATGCGAATGCGTCTCCATGGTGACGACCACAAACAAAATCATCCCGGCTAGACAATTCGTCAATATTACAAAAACGAGCAGCAGGATTCCCCCGAAAAATCTCCATGCGCTTCCCCATACCACAGCAGACACATGAAAAAAACAAAAGACAAAAGCCAGACACAACAAAACACATTCAAATTAACAAACACGAACACGAGAGACAGCTGGATTACATGTCACCATTACAGCGCCACGTGACATTATTATGAGCTGTAATGATTAATTTAATTTTGTATGTCCTAGTCTTAATCTATTTATGATGCACTCTTCTTTCCTGTTTTGTCATAATGGTCTGCTAACTCCAACCATCTTTTGAATTTGATATAAATGTCTACCTTTCATATCTCTATCCCATCTCTCCTGCCACTGTTTCTTTATTTGATGCCAGATGTATGATTTTGCCTCTGCTCTACTAATAGTTATTTCAAAGTCTATTTTTTCCCATTTTAAAGTTCCCTTAGCAAACATGTCAACCTCTAATTTCCCTCAACCCCCACAAGAGCAGGGATCCACAAAAACAGAACCTCAATTGCAAGTTTGTTTATTCTAAACAATGTTTGCAATATTTCATATAAAATGTCCTGTCTACAACTGGATGAAAAGGATTTTAGATTGATCAGTGATGCACTTACTGATACATGATCTGAGATTATTTTAAACTAAAAAAACACTAATCATATACCAAGTCTCGAGGAGGCAAGGTATATGGTCTGGGCAAAAACAAAGACCCCATGTGACCGAAAGCGGGTGAATGCATGCATGTGTGTGCAAGTGTGTATATCTGTAAGTAGTCCATGTTTGTGTGTGCGTAAGACTGAAGGTTACATTCTGGCACTCAGCAATCCTGATAACTCAAGTCCGTAGAATCTTTTCACGAAACACAGCAAGTTGATATGGAGGCCTCCTCGATGTAAATAGTTCGTAGGTCTTTTCACGATAACACAGCAGGTTGCTATGGAGAAATCCTTGGATCGCCCTGTCCAAAAGTAAACAACAGGAGTCCATAAGATAGGTGCGTAGGAACGCCTCTTTGCATGTGCGTCTTCAGGGGGAGATTTCTGCAGGCGGCCTTGACGGCCGGCCGGCGATGGGGTTCCGAAAAAAAAAAAAGATTAGATGTTTGGGTTATAGCGAGGAAAACAGCATTCCAATTCGTTATTCCTCTATGCTCACTAGGTCTCTCAATTTGACCAATTCTTGACGCAAAGCAGTGCTTTCATCCAAAATGTTAACCATCTTGCGATTTAGATCACATATCGCAACAGTCTGAGTACTCACTGCTCTGCCCACCTCGTTAATCATCATGGGCAGCCTTTGGCCTTCTTGAATAGCTCCCATCTTTCTAATTTTCCAATAGACCAGGGCAACGCTCAGTCCGAGAAGCAATTGTCCTGCCATCATAAATCCAAATATGAAGACATCCTCCACGTCTTCCACTGAGAGAACCGCCAGGCAAAGAACCCGCCAGTTCTCCCACGCATCCATTGTGTAGCCCGCAGCGAAAGACCCGTCAGGGCAAACAGGTTCCCCCGAACCCGTGCTTCTTGTTGAAATAATTTTGTCAATTGCGTTGAGAGACCAGCTTATCAATTCCATAGTTTTGTATTTGTATTTTCAAAGATACCGTGCAAAGAAAGGTTCCGAGCAGGTGGGAGAGTAGAGGAGAGTAGAGGAGAGTAGAGGAGAGAGAGAATATGCGACCGCCTCCGACAAGAGCCAAGCAAAAGGGCAATCTTGTCAACCCTCCACACCTAATTTATTTTCGCATGCTGCTCTCAAGCTAAGTGTTTGCACCTGTCTACACATGCATTTATACCAGCAGTCTTAGTCCCTTGTTGCGAGTTCGTCGCACTAAAATTTTATACGTTAGTCTGTTGCCTGGTTTTCCCCCAAGTGAACTATCTGTTTTTTCCGAGTCTGTGTTTCGTGTTTGAGTTAAATGTTTAGTTTCCGAGTTTGTTAGTTTTTTGTGGTCTGTTCTTTTGTTTATTGTTTTTCTAATCTGATTGCTTTCCTGGTTTTGACCTCAGTCCGTGTTCTCGCGACCCTGCTTCTGAATCTTGTTTTTGTACTTCTACCGTGCCTTCCCGTTACTGACCCCTGCCTTTTTTTGACGTCTCTTTGGATTTGGATTGGTACCTTTATTGAACATTAAACTTCGGTTTTCTGTACCCCTGCCTGCTATTGGGTCCCTGTTCTCCACCGATCGTAACAGGTACTGCTGGCAATGGCAAAGTAGGGCTAAATTTCCATTTGAATATTTTAATTTCTTTAGCTATCTCACCACCTACCCTCATAAAACACTCCTTTTTTTCATTTCCCCATTTCCCAACATTGTTTCATAATTTTCTTTGTAGGATGACATTTTTTTTGTCCCTGCAAATTAGTCCAGTAATTAGCCATTAAATGTTGTCTCCTTAATTGTAGTGGCATTTCCCCTACTTCCACTTGCAACGCTACAATTGATGTTGATTTAAGAGCTCCGCAACAAATTCTTAATGCTTGTGCCTGTATAATGTCTAGTATTTTCAAATTGGTTTCAGCTGCCAAACAAAATACTACACTTCCATGGTTTAAAACTGATCTGTCCAAAGTCACATATAAAGTTTTCAGGGCACATCTATCTGCTCCCCATACTATACCTGTCAAGCACCTCATAATATTAGTATTAAGTTAATTACCAATAAAAAAAATAAAACATAACTTTTTTACACTTGGTATTTATACATGGTATTTCCATGTTGCTTTGGTATCAAACCATACTCCAAGAAATTTAAATATCACTACTCTCTCTAATTCTTTGCCATATAATTGCAAATGGATATCCCCACCTACTCTTTTCCGAGTGATGAACATTGTTTGAGTTCTCTACATAAAATCCCCATTTTAACGACCATGCTTCTACTACAAGAATTGCCTCTTGTACCTTTTGTACTGTATATTTGATGTTCCTTCCTTTTTTCCAAAGAGCCTTTTTTCTGCAAATAACGACTTACCTATATTTTGATTTACCCGATCATATATATAATTTATATTAACTGTAAATAGAAGTGGACTAATTATACTTCCCTGGGGAGTACCATTATCTGCCACATATTTACCTGATACATTATTTCCAATTCTTACCTGTATGAACCTACCAAATAGAAAGTCTTTAATCCAATTATATGTTCCAATTATATGTTCTTTCTCCAACTCCCAAAATGTTGAGTTTAATCAATACTCCCTTCTTCCACATCATATCACATGCTTTTTCCACATCAAAGAATATGGCTACTACTCTTATTCGCTTGTGCTTTCCTTATATCAGATTCTAAACATACCAATGGGTCCATTGTGTTACGACCTCTTCTAAACCCACTTTGATATGGTGACAACAGACTTCTACTCTCTAAATAATATGTTAATCTGTCTGTAATCATCTTTTCCATTATTTTACAGACATGAGATGTTAATGCAATTGGCCTATAGCTAGATGGGTTGATTGGATCTTTACCCGTTTTCCTTATGGGAACTATAATTGCTTCCTTCCATTTTTCCCTCAAACCAACACTTGTTGTACATTTCCAACATTTTCCTTAGTGAAAGATCACTCATGTGTGCTAACATAATATAGCATACTGTGGCACCCGGCGGGGACAGAACCACGGAGAGGTGATAGAGGGAAGGTATGTACGGCTGATGTGGAAAGACGGCATGCCCATATTAGGAGTTCCGGGGAAATCAGCGCAGCAACAAGGAAATACACGGCACCTGGAAAAGACGCCGGGCCAGTCAGCTGTGGCGAATCACCGGGCTAATCGGTGCCCTAGAAAAGGGAATGACAAACAACAGGAAAACGGAGTACCCCACAGGGAAGTGTTATTAGTCCCCTTTTATTTTCAATAATGATTGATGATGTGTACTCGGAGGTGGAACAAGGGATAGGGAGATCATTATTTGCGGATGATGGGGCTTTATGGAAGAGAGGAAGGAATGTAAATCATATAGTGAAAAAACTACAAGAGGCTATTAAAATAGTGGAGCAATGGTCCTTGGAGTGGGGATTTAAGTTCTCTGTGGAAAAAACAAAAATTGCCTTTTTCACACGCAAAAATATTCAGGAAGAAATTAAAGTGAAATTGTACGGAAGAGAATTGGAGAGGGTGAATGTGGTTCGATTTTTAGGTATGTGGTTCGATACGAGGCTCACATGGAATACTCATATTGATAAGGTCATAACAAAGTGTAAAAAAGTAGTGAATGTAATGAGATGTTTGGTTGGTAAGGACTGGGGAGCAGATAGGACATCTCTGAAAACAATATATATGGGACTAATAAGATCAGTGCTCGATTATGGATGTGTGGCATATGGGTCAGCCTCAAAAACCTTACTCAAAAAATTAGAAGTAATTCAAGCACAAGCACTTAGGATATGTTGTGGAGCATTTAAAAGTACTTCAGTGTCAGCCTTGCAAGTGGAGATGGGGGAAATGTCATTAACACTGAGAAGGCAACAGCTAATGATGACATATTGGGCGAATCTGCAAGGTCACAAAAAAGATCACCCAACAAAAAATGTTATAGAACCATGTTGGGAGCATGAAAAAGGGAACACCAAAAGTTTTGGGTGGAATGCGAAGGAGAAGGCAAGCGAGATGGGGATTTTAAATAAGAAATACAGCCCAACAGTAGTTCTTCCAGCTATACCTCCTTGGTTATTGCCACAACCAATGGTAAATTTTGAGCTACATAACAAAAAAAGAGATGAACAGAAGGGGAATAAGTATGATGGAATAGTGAATGAACATATTAGTAATTGGTTTTATGGATTTTTAAGAATATATACAGATGGATCAAAAGATCCAAATTCAGGAAGAGTTTCAGCTGCTTTTGTCATCCCAGAGTTAGGCATTAAGGAGGGAAAAAGATTACCCAATGATTTATCTGTATTTACAAGCGAAATGATGGCTATGGTAATAGCATTACAATGGGTAGAAGAAGCTCAACCAGAAAGGGTGGTCATCTGCTCAGACTCGTATGCAGTTTTAATGAGTTTGGAGTCTTTTAATTCCAGTAGCAGACAGGACATTTTATTTGAAATTCTTCAGACACTATTCAGAATACAAAGATTAAGAATAAGTGTTAGATTTGTATGGGTACCTGCTCATGTGGGAGTTAAAGGGAACGAGGAAGCAGATAGAATTGCAAAAAATGCATTAAAGGCAGACCATATACAGATAGATGTTAAAATCAGTAAAGCAGAGGTAAAAGGGGTCATTAAAAATGAAATTAAAAAGAGATGGCAAGAGGAATGGACCAGGGAAAGTAAAGGTCGGCATTTATTTAGAATAAAACCATTGGTTGGAAATACACAATCTGAACGGGGAAATAGGAAGGAAGACAGGGTTATCACAAGGTTAAGGTTAGGACACACAGGTCTAAATAGTACACTTTTCCTGATAAACAAACATGGAGATGGCAGATGTGAATTTTGTGGGGAACAAGAAACAGTAAATCATGTAGTGTACAGCTGCATAAAATATGTCAGACAGAGAGAGAGACTAAAAACCAAGCTACATGAAGTGGGGACACAACTTAATATATACAGAATTTTGAAACAATCAACAGGGGATACATGTATTACATTTCTGTTGGAGTATTTACATTCAACAGGCTTAATAAATAGAATATGAGTTTTAATTATTAATATGAACTTAAATTTTATTATTGGTATTTTAGAATTTTATTTAATTTATTAAGCAAGGGTATTAATGATTCCCAGTCCACACTCCAGACCAGTGGGTGGCGGTAAATGCACCACTAAAGTTGTTTGCCAACCGCCATAAAATAAAAGAAGAAGAAGAAGAAGAAGAAGAAGAAGAAGAAGAAGAAGAAGAAGAAGAAGAAGAAGAAGAAGAAGAAGAAGAAGAAGAAGAAGAAGAAGAAGAATAAGAAGAAGAAGAAGAAGAAGAAGAGAGAAAACGGAGTAGCATATGCGAAACCAAGGTGGAGTAGAGAGAGAGAGGAGTGTATTGTTGGAGAGAGAAAGTAAAGTGCCGTGTTTGATTTGTTTGTGTCAGGAGAAGTCTGCTGTGTGCCCGATCCCTGGACCGAATGAGAACCCGCCCCGTTACCGACCACCGCCTGTCTGACAACCCTGCTCCTGCATTAGCCCTGGACCGTACGAGAACCCGTCTATGTGTACCGACCCCTGCAATCGTACACCGACTATTCTCCCGGAATACGGACTGGCTGACGTTTCCCTGCAATTCGACTTCTCGTTTCCCCAAAACAGCAATAAAGCGTCAAGTTAAATTGAATTGTCGCGGTGTGGACATTGAAGTTATTGTTTTCAGTTGCGTGACAACTCCAACCACCTCGGAGTTTGCCACAATACATTATCTTTCCCTGGTTCAGTCATTCATGAACATAGTCATGATCATTAGCTATTAGACTCTTAGCATTCCATTATAGTAAATGGAATACCATAATTGAATCACTACACTGTGACTGTGCATCAATCGGACATAACATTTAATGAATCATTTCAACACTAATATTCTTTATTCTCAAGAATTATGTTGCTGCATCTATGATTGTTTTGAGTCTTGAACTTTTCCTTTTTTGCTGATTTTTGCTGAGCTTGTCAACAACCAGGGGGCAGTGTAGTATAAGGGTTAGGGAACTGGCCTTATAACCGAAAGGTTGCTGGTTTGATTCCCAGGTAGGACACTGCTGTTGTACCCTTGAGCAAGGTACTTAACCTGTATTGCTTCAGTATATATCCAGCTGTATAAATGGATAATATGTAAAAAAAAAAAATTAAATAGTTGTGTAAGTCACTCTGGATAAGAGCATCTGCTAAATGCCTGTAATGTAATGTAACATAACCAATGTATCAGATGTTACCGCACATTTATGTGAACACTTAGGGTACTTTTGACTTTGTAGTACCTGCGGTAATCTGGGAAATTCTGAGAGGCTTTCTATCCTAATTGACAAATCTTTGGCCTCGTTTAATTTCCCTCCCCTGCACTCCATCCGATACCTTTCTTGTGGCTTCAGCGTATGATACTTTATTTAAAGTTTTAGACCGCTGAACCTCTCTCGCACCTCACATCCCAAATACACTGCACTGTGTTCTCCTCCGCAGTTACAACAATGTAGCTTTGCACCCACTGCACAAGCCCTATACTCATGCTCTCCTGCACATTTGGCACATCTTAGTTTCCCTTTACATTGGCTTGCTGACATTTATAACATCTTAATGGCGGTGGAATGTACTCACACACAGAATAGCTTAGAAAACCTATCATGACTTTCTGTGGCATAGGTCCCTCAAAGTGAATTAGAATAGACATGGTTTCTGTTATTTGTCCTAGTTCTTTCTTTAATAATCTTTTAATCTCTGTTAGTTTCCCCCCTCTTATCTCTCTCTTTATTTCATCTACACTTATTGATAGGTACCCCACTAATAACCCCTTTTGATTTTCAATATTTTCTCATGTTGCGTTTGATTACCTACAACAAGCATCAACTTCCCTGTACTCACAAATCTGGCATATTTTATTTCTCCTATTTCCTTTCTGATTGCCTTAGTAAGATTAATTGGATTAAGTTTGTATCGTTTATGTTGCCAATTAAATATTATCATCACTTTCCATTCCTTTT
Organism: Ilyophis sp. 1 JC-2022; assembly: GCA_022702515.1. Lineage (NCBI taxonomy): Eukaryota > Metazoa > Chordata > Actinopteri > Anguilliformes > Synaphobranchidae > Ilyophis > Ilyophis sp. 1 JC-2022. The sequence continues at coordinate 19,334,473 of CM040406.1, read as the reverse complement.
TAACTTTTTTCACTTCATCTCTGTCTGATTCACTTCTACTTGATTCCATAATTTTCTTCCTTGCTTTTTTATTTCTGGCCATGGACCATTCCATTCCGGTTCCATTCCCACGTTCATCATCTGAACCGCTTGCCAAGTATTCAGCATTACTTTTTTCCCACTCGACTTTCATACTACTTTCAATATTTACAGGACTCCTTATTTCGCCTCCCTCTGACCATCTCCCTTGACCGCGTCCTACTGAGGACGCCGCCATTCAAACTGACACCGTCCTATCTCGTCGATAGAAGCACAGTATTGCTAACTAGCTTGCGTTTTGAAATCCAACCGCCGTTCCCAGTCGAAGCAAGGCAACTCTGCCACTCCTTTGTTCTGCAGCTCCTTAAAACCCTGAGAGCTCATCAGCTTAAGCTGATTCAGGTGTGCTGCAGCAGAGTGGAAAATCCCTGAAAAAAGCTGTGTTTACGGAGCGGACACTACGGTGCACAAATCCGAAAACGGACTGTATTGGGCGGATGCATGTCTGCCATCAGAAAAGGACATAATCTTGCGCATGGTGTTCTTGTCCGGTCATTTGCATTTGAATATCAGAGTCCAGAAATCCCCAATCATAGACGTGGTCCGGAAGTGTGCAGAAGTTTCTGGAAATATACGTGTTGAGTTGACATGGGACACTACCGCTTTTTACATTTAAGTGGAAAACCACATGTCTAGGATAGCTATATGAAACAAGGTTTAGCTTCAAAGTGCATGGTCCCAATTAATTCATAACCCCCTGGTTTTCTAATTGCCATGTGATGATGCAGTAACGTGCTGTTTGGTTTCCAGGTGCAATTATGTGTTCCAATGTAAGAATTTATGTTTAAAATAAAGCATTGCAATTGGATAAAGGATCAGAAAAAATATAAACTCCATTCAGATGCAAAAAAAGAAGCAGAAGGTCCCAGTGCTTAGAAAACATTTATATTTTATCAGCTGTCTTCAATGAGGGGACAATGAGTCAGTATAATTTGTGGAGCCTTCCAAAAAGTCATGCATTATGTCTGGGGCAAAATACATATCTGTTTCAGTCCTGTCACACACCAAAAATTCCAGTGTAAATCTAACACTACTGGTGTACATTTAACACCCTAGGGTGTTTATATGTGACCACAGTCTCAATTTTGACAGTGATATGTCAAAGTGAATAGCAATTCCAGTCACAAACTGCATTCACTGCACTGTGTGTGGGAGGATAACGCTTAATGATAAATGCTTTAGCTTGGAGTGCAAATGCAAATGATTTAAGAAGCAATAGGTGGGACTTACACTTACTGGCAAAACAATTAAGCTATTCTTAAAATATAATGCCTCCTGTTTTTTTACTGGCTTACAAACGAAAGAAAAACATATCCATTTTGAGGACAACAGTCATACTCCTTGTCCACTGTATTAAAATAGTATGGTGCCAGGAAGGGAATTGGGGTTCTGTCCACCAGGGGGCAGCACCGGCCCCACTTACAGGTATGGAAGCAGCTGTGATTCATTGTAATCACTTCAGCTACTGTCCATTACCTAATTATTGGGCTCGATAAAAGGCCTGGTACTCAGGCTTGAAGACTGTTTGGATTACTTTTGAGACCTGTTTGCTATGGATGAACCAGGTTTTTGTTGTGGACTTCCTGTCTTACCAGAGTAATCTTTTGTTATAATTTTCGCTTCCGTTATTTTCAGAAGAGCTTTTGCTTGTTTTTTCAGTTTGAAGTCTGAATAAAAGGACCGCAAGCCAACGTTTCTTTTGATAGTCTGTTCACCACATGATATCAGTGGTCATCCCCAGCCCTGCATCACAGTAGTGGAAAATAAGGGCATAGTGCCCCCTGGTGGACAGACGGATATTTTTTTCCGGACCTTTTTTATTTACAAATAAATTTTGTTGAAATTTTGAGTATTTACAATTATTATTTAAAAATAATTTTATGAATTTTTTTGAGAGCTGTGGAGCGTAAGAGTCACCATGGTAAGAATGAGCACTGGGCCTTTTACATGGGAGAGATGTGGAAGTCTGCCCTTTGGATTACCTGGGGGACTTCCTCTGCTTGGTCGCTGAGGCCTACCCCAGCCATAGGATGGACCTCGGCGCCATGAGTGGTATGCCCTCAACAAGTCGAAGCAGGAAGAGGCCTGGGACAAGCTGGATGGGTCCTTATGGTGCGAGTGGTCTGGAAACCTTCGACACACTGAGGACCTTTGCCCTGTCAGAAGACCCACCAGAGGCTCCAGCGCCCTGTCGGAAGCCACAGCTCTGCCACTTTGTCCAGAGGTCGACGCCTCACCGTTATGTCCAGGGGAGCCACCAGAGCCTGTAGCTCCGCCGTCCTGTCCCATGGACCCACCAGAAGCCGCAGCTCCACCACTCTGTCCGGAGGCACCGCAAGAGGCTGCCGCTCCACCGCCCTGTTCCAAGGTACCGCCAGAACCGGAACCCACTGCTCCGCCATCCTGTTCAGAGGTCTGCCGGAGGCCGCAGCCCCTGCCACCCTCCCTAGGGAGTCACTCGCTGCCTCCTGTTGATGCTGGCCCTCTACAGGGTCCCTCTCCCCTGCGTCTTGTGCAGCGGGCCCTCCAAAGGAGACCTCGCCCCCTGCCAAAGTGGGCCCTCCAGAGGCTCTTTGGCCGCTGCTGGAAGCTGCTGCCCCGCTGCCCTGTCCAGGGGAGCCACCAGAGGCCACAGCTTCGCTGCCCCCTGTGCATAACCTGAATTTGTACTGCAATAGTATTGCAATACAAATTCAAGTTGTGCAGTTACAATTCTACTTCTACTGGCACTTATTTCTAAGCCCTGGTCTTCAACAGCTGTTTATGAAAATTATTATTTTAATTTTTCAAATGTCAGTCTGAGTGAAGCCTCCGTACACATGGCCTTAAATTTTAATAACTATAACAGGGCCAGATTTACTAAGGTCACAGTCGCAAAACTATAACATATATTGCGACTCTTTTGCGGTTGCAGATACCGCCACATTAACAACAGATTTACTATAACTGGTCCTAATTATGCAATCAAAGAAATTAAACGCCCCCATTCGCAATTTTTGTGGTAGGAGACACTTATAAATATGCGGCAGGAGACATCTATAACAATGCGCTAATAAATGGATACGGAGAAACCATGCAGGCACAAGTCGCAATATAACCACAAGAAAAATTAAATTTTAATTTACGAGGTACACAATGCTGTATTACAGCATATACAACAATAACGGAGAGGAGAAAATTTTGAAATGACATCACATACAAAATTAATTTACGAACAGTAGAGGATGTAAAGAAAAGATGGCGTGATTTTAGAAAAACTTTCCTACAACATAATGCGGGAAATAATAGCCTATTAACACCGATAAAACAAAAGGTGGAAGGTGTACAAAACGAGCAAGTCATGGGAGTGGGAGGAATGACGGGTAAACTTGTGACGGAAGAAGACCACAGAGCATCGGAAGGTAACCGTATTCACAATGCATTATACTGTAAGCCCTACTGAATGCATATAGGCACAACAATTGTTTAAATTCAGAACTGCGTTTTTATACTAACTGCTAACTGATGACCTCAATATAAGTCTTGCGTCCTTTCAATAAAACAAATATCATGTCATATTAGCCTATATCTGAAAGTGAGAAGTGATTAGTAGAAACATGTGTGAAACCTGTTTTAAATCCTGTCTCCATTCGAGTGCTGTGCATTAGAGGATGTATTCGTCCTACAGCCCGACACCTTTCACTTGCATCCTGTGTGTGAGCTGCAGGCGATATCAGCGCAGACAAATTACGCCTGCTTTCAGGAGATCTAAATATTCTCACGCAAAGAGGAGAGTCGCTATGAATGCCTGATTTAGTAAATCAGACAGAATACTTAATTGGCCTAATTTACATAATCTCCACCCTATTTTAGTGCTTTCCCTCCAGGTATACATATGCATGAACACATTTAACTATGCATCAAAAGGAAAGTCGCAGAGTGACGTTACCCATGCAAATTACATCCTAATAGTGATTTTTTCCCATTGCAGAAGATAATGCCAGTCTGTGGTTTTGTCCCCCTGCCCACCGACACTGAGACTCTGCTGGGTAACACAGGACCCTTCCCTCCAGGTAAGTGTGCCCCGTCCCCACACACCTCATGACACACTTTAACCACCACACACCTCTTTAAAGTTAGGACAATATTTGGGGCGCACACACACTCGTGACCACCCACACCACAACAATGGCTCACCTCGAGGGCAGCCGCCTGCCCGGCCCAACTGACACGTTCGTAGGAGTACTCCTACAGACTGACACAGTGGGCATACACACAAAAACCGAACTCGCATACACTCAACGCCACAGACAAACAACATGAAACAAAAAGATATAAAGGGGTGGAGACCCAACCACACCGCACTGCTGGTAGGGGCTACCACCAAAATTAAAAAAAAGAAAATAACCCGACCGGGAAAACAAAATACACACATACACACACACACACACAACGCTTCACCGCCCCCTAAGGTGGTCGCCAATGGGGTGTCTTGCTGTCCCCAATCGAGCGGACACCGGGTTGCAGTCGCTCTTCTGCTAGCCGCCACTCTCGTCACGCTCGACGGCTACATTGTGGGACACCGACTCTAGGCAGGGGGAAGAGAACCACCGCTCAGTTCCCCACTCACACCGGGCTTTAACCCACACACTCTGACTTAGAATGGCAAAAGCACATTCCTTACAATCTGGGGGAGGTAGGTTTCTCCCAACAGAAGCTCCACAATTATCTCCGGTCACACTGACTCTGCTGCACAGTTCTGTGGATGAGTGTGTTCCTGAATTGGAACCCAATTGCCCACTCAAAATTTTTTTGAAGAAGTGGACTCAAATATGCGCCCTCAAATGGGTGTAGGGATCGAATGGAGCAATTCTGAACGGATTGTTAAGCCTGGTGATTTTTTTTTTATGCAACAAAAAAATGAACGGTAGTACCGAGTTCATATTTTAGCAGCTCACACGTATAATGCCACCCTGCATATACAGGTGCAGCTCAAAAAATTAGAATATCGTCAAAAAGTTCAATATTTTTTGTCACTCATTTCAGAAAGTGAAACTCATATATTATATAGATTCATTACACATAGAGTGAAATATTTCAAGCCTTTATTTCTTGTAATTAATGAAAACCCAAATTCAGTGTCTCAGAAAATTAGAATATTGTGAAAAAGTTCAATATTGGAAACTCATGGTGTCACACTCTAATCAGCTAATTAACTCAAAACACCTGCAAAGGTTTCCTGAGCCTATAAATGGTTTCTCAGTCTGGTTCAGTAGGCTACACAATCATGGGGAAGACTGCTGACTTGACAGATGTCCAGAAGACAGTCATTGACACCCTCCACAAGGAGGGTAAGCCACAAAAGGCCATTGCTAAAGAAGCTGGTTGTTCACAGAGTGCTGTATCCAAGCATATTCATAGAAAGTTGAGTGGAAGGAAGAAGTGTGGTAGGAAAAGGTGCACAAGCAACAGGGATAACCGCAGCCTTGAGAGGATTGTCAAGCAAAATCCATTCAAGAATTTGGGGGAGCTTCACAAGAGTGGACTGAGGCTGGAGTCAGTGCATCAAGAGCCACCATGCACAGACAAATCCAGGACATGGGCTACAAATGTCGCATTCCTCGTGTCAAGCCACTCCTGAACCAGAGACAACGTCAGAAGCGTCTTACCTGGGCTAAGAAGAAAAAGAACTGCACTGTTGCTCAGTGGTCCAAAGTCCTCTTTTCAGATGAAAGTAAATTTTCCATTTCATTTGGAAATCAAGGTCCCAGAGTCTGGAGGAAGAGTGGAGAGACACAGAATCCACGTTGCTTGAAGTCCAGTGTGAAGTTTCCACAGTCAGTGATGATTTGGGGTGCCATGTCATCTGCTGGTGTTGGTCCACTGTGTTTTATGAAGTCCACAGTCAACGCAGTCATCTACCAGGAAATTTTAGAGCACTTCATGTTTCCTTCTGCTGACAAGCTTTATGGAGATGCTGATTTCATTTTCCAGCAGGACTTGGCACCTGCCCACACTGCCAAAAGTACCAAAATCTGGTTCCATGACCATGGTATTACTGTGCTTGATTGGCCAGCAAACTCGCCTGACCTGAACCCCATAGAGAATCTATCGGGTATTGTCAAGAGGAAGATGAGAGACACCAGACCCAACAATGCAGACGACCTGAAGGCCGCTATCAAAGCAAACTGGGCTTTTCCTTAGCTGTAAGCCATAATCATCAAAATTACAAGAAATAAAGGCTTGACATTTTTCATTCTATGTGTAATGAATCTATATAATATATGAGTTTCACTTTCTGACATGAGTGACAAAGAATATTGAACTTTTTCACGATATTCAAATTTTTTGAGCTGCACCTGTAAATGGTAAAAGAAGGTAAACTCCGATTTCTAGGTCATGGGCCCTTTAAGAGAAAGAAACCATTAAAGCAATAAAGAACTACAATACCCACCATGTCAGAAAAGTGGGACGTACAGAATCACGTGCAGCAGCATAACAAATCATACGAAGTTCGTCAATGACATTCCGGAACTCTGGAACCTAACATCAACATTAGCTGTCCGTCCAGTCAAGAAGTTATTTAAAGTAGGACTGAAGAGGAATGTATGTATGATTTCGAATATAAATTGCTAGTTTGTAAACGCTCAGATGTCAGGTTGGTTTAATTATTACCTTTGTAAAGTCAGTAGATGTAGCTAGCTAGCTCCCGAGTTGTGTGTTGACAAGCAGTTTATGATCTAGCAACCGTAATGTTAGCTACTGCAGCTTATCACTAACGTTAACGTTACTGAATACAGAATTAATACTTTAGCGATTCTGTTTTGGGCTGAACTGGTAAGGTTTTATCGTGCGTCTGGTCCACACGGTTCCTCCTAGTGTTTGTTTGTTTGTTTGTTTGTTTTGTTTTTTCTCGTAAAGATTTTTTATCTTCGTTTGCCAGCTTTTTAAGGTTGTCGGTTGATAACAGTTTTGCTAAGTGTTTCAGCTATAACGTTAGTTGCGAGCTAATAACGTAAGTTATTCGTATCATGTGCACTTAGTACATTAGTGGATATCATCATGGATACATTCGATGACTGGATATGTTAAAGGGGCTGTTAAGACAAAAATTCAATTAAGATATGTTTTTATATACCCGGAGTGATATCTACCCATCCAGATAGTTTCGCTGAGATTTCACTAGTTTTGTAGATATCCGCTGGCAGTGATAGAACGGACCTCAATGGGTCCAAAGATTGTATACATAAAAAAAAAATCAACAGCAACGTCTCTTTCCACAGACATTGTTGTGCACGGTGTACCAACTGTGTATATCCAGGCAAAGTCTCAACCAAAGCACGCCACGTGACGCCAATATTCTGGGGTTTATGTCAACACAGTGCGCCCTAGATTACGGTTGTGTTTAAGTTTGGTTTAGACTTTGGAGTGAGCTGCAGAGGATATCTATAAAACGAGTGAAATCTCAGCTAAACTATCTGGATGGATAGATGTCTGAGATGGACTCATTTCACTGCCTCTCTCTACTGTCACCATTAATCCTACTTGCTGTGGCTCAGAGGGCTCAGTTGAGCTGCAGCAGCTTGTCTCACTCCTTCCACCATCATCTTGAATCTAATGTTAATAATATGAGGTCAAATACAAGCCTTATTCACTATTTCATCAGGAGGGAAATAGTTTGTCATATCACGAAATCAGGGGTTCCCAAACTGGTCCTGGGGCCCCTTGTGTATGCTGGTTTTCGTTGCAACCACAGTTGCAATCCCAGAATTTGAACAAGCTGTTTTTCTTAATTAGGTGCTTTTCATGTTTAGAGGAATTATTTACATTATGTCAGAAATGGCTATGCATGCCATGTAGAATAAACTCCCCATGTTCACGTTGTGCTTATTGTGCTTATTGTGCTATATTGCAACAATTACATAAAAATAGGTTACAAAATTATGTATTTTAACTGATCAACTTAAAGAGTGAAGTGAATCAATAGGCTCCTAATTAAGTTGTTGAACACACGTGTTTAACTCATTATTTTTTCTTTAAGCTTATTAACACAATGCAGGTTTGGCTCGTTATCATTTGCTTTGTGTTGGAATTCTTCATTATCTAGTATCTACCAAATGGTTAGTTTTAATGGCCATTGTGTCCACACTTTCCCCAATTAGAATTGGTGAAACACCGATAAAATAATTTTACTGTTTGCCATACAAATCACCACTGACAACGCCACAACCATACAAATGGAATAAATCTCTCTCGTTCTCTTTCTCTCTCTAATACAATGACACAGTAATGTGCTACTAGAAATTGGCGCCGGTGAAGATGATCATATTATCTCGCTGGACAGCTGAACTCCTGTTCTGGATGGTTAGACATTATGTCAATCAGGACGAGAACGTGCATACAAGCGTGCTTGATTTAATTACTTTAGTGAGGCAGTGCTTCGCGAGTGGGCTCAAAAACGTGTCATAATACACAATTATCCAATCATGTCTTATAAAGTCGGCCATTGATCTCCAATGGTCAAGTGAAGCAGTCAAACACTGTGCCTCACTGAAGTTCTTTTTAAAAGTCTAAGTCTAGGTGGCGCTGTTTTTCACAATACAAGGCATATTTTTGCATCTAGGCACTTTTTTTAGCTTCATAAGGGAAATAGTAGTTGTGGTGAAAATTAAATATTAAAGAAGGCAAATTTATTTATATAGCACATTTCATACACAGAGGCAATTAAAAGTGCTTTTCATAAATACAGAATAAGATATGAAGACAAAGAAAGAAGTGTTGTGTGTGCTATGCATGGTTTAAATTTTTAAATTTTTGGTGAAACACTGCTTTACCTAGATCATAGTTTTCTTTTATATCAGACACAAGTTATATTTTCCTACCTGACATGTTTCGACGGCAATACTTCCGTCTTCGTCAGAGGTGTCACTGGATGGTATGTGACGTGTCTTACACAGCTGATGTTATTTATATAGAGGCGTGATCGTCCTGCCAGATTTGACAGGACGACCACGCCCCCCGCTGTCATTTCGCCGTTTGAGAACGCTGCTCCAGGTGGTGGAAAGCATGTATGCCCCCTCATCCCGGTTCATCGTCGTTTGCGCTCGCTTTCTAATTTCCACTGCCTCCATAATCCAGCGCTGGTGTTTGTTGTCCTGGGTGCGGATGACTTTGGCCTTATTCCAGTCCATGATGTGATTCTCCCGTTTGCAGTGATCTGTGATTGCCGATTTGAGATTTTCTTGTAGTGCCTGTTCCTTTATGGTCCGTGTCTGTCTTTTTGCTGTCTCCTTCGGGTGCACTAAAACTCAGACAACTATTAGTGCACCCGAAAGACAAAATCAACCCGGACAACAAATGCAACATAATTTACGAAATACCATGTCAATCATGCAATAAATCATACATAGGAGAAACAGGTCGGTCATTCATCACCCGCAAAAAAGAGCACCAAAAGGAATGCGAGAAGGAGACAGCAAAAAGACAGACACGGACCATAAAGTAACAGGCACTACAAGAAAATCTCAAATCGGCAATCACAGATCACTGCAAACGGGAGAATCACATCATGGACTGGAATAAGGCCAAAGTCATCCGCACCCAGGACAACAAACACCAGCGCTGGATTATGGAGGCAGTGTAAATTAGAAAGCGAGCGCAAACGACGATGAACCGGGATGAGGGGGCATACATGCTTTCCACCACCTGGAGCAGCGTTCTCAAACGGCGAAATGACAGCGGGGGGCGTGGTCGTCCTGTCAAATCTGGCAGGACGATCACGCCTCTATATAAATAACATCAGCTGTGTAAGACACGTCACATACCATCCAGTGACACCTCTGACGAAGACGGAAGTATTGTCGTCGAAACATGTCAGGTAGGAAAATATAACTTGTGTCTGATATAAAATAAAACTATGATCTAAGTAAATATAGACACTATGAACTTATTTGAACTGCTTTACCTGTTGTCTTAGAGAAACCTCATCTGGTTGAAATTAACAAACGTGTTGATGGTGATGTCATTAATATGAGTGGTTATGGCATTTGAAACCGTAATTTGCTTTTGTTCTCATTGAGTGTCGTTATTTGTACTAATAAACCACGGAATGTCGGTAATCAAGTCGAGATGTACTAGTAACCCATGTTTTTTTTTCAACAGGAAGCAACTGCTTGTCACAGTGAAGTATTTTTTATTTAGTGTTCCTGTCAGTAATGTCTAGAATGGAGAACCTCAATGACCCTGTTAAGGATGGACCCAAACCTGTTTAAAAAGTTTTTTGGAGAAGAATGGCAAGATTCCGCAGGAAAACCTGCATTACCTTGACTGTGTTAATACTTTTTATATTTGTTGGAATAGTCATTTTGAAATCCTTGAGGCCAGAAGGTTCAGGTTTCGGGAGCCCATTTGGACTCGGGCTTTTTCCACACCTCAGAAAAGCAGAAGGGGGCCAAATTCAGGCACAACTTCGCAGGGACATGGACGGAACCAACGGCAAAGTAAGGTCTAAAGAAAGGGCTTCTGAACTGGACGCTGCATTGGGTCAATACCCTGCACCGAACTACAACCTGCATGTGTTTTACTATACCTGGTTTGGCACCCCGCAGTTTGACGGCAAGTATATCCACTGGGATCACCCAATTTTACCACACTGGGACCCCAAAGTGGCAGCCGGGTACCCGAAAGGAAGGCACAGTCCTCCAGAAGACATTGGGGCCAACTTCTACCCTGCCCTGGGCGCATACAGCTCCCGTGATCGCTCCGTCGTTGAAGCTCACATGCAGCAACTCCGAACTGCTGCTGTTGGTGAGCCAGCGCAAGCTTTTTCTCTTCTTGATGCACAGAACACACCCTCTTTGCGCTTTGTCTTTAATTTTAGCCCAGATTCAAAAACAGTGGGCCTCATTCACCAATCACTCTACGAAAAAAAGAGTTCTTAAGACTTTCTTTAAAACGTTTCGGGATGAACTGAGTTTTGCTTTCTGAGCTTCTGTTCAACCCAAGAAAACATCCTGAATAGTAAAACATTGGCGAAGGCCTGAATGTTCATAAAAACTGTTGTTAGTAGAATGGTTGGTGAATGAAGCCCATTAAATCCAATTTTGTTCTTAAGTTGTATGTGAGGCTTCCACTTTCCCCTCACTAATACAGTTACACTTAGGCCTACTTACATTTATTTGTTGGTTAGGCACTTAGCTTGCATTTAGGCTATTAAGAAAGTGTGCATTGAGTCCAGGTCCAGTCCTTTTTATAACTCATGTGATTAAGCTCATTTATATTCATAACCTCTGGGACCATCATACTGTGATGTGTATGTAATAAAAAAGGAACTACTTCTGAATTCTTAATACAAATTGCAATGTTATGGGACTGAAAATGTGTTAGCCTATTTTCAATAGGACACCATGTTTTGCAGCTGCTTTATTTTTTAGGGTGAATATTTTTAGTATTACTTCAGATATAGCAAACATAATATAATAAATCGCAAAGAGGTGACCTGAATAGATGCTTTTTCTGGAATGCAAGTGTACTGTGGGCAGCATTCGATCCTCTGTGCAAGCATTTAAAAAGATTATAAAATAAAATGTAAAAATGGCATACTTTGACTGCGCTGTGTTTAAATTGCCAATAACCTTCTGGAAACTGTCGCTTCGAATGCTCCACTTCCCAACAGTCGACAAACTCCTTATATGATTTAGGCCTAACAAATATGAATTATATTAATGCCTCACTGGTTTGAAGTAATAGTTCTGTGTTAGCATGCCATCTTATGTCATGGTTGTGTGCTTTCTATATATGTCTATGAGCCTTTACATATCTTTACATAGGTGCATATATATGTGTGTGTGTGTGTGTGTGTGTGTGTGTGTGTGTGTGTTTGTGTGTGTGTACACGTGTGTATGTGTGCGTGTGCGTGTGTGTGTGGGCGTGTGTGTGGGCATGTTTAGCCTACTTCATGGGGACTAAATGTCCCCATGAGGATAGAAAAGGTTGTCAAATTTCCCTATGAGGGAAAAGTTAATTTTAGGGCTAGGGTTAGGATTAGGGGTCGAATGTTATGTTTAGGGTTAGGGCTAGGGTTATGGTTTAGGGTTATGATTAGGGTTAGGTTAGGTTAGGTTTAGAAAAAATCTTTATTTCCCAAGACTTTAGTGTCTAATGTGTGTGTTTGGGGAACTGAGGGCCCCTTGTATGTGGTTGTGTCTAAAAAATCTATATGTTCATAGTGTGTGGTGTGTTTAATTGTGATAGATGTGTGGTGCGTTTTGAGGATCCGTATGAAGTGTTTGAAATCTTCTGAGCTATGTGTCTATGTTCCCCAAATGTAATTTAAATACCTAAAATAATTTGTGGGAAGTTTGGGACATTTTTCAAAAACTGTCTCCTCCCAATGCGCCATGTAAATGTTGGCATAAGCCAGGGAAAATCTTTTGCCCATACCTGTGACGCTGGTCTTTAAGAAGAATTCTTTATTGATTTCAAAGTCATTCTTGGTGAGGCTTATCTCCAGTAATTGCAGGAGGATCGTATCCGGTCGATTGTTGTCCGGGTACTTTTCCATCCATGTTTTTACCGCTGTTAATCCCGCTGCTGTGTTTATGTTGGTGTATAGACTATCTATGTCTATGGTGAACAGGATGGTTTCTTCAGGTATTTTGGTGGTTTTTATTTTGTTTATGAAATCATGTGTGTCTTTGATGTAGCTTTTGTGTTTTGTGGACAGTGGATTGAGAAAAAAATCTAAGTATTCAGCTATCCTATAGGATTCGCTGTTGCAGTCTGAAATAATAGGCCTCCCTGCCGGGATCTCATATGGCATGCTCCAAGATTCTGGTGGCTTGTGTATTTTAGGGAGGAGGTAAAAAATCCTAGGTCTCGGGTTGTCCTCTCCCCTCAGGTAAAAACTTTGTTTTTTAGTGATGTATTTGTTTTCTACTAGTGTCTGTATGATGGCATGTATTTCCTGGGCCATGTCTGGGTATATGGGTCCATCAAATTTTCTGTAATGTGAAATGTTGTGAAGTTGTCTATAGGCTTCCTGTGTGTATTGTGTTCTATCCATAATAACTATGGCACTTACCTTATCTGCTGGTTTAATAATGATCTGTTTGTTGTTAGCCAGCTGTAGTAGCGCAAGCTTGGCTCTCACCTCTGCTGAGGTTGTTTTGGTCTTTGTGGGTTTGCGGGTTCAGTGCCTTAATCAGTGTGTTGTCCTCTTTAATAATTTGTGCGATCTCTTTCGGGATTTCTTCCAGTCTGGGTTCCCAGTTGGATTTTGGTGTGAAAGGTGTCTATTCCCTGGTTTCCACTCCCTCAAAGAAAGCTGCCAATTTCAATCTCCTGTGGAACTTTTTTTGTTTTCTGCGGATATTTACTGTGGGTACAAATGACAGACTCCTGTTCAGCGGATTGAATTGGCCTTCTGTGGGTGTAAAGTTGTTACTTAATAACCTGTTTGTGCTTGGGCTCGTGGGGATTGTCAGTTTAAATGGTGCAGCAAGTGGTTTAGTATGTTTGTTGCTGTCGTATTTGTCCAGTGGATGTCATCTTGTGCTGTGCAGAAGTCCTCCACTGGAAGCTTAGGGACATGTGGCATGTTCCTGTGGATGTGTTCATTTATACATTCAAAAGTGGACCTCTGGCGGGATTCTAGGTTCACAGAGTGATTGATGAGTGGAATCCAGATCTCTGCTGATGGAAAGGTGGTTTTGGTCATCCTCAGCATATATGCTTGATAGCCGTTTTCTTTGGGTGCTGGTCCTCACTGTTGATTCAAAAGGATAGGATGACTCTCTGTACCTTGGGATCCACCACTGTCTTCTCCAGGAGGCCTGCCGCATGTTGCTCCAGGGTAGCTGTTACACACAGGCATATGCATCCATAGCCTGTTGCCATTTCTATTGCCAATGGGGTAAAATTACAATGCCGTGTTGCCAATCCAATTTAAAAAAAAAACTGTAACTCAACTTTTTGCAAGCCATTGTATTGAGGAAGGGCACACGTTTGTTAGCTTCGATGTAACTGTTCTGCATGTTTTAAAGGTTTGATAGAGATTGAACACTTTAGCACTAAATGCCTTCTTTTCTCTCAGAAAACTGTTTGTTGGACACTGTAGTTGCAGAACATCTGTCAGACTTTGGTTTGCGGTAGATTGCCTGATCTGAGATGAGTAGTCTCTAGTGATTAAAACATTTCAGATTATAATTTATTTTTCCCCCAGAGGCAGTATTCATTAGGGATATAGACCTAATAGACTACGCTATAGGTTGCATACTGAACCACAGTGTACCAGCAAACTCGTAACTAGATTGCTCACCGTCATGCTGTGTGAAATTGGGCAACAGCATGCTCATGAATGCGCACTTAAGAGCTGCCCTTGTTTATTAGCTTTGAACCCAGTTGGCGGTCAGTAATTCAAATCTCAGATTTGTTGGCCGTACGGCTAACGGCCCATCTCCGTTATTTGAATTGGCAACCTGTGTATATATTTGTTGTTTATCTACTTACTCTTGCTTCAAATTGCTATTTTGGTTGGGATAAAATGGCAGTTTTCAGCAATTGATGTTTTAATAAACTGAGATGATTTGCTGACTGCACATCTTAAAGTCCCCACACAGCAGTTTTATTTGCCATTTTAAATCATTCCTGAGTATCTACGTATCTATCCAAGTTAATGTGTGAAAGTTATTTGAATGAAAAATGTCTCTACATATTTTATACAAGCTAATTTATTTTCCATCCCCTCTCCCCTCATAAAGAACAGGCCGCTTCAGTCGCATATATAAATATTCATAAACTTCACTGCTTGATTGGCTAAGAGCTCACTTACCTGATTGGCTGAAAGTAGGCAATTGATGATTTACCAGCCCACACAGGCCCTCACAAAAGCATACTACCATCTCTCTGACTGCAATGCTGGCTAGCTGCAGCCAATGTGACACAGTAGGGGCTTGCATGTAAAGTCATTCAACTTACAGGTCTCCCATATTGTTTTCCTGCATGTTTTCATATTTGTGCACTCAGAACTACTGAGACAGAACTATGAAAATACGAATTAGGTGCCTTTAGTAATTTTTATGAACCAGTAATGACAAATACCCCTTCCTCTTTTACAAGCCGTTTAGAATTGTTTGCCTTTCCTACATCGAAAGGGGGTGGTCCAATGGTAACCTATTTGCATATCCTTGCCTGCCTTTCCCTGGTACTTGCGACTGCGCTGTTGCCATTCAGAGCACGTGCGTTAATATCGCTGCATTAGAACATTGCACTTTAAGTTAAGGCGGTTAAATTCACAAGTTTAACATGTACATAGCTAGAAATGGCTCATAAAACATGTTCTGTTCCTGGCTGTCGAGCTGTTAAATCACTGCACACCCTTCCAAAAGATCAAATTCTGTGCCAAAAGTGGGTCGATTTCATTAAAGGTCCCATGCCCTAGAAATCCGATTTTTTTCGCATTGATGTGCAGAGTGGCATGATACTTTTCAAAAGAAGAGGGTAGGGTTACGCCAGCCTTTTCCTGCTTTAGCATCCATCACCACAGAGTATAATTACAAGCAAGTGGAGATTTCAAACATGACTTGCAAAACTGCCCATGTTAAATGTGCTGTGTCAGGGCACTTTTAATCTTTCCAGCTAAATATAATCAGCTACAATAGTAAGAGCTTGAGCTTTACAGCTCTGTAGCCACGTTTCCTGGTTGGGTACCGAGCCCAGTAACATATGTATCAACATTGGCACCAGTTCCCATATGATTGATACCTACTGTAGGGAAGCCAACGCAGATTTCGGCACCACTTTAAAATAAAATGCCAATTGCTATTTAAAGACGTTTCATTCAGTGACCACATGTAGGCTACCATTAGCAAGCTAGCTAACGTTAAACTCTGTCAAAATTCCAAAAGCGAAACTGTCAGAAGTGTAGCTGCACTGCCACATGTCGACTACGAGACGTTTACCTGTGCAGGGTGTAGCCTACATCCTGCTATCATCATCTTACGGCCAACCACGCCACACCCCCAGACCGCCCCCGGACTATTGATGTTGATTACATTTCATTTAGGCATGGAGAGGCTGTGCTTCGATAAAAGCAATAACGGACCACCCTGCACTACAGTAACTACAATGACGAGGACTGCTTTAAATTGTGTCACGCTCCGTGCCACACCCACTGATTTCTAGAAAAATTCTCTCACGGGCCAATTCTCTGACAGCCGCATAATTGTCACTATGTGGCCTACAAACACCGTCCCCCTTGTTAACATTTTACAATCTGGCCACTGTATAGCCTACATTATAAAAGGTATGGAAAGGTTGTTGGTTTCTTTTCATCATTATTTCCCTACTTTAGGTGTGCTAGCCATTTCATGGTACCCACCTGGCATGAAGGATGACAACGGAGAAACAACAGATGAAATTGTGCCTCTCATTCTTGATGTGGCCCACAAATACCAAGTTAAGGTGTGTAATGATGGGGGAGGATGCAGTGCAATAATATTTAAATTGAATCTAATTATATATTTGTAATGGTGAAATTAGTGTCAGTTGGGAGTATTCTCCAGACTGAGCAGTCATGCATGTGGGACAGTAAAAGTGTGTGCAGAGGTACAAAGGTGACAAAAATGTCAAATGTATACCTGTGATTTACGAGGCTCTTTCGCACGTCCTTAGCTGGGAATGCTATATTAGGGTGAATTTAATTGTATTGGACAATTGTGACTGCCTCAGTAACCTTGACATTGTGCACAGGTGGTTTTCCACATTGAACCTTACAAAGGAAGGGATGACCTCAGTATGTACAACAGTGTTAAGTACATCATGGAGAGGTGAGTATTATAATTTGGTTCTTATTTGGTTTATTCAGCTTTTATTGGTGATGGAAGGGTGATGCTACTTATACATAAATAAATACATTTTTCCCTTTTCTCCCAATTTGGTAGCCAATTGGAACCTATGCAATTCAATTCCCCCGCGTAGCAACCGCTACAGCAGAAAAGAGGGTATTTTTACACAAACATCAACGTTACTGGTTTTGAAATGAATGGAGTCAGAAACTTGTTTTTCTCCCTGCTACAAAATTTTATTCCTTTACAACAACTATGCCAAATACGGAGTTTCAGTTTCAAGTGCCACGATTGTTGTGTAGGTGGTCCATTTAACAAGCAACCCCCACCCAGTCTCGCCTGCAACTATACCGACCCAAGCATGACACATAGAACAATAGTGTCTGGAAGTTCATAAAAATATTCTTTCAGCATCAAAAATGTATATTCCCTCAGAGCAACAAGATTGCATGGCTAGTTGCTAATTTCGGAGCTTTCCCAAGAAATGCATGCATGATCATAAACTATTCAAAAGCCAATCACCCGTTTTCGTGGATCATATGCTGTCCAATTTGTCTTTAATATAAATCCCCCAAGCAGGAAAAATGCATACTTTGCAAATGCATATATTTGGACTAGAATAATGTCTGTTTTCTTTTTTATGTTCTGCCGATTCCTGTATTTATTCCTGTTTTTAATTGTTATTATACTGCATTGTGGTCCCAGGGGATACTATATTCCATTCTTATTGTTACATTGCAATGAGAAGAATGACAGTTGTGCGATACTGATGTGGACACTGTAATATTTGTAGTATTGTAGTATTTGTAACTTATTATGAACAGAAAGATGTAGACCACTCACTGAAGGCTACAAAACTGTAAATAGCAGGCTAGTTATAATCAGTCCTAATTACACCCGCATAGCGCAAGCAGGGGGTATTGTTTTCGCTCTTTGTGTGTGTGTGTGTGTGTATGTGTGTTTGTGTGTGTGTGTGTGTGTGTGTGTCTGTCTGTCTGTCTGTCTGTCTGTCTGTGTTTGTGTCCCTACCAACCATAACTCTAACAATTCTACTCCGATTGTGATTAAACTTTGTGGAAATGTTGACAGTTGGGGAATGACCTGAATCTTGAATTTGTTTCCCAATCGGTCAATGCCCGCCTTCACAGTGCAAGATCAAAGTTTTAGCCCCATGCATATTACGTTCAGTGTCGAGATTAGCACACGCGCGGGTGTAGCATCTCTCTGAGTGCCATTCTACTTATAATTATTAATATTCTGCACTGTAATATATCTCATAAGAAAACGTTGAAAAGACTGGCATCACGTTATTTTTGCTTCTGATCTGTGGGACGGATTGGAAATGTGTACTCCATTCACAGAATTGACAGAAGTACTATGTACTTAAAATAGAATTGTAAATGACCTGCTGGTTTTCTATTAAAAGCAGGTTTTTTCCAAGTACGTAATTCTCCTAAAATAGTTTTGTGATAACATAAATAGTAGCAAGAAATTTTCCAAAGTCATACCAGTTGTCCTATTTTCCAACTATTTGGCACTCACCTGTACACTATCATGGCTAATCTGGCCTACCTTTCTCCGCAGGTATGGGGAGCATCCTGCCTTCTATAGACACAAAACCAGCAGTGGAAAGCTTCTCCCACTGTTCTATGTGTATGACTCTTACCTGTTAAGCTCGGAAAAGTGGGCCAGCCTCCTCAAAGACACTGGCCGCCACAGCGTCAGGAACACCCCCTTCGACGGACTCTTCATAGCCCTCCTGGTGGAGGAGAAGCACAAAAAGGACATCTTGGCCGCCGGCTTCGACGGGATGTACACCTACTTCGCCACCAACGGCTTCTCCTACGGCTCATCTCACAGTAACTGGAGAACAATAAAGAGCTTCTGTGACAGCAGCAACCTGATGTTTATTCCAAGCGTGGGGCCTGGCTACATGGACACCAGCATCCGACCTTGGAACTTCCAGAACACAAGGAACCGCATTAACGGAAAGTACTACGACACTGCATTCTCCGCCGCCCTGGATGCCAGGGCCGACATTATTTCGGTAACATCCTTCAATGAGTGGCACGAGGGCACTCAGATCGAGAAGGCCATCCCCAAGACAGCAGGCCAGACCAAATATCAGGACTATTTGCCCCACAAGTCAGATGCCTACTTGGAGATCACACGCAAGTGGGCAGAGAAGTTTGAAAAGGAGCGGGAGAAATGGTTGGTTTGAGCAAAGTTCATGATGGGGGTTGAAATTTGTTAAGGCAAAACTGTATTGTTTGGACCAATACTAAAAGATGTCAGGGATAATCATGAAAATCAAGACCTTGGCCAAACCTTACATTGCATGATAATTTGCTTCAGTGAATGTGTAAGTGACTGCTACACTATGGACTGGATTTGGAGATGAACGGGGGCCAAGACCGCATATGGAGATTGCTTTGTGGGTGTTGCTTTATTTTACAAATGCAATTGTGAAATTCTGTATCCTATTGCTAACATGAGACATGCTGAGTGTTCTGCATTCTCAGTTTATGTTTATAATTGTTTATATTTTTTGGTATGAAAATGTCTAAGGAAAAATTTTCAGTTACATGAACTCTATCTTAGATTTGAAGGAATAAATATAGAATGAAATCCACTTGACCATATGTACACTTTTTAACAACGTCCTTGGTATAGCCCACTGTGTTTAGGTGATTGCCACTAGGTAACAAGCTGCCATTCCTGTTTTTGGTGTTTTTTCTTTGTGGGCAAATTCTAGAGTCTGGCGATTATATATGAAACATCTTCAGTCAACTCCACCGTTCCACCTCTTAAACTACTATTTACTTTGTTCTCAGTTCTTGGATGGAGAATTTGACAGCCGTATATTGAGGACTAATGTTGTGCAAAAAATGACAAAACATAATATGGGGTCAGATGTGTTAAGTGAAGTCGAGGACAAATGCACGAAAGCCACGTAAGGGGTTTGAATTCAGGTTTCCAGCCACACCGACATTCTTTAAAAAATGGTGTTCTTTACTGTCATCTACCTCACTTTCCAAGTTATAGAGTAGGGATTTTTATCTCAGGTTCTACCTGCATGCGTGTTCAGTTTGACCTGGCACAAACGGTGTCATGCTAGTCATTAGCTATGTGCTAGTTTGGCCAAATAATTACCGCTTAACTAGTCAGACAGCAGAGAAAAGCGTGTGGTGGAAAAATACGTAGGAATTAAATTAGAAACATGGATGCGGAACACTGGATATTTGAACGGATTTCTTGGAAAATGTACTGCATGTTTCAGAATTTGGGGGAAATAACTTAATGACTTAAAACCATTCCACGTTCTTCCTTACATCTGGTACATGTACCCAATGTTGAGTGGCTCAGTCACAGGTCACATAATACGCGGGCAAAGTATTAGTTTTAGTTCTTCTTAGTAAATGAGGCAGTCGGTGCCCAGTAGGAGACAGGGAAATTAACATCAGTAGACTCTATGAAAATGTTAATTTAGCTTATTTAACCAGAGTTTAACCACCTTGTGGATTGAGGGCATTTTCTGTAAATTACAGGTGCAGCTCAAAAAATTTGAATATCGTGAAAAAGTTCAATATTTTTTGTCACTCATGTCAGAAAGTGAAACTCATATATTATATTTATTCATTACACATAGAGTGAAATATTTCAAGCCTTTATTTCTTGTAATTTTGATGATTATGGCTTACAGCTAATGAAAACCCAAATTCAGTGTCTCAGAAAATTAGAATATTACATAAGATCAATAAAGGATATTTTAAACAGAAATGTCAGCCTTTAAACAGAAAAGTATGTTAATTTCTATGCACTCAATACTTGGTTGGGGCTCCTTTTGCATGAATTGCTGCATCAATGTGGCGTGGCATGGAGGCGATCAGCCTGTGGCACTGCTGAGGTGTAATGGAAGCCCAGGTTGCTTTGATAGCAGCCTTCAGGTCATCTGCATTGTTGGGTCTGGTGTCTCTCATCTTCCTCTTGACAATACCCCATAGATTCTCTATGGGGTTCAGGTCAGGCGAGTTTGCTGGCCAATCAAGCACAGTAATACCATGGTCATTGAACCAGCTTTTGGTACTTTTGGCAGTGTGGGCAGGTGCCAAGTCCTGCTGGAAAATGAAATCAGCATCTCTATAAAGCTTGTCAGCAGAAGGAAGCATGAAGTGCTCTAAAATTTCCTGGTAGATGACTGTGGACTTCAGAAAACACAGTGGACCAACACCAGCAGATGACATGGCACCCCAAATCATCACTGACTGTGGAAACTTCACACTGGACTTCAAGCAACGTGGATTCTGTGCCTCTCCACTCTTCCTCCAGACTCTGGGACCTTGATTTCCAAATTTAATGCTAAATTTACTTTCATCTGAAAAGAGGACTTTGGACCACTGAGCAACAGTCTAGTTCTTTTTCTCCTTAGCCCAGGTAAGACGCTTCTGACGTTGTCTCTGGTTCAGGAGTGGCTTGACATGAGGAATTTGTAGCCCATGTCCTGGATTCGTCTGTGCGTGGTGGCTCTTGATGCACTGACTCCAGCCTCAGTCCACTCCTTGTGAAGCTCCCCCAAATTCTTGAATGGATTTTGCTTGACAATCCTCTCAATGCTGCGGTTATCCCTGTTGCTTGTGCACCTTTTCCTACCACACTTTTTCCTTCCACTCAAATTTCTATGAATATGCTTGGATACAGCACTCTGTGAACAACCAGCTTCTTTAGCAATGACCTTTTGTGGCTTACCCTCCTTGTGGAGGGTGTCAATGACTGTCTTCTGGACATCTGTCAAGTCAGCAGTCTTCCCCACGATTGTGTAGCCTACTGAACCAAACTGAGAGACCATTTAAAGGCTCAGGAAACCTTTGCAGGTGTTTTGAGTTAATTAGCTGATTAGAGTGTGACACCATGAGTTTCCAATATTGAACTTTTTCACAATATTCAAATTTTCTGAGACACTGAATTTGGGTTTTCATTAGCCGTAAGCCATAATCATCAAAATTACAAGAAATAAAGGCTTGAAATATTTCACTATGTGTAATGAATCTATATAATATATGAGTTTCACTTTCTGAAATGAGTGACAAAAAATATTGAACTTTTTCACAATATTCTAATTTTTTTATATGTATATAAAGTCAGTAAAACTACCAGACTCTTAACACCTACACATTTGAGCTGTTAACCTGTCTCAAAGCATACGTTTAATTTTGGTGGTAAATCTTGCTGTACGTCCTCAAAACTTTCTGTGCTTTCTATGAAATTGAGCCCATTCCTGTTTAAAACTGCTGTTCAATAAGTAAACACTTCTAGTTTGCCGTCAAAGTTGCCTTGTATGCTTCTCTTCTTCCGTAGTTGCACTTGCAGTGGACATATGTCTGGTTTTAATAAACTGTACAAAACTACTTATGGCATTATTGTATGTGAGCTTTCTACTTTATTTGGACTAGAATAAACATAGCAAATTAGCTAACCCTGAACACTCTTCGCAGCAAGGACCACTGATCTAGCATGACCCGGATTTCATAGTGGGAAGGGGTGCTTCAGGATTTTGTATATGTCCAGGCAGCTACCGTACATGTTGATGGGAACGTACGTTGGGGGGGAAAAGGGGGAAGTTCCCTGAGGGCTAATGTGCAGAAGAGGTACCAATTAATTGAACAAGAGAACATTAGTGAAAGCATATAGGAGGAGAGAGAGTTGGCTATGCTAAGATGGTGAAATGAAGACGATACAAACTGTATCAAAACATTTTCATCCCACTGAAAATTCTTACTTAAGAGCAGACGGATGATGAATAAAAATCTTTTTTTTTATGCACCACATATTTGGCCAATGTACAGTCAAGCCGGAAAGTCTGCCCACCCCTTTCACCTTCTCCACGTTTTATTACATTACAGACATATTCTACAATAGATTGAGTTAATTTTTTGTCTCAAAATTCTACACAAAAGGGTCTATGGTATCAAACGAGCCCCAAACCATCACTCTGCGGCCAGATATGGAGTAGATGTGGATGGATCCCTTTAAGGGTTGTTTCCCCATAGAGTTCTATAGGAAAATGAGTCAGGAGAAATAACCCTTGCAGTGATCCATCCACATCTACTCCATATCTGGCAACAGAGTGATGGTTTGGGGCTCGTTCGATAGCTCAGACCCTTGATGACTTACAGCCATTTAGCCAGCCACGTGTTCCATACTGTACCAGTGTAATTGACAGCTGAATCTAGTCTCACCCCCCAATTCCCATAGAGATCCATTCAAATGCAGAGAGCTTATAGTATCACTTGTAACAGTACCTGGAAATAAGATATTGAGAGTCTTTTGATGTTGATGGGTCACAGACTTCAGGAAGTAACAGCATGCAAAGGATATGCGACCAAATATTAAATATGATACTTTAAAAATATGTTAAAGCAAAG
This sequence comes from Ilyophis sp. 1 JC-2022, assembly GCA_022702515.1. Lineage (NCBI taxonomy): Eukaryota > Metazoa > Chordata > Actinopteri > Anguilliformes > Synaphobranchidae > Ilyophis > Ilyophis sp. 1 JC-2022. The sequence goes on along the minus strand of CM040406.1, from coordinate 19,311,150 downwards.
GGTAGGAATACTTATGTAAATGAAAGATTTCAGTTTTTTACATGTTTTCACTTTGTTATTATGGGCTATTTTGTGTAGAATTTTGAGACAAAAAATGAACTCAATCTATTGTAGAATATGTCTGTAATGTAATAAAACGTGGAGAAGGTGAAAGGGGTGTTCAGACCTTCCGGCTTGACTGTATAGAACAATGGTAAGGAAGTTATTTGAAGTTCTCTTGAAGCAATTTTTAACCTATGTTAAGTGCAATTTGCTGTTTTTTCAATGCCATTCCTTTTTGTAGACCCATCATCGAGCTTCAGTATGCTCCACTTAAAGACTGTTCTTGTGAAGCATGTGCAGCTGACTACCTCAACTGCGCAGACATTGAATCAGAAGATTACACTACATGTGCAACTGGTACAGGCAGACTTCATATGCCCAATGACGAGAGGGAGCAGCGTGATGAGACAGAATATCCTTGCCGAATAAAATTCTCCCAACCTGGCCCATATTCTGTCCAATTCTGTTCCATCCTGCAGGGCTGCTGGCAGCAGTCGGCACTGGCCTGGTAAGGATTTAATACCGGACCACCGCGGATATCACTTCACTAATATGCAGAATGTGAAGAATGCCGGAGTCCTGACCATAGGTATAGCACCACCTGACAGCCTATCCTTAAACCAGTTTGAATAAATAAACAAAAATAAAGGAAAGTCAGGGAAAGGTGTTACTGAACCTGAACCAAGACACTGCCCCCTAAAGATAAGTGATGACAGAACACTTAAGATGTGTTACCGTATCATCCAGTAAAACTAGTTATTGAATTAAGAATTAAAATACTGTAGACTTGACTTGGAAGTGGAACCCCAATTGGAACAGGCGTTACTGCAGTGTAAAATAATGCAATGGAAAATACAAAATGACCCTCTAATTCAAGGTGGTTGTGATGTATTCAAATTTACAAAATATTCTTTGAAATATTTATGTTTTTGGTTAAATGGCAAATATTTTGACATTCTGATATACATATTTTACAGAAATTCTATCTGTTACAATAAGCAGTAAGCTTATCTGCCTTCTAGTAGGAGAGAGGCTTGCAGACTGTCAGTGGAAAGATAACATTAATACATTCTGTTCTCATCAGATTACAGGCATTGTTTTAAAAAAAATCTCATGAGTGAGAAAAAGGTTTATTTCTCTTAACCGTCTCACACAAAATGAAATGCCATACCAGCTGACTTTACATCTCTTATCTAGGTCACCTTGTGCCCAGTGGCTATTAAGTGTACAAGACCATTAGACATGCTATTCAGTCTCCGGCCTTGCCTGATGAGAAATATTTCTTGAATAAAAACTAGCTGTGACACATTTCATACTCTACAACATGTGACGGTTTTCAAGATTTACAGTATTTTATTTTATTTTATACAATGATCAAACTAAATGGCCAATTCCATCTGTTTAAGTGTCTTGTGAACTTTAGAAAAACACACTATATCAGTCTAAAGTAAAATAAGATGCCAACGTTAACACTTAAGAAATAATTATTACAATGAATTGCTTAATTTCCTAACAGGAACATGTAATTAATCAGCAGTTTAAATCACACTATGTTTTAATTAGAAACTTTTGGGATAAGAAAAATCCCCTGAGATTAAACATTTCATTTATGAGGGGCTCCTGTAAGAAATAAATACAAGTACAATGTATGTATTACATTTGCCAAATCCATATCTGAATGGAAAATGCATGCTACCAAAGCTTATGAGAGGATTAGGTAAAAAAAGGTTTACGTAAATATGTAGAGTGGATATTGAGAAAGTTAGCCAATAAATGGGGTGAGAAGACAAACTGGCTTTCAAAAAATGCAAAACTAAAATGTGTCCTGAACTTTTTTGTAATTAACAAGTTTGATTTGTTTTTTCTTGCAATTTTATTCATGGGTTTGGATTTAATTTTGTTTGTGTGTATTATAACTTAATCATGGGTCTTCGAGAGGCTTAAATCCCCATGTGGATTATTTGATTATTGTCAGTAATGCCCTTGCAGAAAAACAGACATTTAGTACAACGGATGATAAATCACCAGATAAAAAGATTTAAACCAGAAAAATAATGTCAGTTGTTAAATTTATATCCGGCCTTCCCAGAAGACCAGAAATTCAACAATATACTGTCAATAGCAGTGCGCTAAAAAAGTGAGTAAAGTGCAAATATTTTTTAATAGCTTTTAGTTCCATATTTCAAATGTAGTGGAAACATTACACATTCAATTCCAAATCAAAGCATTAACAAATTTTTATCAACTCCGCGTTACTCTTTTACAGGAAGCAAAGAAAATGGATATTCATCTGTTAAAAAAAATAGCAGTGTCGACATTGTACATTATACACTTACTGTATAAACTAAAGACATTTTTCAAGATTTGACTTCACTTTAAATTACTGAACTAATATCTAGTTGCATAACCATTGTTTTTGATAACTGCTGCGCATCTGCATTGCATCAAGTCAACCAACTTCTGGCACCTAGAAACAGGTATTTCAGCCCAGGATGAACGAACTACATTCCACAGTTCCTGTGAATTTTTGGTTATTGCTTCAGAAACTGCATTTTTAATGTCACTCCACAAGTTTTCAATGGGGTTGAGGTCAGGGGATTGAGCTGGCCACTCAATCCTTTAACTCAATCCTTTTTATCTGGAACCAAGATGTTGCTTGGCATTTCCTCTTCGGCATACGGCAACATAATCTCCTCAAGTATTTTGATGTATTCAAACTGATCCATGATCCCTGGTATGAGATAAATAGACCCAGCACCGTAGTATCCCCATACTATGATTTTTGTGTCACCATGCTTCACTGTCTTCACAGTGTACTGTGGCTTGAATTCAGTACCCGGGCGTAGTCTGACGTACTGTCGACGACCACTAGACCTGAAAAGAACAATTTTACTCTCATCAGTCCACAGAATGTCAAGCCATTTATTTTTGGTCTTCTGACTGTAACAGCACTTACAGGTAATTTTAGATCATCTTTGATCTTTATGGAGGTGATGATTGGCTGAATCTTTGCCATTCTGACTATTTTTTGATCCGTTTTAACAGTAGTTGCTCGTTTTCTTCCCCGTGTTTTTGGTTTTTGTTGCCATTTTAAAGCATTTGAGATCTTTTTAGCTGAGCATCCTATAATTTGCTGCACTTCTTTATACGTTTTCCCCTCTCCAATTAACTTTTTAATCAAATGACGTTGTTTGGAACGGTCGATTTTTCTTAGCAATTCAGAAGAAAATATATTTTATAACAATGTGTGAAACATTTGCTTGCCTTCTTCCTTAATAAAGGACAATTAATGACACCTGTTTTTTCACAGAATGAATGAATTCTCTAATTAAACTCCACACTGCTATTCTTTTGAACACGCCCCTTTCAGTGAACGAGTCAATTACTCAGAACAAGCAGTGTGCATGTCATGACAGTTGGGTCTGTTGTTTTTCTATTACACTACTACATCTACAAGTAAATAATTTACCATGCAGAAATATCACTACTACTAATAACAGTGGTTCATCAGGTTACTGATGTTGTACTGCTATTTTTTTTAACACCACTGTACAGGATGTGAGGCCAAATCCTGCCTGTTTTACAATCAAGGGAAAACCACCACCAGCAAGTCAAACTGATAGTTTCAAAAAACTTGGTAAATTAAGTTTAATAGCTAATCCATGACATGCATTTGAAAATGGTGCAATGCGTTTAAAATATTACAAACTGTTACAAACTGATTGTGGGGGGTTTGAAATTGGGTTAAGTGGTTCCACGGGATTTTCTCCTTTCGAATTGCTGTTCGGTAGACAACCCCAGGGTATCTTGGACCTGGTTAAAAAAAGCTGGGAGGAGGGTCCAAGCCCCAGTAAAAAAGAAATTCAATACATTATGGACCTGCGAGCAAAACTCCATACACTGGGGAGATTGTCACGAGAGAATTTGCTCGAGGCTCAGGAACATCAGCAGAAACATTACAATAGAGGAACGAAACTACGGCAATTTTCACCGGGAGATAAAGTCCTGGTATTACTCCCGACTTCCAGCACAAAATTACTCGCCAAGTGGCAAGGACCCTTCGTGGTCACACGACGAGTGGGGGAAGTCGATTATGAGGTGGAGCGGTCTGATAGAGAGGGGGCGAAACAGATTTATCACCTCAATCTATTAAAAACATGGAAAGAGGTGATACCGGTCTGCTTGGTATGAGAGAGAGAGATGAGCTGGGACCGGAGGTTCCAAATTCTAACGATCAAACCGCCCCCCTTTCTGATAGCCATCTCTTACCGAATCAGAGAACGGATCTTGCCAGGTTGCAAAAGCAGTTATCTGATGTGTTTTCCCCTCTACCAGGCCGCACTATTCCCATATATCACATTACATTACATTACATTATAGGCATTTAGCAGACGCTCTTATCCAGAGCGACTTACACAGCATTTCTTTTGCATTTATACATAGTATCCATTGATACAGCTGGATATATACTGAAGCAATGCAGGTGAAGTACCTTGCTCAAGGGTACAACGGCAGTGTCCGACCTGGGAATCGAACCGGCAACCTTTCGGTTACAAACCCAGTTCCTTAACTATTATACTACACTGCCGCCCATATTGAGACAACCCCGGGGGTGACGGTTCGTTCGCGCCCCTACAGACTGCCTGAGCATAAAAATAAAGTGGTTCAGGCAGAAATAAAGACAATGTTGGAATTGGGTGTAATAGAGGAGTCTAACAGTGCGTGGAATAGCCCCATCATGCTAGTAAGTAAGCTTGATGGATCTGTTCGCTTCTGTGTAGACTATCGCAAAGTAAATGAAGTGTCACGATTCAATGCCTATCCTATGCCTCGGGTATCTATTGGATCGGCTGGGCACAGCTTGTTTCTTTTCGACACTGGATTTGACCAAGGGCTACTGGCAGATTCCCTTGTCTCCAGAGTCCAAGGAAAAGACGGCTTTCTCCGCTCCGGACGGGTTGTACCAATTCCGGACACTTCCGTTTGGGTTATTCGGAGCCCCTGCCACATTTCAACGTCTCATGGACAGGGTGCTGCGTCCGCATGCGGCTTTCGCTGCAGCCTATCTGGATGATATTATTATACACAGTAGCAGCTGGGCTCAGCATGTGCGGCATGTGGGGGCGGTGCTGGAGTCCCTGAGACAGGCGGGACTCACGGCTAACCCAAAGAAGTGTGCGATTGGCAGAGCGGAGGTACGGTATTTGGGGTACCACTTGGGAAGTGGACAGGTGTGACCTCTTGTGGACAAAACCGCAGCAATTGCGACCTGTCCAGGACCCAAGACCAAAAAAGAGGTGAGGAGGTTTTTTGGACTAGCCGGCTACTACAGAAGGTTCATCCTGGCTTTCTCGGAGCTGACCAGTCCCCTAACCGACTTGACTCGGAAAGGTGCCTCAGATCCGGTTCAGTGGACGGAGCTGTGTCGGCAGGCGTTTGAGAGGGTAAAGGAAGCTTTGTGTGGGAAACCGCTCTTGTTCACCCCTAACTTCTCTCTCCCCTTTAATTTGCAGACTGACGCATCGAACAGAGGGCTGGGGGCCGTTTTGACTCAGCAGGTGGAGGGGGTCGACCGACCAGTGCTATACATTAGCCGAAAGTTATCACAACGGGAAGCGAAGTACAGCACGGTCGAGAAGGAGTGCCTGGCCATTAGATGGGCGGTCGGGTCCCTCCGTTATTATCTACTGGGTCGCTCATTCACCCTCTGCTCGGACCATGCTCCCCTCCAATGGCTTCACCGCATGAAGGATACCAACGACCGAATCACTCGTTGGTATCTGGCTTTACAGTCTTTTAATTTCAAGGTGGTTCATAGGCCGGGAGCGCAGATGGTGGTGGCTGATTTTCTCTCCCGTCCGGTGGAGGAGGAGGAGGAGGGGGTGGGGGGCGGGGGGGGGGAGTTGAGCATTGGCCAGATGGCTTCCCGGCCTAAGTTGGGCGGTGGGGGTATGTGGTAGGGGGGCGTGGTTTTAGGCGCAGCTAGCAAGAGAGAGAGTGAACGCGGGTGGTTTAGGGAGCCGGCACAGCTGTCACCAATCAGGCAATTGGGAACGATTGATTATAGGATTGTTGTTATCAATTAACCAATTGCCTTGATTGTTCAACAGTGAGCCTGAGAGCCTTGAAAAGGAGCCCTCAGGGAGTGGAGAGGGAGGGAGGACGGGACACAGAGAATGTGTCCAGTGTTTGTGAGTGAAAGAGGAAATAAACGGAACGTTCTCTTTCAAACGGGACTGCAGTGTCTTTATTCACGAGCGGTAAGAGCTCGCTTCGCCACACAAACATTTTTTTTTGTTTAGTTATTGAACATTCTTTACACTTATGTATATGACTATTTTGTTCTTTCATTCTTGCTATGGCCTGAAATTTTTAAGAACATTTCATTGATCTGTTATGTGAGTCATGTTTAACTGTTCTAAATGGTATTAAAAAATACATATTGTAATTTATTCAAATATACTACTTGGTAAATACATCTAAAAGAAGTAGTAGTCCTGCCTCGCTTTTAAAAGCCCTGTCAGTGGCAGTGGATTCCAGTCATCAGAATGGCAGGCTTACCTCCCCATTAGCTTGGTAATAACTCGTATCTAGTTTTCGTTTAAATTTGGTAGCTCTAATATTGAATGACAATATTAGTGACAGTAGTATTGCATGTCCTTATATTGTGTTTTCAAGGAATGCATACCCAACATAAAGCAGTCACCACCTTTAAAAAAATATATGTGGTTTTTTTTTTCTCAGGTAAACTACAGGTTTTAAAAAGTAATAACTAAAATGTTTCAATTCATAACTGTACCTTGTACCAAAAACAGCTGCTGGCCTAAGTTGCTCAGGTTTTGAAGAAAAAATGGCCTCTAGCTGAATATTTTTTGCACTTCTGGCTTGTAAAAGACAGAAATATTCTCCTTTTTCCAAATGCAAAACAAACAACTATAAAGACAATGATATGCTGCCAGTTATTTTCTTATATTCTGGGCCATACAGCCTAGCAAGCACTGTGACCAACCACAAAAGAAATTCCCCAGACTGTCTTAGCTGGCCCATCAAATCTGCTTTTCTCCACCAGAAAATCATATTAAGAGTTAAGTTAACTGGGTCAGCTCCAAAGCAAAGTATTTTAAAATCTGAAGCAGGGTTTTAATTATACCATAACTCTTGGGGGGGGGGGGGGGGGTATATTAGTTGCAGTACAACCACACTAAAACGACACATATTGATAAATATATTATATATTGATATTGACTGTGTGAGTACTTGATTGAATGTAGCCTTACATTCATCCCACTTATGTTAATCCCACCACCACCAGGGGCGTGTCTACGGGTGGGCTGGGGTTGGCATTGCCCACCCAGAGATAAACCTTGCCCACCCAGAGGAATCGTCTGCCCATCCAATGAAAACTCACCGTTATAGCTATTTTTTTGAGCGTTCATAGTTTTCTGTAATTTTGCCATTGGTCATCAAAACATGCACTGCTTTCCTATTGGCCATTTTGAAGCCAAATCCAGAAAAAATTCATCAGACAATATGAAGTCAGTAGGCTATTAGAGCTACAGAGGATTCGGCCAATCATAAAAATGCCACATCTAAATAATATATTTCTCTAATATCTGATTGGTTGGTTTGGCCATATAAAACATGGAGACACAACGAGAGAGAAAGAGGTCAGTTTCTTTGATCAATCTATGGTGTCTCTTTTTGATAACTGTAAGTGTTACGCATTGCTTATAATATAATATTCGCTAGCCTAGCTTAGCCTACTCAGTGAGTTGAGGATAGTGGCGAGAATCTCCGTCTGGGAGATTTGATTTTAAATAGATTGATTACATGTTGAATCTAGCCTAGACTAGTTATTATAGCTGTGATTCTGTGAAACATCTGCAGCATTGCACTAGCTGGCTGCACTTGTGTGTGCGGCGCACACGTGTGTGTGTGTGTTAGCTAGCCTACTGCTGCGTGTTGGCTAGTCAGTTGAGTGGCTAAAATATAAATGAAAATGATGAGCCTACAGTAACGTAGTTTCACATGTAAATAGAAAATAGCACAACTGAAATGATGAAGGAATATAGCTCATCTTTAATATACTTGTTTCTAAGATTAGATAATGATTTGGTATTATTCGGCATAAATAAAGTTGTCCTCCTATAAGATGAAGGGGAGTGGAGATGGGTTTAAAATGTAATAAAATTATCGTAGCCACTAATATACTGATTAGCCTATGCTTTAGCTGTTACATTTCTGTCATGTTTATGCCATGTTTCATGTTTAGTGTTTGTCACAGTTTATTTTCTGTTCATGTCTTGCTTGTGTTCTGTTTATGTTATGATGCAGTTCATTGTTTGCATACACATTTCCATGTTTTTCCGCAGCCTTGCGTTCATGATGTTTCTTTCTCTTGCTGTCACTCACGCTTCCCTAATTATTTCATTCTCCCATGTCTATTTACTAATATACTAACGTTAGATCAGGATTGGGTAATACTAACTATCTAACCATGTGTTCATGTTTACCTTACGTTTCTTGTGCATGTAAATTATTCATTTACTAATGCTAGGTCAGGATAGGTTAACTACTAACGATTTACTAATTGCCTCATTACGTGTCTCATTTTCTCAAGCTGTTGTTAATTTCCTGCTGCTCTCAAGCTAATGTCTGCACCTGTCTACACCTGCATATAAGATCAGTGGGCGTGTTCGAGTAGACATCGGCGAGCAGTCGGCTTACCTGCCTCAGGCGGAAATGAAAATCGCCTGAGCAGATCCAACTGGGACAGTTTCGGACGTTTCTGAAACCGGCTGGGAGAAAAACAACATGGATGAATTAGCCGTGTTGTTTGTGGTTGCGGAGGACTTGGAGGCGACACAGATGTCCTTTTTACTTCAAAATCTTGAAGAAATGGAGGAGAACGAATGAAGGTTGTTTTAATACTGCCTTACATTATTTCATAACTTGTATTGTTCGGGTAGTCAATATTTATCTTTTGCTACGCGACTGGCTATCACCCTGAATTGTGCCACAGTAAAACTCCAGTTAAAGTTCTTGAATAAATACGTATAATTTCCATTGGAATTAAAGCGCTGGGTGCCCTTTCATTGTCAAATAACTAAATTATTTAGCTAAGCTGTCATCTGTTATGGTAACATACCTGTAAACATTAGGCTGCTTATGTTCTATTGCTCATATTCAGCTGTTTCTTGTCTGTCAATTCATGAGATGGCCTAAACTACACCTGTCATTTCTGTTTAGACTTGCAAACATGGTAGACATGTCATTTTAGTTAATCTAAACCCAGAAGATATCGTAGCCATCGGTAGTCATACATTGTAATGTGAGAATCTATGTAGCTATGTTAAGTATCATAACTTACATGCATGTTTTCATAGACCTTTGAGTGGTGGTTCTAAAGCATATTTTATTGCAGAATATCTGTACCAATATAAATGAGAAATGTCTCTTTCATGGGACCTTTTTTTTTTTAGAGTTGTACAGTTAATGCATTGAATATATTCCTTGTGACATAAGGGGAAAGTGTATTAATCCTAATCATTAATTATGTTGCTATGAAAGAATAATACTTGGTGGTTGCATGTCCTTTGCATGCAAGGACTGCCTGAAGTCTGCGAACTGTAGAAATCATCAGATGCTGGGTATCTTCACTGGTGATGCTATGCCAGGCCTGTATTCCAGCCTTCTTCAGTTACAATATGGATGCGAATGCCCTCAAATTAAAGCTTACAGTCTGTACTTTAGCCTCACAGTTGTTGTATCATTTCACATCAAAAGTGCTGGAGTACAGAGCCAAAACATAGGAAAAAATGAGGTGATTCAGCTACTCATAATGTCAGTGTTCATGATTTATTCAAATTACATGACAGCACGTGGTCCCTTTGGACCCTGACAATGAACGTATTGAATTGAATGCCATTCAATGTCTTTAACAAGATAAATTGAGTTTGTATGAATGAATAACTAATATAGTACATATAGGGACATTGGGATACTGGGAGTTGTTATGTGTTTTGAGGGAACAATGTCAAGAAAGATGACATTTTCCTTGCCAGTTATGGTAACGTATGGATAAATAGAATTGTATTTGCATAAGATGTATTCCAATATCAACATGTTGTCTTCCTTTTACCTGTCACCAATCATTGTTCGTATATTTCTGATTTGACAATAAACATACAAAATGACAGAAAGAACCCGGTGTCGTTGTGGCTTGAATCGTGGTGGAGGGGAATAGTACTACAGTTTATTTACCTTTTGTGAATGTCACCATATTGTGTGAAATAAATATTCAGAAAATGTGGTTTTAATTGCTAGTATAATTTATCGGTTTTGTTTTGGAGACCAGAACACCCACATCTAATGAACCCATAGCCATAATAACAGTGTTAGATCTTTAATCTCAATCATTAATCTTTCAACAATTTGCAAAGTGGATGTACAGCACAGTAGCGCCAGGATGTGTTACATAATATTGTTTAATTTGTCCTTCCCTTCATGTTATTATGGAATTGGCTTATTTGTATGTGGTCCCCTCTGCTGGAATGTGACAGGCAGAGGTCTGCCTATACACTGTCCCATCTGGAGATAGGGAAAATTCCACTTCTCAACAGAAGAACATCAGCAGAACATCCCTTCAGATCCGAATGAGTTGTCTTACTGATAACAAGGATGGTGACGAGAAATATAAATTAGGTAACTTCCCAAATACTTTGACAAAAATGAATGTGTTATCATTTGGTGGTCCTACCTTAATGTTCTATATGCTCACACCAAATGTTCTGAAGAGGACAATTTTTTGGACAACAGTCCAATTAGGATTTTACTCTTAAACCAGCTGTTATACAAATGCAAAATACAAAACACTCATAACAAAGTTGCATCTTTAATTTTATATAAAATATGTTAATCCAATATCGTTACATTATTGAACTAAAACATTAAGTTACCTATATTTGGCCAGGCCATTTTTTTTGGTTATTTCTTGACACTTCTAGGTTCAGACAACATATTTTATAAAGTTAGAGGTAGGCCTACAGTTGGATTACAGAAGCAGTCAAGAATGAGAATTGACATTTGTTAGTGTAACATTACCAATATTGTACTTTTCACATCCATATTGGTTTATCTCAAGAAAGTACATGTAAGGTACAGTATATAATAACCACAGTAGCGACCGTATTAAAAAATAAATGCAAGTACACAAAAGTAATGTACATAAATGTGTTCGATAGGTTGGGCTTATACTAGAACCTCACATTATGAAACAAAATCACATTCATTGAAGTACAAAAAAAGGATTGTATTAAATAATATTTTTTTTTAATAAGAGCAATAAGAAAAACAACAAAATAAATATTAATTGCGAAATTAGATAAGAGACCAGAAAGAGGGGGGAAATAGACTACTGCTGTTACATTGTAAAATTGACTAAATAACTCTTATAGCCTACCTGTGTTTGAACACTATTAGGGAGGGGTACATTTCATTTAGATTTTTTTTTGAGAGTAGAATCAATACGCCGAGATAGGTGGCGATATTGTGAAATTATCCGCGTTTGTCGTGAGGAAACTCCACTCTCTCCTCGCTCTCTAACCAATTCTGTCGTTGGTTAGTTTGAAGGCACGGCGATGTTGTTGAAGGCGCCCGAGAGCAACTGCACCGCTGCTAAGGCGCCTGGAAAGGCGCCTGCTTAACCTTATGTTGTCATTTCCGCCTTAGTTCACGCAGCACCGACTTTTCGGCCATCTCGGACAGTTTCCGATGCAGGCCGACGCAGATATGACGTAAATCGGCTCTAGCCGAACACGTCCAGTGTTCATGTCATGTCCTTGCGAAATTGTTGCCTTTAGTTCACTACTGTCACTTTTGAGCGTTTTCCATTGTTTTGACTACCGTTATTAATCTAGCCTGTTTACTGACCATCGTTACTGCCTGCCTATTCTTTCCACTGCCTGTTTTTTTTTTGTCTGCTGTCTGTTTTTGTACCTCTGCCCCGCGGATAGGACTTCAGTCTGACTCCTGCTACGCCCCACGACTACGAACTTTGCTTTACCCCTGTTTTGTACTTCTGCTCCGCTGACAGCTACTCTGGTTAATTAACTTGTGCACGGATACCGATTTCGAGACTGCCTTCTCCCTCGGTACTGTATCTTTGGTCTGGCTGGATTTATTGGTTTTTGGACTTTGCTTGTGTGACTACGATTTTGGATTTCCCCATAATAAAGCCCTTGCGGGTATTTATTATCACGTCAGTGTTCTGAGTTGTGCATTACGGGTCCAACCCGCACACATCCGTCTCATTAGCTTTATATGAAAGCATTTCAAATCTCATCTAGGGCTTTAAAAAAAAAAAATCTTCACAATGTTAATAAATGAAACATTTTATTTTAGAAAATGCCCTGTGTGAGCTTGTGTAGAAATGCAGGAAATGAGTTTTAAAAGGCTAAAATTTTCTGGGGGAGGACCCCAGAATTGCAATCTGCTGCACTAAACTTTATCTGGGCTGCTCCCTTTGATGGACACTTCCCCCCCCCCCCAATAGCGGCTTCCCTCCCACTTCAGCGCACAGCGAGTTACCAAATTACCAATTACCAGCGACTCTCCACCCACTTCGGTGCACGGCAAACGGGCTCAGGAGCGTGAAAATACATGGCCAAAATTTCACTTCACCAAATGCGCTGGCTTGCCACCCGCCATGCGCCAGATGGAAAATAGAGCCCATAAAGTGTTTTATAGAAGTCAGGCAGGCCTCATATGGCTAAAAAGCCTATTTGCAAAGAAACATATTCAGGGATTTAACAATGCAAAGCAGAAAAATGCAGAACAAACAAGCAATGAGTGGACAGTGAATCAATAGATGCTGTTTATTGCGCTGAACAATAATTTGCTGACCATTGTGATAAGCCAACCATGGTATAACATGTGCGCATGTGCACACACAGCTTGTCAGTCTAGAGTGGATCATGACAACATAAATAATAATGACAGCTCTAGGTCTAAGCACACGTTACCATATCAACGCACCCAAACTTCTAAAATACATCTATTGAATATAATGCTAAATTAGGGATTAAATATCCTCTCTTCTCTTTTCCTCTGCTCTTCTCTCCTCTCGTTTCCCTGTCCCCTCTCTTTAATTGGGAGTTGTCTGTTGATAATTAAAGTGAATAATACTTGCACCTTCATGCATTATTATGGCAACACATGCTTTTGCGTATGTGTTGTTCTTTACAGTTTTGTAGCCAGGATTAGAGGTCTGCATCCAGCCCCGAACTCGACGGGGCCCGAAGGTATGCTGTGATCGAGCCTATATTTAGCTCTGTGGCATAGTGTCAGATCAGGTCTGCCAATCCGGAATTTTACAAATAGTAGTGTGGCGACACTTCTGTCAGCTGTTAACGATTAACAACAATGGCACAAAGCTTCCAGTTTTTGTAGTTTACTGTTATGCTCATCTCCCAAATTTAAACAGCTGTATGTGACCGCACAGGAGTGGTCATTTTATTAATGTAACATTTATAAGAGGACATTGCTCCTGTGCTGTTTCTTTCAGAGGTGCAAGTGAAAAACTTTGTCGCGTTTAACAGAAGAAAAAATTTATTTCAAAGATACAAGTATACAAATACACTGTTGTTGCAAACAGCGACAATATAACCCTGGGAAGACAGCAATGCGCAGGGAAGCCAAAGTTATTTCGGTATTACGAACCTTTATTCTTATATAATTCCAGAGCGAGTAGGCACAAGCCTCAGGTGACGAAATAAAACAAAACAAATCTTCCCTTCACCCTCATGGGTTCCGGTACTAGAAAATAAAACACTAAACTAAAAATCTAAATCAGCCTTTCAGCAAAACTCTCTGTTGTGGTTCTCTGTGCCAGAGACACGGAGGGATGATTGGAGGTCCAGGTGCGACAGATAGGGAATCTTAAAGTGTTCCTATGAATACCACTGAAACAGACAATAATCCGTAGTGGAAAAGGGGAAAATAAGTGGAACACAAATAACCTCGCCAAAGAACGAGGAACTCGATATCCGAGCAAAACAAAGAAATAAGCAGTAACGCTTATCTAACGAGGAACTCGATATCCGAGCAAAACAAAGAAATAAGCAGTAACGCTTATCTAACACTCGATATCCGAGCAAAACAAAGAAATAAGCAGTAACGCTTATCTAACAAGGAACTCGGTATCCGAGCAAAACAAAGAAATAAGCAGTAATGCTTATCTAACGAGGAACTCGATATCCGAGCAAAACAAAGAAATAAGCAGTAACGTTTATCTAACTCCCGTTTGTGGAGCGAACAAACAGAAAGAAAAGAAACTCTGAAAAGAACCCCTCAGGCTTAAAGTAAGAGCACTCGTAGGTATAAGTGGAAAAACAAAGAAACGAAAACCCTCTGCTCTGAAATAGGAGCGAAAAGATAACTTTGCTTTCTTTCTAAAATTGTACTGCTAACAAGTCCCGCGTTGAGAAGCAAAGCGGTCGATAGCAGTACAACTTCCTCTACCTTTTTTACCGGCTCGAATGTTACGTGAAATAACATAGAAGCAACGAGAACAGGAGGAAGCGGGGTATAAATAGAGAGAGGAAATGCAGGACAGGTGAACTCACTAATCACAAAGGCGAAAGCAAAATCTGTAGCGGAACACAGAAAAATCTGATAAATTTATAGGCATATGAAAAAACGGAATACTAAGCGCGGATATAAGGGAAGGAAAGCGCGATCCATGACACTCTTCCAGCTTTTCAGCTGCTTTCTCCATTTCTTGCTCTTTCTCTCCCTCTCTCTCTGGTTCAGCGATGATGTCACAGTTCTCCTTGTTCCAGGCATCTACTGGGAGATCAGAGCAGTGTTCATATTAAATGAGTAACAGGGCTCACTTGTGTATAATTGCTGCTCTGACAGTAGGCGTGGCCCTAATCAGCCCGATTCTTCTGCCCAGACCAACGCCTCCCACACCCCTCCACCACCAAAATGTGGCCCAGTCCATTCGGCTACGCACATCCTACCCTCCCGGGAGAAAAAATCTGCGCAGGCATTTGCCGAGCCGGCCTGGTGGACCACCGGGAAGCGAAACAGCCGCAAAGCCAGATACCACCGGATGATCCTTGAGTTAGTATCTTTAATCCGATGCAGCTACTGGAGGGGTGCATGATTGGAATAGAGGGTAAATGCTTTACCCAGGAGGTAATAATGGAGGGTGAGAGTGGCGCACTTGATAGCTAAGCACTCTTTTTCAATGGTTCTGTAGCGGTCCTCTCTTGGAGAGAGCTTCCAGCTCATGTAAATAATTCCCCCTCCACCTCCTGGGACAACACCACCCCCAATCCCTTATCCAATGCGTCGGTCTGTAAAATAAAAGGCAGAGAGAAATCAGGGCCCACCACACAAGGTCACTTTAATTTTCAGAAATTCTACCTGACACTGCTCCATCCACTGGAGCTCCCTTTCAGTTCAGGTCAGTCAGCAGTTTTATCCACGAGCTGTCTGACCTGTCCCCTGCCTAAGAGGAACCCCAGATACCTCTCTCCATCCAATAGCACACTTACCTGGGTTTGCAGTGAGCCCCGCCCCTCTCAGCGTCTGCAGGACAGCCCACAAATGCTGCATATGCCGCTCCCAGTCATTACTATGAATGGCAATGTCATCCACATATGCAGCGGCATATGCAGCATGCGGTCTAAGTAATTTGTCCATTAGCGTGCCCCATGCAATGGGTAAAGTGAGAAATTAGTGTAATCCGAATGGAGTAGAGAAGGCAGACTTTTTTTTGGATGCTGGAAACAAGGGAATCTGCCAGTAGCCCTTGGTTAAATACAGTGTCGAATAAAAGCGAGCAGCACCCAACCGATCCAGCAGCTTGTCAACCAGAGGCATTGGATAAGCATCAAACTTCAAAACTGCATTTACCTTTCGGTAATATACGCAGAAACTAACAGACCCATCAGGCTTGGGAATGAGCACGATGGGGCTACACCAATCACTGTGTGACTCTTCTATTACTCCCGTTTTCATCATTTTAGTTAATTCCTCTTGAACAATTTTTTTTTGTGTTCAGGCAACCGATATGGCCGACTCCGAACTACGGTGCCTGGCGGAGTTTGTATGTGGTGTTCTATCAAGTCAGTTCATCAGAAAATGTCAGAAAACTAATTTTGCAACAAGGCTACTTCTGCCAGCTGCCCCGGCATAAGATAGCTGCCAAAGGGAATTTCCGGTCCCAGCTCATCTGATGTAAGTTCCAGCATAGCAAGCAAGGCAGAGTCTACCACTTTCCAGAGTTTTACAAAATTTAGGTGGTAGATTTGACGTGCATACCCCCTATCGGTACAAATAACTTCATAGTCTACATCCCCTGCTCGCCATGTCACCTCAAAGGGTCCTTGCCACTTTGCGAGTAATTTAGAAGCAGACATCAGGAGCAATACAAGCACTTTATGTCCTGGTTGAAAATTTCGCACTTGTGCCCCTCTATCATATTGCCGTCTTTGTCATTCCTGGGCCTGGATTTGTGGTCAGAATGTGGTGTGGGAAGAGACTGGGTTCTTGGGTTAAGGGGGAGCAAGGGGTTCTTCAGTACCCCCAGGTTGTGAGAGTCTTTTTCCTGCATTGTTGTTGACTGCCAGGTGTTTTCAGCCAGCTCCACAGCTGCAGCCAGGGTGGTGGGCTGGTGGCAATAGAGCCAATCTGAGGTCCCTTTCGGGAGCCCCAGAATAAACTGCTCCAATGCCACCAGCTCCACAATCTCCTCCGGATCATGTGCTTCTGGCTGCATCCAATGCCTGCAGGAGTCCAGGAGCTGTTGGGCATAGGCAAAGGGACATCAGACCTCGGTTCTCTCTGGTTCAGCGATGACGTCACGGTTTGTAATGTTTCAGGCACCTACTGGGAGATCACAGCAGTTTTTATATTAAATGAGCAACAGGCCTCACCTGTGTATAATTGCTGCTCTGACAGTAGGCGTGGCCCTAATCAGCCCGATTCCCCTGCCCAGACTAAAGCCTTCCACACATGTATACAAATACAATGTATTTCAAAATTATATTTAAAAAATGCTCATGTTATGGTGATAAAGTTTGAACAGGTTGAGGAATTGTGTGGGAGGCACACTGAATCTGCCTAGCAGCACCCAAAGGTGCTTGCAGTATACAGTATCAAAAGCCTTGGACAGATCAAAGAAGGTCAGGAAGAGTTCTGTGTGTTACTCACGACACTTCTCTTGTACCTGCCAAGACACAAAGATCATGTCTGTGGTGCTTCGGTTACATCTGAAACCAAACTGGCTCTCAGGGAGGATGTGCTCTGCTACATCAGCAATTTTAACAACGCCTTTGTTTAATGTTTGGCACTCTGAATACACTTATCTGAATACACTCACGTATCCAACATGTAAAATAGATTTATTTGATTTAATTTGCTAATTATTATCAAAGATATCAATTATGAATTAAATCGCCAAATTAATTGATAGGCGGAGCAACCTGTTGGATCAACCTTTATCAACTATCTTAGCAATGAAATGTTACATAGACAAGTTACAGTCACAAAATAAATGAATGAAAGAAGATGCCTAACCACAGCTTGTTTCTCTCAAGGTAACCCCAAGAATGTGACAAAACCAAAGTAAAAAAAAACAACAGACACTAGAATATTCAAAAAGACCCGGGGGGAATTGTAAAATGCAAGATGATCTGTAAGGGTAAGAATGTAAGACCCCTGCGCAAGGCCAAACACCAAAAATGCCATAGCCAGATGCAAGCATCAAATGCAACCAAAAGAGTAAATGTCACATATTTTGCGGTCTCCCTCATTGAAAGGGAATGAGCGAGCGGTTCCTGAATTAATGAATACGATAATGACGAATTGTGATTGAATGATTGATTGATGATTTAGGTACTCATTGGGAAATTGAGTAATTGGGGCGAAATCAGCGTGAGAATGCATGAGGCTCGGTCCCGGAGGCTTTTCAATGAGTGCACCTGGGGTGAAACGAGAGAGTGGACAGGATGCGAGTATGGAGGTTGGCTTCCTTCAAGCTCCCGAGTGTTTGGCGGTGTTTGTCTCCCGCCCCCCACCCTCCTAGAGTCTGTGTCCTGTGGAGAGGCCGGCCAGTGTGACGAGGGCGGCGGTCAGCAGTAGAGGGACTGCGACCCTGGATCTGCCCGAGTGGGGGACAGCCAGAAACCCTGTTTGGCAACCACCTCAATGGGTGTAGAAGCTGTCCCGCTTTTGTGTGGCTGTATTTTGCCTTGCCAGTTGACTGTATTTTCTTTTTCTTTTATTTGGTGGCAGCCCCTATCTGCAGTGTGGTGTGGTTGGGACTCCACCGCTCCTTTATATCTTGGTGTTTAATGTTGTTCATCTGTGGCATAGAGTGATCGCGAGTTTTGTTATTGTATGTATACCCGCCGAGTCAGTTTATGATCGGCACTCCCTCATTGAAAGTAGTTGGGCCAGGCAGGTGGCTGCAACGAGGTGAGCTAGTGAGGTGTGCGGGTGGTCACGAGTCTGTGTACCCTAAATAATGTCGTAACGATTTGTTGCAGGGCTTAAGAGTGTCGTATGGTGGCGAGTGTGTGTCCTGTGGTGTGTGGGTAACGTGCCCGCTTACCTGTGGGGAAAGAGCCTGTGTTTGTAAGGGGCTGGGTCGGAGGACCAGACACGACAGTAGGGATCTGAAAGTGCTTTGGAAAAAGCACCACTAAATGTCTCACCTAAACTGCATAGGGGAGAGACGAACACAGAAAAGACTCCCTCTCTCACACAGTGAGAATACTAGAGGGAGACTGATACAAAGGGATAATGCAAAACAACCCGTAGTAGGCAGGCGAACTCGTAGACATGAGAGATTAGAGCAGGCTCTAAAAAAGAGAGAGGGAATGCAACAAACAAATAACTACCCGGAGTGGGCGAAATAGACTCAAAGGCTAGAGCGCTTAGAAAATAAAACAACAAAGAAAAGAAACCTCTTGCTCTCGTAAATTAAAGCAGTATAACAATGAGGTAAAAACAGAAATGGCGAAGAGTACTGTCACAAACTAGAGAGACAGGTAACTCAACAAAACAAAGACAGAGAGATTAACTGAGAAGGAGAATTCCTAAATAAGCTCTAATACAGTCAAGCCGGAATGTCTGCACACCCCTTTCACCTTCTCCACGTTTTATTACGTTGCAGACATATTCTACAATAGATTGAGTTAATTTTTTGTCTCAAAATTCTAACACAAAATAGCCCATAATGACAAAGTGAAAACATTTGTGCTAATTTATTAAAAATCAAAATGTAAAATATAATATGTACACAAGTGTGCACACCCTTTGATATGACACCCAAAAGTGAGCTGTTTCAACTGATACTGCTTGAGATGTTTCTACAACTTAATTGGAGTCCACCTGTGATAAATTCAATTGATTGGACATGATTGGGGATTGCCTATATAAGGTCCCACAGTTGACAGTGCATGTCAGAGCAAACTCCAAGCCATGGGGTCCAAGGAATTATCTGCAGACCTCAGAAACAGGATTGTGTCAAGACATAGATCTGGAGAAGGGTACGGAAAGATCTCTGCAGCTTTACAGGTCCCAAAGAGCACAGTGGCCACCATCATTCGTAAATGGAAGAAGTTTGGAACCACCAAGAATCTTCCTAGACCTGGCCGCCAAGGCCTGAATACCAAGCGTGACGTCTGGAGGAAACCAGGCACCGCTCATCACCTGGCTAATACCATCCCTACAGTGAAGCATGGCGGTGGCAGCATCATGATGTGGGGATGTTTTTCAGCAGCGGGAACGGGGCGACTAGTCCTGATAGAGGGAAAGATGAATGCAGCTAAATACACCGAGATCCTTGAAGAAAACCTGCTCCAGAGCGCTCTGGACCTCAGACTGGGGCGAAGGTTTACCTTCCAACAGGACAACGACCCGAAGCACACAGCCAAGAGAACAAAGGAGTGGCTTCGGAGAAAGTCTGTGCATGTCCTTGAGTGGCCCAGCCAGAGCCCAGACCTGAATCCAATTGAACATCTGTGGAAAGAGCTGAAAATGGCTGTGTACCGACACTCCCCATCCAACCTGACCAAGCTTACAAGGATATGCCAAGAGGAATGGGCAAAAATGTCCAGAAACAAGTGTGCCAAGCTCGTAGCATTTTTTCTAAGACACCATGAAGCTGTAAGTAAGTATTAGGCTAAGGGTGTGTACAGATATGTAACCCCTAAATAACCTATTTTTGTCAGTAAAATAAAATTGCATATTTTCTAAAAACCTGTTTTCACTTCGTCATTATTGGCTTTTGTGTGTAGATGTTTGAGGCAAAAAAAATCTATTGTAGTATAAGTCTGTAACGTAATAAAATGTGGAGAAGGTGAAAGGGGTGTGCAGACTTTCCGGCTTGACTGTACATCCGAGTCAAGTCCCGCATTGCGTCAACAATTTTATGTTGAAGGCAAAGTGGTCCAACTCGAGCTGTCTGTCCGTAACGGCTTTCCTTGTCAAAACAATAGACAATATGGAAGCGTAGAATGAGCAAGACGTGAGGTTAAAATAGAAGGCGGAAATGCAGCACGGGTAAAAACACTGAGTAGCAGGGCAAGCAAAAACACGGAACGGATTAAAAAAAACTTAAAAAGTGAGCGCTAAACGAGCCCTAAAAGGAGAAGTGGCCACCGGGCGAAGGGCAGGCTGAGAACCCATGACAGTGTTGCCGGCGGTGTTGTTAGTGGGAGGGGGGACAGAAACCAAGAGAACTGGCATTATCCTTTGTCTCGCCTATATGTATATTATTTTATGAATTGTACAATAAAAGTGATTTTTTCTTCACTTTTTACACCGTGGTCCGTGTACTGTTTAGAGAGTGTTGGATTACTGTAAAGAACAAAACCTGGTCAGGTGTCCGGGAGTCAAATTTACC
This sequence comes from Ilyophis sp. 1 JC-2022, assembly GCA_022702515.1. Classification (NCBI taxonomy): domain Eukaryota; kingdom Metazoa; phylum Chordata; class Actinopteri; order Anguilliformes; family Synaphobranchidae; genus Ilyophis; species Ilyophis sp. 1 JC-2022. Next base: position 19,290,185 of record CM040406.1, on the reverse strand, counting down.
CGATTTCCCATGGGTGATGCTATCACGACTGGGTATAAAAGGCTATCAAAAGATTCTTCATTTTATTTCCATGTACTCTTACAAGCGATACTATAACCTTTCTTCTGCATTTGAATGGATCTAGATTAACCTGTAAATTACACAGGAATAGTATGGAACCCATTGTTGGCTAAATGGCTATAGGTCAGCTGCCAGTTATGCAGTAGATATGGATGGTTCACTTTAAGGGTTGTTTGAACTCTAAGGAAAAATCAGGAGAAACAACACTTAAAGCACAACTGAAGTTTGGTGGAACTTTGGGTTGTGTAGTTACCTGTAGTTAGTCTAAAGATCCTGGAAGTGATACAAATAAATAATTAATTGTGATGAAAGCACAAAAAGCTAATGTCAAATCATCTGGGATAGTATTGTTAGGTCATAACAGTGTTGTAAAGGAAGATGTCATAAGCAGTGTAATATGTTACAGCATCCACATTCTATTGCATCGGTTTTGAAAATGTGCCCATTGACTCCCATTCATTTTTTCTGGCGATAGATCAATTATCTGAAAAAGTTTATATGGTATAAAGGTAAAAAGTAAAAAGCAGCCTGGAGTATAGAGGTATAATATCAGATATGAATGGTGTTGATGGTGGGAATTGTGTAGGAGGAGAAGAGTGGCAGAATCTAACTATAAAGGAATAAATCCTCTCTGTCCTTCTGTCTGTCTGCATGTATTTCGCTTTGCTTGACAACCAGACACTGTATGAAGATAATTTGCTTGGTGTATTGCTCAGGAAGTGCAGTGTCGAGTATGAAGTTGATTGGATGAGCGGTTCTCGAGAAAGCTGCAAGCATCAATACCGGGGGCCAAGCAATCGGCACGTTTTGTACGGGCACAGGCACTTTGTACAGTTCTACCCCTCCCTGGAAGAACTGTACAGCTCTCGCTGCTTTAAGAAGGCAGTTAAGATCCTTAAGGATCCATCTCACCCGGGTAACGAACACTTTGTACGGCTGCGCTGCGCAGGCAGGGCGGGACACTATGTCTACCCCCTACAAACACACAAGCTTAGTTTCTTAGTTTCTCAGGGGATGCATAAATGCATACGCTAATAAAAAAAAAAAAAAAAAAAAAAAAAAAAAAACAATTGTCACAAGTGGGATCTGTTAATTCAAATGTTTTTACAACCCTAAGTAGCATAGATATGTATATATGCCTAGTTTACATTTTTTTTTTTTTATATATTTCTCTTTATATTTATTTATGTCTTTATATATTTATTTTTTCTTGTTTTTTTTTGTGTTGTGTGTTGTTGTGGTTTTTTGGGTCGTTTTTTTTGTTTTCAATGTCGTTTGTACTGTGACAATACAAATTCATTCATTCATTCATTCATTCATTCATTCATCTAACTATAAAGAAAGAAATCGTGTCTGTGTGTCTGATGTCTGTGTTAATCTTAAATTATAACTATAAAAATAGAAATCGTGTCTATGTGTCTGCTGTCTGTGTGTCTGTATTTCGCTTTGTTCGACAACCGGGCACTGCATGAAGTTGAAATTCGTTAGGTGTATTGGTCAGGATCCAAGGAAGTGAAGTGTCGATTGTGAAGTTGATTGGGTCATGAGCAGTTCTCGAGAAAGCTGCAAGCATCAACACTGGGGGCCAAGCAATTGGCCCGTTCTGAACGGGCATGTTTTGTACGGACACGGGCACTGCACTAGTAATAATAAATATGGTGAATTCACAACCACACCTAATAGGGTTCCTTTTAAAAAGAGAGATATGTGGTATATTTCTATCCTGCCTCCACTACTATCACATTGTCCAGTAGGTGGCAGTACAGTATTTAATCGAGACATGCTGAGTATGTCAATGTATTGATGAAGAATGGCTGTAAGGTTGCCTAGCTATGTGGCTTGTGAACAGGAAAGTTTGACCCTGATCAGCTTTTTCCGCTTTATTGCACAGCATAATGTAGAAACAGGAAGAATGGGGACCAAGAGAGAGGGAGAGACATGCGATTGAGGTCAGGCAGTTGGATTTGAATCGTTTACATTGCGGCTCATAATGAGCATGTGGACGATGATCTCCAGGCTACGCCACCGAGACACCCAACTCTGATAAACTTTTAGACATAAAAGAGCCCAGCTCCAGCAGGACTCCAGTTCTCTTTCATTTTCGATACAGTTAGAGTTAGATATTGATGGTTTTATTAGCCTAATCTTGAACTGATTTGACTGACATTTTATACAGTTCCTAATAGGGCTGGATATCATTTGAAATTTTTCAATACCTGTCCCGATACCGATACCGGGTGTTCGATACCCATGTAAAAGTGATACTTTTTAAAATACCTTTCTTTGCTGAGTGTAAGTCTGTGGTGTCAAGACATTTTCCTACAATATCCCCCCAAAAATTCTAATTTAACTAAATAAGCCAAAACTTCCTAAATGCTTCAGTGTTTAATGTTGACAACTCAAACAGCAGTTTAAAATACAGTACAATGAAGAAAATTATGATTTAAATCAAGAAAAATTTGATCAAAGAATAAAAACAAGAAAAAGAGTCTCCCTGGTGGGGCAAAACATTTGGTGCTTAATAAATCATTTTTGAATTTTTTGCCAAAAAGTACAGAAAATTGGCACCCAATACACACAAAAAGTATTGAGGTTCGATAACCAGCCCTAGTGCTTAAAAAGGGAAACTTCATACCCTCAGTTAAATCAGTTGAGAGATGAATAAAGCTGTTAATATCTAATTTTAAAAAAACAGTATTAATCAAATCAAATCAATATTTATTTATATAGCGCATTTCACAACCAGTTGTCACAATACGCTTCACAGAAAAACCCAGCCTAAACCCCACACAAGAGCAAGCCAACGACAACAGCAGCAAGGAAAAATGATCAGAACCCCCCCCCCCTCTCCAGATTACTGTGTTAATGATTATGGGGTAAAATATCCAGTGTTAATTCAACTCTGTAAGAGTTTATTTAACACTGAACATTTTACTGCACACACACACACTTCTGATGAGGTCTTCCAAATCATGTAATCATTTAACAAAATTATTGATTAGTAAGTATCTAATTATTGATGATGTGTGTGAAAAATGCTCAGTGATCTTTCATAAAATATGTATATTCATGTGTTAAGAATTTTGTGGCCATGAACTCACCGTTCTGTTCTTTCCGCCTGCCGGTTTGTAAATAGCTAGCATCACACACACACACACGCGTGCGTGCGCAGATATAGCAGCACCTGTTCGGGTAGTCAGTCGCATCTTCCAACTCCCACAATGTTTTGCTGAATGCTTTTGTTACATTGTTTGAAAAAAGGCGCCGTGCAATTAGCAGTATTTCAAAATGCAATTAATTATTTGGCTTGGCCTACATGATTGGTAACTACATTGGTGGGGGCTCTTTCCACGTTTGTAGACTCCATGACTGTACCTTGCCGTTCTTAACAATACGCTATTAGCTACCATTACAAAATAGGTATTTATTTGAAGACGCTGTAGCCTATGCTTTGCGCAGATTCTGTTGTCCATTAAACTTATATTCGGTTTAATTGGCAATTGAAAATTAACGAATATATTTGCAGGAATCAATTGCCATTTTCTACTGTATAATACTGTAGGCTAACTCATAAGACACCCAGTAGCGAAACCCATTCTGTCTTATTATTTGAAACAATAGTGGTCAAATTAACGACGAATGCACGTAAAATCGCGTTTCTCTTCAGTTTACTGCGTCTTGGTAAACCTCCCCATGGAGCAGCTGCAAGCTTTGTCATAACACAATGATGACAGCGCTGTGGGGGCTAGTGAGGGAATTATTCCACATCGCAGAACACCCTGCACGCGGCGCAACGATGCCTTGGTTCACATCACTTCACTCGAATTCACGTTAGTCACCACCTGCCTGTTTTTGGCAATATAGTTCTATACCGTTCTGTACTATGTGAGCTAAATCGTCACGACTGCACTTCTTTCTCGGCGGCCAATGCAGCGGGACTAGCTATGGGTTCGGAATCTACCGAATTCCGGCCAGATGCGTGCGAAAATTGCCACCACCGCAATAATTTTATCACTGCTCAGATTGTGCGGTATTTGGAATGGGATGCCTGTCTAAATCACGGAGAAACGACTGAAGTCAATATTATGCCAATATGCGGATCTATTTTAGTTGATGCCAGTCCATCCTGAGGACGGTGAGTATAATTAGATTTTTGTATGCCGTTACACAGCGGCAATGCACCGCAGTGTGTTACCTGTAGGCTATTCGGTCATCTAATTGAAACCCCCTGTTTATGGTGGGCAAATCAATAGGCCTTTGAGGTGCATTTTTCTAACAAGCTGCGATTTATGCGGAGAAGTCCTTTTTATTCCCTTGCGATCTATTCATTATAGCCTATAGCTAACGTGTCATTTACGTGTCTGCACATTTTGAAACCATCAACATGCTTCTGTTTGGGTTAGTGCACATCGCAAACAGGATAATACGACGTTAAGTGTAGGCTAATTATAATAATTTATGTTATTATTTGTATGATATTTCAATAGCTTGCTTTAAATAGCCAGAAATGTAGGCTAGCTAATAATAAGACTCCTATAACTCGTCGCACTCTTGCGTTAAGGCTGTATTCCAAATATGTAAACCGCGGTCCAAAAATGACCTTCATTGTTACCGCTCAAAATTCATTCATTCTACGATGCCGAAGCCTACCTCTGCCTATAGGCTACCTCCTTGACCTCCGACTGTTTTTTGGATACATCTAACAGGAGCACATTTTGCGAAATTAATTAAACGAGGGGGGTGTGAACTATGCTTGTGTCAAAGTTTAGCCTATTAGTCGAGGCTATCTGATTATTTTTTATTAAAATGGGCTGTGTGTCTATATCTGTGCAACGATAAAGCCTACATCCGGTATTCAACATAGGCTACTCTGTTCTCGTATCAAAGCTGTGGTTATGTAGAAGTGTGTGACAGCCCATCGCAATTAATCTGATCCATTGCGATGGACGATTGGCAATTAAAAGGAAATATTTCACAAAATATTGAAACGTTTCAACTTGCTATGAACACGTGGATGGTCATATTAAGGTGCATTCAGGTGAGTGATAACGCACCTAGTTTTTTTTGCATTATTTCTGTGGGCTTTTTTCACATAGGCTACCGTAACATTCTGGGTCGATGTGCGCGACTCGTCTTGCGCTATGCATCGGTCTGTCTTCGCTGTGCAGTTGTTTGTGCTGTAGAATAGGCTATGGTTAATGTTACGCTATATGTAGGAGTACCTTTCGCGGTCTCTGAGAGCTACTCTTGGAAAATTCGATATGATTATGTATCTGCATGTGTAATCCCTTTTGTACTTAGAAGCTATAGTGGAAGTGTAGGCTACCTCCTAAGAAATTGCTACTCGTGACACACCCTGCTGGTTTTACAATATATTTATGACAGTTACATCACAGTGAGCTGACGGTTTTTGTCAAATTAAATGTTGTGCATGTTCCCAGTGGTCAATCAATTAAAGACGCATTAGGCTTGTGTGATAAGAGATAAGAGTGAAGACGAGATCTGAATCTAGTGAGAACAGGTCATCGGATCGGAAATGGTCACAGAGGTAGGCTACACGTGCTTTAGTTATCCAGGACCACAGGAAATATTATTTTCATGCTTGTTTGCAGAGGAACAGTTCTGAGCGCGCCATGCAAAATGATTGTTTCCTTGTGGAACATTTTGCAGAATTTTTTTCTGAAGAACTTCTCGTGAGTTTCACTTGTGGATCAAACGGCTGCACAGTGCACCCAAGCCCATTTTAAATGTTTTCAATATATAACGGTACATAATGTAGGGTATTGACAAATTATTCTGCGTTGTTGTAAGGTAGAAAATTTAAGGCTTATTGGGCAGTATGGTGTATTGATGAATTACTCTTTTGAGTAAATATGGAGTTATTAATTTTGGTCCATTAGTCATCTAAAGGGTGATTATAATGCTCGGGGTGTTCCTTCCATTGGATTTGCACACTTTAATAAGTCCTACAATATACCTACAATATAATTATATTGCAGACATAATTGTTCATGTTGTAGAACTGAGGGAAATTATTTGATAGTACGCAATGGTGGGTCATAACCATTGCATAGCTATTCACAACCATTTATGCCAATCAACACAGACCAGATGTACAATGCCCTCCATATCAACTAACCTATTCTATATGGTTTTACCAAGGCAAAACATATTAGAACGGTGTGGTAATGTCTCATGGAACAAAACCACGAAATTCAGTCTTAACAATTTGCAGATAAAACATTCCTCAAATGAAATACCTTTTTAAAAATATATTTTAATGTACTGTATATTCATCCTTGGAGTTTAGAGCTTCAGGCAGCTATAGCACAAGTGTTTACAGAATAAGGCCAAGAACAATTTCAGTCTCCACAAAAACAGATAGCCTACCCAGATAAATAGCTTTCATGCTATTTAAGTATTTACTTGTCAAGATAAACAAAGATATTGGTACGGCACTAATGAACATACAGACTTTTGAATTTGGGCATGCATAATGACCAATGATACATTCCCAAATCACTCTTACATAACATTTAGTGTAGTACTGCAAAGTTATGGGAATATCCATAACTTTGCAGTAACAAGAGGGATGTGCCCTGTGTGGCTGGTCAATATTTGCCTCCGGCCTGCATTCAGTCCAAACACAGTGTGCTTTGACCTGAAATCTGAGTTACAATGTTAATTAAGTGTGTGTGTGTGTGTGTGTGTGTGTGTGTGTGTGTGTGTGTTAACCAGACAATTTTGAAAGCGGATCACTGCACAGTTCATTTTTTAAGTCTAGTACCCTGAAAATATTTTCATAAAGTATTTTTAAAGTTTGTGTGCAGTTTTGTGGGAATAAAATATATATATTTAAAACATAATCAGATTTTGCCCAACATATTCACCATGCATAAAAATAGTGAGAAATTAATCATGGTTGTTGTAGTACATAATATAGTTTGTGGGCTACTTTGTTCGTTCAGTGCAATAACGTGTACTGTTTCCAGGCCTTTTTGAATTTCCCAACATGCCTACATTGCCTTTGAAACATTGCCCGGCACTCTGCATGTTCCTTTGTTCCTTTCCATAAGTATTGACCAGTGTTCATGACATTATTGTAGTGGTTCTTGAGAAAAATAGCTACCCTTGGGTAAATAAGCTACCTAAATATGCATCTACAGACAAAGGCGTCACCAAATGGCACACTTGTATGCACTGTCTGTACCATAGCACCAGGACAAAATTGAATCTTAACCCCTAAAAATTATTGATTTATTGTATAACACAAAATTTTGCATTCATCACAATGAATAAGCATTTGTAATGCAATAAATAAAAAAAACATTAGCCTACCCTCTTAGAAAATTAAAACATATGTATTAGTTGTTTTGCACAGTTGTTTTGCATAGTGACAGCTAGGGCTGTCAGTTTTTCCAGAGTTTAAAACAAATATCAAATTATTTAGAATTTTCTACTGTCAAAATTTTAAATGTTAAAACATTGCTTAAATGTATAATTATGGCCCAGTTATAATTTCCCATTAAACATGTAGCTAAATAGCTTAAATGCACTACACCAGGGGTGTCCAAACTACGGCCCGCGGGCCAATTGCGGCCCTTGAAGCATTTTAAAGCGGCCCTCGAAAACATTTTCAAGAAAATTTAAAAAATCTGGCGCGCTGCTACAAAAAAAAAAAAAAAATGTTTGTTTTTTGAACACTAGGGGGCAGCAAAAAAAAAGCCGCCCAAAAAAAAAAGAGAGCAGTTGCACCCCCCCCCCCCAAAAAAAAAAATCTTCTGATGCATTAGCAGCCAACGTTGTGTAGCCCTACAAAATCGTGTTTATAACAACATGGCGACTCAAAGAATCGAAAGTGGATGTAGAATGTAGGAAAATTCCAGCCACGATGTAAAAAAATTAATTTTTTTTCAGAGTGAGGACAGTGTGTGTGTTTTAATTTAATTGCCAGGAATCAGTAGCGATAATTTAACGTTTAATTACAATATAAAACGAAACAAAACAAACACGATCTTTTAAGCATATACTGGAGCAGCCAGATAAGAGAGAAAGCAGCAAGCAGGAGGCGAAGCCAAGCAAACCCAGTTACCCAGTTTTTTCGTGCTAAAGCAAACGCAGCAGAATGCTGCCAGGCTAGCTAGCTAGCTGCTAAGATAAAAAGATAGCGAAGAAGGGCCTTGCTTTGTAGAGGGTTATTTAAGAAAAAAGAAAAAAAAACAAAAATTGTGTTGCGACAAACACAGTGGGCCGAGGATTTATCGCTTACATCAAGGCGCATCAAGCTCAAAAAATCAGACAAAGCTCCGTTGTTTTCATTCTTTTCACCGTGTGACGAGAGTGACACAACAGACAATTTTGGCTCAGCTTTTTTTTTTTTTGCGTTTTTTTTGACTTGAATTTTTGCTGAACTACTGAGACCTCGCGACTCCTACTGGAACAACGAAAGGAGCTGAATTTTTGAGCTGTTTTTGAAAGCTGCTATTGTTGAATTCAAAATCGGAATCTCCCTTGGGACAGTTGTTGTGGAGTAATGCAGATGGTGCTCGGAATATCTGTAGTGAAGCGTACCGGGTTTCTTGAAAAGTTGGCAGAAATGTTCATGAGTCTGGCGGGCGGGCATTATTATGCACAAAAGGGCGAAAATCATGAAGTCAGTCATGAAAACTATTAAAAAATTTATGAATAACAAAGAAAAAACACTCAATCAATGAATGGATACTTCCTGTATGAATGAAATCGAATTACTGGGATCTACTCGTACAACTCTGATATAATTTATACTCTCACATAAAACAGAAAACAATTTCCTGAAAGATAGCACCAATCCCAGATCAATGACAAGAGACCAATCAGCGCTTCACCTTGCGCCCGAATCATCAGCGATTCTTCAGTCCAAGGCACACAGCACATCACAGTTCCAAGGCACAACACACAACAGCTTAATTTCTTCAATGGTGTCACACTGAAATTTAAATCATCTCTTCTTCTTCAACGCCTTTATAAATATATATAATATATATAAATTCGCCTAAATTATAGTATATGTGTGAGCGTTGTATGGTGTCTGATTACACACACACGCACACACTGCACTACACTATAACTAAGAAATAATGCAACATGTATCTTGAAGTTTTATTAAGCAAAATAAAACCGTGGAAGATCACTGCCAATGATGCCGTTAACAGCAATTAAATGACTTGACTGTTGCTCAAATGAAATAAAATTATAACGCACAAGTCCATCATTGTCATGACCTGGCTCGTAGAGCCATGACAAAACAGGAAGACCACACAGGGAAATTACTGAGCAGATATAATTTTATTTAATTTACCCAAAAACACTTACTAAATAAAGTAAAACATGAGGCGTGGAAGTCTAAGTTATCAGTTGTGTATGCATATGCTTGAATGAGTGAAAGGCATCATAGTGAGTGTTGTAAGACGCAAAAAAACTCAAACAAACTCGTCCGTGGAGAGGACCAAAGACCGTAGAATAGGATACAGCGAGTTAAATAGGGCAAAATACTTCATGTCATAGTCGTAGCAGGCTTTCGTTTTTTCTACGGCAGTTCGTCCTCGGTACGGTTTGATAGCACTCTATCAGATTTTTTCCATTCTCCATTTCAGGGTTTTGTTTTCTCCCTGCACTCAGTCGCTTCACCTGTGCTAGTTACCTGTCGAATATTTAAGTCCCGCATTTCCGTCTTCCGGCGCTTCTGTGTCTTATCGACTCAACACTGAGCCAGGTATAGTCAGGTACAAGCAACCTCTTGATAGTAAAGCTTTGCTTTACATTTACGAGGGACTTGCTTTAGCTTCATTAGTTTTACGTTGAGGATTATTCCTCGTTGGTGCTATTTCTGTTCCGACTTACTTTGTGCCGTTCTCCCTGAAACAGTCTCCTTTGTTGTTTCATTTTTTTTCACCTTCTTACCGGCCGTTTTAGTTTTACGTGCCAAAGGTGTTTCTTTTCTGTTATGGTTTCCCGTTTCAGCTCTAGTATTTGAGCTTGGAAAACTTTGTTTTGTTTTCACTCACTCGTGTTTTCGAGTTCGCCCACTTTTCCTGCGTTGATTATTATTTGGCTGTTTAGCCAGAAGTATTTATTCCTTTTTTCTTTTCTGCCCATTTGCGGCTTAGCTCCTTTAGTGGTCCTCACCTTTGTGGGTGACTTGTTCAGATTCCCCTTCCCGTCGCATTTGATTCTCCGCTAACAGAAACCCTCACAGTACACAGAAGCCTCTTTATAAAAGAATCAGCGACTCCTCCGGTGGGGGATCAGCCGAGTAGACAGCAAACTGTTACAGAGGCTCATGAGGAGGGTGTTAGGGCCCTTCAAGCTCAGCAACAGTTGCTAACCCACCAACTAGGGCAGTTATTTACCAAATTAAGAGTTCAGGAGGGATGGCTCCGGGAATTAGCAGAGAGTGTCTGCCGCCTATTTGTTACACCCCAAGCACCCGCCCCTGTTTCCCTGGCCATCTCGCCCACTCCTTCCGCCGATGTCTTACTACTCGAGAAGGAGCTCCAATGGCCCCTCCGCTATGACAGACAGTCCATATGGATCGCGATAAAGTTTTGGCGGTGTTGAACTGGCCCACTCCACGGTCAGTCAAGCAGGTACAACATTTTCTGGGTTTCGCCTATTTTTATCGGCGGTTCATTTGCAACTTCAGTGCACTCGCTGCACCTATTACCGCTCTAACCAAGAAAACGGCTGCAGTTCATTTTCAGTGGAATTTTAAAGCTGAATCGGCTTTCGTGGAGCTCAAAAGGAGGTTCAGTTCTGAGCCCATTTTCATTACCCCTATTCCCTCGCTCCCTTTTGTGGTAGAGGTAGATGCCTCATAATTAGGGGTGGGGGCCATTTTTCCCAACATTCTCCTGTAGATCGGAAAATGCACCCTTGTGCGTACTTCTCTCGGTCATTGACTCCGGCCGAGAGGAATTACGACGTGGGGGATCGGGAACTGCTGGCCATGAAATTGACTCTTGAGGAGTGGCATCACTGGTTAGTGGGGGCGGAGCACCCCTTCACTGTTTGGACTGACCACAAAAACTTGGAGTATGTCCAACAAGTCAAACGGCGCAATTCCCGGCAGGCTCACTAGGCACTGGTTACACTCGACTCGTCCTTGGGTACCACTATTAATCAATATATGCTTGCCGGAATCAGCATTATTGCTGAATCTCAGTTCGTTGGAGAACACAGAGGTTGGGGGTCTAGCCAACACAATACATGCATTATTTTTTACATAGATAGTTGTGAGCCCAGGTCAGCGTGCATTCAGAGGGCTCCTTAAGGAAAATTTGACAAGAACCGACGTAGAACGTCTAAGGGTTCTCTTCACATAAAATCACCAGAACCATGCATCACCAATCCAGTTTTGCTGGCAGAACTTGGCTGCCTTTCCCAACTTGGGGACGCCACTAAAGACTTTTGCTGTACCAGGCCACTGATCAGTTGGTCCTTAGTCAGAATTGTCCCCTGAGTATTCAGTCGTAATTTAGGCTGAAAAGGGTATAAGATGGATTAGAGTCATGGAGACCATGCAAGTTAAAAATGAAAATAATTTAATAACAGGCAGGTAGGCCATTAGCTTAAATTTAGCAGTCAATTACAAAATACACAGAATGGAAAGGAAAATATAGAGTAAATATCTTACCCAGCCTGTTCAGCTACACACAGACACAGAATATGCACAGTGTGGGAAGTCAGTTACAATCTTCCCTGATAGGCTTGTCTCCCTTTGTTTTATGCCAAATCATGCGTTTGAACCAGGCGGCAGTGCCATAAATTAACCTGGCAGGGTGGTCAAATCTGGAATTTAGATCCCCACCTTTGGGGGATGTTTGAGTAGGGAGAGGGGAAAAGGAGATGATTACCAGAGAGGACATTCCACTATTACAGTTTTTCCCTGAGTTCTTGAAACAATGCTTTATTAAACTTAATTTGGTATGAAATGTATTTCAGTCAATTCCTTGATTTTACCTGAATTCATACATACCAAACGGGTTAAGGTGATATAATATTATGGTGCAGTTGTCATGAAAATTCCCTCCTGATGAACCATTTTACATGCAATTCCTGGACAATTCCACAGATGGATACCCAGGGTCGTAGGGATGACTGGGGGGATAACTGGAGAGGGCGGAGACCAAGTGTTGTGTGGGTTGAGGTGCGTGCTGTAGGGAGCGGATCAGACATCCGATGGTGTGAAGAGGGAAACTTCACACCACAGACCACCTGTTGCACCAAGCCCATTAGATCAGTCAGGGCCCGCGTTCTTCATCCGCGGGGCTGTACAGTGGCTGAACCCTAACAAGCTTGGTGTGATCGTAGGGAAAACGTTGCAAGACATTATATGTATAAATGATGTAGTGTAGGGAGTTTCATGACAACCGCATTATGGAGTAAATATAATCCAAATAAGTTCATTTCGTCTAACTAGAACTATTTAATTTATTGTTCATATAAAAAGACGCATTTATTTTTTGTTATACCTGACAGTTTCGACTGCTGACTTCCTGCAGTCTTCCTCAGAGACGTCACATGATGTTGCTGTGACGTGTATATGGCTGGTTTATGAAGGGTAGGTCATCCCACCTGTATGGGTGGGATGACCACGCCCTCTGCTGTCCTGTGGTTTATGGAGGACTGCATCCCAGGTATGTGACAGCATGTAGGCCCCCTCATCTCAGTTTACAGTCCTGTGTGCACGTTTCCGGATCTCCAGTGCCTCCCTGATCCAACGGTGGTATTTGTTGTTTTCTGATCGAATAACCTTGGCCTTATCCCAATCCATGATGTGGTTCTCCCTTTTGCAGTGATCAGAGATGGCTGATTTCAGGTTCTCCTGGTCCGCTTTCTGTTTTGTTGCACGTGTGCGCGCTCCAGATGTTTCCTTTTCGCATTCTTTCTGGTGTTCTTTCTTTCGTGTGCCAAACGCTCTACCTGTCTCTCCAATGTAAGTTTTATTGCATGATAGGCATGGGATCTCGTATATTATGTCACACTTCTTTTCTGGGTCAATGCGGTCCTTGGGATGCACCAGCACCTGGCGTAGCTTGGTGTACGGCTTCACTGGTGTGCTTATGCGGTGTTTATTCATCGCCCTCTGTACACGCTCTGTGATCCCCCGGATGTAAGGAAGGGTTTATGGCCCAACCTGGGTATTGACACTGGGTGAGAGCATTTTTAATGTGTTTTTCTTCCTCCTGTCTGTCCACTGGGTCTGTTATGATGGTGGTGCGGTTGTATAAGGTTCTTACCACTGATAGTTTGTGTGCTGTGGGGTGTTCCGATGTCCATAACAGGTATTGATCTGTGTGTGTTGGTTTCCTGTATACCTTTATTTTTATGCATCCGTCTTCTGTGTGTTGAATTTTCATGTCCAGGAAAGCAATGGTTCTGTCGGTTTCCTCTTCGTGGGTGAATTTGATGTTTCCGGTGTCGTCAATGGAGTTGAGGTGGTCTGTGAGTTCCTGTGTGTGTCCCGTTTTAACTTTTTCCAGGATGTCGTCCACATATCTCTTCCAAAGAGACAATCCGCAATGGTCGGGGGCAGTGGTAATGGCCTTGGCTTCCAGGTCTTCCATGAAAAACCCACTCATGATGGCTGATAGTGGATCCCCCATTGCGAATCCCTCTTTTTGTCTGTAGGTTGTCCCCTGGAATTGGAAGTATGTGGATTTGGCTACAAATGAAACGACAACAACAAAGGAAAAATGGGTATGTAACCTTTCACAACGTACCTTAACAGAAACTGAACGTAGTGTGCTCGCCCGCGGTTTGAACTATGCCATAACCCCAAAAAGAATTCCATACGAAGATTTCATATTAGCAACGGAGATAGCGTGTCAAAAATTACAAGATCAGGGACAGAAAGCAGAACTACGAAACGAGGTAGCGGGCATTCTAAAATCATCTAAGCTGCCGCCCACTAACATAAACAAAGATGAATGGGACGCCATGCAGACAATGACCAAAGACAAATCTATCACAATCCTACCAGCAGATAAAGGAAGGACCACAGTTATCATGGACACTAAACAATATAAACAAAAAATGGAAACCATGTTACAAGACAAGAACACATACGAAGTGCTAAAAAAGGACCCAACAGAGGGAAAAAAACGGAAGCTAAAAACCCTATTAAAACCATTAGTAGATGAGGAAAAAATAGACAAGGACATGTACAAACATCTAATACCCACAGCCAGCATCACGCCACGTATATATGGTACACCCAAAATTCATAAACCAGGCACACCACTCCGGCCCATCGTAGATAGCATAGGATCAGTCACATACAACCTGTCAAAAGCCCTAGTCGAGCTAATAAAACCTCTCCTAGGCCTGACAAAACAGCATTGTAAAAACTCAAAACAACTGGCACAGGATTTAAGCAGTATAAAAGTAGAAACAGACGAGATCTTCATATCACACGATGTAGTATCACTATTCACAAAAACGCCCATAGAGGTCACACTAAATATAGTACAGAACCGACTCAGAATGGACAGGACATTACACAAACGCACAAACCTATCAGTGGAGGACATATAAAGTTTATTATCATTTGTAGCCAAATCCACATACTTCCAATTCCAGGGGACAACCTACAGACAAAAAGAGGGATTCGCAATGGGGGATCCACTATCAGCCATCATGAGTGGGTTTTTCATGGAAGACCTGGAAGCCAAGGCCATTACCACTGCCCCCGACCACTGCGGATTGTCTCTTTGGAAGAGATATGTGGACGACATCCTGGAAAAAGTTAAAACGGGACACACACAGGAACTCACAGACCACCTCAACTCCATTGACGACACCGGAAACATCAAATTCACCCACGAAGAGGAAACCGACAGAACCATTGCTTTCCTGGACATGAAAATTCAACACACAGAAGACGGATGCATAAAAATAAAGGTATACAGGAAACCAACACACACAGATCAATACCTGTTATGGACATCGGAACACCCCACAGCACACAAACTATCAGTGGTAAGAACCTTATACAACCGCACCACCATCATAACAGACCCAGTGGACAGACAGGAGGAAGAAAAACACATTAAAAATGCTCTCACCCAGTGTCAATACCCAGGTTGGGCCATAAGAAAGGGAAAACAAGGACTCCAGAAAAACAAAGTAGAAACAAAAAAGAAAAGTACCACCAAATCAGAAAACCTTGGCATGGTCACCCTTCCTTACATCCGGGGGATCACAGAGCGTGTACAGAGGGCGATGAATAAACACCGCATAAGCACACCAGTGAAGCCGTACACCAAGCTACGCCAGGTGCTGGTGCATCCCAAGGACCGCATTGACCCAGAAAAGAAGTGTGACATAATATACGAGATCCCATGCCTATCATGCAATAAAACTTACATTGGAGAGACAGGTAGAGCGTTTGGCACACGAAAGAAAGAACACCAGAAAGAATGCGAAAAGGAAACATCTGGAGCGCGCACACGTGCAACAAAACAGAAAGCGGACCAGGAGAACCTGAAATCAGCCATCTCTGATCACTGCAAAAGGGAGAACCACATCATGGATTGGGATAAGGCCAAGGTTATTTGATCAGAAAACAACAAATACCACCGTTGGATCAGGGAGGCACTGGAGATCCGGAAACGTGCACACAGGACTGTAAACCGAGATGAGGGGGCCTACATGCTGTCACATACCTGGGATGCAGTCCTCCATAAACCACAGGACAGCAGAGGGCGTGGTCATCCCACCCATACAGGTGGGATGACCTACCCTACATAAACCAGCCATATACACGTCACAGCAACATCATGTGACGTCTCTGAGGAAGACTGCAGGAAGTCAGCAGTCGAAACTGTCAGGTATAACAAAAAATAAATGCGTCTTTTTATATGAACAATAAATTATGGAGTAAATATGTTTTTTGTACCTCTCATGGTAATATACCTTGTGATTTTGGATAAACTTGATTTGGGTAATTTAAAGGAAAGGAGACAAAAACCCAATACATATTGTGCAGAAGGTTGTTAAAGTATTTTTTCTTTTTTTCTTTTCTGGCATCAGTAAATAATTTCAGAGCATATGTTTTGCAGGCTAAGCCACACTTAGTAGTACGGGTCTGATTGAATAATGGATGTCTGATGGAGAGAAACGCCTGCGTTTCCAACCATATTTCCTTGATATTTACATTGTTATTTGTGGAGTGTTAGAAACCAGTGGCCATCTGATTTGCTACCCATGTTGAATCAGAGATTAAATCATCGAGCTGTGACTGTAGCCATGCAGAGATTTCATCTTTTTCCCCCCACAATGCATCACATATGCTGACAGGTGTTTGAAATGTTATTCTGTACATGTGCCATTATAGGAGTTATGTATAAAAAACGTATCCAAAATGATAGTATAACAGTAAAAATACTACAAAAAACACACTAAACATATTTTATGACATATGAGGTAGGTAATATTCGGAGTATGTCACATCCTGGAGTCTGTGACATATACACTTTAAAATTAATGTGACACTTGCTATTCCTATTACCAAAAATAATACAAATAGTAAGAGAATTTCACATATTTCTAAAACATTTTTCCAGATACAGCAAACAGGTTAAATTAAGCAGTTATTCATTATTAGTGGTATTATTTTATGTAGTTGAGAGAATTGAAATATACAAAACTTTTGGTTTTGCATAACAACACATATGTCTGAATTTACATTGTAATGATTATAGCCAGGTTTAGGTGATTGAAAACTAAAATCATACACTCTCTGAAGAATGTAGGTTCACTTTTCTTGAAGAAACTAAAATATTCAACGAGAGAGAGAGAGAGAGAGAGAGAGAGAGAGAGAGAGAGAGAGAGAGAGCCTGTCTTTTTGCTATAAACTGACCCTACTTTCAGCTTTTAAATGAAAGGGGCAAATATGGAGTAAACCTAAAGAATAAATTGCTTCTTCTTCTATTTATTTAATTAATTGAGGAAAAACTATTCTCCCAAACTGTAAAACCATTTAGGAGCCCCAACTAGAAAGACTTTTTCTTAGTAGTCATAAACACTTCACCCTGTAGAAACAAAAGATGCTGCCCTAATTAAAGTGCAAGCTCTGATGGCATTTGATTAATTTTATAGCATTAACTGGCTTATTGGTGTCAGACAGACATTCTCACACATGTTTTTGTGCTAGGGGAAATATACACAAAAATACATCCATTAGATTTAATAATCATGCCTCAGTTAACTTAATTTGCACCCAAGTAGGTATATTAGTGAATCCCAACATTTCCTAAATGACATGCCCAGGCATGATTTATATAGATGTATAGCGAGTATACTCATGCACTTTAGCTTTCTGGTTTCACAGATGTATAGCTTAAGACACAAATTAAAAGCAAAGGAAAACACCAATATGGTGCAAAAAAGTAACTCCAGAAGGAAGACTTCTGTTTTTATATGAAAATAGCCTATGAGCCATTTATTAATTTCTGCTAAGATGTCATGCAGTTTTTTAAAGATATGCTTTCCTCTGAAAGCATGGCCTGCTGGATTTTAGAACAGTGCCACATATGCCATTTATCGCCTTATCCAAACTACCCTCAGCACCGGAAACCACGCAGTTGGTGGAAAATCATGTCTTTAGAGTACATAGTTTACCACAGGACATAGTTTTGGACCGCGGTCCCCAATTTTTCGCCAAATCTTAGCGGTCCTTTTGTGCCCTGCTGGGGGTGTCCGTTAGTCTGTCTTCCGGGTTTCACCCGGAGACTAATGGACAGATGGAGCACACCAACCAAACTCTGGAGAATACTCTCCGCTGCTTCAAACCCCACGCCGTGGAGTCGTTACCTTGCCTGGAAAAAGTATGCCCATAATACTCTGCGCAATGCCTTCATGGGTCTTTCCCCGTTCGAGGCCCAGGTGGGTTATTTGCCCCCGTTATATTATTGGAAAATAATACGGAGGTGCCCTCTGCAGGTTCTCTTGTTCAGAGATGTCGAGCGGTTTGGAAGCAGGCTTGTTCTTCAGTGTTGCAAGTTTCGGCTAGACAAAAAATTTCAACTGACAGGCCTCATCGCCCGGCTCCCTTCTATCGGGTGGGCCAGCAACTGTGGCTCTCTACACAGGACCTCCCGCTACGGATTGAGTGTCACAAACTAGCGCCGCGCTACATGGGTCCATTTAAAATCATCTGGAGGATTAACCCATGGTGCACCTTAAATTGCCGCGCTCCATGCGTATCCACCCAACCTTTCATGTTTCTCGATTGAAGCCAGTGCTTGTCAGCACCCAGAAACCCCCGCCTCCTCCTCGGTTTGTGGAGGGAGGTCCTGTATATGGGCCATTCTACCGAATTGGATCAAAGTCAGGTTGGAAATATTTTGAAATTTTGTATGTTTTTCCCCAAAACTTTGTCCATATATATTTTGTACCATATCTAAATTACACATATCTAGTAAAAGAACCGTACATTTTTATATCATATTTTCAGACTGTATTGGAATGTTCTTCCTCTCCCAAAAATTGTCACTACCGGAACATAGTAAATACACTGTAGTAAAAAAGTATTATATTAACCTGTTCAGATTGTTTTACCTTCCCTTCTGTAAATAGTATTTAAACAAATATTTCTTGAAGGTTTTCACAATTAAATCAATAAAAGTGAATTTTTAATCAAATTTCAAAGTTCAATTTATACAATTAATCAAAATCTTAATGCAATCTTTCTTTGTAAAATTCATAATACTGATCATATTGATTCCAGAGTTGATGACTGTTGAAATTGAACATACAATAAACCAATCAGTATCATATCATTTTAGTTGATAACTCAATATACTTTATTTTTTACAAAACATCCAGTGTTTCGGTAGTGACTGCACTGTTTCGGTAGTGACCACAGTATTTTGTTCTCAAGGTTGTATCATATTCCCTCAACCTTATTGCTTAATCTTAACTCATTACATGCCTTATGTTGGAAATATTACAAACACAAATGTTTTGGGGTCAATAGAATCATTTTATTTTTGAAGACATAACATATAGTTGCACTTCTCGTCCTTTTCTGGTCTGCAGGCCTATGCTCTGGTGTCTGATCAGCCTCACTAGAAGTGCTAGGTGGTGTGGAAGCCCTGCAAAATGTCTCCATCTCGCTCTGTCGTTTCACAGACACCCTGTGCTTTTGCTGTCTTTTCCTCCATGATTTTCTGACCTTCCTTTGTTCCCTGTTCGATACATCGCTGATACATTTCAATTTTCCTTCTTCCTTTCGTTTTTTATTTCTTTCTCTTTCCTTTCTTAAATATTCTTGGTGTTTCAGTGGGTCATCCCTCACTCTTTGTCTGTATTCTCTCAGCCTCTCTGCTCCACTTTTGCTAATTCCTTTTGGCATGTTGGTGTCTTATGATTCTCTCTCCCTGAACAATTTGAGACAGAAATTAGCATTATCTACATGTTTAACCTTTAGTCCACAAAACATAGCCTAGCTAATGTTAGCCTACATAGTTACTTACATCAGAAGACATAGACTAAACTGTGGTCACACTACTTAGGTATGTAGCCCTAGCTAGCACTTTAGTAACAGGGCTGAAATAGAGGGGGATGAGGCTAGAATGGGTAATCTGCTTGGTATTTTGAGCAAAACACTTCATAGACATGTTTTTTATATATCCAAGACCTATAATATATGCTTTAAAATAGTAAAATAGGAGACCTTTAAAACATTTATTTCAAAACAACCTGCTTACCATTCCTTTTTGTCTCTACTGAAATGATCATGTCACTACCGAAACTTAACCATATGTTTCGGTAGTGACTGTTTCGGTAGTGACGATTCTAGCTAAGTTTGAGCATAGCTAAAGAATGCTAGCAAGTACATGGCTAGCATACATGTCTTTGAAGAGGTTTACACACATAAAAACATAATACTTTGCATAAAACCCCCAAAAAGTTTACTTAATAGAAGAGAATATGTGTTCGGTAGTGACAATTCTTAAGGTTACACGCCGATTTTCAGATTTTGGAACAGATTTATATCAAAAGTATGGGATATAGCTACTTACCATTCAGCCATGAGGGACAGGGATGCATTGTCACTGTCTTGTCAAAAATGCAGGGGTGTGGCTAAAAACCAGGCTCAGCCATTGGACTAAAATACCTTGTGTTTCGGTAGTGACATGAAAACTGGGGACATGATTTTTTGAGTATAGTTTATAGTTTAAAAAATTAAACCCACAATAAATCTAAATATTCCAACTTCTGTTTGAACGTAATCATAAAGATCTTCTAAATACACCATCGAACAAAATAAAAAAAAATGTTTTAAGTGTTATTTACAGAAATTGAAATTTAGATGTCAGGGTTTGGGACAGCTACTTCCCAATAGAAAGTACCCAATAAATGATGTTTTTGTGTATATTAAGCTTATCACTATCTAATTTAATGCCTTGTGTTTAAATAGACCATAACATATTCTTAGTAAATATCTATGTCTGAAGACTTAATTGTTTTGTTAAATAATTTTTTTTGTTGTGGGACCGCACTTTGTACTAATTCGGTAGAATGCCCCATATACTGTTCGTCGCATCTTGGCAGAAAGACGCGTAGGCAGGGGTTTCCAGTTTCTAGTAGATTGGGAGGGGTATGGCTCGGAGGAATGATGTTGGGTCCCAGCTAGAGACATTTTGGATCCCAAACTGGTTATAGACTTCTGTAGAAATAAACCTGGCTGATCGTCTGGAGCCACCCTTTAGAAGGGGGGTCCTGTCTTAGTCAAAGCAGGCTTTAGTTTTTTCTACGGCAGTTCTTATCGACTCAACACTGAGCCAGGTATAGTCAGGTACAAGCGACCTCTTGATAGTAAAGCTTTGCTTTGCGTTTATGAGGGACTTGCTTTAGCTTTGTGAGTTTTACGTTGAGGATTATTCCTCGTTGGTGCTATTCTCCTTGAGACAGTCTCTTTTGTTTCATTTTCTTTTCACTTTCTTACTGGCCGTTTTAGTGTTACGTGCCGAAGGTGTTTCTTTTCTGTTATGGTTTCCCGTTTCAGCTCTAGTATTTGAGCTTGGGAAACTTTGTTTTGTTTTCACTCACTCGTGTTTTCGAGTTCGCCCACTTTTCCTGGGTTGATTATTATTTGGCTGTTTAGCCAGAAGTATTTATTTCTTTTTTCTTTTCTGCCCATTTGTGGCTTAGCTTCTTTAGTGGTCCTCACCTTTGTGGGTGATTTGTTCTGATTTCCCTTCACGTCACATTTGATTCTCCGCTAACAGAAACCCTCACACTTAATACATGTGTGTCTCAATTAGTCGGCTCTCCAACTCCACCCACCAGCCCACCAATGACCAGTGGAGCAACAGAGCTGTAACAATCATTAATTCACAAATACAATGGCATGGTTTACTTAAACTAAACTGAATTGACCGGTCTGCTTTGGTGAGAGTGTGGAATGTTCCGAACAGGTTTTTTTTAACTTCCCATTCTTGTTTTTTTTCCGTTGTCCCACTTTTTTTGGAACATGTTGCAGGCATCAAATTTAAAATTAAGGTATATTTACAAAAATCTATAAAGTTGATAAGGTAAAACATTAAATATATTTTCTTTGTACTGTTTTCAATTAAATATATGTAAAAGAGAATTTACAAATCATTTCTGCTTATGTGCATTTTACATACTGTCCAAAACTTTTTTTGGAATTGGGGTTTGTACAATAATGGGGTTTTTTTCAAGCAAAAAAGGTACAAATGAATTATTTTTTTACCTGTCGAATATTTAAGTCCCGCATTTCCGTCTTCCGGTGCTTCTGTGTCTTATCGACTCAACACTGAGCCAGGTATAGTCAGGTACAAGCGACCTCTTGATAGTAAAGCTTTGTTTAGCCAGAAGTATTTATTTCTTTTTTCTTTTCTGCCCATTTGTGGCTTAGCTTCTTTAGTGGTCCTCACCTTTGTGGGTGATTTGTTCTGATTTCCCTTCACGTCGCATAATAATGTTCTTTTTTTCATGCAAAAATGATTATTTTTTGCTGGCTAGGGGTACACTTTTATGTACCTATAGTGTACCACCACCTTTTTTTCTGAGAGTGTAGGCAACGGGATTACAAATGAAGTACCCTTAATTACATATTCAAAATTGTACATTTTCCTGAGATTCAAACAAGTTTTATTATCAAACAAAAAACTGACAGCCTTAGTGACAGCTGTCACTATAGCCACAGAACATGGGATGAGACTAGCTTTGTTCTGTTGCCAAATTCCTTGGGAAAAAATGGGAATCTAGAAGTAGATGTTTGTAGAGGGGAGATATTACATGTCCAAGGGGAGTTACAGGGGGGGGAACAGGACTGATCTGAGGCAGCAAGCAAGAACAAGAATATAGGATTTGAAGGCAAACATGCACGACACTGGGGAGTTAGCATACTGAACCGTGCCTTGAAGTAGTGGTAGAGAGACTGGGCAGATGAGATGAGGAACTGAATTCTTTATTAGGTGAAGAGGAGGGTTGGGATAAAAAAAGACTTGCTGGCGAGATGATTAATTACAGTTACTAGAGCAGGAATATGATGAAAGTCTACGTTAGATTATTTATTTATTTGTTTATTTATTTTTGGATACATCTTTCAGCAGCAATTTAAGGACATTTTCAACTAGCCTATTGCTAGTAAAGAGGTACCTGAAAAGAAAATATATATAAAAAATAATGTCCTTACTTGACAAAGCCACAATAATTATACCGTCGCTGTCATACGAACATTAAATACAGTCACTCAGTTTGAGGAAACTGTGTTTGGAAAGTACTATAGATAAGGACGAATGTCTAATTTTATTTATTTTAATGTGTTACGGGATTATGTTTCCAACTCAGTTCTGTGTTGTCAGGTCAGCCTTAAAACCACTAATTGTTTCTGTGTCCAAGGCTGTGATGGTTGAGTCAAGGCAATTGCACACCTGCTGGTAATTGAAATTACTATAGGTTGAAAGCAAGTCTGTGAGAGGGAAAAGACAGGTTATTTTATAAGAAGCAGGGTTGTGATGTCATTTGTAATGCTGGGGTTTCCTTTAAACAAATAAAATAAAAACCTTTGTTATAATACTCCAAATCTGAAATGTTTTTTTATATATATTCACTTGAGGGATTCCCAGAAGGTAACACCCCAAATTAAATGCAATTAATTCCATTTAAATACATCAAACTTTTGAGAGGTGAAAGGGGAAGAGGTGATGTGGAAAAGTAAAGCACTAACAATATTAAATAACTAACAGCAATCTTTGGGAAGATATACATGGGCCTCCAAGAAGAGGGATGCCTCCTGCTGATATAGTGGAGGATCTGGCATAGAAATTCCTTCTGTCAACACCTTGCAGGTTTGAAAGGCGGGGGGCAGTGTGTTAAGAGGGATCAGCAGATGGCTGAACATGACGTAGCATATGTGTGTGCGTTTTCCGTTTGCTTGCGACAGGAACAGTCCTCAAAAAGCAGCACTCGGGCGTGAGCGATCGAAATTGAATAACAACAGGCAACTGTAAGCCAGCAAATCATCTTATTGAATAAAGCAAAAGGATCAGTATGCTGAACTGAGATTAGGTATAATCAAAAACCAATTATTTTCTTTTCACAGATAAAAGACTACAAAGGGTAGATATTGAAATCCACAAAAGCAATACAATGAAATCTCTGTAGTTGCACATTGGAAAATTGTATATTCTGTTTTATTGCATTTTATTACAATTCCACAGATTTTAACGAACCCCTTCGTTATTTTCATTTTGTATTGTTCTATTTAAAGCTTTATAAATACAGATGTCAATGTTACACAAGCACCAATACTGGTTTAAAATAAAGAAGAAGATGGTACCATTTATTATTATGCCATAAATAATTTATTTTCATAATTCATATAAAATTATTGGCAGTGAATACACAACCTCCGGTGAAAAACAAACTTCCACCAGTTTACAGTGAAACCCTGAGAGTCAATGACATGTATTACTGCTCAAGTCCCAAGAGGCAATTTGAAAGAGTCTACCTTGGTGTCCAAAAATCTATCCAAAATGGATAATTGTGTATCACAGCAATTCAGGAGATACTCAAACTTTCTCAGCAGATATACTCCTTTGAAGCTTAAGTAAATTGTCATTACTGATGGTATAAAATCTATGTCTATGCCACAGGTTCAGGTTTAGCTTAGCTTATAGCTATTGCTAATAGCTAGGTAGCTAGTTAACTAGCTATAAGTGACTCGGTCCTGGGGTCGCCCTGCTGGTTTTTGTTTCAACCACAATTGCAATCCCAGAATTTTAACAAGCTGTTCATTTTTCTTAATTAGGTGCTTTTCATGTTTAGAGGGATTATTTTCCTTCTTAAACCAAATTATCACAAATCACTTCATGCATGCCATGAAGAATAAAAATCCCATGTTACACATTGTGCTAAATTGCAGACAATTACATAAAAAGAGGCAATCAAATTATTCAACTGATCAAATTAAAGATGTGAATCAGTTGGCTCCTATTGATTCACCTCAGTCTTTAGTTTGACCAGTAATATTATTTTGTTACTTCTTTTTACGTAATGTGTTTGCAATGTAGGACAATGTGAGTGACTTTTATTATTCATGGCATTCATAGCTATTTCTGACATAATGTGGCTTTAGGGTACATAATCCATTTTCCAACCACAAAATTGTGGTTGGAAAAAACCCCAGCATAGCCTACACAGGGGGACCACATGACCGAGTTTAAGAACCACTGCTATAAGCTAAAACTGAATAAGGGTAGCTAGCTTCTGTGGCTGGCTAGCTAACTATACTACGTGCAATACCACACCATAAAACAAACACGACAACACAACACGTATAGCCCTTTACTGGAGATAGGTAGCCACCGCTCCATTGTGTCAGTAATTAAGCGCATAATGAAAGAGGTCAAATGTACCATAGGAACATTACATGCACTAGTGCTCACATGTTGTTGAGGACCAAATCTTCATGCGAAATAGGTCTTTGCCGAAATGGAATCCATGCTTTCTATTTCTATTTGTGCATGAAAATGTCTGATGCACGTTGATAGCGTCGTTCAGATACACTCGTGAGTTCAGCATCTGGTTCCCAGCTGTCCAATCACAAAATGTCTCTTTGGAAAGCTTAGCAAGAGCTCTTTTTGGATAATAAGATTGTCAATAAATTACAATTTGTTTCAAGATATGAATACTGCCCAATTTAATTGCATAATGTTACGCAGACGCATTTTTGAAATCTCGCCCGTGTCGAAATTTACACTGTCCACCACATATAGACAGAAAAGGCAGAAAATAACCACAGAATCTTAGAAAGGACATGCCTGGCTTTAATAATGTTGGTAAGGTTATGACTTTATTCCATGATTTTAATAGCAGAAGTATGATGATGTAATGGTGGCAGAAATTCACTCTAATACGTGAACAGGCAAAATAACAGTTTGATTTACTTATATTCAGGACCTTGTGTGTTTTGTATTGTTGCTGTGATAGTAGCCTATACAATTTTTTTGGTGGTGAAAAAAAAACTGTAACAAACTCCTGAATATATTTAAATGCCCAGTATCATCAACCCGATTCGGCCTCATGTAGATCACACTATAGAGGTCGAGATACTTTTATGAAATACGGAACAACAGTGGCACGTAGAAACTTCATATTTAGTATGATAATAGCCCAACTAGCGCTTTCTGATGTAGTACAGTAGGATGTTTGTGATGTACACCCCAGGGTCAGGCAACTAGGGGGCCTGAGCAAAGGGGTTCATATTGTTGCATGTATATCCCCTCAAGAAACCACATGAAACTATCAGGTGTGGATCTATTAAACTTGATATCTCGCTTGAGTTTCTTAGCTGTCACCACAGCTCATCACAAGTGTCCTAGTTATTAGGTTGAAGAACATACTGTATATACAGGGGGTGAACAAAATATCGGAAACACCAGTTTTCCAGAAAACGTAAAACACCCGCCACATGTTTGCTACGCAAAATCTCAACCTCTGTTCCTAACCTTATTATTTATGCTGATTATCTTCAATGATCTTCAATTTTATTCAGCTGTTCACTTCACTTTGAGCAGAGGTGTTCACTCCCCACAGCTGGGCAGAGGTGCACATCTCCGGTTGTCATGGACCAAAATGCTTTCAGTTTTAGTCCTACATTAGCTCTAACGTGTTCTCACTTATTACTGATACAAAAGCAGCATTTAATTGACAAATTAGTACTATTTCATAATAATATAATAATAATACTGTGATGATCTCACTCCCGTCCTGTTGGTGCCCGTATTTTCCTTCTTCCCCTGTCTCGTGTTCATCTCTCTATTGTCCGTTTCCCTAGCTGCAGGTTGGGCGTGGTTTCCTTTCGTGTCACTCTGTTCACTACTCTTCTCTCAGCCTATCCCATTCCCCCGTTTTGGCATGCATTCCACACTCTCTGCTCTGCTAATCACCTTCGCATACATTCGCACGCGGCACCTAATTGATATCAAGTAATGTTTGTATTTAGTCACCCGGTGTTCTCTGTCTTGTGCCAGTTCGTTAATGCTCATTGTCTGAAACCTCTGGTCGTATCGTCTACAAACCTAAGTTATAAGTAACTAATGTCTAGTTCAGTGTAAGAGTTTACTCGTCCTGCTTTCTGGTCAAATGTCTAAGTCTACTCGCTTCAGGAACGAAACTACCAGCTGTTCAGTACCTATCTCAACATGCTAACCTTGTTTGCTTCAATCTGCCTACCTACAGTCATTGCTATCCCTGCCTGTGACGCGGCTACTGCTGAGGTGCTGTCTACACCAACTACCCTGCTGTCGCTTCTGTGGTCTGCCTGGATTCCGCTCCATTGTTCCGCTACTAGACGGCTAACCCCATAACCGAACTGTCTGTTATATGTTCTCCCTATGCTTCAGGAGTTTGGTCGAAGCATAATTTATTGGATGCCTAGCGCTCCCACTCAGTCTGTATGTCTGCCTGTCCAGTTCCGGCTTGGAACCGTTGCTGCCCGGGTCTAAAGTCCAGCTCCGGTTTGGAACCAGTACTACCTGTGTCTAAAGTCCAGTTCCGGTTTGGAACAATAACTACCTGTCTTCTTCCCTACTTCAGGAAGTCTCCCTGGTCGAGCAATAAATAACTGATTATTGAACTTTACTTGTCTGAGTCGTGCGTTTGAGTCCAGTCCATATCCGGGGTCGTAACAAATACCTTGCATTTATATAGCGCCTTTCTCACCAACTCAAATTTATACATGGCATGCCAGCCATAAAAGAGTGTAGAAAATATAGGTAAGAGAAATGGGAGCAAACATATAGCAGCTGTTTTATAAAAAACTTTTCTCAGTTTCTGGCGTTTCCGATATTTTGTCCACCCCCTGTATGTATTTGCAGAGGAGTTATCTAGACTCTTTAAGATACCATTTAAGTTGGTATGGGTTCCTTGGTTTATTAGCCATGTGGCAGGCGCTCAGTCTACCTGTTGATGTCAGTGATGAACCTCTCGAAACCAGCGCTAGCTCTCTCCTGTAGTAATGTGTGGCCGTGCGACAAATAATCACCTGTTCATGTGCGAGTGTATCAGAAAAGCACACAAGATATCATAGTGGTAACATGAGAAGCACCACTGGAGATTCCAAACCAGGGAGAAAAGGGATGGGAGAGCAGAGGCAAAGCCTGATGATTTCCTGATATTTTAAATTATGTTCCCTTCCCAGTAACTACATCAAAAGCCTTAAATGAGTGTATAGACTGTAAACATGGGTGCAAAAGCAAAACATCATCTGACATTCATAAGGCTTTTGCTTTGACAATCAGTTGATGATATTCAATCCACATTTAAAAAAATGTTTCATGACTAAATTAGGCTCCACTAGAAATGTATGCGTGTCATGGCATGCAAGCATTTTATTTAAATGTCTCTAGGTGTATTTATGACTTTTAAATTGGTATTTGACATCTTTATACATTCCACTCCATCAACAGTTTATACATTTCTGTAAATGTTTTATTAAAATTGCAGTACCTACCAAAACTGCACCATTTTTTCACACACGTTGACTAAAATAGCATTTGAAAGGCATAGCATTAGGAAACCAATCAAATAAAAAGTACATTCATTACTGTACAGAGAATCCCTATACTTGTGTAATTGCCCTTTTAAGTGTGATGGGTTTAGTAGCAGTGAATCAAATGCGAAGGTAAAGGGATCAGAACAAGTCACCCACACAGGTTCTCACATCCAGCAACTTCGGTCGCCCAGTCGCCGGAAGTCCATTCATTCTCTATGAAGCTGAGCGACGGTCAGCGACCTGAGCGGAAACTGAGCGACCAAAATCGGCCGATAAATGTTGCCCGCAATTGAACTTTTTCGCCGACATCGGCCGTAACAGCCAATCAGAGTTCCGCGCTTTATATTTCTCCAACCGATACGAAACCATTTCGTGAATAATTGTTCCGCCCTATTTCACTCAAATTGCAGAAATTGAAGAGCAGCTAATAATAATGGTCCAAGCTTACCACAATGTATAACAAAACCTTAAAGGATATATGTAGCTGTTCTACCAATATCACATTGAGCCCAAACTACTTGTTGAGTTTTATACATAAATCTATCTATGTATCTAGATAGATAAAAATCGCTAGCTCGCAACGAAGATAGATATAGGCTAGCCTATTGCTAGCTAGCGAGAACACATAATTATCAGTGTCATGACATAACTATAAAGAATAGGATGCATCGCAAATATGTCTTTGTTCTACGTAGGCTTCTTCCGTTGTTTCTCTTTGTCAAATAATTGTAGCTGCACGAACTGACTTGGATGACACAACGGGAAGCTCTTGCCCCGCCCCTAGCCTCGTAGAATTGACCGACTCAGCGACCAGTTGCTCGCTGTGAGAACGCAGCGTAAGGGAATAATAACTACTAATAAGTAGAAAGAAAAAAAGGAAATAATTCCTAGTAGCTAAACAGCCAAATGATAATCAACCCAGGAAAATAGGGCGAACTCGAATAATACGAGTGAGAACATAAAACGAAGTCTCCCAAGCTCAATACTAGAGCTAATACGGGAAACTAGAAAAGAAAAGAACACCTTCGGCACGTAACACTAAGACGGCCGGTAGAAGGTGAAACAAAAACGAAACCACCAAAGAAAAACTGTCTCAGTGAGAACAGCACAAAGATAAATAGCACAGTGATGCTAACAGAAGGAAATAATCCTATACCTGAATAATAAAGCTAGAAGCAAGTCCCTCATGAACATAAAACAAGTTTAATATCACGAGGTCGCTTGTACCTGGCTATACCTGGCTCAATGTAATAAGGAATGACAAAGAAGCACCGGGAAAGCGGAAGTGAGAAACTTAAATACCCCGCAGGTAGTAGCACAGGTGAAATGAATAATAATCGAGGTGAAACAAAACCCCGGAACGGAACGTGGAAAAATAGACATGGATAGATTCTCAATCGGAGAAAAAGGACGAGAACCGCAGCAGAAAAGGGAAAAATAACCCACGAACCATGATATTAAGGTGAGACAATTGTGTAATGGGAGTGAATATTCCCAGACCTCGGCAGTAAAACTGCATATTGATGCTTTCTAGAAATGTCAAGGGCAATGCCTGCTGCAGGTGTAATACATGGTGCACCTATAAAATAGGTACATATACAATATTACAGGCAAAAATACTTGTGCCTGTGAATGAACAGTCATTACTGTATTCACTTTCCATCACATACAAATCCAGCATTTGTCATGACTGAGATTACTGCAAATCACTGGTGTTTTGAAAATCTGAAAACCTGTTCGCATTAGGCAAATTCTTTTCACGTTGCGCTTTGTCTTCGGTACACTTGCTCAATTACCGCATCCCATCTTCACTTCCTGATTATGTGTATATCTGTACATTCCAATACAGCCTAGTGACCTACTCTGTCAAAAATCAATCATGACCTCTTTACAATAATCCCTTTTATCTGAGCCACGGGGTGGTGAGTTTTTACAAGGCAAATCAATCTTTCTGTAGAACAACACATTGGCAGAAGTCTGTAAATCTGTATGGCAAGTTGACTGATCTGATTCTTCTCTCTTCTTCAGGAAAGGGAGCGGAGCAGAACTGCACTGGGATTACCTAAGGAGACTGCTGAAAATCAACACGCTCTTGTCAAATGCACTGGAAGGCAGTCACCCCTTCAACAGGTTTAATTTTTGTGTTTTATACATTTTAAATGGCCTTTTGTTTTAGAGTTTTCAGTTTAATTTAATCATTGGCAAAAGGGGGATAAACTTGTCCTCGCAACAGCAATGCAATATATATTTTTTTGCTTTTATCCTTGCATTTAGCATGGAATTAAATATCTAGTGTTACCTGGATTTCAACAGCAGTAATTCACGTAAGTATCTGCGAACGGACAATTATCCCCATATCATGTTATGCTAGCTTGTTTTATGGCCCTTTTTACTTTCATTAGATGACCTGAAATTAATTTGTGCCCCAACACTCCTGCCCAACAACAACATGGTTGTAAATACTGAAAATTCCGTATTGTGAAAAAAAGGGAAATTAATTATGAATTCAATTCAGATTTTTGAATTTCATCCTATGGATGGCTACCTATGGGTCTCATTTGTTCCCACCTTGGTATTCAGTTAAATAAAACATTTTAAAAAACCTATTCATTCGGTTAATATCAAATCATTCGGTCTTCCATTTGAATTAAATACTGTACATGCATTCACATTCTGAAAAACCCACATTGAAAATGTGGAAAATGCATTTGATAACTCAGTAAGCACTTTCTTATGTAATTAGCATAACATAACAGATATTAAACAACTTTATCAATTTCCCATAAATTATAAAGATGGTTAAAATATGTTTGTACTAGTCAGGTAGTAGATAAATTGCTAGTAATTATATATAAATTATATATCATGTTTATATAATAGCATAAATAAAGCCTTGTATTTGGCTGAAGATATCTGAATAAAAGTGTTATTTCGTAATTCACTGTTACATTATGAATGGTAAGAACAGACAGCATGTACTGTGTTGATAAATATATATATTTTTTTACTAAATTCATCAATTAAGTTAAATTAATCAGGAATTATTTAATAACAAACTTTTAAACATGTCGGGCCTTCATATTATCATCAAAGATCTCAGTCAGAAGTACACTGACAGTTGTATTAGGTAAATCCATCGTACCTTAATTATCACTGTACATGCATCATCTGTTCAATGTTTTATTTGTTACGCCGTCTGATGAAAAGGTGGTGCTCTTCACTTAAAAAAAGACAGTGTCTGTAACAGCTGGATTTTCATAAAAGATTTCTGGCTCCTGGTAAATATGAATCCAATCAAAAGCTTATATTGAATTCTACAGTGGGGGTAATGTCGCTTCCTATTGAAGCAGTTATCTCCCCCGTGAACTATCCATCTTAAACTCAGAAGACAAAAAGGCATCAGATTCTCCATTCTCATGAATGCAGTCACAGCCCCAATTTCAATTTGCTATAAGCTGGTGTGTACTTATTTGTAAAGACACCCAATTGCCTTTGCACAGATTAACTGGCAAGCTAAACTTTGTCCGAGTAACATTAAATTAACTACAAATCAAGTAGTTATCACACAGCACACATTGTAATAACTGAGTACATTTACTGCGTTTACATTTTGCATTTGCTGTGATATTAAAAAGCAGAATTAAAAATCACATAAAAAATCACAGATAAATATTTTGATGTACTAATTTGTGCTGTTTGTGCCTTTCCTTCCATTCATTTTAAAGGAAAAAGCATGCCATCTGCCTCTTTCCACGGAATTCTACGACCTCTCTTAATCGCCACCTTTTTACTGGGCTGTTTTGTGACTTTGTTTTTAATGTATTTTAAGCCGTCCAGTAGCTGGCTATCTGGTCCAGTGGAGTCGGCAACATCCACACTCAAGGTGAAACACCTGTTTGCCAAAAATGAGCAGAATCAGACCATCGTACTAATCTGGCTGTGGCCCTTTGGCCAAACGTATGATCTCAGCGTCTGCAGTTCGCTGTTTAACATCGACGGCTGTTACTTGACAGCGGACAGGAACCTCTACAACCAGTCAGACGGGGTCATCATCCACCACCGCGACATCAACAGTAACCTTTCAAATCTACCCCCCTTGCAGCGGCCCTCTTTCCAAAAATGGGTCTGGATGAACCTTGAATCGCCATCGCACTCGTCACAGTTGCCTGGTTTGGAGAACCTGTTCAATCTGACACTGAATTACCGTCAGGACGCTGACATCATAGTGCCTTACGGGTCCATAGTTGCGACCCAGAAGGAAGAGGAGTTTGTGGTGCCAAGCAAGAGTAAGCTAATCTGCTGGATCGTCAGCAACTGGAACCCCGAGCACATCCGTGTCAAGTACTACAACGAGCTCTACAAGTACGTGGAGATTCACGCCTACGGGCAAGCTTTCGGGGACTACGTCAACGACCAGAACTTCTTCCCAATCATAGCCAGCTGCAAGTTCTATCTGTCCTTTGAGAACTCCATCCACAAAGACTACATTACGGAGAAGCTGTACAATCCGCTGGCTGTGGGCTCAGTGCCAATCGTCCTCGGGCCATCGAGGCAGAACTATGAGAATTTTATCCCCGGCGATGCCTTCATACACGTGGACGATTTCCTCTCCCCGAAAGAGCTAGCTGATTACATCTTCTTCCTGGACAAGAATGAAGAGATGTACCTTCGTTACTTTCGCTGGCATAAGCACTTTACTGTAAAAAAATCGTATTTTTGGGCAGAGCATACTTGCCTTGCTTGTGATTACATTAAAAGGCACAAGGAGTACAAGGTCTTCAACAACCTTGACAAATGGTACTGGGGTTAAATTGCTGTTTGTCAATTGGGAAATTATGATTACAATTGAAAGGGGAATCAACTGATTATTAATTGAATGCATGCATCTTAGAAAAAGTATGACCCTTGTTGTTTAATTGTTTTCTATTTTTTTTGTATAGATTTGTCAAGTGATTTCCACAGCAACACAAGATACCTGCTATTTGGAACTTGCAGTGCAATGCATTTGACGTCACTTGCGATGCATTTGACTTCATTTGAAGGATTGGAAATGTGCAGATATTATTTGCAATCATATTTTGATGTGGCCAAAGACTGTAATCCCTCCTTTTTAACCTGGTGGAGCTGTAAAGCCTCTCCTTCAGGCTAGCCACAAAGCACTTTGTCTTTCAGTTTTAGTTGTTTATTCAAGCAAATTTTACATTACTTCCTTTTTCACTGACATTTTGTTTTATTCCAGCAACTTATTCCATGCCAAACTCATACTGGTGTGTAAAAATGGTAAAAGTAATATTTGCTTATGTTTTCCAGCCCTCAAAGTTAAAGACGGAAGGACACTGTGGTAAAACTGAACAGAGGACAAATGGTCTCATTGATATTACAATTTGACCATCTGCTAGCTCTTACAGGTGACAGGCAAACAAATCATTCTTCGGTATGAGAAAGAAATTAGATACCTGCATACTAATTTGTAGCTCAGTTTTTAAAGACAACACCTTAGGCGATACCAGACTCTGAATGGTATCATTGTAAGCCTTGAGGATCTGTACATCTACGAGCATGTTATTTTTTTACAAAAAAAACTATAATTTTACACTGATAATTCGTATTTTACAACATGTCAAAACTGTTGTGTGTTTAGATGGGCAGTGCATTTCATAGTGATTAAGAAAATTGTCTTTGAATCAGTGAAATCTTAATGACACTAGGTAGCATTGGGCAGTCTTAAAAATCCTTGCTTTCTGTTGTGTAATTATATAAAAGGAACAAAATGTAATAATCACATGGCTCTAAAAATGGCATCTAAAATAATATTATTTTATCTTATTTTCAAATAGACAGTGCTGTTTAATACACAGTCATTAATGTCATGTAGAAAAACAAGAGGAGCAAAGTTGGGAATAATTTTCTAAGTAAGAAATATATATTTATTTAACAAAAGGTTAATTCTAAAAAAAAGCACATGAAAGATTAATCAGATATATATATATGCATTAGTTAATTGCAAATATACTGTGAGCATATGTGTTCAAACTGATGCTGTTAAGCAAGGACACCCAACCCCAGTCTTAGAGGGTCACAGAGTCAGCAGGGCAACTTGCTCTTATCCACGAAGGCTGCATCGTTTGCTGGTTTCATGAGTGTTTAAGTAGCCAAATTAGCTATACCCATTGTATTGACTGAGTCAATTCAGCTTGCCTCTGCGGTACTTTGAAGAGCAGGATTTCTTTATCTCTTCAAAACAGTTTGGCCTTGATTTGAAAGATTAGTGTTTGTTTAAAAATAAAGTGCAAGTGTCTTTATAAGTACAAAATGGAACGTTAATTTTGGTGATCGCCGAAAAACTAGCACTTGGATTTGAACTTCAAGACTGGATCTTTGCGCAAAAATCAGAAAATCTTTTAGACCATATTATTTTCTCAGCGAGATCACAAATGAGGGCATAGGTCCCTGAAGGGGATCAATGATAGTTTTTGAAATAGCCACAAAAATAAATAAATACGTTAAATGAATAAATATATGTAAGGATTTCCTCAAATGTCTTCCATTTGTGTGTTTAAGTGTAGCCACATTCACCTCAAAAACAATCATATTTTATGTGTGAATATTCTTTAAACTGATATAAAATAACTGTTTTTCAACTTTAGAGAAAGTGCATTGTTCAATTTAATAAATATTAATTGAATCATTACAAATAATACTTTAAAAGATATATATTACTTGTAACTATATATTGCACCAGCTTTGAACATAGATCATACTAAGCATTCATCATGTACTAACCAGACCCAAATTACCCTTTGCAAGGGTGCTGATGTGGTTTAACTCATTTGATGCAGAGTACCTTTGCTTAGGCACTGGTTTGCACTCAGCATACTGATCCTCTACTGCTAAATATGAATAAAAAAATCTTACAAATTGCAAATTGAGCAAAAATGTACTTGGCTGATTCCTTTAGCATTATTTGTTCCATCTGCTCAGCTGTAGCACACTGTATTATGAGATTAGGATATAATAATATTAGGCTTTCGATAGAGCAACACTGCCTGGGACTAAGGTGTGTGATGTCAGAGCAACTCGACAACTTACATCTGGAGCTGAGTGGGAGAGAGCAGGGAGAACTCTTCATTAAAGCACGTGGGAGGCTCTCTCTCGGGAGTCCGGCCAGGTCTTTTTAAAAAATCAGCATTCCCATCGATTCTACTGTGTAGACATGCCCATCAAACACAGATATTACTATCATACCAGTAGCTTTTTTGTTGTTGTTGTGGATTACCGAACTGCTGGGCTGCTGGGGAAGGAATTATATTTGCATATGGGAGGCTGGCATAAACAACCTACTGTTGTCACTGTGAATAGATGTGGATGTGACTGAAACATATGTGAAATTTTAACATGGCATGATGTCTGTTAAGATAAATGTTTTTCAGGACAACATTTGCTTTGTTTTAGGATTTTTTTTTTTTGTAGTTTGTTTTGTGGTAGATATCTCCAATTGGATTGAGAAGTGGAGATTGTTCATCATCAAAACTGTTGCTCTATTGTAAACAAAATTTCTATAATAGGAGGTCTGAAGTGATGCTAGAAAACGCTGTACCCACGCTCATATATTCAAATTTGTGCACACCCTCAAACAAATTGGATAATGCAGACTTTATGATTATACGTTTCGCACTGTATTTATGTACATATGTGTCCACACAATTAATACGTTCATCATCAAACTGCAACCTATACCATATGCATAGACTTTTAAACTTTGGTCTTATTGGTTTCATATAATGAAATATTTGTCATGATGTATACCATACCCTTTTGTATTTTAGATGTTACTTTCAACATCTCCAGTCTTAATTTGGATTTAAGATTACATTTGAATTTAGGATATTCTTCATTATATTTTGAAAGTAATGTAAAGGAATAATAGCTATTGTGACATGTTTTTTACTTTTTTGTGGTGGAGGGGAGCAATTGCTTAGTGACTTAGTTATTACCTTTCTACCCCACATTACAGAATTCTTAAAACATGCTGAAAAGCAACACAATTAAGTATAGAACTAATAACATAAATATAAGGTTGGGGAAAACTTGCTGGCTATTAGAATTAGCATCTGTCTTCACAGATAGCCTGATATAGCCAAGTTCTTACTGTACATTGGCTATATCAATTGTTATGTTCTATTAAACCCTGAGGAAATGCAATTGATGCAAATAAGGTTGTAGATGTATTACACTTATTTTTACACTTTGTGTTTATTCCAGTTTTGCTTTTTTGCTGCAATATTATCAAATTTAAACAGATTTTAATATATCGTTCCATCTGTTTTATCGTAAGCCCAGGGGGGGGAAAGTTAAGGCCCTACTTTCATCTTTCTTCACAAATCTGGAATATATTGAAGAAAAGGGAAACATTGTTCCAGATTCTGAACGGGAGTCTGCTTTGTCCTTGCATCTGAGAATTTAAGTAATTGAAAGTTAGATACTGGCAAAAGGAAAGCTCTTTGTAAAAACAATGGTCTAATGAAGTCTACCTTACCTAAATTTGCCATTTCAATTTAAGAAAAAAGCACATTATTGTTTGATTAAATCAGGCCTGTAACCATACAATTGGCTTATTTATTGGTGTTCATTATTGAGCATAAACTTAAAGCCTAAGGCACTTCAGTTTTTCCAGTGGAATTGTTCTTAATTAGATCAAATAAAATTGTGTCTGTTTGAGCACTCTTAGCAACATAATTGTCCCTGGAGCAATTAACTGATGGAATTGTATGTAATAAATTCAAGTAAGAGCAGATACAACCAAAATTAATAAGGGACATCCTAAAAAGAACAATTAAAAAGTGAACTGTTTCATGAAAAAATGTAATATGAATGACATGAACAATTTGCTCTTCCGTAGACTGTTTTCTCGGCTATTATCGCAGTTATACATTTCTGTGTAAGAATGTAAGCAGGGGTCACCAACCCCAGCGTCATCTGGTTTTTTTATGTAATGAACTGCTTTACTTAATCTTGTACATGGTGATTAACATGAAAAACCACACGATCCTATGGCTCTCCAGGACCTGAGTTGGGGGACCTCTGTTGTAAAGTGTTTGAGGGAAAACATTTTCAAATCTGCCTGACAAGTTCCAACCTGCCATAAACCGGAAATTCTTATGTTTGAATTCATTACAATCTCAGCGGACCGCTTAAGATTGCGCGCGTAACTTTCTCGCGATTGGTTTTACAGGAGTTTCTTTCGGCTGTAATCTCTGTACATAATCTGCTGTAAATAGTGTCAGTAAATATGTCAGTATTTACAGTGCTTTTTATGATAAATTGGGTGGGGTGGGGTGGGGGTTGTTTAAATGAAATGTAAAATAACCTTCTGGCTTTCTCGCAAACTAGAGGAACGCAACATTGAAATGGAAAGGAGCCGATATTGTCTGGCTCTGTGAGAACAGAGAACAACACCAATCAGAAAAGCTGCAAAGAAGAAAAACACTGTTTTTGGAGATAAATGAGGTGCCATCAAAGGTGCTCTTGTATAAGAGACATGAAAGAGAGGCTCATTGCAAGCAGCCTGGTAACTGGGGAGTTGGTGGGGGGGACAGTAAAGACAGTGTTGTAAGATGGACACTTTCTTCAAGTGGGGGGGCATTTTATGAATAGGAACAAGGGCTGGATTTTGGATTACACCTAATCCCATTGACACTATCGAATTGCCGTCTTCTTGTGGGTCCGCACCAGAGTTACAGTACTTTGTCTCATTTCAGAATGTGTCTTTTTTGTGGTGGTGCCTGTGTCCAACTGTGCTATTGTGTGTTGGTGAATCGTCGTCATAGAAGCTCCTAAAATATGAACCTCCCAATTATGTTTTCCATTGCGCTCAGTCATACTCTGCATGAAACAGAGGGAGTTTGTGGAGACTGGTAATGTAATACATTTCACAGGTTTATTTATTTCTCGCCATCTCTTGCTGTCTCTCTCTCTCTCTCACTCACTTCCGCTCTCCCCCTCTTTCTATTCTTTATATTTTTTTGAATTTCAGTCTCTTGCTGGCTGTCACACCTTACATCTTTCTTTTCCTCTCGCACAAATCAAATGCCAATATACTGTTCCAATTAGCATTGAGTGTGTAAAGTATTGCCGAGGCAAATAAATAGTTGAAACAAAATGATTGCAAAAGTGTCACCATAATGGTTATAACTAACATAAATGCACTATTAATAAAAATGGACTGCCAACTCTGAGACAGATGCCATCTCACTTCTCTTTCCTGAGGCTATGAACACTGCTTATTATTTCACCAACTCCTAAAAACCTGTGATCAGAACGGCGTGTTATCAATCTTTTTTATACAGTCCATTAAACTTCAGTCAATATTAAACGTGATGTTATTACTTTAATGGCACATTTTGCTGGTTTTGGTTTGTACAAAAAAAGTATTTTCCGTCTTTTGTGTATGGATCGTAACATGCCCACCAAATGGAATCTGCACATTTGTTTTATTTTTATTGTATTTTATTTTATTGAGGCTTTGCCTTCTTGCACCTTCAGAAACAAGGGGAGCGTGATTCAAGTGTTACACCTACTGTAAATTCAGCAGCATCTAGGGGAGAAATCAGATTTTAGAAGAAATTTATATAACATTTCCAAAAGGATAATTTAAATTATGACCCCAAATGTAGCTATATTCCTATACATTCAAAATGGCAAGAGCAAACCTTACACAATATTGTCATTGCATTAAAAAATACAGTTTTTTTAGCCTATTAGTCAGTCTTGGCTTATATATAGGTCTCTTACGCAAAAGTAGTAAGATCTATGTATAGTGAATAAGACATTGATGCTTTGTCTCACTATATACATTTGTTCAGATCAATGAGAGGTTCCCTGTGCTGCAGGTGATTGGAAAAGGTGTAGTGTCAGTAATACATTTTTTGATTGCCAAATCATTGTCTTTTGCCAAATAATGTGATTGAGTAAAACATGTCTGTTTTTGTCAATAAAGTGTCAGAGAATTACAGTTTTCATGTGATCTCCTTATTTCTAAGCAAATGTGGATGAATGTGCATGATACATTGACTTAGTAATTACGATATGTAAGTTTTACTTTTAAGACCAAGTCTGGTGAGCATTGCTTCTCCTGTGAATTACTTTTTTCACAGCACAAGATGTTCTTCTGAAACTGTTCAGTGAGTCAAGAGCATTTACAGTCTTCCTGCTTCATGTGCTGTGTGTTACATTGACACCGTTTGTTATTCAAGGTCAATCAGTCAGAAATGTATTATTCCAGAAAGGGAAATTTGACACAGATACCGTTGTACTGACAATACAGACAGACTGGTCCGGAATTATTGGCACCCTTGGTAAAGAGCCACAAAAAAGACTAGAAAGCAACACCATTACTGAGATATTGTAATTTTCCCACATGTATAAAATATTTCTGTGCTTTACAAATGATCAATGAAATTAACCCCAAATTGCACATTATTCAAATTATAAATTTATTTAGACTATTTGTTTTTTAAAAGTGTAGATTTTGCCTTCACTTACTGACAGTTCCGCTATTATCACCTACACAAGAGCCGAGACAATCATACACAAATGAAATTTCAGTGTGTGTGAGAGACGGAGACATTTCAGTTATGTGTATGAGAGACACGAGACATTTCAGTTGTGTGTGTGAGAAACACGAGACATTTCAGTTGTGTGTGTGAGAGACACGATACATTTCTGTTGTTTGTGTGAGAGACACAAGACATTTCAGTTTTGTGTGTGAGAAACACGAGACATTTCAGTTGTGTGTGTGAGAGACACGAGACATTTCAGTTGTGTGTGTGAGAGACACTTCACGTATGTGTGCACATACCTCTCACACACACTAATGAAATCTCAATAGTGTGTGAGCATGTCAAAGTGATTTTTGTTACAAGGGGGGCTTCATAGTATGGAGTATGCATTAACGGTGCCATTGATGGGTTTCTGAGGATGATCATTTGGCTGCATGCTTATGCAATCCTCAAGTTATTCCTCAGGCACAACAATGAAGACCAGTACGCAAGAAACTGCTACATCTACGGCTCCAGTAATCACAACCAACTAATTGGTTGATGGGCATTAAATATGCCATGAAATAAAATAAAAGAGAAGTAAAATAATGAATAGATATTTATTTATTTAATTATTGGATATTGCTATATTGGCCTATTTTCTGTTGTTGGCTCTACTGAAAAGTCGGACAGCCCAACATCCGCCATCCCTATATGGCACCATGGCGGGTCAAATTTTTTGTGAATTTGGTGTAATCAGCAAGATACAATGAATTATAATCAGTTCTTGTTTTCCTGTGTGTATGTTTTAAGGATGAACTGCAACATCTTGCTCACCTTTGGAATACACACAGAATATGGCAAAGCAGAAATGCCCTTGCTCCTATCTTGATGTATAGCCGTCCACAACTTTTTGGCGGCAGAGACTACCTGAAACAGGTCACTCAGGCACAAGTACTTGCTTGTCATGATGAATGCTCTCAGAGATTTCCTTACCCTTGTGAAAAGACTGTGTTCGATTTGTCTTGCCTTGCAATGGCAGAGCATCATCTAAATCCACCAACTAATCCATATGAGGCCATATTGGATATACATTATATCTTAAAACTGACATATTTATGAGACATTTGTCCCTTATCTCAAAATGACATGAAATGTTTCACACATAGTATCAACTTTTTTTTTTTTAACTAAGCAATGGTTTTAGTCTTACATAAGCCTGTATTGTACTCGTCAGATACATTTTGGAATCAAATAAATAAACAGAATCTCCTTTGTTGATCTCATTCATTTCTGTGCAGACATTTTCCGGTGCTATGCATCTTACAGCATTTATACAACATTGTGATACATTTGAGGTGAGGTAATTTAGTACTTTAATACAGACATTAGGACAATTGCAGATAATTGATGATATGCACTAAAATATCTCATTATATTGCATATATCTCACAAACATTACATTTACTGTAAATTAAAACAAGGCTTTGTTCTCAAATGAGTATTTATTTAAACACAACATCAAATGCATATATCTCACAAACATTACATTTACTGTAAATGAAAACAAGGCTTTGTTCTCAAATGAGTATTTATTTAAACACAACATCAAATGCATAAAAACCTGTGGAAAAGGACACATTTTAAAGTGATGGTCAAGTGATTATAAAAAATTATCATAACCACAACATATCACAGAGGGGTGTGTCCACTACGCACCCACCAAATATCTTCAAGAAAATGTGAATAGGTATATTAATATACATCTCAAAGTCAGCTAATAAACTCAGTCTTGAAAGGACTCAGGATTGTAGGGGTGTGGTCTAAATCCACGCCCTCAACTCGAGTGCCAACGACGTCATCCAGCCCTACATGTTTGAACCACAGGACTTATACAATTCTGTGGTTTGAACCATATGTATGAACCCTGTGATGAATTAATGCCATCAATTCAAAGTAAGTAAGTTAACTTAAACGCTAAGCCGTTTGATCTAACGTTAGTCTATTTAAAGCAAGCTAAATTGCAAGGCGACGTTTCACCAAATGCATGTCCAACACAAATCATTAAATAATGGTAGGTTTTATCGAGTTTAAAAAATTTATTTAAAGGCCCATTCATTCATTTCGGTTGCTAATCGAACGAAAATTACGCGCATGGCAACTAAGTAGCCTACTTCGGTGGATAATGGTTCTCGTATATTTTTGTTACTGTAACCAGCCACTGAACAATTACTAAACTATTTCCAAGGCATGGTTTATTTGGCAAAATCTTAACTATCTATTCTTTTCGATTATCTGACGAATGAGCAGTGCACCAAGTAAAAACGACGCGTGACTCATTAGATTGTTTCCATGCTGAGCTGCGCAAGGAGCTTACTAGCTAGTACCACGGAGGGATGGATAAAAGGGTGGGGAAAGAGATTGGGAGAGGGATAAAATTGGTATAGGGATAAGGAGAGCGGGGGGAAAAAACTAACGACGACTATTCTTAAGAGAAAACAAAACGAGTGTTTGGCTCAGACGCAAAGAGGATTTCTTAGCCGGACAGGACAGTTTTATTCGCCTCAAACTATGGGAGGAGTTATGTAATGAGACCAAAATATGTATTGGTTGAAGTTTCATGTCTACGTAGCCATGGACCATTTCGACTCCACCCTTTTTTATAGATAGACTGAAATTGAGCGAGTTTGTAATGGAATTTATTCCTCACACTTTATTGGTGCTCAATACATACCTTAATAGCCATAAATAACGTGGTTATAAGCATATTATGGATTTTCCTTGACCATCACTTTAAGTACACTCATCTGTGAAAACTTTTTTAATGCACAATCATTTTTTTATTCAAGTGTGATCTTGTGTTAATTGACAGAAACACATCTAGTACACTAGTGCACTCATCACTGAACACACGATCAATCTAACCAGGGCGTTGCCCCTCGAGGCCACTCCGACCTTGCCTCTCCCCCTCTTCGGGGCTTATTACATTATTAGTTGCAGGTGTGTGCCTGTTATTTAAACCCCGCTCTTCCGTCATCCTGTGCTTTTGTGTCAAACTTTCATTCCACGCAAAGCCACTTATATGGTATAGGGCTTCGGAAGACTGCATTGCTTTCTTTTTTTGAAAGTAACTCAGGAAATTCCATTTCATTATAGAGTATAAGATTTGATCTTATAGAATCTCACTCTCCTTTTCTTATTACACCCTTGTTACCCTTCCTCTTTGAGGAGTACCTTTGTTCACCTCCTTTTCGTTTCGCCTCTTCGTTAGCTCATTTATTATTATTGAGCTCCAGGCCTTTTCTTTCCTTTACTGTTTCTCTTCGCCCGCTTTTTTGGGCGTTTTGTTTTGGTTTATATGCCGAGTTATTTTTCCCTTTTTGTTTATTTTTCTCTGTTCCGTTCACGGAGCTCTATTAACTTCCCCTCTTTCAAGTGGTTATTCCATGTCTTGTGGGTAACTTTTTGATCCCCTCACGGTCTTTTAGTCGGCACATTTTAACATCCCTAGTAATGCTGCTTCAAATAATACCCCCTTGGTTTAATCTAACTTGCCTTTCCTGGGCCTTTGAACGACTAAGTTCAGGTAACTGTACAACAATCAGTAATTGTGAGTTGCAAAAGCATCTTATTAAAGAGTTGGAATTGTAAGTTACATAAAATCGCACTGTAAGCACATTTCCCCCTTCCGCACTAAACAATATCAAATCTAAAACACTTCTTACTTAACAGTATGTTTTTCATTTCTCCCCGAAACTCTGGATATGTTTAAGTGGATGGAACTTCCAGCACAGGACCACATGTGTGTGCTACAGGACGTCTTGCCAATCCATACCAGGATGTGAATTAAACTTTGACCTGCTCAGCGCACATGACATCTGATCCAGTTAAGAATCGGAGCAATCTCTGCAGTGCAATTTTGTCTGAAGCTCGGATGTATTGATACCCTGGGGTAGTCGGGGAGGCTTGCAGCAACTTCAAAACTTTTATTGTTGTTGGTTTTATCTCTGTGTACAAGCTTTAAATTTTTTAAATTCCCGTCAAAGTTTTCCTCAGGTTTTCTGCTGAGACAGCGGACATGTTATCTAATGCATACTTCAGTTGCTTGTGGGCTGCTGGTAACGGAACTGCTTTCAGGTTGTCCCTCTTTGGAATAATTGTTATCCCCATATGCAGGGTTCGAATTATAAAATGTTAACAAGGGGGGCGCTGTTTGTCGATGGAGGGGAATGTCTTAAATTATAATTATGTTCATACAGTTGAATGCATCCAGCAAATAACTCCGGTTCATACTTCCCCACTCCTCCGGCCATCGAGAGGGCTCGCCGCATTCCCACATTCCTACACAAGGATAGACCTGGTCCAAGGCCTATCCTGATAAAACTTCTCAATTTTCAGGACAAGGTGAGAATCCTCCGTCTTGCCAGAGAGAAGAAGAAGCTGATGTTTAAAGACACCCGCATCTACATATATCCTGATTCTAGTGTTGAACTCACGAAAAAGCGACGGTGTTTTGATACAGTTAAACGGAGACTCTGTGAACTTAATCTAAAATACTCTCTCCGGTATCCGTGCACACTAGAGTGTCGTTGTCGAGAGTAAACCCCAACTGTTTACCTGTCACAAAGCTTCTGAAACTGCCTTCATGTCTCCCATGAACTCTCCATCATAAGAACATGCTGTTAGTTGAAGCTTACGGCTCTTCGTATTAGGTCATCTAAACTCAAGCCGTATTGAACAAGCTGTACCTCTGTTGATGTTTCGTTGTCACGACTTGATACAGTGTTTTCTTTTTATTTATTTATTCATTTATTGGGTGACTGTTTTATCTTCGCTGGCATGTCTTTAGTTATCAGCCGCATATTGATCTGTTTACATCTGGTTGTCGTAAAACCACACTGTTGTATTGCCAGCTGTTCTCCGTTGTTGTCGCAAAATTGTAGTTTTGATTGATTGCTTGCAGATTTGATTGCTACGGTCCCTATACCATTGATTAATTGTTTCATCTGAGCTATACCGTCACACCTCTAATGCAGACTGACCCTTGTGTTGACTATTACTGATCTCTGCTTATATTGACTTAACTTGGCTTACTCATGGAGATGCATTGGCTTAGGACAGCTGGGGCTGCTGGGCCAGATTTTGTGTTTTTGTGTTCTTATTTTCTTTGTGTTTATGTATTTATTGTGTGTGTTTTTGTTTTTATGTTACTATATCTGC
The DNA here is from genome assembly GCA_022702515.1 of Ilyophis sp. 1 JC-2022. NCBI lineage: Eukaryota > Metazoa > Chordata > Actinopteri > Anguilliformes > Synaphobranchidae > Ilyophis > Ilyophis sp. 1 JC-2022. The sequence continues at coordinate 19,245,293 of CM040406.1, read as the reverse complement.
CTAGCTTGTGTTGGTATCCCTATGGACTCTTACTTTCAAACTGGATAATATTAAAGGTTTAAAAATGATTCATCTGAATATTAGAAGTCTTCTGCATGCATGGGTAGACTTACTCCGTGCATGGGTAGTCCTACATAATCCTCATATTATTACACTGTCTGAAACATGGCTTAATACAAAATTTCTGACAATGAAATTAAACGTAAATTATACACTATATAGAGCTGATAGAAGCTCTAGGGGTGGCGGTGTGGCAACATATGTTTCCTCTAACTTAATTACACCCGAATTTGAACCAATACATTTCGAATGCATTTTTGTTAAAATAATTTTTCAGCAAAATAAATATATAACTATTGGAAACGTACACTCAAAAACGCTCAAAAACATTAAGGGAACACTTAATCATCACAGTATAACACCAAGTCAATTAAACCAAACCGGTCATGCTGGATGATGTTGCAGGCAGCATAACATTCGCCACGGCGTCTTTTTCACATCTGTCCGACAGACTTTTTCACGTCTGTCACATGTGCTCAGTGTGAACCTGCTCTCATCTGTGAAGAGAACGGGGCGCCAATGGCGAACCTGCCAATTCTGGTGTTCTCTGGCAAATGTCAATCGAGCTGCACGGTGCTGGGCTGTGAGCACAGGTCCCACTACAGGACATCGGGCCCTCATGCCACCCTCATGGAGTCTGTTTCTGACAGTTTGGTCAGAAACATGCACATGAGTAGCCCGCTGGAGGTAATTTTGTAGGGCTCTGCCAGTGCTCCTCCTGTTCCTCCTTGCACAAAAAAGCAGATACCGGCCCTGCCGCTGGGTTGTTGCCCTTCTACGGCCCTATCCAGCTCTCCTCATGTAATGGCTCGTCTCCCGGTATCTCTTCTATGCACTTGAGACTGTGCTGAGAGACACAGCAAACCTTCTTGCAACGGCACGTATGGGTGTGCCATCCTGGAGGAGCTGAATGGGCTGCAGGTACTGCCTCATGCTACCAGTAGTGACAAGGGCACTAGCAAAATGCAAAACTAGAGAAAAATCAGTCAGGAAGGATAAGGAGAGAGAAATGGTCTGTGGCCACCACCTGCAAAAACATTTACTTTTTTGGGGTTGTCTTGCTGTTTCCTCTCCTGTCCATCTGTTGTCACTATCATTTGCACCAAAGCAGGTTGAATTGACTCACAATGGTTTACGCTTCCTAACTGGACAGATCGATATCCCAGAAGTTTAATTGACTTGGTTTATACTGTGTTACTTAAGTGTTCCCTTAATTTCTTTGAGCAGTGTATATAGACCTCCCTCAGTCCCTGCAGAGTCCTCTAATTGTTTAACTGCCACCATTGATTTTATCGTATGTAAAAAACAAAATTATTATTTTAGGTGATTTCAATAAAAACTGGTTGGATAAGTCTTCTATTAAAGATAAAAATCTAAACTTAACACAACTTATCAAGGAACCCACTAGAATCACCCCAACATGTCAGTCTTTACTAGATTGGATACTTGTCACTCACCCAGACAGATATATTAAAGCTGTTTTTTTCTCAGATTACTTCAGTGACCACTCAGTTGTTTACGGAAGATTAAAATTCCGAAAATCACCACCAAAATTTATTTAAATTTGACAATATAAGAAATTGAACGGAGACATATTTATCAATGATCAAATCTCTATTAATTGGGATAGGTACCAATTAATACCTAATGTTCAGAATGCCTGGGATTTTTTACATTCTGAGTTCACTCAGACATGCTCCCTGGTAAATTGACTGCACTTATATAGCACCTTTATCCAAAGCGATTTACAATGGCCTCTCACACACACATTCACACAACAATGGCGGCAGCCACCATGCAAGGCGCTGGGATCGAACCGCCAACCCTGCGATCAGCGGACGACCCGCTCTACCTCCTGAGCCACAGCTGCCCCATAAATCTCAATGGTCAAGGGAAGACACCTACCTTGGATAAATGCAGAACCTATCATTGTTTTTAGGCAGAGGGATAAGGCTTGGGCTAAATTTAGTCCACGCTGGGTCCACTTCTTTTCTCTATTTTTATTAATGATTTTCCTATCCGTTCCAATTCTTCTGTTCAACTATATGCCGATGACACTGTCATTTATACATCTAAACCTCACTTACTGCAAATCCAAACTGCTCTTCAATCAGATTTCAATACTTTACAAAATTGGATCTGCTCTAATAAACTACTGCTCAATAAAACAAAATCTTACAGTATGGTCTTTGGTACAAGACAGAGCCTTAAAACAAAATTTTGATAGTACTTATTTGCATAGTAGCATAGTTGATAAAATTATATACTTATGGGTTTATGGTTTGACTCTGAACTTACATTCAAACCTCACATTGATCATGCTCTCCACAAAATTAAATTTGGAACCAGTGTTCTATTTCGATCTAGAAACTGTTTCACACTTAGTGTCCGTAAGAAACTTGCCTCACAACTCATATTACCATTTTTTGACTATGCCGATGTTGTTTATCTAAATGCGAAGAATCTCTGTAGATTTATTCTTGGATGTCATTTTAGTACTCATCACTGTATAATGTATACTTCACTTAAATGGCCTCCATTACATATAAGAAGAAACATTCATTGGCTGCAGTTTATCTTTAAATGTGTACATTTCAACTATCTTTATTATCTACAACATTTTTTGGTACTATATTCTCCAATATATCAGTTGAGGCATTCTACACAATACTTCTACTCCACTCCTATAGTCAGAAAAGCAATTGGAAAGAGAGCATTTATGTTTAAGGATCCTTTTGATTGGAACAATTTTCCTTCAAACATATGATCCTTGACATAATTTCAAATGTTTAGAAATGGTTTGTCTTATTTTGAGTTAAACTGTTCTTGTTTCAGATGATGCTATATTTATATATAATATACAATTCACTGCATATTTTATATTCTTTGTTATCTATTATATTTTTGCTAGGCAAGTATTTATTCACAACTTCTTTGTGGCCATTCAGTGGGTTTGTTCACCAATGTACTCATCTTTCTGATGTCTCTGTGTTTATTGTTGTTTTGTTTTTGTCTTTCCTATTACTTTAATGTCTTTGATTTGTTAATATATATAATAAATAAATAATAAAAATGGTTGGCTCTACTATGAGGTGGTAAACCCCTGCCCTATAGGAGGGTCTGGGAGCAAGCCATCCCCCACCCGCCCCGCCCCCCCCCCCCCCCGGGATAATTATTTGTAAATTCTAACAGTTAAATACATCAATCTGCTGCAAAATTAATTAAGACGCTACATCCGTGAAGAATTGTATGCTCTTTTAAACAATCCAAAAACCCATCAACTTGTAAGATGCTTGATCCTACACTTGAGCCATCAAATAAATTACATAAAAGCTGTCATGTTTGTTGTACTGGTTTATTTAAAGTGTTTGGAATCACAGTCCAAGTTTGCAGTAAAAATATATGGCACTGCATGCAACGTCAGATTTAGAGATCATATTCAACTTCACAGTCGGGATACAGCTTTGCTAACTTGATGCTGGAAATAATGTTATAAACCATTGTAAAAGAAGAAAAGCTACACACCTGATGTTTCACTGCAGGTGCAAAAGAGGCGGAAAAGTACAAAAAATAGAAAATACTCAATGCAATGGTCCACCAGAACACTAGGCCTAGGCCAAGGCAAGACAACTTCTCGAACGTATCGTAAATCAAATGAAAATAAATGAGACCACACAGAAAACAAGTAATCTTGTCTCTAGGCCCACACGCCCATCTCCTCCCTGCCCATGGATGTCCGACGCCCTGCGCACCTCAAGGGCCGGTCTCCGCGCAGCTGAGAGGATGTGGAGAAAATCCAGAGACGCATCAGACCTCTCCTCCTACCAGACTCTCCTAGCGGCGTTCTCTACAGCAGTCACCGCTGCCAAGGTAACCTACTATCACACAAAAATTTGCAAACACAGTTCTAACCCCCGTCAATTGTTCTCTATCTTCTCCTCCCTCCTCAGCAAACCCCCTCCTGCTCCTCATTCCTCGTTCACTGCAGACGACTTTGCAGATTCCTTCGATGAGAAGATCGCAGACATCCGCAGCTCCTTCAGCCCCACTCCCCCTCCCCTCACAGACACTGTTTCCCACTCTCTTCCTCTCTCTACCCCTTCTGTGCCCTCCCCCCCTGTTTCTCCACCTTTTCTCCCCTTTCTCAGACCGATGTGTCCCATCTCCTACTCTCCCATCGCCCCACTACTTGTGCTCTCGACCCTATCCCTTCATCTCTCCTCCAGGCAATCACCCCAGATATCCTCCCGTTTGTGACCTCCCTGGTGAACTCCTCCCTGACCTCTGGCTGTTTCCCCTCATCCTTCAAAAGAGCCCACATCACCCCGATCCTGAAAAAACCTACGCTGGACCCCTCCAACATCCAAAACTACAGTATCTCTTCTTTCTTTTCTTTCCAAAACTATCGAACGTGCTGTTTCTAACCAACTGTCGTCTTTCCTTACCCAGAACAACCTGCTAGACCCCCACCAGTCCGGCTTCAAACCTGGCCACTCAACGGAGACCGCACTCCTCTCCGTCAGCGAGATGCTTCATGCAGCTCGGGCAGCCTCCCTCTCCTCTGTGCTAATACTTCTAGATCTCTCTGCCGCCTTCGACACCGTAGATCACTCCATCCTCCTGTCGTCCCTGTCTGCAGCGGGGATCAGCGGCTCTGCCCTGGCCTGGATTGAGTCCTACCTCTCGGAATGCTCCTCCCAGGTTGCCTGGGCCGGTAAAGTATCGGCACCCCGTCTCCTTACCACAGGAGTCCCCCAGGGCTCAGTCCTTAGTCCCCTCCTTTTCTCCACCTACACTAAATCCCTTGGCCCTGTTATCACTGCTCATGGTCTTTCTTACCACTGCTATGCTGATGATACTCAACTCTTTCTCTCCTTCTCACCCTCAGGTATCAGCCCGCATCTCCGCTTGCCTTAGATACATCCAGAGCTGGAAGGACAACCGCCATCTCAAGCTCAATCCTGGCAAGACTGAGCTCATCTACATTCCTGCTCTAACCTCTCCTCCTCTCAATCTCTCTATTTCCCTAGGAGACACTCCACTGACCCCAACGCCCTGTGCCAGGAACCTCGGAGTCGTGATGGACAACAGGCTGTCCCTCTCCGAGAACATCGCAGCAGTAACCCGGGCATGCAGGTTCTTCCTGTACAACATCAGGAGAATCCGCCCCTTCCTCACCACCCACTCAACCCAGCTCCTCGTCCAAGCAATGGTGCTGTCCCGCCTGGACTATTACAACTCTCTCCTGGCTGGCCTGCCAGCATCGGCCATTAGACCCCTTCAGCTTATCCAGAACGCAGCAGCGCGCCTGGTCTTCAACCTCCCCCGACACTCCCATGTCACCCCCCTGCTCATTGACCTCCACGGTGATGGCTACCGGTGATGGCTCGCATCACCAATTCAAAACATTGGTGCTCGCCTTCCAGGCAGTCCGAGGATCTGCCCCTCCATACCTCCAAAAACGAATCAGACCCCTACACCTGCCAAAAACGAATCAGACCCTACTACACTGCCAGATCCCTCGTTTCCGCCTCCTCTCCTCATGATGACCCCCCCCCCCCCTCATCATACTACACCCGTCTCCGACGTCTGTCTGTCTGGCCCCGGTGGTGGTGGGAATGGACCCCCCCGTGGAGGTCAGCAGAAGAGTCTGGTCTGCCCGCCTTCAAGATGAAGACTCACTCCTCACTTCTCTGCACCTCTCTCTCTCTACCTCCCTGTGACTATATTATTTTGTTGTGTACCCCCCCCAAGATGAAAAAAAAAAAAAAGAAAAAAAAATACCCCAATCATACTGACTACGCCTAGTACTTAGATTCGTATTTGCCTTTTTAGGGTTGTTTTTAAATGCTCTTGTTCCTAGTTTGAAAATGCACTATGTACGTCGCTCTGGATAAGAGCGTCTGCTAAATGTCTATAATGTAATGTAACGTAATAATTAATGGCTAATAATAAGACGGAAAAACTGGAATTAATGTAGGCCTAAGCTAATAATGTGGCTTTATTATACGCACTTTTTTTCTCTCTATCTCTCACTAAATTCTCCTAAATCACACAGCAACGCCCGTACAGCTAAACTTTATCTAGGCGCCTCATACCAAACTTTGCCAATAAAAAGCATGCATTGAACTTGAACTGGCTACACTTTAAAGCCACAGGGAGCAAAGCCTAAAATCAAACTTGAGTGTGTTATTAAGCATCCACCAAAGTTTGAATGAAAACAAAAAAAAATTAAATATGATAAAACACTGCTCAAAAACAGTCGAATTAGCTGATCAAACGTGTATTAGGACGGTCGGGGCGTGGTCATAATATTCTAATGAGCACGCTTGATTTATGTCCAAGAAGACACTTGACATTACACATAACCAAAATACAAAATAGCGGAGAAAATCAAGATTGTACAACCATATGTACGAACCTACCGACACTGAATTTGAGAGTGTAGAAATGCCACAACCAGATAACCTGCGTTTTCTGGCTTCACAGGTGTGAGGGATCTCTATGTCAGAGACACGGAGGAAATATTGGAGGTCCAGATGCGATAGCTGTGGGATCTTAAAGTGTTCCAAAGAACACCACTGAGACGGACAATGATCCGTAGTGGAATAGGAGAAAATGAAAAGAACACAAATAACCTCGCAATAAAAACGAGGAACTCGATCTCCAAGCAAAACAAAGAAATAAGCAGTAATGCTTCTCTAACTCCCGTTTGTGGTGCGAAACAAAAGAAAGAACAAAGAACTCAAAAGACCCCAAAGACTTTGGGTGAGAGCACTCGTAGGTATGAGTGGAAAACAAAAGAAACGAAAAACCTCTGCTCTGAAATAAGAGCATAAAGAGAACTTGCTTTCTTTCTAAATTGTACTGCTAACAAGTCCCGCGTTGATAAGCAAAGCGGTCGATAGCAGTACAACTTCCTATACCCTTTTTACCGGCTTGAATGTTACGTGAAATAACATGGAAGCAACAAGGGAGGCAGGAAGCGGGGTATAAATAGTGAGCGGAAATAAATGACAGGTGAACTCACTAATGAAGAGGCGAAAGCAAAACCCATTGCGGAACACAGGAAAATCAGATAGATTACCGGTAAATGACAAAAAAGAATAAAGAGACGTGGAGATAAGGGAAGAAAGGCAAGATCCATGACAACAGGTGGTGGGTTTCAACATACTAAGTTTCCATGTAATAATAAACCACACTTCTTACCTTTGTAATTACATTTGTTTCTTCTAATAAAGACGTGGGTATTGCTGCTAGTTAGCTAGCTAGTTGACGTTGGGTAGCTTGCATGTTGAATGTATTTTTATACAGTCTATCGTTGAATGCCATGGAATTGTTTGGTTGGTTACCCTGTCAACTAAAGCCTACTTATAGTACAGCCCAACTTCAATCCAAAAACGAGGGCAAAAGGCACCTGTATTTCTGGAATTCACAAAGTAATTAAAAAAAAAAAAAGTATATGCATATCATATGTCCACAAGACCCAAATTAACCTAATTAGAAGCCCATCACGAAAATGTGTTCCATGGGGCTTTAAGACTGCAGGAAATGCATGCAGACAATTGGACGTGCATTTTCCACATAACCCCCCTTCCCCTCCTCCTCTAACTCCAAGCTGCCAATATGACATTGGATGTAAGAAAAGCTCATGCGAGAACTTTCCATTTTATGTGAATCAATGCGATTTGTTGTACAGAATTGTCTATTTTAACAAGTGGGGCACTTTTTCTCATTTCGTTTTACAAGGGGGGCGCCGCTCCCCCGCGTACAATGACAATTCGAACACTGCCCATACAGTCCAGAAGACCCATGAAGTCATCTTTGTCTTCATCCTTAAGGTCATCTTTTAAGGCTTCAAGCACAAGGACTCTTTCAGATTGGCTAAAATTTAAAAGAAAGGATTCAAAGAGTTGATCTGGTGTCACTGAGTGCTCCCCAAATAAAAGAGCTACTGTGAATGCTGGTGCTAGTCAATGGGGGAAATATTTGTGGTCTTGAAATCCCTTTGTCAGTATTCGTCCAATGGACTTCCACTCCTCCTCCTGCCACTTTGGAGTCAGGGATAGTACCCTAACATCTTCCCCCTCTGCAGTGAAAAAAAATCTGACCAAAATGCAGAATAGATGTCTCTCGACACACCATCAGCATCAGCTCCCATCAATGTATGTAAATGTTACAGGAACTGTTAAAGTTTCAGGACTTTTAAACTGAGAAATGCTCTCATCAAGCAGCTGGACCCTATGTAGTCTTATGTTGACATTCTCTCACATATGGAAACCCCATATAAATACATATATTTTAAATAAACATTTCCACGTATTTATATGTATTTAATTTAAATATCTAAAAAAATATTTTTCAAAAATATATTAAATATCCAATTTTGGCCATTTTTAAACATTTTTCACACATATTTAAATGTATTGATACCATTGAAATTCTTATAGGCTTTTCGCCAGGTAGGATATATTTACATATATTTGTTTTCAGTATATATGAATATATTTATTCCAAGTACATGTAAATATATGTCTGTGTATTTGTGTATCTGTGTATTTTCATGTATTTCTGCTTGATACATTTAAATATCACTCTCCTTATTTGAATTTATTTATTCCCTATATATGTAAATGTATCTATTCTCAATGTCTGTAAATATATTTATTCTTCTTATATTACAATATATTCATTCTCTGTATGTTAAAGAGTTAACCATTTTGGCAAAACTCCACAAATCTCTTGCAAAATGAAACACTGCACTCAAAACCATGTTCTCACTTCTCTAAACTGATTCTTTCCACCAAAACTGTTACGTTCGGAAGTAGGACCCAGACACAGACCACAGGATAAGGCAAAATTCGTTGTTTATTATACGTGCAGGAGTCAAGCCAGGAGATCAGAATCAGGGAGGTACAAAAACAGAATCCAATAGGGTAATCAGGGGCAATCCAAAAGTTGTGAACCGGGGAATCAGAAGTCGGGCAGTACCAGGGGATCAGGCAGGAGAATAGTCAAAAACAGGCGTAATCAAAACCGTAACAAAAACAGGACCGATAAGGGCTAGGCAAAAGAATAGTCGGGCCAAGGGTATCTCGGAAGCATTTAGCAGATCTCTGGCTTTAACAACTCGCAGGCACAGGATAAGTAAATCAATGTTCTGACACAGACTGGAGTTAACACAGGGTTTAAATACACACGGTACAAATGACACAAAGGGAAACAGGTGTGTGAAGAGGCGGGGATCAAAACGAGACACAATTGAAAACAATTGGGAACAATGAAACAATCACGGAGACAACTAGGGAAAATGCGGACTGGATTCCATACAGATACACGATAACAGATGACCTGGAGTTTCAGGAAATCGTGCATAGATTAAGAGAACAGGGAGAGAAGATCAGATGCAGCTGAGAATGATTAACAAGGACAGAACAGCGTGAAAATGTGCGCTCTAATATATTAGTGAGATTAGTAACTATACACACCCCTGCCGTGGGTACAATTAGTAATTATATACAAATTAGTTTGTTAGTGGAGTTAATAGATCTAATCTATCGTTAGTATGTTAGTGGTAATTAGTAAATATAAGTGCACAGAGACAGGTGCGAAGCAAGAGGGAACCCGAATACCAACGAGATCACCCGAATGGTACAGAGACGTAAACAGGGAATGCGAGATCAGATGTATACAAGCAGACACGGGACAACTAGGCAAAACCGAAAAATAAACAAGCCAGATAAAAACTAAGAATAAACAATACATACAGAATGGCAATGAATAACAATAATACAAAATAAAATAAAAATACAAATAACACACAATTCTCAGATCCTTACAAAAACGATACACACAGCTATCATATGAATTTCTTACAGAGCATCAATTAAACACTGGTGAGATTAATTTAAAACACGACCATCAAAAGGCCATTACATATTCAAATGTATAAAATTGTGTAGAAATTGTTTCCTTTTTTAAGGTTTAGGGGGTTTTTTTGTTCCAAAATTGTAATGGGTTTATTGATAGTTCGGAGATTCAAGGTGGGGAGATCAGAACAAGTCGGCAGTGTAGTATAATGGTTAAGGAGCTGGACTTGTAACCGAAAGGTTGCAGGTTCGATTCCCAGGTAGGACACTGCCGTTGTACCCTTGAGCAAGGTACTTAACCTGAATTGCTTCAGTATATATCCAGCTGTATGAATGGATAAATGTAATAAGAGGTTGTGTAAGTCGCTCTGGATAAGAGCGTCTGCTAAATGCCTGTAATGTAATGTAATGTAAGTCAGCTCACAACAGTGAGGACCAATAATTAGGGGAAGAAAATAATAAAGGAAGAAAGAAAAGACAGAACCTAATTCCTTAAGGCTAACAGCCAAAACGAAAATCAACCCACAAAACCAGGCGAACTACAAAAAAAGTAGAATACAAACGAAATCTCCCGAGCTCACGTAATGAGCTACTAATGGGAAACTTTGTAAAACAAAAGAACACTCTCGGCTACAATAGATCAAAGCCGAAGCCGGAAGAGTGCAAAACCAAAATGAAAGAACAAAGAAAAACTGTCTCAGAGAGAACAGCAAGTCGTGAGACAAACAAGCACCGGAGAAGCGAAAGTGAGGAACTTAAAAACAGAGGCAGAAGCGCAGGTGAAAACAATAATGAAGGCTGCAAACCACGTAACTGAACATGGAAAAAATCTGATTGATTCCCAATCGTGAAGGCAGGACGAGAGCCGCAAAAGAAAATAAAACAAACAGCCACGAACGACACAACTAGTAGAATACCAAGCTCACGTAATGAGCTAAAAATGGGAAAGACAAAAGAACACTCTCGGCTACCGTAGCTCAAAGCCGGTAACGTGTAAAAATACAGAGATATAGAGAGATATAGAGAGACAGATAGAGTGATAGAAATATATAAAGATATAGAGTGATACAGAAAGAGCTAGAGGGATAGAGAGAAAAGCAAGAGAGAGAAATATAGAGGGTGAAAAGAGGTAGAAAGGGCAGTAGAAAGAGATAGGGAGGGACAGAAAGAGAAGGCGAAAGAAAAATGTAGAGGGATAGAAAAAAGGGAGCGATTGAGAAATAGAGACAGAAAGAATCAGATATGGAGAGCAGACAGAGTGACAGAGAGATAGGATTAGAGAGGTAGGGAGAAAGAGATAGAAACAGATAGAATATTCTATAGTATAGATCTTATGTTACGACTGAGTAGTGGACTGGACCCAAATGCAAGACTCTGAGACAGACTCAATGAAAACTCCACCAGGGAGTATATTTATTTAGGCAAGGCAAAGTAGTAGGCAAGCAAACAAGCAGGGAAAACAAAGGGTGACAGGCTGGAAACGGGGTTGGCGAACTAAAGCGAGGCAGGAGAGGAGACAGGGCTGGTACGGACAGAACAGGAGGCAGGCTGGGCGGGCTGGGATGAGGTAACAGAACAAACAGGTTAAGGGCAAACAGAGTAACAAACACAATGGCTGGGAGATCTCAAACGGAGCAGAGAAAACTGGCAACAAAACTGTGAAAGAGAGGAACTTAAATAGAGATGGGAACAGGTGAAATGGCTAATTGATAAATTCAAGGAGGGGAGAGGGTTCTCTTGTGGGAGAAAACGTAAGTGGAATCAGTGAGGAATGTGTGCGAGAGGGAGAGTGATAGGCTAACTAATCAAGGGAAAAACCAGAAACTAAACGGGGACCACGCCCAGCCTGCAACGAACACAGAAACGAGACAAACAGGGTAAACTGAAAAACACGACATGAAACACAAGGAATGGGAAAACGGAGGAAATGAAGGTGGACTAGATTCAGCTGTAAATTACACTGGTACAGTATGGAACACATGGCTGGCTAAATGGCTGTAAGTCAACAAGGGTCTGAGATATCGAACGAGCCCCAAACCATCACTCTGTTGCCAGATATGGAGTAGATGTGGATGGATCACTGCAAGGGTTATTTCTTCTGACTCATTTTTCTATAGAACTCTATGGGGAAAAAAGTCAGGAGAAACAACCCTTAAAGGGATCCATCCACATCTACTCCATATCTGGCCACAGAGTGATGGTTTGGGGCTCGTTTGATACCTTAGACCCTTGATGACGTACAGCCATTTAGCCAGCCATGTGTTCCATACTGTACCCGTGTAATTTACAGCTGAATCTAGTCTCAACCCCCAATTCCCATAGAGATCGGTTCAAATGCAGAGAGGTTATAGTATCGCTTGTAACACTACCTGAAAATAAGATATCGAGAGTCTTTTGATGTTGATTGGTCACAGACTTCAGGAAGTAACAGCATGCAAAGGATATGCGACCAAATATTAAATATGATACTTTAAAAATATGTTAAAGCAAAATATTCTAATTTTCTGAGACACTGAATTTTGGGTTTCATTAGCTGTAAGCCATAATCATCAAAATTACAAGAAATAAAGGCTTGAAATATTTCACTCTATGTGTAATGAATCTATATAATATATGAGTTTCACTTTCTGAAATGAGTGACAAAAAATATTGAACTTTTTCACGATATTCAAATTTTTTGAGCTGCACCTGTACAATCCTAATATTGGTTTTACACATCGATATGTTCAGTGGTAATTTATTGTCTGGTACAATCGGTTTGACAAATATACAACACTTTATACCGCAATTACACTATCTAAAACGTCGACTCGTAATACCCCCCATGCTCTGCAAGCCTGTCTCGTTCATTACAGTTCGTTTTGGTTTAATTGTCGGCTCTTTTATCCAACAGAGTGCATTATAACCTTAGCAACGGTATATCCCATGTCTTCCGGGGTGCTTTATACTATTTATGGCAGTTTTCATTTTCACGGTCTCATATTAAGCAAGCTGTAAATATAACGCTTCGGGGAGGGGAAATTCCCCATGCCGATATTTAAAAAATATTGCGTCTGAAATGCAGTTGGTCTCGCTGGCTACAGATAATAAATTAAGTAAGTAAATATTTCCACTCCAGCACTGTCTTTCCAATATGATTGATAGACCCATTGTTATTTTCGCATTTTGAACCCACGTGAGCGTTGAAGTCACCCAGCAGAACTATGGAGTCCCCGGGCGGGACACTTTCCAGTATGCCCCCCAGTGACTCCAAGAAGGCCGGATACTCCGAACTGCCGTTTAGTGCATAAGCACAAACAACAGTCAGAGCTTTCCCCTCGGCGACACGTAGTCGCAGAGAGGCGACCCTCTCATTCCCTGGGTGAAACTCCAACACAGTGGGGCTCAGCCGGGGGCTTGTGAGTATCCCCACACCCGCCCGGCGCCTCTCACCCTGGGCAACTCCGGAGAAGAATAGGGTCCAGCCCCTCTCCAGGAGTTTGGTTCCGGAGCCAGTGCTGTGCGTGGAGGTGAGCCCAACTATATCTAGTTGGTACCGCTCCACCTCCCGCACCATCTCCGGCTCCTTCCCCGCCAGCGAGGTGACGTTCCACCTCTCCAGAACCAGTCTGTGACGCTGGGGATCAGCACGCCCGGATCCCCGCCTTCGCCCACCGCCCGTCTGGCAAAGCACCCGACTCCCATGCCGATCCCTGCGGGTGGTGAGCCCACATGGTGGCGGCCCCACGTTCCCTTTTCGGGCTGTGCCCGGCCGGGCCCCATGCGGTAAGGCCCCGCCACCAGACGCTCGCCGACGGGCTCCCCCCCCCGGGTCTGGCTCCAGGAGGGTGCCCCGGTTTCCCTATTCCGGGCGAGGTTTTCTTGTTCTTATGAGGCCGTGTCATGAGAGTCATTGAATCGCTCTTTGTCTGGTCCCTCCCCCTGAACCAATTTGCCTTGGGAACCCCTACCAGGGGCTAATGCCCCCGACAACATAGCTCCAAGGATCACAGGGACACACACACCTCTCCACCACGATAAGGTGGCGATTCCTTGGAGAGGTTCGTTAATCAAAATGACTAGGAATATTTTTAAAAACTACAGAAAAATGCAATCCATGGGCAAAAGTATACATACTGTAGAGTACAGGAAAAAGTGATGTTTTATTGAGGTACGAGAGTGAATGATTATGCTAAATATTCAGGTGTATGTAACACTGTGATATCAATATTTTGTCTTAATCCATCAAAAGAAGCAAATGTATATTCTTTATAATGGACAAAACTAATTATATTCATTTTATGACATGTTTTGCATAGGGGTTTTGGACCCATAGATATCTACCCCCCTATACTGATGAAAATATAGACATTCCCACTTGAAAACAAAGGTGAGTTTTTATATCTCTTTTTTTATTTATTTAGAGCAGTACACCATTTAGCCATTTGGATAGATTTGGAGACACTAATGGAAAACAGGGTACACTGCCTATATTTTGCATCATAGACCTTTAGTACTTCTGCATATAATCCTCAGATTTTGCACACTTGTTGACATGGAGTTTGTATATATATTTACCTGTATATATTTACCTGTTACTTATGTAGCTCTCAGTATTTTGTTGCAAACTAAAGAATTTTTATTTATTATTTTTGCATTTTTACAAAGTTTTTCTTACATTTGTGGCACTTTATTTTGACTTAAATTATGAAAATAAACAAATCTAAGTTCATACTGTAAATGGTACACCTGTCTTGTTTCATTTACGCCATTTACCAAGTTTATGTGATGCTCAAACCCGGAGTTATAAAGCCGTAAACAGAGCACCCCCTAAATAGATGAGAATTGACTAAATTTACCATCTGTGCAAAAGGATTAAGGCGCACGAGGGTTGTTGAATAAGCAAGGAATGCACGCGAGATACCAAACCACCAATCATATACTGTCATTTCAAAATGACTACAAAAACTTATGATGTGTTTTTTTTTGTGGCACCCGCGCTAAACCCCTTCTCTGATCGGCGATAGTCCAATCATAGCCTAGCAACCGTTACTGTGGACCGTCAAACTTTCAAGGTTTCAAAGCTTTCCCATTGATTGCTAAACTAAAAATTTCCGATTTAATTAATCTAACGTATAACTATTCCTCCGGCTAATATATATATATAATGCTGTTCTTTTATATCTTTATATTTATGTCTTCTCCTTTTCTTAGTGATGTGTGACTTTTGAACTGTGATCGGTAACGTTATAGCTATGGAAGCATATCCGCAGCAAAATTCAAATGAAAATGCAGTTGAAGTTGAACCATAAATTCAGTGGTTTGAACGGTCCCCTGTAACGCCCCTTTCTTCAAGGCCCCGCCTTGATGGGCAACTTTGACAGTTTACATGTTCAGTTTTGAGTTTTGGCAGGGTATTTGCGTGACCGCACGGAAATGATAATGCGGATAAATAATAAACTGATGCAATACCAGTGCATTTGAATTATGTCACTCTTGTGCCACAAAGCATGAAAACGACGTGTTAAATGGAAAATTGAATTATAATTTCCTTTTTGTCATGGATCATGCGACTACAATAAGAAACTGCGAATGCAAATGTAGTTTTTAATTTTAATTATGGCAGGGTTGTGTCATAGAGGGCGAGAAAAAATAAATGTGAAATGGATTTTCAATAACATTTTCAAATTGTCAGATAAAGTGCGTACATTAACTTGAAAATTAAAACACAAAATGGCCTTTTGCATTTTCATTTGAATTATCATTTAATTTGAATGTAAACTAAATGCAATCGCCGATTTGCATTTTCATTTGAATTTTGGCATGGATATGCTTCCATAACATTAGGCTTCCTTTACGGCTCTAGCCTCAATTCTAATCCTATTTATATTATTTTGCTGCCGAGTCAGAATGACATGTAGCCTTCAAAGGCATACTGCAGACCTTTCCGTCTGTTGTGTAGTAAGTAATGTTAGAGCCTTATAAAGATTGATGAGGGCTGTCAAATTTTTGGAAGTGTAATTCTAAAGGTGGCGCTGGAAGCTATGCATTATATTATGTAAAAGTGATAACTGTATTTTTATCCTATCCTATGTAAAAAGTGCAGCCTGAGTAAAATTTAACGTAGGTCTTACGTACAATTATTGTGTATTGATATTAATAAAATCTTTAAATGTTTTTTTTTCTGATTGATTAGTCAGTTGGTATTGATACAATATTCTATAGGCAGGTGTGTGTGTTCATACAACAATTACACTCACTGGAAATTCTCAAGTTGCTTAGGTCTACACAAAATACATACACACACATACACAAATAAAAGATATCACACAGAGCCTGTGTTAACTGGCACACACACACACACACAATTAAAATCATAGGTCAATTTAAAACTGAATTGAACTATTCAAGATGCTCAGGTGTAAGCTACCCTAAAGGTGCCTACTGTACAAATATGCACACACACACACAGAAAACCATCTCATAGCTCGAAAAAGTAAAAAATTGTAATATATTTTAGCATACATTTACATACATGTCATATAAATATGAGCTTTTTATATACTATATTTACATGTTTTGAAATTCACCAAAAGTTTCCAACACAACCAGATACCCATGCCAATTTTAGTCACACACAACACAATGGCAGTTGAAGTAGATTTATAGGCTAAAATATATTTTTGCCATGTTCTATCAATGGAGGTTTGAATTATGAAGTTTTGAATTATGAAAATATATTTCATACATCTATTTAAATATATTTGGAACACGCCACATACATCTACATATGTGATCTTTCCGTATGGGCTAACTAACGTGTGCTCTCTCATTGAGAGACTTGACGCAATGATTTGACAAAGTCGGATTGATAATGATTGGCGACCTAACGTTAGCATTTACCTACACAACTTTTGTCAACTGCCAGAATGTCATCCAGGACAATTAACGTTAGCTAGCTAACTTAGACTTCACACATACGTTTGTTAACTTTTTAAGTTCACTTATGTGTCTGCAATATCGGGCGAATCGCGGCAGCTTGTTCGTTTCACCTCGTAAACTAACATAACGTTATTCGTTTTTTTTACTTGTCCGTCCGGGCAAGTTAAGCTGTATTATGCTTGTCCAACCACTTTTTTGACAATCAGACAAGCGTTAATGTCAAGCACTGCTCCTCATCTTCCTCTCCACTATCGCTATTCCAGTTAAACACAAATACGCTCTCGTCACCGTTCACCATTCTGATATCGCCTCTCGCTACTTGTTTTTCAAGTTGCTAGCTCGTATTTCTAACTGCACAAAAAGACCGCCAATTTTACATAGTAATTGTTTTAACCAATAAGATCGTCCATCTATTACTGCTGACTAATATTTGCCCAGTAACAACATGTATTTGTTGTATTTAACTTATTTAATTGGCTAAAAAAAAGAGTATGTAAAATACGAGTTCAGGGCGCCTTCCGGACACCCTACTTTGGGTACAGGTACAAGTCATGATGTTTTCCACAGAACCGGGACACTCCCCATTTGTAAACTTAGGTTAAAGATCCTCTGGAGAGGCTCACCCAGTTGGGCTGCACAGTCAGCCTCGGACACACACCATCTGTGCCAGCTGTCTTTCCAGGGCGCAGCCTCTCCAGCTTCGTCCTCACCTCATCTGCTGTGAAGGACAGGGGAGGGGGCCCAAGTGTGTGGGGAGTTGCAGCTGCAGTGATGGGGGTACAAACGTGTGGAGAAGATGGAGGAGGAGAAGCTGCAGCTGAAGTGGTGGGAGAGTGAATGGCTGATGTTGTACCGGCTGGGGCAGGGCAGACATTGGCTGCAGTGGCAAATCTGTTGTAGAACTGGTTGAACTCGTTAGCCTTGTCCACATCACCCACTGCTGCCTGGCTATTCTTTTTTTTTGTAGCCATTGATGGTTCTCATTCCCCTCCACACTTCTCTGGTGTTTTTGTGCTGCAGCTTTCTCTCTACTTTCCTTCTGTAGTCCTCCTTTGCCTGCTTTAATCTCCCCTTCAGCTCATGTTGCACATGCTTGAGCTTCTCCCTGTCTCCATCCTTAAAGACCTCCTTTTTCTGGTTGAGGAGTGCCTTGATGTCACTGGTGATCCAAGGTTTGTTATTGGGGAAACAAGAAGTGTCAGTGTCCATGTTGTTGTTCCCCTGTGACTCCAGCAGTACATTCCAATCTGTGCAGTCAAAACAGTCCCTCGGAGACTCGCTAGCCTCTGGTGACCACTTCCTAGATGAGTGGGTGGTTGCAGGCAGCCTCAGTACACAGGGTTTGTAACAAGGCTGAAGAAAGAGCAGATTGTGGTCCGATCTGGCAAGTGGTGGAAGAGCGGAAGCACTGTAAGCCTCCTTGACGTTGGCATACAACAGATCAAGTGTCTTATTTTCCTTGGTAGGACAATCAACAAACTGAGTAAAGCCGGTCAGGTGGGAGGTGAGGGTGACGTGATTAAAATCCCCCGATAATGCAATGAATGCCTCAGGGTGTTGGGTCTGTATTCTCGCAACAGCCTCGTGAATGACGTCACATGCCTGTGCAGCCCCTGCGCGCGGTGGAATGTAAACAACAATGGCAACCATGTGAGAGAACTCCCTCGGTACATAATAAGGTCTAAGACCTGCTCCCAAAAGTTCAATATACTGACAGCATATCTTCTCCTTCACCGTAATATGACGGGGTTACACTATCTAATGTTTACAAACAAAACAAGTCCCCCACCTTTGTTCTTTACACTCGCTCTCGCATCTCTGTCTGCCCGTACCATAGAGAAGCCGGGTAGATACACACAGGAGTCAGAGATATTGTTGTTTAACCAGGTCTCAGTAAAACACATGAGACTACACTCACGGTATTCTCTCTAGTTCTTCACAAGTGCCTCCAGCTCCTCACTTTTGTTGGGAAAAGAGTTGACATTCCCCATGAGGATCGATGGTAGGAAAGGCTTATATCTCTATCTCCTGGTCTTTAACTTAGCACCAGCCCTACATCCACGGTATGGCTTCTTCAACTCAGCCAGGATGAGGTATTTAACTCGGGATCTGTTCCATTGCAACGCGAAGAGGTCCTCCCTTGTATACACTCTTTTCCTCGCAATTGTATTCATCATCGATAATGCTAAACACATTTAAAACACGAAACACACTTAATACACTAATACTCTTAATACGCTACAAACACAGACACAGTGTGTATGGAGCTACAAGGACATGCTGTCGCTCAGCACGGCGCAAAAACTGATTATTACCCACAATGGCAGTGGCACCCATCAGGAGTGCGAGAAAATATTGAATGTTTAGATCAGGGCTGAAATATTCCCACTTTCCTTTTTTGGATTTCCCAAGTGGAAAGAAAAGGTCTTTGGCCAACCCTAAAATGTTATTTTTAAATGCACCCTTAAAGACATGAACAATTCTTGTCCCCCCACCACTGCGTTTGCGTACTTGAATCCACCCTAATTCTATTTATTTTTCTTGTATTCTTTACAGCTAGCCTGTTCGATCTCAAATGTTTTTTTGGCACGAGCGCAGAATCATTTGAATTTGCATCCTTCTCAGTGCCTATCCCCATTTTCCTCCTAAGCTTCTCCAGAAGTCTGTTTTTCTTTGCAGCTTGCCCAGCAGACTGTCCAGTAGCTTGGGTGGTTTGAAGACAGTACCGCCTAACAGCAAGTCTGTCACCATATATAAATATATATTTTGCCAAACTGTCATCATCTGTCTGTCATTGTGGACGTATCTATCTACATGTATTAAAAAAAGACAACAGAGAGGGAATTTACCACTTAACTTAACAAGCTGTCTATAGGTACAATCTCAAAAAAATTATCTCGTCGGTTTGATTAGAACAAGTTAAGACACATGACTTTAACATCGGTTATTTTTCAGGATTTATGATTCTAATTTGTTATCAATTTTGTATTAATATGTATAATTTGACGTAATAAATTATATTACTGAGATTCCATTGTTTTCCATTGATCACTTTATATCCAGCAAACACACCAAGTGCACGTTTAAAACGTTATCCATTCAACTGATGTGAAATGGATAACGGTACCTTCTTCATGCTGCACACAGATGCCCGCTTAGTTGGTCAATTAAGAGATGAGGCGGGCTGAATATGAATCGAACATTTCCAAAAACAAATAAAAATAGAACATGATTTAAATATACACATCGCGATCCATATACATCAGTGCGCTCTGAGCGCCTTGACAGCGTACCGTATTGTGGTTTTTTGCTTAAGCCCCCACCGCCCCGTGCTCTAGTCAGTGCTAGCTGCTATGAAATATTTGTAAATGACACATTGTTCACATTTCAGTTAGGCTAAGTTACCTTGTTTTTTACGGTTTTAAGGTTCTCTTCAGTCAGTCCTCTTTAGAAAGATCTCACAGCCCGTCTGTCTTTGCCACTGCCATCTTGAGAGCAATGGATCTAAATGTTACACAGACATTTCAGTTTCTCTCTGCAATTGAATGATCATAATTGTCCATGAAGGCTGATTTACAAGGTTAAATACAATGCATTAAAACAAAACTTCAACACAGCTTGCTACCTCATATCTGCGCAGCGCTAAATTGTTAACCAATTGCGCACAGAGCCTAGCTAACAGCTAACAATCTTAAAAGTAGCCAGTCAGATCACTTTTATCACTGAGTTATAACTCGGTCAGATCACTTGTAGGCTATTTCATTATTACGTCTAGATCTGCATCTGCACTCAGACAGGGATAACTTGGAACAAGACGATGAAACGGAATCGTTACATTCTACAATTTGAAACCGGTTCCTCGGTTCCGCGTTTGGAATCGGTTCCCGGAAATAGATTCCCGATTCTCCCGAAGTTTCCTTTTCCAAATCGTAGTCCACTGTCACCATATAAATTGATCTTAACGTATTTTCAACGTCCATTGCCATTACAGTGCCACGGTCATTTTCATAAGAACAAAAAACTGCAGTCTAAGTCCAGATCAGAAATGTTGTCTTTGTTTTCCCTGTCGTCGTCTTCCCCATCAGATTCAGAATCAGAATCGTTCATGAATTGTATGATAAAGGATTCCATGAATTCTCTGTTGGCTATGCTTCTCCCGGCAGCTAAATCATTCAGAACAGTAGCTGCATTTCCAGTGGTGACTTCCATTTTGATAGAGCCGACCATACCGAAACTAGGGAGGTATTAATAGACAGTCTGCACCCTCAAACTCGAAACCCGCCCCCATTTTAGTGTGGTGGATAATCAAACGCGAAGGTAGGGGGATCAGAACAAGTCACTCATGCAGTGAGGACCAATAGAGGCAGTAACAACAATAATAATTGCTAAGAAAGAAAAGACAGGAAACTACTTCCTTGTGGCTAAACAGCCAAACGAAAATCAACCCACTAAAATCGGGTGAACTCGAATAACGAGTGAAACACAAACTAAATCTCCCAAGCTCAATACTGGAGCCAAAACGGGAAACTTAGCAAAGAAAAGAACACCCTCGGCACATAAGTTCAGGCGGCCGAAAAGGTGCAAATCCAAAACAGAACAAACAAAGAAAAACTGTCTCTAAGAGAACAGCAAAGAATAAAATAAATAGCACAGAACGATAACAGGAGGAATTATACCTAAACATAAACAGCGTTTAATATCACAAGGTCGCTAGTACCTGGCTATATCTGGCTCAATGCAATGTCGAATGACAAAAAAGCACCGGGGAAGCGGAAGCGAGGAACTTAAATACCCCGCAGGTAGAAGCACAGGTAAAAAAATAATGAGTGAGGGAAAGCAAAACCCCGGAACGGAACGTGGAAAAAATCCGATAGATTCTCAATCGGAAAACCAGGATGAGAATCGCAATGGAAAAGAACACAAAAACCCACAAACCATGACAGTACTGTGAATTGCAGAAGTGTGACTTGCGGACCGTTTTACCAGCTCACGTCACATATGGCAAAACACTGTGGTGGGGTGGAAAAACTAACGTACATATTTTAAATATCACAAGCAGTAATGTTAATACATTTCGAGGAGGGAATGTCCCTCAGGCATATCACTCAGGAATATTCTCTGACAGAATCAATGCTATGGTATCTTGGCAACAACGGTATCTTCTGACCCACTCTCAAAATTCATGTAAGCAGGCGAGGATTTTCTCTTGCCTTGCTGACGAGTTAGCAAATTAGGAAACAGCTATTACTCCTCAGCGAGCGAATGTACATTCTAAGTTGTTTGCATAAAACTAAACTGATAAAACTAGAAATGCTGTTATGCCCAGCTGTAATTTATAAGCATTCAAAGCATCCAATAAGACATTGCAAACACCATTGCTAAAGTTATAATGTCCTATATTGGATAAGAGTCCTCACGCCTGGACTACTGTAACTCCCTGCTTGCAAGCTTACCAGCCTGCGCCATCCTGCCTCTTCAACTCATCCAGAACGCAGCTGCCCGGCTTGTGTTCAACCTCCCGAAATTTTCACATGTCACCCCCCTGTTGAGGTTACTCCACTGGCTGCCAGTTGCAGCCAGGATCAGGTTCAAAGTTCTAACCCTGGCCGACACTGCAGCCAATAGGACAGGCCCTGTCTACCTGCAGGACTTGATCCAGAACTATGTTCCTGCTCGACCACTTCGCTTATCTACTGCAGGGCGACTTGCACTTCCCCCCCTCCGTGTCAATGGCACCCGCTCGTCCCGACTGCGGAGCTTTTCCACCCTAGCTCCCCAGTGGTGGAACGAACTTCCCATTTCCCTACGTTCCATGCCAACCCTGCCTACTTTCCGTCGTGGCCTGAAAACACACCTTTTCAGACTCCACCTGGGCTAATACTTATCTAGGACCTCATGGTATGTGTTCTTGTTGAACTGTGTATCCAAGTTTATAATATTTAGAATAGAATTGTAGTAGAGCTGATTTACCCAGTTCACTGTGAACTGCATTCAGTGTTCATTACTAGGGATAGCTGCTACTGTATGGGAAGAATGTGCTTTCCTATCTGTTCTGTAGTTACTTCGATTACTTTTCTGTATGCATTTACTGTATGTCGCTTTGGATAAAAGCGTCTGCTAAATGACTATAATGTAATGTAATTTAAAAATGTTCCTCATTTCTTTACCTCGCTTCCTTCCAAATCACAAGGAACCATGAAAGGGAAGGAATGAAACAGTCTATGAAAAGAGAAAAAAGTCTATGAAACAAGAACAGAAACCTTCAGGGCTCCAGACTGCCACCAATTTTGTGGCATTCGCGACCGCAAATCTGTCCAGTGCCACTAAAAAAAATAATTTGTGGCACTGCTGCCACTTGGCTTTCGTTGGCGTTTTTTTATTTTTTATTTTATTTTTATTATTATTTAAATCTTAAAGTCATATATTTGTCAAACAGTTGGCCGATTTTGTTTGATTATTTATTATCCTTTTTTGAACTACCCACTGGTGGCATTTCTTTCTCTGCCTCTCGCGCGGTATAGTATACTATGATGGCCCTCTCTCTCGCAAAGTAGCAACCTAGAGCGTTCAGGTTGTAAGTCATCATTGCCGGTCACAAAACATTAAGAATAATGACACATTTTTTATTAAGAAAAATGCCCCACCACCTGAGTTCAGACCAGACCCAGCAGAAACTGATTCCGACTTAGACGAACAACAGGCACAGCCAGAACAGGAATCTTCGGAGCTGGAGGTAACAGGCACCCACCCCCTGCTAAAAAGCCCAAGACATACTGTATACTCTAAGATTTTGCCCCGAGTGGCTTAAAGAGTTTACATGGCTAAGGTATGACAACACAAAAACACATGTACTGTGTTTAAATGGCCATTTTCAGAGCCTAAAAGTTAGCCATAGTCACAAAGTTTCAAAGCTGTACATGCCATATCAAAGGAGCTATGAATCTCGGAAGTTGGCTCGATACAGAGAAGGATTGCTGGCAGAGATTTGCATTCGATTTACTATAGCTAAAGCAATTCTAGCAAGACCACCAGTATCGCACAGTAAAACAAAACAAACTGACTAATAGCCTGTGCTCTAAGGTAAAAGTGACAGCTCACTCAAACTTTATTTGTGTTCGTTCATAAAAACTGCAAACGTTAGCTAACGTTTTTAGATAATTAGCTAATACATAATTTATATCTATAAATATGAAATGTAGGTAATAAATTTATACACAATGTTTGACTGTTTGACCCGTAATACATGATGTAACCTAATAAATAGCCTACTATTTTATTAGAGCTACTAAACATGAGTATGCATTTTCTGTAAGGTATCTGAAACGTTATTCTAGCATAATGTAAAAAATAAAATAAAAAAGTTTGGTAAAATTTTGGGGTGGCTGGTAAAATTTAGCATCTACCAGCCACTGTGGCTGGTAGGTCAGAAAGTTAATTTCCCACCTTGAGTGTATATATACAAGTTTCAATTCACACACTCGTGATCACCCACACACAGAATGGCTCGCCTCGGGGGCAGCCGCCTGCCCGGCCCAACTACTACTCCAAGGAACACCGGATGGAGGAATCAGCATTTCAGGTAGCCACACACATACATAAACCAAACTACATGCATACAAAGCCACAGACAAACTACAAAAAAATGATAGAGTGGAGTCTATATGCCACGATGCCGGAAGGGACTGTCCCTAAAAACAAAAAAAAAAAAACCTTCACACACAACATAAGAGGACAGCTCCGCTGCCCACTGAGGTGGTCGCCCTGCTTTCCCCCCTCCCCCCGTCTCCAGCACTGGACCACCGACTCTGGGGAGTGAGGAGAGGAATACCACCCCCCCCGCTCAGTGATCACACAAACCCGGGTTGGGACCCACGCACACAGTGGTTGAGACGGCGAAAGCACGTTCCTTACTCTTTAGGAGAGATAGATCCCCCCCAACAGAAGCATCAATTTGTCGCCGACACTGGAGCTCGCCAACCAGGAAGTAATGCCGTCTCTGGCTATGTACGAATACAACCATTACACCCTTTTGAGGGCGCATTGAGTCCACTTTATTAAAAATCTTTTGAGTGGGTGACTTTTTCTCACAAATGGGGGCACTTAAAATACCAGGATGAACCCCTTATTGCCGGGGTTTTGTTGAGGGAATTCAAGAGCACACTCATCTGCAGAACTGTGCACTCATCCGACAATTTCAGTAAGTAACCCAAAGTAAAAATGTAAAATACATAAAGTGTATATGCATATCAATGGTACAAGAGTGGGTCATATTACGAACTACTTTTTTATTTTTGTTAATTCTATCTTCATTCATAATCTACACTTTGTAACAATCGTCACTGATACAATCGAACAATCGAAACTGATTGATATTCTCAATTTTTCTTTCGCACCCTGCTTGCAAAGTGAGGGGACAAAGCACATAGTAGACAGGGGTCTGAGTGGAGAGGGAACAGGGGTCGAATTTGGACACAGCCTCAGTCTTTTGTTTGTTTCCCCCAGCAACCGCAGTCTCCTGAATCCTGCAAACAGCACTCCGCCACACAGGTAAGCGGTTTCGCCGTCACACACAACACAATACTGTCATGCTTTAGGCTGCCTCTACTTATTTCTGCAGTCGTTCCCCCTCGGAGCGGAGTCTTTGCATTTCTTTTCCGTTGTCCGTTCCGGGCTTTTTGCTCTGTCTCTGCAATTATTGCCACGCACCTGTTCTAGGTTACCTGCCGGTTATAAAAGCTCTGGGTTTCCGTTTTCCGGTGCTTCAGTATTGTCATTGTATGCTGCCACAAAGCCGGTATCGGTTGTGAAAACTAAGGTGACAACTTTGCTCCATCGCTCTGCTTTGAAGTAACGTTAGGTGCTTAGAGTTCCTTGTAGGATTTGTTTTCTCTTTTGCACTTTCTGTTCTGCGTTTTGGTTTTTCTTGCCGTTTTCTCTGAGACAGTTTCTTTCTTTACCGTTTCTTTTACCGCTCTATTTTAGTGCTCTCTCACATTGGGAGCAAGAGGTAATTTTCCCCTTTTCTATCTGCCACTCGAGTCTACGAGTTTATCTCGGCTAATCTTTTGGGTCGCCATTATTTATCTTCCGTTTCTGTTACCTCAGTTAGTGCTCTTTAGTATTGAGAGTATGAGGTATTTTCCTCTTGTACTCTTCTCTGCTCAGCCTCAAGCCTTCGCTTTCTCTGGGTTGATTTTGTTTGGCGTATTGCCGGGAGTTTTCGTCCCTTTCTTTAGTTCGTTCCTCCCTTTTCGCGGATTACCTTCCGCGTTAGTGGTTATTTCCTACACAGCAATAACTTTCAGATTCCCTTTCTGTCGCGTCTGGTCCTCCGAACCCGACTCCACCTTACACAATACATTCAGATCCATACAAAGCAAAATAACCAAACGAGAAATAAAAGAAACAAAAAAAGAAGACTCAACCTCCTACTCTCATCTCCCGTACTCAGTCTGTTCACTCTCCTTCAGGTACGCCTAGCCTATATTATCTATATATCTTATATACATGTATATATACCTATATATCCAGCCCCAATTTCATTCCCCCAGCTGTGGCATATTAACTTCCCAATCCCGTAATAAGTACCAAATCATACGTCAATCATTGAATTATCTTTTGTAATTATCCTATTCACCAATACATGGACCATCTCGCATTTCAAACACAGAGGGGAGACCGCAGAATACGTGACAGACACATGTTCAATAACCAATTAATTTCAGACGGCCACATTGTCATATTTTGCCTTTGACCAAATTGTTGTCAGAAATCTACTGGAGCGTATTCTTTTAATTAATCACCCAGCTATTTAAAAATAATTGTCTATCATTACTGGCAGAATTACTGTAGAACTGTTTTGCCCACGCTCTGTGTCTGATTCCATACCTCTACGAACACAACACATTCATAATGCCATGCGCCCACATCATAGCCTAGACACACACACCTACACACACAAACACCTACGCACACACTCACGTGGATAGTATGTTGAAACTGTTACATTAAGACTTATGTTTTCAGATCTGCTGATACATCGGACTCATCAGATTTTACATTAGCTAAATGCAGTGCAGTGATTATGTCACTATTCTTGTTGGCCATAAATTATATTCTATGTTGGTATGTCTAATATTTTCTTTCTTGTGTATACTTTCAAATCAGTAGTAGCAGCAATATGCAGAAATTCATGGTATACAAGCAGTGGAGGTTATCTAGCTTTCCTAGGGTCATAGCGCCACTACTTTATCAACAACTGGCTTAGTGTCTTCAGAGTGAGATATTTTGCCCAGAGAAACATATGTAAGACATATAATGTGTGACACACCAAAATAGTACTCACTTGCATTATGGGAACAATATATATGTGTAAGCCTGTTCTCCTATACCTGCAATTACATTTACATAAATTTCTTTAGGCAATTATCAGACACTTTTATCCAGAGCAACACTGGAGTGAACGAAAATGTCCGGCAATTTATACAATCCATTTATACAGCTTGGCATACACTGAATAATTCATGTTAACTTTATTAACTTTGGCCCTTCAGAGACAATTTCCACCTCGTTTCTACTAGTCTTATTTAAGTGCCTTGCTGAAGGGTACAACAGAAGTTTTCCACCTGAGAATCAATCCTACAACCTTGGAGTTCCCTAACCATTATCTCACATTGCCACCCCAGTATGCCTGTTCCCCTGTCTCCTTAATGCTTAAATCAGGTTTAAGCACTTTGTAATAAAAAAAGTCTGATTTTATTTGAACACAATATAAAACATGTCAACATTTATTTGTACACCACGGTACAGTGACCTGTCAAAACATGGTGAATGAGCTCAACTATGTTTTAAAAAAATGAATTCCACATAAGCACAAATTAGCATATGCATCATCATCATACATTTGCAATAAAGAGTGTCATGATGCTGATGATTAAAAAACAAAGCAAGTGTGAAGACAAGCTATGAGATGAGATGACTAACTTCATTGGTGATATGGATAATTATTAACGACCAGAACCTCACAAACAAAGAAACTAATATGAGAGTATGTGGCATCAAAAGGCAAACATGTAACCTACTTGTATCCGCATCTGTTTCAAATCATTTACCTATTCCATTTTGCCATTCCAGTTCAGTTCATTCTGTCATTAATATAATTATTTTCAACTGTGGAAGAGCCATTCCGGTATAACTTATGGCAGAATGGTGCTCCACCCTCACACTTTAATTGCACTTTAACCTCTAAACAGAGACACCCAATTAAGGTCCAGGAATGCCACCAGGTGAACTTATTTCAGTTACTCTGCCATGCTTAATGGGAAACAATGTAAAGACTGCATTTTTCCTATTTGGAGTGATTCTAGATTAACTAAGAAGAACCATACTGCAGCATAATTCACAAATGAAAGGTTTTGTAATGAAAATGTATATAAGGAAACAAACATTGTTTGCATTGATTGTGAACATATGGGTTGTACAATGACCGCCACCACTGTAACCTGAGGAGGTAGTAAAACGTGTCACTTCTTCGCTGGCTTTCACCAAACTCTTACCCCTTTTTTACTCTGAGTTTTGATGACAGTTGTCAATTTATCCGTACTGTTCAAGATTAGATGATTAGTGTCCTGCGGGGAAAACGGTCATGATAATTTTCCGTCTCTTACTTTTCCCGCCAAAGCCTGTAGGCTACTTGCACACAACAAATTCTGCCATTTGTTTTTTTAACAGATTTTTGTCACTGAACCAAGGACTGTAGAAAGAGAGATTTTTAAAACTTGCCACCTTTGCTGTGTTTTTTCTCTTTTGGATTTTTTATTTTGTCTTTTATTCTCTGCGGGGACGGAACGTAGCCGAGATGAGTCCCCTGAACAGTAACCTGAGTAGCAACCTCAGAGAAACAGCAAAATCACTGTTGGAGACTTGTCATCCAACCGTCTCCCTGGCAAACTTTTGACCCCGGTTTGTCCCAGGTAATTTTCTCCTGGTGTGGATTCAAAACACTAATTATCAACTTCAGCCTCAGCCCAGCAGGCTGTTTTCTTCTTTCTGATACTGTATGGCACACTGTGATCTAGTGAAAAACCTACAAGTAAGGAAATTATAAACTGTTTTCTTAATCACAGTGGTATTTCATTCTCTGTAAACCCCTTAACCTTCTTTTGCGCAATATGGCCTTATTGGGGTGAAATCAACTCCACCTAAGGAAAAGGTATGTTAACATTACGTACTCCCAGTCCTAGAGCACACCTTTGTTTATGAGGCAATTTGTATCATTCCAGAAATATCCTTTTTAATTCTACACAGGGCCCTTTTTTTAGCATTTATCCATTTTTCCTGTAGAATTTTTCAGGATTGACTTTATAACTTTAGTGTACAAGCGATGATCATATTTTCATGCCATATTGTTTACTGCAGACTGAAATGTATCCCAGAGTGTTTTCCTCCACAACAAGACCTACGTAAAGCAAAAAAAAATTCAGGAATGGAATCTGGTTAAGTGATATTAAATTACTCAGAATACAGGCTAATAACATCACATAACAGTCCATCTGCTGTTTCAGACTATTTTATATTTACTACAATAACCTGTAAAGTCTGCACTCCTATCTACATTACAGAGATACCTGTGTCTTTTCCACGTTTACATCACTGTTTGTAAGAAGAGGTGGACTGTTGGCTGGCCAACAGTGAGATTTTTCTGCGGGAGTGACCATCTGCCACTCTAAGCTTGCAACCAATCTGAGAAATTACATTACTAATATCACAGATGTCGTGCTATTTTAAGGTATTCTCTACTTTCAAATGCCCCTTGTGCATTGTGGTAATCAATGCTGAGCCATATGAGTCAGTGATTTGTTTAACATTAAATCAATGATAAATCATAGTGTAATAAAATATAAAACAGTACAAAAATATGAAAAGATTGTATATATTAGACCTACCTGAAAAAACAAGACAAATCACAGAAGGCAGTTGAAATACAAATGAAAGATGCACAAAAGTAAAATAATGATTAAAAAGAGCAACTATAAGAAGTGCACTTCCATTGATTTCTTTTTCAATAGGTGAAAAAAAGTTAATAAGGCATTGAGATTGTGCCTCTCTCAACTAACTGGATCATTCGTTAAATGTCACCTCCCGCCCCTCAGTCCCAAATTTCGCCTATATGATATAAGGCTTTTTGGCCACCAGGTGGCAGTAAAACCCACTTGGCTTCCACCCCTTTTATTTTTCAAAGGTGGTACGTTCATCTGTAGCTCTTCCCACAGCATCTTGGCAGAGTAATGAAATGCCAGATGGATAGCCCAATGGGGGCTTTTCAGCATGGAATAGTATACGATATCTGAGATTTTGCAGGTCACTTCAGTTGCTCCACCGTGACTGTGATAGCATATTTCTCACTGTGACAGGCACCAAATTTAGATCAAATAAAATTATTATTTTTTATTAACAATCTTCAACTTTGTCAGACGGTTCTCAGTTGCTTTCACTAACTACTAGTTTGGCTGTTTAATCTCTTCTTTGGTATTTCTAGATTGTGTGAAGAGTGCAGTGCATGTTAATTATCATGCATCTTGAATATACAACCTCTGAAAGTGTATATATTTACTTACCCGTTAATGCCTTTATTGTCTGGAAGTTACTCTCATATCAACTACATCCGTGGTGACATTTTAAAGTCAAGAATGCAGAAATAATGGGATTTGCTATGGAAAAAAGTATGACAAAAAGTTTTTGGCCTCATCTTTCTCATCTTTCAATTTTTATACACAAAATGTTTAGCGATTTTCTTTTTCTTTTGTGGAAATAGCCTTTGAAAGCAGCCTTTTTATCAAATGTTACTTGCATTATTATACTAGTTTGTTCTTTAATGGAAACTTAATCTGAAACTTGAGTTGCAAAATAGCACTCCTGCAAAGTTCTTAAATTGAGTCATTTGACATTTGACATTTTAAAAGTCATACACATAGTTACTTAATATTGTATATGAGACAATAAAGTCTCACTGTATCACACACTTACTCAAACAAGGTAACTTGAAAGGTTATATCCTAGTTCACACAAAGAGTACCTTCTCCACAAACAACCTCTAAAAATAAGTATGAGCATTCATACAGACTTACTCATAAGACAGTGCTACCATTTATGTAATTTCACTGGCTGCCAAACTTCAAAACTCAGCTGTTATCATGAGCTAATATGTCAAATTGCATCTTTTTTTTCATTGTCAGTGACATATACTGCACTGATATAAATAGCAAACTAAAAGCAAGTTGAATACCCTGCAAAATGATTGATGACACCCCAGGGACAATGTTATGATAGTAACTATGAGATGGCCCATCTGTTGTTAGTTACCTCTGTGTCTTGATACCCTGGCATTTATAGCCGGTTGTGCTCTTGCAGTTCTGGATTTTGCCCAAGGAACCGAGACTGTTGCTTATGGGGAACATTGCTAAGCATACTGTGCTGTTATATCACCATGCTCTGATTTCACATTTCTGTTGAATGCTTCTCACAACTGCCAAGACCTGCAGATGTATGTCAGTTTCTAGTGTGGTCATATAGTCTAGAGAGCGGGCATCAGTTTTATTTAAATTTAGCTTTTCAATCAAATAAAAAATGGTGAAAATGTCAATATAAGAAACACATTTATTGGTATTTTCGTATTTTTTGGCAGTCTCTTTACGTGGTCTGAGAAGTAGGCTCATAGATATATGTGTAATGTGTAAACATGTACAGCCTCTTATGAATGGAGAGTGGAGTGATTTAATTAGATACAAAATGTACAATCCAAGACTGTTAATTCAATTCAATATTTTCTGCACATTATAGATGTACAAATAATTCAAAGGTACAGCAAAAGTGCTCTTTCTGGCAAAGCACTACAGGCAACTTGAAAATGTATATGCAAATGTAAGGGCCCTATTTTTGCAGTCAGTGCATAGCTGTCAAACTCTAGCACTAACACATAAATGACATGTGTCCAGCTCAATTTTAGAGACTGCAGCACACCTGCGGCACAGTTGTAAAAGAGGTTGGTTTAAGGAATGTGTTACCTGTGGATGGTGTGGTTTGGTTTCATTGTTTTTTTCCCTTTAACCTCTAATACCATTGTATCAAGGTCATAGCCAACAGGCAGTTTCATCTTGTGGGAGATTCAGTGTCTTCACATGCATTTATGGCACCTAAAAAATGCAAGTGGACACAATTCCATTAGTGTCCAGGGCAGGCATGTTTGCACTACCTTTGTCACCAAAATAAGACCCTGCAAACTAAAGGGCTAGTTATGTAGCTACTAATCAGGGAAACTATCTACAGGCAAAATATCCTCCCCATAGAATAAACCCCTTGTTCTGTTACACTTGTATTCAGTTTTGTTAAATTGTTGGTTTCAGCGCCACCTATGGTGGATTGTGGTATTTTCCTTTGTTATTGCCTGCTCCACATCATGTGACTAGACACAGGAAACAGGAAGTTAATGCTCAGCCTCATGGAGAACAGTACTGCTCACGAACAAACCTGAAGTTTCTATCCGCATCCTTCTGCACACATCTTATGTGTATGGCAGCATCGTTTGTATGTATCTTTGCCTTTAATGCATAAGTGTATTTCTACAGTTTGATTTTGTGAAATTTCATCATTTTGAGTGTAAAAAAAGATACATTCTGTATTAGTTCATGCACGGTGCCATTTACATGCTATGGTTTCTCTGTTTTGTAGATTTGCAGTCAAGCCGGAAAGTCTGAACACCCCTTTCACCTTCTCCACGTTTTATTACATTACAGACATATTCTACAATAGATTGAGTTCATTTTTTGTCTCAAAATTCTACACAAAATAGCCCATAATGACAAAGTGAAAACATGTTTTTAGAAATTTTTGCAAATGTATTAAAAATCGGAAACTGAAATCTTTCATTTACATAAGTATTCATACCCTTTGCTTTAACATATTTTTAAAGTATCATATTTAATATTTGGTCGAATATCATTTGCATGCTGTTACTTCCTGAAGTCTGTGACCCATCAACATCAAAAGACTCTCGATATCTTATTTCCAGGTACTGTTATAAGCGATACTATAAGCTCTCTGCATTTGAATGGATCTCTATGGGAATTGGGGGGTGAGACTACATTCAGCTGTAAATTACACTGGTACAGTATGGAACACATTACCTGAACAGTACCTGAAAATAAGATATCGAGAGTCTTGATGTTGATTGGTCACAGACTTCAGGAAGTAACAGCATGCAAACGATATGCGACCAAATATTAAATATGATACTTTAAAAATATGTTAAAGCAAAGGGTATGAATACTTATGTAAATGAAAGATTTAAATTTTCAGTTCATACATTTGCAAAAATGTCTAAAAACATGTTTTCACTTTGTCATTATGGGCTATTTTGTGTAAAATTATGAGACAAAAAATGAACTCAATCTATTGTAGAATATGTCTGCAATGTAATCAAACGTGGATAAGGTGAAAGGGGTGGGCAGACTTTCCGGCTTGACTGTATGTAGATTCTAGAGAATTAAATTGCTCCATCGTTATCATAATTCATGTTTATGTACATTATGTGCTAAAATGATAATTTAGTTAAAAGATTACTTAGTAAGCTAAGCACAGAAGAGCTTGTCGTCAGATATCATGCAGTTTAAGTAATTATACTTATGTATCTGTTTTCAGTTTTACCCTTTCCATGCCAATAAACCTGTGGGCAAAATACAGTCTTGT
This sequence comes from Ilyophis sp. 1 JC-2022, assembly GCA_022702515.1. Classification (NCBI taxonomy): domain Eukaryota; kingdom Metazoa; phylum Chordata; class Actinopteri; order Anguilliformes; family Synaphobranchidae; genus Ilyophis; species Ilyophis sp. 1 JC-2022. The sequence continues at coordinate 19,211,700 of CM040406.1, read as the reverse complement.
CTATGTCTTGGTGAAATTAAGGATTTTATCTGCCTGTCAAAATACCTCACTCACGTATGGAGGACAGCACATTTGGTGGGAGGGACTTAGGAGAGAGATAGGAGGGAGGAGAGCAAAAGGGGGAAGTCTTTTTGCCTTGTATATTTTCAAACTTGCCTACTGCAGCTTTAATACAAGCTACACGTTTTGTACAATTCAAGAGAAATAATTAATGTGTAATTGTTATTCATTGCTTTTCATATTTAATAATATTGTTTTGAGGCTGAGATTTACAGCTGTGCGTTACTAAGAAGGCACTGGGCCAATCAGATTTGCCCAATCAGATGGATTGGCTTTCAGGTCACACTTGAGGCCTTGCAATGACCACCTCTCTGGCATCACCGGTGATACGGAACTCATACAGGACAGAATAATGGCACTCGTCTCCCACTGAAGAGCTTGACCGATGTATGCACTCTATCTCTTTGTCTCTTCCTCCTTTTTCTCTCCATCTCCCTCTCCACTTCTCTGCTTTCTTTCTCTTTCTCTCCCTCCTTTTCTCCTTATCAAGTGAGATTCAATGAACTTGCTCTCTTATCCAGGTAGGTCATTTAGATGTCTGGCACTGGGACAGAGCCTGTCACTACAGGACCACTGTCTTGGCAGCGGTGTGAGAGCGTACATTTCACAGACACCTTCCCCCATCCCGGCCGGAGTTTTGGGTTCTGCAGATCCTAGGGCCTGGCACAGAGGCTCTCTCTCTTCAGAGTCCTCCCGAGACTATCCTGTTCCAGCTGAGTGCTTGGCGCTCTCCACAGATATGGTGGAAAAGCTTATCAGCCGGAGCAGATGAACAGATTTTGTCTGTGTGGGTGGGGGCGACGATGCGCCCGTGACATCAAGAGCTACCTGATCCGGTCCCAATAGTGCCACTTATCCTGTCAGCACCGTGCCTGGACAGCTGTCGGCTCATTGCGCGGACGCTTTGTGAAGCGGGGGGGGTCGCGCCATGCACCACGGCACCGAATCCGCCGACACAAATTCTTTTGACAGTTTTGAGCTTCGGTGTCAAAACTGAAAAATACTACTGGCTTTCCTTATCTTTTGAGATCGTAAACAGATAAAATGTGAAATAAGAGACATATGCCCTTGTGGACTGGAAGTGATCCTCTTTAGATCAGCAAAAACATTCAGAATTGCAGGTTCATTTTGGGGTTTGTCTGATTGGTTGGTGATACAACAGTTGATAAGGCCAATGATGCAGACTTTTGTTCACGTGAAGCAGGTTCAAATCCTGTGAACTGTGCATTTACAGTGTAACATTCACATGCATGTACAGATAAAATATGTGAGTAAATAACTGATTGGGAAAAATTACTTTAACACTATTAAAGTAATTCCAATTCTGTTTTGTAAGCCATTTTGTTTACAAAAAGGACAATTTATAGTTATTTTTTCGTAATTTAGCTCTGATAAGCTCAGTTTATTTGAAATTCACGCATGGAGCTTAATTTGAAGAATTTAATTCAAATTTGTGCTGGATGTGTAACTCGCACTTTGTTCGGGGCGAATCAACTCTCTATTTGAATTGTAGCCACCTTTTCAGCAACACAGATTCTTGATTCCTTAGAGACCCCCACCACATTCACAGTTATTATGCTTTAAGAACTTTTTAAACTGTTTTAACAGGTTAAAGCAAAATGTAACTAAATCCAGTGGGTAAAAGAGAATGGCTTAATGCATAAAGAGCCAGACTGAAACCTCTCATATTGCAGGGCACACTGCAGTCCTGTTTTTAGCTATAGAGAAAGGTAGGAGGTAGGCTTTGCTGTGCCTAGCAACCAACACTGTTAATGTCTGTTTATAGCTGGGAGTGTAGCTCTGGCACTGATGACATTAGGATTGGACCTGGACACCCAGCATGACATTTCTCCTGTTCGGCGCACACTGATCTCAGATCAGTAGAGTCTTCTGCCCAGGAAGTATCCATGCAGCAGAATGCAATGACAGAGGCCCAGTGTCTGGTCACACTCTACCTTGAACTGCTTGACAAGAAGCCTAGATTCAGTCAACATTTGTCCTTACGAGATCCCATGGTTCATCTATATTAAAGTGAAGCAGAGCTCCAATCTGCTGTTTTTCCAAAAGAATGGTCTTTACGTTTGACTTACAAATAGAAAGTCATGGGAAATGGCAGCACACCAAACTTCAAAAAGGAATATAGACTTTTTAAAGGAATGTAGCCAGGATGTATATAAGCTAGTGACAAAGATTGCATGTCCAAATGTATTAGCTATGGCCAAAAATACATTTAAAAAATACATTAAAAAGGTGTTAAATGAGGTAACTTTTTGTGGCTTTTTGTTCTTTACTGAAGTTTGGTGTGCCGCCATCTCCATGGCTTTCAACATTTTTTTTTGGCAGAGCAGCCAGTCGGCATTGCAAGGAAGTACACTTACCAATATATAAATACATTCAAGTATCAGTTTTTTTTGTTGTTCTACTTTCCTTGTCAAACACAGTTTACACAGTTCTGCAGTCATGAAAACTAACTGACCAAACTGTTTAAGAAAAATGGAACAGTTGCATTTATTTGTAAGTAAAGGTTAAGGACAAACATTTACATTACATTACATTATAGACATTTAGCAGACGCTCTTATCCAGAGCGACGTACATAGTGCATTGGGCACTGTTGCTCGCTGTAGTTTCTGTGGGTGCTGCATAGTGCTGCATTCACCTATGCAAAGGCTGCTGGAAATGCAACAATGTCTCTTATTCACTGCAGCATACACACAGCTCAAAAAGTGCTCTATGCCTTTCAAGAACATTTTTTATCAACTGCTTACACTTAAACAAAACACTTTACCTAATTGAGTACTTGAATTTTATTTTATTTTAAATTTTCTTTGCCAGTTTTACTAGAGTGGGGAGATTTATAAAATACATGTCTGGAGAGATGCATAGGATTATGAGCACAGAATAACCAGTAAATCAGAGATGAAGCAGTATAAGGTGCCCCAGTTTGATCGTGCAAAGTTAACTGTTGACGCAAAGTTAACTGTTGACGCCATGTAAAAAAAAAAAAAAAAAAAGATCAATGAAAGCATTCTAGCCTCGTATCTTACCATAGAACTATGGCAGTTGTGATATGGGCAGTGTTCTCATCACACAAAGGGGAGGGGGGGACCCTTTACTGCCTCTGCAATCCTATCTGTTAGAACTCCACTGACACTGACCTTGCTGTATGTGTGTGTGTGTGTGTGTTTATGTTTCTGTGTGTGCGTGTGTGTATCTACAGTTTGAGGGATTAAAATCCCTGGGCTGGTGGTCTTCAGGCTATTTTTATAAGAAGATTGCTTTCTGATCCTCCTGAAAAATGATATGAACAGATGGTCTAAGATTCATCAGTAATTAGCTGGAAGCTCTATAAACAAACTCCAGCACTGGGACAGAGAGGGTATTGCAACAGTATGGTTCTTATGATTTCCTTTTTTTGGAAAAATGAATGTCTGAAAGCACAGTTTTAGTCCCTTTGGGCTATCCAGTGATGTGTAAAATCTGTACTAAAATGCGATGACTGGTACCCAAGTAAAATCTGAGTATGCATTTGTAATGATCAACAAACAAAAAAAGTTACACTGAAAATTGTCATTCAACAATAAGCACAAGTGCAATGAGGTTGGATTGAACCTAGACGAAGACAAGGGAAGCTGTGGCTAAATAGAAATACATTATTATTAATAATAATAATAATACAGTATGTGTTCATACATAACAAGGTCACCTGAATTAATAACCTTTGGGTTTTAATGTCTGGGGTATAGAGGATCAGTCTCAAAAGGGCTCAGTCTCTGCCCCACCTTCTTTCTGGTCAGAGGTCAAGGGTCAAGACTATCAGCTGTCCATGTGGGGAGAGGAAAGTCCTCATGGCTGGCAGCAGATTCAGAAGTGGCCACTTGCTCTAATTGAATTAGAACCAGATAACCATAAAGACTGTCAGCCATCTGCTAGACTGCACAGCATTCCTTTTTTTAAAACATAAACTTCTTGGACTAGCCTGTGGGAAGCCAAACAACACCAGGGGAAATGTTTGGTTGTGCATTTGTACAGTAAACCAGCCCCATGTGGCATATTTGTTTGGTGCTCATCTGTTATTTATTGACTTTATTTCAGACAGGTTTATTTATTATTTATGCTTCTGTCTATGAGAAAAGCCTTAGGTACCTTTTATCAAACTTTGACAATTTTAAGAGAGCTACACATCTTGGAAAACCAGGGCATCATTATTCTTTCCCACTTGGGATGGTAAGCCGATGTAATGGTGATAGCAGGTAATTTCTAGTACTGTCATTGTACTACTTGCATTGCTAATTGCATTGCTAAATAAGTAGCCATGCATTACTGGGGGAATGCAGTTTTGTAGTCTTGAGTCTTTTTTATTTGCATTTGTGACCATAGATAAAGTGGTCATGAAAGTGATATTCCTGTTCAGAGGTGTGCAGACCATATGAAGCAATCAAGCCGGCATTACACAGACCTTTATCAATCAATAATTGGATCAGAATAAAGATAATTGTTCATCCTGGTGAGAATCTTTTTATTTTTTATTTAATCTAATAGTATGCAAGCACTTTTTTAAATCTTCTATTCTTATTAAAGAAAAACACACCCACAATAATTTCTATTTAAATATGAATACGTATAGAAAGCCTTGACCTTCTGCCTCAATCTCTTTCAGATTCAGTTCAGTGCATAGTTAAACCAAAGAGGGCATTCTGTGCTGCAAAAGATAAACTAGCAGCATGTGGCCAAAATAAACATTACACATTAATCTGCACAAATGACACTGGATGTCGGCACATTCCATTTTGCTCTTTCACCACCACCATACTGCCAGCACTGAAGTCCATTGACTGGGAAGAAGGTATGGGAGTGTGCGGCAAATAAACCGCTCCCTTAAAAGGTGCAGAAATGTGCCCGGCAGCATGGTTCCTCTCCCTGGAGATTATGGCTAATCAGAGGGGCTTGTATTTATAGATGGTCTGCCCCATGCATCCTGTTTAATTCCAACTCACCATCACCATATCCATCGCTGCTCTCTGCAGGCACTCTGACTCTTCACTGGGAATCTTTCTAAGAAACTCAAACAAAGCAGGTAGTATTTTCAACCATCTGCCTTTACTACAAATCACAACGAGTTCTGACAATAGTGGAGGCCTGAATGATAATCAGATTTGTTGGAGAAAGGCTCTTGAACTGACGTTTAATTCAAAAAGAAGCATTGGCGGTTTTGCGCTCAACGTGTTATTTTCTCTTAGAATGTGGAATGTGCTTTGGCATTGTTAGATGCAAGTATGCTAAAATGTGTTTGCTGATACAACGCTACCTGTGTAAAACGGCATTTGCCAAGAATAAACAGCTGGTAAACTGATGTGCCATTTGACTCAGAACTGGTCCATCTGTCTGACGCCGCTCTCTACGAATGTGCAACTAGTTGAGCGGGGCCCAGTCATTACGGGATTACTGTGTAATGTACGACTCCCTTGCGCTGTGAGTTGTTAACCTAAAAACTTGGCACTTCATATTCATTTACTGAGGGTGTATCTCAGATCAGTCAGGGATAGTTTTTTCAGTCAATTCTTCATCTGTAGAATTTGTTCCAAAACCAATTAATTTCTTGTTGAGGCCCATGCAAGTCTTAACTGCCTGTCTGTTCAAGTGTGTATTTCTTTTTATTGAAATTTTATTTGAAAATCTACCGAGACTTTACAGTCTATTTGTGAGTTTGGGTGAAATGCAAACCTTAGATAAATCTTCTTCTGTAAAAACTTTTTTGTCAAATTAATTTGGGTTGGAAAAAATGATAATTCCAGGTACAGTAAGAGATTACACATGTTGATGATTCTGAGGTCTGTCATGTCAATTTGTTTTATAATACTGCCAAGCATCACCTGTCAGAGCTAATTCAAGGTCTGAGAACCGGCGGGTGACATTCTGCATGCAGACCTCTGCCAGTCAGTTACTATTTGTAATGATCACTTTAAAGCATTCACTTGAACCCTTTGTTAGAAGAAATCATATTAAAGCATTTGGCGATAGAAAATAACAAAAATGGCCAGTTTTGACAATATCATTGCCTTTGAGGATATACTTTCCAGTAGATTGAAATGGCACCTGCATAGAAACAGGAGTATAGGTCTCCTGCAGTAATATGATTTTACCTCAGGGAGTGAGAATGCCAGCAAACTCCCAATAACAAGAAAAACACAAAGTTGCGTACATCTTTTTTTCTTCAACCATCTATTTGCTTCAACCCTGGTGATGTAACATATAATAACGTTCCTATTATGTGCATTATTTGGTGGGTAAGTTGTATTTGGTGTGCATATGTATGTGTAACACTTCACGTTAGTGTAGAGCGGGTGAAATTAGCAAGCATTGAATGTGGTTGTAGTAGTTTAGCAGTTCATGCTCTGTTCTTGTTCCTTTTTTATTTTTATAAATTTGACACACAACTTGGGGCTGAACATGTCCAATTCCTACCCTAATTTGGAACGCCCAATTATCTCCACCGCATCCGTGTTCGCGAACCCCACTGCTGATTGGCAGTGTAGACATCCGTGGTTCTCCTCCAAAACGTATGGGGTCACGAGCTACTTTTCACGTCGCAGACTACAGCCATGCTTGCATAGAGTGTACTTGGAGGAAGACCTTTCATGGTCCATGGGCACCTGACCCCTAAACAAGCCCTCCCATAACCTAGGCGATGCAATGGCAAATTCTGCATCACTCTATGGAAGAAGCGGCCACAGTCTGGATTCGATCTAAGACCATGGGGCACATCCATGCACCACAGCATGGTGCCTTAACTGAATGAGCAATCAACCATCAATTATGCCAATTGGGCCACCATTTTCTCTTGTATGAACTTCAGGTGATCACCCAAGATGTCCTCCGAACGGTTCGATTGCCATTATTGCAAGGACTCCTTGCTGGGGAAGAAGTACATCCTAAAAGACGACACTCAGTACTGCACCAGGTGCTACGAGAACCTGTTCGCTAACTGCTGTGAGCGATGTTCCCTTCCTATTGGATGCAACTCCAAGGTAGGGAGGCAGAGGTGACCATTCTCTAAGACTAACAGTACTGATGGAGTACAGTACATGCACAGTTAACAATTGACTGTAGTGTCAAAGCAAATGTGGCTAATTATTAGTGTCAGTAGTGTGAAAACATTTGCTGTGGAATTTGTAACCATAGTCAGTGTAGCTAGGGATTTAAATGATACAGTTGCGATTCAGTATCCATTTATTAAAATATCTGACCCATAGAGACTTTGTAGGTTGTATAAGTCTCTGATTTTGCTGTGTGTGTGTGTGTTATTTAATTATTGGATGCCCCATATTCTGATGCATTTTAATCCATTCAGACATTTTCTGTATTACGTAACATGAGTTATTTACTGATTGCAGTGCTCCACCACAGTTTATAAGCTTCTGGCACTCACTCCCTAATCCAGGGGTCCCCACATAACGTTTTTCATAAATGACATTTCAAATGGCAGTTTCAAAGGAAATAAACCTATAATAATTATACAAACCCCAATTCCAAAAAAACTGTATGTAAAATGCACATAAAAGCATAAATCAGTGATTTGTAAAAATTTGTTTTACATATATTTAATTGAAAACAATACAAAGAAAAGATATTTAATGTTTTACCTTATCAACTTTATTGATTTTTGTAAATATACGCTAATTCCGAATTTGATACCTGCAACACGTTCCAAAAAATTTGGGACAGAAAAAAAGACTGGGAAGTTCAAAAAACATTCCACAGGTAAACAGGTGATGCTATCATGACTGGGTATAAAAGGATATCAACTCTTGATATCTTATTTTCAGGTACTCTTACAAGCAATACTATAACCTCTCTGATTTTGAATGGATTTCTATGAGAATTAGGGGGTGGGACTAGATTAAGCTGTAAATGACACTGGAACAGTATGGAACCCATAGTTGGTGAAATGGCTGTAAGTCATCAAGGGTCTGAGGTATCAAACAAGCCTCAAACCCTCACTCTGCTGCCAGATATGCAGTAAATATGGATGGATCACTTTAAGGGTTGTTTCTCCATAGAGTTCAATAGCATGATTGTCAAGGGGGAATTACTATCTTTTCATCAGTATAGGGATGTAGATACACTATATGTGGCCACCCCTTAGTCTGGGGCTGTTTTTCATGATTCAGGCTAGGCTCCTTAGTTCTAGTGAAGACAAATCTTAACACTAAAGCATAAAATGACATTCTAGATAATTCTGGATTTACAACTTTGTGACATCCTGTTTCAGAATGACAATGCCCTCGTGCACAAATAGAGGTCCATATATAAATGGTTTGTCGAGATCGGTATGGAAAAACTTGACTGGCCTGCATAGAGTCCTAACCTCAACACCATAAAACACCGTTGGGATCAATTAGAAAACTGACTGCGAGCCAAGCCTAATAGCCCCACATCAGTGCCTGACCTCACTAATGCTCTTCTGACTGAATGGAAATAAATCCACACAGCAATGTTACAACATCTAGTGGAAAGCCTTCCCAAGAGAGTGGATGCTGTTATAGCAGCAAATGGGGACCAACTCCATATTAATGCCCATGATTTTGGAATGATATTTTGGAGGAGCAGGTGTCCATATACTTTTGGCCATGTAGTGTATCTATAGATCCAAAAACCTATCCAAAACCTAAAATGTTTTTTCCATTATAAAGAATATACCAGGGCCGTGTCTAGGAGGGGGCGGGGGGGGGGGGGGGCAATGCTCCCCCAAATGCTCCGTCTGCCCCCCCAAAGCCAAATCCAGAAAACATTAAATCAGACAATATGAAGTTGGCACCTATAGCACCGTCAGTAGGCTATTAGAGCTACAGCCAATCATAAAAATGCCACGTAGAAATAATATATTTCTCTAATATCTGATTGGTTGGTTTGGCCATATAAAATATGGAGACTCAGCGAGAGAGAGGTCAGTTTCTTTGATCAATCTATGCTGTCTCTTCTTGATAACTGTAACTGTTACGCATTGCTTAGGATATAATATTTGCTAGCCTAGCTTAGCTACTCAGTGAGTTCAGGATAGTGGAGAGAGTTTCCGTCGGGGAGATTTGATTTTAAATAGATTGATTACATGTTGCATCTAGCCTAGTTGTTATAGTTTTGTGAAACATCTGCAGCATTGCGTTAGCTGGCTGCACATGTGTGTGTTATAGCTAGCCTACTGCTGCGTGTTGGCTATAGTCAGCCCTACTTTCCTCAACCTTTGGAATACTTCACATATGTTAAAATACGCTATCATATCTGTCTCTTTTTACGTTCTACGTTCCCCCCCCCCCGCTACTTCATCCCTCCCCTGTGCCCCACCAACACCTCTTCATGCCCCACAATCAAAGCAGTCTAGACACAAACCTGGAATATACCATTACCGCTTATGATGATTTAAGATGAAAACATTGATATCACACTGGTACAAACACTTTAATATATTGCCTAATCATTCACTGTTGTACCTCAATAAAGGAAGGTTTTACATTAATATATCACATTACAACATACAGTAAATAGAAATGAGTATTTCTCATGCCCTAAGTGACAAGTATAGCCCAGGGAAATACAAATATGCCATCGACTGTATTATGTACAATTAAATTACAATAAAATAATATTCCCCCATCAGGAAAATGCTAGGAAATGTTCTAGCTTCACGGCAAATCAAACATACAACATGACTGACCACCTATGAATGCTTACACAGTATGTGAAATTCACTCAAAATGCAAAAATAACACTATCATACATATGGCACAAGACAGTGGTGGTGTGGAAAAAATTATGTACATATTTGAAATATTACAAACAGTAATACTTACATATCAAGGAGGAAAATATATTTGTCATGTTCTTAGGCATATTCTCCGATAGAATCAATACTATGGTATCTTCTTCTGACCCACTCCAAAGATCCATGTAAGCAAGGTGAGGATTTTCTAACCATGCTGACGAGTTGGCCAAGTCAGTAATATCTTGAGAAATTAGCAGGAAACGACAATTATGCCTCGGCGAGCAAATGTACATTCTTGCATTTTCTGTAGTTGTCTGTGCAAAACTAAACTAATAAAACTAAAAATGTTGTTACACCCAGCTGTAATTTATAGTTCAAAACATCCATTAAAACATTGCAAAAACCATTACGAAGGTTATAATGTCCTCTATTGAATAAAACAGTTGCCAATCAAACCAGAATAAATTGGAACACATAGCAGCTAAAGGAACAGCTGGTGGGGTTTTACGTGTGGGGTTTTCAGGTGTACTATTATAAAAGTGTGTATTTCTAAGACGGATTATCCAAGACAATAAATGACCACTGAATCTGGAAAGGGACATCTCATTTCATAAATAGACGCTATTTTCCACTGTGTTACACATGGGTATGTATAGTTGCAAGTACGACTGGGTGGGGGGTTTCTTGTTAAATTAACAAACTGTGCAACAATAGTGGTACGTAGAAACTCCGTATTCAGTATATTTGTCACAAATTGTGTACTAATAAAGTTGGACATGGAGTTTATTGTTTCCACGCATAGTTTGGTTGCAGGAGCAATGAATGTCTCAGTTTAGCAATCTCACAATGCCGGCGGCATGGCCACTAGTGTGTCTGCGCAAATGGGGTTAGGGGCGTTGAGATAATTTTGGGAACCCCTGCCCTAACCAGTGCATCACATTACTGTTGCATTTAATTTTTTTTACTTCTAATATACTATTCATTGTAAATTAACCTGTTAAACAATCAGGCAGAAATCATAACAGCTTTTACCCTTGATTGCTCACTGTGTGCGTGTCTTTTCTTTATGCTTCTGAAAGGATCTGTCCTATAAGGACCGCCACTGGCATGAGGAATGCTTCCAGTGCGCCAAATGCAGCCGCACACTGGTGGAAAAGCCTTTTGCCTCCAAGGATGACCAGTTGCTCTGTACAGACTGCTACTCCAATGAATACTCCTCCAAATGCACCACTTGCAATAAAACCATCATGCCAGGTATGGTAACTATGGAGCTAATTTAGTGCCAAAACCTAACAAACAAACAGAACATGTTTTACAAATGCCCTACGATTCACAAACAGTGTGTTTTGCAAACACAAAACAGGATTGTCAAAAAAACACAATTTGTTTTGCAAGTACAAAGTACCTATAAAACAAATACAGAACGGTTTTCTATTACATCACGCTTCACAAACAAATACAACATATTTTACAAATGAAAAAAAGATTTTAGCAAAGAAATAAAGCATAATACACACATGATACTCACGGCATTCAAATACACATTTTTGCAAACAAACACGGCTCTAGAAATGCAAAACAAGTATTAAACAAATACATTGAGTACTGGAAGCACGTCTTCCATTTGTGAATCACGTGACTTTTGGCACAATGTTTTTTATATAGTGTTTTTGGCACAAAGACTTTTTCACAAACATGCTGAAGATTTAAATTTACAAGAAATACATTTTATTTGCGAAACACACTGTGTTGTTTGCTAATTGTAGGGCATTTGTAATCATAAGGCATTTAATTTCTTTATCTCTTGAGGACAAATGCCCATAACATCAACACACTGTTAAAACAAATTCATGATGTATTTTGAGTTGTGTATATACAGGTGCAGCTCAAAAAATTAGAATATCGTGAAAAAGTTCAATATTTTTTGTCACTCATTTCAGAAAGTGAAACTCATATATTATATAGATTCATTACACATAGTTAAATATTTCAAGCCTTTATTTCTTGTAATTTTGATGATTATGGCTTACAGCTAATGAAACCCAAAATTCAGTGTCTCAGAAAATTTGAATATTTTGCTTTTGCATATTTTTAAAGTATCATATTTAATATTTGGTCGCATATCCTTTGCATGCTGTTACTTCCTGAAGTCTGTGACCAATCAACATCAAAAGACTCTCGATATCTTATTTCCAGGTACTGTTACAAGCAATACTATAAGCTCTCTGCATTTGAACTGATCTCTATGGGAATTGGGGGGTGAGACTAGATTCAGCTGTAAATTACACTGGTACAGTATGGAACACATGGCTGGCTAAATGGCTGTAAGTCATCAAGAGTCTGAGCTATCGAACGTGCCCAAAACTATCACTCTGTTGCCAGATATGGAGTAGATGTGGATGGATCACTGCAAGGGTTATTTCTCCTGACTCATTTTCCTATAGAACCCTATGGGGAAAAAAGTCAGGATAAACAACCCTTAAAGGGATCCATCCACATCTACTCCATATCTGGCCGCAGAGTGATGGTTTGGGGCTCGTTTGATACCTTAGACCCTTGATGACGTACAGCCATTTCGCCAGTCATGTGTTCCATACTGTACCAGCGTAATTTATGTGTAATGAATCTATATAATATATGAGTTTCACTTTCTGACATGAGTGACAAAAAATATTGAACTTTTTCACGATATTCTAATTTTTTGAGCTGCACCTGTATATATCAGAGGTCGCGCTAGGATTTTAAACTGCCGGCCAGAATGTCCGGAATGATTACAGTTTGTCGGACATATGATAAAATAAAAACGGCCATATCTATTTTCAATGCATGAACGACAGGCAGGTGCATTTAATGATGTAGCCTAACAACATAGGCGGATGAATTACATTAAAATCGCGCATTTGGTGTGCGTGACTGCGTGCGTAATGTTTTCTCAACAAAAGAAGCCGTCTTGATTTTGCATTATTCGTTTATTAGAACACATTTTTTTCAGAATAACGAGCAATAACCTCATTTTGAATAACGCTTTTAACATTTCTTTACTCCAAGGCAAATTGCAGAGTTGCGGAAGATGCTAAAAGGAAAAGAACCAGCAACGACACGTGACAATTGGGATCCTACCTAACGTTAACGAACAACGCTTTCGGGAAAGTCAGACCAAAACAGTGTAGGCTATTGATTTAACAAGGAAAAAAATGATTATATCAAGCTTATAGCCTAAGTTCAAGTAGCCTATGCCTACTTACAGTTAAATACTGCCTTTTTATAACTGGCAAAAACTTTAAAAAACGAGCAATCCATATAGGCCCCTTTCATTTGCGACGATGCTTCATTTCAAGTGAGCAGCTGCTGATTTGAAATCGAATGTCTCGTGTAAGTTTTAGCGCAGCTTGAGATACGCATGAGTCGCGTAACCTTCTCCTCCTGCAGGCTGCTTCTGAGTGCGGTTTTGATCCGGTTTTGGAGCGAGAATCGCCGCTCTGCTGGCACACTTGACAGGGAAATGACACGGGCCGTCTTTGCCACCTTCGCCCAGTCGGGATAAATGTCGGGAAATTCTCGGATCAAAACTTCACAGGCTGACGATTTGAATTAGCGGATTTCCTGAGAGTAGCGTTGTCTGATTTGCGGTGATAATAGGCCTAATGATAAACTGGTTTCAGGCGCGCGCAAAATGGAGTACAAGGGCAACAGCTGGCATGAGACCTGCTTCATGTGCCACCGCTGCCAGCAGCCAATAGGAACCAAGTCCTTCATCCCCAAAGACAACGACTACTACTGCGTGGCGTGCTTCGAGAAGCAGTTCGCCTACCAATGCTGCTCCTGCAAAAAGGTCAGTCGGTTGCCATGGCAACAGGCAGAAGCGGGTCACCAAAGTTTTGCACCATGAGCGTGTCTTGCCCCGAGACCTTCTGCCATGGACTGTGAGGGTGAGGAATGCGCCTTGCTTTCACAGGCTATTACAACTGGCGGGGTGACCTACCACGATAAACCCTGGCACCGCGAGTGTTTTCTGTGCATTGGGTGCAAGAAGCAGCTGGCAGGGCAGCGATTCACCTCCAGAGACAACTACCCCTATTGCCTGGAATGCTTTGGCAACCTGTATGCCAAGAAGTGTGTCGGCTGCACAAAGGCCATCTCCAGTAAGTGATCTCCTGTCTAAGTTATCTCATCCGCTTCAACACTCCTACCAGGGATGTAACATCCCCCTACTTGAAATGCCAGAAGGGGATCTTAAAAAAATATACTCTTGAATAGGGATCTTGGACTGTTATCTGAGAAATTATTTGTAGCTCACCTATGGTTGTCTTTAATTACCTGTATTATGTATATATATTAATTTGCCAAGAAAATAGCGTCTAATGTAAAGTCAGCTTTTGGCTGATCATTATTTTGCCAATAGCTAGCTCATCTCTAGTATCATGTTCAGTGAAGTACATCTAACCAGTAATTTAATTTGAACCCAATGGAAACTATTCAGTCAATGGCCTTTGTGAGACTGATACATAACTGCTGGGTTATGTTTAAACAAACACTCTTTCTCTGGGTTTAATTTTCCTCAAATAACAACCTTAGACATCTTTCAGGGTGCATTGTAGTGATTGATGCTGACTGAAGAAGATTATGTTATCCCATGTTTTTAATGCCTTCCTAAATCCTATTATAATTCACAGTCCAATGTGCATGCTGTTGGAATGCTGATGCTGTTCTGATTGTTTCTCTGACCTTTGTCACATCCCAGGATTAGTTACAGACAAGCAAAATGTACATTTACTGCATCATGTGATTACCCTGAACAGACAAGCGTGAGGGAAATCAAGCCCTACTGTTTACACATTTTCTCTCTCACAGAGCACAAAATCTAATATGGGATTGATTAGAGCAAACAAAATCATATATGGGACAGCGACAAACAAAATCTGATGTAGGAGTGTAACCAATAAAATCTGATGTGGGATAACAACAAACAAAATATGATATGGCATTCCTAACACATGGCAATCTAGTCTAGTACATGTCAAGCAAAGAGCATTCACAAGAGACTTAAGAGAGTGAAGAGAATAAATGAAAAGTAGCTGGCTACGCACATTTCGGAGGCAAAGCATCTTAGCATTTATTGACAGGATGTTACAGCAATGGGATGGGCCTACAGTTGTGAATGGGGAGATCAAAGAGGGATAAAACGCTGTTCCAAAACATTTGTGAATAAATAGCCTAGGTTGATACTCAGATGTTATCAGTTCATTATTAGTTCCAAGGGCACTACCATTGTAATACCAATAAATCATGTACATACATCCTTGTACAAATTAATTGAATCAAGCATACACTCTTGGACTGTTATCTGAGAAAGTATTTGTAGCTCACCTATTACCTGTATTATGTATATATATTAATTTGCCAAGAAAATAGCGTCTAATGTAAAGTCAGCTTTTAGCTGATCATGATTTTGCCAATAGCTAGCTCATCTGTAGTATCATGTGCAGTGAAGTACATCTAACCAGTCATTTAATTTGAACCCAAGGGAAACTATTCAGTCAATGGCCTTTGTGAGACTGATACATAACTGCTGGGTTATGTTTAAACAAACACTCTTTCTCTGGGTTTAATTTTTCTCAAATAACAACCTTAGACATCGTTCAGGGTGCATTGTAGTGATTGATGCTGACTGAAGAAGATAATGTTATCCCATGTTTTTAATGCCTTCCTAAATCCTATTATAATTCACAGTCCAATGTGCATGCTGTTGGAATGCTGATGCTGTTCTGATTGTTTCTCTGACCTTTGTCACATCTCAGGGTTAGTTACAGACAAGCAAAATGTACATTTACTGCATCATGTGATTACCCTGAACAGACAAGCGTGAGGGAAATCAAGCCCTACTGTACACATTTTCTCTCTCACAGAGCACAAAATATAATATGGGATTGATTAGATCAAACAAAATCATATATGGGACAGCGACAAACAAAATCTGATGTAGGAGTGTAACCAACAAAATCTGATATGGCATTCCTAACACATGCCAATCTAGTCTAGTACATGTCAAGCAAAGAGCATTCACAAGAGACTTAAGAGAGTGAAGAGAAGAAATGAAAAGTAGCTGGCTACGCACATTTCGGAGGCAAAGCATCTTAGCATTTATTGACAGGATGTTACAGCAATGAGATGGGCCTACAGTTGTGAATGGGGAGATCAAAGAGGGATAAAACGCTGTTCCAAAACATTTGTGAATAAATAGCCTAGATTGATACTCAGATGTTATCAGTTCATTATTAGTTCCAAGGGCATTACCATTGTAATACCAATAAATCATGTACATACATCCTTGTACAAATTAATTGAATCAAGCATACACTCAGATTTTAATTTGCAGCCATCTTTGTTTACCATTTCATCAATGCATTCCACACATCTTCATCTGCATAATTTCCAAGCTCGTCACACCTGATTTTTTTATTCTTGCTCATTACCATTATTGTCTATCCATCTTCATCATCTTAAATTCCTTTTGTGAATTAGGTTAGTCTACTTCTCTTGGATTCATCCATTTCCTGTTCTGATTTGACATCCACCTGAAGGAAAATTTCACAGAAATCACGGGAAATGGCCAGAGAATGAAAACTAACCAGAATAACTTCTTTGGAGAGATTTATAGGGGGTTTAAGAACAAATGGTGGACATAGAAACTAATCACATGAAATAAATAAGCCAGTGATTAAATTCATTTGCACAAGGACATACAGGCAGCTTCCAATCATTTGCTCATATTTGGAGCTCTGTAGCACCGCTATATGTTTTTATTGTGCCTATGCTATACAGCTGGAGTCCTGATGTCAATATGACTGACAAGATACAGCATATTATGCCAAGTCTTTTGGAACATGTGAAAAGCATACAAGTTTATTCAACCATCTTCAAGTGTAGGAACTTCTGGAGCTATGTATTCAAGATTGCAATTTCAGATTACTGCTGTGGTGCCCTCTATGGTCCAAATGGCACCAAATTTGTAACAAAAAAATAATTTAGAAACAGCAGAAAAATATCATAATAAAATCTTAGAATTACAATAGATTTTCAGCACCTTCTGTGTTTGAAAATATAACAATGAACCCTGATAAGGGATTCCCCTGTTAGAATATTGGGACTAATGGTCTGTGTTCATGTGTGTGTGTGTGTGTGTGTGTCTCAGGTCTGTCGGGGGCAAAGTACATCTCGTTCGAGGAGCGTCAGTGGCACAGCGAGTGCTTTAACTGCATGAAGTGTTCCGTGTCCCTGGCCGGCCGGGGTTTCCTCACCCACCGTGACGACATCCTGTGCACTGACTGTGGGCGGGACAAGTGAACAGCGCGTGCTGCCTGTCACACCTTCGATTTCATCACTTCTGAAATGTTCAGAGCGGATTGTGTCACAGTTTGTACTTTATATTTTTTGCTCATTTTGTTTCTCTCCTGATCTGTAGCTATGATCTTAGAGGCAGCTATGAAAAATAAATTGGAAATAGGCTTAAAAATATGTTTTTAGAATGTTAAAAAAAAAAAGCATTTTTCAATCATCAGCAGCTATAATTATTGAGGCAGTAACATTTAAGAAAAGACCTGGAAATGCTGCAGGTTTTTGGTCGCTCTGGAAATTTAAGCAAGTGTACTTATAGGTGATATTTATTTATAGCTTCAGGGAAGGGAAGTTGATTATATATATTTGTGTGTGTTTTATGTAGATCTCCAAAAGAGAAACCGATGCTTTTGAAGCATAGATGCACTGAGTTATTGTCTGTTTGGTTTTATTTTCTGAATTTTGTTTAATAGTCCTCACCCTCTGTTACCAGCCTGTCGTCTCTCTTAATAACCTACAGAGAGCTTAGAAGGGGCCCCTTAAAGGCATTCTAGGGCATACTAAGGCAGGATTTTTAGCCTTGCTGTGGTCCTGTGTTTACAATCAAAGAAGTCTCCTCCTCTGTCCTCAACCCTGCCCAGAATTCGAAACAAAAGATACTCGACTACCTAATGTAGCTAGCTGGATATCTAGAGGTGACGTTACTTACAGGTCCAAACGAAAACATGCCAACTCACGTCACTTTTGATTCACCTGGTGAACTTCAGCTGTCGCCATTGAAGAAAAGCAATTCTAAGGTCGACTGCCCTGTCGGCTTGTCGTTTTGCTTTTCTGAACTTGTGCTTCTTCACCACTGCCAATGTAGTAGCTAACTAGCTACAAACACTCAACTGAAACCTGATCCCAACCAACAGACTTTGTAGCCACACCCACCCCTCCCCACACAGAAAAGAGCGTCACACCCAAGAACAACGTCCCAAACAAATTTTTAAAGAAAAAATACATTTAGAGGAGCATGGATTCGGCATGGAATGTGCTCAGAGATTACCGGTGCTTCATAGATGACTGATCATGGTTATTTTATAATATTTTCAAGGTAAAAATCCTGCGTAGTATGCCTTTAAAATAGGCCATCCAAAAATACATCCAGAGGATGTCTGTGCATGCTGATTTTCCTTCAAGATTGTCGGCAGGGCTACTTAACCCCGATGCTGGAGGACTGCAGTGCCTAGAAGCTTTTATTCTAGAGAGGCAGAAATCCAGCTAATCATTCTCATGATATTCATACTTTGGAGAGTATTATTGTTATATAAAGGGTTATAATACTGGGTTGTATTACAACCTTTCAGGACAGCAGTAGAGTAGTCCATGTGTATTCAAACCCTTTGCTTTGTTTTATACTTTGTTTAAAGACTAATACTAGGAAATAAATGGTGGTTTCCCTTTAAGCGAACTGCTTCATTCAAGATGGCTGATTTAAACCAGTCAACTGGCTACACTTAATGTATTTGGATTTGTTCAAATCAGGCTGTCCTGATAAAGTAATTCAGTAATATTAGTAGCATTCATTTTTGTCAATTTGTGAAGTGAGATAAATAAATCATTGTTGCTATAGTGATTTCATATAATCCGTCAGATATTATAACTTGAAGGAACAGCATGTTGGCTATGGCTATAACTTACTGTAACAGACTATGCTTGAACTGAGACAGACATCAAAATGGAACACCATACAGCTTTGTATTATACACAACTCTAATATAGGAGGATTACATATCCACAAACATTAAATGGTGGTGGGGGAGGCAGAGATTTAGTAATTCCCCTTCACGCTCCTAATAGCCCTATTTGCCCCACCCATTAAAAAATTTTAATCCATTTTTACATTTAAATTATATAATATGATAATTGCACACTGTGTATTGATGGTAAGATGCCATGAATGCCAAATTGACTGTACTTTGTGTGGTTTTATTGCCACTGGCCTTTGGCTGCTTTTAAATGAATAAAACTATTGCACATTGCTTTCATAGCTTTTTCTGCTGTTGCTGTTTTTCATAGCCACTCATTTAGTCTAAGACCCTCAAATGGATCATGTGGTCAGTCTCAAAAAATGCTCTCAGACGTAAACTGCTCTTTTGATTGAGAGACTTCAACTTCATGAGATTTCTTTGCCTTGAAAATGATAAGGGCATTCATTGACTCGCATTTAACAGTTGATAACATTAACATTCAAAAATTCTGTGAGAGTAGTCTTCTGAAAAATGTTGCTAAGAGACCTGTGTGAGTACATATACAGTTTTAAATATTAAATATCACTTACGGGCAGACTTCATCATAGGGGACACATTCTTCAGGGAGTATTCTTGTAATTTGACACATATAAGAGCTACTTTCTCTGTCTGGAATAATTATGAGTGCAGCCCCAAATGCCCCAATTCAAGTAGGCTACATCTGGTGACAATTTTGTTCAATTGCTTTTTGGGTAGAATATTTCCTGGAGGAGAAACATCAGGACAAAAAAAGTTTCTAATTGTGTAGGTGTTGGAATATTTCATTGATATAAATGAAATGTGTGAATATATGGATGCTTTGCATTTTGCACTGTGCAGCCAATCCAAGTGCAATATAGAGTAGGCTACCCGTCAAGTTAGTTACTTTACATTAGCTATGCTAGCTAACACCTCATGTGACTTTTATAAGGAGTGGTTTCTGTACAAAAACGAGCCATTATTGTCAAAGAGTGTTCATCTGTACTGATTAGCCAAGTGTTTGTCGCACAAAAACGCTGACCGGCACTTCCTTTCGGGAGAGGAGAGTCACATGGTCAAGGTCAAAATACACTTTAGCTGAGCAGCAGTTTCTCCCTTCCTGAAAGACTACAGCTGTTGCTCTGCAAGGTATGGTGATTTTATTGTAATATAAAGTGTGAAGTATTTCACAGTACATATGAGAAGCACTGTCCTCATGCATGGTGAGAATGAAGATATGACATGGTTTAAAACAGTAGAACTTGAATTGTGGCAGGATTATACATTTCTCTGTGTGCAGTTGTTTGCAAAAGAATGTGTAAAGCCTTTTTCCTAAAGTCTGAGTGAAGTTTCATGTGGAGCTAACACGGTGCTAAATTTGATGCTTTCAACTGTTCAAGATTGACTGTTTTTTCAAAGCGGTTTGTAAACACACTGTATTTCTGGCAGGGCTGTAGTCGAGACTGTTTCAGTCAAGTACAAGTCAAAACCAAGTTATTCGGAAATCAAATTTGACCAAGACAGCAATAATTTGAAGCAACTAATTTCAAAATCAAGATCATAATGTGTTCAAATCATCATACTGATTGTCCAATGTGTAATGAGACTATTTTTAAAGGCATATTCAGAAGAATATTGTGTTTTGAGGACAGAATTAATCATATTAATTAATACAAAAAGAAAGCTTGGAATTACTGTATTATGTTTTATCTTGTACAGAACTCCAACTTCAAATATACATTTACTGTTGATGTTTACTGCTGAAATACACTCCCCAATTCCAAGAAAGTTGGGACAGTATGTAAAATGCATATAAAAGCAGAAAGCAGTGATTTGTAAATTCTCTTTTACATATATTTAATTGAAAACAGTACAAAAAATAAGATATTTAATGTTTTACCTTATCAACTTTATTGAGTTTTGTAAATATAGGCTAATTCTGAATTTGATGCCTGTAACATGTTCCAAAAAGGTTGGGACAGGGGCACAAGACTGGGAAGAAGTTCACACCTGTTTGAAACATTCCACAGGTAAACAGGTGATGCTATCATGGCTGGGTATAAAAGGGTATCAAAAGAAAAAATAATATTTTATTTTCAAGTAAGATATTATTATTTCAAGCCTCACACCATCACTCTGCTGCCAGATATGCAGTAGATATGGATGAATTACTTCTCCTGACTCCTTTTCCTATTGAACTCTGGAAATATCTACTGCATATCTGGCAGCAGAGTGATGGTTTAAGGCTTGTTTGATACTGTAGACCCTTGATGATTTACAGCCATTTAGCCAAACATGGGTTCCATACTATTCCTGTGTAATTTACAACTTAATATAGTCCCACCCCCCAATTCCCATAAAGATCCATTCAAATGCAGAGAGATTATAGTATTGCTTGTCAGAGTACCTGAAAATAAGATATCAAGAGTCTTTTAATATCCTTTTATACCCAGTCAGATACCCTTTTATACCCAGTTTTATACCCACAGTACCCTGTGTAATGTTCCAAACATGTGTTTTTTTAACTTTCCTGTCCCAACTTTTTTGGAACGTGTTGCAGGCATCAACTTCAGAATTAGCGTATATTTACAAAAATCTATAAAGTTGTTAAGGTAAAGCATTACATATATTTTCTTTGTACTGTTTTCAATTAAATATATGTAAAAGAGAATTTACGAATCACTGCTTTGTGCTTTTATGTGCATTTTACCTACTGTCCCAACTTTTTTGGAATTGGGGTTTGTATATGCATATTTATGTATTATCTAATTTCACAATTCCAAGCATACACCCATCCTATCCTTTCACCATGGAGGAAGATGAGGTACAAACATAAATCAAAAATAAATAATATAGAAGTATACCTGTATGTGAATGGCTTCGGACCTGGAACTTTTCAAACCAAGTAGGAAATTTAAACAATGGCCATTATAATTATACACCAGCCATTCATCAATTATTATGGCATTGTGACCTAACACAGAAATGCCACTATATGTGTTTCATTGCATTATGGAGTATGCAATGGAGTATGCAAAGTACATTATGGAGATTTACCAGTAGAGCTCAATATTGACTCAAGGGGGGAAAGAGTTGAGGGTCCACAATGTGTAACCGCACTTGTTTCAAGTTTAGGTCTTGATCGTCACGATTCTAGTGTGCTGGACTGCTAGATGTTCGACAATGAGTCTTAAAGCATTCATCCCGACGCTGCTTCTCGAGAAGCCCGCCACAGGCAAAGAAAGGGACAAGTCCAGCATCCAGTGTCTTGAAGCTTGTGGCAGGAACCTTTACATTGGAGGCAAAGACTCTCTTATCCAGCATTTTGTTGTGCCGGATGCGAGTGGGCCGGAAATGGGAGAGAACCGCGCAGGCATTCGGGAGGCACGGAGGAGGCAGCTAGGGTCGCGGAGCCCCATCTCGCAGCTGGGGGCCGTGCCGTTCCTGAACCACCTGCTAGTGCTGAGCAATGGGTCCCTCGGCGCGCTGAACATGTTCTCCTTGGAACCCCTCCCCGCTCTGCGGAGGATTCGGAGCGTCTCGTTCTTCCGCCTCCACGGGGCCACCGCGTCCGCCCAGCCGGCCCCCGTGGTTGAGCTTTTCACCGCGTCGGCCCGGAGGAGGGCCGTGAGCATCCACAGCGTGTCGGTGGATCGGTGGGAGTGCCTCAGGGAGGTGGCGCTGCCCCAGGAACCGTTGGCCCTGGCCGTGGACGGGAGCTGCCTTTGCGTCGCCGTGAGCGACAGGTACTTCCTTCAGGACCGTGAGGGCGGGGCCACTATCGACCTGTTCCCGCATGACCTACCAAAACAAGGCGTCATCGTTGATGCTATCGGAAAAGGAGAGTTTCTTTTGCACGGCCCAGGGTCTTTGGGTAAGAACCATTTTTATAGTACATTCGTTTTTACTAAGAATGGAGAAAAATTACTCTTCATTTTTTTTTTTTTGTCCAGCCAAAATACTTTTTTGAAAATCTTTGAAAACACAGTGATTAATGCTTTTTATTTCAGAAAACTAAGTACAGTCATGGACAAAAAGTACAAAGACAAAAAAAGAAGAAAAAAAAACACATGCACACATGCTTGTCCCTAGCTAGCAAAATGCATTAGTATTTTGGTCATTTTATTTTTTTTAAATCATCATAACCATTTATATCATCAATAGATTTTCATACATTCTCAATTTTACTGTATATTCTACTGTATGTTGCAGCTTACAGTGCAGAAAATCTGATTGTAATAACGCATTCTTAAAATGTGCAAGAGCACAGCTTATTTATTTATTCATTTATTTATTTATTAGGCATGTTTGTAACGAGAAGTGGGGTGTCTCGCCGCCCCCCTATACAGTGGTCGGAGGGGGTCCTGGGGGCTGTGGTGCATTTCCCCTATGTGCTGACTCTGAAGAGTGAGGTTCTTCACATCTATAGCATGCTGGACCAGAGAATGAAGCAAAGCGTTCCTCTCAACAGAGCAAAGGGCCTGCTCTCAACACCAGGTTGATATTTACCCCCTCAGCTCCTCTGACCAACATTTCTACCAATCCGTTAATCAGCCAGTCAACGAAGATGCTCATACAGCATTAAGCTACTCAATCAGCAATGAAGGAAAGCAATCAGCCAATGATTCAGTTAATTAGCTAATCAATGTAGTATCAATGCGGCAGTGTAGTATAATGGTTTAGAAATTGGCCTTGTAACCGAAAGGTGGCAGGTTCGATTTCCAGGTAGGACACTGCCGTTGTACCCCTTGAGCTAGGTACTTAACCTGCATTGTTTCAGTATATCCAGCTGTATAACTGGATAATATGTTTAAAAGAATTATCTGGATAAGAGCGTCTGCTAAATGCCTGCAATGTAATGCAATGTAATACATCAGCCAATACAATATTTTATAACTGATGCCATCAGCAAATAATTGCAAAGAAGCGCTTTGAAGAAATGTCATAGAACAATGTAAAAAAAAAGAATTCCAGTTATACCCAGATCACAGTTCAAAACAGTAATTTTATCCTGTGGATGCTGTTGCACCATCTGGAATAAATATTCTGTCTGTGTTGTACTCATTCATTAACAGATCTGCTTGACATATTTTTTTTTTGTTTAGAAAAAGTGTTTATTTTCTCTGAAAGAGAGGTGCACAGCTTGAGCCCTGTCGCTTTGGAGAAGCAGATCAAGGCTCTGGTGGCAAGCAAACGGGTGGACGAGGCTTTGGACTTTGTCCAGGGGGTGAAATCTTTGTTATCCAAGGACACCTACAAGGTAAAACTCTTAGGATGAAGAGCAGAGCCCAGACAATCCTCCCCTGATCGATTCATAGCCTGTACAAATAATGTAATCTACTTCAAATTTCCCATGATTCCTTTAATGAAAATAGTGACTCGCATATGGAATTCCGTCATGCAGTCACACCAGTCAATTCCGCCAGTTCCGCCTCAGCTGTAGACTCCCTCAAGTCTGGTGGGAAAACACTTTCTTGCATATGCCTTTCAAATACGCAGAAGCGTCTTTGGCATTTCCCCGTAATGTATCAGTCAGACAAGGGTCTGTGACAATAAGAGGCTCTGTTATTTAGCAGGTCCGAGTTCATTATCAAACATGCGCAGCAGATGGTGCGGAAGATATGGTGTCTTTCTAATGAGGGGCAGGTTGGCCTTAGCTCAGAAGGTAACTATCAGGGATTAGTAAGTAAATCTTCCCACAGATGCAATTTCTTTTTCAATCATTTTGTATTTAGTCAGGCAGAACACAAGCTTATATCTCTGTCCTGTCCCACCGGCAAGTTAAATGATGTAAGATTACAAACCAGCCACCCTATTTTACCATGTAGTCTGTGATGTATTGCAATGTTCCTGGTAAATGTCTTCCTGATGATAAAAAATGGTTCAATTTGCAGGTGCTCCACAAAAACCTTACTTGTACAGTGGGATTTGTGAAGTTCTACCAGGAAAGTTTCCCCGAAGCCAAATACCTTTTCATGTGAGAAAACCCCTGCTGACAAAGTAACTGAAGATAATGATTCATTAGGAACAAAACATCGCACACACATACAAATGCACGCACATTTATTTATTTATCTATTTTCACAGCAAGGGCAATCTGGACCCGAGAGAAATCATTACCTTGTACCCTGACCTGTATCCTGTCTGTGAAGACTCCATATCCCAGCATGCCACTGTCTTCAATGCCAAAGACCTTGGGGCACTGAAAGAGGACTTTGCCGCATTTGAGCGATACCGGAGCTTTCTGTTAAATTTTCTGAGGGAGGTGCGGTGGACTGACCAGAGCCGAGGCTGCCGCCAGGATGTTGACGGAGCGCTTCTGAAACTTTATGTGGAAGCAGGAAATGAAGAGGACGTTGTGGAACTCCTGTCCTCTCCCAATGATTGCATTCTCAGTATGTGTGTGCCCTATTTAGAGCGCTACAAAAGGTGAGCTGCAGTCAGCTGAGGAAAGTTTGTAAAATAATCAAATACTGCTCAGCAAAAAGCAAAAAAACACTATCAAGCATTTACTTATCTCCCGGAAGCGTGCCAGTCAAAGAAGTTGAGTCAGGCTACAATTAAGTCCGAAACAAAACCAAATGTGATTGCTGAGGACTTGAATAGCTCCTTAAAAGTCAGAACCTAAAAAAACCCAGCACAGCACTCAGATGACATGAGTTAATGTACCTTCATGATTCCCTCCCCAGAGTACGTAATGACCTCTTTCTTTCTGTTTAAGATACTATGCCCTTGGTCTGCTGTATCAGAGCCATGGCCAAGATTATAATGCAATCCAGGTAATCATTTCAAGCAAGAAACCTGTGAGTGTGTTCTGTGAAACACAATCAAGTGAACGAGTACTACTACTATTATTATTATTATTATTATTATTAATAATAATAATAATAATAATAATAATCATAATCATCACAGTAATAACATATACAGTTAAATGCAAAAGCATTGGGTCCGTGACACAATTTTTTGCTGTTTTAGCTCTGTACTCCAGCACATAAAATAAAACAGGGAGGATAAAGTACAGACTGTCAGGTTTAATTTAAGGCTATTCACATCCATATTGGGTGATCTGTGTGGGAATTACAGCCCTGTTTTAGCCCCCCCATTTTAGGGGACAAATTTACATGATCTGAAATAAAGTCCTAATAATTATTTAGTACTTGAAAATCCTTGATGATGACTGCCTGAAGTCTGTGACGCATAGACATGCATTTTTGCCTTTTGCCTTCAGTCTTGTCTTCAGCAAGTGTACCGCATATTCAATTGGATTCAGGATGTGTCATTGGCTCAGCCAGTCAAGAACATTCCACTTTTTGGCTCTGAAAAACTCCTTGGTTTCTTTAGCAGTATGTTTGGGATCATTGTCCTGTTGCAAAGTGAAGCACTGTCCAAGGAGTTTTGAGGCATTTGGTTGGATCTGAGCAGACAAGATGCTTCTGTACACTTCTGAGCTCATCCTACTGCTGCTGTCAGCAGTCACATCATCAATGAAGACAAGTGAGCCAGTTCCAGTGGCAGCCATGTATTCCAAGGCCATAACATGACCTGTTTCACAGTTCTTGGTCAAGAGCAGTTCCTTTGTTTTTCCATGCTTCCATCTTTCCATCACAAGTATTTAATACTCATCTCATCTGTCCATAGGACTTTTTTCCAGAACTGTACAGTTTTTATGTACTTTTTTAGCAAACTCAAACCTGGCTATTCTGAACCCTCTGATGTTCTGCTGGTGTAGTCTTCTCTTTATGGTAGTCTTTGACAT
The DNA here is from genome assembly GCA_022702515.1 of Ilyophis sp. 1 JC-2022. NCBI lineage: Eukaryota > Metazoa > Chordata > Actinopteri > Anguilliformes > Synaphobranchidae > Ilyophis > Ilyophis sp. 1 JC-2022. The sequence goes on along the minus strand of CM040406.1, from coordinate 19,185,036 downwards.
GTCTATAGCTACATTCGGGAGAATGTTTTGTTTTTTTCACAACTGAAAGTATTCTTCATTCATCCACTACCAGTGGTATTCCGTGGTCTACCAAGTCGTTTGCTATTGCTCAGTTCACCAGTGTTCTTGCTTCCTAATGTGTTGATTTTGACACACCCAAACTTTTGGCTATGTCTCTGATTGATTTCTTCAGGTTTTTCAGCCTCATGATGACCTGCTTTACTGGTATTGACTCCAAATTAAAATTCCATACCTAGAATCGACTCTAGACCTTTTGTTAGCTTTCTTGTGCTAATTATGCAAAAACAAGAAACAGCTGAGCATCTAATTGCACCATTACTTTTGCTCCCCTAAATTGGGGGGGCTATGTATAAAAGGGCTGTCATTCCTACATGGTTCACCCGATATGGATGTAAATACCCACTTTTGCATTTAGCTGTATATGTAGCACTTTTCATACACAAATTGCTTTACAAAAAAGGCCTTAATAGAGAAAAGTGAGTGCTAAATATCTAGAGGAACATTTGGTACATAACAAACAAATATTTAGAGGTGCAAAAGATTGATCCCAGCTGACCTAGTGTTCTTGATATACAAGTAGTCCTCAACTCAGTGACAAAATTGAAGCCCCTGCTCCTTTACTAACATAACATTAGAAGTACGGTGTTCAGGGATTTTCACAAAGGCTATAAATCAAACGCTCTTGTCTAATTTATTATGTCCCAACTGCTGCACATAAAAACATTTTAAAGTAATTACATTCACTGTCAGAATTAGTTTGAGGTCTTAAGTGTACACACTGCTGTTCTGGTATTGCAGACCTGGGTGAATATCGTGGATGGCGATGATCCAGATGATGTGAGTTCTGCCGCTTATGAGCACATCGTAAATTTACTCCGCCGACAGAAACGCGGACAGCTTGTCTGGAAGTTTGCTGACTGGGCTCTGCAGAAGAGCCAGGAGGTGGGTTTTCATAAACTCAAACTTTTGTTTTTGTATATGATGATTTATTTATCATGTATAGGTTTGTTATATAAAAGCCATATAAAATAAGAAATAAAACAGCAACATTAAAATAGAATGTGAGTTTTCATACATTTTGCCTACATTTTATCTATTAGAGTATATATTCTCATGTATGTATGTGAGATACAGTACAGTAAAAATATTTGCAATTTTGTCAAATCATATACAATAAAGAATAGATCTGCACAAAATACTTATATAGTCCTTTTAAAAACACTTTCACAATGCATTGCCTCTGTATTAGTCTTGTTTATATCAAACTAGCCTATTTTAGCCACTTTTATCATTTTAACATTTCAATCATTTTAATGAAATCTTACAATATTTACACATATTTTTTGTCTTGTGTTTTTTTTTGTTTTGTTATGCACTAATAAATCCTTGAAGTGTAATAGCCTTTCTTGGCTTAACCACTGGGACATGGTCACATTAATCAGGATGACACTGATGTGCTCACAGCACGTGCTGAACAGCGCAATAATAATATTAATAGGATTTGGCTGCGCATTGAAAACTGCAACATTTTTTGCCAGATCTTAGCCAACAGAACCCTGAAAGTTCACCACTTTTTGATGGAATAATGGATTCAGTAGGATTTAAAACACAGGATTAACAGTTTATATATTGGCCCCATAAGAGTTGTTATATTTACTATCTATACTTATCTCAATACTTATTGACTTTTATCAGGAATAATTAACTTCATTCATTTCAAGTTCCACTTAGCACAGTGAAGTAACAGGAATCTCAGCAGGTATTCTCATATTTGGCGTCTTATAGCCACAAGGATGACACAATCGTTGGCATGACAACCAGGCGGCATGCTGCTAATTGTCATGGTGACACTTAAGCCCACAATGAAAAGGAGACTGTTTGGACTTAGAGCCAATTTTTGTTCAAATGAAAGCCTATTATTTCTGCGTGTCTACTATGATTCAAAAGTAATTGGGTCTTTCTTACTGAGGAAGATTCAGGTGTTCCATTTTCACAAGGTTTCTGAGAACTCGATTAATGCTCACAAGGTGATTCTGTTTTAAGAACAGGAGCAGAAGTATTTATTTTCCATTCAAGCATCATATTGGACACTAATCCTTCACAGAACTGAAATAGAGAATAACTTGCAGTGACATTTACCAAACAATAGAGGGCAGAAGAGCTACAGCGATGAAAAGACCTGCCCATTAGGACATCTGCAATGAGATACCACACAGATTAACTGACCTTAAATAATATTACACATATGCATTCTTCATTATAGTTTCCTCCATCCTTATTGTAGTTTGAATGTAACAGCATGTATATTTTGGCAGAAATAGAAATTATTCAAGCTAAATTAAGGGACCTACCCATTCACTGCTGAAACTACAGTAAAATTCCTTTATTTCATGCCTGGACTCACATAATAACCATGCCCTGCAGTCTGGGAATTCAAATATATATAAATTGGATAGAAATGCCTTGGATAAAATTGAACAAAATACTCATGCCATCACTGTTTTTACGTGTCCTGGACAACCACACACACCTTAAGATCTCACATTGCTGAAGGTAACCGTAGACCTGCCATTGAAATCCTTATTTCTTTGTCTGGTAGTAATGAAATGTCAGTGGCTTTAAGAAGAAACACCAGACAAATTACTACCAGACAAGAACATGAGGATTTGAATGGTATACCCATAAAAGTTCTGTGGTGTATCAAATTTTCTTTTTCAAACATTGCGCTAAGAACAACTGCCTCAGATCGCCTGGAAGCCCATATTTAGCTTCTTTCCTTTGTGAATTTGAAGGTAGGGGTACAGATCTTCAGCGGGAGAGAGGAAGAACAGGATCCACTCAGGGAGGAAGAAGTAATAAGCCTTTTGAACAAGCATCCCCTGGCTTTGGTGCTGTACCTGGAGCATTTGATCTTTGCTCTGAAAAGCAAGGTTAGTTCCGCATTCCATTCCTATGCATAGCTGCACTAGCTCTGTTTTCTGTGAAATCAAATATAGATTTCAATAACTGCCTTTTTCACAGCTAGGAATCTCCAAATGTACTTTGCGCAAGGGGGAAATGCAGCTGACGCATGCACACTGCCTAATCCACTTGTCCAAATCCATTTTTGCTAGTCAGGCGGCGTATTATTTGAGTGCTAAGTATGGCGCAATGTGCAAATGGACTGAACTTAGTCTCTTCATTAATTATAGGTGTGTCTTGGGCGTAACATGCAATAAACCAATCAAAATGTCATATCCCATTCTCTTTAAAAGCCCTCTTTTCCACCTTGGTGGATTGCGTTATATCATGGCGAAACAGACATGCTCGTGCATGTGTAGTGCGAGCAAGGAATAGGCTGTATGGATCAATAGTATGATCAATATTATTCAGACTAACCATTATGATGCGTTTTGATATACACAATAATAATCTTTAACAATAGGGTTTAACACCGGCACAGGTTCCCGGTAATTCCCGACAGTGCTGTTATTTTTGAAAATATATGCCGTTTAATTTCGTTAAAAGCACCTGCAAGAGCTGAGAATAAGATACCAGAATATGGCTCCCGTCTCACCTTAGAAAACGCCAAATTAGCCTGCTTGTTGAATGAGTTTCGTTTGATTATAGGCCTACAATGAAGCATTGTCAAAAACCTATTCCATGAGGCTTTTCTCATGGATTTCTCGAAGTTCAAGCTTCATCCAAAGTTCATTACGTGCATTCTAGGCTATTGATTAATAACATAAACATTTTGCCTTAATGATGACACTAAATACACTAAAGCTGTCAGGTTCAGAACCCATAGGTTCACGCATATTTTCCCTTGTTTTATAATGTCCTGCTTGTGGAAATGTGACCAACGTGTTTTACTAGCAGCTTAATGCTTTAACCCCTTAGTGCAGATGGCATATTTGGTAAATCATGGGGGTACTCTGTTTAAGGCTTTATAACTCCAGGTGTGAGCATCACATAAACTTGGTAAATGGCTTAAATGAAACAAAACCAGTGTACCATTTTTTGTACAAACTTAGATTTGTTTATTTTCATAATTTAAGGTCAAAATAAAGTGCCGGAAATGCAAGCAAAACTTTGCTAAAAATGCTACAAAATATATATTTCTTCAAAATACTGAGAGGTACATAAGTGAAACAGGTAAAACTACACATTTCCTGGATCATAAACTCCTTGTCCACAAGCATTCAATAATCGCAGGGTGATATACAGAACTACTAAAGATCTATGACACGAAATGTAAGCAGTGTAGCCTGATGTACCCAGGGTCTCCAAACCTATCCAAATTGGCTAAAATGTGAATAGCTGTAAATCTTAAACTAATCATACATTTCAGTGCAAATCAACCGTTTTGACTCATTTAACTCACCTTTTTATCATTTTCATGTGGGAATTATTTTGGATCAGTACAGGGGGGTGGATATCTAGGTGTCCAATAACCTACCCAAAACCTCTCCGAGAAATTATTTAAAAGCCTTTTGTCCTTTATAAAGCATATACATTTTACCTTACGATCACTTAATGGATGAAAACATTGATATTGCACAGTTTCAGTTCAGTGTTTGATGCCAAGTGTGCCATTTTTTCACCATTATCCTTCATATACTGCTTCATCCTGTGCGGTGCCTTCGTGGGCAACATGCACTCATCAATGGCACGGTCTTCAGTATGCTGGAAGGATCTGGTCCTGCAGTGGCTTCACTCTGAACAGTAGAGGGCACTGCTGGAGTGGCAGAGGTGGAGGGTCAAGCATGTTATAGGAACAAATTACATAATGCAGAAGCATTATAACACTGTGGTACACACAGCTAAATATGAAATCATTCACTCTTGTACTTCAGTAAACACTTTCTTCTGTATGCTACATTATGTTATATTTTGTTGCGTGCTCTAGGATGGCATTACTCTGTAGTGTGTTTCACAACTGTTGCTTTTTTATGTTATTTATTTATTTTACATTCATCTTGCACACATCTGGACACAGTACATTTGAATACATATTTTCCATTCCCTAAGTGAAAAGCATCACCCATGGATATACTAATACCCCATAGAGTACATTATACACAAAGAAATTACAATACAATAAAATAATATCGGAAAACACTACCAATGTTCTAGCTTCACGGCAAATCGAGGCATAAAATAAACTCCTAAAAAAAGTTTGGAAACGTTATTTCGGTCGATTATTCCTCCCCTTTACTAATACCAATTGGTATTGTCTTTTATATCGTTGGAAAGCCTGATTAGTCACCTTTGCAACGAGGTACAACTTGTAAGGATCATGCATTCGTGGAATGAGCAACACAGCTAACCGTGTGGGTAGCGGCCCAAAAAAATGTGCCAAAATCCCCTGCAATATTCTTCTGTTGGTATTCACTCTCGTGTTGAGCTTCAAGTGCTGGCAGGTGTATGCCAGTCACAGGTGTGTGACCAGGCTGGTGACCAGCATGAGGAGGAGGTGCCAAGCTGTTGTGGCTGCGTATGGATCTTCCACACGCTACTGAGGTCCCTGACAGTGTAAAATGAATAAAGTGTAAAAATGGCCAATATGTGTTGTTATTTCCTTATTACTGTGGGAGAGTGCAATCATCCAGTCCACCAAGCAACTCAAAACGAGAGTGAATACCAACAGAAGAATATTGCAGGGGATTTTGGCACATTTTTTGGGGCCGCTACCCACACGGTTAGCTGTGTTGCTCATTCCACGAATGCATGATCCTTACAAGTTGTACCTCGTTGTAAAGGTGACTAATCAGGCTTTCCAACGATATAAAATACAATACCAATTGGTATTATTAAAGGGGAGGAATAATCGACCGAAATAAGGTTTCCGATCATTTTTTGAGGAGTTTATAACGTACGACTGAGCAACCAAACAGAACAGCGCTAAAATACTCTATGTCATTGTGAATGCTATGAATTCTAACAAAGCAGGCCACCACGAGCCACTACGGGAACGGCACGAACACAATATCAATACATTACAGTTATTTGGCAGACGCGTTTATCCAAAGCGACGTACAATAAGTGCATATTGAACGAAGCAAAGTCACGAAAGCGCTACTTTCTCACAACGTAGAAGCTACCGCTAGTAGTACTCAACACAATACAGTCAGCTATACATTCTAAGCGATCCGATAGCTAAACCAAATAGAAAATAACAAATAAACGGAAAGAACGTACTATATTATTTGCCTTATACATGTAGTTATTCAAGGTGGAGTCTGAAAAAGTGTGTTTTCAAATATGTTCAGCATTATTAGCAGGCTAACAGTGGTCTATTACGACCGATGCAAATACAAAAATAACGACTATATAGCACGCAGTGGAAAAACGAATGTATATAATCAAAATATTACAAGCAGTAATACTTACATGTCGAGGAGGATATCTTCCCCATATTGATAGGCACCTCTTCCACAGAATCTATGCTACAGGGATTAGAAGAATCTCTGTTGTTGTCCTCTTCTGACCGACTTCGTGGAAAACTACTAAAAAGTCACATCAAAGTTGCGCGCAGTTTTATAGCGTAATACCAAATGCGTCATAGTCAAACCAAATGCGTCATCTGCGCATGCCCGCGTAAAGTTGTCGTGATATAACAAGTATTGCAGTTACGCTCGCCCTTAAATAGTTAATCCAAGCTTTCAATTACACATGTAAATAACTTTTGGGAAGCTTGTCGTGCCTTCTATTGGATAAAACAATTGTCGATCAAACCAGAATAAAATTGAAAGCGTCACAGCAGTGCTATCAGGGAGGGGGGGTTACGCAGAGATAGTTTCGTTTGTCTAATAGTGTTCCAATGCGCTGTGTACTTTTCAAACGGATTGTCCAAGACAATAAATGACCACGGAATCTTGAAAGGGACATATCTACGCTTAAATCCACGGGAGGATTGCACACGAATTCCATATTTAATAGCAGATATTGATAGTAGAATGGCATTGTATGATTTCACTTGTTTATGTCGGTATTGATTGAGCAGCGATTTGCACCGCTGTATTTGCATACGGTCGGGCTATTGGTGGGTTTATCTGGTTGCTGGACGGAATTCTGATATGATATGATGAATACATATATTTATGAACTCCCAACATAGACGCTATTGCCCACTATGTCACGCATGGGTAGGTATAGGCTGGGTGGGGAGTGCTTGTTAAATGGACTTGCTACAGAAAGATAGTGACACTTAGAAACTACGCATTGGCCAGAAATCGTCGCGAATCGTCTACCAATAAAGTTAAAATACCGCGTTTGGGTTTTCCACTAATAGTTTGGCTGCAGGAGCAACGCGTGTCTCAGTTGCGTAAAACTGTCTCGCAGGCGAGAAAAAATAGACTATCTGCACTAAGTAGTTAAAAACAAGCCCACTTTCCTGGGAAGGCCCACTTTCCCGTGAAAAGTACAATTTACAGCGGACCTGCTTGTGCATAAACTTAAAGCGAGATGCAGAGAATGCCATTAAAAGTATTGTCAATTAGGCTAATTGTGTAATGTGCTGCAAATTTCTTTTAGTTTCTAATTAGACTCTTAGTTCTTTTAAAAATCGTTTTGTTCAGTTATGGAATAGATTAAATCAGCGGGGTTTTAATAAGCTGAGAGTAGGCCTATGGAAACCTGGTCACTGTAATTCACTGAACTCTTGAATAATAATGATAATGAAAAATGAATAATAAATAATTTAACTGGAATTGTTCCTTCATATACCAAACTGTATAAGTCAATTATATATATATATATATAGGGTATACTGTGAAAGTTGCACTGGTTAACGATGTCTGCTATGTAAATGTCATGTATCATGTGTCTTGATCCTGCCAAGGACTGAAACTAAGCAGGTGTGGGCTTGGATAATATTTGGATGGGAGACCTGAGAACTAAGTTGTTGATGGAAGTGCTGTTGGTGGCCAGTATGGGGTAGTCTTCCAGACCCAATGAGCCCTAGGGTGAAGGACATGGTATCTTTCAGACGAGAAATTAAACTGAGGTCCCGCCTCACTGTGACTATTAAATGTCTCATAGCACTCCCATCAGAAAGAGCCAAAGCTTCTCCAATATCCTGACAAAATTCCAAACTTGGCTCTCCTAACTTGCTACCTAATTAACCCCCCACCACCATCCACTTCAGCGAATGCATGAATAGTGAGCATTTAGACACAATATGGCTACCATGCATCACCCAACTGGGTCGTACACAATGATGGTGGCCCTTCACAACTAAGCACATTTGAGATCATAAAAAGTGCTATATAAATGCAATCTTTCTTCGTCATCATCATCATCAAATAAAAGATGCAATGTAACATTGACGTATTAAAAACTTGTGTCTTATTTCAGGAAGAGAGTCACCACACCCTTTTAGCCATGACGTACATTACACAGGTGCTGCAGGTAATGGGAAAGGGAGATGGTTCGGACACAACTGCAAACTCAACCAGGGACAAACTGCAGCAATTCCTCTGGAAGTCAACCTTATACAGCACTGCTGCAGTACAGGGTCAGTACAATAGAGGGCAGCACATCTTAGTTTCTAAAAATGAAGAAGAGCTATGCTCCGAAATGGATGCATGCATTCTACCCAGAACACACAGAAGTATGGACATTTCTGTATTATATATCAATTTATGCTTCAAAACTCAAGTATTTGAAAGAAAATGTATAAGATATCCAGATGCATTCTTGCATAATTTGATGGAATGAAAATTGTAGTATTGTAATGTATTGAAGCATACCTTTTCTACACTGTTCATTTACCTAAGTCCTTCTTGGTTATTTTAATTGCAATAAAGCAGAAAGCCGCAAGGGAGGAGTTGGTGAACAATTTTATTGTTCAACAAGTATTTTGTTTTCATGTGATGCTCAGCAAGAAATGTTACTGGAAATATTAAAGGTGCATTATGAAAGACTTTTACCTTGAAAATATTATGTCATATCTATGATGTATTGGCAATCTGTCTTTGCACACATTTGCCAAATCTGTGCTTCTCTGCCTGTATTTATTATTCTAAGAAGGGTTTCGGGACTATTATGGGCGTGACACTATTTTCTGTGTGGTGAGGGGTGGGTGTGACTACAGAGCATATGGGTGGGATGAGGTTTCAGCAGAGAATTAGCTAGAAACGGCAAGGGCGGAGGCGAAGAAGCGAAAGTAGCCTAGCCTACAGCGAAGCCAAACAACAAGCCGACAGGAAGCTTTCAAGAAGCAGAGTCAACCTAAGATTTGCTTTTCCTCGATGCTTTTTCTGCATATTGCACCTGTAATGAATGGCCTCTTGAAAAACATCAGGGGCCACATGTATAAAACTCAGAGTAAAATAATGCATAAAAAAAAGGTCAGGTTCAATGTCGGAAATCCCACTTCTGCCTTTCTATCACGGTGTCGTCATATCACACTGACTCCAAACATTGCGTATGTATGGTGTCCAATGTGTGCAGAGGTACGCAGATTCTCTTATTTTATACATCTGAATTTCTGCGTGTAAACTCGCTTACGTAGCGTTCTGAGGGCATTTTTCTGCTCAGCGCTGTTTATACATGTGGCCCCAGGAGTTTTGATGAATGGTCATGCCTAATTCATCTAAGTTGCAGGGAAACTTACAACAATCTAACTGTTGTAAAATACTTAGTGGGAAAGCACCAACAAAACTAATCCTGGATGTATGTAGAAAATATTTCAGGAGAACATTTATATAAAAGAGAAAAACTTACTGCACGAAAATCTATCAACAAAAACATTCAAGCAGTGGTACAGGATGTGTTAGAAATATAATTTAAATTTTTTATAGAATTGTAATTATTTTACCTTTGAAGTTTATATTATATATATAATATATAATACTTAAATGTGTGAATTCACGTCTTTCATAACTGACTTTCAGAACAAATCCGGGGAACTTCCCTTCACATGGAGAAAGCCATCCTGCATGGGGTTGCTGGGGAACACCGCAAAGCCCTGCACATCCTGGTCCACAGGGAAAAGGATCTCCGGGCCGCGGAGGACTACTGCAGGACGGTGCCGAGCAGCCAGCCCATGGAATTTGGTCACCCACTATACCATGCCCTGCTCAGCATCTACTTGGACTCGCCCCAGCTGACAACTAACGCTGTGGACCTGCTGAACCACAACTCTGCATCCTTCGACCCAGTTGCTGTCCTCCGGGCGCTGCCCGGGGCGTGGTCAATGGCCCTGGTGTCCAGGTTTCTGTTCGAGTCTGTCAGAGGATTGGTCCATCGCAGCAAGATGGGAGGGGTGGAGAGAAATCTAGCAAAGGTGGAGCACTTCAGGCACCGGTGTACTAGGGTGAATGAGACCTTTTACTCTTTTATGTGTCAGAGGAAGTGTACTGTGAACCTTTTTTTGTGTACTGTTACACCAATGTAGCAATGAAAATATAGACCTCTGAAGACTACATTTACCAAGAGAAGCTAATGGAATGGCCTTATAGTTGTACTTACAATACATAATTCCAAATTGGTAAAAAGAGGCTGCTGCTTTCAAAGAATATTATATTACCTTTGGTTGAATAATTCAATTGGTGTGAAGGATTAAATTCTACCTTTCCCTCACCCACAGACCACACTCACTCGAGGAATGGTTAAAGTGGAGCGGGGCCAGATCTGCCAGAGGTGTGGGAGATACCTTAATGAACCAGAGTTTCTGCGCAGTCTGAAAGGAGAACTGATTCACACACATTGCTGGAGCAACGAGCATCCACCCACATAAGTGCAGTACCCTGAGATGCACGTGCACATTCATGCTTGCACCCAAATAACTACACCCTGAACCTGACACAGAGGTGTAAAATCCAGGTTCAAGCCATCCAGGTATTTTGTTCCAATCACCTGGATTTGCTAATTAGCACAATTCTTCAGCCATGAGGTGAACCTATTTAGTGAAATCAGCTGGAGTTCATGGGTGAAAGAAAGACATGGCAGAACTTTTCTTTTCTGACCCCTGGACTTTCCACCTCTGCCCTGACACCAGCGTACACACGCAGGTCCTCTCTCCCACACATGCCTTTTCAAATATACATACATGTACATATACTCAAGGGAGCGCACAAACCACTGACCCAGTGTTCTATGTTCACTTAAATACAGACATATGTGACCCGCTCTACCCGCTCTCTACTTTCCTTCGGAGAAACTTTTAAATGTTTTTTCCACATCAGACTCATTTTTGTAGAGCGGGTCACATATTTCTACTTCCCAATTTAAATAATTGCTGTATGCTCATCACAAGTCTGTACATGCTGTAAATATCTGGATAGCAGTATATGAACTGAACACTAATAAAACAGTGAGCCAACAGTACATTCTATTATCTGAATTAATGTACTATAATCACTAATATCAAACCTGTTGTTATTAAATACATAAATAGAGCAATTACAGCCATGTGGGAGGAAAACCTTAATTACTGAGACTCTAAAAATCATAAATTTTGATTGTAAAGGGGAACTGATATTTTGCGAAGGTTTATTGATTATCATAGTTAATAAAACATTGTAGCCATTATAAATGCTATGAAACAAGTTCAAAGATGTGTTTCAGATTGCACAAAATGGCACTGGCTCATAGCCATATACTTATACTAGTGTTTTTTGACCAGTGGAATCAGTGGAATTGCTCTGCCACAACTCCTGTGCCTGTCCTATGGGCTGTCAGATAGGCTATTGCATCAGAAGAGCCTGCAAAGAAATTAAAACATGGAGGCTATAATTGTATTGCCCCTGTGTATAGTGACAGCACTTACATGAACAAATCATGAAAGATTAAAACATTCAGAATCTGTGATGTGAACTTGCCATTCAATATTGTGTTGCTTTTTAAAGCCTTTATTAGAAGACATGAATGTTCCTTACATTTGGGAAAAATGTTGCCCTTTGTGGATTATTTGTCTTCATGGCAACAATGCTATTGTAGCATGGTACAAATGTATCCTGGTGTTATATAATGAATTCACAATCACCACAGCCACAAATGAATAGCATTCTTAGGGAACATAATCAATTCAACATGAAATTAATTTCAAAAAAGTTGATAGCACTTTCCCTTGGTTCTGTAGCTGGCAGACATGTTATCGTGCTCTGTTTTCACAGTGTTTAGATGGACTTTGTTCTGGTTGATCTATCAGTATTGCCTGCATTTACTAAAATCAAATATACTGTTTAAAGAATAGCTTCTGTATGTGGAGAAACTTTGATTTAAACCGGCTCAGCCATCTGCAGTCATCAAACCATCCATAATCTGTAAAGTGAGTGTTGCAAACACAGACATTGGAAACAATGTGTCATTACAGCAAGCCATTGTTTCAGGACAACACTTCAACTTACATTACATTAAATACATTTAGCAGATGCTATTTTCCAGGGTGACTTATGAAGGAGAACTTAAGTGCTTTCATCAAAGTTATGTGAGTAACAGTGCCAGACTTGGATATTAATATTCTCAGACCAGCAAGTGTAAGTGCGACATCAATCAAGCACTAAATGTAAGTAAACTTATATCAACCTTGAACTATAATAAATATCAAATTCATATAGCCTAATCAAGTCTAATTTGTTTTTATGAATTTGCTGCTGTCTGGGGCCATTCAGTGTATCCAGTGCATTCTTTTACCATCAATTGGGATGGCAGGTATGCCATCCACCAAGCTTGAAGGGGCATGCCCCATATCTATACAGCACCGAGACTTAGCCATTTTTCAGGGTTTTCTACAGAACTATGTACTCACAATGACCACGGACTTTCAGCCCTTAAGAACATTAACTTCTGTACTTTCTGACCTCATGTAACCACACATAATTCAGATTCAACTTCACACATCCACACAATAAAGCCCCAAAAAAGGATTATTTTTGTATTTTTCTTTTTTGTATTCATTCTTATTCTTCTTCGTCTTATTTTTTTCTTCTTTTTCCTGCCGATTTCGTCATCAAAAATGCTCCATCCCCATGGATACATAATCTGTCATCATTTGCCTCCTTCAGTGAAAATGATTTGAGAGGCAAATAACATTTTTCTGGTTTGCCAGAAGTGACCTTTATTGATGGAAATCATCAGAAATAAGCGTCTGAAGTCTGCTAAACTTCGAACTTTGATTGGCTTCTAGTGCAACCAAAATTCTCAGCCAGCATTGGGTTGTTTCGCATATTCTGGTTTGATACAGAGTGTGGAAAGCAAGGGGAGGGCTGGCTGTCAGTTCTGGGAATATTCGGGGGGGGGGGGGATTCCCATATCCTTCCAGGCCGTCTGAGAGGCAAACCTGCCCTTACCTTTTCAGGCTGTGATACTCATTGTCCTCTGCCTGCTCAGGCTGAAGTCACACACTAGCCAACATCTTACACACCAGGCTGTTTCCCACAAGGATGTTGGCAGATCAGAGATCCCTGTGGATATACAGGTGCAGCTCAAGAAATTAGAATATCGTTAGCCTTATAGCATAATTGCCTAACTCATTTGTTAAGGTTTTGTATTTTTTAAACATTTTTCAGCAAACGCGTAATAACTTTTATTTATACTGTAATAGTAAGTAAAATATGACTTCGGCAATTATGCTATGAGGCTAACGATATAGTGAAAAAGTTCAATATTTTTTGTCACTCGTCAGAAAGTGAAACTCATATATTATATAGATTCATTACACATAGAGTGAAATATTTCAAGCCTTTATTTCTTGTCATTTTGATGATTATGGCTTACAGCTAATGAAAACCCAAATTCAGTGTCTGGGTGTGTAGGTGTTTCCTGTATGGCAGTGAATGCTGGACCCTGAAGCCCACCCTGCAGAAGTCCCTAGATGGGTGCTACACCAAAATGTTGCGTATGGTACTTGGCATCAACAAGGATGAGCATGTCACCAACACGCACTTGTATGGGGGGGCGCTAAGGGTGAGCGAGAAAATAGCGGTCAGGAGAATGAGGCTGGCAGGTCACTGCCAGAGACACCAAGAGCTGCCAGTCAGCAAACTTGTGCTGTGGGAGCCAACACATGGGCATCGATCACGAGGGCGTCCCACAATAACATACGTGGACGTACTCAGGAAAGATGCGGGAGCAGGAAATACCGGCGAGCTAGCCAGATGCATGGAGGATCGGGATGACTGGAAGCACCGATGGAGGGCCCGTCCGAGGACGACCTAGTAGTACAGGTAGCCAGTGGAGGTCACCATTGCAATGTTCTCGGAGAGGGACAGCCTGTTGTCCATCATCACTACGAGGTTCCTGGCACAGGGCGTTGGGTTCAGTGGAGTGTCCCCTTGGGAAATGGAGAGATTGAGAGGGGGAGAGGTTAGAGCAGGAATGTAGATTAGCTCAGTCTTGCCTGGATTGAGCTTGAGATGGTGGTTGTCCATCCAGCTCTGGATGTCTCTCAGGCAAGCGGAGATGCAGACTGTCGAATGCGGCAGAGAGGTCTAGGAGTATTAGCACAGAGGAGAGGGAGGCTGCCGGAGCTGCATGAAGCATCTCGCTGACGGAGAGGAGTGCGGTCTCTGTTGAGTGGTCAGGTTTAAAGCTGGACTGGTGGGGGTCTAGCAGGTTGTTCTGGGTAAGGAAAGACGACAGTTGGTTAGAAACAGCACGTTCAATGGTTTTGGAAAGAAAAGGAAGAAGAGATACCGGACTGTAGTTTTGGATGTTGGAGGGGTCCAGCGTAGGCTTTTTCAGGATCGGGGTGATGTGGGCTCTCTTGAAGGATGAGGAGAAGCAGACAGAGGTCAAGGAGGAGTTCACCAGGGAGGTCACAAACGGGAGGAGATCTGGAGTGATTGCCTGGAGGAGAGATGAAGGGATAGAGTCGAGGGCACAAGTAGTGGGGCGATGGGAGACTAGAAGATGGGATACATCAGTATCAGAAAGGGGAGAAAAGGTGGAGAAACAGGGGGGTCACACAGAAGGGGTAGAGAGAGGAAGAGAGTGGAAAACAGTGTCCGTGAGGGGAGGGGGAGTGGGGCTGAAGGAGCTGCGGATGTCCGCGATCTTCTAATCGTAGAAATCTGCTAAGTCGTCTGCAGTGAACGAGGAATGAGGAGCAGGAGGGGGTTTGCTGAGGAGGGAGTAGAAGATGGAGAACAATTGACGGGGGTTAGAACTGTATTTGTGAATTTTTGTGTGATAGTAAGTTATTTTGGCAGCGGTGACTGCTGTAGAGAACACTGCTCGGAGAGACTGGTAGGAGGAGAGGTCTGTTGCGTCTCTGGATTTCCTCCACATCCTCTCTGCTGCGCAAAGAATGGCCCTGGAGGTGCGCAGGGCATTGGACATCCATGGGCAGGGAGGAGATGGGCGTGTGGGCCTAGAGACAAGAGGGCAGAGAGAGTTAAGTGATGTGGAAAGAGCTGTGAGCAGAGTCGATGGGGAGTTGAGAAAAGGATTTGAGAGGGGGGAGGGAAGCAGTGACACTGGGAGCAAGAGAGGAGGGGTAGAGGGAGCAGAGGTTACGGCAGACAGAGACAGTGGGGGTGGGGGGAGGGGAGGGATGGTGTGGAACAAGAGGAAGAGAGAATTAAATGAAGTGGAGATCAGAGGTATGCAGAGGGGTAACAGTGAGATCAGAGCAGGGGCTGTTCCTCTGGAAGACCAGGTCTAGGAGGTTGCCAGTCTTGTGGGTGGGGAGGGAGGGTTGGAGGGTGAGGTCAAAGGAGCGGAGAAGTGGTAGAAAAGCTGCAGACTGGGAGGCATCTAGATGGATGTTGATGTCTCCCAGGAGGATCAGCAGGATGCCGTCCTCTGGGAAGGAGCTGAGCAGGGTCTCAAGCTCATCGAGGAAGCACCCCAGGGGACCTGGAGGGTGATAAACGACTATAATGTACAGGCTAATAGGGTGGTAAACACAGTGGTATTCAAAACTAGTAATAGATAGATCAGAGAGGGGGAGAACAGAGAATGACCATGAGGGGGAGAGTAGCAAACCAGTACCACGTCCGCGACCAGACGGCCGCTAGGTGTGAGAGAAAGAGAAGGAGGAGAGGGCAGCGGGAGTTGCTATGTTGTCCAGTGTGATCCAGGTTTCGGTGAGGGCGAGAAACTGGAGAAACAGGAAGGAGGCATAGCCGGAGATGAAGTCTGCTTTCCGTGTGGCACTGGCAGTTCCAGAGCCCCCCTGCGACGGGGAGTTTTCGCAGGGAGTCAGTGAGGGGTAGCGGAGGTTGGAAGGGTTGCATCGCCGTGGAGGGCCACGATGTTGGAAGCGGGTTTTGAATGGAAAAGAGCAGACAGGGATAGGGAGAACACACATAAACTGGGAGGGAGCGACACTAGTGTCGCTCTTCCAGAAGTCTTTTGAAATGCACACAGCTGATTGCAATTGGCTAACAGCTGTGTGAGACACTTCGCAAGCACGGATAAATAATTATTATCAATTAAAAGCGCAATACCCTGAAACTAGCAGCCTATCCAATCTAACAATCTAACAAACAGCCAATCGCAGAACAAACACAAACTAGCAATGCAATTAGTACCATCAGTGTTCAACAAGGTCTAATTAAAATCACGCAAACAGCGGCTAGTACGCTTAAAAACGACACTACCTTTCGCGGGACAGTTAAAACTGCTCTTGCTACACAGAAAGGAAGATATGTGAGCTGCTATCATGATTCAAGATAAGCTAGGCCTATTTTAAAGAGTAAGTACACCCACTGTCTCAGTCTGTCTCCACCTACTAAACAATTTAGAAAAATACTTTGTGGGTTGAGCGAGGGAGAGGGTGGGGGCGGAGGAGCTGTGTCCATCATCATTTGCATAATTTAATGTACAATGTAAAAATTATTTTGTATAACTCGGATTAAACCGTCAAACTAGACGTTGCAGATCAAATATTTAGGCCATGCAACTGCATGGCCTATTACCTCAAATATTTTCAGAAACGTATTTTAGTGGACTATTTAGGTGGAATAAGAGAGTTTATGAACAGGACGCCACGTTGTTCCGGTTTAAAAATGTGGCGCCGAAATAAAAGGAACGTAGTGGGTCTAACCAATCAGGTGCCGGCTTTTTCCGTTGTGGGCGACAACAATTATCCATATGACGTAGAGGTACCTCTAAAGGGGTACTCTGACATCACGATTGGGGCGGGGGCAGTGTGGGGACCAGAAAGAGAATTTCAACCGTTAGAGGGCAGCACAAAGATGCTTTTCTACCAGTTTCTTATGATATACAATATTATTTCTGAATTGTTGAAATAACGGAATGGATTAATAAGTTTCATTATAAGGTAGGCATACAAACATGTTTACAGCAAAAAAAAGTGATCTAGGGTGTACTTACCCTTTAACCACTTTCCCAGATGCCTAGTGGCCATGGCGCCGATGGCAAGATTTTTCTCAACTGAGACATTCGTTGCTCCTGCAGCCATACTATGAGTGGGAAAAATGAACTCTGTGTTGTATCTTTATTAGTATACGATATGTGACAACTCCTAAGTATCACTAAGTATCACTATTCTTCCATAGCAAGTCCAATTAACAAACAACCCCCCACCCAGTCTCGCCTGCAACTATACTTACCCATGCGTGACATAGTGGACAATATAGTCTATGTGTGAGATAATAAAATATAAATATATTTTTTCATCATCTAAAATTAGTATTCCGTCATAGCAACAAGGTAAACCCAACAATAGCCAGATCGTATGCCAAAAAAAAAAGCTGTGAAAATCCCTGCTCACTCAAATGCAAAATAAACATGTGCAATTATTGTGTAATGATATCACATAATTCTACTATCAATATCTGCTACTAAATATGAAATACATAAACAATCATCCCATTAGTTTTACACATAGAGAAGTTCCTTTCAAAATTCAGTGGTCATGGAGTGTCTTCTGTTTGATCTATTGTCTACTGTCAATCTGTTTGACAAATACACACCAGTTTGGAACATTATTACACAACATGGAGCGTCTGCATGAAACACCCCATATACTGTACCTGCAGCTCTGAAGTATTTCACATCATTCTGGTTTTATTCACAACTGTTTAATCTGATAGATGACAGTATATCCTTCTCAACGTGTTTGCAATTTCTTATTGGGTGCTTTGAATGGTGAATTACAGCCCAGCGTAACAGAATTTTAAATTGTATCATTGTAGTATGACGCAAACAGCTACAGAAAACACATTCACTGATGGGAGTTTTTCATCCTCGATATGAAAGTAGTGCTGCTTGTAAAATGTGTAACATTCATTGATGGCTCAGTCATGTTTTATATTTGATGTACTGATTTTCATTGAAGCTAGAACATTTGGCAGCGTTTTCCTGTTGGAGGAATATTATTTTATTGTAATGTTATCATACATAATATAGGCTATAGGCTTATCTTTCTGGGCTATGCTTGTCACTTAGGGCATGGAAAATACTAATACGTTTACTGTGCGCTGATATATAGATGCATGTAAAATTTTCCTTGGAGTCATTATTAATGGGACTACAGAAAAATGTGATCCCAGGGCAAAAAAATACATACTGTAGAGTACAGGGGAAACTGATGTTTTATTGAGGTACATGAGTGAATGATTAGGCTACATATTAAGATGTGTGTAACAGTGTGATATCAATGTTTTCATCTTAAACCATCAGAAGGGGCAAATGTATATGCTTTATAATGGACAAAACAAATTTTATTAATTTTATGACTTGTTTTGGAGTTTTGGACCCATAAATATCTAGCCCCCATACCGATGAAAAAATAGTCATTCCCACTTGCAAATGATGCAAAAGTGAATTTTATGATCCAAAACAGTTGATTTGTAGTTAAATATATCATTATTATTATGATTTAGAGCAGTGCAGAATTTAGCCATTTGGATAGATCTGGAGATCTATTTTGCATGATATATCTTTAGTAGTCCTCAGATTTTGCACACTTGTGGACACAGAGGAATGTATAGATTTACATGTTTCACATATGTAGCTCTCAGTATTTCATTGCAAACTAAGTAATTGTGCTGCTTTATTTTGAGTTAAATTATGAAAATAAACAAATCTAAGTTCATTTTGTAAAGGGTACAACAGTCTTGTTTCATATAAGCCATTTACCAGGTTTCTGTGATGTTCACATCTGGAGCTATAAAGCTTTAAACAGAGAACCCCCCTAAATAGGTGAGAATTTACCAAATTTGCCATCTGTGCAAATCATATTTACTTGGGAGGTTATGAATGGATCTTAGCCCAAGCGAGAGTCAAGGATGGTTGATTGCATAAAAACAATAAGAACTAGCCTGAAAATGTATTTTGGGGGTGCATGTTTCACATTTCTGTGTGAAAGCAACTGTGTGTGCGAGAAAAACAAATATTAAGAAAAAAACATTTTAAAATAATGTTTAAAAATAATAATTATGCAGGTTAGCTACAATTTCAAATATGTATTTGTTCAGTTGTGGTAAGAAGCTTGCTCAGTAGCCATGCAATAAACAAAATGAGAATATAGAACATTCTCTTTACTCTACCAGTGCCCAAAACTTAAGAGAAGTTTTCCAAAAGACATTATCACCATGTATTTGCCCCCATCTTGTGTACAATATGCAGCACTGCATTTCTGTTTGCAATTCAACTCTTTCTGGGTCTTACGCATGAGAAAGCATCACAATTTTTGTTGTAGCATTTACCTGCAGTGAAGTGGCAACATTTTAATCTAAATTACAACATAATATCTTCAACATTTTTAGATTTATTTTCATCAGAAAATGGAAATATAGTCAAGACTTTGACTATAAAAATTATACCATATAGCACAGATTTCTTTATGTATAGTTGTGCTCGAAAGTACTCAAACCCCTTCACTTTTTGCACACTTTATTGTGTTGTAGATTTTAAATGGATAGAATTGCAATTTTTGACCAACAATCTACACTCAATAATCCATAATGACAAAGTGAAACCATGTTTTTAGAAATTTTTGCAAATGTATAAAAAATGTACATAAGTATTCATACCCTTTGCTTTAATGTGTATTTAAAGTATCATATTTTATATTTGGTCAAATATCCTTCGCATGCTGTTACTTCCTGAAGGACTCTCGATATCTTATTTTCAGGTACTGTTACAAGCGATACTATAACCTCTCTGCATTTTAATGGATCTCTATGGGACTTGGGGGGTGAGACTAAATTCAGCTGTAAATTACACTGTTACAGTATGGAACACATGACTGGCGAAATGGCTGTAAGTCATCAAGGGTCTAAGGCAGGGGTGGGAAACTCCAGGCCTTGCGAGCCGGTGTGTATGCAGGTTTTTGCTGCTGCCAGTTAACAATTATTTCCTTAGCCCAATCGTTTACACAATCTGATATTTTAATCTACATATCCGCGATATGAACAGCAGCTGATGAATGTTCTTGTGCCGGTACGCGTGTATTGTAGCATTTTATCGTTCTGTAATTTACAAGTGAATCGGTGATTGTGTGTATGACTAATTAGCTGATTGAACCATGGTAACTGGTGGCAGTAAAAACATGCATACACACCGGCCCGCGAGGCCTGGAATTGCCCACCCCTGGTCTAAGGTATCAAACAAGCCCCAAATCCATCCACATCTACTCCATATCTGGCAACAAAGTGATGGTTTGGGGCTCATTTGATAGCTCAGACCCTTGATGACTTAGCCATTTCACCAGTCATGTGTTCCATACTGTAACAGCGTAATTTACAGCTGAATCTAGTATAAATAAAATAATTTTGGCCCAATATTACTTAAAAAGAAAAATAATTTCGAGTTGGTTCTGTGGCTGTTCTGAATAGTTCATTATAAACAGTAGAGGGCAATGTTGCATTGCATGACTGAGTCAAAACAGGCACACACAAACAGGATGTACACTGCAGTAAAAACACTATACTATTACCTTTTTGTGTAATTTAGGTTGTTCTACTCTCCAAAATGAGGCCATAATCAATATCAGCTGTAAAAGACTGTATATCTATTGCGTGTTCATTCAGAGCATCTAGAGTTCATCTCTCAACTACATTTTCCTTAATTCAGAGAGAATTTCCATTCTCTTTGGCTTTCAGTTTTCTGGTTGTAACATATTTCCAGAAAGCGTATTCTCTTAATTGCTTCACAGCATTTAAAGTAAAAATGCACCATAACCAAAACTTTGTGGTTAGATTGAATTGGTGAAAATATATGCAACATACACTGCTCAAAAAAGTTAAGGGAACATTTAATCATCACAGTATAACACCAAGTCAATTAAACCAAACCGGTCATGCTGGATGATGTTGCAGGCAGCATAACATTCGCCACGGTGTCTCCATACTCTTTCACGTCTGTCACATGTGCTCAGTGTGAACCTGCTCTCATCGGCCCTCATGCCACCCTCATGGAGTCTGTTTCTGACAGTTTGGTCTGAAACATGCACACGAGTAGCCTGCTGGAGGTCATTTTGTAGGGCTCTGGCAGTGCTCCTCTTGTTCCTCTTCGGACAAAGGAGCAGATACCGGTCCTGCCGCTGCGTTTTGCCCTTCTACGGCCCTGTCCAGCTCTCCTCGTGTAATGGCCCATCTCCCCGTATCTCCTCCACGCTCTTGAGACTGTGCTGGGAGACACAGCAAACCTTCTTGCGACGGCACGTATGGATGTGCCATCCTGGTGGAGCTGGACTACCTGTGCAACCTGAATGGGCTGCAGATACTGCCTCATGCTACCAGTAGTGACAAGGGCACTAGCAAAATGCAAAACTAGAGAAAAATCAGCCAGGAAGGATAAAGAGAGAAAAATGGTCTGTGGCCACCACCTGCAAAACCATTTACTTTTTGGGGATTGTCTTGCTGTTGCCTCTGTTGTCCATCTGTTGTCACTTTCATTTGCACCAAAGCAGGTGAAATTGATTCACAATCGTTTACGCTTCCTAACTGGACAGATCGATATCCCAGAAGCTTAATTGACTTGGTGTTATACTGTGTTGATTAAGTGTTCCCTTCATTTCTTTGAGCAATGTATTTCACATTCATTGAATGACAACCAATCTCACAATATGGTGAAATTATTGAAAAAAAGCATGACCACTGCTTGAATTTGTTTCTCAACATTGTGGTGGGATTAAGTCTGAGACCTGCGTTAACACACGTTGAAACTATTTACGAGTTACCTCAATATAAGTGAATCAAATGGTATTCATGGCGACACCACTTCAGTGTTTGTAATAAGTTTTGTGCCTCCAAAGTGATTCATGACTGACTGGAAGTTGTGTATGACCCTTGTTTTGACCTGTTATCTTGAAAATGGTGTTGTACATACACCTAACCCGCAATCATAGCACTAAACAGAGCGACAGAGGGCTCAGTGCATCTTTATTACAACTACAATTTTGTCATTAGGGCCAATCACAAGTTAAATTTTTACCCATGTACAGAAAATAAGCATGGTATGGCCCTAACAGACATTAATAGACAAACAAACCATTTTACCATCAGCCTATAATGACCACAAGCTTGGGTTGTCCAACTGACGACAGGCATTTAATTTCTTGTAGACACTGACTTTATGCAACTCAAATTAAGGAAATAATAGTTTTGAACACTTGCATTTATTTATTTTTCACAATCACAATGCATTTATCCACTGGGGATAATTTTGCTGCTTTCAGGGAATGATCTCAATGTGCCCTTTATGCAAAACAAAAATAAAGCTCACTAGGCACTTTTGTACACACAAAAAAAAAAAAAAAAAAAAAAAACCTTTTCCAGCATATCTGACCCTAAAATTGTCAGTGTTCTCCCTTTCATTTGCAGGGCTTGTTTTGACTCTGGTTTTATTTCAGAGATGATGGGAGGGCACGGTAAGCCCTTGTGTTGGATTGGTGCTCTTGCTGTGTGATCTTGCACCTCCACCACTTCAATAACTAGCCTCCAGAGGGATGTTAAACGTGAGTGGCTCCACAAAAGCAATTAAATGCAGCGTTTAAGAAATAAAGTGCCCTCGAATCAATTCTTTCACTTTCGGCTTTCTAACTTCAAGACAGAGCAAATGACTGCCGCTGTTAAAAATGCTATTAAAACGGGCGTTTGTGAAGAAAATGTAATTAAATTGTGAGCCAGAGTTCAGACATGAAATAATAATACAAGCTATTTTAAAGGTATCATGGAGGTATAATATGCCACATGTATGTTCAACCTTTTGAATAGAACATTTCCTTCATTTTAAAGGGAAAACTCCATAAATCAATATATGTGATCCAGGGCTAACCTCTACTATGCAGCGGTTTGGAGGATATAAAGTGTAAAAAAATCCCAGGTTTAGATAAGTGAGTGGTACGTGATTGATACTAACATCATACATATCTAGTTCCATACACAATCGTGTGCTCTTGCTGGTGGAAGCAGTAAGAATGTCTCACCACACTTTAAATATATACAGTCTTAACCCTCATATTATGCTGAGATTTTATGATGCCTTTTATGTTTAGGGTCAAACTGACCCCAAAAATTTAAACTGACACAAAACTATTGTAATAGAAAGATTTTGACACTTTCTGTTACCTTTTTTGTCCCAATTGACTATAGCCTTTTATCCCTAAATATAAAAAATATTTTTGACTTTTTGAAAACATAGCAATATGTTTATTGTGTGTTTACTATTTAATCCCAACATTCATATAGTGTCAAGATGAAAAATTAAGGTTAACTGGTTTTTAAGAGACATCAAACATTGAATTGGGTCAAATTGACCCGGAACCATACATAATATGAGGGTTAACCTGTGAGAGGGTCTTTAAGAGAGGTGCACTGTATCCAGAGGTAAATTTGCCAGGAGCATTCAATAGACTTCTACGTTCCACTTCTAAATTCAAAAACAAGAGAAAAAATGGTGGCACGCAGGACTTGACACATGGGATTTAAATTTTTGTATTTGCTTGGCAGACTAAATGGGACAAATTAAATTCAAATGAAAGATTATCACTTTATATAGCAGAATATATTTACGTTATGCTCATGGTGGGTAAAAACAGCAATGCTCAACGCAAGATTTAAAACGGCAGACCTTAGGTTCCTATAGTCCCACTCCCTGATCAGTACCCTAAATCATTACAATAAAATACTAATCGTGGCCATGTTCAGTCGTTTTTAATTGTTGCTGAATTCACACAGCTGCTTCATGCCATAAATACAATTGCATTACCCGAAGCAGTACCATGTTCATGATTTAAATTAAAATAAAACCCGTCAACAGGCTTTTCGGTCCCAGCCTGGTGGAGACACACGAAGCCCTTCCCATCCGTTCAAAAAATAGAAACACTAATCTGCGCCTCTTTTCTGTCGCAATGACACATCTGTGCGTCTCGCCTAGCCTTGGAAGTGGTGCGGACGCTTCGAGTTCGTTAGCATCGGCGGCCGCCATCGTTCACCCCCTCCTAGTGATTAGAGCGCCTTCTTTTAGCCTGGAACTCCCTCAACCGAGCGATATGCGGCGCCCGCTGGCACGTGCCCAGGCTCCTCACGGGGGTAGAGACCGTTTCCGCCGTGCTCGTTTCACACATCAAAGCTCGGAGGCAGGATGCACAGATCAACAGTTGCAGAGCAAATTATGGTCAAGAGCCGGCCGTCAAGCTGGCGCTCATAAACAACTGCACCACGGGAGGGGTGCGGGGAGGTGAGGCAAGAAAACACCAGGCCCGTTTCCTTGTAATTTTCAGCTATCAAGATCTGGAAAAGGCAAGCTGGGCAAATATATTTTTAACATTACTAGCATAAACACTGCAAAGATACCTATCCATTTATTTCATTCATAAACAGTTTGTGTGTATGTGTGTGTGTGTGCGTGTCTGTTTGTGTACATATATTTCTGTTTTCTAGTTTCTGTTGGTAAACTAATATATTATGGGTGAACTGGAGAGACCTTAAGTGTTTAGACCACCAGTCCACAAAATTCTATGACTGTAATGGATCTTTGGTGGCCAAGAGCGAGGTGGTGAACTTAAGGTTTAAACCCTTTCTAAGGGCATGGAAATTTGTCATTTGTGTTTAATATTTTCATATTTTATTTAACGTGGACATTATGTGTACTGAAACCATATGCACTTTTCATTAATGGCATCTCAAATAAAAATTCCCTTGGTCTTTTCCTAGATGTTGAAGAGAGGATATTGCTGGCACCAGTGCTGTAACACACTGAAACCTTACTGCCCCTCCCCAAATGCAAACACACATCTTTAACCATTTTATAATGGCTGCCTTTATCTAACAAAAAAAGGCATGACTCAGGGACAAAATTGGCTTAGTTTTGCCAGGGGTAGGGTGCATTGAAAAAGCCCTGGGTTCTTTGGGTTTCTTCCAGAAATGCAGCATGTGCCCACCGGTTGTTTGTTTGTCAGTAATATGTCTGTGCTTCCAATCAACGCTAGCGCTCCCTTTCCTCTGTGTGGCCTTTGGTATGGAAATAGTCTGATAAGCTGCATAGCTTCTAGCCCAGGATAACAGTGACCCAAGCGAGATACAACTGGTGACCCCAAATTGAGTAGAAAACATAAGGGGGGAAATTTGTTTTTAAAAAAGCTGCCACCGCTGAGGAACACAATAGAAAATAGTAAAAATGGAAGTTGTCCGCTGACAATCAGTTTTGTGAGTGGCTTAAAAACTGTCCAGAAATCATTGGGTGCATTTTGTGGTTCCACAGGGAGAGTCCATTTGAAGGGCTATGAAGAAGGGACATGCCCACTTTAATTTTGTAAATAGGTCAAGACACACTCCCTAATTATGTCACCACAAAGAGGGAAACCATTGTGAACCATTGCATATCCACATTCCTTAGAGTTAGCAGAAAATCTAGAAAATCAGATCATTCAATGGGCACATATTCAGGAACAATTTCCAAACTCTGGCAATCAAATTTTAATGAGAACATATTTAATTATTCCTTGCTATTTTTGGGGGGAAATTATAATCAGAACTAAGTAGCTGTTGGTATAGCTTTATCTTTATGGCTGCTCCATGACTGCCACATCACATTACATTACATTACAGTCATTTAGCAGACGCTTTTATCCAAAGCGACATACAGTAAGTGCAGAAACGTCATCGAAGTAACTACAGAACAGATAAGAAAGCACATTCTTCCCATAAAGTAGCAGCTATCCCTGCCAACAGCTATAAAAGAAGACATTAATGTGGCAAATAATAATTTCCCTTGCTTTCCTGCAAGAGGCCACAGAGTTTAAAATATCCCTTAAGTGCAGGTGGATAAACAGGATCTCTTGGGAGAAAAAAAATCTGTGAGACGCACTACATTGGACCTGTGCTGTTTTTAGAAAAGTGGCCACAAATTACTGCGTCGCATCCCTCATGACGCATTTTTCTGTTTTAGCGGTCGGGTAAAGGCAACGAGAATCTTATTTTGTGACTAGTGGTACCAATAATGGTAAGGTACAAGAAAACCTAAAGGACAGACCCTTTAAAAAATGTTTTTAAAAATTTGGGTTCTCCTAAAGCAACTAATTTTATAGCTGTGCAGAGCATGGGAACATAAATAAATGGGCTTATATGTGATCAAAACATCTATTTTTTAACTTTCTTAACAAGACTGTTATTTGGACACATGCCACTGAGGAAAATTAGCATGCTTTTTGGACTGCAGAAGTTAGGAAGGAGAAAAGAAACCAGCCCCAAGTCCCTGCCTGGCTATCAGCTTGAGACACAGGCCAGGCTGTATCATGTTGGCTGGTCACACATCTGCCTACCTGATCTAAATGACTGACATTTTTAGGGAAAAAGCTTGGTGGGGAAGTGTGTTTTTGCCTGACCGAGGCACACAGTTTGCATTAGTTGATTTCAAGCATATTACGAACACTCTTATTATTAAGCATATTAAGCAGACCTAACTGAAGGGTACAGCCCATTGCCCCACCGAGATGTCAAACCTGCAACCTCTTGGCTCTCTGTTCTTTTCATTTCACCCACCACTCCACACAGCTGCTTATAGGGATACCAATGTGTTGTTCCTACTTGCAGGAGTGGAGTACATGCATCTCACCACTGACCATTATAAAAAAAAAAAAAACCAAACCAGACCAGAGAAAAAAAAGCCACTTGGGATAGGTTTCCTTTCTGAATCCCCCACCCTCCCTCTCTCTCTCTCTCTATATATATATATATTTGTTTTTTTTTTTTTTTATGATGATCTCAGAAACTTCGTCTCTCTCATTTTTTTTTTTTTTTTACTATTATACTTATCAATGTTTCCCTTACACTATGGCACTGTGTGACAATATGTTTAAAGTGCAATGTCAAATTTAGAATGGCACATTGTTTCAATTGTGCATTGGAACATTTATTAATTCCATTCAGTCCATTCCATGGCCATCATGTAACCAATATCAGATAACAATGATTAAAATCATTATTTCAAAAGAAGGAAATATGTTTGGTTTCTTTACATGTAGATCTCAAAGGCTAATACAGTAATAATACAGCCAATAAGTTGGTTTTAGTTAAAATTATATTTCATTAATTTGAAGGGACTTAAAAATCACGAATAACATTTTTCATACTATACATGCACACCTTCAAAAACAGTAGCAAAATTAAAAGGAATATGCATATATTTTCTCTTAAAAAAGCAAGTCCATATTCATTAATGCTGCCTCAAGCACAAAATGACTGTGGTACAGATCCAACTAGTCAGTGAATGTGCGAACATTCTTCCTGAAGTTCCAACAGTTCGGGCCTTTTCCCTTTCCTCTTTCCATTTTCAGACAGTCTTACTGGACCTCATCACAAGCCTGGCACCATTGATTACAGGCCCAACACAGTCTGTGTTATATATAAAATATGAAAACTCAAGCCTTGTGTGTAATTACAAATTTAGCGCCAATACTTTCCGCAAATGAACACACCCTGCCACAATAATAGGGGATAGGACTATTAAAAAAAACGTAGAATGAGGTCATGCAACCACAGCAGTGCTTTGAATCACTCTGGGCTTATGAAAGAGAACTGTGATTGCTGACTTAAACAGGGAGTCTCACTGTAAATGCCTCATATTGTTCAACTGAACCATTATAGCCTGAATTCAACCAACGTTTCTCTGTAATTTTTACTTTCAAATAAATGCACACGTTACTTTTTTCCTTCACAAACACAGCTTCAATCGTCAAAATAGGCTTGCTTAAACTAGAGTGATGGAGAGAAAAGAACTCTCTGATTACTATAAATATCATCTATGGCACTTTAGCTTTTCAACTTCAATCATAAACCTATGGAAGCCCTTCCTATATCAATAGGTTGATATCTGACTATAGTGACACCAGGGATGAGACCAGACCCTTACAAAAAATGCCAAAATATGGTGAGAAACTGAGGGGTACTACTGAGCATTAACCCAAGGAACACCCAACTTAAATCCACCATACCCTACCAGAACAGAACCAATTGTGTTCAGCCCTGTGGACTCCATGTCACAGCTGGCTAATTATATAGCCTAAACTCAAACTAGCAATCTCAATGCTATTGGCCTTTACCGCCTGAGCCACTTGTTAGCCCATGTGTCCGTGTTTCAGTGCGTTCTGGGAAGGTTGTGGAGTACAGCAGTAGCTAAAGTATACAGATAAGATTGTCATCTATTTAAATCCTTTTTTTAAGTCTTAGCTGGTGAATTTCAAGTAGTTTCGTGAAACCTCAGAGGTTAGCAGGCAGCAGAGCAGGAGAGCTTGGCTCAGTTCCGCTTAGTCAGCTTATGCCTCTTCTCCAGAATCATCCCATAACCATGTCAGATCCGAGACCCGACACCATCCCGTTGTGCACAGTTCACCCTCTCATCTTTACCCATGTGGCACATGCAGCACGTGTCTCCCCTCCATGGGTGTGAAATGAAAGACAAATCTCACCAAGCTGCAAGACTTGTAGCAATTGAATGCTTGCATGATGGGAAAAGCTAAATGCACTATTTGCTATATCTGTCAACCGCTGCACGCAAAATATAACATGAAAATAATTCTTAGACCAAACTAAATTCTGAGGACCACAGGCAAACTGAGATTCCCAGTCATAACTGCATACCAAAATAAATATAGACAACAAGACATATTATTTTATTGACATCGCACACACCATTTCTTGATTAAATAGACATAAATAGTTTTCTTTTATGCACACGCAGTTTGTTGGAATCATGCGGTAAAGACTTCAACTTTAAAATGTATTGAAGTGCATGACTTGGAATTGATCAACATTTGCTTTGAACTTTTATGTTTACAAAGTAAAAAAAAAAAAAAAACATAATTTGTGAGTAAGGCTAAGGACAGATGTTTATTGAACCCAGGTCAATGTATTGAAGACTGCACAATTTGCATGTCATGAAAATGATACTCCACTTCGTTCTTTCATCTAGAAATAACATGCAGCTCCTTTTTCATTTAGCTTTTTATTTGCTTTTGCTTTTCTTTATTCTCCAAAAGCAACTGGTTTGTGGTAACCTGACTATTCCAGGTCTCCACAGCCATTTTTCAGTTCTAGAAAGTGACAATTTCAATGTCATATAAAAACATAAAGCCATTCTTCATTTTGTTCTTGAGCATTCTGATGACAATGTTACATTCTCTTTTCCACACTGCCACCTATAGGTCGGCTAGATATTGTGTGACTGCTAAGCGTGAGATGCCATATTACTGCAAATGTAACCTTTGTCCAGACACTCTATCTTGCCTTCGTTTCTATGTAAATTAGGCTTTATTTAAGCGTGGCATATCCATGTATAAACCCAACTTCATTGTTTCCATTGTCTAATCTGTCAGACCATAACATCATAAAACATGACTTAATGGTATGATTTTCATCTATAGCTTTATGGAGCTGTAAAAACATGGACACAGTTGCTATGGCACATAAACTGAAATAGCCTTCTCTGTTCATGTAAAATGTGCTAACTTGCAGACTTTTCTAACTAGAGACTACTGAAGGAATTTGGAGAGGACAAACTTTGGAGAAGAAAATTAAAAACTGAAAAAAAACTTACTGGTGTCATATACTTTAGAACAGTTAGATAAATATATGATCATTTTTAAAAAGTAAAAAAAATTGGGTGCAAAATGAACAAGGTCTGGGATATGGCGGTGATCGGAATGGTGAACTCAAAGGTGATGCTGGGAGAAAAAAGTAGCATCAAGATTGTGAAGAAAAGGTGCCCAGGCTAGAATGTGTTCCATCGTTTAATTTACAGTTGAGGTTAGTGAAATTTTGCAAAGAACCAAACTTTCAAGAGGCTCAATCTGTTTGAGAAATTATACAAGGCACTTGTCTGCCCATCATTTGCTGTGGAACCCAAAGTACTGTTTTAGGATCTGTTGTCATGGCAGTCTATGAGTTCCCACAGCCAATTTCAAGTTAAAACAGGCTGAAGAGACAATGTTAGGATACAAAATGTAGAAAGTGCATACCTTATGATGCCTGGTTTGTCTCATCACATTTAAGTCAGACATGCTTGTTTCGGAAAATCAACTGAACCAAGATAGATAATAGCGGGTGAAAGTATAGCTTGCTCTTTTTGTCAGTGGCACAGCAGGGGGAGGGGGGGGGGTATGTGCCAAGAATATAATCTGTTTAATTTCAATGGTGCAAACCACTTGCGCCCAACCCGTTGACAGGGTATAAATGAGGGAATTTCTTCTTCAACCGCAAAAAATGTAACTCAAAGTAGATGCAGATATAAAATAGAAATGATATTTTAAAAACACCACAATTACTGATATGTTTAATTTGTCTTACAGCTTGATTGTGATCCAAAATGCCTTCCAAGGCTTTACACAGCTGGATTTTTGAAGGGAGAACTGGAATTTTCTGTCAAAAAATTTAAAGGAATGCTGACTTAAATACTCCAAAGTACATGTTTGCAATCGTATTTTAAACTGTTTCTTGCAGTCTCCACTTCTACCCAATTTTACAATAATTTTAGGATATTCAGGTTGTTACTATGAACAGTGCTTGTGGCTGCACATGTGCTTGCGATTCGATAATTGTAACCAACTTTGTACACGCATTTTTGTGCTCTGTAATGTCTGTCTAATAATAAATTGTTAAATAAAATTACTTGAGCTTATCGTGTTCCAGGGGCGTCACCAGAGGTATATGTTTAAAGGGGCTAAGCCTCTACTAGGGGGGTCAGGGGGCATGCACCCCCAGACAATTTTGTTTTAAAAAGCAGTCACAAAATGGTTGTTCCCCATGAGTTTTGAGAGCAGAAATAAGCATAAAATCAATAAATAATTTAGTTGTTGCAAAAACATTTCTTTAAATTGCTTTGATATATAGCAATAGGGTTGGACTGATGTACGATACCCTACCATCGCCTATAAACTAAAATGTATCAGCATTGGCTGACACGTCGTGATGTCAAAGACGATGTGTAGCCTATTCTAGTTTGACAGCTTATACAGCAAATTGCCTCAATGGCAGTGGAATTCATTTAGGCCTGGTCAGTAGATTAAATTTAACCAGCGATTTGTTTTTATTGCAATTAAAAACCAGATTCCATAGCATACATCTAAATGTTCATGTACACTGATTCAATTTTAACTTGTGATCACCCTTCATGAGCAAGGAATCATGTTGCGGGGTGGGGGGAGGGATTCCCTCAGAATTATACTTTCCCGTAAACTTCTCCTTATCATTACAAAAAAAAAATTTTGCACTTTTGTAGCTTTATCTAAACTTCCTAACTTTGAATCAAATAAGTTACCTACGTAGCTAACTGTAAACTATTATCTGTCTGTATTATCCAGGCTATCGCAGTAGCCAACTGTGGACATAATACCAGAGAGGCTAGTTACTCCACGTTGCAGATGCAGCAAGTGGGTTCCGTTTTAAAATGTATTTAGCTGCTATAATAGTAAAAGGCAAGCTTCACAAATTCCATTTAGGCATTTTAGTTAAACAACTATAGTTAGGCTATCTCATATAAACCTAAAACTTGAACCAGTAACTGTAAGGCTATAGGAACTGGAGAGGTGATAGGAGCCAGGGTTTTCAGCGAATAACGTTAATATGGTTCCCATAGGGTATAATTGTCATGGTTATTGGCAACCTCGGTCTCGGTTGTTTCTGCGGTTGTCATTCTTATTGATCTATCAGATTTTTTCCGCCTCTGTTTCGGTGTTTGGATATCGCCTGGCTATTATTCCTCACACCTGTTTTGAGTTTCCTGCCGGTTATAAATAGCTCAGGACTTCTGTCTTCCTGCACTTCGATATTAATTAATTTGCCTTGTGCTAGGGAAGTTTTGCTCCCGTTCTTTTGTTTCACCCCTTTCTGGTGCGGTTAGTTCCGCTTTTGTGGCGTATCTTTCGAGATACGCTTTTAGAATTCTTATCGGTCGCATTTGGTTCTCCGAACCTTACACCAACCCACACAATAATGAAGAAACTCCTGCCTTTTTCTACCAAACTAAGGTGCTTACAGACATATTTTCAACCCAGGTATACCCATAATACATACAATATAAGAATAAGCATCAAAGCATGATTTATACCTTTATACACCCTCCAGGTTGTTATTACATTTTTACCATATACACCATAATTACCATAATTACCTTTTATTGCCAAAAACTATTTCAAAAGGAGGCGAGAGAGCTAGTTTAAAAAGAAAGGGTTTAGAAAGAAAGGGTTTAAAAAAAAAACCTTTCTTTTTAAACTAGCTCTCTAACTAATTTCCTTTACCTCTTTACCGGCTCGAATGTTAAGTGGAATAACATGGAAGCAACGAGAGAGGCAGGAAGCGGGGTATAAATAGTGAGCGGAAATAAATGACAGGTCAACTCACTAATGATGAGGCGAAAGCAAAACCCGTAGTGGAACACAGGAAAATCCGATAGATTACCGGTAAACGACAAAAAAGTATAACGTGAACGTGGAGATAAGGGAAGGAAGGCAAGATCCATGACACATTCATCACAATTAATTACTTCTTTGTATCACTTCCAGGTTCTTTAAATTACTTACCACAAAATACATCACCATATTTCACCTTCCTTAGATCCCTTTATACCGCATTACCGCTTCATACCATTTCCACCTTTTATTTACCACCTCCCACTATACCATAGTACCCATCTTTCTATACCATTTCCAGCAATTGATACCACTGCGAAGCAACCACACCTACAATTTCTTTAGGAATTGTTAATCTAGTTTATGTTGTTATCAAGCTCAAGTAGCCTACTAGTGCTTGTTACAGCAGCATTGGAACGTTTATACTACAACCCAGTCTCTGTAGCGGTCATTTGAATTGAGCGGTCACGCGGCTCAGTTCACGCACCATACTGCACTCTAACCAATGGCTGCACTAGATGAATCCTCAGGGTCCTAGCGCCAGACTTTTCCGTGTGCGTTATGATTCTGGAGTGTCGATGGCACATTTTGTCAAATCAATCTGAAAAAAAAAATAAAGATTAAAACGAGTGGCTTAAAAAATATTTAGTGAGCCCTAGGCCCTCCATGCATCAATGCCTTTCACAATAACATGAGTGCAGTTACACTCACGGAATAAGCTGCGATACAGTAAAATACAATTATGCCAGCTGCCTGGTTTTATCATCTAGTTACTAGTTACTAGAGTTTCTAATTGTCTAGGGGTTCTCCTTTTAATTAAGCATGGAGGATTGAATAAAGAAAATCAAACAACCTCATCATACTTTTTTTCTCCTTTTCATCCTTTCATGTTTAACAGGGTGGCTCCTAAATTTTGGGGTGTGTCTCTAAAAAATAAAAATCTTTTCCCCCATTATTTTTAGTGAACCAAGTTACTGCACTTAATAGACAGCTTTCACTACATAAAACTATACAAAGCAGCACATTTATAAGTAACATTTATAAGAGGTTTATGAGCTATGGCAGAATTTGAGTGTTATTAGAAAGTACAGTAATTCTATCATCAGTAATCAGGAATGTCTCTGCTACGTCCTGGATTTTCTTTTGTTTATTGAATAAAACAAAAGACAGACATTTGTTTTAAGTTATGTTTAATGCAGCCACTTATATTTATTTCTGAAAATAGTAAACTACCACATGGATGCTTTTGTTATCCGCAGAGAATGGTACAGTTAGTTTGAGTGAGTAATTTTTCCTAACATGTTACTAGTGGCTTTTGAGAAAGTTCACAAGAGCAGGTTACTGCAGGTACCTACAGCGCTTCAAATCTTTGTTTGGAGTTTCATTCTTTAATCCCCCAAGGAGCTTAGTTTCATTTCACAATATCCATACAGCAAAAATGCTGCTGTACATTTAACACCCTATGGTGTTTATATGAGATTGTGGTTAGATTTGTTAGATTTAGATCTGTTAGCTATTTTTGCTGTGCATATGGGATATGCACACCATAACACCAGACTATGGTCACCTCACGCCTGGACTACTGGAACTCCCTGCTCGCAAGCTTACCAGCCTGCGCCATCCTGCCTCTTCAACTCATCCAGAACGCAGCTGCCCGGCTTGTGTTCAACCTCCCGAAATTTTCACATGTCACCCCCCTGTTGAGGTCACTCCACTGGCTGCCTGTTGCAGCCAGGATCAGGTTCAAAGTTCTGACCCTGGCCTACACTGCAGCCAATAGGACAGGCCCTGTCTACCTGCAGGACTTGATCCAGAACTATGTTCCTGCTCGACCACTTTGCTCATCTACTGCAGGGCGACTTGCACTTCCCCCCTTCCGTGTCAATGGCACCCGGTCGTCCCGACTGCGGAGCTTTTCCACCCTAGCTCCCCAGTGGTGGAACAAACTTCCCATTCTCCTACGTTCCATGCCAACCCTGCCTGCTTTCCGTCGTGGCCTGAAAACACACCTTTTCAGACTCCACCTGGACTAATACTTATCTAGGACCTCATGGTATGTGTTCTTGTTGAACTGTGTATCCAAATTTATAATATTTAGAATAGAATTGTAGTAGAGCTGATGTACCCAGTTCACTGTGAACTGCATTCAGTGTTCATTACTAGGGATAGCTGCTACTTGTAATGATATGTCTATAGCACGGCTATATATATATCATCGACCTGTAGAGGTCGCTATATGTCCTGAGGGTTATCGGACCTACAGGTATTAGAACGACACGAGAGAGAGTTGTACATGCTCGGAAGAAGTATGAATAAACGTCTAGCACCGCTAGCTTAAACAGTTGAATGACAAAGTCTAATTTCTTAATAATAAGAAACATTACATGGTACCAGGACACGGGTATTTTTTGTCAAGCGCCAGAAGTGACACAACATGGATGCTATAAAACCACCAGGCTCGTTGAGTTTGACGGGAAATGTGGATGCTAACTGGAGGATTTTCAAGCAGCAATTTCAGTTGTATATTGCAGCTGTCGGAGTGGAAAGATGGCATGATGAAAGGAAGATAGCCATGCTGCTCACCATTGCTGGCACCGAAGCGATAGAAGTCTTCAACACTTTTGTGTTTGCTCAGGTAGAGGACAAAGATAAATTTGAAGAGGTCTTAAAGAAATTTGATGAGCACTGCATGTCGAATAAAAATGAAACCTATGAACGGTATGTGTTTCGCATGCGTGTGCAGCATCAAGGGAGTCATTTGATAGTTTCCTCACAGACCTCAAGATAAAAGCTAAATCATGCAATTTTTGTGAACTTAGAGACTCTTTAATTCGTGACCAGATAGTATTTGGAATTAATGACAAAAAGATTAGGGAAAAGCTATTGAGGAAAATGGAACTTACATTGGTAACAGCAGTACAGATATGCCAGGCTAGTGAACTAGCAAAGCAGCATGTAAAGACATTTGATGAAAACGCACATGGAGCAGCCAGTCACGAGGCAGTGGATGCCATTTCAGTAAGAGGAAAGCACCCTGCCAGGTTCAAATACAAGGACAATGATGTGTTCAGTTGCAAGCGGTGTGGTGAGGAGCATAAATCAAGGCAGTGTCCTGCTTACGGAAAAACATGTTCAAAGTGCAAGGGACAACACCATTATGCGAAAATGTGTTTCTCCAAGGATAAAAAGAAAGGACACAAGGTACACACAGTTGATGACACAGGTGACAGCGATGACCTCAGTGATGACCCCAGTGATTCATTCCACATCAATGTGGTATCCAGGGAGGAAGAAGGAAATGTGCAGCTCACAGAGATTGCAGGCACTGGTCGAACTGTGAGTACAGAGAATACGAGCAAATGGATTGCACCACTTGTGGTCAATGGGACACTGGTTCCATTTCAGCTAGACACAGGGCCAAAGGCCAATTTAATTAATATAAATGATGTCAAAGCACTAAGTGTGAAACCTAAGATGATCAGAAACACAGTCCCACTTAGAGCATATAATAGACTGCCCATAGAAACGAAAGGAGCGTGTAGACTGAAAGTGACTGCAAAAGGAAAGTAGCACAAGGTGCTGTTTGTGGTGGTTCCTAATGGACAATCACTCTTAGGAGACAAAGCATGTGAGGACCTGGGATTGGTCAAAAGGATTTATCAGATCAACAGTGAAAATGTAACACTGGACAGACAATGCAAAGGGGAAAGTGACATTGTTAATAGTTTCCCATGATATCTTTAAAGGACATGGAACACTACCGTTCACCTACAAAATCCAACTGAAAAGTGATGCCAGGCCTGTGGTGCACGCCCCAAGGAGAGTGCCAGCGCCACTTCGTGCCAGCCTGAAGAAGGAGCTGGACAGGATGACACGGTTGGGGGTCATTGAACGGGTTGAACAGCCGACGGACTGGGTTAACTCCATCACCTGTGTGAAGAAAGCGAATGGTGAGTTAAGAGTCTGCCTGGATCCAAAGGATCTGAATGAAAACATAAAAAGAGATCATTATCAGATCCCGAAGAGGGAAGAGATCACCAGTGAGATGGCGGGTGCAAAGTTTTTCAGTAAACTCGATGCTTCACAGGGGTTTTGGCAGCTAAAGATCGATGCTGAAAGCAGCAAGTACTGCACCTTTAATACACCCTTTGGGAGATACTGTTTTCGCAGGCTCCCGTTCGGCATCATTTCAGCACCTGAGATCTTCCACAGAGCGATGGAGACAATAATAGAGGGTTTAGAAGGCACAAGAGTGTACATAGATGACATTGTGGTATGGGGAAGCACACGCCAGCAACATGACGAGAGACTCATGAAACTCTTACAGAGAATCCAAGAGAGTGGGCTGAAGCTCAACAAAGACAAATGCCAGTTTGGCGTCGGAGAGATTATATTTTTGGGCGACAAGCTATCAAGAGAGGGCGTGGAGCCAGATGGCTCTAAAGTGCAAGCCATACAGGAGATGCCTAGACCCACTGATAAGAAGGGAGTACTGCGAGCCATGGGGATGATCAACTTCCTGGGCAAGTTCATTCCAAATCTGTCCTCCAAGACAGCATGCCTCAGAGAGCTGTTGCGACACAACACAGTGTTTGAATGGATTAAGAAACACGACATGGAATGGGAACAACTGAAGAGGACTCTGTCTACTGAGCCAGTCCTTACATTCTTTGATTCATCCAGAAGGACAAAGATCTCCACTGATGCCTCAAAAGATGGCTTGGGTGCGGTGCTACTGCAGGCCATAGGAGATGAATGGCAGCCAGTGGCATATACCTCAAGATCCATGACAGAGACAGAAACAATATGCTCAAATTGAGAAGGAGTCCCTGGGGCTAGTGTATGGGTGTGGAAAGTTTCACGGTTATGTCTATAGTCTACCTACCTTTATAGCAGAAACTGATCACAAACCACTGATTTCGGTCATAAAAAAGAACCTGAATGACATGTCTCCCAGAATTCAGCGCATGATGATGAAGCTTCAGAGGTATGACTTTGAGCTGATATACACGCCAGGGAAATACATTGTGCTTGCTGATGCTTTGTCTAGGGCACCTCTTCCCAGAGCAATGGCACAGGTCACCCACATGCCATGATGTTGAAGTGCATGTTGACATGGTGACATCTTCTCTTCCTGTGTCTGACATCATGTTGCAGAGAATCGTGCAGGAAACAGAAGGATGCAACGCTGCAGAAAGTGATGACCAATCTCCAAGAGGGCTGGTGCAAGGGTAGCTGCTCACAGTTCTATCCTGTCAGAGCTGATCTGAGTGTGGTTAATGGCCTAGTGCTCAGACAGAACAGGATGGTGATTCCGCTGTCCATGC
Source organism: Ilyophis sp. 1 JC-2022 (assembly GCA_022702515.1). Taxonomy (NCBI): domain Eukaryota; kingdom Metazoa; phylum Chordata; class Actinopteri; order Anguilliformes; family Synaphobranchidae; genus Ilyophis; species Ilyophis sp. 1 JC-2022. The sequence goes on along the minus strand of CM040406.1, from coordinate 19,146,939 downwards.
GGCAACATATGCTTCGTCGCATCCATGAGGGGCACCTTGGTGTGGAGAAATGTAAGAGGAGAGCGAGAGAGGCAGTGTACTGGCCAGGGATCAATATGGACATTGAGGAGATGATTGGAAAATGTGACACTTGCCTCAGACATCACTACAAACAAACAAAAGAACCAATGCTGATTGCAGACATGCCAACCGAACCATGGCAAAAGGTGGGAACTGATTTATTCCATCTGAATGACAAAGACTATCTTGTGGTGATCGATTAATACTCAAACTATCCAGAAGTAGTACAGCTTGCTAGCACATCAGCTAATTGTGTTATCACACACACTAAAAGCTTCTTCGCTAGGCATGGGATCCCACAATCTGTGGTTAGTGACAATGGACCACAGTACAGCTGCAGAGAATTCAGGCAGTTCGCAGAGCAGTATGGGTTTCAGCACAACACCTCCAGTCCTCTGTACCCACAGGCAAATGGCAAAGCTGAGAAGGGGGTCCAAATTGTTAAGAGGCTTTTGAAAAAGTCAAGGGACAGTGGAACTGATCCTCATCTAGCTCTATTGAGCTACCGTGCTGCACCATTGGCATGCGGGGCCTCTCCTGCGGAGCTCCTCATGGGCCGCAAGCTGCGTACCACACTGCCACACATTCCATCTGGAAAGGACAACAAAGGAGTGATTAAGAAACAGCAACAGCTCAAACTAAAACAGAAAGAGAATTATGACAAAACAGCCAGGAGACTGGAAGCTCTTTTGGAAAAAGATGCAGTGAGAATTGAGGATCACGATACCTGGAACAGAAAGGCGACTGTCCTTGAGGAAGTGAGTCCCAGATCATTCACTGTCAAATGTGAAGATGGACAAGTGCTCAGGAGGAACCGTAGGAGTTTGCTTAGGACTCAAGAGAACTTTCAGGAACAAGGTCCTGAGTTCAGTGTAAGTCCTGACCAACACACTGATGATTATCCTCCACCAACCACAAAGACTGACACACCAGCTGTGAGAAGGTCAGCTAGACCTAGGAGACCACCAGACAGACTGATAGAGGAAGTATAACCCTAAAGAGGAATGTATTTTAAACAGTTAAAAAAAAAAAAATATTAAAAATTTTTTTTAAAAAGAATAACAAAGAAGAATGATATTGAATTTGTGTTAGACAAATGTTTTATATTGAAAGTTGTCTTTGTGTTAGAATAACAGTTAGGAAAGGAGATGTAATGATATGTCTATAGCACGGCTATATATATATATCATCGACCTGTAGAGGTCGCTATATGTCCTGAGGGTTATCGGACCTACAGGTATTAGAACGACACGAGAGAGAGTTGTACATGCTCGGAAGAAGTATGAATAAACGTCTAGCACCGCTAGCTTAAACAGTTGAATGACGAAGTCTCATTTCTTAATAATAAGAAACATTACACTACTGTATGGGAAGAATGTGCTTTCCTATCCATTCTGTAGTTACTTCGATGACCTTTCTGTATGCACTTACTGTATGTCGCTTTGGATAAAAACGTCTGCTAAATGACTGTAATGTAATGTAATGTAATAACTAAGGAAAGCGCATGTGAACCAGGCCGTACAGCAAGCCACTAGTGCCCAACTGACCAATAGAGTGTCTATCACACAACAAGACAAGAAGTAGCCTACCCTGCCCATTGAAGGTCTCCCTCCTTTGGCAAGGCCATGGATAATTATGTGCCACCCCCAGGATTACAGGCCACAGTCAGCACTGGCACCTGCAGGATTTGAGCCACACTAGATTGCATCTTGACACTGGAAGCTAGCTCTTTATATATGGATCTGCTATCTTAATCATCTTGAATGATCCATCTCACATCATGAGAAAATATTTGATTAATTACCCTGATTAATTGATGATTAAATGGATTTGTGCAGCATTGTAAAATCAAAAGTTATAAAATGCAAATGCATGCAATTTTATAGTTATTCAACACACAAATATGAAAACATAGCCTACAGCATACATTTATTTCACTCTTGCATTTCTTTCAAGTTATGACGTGTGAATTATAGGTTCTTTTCACATTAAAGAATGTTCTTTTATTGCCAAGGAAAATACATTTAACAATAACTGTTCCGTTTTACTTGTAGGCTACTTAAGTGAAATAGTGAAAGTCAGCACATGGTGCAGTAGTTTGGCTACTCGCTACCACCATAGGTAACGTTAGGCAGTACGCAAACAAATATCCCATTTGTCAGGCAGAAAAAATAGTTTTAACGCGGGCGTCTGCTTGCTTCTGTTCATATCTCCCTTAGGCTATAGGCTACTTACTGATCTTGCACTGCAGCCACACAGAAGTGACATGAAACAAATGTTTCGGGTTGATTACATCGCCTCCATTCATTTTCAATGGGGGACCATTCTTCGCTTTCGGCAAGGCGTGTTGGGATTGCTCGCGATGCGAGGCAAGCAGGCGAAACTACCGGCAATTAAACATCCGGCCTGTAAATCGTCACCTATTATATTATAATGTATATATACAGTTTTTTATATTATAAAATTTCCCTATCTGTCATGGACGACCTGTTAGGGTGCGGTGTAGGGATTTCCATTGGAATAGCCTACCATCGATATAATCTATAATTTAGGCTAATAAACACGGTGTTTTAAAAATAAATAGAATCAACAAGGGACAGACTGAGGGCGATTTTATCTAATTTAATTCTGTGTGGCTTCAACCCCCGTCTCGTGCCAGTAAGGTTTTACTCATGCGCTCTGCATAAGCTTAATATAAACTGGCTAAGGTCACAGTGTTTGTTCTTCCAATGGTAGCCAATAATGACGCCGCACAGACTACCACCAACCTACAGTAGGCCTATATAGGCTAGACCGTTTATTAACACCTATTTTCACTGTAACAGACCTATTTCATTGTCTATCATATCTGCATGTTCAACCGACTGATAGCCTTGCGGGTTTTTATATAAACGTTCTGATAAGTAGCCTAGGTTATGCATTCTACATTCTTTATTGAAGGGAAAAGAGCGAACCCCAAAGCGATGGCAGCACATTCTGACCGACAAACATAGAATACATTAATGGGCCAAAACATTATGTCTGCAATATTTAGGTTGTTTACTAGGTCGAAGTACTTCTAATTTGTATCTGTATTTATTTAATCATTCCCCCTTTCTCTATGGTAAATTATGTTTCTTGGTATAAATGTCCGTAAATTGTACAGAAACCTGTAGCAGCAGCGAAGATTTTAAAACCTGTACATTTTCCAACACGTATAAACAGATCCTTCCTGGAGTGTAATTATTCGTCAACTGTTTAAAACATGAATTGAAATGATGTGTTGTTCTATAAATCTAATTCTGTTATTTGACATTTAAAGTTTGAATGACCACATTCTCTTGAGATGGTCAGATGAAAAAGTTACACAGGGCCAAGTTACATAAAATTATTTTAAAAGATTGGGTAGCATTGCTTTGGAATAGAGCTAGTTTAATTTGTGTGCGCTATGATAGGCAATAGTGTTAGTTGTAACTTGGCCACATTTTATATCAATACTTTTAAAGGCAGGCCTAGTTTTTGCAAGTTGGAACGCCTTACAGACAGTGTTTTGTAGGATATGAATAATGAGGCTTTTTTTTTTAAACGTTGAAAACGTTTTTTTCATCATTATTTACGTATGTGGTGTTAATAAATGTAAAACGTTTAAAATATGTGTGTAATTCCAATTTTTAGGAAGTTATAAGTGATAAATCCAATGAACTTTACAATAACTTTAAAGCTAAATATCTCAGAACTGTAGAAATGGCAGATAGAACCCTAAGATTCTCAGGTCTCGATATTTCAGTACAATGGGGGAAATAAGTATTGGACACGTCAACAATTTTATTATCAAACATATTTCCAATGTAGCTATTCACATGAGATTTTGACCAGACATTGGTATTAACTCAAGAAAACTATGAGGGATCTCTGTCAGAAACAGAGATGGGAATATTAGAGATCCAAGTGCAAGTAGTTGGGCAGTCTTAAAGTGTTCGTAAGAACACCACTAGTAACGGATAATAATCCGTAGAGGAGAAAACTAGAAATGAAAAAACAATAAACCTCGCACTATAAACGAGGAGCTCGCTAAACGAGCAAAACAAAGGAATAAGCAATAACGCTTATCTAACTCCGTTTGTGGAGCGAACGAACAAAGGAAACCAAAACTATAAGACCCCTTTAACTGGAGTCAGCGCAGTTAGAGCGCTAGTCGGTAGAAACGGTGAAAAAGGAAATAAGCAGACACGCTTATCTTACTCCCGTTATTGGAGTGAAAACTAAAGGAAACAGAGAACTCAACAACCCTAACTTTTCCTGGGTAAGAGCACTCGTAAGTCAGAGTATATACTGAAAGAAACGAGAAAGCCTCTGCTCAGCAATGAGAGCTAAAAGAAACTTTCTTTCTTTCTAAAAACCCTACTTTCTAAACCCTTTCGTTTTTAAACTAGCTTTGTAACTAATTTCTTATACCTTTTTACCGGCTCGAATGTTAAGTGGAATAACATAGAAGCGACGAGAGAGGCCGGAAGCGGGGTATAAGTAGTGAGCGGAAATACCTACCAGGTGAACTCACTAATGACAAGGTGAAAGCAAAACCCGTGACGGAACACAGGAAAATCCGATAGACTACCGGTAAACGATAAAAACGAATAAGGCGACGTAGAGATAAGGGAAGAAAGGTCAGATCCATGACAGGACCCCCCCTCTAAGGAACGGCACCGGACGTTTCCACAACCTTATCTCTGCGGAAGTCGGTGATTAACTGCGGGTCCAGGATGTTTCTCGATGGAACCCAGCAACGTTCCTCCGGACCATAACCCTCCCAGTCAACAAGAAACTGCCACCCTCTACCTACACGTCTCTCGGCCACAATGCAGCGAACGGTATAAGCCGGACCCCCTTCTATGAGTCGAGGAGGCGGAGGTGGTCTCTCAACCGGGGCGAGGGGGCTTACGAGTACCGGTTTCAGACGGGAGACGTGAAACGTGGGGTGGATGCGCATTGAGCGCGGCAGTTGCAATCGAAATGTGACTGGGTTGATTCTTTTAATAATTTTGAAGGGGCCCACAAAACGAGGAGCGAGTTTGCGGGACTCGACCCGCAACGGAAGGTCCCGAGTAGTAAGCCAAACCCGTTGTCCCACTCTATAGGATGGTGCAGCTCGACGATGCCTATCAGCCGCAACTTTTTGTTTAGCCGAAGCCCGTATAAGAGACGACCGCACTTGTCTCCAAACCGACCGACACCGCCGAACGAAAGATCCTACAGAGGGTACCTCCACCTCCTTCTCAAGCTCAGGAAAAAGAGGTGGTTGGTAACCCAGCTGAGCCTCGAAGGGGGAGAGGCCGGTGGAGGCGTTACGCAGCGTGTTATGAGCGTACTCCGCCCAGGCGAGGTGACGGCTCCAGGAGGTAGGCTTGGATGCGGCAAGGCAGCGAAGAGTATTCTCTAGAGTCTGATTAGTACGCTCTGTCTGGCCATTAGTCTCCAGGTGAAACCCGGAAGATAAACTAACCGAAGCCCCCAGCAGAGAGCAAAACGCCCGCCAAAACTTGGCGGCGAACTGAGGACCGCGATCGGACACCACATCCGACGGAAGGCCATGCGGACGAAACACATGGTCAATCATAAGTTGCGCTGTCTCAGGTGCCGAGGGCAGCTTGGACAGCGCAATAAAATGGGCCGCTTTGGAAAAACGGTCGACCACCACTAAAATGGTAGTATTGCCTGACGATAACGGCAACCCCGTGATGAAGTCCAGGGAAATATGACTCCAGGGAAGGGTGGGAATAGGTAGAGGGCAAAGAAAGCCCGAGGGGGGAAGGTGAGAGGCCTTGCTGCGAGCGCAAACCGGACAAGCCGCGACAAATGAGCGTACGTCTCTCTCCAGACTAGGCCACCAGAAACGCCGGGATAAAAAGTCCCTAGTTCGATGAACCCCAGGATGCCCGGTGAGTTGGGAGGCGTGGCCCCATTGGAGGACCCGCGACCTAAGACGAGGAGGCACGAAAAGACAGTTAGCCGGTGCCCCACCTGGACCTGGGTCTGAGCGCAAGGCTCTCTGCACCGCTGCCTCAACCTCCCAAATAACCGGGGCAACAATGAGGTCAGTGGCGATAATAGGCTCAGGAACTGAGTCTGTCTCAGAACGGTCGTAAATCCGCGAGAGAGCGTCAGGTTTGACGTTTTTAGACCCGGGAAGATACGTGATAATAAAATTGAACCTTAGAAAGAACAGCGCCCACCTAGCTTGCCGTGAATTACGCCTCTTAGCCAGCTGAACGTATTCCAGATTCTTATGGTCAGTCCAGACAGTGAATGGATGTTCCGCTCCTTCAAGCCAATGGCGCCATTCCTCCAAAGCCAACTTGACCGCAAGCAATTCTCGATCCCCTACGTCATAATTCCTCTCTGCCGATGTTAGGGCGCGAGAGAAATAAGCGCAGGGGTGCATCTTGTGGTCAAGTGGCGAACATTGGGAAAGAATGGCTCCGGCGCCTAGCTCGGAGGCGTCTACCTCTACCACAAAGGGAAGGGAGGGGTTGGGTAGTGAGCGGAAATACCTACCAGGTGAACTCACTAATGACAAGGTGAAAGCAAAACCCGTGACGGAACACAGGAAAATCCGATAGACTACCGGTAAACGATAAAAACGAATAAGGCGACGTAGAGATAAGGGAAGAAAGGTCAGATCCATGACAGAAAACTACACAGCTAAAGAAATTGGAACGTTCCAATTCTTTAAAAAAGTTATGTGCAATAAAGTGAAATGACACAGGAAAAAAGTATTGAACACGCTAAATTAAATGTATTTAATACTTGGTAGAAAAGCCATATTTTTTACATTTGGTTGCATATCCTTTGCATGCCATGACTTTATGATGTCTGTGACCCAACAACATCAAAAGGCTCTTGATATCTTATTTGCTGGTACTCTTACAAGCGATACTATAACAGCTCTGCATTTGAATGGCTCTCTATGGGAATTGGGGGGTGAGACAAGATTTAGCTGTAAATTACACTGGAACAGTATAGAACACATGGTTGGCTAAGTGGCTCTAAATCATCAAGGGTCTGATGTATTAAACAAGCCTTTAACCATCACTCTGCTGCCAGAAATACAGTAGATATGGATGGATAACTTGAAGGGTTTCTTCTCCTGACTTATTTTTCCATAGAGTTCAATAGGAAAATCTGTCAGGAGAAACAACCCTTAAAGTGATCCTTCCATATCTACTGTATTTCTGGCAGCAGAGTGATGGTTAAAGGCTTGTTTAATACATCAGACCCTTGATGACTTAGAGCCACTTAGCCAACCATGTGTTCTATTCTGTTCCAGTGTAATTTACAGCTAAATCTTGTCTCACCCCCCAATTCCCATAGAGATCCATTCAAATGCAGAGCTGTTATAGTATCGCTTGTAAGAGTACCAGCAAATAAGATATCAAGAGCCTTTTGATGTTGTTGGGTCACAGACATCATAAAGTCATGGCATGCAAAGGATATGCAACCAAATATAAAAAATATGGCTTTTCTACCAAGTATTAAATACATTTAATTTAGCGTGTTCAATACTTTTTTCCTGTGTCATTTCACTTTATTGCACATAACTTTTTTAAAGAATTGGAACGTTACAATTTCTTTAGCTGTGTAGTTTTATTGAGTTAATACCAATGTCTGGTCAAAATCTCATGTGAATAGCTACATTGGAAATATGTTTGATAATAAAATTGTTGATGTGTCCAATACTTATTTCCCCCATTGTATGTTTCCATGGTTGAATAATAAATTTTAAAAATTACCACCTTCAGATCATATTTATCTCCCTTGTACCTGAAGGTATAGATTCAAACAGACTTTACTGAAAGTGCTAATTTTTATAGAAGGATGAGGAGTTACTGAAGGGGGAAACAATCACATTTTTACAACGATCTACCGTATAAGATTCTTTTGTAGAATATTTGATCATGAGCAGAAACCATTAATTATATCTAGATTTGTTATTTTTCCCTAAAAAATCAATTAAATTGTGAGTGAGTCTTGGTATTGTCAGCTGTTATGCATAAATACCTCTGCAGAAAAATAAAATAATCTTGTTTATTAAAATAAACAAAATTAGATTGTCTTGATGATTAAATGGTATAGGCAGTGGAAGAATTCAACCCTTTTTGCATTCTTGTTAGCAGGGACAGGTGGTGACAGGTTCAAAAGTTGACTGTGTAAGTGGAAATATTTAAAAACTCTGGCACCCCCTTCTGCACCACTTGGAGCATTGTGCACTCTTCTGATTGGTTGTGACTTGTCCCCTCCTCATATTGAGAAAGCCCCAGCTTTAATTGTGCCATACTTTAACTCAGGGTGAACCACTTTCCTCCTCTTTCTCCTCCCCCACTAGCTTCAAGTGAAAAACAGAATTGCATTGCCAAACTTGAAGTTCTCCCAAAAGGAAAAACATGTGTGTTTAGCTCCTTATGTAGACAGCCTCAAGCATATGGCAGTTTTACAATGCTAACAAGCTCCAGGCCCATATTTCAGCTGGATAATATAAGTACCTATAGATGGTAAATTGTGTAAGGCTGCCATATAGTCAAAATAAGACCAGACAGTTCTACAAAAAACTGTCACTTAAAAGCAAGTGTGCACATGTCTAAAGGCCCTTCGGTGTATGCGTAAATATGTGTGTCCAGTCATGTTTGTAAAGCATTATAAAAGTGCACTGAGGAAAAACACAATTAAATTCGCAGCATAACTTTTGGGGGGATTTCTTTAGACTTTGAGTGGAAAGAAAGAGAGTTTCACATGAGGTAAACAGGTTGCTGGGTCCATAAACAAGATTAAGAGTAATACCAGGTGCAGACTGAATTTGTTCTGATTATTTTGCATTTAACTGCTGAGCACCTATTTTAAAACTCAGCCCACTATGTAAGCAGCTGTAATTTCAAGAAAATTACTGGGTTGGCAGAGAGAGAGAGAGGGAATTCTAAGACACACCTTTTAGTCAGACCTTTCATTTGAGATAAGCTCACTTTTACTCTTACTTTCTTAAACAGCAAACTCCTATCTCCCTATAGGCATTTTCTTAAAGACACGTTTTGATAAGTATTATGGCTAATAAAACTTTTTTTAAAGTACATAGTGTACTGTAACGGTTTAAAATAAGTAACTTTTTAAAAAAATTTGGCCTTTTGAAACTCACAACCAAATATTATTTGGAACAATAAGCTAATGCTACGCCAACTAGGACTAGAATCTAAAACACAACCGGGATGAAAAACATTCAGAAAAATAAACAAAATAAATTATATATTAGTATGACACTTGTTTGTATTACAATCATTTACTTGCATCTAGGCTGGTGTTAATCTCAGTTTATTATATGCACTAAGCAAGTTGTGAGTATGTTTCTCATATGTCAACACATTTTATGTAAATGGAAGATGAATCCCATAGCCTGAGATTTTGAGAAGTGCGCTTGTCTGTGTTTGACGAGCTCTTGACTCAACCTCCATTCAGCCCCATTGAGAAACATTGAGTGATTCTGTAAGACCAGGAGTGGACACCTACAGGAAGTTCACAACAGGCGGAGCAAGTTTTGGAGGAGGGATGCAGGGAAACTGCTGTTACAGAATGGTGGAAGTACCATAGACTTTGATGGGTAGTTGTTGTTAAATAAGGGTAGTTATGAGTTAAATAAGATTTTCAAGAGGAAAAGCACCCATGGCTGATGGGTGGTGTAGTCTGGAGTTTATACATTTCAAGCTATCTATCTCACCTCCCATTACACTTTATGTATAAAGGTTTGCCACATCTCTCCCTTTTGAAATCCGTCCCAGGTTAAACGGAGGTTGATTTACTTAATGAGGCGCTCTCTGAAACCCAAATTCTGAAATTCTTTGCTCAAAACTCCATTCGTACAATTAAACACTGCAGAAAATAGCACCAACTTAAATGTGTTACTCAAGATTAGATGAAAGAGTTGAAGACAGAAAATCCATCGTCCGACTCACAAACAAATGTCAAGATAAAAAACATCATTCAAACCCCAAGTTCTGAAACAAAGACCCCATATAAATGACAATCATGAACGACCCCAAATAGGAATAGCATCACAAAGGGCGTCTGAAGTGTGAGCTCAAAAACAGAAGTCCTGAAATCTGCAGCTTGGTGTGATGCAACACCTCATTAAGAATGGGGAGCGATTAAACTGACCGCGATAGTTAAAGATAAAATCCTTTAATTCACATTATTACTCTCGCTAAATGTTGTATGGTATGGCTGTGATGATGTGAGATAATACCCTTCTTTCTTTCATGTTGCAGCCTTTAATGGCCAAGGGCTGGAAAGTGTTTTTCCACGTCTAGAATTTAACTTGCATGCCATGTAACTTTTTTTTTGTTTTTCTTTCTGAAAAGACCTCAAAGTCACCTTTATTTAAAGTGACAGAACAACTGAGATCTCTCATCTGAATTTAGAGGCAAATTGAAAATAGTCAGTGGTGTCCACCTATGGTAATAACCCACCGTTTCATTTGACCACACAGAGCTGAAAGAAGCAGCCAAGGTGCTTGGAATATCACGCTCACGAGTCTGTAAACACACCAAAATGTGAACTCTCTGGGTCTTTAAAATCACTTCCCAGGTTTAGGAGTTTAAGTATTTTAGTTCACTTGTCTCAGAGCCTCAGGATGGAATTAGATCTTCAGGTTTGCTTAGCGGTACATGAGTACATACAGGCTATTGGATGACTGCTGCTCTCACAAGAGAAAAACATTTACAGACATAACTTTATTAAATGTGGCGATTAATTTTTTTCACATTTATAAAGCTGCAGAGATGGACTTAATTAGTCAGGCTGAAGGACTGAAAGAGTTTGTTTCACGTGGTGACACTTCCAATCGAACATTGGTCGGATCTGCTTGGGCCTGGTGTGAAGGTGGAAAGACTTACTGGCCAAGGAGCTAAACCACACTTGTTTTGGAGACAGAGCATATCATAAAGTGGTTATAAATCTCCTGGCGCATGAAAAAAAAAAGGTTGGCACGCACCTGGTTGAGCCGTCTCATGGCTGCAAGTGTGAGCGTGATGTGGTCCTGCAGCAGTGAAATACATTGGTTTGACCTTGTTCCAGGCCATCTTTAGTGGTGGTCCATTGGTAAGCAATCTGTCACACACTGATATCCTCATAAGCTTTTATGGCTAGGTATGGCCGACTGCTCCGTTTCCTCCAGTCATTTGCATCCTCAGGATTTGATGCATTTAACTTTGCCAGGGTAGGATCAACGCACTTTTCCTCGGTTTAAGGGTGTATTCACCAATTTACTTATATATTGCATCCTATACAACAACAACAATGCCGTATAAATGCATATATAGTACATAACATAGTAAAAACCTAGAGCAGTTAGCATTGGGTGTAAATTGGAATAAATTAGGGGCTTTTATATGTATTTTTCTTTTTTTGGAAAAGAGAATAGGCTCTGAGTAGTTTGTACACCTTTGCTGACACTTCAGAATTAGGTAGGTACTGTAATTACTGTAGCCCAAGTGGCAAAATAACCTGGAAAAATACTATTGGCAGGGTACTAGGACAAACCTCATTGTCTGTCTTCAAATGGGGCTTGTGACAGAACCATTTGGAGTTTTGTTCTAGGAAAATAGAAAATAGAAAGCCACTGAAGTCATGTTCTAATGATGATGTTGAGAGGAAGAGAAAGCCTCTCTTGTCGATCTCCCAGGATTAACAAGTCCCTGACAGTAGTCATTAAGTACAGTTTCAGTGCTAGCAGAAATTACAGTGTGTCTGACTCATAACCCCCTTCTCTCAATTTGTGGTCAGCTGGCTTGTCTGTGGAAAAAAAGACATGTTTGTGTTTAGAGAGCATGGCTCAATGTCCTTGACCTCAGGGCGATACAGGTTTTTTGCGTGGAGCCCGTAGTCATCATTATAAGTCTGCATTTCAATACATGTTAGAGGCAGCGTTCACATCTATGGAGTGGGAAAACTGTTTTTGAAGTGGCATCAGAGTAATGTAGTGGTTAAGGAATTAGCCTCGGAACTAAGAGTTGCAGGTTCAGTTTTCAGATGAAGCCCTGTGGATGTACCCTAACACCATGGTACCTCACCTGATTGCTTCACATACCTAACGCCATGGTACCTCACCTGATTGCTTCAGATAGAACCAGACATATAAAAGTGTGAAATTATAATTGCCATGGATAACAGAATAATTTGAGATAATGCGTCATCGTAACAGCATTGTTACTCAGTCTACATGAGCATCTGCATGTCTTTTAGTATAATTCTGAACACCGCTGATGTGATGTGCTTGCAAAAATCTAAGCTCCCAAAAGTACCTCTCTGTAATTTTACAATTTTATATTATCATACTCAGAAAAGTTTTAATTAAAAACTTTTTTTAATTAATGTATAATTCTCAACTAATTACGCTAAATAATATGGAGAATCATGTGATCTGTGATCATCTTCAAAAACCCTTCTTTCTTCAGAGGTTTTTCCTTTCCATCTGCTAACTCCATCCTAAACATGCATGAATATTCCAGATTATATTATATTGCTGTCCACACTACAATTAGACAGTAAAATAAATGCAGTTTATAATACAGAATATGCACAACAAAACCATATAGTCACCGGGCATCATCAACAAGCAACCATATTCCGGTAAAAATATAATAAGGCCAGTAGTCAATTAATTTAAAGTTCACAGGTATACATTCAATCTTATATATTTGTCAGTTGTTAAATGAGAATGCTGACTGCATTTACAATACACCATATAAACACCTGAAATGGTTGTTTTGACTTTTCATATTATGTTGACATTTTATGACACCTTTTATGTTTGGGGTCAAATTGACTACAAATTGACTACATATATCACCATAGGTGCCAACTCGGCATAAACATTGCAAAAAATAAAAATGAAGCCATACACACAGTCAAGTTGCAAATTATATCAATTGAAACAATATTGTTGCTGGCACTGGTGTCAGCCAAACAATTGAGCAACCTTCTCATTGGATTATCGATGCAATAAGAATAGTTTACAAACATAATGGTCTCCCCTAGCCTTCTGGCTCACTCAACTAGAGGGCTTGCTGCTTGTTTGGAGGACATTAGCTCAGTGGTTTCATGGAACTTGCCTTTTATCTTCGTCTGCACTCAGTTCAATACGAACGATTCTGATGGTTTGCAATGTTTATATGGTGTCCACGTGCCCTTAATTGGCCTCCCTGCACGCTACACTTGTGCTACAAGACAATTCACGATTACTGGGTTCCCTTATATGCCAGTCTGGTAACTGCTGGCTGGAAATTGAGTCTCACTGTCCCCAGCTTTTTGCCTGTGATTGTAACCTGAACTTGTCCTTTAAACGAGGGCATTGTTCTACACCATATATCTATACTATATCTAAGTCTGTCTACAGTAATAGGAGGATGCGGTAGTTTGGTTTTGGTTGCGACGCACATGTTAAAACCCAAATTTTGGCCATCAATATCTCCGTCGTTTAAGCACCAATTACCGAGCCAGCAGTTCAATTATCAAAAAAAATGTCCAACTCGTATGTATTTCAAGGCGTATTTCAAAATGACTCCTGAGGAGAAAGCTGTCAGTTATATGATCATAGGCCCTTTTCACATTTCTGGGTTGCCACTTCCGCTGATTTCAGTAACCAGGTAATTACATCTCCGGTGTCATCAAAACAAATGGCGCAGTCAATCTACGATAAATATTGTTATGTCCCTCAGTGACTAGCACATCACATAATTAGCTACTTACCGAATGCTAAATATGGCCAATTTCCCTGATAATTTAAGTTATTTGATGTGCACACCACTCAACAATAACATTAATACGTTTTCACCGGTGAATACGCTAATGGTTCGTGGGAACATTCTCCCCTGCACTCGAAAAATGTCTTGAGCTTTCATAATCTGTAGCTATGTCTTAATGCTACTTTCGGAGTAAAGATATAATGTTAGTTTATAAGTTTTTAAACGTAAGATGACAAACTAGCACTGGAGTTCCGCATCGTTTGAAAGCTAACGTTAGCCAGCTTGTCACAAAATCCGCTGCTTTCGTGGGTGCAAGCTACAAAATCCTGTGTAGTTAGGTAGAAAACTGAGAACCAGCCCACATAAATCGACTAAAAATTGACTGCTTGAACTGGAAGATCAGCGAACCGGATTAGTTGTTACCTGATTTATCCGTCACTTCCTGTTAACATATTGCAGTGTGAAAAGGGCCTATTGACATTGGTTGAAAACCTAGATAACGTTATCGCTCAGATTTCTGCGCGGCCACCATGTTAAGGCGATCAAGATAAGCGTATTTTGGTAGTGTATTGACAGATGCAGAATTCCCCTGATACATTATGTTATAACTTGCTTAATTCTGAACTCATTTTCATTAGTTTAATTTGAATTGTTATAAATGCAAGTCATATCTGCATAACACAGGTTACCTTATTTTCAGATTTCCCAAAACAGCTAATGTTAGCCTATTTGTAAAAATGCACTTTTAACTATTCTAGCCTACAGGAGTTGTCAAAATGTCCTTTTTTGTGTTTTTTTACAGTTGTAAATTAATTTGCAATTTCAGAGAAATATGAATAGGCTGCTATACTCGGGACGTTAATGATTACCACTTTGGTCTTCCATAGCTAGGCAGTTGGCAGCCTAATCTTGTATTCTAAATCATGTAGGCTAAATTCATTAATCAGCATTATCTAATGTTAGCTATCTGTCATCAATGGCCAGCAGTAGCCTAGTTACTGCTGCTCCTAAAACCATTTACATACATTCCTGTAAGAGAGGGAAAGAGAAAGAGGTGTGTGTGTGTGTGTGTGTGTGTGTGTGTGTGTGTGGCAGTTGTGACAGCAGAAAGGGAAAAAACAGAAAGTACTGACACAAGAAGTACGTACTAGGACCTACCATGCTTTTGGAATAAACAAATTGCAGAGATGCCTTGTCATTTGGTTATTGTTACCCTACCTTTAAAACACACACACACACACACACACGCGCACACACACACACGCCGAGAGACAGATACACACACACACAGTCTCCATGAATCAGGTTTTGCCTCCAACCTCTGGAATCCAGACTTTTTGTTACCAAGATCCGCAACCGCCTGTGTGCCAAATTCGATTAAATGTCAGGGCATGGATTGGGTAACGGGTTAACCGGTAGAGCACTGATTGCGTGCGATTTAAAAGAACCGGCATACTGTTGATGAGCCAGGCGGTGTAATGTTATGATGACGACGATCTTGCAGCAATTACGGCTGGGTCGGCTTTTTGAGCCATGTTTGCGCCGGTTCTTGTTCGATTAAATAATAGTAATAATAATAATAAATCAAATATATAGAGCGCATTTCTTACATGTGCTGTACACAAAAAATAAATAAAGAAATAATTTTAAAATGTTCAAAAAACATTTTTTTTAGCATAAGTCCAACATGAATGTTGAAATCCCCTAGCACTAATGTAACAGGGCACGTGCTGCAGAGCAGAGTAAAAACCTCAGATAATTAATCCAAAAAGGCAGGATTGGGTTTGGGGGGGCGATAGATCAAGATCACCATTACTGAGATATGGCCTGCTAATTTAAAAGCCAAACATTCAAAGGATGTGGTGGCTGGCACTTGCATAGTTTTAACAAAATAAACAGACTTGTAAATAACAGCTAATCCGCCACCTCTGCCAGATGTACGTGGGCAGTCTAGGAGGGCATAGCCAGGAGGGGTGCATTGGTTTAGGGCTAAGTACTCATTTGGCTGATGCCAGGTCTCTGTGAGGCAAAGTAAATCCAGGTCTTTGTCAGTGATACTTTCACTCAAAAGAAGAGCTTTGTTGTTGACAGATCTGGTGTTGAAAAGGCCACATTTGACGAGCTTCGGTGAGGAAGAAAGTCCACTTTGATAGGCTGAGGTGGTCTCAATACATAATTTAGGAGGATATAGTGGGCGGAGGAGGTGTGGTCTTGTACCGCGTTGTTTCATCTTTCGCACATGACTTCACCTGTTACGCCGTTTTGTGGTTATTACAGAAATGTCCGTCTGATGGGTAGTAATATATGCACATCGTGTGCCCCTGTGTTTATATTTGTTTCTATAATTCTGGTAGAGAATCCCTGCCGCGTGACATCGTTTAATAACTCTCCCTGTGAGCAAGTTTGCTACGAGCGCTGACTGATATAAATACACAAGCTGGTCCAACGTGTAGACCAGCATGGTAAAAAAAAAGAAGAAGTAAAATAAGAAATAAAAAATTTAATAATAAAACAATTTTCAGAGCAAATATATATCAGCGTGTGTGTCGGAAGAGCGAGGGTCCGGGGAAATTAGCCAGCAAGGCAAATTAAAAGAATAGAGCCAAAAAATAAATAAATAAAACTAAGATGATCCAATAAAATGTCACTGGGAATGTCAAAGAAAAAAAGAGCAATAGAAAAAGCACAATAAAAAAGCCGTTTAAGACACAAACAAACAAAGATTAGATTAGGACTACATGTTCCTGTATATATATATTTCAATGTTCCAGTGAAGGACACTGAAAAAATAATCACGCACGATAAAAGCAGTTATCTTCTTTACGCTTATCTTCTTAGCTGGAAGCGGCAGAAACAGCAGTCCAGCCAGCGTTCTCCCAGTAAGAAAGCCCCTCCTTCATCAGTCTTCGCCGGGGAGCGTCACCAATGTGGGCGTAATGGCGCACAGGTTAACTAAATGGAACCTACTCATTTCAGTACTGATTGCACCCACAGTCCAGACAGTAGCTCCTAGAACCAATTGAAAGATGTGAAACTACAGGATGACAGCCCTTGCCGGCAGCTAATGGGAGGGCGTGGTACTGAGTCTCCCTGGCCAAAATAAAGTCGAATGAGCAAGCTTTCAGGCAGTATGCATTTGTCGCGATACAAGTATGCTTCTAAAAGCTGACAGGAAACTCAACTATCGATAATACAAGTAGTTGTTTGCTTTAAAATGTCCTCAAACCTAGGTGACATCACAGACATAAGTCTAGTGTAATCAACATTATTAGACAATCATGTGTTTAACGAGTGTTTCCTCGTTGCCTAGCTAACGTTAGCTAACTGCTAGCCTGGTGGCTAACATTATCTACTTAGCAGGTTACCATGAACAGATAGTACCAGGGTGGGTGGCTGTGCTTTGCAGACATCCCGTTGTCATGCTTGCCGGCTAGCTAGGTAGTAAAACTAGGTCCGTGTATGAGGAGGGAAGGGAGGTTTTTATTTTACATGCTTCTATTTAACTCCTAAAGTATCTATTTATTCTCTAATGAATCAAAGCAATGATGTGTAACGGTAGTTGTAGCATCATAGCGAGGTAGGATATTTGGTTCCTGAAACATGTTTAATGTTATCAGATTTTGTAAGTAATAATAAAAAAGGTGTCTAGCCTACTAAACCAAAAGAAGGCCTACATCTGGTAGGCTAACGTTACTGTAGGCCTACATAGTAGAAACAGAAATCATGTTCCAATATAGAAACAAGAATATACTATATAATATACTATATAGTATATTATTGTTTGTATATCGGATCATAATTTTTTTTGGCATGTAGAAACGGTGCATTTTATTATCTGTGACTGTGGCAAGATGACGGTTGTTAACCCTCTATGGGACTTCGTCATTTATAAATGACACTAAGAAAAACACAAACTTAACCAATGACATTATCCCAACAATGTGTCACATGACATCCCCTCTAACCAATAAAATCTAAATTTATTTAATGTTTGATCTATAAAATGAATTAGTAGATTTCTTAAAATATATTCATAGATAATTATGCTGTTTTATTGCGCTGCAGTAGTGGTGGAAATTACGAATCACTTTACTGATTCAAATCGTTTAGTTCAGTTCAGTACAAAGATTCTAGTCACTGACTATGTGATTCACTGATGGGGTCAGTTGTGCACACACAAATATTCCAACAGCACGTTCAGTTCACTATACTCGTAGTTCAGTATCATTCGTAGGTATTGTGCAAAATGATTCCAGTCATAAGCACTGTAAGTAAAAATATAAACTCTTTATATAAACCTCATATAAAGTTTTTGCATTTTTTCCGTGTAATTATGTAGTTTTCTGGATTAGGCTAGCCTACTATATGGCGAGCGTTTTAAATATGGATTAGCTACGGAACTATGACGTTCATACAGAAACATTTTTTTGTCAGTATTTGTGTGAGATTGAAACATGTAGCCAATGGCACAGTTATTTATAGAATTTATTTTTACATTAACGCAACAACGCGATGTTAACCAGGCGATATTTTGCGTTAGAACTGTATTGTAATGTGTTCCTGTAGCCTACTGCGTGAATACGAACCTGCGGTGAACATTTTGTTGGTAGCGACTAGACTAATGTTAGGCTACCAGACCATGTTGGGTGACATTCATCTCTTTTTAAGTACAAGTGAAATAGTGAACAATTAATACTGTTCAATTTCTTAGCATTTGCTAGAAAACTATGTTCTTTAATGTGAAAATAACATTCTTGTATGAGAAAAAGTATACATGTGCACACATTTTTAGTTGAAAATTAAATTAGACTTTGGTACCTGGCGGGGGATCGAACCACTGACCTCACGCATGGAAAAGCAATTTAACAGAAATCAGTAGACCAAATAAGACTTTTGTCTTTCGGTACCAGAAATTATACAAGGATTAGGTGAGAATCAAACCAACAATCTGCTAGAGCAGCACTGTAACCACTAAGCTACAGACACTTTCACAGTTTATGTAGTAGGTAGACTGCCTCTGAAGCATGTAAATGCGATGAGGCAATTTTAAACAGAGCTTCTGATAGGCGGATTAAAGGCTGTTGTCCAATGGGGAGAATTATTCTTTGAGGACGGAGGCAGGAAAAATGGGAAGAAGAGGAAGGAGAAAAACCGACAAAATAAAGTTTGGGGCTTTATTGTGTGGATGTGTGAAGTTGTATCTGAATGTTGTGTGGTTACATGAGGTCAGAACGTACAGAAGTTCATGTTTTTAAGGGCTGATAGTCTGTGGTCATTGTGGTTACTTCTGTTGGAAACCCTGAAAAGTGCCAAACTCTCAGTGCTGTATAGGTATGGGGCATGCTCCACCAAGCCGTAACTTGGCGGATGGCATACCTGCCATCCCAATCTAAAAAGAAATGGGAGACTTTTGATTTCATCTGTTTGATAATGACCCGTTTAGCAAACTTTTGAAAAAAACAACTCCATTGACCTCCAGTCATTCAATGAGCGCCTGTTGTCTGTCTAATAAGTTCCAAGTGCGGATGTTCCAGCCCCGAAGTTGGACCTCTTGCCCTACCTACCCTCTTTGCCTCGATGTTGTACAAGTACGCAGCTGCGCATGTCTGTTGAGCGTATGAATTATACTTCCTGGTTCGGATGTGCTCCCCATTAGTTTCTAGTTGCATCGCTGTCTTTATTTTTTTAAATTTCGTTTTCCTTGCATTGTCCATTCATACGTTTACAATTCTGTGCAAATGCCATCCTGATGCCACAGAGTGAATGTAGGAATTGTGTTATATGAATCAGACCTGGAATGGATAGTGCAATAAAATGTTTGCATATTGTTGCATATGTTTGCCTGGGGGGGGAAAAAATTAAGAAATCAGTGCCTGTGTTGTGTTTATGAAACACTCAGTGGAAATTCGTAAATGTCCTTGCTACATATTGTTGCACTGATTGTATTGCGTTCTGTCCCGTCTATATTGCTTGCTCCTTCCGCATATATTGCTAACTGCACTTGATTATTTGCAGTATTAGATTACTACATTCTGTTACCATCCGTTCTGCCTTTAGTTTAAACCAGGGCCGGCCAGCAAAGGATAGGCTCCCCCTCTCTAGCCAGGTTCTTTCTGAGATTTCTTCCCATCAGGGAGTTTTTTCTTGCCACTGTTTGAGTGTTTTTGTTCCCACCGAGGAGGTTTTACCTCATTTGCTGTTTGAGGGTTTCAGGCCTGGTTTTTGACCAATTGCTGTGCAATCCAGTTTTTTTGACAGTTCTCTGTGAAAGGCACTATACAAAATGAATTGAAAATAAATAAATCAAATAAATAATGATAGTAATAATACAATTAATTTACTAAATAATTAAATAATGAATAATAATAAATGCATTTATAGAAGGTTAAAATGGTCATCTTTGCTTAAAATAATTGGTATCAACTCCATTTACGTGTTCAGCTCTCGACTATCAAAGGCATTATTGCAGGCATTCAATTTCACCTTTGCTACGCAACTCCGCATGAGCCCTGTTCATGACCGATACCGGCAATTTTATGTTTAAAAAAAAAAAAACTGACTGTGACACTGCCCACTTCTCCAGAGTAGGTACAGCTATCATGGCAGCTCCTAAAGTTCCAATGGCACACTCAGTTATGGGTGTTGGTCATCCACTGTTTTTAAACACTACACTAGGCTCATTACCAATCAAGCTGAAAAAGATGATTAACATCTAATATGCTTGTAATGTTGCTGCTAATGTTTGCTTTTATGCATTGCTAATACCTACAGCTGTTACTATTGGGGGAATATATATAATATATATATATGTATATACATATACATATACATACAGTGCCCTCCACAATTATTGGCACCCTTGGTAAAGATGAGTAAAAAGGGTTATAAAACATTAACTGTTTGGCGAATTAGCTTAATCTCCCAAAATCCAACCTTTAATTGAAGTAAATTTATTCTCGTCAAGAAATAATTATTTTTAACAAAACCAGGTGTGTCACAATTATTGGCACCCCTAGAAATTAAAAATATTATGTCCTTTTTCAATCCCTGTCATCTGGTGGCTTGTTCAGTGGTTATCTGGGATATCAATTTGGACTTCCTGATCTTCAGGAATCAGCAGGTACTCTGCTGTACACATAGTTTTTGTATCACTTAAGGTTAGAATGGCCAGTGTCTGATCCAGGATCACAGCAGTGTTCTCTCTCCGTGCTGGAGGGATATTGATATAGTCTTCCTGATCTTTCAGGACACAGTAGGTGCTCTGCTGTACACATACACTGCTCAAAGAAATTAAGGGAACACTTAATCAACACAGTATAACACTAAGTCAATTAAACTTCTGGGATATCGATCTGTCCAGATAGGAGCATAAACAATTGTGAATCAATTTCACCTGCTTTGGTGCAAATTAAAGTGACAACAGATGGACAGGAGAGGCAACAGCAAGACAACCCCCAAAAAGTAAATGGTTTTGCAGGTGGTGGCCACAGACCATTTCTCTCTCCTTATCCTTCCTGACTGATCTTACTCTAGTTTTGCATTTTGCTAGTGCCCTTTGCTAGTGCCCTGACCTTGCGGTACCTGCAGCCCATTCAGGTTGCACAGGTAGTCCAGCTCCTCCAGAATGGCACATCCATACGTGCCGTCGCAAGAAGGTTTGCTGAAGGTCGCAAGAAGTTTTTTTCTCCCAGCACTGAGCAGATGAGAGCAGGTTCACACTGAGCATATGTGAGTCTGGAGATGCCATGGTGAATGTTATGCTACCTGCAACATCATCCAGCATGACCGATTTGGTTTAATTGACTTGGTGTTATACTGTGATGATTAAGTGTAGTGGTTTGACTCTTGGATGTTCTGCTGTTTTGGGGGTTGAGTGCTTGGATGATTTGCTGTGTTTGGGGTTTTGGTGTATATTTCCTGTTTAGTAGGGGAGATGTGTCATGCTCCCTGTTTGATAGGTAGTGCATGCTGGTGCGAGCACTAGAAGTACATAGAGCAGATCCATTCAGCGCCAAACCAAAATATGATATATTAATTCATATATTAAATACGTGCGTTATCTTGACAGAAATGAGTGTCGCGAACAAAGTGCGCAGAGCAAGTTCTGTCAAATAACTCTTGCTGTGCCCTACCAATGGTCGGACAAACCAAAATATTATATATTTATTCATATATTAAATATGTGAGTTATCTTGACAAAAAGATAGTTGAGCATTCATCTGCTATTTTAACCAAAAAAAGCCACCCAGATTTAATTAAATTATGCACAAAATGCACTACGATCAAGCAATGATCGTAAAATGAATGAATGTAAAAGCATTTTTAGTGATTATTGGAAGGTCAATTCAAGTGTAAAAATTCACCAGAAACAAGGATTTGTTTTCACAAAAAGAAATTTCCCGACCCCCCTAGCAGGAGCAGGGTTCCCCCAATAAAACCTGGCCATTTCCACCACTGGTAAAAATATATAATGATATGATGTAATAATATGCTTTTTAAAATGAAACTGAAGAAGACTGTACAGTTCTAAATGTTAGTTTTGTAAATACATTACTTGGATCATTGAAACATTGTGTGGCCACATTATTTATTCCTGCACTTGCCGTTTTTATCCTGCACCTGTGCAAATATGAAAGTGTTTTTTATTTTCCTTTAAAAATCTGTTCTGTAGTTACTTCGATGACGTTTCTGTATGCACTTATTGTATGGCGCTTTGGATAAAAGCGTCTGCTAAATGACTGTAATGTAATGACCTGTAAAAATTTGTTTGAAATATGCTTGCTACATTACATTACATTACATTACATTGCTGTCATTTAGCAGACACTTATTTAGTGCGACTTACACAACTTTAGCATATGTCTGGTCAAATAGTCCCTGGGGGCATAGGACTACTATCTCCCCTTTATGTTGCAGAACACTGTATTTGAAAACCTCTGCCAACAGACTATGTTGATCTAAGCAATAAGATGTATGTTTGCGCCTTCATATGTATCATGGTTTCAAACTTTTACAAAGATTGATTGTCTATTAAAAATGGTCACATCCAAATAACGTTTTGCTTAAAAAGTATTTAAAAATATTCTCCCTTTTTTTGTTCCATGTGTAGTCTCCTGTGGGTCACTGACTACACCTGGTACAACAGGAACTAGCATTTATTGGTGAAGAGGATCATCTGTATGGGGTTGTTTTCATGCTAAAACTATTTAAAAAATTTAGGTGAGATGGTGTGTGGATTGTAGTGGGACTGCCATAGTCGGGAGCCAACTGTTTAACCCATGTTTGAGTCCCCCCGATGTGGTCAGGGGCTCACTTTCCGTACTGTGGTCCCATCTCTGTGGCTGAGAATGAAGACATATAGGGGGAGGTGGACTGCCCACTCTCCTTTAAAAAAGAAAAAAAAAGGATTTACAACACATACGTTGTGATTCACATGCCAAAATAACTATAGGTCATGATTGTCAAGTATTTTAGAAAAGTTACAAGTCTAAGAAATTACAAGGGTTTTGGCATTGAAAAACTCTGAGCTCTGTTACGAGGGGAGGAAAAGCCCTCACTAGCACAAATACAGCTATTGCAAGGACAGACTGATATTTTGGAGTTTTGGGCCAAGGATATTTGAGCCAAGGTTGGTATTTTCCTCACTGCTTTTAGTACTTGCTGAAATGGGGCACTGGCTGGAATGGTGCTGGGCTGGTCATTTGAGGATGTTGATTGGTCTGAATGCATGGTTCAGTGGTATTTCAACAGATTTAACGATTGAAAACTTTGGCACCAGAAACCTGATCTTAGTGTTGAGCAGCCATTCTCAAGTAAAACCAGTAAACCAGTACCATGCTGCTACAAATATAACTGAGCTTTCAGAAACCTGCAATTTCAAAAGACAGGTCAGGAAAATTCCGGTTTTCTTTTTCTTTTTTAAATATTGGCGCTCAATGTGAGGCTGTGCATATTCAATTCCCACTCTAATTTGGAATGTCCAACTATTTGCGACCGCAGCCAGAGTCATGTGTGAACTCGTGAGAGAGTAGACATCTCCGGTTCTTCTCCAAAACACATGGTGTCACCAGTCTACTTCTTTTCAGACCATAGCCCACAGTTAAGCTCGCATAGAATTGTGTCCGAGGAAAGCCTTTCATATGTGGCTTTGGCATGCAGACCAAGGGTGCCAGATCGACCAGCAGGGGTGGCTGGAGAGTGATGAAATGCGGACCCCAAACTGACTGACCCCTCCCGACCGTGGGAGACGCAATTGCCAATTGTACCTCGCACTATGGAACTACCGGCCACAGTCAGCACTGATATGGTGCGGATTTGATCCAAGACTGTGGGGCTCATTGATGTGTAAGTTTATTAACTTGCTAAGAGTTAGGTAATGTGGTACCTAGCTAACTATTGTACAGATGTTTCCTGCATCACGTCACAAAAACACATTCCATCTGGTGCTGCTCAGATATTCAGCTTACATTTGATTTTATTTACATACTCAAAACAGAAAAAGCATGGACCTTAAAATCAGCTTGTCAATCAATGTACTTTCTTTTGTTGTGGGTGGTTTTTAAATTTAAATTGTGTATTTAGGATAAGTTAATGAAAGCCACATCCATCCATCTATTTCCCAACTGATTGCATACCGATCTGATTGCATTATACTCAATTGCAAGTATGTATAGGTTTTGCACATTAGTACAGATATTGTTCACTCAAAACTGAAAAGAAATAAATCATTTAGAGAATAAAAGAGACTGAGTTTCTTGTACTTACTCCAAAAAATAGACATATAAAGGTCATTATTATCCATTGATCTATTTCCATTGATATTTTTCTGAATGACAAGAAAAAAGGTAGGATGGGTTACACTGTCTCTTTTCCACCACTGGAAGCGGGAATTTCAGAAAGGAAGTGAATGAAATAAGATTAGATAAGGAAATGATTAACAGATATATATTGAAATTATAGGTAATAGTCCTTGGGTGTGTAACGATACTGGAGAATCTATGTATTTATGTAGTTTAAGTAATCAACTATATGAAACACATTTTTGATTGATTGATTAATTGATCTAAATGGTTGCAGGTTCAATGCAGAGGAGGAACGTATTGCTGTACCCATGAGCAGCATAATTGACCTGAACTTCTTCAACAAACATCTAGCTGTGGAAATGTACAGCATGTGCAATGTGAGAAAAGCAAATTCTTCTTTTCCCAAAAATACCGGACAGACAAATTAACATAGAAGGACAACATCCATTAAATGGGAATAGTTTGGGTCAAGCCTATAATTACACACTGGGTGATTACTGAAAAACGTACCCTACTCCCCTCAAAAACAACCCAAAACAAAACAAAGAGTACAAGCTGGACAGTCCCAGCAAACCCTTTTGAAAGAGTCCATCATTACAAGACTATTTTTTATATCGTATTTTTAGATGTACTTTCTACCAAGGAGCACATAAAAACAAAGTCCAAGCGAATACAGACAGAGAAGCGTTTGTGTGAAGCCTTTGAGAAAAGAAAACAAACAAGAACACACCAGAAACAGAGGAAATTCACACCTGTCTAAGTATCTATGCATTACATGTACGCATTGCACTTGTGAGACTATATGCTAAGATGTCCTTATCTGGAGTGCAACACACATAAAGCTTTTTTTAAAACTGTTTAATTTTTTAAAATATAAAGCGGAAACATTCTTCCTTGCTTAAGATTGTGACAGCCAGTTCCGTAAATACAGAGCCAGACTAGACCTTAAGTTAAATATACCCCTGGATGTTGGCTTACCATTAAAATAAGCACATTTACAGTGGTCTCCTTGACTTATTTTTATTCACATTATTTGTCATTACTGCACAGGGCTGTTCCAGCAGTTTCCCAGTTTCAGTTTTCCAACAGCTTAACTGTAAGCCAAAGGTAGAAGCAGCCACTGGAATGTACTAATATTATTTTACATTATTTATTCACTGGGCTGCCATTCTTATCCAGGGGGACTTCACGAACATACTGTATTTTGCATTCATTATTGAGGAAACAATTTTAGTCTAAATTAAGCACCTTGGGTTAAGATAAGGATAGATTAAGGTGTGTACCTCTTGGTTATGTTTTTACTATGTTATGTCTTTGATAGGTGAAGGTGAGCATATGTAGTGTGCCATTGGTTTAGGTTATTTTCAGGTGAGGATGAATTAGGTTATTTACCGCTGGGCTAGATTAGGTTAGGTTAGATTAAAGTAAGGACAGGTTAGGTCATGCAGCTTTGAGTTAAGAAAGGTTTAGGTGTTGGTAGATTAGGTTATGTACTCTACTTTTCATTAGAGTAGATGAAGATGAGTGTATATATATAGATGAGTGTATATACTTACACTATCTCACTTAGGGCTACGACAACAATTCCCCAAGCAGGATTCAAACCTACATCTTTTTTGATTAGTCAAGCTCCTGAAACAATTCACCACAGTGCTCACAACCACAGTGGATCATTTGACAACAAAATCTCTCTGGCTAGGCTTGGTCTTCAGTATCACCCACATGATTGATCTCTTTTTTCCTTTTTGCACCATGATTATTTTGAGAAGTTTGTAATTTAATGAACAGTCCCTCCAGAAGAAAAAAGAGACATTTAAAAAGGCTTATATCTGTTCTGGGTATAAGGCTTGGCTTGTGGCATTGACCTCAACACCCGCTCCACTGCCACCTCCAGTGGCAGGAACTCTATTTGGAAATTGGCACGTGTCGTTTGGCTTCTGTTCCTCCACCATGCCATGTGGTGGGTAGGACTGCCAGCCATGTGACTGGGTACTTCCCTAAATTTGAAAGAGGGAGTCTTTCAAATTACCTGCTGGTGGACTGAACTTTCTGCAGTTTAAAATTTAGTAAGTCACTCTGGATAAGAATGTCCATGCATTACATGTATTGCACTTGTTAGGCTTGTGGTGGGTAGAACTGCCAGCCATGTGACTGGGTACTTCCCTAAATTTGAAAGAGGGAGTCTTTCAAATTGTACATTTGAAATATTTCAAATTTTCTTTCAAATTTATATATTTGATCTCTTTTTTCCTTTTTGCACCATGATTATTTTGAGAAGTTTGTAATTTAATGAACAGTCCCTCCAGAAGAAAAAAGAGACATTTAAAAAGGTTTATATCTGTTCAGGGTATAAGGCTTAGCTTGTAGCATTGACCTCAACACCCGCTCCACTGCCACCTCCAGTGGCAGGAACTCTATTTGGAAATTGGCACGTATCGTTTGGCTTCTGTTCCTCCACCATGCCATGTGGTGGGTAGGACTGCCAGCCATGTGACTGGGTACTTCCCTAAATTTGAAAGGGAGTCTTTCAAATTACCTGCTGGTGGACTAAACTTTCTGCAGTTTAAAATTTAGTAAGTCACTCTGGATAAGAATTTTCATGCATTACATGTATTGCACCAATCACCCCTGGTCCTCGGTCAACTATGGCTGAGACGTCACAACCCCCATCTCAATTGGGCCACTAACAAGATTCAAAGTTGGAGCTCCTACTGTCACTCCACCTGCTTCCAATCAGCCCAACCTCCATCAGAGGGCACTCACCCTTCTCCAAAACTACAACTTCCTAACCTGTCCTCAGTTCCATCTGCTTATCATGACCTT
This sequence comes from Ilyophis sp. 1 JC-2022, assembly GCA_022702515.1. Lineage (NCBI taxonomy): Eukaryota > Metazoa > Chordata > Actinopteri > Anguilliformes > Synaphobranchidae > Ilyophis > Ilyophis sp. 1 JC-2022. The sequence goes on along the minus strand of CM040406.1, from coordinate 19,119,494 downwards.
GGGTGTTTAACAATTCTCTCGCTTTATTGTTACCCCCTCACAGACCGTATGATTGCTGTATAAATTTGCTTCCAGCGGCCTCCCCCCTATACAACCTGTCCGGTCCAGAGAGAACTGCCATGGATACCTATATTCATGACTCACTCGCAGCCGGTATCATTTGTGCGTCCTCCTCCCCAGTTGGGGCTGTTTCCAAGAAGGACAGGACCTTACGTCCTTGTATTAATTACTGTGGCTTAAATTCCATCACCGTCAGAAATAAATACCCTCTGTCACTCATTAACTCTGTTTTTTAACCCCTCCATGGAGCCACTGTTTTGGTCAGGAACATGCACACGAGTAGCCCGCTGGAGGTCATTTTGTAGGGCTCTGGCAGTGCTCCTCCTGTTCTTCCTCGCACAAAAGAGCAGATACTGGTCCTGCCACTGGGTTGTTGCCCTTCTACGGCCCTGTCCAGCTCTCCTCCTGTAATGGTCCATCTCCCGGTATCTCCTCCACACTCTTGAGACTGTGCAGGGAGACACAGCAAAACTTCTTGCGATGGCACGTATGGATGTGCCATCCTGGAGGAGCTGGACTACCTGTGCAACCTGAATGGGCTGCAGGTACCGCCTCATGCTACCAGTAGTGACAAGGGCACTAGCAAAATGCAAAACTAGAGAAAAATCAGTCAGGAAGGATAAGGAGAGAGAAATGGTCTGTGGCCACCACCTGCAAAACCATTTACTTTATATATAGGCCTATATATTTTTTGCGTTGCATCAGCCCCAATTGTCCATCGGCCCACCGGGAAAACTACCGGTACACCAAATGGCCAGTGCAACTCTGGCTTTATCAATTCCTGAGCTTCGCTAACTTCTACCGTCGCTTCATCTGGGGCTACAGTCAGGTACTCACTAACCTTAGCTCTACATCTGTCTCCTTCACATGGACTCCCGAAGCTGACGCTGCCTTCACCAGCCTGAAGTCCCGATTCACCTCCGCTCCAATACTCATACACTCTGACCCCAGTCGTCAATTAATCGTAGAGGTTGACGCTTCCGATTCCAGGGTTGGCGCCATCCTGTCCCAGCGCTCGGCGGAGGACCAGAAACTACACCCTTATGCCTTCTTCTCCCGCCGGCTGTTCCCCGCCGAGCACAACTATGATGTGGGTAACCGGGAGCTTCTGACAGTCAAGCTCGCCCTGGAGAAGTGGAGGCATTGGTTGGAGGGGGCGGAGCTTCCATTCATAGTCTGGACTGATCATAAAAATTTATTTTACATTCAGTCCGTGAAACGTTTAAACTCCCGTCAAGCCTGTTGGGCACTCTACTTTGGCAGATAACATTTTTCAATCACTTACAGACCCAGTGCCCACAACACCAAGCCTGATGCCCTATCACGCCTGTATTCCCCTGAGACTAGTCCTGCCTGTCCTGATACCATCATTCCTCCTTCCTGTGTGGTGGCTGCGGTTACCTGGGAGATTGAGGGGATCATTAAGACCGCCCAGGAGACGCAGCTGTACCCCAGAACTAACCCTGAATCTTATCTATTTGTCCCTGATACTGTTCGCTCCCAGGTGCTGCAGTGGGCACACTCCTCCCGTCTGTCCTGCCATCCGGGGGTTCGGCGCACTCTATCCCTGCTCAGGAGGAGCTTCTGGTGGCCGACGATGGAGGCGGATGCCCGTGCCTTCGTGCTCGGATGTACCATCTGCGCTAGGAGCAAGGCTTCCCATCAGCCCTCTGCCGGTCTCCAACGCCATCTACCTGTCCTGGGCCATCCTTGGAGTCACATAGAGGTTGACTTTGTGACCAGATTGCCATCATCAGATGGTAACACAGTCATCCTCACCATTTTGGACCATTTCTCCAAGGCTGTTCACTTCATCCCTCTACCCAAGCTTCCCACAGCTTCTGAGACAGTGGAGCTCCTGGTGCACTACGTGGTGCATTTGCACGGGATCCGATCTGATGTCGCCTCTGATTGTGGCCCCCAGTTCTCCTCCTATGTTTGGAAGGCGTTCTGCCAGTACTTGGGGGCCTCCGTCAGCCTGGTTACCACCCCCAAACCAATGGCCAGACCGAGAGGGTCAACCAGGACCTGGGAGCAGCATTGCGCTGCGTGACATCCCGAAACCCCTTCTCCTGGAGCAAGCTGTTACCTGTGGTCGAATACGCCCACACCAGCTAACCAGCTCTGCCACTGGGTTGTCTCCAGTCCACCTCCCTTTTGTGTCCTCTGTTCTCCCATTCCTTATGTTTCATGTCATGTTTTTCAGCGCGCCTAGCCTGCCTCCTGCCTGCCCTGACCCGCTCTGTCTCCTCTCCTGCCCCACTTAGTTCACAAACCCCGTATCCAGCCTTTCACCCTTTTAGTTCACCTTGCTTGCTTGCTTGCTTGCTTGCTTGCTGCTTTTGCCTGAAACTAATAAATATTCTCCCTGGTGGAGTTTTATCGAGTTCTGTCTCAGAGTCTTGCATTTGGGTCCAGTCCTGAACACTGCCTTAACATATTCTCTTCAAAATTTATTAAAAATTGCTCCTATTCCAATCACTGTAAAATCACAGTAGTGCAGATCGAAAAATACATAATCTATTAAATGTTCAGAAGTCATATTACATAATTAACAGCAACATGAATAAAGCATTTAAAAACTACCTAGTATGTATATTTTTAGAACACAGGCCAAGCCCTATTTTTCTTGATATATCCAAGTGAACACTTTTCCTGGGTTTTTTTTTCCAAGAAAAACTGAATGGAAATTATTATAAAGCTCTGATCAGATGCACACATTCATTTGCAACTGAAACTGATTACACTTTTCAAAGTCTAGCACGTTTGAATTCCTTTCACTACGCAGAATCACACAACAAGTGTCCTGCAAGTCTTTGTTCTGCGGATCCCAAAGCACTAGCTCCATCTCTACTTAAGATGACGGCCAACACTTTCTCGCACGCTTTGACGGTCTGTCACGTTTTATTGTGAAACGGCAAAAATAAATCCAGAGCAGACAAGCAAAGCCTACAATTTCCATAGGCATGCAATCTCGGATTAGTTATTATCTTTAAATACAGCACAGAATAGCTTCCACCACCTATACTTATGCTCTTAAAAACCCATAAAGATGGCTTTGTTCAACTTTGATTCCAAAAACTGACTTCAAAAAACATGTACTTTCTGGTTATTACTATTATTTCATTTGCTAAGATGACGCCCTTATTCAGGCCAACTGACATTGTGCGTATACATTTATTCAGCTGGATGTTTACGAAAGCAATTCATGTTAAGTAGCTTGCTAACAAGAGCAAAGGCAGACTCCCAGTTCCTTAAGTGATGCAGACCCAAAGCAAAAAGGTCCTGACTACATTTTCCTACCAAAGGTTGATAGGAATTCACCTGATACATGGTAACAGTCCCATACTGCAGAAAGACAGAGACAGTTAAACAGTTACGAGCACTTATCTGATGAAACTGCAAACAAGCCCGCTGCTCAGCAGCCAAAAAGAATGCCTATCCATTTCATATTGTCCAAGGAATGGGTGGGGAAGGCAGCAAACACTCAACTATAAAAACAGTGGTGACCTATTTTTATTTTTAGTAAAAAGAGATTATAATGTTAGCATTAAAGAGAAGAGGTGCAGACTAATGTGATGACAAAGGTAGCGGCTGCCTTATAAGTATGATGCCTTGGGTGATTTTGCTTTGATTGACATTTAAAACCACAGTAAATTCATCTGTTGTTTTATGCTTCCAAAAGCGTTACCACAAATTGTAGTGTCAGCAGCCTAAACCTATTACAGTTATCTTATTAAGAGATGCCTTGAGGTGTCTGCTTTATAACAGTGCTATGTGGGGAGACAGGGCTTATTGTTAATCTAGAGGATGCTGAGCATGGTTCTGTGGGATTTATTTACAAATACATTTACCTGGATTCACTCAATATTTGACCTTATATTTGACTCAGAAATTTACAAACACAGTTTGATGATTTCGGCATTAACTGAACTTGCCAAGTTGTGTCTGTCAATGAAAAAATAACACTTGCATTTACTTGAAAATCAAACATAAGGACAAAGGTTGGCTGGATCCAGGCCATTGTTGTTTTGTCTTTTTTTTTACAAATTAGATGTAAACGTTAATTCATCCTAGTAAAATTAAGTATCCATAGGCTTTAATAGTACAAGTACAAAAATACAGTTTATTATTTCAACCTTCTTTCCCTGTGTTTTTTGCATACCGCTACAGTCTGAAAAAGGAGTAATCAACCCTAGTCCTGGAGAGCATCACAAGCCTGCAGGGCTACTCAACCCTAGTCATGGAGAGCATCACAGCCTGCAATGCCACTCAACCCTAGTCCTGGAGAGCATCACAGCCTGCAATGCCACTCAACCCTAGTCCTGGAGAGCATCACAGCCTGCAGGGCTACTCAACCCTAGTCCTGGAGAGCATCACAGCCTGCAGGGCTACTCAACCCTAGTCCTGGAGAGTATCACAAGCCTGCAGGGCTACTCAACCCTAGTCATGGAGAGCATCACAGCCTGCAGGGCTACTCAACCCTAGTCCTGGAGAGCATCACAGCCTGCAGGGCTACTCAACCCTAGTCCTGGAGAGTATCACAGCCTGCAGTGCTACTCAACCCTGGTCATGGAGAGCATCAGAGCCTGCAGCACTCATCAACTCATCATAGTGTCTGCTTGGCTATTCAACCCTGGACCAGAATCTGCAGGGCTACTAAGTTCTGGGCCAAAGTGCCTGCATGGCAACTCAACCCTGTTCCTGGAGGGACACAATCTCTGTAGCATTATTCAACCCTGTTCAGAGAGCTTTCACCACTCTATTAACCACCTTATTCAACTAATTAACATGTTGGAATCAGTTTAGCTTACTTAACTGGCACAAACACTGCAATAGATATTTATGTAAAATATTATTTTTGGTTTCAGATGACTCTGTGGCTACAGTTATTCTCCAACAGTCTTTCCCTCATTTCTAAGTAGATACAGTTGGCTGACTGAGATATTGTAGCTAATAATGAGAGGACACCTAAGAGATTAAATCTTGTTCTTGTTTGGAGATTAAGAAAACTTCTTATTTTGTGTGTTTTTTTTTAAACTGAATGTCATGCAGATTCACTTCATTTTGCCAGAATGAATAAAGTTGAATTCCTTTGGAAAGATTGTAGTGTAGTGCTTTCTGGTCTGAAGGAGAGTGGGGCACAGTGTTGCCAACAATAGCCTGGAAGGAGCGAAGCCGACTCATTCCATCAACACATTTTCTGTTCTCAAGTCAGCATTGGAGACTGAAGTTGGGCTTCATTCTCCGAAGAACCATTCTCCCCCATTTAAATCACAATAATCAGGCTATTCTATAATCTATTGATGTATGAATAAGGGAATATGTCCTCTGTGTCACCTCATATGTATACCCCAGTGAAACAGGAAGTCATGGATTACTGCTTGAAATTTCCTAAAAACTCTGATCAACTTTAAAAAGTAAAATATAAATGGAAAAAATGCTTCAGTTACATTTTGTTCATAATCTTTTCCAGGGGTGCCAATAATTGTGGAGGGCACTGTATGTGTTTTCATGCAGTTTCTTTAATCTTGGAAGGAGTAAGGAGTTTTTTTTTTTTTCCTTTTTACTGTTTTTTACCTTCTTTTGAAATGTCCTGTCTTGTCTTCACCGTAGGATAGTGTGAGACGTAATTTTCGATTTTTTGTATGTGGTCTGGGTGTGAAGAAATTGACATAAAAAATGACTTTTGACTTTTTTTTTTTTTGAGGGGAAAAAAAGATGGGGAAGAGAACATGCTTACATTTCAAGATAACTACATTGTAACTGAAGATGGTTTGGTATTTAGGGTTTCTGGTTCCTATTTTAAAATCACGCCAGGCCTCAGGGCTGTCACACTTCCGACAGCATTGAAGTCGTTGTCTTTGAGTCCCTGTAATTGTACCCTTGCTCGGTCTGAAAGGCCACCATCAATCCTTCCATTCATAAAAACCAAAAGTAGCTTTTAGTGGCATATTGCGTTTATTGAAATGTTATATCCACATCCCGAATTGTGTCCCACCTAAAAAAAGAGGGCTCTTACATGTTCTACTAAAGGGTCTGCTGCATCAACCCCCAATTATGTATTCTTGTGTGGCATAGAAAATTCTGAAGTCACTAAGAGGTAAACCAGGAAATGTTAGTCTTTGTGTATATACATTAGAATAGACTGGGGGTGGGGGTTAGGGACAACTTTGGGCTGATGCTGCAGTTAGTTGTGTGAGACAGACAGCTTCAATCACTCCTTAGAGATTTACATGTATTTATGGAAAGAAATCCACTGACACTACTGTGGGGTGGTTCTATGGGAAACTCCAGGAACATGTTGAATTTGATGCAGCAAGTATTTATAGTTTTGGCATATTTTAGTGCCAGTCCAACTAATATGCCAGTCTCTCTCTGGTTTAGTATCTTCTCAGCAAAAAACGAAATTGTGCTCCAATATGAATTGTTAATGGTTCATTCTACATTTTTGGGATAATTGTTTGGCAGTTGCGTGTTTGTTTAAAACACTTAATTAATTAAATTAATTACATTGATTCTGAAGTAGGGTGACCAGATTTCCCGGAGGTAAATACGGGACAATAGACCGGGGGGGGGGGCTATATGCGTTATACACACACAGTCAGTCAGTCAGTGCATCAATCACAATAAAAAAAACCATTGAAATACCAGAATAACCAAAATATGGGACAAATCATGGTATTTTCAGAATCGGTACACCTCAAAATTGTCTAAAATACGGGACTGTCCTGAGAAAAACGGGACGCCTGCTCACCATATTCTGAAGCCTGCTGTATATACTGTATGCTACGTATCCAGCATTTTAAAAATTACACCCAGATGAAAGTACGTCTTGCCAAAACACATCAGTTGTAGCCACTATATAATAAAGGCTTTATCATACAATGAAGCAATGACACATTGTAGATATTTATTTTTGCTTCAGGAATACTTGACTTTATGGTTTACCTTACTCAAACTTTACTTGACTTCAAATTCCAAGATGCCTTGTAGTTGGGTTGTTATTATTATCTTTATATTTTAATTGAGTAGCACATACAGTAACAGGAAGGAAAATGAACAACGTGATGACTAGAAAGACGCAAGTTCCTTTTTACAACTTTTGAATGTGAATTATTGTTATTAGATACTTTCAAAGATGTCCTTACAGTACTTGAAAATTGCTCTTCATTAATATGTGCCCTGCCATTTTGTAGAAATCAACAACCAGCACTTAATAATTTCAGCACAGTCTCATTTGGAGAGTAATAATACTATTTAATTTCAGATACACAGCACCTTTCATCTCAAGTACGCAAAGGGTTTTATAGTGAAGAGGGAAACACCTCAGCCACCAGCGATACATGACAGCCATTTGGTTGGCCAGAGACAGAGAGGTAAGGAATTGTTGATGTAGTTACAGAAAAACTTAATTCACCTGTGATTTCTACAGTTTAAATAACCACATTACAACCACATGCTATTTTTCAGAAATTACATTTTTCAAATATGTATAAACACAAACACACACACATACAAGTGAGAGAGACCATGATACACAATAAAGCGATAAACTTATGTAAGGATGAAACCTAATTCTCCACAGTGTAATAGTTTCTTAATGTCCTCTCTGTGTGCTGTGACACAGCCACCGCCTCGTCGTCATAAAAACAGAAGGTGTGAGAAAGCATCAGCATGTCATACACCGAGCCACTTTTCGAATCACCAGATGTTAACAAATAAGATTTACGTCATAGGCTTTTTGCAACCACCACAGTCCCTAATGGTCATTACAATGGTGGAGGATCCACCGCATCAAAGGCCTGCGGGTGAGCAATGGGTTCAGCAGATGGTCCCTCTGTCTCACAGTGTACGCAGAACATCAGACAAGAGCTCTGGGAATCCAGAAGGGCTGGCTCTGCACGTTCATACGGAAACAAATCAGTAGCAGGGCACATTACCTGGAGTTTTGACCCAGATGTTGCCAGGCTTCACATCCAGGCCTACTGTGTATTTACATTTTTTTTCTAAAGATTTTTTTTTTTCTAAAGAAAAGAAAATGTTGCTGCTCTGTGGTTTTTGGAGAAGAAAATAAGATAAAATTATCTGAACCTTCAAACTTGTAGATTGTTGACTCCCCTGCCTGTAACTCTGTCATTTAGCGAAATGGGACGCAACATGGACCGTCTTGGCTTCACCCTTATTGTGGTCAATAAAACACACAGAGAGCTTTGAAATAATATGGTTTAAAATATATATATTGATTTGATATTTATATATAAGTGTGTATACACATACATTTCCCAGAAGCATAGGAAGCTTTGTGGACTTTGTGACCGCCAAGCTATTACACATAACCGAATAGAGTCATCATTCAAGGAAACATGGAAACATTCAGACAAATATAGCGCTTGTTTTACGAGAACAAAAAGCTATCTCAACAGAAGAATGTTTGTGCCTAGTCACAACGCCTATGGTTGTCATTTTATCTATTGTATTTGACTCTTTCATAGTGGAAACTTAAAAACATGCTTCGCTAGCAAATTGTTTATTCTTTATATTTACATAAGGACAGCAAACCCAAATAGAATATATACAGCAATTAAGTATTATAATTATATACTTTCAAAATGTAGCAATTTTGACAATTACATTTAATGAATCCTAATTCTAAGACTGGAAAAGTTCTAACAATTTTGATGTTCTGAAATCCTTTTGTGGAATGTGGAAGAAGTCCTCAAGCAAGTTGCAATACACAGCACTGTACAGTCTATAAACAGAATTTCCTTTACTCTCCCACATGCCATGACACAAATAAGAACACATACGAAGATACATACATAAAAAACATACATATACCGACACACACACACAATACATGAATACACGTAATTATCTCAACAATTAACTGTGACATGATTTAGGAGGCAATCTGTACATTGACTGTCCTAAAATGTTTTAAGGTTTCTTATGCTTTTCACAGCATGTGATTATTTTGGTGGGTGAGTTTCCTACTGGCCACCAGCTGGAGCTGGGGAGTATCCATGTGCATGGTAAGGTATAGATTGTGGGATGATTAGGAAGAAAGGATTGAGGAAATGTAACATTATTGAAGAAGCAATAATTGCCTAAATAAATGTGAGATCCTTGATGTTGTACATGCTTAGGACTCCAAAAATAACACAATGAGAGACCACAAGTGTCAAAGAAACAGATCGACAAGGTTTCAGCAAGGGAGGAGGGCATGTCCTGCCCCCTGGTGGACAAATTGGATATTGTCAGGCCAGCCAAAGAAAAGCAGGGACACATTGTTCTTTTTTTTTAATTTATTTAAAAAAATTATTTGTGTGTAATGTGCAAATAATCCTCTAGGAAAGGAATTTGATATCGTGTTTCCTGAAATAGTCATTAACTGAAAAGGTTTGTTATATTCAGCCAAACAGACAAGCTGACAAAGCACCTTACAAGCAGACATGCTAACATGCTCTGGGTAATAGACTAAAACGTGTTTGCTTATGGTCTGGTACATTAGGCCTAATCTTAATTGTTGTCCAGTAATATCAACCCAAAGGGCGGAAACCAAAATAGTGAACACAACCTATAACCTAAATCTGCTTCAGGTTTTATTTGCTTTTCCTGCCATTAACTCAAGACCACCAGACAGTCAAAAAATAAAAGTAAAACACCTTAACAAACACAGACAACCTGAAGAAGTAAAAAAAAACAAATTTCCCTTTAAAACAACACCTTTGTGGAATGGTTTTCTTTACGTAGGACAGAGATTATGCTTATAATTAAATATGTTGATGTTACATATTTAGCATCATATATGAGGCAAAAGAACCTGAAAATGTAAAGACCTAAATGAGACTCAAAGTTGCTTTTACATGTGCATATGCTTTTCGAAGGATCTCAGAGCCACAATTTTCTATATTGTTCCTATCTCATATTATCACCAGTAATATTAATGTATAATATACGTATGTGTGTGTACATATGTTTAGTGGTAGGTGAAAGCATGTTGGGGAGAATGGGGGTTGTACTAGTTTATTATATTTGTTATAAGTTCACGTGTCATTAACTTTGACTCAAAGTTAATTAAATAATTTTTTTTTTCCCTCGCTACATACAGTTTAGCGAGTTACTTTTGCTGGTTGCTGAACTTGCCAAAATGGGTTAAGGTAGGAAAAAATAAACATGTTTTAAGTTGTGAGTCAAAGTTAAGGACAAACATTGATTGACTTCAGGCCTTAATACAGATCAACACAGGTGGATTTTGACACAATAACACCATTTCTTAAGTGGCAAACCTGCCTACTGCTGTTTATGCAAACACACAGTAAAAATGATAGCAACACAGAGTTTAGGCTTATCTTGGGTACAAGGTATTTTTTTTAGGTAAAGTACATGAATTTATTTGTTTTTACATTATTTTCAGAAAGGAATGTGTTGGTCCTAAAGTACATGCTATGTGAGAATTTTGTGAAAACACCACATTGACTTGTATAAAAGGAAGCAATAGTAGACCATTTTTTTAAAGTTAATACGCCAATTAACTTGGTTAATACTCCCAAGTTTATTGGTATTTTTATTTGTTTTAAAACTTTATTATTTGTTTTGCCTGTTTTAAATCCTTTCTTGCTCAGACAAAAACCACAAATCCAAATATTTCAAGAAAAATACCATCCTCATTTGACATGCCTTCACAGAGGCAGATCTTACAGCTAATTACAGTTTAAGCGGGTGGGGGCGGGGCTTAGAGAACAGGTCGTTTTTTTTCACTCATGCCACGGGCAGATATGGTATAAATACCCGAATCATGGCACAGAAGAGCAGCAGCTCCACTAACAGCCTCCAAGCCCTAAGGATATATAGCCACCAGTGGGGGACAGCGATCCTGACCTTGATTTTTTTTTGGGAGCTACAGCATGCTGGTACGTTTCCACAACTCTTCCTTGATTTTCCATGGACAATGCTCCCTGGGGGTCTTGATTACTGCACTTCCCTGCATATCCTGGCTGGTGGCAGGCAGCTGTGCCTGCCCTTCTTGCATGGGGCTCTTTACCAAGGGCTGTGGCTGTGTTCATTGTGGTTTAGAACAGGGACATGCACATAAGTAGAATAGAAAGAAGGAAAGCATTGCTTGCAGGGACCTAGGATGCTACTGGGGTTTCTCTCTCAAGTAGTTTCAGCACAGAATTGTGACCCACCAGTATTCAGTTCTGACTTGATGCTTGCAGGACGTCTCAGTGTATTCAATACTGTTTGTCTATCAAAACAAGTAGAGATTTAGCTTAGCTTTCTGTCACTGGTGCTGTGGAGCTGTGAAGTGATAGCTAATGGGACAGCAGATATAAAACAGCCCCTGTTTTCTCTTTGCAGATTTAGCCCCTGAAGATGAAACTGCAAGTAACAAGCATCCTTCTTCTCCTCGTGGCCCTGGCTGCCGTACACGGAGAGCGATATTATATCAAGAAAGCTGTCAAGGCACCCCAATACCAGCCTTACTCCGTGAAGAGCCATGGTAAGACGAGAACCTTTTAGTGATTTCCTCTGCAGGGCTGGTGCTGTGTCACCAATGTTAATGTTTCTAAACTTTGTACTTGTTGAGACATTGCATGGATTATCAGCTCTGGTGAGTTAAAATGGAACTGCTGAGCTGTGATTTATGGTTGACCAGTCTTCATAAAAGAAGAGTGTAAAGTAAATTTCAATTGTGCAGAAAGGCAGGGTGCATTCAGTGAGTGAAGAGTGGAGTTTAAAAGCAAGACAAGTTTCACCTTTTAACTGATTGGCCTAGAGAACATAGGGGTTTGTCCAATGGGTGGCAGCCTACTGACTGCATATTAGCATATTGGCTTTTTATTGGTCTCTCAGAATTCAACTGTTCAATTCTTTAAAGAAGTCTGCGTTTTTAAAATACCTACTGTCACCACACCAGACATTTTGATATTGGTCTTGGTTGAAAACATATGTGCTTGTTTTTGGCAGCACATACAGGATATGATACCATTTTCATTTTGGTGAGCAGTATTTCCCTCTAATACAACACAGAAAAAGTGGAGGATTTCCCATTTGAATTAAAAAACAATAATTTAATGCAATCATATATACAGTGAGCATAAAAAAACTGATTATACAGACGGCAGAACAGCTTCACATTAAGATAAATAAATTCACTTGAATTGAAACAAAGCTACAAACAAGTGTTTGTTCTTCAGAACTGACACTTTCAATGGTTTGAATAATGTGCCAAATGGGTGTTTTTATAGGAATTCTGCATTGCATTTCACATAATGAAGAATATTTAAGATGCACAAAATGTTATCTGATAAAATTTTACTTCAGCTTCAGCCAGCAAACCCAACTTCAAAATAATAACCTACTACATTGGTTTCATATCCAGGAATGAACTCGGAGTAGCATCTATTTTGCTAAAAGCCTTTCTTTGGCCTTTCTTCAGAAAAGGTGTGCCTTGCTAGAAAAATAACTATTTTACTGCAGAAAATTATATTTTAATTTATTATATCTTATACTGGAGCTCACCATAGTCTGACAAATATCTTCTTTTGTCAAAAAATGCAGCTCAGCAAAGATAGATTATGTCCATATTTCTAAAGTTTAAAGAAAGCGTCTTTGATGCAAGTCAATGAATATGTATGTCAATCTACCAATAGAGGAATATATAAAAATTGGCAAATAGAGATTTTGAAATTGATGGGTTCACATTACTTACCCTGTTTGGTCAAGTGCTGTGAAGCTGCCATGTACTAATTCTTAACATTTGCTTTCAGAAACAAGCTAAAGATAGATATTTGTTCAATAATCTGCTTTTGCCATGTTTCATTTTCATTTTTCACATTCACGGCCTTTATTTATGCTAATTCCTCCTAAATACGAGTGCAGCACCATTCTGTTGAAGCATAGCAGGCCTGAGCTGTATCTAAATTAGCTTGAGCTTATTTCAATATTTTTAAAAACTAAATGTTTCCGTTAACTCAAGTATGTATCATGAATTTTGAACCTTTTGTTTTGAATACGTTTTAAATTAATTTAGTTACAGTTGTTGTCATTGGTAGTACTCTGAACTGCAGTTTATTTAACGCTTCTAATCTGTCTCCAACTGAAATGTGGTTTGTTTGAGTGTGCCTGGTAAAAAACAAATGTGGTAACATATGTTTTTGATTTATAAAAACGGTGCATCCATACATAGTCTTGGGAACGACCCAGTTTATTTGCTGTGGTACTCAGCCCATGAAAGCCACATGACACATCAAAATAAAACCAAGAGACAACCAAATTCAGCCCCAGTTCCTAAAATAATCCTGTACAAGAACTGCGTTTAAAAGGATGTATTAGTAATCCAGGGCTCATGTAACGTTTCTCTGTGCCAGAGTCTCATTCGCTCGAAATAGCTGCCACTTAAAAAGCTGCTCATTAAGTGGTACAAGTGGTTACTGCTTTTTGGAGTGGAGGGAGGGAAGTCTGTATGCACTTGGTCTGTCGCTATCATCTGCCCTGTCGCTTCCCAGCATATTCCTGTTATGAGAAACGGCATGGGAATCTGAGAACTTGTGCTTCACAGATCGCTTTGGCTGTTTGAGAACTCAAAGCTGATTGAGTGAAAATGTTCACAGCATTGCCAGACAGCGAGTGATCTCCTGTAGGCTTTCTTTAACAAGCACGGCATTAGCGCTGCCCAGCTGCGGAATTATAAGGTTGAACTTCAGGCTGTTCCCTTGCTCCCTCAAGACTGCAGTCAGGACATTAGGTTTTAGAGGTTTAGAGGCAATTTTTTGTTATTTAAAAAACTGTGAAGATTACTACGACTGGCAAAACAGTCCCTTGTGTGACATGCACGCGTGCACACACACACACACACACACACACACACACGTGCACACACACACACGCACACACATGTGCACACACACACACACACACACACATACATATAGTAATCACCGATTTATACATAAATTCCGTCATCATATAACGTAGTCTTACAGGACAATACACAGTATTTACATATATTTGATTTTAAAAGGGTAAAATATATTTTGAATGACAGCACAATAATAGCCTCTTGGGGACTGCTGAAAAATATCCCATTCGGTTTTCTTCAAATAAAAAAACTAGCATACACCTAGAGCGATGGAAAACACATATGGAACTATGAAGGACTTTCCTAAGCCTATATGGGCTCATGTAACACCAGTTGCATGAAATATTATTTAATATTGTGTTATGTATCCATTGCCTGTCTGTCTATACCTGACTGGATGAATACACCTGAAGGCATTTTTTTAGATTCAAACAGTAATTGGACAGCATGTAGTCATGCTTAATAATAAAAACTTGATACTAATAGTTAGAAAGCTAATCACATTTTGTATTTAGCCTTCTGAAGGCTAATTATGTAACTACTTCACCGGGTCAAGTTAAGTAATACTTTATTATCCCATTTTAAGGAAATTAATTTGGTCAATAAAATTTCAATGCTTAAAACAAACCAAAAAGTAACAAAAAAAATCTGCCTGTCCCATTGCACATTAAAGTTTGGTATAGCTCAACCTCAGTAACTTGGCCTGTGCCAAACAGCCCTTTAATAAATTTTTGCTTTGTTTTTGCTTTTTATCAAAAATACAAATGAGAAGGTAATGGTGCTTTCCAGTAAACTTTCGTAAGGTAAACTTTGCTGCACTTTTGGGATTTTGACTTCATGCAGGTTTTAAAGATCTGTTTATCTTCAGTTTTTATATTCAGCCATCCATTCAATATCCCTATGGGTAGCTTATTTAGCTAGCTGCCTTTTCTAAATAAAAACAAGGATCAGTTCAAATCCTATAAAAATGTCATTTAGAATATTTGCATGCCATCTTTAAACATGAATTATGTATAATCTCCTTCCATTGCATTATTAATGCTGCCTCAAACAATATGCCCCTTATGAAAGCTAAATAAATTCACAGGTACCTATCTGTAAGTGTACAAGTCTGGTAAAAGGTGGGCAAGCACTCGTCTGTGGCTACACAAATCAATTATCTGACTCACTTTTGAATTGTCATTTTTACAAACAGGTTAATCCCTGTGCAGTGTTTTTGTGGCTAGTGAAAGAAGCCTGTTTCTCTGGAATCCAGTTACAATGCTGTACCACAAGCTGTTGTATCCTCCATTACTGGCTACTACCCAAACCCCTATGTTTGGTTTGGTTATGTGCTTGATGGAAATCTCAACATTATAATCATGTGATAAACTGTATGTATGTAACATTTTTATTTCTAGATGTCAACTACTAATGTGCATTTCACATATTTGAAGAGATATATTTCAGTTGGTGATACATAATATGTATGTTATTAATTCTAGATTACCTTTTGAAAAAGTCACCCTTTAAACACTCCTTCTGCAAGCCAAAATGGTGCACTTTTAATACATCTTTCTGTGTTTCGAGTGGAGTATTAGACATTGCAATTTACTGGTAAGTTACTGAGAAGCAATTTACTGGGAATTTACTTAGACCAGATTGCTCATCATGACAGCACTTAATTTTTCCTAAAAAATAACACCAAATAATTAAAATTATTTTAAAATAACAATACATTTAATCACATCTGAAAGAGACATGAACAGCTAACAATGGAGGTGTAGGGCAGACTTTTAAAACAGTGATTTCTTTCCAGTAGTGCAGGTAGCAGGAGAGACAGGTGCCCCAGGTGAGCCAGGTGAGCCCGGACCCCAAGGCCCCCCCGGACCCCCAGGAAAATCAGGTTTTGGAGCCCCAGGCGCAGAAGGACCACCCGGACCACCAGGACCAGCTGGCCACACCGTAGCTGGCAAGTCAGGTTCTCCAGGAGGCCCAGGAAAGGCTGGTGAAAGAGGTGCACCTGGCCCAAGAGGAGAGGCAGGTGCATCTGGACCTCAGGGTCCCAGGGGGATGCCAGGCTCTTCTGGCAGCCCTGGACCTGCAGGCCTCTCTTCTGCCGGTAAACCTGGGGCACATGGTTTGCCTGGATCAATGGGGCCAAGAGGTGAAACAGGCCTGAAGGGACATCCAGGCATTCCTGGCCAGCCCGGTGCCAAAGGAGAGAGGGGACATGGCATACCTGGCACACCAGGTGAATCAGGTCCTATGGGTCCAATGGGTCCTGCTGGGCCAAGCGGTCAACCAGGTGTTGGGAAACCAGGGAAGGCAGGCATGCCCGGGGAGCCTGGGAAGTCGGGTACAACCGGTCGGGATGGGGCTCCTGGCGCCATGGGATTGCCTGGGCTAAAAGGCCATACTGGAGCCCCCGGGGTAGGTATGGCAGGAAAGCCAGGTGACAATGGTGCTCCAGGTATGCCTGGCTCTGTAGGACAAAAGGGTCCCCAGGGAGCTACAGGAGCACCTGGAACTCCAGGTAGCCCTGGTTATGGAAAATCAGGTACACCTGGACAGAAAGGAGAGAGGGGAGTAGTTGGTACCTCAGGTACTACAGGTCAGAAAGGAGAGCCAGGCCCCACTGGGTATACTGGGGAAACAGGTGCCATTGGACCTATGGGACCAGTTGGTCCTCAGGGATCAAGAGGTTTCCAGGGAGAGGGGGGTGCACCTGGCGCTAAAGGCGATACTGGTGACATGGGAGCCGCAGGAGCCAAGGGACCAAAGGGTGAGCAGGGAGCGCAAGGTTTTGAAGGCAAGTCAGGATACCCAGGAGCAACAGGCTCAGTTGGTCCCAGGGGTGCCACTGGAGCCTCAGGCAGCAAAGGTGACACAGGCTACACAGGCGCACCAGGTGTTCCAGGGACATCTGGACCTGCAGGAGCTAAGGGTGTCCCAGGGAGAGCTGGAGAGCCAGGGGCAGCTGGAGACAGTGGAGCACCAGGGTTAAGGGGACCAGCTGGGCCTTCCGGTCCAGCAGGTTTACCAGGCAGCAAAGGTCACCCAGGTCTTTCTGGGCCACCCGGCCCTGCAGGAATAACTGCCAAGGGAATCACCGGTCCTCAGGGTCCTGAGGGACCTGCTGGAGCCAGAGGAGATGATGGAAATCCAGGAAGTATTGGACCTCCCGGCCCACCTGGTCCTCCCGGCCCTTCTGCTGAGGTAGTATTTGAGAAAAGCATGAAGCCAGGAGAGATTATGATGCCCGAGCTTGTCAAGGCCCCCATGTCTGCCTTCAGTGCAGTGCTGACAAAGGCTTACCCTCCATCCGGAGAGCCCATTCAGTTCGACCAGGTCATCTACAATGCAGAGCAGCACTATGACCCCACCACAGGGATCTTCACCTGCCAGGCCCCCGGAGTCTACTACTTTTCATACAGCATGCATGTCAATGGGGCTAATGCCTTGGTGGCACTGTACAAAAATGGCGAGCCTATCATGTTCACTTATGATGAGTACAACAAGGGCTTCCTGGACCAGATGTCTGGCAGTGCTGTTCTTCAGCTGAATGAGGAGGACACAGTCTACATGCAGATCCCAGATGATGAAGCCAATGGCATCTTTGCTGCCGACAATGTCCACTGCTCCTTCACTGGCTTCCTTATTGCCTCAACGTGATACATCACTTAAAACATCAACATCTCTTTAACATCTAAAGCTCAGAAGCCATATCTCTATAGAGCAAACTCCCTGTATTAGTACCCCCAAAGCCAGACAGGTTAACATTTGGAGAAAATTTGAAAAACGAAAAAAGCAGTAAAATGTGTGCCATCTCAGTAGATTTGTTTGTTACTTGGAAGTATGTTAATGAGAACATAAGCAACAGGTGCCTGTAAGAAGGAAATTATTGTATGGAACAATTTATCAGGAAATGAGCAATAGTGTAATATTGTGAATGGTTATCGATTCCTAATGTGGTTGGAGACAGCAAATAAAATTCATGAAGTTTTTTGGCTAAACTTTTTCTGATAATTGTCTTGTTTTTACCGTTTTGAGCGGGTTATTCTTATTTTTGTGTGTTTGTTTGTCTTTGAAAATGGTGCTATCGGTAAAAGAATCAATACTCATACTGATTAATCAGTGAAAAGAATGATTACTTTTTGTACAATGTGTCTGATGTCCTTGAAAACAGTAAAATAGCAAGAACCTGGAATTAATTAATGGGAAAACTGTATGCAAGACAATAAATGGCATTCAAATTTATAACAACATTGTTATATCCCTTAAGATGCATTATGTTATGTACAACATATTGACCAAAAATAAAAGACTTTTGTCTTAGTTCCACATGTCTGTTTCCATACTATGAAATGTGTCACTGATATATTAATCAGTTCACAATTCCAAATGAATGTTTGGGGACCATATCAATGTATATCAAGACTTAATGGACCCTTCTGAAGGAAAAGTTTCAATTCATTAATTTCTACCAAAACCCATTTTAACAAATACCTCATCCTGGCTAGATAATACCATCATCTAGCTAAAGTTTACTTATGCAACCTGGCACAACATGCAATGTTTATGCTTGATTTCATAAAGTGCACACACATTTTGAGGCAATGCCAGGTGTAAAAGCAAATGCATTTTAGATTTACATTTAAAACAAGTGCAAGATGCGACAGACTCTACAGCAATCACAAGGCTTAAAATCTACTTCAGCAGCATCACCTCTTGCTACATACATCATAATTTTTTGTTTTTTACTCTTAAATTATGCTGGGAAAATACATTTTTATAGATCAAAGTCTTGGCTATTAAACCATTAAACGGGCCACCTCCCAGTGATTTATTTTTTTCTTAACCGTCATATTATGTTGACATTTTATGACACCTTTTATATTTGGAGTCAAATTGACCCAAAAAGTTTAAACTGACACAAAACTATAGTAATTGAAAAAGCCCCACTTTATGTGCTACCTTTTTTTGTGTCTCCCATGAAACATCTCAATTTAGGGCCTGAGGTTAGTGAAAAGTGTATTTTCTTACATTTTATACAGTTAACCCACACAACACTTTGGTACAGGACTTTTGTATGCAAAGCATTATGTTTATTGCATGTTTCCTATTTAATCCCAACAAATTACAAAAAGTCATATAGTGTGAAGATGGAAAAATAAAGTTAACTGGTTTTTAAGAGACATTAAACATTGCATTGGATCAAATTGACCCCAAACTGAACGTCCTCCGTTCCCTTTCATTCCACCTTCCCTTTGTTCTCCCTGTTTTTCCCACTCTGCTTGTTTCATGTCATGTTTTTACTTTTACCCTGTCTGTCTTTCGTGTTGTGCAGACTGGGCGTGGTTTTCCTCCTTGTTTCCTCATTATCTCTCACCCTATCACTCGCCTTCTCTGTTCGCATTCTTCACGCACTCTCATCTGCTCCTTCATCCTCACATTCCTCATCCTCCTCCTCTGCCCCTTTGTTATCACCTACCCCGGATCCTGGCCCTCACCCTGTTCGCCCTCTTTATTCATCGCTTGCCTATTTAATAAAGTACTCCTCTGGAGCTTTATTGTGAGTCTGTCTCAGAGTCCTGCATTTGGGTCCATACCAGTTGAAGGAAACGTTACACAAACATAATAAAAAGGTTAAATAGCACTTTTTTAAGCTGAGGACTTGGATTTTGTCAACACCATCAGGCACATAATACAATCATAGTATTATAATATAAAATATGAAGGAAATGTTTAATGATTTTGGAGTATTAAATATGACATTATTTTATTCACTGTATAAACAAAAAGTGATAACTTTTTACTCAAGAAATAAATACAATTATAATGTTGCCCACTTGCAATTACGGTTGTTAAAGTGTTTTGTCTTTGTGATAAAGAACATATATAATTTATGATACAATTAAAACACATAACCTAACCCCTTTGCGCAGATGGCAAATCTGGTCAATTCTCACCTAGTTAGGGGGTGCTCTGTTTAACTCCTTTGTTCAGATGGTCTCGCCGGCGGGACTTTTTTGCTCAATTGAGACATTCATTGCTCCTGCAGCCAAACTATTAGTGGAAAACACAAACTCTGTGTTTTAACTTAATTGTTAGACGATTCGGGGCGATTTTTGGCCAATGCGTAAGTGTTACAATTTTTTTGTAGCAAGTCCATTTAACAAGCATCGAGACTTAAACTGGCATTACGCAGGACGGTAGTAAATAGTATAAAGCACCCCGGAAGACATGGGATATACTGTTGCTAAGGTTATAATGCACTCTGTTGGATAAAAGAGCCGAAAATTAAACCAGAACGAACTGTAATGAACGAGACAAGCTTGCAGAGCATGGGGGGTATTACGAGTCGATGTTTCAGATAGTGTAATTGCGGTATAAAGTGTTGTATATTTCTCAAACCGATTGTACCAGAAAATAAATGACCACTGAATTTTGAAAGGAACCTCTCGATGTGTAAAACCAATGGTAGGATTGTATATTACTTTCATATTTAGTAGCATATATTGCTAGTTGAATACATGGTAGAATGAGAGAATACTTTCGCATGTTTATTTAGCATTTGAGTTAGCAGGGCTTTTCTGGCATACGATCAGGAGATTGTTTGGTTTATCTTGTTGCTATGACGGAATTCTAATTTGATATGATGAATAAATATATTTATGAGCTAAAACATAGACGCTATTGTCCGCTATGTCACGCATGGGTAAGTGTAAACTGGGTGGGGGGGTGCTTGTTAAATGGGCTTAAATGGTGTTCTCTGGCAAATTCCAAACCAGCTGCACGGTGCTGGGCTGTGAGCACAGGTCCCACTACAGAACGTCGGGCCCTCATGCCACCTTCATGGAGTGACAGTTTGGTCAGAAACATGCGCACGAGTAGCCCGCAGGAGGTCATTTTGTATGGCTCTGGCAGCACTCCTCCTGTTCCTCCTCGCACAAAGGAGCAGATACTGGTCCTGCCGCTGGGTTGTTGCGATTCTACGGCCCTGTCCAGCTCTCCTCGTGTAATGGCCTGTCTCCCGGCATCTCCTCCACGCTCTTGAGACTGTGCTGGGAGACACAGCAAACCTTCTTGCAATGGCACGTATGGATGTGCCATCATGGAGGAGCTGGACTACCTGTGCAACCTGAATGGGCTGCAGGTACCGCCTCATGCGACCAGTAGTGACAAGGGCACTAGCAAAATGCAAAACTAGAGAAAAATCAGTCAGGAAGAATAAGGAGAAAGAAATGGTCTGTGGCCACCACCTGCAAAACCATTTACTTTTTGGGGGTTGTCTTGCTGTTGCCTCTCCTGTCCATCTGTTGTCACTTTCATTTGCACCAAAGTTCCCATCACCCAGTTCCCCTGTTTGCTTGCCTGTCTGTTCTCCTGCTCCTTAATACATTCACTCCCAACGGAGTTTTGCCTGAGTTCGCTTCCGAGTTCTGCTTTTGGGTCCATACCAGTTTCTACGCTCTCACAAAAATAATATTCCACCAACAGGTAAATGCTGCCAAATGTTCTAGCTTCAATGAAAGTCGGACATCAAACATAAAACATGAGTGAGGAATAAATACTTATACTACAGTGTGTGAAATGCACTCAAAATGTGAAAATAACCATATCTAACATCGCTTGCTGGACAAGACTGTGATCGAGTGGAAAAACTAACGTACATATGTAGCCAATTGCGAACACCGTTGAGAAGGATATACTGCCATCTATCAGATAAAACCGCTGTGAATAAAACCGGCATGATGTGAAATACTTCAGAGCTGCAGGTAGGGCATATGGGGTACTGCCCACAGACGTTACAAATTGTGTAATAACGTGCTAAACTGGTGTGTATTTCTCAAACAGATTGTCCATGACAATAAATGACGACTGGATTTTTAAAAGAACATCTCTATGTGTAAAACCAATGGTAGGATTGTATATTTATTTAATATTTTAATATTTTAGTAGCAGATATTTATAGTAGAATGACATGGTATATGACACAATCATTTCACGTTTATTTCGCATTTAAGTGAGCAGGGCTTTTCACAGCTTTTTTGGCATACGCTCAGGCTATTGTCGGGTTTATCTTGTTGCCATTACGGAATTCAAATTTTATATGATGAATAAATATATTTATGAACTCACACGTAGACGCTATTGTCCACTATGTCATGCATGGGTAGGTATAGTTGCAGGCAAGGGGGGTTGCTTGTTAAATGGACTTGCTATGGGAAAATAGTGACACTTAGAATCTCCGTATTCGGCAGAGTTGTCACAAATTGTCAGTTGGAGTTTGTGGTTTCCACTCATAGTTTGGCTGCAGGAGCAACAAATGTCTCAGTTGAGCAAAATCTTGGCGCCGGCACCATGGTCACTAGGCATCTGGGCAAAGGGGTTAAGTGTACCACAGCAACCTTTTTACTGATATAGCCTAAACACATTTTTTTTATCATTATGAACATAACAGAACATAACATATTTGTATTCTTCATAAAAATAACAGAAAATATCCAGTGACTTTTCACTGATGGAGTTCACAGTCAACTGACAGAGTTGAGAATAGTATAAACACAGTTAATTCCCCCGAAAATAAGTAATTATATGCATGCTACTGGAAACCTATGAGGGGCCGTTTAGGCCATAATTAATTTTGGACCTCTCACATACATATATTCTCACTCTCACATACATATATTCTCACTCTCTCATACATATATTCTCACTCTCACATACATATATTCTCACTCTCACATACATATATTCTCTCTCACATACATATATTCTCTCTCACATACATATGTTCTCACTCTCACATACATATATTCTCTCTCTCACATACATATATTCTCACTCTCACATACATATATTCTCTCTCACATACATATGTTCTCACTCTCACATACATATATTCTCACTCTCACATACATATATTCTCTCTCACATACATATGTTCTCACTCTCACATACATATATTCTCTCTCTCACATACATATGTTCTCACTTTCACATACATATTTTCTCACTCTCATATACATACAGTATACCGGTATTCTCACTTTCAAATACATATATTCTTATAAGAGAATGTATGTATATGAGAGTGATAATGTATGTATGTAAGAGTAGAATGTATGAGAGAGAAAGTATATATATATATATGGATATATAAGGCACTTATATGAAACGGAAGTCACTTACATGAAACGGAAGGAAGATAGTTTATGGAATTGTGATTGGCTCAGAAGCTGACTGGTACCATAGATATACAAACATAGATACCTCAGTTGCCCTATTCAAATCTTCACGGCAGGCAAGATCTGCGTATAAACAAATGGTAGTGTATAGAGAACAGGCACAACTTCACACCAGCGTTGCATGGGTATTATCGGCCATTTTTGCAGACACGCAAACTATAAATATTAACGCTAACGCTAGCTGTTATGTTAAGGTGACACCTTATGTTATGTTATGTTAAGGTGTAACCACCTTGGTTGTGTTGGACTCATGCACCTGCTGCAAATGACCCCTGGTTTTGTCACACATGCAAACAAGAGCGGAACAGAACTGTAACCGACGGTGAAGTCTGAAAGAAAGACTGGCCACATATGTTCTATGTTGTGCCTATTGAAGCACTTATTTGTTCAGGTTTCTGAGTTTTCAGCTCTTGGTTCTATTACTTTTTACTTATTGTTTACCTTGTGCTTTTCAACTTATCCCACAGGGATTTATGCAATAGTTTTTCTTAAATTACTTAATTCTGAAACGAGTGCACAGAACAGTATTTTTCGCTGTTTTCAGCTTTGAGTTTTTATGAACTCAAAAACGGCGAAAAACACTGCATTTTCTTTCCAAAAAAAGCGGCTAATTGGTTTTTTTTCCGAACCTGTGTGGTTAAGTTCTCACTTTCACTTAAACTTATTAGCACAATCCAGGTTTGGCTCGTTGTCATTCGCTTTGTCTTTGAATTCTTCATCGACTAATGATTAGTCTTAGTTGCCATGTGTCCACAATACCAATTACAAGCCTTTTGATTCACCTCAGCCTTTATTTTGATCAGTTAAAAATTTATTTTTGGCTTGTAATTGGTGACAGCGTGGACACATGTCAATAAAACTAACCATTGGTAGATAATGAAGAATTCAAAGATATCGCAAATGACAACGATCTAAACCTGCATTGTGTTAATGAGTTTAAAGGGGAAATGATGAAAGAACAGTTTTTAATTTGATTCGTTTTTTTTGTTGTTGAAATCACATACTAACGGAATTGTTTGCAATAGGCCTATAGCACAATAAGCACAACGTGAACATGGGAGTTTTATTCTTCATTGCATGCATATTTCTGACGTAATGTAGCTTAAGAGGGCAAATGATCCCGCTTAAGACGAAAAGCATATAATTAAGAAAAATTAACAGCTTCTTAAAATTCTGGGATTGCAGAAAACAAACGGATAGGCCTACCCCCAAGACCGAGTTTGGGAACCACACAAGCACAATTATAGGCTACCATAGCTAATTACTGAAACCTCATTTACAATTGCTCTATTTCATTAGCACAGCTCAGTTTAGCTCAATGCATCAAGACTGCTCATAATACGTTTTTAATTCATAATAGATTATGGACTGCATCGTAAGTCAGGTGTAACAGGTTGGTTGTAGAGAACAGGTGCTAGGTGATAAAAGATTGAATGGAATATGAAGAGGGAGGGGGAAATGGACATTAGGCAAGTTTCCTAGTTCACAAGTTCCCCGGAATTTCAGCGACTAACCTTGAGGAAATAACACCGTCAATGGAGCCTTTACTGACAATTTAAACCGAAGTGATTTTTCTAGTCTATCAGCTGCGTTGTCTGCCGGTATTCTACTCATCGTAGAGATCGTCAGTTCAATTAAATCAGTGCTATATTACTATATTCAGCATAGGAATAATGTTTCTGTTTTGTATTGATGCATTTGGATTCTTCTTGTGTTTTTAGGCATTTGAAATATTTAAAAAATATCAGATGAAATTAGGCAAATTAGCATTTTATGATTATGCTGATTAAAGGTATTTAACATTTTAAATAAGAACAAAAATGTATCTGTATATGTGTTATGAACTGGTTTATGAAAAATTTGAACTTACATAGCGTAGGCTACACACTACCACTGAAAGGTGTCTGAATGCCACCTAGTGGACATGTGCCAGGGGCGGCTGTGGCTCAGGAGGTAGAACAGGTCGTCCGCTGATCGCAGGGTTGGCGGTTCTATCCCTGGCTCCTCCTGTCCACATGACGAAGTGTCCTTGGGCAAGACACTGAACCCCAAATTGCTCCCAATGAGCAGGCTAGCGCCTTGCATGGTGGCTTCCGCCATTGGTGTGTGAATGTGTGTGTGAACGGGTGAGTGAGAGGCCATTGTAAAGCGCTTTGGATAAAGGCGCTATATAAGTGCAGTCCATTTATGGGTTGAAACACAATAGCATACATTTTATTCAGCAAGGCACAGAGGGACTGGTTAATTGAAAGTAGTGGAACAAAACACCCACACCCAGAACACATTTAAAATACAACACACAACAATATATTGTGAATTGAAAACTTATTATGAGTAGAATCGACCCTGTTGCATAGAGCGAGGCACTGTGCCACTGAAATAGAGCAATTGTAAAGGCGGTTGTAGTATCATAATTTGCTTATGGTAGCTGTAGCCTAATTCTGCTGGAGGAAAAGTTTGATATTTTAAAATAATAATTCATGCATAGCCTTCTAGGCAAGCATTCAATCACATTTGTTGCAGATAGTAGTCAGGAAATAGATCCAACAGTGCTGCTGCTACTCCTCATAGCCTAGCCTACTGCGTGACAGCAAGAAAGCACTCAGCAATCTTAATATCAGTAAGTTAGATTTTGCATTACGTAGATTAACACAATATTACCTAAACAAATAATGCAGAGATACATAATTTAATAGGCACGATCGTTCAGCAACATGTAAGCTCTGTGGTGAACAGGTCTAGTCTGGTCTAACCTTGATCATCATTGATTGGGTGGTGGAGCAGCCAGATGGAGCAGGTTTAGATTGTTGAGAGAGGCTGAGGTGAATATATTGGCTCCTAATTGGTACTGTGGACACATGACCACTAAAACTAAGCATTAGTCGATGAAGAATTCAAAGACAAAGCAAATGACAAAGAGCCAAACCTGCATTGTGTTATGGAAAAGTGATGGAAGAACGTAAGCCACACGGGTTCAGTTTTCATAAAAACGCTGATTTTTTATGCCATTTTAACAAGCTCAAATCGGCAAAAAATACTGTTCTGTGTGCACTCATTTCAGAATTCCACTGTCATTTGACATACTGTGTGTCCAATCCGAAGGAGGCTACATCATGTAGGCCTAGTACCTATCCTTTTTGTAACGTGATTTGTAAATGTGTTTTGGGTTTTGTCGTGTTTGTTTTCGTTGTGTTTTATAACTTGTTGGTGTGTTTTCCGAAATGTCATTGTGTTTTATAAATTCTTGGTGTGTTTTCCGAAATGTTGTTGTGTTTTATACCCGTCGGCTTCCGTACGATACCCATGCCATACGACGCCTCTTTGTTAGCTTGGCAATCTGACTTCCATCACTGCTTCCAAGCTGGAAAGCTGTAAAATCGCTCTCCATTTGTGATTAAAACTAGTTCCAAGATGTGCAGCTATGGCCTAATACGGTTATATTCCCGGTAATAATCGGAGCTACCAAGCTAATAATTAAGAACCACCATTGCTTTCTAGCAGCTTTAAACAATAAAATCACCATTAGCTCTGACAACATTTTGACAACTTATACATAATAGTTGCATGGTACGTTAATGTTACCAAAAGTAGATGCATACAGATATGGCGCTAGGATCAGTGTACTTTTTGGCCAATCGTTTTCCGTTTCAGAAACAAATTAAAAAACAAGAAACAAATGGTTATTCGATATTCTTTTTAAAAACAGAAATTGAAAAACGAGAAGCAAATGGTTATTCGTTTTGCTGACTGATTTTAAACATAAAATTACATAAATTTAAATTGGTCTCGATCTCCAAAATTTATGTTTTATTTTCAACTTTAAAGCTCAATTTTGACATTTCCCCGCCAGTTTTGAGTGACAGTACGGGATGTTGCAGTTGGCATTCATTTACGACACTACAGGCCCAGCGTCTCGGAGCAATCAGCCAAATTGTGGGTTAAATCTAGCCTATGTGAAATCGATTGCTCCATACCTGTATACAATTGTTTAATAATAAAAAAATAATTTGGTGTTATGTTGTGTGTCTGTTTCAAATGATGTTTAACTAATATCTTATATTAGCTATAGCTATCTAATTAGTTATAGCCTAATGACAATAATATAGCCTACATGTCTATGCAAAAAACACATCTCCCAGAAAATCTCTGGCTATGCTCCGTAGCCGCTAAACCACAGTTCTCTGCGCTGGCTGGAGAGTGGACCACAGTTCTTATAGTTCTGTGGAGTGGACCCTTTTTCCTTGAGAAAACGGAAATCGGAACATGGCGCCATAAACCTTTCCTGTAATGTTATGTTTAAAATCAGTCAGCAAAACGAATAACCATTTCATTATCGTTTTGCAATTTCTGTTTTTAAAATGAATATAGAATAACCATTCGTTTCTTGTTTTTTAATTTCTGTTTCTGAAACGGGAAACGATTGGCCAAAAAGTACACGGATCCGCTAGCTTGTCATGCTACGTTTAAAAGCTTCACAAAAACTATATTTTTAACTGAATATGACATTAACACACACAGATCATGTAAGCCAAGACATTTTTTGTGGAAAATTTTATAAAACCAAATAACTTACATTAGCTTGTCGCCGCAAAAGTTATTGTGTGACTGCTTACAAGTTGGCTATGCAAAGGACCAGTGCTAGCTTGTGATATATGATTTTTGAAAGCTTCAAAGCTATATGTTCACACTGAATTTGACATTAAGACACGCATATGAAAGCCAAGACATTTTTAGAGTAAAATCAGGTGAAACCCAATACATTAGCTTGTCGCTTTGAAGGCAGCCGATGTGATTGTGTGACTGGTGGGGGCAGGTGAAAGCTGGCTACACCAAACGACACGAAGCTACGGCGCTAATTTGTCATGCTACGTTTATAAGCTTCAAAACTATATTTTAAAACTGAATATGACATTAACACACACAGATCTTGAAAGCCAAGACATTTTTCGAGTAAAATCAGATGAAACAGAATAACTTGTGTATAGTAATAATTAGTGAATAATTATTGGTGAAGTTAAAAATTTTCTTTTGTGGGTGTGGATGGGGGAGTGTTCCATAGACAGTTTTGAGACACCAGGGAGTGGTCATTTCTCGCGTGACGTCGCAAGAGAAACGACCTGAAAATGGGACCGTAAAATTAAATCGTCTATTTCTCCAAACCTATAGAAAATACTAATTTGATAGTTCTGTGGTGTTCCCACAATGCCCCTATGTATCAAGGTAAACCACAATGTTATCCCTTTAAAACATAGTTTTTGTGATTAATATATCATGCTGGTACTTTTTTTCCATCTCAGTTAAGCTCTTAAGCAGTGGAAACTCTTCACTCCCAAGGACCAGAGCCAAGCTGCCTAGAAACATAAATAGTTCTCCTTCACTGAAGTGAGGAATCCCCACATTTAATCCTCACACGAGATTTGAATAAGGGTTGGAACATTTGGGTACCTAATTCCATTCATTCAACTACTGGAACTTTCAATGTTCCTGGACAGTGGTGCAGCAGCACAAGAAGCCGTCGGTTTACCCATAATCCCTCAGTGCCTGTGTGCACCAGAGAGGGTCACGGTGTGGAAACCACACTGGACATTCTTGTGTCCTGGCTGCCAAGGAAGGGAATAAACATAGAGCCAAGCCAACCGCATGGCTCACTTTTCCTACAGCATGAGGTGGCATCTGTTTGCACTGTGGTTTTCTTGCTATGATGGGCAGTTGCCACAAGAATGGAAAACCGTTTGGCAGGGATGCAATATTTTCAAGAAAACACAGGGAACATAAAAATATCACGCGCCTTCTAAAAAAAAACATCATTATGCAGATAATGTAATAAAGGAGCGGTTTTGTTCTTTCATCTTCCAAACACTTTTTCTTAGGTGTGTTCAACCTGACAACTCTGAACAATGTCTCCTGAACTCTGAGTACAAATTGATCATACTTAAATTGTGATCCACCAAGCATTGTCTGAGAATAGCTATACTTAGCTGAGTGTTTGGCTTGGTTTTTTACTCAAAATGGGAAGTCAAAGGCCAGTTGTGGTTTGATTGTCGTATTACATTGTGAGCCATGATTAATTAACAGAGATTCTGTGTAAGCAATAAGACCCCAATCTCCATAGCACTCTTAATATTGTCTTCACTTTGTGCGTTGTGTTAACCCTTTTAATGTTTGTCTTGAATATTGTATGTCGGTCGTTTCATAGTGTAGCCAAGAAAAGTGTTGAAAGCCCTAACTTGTTCCATGTTAATTCAGTCAGTGCCTTTCCAAGAGTGGCGTAAATTGAATCTACATTAAGGTGACAAGTCATTCACATTAAAGCCAGTTCTATCCTTCCATAGATCATCATTCAGATCTAGGGTAGTAAATTAAGGGCAAAACACTGGAATAGTTGATCCATTTCAGTTCAACTTTTGTTTGGATGAAATAGACCTTCTGAACGGATGTTTATTGGAAGATTGCCGCAGTATGAACAACATCTGTTAGCTTTCTGTCAGAAGGGGACATTTGCAGTTCTTATTTAGGTTTGTTGGCTGGGTGATGAATTCTTGGTAAAAACATAGCAGAATAAAATCGAAACAAATAACTGCATCCCAAATGGTATAAAATTAGTATTCCAAAACACAGGGCAAAATTACAGCACAAATACACCAGATGCCCACAATTTAGTGGTCTGTGTTTGACTGTCTTCCATACGTTTATAGTCTTGGTATAGAAGTAGCAAATGGTTTAGGGGCTTAGGTTGTTTTGCTGTTGTCTCCCTGTTTCAAACTATGCTTATATCTCTTTATATACACTGCCTGGCCAAAAAACAAGTTGCCGTTGCACCCGTCATGCATAGTGCCCACTGTACAAGCCTCTGAAAACAGTGTTATGATCTGGGGTTGCTTCAATTAGTCAGGTCTAGACTCAGCAATGTTATGCAGCAATACAAAGTCAGCTGAGTACCTGAATGTACTGAATGACCAGGTTATCCCATCAATGGGCATATTCCAGGATGACAATGTCAAGATTCATGGGGCTCAAATTGTGAAAGAGTGGTTCAGGGAGCATGAGGAATCATTTTCACACATGAATTGGCCACTAGAATCCTGACCTTAACCCCATTGAAAGTCTTTGGGATGTGCTGGACTCTGTAAAAGAGTGGCTCGACTCTCCCGTCGTCAATACAAGATCTTGGCCAAAAATTCATAACTCTGGACGAAAATAAATGTTGTGACGTTGCATAAGGTTGTCAAAACAATGCCACGAAGAATGCGTGCCGTAATCAAAGCTAAAGGCGGTCCAACTAAATATTAAAGTGTGCGACTTTCTTTTTGGCCAGGCAGTTTAGCTGGCTAGTATGTCCAGGCAAAGACTTTGGACTGAATTAATTTTAGGGGTCCACTGTTGTGCTTATATACTAGGAAGAACTCAGCTACAGATATAACTATAGGATTTACGTGAGTTTCCATGACAGAGTAGTTCAGGTATGAGTGGATTTTGTGATAAACACAGACTGACTTGCATTGTCACAGTTATTTTCTTTAGTGTGGTTTCATTGTAAATTATGTGTTGAGGATTATATCAAGGTATCTGTGAGTTTTAGTGACCGTGAAAGGTGTACTCTTTGGGAGGGTGTCCTGTGTTTGATCATGACTTTCCCTGGGGCCAGATTTATAATGAACCCTATCAGCTGGAAAGACCCGTTTTGCTGCTGTACTTTCCCTCAAAATGCTGGTGAAATTTGAAGTCAAAAGCCATTTCTAGCAGAACACACTTCACAGGAAAGTGCTTGTGTGATTTCCTGAATTCATGGAGGACATTGCAGCAAGTCTATTTAGACTATTGGCCCTTCCATATTTATGCTTATAAATGGGTTAAACTGTAAAAACATGCTAAAAAAAGAAGCCAATTATATCACACAGTGACTGACTAATGATTTAAAAGTTGTGTGATGATGTTCCTATGCATGCATGAGCATGAGCACCAGACTTGGCTCTGCTCCTTGCCCAAGCTAGAAAACATTACTCTTATATACTGCATATTCATATACTCTATAAATAATCTTTGTGTTGAATATCATCTAAAGGGTGGAGACAAATTAGATGGAAAAGCAGGCTCCTCCACACTTGAATGAAATGTGGGGAGGGCAGGCAGACACAGTGTGGGGGAAAGAACCATTTACCCTGAACAGTGGGGAGGGGACAGAGAGGTGTAGTCATTTCAGCAGTGGGAATTGAGTGAAGTCTTCAGTAAAGGGTCAGTAGGGAGGGGGGCAGGCCACAAGCCACAGTAGTGCAGACCAGCGATATTTTCACCCTGTAAAAGTTGTGTGTCTGGGCGACGGGTGTGTGTGCGTGTTTGAGGGGGGGGGGGGGGGGGCAGGGAGTGCAGGATGTTCCCTTTGCACTCAGGGTGGAGGCGAGAGCCACAGATTCCAGGACCGACTCCAACGGGACGCCCCAGCCCACAGACCCCAACACAGGAAGAGCATGCGTAAACACGCCCAGTGGTGACTGATTTTGTTCCCCAGTGATCAACTTGGGAGTGCAGTGTTTAAAAAGCCCAGGCTGAATTTAACTCTCGCTGGAAGGCTATGAAACACTTGCGTCGACTGGGTGTGTCATTCAGTTCTATAAAATGTATTTGTATGTGATATTCTTTTTTAAGGCTACTACTAGCTTTCGCATGACCAAAAAAATAATTGTACTAAAAGGCAGATCACACATACGTTACAGCAATGACAATCACAAATTACTATTAAGAATATAAGAATATTTGACGATTACATCATTCAACATCATTCAACCAAATTGGACTTGTCAGTATGAATTGCTTACAGTTTATACAGCACTGTGTCAGCAAGTTACCAAAAGTCATCACAGTTTTCTTGGTTGAAATTTATACTGTATACATTTGAGTTGACAATGGTCCATGATTGGATTAAAATGTAAATATTGCAACTTTGTTGATGCACATTCTTATTTGTCTTAAGGTCTTAGAGTAGACAGGAATTCACTGCACATGGTTTACCATAGCTTAAGCTTTGCAATAGAGGGGAATGTGTTTTTTCGATAAACTTAAGCTTCTGTTAAATATGCCTTTCCTTGACATGACACCTTGCAGTCTAATTGGATACTCCCAATTCAGGCACATGATTCAGGTAATGGGTGTTGCGATAACAAAATTTAAGCCTGCCTACTAGTACCACAGACAATGGAGCTGAAAAAAGGTGGTTCGCCTGTCTTTAGGGTTTTTTAATGGAGAATATGTCACTTGCTGGGCTGACCAGGCCAGCTAGTTAGCTTACTGGACAATCTGGTTGGCTAGCTTTCTAACTGGGCTATCTAGCATGCTGACCATGCTGTTTAAGTTAGCTTGTTGGAGTTTTGACGGTGGTCTTGAGGAATGCCATTTATTTTCGAAAGGTAAACGCTGTCATGCCTTTATGTGATTTGTTAATCCAACAGTTCTTTTGGTACAGAAATTTCCCTTGACTTGCAAACTTAATAATAATAATAATAATAATAATAAATAAAAATAAAAATGCGATGCTGTCAAATATGGAGGCCATTGGCTCCATGGCGCCCTGTTCTCAGCACCTCTTTTAATCGCACAATTGGTTATACTGTTCATTTAGCACAGCATTCCCTGTGACATCATACGAAAACACCTCCTTTTGTCCTGCAGGCTGTTTGAGCCAGCTTTGTAAGATGGGCTGGTCCTTTAGCACAATGGCTGGTCAGCAAACTCAGCTGGTGGAATGCAGAGAGAAAAGAAGTGCTGGCTGCACCCATATCAGAGGATATGCACAATTCACGGAGGGCGCTGCAGTAGTTGGACACATCTGCATTCACCAACGGACACACATTTGCAAATTACACATTTTCCGATGTCTTTTAAACAGCAAGGTTTCCTCGTTCGAAGTGGAGTTGTATTAAAATAACAGATGATTATATTGCAATGCTGAGTACATTTTAGATTTCTGGGATAATTTAAAGAAAAAAATTATCGCCCCAGGATAATGTTTAGTTGGCCTTTGCAAATAAAACTATAGACTACAAGCTTTAAGCACAAATGGAATGTTTTAGGCTGTGTCCAACCAAACAATGTTCTGGGTTTATATTAATGTTTAACCACTCTGCGTGATTTAAGATTTAAAGTCTTTGGGGTATTCTCTGAAATAAGTCATTGGGAAAAAGTGCAGTGAAATTCATGTCTTGGGTTAATTTGCTTCTTTGCGCTTTGCTGACATCTGCTGGCACAAAAAAAAAATTGTATTTTGGATAACTGGAAGGGTTTCTTCTCCTGAATTCAATAGGAGTTCAATAGGAAAAGTTGTCAGGAGAAACAACCCTTAAAGTGATCCATCCATATCTACTGCATATCTGGCAGCAGAGTGATGGTTTGAGGCTCGTTTGATACCTCAGACCCTTGATGACTTACAGCCATTTAACCAACCATGTATTCCATATTGTTCCAGCATAATTTACAGCAAAATCTAGTCCCACCCCCCAAAATCTAGTCCCATAGAGATCCATTCAAATGCAGAGACGTTATAGTATCGCTTGTAAGAGTACCAGAAAATAAGATATCAAGAGTCTTTTGATGTTGTTGGGTCACAGACATCAGGAAGTCATGGCATGCAAAGGATATGCAACCAAATATTAAAAATTATTACTTTATTTTATATATAAATGCAGGGGTGCTGATAATTGAGGCACATGTGGTTTTGTTAAAAAATAAAAAATAAATTCTCATAATAAATTTACTTCAATTAAAGGTTGGATTTTTCAAAATTTTTCAGTGTGAGATTAAGCTAATTCACCAGACGGTGAATTCTTTATAACCCTTTTTACTCATCTTTACCAGGGGTGCCAATAATAGTGGAGGGCACTGTATATATCCTGAGGTTCAGGTGCCTTTTATATGCACAACCCCCATATTCCTCACGAATCCTCCTGAGACTGGGCAGAAAAAACACATAATGCAATTTATTTTTATTGAATGTCCCTTGTAGTGTATGTCTCCACATAGTAAAATATATGGCTCTTGAGATTAAGACCAGAGATGTATGTCCCCTACAGGGGATAAACATTTATTGCTCAGTCTCGGGAGGATATAGTATGAACTGAGAGGGGATGCAAGGCAAAGATGATAAAATACTGAAAGTAAGGGACAGTGGGCACTATGGCTTGCCTAAACCTAGATGGGATGAAAGGCCTGTCCTTATCTTTAGATATGTTCTTAAGACAATTATCAAAATTGCAAAC
This sequence comes from Ilyophis sp. 1 JC-2022, assembly GCA_022702515.1. Lineage (NCBI taxonomy): Eukaryota > Metazoa > Chordata > Actinopteri > Anguilliformes > Synaphobranchidae > Ilyophis > Ilyophis sp. 1 JC-2022. Next base: position 19,085,088 of record CM040406.1, on the reverse strand, counting down.
CAGAAGCCTCTCACCAAAGCTTTGGGGACCAACAGCAAACTAAAAGACTGGATTCAGCTCCATAACAATTAACTGTTTCTCCATTCAGGATGTTCGTTGGGAACATGAGAGTAATTCATTCTCCTTCTGGGAAGTAGAATAACTAACTGATATTACTAGTATTAAAGATATACTGTATGTTTTTGCTTGGTATTATCGTTTGTCAGTGTTTTTGTTCACCACAAGAGGGGGCAAAATAACTAGCCAGGTCTGGTTTGTTTCCCTCTCAGATGAAATTCATGTCAAAAAGAATTAAATATTTTTGGGGGAAATTTTTAAAAATGGGGGAAAATGTATTTAAATGACACTGAAAGTTTAAATTAATAAACTGATGCAATTACAGTGAATATGAAGATGCCTTATCAATTTTTCTCTGCATTATATTTTATACATGTTATTTTCTATTTTCTTTGGTAATATGTACTGCATTGCCAAATACACAGAAGTTTTTTTTCTTTTGTAATGTCTATGTTATGGTGAAAAAAAGGTCAAAGGTAAAACCTGTTCTCGCATAAAATGTATAAAGCTATGCTTTTTCTTTTTGTCACCTAACCCAACCAAAGGTGTTATCAAACTGAAGTATATATAGAAGAAAATAGATTGTATAGAAAAAATAAGTTTAAAAAAACTGTTTAAATACACTTATAGTGACAGCCTTAAAAAAATTATAATTAAGCAATCAAACATAAAGTCATTTGGTGCTGGAATGTTTTTACTTTATGTCAAAGAAGATCTCCACACAGTTTAAGCAATGATGAATAATTCTATTTGAATAAAAAACATTTTTATAAAAGAGTAACAGTGTGTGGGAGGTCTTTCTTCTCAATATTGATACCCAGCTTAAATTCTGAATCTTGAGAAATGTTGGGATTGTATGTATATTCTACTTTTATTTGTCACCACTGGTGCAAAAGCACATATTTCAAAGAGCATTTTCAACAACAGCCATTGATAGTAGCAAAGTAATTTCTCCAAAATTGATGTATTAAGTAAATCATCCCGGGGACTGATAATCAGAAGTCACAATGGGGGGTACTATTGACCTCAAGGGGAGTTGGTAATTACCACATTTTCAAAAAGAAAGAACACAAAGATATTAATTATGTGTTATGCAATACTAAGTAAATAGATTACTGGCTTAATAGACTTAAATGTCATTATGTGCTCTGTGTTCACTTTTTCCAATAAGAACCATGTGCTAAAAGCATAAAAGCAATTAAAATTCTGAAAATGACACTGTTTGAGAACAAACTCCCTTGGCTGTCCTGCTAACTTCAAATCAAATTCACTATTATAACACCCGCCACCAATTGCCGCTTCCACAGGGCACTGGCCATGCTTGGATCTGGCAGGACTGGGGCACGAACCCCGATTCTCGGAGTACAACTGCACCAACTGAAAGTCGGCGCTTTTACCGCTGTACTACTGCGGCGGCCTGCGGTTGCTATTATTGATAACAATACTTCATTTGTCGACTAGTTCTGTCGTATCGATCGCGTTAGCTAGCTGCTCGGCTATAACCATGCATGCCAGCTGCAGCCAGACAATGCTTGGTTCAGACTAACACTACCCAAAATTCAGTCTGATCTCTGTCGTCCTAGATGCGGAAAGTCTTATGGTTTGATCGCCAAATCTGACAGCTGGACAAACATATCTTGTAGCCTGAGCCATGCTAGCCTCGTTCAGAACTAGAGCCCAGCATAAGTTTATATATCCAGGGTTTTTATAAAATTGGCTAGCTAACGTTATAATTCAACTAGCCATCATTGTCAATTGTAATGTTTGAGGAAAACTGGCTCGCTGAAAGTTGGCTTTTTTATTAATTTTCTAATAATGGAATGTGTCCAGCTCAGATCTACAGTTCTCGTCAAAACCTGGATTTGAGTGTAGTGGGAGAGTTGTCATGTTGAGTCTGCACACTTGCTTGGGATCAAAAATCTTGGCAGCCTTAAGAAATCTGTGAGCTGGTTGACAGAAACATGACTTATTTTTAAAATTTTCAGGGTTGTAATATGTTGTGAGTTTCTCTGCAACTTCAGTGTCTGTTTTGATGCATTGGTGGTTTATTGTTTTGTCTGTGTTTTGGGTCTGCTGAGCCAGCGCGCAATATTAATGTGTAAGCTGTTCAATTTAATTGTAGGTTTTGTGGATTCTGACTTCACGACTTTCAAACCACTGGATTTTGAACAGTCTCTTGCCATTTTCACAGATTAATGAGTCCAAGTCGGGGGGAAAAAACAGAATTACCCTTTAAGACCTATCCGAAAACTTCTAGAGAAAACTGTTAAGCATATCTCTGAAACTTTCCAGCCTCGGTTCATATCATATGATAGTACTGAAACGGCACTTGTCAAGGTTGTAAATAATCTTCTACTGCACTGGCTACTCTGTAACTATACTTCTTGACTTAAGTGTACCTTTTGAAACTGCTGGTCATGATATCCTATTGGACAGAGCTGTAATGGACTTTGTGGACTGGCACAGTCCTAAAACAAATCATACTGATGCAGCAGGAACCAGTTTGGTCAACTATATGAAGAATATTCTGGGGGTGTCTCGGTGGCATAGCCTGTAGAGCACCGTACACATGCTCATTTCGAGCCGCGACATTGGCGGTTTCATGCCGGCCATGCGACCTTTGTCACATGTCTGTCCCTCTCTCTCGCTCCCCATACTTCCTGTCTCTCTACACTTTGCTGTCCAATATAAGCTGAAAGCATTTTTTTTTTCAAAGAATATTCAGATTTCTCAAAGGTGAAACACAGTGCAGTGCAAAAGTATTTAGACAGTGATACATTTTTTTGTTGTTTTAGCTCTGTATGACTGTATGACTGTTCACGTTCTCCTCTTAAACTCAGATAAAACTGAGATAATTTATTTATTTTGTTTAAATCTTGATAATTGCTTAGGCTGTGAAAGACCTCGACTGAGGTCCAATCCGTTAAATGTTCTGCCCTCGCAAACTTCACTTGCCAACTTCCCTCGGGAGGATGTGATGCAGCACCAAAAGAACACAAGAAGACACTTGGGGTGCGTCCCAATACTCAAAAAACTTATCCGCCTTTCCTCCACTACCACCTCCTCCCTTCTGTGCCCTGGAAACCAATATTTGTGTTTTAATCTAATGTTGCTGATTACATATTAATGGTTACATATTCATTAATATCTCAACGCAAACCGCAATGTCAGGTACATTGTATACTGTACATGCAAACACTTGTACTCGAAATGTACAGGCTGTTTTGCATACTTCCGGGTAGGAGACGAGTGGAGGAAATGAGGCGAGGACAAGAGCCGTGGTAGTGGTAGAAAGGAACCAATGGGGAGGAGCAAGAGAGGGAGTGGAATTATTTTAAAATTGGACCGCACCTGCACTCGGAAATTTGTCAGAGCCAGAGATGCCAGTGTCCTCTCTCCCAACACTGTCCCAATATTGGTGGAAATGAGCAAAGCAGCTTCAAACTCAGCTCCTCCTCTCCTCCGGCAAAGGATACATTGATGTATCCTACTGTGGACGTTTTTTCACATTGGGTGACATCATCGTGCTTATGCCCACCAAGATTGAAAGATGGCAACAATGTTTCATGCGTAGCTATGCCTTATATGAATTTCCCCAAGATAATGATTCCCCAATGCAAGATATTTAACCTAAATTGTGTGTGCCTCTGTAGGTTATCACACGTAGGACATAGCATCTGACCCAAAGTCTATATTACCAACAATGGATAACAAAATGGCAGTTTTTTGTCAATAACATTTTTGTGGCTCATATCCTAGAGACATAAATAATTACACTCCAGAAAGGATATGGTTGTACTTTGTTGGCAAGTTTACTTTAGAAAATGGACAGGTTTTAAAATGTTAACTGCTGCTACAGATTTCTTTACAATTCACAAAGAGACATTTATATCAAGACACATCATGTACAATAGAAAAGGGGGGATAAATAAATAAATGCAGATAAAAATGAGTAATATTTTTAACTATAAAATATCATACATATAGCATTTTTACAAACATATCCAGACATGTTTGTGGGTCAGATGATGGCAAGTAAGTAATAGTACAAATTTTCTTAACATAATAATAGTTATGATATTTGCTAATATTTTGTGAACACAAGGATATCTATGCTCTGTAGGACCACACATGTTTTGATAGAAATCCAAAGATTCAATATATCAATACATACATAATAATAATAATAATAAATGTCATTAATTCTGTGCTTTTCATATACCCAAACCAGTGGATGCAGACAATTGTTCAAACATGCCCTATAGTGTAGTAATTTTTCTGTTTAATTTCTAAGTGCAACACATCTGAATCAGAGTATTTCCACTATAAATTATTCTCATTTTGCAGTTTGATGTGGCACATACAGTTTAATTGACCACATTCTCTTGAGATGATAAAATGAAGAAACACAGGGCCAAGTTGCATTAAATAATTTAGGAAAGTTTGGATAGCATTGCTTTGGAATAGAGCTAGTTTATTTAGTGTGAGCTACGATAGGCAATATTGCTAGTTGTAACTTGACCACATTTGGATATTAATACTTTTAAAGGCGTGCCTAGTTTTTGCAAGTTGGAATTAAGGACTTATAAACAGCACTCTGTAGGCTATGCATGAGTAACCTGCTTTTTTATTATGTCGAAGACAATTTTGTTCAGATATCACTTATTTTTGGTAGGTAACTAATGAAGAATAATGCATGAAGATAATGACATCGAAAGAGACATGCATACAGAATGCAGACATTCGCATAACCATAACGCCCTCTACTGACGAGAATGAGAACATTTGTCTTATTACCGATAGGCCTATTAGTATTCTATAGAAATGCATTTAACGTTAGGCTATTGAACACTGGCTTGCCGGATGTGTAAGTCCAAGCTTTCATGTGGGGGCTACAAACTGCTGAGTTCATAAGCACAGCAAAATTCCATTGCAGTTTTTTTTTCTCGGTAGTGTAGCCTAACGTTACCTGCAGAAAATATTTTGGTACTGGACCATGTAGCTAGGTTAAGTTTAGTTTTCTGTAGTGCAATGGATGTATAAGGCATGTTGATTCGCTTCGTAGTAGCCTAGCTTGTACCTGCTTCCTGATTAGCAATGGACTGACGTTTCTCTGGCAAAACTAATGTTGGCTAACAAGCTTAATTGGACAACGCATATTTCCCAGGAATATTTATTGTCTGCAGAGTAGCATAGACTAGGGCCATGTTCGGAGGCTGTTGTAATTTTTTTAAGTGACCAACCATGAAACAGATATGTTTGGGGAATTGGCGGTTTATAAATCCGATCTCTTAAGAGATTGCAGCTTATAGTAGGCTATCATCAATTCTTAATGTATTATCGTAAATTATAAATTTTCCTAGTAGTTCATTTTATGGTGACATTGTGTTATGTGTGAAAAGGATAAACTGAACAGAGCTGAAGTGAAAAAATGAATGAAGACCGTTGGCCGAGGCGAGCGTTGAAGGTTCGGTTTCCACAGTGAGTCAGACATGACTGCAAGAGCACAGCAGGCTCCACACAGACAATTTTTTTTGTCTGCATTTCTGTGAGATTAAAACATGTAGCCTATGGCACAGTGATTTATAGAAGTTGTTTTTTACATTAATGCAACAACGCGATGTTAACCAAATTATATTCTGCATTAAAACTTTTTTTTTGCTTGACAAATGGAATGCCTGGAATACCTGTTCGCATAACGTAGCTAAACATGTTTTTGTTTTCTTGTATGAAAAAACCGGAACGTGCACACTGTTTTAGTCTAAAATGAAATTACACTTTAGTACAAGGCAGGGATTGAACCCAGGACTCTTGACGCTAACCACAAGACCAAATAGGTACAGTCATGTGATATTGAATTTTACCATTTCGCTGTAGTACAAGTGAAATACAAGTGAAACATTGAACAGTTAATATTGTAAACGTCTTTTGCCTTTGCAATAAAAATAAGTTTGTTAATGTGAAAATAACAGTGTAATAAATGAGAAGTATTTAACATTTGCACATGTTTTTGTCGAAAATAAACTTGTGCCCTGTTGGGCTAAAACCCCCAATCTTCAGTGTGAGAGGCAACAACTCCAACTAGTAGGCCACAGCAGCTTCATGGAAAATGCCAAGCCATAGCGGTTTTGTCTTTTGTGTCCACATTAGTTTGAAGCATTTTTATTGGGCGATAAGCTTGGGAGAGCAGGTATGCAATGCTGTTATCCAATGGGGAGAATGATTATTTGAAGGTACGGAGGCAGGCAGGTAGTGAGGGTCTCTGGGTAGGCAGAAAAAATGGGAAGAAGAAGAAGAGGAAGAATGAGAAGAAGAAGAATAAGAAGAAGAAGAAGAAGAAGAAGAAGAAGAAGAAGCAGAAGAGGAAGGAGAAAAACTGCAAAATAACCTGGGGCTTTATTGTGTGGATGTGTGAAGTTGTATCTGAATGCTGTGTGGTTACATGAGGTCAGAACATACAGAAATTTATGTTTTTAAAGGCTGAGAGTCTGTGGTCATTGTGGTTACTTCTGTAGGAAACCCTGAAAAGTGCCAGAATCTCGGTGCTGTATAGGTATGGGGCATGCCCCGCCAAGCCGTAACTTGGCGGATGGCATACATGCCATCCCAATATATCTGCATGATACTGTATATATATATATATTTCTGTGTCCTCAATGACTGATGAATGTATACATTGTAGTGCTGACCTACAGCTGCAAAATGGATTTCCATAGAAATTAGCAAAGTACAAACCACAATTCCAAAAAAGTTGGGACAGTGTATAAAATGTAAATAAAAAAAGAAAGCAATGATTTGCAAATCCTTTTTGACCTGTATTCAACTGAAAACAGTACAAAAACAAGATATTTAATGTTTTAACTAATCAACTTAATTGTTTTTTGTAAATATACACTCATTCTAAATTTGATGCCTGCAACACGTACCAAAACATTGGGACAGGGGCATGTTTACCACTGTGTTATGTTGCGCCCGCCCCTTATTCCCTGTTCCCCAGGGTGTTTGTCTCTGTTTCTTTCTCTCTCCTGCTTGTCTCTCTGGTGTAGAGGGGGTGAGGGTGACCCCTGCTGGAGGGGTGGCGTCGGTTCTCTGTCTCTGCCTCCACGGCTTCAAGAGCTCCGACCCCCCCCGGCGGGCATATTACTCACCCATACACCATTACTTTACACCCAAGTACAAGAAGCACGCTCCCAGCCATTACAATGTTAGATGTTAGTTACCACTTTATGGTATCTCATGGCTCCACCGGCCCGTCCCGGGCTCCCTGTTCGACACCAATTCCTCTCGGGCCCTGAGAAGAAGTCAGCAACAAAAAGGAGACCCGGTCCGGACCGGCTTCAACACCACTTAGAACCCAATTTGGTAACAAAAGCAGCACCATATAATTAGGCAAGGAACCACCATGCTTCACATTCTTACCCTATACAATAAACTTATTTATAACTATTCCAATATACACAACACTGCTAGTCAGGACACAATAATATACCCTGTAGGACATTAACTTACCCAGCACCATAGCTCAAGGAATACAAAACAGTATATTAATTAATACTCTAAAGAGCAATAACCTGACGTACTAAATATCAGCCATGAAAGGCATAGGCGCCCGGGAGAGCGCGTCAGCCACAACGTTTTCCCGGCCCCGTATATGCCGAATCTGGAGCGAGTAACCCTGCAAAAATAAACTCCAGCGCATTAACCTCTGATTCGCATTCTGCATATTATGCAAAAACGTCAGAGGATTATGGTCTGTATAAATTACAATCGACTCCGTCCCAACACCGACATAGACCTCAAAATGTTGAAGTGCCCAGATCAACGCCAATGCCTCTTTCTCTATGACGGAATAATTAAGATGGTATGAATTAAACTTTCTCGGAAAAAAAGACACTGGACGCTCAATAGCATCTTCTCCCTCCTGAAGCAATACAGCGCCAGCCCCCACACCATCGGCACTTAAAGACTTGTTGTTTGCGCTTGCCGTAACCAGAGGTTTAATAATTAAAAAGATGTCTGACATAGAAGATAGCGTGTCCCTGCAAGTTCGGTTGGCGGAGATAGAGTTGGAGAAATTAAAACTGCAAAATGATCTGGAGCGTGACGGTATGAAACGACAACATGAGTTGGAGCTCGCTAAATTGCAGTTAGAGGAAAACCGGTTGCAGTTGGAGGAAAATAAATTGTCCCTTGAACGAGATAAACAGCGAGAGTCCGTAAGGTTTCGTGAGTGGCAAGAGACATTGCCCGCTGAGGAACGCACAATGAATGAAAGTTTTTCTGCTGTGTCTAGATCAGAACGAAATTGTGGCCTATCTTCTAACCTTCGTCTAGTTCCAAAATTCAACGAACGTGATCCTGAAACCTTTTTCATTTTGTTTGAACGTTTGGCGAGGAATAGAGAGTGGCCAGATAGTGATCAAATATTAATGTTACAATGTGTGTTAAGCGGAAAGGCTCAGGAAGTGTTTTCCGCCCTGGATACTGAGGTGTCGTCTTATGCGCAAGTGAAAGAGGCTGTGCTGAGGGCTTATGAACGTGTTCCCGAGAGTTATAGACAATGCTTTAGGAAATGGAAGAGAGGTGATAAACAGACACACGTGGATTTTGTGAGGGAGTTGGAATCTCACTTTACTCGGTGGTGTAAAGCGTCCCAGGTGGAGACGTTCGATGGCTTATGCGAGTTGGTAATCCTCGAGCAGTTAAGGAATTCGGTCACTGATTCGGTCGCAACCTACCTCAGTGAACGGGCTCCTAAAACTGCTGCTATTGCAGCTATTTTGGCTGATGACTTCGTATTAACCCATAAAAACAGTTTAACTGGCTCCCGCTTTCGGGGTCAAGAGCAGCGGGATGCTCCTAGATTTAATCGGCGTCCGGGTGTAACTGATAGTGCGCCCCAAATAAGATCTGTTCCCGGTACAAATGGCAAGTATGAAGCTTCCCGTATTTGTCATTCGTGTAAAAACCGAGGTCATTGGAAGGGAGAGTGTCCCGTGCATAAAGATGCGAAGTCTGTTCCTGGTGTAACTCCAGTTACGAAGTTTGCTGCTTTTGTAGCACATGCGATTGATATACCCAACCCGGCTGTTGTCCATGTGAAGTCGTCCGGTCGATCCTCTTTTGAAAATAACGTTTTGGTAAAAGAGTACACTCCGTTTGTCACTGATGGCTTTGTCTCTTTGATAGGTAACTCCACAAAATGCCCTGTGCATATTCTCCGGGACACAGGAGCTGCCCAGAGTTTTGTGGTGGGAACTGTTCTGCCCTTTTCTTCGCAGTCGGCTACTGGGGACAGCGTGTTGGTCCGCGGTATCGGGTCGATGCAGCTAAATGTTCCGTTGCACTGCGTTAAATTAGAGTCTGATCTCGTCCGGGGCGAGGTAGTGGTTGGAGTTTTGCCTGAGCTGCCTGTGGAAGGTGTTGATGTGATACTGGGAAATGATTTAGCCGGTGCGTTGGTGTGGGGAGACGCCTCTGTGGTGGTTACCCCGAAGCCCACGTGGTCTGGAGAGCTAGACGACCTGGCTAAACGTTACCCTTCGGTGTTTCCGGCGTGTGCAATCACGCGAGCGATGGCCAAAAAGCACCGAGAGTATGGATCAGATCACAGTAAAGATTTTAGCTTGCCTCCACAAACCTGTGCCCCTGAATCGCCGCAGGTAAAAGATGAATATTTTCCATTAATTGAGCCATTGCTCTCAATTTCTCGTGAGGAAGTGATCGCTGCTCAACAGAGTGATTCTACGCTCCAACCATTATTGACAATGGTTAGCCCTAAGGCTGGTCGAATGGATGCCCCTTCGGGGTATTGTTTGAACGATGGTTTATTGGTCCGTAAATGGGGGTTTAAAGTGGGTTCCTACCAAGGAGATGACGTTACACAAATTGTAGTGCCCTTGAACTTCAGAGATCTCGTGTTACGCGCCTCGCATGAGAACATAGCTGGTCATTTGGGTGTAAGAAAGACCTATAATCGAATTCTGCGTCAATTCTTTTGGCCACGTTTAAAGCGGGACGTAGCTGCTTTTTGTAAAGCGTGTCATGCTTGTCAGATCTCGGGTAAGGGTAGTAAGAAAATTTGTGCTGCTCCGTTGTATCCCATTCCAGTTGTGGAGAAACCTTTTTCCCATCTGCTCATTGACTGTGTTGGGCCATTGCCGCCTTCACGAGCGGGCCATAAATATTTATTAACCATAATGTGTCAAAGCACCCGTTATCCAGCAGCTTTCCCTCTCCGGTCGATCAAGACGAAGCCAGTTTTAAAAGCTCTGACTAGCTTTATGTCGACATTTGGCATTCCCGCAGTGATACAGAGCGACCAGGGTTCCAATTTTATGTCCCGAGTGTTTGCGAGGGTGTTAGCCACTTTAAAAACGACACACAATGTGTCATCCGCGTACCACCCCGAAAGTCAGGGTGCATTGGAACGTTTCCATCGGACTTTAAAGTCAATGTTAAGAACATACTGTGTGGAATTGTCACGCGATTGGGAGGAGGGATTGCCGTGGTTGCTGCTGGCCATTAGAGAAGTGGTACAAGAAAGTACTGGTTTCTCTCCAAATGAGCTGGTGTTTGCACACTCGGTGCGTGGTCCGTTATCCGTGATCGCTGACAATTGGAAAACTAGTGATCCTCCGCCTAATGTAATTGACTATGTAAATGATTTCCGGTTGCGACTGTACCGAGCCTGTAAAACCGCTAGAGACAATATGGTTGTCTCCCAAGACAAAATGAAACGTCTGTTTGATCGCCGCGCTGAAAGCCGTCACTTTCAGCCTGGGGATAAAGTCCTTGCTCTGTTGCCGGTGATTGGCTCTCCATTTCAAGCCCGGTTCAGTGGACCCTATACCGTAGAGAAGTGTGTTTCTGAACGAAACTATTTGATTCGGACTCCGGATAGGAGAAAACGTTTGCAATTATGTCATATTAATTTATTGAAGCCATATGTTTCGGCTACCTGCTCGGCAGTGCCTTGTAAATCGAACACATTTGACCCGTCTGTATATTCTAATTCGGCGGACTTAAAGTCTGTACTCTTGGCTGACGTGGTGCGGTTTACTGTGTGTGAATCGCCTCCCCCTGTAAAACAGGAGGATTTTCCGGTCCCGTCTGATTGTGTATTTCAGGGAAGGCTGAATAATTCTGAAATTCTGCAAGAGCTTGAAGCTCAATTTAGCCACCTGCCTTCTGAATATTCTAAAGATATGGTTAATTTAATTGATAATCACAGAAGTTTATTTCCAGACACACCGTCTCACACCACGCTTATTGAGCATGACATCGATGTCGGGGAAAACCCTCCTATCTCCCAACGTTTTTATCGGGTCTCGAATGAAAAGAGAAAGCATATTACTGCCGAGATCGATTACATGCTTGAGAATGGTATAGCTGAATCAACATCGTCCCCATGGTCCAGCCCATGTTTGCTTGTCGCCAAGCCCGATGGAACTTTTAGATTTTGTACGGATTTTCGAAAGGTAAATTCGGTAACGAAGCCTGATCGATATCCACTTCCTCGTATGGAAGATTGTATAGACCAACTTGGAGGTGCGCTGTATGTGACAAAATTGGATTTATTAAAAGGCTATTGGCAAGTGCCGCTTACAGCTAGGGCACGGGAGATCTCTGCTTTTATTACACCCGACGGTCTGTTCTCCTATACCATGATGACTTTCGGTCTGAGGAACGCGCCTGCGACCTTCCAGCGCCTGATGAACATCGTAGTGAAAGGTCTGGAGGGCTGCGCGGTGTATTTAGATGACGTGGTCATTTACAGTCAAACTTGGCAGCAGCATGTATTACGCCTCGAAGCTCTCCTCGATCGACTGGTTTCTGCTGGTTTGACTGTCAACCTGGCAAAATGTGAATTTGCCAGGGCGACAGTCACTTACCTAGGAAAGATAGTTGGTCGGGGAGAAGTGCGTCCGGTTCAGGCAAAGGTGGAAGCCATTCTGAACTACCCCATTCCAGCCGACAAAAAAGAACTTATGCGGTTCTTAGGAATGGGGGGATATTATCGTGCTTTTTGTCGAAATTTTTCCACCGTCGTTGCGCCCCTTACAAATCTGTTAGGGAAGAAAGCCCAGTTTATTTGGTCTCCAGAGTGTGGTCGCGCATTTGAGTCCGTTAAACTTTTATTGAGTAATGCTCCTGTTCTCTCTGCTCCGTGTTTTGATCGTCCCTTTACGATACAGGTTGATGCCAGTGGTGTGGGGGCTGGCGCTGTATTGCTTCAGGAGGGAGAAGATGCTATTGAGCGTCCAGTGTCTTTTTTTTCGAGAAAGTTTAATTCATACCAACTTAATTATTCCGTCATAGAGAAAGAGGCATTGGCGTTGATCTGGGCACTTCAACATTTTGAGGTCTATGTCGGTGTTGGGACGGAGTCGATTGTAATTTATACAGACCATAATCCTCTGACGTTTTTGCATAATATGCAGAATGCGAATCAGAGGTTAATGCGCTGGAGTTTATTTTTGCAGGGTTACTCGCTCCAGATTCGGCATATACGGGGCCGGGAAAACGTTGTGGCTGACGCGCTCTCCCGGGCGCCTATGCCTTTCATGGCTGATATTTAGTACGTCAGGTTATTGCTCTTTAGAGTATTAATTAATATACTGTTTTGTATTCCTTGAGCTATGGTGCTGGGTAAGTTAATGTCCTACAGGGTATATTATTGTGTCCTGACTAGCAGTGTTGTGTATATTTGAATAGTTATAAATAAGTTTATTGTATAGGGTAAGAATGTGAAGCATGGTGGTTCCTTGCCTAATTATATGGTGCTGCTTTTGTTACCAAATTGGGTTCTAAGTGGTGTTGAAGCCGGTCCGGACCGGGTCTCCTTTTTGTTGCTGACTTCTTCTCAGGGCCCGAGAGGAATTGGTGTCGAACAGGGAGCCCGGGACGGGCCGGTGGAGCCATGAGATACCATAAAGTGGTAACTAACATCTAACATTGTAATGGCTGGGAGCGTGCTTCTTGTACTTGGGTGTAAAGTAATGGTGTATGGGTGAGTAATATGCCCGCCGGGGGGGGTCGGAGCTCTTGATGCCGTGGAGGCTTCGCTTTAAGGGGGGAGGTGTTGCGCCCGCCCCTTATTCCCTGTTCCCCAGGGTGTTTGTCTCTGTTTCTTTCTCTCTCCTGCTTGTCTCTCTGGTGTAGAGGGGGTGAGGGTGACCCCTGCTGGAGGGGTGGCGTCGGTTCTCTGTCAGGTGAGTGTACAATCACTTGATTGGGAAACCGACGCCACCTGTGAAGCCTGGATAAAGAGGCTGCTCCTACACACTAAGAGGGCTGCTTCCCTCTCACACATCCAGCAAGGCCCCTCTCGCAAGGCGTTGCGAGACGGGGAGCTGATACCGAACCTTTGTCTATTAATAAATTATTGTTAAAACGTATGTCCTGTGTGGTCTCCGTTTGTTTATGTCCTGTTTTCCGGCGGGGCATAACAGTTACATCACCTTTCCTTTTAACAACACTCAGTAATCTTTTGGGAACTGAGGACACTAATTGTTGTAGTTTTGAAAGCGGAATTTTTTCCCATTCTTGCTTGATATAAGACGTCAGCTGCTCAACAGTCCAGGGTCTCCATTGTTGTATTTTGCGCTTCATAATGCGCCACACGTTTTCAATGGGAGACAGGTCTGGACTGCAGGGAGGCCAGTCTAGCACCCGCACTCTGACTACAAAGCCACGCTGTTGTAACACGTGCAGAATGTGGCTTGGCATTGTTTTGCTGAAATAAGCAAGGACGTACCTGAAAAAGATGCTGTCTAGATGGCAGCATATGTTGCTCCAAAATGCATATGTACCCTTCAGCCTTAATGGTGCCTTCACAGATGTGAAAGTTACCCATTCCATGGGCACTAACACACCTGACGCTGGCTTTTGAACCTTGTGTTGGTAACAATCAGGTTGGTCCTTTTCCACTTTGGCCCGAAGAACACGATTCATTATTTCCAAAAACAATTTGAAAGGTGGACTCATCAGACCACAGCACATGTTTCTACGTCAGTACATCTCAGATTAGCTCAAGCCCGGCGGCGTTTCTGGATGTTGTTGATATATGGCTTACTCTTTGCGTAGTAGAGTCTTAACTTGCATTTGTAGATGCAGCGACAAACTGTGTTTACTGACAACGGTTTTCTGAAGTATTCCCGAGCCCATGTGGTTATATTCATTACAGAAGCGTGTTGGTTTTTAATGCAGTGCCGTCTGAGGTATCGAAGATCACAGGCATTCAATATTGGTTTTCGGCCTTGCCCTTTACGCACAGAGAGGTCCCCAGAATCTTTTAATAATATTATGGACTGTATATGGTGAAATCCCTAAATTCCTTGAAATTGTGCATTGAGAAACATTGTTCTCAAACTGTTGGACTATTCATTCACACAGTTTTACACAAAGTGGCGAACCTCAACCCAAGACATTGATCAACCTTGCTCGTAAACGACCAAGCCTTCATGGATGCTCCTTTTATACCCAGTCATGATAACATCACCTGTTACTTATTCACCTGTTTACCTGTGGTGTTTTTTTTAACATTCCACAACCTTCCCAGTCTTATGTTGCCCCTGTCCCAAATTTTTTGGAACGTGTTGCAGGCATCAAATTCGGAAATAGCGTACATTTACATGTACGATTTACATAAATCAATAAAATTGATAAGGTAAAACAACTTAAATATCTAAATAACTTAAATACCTTAGTCCTCACCTTCTTTCCTCCACTCGTCTCCTCCCCAGAAGTATGCAAATCTGCCTGTACATTTCAAGTACAACTTAGTTGCATGTACAGTCTACAATGTACCTGACATTGCGGTTTGCGTCAAGATATTCATATGTAACCATAAATATGTAATTCATATGTAATCAGCAACATTAGATTAAAACACAAAGATTTGTTTCCGGGGCACGCAGAGGAGGTGGTTGTGGAGGAAAGGAGGATGCATTTTTTTGGAGTATTAGAATGCAGCCCGTGTGACTGCGAAGGCCATAGCACATGATTCTCATCAAACCGTTCAGTGACCCCTTGTGCCCTGGGGATGGGGGTATTGTCACCCTGGAAGAGACCACTCCTATGAGGATAGAAATGTTTCATCATAGGATAAAGGTGATCACTCAGAATAACTTTGTATTGATTTGCAGTGACCCTTCCCTCTAAGGGGACAAGTGGAGGGGACAAGTGGACCCAAACCATGCCAGGAAAATGTCCCCCACATCTGCAGTTACTCCTCATTTACTCTGGTTTTTCCTTTAATTTGTCACCCGCCTGTAAGTATATCAGCAACTGGTTGGTGAATCACGCCAAGTCCATTCTGCTGCAGTGTTGTGTTTAAACAAAGGTGTCCTCAAATCTTCCCAGTGGAGTTTCAATATTGAGACAGTGCATCGATTTTGGTCAAGTGCAAATCCAATCAGAGCTTATTCTGTAGCTAATGACTGCATATTAAGTTGCTTGTGTGTTGGAAGATATTTATAAAGCCACTTTCAGAACAAATAACTTTTTGTTTTGCACTCTCTTAAATTGAATAGTATTTTGGAAAAATCAGTTTGAAGAAGTTGAGTAATTATAAAACAACCATGTATGCTATTGTTTGTAAATAAAACAGAATCACATGTACAAGCCATCTCTGGCAAGAAAACGGAGGCCGGGAAGTAATTACTATACGCTAAACGTCCCGTGCATTTGCAAGACAACCAGCATCTAGTTGTTAAAGGAAGTTAAAGGATATTTAAGGAAGTCTTGTTTAACAGTTGTCATCTTAATTTGGTGCCGTACAATTGTTTTCTCAAGTATTTTTTGTGACTAGAGTGAGGTTTCATGAACCCCCTATATGGGAGGAGTTACAATGAGCTGTGGATCAATGTCTTATTTGAACCAGTAAAAATGTTTTGCTCTCCACTGCCACACACAATGAGAGGTTCAAATCAGTGAGTCAATGAAGGCATGTTTCTCCACCCATTTTTATTTTCATGAAACATTTCCCCATTGCTACACTTTGGTTTAAAATACACTGCTCAAAAAAATTAAGGGAACACTTAATCAACACAGCATAACACCAAGTCAATTAAACTTCTGGGATATAGATCTGTCCAGTGAGGAAGCATAAATGATTGTGAATCAATTTCACCTGCTTTGGTGCAAACGAAAGTGACAACAGATGGACAGGAGAGGCAACAGCAAGACAACCTCCAAAAAGTAAATGGTTTTGCAGATGGTGTCCACAGACCATTTCTCTCTCCTTATCCTTCCTGACTGATTTTTCTCTAGTTTTGCATTTTGCTAGTGCCCTTGTCACTACTGGTAGCATGAGGCGGTACCTGCAGCCCATTCAGGTGGCACAGGTAGTCCAGCTCCTCCAGGATGGCACATCCATACGTGCCGTCGCAAGAAGGTTTGCCGTTTCCCAGCAGTCTCAAGAGCGTGGAGGAGATACCGGGAGACGGGCCATTACACGAGGAGAGCTGGACAGGGCAACAACCCAGTGGCAGGATCGGTATCTGCTCCTTTGAGCGAGGAGGAACAGGAGGAGCACTGCCAGAGCCCTACAAAATGACCTCCAGCGGGCTACTCGTGTGCATGTTTCTGACCAAACTGTTAGAAACAGACTCCACGAGGGTGGCATGAGGGCTCGACGTCCTGTAGTGGGACCTGTGCTCACAGCCCAGCACCGTGTAGCTCGATTGGCATTCGCCAGAGAACACCAGAATTGGCAGGTTCGCCATTGGCGCCCCGTTCTCTTCACAGACGAGAGCAGGTTCACACTGAGCGTGTGACAGACGTGAGTCTAGAGACACCGTGGCGAATGTTATGCTGCCTGCAGCATCATCCAGCATGACCGGTTTGGTTTAATTGACTTGGTGTTATACTGTGATGATTAACTGTTCCCTTAATTTTTTTTGAGCAGTGTACATTTTTCCTGCTCACATCTATCGAATGTGATAGCAAAAATGTATTTCCCATGTATTCCCTTGTACAGAAGAACAAAAAGGTGAGATGCTTTTCATTTTTATCTTAAATATCAGTGACCGCTTCAGACTGAACAACCTGGGTGAGAGAATTATTAAATTAAAGCACATGATTACAGTCAAGTGGCGAGAAACTACAAAGCAGAGCAGACTTTGTGGCTCTGCAGGACCAGGGGATAGTTCACCAAGCAGAGTTAAGTAGTAAGCCGGCTAACTTTCTTAATTATTTTGAATTTAATGACATCCGATTGAAGGAATTTAGGCTCTCATCCAAAATATTTACAGAAGTTATTAAATACCCGCCAGGGCCCAGTTCCTCGTACGTGGATAACCCAGTTAGCTGGCTACCTGTGCGCAGTAAAACACAAACCCCTCAACTGTAAACACTGCAAAGAACACTACCCAAGCAGCTTTATACATCATAAAATCTAATATGTATATACATATAAAATCTAAGGGGGGGGGGGGGGGGGGAGAGAAATAAGCCATGCTCAAGCAGTTTATTCACATTTATTTTTGCTTTTAGTGCTCACAGAAAATTCGAACACCTTCAGCAGGAGTTTAATAGCAATTTGTAAGCAAAGTTACATTCCAACTCTAAGTCAAATTGGTCAAAGCTTCTCCAGTATTTACAAAAAAACAAAGACAAGATACTACACAAACAATGCATGTTCTTCAAACTGTAAAGTATCGTCTGCTGTAATTAAACATAGCACAGTATGCCAAGGTTGTTCCAAGTATCACAGTTTAGTTTGAGCACTGAATTGCTTCAAAGATTTCAGGAATACTTAATCTTTTAAAACTTATCAAATCGAGTTTTGTGGAAAGACAAACCTCATGTGCTTTGAGATCAAGATTTGTACAATAGTCACAGTTAAAAACACCCTGCCGGTCATACATACTTGTACTTACACTTTATTAAGGTCATAAAACCAGCAATAAACAAAGCCTATACAAACTTGCATTTCTACATAATCACTGAAAGGTACAGATAATGAGAAGTGAAAAGCTCCTACAATTTAAATTCTTTCTAAAGCTAGTTCAAGGGAACGCTTATGGTCTTCCCGTAACATTGATGACCCAGTGTCATTCACCATATGGTACACTTTACATAGATGACTTCATTTCCCGTTTAAGACTGCACTACCCATCAGTGTGGTGGATTCCCTGGCAACAGATA
Organism: Ilyophis sp. 1 JC-2022; assembly: GCA_022702515.1. NCBI lineage: Eukaryota > Metazoa > Chordata > Actinopteri > Anguilliformes > Synaphobranchidae > Ilyophis > Ilyophis sp. 1 JC-2022. Next base: position 19,066,878 of record CM040406.1, on the reverse strand, counting down.
CACCCACCTGAAATTGATCTGCAGCCCACACCCAGACATTTACATCTTTCAACTTTATCTGCCGACCTTTATAACTGTAGGCACATCCGTACATTTAGTTTTTACATGTATAAAAATTCAAAATATGCACACAAAAAACATTTAATACTGATGCAAAAAGGTACACGGCAGAACATGGACGCAATTATTATTTCTTTTTTTTCTCCCCTCCTTGTAGTACTCATCCCAGCCGTAAACACCGCCACCTACTGGAATGGTAGTAACACTGGATACAAACTGCTGTGTTTTTTTTTTTGTTTTTTTTTGGAGGGGTTGGGGGCAAAACAACTTTAAAATATCCCTGGCTTGTACAGAAGTAAAAAAAAGAAAAAAGAAAAACTAACAAAAAAACAAAAAAACAGCACCTGGCACAAAGCCAATGTACAAGCAGGGAACAGTTCTTTGATTATCGGTTTTCTTTCCGTTTTTTCCGTTTCCTTCATCCATTACCGGGGGGAGGGGGGTTTCTGCTCACTCTGTGTTGGGGGCTGCCTCTGGGCTGGCTGCAGTCTCTTCTGTTGAGGGTGCAGGATCCTCAGTCACGGCCACTTCCTGTTCGGCGGCTTTTGGCTCTGCGGCGGGCTCGTCTGCAGCGCCATTTGCTTTCGTCTCCTCGGCCGCTGGCTTCTCCGCCGCCGCCTCCGCGGTGGCCTCAGCCTCTTCAGCTGCTGCTGCCGCCGTCTCCTCCTGGCCCGCGGCCTCACCCTTGCCCTCCTCACCGCCCTCATCAGCTTCCTCTTTCTTGGTCTTCTTGAAGGAGAAGCCACTGAGCTTGAAGGGCTTCTTGAAGGAAAACCGCTTCTTTTTCTTTTTGTCACCATCGGTGGCCGCCGCCTCATCTTCTGGCTTAGTCGAAGCCTCGCCCTCTGCAGCGGGAGCGGCGGCCTCGGCACTCACATTCTCACCCTCCGCACTCTCCTCTGCGGGCGCCGCCTGAGACTGACCTGCCCCTTCCTCAGCTGGAGTGCTCCCATTGGCCTGCGCCCCCTCCTGACCCGCTTCTTCCGTGGCAGGGGAGGTGTCGCCATTGGCTTTCACATGGCCGTTTTCCTGCAGGATCACAAACATTAAATTAATGGATTTATAGAGCAAAAAATTTGCATTTGTAAAACTGAAAAGCAAATGGAGTGGAAACATTGGTGGGGCAAAGGGTTCCAGAAGAGTTTTTCCGATGTAGATTCTCCAGAGCATAGATTTTAATTTAAGCAATAATCACAATATTACGCAACAGAATCTTGGGAATCTCCGGGATTATGAAACGTTTGATGTTATGGCCTTCAGTTACGAATGTTTCAACTTTGTTTAGGAGAAATCATGTTCTCTTAGTTCAGTATTTCAAAAGGCCAACTTCAATACCCATGAGCCCCAGCGCCCGTCACTATGGTGATAGCATGGGGCCAGAGCCCATCAAATGTCCACCCTAGGTAATCACCCTGTAGAGCTATAGCATAACAAGATAAAAACCTAGAACTATAACAAGCTCCTTTCAAATTTCATCATAGCACAGCTGCAGAAAATTACAAACCAGCAAAAAAATGAAATTCCTGATAACTCCAACACAAATAATGTTCATGCCTTTCATTTTCTCACCCTGTTCCTTACATGTTCTCCAATTTTGAAAGTCTCAGCTCCTCTGAACAAACTTTAGACAATGTAAACTCACTTTAGCTAGACAGCCGTCACAATTTCACAGAATTAAAAATGCTAAGATTCTAGTCTCCACTGCACGTGCAAGTGTGCACTCAATACAAAACACATCTATTTTTAAAAAGTCCACTAAAATTAAAGAAACTGGTTTCTCGACTTGGACCCATTTTTCCTAACCATTTCGACCATGCTGATTGTTTCTGATAGTCACATCTTTGTCGCGCTTTGTCACCCCAAGAACCGCTCCACTCGGTTTTACAATTGAGTCCAATGGGGTATAGCAAACGAGTCATGAAATGCCCATAAAATAACCTCCCTTGAAATAATTGCATAGCCTGAAGAGGACATTCATTCACTGCACTTCAGTCCATTACCAGGCAAAGACACTTGACAAACCACTTTTTTTAAGGAAAAAAATACTGGGCCTCATTTACCAATCACTCTACGAACAAATTAGTTCTTAAGACTTTCTTTAACATGTGCTTAAACATTTTGGGATTAAATTATGTTTGCGTTCGGAGCTTCTGTTCTATTTTAAATAGTCTTAAGAACAAATTTGTTTGTAGAATGGTTGGTGATTGAGGCCCAGTGTTCTTAGTGAGAACTATGGCAAGCAGAGAAGTGTGTTCAGCCATGTTCGACATTGTGGTAAGACTGCAGTGAACAACCACCAACACACGCCCCAAGCTCATGAATACAGCCTGCCACAGTACAAATACAGAAGTGTTTCTACAGTGCAAAATGTATAAAAAATAAACCGTATTCAAGTTTGGAACAATAACTTCAGAGTCATCTAATAAATACTTGTATAATCAAGTTTTTATTTGGTGGAAAACCACGTTTTAGTAGGCAAGTTTCTTTGCTATGCCCCATTGGACTCCACTGTAAAGCAGAGTGGAACTGTTCTCAGTGTGATGAAAGCTCAAAGAAATTACATTATCATCACTACTGATTAGCATGATGGAAAGAGTTTGGAAAAATGGGTCCAGGGGGGGTATTTCACGAAGCGTGATTAAGCTGTAAACCTGGCTTATTTCAGTAAGACTGGATAGGTTCTTGGATAATTCTGTTTCAAGAAGCAAGCTTGACTAGATGCCAGTTATGTTGCCAAGGCAACATATGCATTGCAGCTAGCCTGGTCGGGAGCAGGCTAACGTGGTTCAAGCTAGACTTATATGCAGCTGGTGTTAGTGACACCGACTCGGACAGACCACTGGGTTCGATGTTTCAGCCCCCATTTTGTCAAGTAATTCCTTTTCATGTTGTCATATTAAAACAAGTTTAATAATGTTTTTTCACTTTGTTTTTATTTGCAGGTTATGCTATAAAATAATTGCCTTTATCATAATATTAAACCATTTAAAATTAATGTTTTTGGTAGTATATCTCAAAAAAGCCATTCCGTAATGACATACAGAACGACGTAGACATTCGCAACAGATGATCATTAATGGAAATATTGGACCCGATTATGTAGTGTATGAAAACAAATGTGTCTCGTTCGGTTTCAATCATGGCATGTCCGTTCATTGACAACTGTGTAGATGAGGGCACAGATAGCAAGGAGAGCGTTTCGAGTGGGCAGGGTGTTCCGAGATTGGGTGGTCCGACATTACAATTGAAATGACAAAGGGAGCTAGGAGCACGAACACCAAACGCCATTTCCCAGGAAGCGTATAGTTAGTATTTAAATATTGCGCAGGGGAATTAAATCTGAACTTCGATCTGATCACAGGAGGTCGCATTGAACTGTCAAGTATGGACACAACTCAACCTGGTGTGATCGGATGTTGGAATTCCGATTCCAGAAGTGACTAGTGTAACCGTAGCCATAATCTCAGTTGACCACAACAGTTATGTTAACAGTAATTAGGCAGTGTTAGAGCAATGAAATGAACACTTCTGAAATCTTTTTGAAGTTCTCAGCTCCCCTACCACATTGACCCCCTTCACCTGCCTCATCTTTACTGCCATCTCCAAAGAATGCAATTGTAATTTGGGGATTCTATTGTTCGCAATCTAAATGCTGCCAGTGTTTTTAAGGATTTTAACATGTACGGTTTTCCTGGTGTGAGTAGATGACAACTCCTGCAATCATTAAAAATAATAACTCTTCTAAAGCTGTAATCATTCATGCAGGCCACAAATAACACCAGGTTGAGAATCTTAAGTTTGAAAGAACAATATTATTTCATTAAAAAAAAACTATCAAACCCATTTGCAAGCTTGTGATCTCAGGCACACTTTCTTTTAAACCATGGCAGTGAGAAACCGTGGCAGAAAGAAATTCAGCCAGCTCAGTGCCCTAAATATCTGGCTGAAAAAATTGTGTGCTTGTTCAGTATTAGCCAACATTTTATAAACATTGATTTAGAACTGGGATGTAGACGTGTGGAATAAGTACGATTAGAAGTCCATATCTTGTCTATCAAAGCTAGTTAATCCCCTTGTAAAGTAAATTTTTATGAAGATATTTGTATAATTTGTCAAATACAATGTAATATTACATTTCAATGTATATTAGGCAGACGACCCAAAAGAAAGAAAATGTAAACTGACGTATCCATCCCCTGTCCGGAATCACAGCAGCACCCCACCACCATCTTCCCCAACAACCAACAACCCCCCAGTGTCCACGATCTCGCCAGCACACCTAAGAAACACCCAACCCCCTCCCTCCGGTCCGGGGTCGCACCGTCTCACCACCCCACAAACATCCTGGGGAAAATATCGTCATCACTACATCGTCATTAGAAAAGGTAACGAACTTCAGCCATCTAACAGAAAACACATCAACTTGTCAAACTCTTACTGAACTTTAGCAGTCACCCTCAAAGAAAATCAAATCCTAGGTTGACTCAACTGCTTCTTGAACGCACCCTCATGTTTGGCTTCACTGTAGGCCAATTGTGCCTATTCACCTCTACCATTGCAGTGGCTAGCTGGCTACAAACACCCAGCTGAAACCTGATCCCACCCCGCATGCTCTCTTGCCACATCTACCCACACAAATTAGACCACTATGCCCAAAAAGGTCCGGAAAATTCCATCTTAATCTTAGAATACAAAAATAAGCACAGTAGCCTTTAGATAAACCCAGTTCCCCAAGCATTATACTGTATACACAATCATTAAATTTGGTGTTTTTGGTGGAATTTAAATTTAACGTTAAAGGAACACGCCAACTTTTTGGGCAATTGGCTTATTTGCCATCGTCCCCAGAGTCAGACAAGAAGATGGACACCCTTCTCTTCACTGTGCATGCAGTAGGAAGCATAGACCCACACCGTTCGCCTAGCTTAGTCGCAATCACTGGAAGTGGCTTAGTCCAGTGAGCCTAGCTCCCTCGAGTGACAAAATACACTTTCCAACAACTCCAAAACTTTCGTATTTACATGTTGTGACTTGTGTATTTACCACATGTAGAAATAAATGTAAAATTTGACAATTTTCGAAGCTGGTTAACAAACATTGTCAATGCCCTGCTGAATACTAAATGTGGGTAGTCGGCAGAGTTTGCACAAAGTCTTACAATTGCACTCAGTAAATGTGCTTAGAAAAGGTGAACTGAGCCATACTTTGAGCATTATATCAGCCTTGTACCAAGCAGGCAGCCAGTGGACTAGCTTGCTAGTTAGTGGCAAACCTTAGTTGGCAACTCCAGAAGATGGGCTTCTCATCAGCTGGCTCCACTGATCCCACACAGCCACAATTATTGGAAAATTAAAGGTTGCCCTGAGTAAGAAAATAAGAGCCCATTAAAACTAAGAGGTACCTGTGTGTAAAACTATGTAAACACTATGAGCATATGCAAATAGGGCAATGAATTTGCATCATATCAGGACAATTACCCTCACTTATGCTTTTAGCAGTAAACATGCCACAGCCACACTTGTCATTCAACAAAACTCACTCAAGTTAACAATGTAATGCCTTTAAGAATGCCAAAATAAAATGTACATGGTGAGGCAGCGCACACAATTTTGAGCCTGAAGCACTAGACTTACACTTGATCATGTACGTTCCCAAAAGGTCTGTAGTCTGCAAATTCCGTTACAAAGGAGCCAACTAGCTAAGCAAACCCATTTTAACAAAAGCTTTGAAAATGTAAAAAAATAAAAAAAGATTAAAAAACATAATAATTCTAACTACGATACACCTCAAATAAGGAAAACAAATTTCTTTAGATGAATGGCTAATTTGAACGTTTTACTGGGTGTAGTGAAGGTAAACTCAATACAATGGGGTGTAGATAATGCAATTAGCCACGTCCTGGATGTACACTGGAAATGCCAAAAATGCACATGTTCCTTCAGGATTCACAACAGCATATGGTGTAGGCCACCTCAGTACAACTTATTAACAATAGAAGGTTCAGTCCAGGCTCCTAAAAACTTACTGGGGAGAGTGAACCAGTATATCTTCAATAAAGCCTGAACATACAAGTTCCTCAATCCCCCCCCAAACCGGTCTTGGGGCCCCCCTGTGCATGCTGGTTTTCGTTGCAATCCCAGAATTTTAACAAGCTGTTCATTTCTTAATTGGGTATTTGTCATGTTTCGAGGAATTATTTACCCTCTTAATTCCACATTATAATGATAAATAGCTATAGATGCCATGTAGAATAAACACCCCATGTTCACATTATGCTATATTATTTAAAAAAGATAAGAAAATTATTTAACAGATCCATTTAAAGACTGATTTGAATCAATAGGCTCCTAATTGGTGAAAGTGTGGACACATGGCCACTAAAACTAACCATTTGGTAGATAATGAAGAATTCAAACACAAAGCAAATGACAACGAGACAAACCTGCATTGCGTTAATAAGCTTAAAGAACGAGTTAAACACGTGTTCAACAACCTAATTGGAAGCCTATTGATTCACCACTCTAATTTTATCAGTTAAAATAGATAATGTTGTAACCTCTTTTTATGTAATTGTTGCAATATAGCACAATAAGCACAACTTGAACATGGGGAGTTTATTCCACATGGCATGCATAGCCATTTCTGACAATGTGGCTTAAGAGGGTAAATAACATGAAAAGCACCTAATTAAGAAAAATTAACAGCTTGTTAAAAATCTGGGATTGAAACTGTGGTTGTAACAAAAACCAGCATACACAGGGGGCCCCAGGACCAGTTTGGGAACCCCTGATTTAAAACATCCTAGAGAATTAAGAAATGCATGCAAGACATTTGTAACTTATGCTTTTTTTATATTGACTTGTAACACCTTAACATAAATGCCAGTAAAATGCTAACATGACAGGAAGGTTAATTGAGGAAATATCCTACTGGCAAGCCAAATGTTAGTTACCCAGTGTAATGGGACAGCCATTTTGGATGAAAGTTCAACACAGGCAGGTTGCCAGGTTAACAGACTTATACATCCCACAAACTTTGTAAAATTGCATTGTTGGTGACCCATTAGCTCTATTGCAGTTGTTAAACAGATGGGGTCTCTAATCATGCTTCACTGTTTGAGTCAGTTAAGGTTGGTTGACGAACCCAAGGATTTTCTTTTTAAAAAATGTATTATAAAAAAGCAGGGTTAAGAGACTCAAGTGAACATGCACTGGTGCAAAACGATAACCAAGGAGCTAAATTTCCTTAAACAGAAAGTTCACTTCTGGTTTAACAAGTCAGTTTGTTATACAACGATTTGTGAACAATCACAATTATTATATTATCCTCTTGCCAGAGAAAGCAACTCAAACGCACAATTCAGTAAAACAGTCTTGCTACCGCCTACTAAAACAAAACAATTAGAGCCATTACTGATATTATACAGTTACTTTAGGCTACAGACAGTAGACAGACTTGTGGCTGAAAGGCTTCGTTCCAGCACACTTGATTCAACACTTTTGCCGCTCTCAGGAGCTCCGCGATTACGACCCTGTAAATCCAACATGTTAATTTCTTAAATGCCACTAGGGGCAATCTGTCGCAACCATTGCTCCCACTACCAGATATCAGCGTCGACGGATGCTCGTAAAATAGCCTATAAATAAAAAAATTGGCAGCATTTGATCTTTCGACGTCTGGACCGGTTGCGGCCCACGGGTCCGGCATTTGGGAAAATGTATTTTTAATTAATGGTTTTTCTAACAACTTCAAAATAAAGTAGGCATCTCCAAAAGGCGGTTAATTTGAGATTCCATTATAGCCTAGTGCCACAAAGCATCCCTCCAGTACAGTATCTGGAACAAAGGCGTGGTAAACTAGACCGGCAAGCCATTGTTGCGATTGTGCGCTACGTGCACCTTCTCCCATTCCGCCTCCTCAATGCTCTCGCAAATTGACCAGTATGCGACGGGATTTCTCTAACAATCAATGGGCTACTTACAAACAAGATGTATAAACTCTGATGGAAATGTAGCCTACAAATCTCGTATACGAGAGAATTGCACTATTTTAGGATAGAACACACGCCTAAAGCGGTTTCCAATTGAAAACGCATTGGTTATTGGAACACAGGGGGGACATGCAGAACCAAGGAAGGGAAATTAAAATTCCAAATTACCCTATATTCAACAACAGCTGTAAAACTTGTTTTGAAATGTTAATGATTTGTCAATCATGAAGCCGGTAATAAGAACAAATTTCGCTGATAAAAGTTCGCAGTCTCCTTGTAAGAATTAGCGTTATGTAGCCTATGAGCCACCTTTGTGCGCTTCACGAGAAGCCCGTGTGCGTTTGGTGTAGAACACCGACAGCACTGCGGGGCGAGCGCAGCATTTCTGCAAAATCTTCAGAACATCTCAATGAAACGACATTTAAGAGCCTTCACCTGTCCGTTGGTCTTTGAGGTTGAAGCAGCAGCCTCTCCTGGCTTTTCGACGACGGCTTCGCCTTTTGCAGCGGTCTTGGAGAATTGTGCTCCCATGCTTTCGGTCCAACAAAGAACTCAACCGTTCCAGCAGATGAACAAAGACTACACGTTGCTATCCTTTTAGCAAGTTCACTAGAAAGACCTCTCAAAGTTCTTTCCTGAAAGTAAGCAAGATCTGAATGAAATAACTAAAAAATGACTAATTGCAAAGTCTACCGAGCAAAGTGTAATAAAAATTCCAGATTGTGGCCGTATAGTTCTTGTGGAAAATGGAGAAATTTCCCTCGCCGTTAATAAGATGCGGAGTACAACGCCCAAGTCCACAGATGAATGGGCATTCGTACCCGATGACGACATCCACAGACGAATCTAGCCAATAAAAACTCACACGGAAAGAGGGCGAGGCTTAGAAAGGGCGTGAACAATGGAACAGAGCAGATTGTACAAACCTGGGAAAATTAACTTGCCCGGCAACACAATTCAATTGAATGATCATGAGGAAAAAAATACGACCGCAAACCGTTACGTTGGTTATAAATGATACAATTCATTCTGTGTTATTTATAGCTCTACAGGGATTCTATCCCACATTTGAGTGTTTTACATTCACCATATACCATTTGCTTTACGTTTTAAGGAATGGTTTTGTAGTTAGATTTACTGGCGACAAATTACCATTACCATTAACACGTTTTAACTGTCTTAAAGCAATATAAGAACAGCGGTGTAGCACAATGGTTCGGATACTGGACTTGTAACTGGGTTTGTAGGCTATGTTAATTTCACAGGTGATCTGTTTGTTTTTGAGCAAGGAAAATTAAAGAAAAACTTACTTTCTGTCTGTGTCGAATGGCCCTGCAGTTTCTGTGTGCGATTATTCGATGAATGATGTTTTAGATATCGATAGACATTTCTGAAAATACACTTAAAGTATCTCTAAAGTAGCTTGTAGAGCAACATTATGTCTCTAGATGTTGTCGTTGTATTACCCGAGTAGCCTATACTCTTAAAAAAAAAAAACGTTTAATATTTTCAGTATGAACTATTTCCTAGCGTGTGCTATTTCAGTTCGAACTATTTCCTGGCAAACTCGCTGCTCTCAAGAAATGTAGGCTACTTACAGGAGGTGGACAAAATATCAGAAACACTTACAAAAACGGAATATCTAGTAACTAACAACGAGTAGGCCCACCCTTTGCTTTCAAAACAGTTTAAATCATTATAGGAATGTCATACAATTTCTGAATTGTGTGTAGTGGGATATTGGCCCATTATTCAAGAAGGACAGTCTCCAGTGAGGGATGAAGGAGGTGAAAATCTAGCACTCTGCGCCCCAGAACTTCTCATAAAGGTTAAATTATGTTTAGATCTGGTGATTGTGCATGCCACGGAAGGCATTTGATGTCATCCACATGTTCTTGGAACCATTCTTTAATGTTTTTAGCAGTGTGTATGGGGGCGTTATCATGTTGGAATATGGGGACATCATGAGGGAACAGTGTTTGCACCATAGGGTGCACCTGGTCTTGTAAAATGGTTTCATATTGTTTGCCCATTACACATCAGTGGAAAGCAATCATTGGACCCAATGAGTACCATGAACTGGCTGCCCATACTATTACAGAACCACCACCATACTTAACAGTTGGCAACAGACATTGTGGATTGAATGCCTCCTTAGGCTTTCTCCAAACATAAACCCGTCCAGATGCATTAAAAAGAGCAAAAAAATATTTTTAGAGCTGTAGTTATGTGGTTATTAGTAACTATCCTACCAAGTGTCCCTGTCGGGGAGCTTTGACTTGCGGCCACAGTTATTTTTTTCTGATGCTGTTTTTTGGTGTTGGGCATAAGTTGTCATAATTTTTTACATTGTTCCTCTTGCCACCTTCAATAATTTTGCTGTTTTTGTGACCGATGCACCTGCAATTCAGGCACCAACTATTTGGCCCCTTTGGAACTCTGTTAGTATCCTCATCTTGCTTTGAAGACTTACCTCACAAAGTGCTGTTGGTTAGATCTTTTTTAAGCAGACACATGCTGCTAATTAGAATTCAAATGAATAAGAATCACCTGTGTAGATGCTTTTGTAATTGTGGTTTAGATGGTTCAAAGTTAAAACCATTTTTTCAGGGGTGTTTCCGATATTTTGAATTGTGAGTAAACGCTACAAGATTAATCAGTAGGCTACATATGTAGGCCTACCGTCTCTGGAAACAGGAGGTTCCATTTAAGGGCGTATTTGTTGCAACAACAAAAAAACATCTGTAGTGCATAGCTACACGAGAAGTTAAAACAGCTGTGGCACTCATTACATTTTTTGCTAGCTTTTCACAGCATAAGTGATCTTATTTCGTTTTCATACAAAATTTCCTATTCAGACAAATTCTTCTATTGAACTCTATGGAAAAATAAGTCAGGAGAAGAAACCCTTCAAGTTAACCATCCATATCTACTGCATATCTCTGGCAGCAGAGTGATGATTTAAGGCTCGTTTGATACATCACACCCTTGATGACTTTTAGCCAACCATGTGTTCCAATTTACAGCTAAATCTAGTCCCACCCACCAATTCCCATAGAGATCCATTCAAATGCAGAGAGGTTATAGTATCGCTTGTAGGAGTACCAGAAAATAAGATATCAAGAGTTTTTTGATATTGTTGAGTCACAGACATCAGGAAGTCATGGCATGCTAAGAATATGGGACCAAATATTAAAAGATTATTTTATTCTACATTATATTAAACTGTCCAATATTTTTTGATGCCCGAAAATGAGGGGGACTATGTACAAAATGTTCTAAAATTTCTAAACGGTTCCTCCGATATGGATGAAAATACCCTCAAATTAAAGCTGACAGTCTCAAAGTTCTCGAGTATAGAACCAAAATAACAACAAAAATGTGTCACTGTCCAATGAATTATGGTGCTCACTGTATGTCCATAAGCAAAGCAGAGTGACATATTTTATAGTAGGAAGAAATTTCTAAGTACATTTAGCCTTCATATTTTAACTAATGAAACTATAAAATTGAATTTTAAAAGTGTGCTTTCACATTTAAGGTTTATTATGAGGATCTGTGGTATAAGGGGCATAGTTCATGCTGAGGACATGTGGCCTAAAGCACATAGAGGTGAAAAAATAACGTTATATGTAAGATTATGCCTTTTTGCCATAATTTCTCCCTAAATTGGTTAAGGACAAAGTGCATTGTGTTCAAATTGCACCTGTGATTCTATATTCCAAATCCATGTTACAAAATTACAGTCAACAAACAGGGCCAGCTTCAAACCAGTATTTTTCCGTTCTGGTCAATATGGCCGTGGCTATTTACAAAGATTGTGAATATTTCCACATGCATTAAGTCCTGGGAATGGGCCAGATGGTTTGCAGCTGTTAATGATCTATTCTGAATACAAGTTTACCTTCTTTTTTTTATGGATCGGCTCAGACATTTGTGTCATTTATTCAGTATCCTTGTGCACTTGAACAGTCAAACTCAAAACAGGTGATATCCACTGTCACTTTCCCCAACTAGAATTTGCATGTGACCCCAGTTTTACCCCTGTTTGACTTGGCACCTGCACCTCTTGGAGAAGAACACAGCCACCAGGTTGTTTGAAGGTGGGGGGCTCAGGGAATATCATCTTGGAAACAGTTTTTACTGGTTGTCAAAAAGAGACCAAGTGCTTGTGTAAGCATGGAACTACACCTCACTTGCACATCAATTCCATACCATTTTAATTTTTTAAATAAATAATAGCATGAGGTGTACAAAGCAGCATCATTTATCCATCTTCAGTTTTGAATATTTTCTATTGTTGAGGGAACAACAAAGAAATGCTACACAGCTAATCATTGTTAAATTAGATAAATAATAGATAGCACAGGCATGGAAGATGATTTGTTTATGCATATCAAGTGTTGAGGGACAAATCTGATCCTTTGTGTGTTAAATCTGGTAATTTATGTGTTAAAGGAGCAGTTCACCCAGAAATTACATTTTGATATGTTTCTACACACCCAAGGCTCTATCTTGACGATCCTAGCGCATCATCTAAAATGCATGCCACAGGTGCATTTAGGTCGTGTCCAACTCCCCTTTTGCTAGTTAGAGGGTACATATTTTGAGCACAAGGTTCAAATGGGCTAAACTTAACCTCTTCATTAATTATAGGTGTGTCTTGGGTGCAAAATGCAATAAACCAATCACAGTGTTATCTCACATTCCCTTTAAAAGTTACCTGCATTTGCACCTTAGCGGATTGCTAATATAATGGCAAATTTAATAAGATTGCAAAAAGAGCGATTTATAGCTGGGAAAACCTGCTCACACGCAAGGTTAAAATGTGCGAGCAAGGAATATATGGATCAATATTAGGATCAATATTATTCAGACTAACCATGACATGTTTTGATATACACAATAATAATCTTAAAAATTAGGGTTTAACACCGGCACAGGTTCCCGGTAATTCCAGACCAAACTATTTCCTATTAAATATATACGGTTCAATTTTGTTAAAAGCACCTGCAACATCGGCAAATAAGCTACCAGAACTTGGCTTCCGTCTCACCTTAGAAGATGCCAAAATAGCCTGCTTGTTTAACAAATTTTGTTTGATTATACAATGAACAATGAAGCATTGTCAAACACCAAATCCATGAGGTTGTTCTCACAGCAGTCAGTTCACAGGCAATGCATTTCGCCTAGTGAAATTCAAGATGCATCCAATGTTCACATTACGTGCATTCTAATATTGATTAATAACATATATAGCGTTATTTTGCCGTAGTGATGACATTAATACACTAAAGCTGTCAGGGCTGTCAAGGGCTATTTTCCCTTGTTTTAAATTGTTTTGAAAATATGACCAACGCATTTTCACTGGTAGCTTAATGTTTTTAAAATGGGATTCCAGGGACAATGTGTGTCTATTCCGGGAGAGAAAATGTTTTATTTCACAATGTAATCTTGATATTTGTATCCATGCTTGTGTGTGTACCTCTGTGTATCAGAGAGGAGGGTGTAGCACATTGTGCACACGCCTATGTAGACGCACTTATAGGCTATGCGCTGTTAAAATAACATAGAATGAACGGCGACATGACTTACGCCCGGAACCCACCAGACGCGCAAGCGCACGCACACGCGCACTGCTGCGCTTCACTTCCGCTCCCATGTTAACGAATTGCTGCGGTTCTCACTGGCCACGCGCGCACGGCTGGCGGGCGGACGACTCACGGAAGTGTAGCGGATTTTTCCGCGCTGGGCGGAATTTTCTGGGCGTCCGCATGCACAATCTCATAGAACTACATTGTATATGCACAATATCTGCATCATATTACCACATATTAATGTTTTTCAACCTATTAATAGTTTTACTATTAATTATTTTAAAACATATTATATTTTAATATAGGCACTAATGAAAAAGGAAACAGAGACAATCACCATTGTGGGATGAATGAAGTTAAATCAAGTCATACATTTTGCATATAACCAGTTATTCCAGTTTTTATAATGCTTTTTCTTTATTATAGTATACATATTTGTTAAATTAATTAAGACTATGCTTACTTCCCGAAAGGGAAATAAACGTTATTCTATTATATTCTATTCTATATTCTATTGTTTTTATTGTACTGTATCGATTTAAGGTACTACATAATAGCTGCTAATTCTGCTATAATTAAATGTTTAGAACATGTTGAGTACTGTCCCAAATAAATAAGAGTGAACTTTATAACTTTATAAAGGAGGCATTGTCTTGTTTGCTACATTTAGCTTTAAATTGCTAAATTTAGCTTTTAAGCAGTAAGACATATGTAATAGCAGTATTTACTTAACCATTATTTAGTGAAGCTCACAAATCCGGAATGTAGATGGTTTGTTTGTATAGCGCGTCTCTGTCGTTCACGGAACAAGCACTAAGCGTCTGTGCGCTTGCGCATCTGGTGGGTCCGGGGGCGTCAAGACCAGGTTTGTGGTGGTTTTAGTGCAAGCACTTTCTGCTGGCTCAAGATAGCAATACGCTAAACATTATCCTGGCCACACCTCATCCTAAGGCCAACCTACCCAGTTCACTTGCTGTGGGCGCGAGGTCACTTGGTATTTAAACAATGTGAGTGCTGGGAGCTAAAATGACGTCTGAAACTAGCAAAGACAGTTGCGTTTGGCTTAGCAACGCTTAGGTGTCAGATAGGGCCCCCAGAGTGCTATCTATCCATACACGTAATTTCACAGAGAATTCACTAGTTAGATATCCGCTGCAACGCACATTGACATCACCTCAATATAATGGACCGCAATGGGTCCAAAGTTTGTGGCGGTCAAAGTGCAAAACATTTACATTCGAAAAAATCAACAGCAACGTATCTTCACAAATATAATGAAACGGTTACTCACGAACATCCACATACCTTTCTCAAAAACGACTTTTTACTGAAGAAAACTAATTGTATATATACATGCAAAGTCTTAACCAAAGCACGGCAGTATTCTGGTACTTATGTCAACACAGTGTACCCTGGAATACTGGCGTACTTTGGTTGATACTTTGCACAGATATACACAGTTGGCATACTTCGGTAGAAAGTAGTTTTCGAGGGAAAAAAAGTACACAACAAGGTCTGTGGATGTTTGTGAGTAATCGTGTTATTTGTAAAGTGATGTTGCTGTTGATTTTTTCGAATGTACATTTTTGGCGCTTTGAGTGCCAGAAACTTTGGATCCATTGAGGTCTGTTCTGTCGCGTGAGCTGCAGCGGATATCTACAAAACTGGTGAGTTCTCAGCTGAACTACCTGGGTGGATAGATAGCATTCCGGGTATGTAGAAACATATCAAATTTTTTTTTTTTTGTGAACTGCCCCTTTATTGTGCAACAAGTAGAGGCCTTTGCTGTGTTAGAAAATAGAAGACAAGCTGAAGGCACTGGACATAAAGAAAACAATGTTGGGTAGCATCACTCATATTCAGCAATAACAAAATTCTTCTAGCTCATGACTTTATTCAAAACATGTTTTGATCAAAGCCGTTAAATAAAGTCTTGAGCAAAATTAACTGCTCATGTCATTGTTGGGAGGAATATAGATGATGTCTATCCAACTTTATTTTCCATTTGTGGAACTATGCCTTATGACACATTTTAACTAGAATGCTAATTCAACAATAACTCAATTCTTCTGGCTCGTGACTTTATTCTGAACACATTTTGACCAAGGTCAGTACAGATGTTTTATGTTAAATAAAGTCATGAGTAAAACACTGGCTTATGTCGTTTTAGAGGGGAATATGGGTGATGTCCAACTTTTTTTTCATTAATGGAAATATGCTTTCTGACTAATTTTAATAGCATTCTTGGAACTGTAACTTATTCCATGATTGTCTTGATGGACCAGCTGTGCATGAAGTTTAGTCCTCCAGTCCAATGACTGCCCAGCTGAACTAGTGGACTGTGGAATTAGAAGAAGAAAAAGTGGATAATGTGCAGAGGACATGTATTTGCACTCTGCTTTACAAAAAGTTTAATACCAATGATGGGACAATTTCTGACTACTTGGTTGTCAAAACAGAGATTCAGACATTGGTAAAAGAAAATGGGTAACAGTACACAAATAACATTCAAACCTTACTCAGACCATTCAGAACCTCTGTGGCAGATTGGGAATTCCAAATTGGGGAAAACATTTAAAAAATAAAAGGGGAGATTAAAAAATAAATAACGTGCAACCCTCTCTGCCTTGGGAGTTATTTCTGTACATCGTCTGGCACCCTACCTTCCTCAGACCCTACTCCTCCTCAACCTACCTAGTCCAGCCACCAGCACCCACCCAATTCTATTCAACACAGTCCAGACACAGACCTGCTATTTGCGCTGGAGAATCCCACTGACCTAGATTCTGCTTTCTCTCACGGAGGTTCAATGCAGGGCCCACTCTCCAGGCAGCCTTGACTGTGCTGCCAGCCCAAAAATCCGCAGGGTGTGGTTTTCGCATCGGTGCTCTGACCCATATCTCCATGGCAACTGGTCCGCCATGCCTGAGCAGTGTGCTGGCGGCTGGCAGCTGGCTACTTGATATGACACGCAAAGCAGCAGCACAGTGAACAGTGTGCCAATCCCTTCTTACGTTGCCTCCAGAGCGCCGCCCCCCCCATGTCGTCCTCTCTTTCTCTCTTTCTCTTTCTCTCTCTCTCATCTCCCCCCATTTTAGCGGGAAAATAGGTGGAACCTTTTTGAATTGTTGCATTGGTAGGGCATATTGGCCCCTGCAGTCTTATTGATTCTTGATGCCTGGCCTTCATAGCCTTGGACACTTGTACCAGTGCAGACAGTTAAACATTTAAAATCTTTTTGAAGCCCCCCCCCATTAAATCGATAAAAATGATTTAAGATGTTAAATTAGAATTATTTCAATGTGTTACAACTGATAAACTGAAATGTGCCTCAATATTTTGCTTAAATGAAATCCCCTCTACACTATTTTAAATCATCAATAGTTTTTTTCATTCATTCCCAACGTACATGAAACCTGCTGTTGGAAATGTTTTATCTGGACAGTATCTACCTAACCTGGGGTTGAAAAAGTAGTCAGTCCCTTAGACTTTTTCATATTTTGCTGTGTACGAACATTTGATAAACATTTATGTAATCAGGCTTTTTTGCTGGTATTCAACACAAACAACTGTACAATGTCAATGTGAAAAGTAAAATCTACAATTTGTTCCAAAGTATTTATAAATATAAAACCAATAAACAATCAATTCCTTAAGTTTTCAGCCCCCTTGGTTCATTGTACTTAACAGCCAGACATTCAAAATGTTGTTCAAAATTGCACATCATAAACAAAAAGTGCCCAGACATCATGCTTAGATTGTATTTAAGGACGTTGAACAATATATATTTTTTAAATGTGTGTTAATATTGTTTTTTTTGGTAACAAGACCAGGTCTTTTCAATACATCTTAATGGGATTTTAGGAAGTACAATGGACTTTACATCGCAATACTCAAACAGAGTTTATCTGATATTGTTCACTCATGGATGGCATTTGAGATCAGTCCCTGGGGGTTCAAAGAAAACATAAATCATCACCTTTACCATCACCATAATCCCTTTATGCAAAAATGTAGAAGGTGCAAATTCAGTAACTTTCTCCCTTCAGATTTCTCCATTGTCTGTCCAACCAGACAGAAAAAAGTTACTGAATTTGCACCTTCTACATTTTTGCATAAATTGATGGAGAGGTGATGATTTATGTTTTCTTTGAACCACCAGGGACTGGTCTCAAATGCCATCCATGAATGAACAATACAAGCGATACTATAACAGCTCTGCATTTGAATGGATCTCTATGGGAATTGGGGGGTGGGACAAGATTTAGCTGTAAATTACACAGGAACAATATAGAACACAAGGTTGGCTAAGTGGCTCTAAGTCATCAAGGGTCTGATGTATTAAACAAGCCTTTAACCATCACTCTGCTGCCAGAAACACAGTAGATATGGAAGGATCACTTTAAGGGTTGTTTCTCCTGACAGATTTTCCAATTGAACTCTATCTATTGAAAAATAAGTCAGGAGAAGAAACCCTTCAAGTTATAAAGATAAAACATGGAGTTTGTGGTTTCGCAAGAGCAACAAATGTCTCAGTTGAGCAAACTCTTGGAGCGGGCGCCATGGTCACTAGGCATCTGCACAAAACGTTTAAGCACAGTGATATCCAGACCTTGGAACTTGCGGTATTTAGAAATGTCCCTGTCAGTGGTTGAGCCTTTTGTGAAATATTACATTATGACACAATACAGTTCTTTGATACTTTTGTAAAATTAAACTCACAATTCAAGATATTTGGTCCCTGGGTGTGGGAATCATATAACCTTGCTCATCAAAGCTGAAGCCTCACTTCAAAATCCATCCTTTTCTGTTTACTGCCTTTTACTGCCCTTTGGAGTACTGTGATATGCGATAAAATCCATAATTTAGCTGGATGCACATCACATTTTGCCATCCCACCTGGGAATAGAACATGTGTACCATTCCCTGGCCACAAGCATCTATTTACAGTGCATCCACTAGTTTTTTATTATTTTTTATTGCTTGTTATACTTATTATTGGTTACTTTAGCAAATTTAAATTTTTCAGCTTCACATCACCATTTGTCAGCTCTGAATGACTTAAAGTCCATTTCATTTATATAGTGCTTTTTACAGAGACACTGTAAGAATGACGTTTGACAGGAAAAAGGAATTTGGGCAGAAACCAGACCTAGTATCTCCAAAAAACCTCCAATTGAGGTTAATATATATACTGTATATACAAGCCCCAATTCTAAAAAAAAGTTGGGACAGCATGTAAAATGCACATACAGGTGCAGCTCAAAAGATTTGAATATCGTGAAAAAGTTAAATATCTTTTGTCACTCATTTCAGAAAGTGAAACTCATATATTATATAGATTCATTACACATAGAGTGAAATATTTCAAGCTTTTATTTCTTGTAATTTTGATGATTATGGCTTACAGCTAATGAAAACCCAAATTCAGTGTCTCAGAAAATTAGAATATTGTGAAAAAGTTCAATATTGGAAACTCATGGTGTCACACTCTAATCAGCTAATTAACTCAAAACACCTGCAAAGGTTTCCTGAGCCTTTAAATGGTCTCTCAGTCTGGTTCAGTAGGCTACACAATCATGGGGAAGACTGGTGACTTGACAGATGTCCAGAAGACAGTCATTGACACCCTCCACAAGGAGGGTAAGCCTCAAAAGGTCATTGCTAAAGAAGCTGGTTGTTCACAGAGTGCTGTATCCAAGCATATTCATAGAAAGTTGAGTGGAAGGAAAAAGTGTGGTAGGAAAAGGTGCACAAGCAACAGGGATAACCGCAGCCTTGAGAGGATTGTCAAGCAAAATCCATTCAAGAATTTGGGGGAGCTTCACAAGGAGTGAACTGAGGCTGGAGTCAGTGCAATAAGAGCCACCACGCACAGACGAATCCAGGACATGGGCTACAAATGTCGCATTCCTCGTGTCAAGCCACTCCTGAACCAGAGACAACGTCAGAAGTGTCTTACCTGGGCTAAGGAGAAAAATAACTGGACTGTTGCTCAGTGGTCCAAAGTCCTCTTTTCAGATGAAAGTAAATTTTGCATTTCATTTGGAAATCAAGGTCCCAGAGTCTGGAGGAAGAGTGGAGAGGCACAGAATCCATGTTGCTTGAAGTCCAGTGTGAAGTTTCCACAGTCAGTGATGATTTGGGATGCCATGTCCACTGTGTTTTCTGAAGTCCACAGTCAACGCAGCCATCTACCAGGAAATTTTAGAGCACTTCATGCTTCCTTCTGCTGACAAGCTTTATGAATCAGAATCAGAATTCCTTTATTGTCATTGTACTGGGTACAACGAAATTGAGCAGCAATCCTAAACGGTGCATCCACACATACAAACAGCAATTAAAAATACAGTTAAAACTAGAATAATTAGAAAAATGCTAAATTAAAAAGAAAGATATGTGGCCTATAAACAATAAGATATAAAGACAGATATAAAGACAGTTAACTGAAATGAAATATTGCACTTCGGGATATTGCACATCTCTGAATTGCGGTGGCCCTATATACAAGTAGTTAGGAATATATACATAAAAAAGTGCAGGTGGATGTAACATGTAACATCAGTGCAGTGTTATATAAATAAAGTAACTGTAACAGTCAGTGTTTGGCAGTGTTCAGTTCTCGTATAGCTCTGGGGTAGAAACTGTTCTTTAGTCTATTTGTCCGTGATTTGATGGACCTGAAGCGTCTACCAGAGGGCAGCAGGTCAAACAGATGATGACCAGGGTGGGATGGGTCTTTCAATATGGTAGCTGCTCTACTGAGGCAGCGAATGCTGAAAATGTCCTCCAAAGAGGGCAGTGAGCAGCCGATGATCTTCTGGGCGGTATTGATGACCCTCTGGAGGGCTCTCTTGTCCGCTGCTGAGCAGCTGGCATACCACGCAGAGATACAGAATGTCAGCACACTCTCGATGGAGCAGCGGTAGAAGGACACCAGCAGCTTCTCCTGCAGGTTGTTTTTCCTGAGAATCCTCAGGAAATAGAGTCGCTGCTGTGCCTTCTTGACAACCACAGTGGTGTTGGTAGTCCAGGAGAGATCCTCAGCGATGTGCGTGCCCAGGAACCTGAAATCAGGGACCCTTTCCACACGGTCCCCGTTGATGTATAGTGGATCTGGGTTTGCACTGTTCTTCCGGAAGTCTATTATGAGTTCTTTTGTTTTTGAGGAGTTTAGGACAAGATTGTTCTCTGAACACCACACTGCCAGTCTTTGGACTTCATCCCTGTAGGCTGTCTCGTCTCCTCCCGAGATTAGTCCCACCACAGTCGTGTCGTCCGCGAACTTGATAATGGTGTTGGTGGAATGGGCGGAGGCACAGTCATGAGTGTAGAGGGCGTAGAGCAGGGGGCTCAACACACAGCCCTGTGGGGAGCCGGTGCTGAGTGTAAGGGTGGGGGAGAGGTGGGGGCCTAGTCTCACAGTCTGGGGGCGGTTGGTCAAAAAGTCCTTGATCCAGTGGCAGATGGGTAGGGAAAGTCCTAAGTCGGTAAGTTTGGTGACTGATTTGAGATGGAGATGCTGATTTCATTTTCCAGCAGGACTTGGCACCTGCCCACACTGCCAAAAGTACCAAAAGCTGGTTCAATGACTATGGTATTACTGTGCTTGATTAGCCAGCAAACTCGCCTGACCTGAACCCCATAGAGAATCTATGGGGTATTGTCAAGAGGAAGATGAGAGACACCAGACCCAACAATGCAGACGACCTGAAGGCCGCTATCAAAGCAACCTGGGCTTTCATTACACCTCAGCAGTGCCACAGGCTGATCGCCTCCATGCCATGCCACATTGATGCAGTAATTCATGCAAAAGGAGCCCCAACCAAGTATTGAGTGTATAGAAATGAACATACTTTTCAGAAGGCTGACATTTCTGTTTAAAATATCCTTTTTTATTGATCTTATGTAATATTCAAATTTTATTTTATATATATTTAATTAGAAACAGTACAAAGAATAGATCACTTTAAGGGTTATTTCTTTTGACTCATATTCCTATTGAACTCTATGGAAAAATAAGTCTAGAGAAACAATCCTTCAAGTCATCCATCCATATTTACAGCATATCTGGATGGTTTAAGGCCTGTTTGATAGACTGTTAATGACTTGCAGCCATTTAGCCAACCATGTGTTCCATACTATTCCCGTGTAATAATTACAGCTTAATTAATCTAGTCCCACCCCCAAATTCCCATAGAGATCCATTCAAATGCAGAGAGGTTATAGTATTAATTGTAAGAGTACCTGAAAATAAGATATCAATAGTCTTTTGATATTGTTTGGTCATAGACATCAGGAAGTCATGGCATGCAAAGGATATGCGACCAAATATTGATTACTTTATTCTACATTATGTTAAACTGTCCAATATTTTTTGATGCCCGAAAATTGGGGGGACTATGTAAAAAAGGTTCTATAATTTATAAACGTTTCATCAAATATAGATGAAAATACCCTCAAATTAAAGCTGACAGTCTGCAGTTCAACCTCATTGTATCCTTTCAAACTCAAAGTGCTAGAGTACAGAACCTAAATAACTAAAAAAATGTGTCACTGTTCAATTAATTATGGTGATCACTGTGTGTATTTATATGTAAGATATAAACCACGACATGCCGTATATATACAAGAATATATGGCACAACAGTGGTGGTGATTGTATACACTGGCATGGAGTGGTTTATATCTCTTATACCATGGTTACCAACAATTATATGTTGTTACTTTTTATTGATTTTTATTGACTTAATCAGCTGAAATTGAAATATCCTTCTGCGGCCCTTTTGACATGTTTTTGCGTTGTCAAGCAGAACTCTGGTTGGTAGTTCTATTTTAAACCAAAAACATTGTTAATTTTATTTCTGGTTACTAGTTCTATTTCTCGTCATTAGTTCTGAAAACAATCGATTCTATAAGGAAAAATAGTTCCTTCTTGGTTTTATTTGGTTATTTTTGTCATTACATTATTTAAGAAAATTGTATAAAACCATAACTCAATCAGATTTAAACTTTTCACCAGGTAGCCTCATCTTCTGGAACCTGGGGGGACATCCACATCCTGCTAACGCAACAGTAATCTAATCATTTTTTATTATCTTTGAATCTGTGTGTTCTCCAAAGCCTACTGTATTCAAGACGGTAAGGAAATAAACATTTTAAATGCCATGTATTAAAATTCTACTCTATTTACAAAACATGTTTGCCATTAAAACGCATATTATAACACCATTTCCAGATTTGGCAAAATCAGGATTTCTTGGGACTGAAAATATTAGACCCTAGTTTACCCTTGATAAAACAGTGCATCTAGCTGTCTGATTTGTAAAGTACAAGCTGATTAGTTTAGGGTTGTTATGTTCTGTATTTCTGTCTGTCGGTTTTGTGTGTTTATTTCATTATTATTCTTCTTATTTATTATTTCCCATACATCAGTGCATTCCCCTCTGTTCGTGGGTTGTCCGAGTCTCATCTGTGTGTTTGTTTACCCAGTCTCGTGCATGCACTATTCTGGCGACTTCAGAATTTTCCGTGGGTTAACGCTGTATTTCCATATTCTTGTTTTCTGCTACTTCCTGCTTTCGATCCCATGGATAATTGTATATATTACTAACTCGCGCAACAATAACTTGGGTGCTTTATTAGTTACGTGCACTTTACTAAAACTATTAACATAAATGTATACTAACAAACTAATTGTCTGTCTTATAGTTAGATACTAACATTTAACCAGCTTCCCCGCTTTATCTTTTCTACCTGCATTTCTAAACTGCTCCTGAGCTACCTGTTAAATTTGTTCCAGCTGTTTGTCCTTAGAGATCTCACCTTCTCTGATTACTGTGCACACTCCACTCCTACTCGAGCCCGTTGTTTGTCATGCATGTTTTCCGAGTCCCTTCCATGTATTTGTTCTTTCCTCGTTATTGAATTATTGTTTACCTAATGTTTTAACCTCACATTGTTTGTTACCCCTCCCCTTCCTCTGTGTATTTAAGACCCACATTTCCGCTTCCTTGTTGTCAGAATGATGATCAGATTACCAGTGACTATGTCATTCTAAGCATGAGTATTTCTTGAGATTCCTGAGACACCCTTTGTTTGACTTCGATTTTGCCTAGCCCATTTTGTACTTCAGCCTTTTGATTTCTGGTTTTAAACTTTTCTTTGTGTGTTTACCGACGTTGAGTAGTCTAGCGATTTTGTACCTTTTCTTTTCTTATTTCCTGGCTTTGACTTTTTGCTTGTTTATTGGTTTTCGATTTTCTGGAATTTACTCTGTTTACCTGGCTTTGACCTCTGGACTGATATTAAACTACGTTATTTGCCTGATCCTGGTCTGCTTTGGGTTTTCTGAGTCCAGACGTTTCAAGGGTATTGTATGCTTGAGGCTTGTTCTTTCCCAGTTACAGAAAAAAGTAGGCGGGCACGCTGACCCTCTCCAGTTTGCATATAAATGACATAGGAGGGTTTATGATGCTGTTTTGACATTGTTGCATGGCACCTATACCCATCTTGAGAAGCCCAAAGCATATGTTAGAACACATATGTTAACACAGTGCAACCCCACTTGATGGGATAAAAGCTGCTCCAAATGGATGTCAACCCACATTTGATCCTCTGGATCCTTTCATTTCTGACGGGGAGACACCAAATGGTCAAAATCAATGGTCATTTCTACTCAAACCATCTCCACTGGAGCCCCACGGGGCTCTGTAATCTGTGCTCTTCACACTGTACACTGATGACTGTAGGAGCTCAGACCCAGAAATAACCTACATCAAATACTCTGACGACACAGTAATCGTGGATATCACTAACTCGGAAGGGAAGTTACAAGCTGAGATGGACATATTCTCAGAATGGTGTAGGGAGAATGGCCTTGACCTTAATGCCTCCAAGACCAAGGAGCTGGTCATTGATTTCCGCCGTGGACAGTTCACCATCCACACATTGGTGGTCAATGGCCAGGCTATAGAAAGAGAGGAGGCATACAAATACCTCGGCATCACAATTGACCAGAAACTCACCTTCAAACCTAACAGTGAAATCATCTTCTCCAAATGCCAGCAACGCCTCTTCTTTCTGAGGAAACTCCGTAAACTCCAGGTCCACCAATCAGTTCTATTAGCTTTCTACAGATGTTTTATTGAATCCATCATCACCTACAACACCCTGGTTTGGTGCTTTGAGTAACATCCACCTTAACCCTCTGAATAAAATCATCAGAATGAGCAGCAAAATTATTGGACTGGAGCTCGAACCATCAAGCAGTATCTACAGCAGACGGACTAAAATGAAAGGGCTACAAATAGCCTCAGACGCTACACATACACTACACAACTAATACAGCCACCTACCTTCAGGCCACAGATACAAGTCACTCGCATTCAGGACCAAGCGGGCCATGTCAAGCTTTGTGCCCACATCTATACAGCTTAACTTTATTATCTTAAACTGCTTTTAATTGTTTTCAGCTGTACTTGTTGCCTATTCTGTGTGTGTTCCTAACGGATAAATAAAGTTATTTAGAATTATGAATTTTGAATTTGTAATGCCATACAGTAATACTTTGAATTTGTAATGCCATTTGTAATGCCATACATACCCAGCCTGGGTTTTACTGCTTGGTATAAGTTGTAACATTTTGTCGGTGGACACACATCCATTTTTATAAAAAACTTTCCCTTTGTTTGGTGCCACTCCAGACGAATGGCACCCTAGGTGACTACCCTTGTCACCT
Source organism: Ilyophis sp. 1 JC-2022 (assembly GCA_022702515.1). Taxonomy (NCBI): domain Eukaryota; kingdom Metazoa; phylum Chordata; class Actinopteri; order Anguilliformes; family Synaphobranchidae; genus Ilyophis; species Ilyophis sp. 1 JC-2022. The sequence goes on along the minus strand of CM040406.1, from coordinate 19,041,491 downwards.
ATGCCTAAAACCGGCCCTGCGATTGGGTATTCCAAATTTTGGAAAAAAAGGGGGGAATTTTTATTTTTAAATCGCCACTTGCTGGCCTTTTCAAAGAAGCATTTACTTCCGTGGTAAAGTCCTCCATTCATACAGTCTATTTATCCTTGATATACTGTCTTTCAGGCCATTGATTTTTCTTCCTCTATTTGTGTGAGGTAGTACAGGCAGGGGCACATACAGTGACAAGCTGGTATTTCTGCCCATTTAGAACTTTCATGGTTTGAGTTGAGTTGCTTACTCTGGGTCTAAAATGTGTGAGAAAGTTATGAAGGTTCTGAGTGTTTAACAGATGTGATTAAGTCAGGGAGTTGTGCAAGAGCCTTAGGAGAGGCATTGAGCATGTTGATTTACTTTATGTTTATGTATAAATATGTGTTCATTAAATGACTCTTACAGCACAGTTCAACCTTAAAATGTACCATTCACTGAGATCCATTTGTCAATGGAACAATAATAATAAGCACTGAAATGTAGTGACAATTTATTCCAAAAATTTGACATGACATTTGGGCCAATTGTAATGGAACTCATTTACAAAAGTAAGAGACAATAATATGATATACCCATAAATTATTTTACGTTACAACGTGTTAGTTGGGAGTGTGCTGAGAAAATATGAGTGGGCAGATGTGACATTTGAATTGGATTATTAAAGGATGAATTCTCATTTTGCACCAAGCAATTGTTGAGCTGAGCCATAGGATGCCAAATTAATTTTTGTTTAGTAGACAGAGATGGCTGCATAAACACCAATCAGACAATGGTCAAGACTGCCGCAGAGGCATTTTTCACAATCATTTGGAAAAGAGGACAGCACAGACATACTGTATTTGTCCATCTCAGCTCAAGAGATTGGGTGTGGATACACAGATGTGCAATGACCTCATTCATACAGAATTCAGGACCATGCTGTAGTACAGTATATTTTGGCAGGGGCTATGTGACCTGTGACATCTTTCTTTGCCGTGTCTAATTCATTCTGCTGGGTTTGGGCTTAGTCCCAGAATCCATTTTTCTTTTTGAGAGGAACAGAAATACATTGTTTCTTTAAACGAGATATCATGTGAAATTTCACCTAATTAGACAGCTGCATTAGTCATAGATAATGGTATTTGATATGAATTCTTTCACATTTGTACAAGTTAACTGAAATTACAAACAGATGAAAACACATTTGGGTGGGTTGGGTGTTGTACATTCTGTTGAAGACTTTATAGAGGTTTCGTCATTGTGCAGTTTTGCGCTTCCTTCTTTGTTGGGGTGTGTTTGCCAGATTTTGGTTGTTGTTATTATTTAGTGAGTTCTGAATACATTATTTACAGTTGTAGAGGACATGTATTATAAATTTTTTTGGTCCTGTTATCTTTAGATCACAACTTATTTATATTGATCTTGACATAACAAAACAAAAAAAACTTTTTTTTTTTTTAGATGACCTCTAAAAATGAATTATGAATGCACAGTGATTGTGTTTGATGGACTGGGGTTAGCTTAAGATTGCCCTACAGTGGAGAAACACATCAATTTTACTTTGAAATCACATTATGTTTATAAATAACAGACAACTTCCAACTTTCTACCAAGGGGGGACACTACAAAGTAGGATTACTTAATATCCACCCTCTAACTAGCAAAAGTGGAGTTGGAAACTCCCTAAATGCACTTGTGCCATGCATTTTAGACCATGCACTAAAATTGTCAAGATAGAGCCCATCAATAATAAACAACATGGAGGATTACTTTGACCGGGGGGGGGGGGGGTATACTATGAAGGAAGCTTAACATAGCCAGGGTTCTTTGCGTTAGCTGGCTTCAGAAATCCTAACCACCGCAATCTGGCTTAACCGGTACTACGAACGTGGTTATCAACTTGCTAAGTGAACACTGGCTTTATTAATCAAGGTACGTACGCGTTCCCATAAAGGGGAACAACGAGCCTATAGCGGTGCAGCATGGGCTGTACTAGAGCAACGCATTTCTCTTCTGCGGGGAAAAAAGACTGATACGGACAGATATAATGGACGGATAAGAACATGAAACAATCATATGAGCAAAAAGCAACACCGTTGCCTCCAAAAAGCCAGGAAGAAGCTTTTGCAAAAAAATTTAATAAAAAATGCTCATTGTGTTGGGTAAATTTGTTAGGCTAGTTAATACCTTATTCACCTTCCCACTCTTAACAAATAAATTTATACTCTCAGTACATTGTACAGTTTATTTCTAATATGATAACTGTACGACAACATTCTAGAGCTCCTAAACTTTAAACTTGATACAGCATGTTTAAAATATTGCTGAAGCAATCACATCAACTTTTTTCATAAAAAGGTCTCACAAGCATTTTCCGGAACTCTATCTCTGCACATATCTCTACGGGATTCTTTGGAATGGAGACGCCTTTTTCCAAAGCCAAGGAGTTGATTAGTCAAAGGTCGGTGCTTATGTTTCAATCTGTTATTCTGAACATAACCTTCCCCGGAGCAGGTTAGCCATGCAGAGTAAGTTGCCATGGCAATATACCCCAATTAAAAGTGATTTGGCTTTGTGATACAAGGGTTGAAGCTTAATTTAGCTCGCTATCCCCTTAATCTCGCTTCGTGGTACACCCTTCAGGGGGGTATACTATGAAGCTGGATTACTGAGTTTGTAAGGATCTGAGAATTGTGTGTTATTTGTATTTTTATTTTATTTTGTATTATTGTTATTCATTGCCATTCTGTATGTATTGCTTATTCTTAGTTTTTATCTGGCTTGTTTATTTTTCGGTTTTGCCTAGTTTTCCCATGTCTGCTTGTATACATCTGATCTCGCACTCCTGTTTACGTCTCTGTACCATTCGGGTGATCTCGTTGGTGTTCGGGTTCCCTCTTGCTTCGCACCTGTCTCTGTGCACTTAGATTTACTAATTACCACTAACATACTAACGATAGATTAGATCTACTAACTCCACTAACAAACTAATTTGTATATAATTACTAATTGTACCCACGGCAGGGGTGTGTATAGTTAGTAATCTCACTAATATATTAGGGCGCACATTTTCACGCTGTTCTGTCCTTGTTAATCATTCTCAGCCGCATCTGATCTTCTCTCCCTGTTCTCTTAATCTATGCACGATTTCCTGAAACTCCAGGTCATCTGTTATCGTGTATCTGTATAGGAATCCAGTTCCGCGTTTTCCCTAGTTGTCTCCGTGATTGTTTCATTGTTCCCAATTGTTTTCAATTGTCTCTCGTTTTGATCCCCGCCTCTTCACACACCTGTTTCCCTTTGTGTCATTTGTACCGTGTGTATTTAAACCCTGTGTTAACTCCAGTCTGTGTCAGAATGTTGATTTACTTATCCTGTGCCTGCGAGTTGTTAAAGCCAGATATCTGCTAAATACTTCCGAGATACCCTTTGCCCGACTATTCTTTTGCCTAGCCCTTATCGGTCCTGTTTTTGTTACGGTTTGATTATGCCTGTTTTTGACTATTCTCCTGCCTGATCCCCTGGTACTGTCCGACTTCTGATTCCCCGGTTCACGACTTTTGGATTGCCCCTGATTACCCTTTTGGATTCTGTTTTTGTACCTCCCTGATTCTGATCTCCTGGCTTGACTCCTGCACGTATAATAAACAACGAATTTTGCCTTATCCTGTGGTCTGCGTCTGGGTCCTACTTCCGAACGTAACAGTACGTTCTGACCAGACATGGACCCAGCGGACCCAACCCACCTGCACGCCGCGCTCCTGCAGCAAGGAGCCATGATTAGCCAGCAACAGGCGTGCCTCGAGTCCGTGACCCAAGATCTCCGGTCTCTGATGGCCTGCGTGACGGAGCTGGCCACCAACGTGCGTCCTTCTGCACCTACCAGCGCTCCCCAGCCACCACCGGTGCAACCACTCCCTGGACCCCAACCTCCTCCCATCCGGGAGCCTCGCCTGCCTTCACCGGAGCGTTACGACGGGGAACCGGGTGGATGCAGACCGTTCCTGACCCAGTGTAGGCTGGTGTTCCAGCTACAGCCGAACACCTTCCCCACTGAGCAAGCCCGTGTAGCATACGTCATCACTCAGCTTACCGGGCGTGCCAAGAAGTGGGGAACCGCCACCTGGGAGGCGAGTCTGTCCTGCTGCAGTGGTGCGGAATCATTCATGGAGGAGATGAGACGGGTCTTCGACCGATCCAAGCACGGTCATGAGGCGGCCCAAGAGATGCTACGCTTCCGCCAAGGGAGAAACTCAGCATCTGACTATGCTATTGAGTTCCAGACGCTAGCCACATCCAGCGGCTGGGACAAGAAATCAATGTTCGATGTCTTCCTCAACGGACTCAACGACGAGCTGATTGATGAGATCATGACCCGGGAACTCCCTTTCCACCCTGGACAAACTCATCACCTTGGCCATAAGGGTGGATACGCGCCTCAGAGACCGGCAGCGCCCATCCCATAGGATGCGTTCACCTCAGTCCAACCAGCGCAGCAGCAGGGTCGACCCCGTCCCATTCAACTCCAGCAAGCCTCCCAACCACCGTCCACCCGAGCAGGAGGCCATGGAGATTGACCGCTTCAGGCTATCGGCGGCGGAGAGGGCGCGCCGCATAAGGGATCTGGCCTGCCTCTACTGCGGTAAACCTGGACACTTTGTGGAAAAGTGTCCAGTAAAAGACATCACTCACTAGTGGCCGGAGGAGCACTAGTGGGCATTACACCGATCGACTCCTCCAATCGGAACCGCACCTGTATCCCGGTCACCCTGCAGTGGGGTGGTAGCACGAAGAAGACCCGTGCCCTGATTGATTCCGGAGCTGAGGCTAATTTCCTGGACGCTGGTGCCGCAGCCCGTTGGGGAGTCCCGATAACACCATTGGAACGCCCCCTAGTGGCCAATACCCTCTGCGGGGAACATCTCGCGGACATCACCCAGGAAAGCCTACCCATACAACTGCTCGTCTCCGGAAACCATCAGGAGGAGCTCCGGCTCCACATCATCGACTCTCCCCACTCCCCTGTGGTCCTTGGGCACCCCTGGCTTAACCGTCATTCCCCGGAGATCGAGTGGCGGAGACATGAAATTGTGGGCTGGAGCCCATCGTGTGCGGTCAGCTGTCTCCGGAAGGCCCACTCACCTGTTCCCGTTTCCCCTTCAGAAGAGAATCCGGATCTGAAGGGGGTTCCGACGAAGTACCATGACCTCAAGGAGGTCTTCTGTAAGGCGCGCGCTTCGTCCCTGCCTCCACATCGCCCATATGACTGCGCCATAAACCTGAGGCCTGGCACTTCCCCGCCTAGAGGCTGTCTGTTCTCCCTCTCCCGGCCCGAGACGGAAGCCATGGAGAGGTACCTGTCTGAGTCGTTGGCAGCTGGCATCATCCGCCCTTCTTCCTCTCCGGCTGGAGCAGGATTCTTCTTTGTGGGGAAGAAGGACGGGTCTCTCCGCCCCTGCATCGACTACCGGAGCCTGAACGACATCACCGAGAAGAATCGCTACCCACTCCCGCTCATGTCCACTGCTTTCAAGCAGCTCCAGAAGCCCGTCATCTTCACGAAGCTGGACCTCAAAGCTGAGAAGTGCGAGTTCTCCACCTCCTCTACCACCTTCCTGGGCTTCATCATAGAAGCGGGCCAAATCAAGATGGATCCAGCGAAGATCAAGGCTGTGGTGGAGTGGCCACGTCCTGAGGGCTGGAAGGAGCTTCAGAGGTTCTTGGGGTTCGCCAACTTTTACCGCCGCTTTATCCGGAACTACAGCTCGGTAGCGGCCCCCCTCACAGCTCTCACCTCGGTGAAGGTAAAGTTTGGCTGGAACCCCAAGGCCGAGGAGGCCTTCTCGCTCCTCAAGAGACTGTTCACCACAGCCCCCATTCTTCGCCATCCTGACACGGCCATCCAGTTCATCGTGGAGGTGGACGCCTCCAACGTAGGGGTAGGGGCCATCCTATCCCAACGATCCCCGGAGGATCAGAAGGTCCATCCCTGTGCATTCTTCTCGCACCGTCTCACCCCCACGGAAGAGAACTATGACATTGGGAATCGGGAGCTGTTGGCAGTCAAGATGGCCTTAGAGGACTGGCGCCACTGGCTGGAGGGAGCTCAGCTACCATTCTTGGTTTGGACAGATCACAAGAACTTGGAATACCTACAGACCGCCAAGAGGCTGAACTCCCGCCAGGCCAGATGGGCCCTCTTCTTCTCCCGATTCGACTTCTGTCTGGCTTACCGGCCAGGGGCTAAAAACACTAAGCCCGATGCCCTATCCCGGCGCTTTGAACCCTCCTCTAAAGACCCCTGTCCGGACACTATTCTCCCCCAGAGTGTGTTTGTTAATGCCATCAGCCTCCCCATCGAGAGTATTGTTAGGAACGCTCAGAATGGGGAGGCAGCTCCCAGTCAATGCCCTAATCACTGTCTTTATGTTCCAGAAGCGGCTCGGTCCTAAGTGCTCCAGTGGGGTCATTCGTCGCGACTCTCCGGCCACCCAGGTATTAATCGTACTATCACATTTATTTTACGCAAATTCTGGTGGCCGGAGGTCCGACAAGACGTAACATCGTTTGTCGCCGCTTGCTCAGTCTGTGCACAGAATAAGGCCTCTCACCAACCCCCTCACGGTGAACTCCAGCCACTCCCCATTCCTCACCGTCCCTGGTCCCACATCGCACTTGATTTTGTCACGGGTTTACCTTCCTCCAATCACTACACCACGATCCTCACCATTGTTGACCGATTCTCCAAAGCTGTTCACTTCATTCCCCTCACGAAACTTCCCTCCGCTAAGGAAACCACTACCCTATTATTACAACACGTTATTAGATTGCACGGGATTCCCACCGATATTGTTTCCGATAGAGGTCCACAGTTCACCGCTCAATTTTGGAGAGCCTTCTGCAAATTACTCGGCACTACCACCAGTCTCACATCCGGATTCCATCCCCAATCCAACGGCCAGACTGAGCGAGCTAATCAGTGCCTAGAAACTGTGCTTAGGTGTTTATGCTCTAGAAACCCCACCACATGGAGCTCGCAGCTACCCTGGGCCGAGTACGCTGTTAATTGTCACACCTCTTCTACTACTAAACTCTCCCCATTTGAGTGTTGCCTAGGCTATCAGCCCCCATTATTTCCCAGCCAGGAAGCGGAGGTGGGGGTCCCGTCTGCCGAGGCCTTCATCCGGCGCTGTGCCAGGACTTGGAAGACCACTCGCATCAACCTCACTAGAGCCAGTGCCCGGATGAAGGAGACGGTGGACCGCCACCGAGCCAAGGCTCCCCAGTACCGGGTGGGCCAGAAGGTGTGGCAAGGACATTCCCCTTAGAGTGGAGTCACGTAAGTTAGCCCCCCGGTACCTGGGTCCCTTCCCTGTGCTCAAGGTGATCAGCCCCACAGCCGTTCGGCTTAAGCTTCCCGCAACTATGCGGAGATTACACCCCACTTTCCATGTTTCAAGACTAAAACCGGCTGTAACCCACCCCCTTTGTCCCGAACCTGATCCCCCGCCACCCCCCCGAATCATCGACGGCGGAGAAGCGTACACCGTTGCTAAGGTGTTGGACGTTCGTTGTCGGGGCCGTGGCCTTCAGTACCTGGTCGACTGGGAAGGCTACGGTCCCGAAGAGAGATCCTGGATCCCATCACGGTTCGTGTTGGACAAAGACCTTCTTAAAAACTTTCATAAGACTCACCCTGTACCACCCATTAAAACGCCAAGAGGCGCTTCCTAGGGGGGCGGGTACTGTAAGGATCTGAGAATTGTGTGTTATTTGTATTTTTATTTTATTTTGTATTATTGTTATTCATTGCCATTCTGTATGTATTGTTTATTCTTAGTTTTTATCTGGCTTGTTTATTTTTCGGTTTTGCCTAGTTGTCCCGTGTCTGCTTGTATACATCTGATCTCGCACTCCCTGTTTACGTCTCTGTACCATTCGGGTGATCTCATTGGTGTTCGGGTTCCCTCTTGCTTCGCACCTGTCTCTGTGCACTTAGATTTACTAATTACCACTAACATACTAACGATAGATTAGATCTACTAACTCCACTAACAAACTAATTTGTATATAATTACTAATTGTACCCACGGCAGGGGTGTGTATAGTTAGTAATCTCACTAATATATTAGGGCGCACATTTTCACGCTGTTCTGTCCTTGTTAATCATTCTCAGCCGCATCTGATCTTCTCTCCCTGTTCTCTTAATCTATGCACGATTTCCTGAAACTCCAGGTCATCTGTTATCGTGTATCTGTATAGGAATCCAGTTCCGCGTTTTCCCTAGTTGTCTCCGTGATTGTTTCATTGTTCCCAATTGTTTTCAATTGTCTCTCGTTTTGATCCCCGCCTCTTCACACACCTGTTTCCCTTTGTGTCATTTGTACCGTGTGTTAACTCCAGTCTGTGTCAGAACGTTGATTTACTTATCCTGTGCCTGCGAGTTGTTAAAGCCAGATATCTGCTAAATACTTCCGAGATACCCTTTGCCCGACTATTATTTTGCCTAGCCCTTATCGGTCCTGTTTTTGTTACGGTTTGATTACGCCTGTTTTTGACTATTCTCCTGCCGGATCCCCTGGTACTGTCCGACTTCTGATTCCCCGGTTCACGACTTTTGGATTGCCCCTGATTACCCTTTTGGATTCTGTTTTTGTACCTCCCTGATTCTGATCTCCTGGCTTGACTCCTGCACGTATAATAAACAACAAATTTTGCCTTATCCTGTGGTCTGCGTCTGGGTCCTACTTCCGAACGTAACAGAGTTAGCTGGATAACCAAGTAAAACCCGGAACCATCCCAAATCTGGAACACGGATTAAAGTAAAAATAGCTGTTCCCGATTTTACTCGGTGCAGTTATCCAGCTAACTGAGTAATCCAGCTTCACAGTATACCCCCCTGGTCAAAGTCATTCTCCATGTTGTCTATTATCGATAAAAATAATGGGCTCTATCTTGACATTCTTAGCGCATGGTCTAAAACGCATGGCGCAAGTGCATTTAGGGCGTGTCCAACTCGCAAGGTTCAAGGTGGCAAAATATATTTGTTAGTTGCTCTGTGCTCCCCTGGGGTGATAATCCAGAATAGGGTATTTGTCACTCTCCATTCACTTCTATAGGGCAGCTAAAACCGTCTCAAAATTTAACTTTTTTTTTTTTTTTTTTAATGAAATGGCCATTTTCTGTTTTTTTCGTATTTTATTTGGAAACGTAGCTCCGGTAGATAATTCTTGGGCCAGAAACAGCGTTAATGCATCGATGCGTCAGAAACCACTCATTGGTACAAATTTCTACAAATTATCTATGGTAAACAAACCGACCTGCCGACATTTTGCTTGTCTTTTCTGGTAGCTTGCTAACAACATTGAAGAAAATAGTACTTTTATAAATCATTTAAATTTTAACACAAAAAAATACATAAGAAGACTGGTTATTGTTTGTATTGAGAGAATACACTTTGTTCACGTTCATATATGTGCTAGAAGTAGGGATGCGCGCGTTTAGTCGACTAGTCGATTAAACGTTGCTACCCTCACTAGTCGGCACCAGAAATACTAGTCGGTTAAACTTATTATTTCATTAATGTACACATTTAAATTACATATTGACATAATTTGCGCTGAAATGTCATGTTTTCCTGGTCAAATGTTGCTTCATAAAAAAACGAGCATCCGTTAATAATGTTAACAACGCCGGATTAAAAAAAAAAAAAAAAACAAAGGAAAAAAACAAAACGCACCCCTGCGAGGTGGAAAGAGTAAGTAGGCCTATCGCGTTGTTTAATAGCCCAATAAAACAAATCTAATGTCACGTCGATCAGTAGGCCTAATTGTTATTTTTTTGTGGACCTATTATTGGTAGTTTTTCTGATGACCGATTGTTATTTTTTACTGTATTTGCTATGCGATCGCGTTCACCCAATGAAAATGCCGTTGTAATAATCAGGCACGTTTCCTAAAAATGTTTTGTTACGTTGAATATTATTTTCAATAAATGTTATTTGTTAACTTTTATTTAGTGAGTTGTTGTCATGTTTTGTAGGATAATGTGCAATGTTCATAATGCAAGGCACAAAGTGCCACACATTTCAGCGGCATTTAAAATACGATTTGGTTATTGAAGAATGTGATTCACTCTTATAATATACGCAATATTTTTTCGGACAATGTTTAACCTTATAGATTAAATTGTGCTCAATTTTGACTGTTTCACCTGTACCTCGTTGTCTATTTGTTAGTCTGGAATATAGTCTCCCCTGTTTCTTTGTTCTGTGCTAGATCGTCTTGTGCCCTGCCTTCGTGCTTGTGTATACTACTTTTCAGCGTTTATTCCTGCCTGCTCCTCGTTCCTGTTTCCAGTCCTTTGTTAACGTCCAGTTCCTGTTCTCCTGCCTGTCCTGCCTGTTCGTGTCCAGACCTCGGAGAAAGTTGGGGGCCGCCGGTTGAGCTGGTGGTAGTAACCCTTTGAAATTGTGGAAGAAATTCACGGGTCGTTTGTAAGAGCCGTCCATTTCACCAGTTAGTCTTAGCGAAACTGCCCCACCACCGGCCTCGGGGCGTCATGCCCGTTTGGCAGTATGTTTGGGGGACTGGGGGGGCAGCGGATGGACTGCTGGATGGGCAAGTGGACCCATGAGGTCATGACGCAACCCAGACACTGTTGCACGGGCGGCCGGACGGCGAGGGGCTCCCTGATTCCCATACAAGGGCTGCTCGCGGCCACGAGCCACAGGCTGTAGGCCCATCAGGGAGACCATGCTGGAGAGCCGGCTCAGTTTCAGTGCGGGTTTTCAGCATAGCCGTCAGTTGCTGAACAGCGGAACAAAGCTGTGTGACTTCTTCAGAGGCGAGTGTCCCTACCAGACTTGCCCCTTTCACCTGGTGGGCCATCAGTGGAGGGGACACCCCTGCATTTAAGAGCAACCCCTACAGGGGGTGGTGCCCTACCAGACGGGACTGGCGCATAAACGCATCCAGCCTGTCCTACTTGGTCTCCAAAGATATGCCCACGCAACATGGACAGAGGTCAGAGAACGCCTCCTGCAGGCGCCCTTGACCATGGTGTGAGCATTAGACTGGTCCATCGCTCCCCCCACATTCAGTGCACAAGGCGCTCATGCCTGGAGCAGAAATCAAGAGCACCCGAGGACGCAAACGTGGACGGGTGAACTGGATCACAATGGGGGAGAATGAAAACAGCAGAGAACAGAGCGCACACGCTTATAATCTGCTAGACAAACCAATCCACTGATCGCACATGCTTACAGGTTGGGATAATGTCTCACTGGGGGAATGACCCCACCCAGGGTTTCAGAGACAGAAATAACAGGCAGTCTCGCAGTACTTCAACCAATCAACAAAGTGCACACGCTTATCGATTGAGAAAAATGTCTCACTGGGGGAACCACGCCCAGGGTTTAGAGACAGAATCAGGTACCACTCTCGCAGCATTTCAACCAATCCACTGAGTGCACACGCTTACAGATTGAGAAAAATGTCTCACTGGGGAATGACACACCCAGGATTTCAGAGACAGAAATCACAGACAGTCTCACAGTATCACAACCAATCAACAGAGCGCACACGCTTACTGATTGAACAATTGGCTGTTTAGCTACTAGGATTATTCCTTTTTTCTTTTCTACCCATTAGCAGTTTAAGCTCCCTTAGTGGTCCCCACCTTTGTGGGTGACTTGTTCTGATCCCCCTTCCCATCGCATTTGATTCTCCGCTACTGAAACCATTATAGTAGGACCTTGGAGATATCAAGGTGAATCTCTTCTAGGCACCCCCATTCTTTGCTGGTACCTGGCACAGGTAAAACCACCATAAATCAGGATAAGATGTACGAGTAAATCAGTATAAGATGTAAGAGTAACTCAACTAACACACATGGAGAGCATGAAAACAGCACATCAACACTAGCATGATAAATGGGCCCCAATTTATGAAATCAAACAGCTCAGAGATTCTATGATGTATGCAACACATTAAATAAATGTTCATTAGCAGTGTTCATGTTGGTGTTGTTTTGACTGCACTTTCCATGTGCCTGGTAGTTAATAGTTATCCTGGAACATCATCAAGAGGTGCTGTCCCAGCTGTAGACATCCCACAGTGTACAACCCCCACCCCTCACCCCCACCCAACCCCAGTCAGGAAGTCTGTTCCCTCAGCCCCAACATTCCACCAACAGATGTTTGACAGAGAAAATATTTTCACAGTTGGGAGAAGAGAAATTGTATGAAAATAACATAATATATCTCAATGTAAAATATCTCAATGTATACCTCCCTCACTGAAAGTTGCTAAATGATATGCTGTGCATGTGGCTGTTTGTTTAATTTTCTGCGGTCACCTATTGTTTCCCATTGACCTGTCTCCTTGGAACATCTATAGTTAAGAGCTCAGATTCACCACTTCCATACACATGCTATACCACAGATCTTATTACAAATGCATACGACTTCACTCAGACTTCATTTTTAAAGATTATAATTGAACTCATTGGATATGATTTGCCAAAACAAACAATAAAATTAATAGAGAGATACATTTTAACAACCTTAGAGGTCTGTGCATGAAATCTCAAGTTTTGAGTTGACATTTTCAAATCATGTTTAGATGGCAGGTATTTTCTTTCCCATCTTTTGCCTCATCGCTTAGATACAGTTACCATGGAGACAAGAGGCCCAGAGGCAGCAGAGATGCTGCATAAACTTCCTTTTTTCTGTGAAGGGGAAAAAAGACAACCAGAATACTTTTTTGTCAAAATAAAAACAAAAACAAAATGTGTGGTAGCTTCGTGCCCGCGTTGTTCTGTTATATGGTACCGAACAAAACAACAACAGAAGCAAGTGATGCTCTGTCAGAATTCTCTCTCTCTATCATCCAGTCAGAGAGCTCCATGGACTGCTTTTCAGCAAGCTAGTATGTTCACAGCTCCGTCTACCCACACAGCTGCCATGGCAACCACACAGACCCTCTCCGGCTTGTGCTTTGATAACCACTCTTAACATCACGGGCCCTCACAATAAATTAATAATTATATCTATTAATGAACACAGCTCTGATATGAACTGTTACAGTACATAGCAGCAACCCGTTTTTTTAATGTCTGACCTAAATGATTTTCAGTACAAATAATGTTGTGCATATTCAACAGATTTACAGTCACAGATAGCTCAGGATATGCCACTTGAATGCAAACAGGAGATAAGGTCAAAGGAGGTTACATCAAAATTGTTTAATGCTTCAGCTAGAACTACTAGATTACTATGTCTGTTTTCTCCATCACACCATGAAAAGAGGTGTATGCTATGCTCTATAAAAATATATAGAGAAAAACAACAAATGAGACTTCAAGCAATGAATCTCTTTAAGTCCCAGTAAAAGCTATGGATTTAAGGGGATACTTAATTGAAGATCTTTTAGAGCCTTATAATGAATTTCAGGTGGACTGTGGAAACAGTTTTTAGTTGTCTCTGAAGGTAAATTATTGCATTTCACACTGACATTCTTCACATGCAGAATATTAAAAGCATGAAATGAATAATTTACCAGTGTTGACCTTTGAATCCTGCAACACCAATCTGAACCCAACAAAGTATTCACTGCAGGCTACAGGAAGATAAAGTAGATGAGATATGAACTTTAGAGTCAGTTGGACTGACTGGTTAACTGAACAGGCATGGAACTGGCAGTAGAATTTTAAGGTATACATTATCAAGCTCAATATTATCACTGATAAAACAAAATGTGAACGTGTAATGAAAAGAAGACACTTCTCATTTATAAAAACAGTATGTCTGAGGCATGTCTTAGCATTATCGCTAAAGAATGCAATGTGTAAAAGTCAACAGAGTCTAATATATAAAGGGTGGGAATGACATGAAACATTTCCATAAGACGCCAAAAATAGGTGGTCATTGAAAATTAGATGCATTGTTTGGTAAACTGCTGTCAATCCAGGGGCCACAGGGATAAAACTCTGAGTAAAACAATGCGTAAAAGAACGCTCAGGGTGAAATTCGGAAATCTGCTTAAAATGTTTTTTTGCATTTTTTACCTCTTCCTTTCTGTCACGGTGTCGCCATATCACACAAACTCCAAACATTGCGTACGTATGGTGTCCATCGTGTGCAGAGGTACGCAGATTCTCTTAGCACGTGTTATATTATACATCTGAATTTCTGCGTGGAAACTCGCTTTGTCATGGTCCGTGGTTTATTTTTCCTTTTTTGCTGCGGTTCTCATCCTTTCTCTCCGGTTGAGAATCTATCGGATTTTTTTTCACGTTCCGTTCCGGGGTTTTGCTTCACCTCACCTATTATTCGTTTCACCTGTGCTACTGCCTGTGTGGGTATTTAAGCTCTTCACTTCTGCTTCCCCTGTGCTTCTTTGTCATTCCTTGAACCAGGTATAGTTAGGTACAAGCGACCTTGTGATATTAAAGCTGTCTTTATGTTCACAAGGGACTTGCTTCTTCGTATTCGTTTTTACGTAGAGGTTTATTCCTCGTTTAAGCTATACTGTTCGACTTACTCCGTGCTGTTCTCCCTGAGACAGTCTCCTTTGTTGTTTCATTTTAATTTTTACCTTACCGGCTGTTTTAGTGTTACGTGCCGAAGGGGTTTCTTTTCTATTGTTTCCCCATTTAAGCGCTAGTATTGAGCTCGGGAGACTTTGTTTTGTGCTCTCACTCGTGTTTTCAAGTTCGCCCTATTTTCCTGCGGTGTTTATTATTTAGCTGTTTAGCTACTAGGATAATTCCTTTTTCTGTTCTACCCATTAGCGGTTTAAGCTCCCTTAGTGGTCCTCACCTTTGTGGGTGACTTGTTCTAATCGAGATCTAGAAGTACTGTTTATTGGTCTGAATATTGGTAATTAACTCACAAACATAATGAGAGTAGCCTATTATCCCCTCTTTTTCAAAAACAAAAACATAGATATCCAAATTACCTTCATCACCAATGCATTTGTATCACAGTTTTTCCCATGATGAGGAAAGAAAGCTGGACAAATGTATTATTTATGAACATTTACCTTAACTTTCTGGGAGAAAAGTCAATGTTTACCTAGTAGCAACCTGTAGAATCATCTTTAACAGCATGATTGTGGTCGCTGAGTCATCTCATATGGCATCTTGCTCTTCTTTGCCACTTATTTGAAACTGTAGGCCCATCCTAATGCTATAACATTACAATTACAATTCAAAGCAGGGGAAATAATCCTGCTGGGATTATTGCAATTACAATGGGTTCCATACTATTCCCGTGTAATTTACATCTTAATCTAGTCCCACCCCCAAATTCCCATAGAGATCCATTCAAATGCAGAGAGGTTATAGTATCCCTTGTAAGAGTACCTGAAAATAAAATATCAAGCGTATAAAGTTGATAAGGTAACACATTAAATATATTTTATTTGTACTGTTTTCGATTAAATATATTGACCCAACGATAGGAGGCACCACCAGGGAGGGGTGACGGGTGATATCCCAAATTTTAATTATAACTAGCTCAAATTGAATCCTTGATTTCAAGAATTATAAAATTATAGCTCATTTAAATAGAATTGTATTCACCCTGAAGAAACAAGTTGCATAAAAGTTTAAACGGCCTGCCATAGCACTAGAGAGCTCCCAGCCACATTTGGCTCTGGCACATAGTAAGAATTCCTTTTTTGCCTCTAAGGAATATTGCTGCACCAAGAACAAGTGCATCAGCTGCATATATCACAAGAGTGCGTTCAGCTTACATTGCTCACTATTTAATATTACTATCCAGATTCATGATCTAGTTACTGGTGCGATTCTCTGGTTATTCTAGAGATGTTGCTCTGTAAATGGCATGGCATGTTTTTGACTATTTGCAAATGCCCTCAAGATGTCCTCACAGGGGTGTTTAATGTTGCACTCAGTTGCAGCCTCATCTGCTTTCTCTCTTGGTCAGATGAACAATATGTGGTAATTAGTTGAAAATGTTAACTCTGTAATTACCCCACTAATCTAATCTAATTAATTCCCATAATGCCTTGTTTTCCAAAGAAGGTGGGTTCTCAGAGGACACGTATGCTAATCTGCAGTCCACAGAATTGACAGGGGGACCTGCAATACGATTCAGCTTGATGATCTTCATTACGTCATTACGTTGAATAAAGATCCTGATCTTGTGAGATATTTGGCAGAAGGAAGAACTTGAGGAAGGTAATTGTCCATAATTGTAATGGTTTGTGGGTTTTTGTTTTCTTTTCTTTTCTGTTGCGGTTTTCCTCCTGGTTTCCCGATTGTTAATCTATCGGATTTTTTCCATGTTCCGTTCCGGGGTTTGCTTTCCCTCACTCATTATTCCTTTCACCTGTACTGCTACCTGCGGGGTATTTATGTTCCTCACTTCCACTTCCCTGGTGCTTTTTTGTCATTCGACATTGCATTGAGCCAGGTATAGCAAGGTACTAGCGACCTCATGATATTAAACGCTGTTTATATTCATGGGGGACTTGCTATTAGCTTATTTTCAGGTATAGGTTTTATTCCTCCTGGTTTTGGTTTTACATTTTTTCGGCCGTCTGAACTTATGTCCCTTTTATTTGCTAAGTTTCCTGTTTTGGCTCCAGTATTGAGCTCGGGAGATTTAGTTCATGTTTCACTCGTTATTCGAGTTCGCCCTTTTTAGTGGGTTGATTTTCGTTTGGCTGTTTAGTCATAAGGAATTTGTTTCCTGTCTTTTCTTTCTTTGCATTTATTATTGTGTTACTCCCTTTATTGGTCCTCACTGCGTGAGTGAATTGTTCTGATCCCCCTACCTTCACGTTTGATTATCCGCCACAAAAATCCATTACAAAAATATGCTTATAACCACATTATTTATGGCTATTAAGGTATGTATTGTGCACCAATAAAGTGTGAGGAATAAATTCCATTGCAAACTTGTTCAATTTCAGTATATCTATATTTCGTTATTCTAAGGGTGGAGTTGAAATGGGTCCATGCAGGGGCGTAAATATACAGTGCAGGCAGTGCGGTTGCACTGGGACCCGTGGGGCGGGGGGCCCGTAGATCGATTTCTCCCGACAACGATTTCTCCCGACATTTCAATCACGGAGATCAGCTGATGAACGCATCTCCGTTCTGTGAAGCCGACAGCAACAAGCAACTGGTTAAACTGACTGCAGAAACAGTTTATCGATGTCAAAAATTTACTTAAAGTTAGCTCTAGTCTAGCTATACATATTTACAGTAGTTTATAGGCTAGTTCTCGAGCAACTTGCCTGCTGATGTGTTTTTTTTCTTCTATCTACATACCTTCCCAATAACAGCTATAGTTATGTAAATATTTCAGCTATAGTTGGTTGATTAGTTGACTTGTTGATTTGATTGACCATCCGTTTACGTTACCGCATGTCAGAGCGCTAGATGGTTCTGATGCTTTCTCTTTGACCTCTCTACTTTCCCAATACAATAGCCTAAGTAACTCATTCGACTGTAAAATCCAACACGTTGTTGGTAAAATATATGTACGCCTAACGGTGTGTGTGGGTGTGTGTGTGTGCTTCATAACTAGTAACTAGCATGCACTAGGGCCCGTCATAACAGCTTGCACTGGGGCCCGTCATAACTACCTTACCCCACTGGGTCCATGTCTACATCAACGTGAAACCTCAACCAATACATACTTTGATCTCATTACATAACTCCTCCCTTAGTTTGAGGCGAATAAAACCGTCCTTCTGTCCCACGAAGTAATCCTGCCTGAAGTCTCAATCTAAATGCTCGTTTTGTTTGCCCTTGAGAATAGCTGTCCGTGTTATCAGCATTTGGATTTGGAATAGTTACCGTAAATTCCGGACTATTGAGCGCACCTGAATAAAAGCCGCACCAACGAAATTTAGAAGAAAAAAAAAATTTGTACATATATAGGCCGCACTTGTCTATAAGCCGCAGGTGTCCACGTTGTAACATGAGATATTTACGTACACAGAAAGATGATACACAGTAGGGATGTGCGCGTTTAGTCGACTAGACGATTAAATGTTGCTACCCTCGCTAGTCGGCACCAGAAATACTAGTCGGTTAAACTTATTATTTTATTAATGTACACATTTAAATGACATATTGACATAATTTGCACTGAAATGTCATGTTTTCCTGGATAAATGTTGCTTTATAAAAAAACGAGCATCCGTTACTATGTTAACAACGCAGGATTTAAAAAAATAATAACTTTTAAACGAAGAAAAAAAACAAAACGGATTAGCCTGTTCGCCCTGCAAGTTAAACCAGCGAGGTGGAAAAAGTAAGTAGCCCTATCGCGTTGTTGAATAGCCCAATAAAGCGAATCTAATGTCGATCAGTAGGCCTACGTAATTGTTATTTTTTTGTGGGCCTATTATTGGTAGTTTTTCTGATGACCGATTATTATTTTTTACTGTATTTGCTATGCGATCGCGATCGCGTTCACCCAATGCAAATACCGTTGTAATAATCAGGCACGTTTCCTAAAAATGTTTTGCAGCAGCTCTATTTCCTTCTTCGACAGCCAGATCGATTGCCTTTAACTTAAAAGCTGCATCATATGCATTTCTTCGTGTGTTTTCCATGATGAGGGTGTGTGCATGATGCGCAAAACGGCTGTTCAAAACACAATCAAACTAGCGTCTTCCTCGGCGCATTATCTCTGTCTGTCTCGCTCTTGCGCTTCCTGCTAGAGCGCCCCCCTGGAGGCCGTTAGCTCGTAAAAATCTATAGATTAGCCGCACCGTTGTATTGGCCGCAGGGTTCAAAGTGTGTGAAAAAAGTAGCGGCTTATAGTCCGGAATTTACGGTAGTTAGATAGTGTGTTTATTTTTTCCCGCTCTCCTTATCCCTATAGCAATTTTATCCCTCTCCCAATCTTTAACTTTTTTATCCATTCCTCCGTGGTGCTAGCTAGTGACATTAGCTTGCTCCTTGCACAGCTCAGCATAGAAACAAACTAATCAGTCACGCATCGTTTTTACTTGGTGCACTGCTCATTCATCAGATAATATAGAAAAGAATAGATAGTTAAGACTTTGCCATAAATAAACCATGCCTTGGAAATGGTTTTGTCGTATTGTTCAGTGGCTGGTTACAGTAACAAAAATAAGACGAAAACCATTATCCACCGAAGTACTTAGTTGCCATGCACGTAATTTTAATTCGATTAGCAACTGAAATAAATGAATGGGCCTTTAAATGTATTTTTAAAACTCTATAAAATCTACCATTATTTAATGATTTGTGTGGAACGTGCATTTGGTGAAACGTCGCCCTGCAATTCAGCTTGCTTTAAATAGACTAACAACGGTTGCAATACTCTGCTTAGCGTTTAAGTTAACTGAACTTTGATTGCAAGCTTGCGTGTGATATTTATCTCTTGATAGCAGCCGCACTGTATTTTACTTTGAAATGATTGCATAAATTCATCGCCGGGTTCAAACCTATGGTTCAAACCACAGAACTGTTATGTCCGGTGGAAAATAGGGACCCAGTAGCAGGCAGGAGTGCAAAAAAACCTAAGTTTAATGTCTGGTAGCAAAATCTAAATCCAAAGAAGAGTACAAAAACAGGCAGAGGTCGAAAACGGGAAGGCACAGCAGAGGTACAAAATCACAGTCCAGAAATCAGGGCCGCGAGAACATGGGCAGAAGTTTTTAAAAAAACGGGAATTCAATGAGGCACGAAAATAAACCAAAAAGACGGACAAAGAAACAAAAACAAAAAAACTAACAGTACTCGGAAAAACAAATACACGGGGGGAAAATGGATTCTCGGAAAACAGATACTAGGACAACTCAAAATAGACTGGCAAACAACAACGCTATAAAGTTTGAGGAACTCGCGAAGAGGGACAAGGAAGTGGGAGGGGTTACAAACAATGTAAGGTGAACACATTAGGAGACAATAACTCGAAACAGGAAATCACGAAAACATGGAAGGGACTCGGAAACAAGCATTACAAACAACGGGCTCAAGTAGGAACGGAACGTGACTAGAATTAAGGAAGCATGGTCTCAAAGGAGAGACAGCTGAAACGACTTAACCAGCGGCTCAAGGACAGCTTAGTATCGCAGATAGAAAAGATACAGCGAGGAAGCTTGTTAATTGTTAGTTCTAATTAAATACAGACAATTAGTATGTTAGTAAACATTTAAGTTAATGGTTTTAGTAATGTGCATCTAACTAATAAACACCCGAGTGATTGTTAGCACGAGTTAGTAATATAAACAATATAAACACAGGAAACGTAAAGCAGGAAGTAAACAGAAAACGAAACTTCGGAAATGCAGCGTGAACCCGCGGAAAATCCCGAAGTCACCCAAACAGTGCATACGCGAGACAGGGTAAACAAACACAGGAATGCAACTCGGACAACCGACGAACAGAGGGGAATGGTATGAATGAAAAGTAATAATCCAGAATAATAATGAAAAAATACAAAACAGACAGAACTCAAATCTCAGAACATAACAAGAACTGTATAAGAACAGTTCTGTGGTTCAAACATGTAGGGCTGGATGATGTGGATGGCACTCTGGTTGAGGATGGATTTAGACCACAATCCTGAGTCCTTTCAAGACTGAGTTTATTAGCTGACTTTGAGATGTATATTAATATACTGTGAGGGTTTGTGCGGAATAACGACAAAGCCAAACGCGACAAAGAAAAAAGGAATATAAAATTTCCGTGGCCAAACAATAACACAACCCTATAAAACGGGCTAGCCTCGTAAACATGGGCAGAGAAGAGACTCAGAATAGCCACCACTAAATAAAGTAATGAGAGGAGAAAATGAAAACTAAGGCACCTTTGGGACGTGACTATAAAGCCCGATAATCGGTGATATCGGTAAAAATAAAAATCACACCCTCAGAAATGAGAGAGTGGAAGCGTAGAGAGGAAAAGAGAAAAGGGAACAGAAAAACGAATTCCCTTGGCTTCAAGGCCAGAAATCTCTAAAGCTGCGAAAAACAAAGCAAATAATTTTTTTCTTAAACTGCAAAGAGACCAGAAATGACTAACTCTGACTTTGTAAAGGAAGCGAGAGGCTTAAATACCTAACAGGTAGGGAAACAGGTGAAATTAATTATTAACGGGGAAGAGCAAAGCCCCGAGATTGAACGCGGAAAAAATCTGATAGATTGCTAACCGACACAGAGAGGAAACCATAGCAAAAAGAAAACCGTAGCAAATGAGGGAAGAAAGCCACAAACCATTGACATTTTCTTGAAAATATATTTGGTGGGTGTGTAGTGGATACATCCCTCTGTGATATGTTGTGGTTATTTGAAGTTTTTAGAATGTCTTGACCATCACTTTAAAGTGTAATTTTGTGTGTAATTGAATGCTTTATTGATATATTGATTCATGTCAGAGATTTCCAAGCTTGTGTGTGTGCGTGTGTGTTGACTATGTTGCTGGAGGAGAAAAGCAACATCATGAACTGAAAAAATAAATGGGGAAAAGACTGGGGGGTAGAAAGCACACCCCTCTCCATGGAAGTCTGTATCTTTACATGTAATTGATTGAATTCATTGAATATAGTGGGATTTCCACTATAAAGGAGGCACACAAGACGCTGTCCCCAATGAGATAATAAATGAACCACTGTATGAATGTAAGATAGAGTAACTAACTGTTGTATGATTGCAAAGCAACTTTCTTAGGCAGAAATTTTCAACAGAATATTTTTAGGGCAGACAAGGGCTCTGTGATGCAAATGAGCCTTCCTGACAACAACCCCCCCACACACACACACACACACACACACACACACACACACACACACACACACACACACAAATAAAGTGACTGTAGTCAAGAAAAAGCCTGAACAGTCTAAAAAGCACTTTGTCACTGTTGCTCTTTGCATTGCCATGGAAACCTTGCCAGAAGCCTGTCTTTTTTAAATGGCTGTGCTTTCATTTTTGAGGGTAATTCACCAAAACAGTAGTATAAGCAATGAAGGCATCACAATATCTCCCCCGTCCTTTTTACAGATCCATCAGTGATTTGAAAAAATAGAGGCTGTCACATCTCATCCATTCAGTGACTTTTTAAATTGGAGAATTAACGCTGACTAAAACCTGCATTTCAGATATAATTGAGAAAGTGATTCTTATATAACATGAATTCCAATGATTTCCCACCACTGTGCATCACTCTTTTAGGCCAAGAATCAGGAAAATATCATGAGATAATCACTTTTTGCATGATCTGAAATCTGTCAAAAGAATAAAATGCTACAGCGTTACGTTGACCGAAAATGCTGTCGAAACATATTTGTTCTTAGATGTGTCTAAGTGGGCAGCACAGCTTTTAGCACCGTCTCTGTGACTCGGTACACTGCAGGAATTGCTTGGGTGATTTCTTGTAGTGTATCACCACAGCTCATTTCTGTGTTAAGGTCACCAGTCTTGTCTTGCACTTCAATACTGTGAAGGGACATGGCATATCAACAGCATAACAACACCTGAGAGCGTTTCCCAGTATTTACTTTGATTTGCACATGGCAAGGTGGTCGCTCAGTCATATATCATCTTTTCTTCTGGCACTGTGACATCGTGTATGTGCGCTATGTGTGTGATAAATGGCAGATTTCGGCCAATCGCTTCTCACTAGGAATAGGAGGGAACAAAATTGGGTAGGTGTCTATATGTATGTATGTATGATATAGACATGGATGGATAACTTGAATGGTTTCCTCTCCTGACTTATTTTTCCATAGAGCTCAATAGGAAAATTTACTGGCAGCAGAGTGATGGTTTGAGTCTTGTTTGATACGGCAGACCCTTGATGACTTAGAGCCATTTAGCCAACCATGTGTTCCATACAGTTCCAGTGTAATTTACAGCTAAATCTAGTCCCACCCCCCAATTCCCATAGAGATCCATTCAAATGCAGAGACATTTAGTATAGCTTGTAAGCGTACCAGAAAATAAGATATCAAGAGTCTTTTGATGTTGTTGGGTCACAGACATCAGGAAGTCATGGCATGCAAAAGATATGTGACCAAGTATTAAAAATGTATACTTTATTCTATATATAAATGCAGGGGTGCCAATAATTGTGGCACATGTGGTTTTGTTAAAAATAATTATTTCTTGATGAGGGATTTTTTTCTCTCATAATAAATGAACGTCAATTAAAGGATGCATTTTTCTAATTTTTTCACTGTGAGATTAAGCTAATTTACCAAACGGTTAATTTTTTATGACCCTTTTTACTCATCTTTACCAGGGGTACCAACAAATTTGAGCACGTCTGTATGCTGCTCGTGTTACAGAGCAACAGGTTGCCATGGCAACCATGTCCTCCACCAACTGTTTCTTTGGCAGCAGGTGACCTTTACTACAGAGAGTATCATAAGAGGCTTTTATTAAGGATTAAGATTAATACAAAGGAAAAGTAATCTTATGATGATGCACGTAAAGACAGATGACAAGCCTTTGTAATACTGCTATCCTAACATGTAATATAACTACCATGCAACACCCACTGCAGGCTGTAGTGTTCATGTAAATATGTTTTTAAAAATATCATAATATTATCTGGGACATGCAACCTATAATGGTCTGCTTTATCTAAATATGCAATTTAAGAAATTTGGATAAATAAAAAATATAATGCCGTTTTTTCAAGTGATATTTTTTCCCATTCTGCTGAGAATACTTGAGGTTTCCTTCATGGGTCCCCAGTGGTGGCACCCGCTTTTTGGAACCCCTGTTGTAGTGGGCAGTGTTCAGGCATCAAAAGTGAGTTATCTTTTTGGGGGTTACTTAGAACAGACACTCCATATATGCACATCAAACATCAGATAATTTGTTTTTACACATTAATACAATGCCTTTTCTTTTTGGAAACTGGAGGGAGGCCCATGCAACAGGATGCAGAAATTAATAAAACAGAGATAGCCTCAAAGCTTATTTTTTGTCCACATGAGCAAATCTGTGATCAGCACTGCCATCTGGATGGTCAGCTGGAGAACTACACTATGGTGGAACTGTGGACAAACTGCTATTTGTCACTGTTCTTGAGGGGTAAGATAGCCCTGCTGCCTCTCATTGCTGGAAGTGCAAATGGGAACTGCTTGTATCAGGCTTTTTCTAGGTCACAAAAAGGACCTGTTACATTTATTCTCGTGAAGGCAGGACTTTTTCCCTGTATTGAAGCAGAAGTGTAGTATAATTCTGTGTAGTATAGTATAGTATTCAGTGTAGTATAATGGTTAAGGAACTGGATTTGTAATCGAAACGTTGCAGGTTCGCTTCCCATGTAGGACACTGCCGTTGTAACCTTGAGCAAGGTACATAACCTGAATTGCTTCAGTATATACAGTGCCCTCCACTATTATTGGCACCCCTGGTAAAGATGAGGGTTATAAAAAATTCACCGTTTGCTGAATTAGTGTAATCTCACACTGAGAAAATGAGAAAAATCCAACCTTCAATTGAAATAAATTTATTATGAGAGAAAAAAAACCTCATCAAGAAATAATTATTTTTAACAAAACCACGTGTGCCACAATTATTGGCACCCCTACATTTACATATAGAATAAAGTAATAATTTTAAATATTTGGTCACATATCCTTTGCATGCCATGACTTCCTGATGTATGTGACCCAACAACATCAAAAGACCTTTGATATCTTATTTTCTGGTACTCTTACAAGCGATACTAGAACATCTCTGCATTTGAATGGATCTCTATGGGAATTGGGGGGTGGGACTAGATTTAGCTGTAAATTACACTGGAACAGTATGGAACGCATGGTTGGCTAAATGGCTGTAAGTCATCAAGGGTCTGACGTATCAAACAAGCTTTAAACCATCACTCTGCTGCCAGAAATACAGTAGATATGGATGGATAATTTGAAGGGCTCTCCTGACTTATTTTTTCCATAGAGTTTAATAGGAAAATTTGTCAGGAGAAACTACCCTTAAAGTGATCCATCCATATCTACTGCATATCTGGCAGCAGAGTGATGGTTTGAGGCTTGTTTGATACCGCAGACCCTTGACGACTTACAGCCATTTTACCAACCATGTATTCCATACTGTTCCAGCATAAATTACAGCTAAATCTAGTCCCACTCCACAATTCCCATAGAGATCCGTTCAAATGCAGAGACATTATAGTATATCTTGTAAGAGTACCAGAAAATAAACTATCAAGAGTCTTTTGATGTTGTTGAGTCACAGACATCAGGATGTCATGGCATGCAAAGAATATGGGACCAAATATTAAAAAGTATTACTTTATATATAAATGCAGGGGTACCAATAATTGTGGCACATGTGGTTTTGTTAAAAATAATAATTTCTTAATGAGGGATTTTTTTTCTTCATAATAAATTGACTTCAATTAAAGGTTGGATTTTCTAATTTTTTCAGTGTGAGATTAAGCTAATTCGCCAAACGGTGAATTTTTTATAACCCTTTATACTGAACTTTATCAGGGGTGCCAATACTAGTGTAGGGCACTGTATATCCAGATGTAGAAATTGATAAATGTAAAAAAAAAAAAAAAAAAAAAAAAAAAATAAGTCGCGGATAAGAAGAGCTGCTAAAAAAAATGCTGTAATTTAATGTAATGTTAAAAGAAAATAAATATATATATTTTTGTTCTGAATTAAAACTAATTACATGGGGAACATCAGACACCTAGATTCACTTTTATCTTACACAGACAAATTATATTTTGTGAACTGCTTTCTGGCTGTAAATAGTGAATTTATGCTTTCGTACTGGCATTGTGCATATTCTTTGGTGGTGGGTGTCTAATGAGTTTACAAAGTCAAACAAATGACTGTTTCCTGGTTTGCTCTCAGTCACCACACTGCTAGCTGACTAGTCTGTTAGGTTCTTGCTTGCACATTTGCTGAGCAACAATGTTTCTTATGCATGCTGAGTTAGTTCAAGCATACTGGGAATTGAAGTTCATTGATTGGAAAGGAATTTAGACATTTAAAAATTCTGGGCAGATATGCATTTCGAAGGAAAAAAAGAGGACATGCCCGGAACATTTCCAGACTATGGTAGCCCTACATTTGTGTTAATTGGTGAATTGACTTAATTCAGTTTCCTGGGACGTATTTGCAGGCTAGGGCATGGACAAAATCTTTTTGTCTGTGGAATAACAATACTGTTGCTGCCTTTCATGCTTTTGTAGTTCCTCATGGGTGTACATTGGCTCAGATTAATAGGGACTAATGTCCTTTTCAAAATCATACATTAAATCCCATTCTTTTTTAAAGTTATCAAACTGCCTGTGTAAGTCATGTTTCAGCAGCAAAGATATCTTGGTTGCTTCCCTTTTCTCATTGGACGAGGCAGTGGACTGCCTTTTGAAGACATAAAAATGTATTCCCCTCCTGTTCCATGTTCTGGGAAATGTATGTTGCTGATTTTTTCAAGACTGAAAATGAATATTAATGTTTTAAATGTTGACAGTATTAAATACAGTAGACAGACTAATTAAATATCAAAATTGTTTTTAAGGAAAGTCATTCAAAATCATTACATTTATTTCCTTTAAAGGAAATTAATGAATACATTACTTCAGTAGATAGCAAACAGCCAGAGTACAAAGAGTTTGAATTCAGCTCTGATGTTGTAAATGTAGGAGTTACTGAGTAAGTCAGATTTTCTGTCAAACAAACAGAAACCTCCTCAATCACATTTCTTCAATGCAACTGAGTTTACATAATTTGGATCCCTTTTACAGCTACAATGGTGAAGAAATCTTGAAACCCCCGGAAAGACACAGTGGGGCCTATTTTCGTAGTCAAGGTCTGACGATCAAACTCTAATGGGAACTCATATGAAATGGTGGATTAAACCACGTCCAACTCAGTTTCCGTAATAACATGACTAGACTGTAGCGTGCCTGCAGTTCATTTGTTGTATAAAAGGTTTGTTTAAGATTAATTTGATGGGGGTTTCATTATGGGCAATCCTTCTTACTTGCAGTCTGATATATTTGTCAGGGAGATGCAGAGTTGGCACATGTGCATTTGTGGCACCTCACAAAGGCCTCCTTGGGTAAATAATGGTGCCAAGATAGCCTGCGAAGAAGATGTAAGTAAGATGTGGGCTTAAGATG
This sequence comes from Ilyophis sp. 1 JC-2022, assembly GCA_022702515.1. Lineage (NCBI taxonomy): Eukaryota > Metazoa > Chordata > Actinopteri > Anguilliformes > Synaphobranchidae > Ilyophis > Ilyophis sp. 1 JC-2022. The sequence goes on along the minus strand of CM040406.1, from coordinate 19,014,353 downwards.
TGGATTTAGTGGACAGCTTTCAACTGTCACTCTGAGGTGAGGGTGCAGAGGGGGAGTTCACAAACACATTCGGTACAGTAGGACCATTCTCATTCATGTGTTTATTACACAAGATTACCTAGCAGAGTATCTTTATAGTCCACGGTGAAAACTGGTTATTATTTTACAGTGGTAGGAAAGGGAAAGTCCTAAAAGAGATTCTTCTCCTACATTCTTCTTGCTCATACTTCCAACCAAAATGGCGCAAAAAAACACAGATTTTAACCTAAAAAAAATGCTTTGAATTTTACTTTGTGAGTCAATGTATATCAGATTGACATGAATTGTGGTCCAGCATTCTGTCATTTTCTGAAAATGATATGGCAGAAAATTAATGGAATTGACATTGACTGGAATATATTGTGCGCAGAGCACTACACCTGTATGGCAGACCTTTTTCGAGAAAAGACCCCAGTGGACTTGGGGGACAGTACAGTATCACAATATTAAATCGGCAAGGAACGGTAATAGTGACATCATGAAAGTCAAAAGAGGAGATGTGAGAAGAAAGAGATGCAACATGAGAGGTCCTTGAGGGGGAGATAAGAAGACTGGAGCTCCCACCAGAGGTGTTAAGTCCAGGTTCAGAAAGTACAAGTCCTCCTCAGTATTTTGTTCCAATCACCTGGATGTGGTAATTACCACAGTTCTTCAGCCAGGAGGTAGAGCTATTTAGTGAAATCAGCTGGCTGTGTACATGGGTGGAAGAAACACATGGCAGGACTTTCTAACCCCTGGACTTTCCATCTCTGGCCCCTACCACCGACTGTGGGTCTTGGGGTGTGGGAAAAGATGTACAGGCAGCTGAGGAGAGGGCAGCAGGAGTGGCTGTATCTGGCATCAGGCATCTCACTGAAGGCCAAGAAGTGGAGGGAGAGCAAGTAGGCCAGGGCTGAGATAAAGTCCCTGCCACAAAACTGCACAAACCAACTACAGACAGTTTCTCATCTGAATTTAAAGAACCACTGGAATGTCCCACCCCTTGAGGGAGCTAAAATGCACAAGGTCACAGTCTTGCTTTGCTTTGAAATTCAAGAAATGCAACCACGAGCAAACAATAAAAACACAATGGCTTAAACTAACGCAGAAGAATAGTTACATCAAAATAGAGCAAATCACAAAACAGCAGGCGCCTAACAGAAACATAAAATACATTTGCCAACTTTATATAAATCTTGTTTCACAAAATGCACTCCAGACCAGAAAACTGCACAGACTGTTATAAGACTCCTTTTATGTGCTCGGTCCAATCACATGGCTCTGCCTGTACTTGGCACCCAAGGTGGAGGACTGAGCTACCTTACAGCAGCTCCACTCCATCTGCTCAGAGAATGTGTAACCTAAATCTCAACACCCACGATAGATTAAACTAAGGGCGTCTTTGCACTATGAAAATATCTGTGGTGGAATTTTTGTGGTATTTTTTTATATTTTTTGTCATACTATACTATTGTCTGCATTAAAACCCATTATTTACTCTGTGTGCAGTGCATAGCTGTACTGGACTGCTAAAACTCATGGACAACCAGTGCATCATCATTTTATTATGTCATGTGACCTCTTCCAGGGGGCTTCATGAAGAGAAAGCAGGGAGGACAGGAAGACCAGGGAATGATGCACAACGGGAATGTGTGCCTCTCCAGGTCTCCCATAATAGCGAATTGCCCCCAGAAAAGTTATGATCATAGTAAAGATCTCCATCAGAGGTAGAGGCACTGTTGTACTGTTAAAGCACATGGAAAATTAGGCTAACACCAGCTGTAACATTTGAAAGGTGTTAGAATGTCTGTAATGTCAGAAAGTAATTGTTTCGAAATGTACATACTTTTAAACAAATTAAAAACAGAATTTATGGCTTTGAATATGAGCCATATTTGGCAGCAATATGAATATGTCAGATTCAATGCAAAAAGTTATAGTTGCCATTGGGTGATGCTAATTGTCAACAACAATAGGGAAAAAACATCTTTAAAAAGTGGTCGGGTGCCTGTCTGTGTTTGACTGGTACTTATTTCAATTTATTTTTTGCTATTTAAAGTCTTCATAAAACACTTTTTGCAGTACAGCTTTATGGGTCATATGTGTATATGTCCAGTCAGAATACCTGAGTAGGTTATTATTATTTATTTTTTTATAGAAAATTGTAGTAGAGAATATAAAAAATAGACATTTTTGATTTTTAGGCATTTGGTGCACAGCATATTTTGAAACATTAAAAACAGAGAAAATATGGCTTGGAAATGAGATATTCTTTTTACAAAAGAAATGGGAATTGTATTTAAAAAGAAAAAAAAAATTGGTCATGTCAAGCAGTCAGTACTTCCCCCTGTGTGTGATCTTTCATAACAACCGAAAGGAGAGCTGACGACGAAGAGAAGCGTGACGAGAAAAAGGTGTGGGGACAGCCAGAAACCACTGGTAAACTGTCTTACATAAAAGTACATAAAATCTGAAGAATAGTGTACCTCTGGGGCTTATGGAAAATTAAGTTCATACTCTCCATTGTTTTATTTAATGATATGATATGACGTCACGTGGAGCTGTAATGGCGACATGTAGTCCAGCTGTCTCTCGTGTTCGTGCTTGTTAATTTGAATGTATTTTGTTGTGTCTGGCTTTTGTTTTTTGTTTTTTTTCATGCGCTGTGTGTCTGTTGTGGTACGGGCTATTTTTAATCATGGCTGTATTCCACATAAATGCACTTAATTCGTTTGATTAATGCAATGATTTTATTGAATGTCTTTATTTGATATGTTTGTTTGTGTGTTGTGGGTCTGCCCCATTGTCTATGTCTTTTTTTTTGTTGTTGGTGGGGCTACAACTGAAGTTTCCTAACGGGAAAATAAAAGTTATTCCATTCTATTCTATTCTAGACAATCTGACAGAATTCCGGAAGGGCATAAATGCAATACTCTGCTCCAACTATACCTACTTTTAGCCCTTAATATTGTGCTGGCTTGGTTGTATACAATGTACCTATAAGAAGAGTGGCGTGTACGTGTAGTGCTTTAGCGATTCACTAGGGAGGTGTCTGTCCCACAGATTATGAGGGAGGGAGGCTGCAGCAAAGGCTTCAGATTCATATTTCTCTTCCATGGAGGAGAGCACCAAGACTGTGACAGAGATCAATACTTTCAGCCCGCTTCTCCCTACCCGGTATTCCACAGAATAGTTAAATATGCCTGTGTGGCCTATGTTGTTGTCCAATAGCATGTGTCTATTTTTTTTATCATGTCATGAGGCAGAATGATAAACCATGCCTATTCGTTTTTGCGGTGAAATTTAACTCGTGTTCGCTAGTTTTGGCAGTAAAATTTTAATGTCAGTCAGCTAGTATAGTCAGAAAGATAAGTCCGAACTTCAACGAAGCTAATCAAAATACCTTATAAATGCATAAGTGGATCTCAATGTAGGGGTTCTCTATGCCAGAGACACGGAGGAAATATTGGAGGTCCAGGTGCGACAGATAAGGAATCTTAAAGTGTTCAACGAACACCACTAAGACGGACAATAATCCGTCGTGGATGGGGAAAATAAGGAGAACGCAAATAACCTCGCGATAAAAAGCGAGGAGCTCGATATCCGAGCAAAACAAAAGAAATAAGCAGTCACGCTTATTTAACTCCCGTAGTAGAGTGAACAAAAAGAAAGGAAGGAGACAAATAAAAAATAACCCTAACCCTTAGGGTCAGAACGCTCGTAGGTATGAGAGGAAAACAAAGAAACCAAAACCTCTGCACTGAAATAAAAGAGCGCACTTTAAATGTTCTAAATTGTACTGCTAACAAGAACTGCGTAGAGCAGCAAAGCGGTCGATAGCACGCACACTCCTATATTTTTACCCACTAGAAAGTAACACTTATCTAACTCCCATATTGGAGTGAACAAAAGAAAGGAAGGAGAAAAACAAAAGAGCACTCGTAGGTTTGGGTGGAAAACAATGAACCCAAAACCTCTGGTCTGACATAAGTGCGAAAGAGCGCACTAAACTTTTTCTAAATTGTACTGCTAACAAGTCCCGCGTTGAGAAGCAAAGCGGTTGATAGCAGTACAACTTCCTATACCTTTACCGGCTAGAATGTTACGTGAAATAACATGGATGCGACGAGAAAAGGAGGAAGCGGGTATAAATAGTGAGAGGAAATGCAGGACAGATGAACTCACTAATCACCGAGGCGAAAGAAAAAATCCCGTAGCGGAACACAGAAAAATCAGATAGATTTACAGGTAGATGAAAAAACTGAATACTAAGCGCGGAGATAAGGGAAGGAAGGCGCGATCCATGACACTCCGAATTTGGATGGCGAGACTGAATGGACTGACTAGCCCGGGAGCTGAACTTGGAGATTGTAGATGAATTTGCTCAACGAATGGCTCAGGTGGGTGAGGGTGTGTTTAGTACGTTTTTAATTTTGAAAACTGCTTATTACAGATAAGAAATGGATTGTAGCTTTGTTACGTTTTTATGTTGCCCACATTATAGAAATCTTGGGTAAATGTGTTTTTTGTCCTCTTGGTGCCGTGAGATATTAGGAGATATTGGCCGCACATTTCCCCCTGTACCTTTAGAGTGATTAAAGAGAGTGAACGTATCAAGGCAGTAACATTGGGATTTTTTATAAAATGATTATTAGCTAAAGTTAGTATGGTTAAACTTTGTGTAGTTTTTGGCTGTAGCAATACCGGCGATTGAGTCAGGAAATCTATACATTAATAACATGTTGTGTAGGCATACATATAGCTTAGTCTGCTACATTCCGAGCTGGCGCTCCAAACAATGCCTCCTTTATGTGCTTTTGGTGTGTTTTTTGGTGGAGTGAGGGGCAGATAACAATAAGAAAAACTTATTTTTAAAAAACATGGTCATCATGGCACAGGTCGTCCAAATCAATGGATGAAATTACAGAGAAGCCATGCTAATTTTTTATAAAATTTTTCATTAATTTCATTAAATACTTAATTTAATCTGAATAAACAAATCCCATCCAAAAAGGGATATAACCTAGCCGTAATTTTATCTATTATGCTATGACAATGACGTAACGTTATGTAGCTATCTGAACTTATTGGTAGTAAGTTAACGTAAAAACATTTTATACTATCACAGCACAGCCCTCCCTTCAGCCCCCCCTTGTAGTGTCGTATTCAGCATGGTAGAATATGGTTCTTAAGATTAAAACCAGAGACTTGTGTCCCCTAATAGGGACAGAAATTAATTGCCAGTTCTCAGTAGGATCTAGCTTCTTACAGCAAAAATGCAAGAATGTACACTTAAATTTATAGGGGGCATTAGGCTATGCCTATACCTTTGTAGAAGCTACAGGTACTGAACGATGTCATGAAAAGATGCATCCTTCACTCCCATATGGTGTTGTCACTTCAGAATTTCCCACAAAAAGCACACGTAAGAAGAAGGCTCTGCAGGTTCCTTCCACCCCTGTGAGGCCACCCAGGATGGTCTCCACCAGTCAGCCTTTCTGTTCTCTGATTAGGAAATGAATATTTGATAATGGCATAGGTCAACAAGAGCCACCTGCAGAGCCACTTTCGGTCCTAATGCCCTAACTGCAAAACTAACTTTCGCTTGGTCTCCCTCCTCAGGCAAGAATATGACATCAGTTGCTGAGTTTGACTGAATTTTTATTATATCTATGTGACAGGTGTGATCCTCATCAGCTTTGTGTAGTAGTAAAGGTGCCTTAAGTAAAAATGATGGGAGACATAACCTGTCCTTACAGAACATGCATTTTTATTATTTTAATCAATAGTTTCACAAATATAAAGTTGAAATAACACAGGTAAAATATGAATTTTTCATTCTGCAATGAGTTAAAGAAAAATGTTTCTTACTCAACAGAAACACTGATGATAATTACGTTTGTACAAACCCCAATTCCAAAAAAGTTGGGACAGTATGTAAAATGCACATAAAAGCAGAAAGCAGTGATTTGTAAATTCTCTTTTACAAATATTTAATTGAAAACAGTACAAAGAAAAGATATTTCATGTTTTACCTTAAATATACCTTAAATATACGCTGTAGAGGCTAATAACTAATTTGATGCCTGCAACACGTTCCAAAAAAGTTGGGACAGGGGAAAAAAAAACACTTGTTTGGAACATTCCACAGGTAAACAGGTGATGCTATCATGACTGGGTATAAAAAGATATCAAAATACTCTTCATATCTTATTTTGAGGTACTCTTAGAAGCGATACTATAACCTCTCTGCATTTCAATGGATCTCTATGGGAATTTGGGGGTGGGTCTAGATTAAGCTGTAAATTACACAGGAATAGTATAGAACCCATGGTTGGCTAAATAGTTGTAAGTCATCAAGGGTCTGAGGTATCAAATTACCCTAAAACCATCACTCTGCTGCCATATATGCAGTAGATATAGATGGATCACTTCAAGGGTTGTTTTTCCTGACTCATTTTCCTATTGAACTCTATGGAAAAATAAAATGATAACTTCTACATTGACTTTCCTTTGTTTTTTTTGAGCTGTTAACATGCAAATATTTAACTGTATCTTATATATAATTCCAATTATATGTCATAGCATTTACATTCATGAAAATATCCTGGTTTGGTATCATTTTTGATAGGTAATGTAAACAGTCTAATGCTCTATCCTTTCTGTGTGAGTAGTCCACCTCAACGGAATGATAGGTACCCACCATAGGCCAAACCCAATCAATATAACCCCAGAAGTATGGTCACAACACTAACAAAAAACAAATCAGCAAGTCTTGTAATCTCAAGCACATGGCTATTTAGGCTGTCAAGATGTATTTCAGCAGTTATCCACCAGATGTCCCTGTAGGCATTGCGATTTCATCCATTGTTTGGTACTAAGCACAGCCATGACTAATTACACAATTGGGTACTAATTGAGGGTACTAAAACAAAACAAAAAACAATAAAAATGTTGTTGTTACAGGCAAGTGTGTAGGAAGTAAAAAATTGATACAGAAACGACGTCAAGATGCATTTCAATCAATGACAGTAAAACATCCTACTGGGACTTTGAGCACTGAAGGATTGAATTAATTTTTCCAAAATTGCAACTTGTATTTAGACCACACAACAAATATTACAACAGGCCAGCACTAAGATACAAAAGGCTAAGACTTAACTGAGGTATTGGTCAGTGCAAATAGTCCAAATGACATAGCAGATCTCCCAAAATTGTGCACATTTTTGTTTTACAAGCAGTAACACACCTGATTCTACTAATCAAGGTCCTTGTGACCTCTCGTGGTCCTTAGCAAAGACTCTAGGGGTGCGTCCCAATATTCTTCACTCCCCACCTCCTTTCCTCCACTTCCCCACTACCACTCCTCTCCTACCAGGAAGTATGCAAAACTGCCTGAACGTTTCGAGTACAAGTATTTGCATGTACAGTAAACAATGTACCGGTTTGTGTCGAGACATTAATTAATATGTAACCATTAATACGTAATTAAGATGTAATCAGCAACATTAGATTAAAACATAAAGAACAGTTTCCAGGGCATGGAGGAGAGGAGGTGCTAGTGGAGGAAAGGAGGGTGCGTTTTTTGAGTATTGGGACACACCCTAGTGGTTGATTAGTAGAGGTGTGTAAATTCTTGGTTTGAACAAAAGCCTGCACCCAGCCACCCACACCGGACCTTTCTGGATAAGCTTGAGGACCCCAATAGAACTTAGACAACAAGGGGCTATCTGACTCTTGCCAGGCTGTTTTTGTAAAAAAAAAAAAAAAGAATTTGCTCGTAATCGACCTGCCTGGTTAAATAAATGTTATAGGGTTTTGTTTTGCATTGAATTGTATTCAACTTTGTATTTACTTGTCCTTCAGAATTTATTATGTACAATTTCTTATTTACAAAATTTCAAGGCTTACCTTTCAAAATTCATTGGCTGTTATAGTACCACCATGCAGTCAACTTCTGCCACATGTTGTTTACAAATCCCAATAATCCCTATTTACCTGCAACGTAAAAAACAATAAGTTTTTGTGGTAGACCTACTGTAAGCTATATAAGTTACAGTTTTAAAGCAAAAATAATTAAGAAACAATAGCTTCGCTGCTTTGGCCGCCTGGCGCCATCAACGTTGCAGAGCGAGGTGTGGGTGGATGGATACAGTAGCCTAACAATATCCTCAGGTGACCTGATTTAGAGTGTAGACAAAACATTTCTAGTTTCCTGGTTCTGAAAAGCAAAAAATATATATTTGCAGCAGGTAAAATTAGGCGATGTTGAAAGCGTGCATAGCGCCTTTATTGCTCCATATTGTCCTGGCGCAAATTAGTAATTTAGTGATAGTCTGACAGTCGATGCCTCTGTTGCCCGCTAGCACATACCCACTTGTAATTACAGCATAGGTGTGTAGGCTACACATGTACAAAAAAACAAATATTACTAAGCTACATCAGAGACACCACCTAGCATGTTTACAAATCATTCACCGAGATTCGATGTCAAAGATGCAGTCGATCCATTGGATCACATTAAATCGATGTTGTCCCTGATTGGTTGTGGGTATTGTCTATTACATCTCTGGTCCCGTTGCTTTCGTAGTGGTCCGCAGTGTCTACGCCATCATCTGGTACGCTTAGCGGCAGGGTCGAGAGAGGAGTAGCCTACCCCATACAGTATTGATACTCTGTATCTCTGAAATATTAAATAAAACATAAATAATATCGATGCATTCGTGTGTAGGCCTACATCAAAATACATAATGTATTAGAGGGCTCCGATTCAGGTAAGGTTTTTTTCTTTAGGTTATTTATTTTATATGAGGCTATTTCACTATTGCACGGGTAGGCTACAGCTGCATCTTCGTTTTTTAGTATTATTATTTTCTTTATTTCATTCAATTAGCTAGCTGGTTTAATTTGGATTTTGGTCTAAATCAGTATATGAGAGCGCGTGCAATTCAGTGAAATTATAGTGTCTGTTTTCCAGAAGTAATAACCGAATTCGTCTACAAACATGTGCCGTGATATGAAGTAAAAATAGTAGCTAGCTAGTTAGCCAGCGCCTATCCCGAGGACGTTGCGGGGTGATCCACTGCTGTGATTTTGAAACACGGGCTGATTGCGGTTGGGGTTTAATGAATCGCAGAACAATGCGAACGCATAGAATAGTAGCCTACCCAGTCCCGCAATCCAAAAAAGCCTAATCAAAGTCTACCTATTCATTCGTAGACGAATCAACGTGCTTCGTCGGCAAATGCTGCAATCCACCAGGACCCCAGTTCAGCTTGCCCGTTAAGCAAAAGCCATTAATGTATTTGCCGCTGTAGCACCATAAACCTTGCCTACAATTAATGAATGTAAGGAAAGTGACGTTCTTTTATATTTTTCTGTAGTAACTCCTGATTACCACGCGTTTCTGTTTTGCTTTGTCTCCGGCATGGTCAGCCTGCAAGTCCGCTGCGGTTTGAGAATAGAATTTGGTTTCGACTCAAATGCGGTCTCGAATTCATACAATACAGTGCAGTTCGTTTGCTCAAAAATTGAGCAAATATATAGGCTACTTCAAGTCAGCCTAAAAAAATTACTGATTCCACACTTTCAACTATAAATTGACTCCAGATTCCAGAACGTAGGGTAAAAAGCTCCAAATCTTGGAACGCGAATTGTCGACTGATAGCCTATCCAAAAGTGTGAAACTGGATGTGAGTTATGGGGGTTAACGTTAAGGCAAGTCCATGAATTCCGTAAAGGTTTTAAAAATATATATATAATAATTTAGGCCTGCTCCGAAGAAAGGCCTACCAAATGGTTAACTTGAAATGTGACCCAGTTTTAGCTGTTGACACCCCCAGCGTTTACATTTTGATGTCATATTCTTTTCATATAGCACATTTGTAAGAATCAGTCTCTTATGGTGTGGTTTAATTTTTCCATTATCTTGGAGAGGGGTTAGTGTACTGAAATATGCTTTTCCATGCAGCCTACACATGTCTTCTGTTTTGATGTAAAACATTTGGATGAAACAGAGAAGTATTGGTTTTAGTTTATGATTTAACACATTGTTGTACCCATTTGTTTAAAAGCAAGGATAAACTGTTTTGAGTATGCTCCTTTTCATGTGGCCCCTGTTAGAAGACCATTGATTTATTTATTATGTGCTTGTCTGAATTAAAATAAACACAAACCTGCCAAGTCAGATGTAGGGAGCAAAAATGGCACATTGCTTTTCCAAAGACTCTAAGAAAGAGAATGTTAAATATGCTATATGTGTAGTATTCCTTATTTCTGAGTTATACACATTAGGAATAAGGTGTGAATACTTTACATTATGTGAGTATGCTCCTCTGCCTGAGGTATTTTATTTGTTTTCATGTTTCATGGAAGTTACAGTGATTATATAATTAAAATACAATTATGACACCAACAGTTGGACCAACGCTAATGATTGACTGTTACATAAATATGAGGGTTGAATAAAAGGACGAATAATAAGAAGTAATCATAACAACATCATGACTATATTAGAACATGTTTCCAGTTCTGGATGAGAGAGAAAAGATCATTTACCCGAATTGAAGGTGATACACTCGGGTGTTTAATGCCACAATGTGATCAGATACTGAATTTATTGAATTGTTGCTTTAAAAAAAGGTTGCTAAAAAAAATACCACAAAAAGCACAAATCGGAAGAATTCTTCATATGATGAATCATAAGGGCGTGCTCAAAAAAACGAGGTTACATCCAGATTGTGACATAGAGTGTATCTGAAGAAGAAAAAAGTGTACTTGCTGAACTCGTGCAGATCCAGATCTCTTTGCATACACCCTTATCTGTGAGAGGTTTTCACCATAGGAGGATAGAATGACACAGGTGAATGCCAACATGCCTGCCATTTGTCGTCATGCTGCATGAAAAAGTATTTATTTTTCATCAAGGTAGACCGGCTCTACAGAAACACAGTCTGTTAATGAGCATTGAGGGAGCCTATTTCTGTTTTGGGTGTAATGGAAGTGGCCTCTGAAAAAGATCTGGTTGAATGTATGGTCTTTGATGTACCTGCTTCAGCTCATGGTTTTTGATCTATTGCTGTTTTGCAGCAGCAAACATGATTGATTAGTGTGCGTCTCCCCTCGTACCAGTATCTTTGACTTGAGAGCATAACATACTTCTCCATTTTTTAAAGTATTTTATCTTTTTGCTACATCTCCTTATGTAGATTATTTCTGAGCAATGATCACAATGTTCACAAATCCACTCCAGAACTTTGAATGCTGTAACCATTATCTTACTGTTCCAAGGAGAAAGGATCCCTTTGTAAATGTAGCATGGAAAAGTGGTGTACAGTGAAAAATAGTAGGGATTGCAATATTTAATTTGAGCATTATGAGATTAGCCAGGCATGTGTTTGTAACAAGAGACAACACAGAATGTAGTACATTATTTCAGACTCCCATTGATGGGTAATGGGGGGTTAGAACTATAGTTTTTCACCCATTCCATCACTGTAATGAAGTTATTGTAAATCAAGTGCAAACTCTCCTATGGTACTTTTTGACCTCACTTTCATCTGTGTAGTCAATTGATTTTCTTTATTGTTTTTTTGGAGTTTGGCAGTGATTGTTGTTTTGAATCTAGCTATTTTTGTGATTTTAAAGAAAACTTAACCCAAAAAATAGAAGACAATTGATCTGGCCGTCTTTGTCTATCACATGTTTTTCTATCTTATAAAGGACATACAGTGAGCACCATAATTAATTGGACAGTGACACATTTTTTGTTATTTTGGTTCTGTACTCTAGCACTTTGAGTTTGAAAGGATACAATGACAATGCGATTGAAGTGCAGACTGTCAGCTTTAATTTGAGGGCATTTTCATCCATATCGGATGAACTGTTTAGAATTTATAGAACCTTTTGTACATAGTCCCCATTTTCGGGCATCAAAATATATTGGACAGTTTAAAATAATGTCGAATAAAGTAATATTTTTAAATATTTGGTCGCATATCCTTTGCATGCCATAACTTCCTGATGTCTGTGACCCAACAATATCAAAAGACTCTTGATATCTTTTTTCCTGGTACTCCTACAAGCGATACTATAACCTCTCTGCATTTGAATGGATCTCTATGGGAATTGGGGGGTGGTCCTAGATTTAGCTGTAAATTACACTGGAACAGTATGGAACCCATGGTTGGCTAAATGCCTCTAAGTCATCAATGGTCTGAGGTATCAAACAAGCCTCAAACCATCACTCTGCTGCCAGATATGCAGTAGATATGGATGGATAACTTGAAGGGTTTCTTCTCTTCTCCATAAAGTTCAATAGGAAAATTTGTCAGGAGAAACGACCCTTAAAGTGATCCATCCATATCTACTGTATATCTGGCAGCAGAGTGATGGTTCGAGGCTCGTTTGATACCTCAGACCCTTGATGACTTGCAGCCATTTGCGGGACTTTGCCTACAGACTTGCGGGACTTTGTAAAAAATGTTCTATAATTTCTATACGGTTCATCCGATATGGATGAAAATACCCCCAAATGAAAGCTGACAGTCTGCACTTAATTGTCATTGTATCCTTTCAAACTCAAAGTGTTTGAGTACAGTACCAAAATAACAAAAAATGTGTCACCGTCCAATTAATTATGGTGCTCACTGTAGGTCACAGTTACATAGGTCAGACTCATTACACATTAGCATAGGTCATTACACGCCTTACACATAAGCTATTATGAATGTGGACCATCATCATGCCATGCATCACAGAAATTATGTATTTTGTAGCATTTCCCCCCTGCATTACAAGGGGGGGGGGAATACAGTAGACCTCACACATGCAAGAGTACCCTGTCTTTATTTCCACTGTTACAGTTTCCACTGGTTTTGACCATTGCCCAATATTGGCAGTGTAACTAAAAAAACAGAACTATGTTCCAGAGCTTGTCTACCATACTTGTATGCCAGAGGCTTGTTTTGTAAAAAAGAATATATAGTTCTGTTCACAAGTTTGTTTTAACACATAATGAACGTAAAGCTTTACATTTGTTTTTAAGATTTTACAAGAATAATTAGTAATTTCATCAAAGGCCAATTATTTCCTTGGACATGGCAAATGCGTAGCATATCAATAGCTGTTGTAAGCCAGTCTTATAAGTACCTGGCATGCCTGTGAGCAGGCACTTTCCATTCAGTTTAATCTCAAGTGGAACAGCCCCAAGTAACCTTTTAACTTATTATATTAGTTTTGACCAGAACTTTGTTACATAATATTTCAGCTTTCCCTTGTGGTCTCAAAATGTGATTGGTGTCTGTTGGTGATTGGTGAATTGGGAGGAAAATTTGAAAAATAACTATGCTTTTTGGTTTGTCTACATACTAGAATCCACAGTGAACCCATTGTGTCATATTGCACTTCTACTACAGCCTAGAGCTACTCAATGATAATACATTATCCAGGGTTTACAAGTACCTGGGTCAGTGACGAATAAGGGTTTAAAAATGGGGAAAAATGTAAATTAGTTAAAAATGCCAATTGAAGCTCTGTCTACCTTCATTAGAATGTTGTGTATATATTTCAACACGTTTTATTCTCTAACAATGTCATTTATTAACAATGACATTTTTCTCATGAAAAATGTAATTCGGGATAACAGGATTTTCGAATTATTTGGTTATTTATTTTCATCAGCATACAATAGTTTATAGATATCCATAGTTTGATATCAACAAACAATTGCTCCTGGATGTCTGTTATCCTGAATGACATTAGCTAAAATCCCAATGTGGGGACAAAAGTGTTTCACGCAGAAGTTCAGAATCCTCAAAATATGTTTATGTAGCCATGCAAACACTCACACAATTGTGCCCCATGGGTAGATTTAAGGTTGTATTGAGTTTTTTTTACAGTTTTGGAGCATTTTTGCACTTTGGACAGTTATCCCAAATGACATTTTGGCACTTCTGAGCTCAATAGCTCCTTAAATTTCCATTACACATAATAAATACTACTATTAGTCAATAAAGAGAAGATAATTGAGTTAAATAATGTAGTTTTAATTTAAAAGTATATATTCTTTTATATTATAAATATGTTTTTGACACCAAAATGGACACGTCACATCATTGACCCACCTAATAATTGTCATACCAGGATTACTATAAGAGTTGCTTTTATTAGATGGCAGAATCTTAAACGAGAGGAAATTAGGAACACTTTTGTGAGTAATGGCTTCTTTTCAATCTCGACCCTCTCAGATCTTTCTGATATTTGACAACCATTATGTAACTTTGGAGAAATTACCATTGGTATACTTTTGAGAAAATACAAAGCATCATTAAGAAAATTACAGACAAAGCCTTAATTTTCACTCCACTTTTGGTCTACCCATCTCTACTTTCGAAACCTACAGTTTGACAACTGTAAATAATAAAAACAACATCTTGGTCTCATTGTAATCACTTGTAATGACTCTACATCATGGGTCATGTTTGAATACTTTTACTTAATTCTTTGCATTAATGAGTTAAGAATTGAAATTAAGATAATTATCTCAAAACTACTTGTTAGAATTTTACTAAATTTTTCATATGTATGGTTTTCATACATATTCACATTCATATTTGGTTTGTGTTTTTTTCTCAAAAGTATACCAATGGTCTAAATACCAAGGTTACATTAATGTCAAATATCAGAAAGATCTGAGCACTATTGATATCTATCATAATATTACTTGTCTGTCTTGGAACATTTTGTACTGTTTATACATTTTGGAAGTATTTAAATCCAAGTTTGACAGATTGCAAAAATGTATGTGTAAGTGACTCAACAGTTTAAGGACATTGAAAGTTTAAATGGACTTTCAATATTGGATATGACAGTCGAGAGGGTTGATGGGTAGGAGGTAACATTAGTGTCTTGTTGGGCTGGCACCGAATCGTGTTGGGCTGGCACCGAACCAAAAATTTTCAAATGTAAATGTATCGCATAAGTGACTGCGATTAAAAACCATTACATATGACATTTCAAATGGCAAGGATCCACCCATTTGAGTCAAACACAGTCAGCTAAACAATATAGCCTACAGAAAATATCACTTTCCATACATTTATCATGTACAGCAACTCAGATCTTCTGTAATTAATTTCAAGTATGTAGAAGTGGAAATGTGGGGACAATTTTTGGTTTAACCACTGCCACTGCCACTGCCACTGTGGGTCAGTGTAGCCCTTAAGAGGCCTATTTATGAATGTATGCCTTATGGGCCAACAAGATATCTTCCCTGGCATTTCCTATAACAGTGACCATAAGAATATTTGATACCAAGAGTAGGCTGTTCAGTTCATCTTGTCATTTGCCTACTAATTAGTGAGAATCCAGCACAGAACTGAGCGTGGACTTAAACACTCCAAAGTCTCTGGCTCTATTATGGTACCTGACTAGCTGTCCACACCTTCACATCTCTCTGTATAAAAAATATCTTTGTTATCAGTGCCAAATGTATATTTAAAGCTGGAGTAGGTAACTTCTGAACGGTCGCAATGTTCTGAGAACATTTAGAAAGTCATAACACCCATGGGCCCTGCCCTAAAAATGTCAGTTCCAAGAGTCCAGGTAAAACAATGGAACCATTTTCATTATTGCTGTTTAACAATAACGCAATAGCCCTTACAAAAATATTGGCCTTCAAGCTAATTTGCAGCAAACCTTTGGCATTGTTGCTGCCATTCACTTCTGGCAAAGTTTTTAGTTGACCACTACTGGCAAACTCTGACAAACCTCTGGCAACATTTTGTGGAAAACTATTTAGTTTGTGGCAAATGCGCTACATATTAGCTGCAAGTTTGCGGCAGACTATCCAGATTTGTAAGGGAAAACATTTTCCATTTAATTACAGTAATTACAGAGTTTGGTAGCTAATGAAGTGATTGTTTTTCTAAGTTCACGAGTCTAAAGTTATCTATCTACTTGATGGTTTACAATAGCTAACATTAGAAAAGTATTTTTTATATATGTAAATCGTTGAACAAGGCTACCCTCTATCCTTACCCAATACACCGAGCCCCAATTCGGTATTCTGTTGGATGTTTTTTTCTGGTTTTTATAACTGATAAATAAAGGAGAAAATAAAGGAGCTAATCTTTCAGCTAGCCAGTTTTACCTAAACAGTACAATTCTGGCTAGGTGAATTATATAGCTAGCCAATTTTATAAATTTATGCCGGGCTCTATCTTCCGTTTGGCGATGCAGGAGCGGGTGAAACTCTCAACATTATTTTTCATCTAGCTGTACTGTAATATGCAGGGTCAATCTCATTTTTGATTGGTTCATGATGTGAACCAGCCTATCTCTGGTTCACTTCATGAGCCACTTTGTTCTGAAAACAAAAATCTCTGGTTTTAGAATGCAAAATTTGAGGGTATAAACACAGTGCATGGTGCTGGATTTCTCCCACAGCCGTTCTTTCTATGATTGCTACCAACTAAGCATAACCGTTCAACAATATCTTTCAAAAGAAAAGTTGCCTACTCTTGCTTTAACTAATTCCTTCTGTGCCGCATAGAGCCACCCTTATTGATGCCTTTTAAACAGAAGATAGTCTCAATCGCAAACAGGGACTGTGCAAAACGCCTGCCTAATGTGGATATTATCGCAGTGGTCGGATTAACTGTGTTGCTTAACAATATATTTCCTGACTTTTTTTTCCCACCTGAACACTGTGTACATCTGAAATCTCCCCATAATGCTCCTCTTAGTGTAATTAAACTGTCGGGAGAATAAAATGCGATGGGTCCTTCTACCGTGATGTAAATACCACATAATTAAATTAAATGCTTTCTCACAGATGAATGAAAGTTTAATGCTTAGTTCAGCTTGAATCTGAAAGGAATGCAAAAGGTGCTATTTAGGGTCTTCTGCTGACACAGGGAACCAGGAGGAGAATTTCATACAATGTCTCCTGGAGTACAGTAAGCATTTTATAAGCCTCAGAAAATAAGCCAAGATCTCAAAACTCCTGCCTGGTGAATTTAAGAAAGCGAAAATGCCACTGGAGCTTGCCAAAGTGTCTGTATCTTTGTAGTATAATTTTATGAAGGTGTTGCACCCTTTTGATTTGACCACATTTGCAAACTATGGAGGGTTTTGTGCTGGAAAATATGTTTTATTGGTTGGGGGAGGAGAGATTTAACCCCTTCGTGCAGATGCCAAATTTGGTCAATTCTCACCTATTTCGGGGGTGTTCTATTTAAGGCTTTTTAACTCCAGGTGTGAGCATCACAAAGACTTGGATCATGGCTTAAATGAAAGACAATACTAACTTAGATTAGTGTATTTTTATAATTTATATCAAAATAAAGTGCTACAAATGCAAAGAAAAATTGTTTTACTTTAGTTTGCAATGAAATACTGAGAGCTACATATGTGAAACAGGTAAAACTATACATTTTCTGGATCCATAAGTGTGCAAAATCTGAGGGTGATATGCAGAACTACTACAGATCTATGATGCAAACTATAGCCAGTGTACCCTGCTGTCCTTTAGATATATTTAAGTACAAATCAACTGTTTTGGCTCATTTGCATCATTTTCAAGTGGGGATTAGTAGCTATTGATTTATCAGTATAGGAGGATAAATATCGATGGGTATAAACACCTATCCAAAACCTGTCATAAAATGAATAAAATATGTTTGTGTCCATTATAAAGCATTATTCACTCCAAGGAAAATTTTACATTCATCTAGCATATGTGCACAGTAAACTTGAATGAGTATTTTCCATTCCCTGAGTGACAGGTATTGCCCAAGGAGATACTACGCCATACATATTATGTATGATAAGATTACAATAATAATATTACACCATCGGGAAAATGCTGGCAAATGTTCTAGCTTCAGGGCAAATCAAACTTTGTGAAATGCACTCAAAATGAGAAAATACCAATATTGAAGATATGGCATTATGGCACAACACTGGTCGAGTGGGAAAACTAAGGTACATATTTGAAGTATCACAGTAACTTTGGTACTTACATTTAGAAGAGGGAATGTCATGCATATCCCTCATGTCTCTGACTGAATCAATACTATGCTATCTTGGTAACTATGATATCTTCTGTTCTGACCCACTCCCAAAATCAATAAGCAGGCGAGGATTTTCTCTTGCCTTGCTGACGAGTTAGTAAATTAGTAAAAACTTGCGAAAACAAAAGGAGACTATTATGCATCGGCGAGCGAATGTACATTCTGAGTAGGCTACATTCTGGTTGCAAATTTATAAGTTTGCGTAAAACTAAACTAATACAACTAGAAATGCTGTTACCAGGGTCAGAAAGTAACACCCGCCAAATGAGTGTACATTCTCCTGTTGGTGGGTAAATTTCACGGTGTCACCAGCCTCTGGCAGGTGTATAAAAAACAAAAATTAGAAAACAACATTTTAAGGTTTGCACTTTTTACTTTGTATCAATGTATGTAACCTTGAAAATAACATAGCCTAACGCGTTCCAGCTTTGTCCTCAAGGGGCTCCGTAAGAAACTGCGCGAGTCTCACTCTGGCACGGTTCCAGTCGGGCGCAACCAAGAAACATTTTTTTCAGAAAAAGGGCGCATTGATGAGATGGCCCAGAAAACACGAAGTTGGCTCTGTTATGAGAAAAAATGTTAAATAATGTCAATGTTCTGTTCCTTTATAGCCTACACCACAGAAAATGCCCGCAATAATACATTTGTTATGGGCACTGAAACGAGAAACTGGAAGTTGTGAAAGATCGTGTGAAGTGTCATATTCGCTGCATGTCAATTTCATCTTTCTAGTGAATGTGAGAGTATGTTTGAATTCACGTTACCGACCACACACAAACACTCCGGTATTGATAGCTTTTTGTGAATGTTAACGTTATTTAGTTAACGTTAACGTTAGCTATCATTAACTGCCTGGCAAACCCGGCTGGTTAACTTATAACGGACTGGTATGCCCATTCTTTCTTTATGTAGTAGCTACACAGTTAACGTTAATAATAACATTATAGTTAACTAGCAATGCAATTCGTTTTGTGTCAGTGGCAACTTGGCTAACGTAGCTAGAGAGAGCAACCATTTATGTTCAAGTTAGTCAGAATATTGGATGGAATTCTGTGATATAAGTTAGCTAATAGCGGCCTCTATTGGTCGTGATTGGTACCTAGAATGCTTTTTAAAAATCACCTTTCCTTTAATAACGTTAATGTTAGCATCCTAATATTGACTGTTTTCACCATCATGAATATTATTTGATTTCTGTCGATTGGATGAGAAGTAGTCAGTTGATTGAAAACTTTGTGCATTTTGTTCTAACGTTATACTCCTTATGTACTTTTGTTCTATACTATGTATGCACTTTGTACTCTTCTCTCTCCCATATGCCATTTATCTTTGTTGCAATGAGCATTTAATTTCAATACAAATTTTTTTCACTTAAAATCTGCTCTGACCACTGTTTTTATTCACCACCATAATGATGTTATAATACATATTAACAATGTATGTATGATACATGACACAAAAAGGCTGTATACATTTTATTTTTTGGCAGATAAAAAAAATGTTTGGCGGGTAGATTTTTTCATCTACTAGACATTTGGCCGGTGAGCTAAAATGTTAAGAGCAGACTTTTTAATTTCCAGAAAATATCCAGTTTCCCAATTTATGTCAACAATGTCATCCCAAAGAGCTGACATATGATCAGGATTGCAGATCTGAGATCAGGAACTCTTATGCAACTTCCATGTTGTCAAAATGGAATACTGGTTTTTAGGTTGCTTCTTGTTCTCTTGTCGCAATGTTGTTTAATAACCACCAGATGTTGAGTTTCATTTTTGAGCAGTAAATCATGTTATTATTAATATTATAAAGTTTTATTTTATATATATATATATATAAACTCCTCAAAATTTGTGTTTGGTCAATCATATCTTTGTTGTCACTGTATTATTAGCATTGTATCTTATATCATTGGAAAGCCTGTTCTTTTCCCTTTACAATGATGTCCCATTTGTGAGGATCATGCATTTGTGGGATGAGCAGCACAGCTGCTTATGTGGGTGGGGTCCCAAGTGAAATGTGCCAAATTTCCCTGCCAATGTCAAACAGTGTATTCTCCTGTTGGTATTTACTCTATTGTTTTTAGTTGTTTGGGGGATTGGATGTGTTTTGAATGGCACTGTTTGTGAGACTGGATGTTAACCCAGGAGGAAGAGGTGCCGGGCTGTTGTGGCTGCGTATGGTTCTTCCACCCGCTACCGAGGCTCCTGACTGTTCAATGAAGCGGTATGTCTTGTTTGTTCCTTGTTACTGATATAGAGTTCAATCATCCAATCCATCAAACAACTCAAAACCATAGAGTTAATAACAACAGGAGAATATGCTGTTTGACGTTGGCAGGGAAATTTGGCACATTTCACTTGGGACCCCACCCACATAATCAGCTGTGCTGCTCATCCCACAAATGCATGATCCTTACAAATGGGACATCATTATAAAGGGAAATGAACAGGCTTTCCAATGATATAAGATACATAATGCAGATGCTAATAATACAGTGACAACAGAGATATGATCGACCAAACACAAATTTCCAAACTTTTTTGAGGAGTTTATATATATATATATATATATATATATATATATTAGGGGTGGGACGTTTTCATCCCATATAATCGATTCGATGGTACGATTCTTTTTAGGCAAGGGTTCAGGTTAACATCATACATTTGACCACGATTCGATCGATTCGATTCATTCATTCGATTTTTGATTTTTTTTTTTTTTAAAAAAATATAATAATGTAATAGTGAATTGATGAGATACAGTCAGCAGTAATTAAATATTCAATTAGAACCTTACGCCAAGTTCACAGAATTATGTTTATTGTTAAGGCATGCCATACATTTTGCAGCTGTCTGCAGAAAATAATGCAGCAATAAACATGACTAACAGTGTCTTTTCTAAAGTTGCCCTATTGAGGTTATTGTTTTTTAAACAGTGTCAGACATGGTACCCTAATAACTTTCCTTTATTCACTAAAATGTTTTCTGTATGGTGTATCTAGGTTCCACGACATTCATTAAGTAACTAAATCCCTCTTCTTCTACCGCACTGTATGGTCTAAGGTCTTTGCAGATGAACGTGGCTATAGCAGATGTCACCTATTTTGCCCGTTTAGAACTGTTTTTTTATTATTTTATTTTAGTTTTTGTCTGTGTGATATGTAGGGGAAGGGGGGGGGGGGGGGGGGGTTGGAATCGGACAGTTAACGTAGTAATAATTAATTGAACGTAAGACATTGGAAATAGTCTTACTATTTTTGTTTTTTGTCTCTAACGTCTACTTGATTTTGAATAGAAAATGGTTTAAATTTAAATATCAGAAAGCACTTTACAATTAACTGTCTGGACACCGTATGTGTATAAAAACCAATAAAAGAACTGTTTGGCCATTTCTCCAGGAAAATCTTGACTCCCGAGTTTAGCTTGCTAACCCGCTTGCTGTCCTTCACGTCAATGGTGTGTCGTCGGCTCAAATGGTTTATCATGTTTGTGGTGTTGCCTGTGTATCTGATTTCAACTTGGCATATCTTGCATATTGCAGCGGTTTTGTCAAGTACACCCTCCTTCTTTCTAAACCCGAAATGCTTCCATACCACTGATTTTCTGTTCGGAACATCGCAAATTCTGTCAATTTCTGTCTCTTTTGTCGCACTCGAGCAGCTAGCCATTTTGCTCAGATCTGTCCGTCTCATTGTCGCTTGATTCCTGCCTGTCGCTGCTTTCAACTCGGGCTTACGTGGGGGTTGGAGCAGAAACATGGATTAAAGCTAGTCAAAACAGTTTTAAAAGTAGTCGTGCCTCAGAAATATATTTTTTAAATAATGAAATTAATATTTTTTTTGAATAAATAAATACATGTGCACATTAATTTACAATGCGATATTAATCGATGCTTATCAATTCTAATCTTACAGATCGATGCAGTTGTATTTACACATTCAGATCGATGCATTGCGATGCACCGGTGCATTGTCCCACCCCTAATATATATATATATATATATATATATACAGTCAAGCCGGAAAGTCTGCCCACCCCTTTCACCTTCTCCACGTTTTATTACATTACAGACATATTCTACAATAGATTGAGTTAATTTTTTGTCTCAAAATTCTACACAAAAGTGAAAACATGTTTTTAGAAATTTTTGCAAATGTATTAAAAATCAAAAACTGAAATCTTTAATTTACATAAGTATTCAAACCCTTTGCTTTAACATATTTTTAAAGTATCATATTTAACATATCCTTTGCATGCTGTTACTTCCTGAAGTCTGTGACCCATCAACATCAAAAGACTCTCAATATATTATTTTCAGGTACTGTTACAAGCGATACTATAACCTCTCTGCATTTGAACTGATCTCTATGAGAATTTGGGAGTGAGACTAAATTCAGCTGTAAATTACGCTGGTACAGTATGGAACACATGACTGGCGAAATGGCTGTACGTCATCAAGGGTCTAAGGTATCAAACGAGCCCCAAACCATCACTCTGCAGCCAGATATGGAGTAGATGTGGATGGATCACTTTAAGGGTTGTTTCTCCTGACTTTTTCCCCCATAGAGTTCTATAGGAAAATGAGTCAGGAGAAATAACCCTTGCAGTGATCCATCCACATCTACTCCATATCTGGCAACAGAGTGATGGTTTGGGGCTCGTTTGATAGCTCAGACCCATAAGGATATGCGACCAAATATTAAATATGATACTTTAAAAATATGTTAAAGCAAAAGGTATGAATACTTATGTAAATGAAATATTTCAGTTTTCAATTTTTAATACATTTGCAAAACTTTCTAAAAACATGTTTTCACTTTGTCATTATGGACTATTTTGTGTAGAATTGTGAGACAAAAAATGAACTCAATCTATTGTAGAATATGTCTGTAATGTAATAAAACGTGGAGAAGGTGAAAGGGGTGTTCAGACTTTCCGACTTGACTGTATATATTCACCGTTTGGTGAATTAGCTTAATCTCACACTGATAAAATGAGAAAAATCCAATCTTTAATTGAAGTAAATTTATTATGAGAAAAAAAAAAATCCCTCATCAAGAAATACTTATTTTTAACAAAACCACATGTACCACAATTATTGGCACCCCTGCATTTATATATACAATAAAGTAATCATTTTAAATATTTGGTCGCATATCTTTTGCATGCCATGACTTCCTGATGTCTGAGACCCAACAATATCAAAAGATTTCTGATATCTTATTTTCTGGTACTCTTACAAGCGATACTATAACGTTTCTGCATTTGAATGGATCTCTAAGGGAATTGGGGGGTGGGACTAGATTTAGCTGTAAATTATGCCGGAACAGTATGGAATACATGGTTGGCTAAATGGCTCTAAGTCATCAAGTGATGGTTTGAAGCTCGTTTGATACCTCAGACCCTTGATTACTTACAGCCATTTTACCAACCATGTATTCCATACTGTTCCAGCATAATTGTCCTCCATCACAACAAAGTTTTCGATCCCTGTGTGTGCGTCTGTGTGTCACACATGTATGTACCAGAGCCCACCACCAGAGGGGCGCTATTACAATGCATTTCCCCATAGCCAAGTACATTTTGCTTTGTACATTAAAAACTATGCTTGATGTCTCCGCATAGTCTCTGGCATTTATACTCAGCAGACTGTTGACTTTCTACATCAACAGAGTTCAGAGTTAAAGGTGTTTAGTAGCTCTTTGTGGAAAATGTAGAATGTACATGCATTTTCCCATTAAAGGTATACTATGTAGTTTCAGAACACCAGATGGTGATATAGAGCACGTAGGAGATCACGGTCACTCTGATCAAGCTGTCCTAAATGAATAAATGTCGTAAGTTAGTTAACAGAGGCTAATCTGTAACGTTAGCTCCATCTATTCTCACACACACACACACACACACACACACACACACACACACATGTTAATGGGATGGTTATATAAGACACAGATTTCCTGGTTTTTCTCGAATTGTCCACCATCAATATGCTAATGAATTAAATGGAGGTGGCCATCAGGTATATTGTGATACAAACGTTCAAGAGAAATGGTAATGACTAAGTTAGTTGTAAAAAAACGAAAAATACAAACATACTGGTTATGCTAGCCAGCTCGTGTTCCCAAATAAACGTGGTGTAGTTAAGCACCCTGTAAAGAACTGGTAAGTCAAAAAAAAAAAATCAGTGAACACATGGGAATCCTGTCACAGCTCATAATGTAATAACTGTTATAAGCTGTATAATCTGTAAGTAGTAAAAATGTTGAGCACATTACATATTTACTTTTTGCGTGTAATGTAGAGGACAGGTGGCCAATCCTGGTCCTGGGCAGCCATGAGGTTGAATAACTTTTTGTGTGCAATGAAATAAGTTATTATTAATGTGTTCAACATTTTTATTACGTATATTATTGGCAGATTATTCCATTATGTGCAGTTATTACATTATCCCTAGTCAGGAAACAGAATAGAAGGTAATGCAATGCGTAAAATCGTGACTTGTGTGATGCAGTTAAAACATTTGGACTCTTTAAGTGAACCGTGACGGAATTAGACATTGTTCCAACTGCATGCTCTCTGCCCTTTTGACGTTACTGGGCACGTTTATTGTGATTTTGTTGTGAGAGGAGGTTCTGTAATTTATTAATGAAATGTTTTCCCCACAGCTAAGTTTTGGTTGATGTTTTGAGATAAAACAATGAGTGTGCCATTCCTCTGGAAAAGGTCATCCATTTAATCTCACAAATCTGTTTGCTGTGTTTATCACACATTATGTTGCTTTGGTATTATGCTATTCCAGTGTAAACTCAGCAGTGATGTCAGAAACCACTGAAAATGCTTAAGTCTTTACATTTCACAGTTCATTGAATATTTGTGTTGTCGCTAAATGTTTGTTGTCACTAATGGGTCCTCCTCTTTGTGATGTTCGAGTATTTTTGGGATGAGTAAGGGGTCCTGACGCTGGTCCCGAAGGACACAAAGCAACCACAATCTTAAAAGAATTGGTGTATTTTTGTCTAATAACAATTTGTTTGCACAGGCTACTTTTTTCTTCAACAAAATCTTTCTTATTTACATTTCAGTTTTTCCTTTTAAGCCAGATGTACCAAACTACTCAGCCATACACTTATCTACTATATTCTATTGTGTTGCTTGCGTTTTTCTAAGCTTTAAGAATTTTTCTCCATTGACATTACTGTAACTGACTATTCTGGGTCATCGAAGTGGTTTAGTCTATAACAGAGACCAAGGCTCTGCAGTCCTGATTCAGGAGAGCCAGTGATTCAGCTGGTTTCAGCTGGTTTCAAGGTAAAAATGATTACCTTTCCAGGACTAGGGCTGATGACCTCTGAAAGGACAAATTCAAGTATGCCCAGAGGTCAGAACACACCCTTTTCTCAGAATGTCCTATGGATCCAACACCAGCATCCTTTTTTTGTAAATGACAGGAAGATATGAATGTGCTTATTTATATTTAGAATCAAATATGACTACATGCATATCCTGGGTCAAGACCCTGAGTCATTGTACTTGCAAGGAGACTTGCCTGTTTGTATAAGCTCTACATATAGAATAAGCCTGGTAGGCAGTCAGAAGTGGTAAATACAGGGTCAGTAAACTCAGCCTCGCAGCCCTGCTCTCGCTCCGTTCTGACGTCATGAATAGGTTCACTTATGCGTTGAGTCTTGCTTGGGAAGAATTAGCTTCCACGAAAGCTACTTCTGCAGGCCGACCCTTTCAGTGATATTGTTACCGCAAACTGCAGCATCCATAATGTTCAGCTTCAGCATAACTAGGTATAAATTGAGATTGGGGTCGAAAGCCTTACCATTATAGCTACCTAGGACTCTCAGTGCTGATATTTTGCACACCCTGCAGCCGCTGTCCTCTTTCTGTACAAATGACTGTAGATGAACCAGAACCTAGTTGATGATCCGTGGCCTTAGCGGAGGTGCAATGGTGGTACGTGGGCTGGAAAGTTTGGAATGGTACACTGTCGAAGGTCTTTTCTTTAATCATTCATCTTTATATTTATTTGTTTATTTATGTGGGGAGGAATGGCATAGGGAAGATTCAAGTGCAACCTCAACAATGCAGGCAACTAGTTATTTACAAAAACAAAAAATTTCCTCAAGCCTCACAGACCACAAGCTGTACAATTTATAAAGAAAATACCTAAAGAAAGTTCCTAAGAATATTAGCAAACTAAATTAAACATTGACTACAATCCTCTTGTATACACAAGTATACAACAAATTATTTTGCTACTGAGTTTACTCAAAAGCATAGTTTGTTTGACTTGAATAAGACGGCCTAGATATCTTTGTTCTTGCTTTCGGCGTCTCCCCAAAGACTCACTTAGACCTTCTGCAAACCTGCAATTAAAGCAGTACTGCTTCCCAAAATACCATACAGGGCATGTATTATGTACTCATGAAAGATGCACACTGATGCAAACTTTTTATTTTTTGGGTGATGTGTTTACAGTTGGATATGCAATGGGATTTTTGTGACTTGTATTGCAAATGGTAAGATTTTCATTATCATAAGCTACTGCAGGTGTGACTTTGCACACTGACTTGATGCCCCCCGTGGAGCCTGTAGTGGCGATTTTTCCTGTTGGCCACCACTTATTGTACTACACATGCTTGAACAAATGACATGTCCTTTCCTGAGTATTGTGTGAATGTGTAGGGAGAATATGGTATAGGTTTTTTCTCCACAATACAGTTTTGGGGGAAATTCGAGTGCCAGTGAGGTTTAGTCTTGCTTTTGTCTTCACAGTATGAGGTTTAGCAAACAATTTTAGATTAATCTTGAAAGGAATTTTTTTTAATGAGCTCAGATAGATCACATACATTAGGTCATCATCGGTCACATGATTGGTTGATATAGCCTCTTTCACACACTAACCCATAAATATTCCAGCAATTTTCCGTGGCGGAGCCAGAGTCGATTTATGTAAGATGTTCCAACAATTTTCAGGATCAGGACCTATCTGGGTTTTTTACCCAATGTAGCAAGCTGGCTATAGCACCACATATCAATGGCACATATAGCTAGTTATTTACACTGGCAGTATTATTCTGAAAACAACTCCACATGTATTGAGTAGCTATAAGCCATGCTTCAATTATTTAACATTAGCTATTGCGATCATATAAAACCGAGTTATATATTGGCTAAATATGTTACCAGAAATTATTTTAAAACTATCACCCTTGAACTGCGTTGCGTTGGTAGGAAAAATACATCTCTGCCAAACCTATTTGGAAAAATATCTGTCTATTTTAAAGACTAACTAACATAAGATTAACATGAATTGTCCAGCATGCTTTGGGTAGACATCCTGCCTAATTATCCAGAATGGTAATGTCGAACAGACATAACACAAGCCTTCAGAGATGGTACAGATTCCTGTTTTTAATTTTGGAGGGATTTCCCCATTAATTTTACTTTTACTCTCATTTGGAATTGGCAACTACGGTATGCTTTGATGTCACTGCTATACCACCTACCAATGGAGCTCTGCAGCCTTGATATGCCCTTGATAGTGACATCCTTTCTGTGTTCACTCTTAATCATTGGAGGTATATTATCCACAGTAACTATACGCTTTACCTTCCATCCACCCTTATTTGGGATCTCTCCATTTTGCATATTGTCCACTCACACCATTTGTCCATCCAGCTGCAAAGCTAACAAGGTTCAGTTGCAGTTAATTACCATGCTCAACAGTGGCCCCAGCCAGGAGTCAACCCTGCATCCCTTAACCACTGCTTCACTACGCATTCTATTAGAAAATTCAGGGGGCAGTTCTTCAGCCCTCAGTCTTTCTGTGCATTTAAAGGTGAATTCCACCGAAAAACAACATTAACCTTATTTAACCGTTCAAGGCGCAACTAATTAATTATCTCTTTGTGGCTAGTCAAAACAATCTCTGAACAGAAATATCAGCAGCGAAAGGTGCAAATTTGGTACCCTTTCTCATTTTTGAAAAACTACAGTGGGCAGGTAAATTGAATTTTGGGATGCCTCCCATGCTATGCGAAGGAGGTATTGACCAAACTCAGAAAGGGAGATGCTGGGAACCTGCTTTTACAACTGTAAACAGTATTAGCTTATAAGCTAGCTCAAAGAGTTTTTAGCTAAGTCAGCCTGAATACACAGCCGAGGAGACTAGCTGAAGTCGTGACGCGGCACGTTCTCATGCTGTAGCTGGAGCTGAACGTGCTGCCGACTCGGGACTGCCTCGGGTAAATGATGACTGGTGTATGTGTGGTAACTCTGCCACAATGTCAACTGAAATGGAAATGTTTGCTGCAATGATTGGGACCAGGGCACAGCTTTGTTTGTCATCTGTGGAGCAAGAAACAGATGAAGAGGGAAGAGTCTGTTTGACTACACACCCTGATTTTGAACACCACATACATACGGATGTTTTGGATACATTCTTCAGATCCCCAAATGATTCAGCCAAAATTAATTGGCGAGTATGCATCACAGACTTCTGGCTAGGCTAGCTAATATGTTTTCGCTATACCAAAAGTAGACAAATGAAGGGCTGTGTTTTTCTCAATAAAGCTAAACGAATGGCTGTATTTCCCTGTTTTTCTCTGGAGACTCCAGCTAATGGTGGTGAATTATTTTTTCAGTAGAACTGTAGTGGCTAGCTTGCCAGCGAGTAATGTTAGCCTCTCTTGAAGAACGGCTTCCAGGACTAGTAGTAACGCCCAGCCCCTCCGGTTGCATTCAGTGGGAGTGGAAATCCGTGACTGCCATTGTCTGACGCCCACTCATAAAGTGTAATCGCCCGTCTGTCGTAGTAGTAAAGCAGGTACCTGGTACATGTGCAGTAGTTTGGGGCTATATATATATACATTTAGAGAGTTTGCTGAGAGCTCGTTTTAATCGGGAGGACAGTAAAATCAAACATAATTTTGTTTTAAGTGACATACGTATGAGTCCAACCTGTTTTTTCTTTTTAAAATTACACATAAAATGTCTTGCATTGCCTTGTATCATCTTTCTGCTTAGCCAAAACCCCTTGATAGCCAGATCAGTATAAGTTTGAGGAAAAATCAGGGGAAGATGATTGATTATAACATTGCATGTTGTTTATAACTTTACTGTGCTAATGGGTTTACGTGTGTGTGGCAGTCGGTCCAAGGAAGAATGGGATTTGCCACGCCCACTGGTGGAGAGAGCACGCGCACCAGGGTTGTGTTAACTAATCAGCCCAGGTGCTTAAAGGGTGCTCGTCTCCACGGTACGGGGCCGAGACCGGGAGCACACGCAGAGTGAGCGAGTCTGTTTGTGAGAGTACAGAAATGAACGAATGTGAAACGAACCGGGCTGGAGGAGCTGAAAAACTGTTGGTAAAGCGAAGTGCTGAAAAGCGGTCTCAGAGTTTTTTTGTTTTAGTTAGTTTTCTTGTCTTTGTTGTTTTAGTCAATTGTGTTTGCCCAGAGCCTATGAGGGGAAGGGTGTTTTTATTAATTTGTGTGTCCGTTTGGGTGTGCCCTCTCTCCATGCGGCAATGTAGGCTGAAAACCCGGAACTGCTGCATCTCCTTCTCAGGGGTGTGTCATCACAGCGTGTGACAGTGTGGATTTAAGGGAGAGGCAGTGAGCTGTCGGATCTTGCCATGGGTATGAAACCTTAAATTTGAAGGCAAAAGTGGTTTAACTTAGCCTGAATCCCCATGATTTTATGTGAAGGTTTAGGTAAACTGTTGGAAGACAAGACATGTGTACTTATATGTGCAAATGTTTTCTCTCTTGAGTGTTTTGTTGCCATGGTGCTATGTCAAATCCATATCCAACAGTCAATTTAATCTGGAACAAGACGGTTTGAATCTGCCAGTTGGGCATTACACAGCACGTTTTATTGGATTAGCTAAACTGTTCATTTAAGCTAAAATCTGTTATTTTTCTTTGACTAAAAGATTTGGCTCTGGAGTCCTGTAAATTGAGATTTTATTTGCTATCTCTTTTTTTCCCTTATAATTCAGTGTGAAAGCCAGAAACCAAATAGTGAATTCACTGTGAGAATTCACATAGTCTTCCTGTTCTTTACAGGATAAGGCCTGCTGATTTGTTTCGTGGTGCAGAAGTCACCTCCAAGTCTTTTCTCAGTGGCGGTCATCATCCCAAACGAATGAGACGTAGTATTAGTATTTAAGGAATATACTTAAAATTCTGGCATTGCAATTGTGGTTGGAACGAAAACCAGCATACACAGGGGTACTCCAGGACCAGGGTTGAGAACCACTGTTCTAGAAGAAAGAATAGAGAGGAGGGCGAGAGGGAGGGAGATGGAGAGAGAGGAAATGGGAGAGATGATATATTTTTCTTCCATAAAAAAACCGTGAGGAGAGCATTAGAGATATAGCGAATAAGGAGTAGCCTATACTGCCCACTGCCTGAAGGAAGGAGAGAGAGATTGGAGAACAAATTAGAGATTTTCAGGGGAGGGAGAAGAGAAAGGAGACTTAAAGCCCCCCCATGTACATATAGTGGGCTCCGTCAGTCTCGGAAGACTATGGATGTGCGCTCTGAGAATGATTCCCGGCATCGGTGGAGGAGCAGCATCTGTTATGACTGTACAATCCAACACAGGAGTGACCGCCCCTGTTGCAGTTGTTGCATGTGAAATTGCTTTCAATTGGCGAGTGCACTTTTCTTCGGCCAGTAGCTTGTCTTCATGTGTAGTCATACCTGTCAGCACTTCAGATCTCCACCTGTCGCAATCACTGGCAACCATCTCCCACAGTGATGCATCAAAGTTCAATGCCTTTAGGTTGCGTTTGCAGACATTTTTGTAGCCCAGTTGAGGGCGGCCAGTAGGTATCTTCGCTTTGGATAAAAGCGTCTGCTAAATGAATGTAATGTAATGTAATGTATCTTGCCAGTGGCGATATCCCCATGCAGAATGTCTGTAGGGATTCTACCATCATGCGGTGGACGCAGCCTAACCAACAAATGCAACGTTGCTTTGGCAGAATGTGTGGTAAGAAAAATAATATTTGACCACAGAAAAATAATAAGCATAATAATTTTTTCATCAAGTATTTTTTTTTGCATTCAAAAATGAATGGAGCCCAATGGGGAAAGTGGATTTTTGAGCGCAATTATAGATATCAGCAGAGGGCGACATTATATCCGGTGCTGAGGTTGAGAGCCGAAAGCTGGCCCCTTGAGACAACCAAATGGCAGCTTAACTTCGATGACCTTTCTATATGCACTTACTGTACGTCGCTTTGGATAAAAGCGTCTGCTAAATGACTGTAATGTAATGTAATGTTAACAGGGCCATTTTTTCGTTTTGTTTGCCAATGGTTACAACCTTTACACCACAATTTACACCTCCTTAGGGGTAGGTGTAAATATTTAAACAACTAGTTTGTGTGGTGCAACCCATTTTGATTTTGTAATATGTAAACCTTAATTTAGTAAACACTTAATACTAACTAACCTACGTTTGATCTTATGTGTAGCTGGTGCAACCGGCCCCAAAACCAGTCTTTATATTCAACCAGTGAAATGGTTGAATAAAAGTATCAAATAACGTTTTTTCTTTTCTTAAAGCAATGTCGTCTGTAGCGAAATTTCAATATCGCTCAAGTCTAATATACAGTTAAATGCAAAGGTATTGGAATGGTGACACTATTTTGTTGTTTTGGCTCTGTACTACAGCATATTGGATTGCAAATAAAACAGATGGATAACTTGAAGTGTTTCTCCTCCCGACTTATTTTTCCATAGAGTTCAATAGGAAAATTTGTCAGGAGAAACAACCCTTAAAGTGATCCATCCATATCTACTGCATATCTGGCAGCAGAGTGATGGTTTGAGGCTCGTTTGATACCTCAGACCCTTGATGACCCTCGGCCATTTTAGCCAACCATGTATTCCATAGTGTTCCAGCATAATTTACAGCTAATTTTTTTCCCACCCCCCAATTCCCATAGAGATCCATTCAAATGCAGAGAGGTTATAATATCGCTTGTAAGAGTACCAGAAAATAAGATTATAAAGAGTTTTTTGATGTTGTTGGGTCTCAGGAAGTCATGGCATGCAAAGGATATGTGACCAAATATTAAAAATGATTACTTTATTCTACATTATGTTAAACTGTTCAATATGTTTTGATGCCCAAAAATGGGGGGGGGGGGGGACTATGTACAAAATTTCTAAACGGTTCATCCGATATGGATTAAAATACCCTTAAATTAAAGCTGAGAGTCTGCACTTCAACCTCATTGTCATTGTATCCTTTCAAACTCGAAGTGCTAGAGTACAGAACTATAATAACAATGCAATAATCAATGTTATTCACTTCATCTGTCAGTGGTTTTAATGTTGTGGCTGATCATGTATATAGCTAGCTTACAGTTTAGCATTTTTGAATATTCTATAAGTTATAGTAGCCTATTTTTGGTATAGTTAGCTTTTTCTGTCTACCTTAGCAAGTGGCTAGCTAGTTTATTTAAAAAAATAATATATATATACTTTATTAAAAATAAATATATAGTATAAAGCATAGTTGAGCCAGGAGTTGTAGTATATGCACGCTACATGTTAACTTTGCAACATCCCTACAACAGACATTCTTTCTTTGAGAGAGTTCAGTGCAGTGACCACATGTGAACCCATTGAAATGGAAACCAATATTGTTGATATCTTGCAGATAGTGTGATTGCCTACAGTCTGTGTAAAATGAGTGGAACAAAGCAGCCGCTGTGAGTCCAGAGTAGAATAAGCAAAAGGCTACTAGTAAAAAAAGATGGCGTGGTTTGATACCTGGAGCTCAGCACCTATATTATTTCCTTATCACACCCAGATTTTGGCATTTTTTCTCATTTCAAAAGGGGGCAGGGTCTAGCTAAACCAGCATGCTTTGTTACCCTTTAAAAGTTATGGATTGTCTTGCCTTTTTTGATCTGCCCACTAAACTCTTGCATAATTTTGAGACCAAAAAAAGACATCAGGAATTCTGGCTGTATTATCTCTGTCCTCAAATTACATCAAATGAAAATAACTGCTGTGGTAATCTATTCTGGCACATTTTACTGACCACATCTGTTTGCATTTTTCCAACACATTTAGTCCTATTTCTCATATGTGTCTATTTGCAAATGGAGTTCTGTACAGAATGAGAGATCAGGGGCTTTATGTTTAAGTTTCTGAATTACTTCTTAGAATCATGCTAAAAGACTAGATCGTTACTGTACGTAAGAATATACAGAATACTATCAATATGTAGTAGTAGTAGCCTACATAAGCATGTTATAAACCTGCTCAAAGTAACTTTTTGCTATGAATCAGAACAATTTGTGGTTTTATTATTATTATTATTATTATTATTACTTGTAGTCGTTTTATTTTTTAATTAACTTTGCATTATCCAGTCACAATAGCACATCTTTCAGAAAAGGTAATGCAGGCATATTCTGGCTATTCTTAAATGGTTAAGGGACCTCATCTCTCTGCCAGTGAGTCACTCCTTAAAAGGTTTACTCCACTCCCGCAAAATTAGAGCTCCAATGCCTATGAGCTGCTAAGAGACACAATGAATGTAGGAGGAGCTGACTGTCGCTTTCAAGGAACTGCATCACAGGGCTAACCCAGCACTACCTTACAGCTCTCTCTCAACCACCCGGTTAACTAGACAAAGCCCTACAGTGGAGAGGCGCAGGTTTCAGGAGGATATGCTTAATGTAGGTTTGCAGTCTTTCTTAACATTCTGTTACAATACCCTTGTTTAAAAATAATTCTGAAAACGCATCATGAAAATTGACCCTGCTCAAATGTCTCCTCGCCCCCTATTTCTCTTTAAAACACGTTTTCCTCTAACTCATTTTACGAAGGATTTCCCCTGCCTCGGCCCCTCCCACTGGCATTTTCCACACATTACCTAAAGGTAGGAGACAGCCGGGCGCCCTCACGCACGTGTGAACACGTGCGGGCAGGGGGTCCCCGGAGGAGGATTCTCTGTGATGCTTCCTGCAAGGTGACACCTGGACATTCCTGTCTGGTCACCTGTGGCCTGTGCCAAAGGAGATGAGATGAAAGCAGGCCATATCTGTCAGAGATCACCAATACACTTTGACTTTATTCTTAGGCGATTTTCTCAGAAACGAGGACCTGGGTTGAAATCCTGGTGGTATATTATTAAATTACAAGATGACGAGAGAGACATCGGAACTTCCAGGTTCAAATCCAGGGTACGGTGCTGTTTTTTGGCTCCTTGAGTGAGGTATTACTCTTACTAATCCTATTTGGCCTGAATTCCTTCAGTAAATATCCAGCTGTAAATTTGACAGTATGCTAAATCACACACAAGGTTGTCTGCAAAGAGAATGAGTAAGACAATATGATGTTTGTCCTTAGACAAACCCTCCTCTCCCATCTTCGTTACCAACTCTGGTCCTGAGAATTGCAGTCTTCAGCTTCGACTGGTCTCTCCAGGTGAGGTGACAAGCAACAAATTATAAGTGGGAAATGCCTCAGTCACTATACCTGTTAGTGAGTGATCTCTCAATAATGAGAGCTGCAACAGCGAATGTCGTGTGAAGTACACGTTCATTTTTTCATTTTAATTTGTGGGGTAATTGGTGGCATATTTTCAAGAGGGTTCATCTGCACTATGAACGATTAACAACTGTCATATGTAGGGCATATGTTTTTTTGTTTTTTCAGGTTTTATTTTTATTATTTTGTTTCTGTGGACAAAAGTGGAACAAAGCACAGTGACGATTGTTTTTGAAATGGTGCATAGAAAATTATCACTGAAACTGCACACTTTCAGGGATTTTAGTGCTGCTTTGTAGATTTTTGTTGTCTTGTTTTGTTGTGAGAGAGAGAGAGAGGGAGAGAAAGGAACTACAGCTGGTAAACCAACAAATTACAGTCAGAAGATTATAGACTGGTGTGTTTTTGTGTTTTGTTTTGGTTTTGATGTGAATTTGTTGGAAAGGGTGTTTGTTCATGGCAGCCATCACATGGCCATCGCAATCTGGGGCGTCACTCCTCCTCAAAATTGTCCTCATCTCTATACGTCTTCACTGACTGATCAACCCATTTTATGGTGGCCACGGCAAACGGGGCAAGCTGTCCAGAAGGGGACGAGTGTCGGAAAATTCACACAGGAAGTGGCTCCCTGGGAGACAGGCGTCCTCTCCGTGGTATTTATGGTGTACGTGATATTGGTCAGAAATCGGCCACGTCAAGCGTGCGCCTGAGTAATGATCAGTGGGTCCACGCAATTTGACCATGTCAGGCTATCTCGCATCATGTGGTTCTGTGGATTTAAAGGACATCTTAGGCAGGTCTCTGAAAAATACTTTGTGTGCTTTTTTGTAGCAGCCACTATTTGGAGAAATGGAAGTGAGTAATGCCTTTATTGTTAAAGCATCTTGAAAAACCACCATATTTTAGCTGTAAGCTTTAATAGGGGTGATGTCGAGAAAGACGAGACACAATGTTTCGCCTTCACACGGTTTTTTCCTGCCGCTTGGTAGAATTGTGATGTGGCAGAAAATTTCTCCCATTTTGAAAGGCCCCTGTGAACATTTTTGGCTTATCTTTCAGATTGTGAGGTGCACAAAAGTATGTGTGTCCTCTGAAGTACCAGCTGCCTGCCCCTGTGTGTTTTTACACAGAGGGCCACTAGAGCTGCAGAGTTATTGCGGGAAGACCATGCTTCACTCCGAAGGCACTCGGTTGACCACACTTGTGTGATGAGGTGGGGAAAATCTTGCTGGCTGTACCCCCTTTCCCCGAAGAATACTGCAGTCAGTTATGCCGGCTATCAGCAAAAACCAAAAAATGGTCTTTAATTTGCCTTACTGTATGAAAAACAATACTTATTTTTTGAGTCCTATTAACTGTCTCTGATGTTGACTAAACCTCCCATGTACTGGTTTGTACTGAATTTCACCACAGTTAATACAATTATTTATAAAGACTTAAGACTAGTGAATGTCACCAATATTTTTTGTTGAGTGGGAACAAAGTTTCCGGTGATGAACCTTCCAAACAAGGAAGTGCCTGGTTTGTGTCGTACGAATGCTGGGTAGTGTAGTGTGGTAATCATAAAAATCTTAAATTCTATTGACTGAATTCCACCAAATTCCATCTAATTGTTCTACCTTTTCAGAGTGTTAGCTAACATTAGCGAACTTCACAGCGAGCATAAGCGAACAGAAAAAATGTTAGCAAACGTTCGCCTTGTTGAGCTCACGTCTGGTTGAGGAATAAATGTCACTTCGTTCTATAACATAGGCTATTTCAGAATCAGAACCGCAGTTTTTTTTTATATCAAGTAATCTGTAATGTATTAAAATAGGCAGGAGTGAACCAGAGGCAGCCTTTGGTGACATCGACTTTTGTTACAAACTGTTTAAACTTTTTCTGTGTGGGAAACTGAGCCGGAAAGTCTGAACACCCCT
Organism: Ilyophis sp. 1 JC-2022; assembly: GCA_022702515.1. NCBI lineage: Eukaryota > Metazoa > Chordata > Actinopteri > Anguilliformes > Synaphobranchidae > Ilyophis > Ilyophis sp. 1 JC-2022. The sequence goes on along the minus strand of CM040406.1, from coordinate 18,977,802 downwards.
TTCACCTTCTCCACGTTTTATTACATTACAGACATATTCTGCAATAGATTGAGTTCATTTTTTGTCGCAAAATTCTACACAAAATAGCCCATAATGAAAGTGAAAACATGTTTTTAGAAATTTTTGCAAATGTATTAAAAATCGAAAACTGAAATTTTTAATTTACATAAGTATTCATACCCTTTGCTTTAACATATTTTTAAAGTATCATATTTAATATTTGGTTGCATATCCTTTGCATGCTGTTACTTCCTGAAGTCTGTGACCCTTCAACATCAAAAGACTTGATATCTTATTTCCAGGTACTGTTACAAGCGATACTATAAGCTCTCTGCATTTGAATGGATCTCTATGGGAATTGGGGGGTGAGAGATTTCAGTTTTCAATTTTTAATACATTTGAAAAAATTTCTAAAAACATGTTTTCACTTTGTCATTATGGGCTATTTTGTGTAGAATTTTGAGACAAAAACTTAACTCAATCTATTGTAGAATATGTCTGTAATGTAATAAAACGTAGAGAAGGTGAAAGGGGTAGGCAGACTTTCCGGCTTGACCGTACATACAGTGAGCACCATAATTTATTGGACAGTGACAATTGTTTTGTTATTTTGGTTCTGTACTCTAGCACTTTGAGTTTGAAAGGATACAATGAGGTTGAATTGCAGACTGTCAGCTTTAATTTGAGGCTATTTTAATCCATATCGGATGAACCGTTTAGAAATGACAGAACCTTTCGTACATTGTCCCCCCCATTTCCGGGCATCAAAAAATATTGGACGGTTTAACATAATGTAGAATAAAGTAATCATTTTTAATATTTGGTCGCATATCCTTTGCATGCCATGACTTCCTGATGTCTGTGACCCACCTGCAAAGCAACCTGGGTCATTACATTGTAGTTTACTGGGATGTGTGATAACATTGCGGTCGTTTCTGTATTGGCCAATAATAGCTTAAAACAAACTTATGGGTATCAGCCCGATGCTAATATTATGGCTGATATGATGAAGAAACATACACATGCCAGAGAGGCACCGATGGTGTAAGTGAAGTAAAAATGCCAAAACGTAGCCATAGTCATCTGAACCTCTTTAGACCAGCCAAACTCGCAAGAAAAAACTATACAGAGACTCTCAGTCGGTCTCCAGACTCATGCTCTCTGCTTAATAATAAAGTAAGAAAGTTGCAATATAGTAAGAAAAGTAAGAATGTTTTTTTTTTTTGTGTAAGAAAATTTGTTTTTGATGTCTGTCCTCATCTACTTCTTCCAGTAATGTGTAAACTTGGTTGCAGTTTGCATTTGTGCTGTAATGTGAAACAGAGAGGTATCGGCTCAGCCAATATGACCAGACAAATATCTGTATTTATATCGGCACCAGACATTCCATATCATGCATCCCTTGTGGTTTGCAAATACATTTATTTGGGAGGGATTGCTGAAGATGACCTAGTGAAAAGGAATCCTTTTCTGAGCATATATGATCAGTATAAATCCATAGTCCATAGCCGAATTGAAGCATTGCATGTTCTCTCCCTCTTTCCCCTTTGTCTCACAGCATGCATTTTTTTCTCTTTCTTCTTCTTCCTACAGAGATAGATAATGGGCTGTGTACAATGTAAGGACAAAGAGGTCGCGAAACTCACGGACGACAGAGACACCGGCATCGCCCAGAACTCAGGGTACCGCTATGGGGCTGACCCTACCCCGCAGCACTACCCCAGCTTCGGGGTCAGTGCCATCCCCAATTTCAACAACTTCCATGCACCAGTCAGCCAGGGGGTGGCCGTCTTCGGCGGGGTCAATTCGTCCTCCCGCACCGGGACCCTGAGGTCGCGCGGCGGAACGGGTAAGGGTCACGACCCTGTGGCTTTCCGACCTTGCATTCCCTCAACTGGCCCACCCCCGCCCCCTTTCCTCATTAGTTTGCTGGACTGGAGGCCCATGTCTGCCTGTGGACAGGGGGCAGGGGGGTTAGTGCTTTGTTTAGGAAGAGAGGGCACCGGGTCCAGGAAATCCTCCCTGCTTTATTGAGGGGTTGAAGGTAAATCGCTGATCACACCACACTTCCATGACAACCAGTTGAGATTTGTGTTTATTTCACTCACCATCAGTCCATAAAAAGCATCTAGGGCTATTCTCTAAAAAACATTTTCGTACATGAAAAATAAATTAATAATAATAATATACTTAGTTTTACGTTATACTTAATTATCTTCTTAAATTCAAAGAATAGTGCCTGCATTCATCACAATGCTTTGAATGAGAAGGAGTGCACATCCAAGGACAAGTGGAAGTAAATTGTGACTCGGCGCAGAGTTCAGAAACATGTCTCGCAACCGACCATTGCACAGGAGAGGCAAAATACGTGATAAAATCACTATCCACTCACACTTGAGTTAATACCAGAATCGCATTCCTGAATATGAAATGTACCATCCACCAAAATTTCAAAATTCAAATCGTTGCGTAAATATGTGAAATTATGTTAAGACTAGTTAGACCTCCAGAGCCCGCCACACATAAGAAATAACATTGACTCAGCGTAAATGTTCCAAACAAAACTTTTGCGTTTTCAAACATGTCCGCCATTGATATGGTTTTAAAGATAGAGATCATACTTTATCGGTCTCTGTGATGACAAGTTACAATCAAACGTAATACTGATGCTCTAGTGTTATAAAGTATTTATTTTTAATGACAGAAAATTGCGTTCTTTTCTTCTTCCGAAATGAGCCTTTTTTCTTCTTCTGTTGAGTGGAAACAATGTACAGGCGCCGAGCATCATGGGTACTGTAGTATTATAAATACTAAACTAACAAAAAAACAAGTTCTTCTAAACAAAGTAACCGAGGGTCATAACATGGTTGAGATATGTCTGCACAGCCGTGTTTAAAATCCACGTATAGACAAACGAATGCAGGTATCCCCTGATAAAATCTACGATAACTCACTTAACCCTATTTATTTTTAAAGTCTGGGCGTTTTTACAATAGCAAAGTATTACAGCCGCCAGCTGCGATAGATAGGCTACTCGCTGTGGAAATGTCAACCGTAGGCCTACTGGACATTGGCAAAATGGAATAAGAGAAACTCTTCAGGGTTCATCAGAAAAAGTTGTAACTTCATGCAGGTAGGATATTTGGTTTCTTAAACGTATTTATAAGAGATTTTGTCAAAACAAATTAGGTGTCGATCTAAACCGAAAGTTGGGTACTGTATATAGTAGCCTACAGTAAGCAAGAAAAAAATGCAGAATGTTTATTTATACCACTTTTTAATAATGTATTATTAACATTAACATTAACATGATTTTATTAGCGTGTAGAAACGGTGCATTTTATGCAGTTTATTGTCTGGGACTGTGGCAAGATGGAGCTTGTAAACAGTCTGATCTAGCACCCTGCTGTTTTATTGGCCTGCGAGAGGGTGACGCTTTCGCAAGCGATGAAACGTTTTAACAATCCAGCATCAGAACTTTGCCGGTTTACTTCAAGCTGTAATGTATCATTTCGGAGAAACATGCATACTGTAATTTGGATGGATACAACTACCACTAGGGGTCGTGATGAAGGGCTACTTCTCAACTAATTTTGTGAAATTTAGCTTGTTATAGACGTGAAAAATAACACAGGTTACTTGATTTTCTATTTTCTCAGAACAACTACAAACTGTTTGGAAAACACACTTTTAATCGTTTATGCCTACAGGATAACTACGTTTTTTTTTCTTTTTTCAAACTATTTCCACAATGCTGACTGGTAGGCTAATAACCTGTCAATAAAGTCAATGCACTGATTTAGATTTTGTTTAACTGCCCTGAATGTTCTACTATGACACTGATCTGACTTTTCACAATGCCTTAGGGTGGTTTAACCATAATGTTTGTGATTAAAGCTCTTTTTTTCTTAACTTATTCAAGACTCAAACTAAGTATTCAACAGTTTGCCCCATTCAGTTACCAACTTAAATAATTATGTTAAACAGTCACACGATAGATAGGGGGAGTGTATTGACACATTCCTTTAATCTGCTTTTAGTCATCCAAGATACAGATGCAAATTAGTTTGGGGGCAGACAAGCATTCATATGCAAGGTATTGTGGGATAGCTACTTGGCAAGAAGTAATTACCTGTTGATGAGGGCTATCAAAATGTATGGGCACTCTTTGAAGTATTATTGCTATATTTCAATAGGGAGAGCAGTTATCAATGTTTTAAAGTTACATGATAATGGGTGAGTCATGCCAAAATAATTAGGGAAGTGGAAGAATGAAAAAGGGTTTAAAGCAAAATCAGAGGTTAAACCTTATGTATGTATTATTTTTATATGTTTATGAATGTATGGTTTAAACACTATCATAATCAAACTTATTCAAAATCATATCAAGCACTGGGTTGTGGACTACACATACAGGTGCAGCTCAAAAAATTAGAATATCGTGAAAAAGTTCAATATTTTTTGTCACTCATTTCAGAAAGTGAAACTCATATGTTATATAGATTCATTACAGAGTGAAAATATTTCAAGCCTTTATTTCTTGTAATTTTGATGATTATGGCTTACAGCTAATGAAAACCCAAATTCAGTGTCTCAGAAAATTAGAATATTGTGAAAAAGTTCAATATTGGAAACTCATGGTGTCACACTTCAATCAGCTAATTAACTCAAAACACCTGCAAAGGTTTCCTGAGCCTTTAAATTGTCTCTCAGTCTGGTTCAGTAGGCTACACAATCATGGGGAAGACTGCTGACTTGACAGATGTTCAGAAGACAGTCATTGACACCCTCCACAAGGAGGGTAAGCCACAAAAGGTCATTGCTAAAGAAGCTGGTTGTTCACAGAGTGCTGTATCCAAGCATATTCATAGAAAGTTGAGTGGAAGGAAAAAGTGTGGGAGGAAAAGGTGCACAAGCAACAGGGATAACCGCAGCCTTGAGAGGATTGTCAAGCAAAATCCATTCAAGAATTTGGGGGAGCTTCACAAGGAGTGGACTGAGGCTGGAGTCAGTGCATCAAGAGCCACCACGCACAGATGAATCCAGGACATGGGCTACAAATGTCGCATTCCTCGTGTCAAGCCACTCCTGAACCAGAGACAACATCAGAAGCGTCTTACCTGGGCTAAGGAGAAAAAGAACTGGACTGTTGCTCAGTGGTCCAAAGTCCTCTTTTCAGATGAAAGTAAATTTTGCATTTTATTTGGAAATCAAGGTCCCAGAGTCTGGAGGAAGAGTGGAGAGGCACAGAATACACGTTGTTTGAAGTCCAGTGTGAAGTTTCCACAGTCAGTGATGATTTGGGGTGCCATGTCATCTGCTGGTGTTGGTCCACTGTGTTTTCTGAAGTCCACAGTCAACGCAGCCATCTACCAGGAAATTTTAGAGCACTTCATGCTTCCTTCTGCTGACAAGCTTTATGGAGATGCTGATTTCATTTTCCAGCAGGACTTGGCACCTGCCCACACTGCCAAAAGTACTAAAAGCTGGTTCAATGACTATGGTATTACTGTGCTTGATTGGTCAGCAAACTTGCCTGACCTGAACCTCATAGAGAATCTATGGGGTATTGTCAAGAGGAAGATGAGAGACACCAGACCCAACAATGCAGACGACCTGAAGGCCGCTATCAAAGCAACCTGGGCTTCCATTACACCTCAGCAGTGCCACAGGCTGATCGCTTCCATGCCACGCCGCATTGATGCAGTAATTCATGCAAAAGGAGCCCCAACCAAGTATTGAGTGCATAGAAATGAACATACTTTTCAGAAGGCTGATATTTCTGTTTAAAATATCCTTTTTTTATTGATCTTATGTAATATTCTAATTTTCTGAGACACTGAATTTGGGTTTTCATTAGCTGTAAGCCATAATCATCAAAATTACAAGAAATAAAGGCTTGAAATATTTCACTCTATGTGTAATGAATGTATATAATATATGAGTTTCACTTTCTGACATGAGTGACAAAAAATATTGAACTTTTTCACGATATTCAAATTTTTTGAGCTGCACCTGTATATAACAATTTAATACAGTAGTTCCTGGTTAGAGGGTGTATTTTACGATGAGAAAGGGCAGAATTCACAACAAAATATTTAAAGCCAGTTTTCTCAAAACTGGGTTTTGCAAAATTACAATATTCAAACCGTCATATCTCCATAAATATTTATGCAATCTCATCAAGCGATAACTCATTTTGTTGCTCTGATTCTGTATTTTAACGTGAGATGAAAAACTCAAAAAGTCAGATTTTCAAACGTGTATCTGAAGCAGGGATCCGGTCACAATTAGTTTAGGACAGTAACTTTTAGGACCAGAAAATCTTTTACTAAAAGTCCTTTGTCTATCTTTGAAACATGCCAGCTTTGGTTGAGTACATTTGCCAAAGTTTACTCAACCAAGGTAGTTGCTGTCTCATGAGATTTCTCAGTTTCTCATGAAATGCCTGTGTTGAGGAGGAAGAGGGACTGTCTGGTTGGGAATTGGAGGGGCGTTACTGAAGGTATTGCTGAAGTAGCCCAACAAGATTTATGGGAAACTTAAGTAAAAAATAGGAGCATAGATACCTTGAAGAGCATTCGAATATTCTGTTACAGCTTTTCATTAAATAGAATATTTGTGGTTATTATTCTGTAAATGCTTCTGAATTTCCAAGAAAACGCTTTTCCTGGGTTTTACCTCCCTATAACGCCACAGTGGGTGTCGTTGAAAGGGGAGCTTTCTTTGGCCTTCCATTTGTGAGCCTTTTGGATGCTGACTCATACCCCTGGTCTGGTTCCTACAGGCGTGACGCTCTTTGTGGCTCTGTACGATTACGAGGCCAGGACAGAGGATGACCTCAGCTTCAGGAAAGGGGAGAAGTTTCAAATTATCAACAGCACGTAAGTGTGAAACTACACAGATGACGAAATCTTCTTTTTTTCCACAATTTTATCATATTTTTTAAAGATCCAGAATTCCCAACACTTTAGTGTTTTATAGTCCCCCATCTCTCCTTCAACCTAATTTATGGAAGGGGGGGGGTCAATGATTATGAAACAGCATCTGTATGGACCACAGCTGTGGTCTGATCATTTTTTGAAAGTTATGCTGGGGGCTGATGGTTGGCTCATCCTGTTATGACACAGTTCCTGTGCGTGGACAAGCCCCACGATCTGGTATCAAATCTTGACCCTGCCAGTGCTGACTGCGACCAGCAGTCCCACAGTGTAGCTCATAATTGACCGTAGAGTCACCCAGGGAGGAAGGCTTTCAATTGGTGGGATTGTCCATGTATCGTTGCGTACCAGTGACCACCTCTGCTCAATCCGGCACCCACAGTCCGTCTTTGCCCACCCGTGCATGAAGTGTATTCCTCTAAAAGCAGTGACTGCATAGCACAGCAGGCTAACTTCAGTGTGATTTGCTTCAGAGCATGTGCTTGTCTGTAGTCTCCTGGCAGAGAAGGTGAGAATGTAGCAGAAGTGAGACAGGCCAACAGATACAATTTGACAGTGTGAAATAAATAAAAATTTAAAAATCAAGGTGTGAAATTGGTAAAGGAAACAAAAAAACACAAAAACATTGTAGAGAGGCGTAAGTCCAAGCTGTTGTTCCTGGCATCCATGGGCCTCCTGCATCTGTTCCTGCTGTGACGCAGGTTGAGATGAGTGTGCCCACCCCTCCCCCTTCCTAGTGGACACATGTACCACTGCAGGCCATCTGTGCTCTCATTTCTCTGTACTCTGTTGTGATTTTTGCACTAAGCACTTAGGCATATATTCCATCTAACAGTAATGTGCTTGACCTTAAAATTGGACAGCACATTTGAGTTGTTTTTGTTCCATATCCATATTCCAATTAATTTTTGTGTTTTTCATTTATGCGATTGCAGTTGAGTCAATTCAGTAAATTAAAATATCATTCTACACTGCCTGGCCAAAAAAAAGGCGGTCTAATATTTCGTTGGACCGCCTTTAGCTTTGATTACGGCGCACATTCATCGTGGCATTGTTTCGACAACCTTATGCAACTTCACAACATTTATTTTCGTCCAGAGTTGCATAAATTTTTGGCCAAGATCTTGTATTGACGACAGGAGATTCAAACCACTCCGTGAAGTCTTCCCCAGCACATCTCAAAGACTTTCAATGGGGTTAAGGTCAGGACTCTGGTGGCCAATTCATGTGTGAAAATGATTCCTCATGCTCCCTGAACCACTCTTTCACAATTTGAGCCCGATGAATATTGGCATTGTCGTCCTGGAATATGCCCATTGATGGGATAACCTGGTCATTCAGTACATTCAGGTACTCAGCTGACTTCATTTTATTGCTGCATAACGTTGCTGAGCATAGACCTGACCAATTGAAGCAACCCCAGATCATAGCACTGCCTCCAGAGGCTTGTACAGTGGGCACTATGCATGACGGGTGCAACGGCGACTTTTTTTTTGGCCAGGCAGTGTATGACATTTTTGAACACCTATAATGTTTTATGAAAATTTTAATTGAACCCTTACCTAGAAAGTGATTTGATTTTGGGTCATGAATCGACAGTGCAAAATGGAAATTTTTATTATTATTTATGAAATCCATTTAATATGTGATGGTTGTTCTTCAGTTATAACTATGAGCAAAGTCATGGCCAAAGTGGAAAATGAGGGTGATTGGAATATTGGCCTGTTGTCTGCTCAGTCATATTTTTGCCCCAGGCTCAATGTAATTCTGGACTAGAGTGGGAGGGAGTCCACTCCCAGCCCTTGAGGGGAAATCAGCTGCTGTCAGGATCACTGGTGTATTTGATGTTGTGCATGGTCCTGCATTTTGTACCAAATTTGAATAAATGACTGAAGCCCCCAGAATGTGTTGGTAAGGATCTGCTAATGCACATGCGAGCATCACGTGTTCTGATAGTCCAGTTGGCTGTGTTTCCCTGGGCGTCACACAAGGGCTTGAATGTTTGTGTCGTGTGTACAAAATAATCATATGGACATTGCTGCCATCTGTAGGACAAAGTAGAAGGGGAATTTTAGGTTATTATTTGTGTTCCATAATTTAGTGCCCATAGGTGGTGCGTCTCATTTTATATGAAGACAGAGTGTGGAGTGACCCCCTCTCTCTCTCTTTCAAATGGCAAAACTGGCTGTCTGGAAACAAGAAAGAACTGTAATCAGTAATAATTTAATAATTTTGATGATGATGCTGGCAGACAGACTCAGGGTTGAACATGCCTACTACAGCCTGATTGGTAACCTGGATGGTTTTCGGTCTATTTGGGGCATAGGGGATCATGTGTCGTGTATGATACAGGATGACATGTTGTTTCTTTCTTATTATTTCTTTCTCCCCATGTGCATTTTGTTAATATTTTTGGTCTGGGAGAGCAGTTGGTGTATTTAAATTTCTGAATGTATTTTGTATGACCTGAAGATGATTTTGATTAAAGGTGCTTTTGTGTTCTTTGTGTTTATATGAGAAGATTTAGGGTGTGTGTGCAAGCATTTAGATGTTATGTACAAGCGTTTTCAGTGCACGTGAGAGCTTCACTAGTGAATGTGAGAGTCATTGTACGTGTATATGCAAATAGGCAATTATGAATTTTGGTCTGAACGGCCTCTCATACTCTCTGTCTCTCTCTTTCTCTCCCTCCCTCCCTCCCTATCCTCTCTCTCACTCTCACTCTCTCCCTCTCTTTCTCTCTCTCTCTCGCTCACTCTCTATACAGTGAAGGGGATTGGTGGGAGGCTCGCTCTCTCACTACAGGTGGTACTGGCTACATTCCCAGTAACTACGTGGCTCCAGTCGACTCAATACAGGCTGAGGAGTGAGTGCATTTTCTAACTGTACCTGCGTCTATCACACAGACAAACACAGATGTGCTCATTACATTAGATGACCTCAGACAAACCCTTGACCATGGCACTTAATGTGAACCTGCTTCTGGAAACACCCTGCTATATGAATATCATTAAAACGTATGTTATGTTACTGTCATTAATCTGGTTAAGGAATTACTTACACAAGTCATTAAAGGCATAGGGAACTTTGTAAGAACATAATATTGTATAGCTACCTCGTGCCAATAGGAGTCTTAATATTCACACTCATCTTCATGACTTCATGGTCAGCAACTGGCCAATGGAGATTGGAGAATGATGTTTTTTCTCTCTCCATTCACTCCCATTGCACGGCGAAACGGGTCTCAAAAGCACACTTTTAGCACATAAACGAATGCAAACAACGTTGATTATGCCGATATATAAAATCACAACATCCAGAACCGAACGTTTGAAAAGATGAAAAGCTCCATTCATGATATTTGACACTTTTTCCAAACACAGGTTTGGAAAAAGATCCGGTCGTTAGCTTATGAGGAACTTCCGTTTTTTTGTTCTTGCGCCAGTAACGGTCCCACCACAGAACGGTAGAAGAACTCCCCACCCACATCAGGTGCTACCCAGTCCGATGCTGCTTGTGTCTAGGCGCTCTGTCTTCGTGCATGCTGGGAAGAAGTTAGAGCTCACCGCGAGGGCCCTGACCGTTTGTTCCCACCTCCACAGCTGGTACTTTGGTAAACTCGGCCGAAAGGACGCGGAGAGACAGCTGCTCTCCAGTGGAAACCCGCGGGGTACCTTCCTTATCCGGGAAAGTGAAACCACCAAAGGTAACTACCCCCCAAAATGACCCCTGAATCTGAGCAATGACAAAACTGTCCAGATGATTTTAAGATCAGTGGATCAGTGCTGCATGTGCTCTGATGCTCATTAATATCTTTATTTACATAGATTCTTAGAAGAGGTTACTATTATTGCCAGTTGATGATTTCACAAGAGATTTCAAGATGTTTTTCATCATTTTTCATCTCTTCATCATTAAATGTCTAATCTATTTGGCTAATATACTTAAATAATTTGGACTATGTGATTAATTATGGGACTAAACAACAGAGGATTAACTGTAATAATGTTAAATTAATATTAATATGTATTTTCCAAGAAGATGTGTCACACTTATTTTCACCCCTACACAGTAAAAGTGTTCATTTAAAAAGTCCACGAGGGATCTATTGATTTAACACTGAATAAAAGTCGATTGAACAAATAAAAATACATTTACATTAACATGCTACTTTCATCCAGGTGTGTGCAGTTCGTCAACTTCAGTCTTTTTTAGGCAGCATTGAATTAAAATGTGCTGGTGTTAACCATTTTTTGAAATTTAGAAGAAGGGGCCATTTAAGGGGGCATTCCATCACACCCCAAATATTATTTGCTTTCCAATTATCTCAGGGGCCTTCTCCTTGTCAATACGAGATTGGGATGACATTAAAGGAGACCACGTGAAACATTACAAAATCCGCAAGCTAGACAGTGGCGGGTATTACATCACCACCAGAGCCCAGTTTGAGACACTTCAACAGCTGGTCCAGCATTACTCGGGTAAGATTGAGATTTAAAAATTTTAAAACAAGGATTGCCCTAATAATTATACATATAATCTGTATTTAATTGTTAATAATAAGAATAATATTCTGTATCATGCATGCGTGTGTCTAAATAACTTTTTGAAGTATGTTATGATTTTTCTGATTGTTTATTATTATTATTATTATTTGGGGGCCATGCACCACAGGTAATAAAAATATTTTACTTTTCTATGTTTATTTTCTCAATCTTTCTTTTGTTCATTCTCCCACACTGTTTCTTTCCCTCTGCATCTCCCCTTCTCTCTTTCCCTCTTATCCACCCACCCGTCTGTCCCCCTCTCTCCATCGTGCATCCACAGAACGGGCCGCAGGGCTGTGCTGCCGCCTGGTGGTGCCCTGCCACAAGGGGATGCCCCGTCTGGCCGACCTGTCCGTCAAAACCAAAGACGTGTGGGAGATCCCGCGGGAGTCGCTGCAGCTCATCAAGCGTCTAGGGAATGGCCAGTTTGGAGAGGTCTGGATGGGTAAGTGCCACCTCGCCACATTAAAGGAGGGCTTCCCAAACTGGGGACTGCAAGGGGGGGTCAAGCTGGGTCACAAGGTAGATATGAGTAAAATAACATTTTCAATATGTAATTGTGCATATACGTAATAAGGATAGTAATATACTAAATTGCTTATATACAATACACATGACATTGGTATTCACACATGAATATTTGCATTGGGAGGTATATTAAAAACAACTTTCTTTATGTAGTATAGACGTTTAAAAAAAAAAGAAAGCATGCGCATGCATGATAAATCTGGCCCTTTATAGCTTCTGGTTTGAAAACAGTGTTTTGTGTACAAATCTTAATTATTTAGCCCATCAAGGAGGAGCTTGAACAGGGAGTGTTGCAGATTTGCATATTGAGTAACCGGGGATGGAGTCTGTAATTATTCCTCTGGCACAGATGCAGAAAGAGGCGTTTATTTGATTAATCCTGAAATGGAAGTGTGAGGTTCGATGCTGGCTCATTGTGCTTCTTTTATAAGGCTTTGCCTGGTCAAACTGCCGATTTGTCAGATAATGAAGTTTATGTTAGTTCTTGTACTTTTTCTTCAGGCCAGCATTGTTGCATGTGAAGTGAAAGCAAAATTTCAGGCTGACCTCTATTTGAATAACCATTCTTGAAAACTAAAGTAAAGTGTATTTTTGAAAACTTGGCTCATCTTTGTGTTGTTTTAGTTGTATATCAGTAGAAGATCATAAGATCCATAAAATAATTTAGCCAGTATTATAAGAGGAAACCCTGAAAATGTCTTCAGTTGAAGGAACAAAACACACACCAAATCATAGGCCCTTAACAAATTGGGTTTATACAGTACTCATGTCTCATACATCTGTCCTGACACTTATCTTGGGTGTACATCTTTCTGGGAAGACAATTCTGTTTAAACTGTTAAGAAACCCAGCCAAAAAGAATGTCAGGATGCATTTGGAAAAAACTTTATTGAATTTAAAGTTTACGAAGCCCATGTGAATTTAAAGGAGGCTAACCCGAGTTTACAAAAAAGACAGGGTAAATTCTAGCAGAGGTCAAGGGTTTGGATGTGGTATAGCCAGAGCCGCTAACTCTCGATCCTCTGTGTACTTGGCAGGGACGTGGAATGGGACCACCAAGGTGGCGGTGAAGACGCTGAAGCCGGGCACCATGTCACCCGAGTCCTTCTTAGAGGAGGCCCAGATCATGAAGAAGCTCCGGCACGACAAGCTGGTGCAGCTGTACGCCGTGGTGTCCGAGGAGCCCATCTACATTGTCACAGAGTACATGAGCAAAGGTCAGAGTTCACAGCAGAAACACTGTAGAAACTGAATTAATTTGGACTGGGTTAGCTCAGAGCTTTGCCATGCCTTTTCGTCATGGAGGGCGTTCAGTCTAACCACCATGACCTTTTGATCTTAATTTTAATGAATATGAGCACAGTCCGAAATGTAATATATCTTATATTTATTTTTTTGCATTTGTGACTGACCATTTTGCAATGATATTTCTCAGCATAATTTAGAATTAAAAATGTATTGATTGAAACTCGGAGCTAACCGTAAACTGTTCTAGAGGAGGAGAAGAGAGTAAAATTGTGACACTGTGTTAATTGATATGGGTCAGATTTTGCAGAATATTTTTATGCGCCTGTGTATTAGGTCATAACATTTAGTACCTGCTCCTTTCACAGGAAGTTTACTGGATTTCCTAAAGGACGGTGAAGGACGGACACTGAAGCTACCTAACCTGGTTGACATGGCTGCACAGGTGGGTTGTGTAACTGCCTCCGCTTTGGGTCCACTGCTTTTGGAATAGCTTTCAATGTCCCCTCTTTTTGAGATCCCCATTGATTTTAACTTTTTGAGCTCTGTTTTTTTATTAGCCCCAATTAGTTATTTTTTTCAGCACCCTTCAGTTTTCTGGACTCCTCTTTTTGAGCTCCCTTTTGATTTAAAATATGTTTGCATCCCCATCTGTTTGAGCTCCCCTATGCTTTCAGGTGGCCGCAGGCATGGCATACATCGAGAGAATGAACTACATCCACAGAGACCTCCGATCTGCCAACATCCTAGTGGGCGACAGCCTCGTGTGCAAGATCGCTGACTTTGGCCTAGCCAGGCTGATCGAGGACAACGAGTACACAGCCCGACAAGGTAAGTGGAGGTTCGCCTGTCAGACAGACTGGAAGGTTAGAGGACATCTTTTCCACCCGGCTACTTCCCAGTTCCACTCTGTAAGACAACTGTGAACTCAATGGAATGTTTTGACAAGTGACTCCAACACTGTGGGTCAGGACTAGGGCTATATCTAATCACGCCTCTTTTTATCGTAATAAGAATCATCGCTGTATCAGCTATCTTTTGCCTTTATTTTCTTTAATCATTTCTGATGTGGTAGTAAACAACTAAATTTCATAGGCAATTTTATATTTCACATAAAAAAATATTCTGTTATACCGAAAGTGTACCAAACCATTAGTCAAAACGAATGTAACAAACCAAGATTTTTGTGTGCCGTTACAAGCCTAGTCAGGACTGCATATTTCATAATATTTCCAATTTTAATAAAACTACTTTTTTAAAAGTTTATAAAATAAGTCATGAACTTTGAAGTGAGAGAATTGTCTTTCACTTTTAATATTTTGTTTGTAGTTTTTATCATCTATGTGACTGTAACACCTGGTTCCAATGCCGATTAGCAAATTCCAAGTTTTGTGTTTTGCCTTCATTGCTTTTTGTTGGCAAGCCTTTCAAAAAGCCTATTGGCTTTTAAAGTTAATCTACAAAGCTTAGCTAACTTTTGCTTTTATTATGTAGCATTGGTGTGCTTTCAGAATCTAGATGGGCAGTTTAGCTAAAAACATTAAACTTAAAGCAGACAAAAGCGTTATGTTTTTAACTTAAGAGCCGTTGTTGACGAGAGTAACAGCTGATGCCCAGTGATAGAGCAAAAGAGAGATGTCCCTCAGAAACGTGATTTATGATTGAATTGCAATTATTTGCTTTGCTTCATCAGGCGTAAATGGGGAGAACTCTTTATTAATGTTCAGAAAGAGCACAATGGCCAGTACAAATAGGGAACTGAAAAAACCAGCTGCGTGGGTAGTTGCCTTTGCCCCTGCAACCAAACTGAGTGGAAACAACAAACTCTGTGTTCTAGCTTTATTAGTACAGGATTTGTGTACTAAACTCTGCCGAATACGGAGTTTCTAAGTGCCACTATTGTCGTCGATCTAGTCCATTTAACAATGTTATACTGACCCCTGCGTGACAAAGTGGACAATAGTCACTATCAGTGAGTTCATTAAAATATTGTGTTAATGTCTAGTGCTCTGAATGTGATTTAAAAAGTTGACAAATCTAAAACTAATCTGTACAAATCTAAAACTAACACTTGGACACATATTTTATTTTATCATAATAATACATTACAGGGAAATTAAAGACTGATTAGTGCTTATAGTTGTGTGGAGCTATATAACATAAAACTCAACAGAAAACGTTATCAACATGCAAAAATGCCAAGTTACACATACAAAGCACTGCCTATAATAAAACTAGCAAAACCGAGGCCTGCCAATAAAACCAGGCCTATTCATATTGATAATGAGGCCAAGTTACAATAAACAATATTGGCTATTTTAGCTCACACAAATTAAACAAGCTCTATTCCAAAGCAATGCTACCCAATGTTTTGTAAATAATTTAATGAAACTTGGCCATGTGTTTTTTCATCTTACCACCCAAAGTGAATGTGGTCATTCAAACTTTATCTGTCACGTGAAAGTGTCAAATGTAAATTATTTATTGTGTAAATAACGTACAATTCAACTGTTAAAAAATTTACAAATGACTATTGTACTACTACGTACACATAGTAGATTTTATCTGTATTTATTTATTCATCCCCCCCTTTCTCCAGTGTAAATGAATGTTTCTTGGTATGAATGTCTGTTTGTAAATGTGAATGTTATATGCTGCTAGAAAAATATCTCCATGGGGATAATAAAGTAGCTTATCTATCTATCTATCTATCTATCTAGTTTTGTACATTTTGTACTTGACAACCAAGTATAAACATAGTGTAATTCCGTCTTCTTCCAAGCAATTTTTGTTAGTTGATACTTTGATGTGAAGATTGAATGACGGTACGTGTGAGGTACGATAGCCAATATTGTTTGTTGTAGCTTGGCCTAATTTTGATACCAATCATTTTAATGGCAGGCCTAGATTTTGCTCATTTTATTATAGTAACTTGGCATTTTTGAAAACGTTTTTTGTTGAAATATCATTTATTTTTGTTCTGTGTTTGTTATGAGTAACTGATAATGACAATGCATATACATTTATGAACCATAAGAAAATTAAATCTAGAGAGAGAGATGCATACATACAAAAGAAACAAAAAGAAACACATATGCCTGGATTCAGTCATTTTCCCTTTACCATGATAAATTACAAATAAATTCAAGTTTTAGTCATGTTTTTAACTGGATTACCGTACTTTACCGTTTTTAATGGGTTATTGTAGCCCACATGATAGACCTACTAATAGTGTGTATTGTCTGTAGATTATCTAGCTAACATAATTTTAAAAACTTGCCTTTTTCAAGGTAGCTACAGCCTATAAAGTTGTTAAAATATAACACAGTGGTCAATGACCTTTGTCACAAAGAAAATCAATAAATCTGCTGTTATGGAATCCATATAGCTATCCCTTTATGACCTTTCCTAAACGTATGTATTGAACACTGATATAATTTGAATATTAATATTGCAGAAGTAAATAAAATTATAAACAAAATTAACATTATAAACACTACACTTGCAGAACAAATATCACACTCACAAAGTTCAGAAGAAGAGCACCCAGGACAATGCCCTCATAACCACACCGTACAGTCCCGCGACAGTTTACATAGAGCACGAAACTTGTTGCGCTCACAAAAACTTGCCTCTTAAAGCCTGAGAATACACTCTTTTTCTGAGAGAGAGAGAGAGAGAGAGAGAGAGAGAGAGAGAGAGAAAAAAAAAAATCACAAAAATCACTCACTGGGTCATCATACTCAGAATTGTTATACACCAGAATGGACCAGGAAATTGTTAATTTTCTTTTTGATGTAGCCTACCTATTTTCATTGAAGATGGTGGAATACTATTTTATTTTTATGTTATTGTACATAATATAGGCTATGGCATATATACTTATATTTTTTTATTTTTTGTGCGCTGATATGTGGTAGATTAAGGTAAAGATTTTTCTTGGAGTCAAAATGACTAGGAATAAACTACAGAAAAATTATAAAATAAACTACAGAAAAATGCAATCCCGGGGCAAAGGTACATACATACTGTAGAGTACAGGGAAAAGTGATGTTTTATTGAGGTACAAGAGTGAATGATTAGGCTACATATTTAGGTGTATGTAACACTGTGATATCAATATTTTTATCTTAATCCATCAGAAGAAGCAAATGTATATTATCTTTATAATGGACAAAACAAATTTAATAAATTTTATGACATGTTTTACATAGGGGTTTTGGACCCATAGATATCTACCCCCTATACTGATGAAAATATAGTCATTCCCACTTGAAAATGATTCAGAAGTGAGTTTTATGAGCCAAAACTGTTGATTTGTAGTTAAATATATCTCTCTCTTTTTATTAAGAGCAGTACACAATTTAGCCATTTGGATAGATTTGGAGACACTAATGGACAACAGGGTACACTTCCTATATTTTGCATCATAGACCTTTAGTAGTTCTGCATATCATCCTCAGATTTTGCACACTTGTTGACATGGAGTTTATGATCCAGGAAATGTATATATTTACCCGTTTCACTTATGTAGCTCAGTATTTTGTTGCAAACTAAAGAGATTTATTTTATTTTTTTGCATTTTTCAAAGTTTCTTAGCATTTGTGGCACTTTATTTTGACTTAAATTATGAAAATAAACAAATCTAAGTTCATACTGTAAATGGTACACCTGTCTTGTTTCGTTTAAGCCATTTACCAAGTTTATGTGATGCTCACACCTGGGGAACACACTGACAAGAACCAAAACGGTTTTTATTTTAATTTAGAGGAATTTCAGCAGCAGCAGTAAAGGAAGCTCATAAGCTAACTCACCTGATCTATTAGTTTTTAAAAGCAAATCTAGCTCACCCGAAAACCAAAAGGTGCACGAGAGCAAAACAAATGTCTTCCGCAGGCTTGCTATGCTCTATTCTCTATCTGTTCCTTACTGTTAAAAGGTGACATTATAAATATAAGGTGAGAGCTTCCTCCCAAAATGAGCAATGTAGGCCTTTTCACACAGTACAAAATAAGTGGCTGCAAATCAAACTGATGCAACAATAACTATTTAAAATATGCGCTTCAGCATGACAGCAAAGCTGGCAACATGCATGAAGCAAGCCAAAGAAAAAGATTAATCAACCTTCCAACGAGAGAAATGCCACAAGTATATATGCTCCCCTGGTAATCAGGCACAGGTGTCTTCAATTGCCAATCACAACCCAGGTGAGCCGAATGAAACAAGTTACAGACAATTAAAGGGCCACACTCACTAAGCAGCATAGGAACGTACCACTGATAAACAATCAAACAACCAGAAAACAACGTTACATAGACAGTCGCATGGGCAAAAATGCCGAACGGGTAACCTACCATTGGTTTTACGCAGAGATGTCCCTTTTCAGATTCAGTGCTTTTTTTATTGTCTTGGACAATCTGTTTGAGAAATACACACCCTTTATAATGGTTGTACACCTTCTGAAACCCACACGCGTGAAAAATATACCCTGCCATGATAGCATCTCCTGTTTACCTGATGTTCCAAACAGGTGTTTTTGACTTCCCAGTCATATTTTTGCCCCCTTCCCAACTTTTTTGGAACGTGTTGCAGGCATCAAATTCGGAATTGGCGTATATTTACAAAAATCTATAAAGTTGATAAAGGTAAAACATTAAATATATTTTCTTATATAAGTTGAGAATTTACAAATCACTGCTTTCTGCCTTTATGTGCGTTTTACAAACTGTCCCAACTTGTTTTTTTGGAATTGGGGTTTGTCGAACACCTTCTAAATAGGTGATAATTGACCAAATTTGGCATCTGCATGAAAGGGTTAAATATTAAAGGTCATTGTAGCCACAATCCAGGACAGCTACAACACTGGTCATGGTGCCATGGGAAATTCCAGCCATAGTTTCCCTTCTTTCCAACACACTGTGGCTGACTGCCGCTTTAATTGTTTGGGTGAACCTTTAGTACTGGGAGTCCCCTTTCTTAACCCTGACTTTTTCCTCTGGTGACGCTTTTAGGTGCAAAGTTCCCCATTAAGTGGACCGCGCCTGAAGCTGCGTTGTACGGAAAGTTCACCATCAAATCGGATGTGTGGTCGTTCGGGATCCTGCTGACAGAGTTGGTGACCAAGGGGAGGGTACCCTATCCAGGTGAGAGACATTGTTAGAGGTAGTTTTGCAGTGATTAACTGGTTATCATCATTAGCTTGTTGATAATGTTGTCTATGATCAATGTCAATGAGGTGCAATTGCTGGTTTATGTTCTATACCAGGGTTGTCAAACTAAATACCCAGGGGGCCGCAGTGTCTACATTGTTTTTGTGGTTTCCTTTCAATCTGCTGCCAATTAAGGCCTTGAGAACAAGGTGTCTGTTTGTTCGCATTTGTTTATTTGTTTGTTTGTTTGTGTGTGTGTGTGTGTGTGTGTGTGTGTGTGTGTGTGTGTGTGTGTGTGTGTGCTTCTGTCTGTTCTTTCCCCATGTCTCAGGGATGAATAACCGGGAGGTTTTGGAGCAGGTGGAGCGGGGATACAGGATGCCCTGCCCTCAGGACTGCCCCAGCTCTCTGCACGAGCTCATGGTACAGTGCTGGAAGAAGGACCCTGAGGAACGGCCCACCTTTGAGTATCTGCAGGCCTTCCTGGAGGACTACTTCACCGCCACAGAGCCACAGTACCAACCTGGGGACAACCTCTAAACCCAATGCAGATCGGCCTATGTAGGGCTGTTACCATAACAGTGTAAAGACTGCGCTCCAGTACAAACTTCCGTATGCAGGGCTGTTACCACAGGAAAAGAAAACGTACTGCCCCCCCATTTCCCTCAAATACAAACTGCCCTACATAGGGCTGTCACCATGGCAGAAAAAAGACTGCCCTCCCAATACAAACTGCTCTACGCAGGGTTGTCACTGTGGCAACACAGACTGCCAGCTGGATGTGTCCAGAACTTTCTGAAGTATTTCCACGTGCTCAAGGCTTATACTAAAGTCAGAAGGCATTTTAGGGTTACTGGTCTTTTTGGGTTGGGGTGGTGGGGAAAGAGTGTATTCAAATCAAATAAATAACGATATGATATTGTTATGCCTGTATTTATTGTAAATATGAATTGCTTGTTTACTTCTCCCCTGTATTATTTGTTTCCTTATGATGTTTTTCCGATTTATGTAATGTGAGGACTTGTTTTCCGAGGACAATAACGGTGACAATGATAATAATGATAACAGCGGTAATCCCCAAAATAAATGGATTAAACTGGAATAACCCCTCAAGGTTTATAATGTTGATTTTACTTTAGTTAATTGAACTCTATGGCTTTCACTTGTGTGTGTGTGTGTGTTGTGTGCACACGTGTATGTATTCACTGGAACATTGAAAGAAACCTATCCTAGCCTTTCATTGAAAGAAACGGTATCCCTCAGTTTGTGCATGGAGGTTATGTTTTGTGATTAAAAAGTGTGTGTGTGTTTTTGAATGAATGACTGGCATAACCATAAGCAAGTGAATGTTATTAGAAAGAGATGTACAGTGCTAACCTGGATTGATTTCACCTGATTAGTGAAGCCCAGTAAAATTCAACAAAAAACGGGAACCAGAGGGAGCCCTGTTTATAAAGGGAAAAACAACCCTGCCCATATTGCCATCAGTACCCCTTTTCACACTTGAAGACTTACCCCAAAACATCACAGAACTAATATTTACGAGTCGTGGGACAGAGCTGGATTCAGAAAAGTTCATCTGGCAGTTTGCAGGCTCTAGACCGAACTGATAAGTTCTGTTTTGACATTAGGACAAAGCCACAGATCAAGCACGCAAAACTCAACTTGTTTCGAAAAGGCGTACATCCAGTGATATTTTTTTCTTCTTACTGAAAAAAGAAAGTAAACTGACCAGGAAGCCTACACCAAATAAGTGAAACTTACCGTCACACGTCCACGTCGTATAGTTATAACAATATGTTTCTCCAGCTTCTGTAGGTTTAGGCAACATGCATTCTAAAATGTAGCAGGGCATTAGCCATGTAATTTTAGTTTGCTCACTGGCTAATAAGCCAAAATTAACTAGATTGTGCAAAATGTCCATCCCATCATTGTCTCTCTGAGTATTTATTGCTTTTTATTTTATACATTTTTTTCAGACAACAATTACTGGCACCTTCGCGTGTGAATGCTGTGAACATGACATAGCCGTTGATTGTGCGTGCAAGAAGCAGCTAGCTTAGCTAGAAAAGTTAATATGACACTGTTACGTATTCCATGCTACGTGGGGGCCCATAAGCAGTAAGCAGTCAAAAGCAGTTTCTTCATGATTCTGGAGGTCATGAGACCACAGATCATCAGGATTGACACATCATCATTCCCCATCTTTGAAACTGGTTTCGCTCCGCCAGTTCCACAGTCCTGTTGGCAAGGAAAAAAACTTTTATTTTTTTTATTTTTTTTGAAAAAGCAAAATAGTTATGCCAAGCATTCCGAAACATGGTCGTGGGGGCCAATGTACGCTGCTTTTTGTTTCACGCACAGACGCTTCCAGGATTTTGACTGCGTCAGAGTGCAGGTTTTACTTATATGCCTTTTCATTTTAAAGCTTTATTCCTCAGGTTTTTAGTACAGACATATCGAATTTTAAAATAATTAGGACTATTATTATGTTCCAACCTGCCGATCAGTTTTAATCAGCCAGTCACATATACAGGTGCAGCTCAAAAAATTTGAATATCGTGAATAAGTTCAATATTTTTTGTCACTCATGTCAGAAAGTGAAACTCATATATTATATAGATTCATTACACAGAGTGAAATATTTCAAGCCTTTATTTCTTGTAATTTTGATGATTATGGCTTACAGCTAATGAAAACCCAAATTCAGTGTCTCAGAAAATTTGAATATTACATAAGATCAATAAAAAATGATATTTTAAACAGAAATGTCAGCCTTCTGAAAAGTATGTTAATTTCTATGCACTCAATACTTGGTTGGGGCTCCTTTTGCCTGAATTACTGCATCAATGTGGCGTGGCATGGAGGCGATCAGCCTGTGGCATTGCTGAGGTGTAATGGAAGCCCAGGTTGCTTTGATAGCGGCCTTCAGGTCGTCTGCATTGTTGGGTCTGGTGTCTCTCATCTTCCTCTTGACAATACCCCATAGATTCTCTATGGGGTTCAGGTCAGGCGAGTTTGCTAGCCAATCAAGCACAGTAATACCATGGTCATTGAACCAGCTTTTGATACTTTTGGCAGTGTGGGCAGGTGCCAAGTCCTGCTGGAAAATGAAATCAGCATCTCCATAAAGCTTGTCAGCAGAAGGAAGCATGAAATGCTCTAAAATTCCCTGGTAGATGGCTGCGTTGACTGTGGACTTCAGAAAAGACAGTGGACATGGCACCCCAAATCATCACTGACTGGAAACTTCACACTGGACTTCAAGCAACGTGGATTCTGTGCCTCTCCACTCTTCCTCCAGACTCCAAATGATTTCCAAATGAAATGCAAAATTTACTTTAATCTGAAAAGAGGACTTTGGACCACTGAGCAACAGTCCAGTTCTTTTTGTCCTTAGCCCAGGTAAGACGCTTCTGATGTTGTCTCTGGTTCAGGAGTGGCTTGACACGAGGAATGCGACATTTGTAGCCTATGTCCTGGATTCGTCTGTGCGTGGTGGCTCTTGATGCACTGACTCCAGCCTCAGTCCACTCCTTGTGAAGCTCCCCCAAATTCTTGAATGGATTTTGCTTGACAATCCTCTCAAGGCTGCGGTTATCCCTGTTGCTTGTGCACCTTTTCCTACCACACTTTTTCCTTCCACTCAACTTTCTATGAATATGCTTGGATACAGCACTCTGTGAACAACCAGCTTCTTTAGCAATTACCTTTTGTGGCTTACCCTCCTTGTGGAGGGTGTCAATGACTGTCTTCTGGACATCTGTCAAGTCAGCAGTCTTCCCCATGATTGTGTAGCCTACTGAACCAGACTGAGAGACCATTTAACTCACTCAGTGCCAGAGGCGCTTTAAAGCGCCCCAACTACGAATGTTCCAGAGTGCCAGGGGCGCCTTAAGGCGCCCTGAACTCGTATTTTACATACTCTTTTTTTTAGCCAATAAGTTAAATACAACAAATACATGTTGTTACTGGGCAAATATTAGTCAGCAGTAATAGATGGACGATCTTATTGGTTAAAACAATTACTACGTAAAATTGGCGGTCTTTGTGTGCAGTTAGAAATACGAGCTGGCAACTTGAAAAAAAAGTAGCGAGAGGCGATATCGGAATGGCGAACGGTGACGAGAGCGTATTTGTGTTTAACTAGAATAGCGATAGTGGAGAGGAAGATGAGGAGCAGTGCTCGACATTAACGCTTGTCCGATTGTCAAAAAAGTGGCCGGACAAGCATAATACAGCTTAACTTGCCCGGACGGACAAATTTAAAAAAAAACGAATAACGTTAAGTTAGTTTACGAGGTGAAACGAACAAGCTGCCGCGATTCGCCCGATATTGCAGACACATAAGTGAACTTAAAAAGTTAACAAACGTATGTGTGAAGTCTAAGTTAGCTAGCTAACGTTAATTGTCCTGGATGACATTCTGGCAGTTGACAAAAGTTGTGTAGGTTAATGCTAACGTTAGGTTGCCAATCATTATCAATCCGACATTGTCACATCATTGCGTCAAGTCTCTCAACGAGAGAGCACACGTTATATTAGTTAACGTTAACAAAATCATGAGGTTGGGAAATTGGATTCAGAGTCAGGAGTTATTTCACAAATAGGGGAGCATCTTTAGTTGTGCATTGACTAAAGACAAAAAGAAAACCTTAAGTGAAATATTTGGCATATTCTTTGCTAAATGCTTCTTTATTGGAAAGATATGGCTGTTAAGATCCAAAGTTGACCAAAAATGCAAGTAATAATAATGAAAAACAACAATAACTTTATTTTGTATAGCTCTTTTTGAAACACTGGGTTATAAAGTGCTTTAGGTTACAAAATAAAAACAAAAAACAACATGATAGAAATGAAATACAAGATAAATTTAGGCCTAATGAAATAAATAAACATTATACAATGTAGTAAAATACAATTAACGGTAATAAAAGGCTCAATATATAAAAATGGCATCCATTTATTTCCCTTTTCTAAATTGAAAATAAATGTTTAAACTGATATTTTATCTCAGGTTTTAATTTTTCAAGTCACAGTTTACCATCAACAGTCTTTGTTGTGAATCAGCTGGCCAGTAATATTATTTGAAGTCATTTCTAGTGTTTGTCCTCTTGCAGGTGTAAGTCTTACAAAAATATTTATACTCATATCTGAAGTTAGAACCCATAAGACGTGTTTAAAAATGTTTTATTGTAAGTTTGCAGAGTCAAAAACTGAATTTGAGCATTTAGAATGTTGTGCGGCCATATTGGCTTGGCACTCAAGGGGCACAGTGTTCCAGAATTCCGTGGCACTGAGTGAGTTTTAAAGGCTCAGGAAACCTTTGCAGGTGTTTTGAGTTAATTAGCTGATTAGTGTGAGACACCATGAGTTTCCAATATTGAACTTTTTCACAATATTCTAATTTTCTGAGACACTGAATTTGGGTTTTCATTAGCTGTAAGCCATAATCATCAAAATTACAAGAAATAAAGGCTTGAAATATTTCACTCTATGTGTAATGAATATATAATATATGAGTTTCACTTTCTGAAATGAGTGACAAAAAATATTGAACTTTTTCACGATATTCTAATTTTTTTTAGCTGCACCTGTACATAATATAGGCCCTCAACGGCAACAGAAGAGCTCATGAGATGTTGGAACAGGTCAGCTGGAACAGAAATCAGAATCCATGTGAGAAACACTGGAAGCCTTCTGCTAAGGTAGACCTGAGCCCCGTTGAGCAGCTGGGGCTCCCATGGGAGCTGGCAAAAGCAAGCCGAATAATACTCATGGTAGAAAGCCTATTAATACCATATATATTCTGTTTCCCTTCACACAACCCATGTCCGGGCCTGTAACTGTAGCAGGACAAGCCCTGTCAGTTTTGTTGTGTTCATCATAATTTACTTTCCCATGGTCTTGCTTTTTTGGAGACGTGCCAGATGACTACTTGATACAGGAGAATTAGACTTGGATTCATTCAACATATTTTTTTCAGACTTTCTTTTCCTTTTTTAAATAAACAGTTTTGATTCCCCACAGCACTACCCCTGATTCCAATGCAAACAAATGTCCTTAATTACGGTAACTGCTGAACTAGAAAAAAAGCAATGCTTTTACTTAAAGTCATGTTCATGAATGACATGTTCTTGATGGAATACTGACGGATGATGGAGTACTGTTGCGGTTCATTTTTGGTTGTTTCCTGCAGGTAGGTGTGATTTCAGGGCAGGCAAAATTAAACATTTCTTTTGATGCTTAATGTGTATGCATGCATTTATATGTCTCTTATATACACTGCTCAAAGAAATTAAGGAAACAATTAATCAACACAGTATAACACCAAGTCAATTAAACTTCTAGAATATCGATCTGTCCAGTTAGGAAGTGTAAATGATTGTGAATCAATTTCACCTGCTTTGGTGCAAATGGAAATGGACAGGAGAGGCAACAGCAAGACAACCCCCAAAAAGTAAATGGTTTTGCAGGTGGTGGCCACAGACCATTTCTCTCTCTTTATCTTTCCTGACTGATTTTTTTCTAGTTTTGCATTTTGCTAGTGCCCTTGTCACTACTGGTAGCATGAGGCGGTACCTGCAGCCCATTCAGGTGGCACAGGTAGTCCAGCTCCTCCAGGATGGCATATCCATACGTGCCGTCGCAAGAAAGTTTGCTGTGTCTCCCTGCACAGTCTGGAGGAGATGCCAGCAGACGGGCCATTACACAAGGAGAGCTGGACAGGTCCCTACAAGGGCAACAACCCAGCGGCAGGACCGGTATCTGCTCCTTTGTGCGAGGAGGAACAGGAGGAGCACTGCCAGAGCCATACAAAATGACCTCTAGCGGGCTACTCGTGTGCATGTTTCTGACCAAACTGTCAGAAACAGACTCCATGAGGGTGGCATGAGGGCCCGACGTCCTGTAGTGAGACCTGTGCTCACAGCCCAGCACCATGCAGCTCGATTGGCATTTGCCAGAGAACACCAGAACTGACAGGTTCGCCATTGGTGCCCCGTTCTCTTCACAGATGAGAGCAGGTTCACACTGAGCACATGTGACAGACGTTTAAGAGTCTGGAGACGCCGTGGCGAATGTTATGCTGCCTGCAACATCATCCAGCATGACCAGTTTGGTTTCATTGACTTGGTGTTATACTGTGATGATTAAGTGTTCCCTTATTTTTTTTGAGCAGTGTATATGTACATACAGTGCCCTCCACTATTATTGGCACCCCTGGTAAAAATGAGTAAAAAGGGTGATAAAAAATTAACTGTTTGGTGAATTAGCTTAATGTCACACTGAAAAAATTAGAAGAATCCAACCTTTAATTTAAGTAAATTTATTATGAAAAAAAAAGTGATCCATCCATATCTACTGCATATCTGGCCGCAGAGTGATGGTCTGAGGCTCTTTTGATACCTCAGACCCTTGGTGACTTAGAGCCATTTAGCCAACCATGTGTTTCATACTGTTCCAGCATAATTTACAGCTAAATCTAGTCCCACCCCCCAATTCTCATAGAAATCCATTCAAATGCAGAGACGTTATAGTATTGCTTGTAAGGGTACCAGAAAATAAGATATCAAGAGTATTTGGATGTTGTTGGGTCACAGACATCAGGAAGTCATGGCATGCAAAAGATATCTGACCAAATATAAAAAAATGATTACTTTATTCTACATATAAATGCAGGGGTGCCAATAATTGTTTTTTTCTCATAATAAATTTACTTCAATTAAAGGTTCGATTTTTCAAATTTTTTCAGTGTGACATTAAGCCAATTCACCAAACTTAATTTTTTACAACCCTTTTTACTCATCTTTACCAGGGGTGCCAATAATAGTGGAGGACACTGTATATACACATGTTAATGGTCATTCTTACATTGTCTTGCAGGTGCAATCGTTCGCCTATTTTCCAACTATAAAAGTCCTATGGTTTTGCAACTTTTTGTTTACCTGTGTAATAAAGCTGTTCCCTGTTGTACAGTCATAGTCATAGCATCCAGGTTCATTTTGTTGCGTTTCAATGCTATTTTACAAATAATGTATGTTAAATTTAGTATGAACAAATGTAAGAGTTTAAATGACACATACAAGTATCTTTCTTACTATGAATGAAGGTTCATGCGTAAAAGTAAATTTTCCATAATTCAAACTGGAATGATGGAAAATTACATTTTCCAGACATAATAAGGTTTACTGCAATGACACACTGGTTACTGGAAAAATATGCGGAATGCATTTAATAGATCTATTTTCCCGTTTAGCAAATACAGCTATTCCCAATGTGTCTCATGTTCCTAGTCGTCTTCATTTAAGGCTATAAAAGATGGGGAAAATGTCAGGGCTGTGAACCCGCCCACAGGATTCAACCTCAATTTTCTGTGTGGAAATAGGGTTTGTTTATGTTCCTTTTTTTTGGGGTAGAACTGCATGTCCACAGCAGAACTGTCTTTATTCTTTTATTTTTCATTTGAGCATGGAACGTTCTGAGTCATTCAGTGCCAAATAAATGCTTTACACCATTTTCCAATTTGCTATTCCATGTCCACAAAATGCTCACACGCTATTACATTTCAGCATGCATGAAATGTGCCTTCCACTTATACAGCAAGGGAACATACAGAACCCTTTAAACAACTGCCTTTCTACATCTGTGCTAATTCTGGGCGAGCTAGTGCATGCTAGTGATTTTTGGTTTGCTTAATGTGATACATTGGTGTCAGATTAGGAATGGTGAGTTGTTCCCATGAGCCAATACAGGTGTGTCTGCTGTTCATGGCAGCAGCTTGCTGTCTTGCAGAGAAGGTTGTACAGGAGGTAGGAAATGGAAATGGAAAAACCATCTCCACATTGCCTCCAAAAAGTAAGCTTTCTTGATATGCTTTATAAATCGCATATAGTTGGTGAGAGTGAGGCATTAAAGGATGAGGGGTCACATTAGCGAAATCACTGCATTGCTACATCCATATACATCCGTATATCCATATACGTTTGTGCATGAAACGCAGATTTCTAGAGCTAATAATTTCTAATGGCATGTCAAGATTTGCTTGGCAGGTACGAAAATGCGGTTGATTGTGACAATGTTTGGATTTGGATTTCAGATCATTCCCTGCCACTTTTAGGTAATTTAGCCATGGTACCCATTTCTGTTTTGGGCTCAATTTTCCATTTATGAATTCATTAAAATATTTCTGATTTTGGCTGTTTGGCCCAATGCTTTTGTTTAGGAAATAGCGTGCACATGAGAATAGGTGCCCCTCTTGTTTTATGTCCCTTTTAGTCACATTAAGCTCAATGGTTACCACTCATTTTCAATTATATAATACACATCGTGTCTGATTTGATGGATTACCTTAATTATTTTTGTTTCCATTGTTTGGTTTGACGAGAGTATTTCCTCATATCCCCAAAATGTCTGATTAAATTATTTTTTTCTACTTTGGTTTGAGGGCTTAATGTTAAACTCTCGTTTTTCTTCATTTAAGTTTCGGATTTTGTTGATTCTTCACAAATACTATTTGACCTCAGTGAAGTAGTCTTGACTTAAAATTAATTTCAGATAATTTTATACCACATAGGCTATCAATTTCATTTTATACCATGCTATTTTGGGGGCTAATTTTCCACTCTGTGATTAAAAGTAGCCTATATACATATTTCTGTTTTTCGCTTTTCTTGTGGAAGTAGTGTGCATGTGTAAATAAAATAAAATTTTATTTACACATGCTATAGACCTATTTTTTATTTTCATAAGCTATATTGACAAATTGTAGGCTATACTTATTATTAATCAGAAAGTATTTCCACAAAAGGAAGAAAAAGTGAAAGTGATACTCAACTAACAGACTCAGTCAGACTAATTACACATTATCAGAATTAAAATAAGAACGATTTTATTTGCTTTTTCCATGACTCCACTTCTGGAAGATTTTTGGTTCATTCTAGTTTTTAGTGAGCACCCTAAAAAAATTGTATAAAAATGGCGTATTCCTGCTTTTAAATAATGAAGTAATTTAGTGTGGTGAGAATTATTTCATTAGTTTATTATGTCGACCGCAACTCTAGCGCAGTGCCCGTAGCCTATCGTTGGTGTAACGATCTTGATGTCATTCACCAAGTAGGAATATACTCTACGGAGGAAATCACTATACAATGGAGGAAGTCCTTCAGTGCCTACGGCTTCTGTGATTGGTAGATTCGGGTTGGCTCACCTCTCTGTATTTGCATATACCGAACAAGTGACTTCCCTGCTTTGCATGTACCTTTTTCCCAAGGAAAAATGCAGCATTATTTCCTCGTTTGCAATTCCGGGCAAGTTTCCTTGTAGACGGAGTGCCAGTCTCGGTAACCGCAAAAAGGTATCTATGAAAAGTAGGCTAATTATGTCTATCCTACATACTAGCTACTGTTTTTAAGTAGAGCTCGAATTTAAATAGCTTTTGCCCCATGACAATACAAAATATTTAGCACTTGAAAGAGGCACTGGAAAACGGTGAGTCTTTATGTTTCGCTAACCTCTCGCAGGGCAAGAAAACCACATTCGACCGACGGAAGTGTTACAGAGAATGGGACTAGCTACCTACTGTTAAGGCTTTTTGTTTCATGGCTGGTGCTATTTCTATTTTACTTGTGAAATTATGTATTAATTTCAAATACAAATACAAATATAAATCGGTCTCAGATATTAGCCTGGTATACAATACAAGCAGCCTACAATTAAAAGGAGAAATGAAAGTGAGACTGTTAACGAAGTTAAAGTGTGGGAAATGATTAATATGTAAAATTTGTGTTTGTAGTAGGGTGACAAAAGTGTTCCGTCCTCCATAAATAAAGTTATTATCGACCAGTTTGGATTTTTCCACACTAACTTCACGTGATGTGACTCCGAGTAGGCTACGTGGAGACAAATGACTCGTTCCGATCCTAATATTTACCCTTCAGTAGGCTACTGTTTTCGATACTGTCATTAGGCTACATTTAAATTTTTTATTAAATTTTTTCATAAAATCTCACGTTTCTGTTATAGCCTCCATCTATCGGCCTATATACTGTGCAACTCAGATCAATGTTTTGTTCTCAAACAGTTTAAAATGGATTATTTTGTAGTCGCTCATGTTTTCTATGCCCTAGAATAAGAAACCTGGGTAGCCGGCAGCGAGGATAATGAAGCGCTTCACAGGTAGGATTCCTTCGAGTAAGTTCTATTGCTAAAAGCCATGCTAGGCCAAAAGTCCTAGATATTTTTACAGTCACTTTTTCCACTGGTGTCTGAAAAAATATATGAAAATATAAGAAATTCTAGTGTCAGGGTTCCCATGCACAATTCAAATAAGACCCACAGACCCTGTAAAGTGCAGTAAAAAAAAGCAGGGTTGTTAGGCTGCCTAAACAGTTTAATCTGCACTTTGAGCACAATGCTGCTTTCAGCTGGCAATAAACTTGGAAAACACAAATCTGTTTTTTCTTCAGTAGTATTGTATTTCTCATGATCTGTCACCAAATACATGCTTTTTCCCCCCTTCCATTTATTTTAAGGCTTCCGTTCTATTCCGGTAGAGGTGGATGAGTCAATGAATGTGTTGGACCTTGTCTCAAAGTTGAAGCAGGAGGAGGGCTTGGCTTGGGGCCTGGACGAGCCTGCCGGGGTTTACGATAGTTGGCCCGATCCCGGAGGTAGAACAGAAAACCAACGGATGGATTACCCACAGTCTGCCTATGAAAGGCAGACGTATGATGGAAGAGCTCATGCAGAAGAGGCACAGTGGATGAGCCCAAACAGAAACTGTTATCCGGTCACCACGGCACCCAGCTTGCAGTATCTGAAGTGGACTGTGGGAAGGTTGCCTCCCGACGCGTCACAGCCGTCCTGCAGCCCCCGAGAAGCCAGGCTCCACCCCGGCGACCTCCGGCTCATGCCTGGCAAAGCAGCGGGTCCTGAGGATGACACCAAAAGCTATGCACCTGGGGAGACGGACGGCCAACCCAGGCAGGGCAGGTTGGACAGCCTCCCCAGTAAGGACACTGGGTATGAGTCTCAGGATGCAATGGAAGCTCCTCTGCCTCTGAGATCTGACATCGGCTGCAGGATGGGGCCCCGGGACCCCTACAGCGACAGATCAGGCTGTGGCCCTCGCGTGGCAGGTCCCAGTGAGTGAAAATTATTATTTAACTGTTTATATTGGCAGAAGTTGATTTGGCAGAAGTGCCTATCAGCAGAGATTCAAGGGTACACATTAAAACCATTAGCTGATGCATTTGTACCTACTTCTATCAGATTACTGAATAAGGTTACAGCTTGAGTCGTGCAATATATGTTCACTTACGGGTTTTTTTTTACTGTGCAATATAGTATATATGCTGTGTTGTGTCTCTGGGTTGTATACCATAGTACATATTGTTGTTTTGATTGCTTTGCACCATTACACCACCTTTTACTGTCGATCTTCGTCGGACGTTCGGAAGTTGTGCAGTGTCCCGGTTAGTACCTGGAGGGAGGGGACGTCTGGGGGGTACACAGGTGCTGTGTTATATTATATTGTTATTGTGGGGTACTGGGTATATATAATAAGTTATTTGTTGTGATTTTGTTGTGGTGTTGTAATATATAGTTGGTTTATGACTCTGCATATATTATATTATATATTTATTTTTTTTTGGTTTTTTTTTGGTTATGTTTGAATTTTTTTTGTTTTTTGTTTTTATTTGCTATACTTTATGCTACTTTGTGTATGATGGTTTGCATGCGTGTTGTGCAACATTGCAATTTCTGTTGTTGCATCTGTCTTCTCTGTTCTCTCATCTTCATTAGTGTATTTAATGTATTTGTATTTGTACAGCTTGTCCCAGCTCACTCCAGCAGAAGACAAATTTCAATAAAGGGGACAAATATATATATATCTATCATATGCTGGCCCATATAGTGCTGCAGCTGTGATTCTCTCTCTCTTTCTCTGGCCACCTACAAGTACAGAAACAGGGGAGATGTGATTTTGTGACATGATGCAAGTTAACCAACTTATCCAAACTGTAGGCTCCCACATTCATATCAACATGTTCATCTAAAACTGCTACCTTAGGCTACTATAGTGAAACTATGTGTGCCGTTCCCTGGCAGGTGATGTGTTTGGTACCACATTATGTTTAGTAGCAAAACTAGTGTCGTTGATTTGATTTGTCAAGTTATTATAAATGTGATAACACCAGAAATATGATTGCAATGATACTGTGCAGTAAATATGTGAGTATAACCAGATGGAACTGTTAAAGAGTAAAATTTTAATTGAGTATACACTAGTGTCGTCTGTTATACAACTTTTTAGAATCCAGTTTACATACAGAACAAACTCCAATATGTGGGAGACCCGTGCAGCGTGGCGGTGAAGGTGTTGGTTGTTAGGCTTTTACTTGTTTAGCGGTCTCAGTCACCATGTAATCTTTATATGATAAAGAATTATACACATTTGTATTTCATTCTGCAGAACCTTCTTCTTTATAAATGCAATGCTCATATTAAATCTGTGCTACAAAATATACACTTATTAAGTGTTAAGTTTAAATTAGCCTAACTGGTAAATTTACATTTTCATTGTTCAGGTTACTGTGGAATTGAAATGACTATGGAATTGCCCTTGTATGAAAGGTCAAAGACAAAGAAGGCTAAGTACAAGTGTGCTTTTGTCACAAACATATGAGTCATTTGCGGTTTGATTTAACCCTTTCCTGTCTGACAGAATAAGAGCTTGTGTTTTTTCACCCTATAGAGCATTAAGTTGAATTATTTTTATTGTCTCCCCAATCCCAGAGATGAGAAAATATGGTTTAATATCCATGAATGATTAATGAGTCTGAATGGACTTGCATTAATTTATTTTAGATTAGCTTGACCCTGTTGTTCTCATACACAGACATTCGTCCCTTGGACTGTGGGTGCCTTCACCCTCAACACTGCCTTGATCTTCCGAGAGGTGTCGTGGATTCGAGAATGTTTTTACATCATCAGCCTTTTGGCCACAACCCCCAGCCGTATAATCGCTCTGTGCAACAGGCGGAAGTCAGACATTGGGCAGGGCCTGAAAGCAGGTAAACAAACGTCTTTTCTGGGAATTATTTTTGGGGTTTCCCTATCATTTCTACTTAAATTTTTTTTGTTATTGTGCTTTATGTAAATGGCTGATTGTATAAAGTTTCACAAAAGACAGTATAATAAACAAATATTTAGATTATCTTCAAATAAATAAACAAAGCAGGCTGTTTCTGCTCATCGTATTGAATAGACTTTAAAAAGGATAGTATGGGTAAAAAGGGTAACAATGGGGACGTAACACGCTCTGGTAAATTATCTCATAGAAAAATGAGGCAGTCCAAATCAGAGAAATGCTACACTCATGATAGAACTAAGAACTGGTAGAAGGATTCACAATACAACCTGACAATTTGTCAGGGAGACTAATGTAAACATGATTGTTGTACACGCCTTGAAAAATAGTCGCACGTAATTTGTTGCACATGCATTTTGTTCCTTCTGGAAAAATCTTTCCAGAAAGGCTGACCTAACACAGATCACATTTTCACAGGTAACATTACCCTGGTAAAGTATATGTCAAGTGGCTGGTCCTTTTAGTTTATCTCAGACAAAGAACACAGAGTATCAGGATCCGGTTCTTTACCTGAATGCTTCACAGGAAAAGTGGGTTGCACTGGCCAGGTGCAGTGTCCTCCAAAATGATTCACACCCTTGATAAAGATTAGCAAAGAATACAATAGCATAAACCTTTAACCACCTTTAACTGACATTTAATATCAGCAAAAACCAAGTGTTGTGATGTATTTGACCCATCTTGTGGATTTTCTGTACAGAGACCTTATATGCACATCTAATTCACACCTACACTAAAAAGCAGAAAGTATATTTTACTTAATGCAGCTTGACCAAAGTTTACAATGTCATTCTCTACCCTGAAAAGCAGAATTAAATTTTGGTTGATTAAATTAATTTTTCAGATTAACTTTGAGGTGCGCTCTAAACGTGCCATTACTGCAGGGTCTGCGGAAGCTTCCTCGGCCCACATGCCCCCAAGGCTGAGTGCAGCATTAATGTCCCACGCTATGACACCCCGCCGCGGGAGGTGATGTCAGAGATCAGTGTGCTCCCATCTCCTTCAAGGGGTTCCACTGCACAGGGAACCAGGAAGACCATTAGCCTGCCGGATGAGTGCCGTGAGTCCTACGTCAAAAAACAGCACCAGTGGAAATCGCCAAACATATACAAGTCAGGGAAAACCAGTCGTAAATAAGAATTAGCATTACGTTATATTCATTCATTTTACTAGAGACTTCTAAGGGTATTGTGGCAGACAGAACCAAATGACAAATGTACAGAAAGGACAGGCCTAGCCCACCAGTAACACCCCTCGTCTTTCATGAGCCAGTATGTAGGTGAACATAGGATTTGTATGGGTCCTTTGACTAGCTCAGTGAGAAGAGCCATGAAAACCATATGTAACATTTTACATCACATTCAATAGATGCTTCTCTCCAAAATGATGGAAATATGTAAATTACAACCAGAGCATACCAGGAGATGGCAACGTTGTAGAAATGTAGTTAAAAGCTAATCAGACTGCCACTACACAAGTGAAGGAAATTGGACACTACACAGGCAGACATATTTGACACGCAAGTAATAATACATTTTGCACTAAAAGATCTTATATAAAATTGACAAGTAAATAAGTGCTTTGATTGTAGTTGTAGAGGTGCAGCGGTGGGTTTTTGATGAATGCCTCAAGACAGACAATGGCTAACAGCCCAGTCTGGTGTAGGCAATTCTTTCCACCACTCACTGAGGGGGTCATAGTAGAGACCGAATGGTAGGACATGAAAGACAGTGAACCACTAAGCAACTGGAGATGAAAGAATGGAGTGACCTAACTGGGGTGTAGTTTCTGTTATGGGCACCAAGGAAGAGGTCATAAGTTGCAGAGTGGTAGTGTGGAACGGTGGTTAAAGAAATTGGCCAAAAGCAAAACATTGTACGTTTTCATCCAGGGTGGGACACTACCGTTTCACTCTTGAGAAATGTACTTTACCTGAATTGTATCTGTAACTACACTTTTAGCGTAATTTAAGCAGTTTAACCTTTGTAAATACCTTCAAATGCAATAAGGAAATAATCAGAAATGAAAAATAATCTTTTACTTCACTGGATAGTGACCTAAATTTTGGAGTTCATAAAAAAGACATATTTGGCTAAATAAACAGGTGAACAAATGATTTCCATTTTACAACAAGAGAAGTAAAATCAAGCTAGTTTGGGATGAATTTGACAGAAAGGTCAAGGAGAAGCAACCCACAAGTGCAGCACATTTGTGGAAAATTCTCCAGGAGTGTTGATGTGAGAACTTTCAGAACCATATAATTGCACTTGAATAACAAAAATGGTACAAATATGCTCAGCACTTATTACTGGAAAAGGTGGCTATTTTGATTAATCTAAGATTTAGATAAATGTTTTTGTAAAAATAAAAGGTGTTTATTTATTTTTTTTACATCCGATTGCTTGAAAATTGTGAGTGTACGAAAACTTTTGACCGGTAGCGTACCGTATGTAAAAGTGTACATAATGTAAATGTATGTTTTTTTTAACATATTTTTGTAACCTCTGCTGTTTGGAATACTGTTGGCATTGTTGTGAAACAAGGTAGAAATGCAGGGCTGTATCATGATGTTCTTGTGCATTTTTTCTCCTGCTACTATTATGATGTAGTACTTTTTTGTCCTGATTGGGGTTTTGTGTTTTTATTTTGGGATTAATTTGAACTTTTCTAAAACTTTTAGGTAATGTTTTTGTCACCTACTCAGTGGACACTGCATCTGAAATAGTTCCTTTTGTGGAATTTCTGACCAAGCAAGGCTTTCGTCCTGCTGTAAGTTAAAGTCGTTACATTGGTTCACAAATAACCGCACTTATTTAATACATTGTGGGTAAAAGAAAATATGAAAAGGTGTTTTTGATTTACCTTTTTCCAGATTGATATATTTGATAACCCGATAAGACGCATGGACATCACAAAGTGGATGGACAGCTATTTAAAAGATGTATGTATATGGAATAAATCTCATATCCTTGTTATTTTGAATGTTTAACCCTCAAATTGACCTGATTAAATTTTTGAATCTCTTAAAAACCAGGAAAACCTATTTTTTCATCTTGATACTATATGACTTTTCCTAACTTGTTAAATATAACTAACTTGATAAAATGATAAACACGCAATAAACATAATGCTATGTTTTCAAAAGTCCTGTACCAATTGTGTATACAAAGGTATTGTGTGAGGTCAATTCTGTAAGGAATTTTAAGGAAAAATGTAATGAAATATACCTTTAATATCTCAGATTTTTTTGTGGGTGTTTCTGGTGGCACTTTCCCCATACTAGTTCTTCACAAACGTTCACTTACCTCAGGCTCTAAGATGTGATGTTTCAGCACACATTTTAAATATTGTGGAATACAAGGCTTGTCAATTGGGGGAGACCGAAAAGGTGACGCATAAAGTGTCAATTTTTCTTTTACAATAGTTTTGTGCCAGTTTAAACTTTTGGGGTCAATTTGACCCCAAACATAAAAGGCGTCATACAAATTCAACATAATATGAGGGTTAAATTACCTTTCAAGCGCGCTAGGACATTCACATACGAGAGAAGGCTAAAATACTCATAATTTAAGGGGGAATTCAATGGCATACTGTCCTTAATGCCATTGCGAACCCACATTTGCCCCCCCCCCCCCCCCCCCAAGTATAGAGACAACAGGAATGACTTCTGAAAAACCAGTGTTCAAACACAGCAAACTTGCTTTAAAGTGACATTAGGCTACCAAAACTAAACTATGATGGATATCAAAAGTCTAAATGATATTACCTAACAAATAAGTATGCAGTCATGCCAACTAAACCAGTCAATCATTATGAGTTGGGTAAATATGAGAAAGGAATGGAATAACATATCACCTTGGTGGGATTTTAAATTATATTTATACTGTTATTCCTAAAACCCTGTACTCTCATTGAAGGTCTCTTGTAACATGTTAGAGAATTAACTAAGAATTAACAGGGTGAACACTCTTGCCAGAATGTTGATCCAGGACTCACCATGATCGCTATCAGTTTGGTTTGTTCATAATTAGTCATAACATCGTTTCACTTTCAGAAATCAGTGCTGATCATCATAGCCATCAGTCCTCAGTACAAGCTGGACATTGAAGGGCCTGGGCAAGATGAACATGGCCTGCACACTAAGTACATCCACTCGATGGTAAGGTACTTGAGTCTAGATTGAATCTTCAAATGGGTGGGGCTGTCTTACGCTATCCGTGACTCACTGATTTGAATCCCTGCCGATTTGGCAGTGATATGCCGACACAGGCCAACTTGTCATTATAGAATGAGAGGCAGCAGAAACTTGTCAAAGTTTAGGGTGAACTACAGCAAGAGGTTATCAATTAGCTCTCCAGCATTTAAAAATATTTTGTGATGAACGTCTATCTCTCTGAACTTTGTTAACTTGGCACATCATTTAACCAGATTTATGGCTTTGCTTCCCAGGTGGGGCTGTCCTGAAGTACCCTTTAGAATGATACTTAAGATAAGCTGGCTACCAAATGAAAGGACAGTAACTGCAATGTAATTGACATAAATAGGCAATTTATCACAGAACATATTCAAAACCCAGTTTGATGAGGCTCTAAATTGTATTGTTTTTTATTCTTTTCTCAAATCTCTCAGATACAAAATGAGTTCATCCAGCAAGGCAGCTTAAACTTCCGATTTATCCCTGTGCTTTTCTCAAATGCAACCCAGGTGAGTCCAGTCCACATTGGCAGGGAGAGACCTTAGCCAGGATGGCAGCAGAAAAAAAAAAGATTATTCATAATTAAATAAGAAAGCTTAATGTTCAGTAAAATATTTAGATTCCGCTTTTGCTAATTTGGCAGCATAAAAAGAAACAAGTACAGCAGAGTGCACAGTACAGTAAAATACTACTGTACATCGCCCTTCTTAAAAATCTTGGGAGAAAATTCAAGGCAACGGGCTAAACTGTTACCATCTACTATAAACAAACTGGTTTGCGTTGGGAGTGAAGGTAGGATTTTCTAAAAATCCTTATTTTTCGAAGTCAATATAATTCTTTATATGTTCCTTCAAAACTTTTTAAATATTGCATTAGGAATACAGTATCCCTGTAGCTATGCAATTTCCCCATACAGAAACATGTGCCAGGGTGGCTCCTCAACACAAGGCTCTACCGCTGGCCCAGGGATGTGGAGGACCTCCTGCTCAGACTACTCCGGGAGGAGAGGTACATCCTGCCCCCCCTGGGCAAGGAACTCACTCTCACCATCTCTCCCATGTGACCAGTGAAGTCCCCGGTATATGCCTCGTCGGTGCATCTGCAAACCCTCTCCGCCCGTCCTGTTGCCATTTAACCAAATAGCAACACACCCCAGCCATGTCTTGTAACTGTGGGAGCAACATTACATAGCCATCATAACAAAAAAAAACTCTTGATCATCGATCCCATTGCAAAGGCTCCATGGTATCAACACACCCTTGTCCAGTTGCCATGG
The DNA here is from genome assembly GCA_022702515.1 of Ilyophis sp. 1 JC-2022. Classification (NCBI taxonomy): domain Eukaryota; kingdom Metazoa; phylum Chordata; class Actinopteri; order Anguilliformes; family Synaphobranchidae; genus Ilyophis; species Ilyophis sp. 1 JC-2022. The sequence continues at coordinate 18,938,769 of CM040406.1, read as the reverse complement.
TACCAATCAGAGGCTTTGTCCTGGGGCAAAAGAAGGGTTAAACCTCCACTAAAATATGTGAAATTGTTAAAAATGGTAAAGCGTAAACTTTTGTCAGATCTGTCTAATGTGAAACAAAGTAAAAGCTTCAAAGAATGTGTGAAACATCAGCCTCTAGTGGCTGGCAGTGGGTTTGCCCGCTGCAGACATGTCGGAGCCACTGTATCCCTTTTTCAGGTTTAATGAATCATTAGCAGCGGCTAATTTCAGCCAACACATGTGCTGGAAAGTTGTTTTTTTTAGTGGATGGAGGCTTGGAATGCTCAATTGCACACAATAGGACTTCACTAATTCTGAAATTAAAGTCCTATATAGTGTTTTTACTGAATATGGTGTTACCTATATACAGGTATGTGACAATGTCCAAAGAGCACGATTAAATGCACGCCATATTGTGAATCACTGAATTATGTCGTGTCAATATAGATTATATGATACAGTATGCATTTGTGCACATGTGCCTGTGTTCCGTGTGTAATTATTACTGTAACCTGTCATTGATTAACTTTAATTGATACCAAACCAGAGAAGTGAGTTACTACCAACATTGGCAAAATTGATGATTGCGTTTATCAGAAACCATGAAATTGTGATAAGCCAACCTGGATGTATAGCAAAAATAAATATGAAATAGTTTGTTTCTTGGTGATTTGTAAGACCAAGAATAAATATATCTGAAATTGCAGGGTCCAAGCAGGCTGATATTGTTTTGGTCAACCCCATGTCACCTCTAACTTGGTAAAGGTTTCAAGCCAATGAAAAAAAAACTGTAGTGAATTACATACATTTACATAATTTATACAGAAATAGCTGAATTTAATTAAACACTGCAGCAATTTGTCAGACAGAAACTTTATATAACTAATGAGTCCACTGACCATATAGGTTTAATACAATTTGGGCAATCACTCGAGATGTTTGTGTTTTTCATTTATGGTTGTTTAAATATCGGTTATTCAAATGAGTTATAGTGCCCTCCAGTGGCCAATAAGTGCGAAAATCGCTTTGTGGCCATCAGGAGGTACATTCCACCAATGTAGGCAATTTCATAGGGCTCAGTCATGTGGTTAGGCCAAAACTGAGGAAAGGGTAAAATGGCACATACAAAATGGTGGCCAATCCAAGATGGCAAAGATCCATAAGGTACTGATATCTTCCAGATGAGGCAATTACAGCAAGTCTTTAATTTCTAAGAGTGTTTTTTTTTGTACATTTCGGAATTAAAAAAATATATTGTGCTCTACAGCGCCACCATGTGTTTCAATTAGGCCAATACTTTAGGTTGGTATTCTTGATGTGAGTGCCAATATAACTACCCAATTCTGCTAATTTCAAACCCCTTGGAAGTTATTACTATTTTTGTAATAAGCCATGCCCACTTTTATTTTTATTGGCTTACTGTGGCAATGTTTTTTTGGAAAATCTATTTCTATCCAGTAACTTCTTAAGGACATTCCAATAAAAAATTGGTGAAAGTTCCATGTTATGTCAAACAGTCTAGAAGGTGATGTCTTAAATGTTTTTCCAAAAATTCTAAATGGCAGAAAATCCAACATGACAGACATTATGGGTTCTATGGAATTATTTTCAGTCAAGAGAAGACGCATCCATTGGTTTCATGTCTACGACAAACGGGACAGGAGTAATAATCTTGTGAAAAGTGTGCATTTAACTGCCTGTTATAGCGCCACCATTTGGCCAATCAGGGTGAAATTAGTTGCATGGCCATTCTCCAGAAGGATCTACCACTGTGCAAAAAGTTACCAAGCGGTTTTGCTGGAATAAAAAATAAAAAAAGAGCAGAAGACATAAAACCAGCAAATACATAAGAATTCCAGAAGCTTCGCTGCGTGGACCCCTAATCAATTGTAAACATGGGTACATTTTAGCCATGTTGGTTCTAATAGTAATGATTTAGACTCACCAGCAAATCATTAAAATTAGCAATAGTCCTTAATTAGATTCACCACAAGGGGACACGGTTTAGTTGACTCCTATTTGCAGACGAGATGTTTTCAGTAATTTCCCACCAACGCCTTGGTGTGAATGGGCCCATTAGCTAAACCTGAGAGAAGTGACGACAACCTCAGTTATTACAGATTTCTGAAAAGCATTCCCTCCCGCCCTTTTGTGTATAAATACAATAGGGTTCCAGCAGCTTCGCTGCTCGGACCTCTAATAAAATGTAAACATGGGTACATTTTCACCATGTTGGTTCTAATAGTTGCAATGATTTAAGTTTACCAGCAAAGCATTAAAATTGGCAATAGTCCTCAATTAGATTTACCACAAGGGAACACTGGTTAGTTGACTCCTATTTGCAGACCTGAGAAGTTTTCAGTAATTTCCCACCAACACCTTGGTGTGAATGGGCTCATTATCTAAACCTGGGAGAAGTAGAGACAATTTATTACGGATTACTGAAAAACATTCCCACCTACCCTTTTGTATAGTGTTGAAGTTGAGGGCATTGTACTGCATAAAGTTCTGCATTCAATTAAAAACATCTGGAAGATTGTGTTTTTACTGCCAATTAAATAAGGCTATCCCCACATTGCAAATTAGTAAAGCAATCTTTTGTGCTGTAGGATGCCCTCGAACAGGATGCCAATTTGAGTGGGGCAAAGTATTTAGCTGCAGTGAAGCCTGCGTGAGCACATTCTGCAAACTAAACGGGTCTGCATTGGAGTCCTCTTCTCCGCTAAGTGTAGACCAGATTACAGTTTAAAGGCATAGTGAACTTTGTTAGAACATGTTGTATAGCTACCTGGCCCAGATGAGTCGTAATGTTCAACCTCACCTTCATGACTTGCTCCAGTGGTCAGAAACTGGCTAATAAAGAATGATAGCACATAAATTGATGCAAATGTGGATCATGTTGATATACACGACATCCGGAACTGAGCGTTTGGAACTTTTGATTTATTTGATTTTGAAGAACTATTTTCTGAAAACTAGCAACTGTTGCTAGCTTCTTTGCTGCTCGGTTTGTTTACCAACGCACGCTTCAGAAAGCGAGTGGGACTGTTATGGGCGCAAGAACGAAACAAGGAAGTTAAAAGAACACGCCAACTTTTTGGGAAATTGGCTTATTTGCCATCTTCCCCAGTCAGACAAGAAGATGGATACCCTTTTCTTCTCTGTGCGTGCAGTAGGATACATTCTTATTTACATGTTGTGACTTGTCTATTTACCACGTGTAGAAATTACAACGTAAAATGAGACATTTTTCGAAAGAGGTACATACCCTTCATTGACTATTTTCTTCTTGCCGAATCACCGCTAGTAAACCACCGCTGCCTGGGCGCAGTGATTGCACGCAGCACCTCTGTTTGACAGGTAACACACGCTCAGTGAAGTGAATATCATCAGCTAGCTGAAGAAAATAGTTCAGAGTATGTATCTGCTTCAAAAATGATAGTCTCATTTTACATTGATGTATTTACCACATGTAGAAATAACAAAGTCAAAACATGTAAATAAGAAAGTTTTGGAGTTGTTGGAAAGTGTATTTCATCACTTTTGAGGGAGCTAGGCTAACCGGACTAACCCACTTCCAGTGATTGCGGCTAAGCTAGGCTAACTGTGCGGGTCTCTATGCTTCCTACTGCATTCAGAGAAGAGAAGGGTTTCCATCTTCTTGTCCGACACTGAGGAAGATGGCAAATAAGCCAATTTTCCAAAAAGTTGTGTTCCTTTAAACTAACGATCGGATCTTATTCAAAACCTTTTAGAAAAAGTATAAAATATCACGAATGGAGCTTTTTTCCTTTTCAAAGGCTCGGTTCCAGATGTCATGATTTTGTATTAGCATAAGCAGTGTTGTTTGCATTAATTTATGCGCTAAAAGTGTGCTTTTGAGACCCGTTTCACCATGCAATGGGAGTGAATGGAGAGAAAAATGCTATTCTTTGTTGACCAGTTTCTGACCACTGGAGCAAGTCTTGAAGGTAAGCTTGAATATTATGGACGGGAACGAGGAGGAGGCTCCCGGAGGGTGCTTCAGTGAGGAAACAAGTGTAGCTTTTGCAGAAGCCTTTTCTCGGAACGCGTGATGTGTATAAATTATCCACCACTTCACATCAGGCACACCCCTACACAAATGCAATTTTACCATTCCTTTCCATTTATTATAAAGCGCTAATCCATAATCACACTCATTCTTTATAACTAACAAAAGCACCGTTTATTCATGAACAAATAAGCTAAAAAGCATTAGTTAAGCATGTGAGCATAATATGATGACGCTCGATTGAGCAAGGACGTTCCATTTGCCTAATGCATGTTGCCTCGTTTCCTCCATCCTCGTATCTGATCCTTGCATCCTTTCCTCGCGTCCTCCGTTGGGCGGAGATACAGAGCGAGGAAAGGATGCAAGGAGTAAAAATAAGCGATAGAAATGAACCCTATAACTCATATCGGGGGCCAGGTAGCTATACAACATCATGTTCTAACAAAGTTCACTATACCTGTAAGTGTGGCTTTTCACTCGGTTTTGACAGAATCACCTCAGATGCACAGCTTGGTCTCTGACAGCCCAAGTGAGAATATTTTGATACAGGTTTAATTAAAATGTATTCACAAAAGCACAAGTTTAATAAAAACCTTGTTTAATTGAACCAACTTAGACCACTGGTGGGGTCAGTTCAAATAATGTATACACAATTTAATACCTTACAATTTGCATTTTTAAATTAAGGAGACCAACTTATCAGACCACACTATGGGGGAAAAACTGGGAAATATTTTACATAACATTTATAAAGTAGTCCCACAGGGATATATCAAAATTCACAACCTGTCATTAAATTTATTTAAAGATGAAGTCTGGTCAAAAATCCAAAATTGTATTGAGGACAACACAAACACAAAATTCTTGCATCTAATGAGTCCTTGAACTTGCCAGCCATGCGTAAAGCAAACCAACATACTAGGTTTTATACATCGCCCAAGGTGCTTTTCAATGGTCAGAGACCTAATGGTGGGAATAAGCAGTGCTTTGACAAGCCGTTTTTTTGTGTATTCACAGAAAAAGCCCTTTTTTTTGACCAGACTTCCTGTATAAAAATTTAATTTGCAAAGGCAACTTATTTCTTAAGAGAAGCTTTATAAAGGACAAGAACAATTTCATAACACAGTACATAATTATCATAAAACAAGTTTGAATTTAGTATTCAAGAGCTAAATCATTTTCACAAACTTTAAAATCAGCCACGTTATTCTAAACAAAGATGTGTGGTCCTTTCAAGTACCCCAGACAAAGAATCACCAATAGCGTTAAATGTTGGAAGGAAAAAAAGGAAAAAAAAGCAATGCCTTATTCAAAAATGCGTTATTCTAAAAACGTCAAGTTTTTAGACAGATTTGCAGCATAATATTCTAGTCCTGAGTATGAGGCTTTGACAGTGAAATCATTAAACCTTTGCTGCTCAACTGTACAGCCACTTCTTCAGTATTACAATAGGTCTCATCTCTTGTAGCTGCTTCAGCAAGAGATCAGCACCGCTGGAAAATGTTCCGTCAACCACAATTTTCACATTCTTCACAGACTTAAGTTTGAGAGGGTTTCTAAAATCAACCAAGTTTTGGTGATTTTTTGCACGCCTGTACAAATTAGGCCTCTCACAAATGATATTGACCGTTCTTTGTTGAAGAGTGCGACGCCGTTTTGATGGTATCTCATTGGAGAGTCCTTCACCGGCTTTCCTTTTTTCTGGGTGTGCAGTCTCTGCAGATTTCTCTAAAAATTGAAGGAAAGACACTTCAAATCCCATGGGCTTAAAGGAACTCATAGACATAGGCTTCTCTGGTTGCCCCTTTTGTGCTTGGACTACATTAAGGCAGTCTGCACTGTTGCTCCCTTGGTTGACTTTATTAGCGCCGTTTCTCAAGTTCTCCCTCTTGTTTCCCGAAGCAACAGTTTTCCTCGCTATACTGTCGACCTTTCGGGGTCGACCCCTTTTGCGCTTGATTACCACCGATGCTCCAGTTTTGGTTTCAGTGCGTTCACCGGACAGCTGATTGACCTCGTGCAGCTCAGGGCTCTCTACTTTTCTGGAGGCAGGTTTGGAACTCTCAGTCTCTAAATCCTCAGCTTCAGTCTGAGCCAGGTTATCGTCATCTGAGGTTTCTGCAGCGTCGTCCTCAGACTCCTTTGCATCCCTTAACTTTGAGCGCGAGTACTTCTTGCAGAATATGAAACCACTTCTCTGATCCTCTATGTACCGCTCAGTAAGACCATGAGAAGCATAGTGTCTCAGTACATTCCGTTCAGAGCTCATAACAGAATCGCAACCCTTTAGCATGCAAGGATATTGCAAGGGGAATTTCTTGGTGCACATCCCAGAGGCTTCCTCTAGGGACTTCAGGGAGGGCTTTCCGAAATTGGTCCAGTGGCATCTTGGCCTAGGAGTGCGCTTTTTGTTGTTTCCCTTTTGCTTGCGTTTTTGGTTCTCTCTGTTCTCTTTCCCACCATTTGTTTTAACCCCAGTGACCTTTGACTTCTTTACGACTTGTGGCTCCCGTTCATGCTTTTTCTGTTTCCGCATTAGGAGCTTGTAAAAATCCTGGTGTTTATTCATGATGTGCCGCACAACATTTGAACGTGTTGAATAGACACGGTCACACCCATCAAACTCACACCGGAAAGTTTCTTCTACGTCATCAGCCTTGGACATCTGTGCCATATTGTGATCTTCTTTAATATGGTTAATGTATCTATGTAAATTAGAGAAAGATGATGTACATTCTGACTGATCACATTGGAACCTCCGGAAGTTAATGCTGCACATCAGAGCACCTGCTTTGTCCAGGGAAAACTCATGAAGCTGGAGGTAGTGTTGCAACAGTCCAGTTATTTGCAGAAAAATCCTTGAACAGTCTTTAACCTGACAGCGGAACTCACTGCCCCTTAGCATTTCGTCCTCCCCTTCATGGTCCTCACTATGGTCATTATCCTCTGTGTACATGTCAAATTTGGGCAGAGCAGACTGATGCACAGACTTGTAATGAAGAATCAGATTTTGCTGGATAGTGAAAGCAGCCACACATCCCTCGTGAACACAGCGGTATGGCCTATACGGGCTGAAAGCATCTTCCAATTCATCGTTTTCCTCTTTTTTCTCTTTAGTCTTTTGGGGGCTTTCGATTTTGGATTTTACCATTTTGGGTTGATTGAGTTTAGGCACCATTTTTTCAAGAGTGGAACTCTGAGCTTGACTGGAACCCGCTTGAGATGATGCCGATGCAGCTAATCTCACAGAGGATCTAGCAGGTCCTGTTAGCTGCCTTTTTAAGCGCTGGCCAGCTGCAGATGCATGTTGCACATTAGGAGACTGGCTTGCATTAGTTAGCTGTCGAGCTGAGGTCTGCTCTTTAAAAGAACCAGAAATATATTCCGGTGTTATTGCTCTTTGTTTAGGACCTGTATTTTGTTTTGAAGTTAAATCTAATTGCTCTTGCCGTTGGACTATTATTATTTTAGATTTTGCATAGTTTAAAGAGACATTCTGGGAACTGGATGGTTTAATTCTACAGCTGCCAGTTTGGTTATTGCTCAATTCCCTCTCAGGAATGTCTTTATCTGCCTTTTTGTGTAACTGAAAGCGTACTTTTTGCTTAGAAAACTCCTCTCGTGACAGTTTGTGAACAGCCTCGCAATGCACTCTGAGATTTGTAGTTCTGGTGAATGTCTTAGTGCATAAGTGACAACAATAGGGAGCCAACTTTTGGCTTTTCTTAAGATCATGAATCATTTCATTAGTGTAGTCATGTACCTTGGAGAGGTGTTTGAACAGTGCTTCCTTCGTCATGGCCCCATACGTGCAACCCTCTTTCTCACACAAGAATGGTTTTGTGATGTTTTCCAAAACATGCGCTTCATTTGTTCCATTTACATCTACAGGATTCAAATATTCAACATTTGGAACTTCATTGCAACCAGAAACATTCAGAGGGGGACAACAATCTACAGAAGACTGATCTTCAAAGGTTTCCTTATCCAGATTCAATCTCTGTAATGCCCTCTGAATTTCCATCACTTTTTCATCAGTAGCAAACAAAGGAGGGGCTTCATCTTTGTCATTTGTCATAGATTCCCCTGAAACCAATTTTTCACAAACCACTGAAGAACCCCCTGCCTGGTGGGTGTAACTCTGCATAGCCAATGTTCCATCACTCTGGGAAGGGGGTGCAACGGTTGTGCCACCACTGCTAGAACGGGCTTCGCACTCACGGTTAGTCTTCTTAATTTCCATAGAATTGCCAGTGCTTTGGCACCTTTCTGCAACTCGAGGGACCCCAAATAGTTCAGAGCCAGTGATTGCATCAAGAACTGCTTCTTGCAACATATTGCCTCTTCCGAGACCGTCTCCAGCGAAAATCTGATCATGCAATTTCTTCTTGAGGTTTTCATCACAGTTTGTGTCTTGATTAAAGTCCAGGGGGCTGCTTAGGTTCTTTAAAAGTTGCTGAACATCGGGTGAGGTTAACTGTGGTGATGGATTCCTTGTCAGATTTTCAGCAAGACTGGAAATAGTGGCCAGCAGACTCTCATCGGACAGCCTGGACATCTGGGATTTTCCAGCATTCTCCTTTATCTCTCTCATTTTCCTCAACGCTTCACCCCTTAGGATTTCATTTAGATCATCTATGGGATAGTCATTTTGTAAACTGGCATTTTGGACTTGTACAGAAGGGAGATGCTGAGACAAAATATTGTCCAGCAGCTCTTCCGACTTGTTGAAACTTTCCTCACAATATTCTTTTTCTGCATTGAAATTAAGATTTCCTGTGTGTATGACTGAGTTGTCTGACAAACAGCCACCGGATGAGTATGACTCGCAAGGTTTGTGGAATGTCCCTTGAGCAAACTGAGATGACTCAAAAAGACTTGGAATGGGGAGATTATCAAAAAAACTTTGCATGGATTCACCGTCTTTCCTACCCTCACAAAATAAAGAATTATCCTGTGTTACAGTGACATTGGGAGAGAACTCTCGTTCCATAGCACCACTGAATGACTGCCCAGGCTGGTCATTACAAGGCATGTTTGGAATTTTATTTGAAGTTGTTTGTTGGTTATAGACATTTGTTGTCTGAGGATCAAGTAATGTTGGAGGAAAATCTTCAGTCAAGCCAGTCTCATTAAGATCTATACAAAGGGATCGTTTTGATAAATGACCCCCGAGGGATTTAGGGCTTTGGAATTCTCTAAAGCATCTAGAACATATATACTTTCCATCCTTAACAATAGCTGGCCACTTAGATTTTCTTCTACGCTTCGCTTTTTTCATTTGTGGGGCTGTGTCTTGTTCTGAAATATTACTCTTTTCTAACGATTTAGCATCTGCTTTGGAAAGTAAGGTTTCTCCTATGGATGGGAGACTCATTTGTGAATGAGCCATTTTTTCTGAAGCGATCAAACCTGGAGATGAACCACTTGGCAACTGCAGTGGCAATACAGGACTTGCTGAATTCCCTGGTTGAGCTTCTAAAATGTCTTTCACACAATCAAGACGTAAACCCGAGGGCATCATGAGTTGGCTGACATTTTTAACAGTCGATACCAGCACAGACCTGCCTACCGCATGCATATTAGGTGGTGGTGTGGCATGATTGGATGAAGAAAATGTAACAAATTCTTCATCTGCTTTAAGAAGCGATGCATCAGGAGATACACTGGTAGAGAAATGAGATGGACAGGAACTTTCACCCGACAAGAGGGATGATAGCTGTGAGCCCTGGTCCACAGGTGACCGAAAGATAGGATTAGTACTCTTACTGTTAGTGGTCTGTGAAGCAGACCTACTGTTATGTACTGAATGCCCTCTATCTACTGAGTTAAATGTTATTTGGGAATTAACTTCGTCATTAACTTCGTCAGCTTTCTGAAAACGGAAAACTGGATCTGCATTTGTCTGAATCTCACTCTGCCAAGTTCCACTGTAAATCTGTGTTGGCATAAATGACTTTGTATCATGAGCAGCTGAAATCTTTTCTACACCTGATATTCCATTATTAGTCTCTGTACCTGATGCATGAGCAGAACCTGTCTGTGAGGGATAGTCAGCGTACGATTTGTTAATTTCAGATGGAAAAACTTGGCTAGCAAGAGACTGACCTTCTTGGGGCAAACGTTCAAAAGGCTGGGCGGTCTGACTGGAAATTTCAAAATGGTTCCCAACAAGTAAAGGCAGAAGTGAACTATTTGCAATGTCAGCCTGCATTAGCCCGGTCCGGGTAAGTGCAGCATTACTGTGGGATTGTCCAGGCGGAGATGGCAATATAGCATTTAAGGCATTTTCTGCCAACTTGCCATGAGAAGCAGCCAGATTTCTGCAACTGGTCACATATGGCATCTGTTGGTTTGTGGTGTTCTGAGTATCTGCTACAGGAGATACTTTGTTCCCCCTCACAGACCGTGTCCTTGTAATACCTTTCGAGACTTTACTCTTCTCTTTTGCCAATTTCCATTGTACATAGAAGTCAGGATGCACAGTTTTCATATGCTTAGTGACACTTTTCGTGCAGCTGTAATTCCGAGTACATGACTCAAATGCGCAATAGTGCCTCTCCTTTACCCCCTCTGGTGCAGTTGGAGCACTACTGGAACGATGAGAAATATTACCTATAGTTTTGCCCACCACAACCAGGCCTGTAGCAGGCTGAAAAGAATCCACAGTAGCTACAACAGATTTAGTGGCAGCAGAATTCAAATTAGATATACAGTGAGGGATCTGCTGCACAACTTGCCGTTTATCAAATGTGCATGATTGGTTTGCTAGCTCTGAGCCTGTGCAAACGTAACTGTCTTCACTTACAAAAGCATTTCCGTCTTTTTGAAGAGCACATTGGGAAGATGCAGGGGGATCACTTTTACAGGGGACAGAATGTTTCCATTCAGACAAATATAACTTTGGGTCCTGCAAGTCTGTTTGAGTCTGATTATGATTGCAGGACCAATCTAGTGATTGAGTGGGTAAAAAGTCCTGATTACTTTGATCTGAAGTAGGGAACGAAACCACATTCTGAGCATGAGACTGCTGAACATCTGGGGCAGAAGGGGCCTGCAATGTTTGTGCAACACTCCGGTTCAGAGTGCAAGTTTGACCCTGCGACCCCATTTGCATTAGATCATGTTGAGAAGATAAATTCTCCAACTCTGGTTGCTCTGAGTAAGACATTTTCCCTGAAGACTGAGCAATAGGATCATCAGAATTTGATATTTGTTGTTGATATTCATCAGCTGGCTCAACCTTTAAAGAAATATTTTGTTCAACACCCTGTGTGGAACTACTAGATGTGTTCAGCATACTCTCGACTGAGTGTTTTATTTTGATTGCGCTGGGTTTCAGAGTGACCATTTCATTAGTTGAACTTGATGATACTGACTGCACTGCACTTTGCAAGTGGTGACCCTCATCATTTGATAGCACTGTATTCATAGAGGGGCAGTTTGGCTCCTGGTGAAAGAGGATTTCAGTTGATGGTCCAGTTTGCTCCTTCACATCCACTGACACCTGAGTTTGCTCGTCAGTAACAAGGGGATGCCGTTTTGTGACATGGTGTTCTTGGTGCAAATCCAGCTGAGACTTTGCATGGAATATCTTCCCACAGCCTGAAACCTTACATGTGAATGTGTTGTAATGCCGTGCTTCGTGATCATACAGCATGTACGCTTCGGTGAAAATCTTTCCACAGTTCGGAAACATGCATTTCGCTTTAAAAGTAGTGTGCTCCTTCCTGTGCATGAGCAGCTCAGTGTTGGAGAGGAATCTGGCCTTGCAATTCAGCTGCACACAAATGTAAGGTTCGTCACTGCAGTGCATTTGTAAGTGATCGTTGAGATGGGCAATGCTGACAAACTGCCGACGACAAAAATTACAGACCACCTTTTTGCTTTGTATTTCCAGAAACCATTTAGCTTCTTCACTGTTCCCATGGGTTTTCACATGTGCCATCATGTTTCTGAAGAACTTGAAACTCTTTTCACAGTTTGTAACAGGGCAAAAGTGCTCCACGTTCTGTTCTTCCTCAAAAGCTCCGATCACAGACTCCGTTTTCTGGTTAGAAGACGAAGGGTCAGAAATAGATTTTTTAGAAGTTGCCAAAACCCTATTTGTTTTCATGGCAGCAAGTCGCTCTTTGCAGGACTGTTTCACATGCGACGCTACATGTGGAATGAGCCGTTCCTTGGAATCAAAGTTTGTAGTGCATATCGGACAGCTGTAAACCCCGTCACTATAATGCTTCTGTGCATGTCGAACAATCCTATGACCAAGAAACTCTTTGTCACAGAGCACGCAATACTGAACATAAGCTTGCCAGTTCCTAAATCTTGCAGATATGAACCCTTTCTCTCTCAGTTTCTTGATTTCCCTCTTTTTCTGTCTTTCATCCTCGATTTCATTCAGTTGGTTGGTTGTGTCCAGAAAACAGTCAGTTGGGTCTTTGAAATCATCATGACTTTTGTCTCCCTCCTCATCGCTATCAAGCTCATTGAGGTTCTTGCTGTCATTGAGCTTATCGATGGAAGACACAATGGATGACTGCTCCCCCATGAGCAACAAACAGTGACGTTTCAGAGCCTTCCAGTTCCAGAATTCCGGGTCAAAAGGCCACTGGGTCTTAAAGACCAAAAGAAGCTCACAGCGTAGTGAATATGGCACTGGGAGGTTGCTCTCGTCCAGCTTCTGGTCAGGCTCATTGTAGACCGCTTCCACAGCATAGTAGGAGTCCACTGTAGGCTCCAGGAGGAACTCTGTCAGCTGGCATGCCCGTTTCACTTCCAGGTCAGTGGGCAGCAAACAAGAGATGGTTTTGCATATGGTGGCCTTAACATTCCCCTCATTGCTGGATGCCATTTGAAGGGCACAAATGCACATTTCAATGCTCACAGGTAGACCCTCCTCTTGCAGCTGCAAAGAAAATTAAAACCAATGAGGAAATTCTGAATATTAATTCAAGGTTTAGTTCATAGAATTTAGCACGAGTTCCTAGATGCTGTGCTCTGAGAAGCAACCCAACATTCTACAACAGCTGTATGTAAAACAAAACAAAAAACACAAACCCTTTTGGGTCATTCCATGTCAAATCACCCAATATTTTGTGGGGCCCACGCTCTTCGGTCACGGATTGCAAAATAGAACTATATTGAAGTTTTTTGTAATATGCCCACATGATGTTTTGGTCTGTTGAAATGTTGTGCTACAAAAATGTTTTTCCTGACTTTAGGAGGGTGTCATGTGATGGCTAATGAACATAGAGTTCTAATATGCAGGAATTACACAGCCAGTCGGACCAGCTTTAAGAGTAAAACAAATTGGGGTGCTATATTAAGTTAAATCTCATTTAGGAGATCCCTTAAATATGGCTGTTCGCAGACTTAAATTACATATTTGGGACATTTCAAATGCATCTGGGCAATTTCTATTAACATTAATCATTGATATTTCTATTAAACATATATCATTGAAATTGAATTTCTCTATTTGTAAAGATATGGGGTACTGGAAATAGCCCAAAATAAGACGGCTGCAAATTTCGGGCATAAGGCGACTCATACAATAAAAATGGCTTTGTAAAATGGCCATTTTACAAATTTGTATAATTGTCAAATCTCAAAAACGACTTGGACAACAGCGCATACAAATTTCACTAAAATCCAAGACCGAAGAGCGTGGGGCATTTGTTGATCTGATATAGAATGACCCTGATGTGCTTTTCTGCACAATGATTTTCTACATAATTATCACTGTACTTATCTCAAAAAACTTAAGATTCCCAATTCAAGTAATTAGTCATTTTAACTATAGTAAAATTGCAACTAATTGCCGTGTCCTGCACACAATCACCAGACATACACTATTGAAAATACAAATGCAAATAATGTACCAAAGATGTCAAGTGAACTTGCAAACATGCAAAAAGATCTGAACCAATACTGGCCGGTATCTGACCAGAACAACAAGAGGCTTACCTCGGCCTGAACAACTTTGATAAGGAAGAGAATGTGGTAGACTGTTTTCGACAGTCGCGACAACTGACTGCATCGGTCCAGGAACACCTGTGCAGATGGTTCTACTCGCTTCAGCAGTTTACTCCAGAACAGTGTCAGTTCCCTGTACAGAGGAGCAGTCATCACTCATATTGTCTACAATGGCATTTAAATACATATCTATAAATCATTTATAGATTTTGTATAATGTGACTATCATGAGAAATAAGGAGTGTGAGAGCGGAAATATGGACTCACCAAGCACAGTAAACATCACCCTGGAGAAGCTGGCGGGTGAGAAAGGCAGAGCACAAACTGAGGGCTCCTCTGTCATCGCCATCCGACTCTAGATTACAGACCATATCCAGTATGTCTTTACAATCCACCTCAGAAATCTGCCACAGAGAATACAGAATCAGCAATAATTACACATACTACAGTTGTACAGTTGATGAATACAACAGCAACGTGCAGTACAGTGGCTAAAGAACTGGGCTTGCGTGTCAAAACGTTGCAGGATCAAATCCCAGGCTGGGCACTTCTATAACACTTATGAGCACAGTACAGCTAGTTTAAAATAGCAGATCAACATGTTCAACCCACTTGATTTTGTGCTGTGTTAGATCCCCCAATACATTTCTATTACCATCCATTCCACCTTTAGTTTAAACCAGGGTGGGCCCCTCTCCTCGCCAGGTTCCAGCCAAGATTTCTTCCCATTGGGGAGTTTTTTTTCTTGCCATCTGGAATTTTTTACATCGTTTGCTGTTTGGGGGTTCACAGAAAAATGTGTCTGGGACAAACAGAAATCATCCCCGGGATGACTTTGGAACAAAAGCTTTAAAGCTTCTTTAAAACCTAATTTGTCACATTAATCAGATTGAACCAATCTCTCTGGGATCGCAATTTTCTCACTTTAGTTAGGTTATATCAGCTAATATCAGTGTTCTACAAACGAAACAGCCCAGGTGTTTAAAAGTGTGCTGTCCTCCACGAGAGAGCGCGAGTCCGTGACAAGGCTGAACGATAGAAACAACCTGCCCGAAAATGGGGGGGGGGGGGGGAGAAGGAGTTGCGACTATGTACAAAAGGTTCTATAATTCCTAAACGGTTCATCCGATATGGATGAAAACACCCTAAAATAAAAGCTGACAGTCTGCACTGCAACCTCATTATCATTGTATCCTTTCAAACTCAAAGTGCTAGAGTACGGAACCAAAATAACAAAAAAAAGGGTCACTGTGCAATGAATTATGGTGCTCACTGTATATGCATCTGTCTTATTATATATCCTTATTGTTATTGGTATCTACGGTTATCCACACACACTGGATTTAGGATTGGAGTTAGAATTCAGCAGGGATCTTTGCATTGTTATTCAACATGAATTCATACAAATACAGAGTATGCAACCTTTTTTTGATAGATATCGGGGAACAGTCATGCTTAGTTGGTAGCAATCAGAAAAAACTGTTCTGAGAGAAATCCAGCACCATACACTGTGTTTATACTCTCAGATTCTGCATTCTAAAACCAGCAATTCGCTCCGAAATTTAGTTTTCAAAACAAGTCTTCAAAACAATGGCTTCTGACCATGACCACATCACAGACCAGTCAACTGTGAGATTGACCTTGCCAGTAGCCAGTTCGCTAGACATTTCACAGCGACCCATTACACCAGCGCCATTTCACGGAAAGAAAAATAAGAGAATTGGATAAAGCCTGCTCGAAAACGGGAGTAAACATCAGTGCTAATTTCAGAAGGTGGTGAATTAGTTTGAAGATAGACTGGACAGGTAGGTCAAAAGTTTCAACATGACTTTCTGCTTACCAGACAACAGTAATTACCTATAATGAATAGTAGCCAGGTTGGTAATTGGTATTATTGATAACGTTACTTTATTGACAGCTAGTTCTTGGAAGAAGGGCATGTTTGCTAATGTTATTTGTCGTATAGAACGCGTTAGCTGGAACTGGCTACGCGGCTATAAGTTAGAAAAGCGTAGCCAGATAATGACTGGTTCAGACTAATGCTACACAAACTCAGTGTTATACAACAACTCTGCAACAACAGAAAATATTTTGTTGTTTTATCTGAAATTTTAGATTACATTTTTACTGTAATGTTAGTAATACCAACCTGTAATCCTGCAATTGTATTCAGCAGACTTTCACGTACACAAGGTCTGTGGGGTAGGGTGTGTCCCTTTCTCTGTGGGCAGGGCCAAGGGATTTTGCGACAAAAAATTTGGGGAAAAACTGCACTAATCACTAATTAACTAATAAAATGTAGAAAAACAATTTTTAAAATTTGGGACGGTCCACATTGACGTCAGGATAGTTAAAATGATTTCTCTGGGCGGTTCCGGGACTATGGTGAAAAACGTTAACAGTGGGGTGAGAGTTTTATTCATTTCAAGATTTGCCAGTGGGGTAAGAATTTCACTTGTCTGACAGCTTAAAACAAGATAATATTTTCCACTTTTGAGGAAAAAAAAAAAAAGATTTTAAGTCTCAATACAAGACTAAAACAGTTGTTAAATTTTTTTTGCAGTGTGAAGCCCTGTTTTCTTCTTTTGTAGGGATTACTCACCTTTTGCATTAGCTGTTCTTGTGGTTCAGCAGCACACAGACAGACCAGATACATTTGCGTGAAGTTGCCTCTTTCTCTAAACTCGGGATACTCTGCACACTGCTTAGCCAGCAAAACAGCTTTTTCAAAATGTTTGCCGTTTATTAGTTGCTTTACACGTAGCTCCAGAAGAATGGGTCCTTCCAATGCAAGGAATTCATGAACTAAACAGTGAAAAAGGGAAAATGGGTGATAATCTCATTGAAAATCATGTAAAAGATTATACATTTTTCTCAAAGCTTCCAGTTTACACCTAGCTCACTGAAATGCAATACACTAAAGCACTTTACCATAAAGTGATAGTTATTAGCCGCATGTTTGTAATTATGTCCATGGCAACGGTTTGCCTTTTTAATCAAAATTTTAACCCAGATTTTTATTATTCTCCCAATTTGGAAAACCCAATTGAACATCTCGGTTGGTCTCATCACTACAACCTCGACCATCAATTCACATTCCTACCAGCCACCTCTTCTTCTCACTTTGCAGACCACCAGCTGAGCTGTGCAGTCATTCTGTAGGTGTACACTTCATGTGTAGGCAGATGCCAAGTTCCTTAAAGACCGGGGGGGTATACTATGAAGCAGGATTAGTTGGTTAACTGGATAACTGCACTGAGTAAAACCTGGAACCATCCCAAATCTGGAACACAGATTGAAGTAAAAAGAGCCATTCCCGGTTTTACTCAGTGCAGTTATCCAGCTAACCAACTAATCCTGCTTCGTAGTATACCCCCCCCGTTAGTTTGTTGCCTCACAATGAGACACACTCATCATAATCCATTAAACGCTGTGGTTAATTATGCGCTGCCTTATGAAGTTGCCAGCCAGCCAGCCACAACAGCGTGGTTAGGACTTGACTCACAGTTCGCACTTTTTGTTCTGTTCACCGACTGCCTAATTTTTGATGCGAAAGTGCCGAGACACCAAAAAATTGTTAATTGAGGCACCCAGGTCAAACAAACCTTTCCCTGTATTCATTGTGTCATTGACAAGAATGTGACACAACGTGCTGTTGGACCATGCACCCCTCTCCTTGGACAGCACACTGAGCATGGACAGCTGAGAGTTCCCATTATGCTGCAAGAGACTGTGGGATGTCTGCAAAGAGAACAACAACAAGTAATCACAATTAGCCCCTGAATCCAAACTCTTCCCACAATACAATAGCCAAAAAATGTATACTACTGCTCAATAAATGTTCGGACGATATAGCCTTAAATTCATATCACGGTATAAATTACATTTTGGACGGTAACGATATACATCACGGTATAGTTGTTTTTAATGTAATTTCAAACCTTTGCTTCAAGATCATTTAAATGACAAAATCTGGCCACAAATATTCTCTGAGTCTCAGTGCAGAGAACGAAGAGTACAAGCATCCACAATTTTAAATAATGTTGATAAAATGCAATGCAAACAGGAAAAAAATGCACAACCTGAAAATGTTTTCTATGCTTTCTCTATTTAGTATTGAACAATCATAGGTATCAGTACAATTTTCTTTTGGTTATTTTGATCAAAAAAGTGCAATCTCTCCTTAAATAATCCAGCCCACTAACTTCCCTACGAAGTAGCAAAAAATTCCGCTTCCACATTCCACTAGGGAGAAATACGCTCTTGAGGGGATCTGCCCGGTACTTCCTTAATAGGCTCGCAAAGCCTTTTTTTGCCAACAGTATAAATTGGCACCATATCCTTAGCCAAGTATTGTGTTCGGTGAAGTTCTGCGGAGAGGGTTCTGTTGTCTCTATGGTAACGATAATCCAAACTCCTGACAATTTGTTTACATTTTTGAAAACACAGCAGCGCCTGGTTAATTTACTGAGATTATAAACCCACAAAAAGAAGTCCCATAAGCCAAGCGAGGGAAAAACAGGGAGACTATTTTCTAGATAAGCAGATGCATGAAATGCTGGATGAACACACACATTTCAAATAGGCTATTTTAAGATGTCGGCCAACCTGTTCAATGACGTAATTCACTGCATCCGTCCCTACATTGTACATACACACTCGATACTTTCTAATTTATTCCGACAGTTTCCGACTCTATCCCCTCCATGTTTATCAACACCAGTCAAAAGCAAAATAACAAATTAGAGCAAAAAATAAATAAATCAACGAATACACGCGTCTCGTTTTGGCGTCTCTGGCTGCGTGACAAAGTATCTGTGTCCGCCACATAACATCCTCAGTGCGACTGAGGAAAGTGTTGTGCTACACTTTTTTCAGTTGAAAATGTTTGTTGCAAGAAGAAAGTGTCGTCTGACAAAGTATAAATTCGGCTTCGCTGATTGCATTACAGTGAGGTTGTTTGTTCCAATATTAATATTTCTGATATCGCAGCCCTGGCGATGTGTTTATCATGAAAATTTATATTACGATGATTTGATAAATTATAAAAAATACATTGTGCAGCCCTAATCAATGGTGAGGCTCTGCAAATGCACTTT
The DNA here is from genome assembly GCA_022702515.1 of Ilyophis sp. 1 JC-2022. Classification (NCBI taxonomy): domain Eukaryota; kingdom Metazoa; phylum Chordata; class Actinopteri; order Anguilliformes; family Synaphobranchidae; genus Ilyophis; species Ilyophis sp. 1 JC-2022. The sequence continues at coordinate 18,919,644 of CM040406.1, read as the reverse complement.
TATTTACTTTTCCATTTATATTTTAAAAATTCTAATTACTGGTATTGAGTGTGGAGAAAATTACACCAGTGTAGGCTCGTGCAGTGTATGCCTCCGGTTAAACCGGACACTGCGAAAAGCCTACTTGGAACGACAGTGACGTGTGCTTACCTGCACTGAAGACTGGAAACTTTCCCACAGTGCGCTTGGGACCAGCTCTGTCTGTGCTAGCAAAAGCTCCACGCAGCTCCTGTACCAAAGCACAAGTGCATACTTCAATAGGGGCCCCCTGGCTCAAAATGACACACGTTTACAAGAATTAGCACATACACAAGTGCACTTAGTGAAGAAACCCTGGGCTGCGTTCGGATCCGAAATTTATCCTTTCTTCCCATCGTTCCTTTCACTTGCTTCAAGAGAGGAATCCCCAAAATGCCAGGATGAAATATGGCAGCCACACCAAGTGTGATTCGGATCCAATTTAAGAAAAGACAGGGAGTAATTATATTACCTCGCTCCCTCGTTTATCCTCCCTTCCACCAAGAGTATAAAAAGCAAGCTTTCAGTAAGAAGGGAATCCCACAATGCAATGCTCCACATGTAAAAAGTGGGCAGTCACCACAGAACTATGTGGCGGTCACATTTCAACTCTATGGTGTTGCACTTCCGAAATGTTGTGAGGGCGGTTCGGTTCCGTTTTTGTTTGTTTCTCGTCAATCCACCCTTGCAGAGCTCCTTTTAAGTTTGCTTGCTGCTAGTAGCGTCACAAGATGGTTCCCACGAGGGAAGACAGCAAGGGAAGGGAGCGTGTTAAATTGGATTCGATTGCAGCCCCAGCGGCAGCAGGATATTCAGGTAAAAATAAAAAGCAAAGTGCAAACACTCCATCCAAGCTAAAAAATATAACACTCATTTGGTTATATACATTTTTAGTCATCAAATATTTAATTTATTATTTTAAAATGCAAATGCTATTCATTCATAATGGCAAGATTAGGTGCTTGCAGTGTCGCAGTGTACAGCCCTTGGTGTTTTACGAAACCTGCTTGACTATAAAGCACTAAGGCCAAGAGGATGATGTCTGTGTAAGCACTCACAGAGTTAGCCGTTCAAGTATGAGGGACACATTTTCACAATCGGAGGAAAGGTAGGGAGTGGCTCTTGCATAGCTTAGTATGGCCTCAGTGTACACCTCCAACAAAGGCAATGGATCCACATCCACCTTCCAGTGGGCTGCAAACTCCACCAGTACCTGAGAACAACACACAAAAACCAAGTTAATACTACAGTACTTACTCACACAGCATTGTGTTATTTGACTAGGTAGTCAGAATGTGATTGAAACATCTCTTCTAAGTGAGACCTAGTGCATATCAATAAGCAGTACTGGTATCAGTATCGATAAAATCCTAAAGATAACCATCCCTACTGCTGGATACAGAACATCAGCTCAAAAGTATATATATATTTTTTTTATTGCATCCCAACATGGCCTGAATCCAAGCTGATGTAAGTAACAGTTCTGACTGGTAGTGGCATACCAAAATTGTGGTATACATCCAAGAGTAGCCTATAATATGTGCATAACTGGTATGCATATGAAATCATTCCTCTGCACAGACCCAAGAAACACACACTGAGAAAACACTCAAAAATATATCACAGAGCAAAAAGCTCAAATGTCTCACTTGGACAGTCTAACCCCCATCTGATATAATTGTGCAAGGACACACCCGCTCCAATGTCATACTGTTTAATGGCACTGATAGTAGGAAAGTAAATCCTTGGCAGGTTGACCTGGGTCGCAGTGGTACCTACGTATTAATTAACTGGCTGCGCTGGCCTTCAGTGCCAGCAATGCAATCACAAACATAATATTAATGTAAAAAGTGACGCTGTGAAATCTACTTGCGGAGACTGTGGAAACCAGGAGTGTGACAGTCTTGCGTGTATGTGTGCATGCGTGTGTATATGCGCACAAAAGTTTGAGCAAGTAATTTAAGAAGTGTGTGCACCCACAAGCTAGACACAAAAAATGTTCCCAAAGAGTGCAGTCTAGATAAAATGTAGGTTCACCTTCAAAACGCAGTGGCCTAGCCTCACTTCAGCATGGCCTATATTAAACAAAGCAATTTACACACATATTGTATCAGTTTCCTCCACCTCCACCCTTTAGTGCTTCACCAAACAATTTCTGCGGTCTACTTACAATGCACTTGCGACTCACTGCACAGACTAGCCCTCAGCAACTGCTTTTGAGCAACATTCAAACAGAACACATACACGCATCAACACTCACTTGCATCTAAATAACAGAAGCAGGATCCATCATCATCCGTTGCTCGTCTTTTGCTTTGGCGGGAGTTTTGTGAATTCTAACAAAATTGTTTTGAGCAGTCACTGCATTACTCACTACATTATCCCCATAAAAACCATTACTGCAGTATATGCTATTGGTCACTGCTGGACATTACAAGGTCTACACAGTAGTTACCTTTAATTTATTTAAAATTGTTTCCGGTGACCTGGGCTTAAAAATGTGGTTCTTCTGCAAACGGGGGGGTCTAAGGGTTTCAATTTCTGCACAACTTCAGGGTCCGGATTCTGGATTGACGCAGGGTTCATCTGCATGGCTTACTACAGCATAAACTGGCTAAACGCATCAATCAGCAGTAGGCTTCCCCCTTTCTCAGCTGCAGATGACATGAGAATATGGAACACACCCTTGGGTGTCATTTGACCCATATCTTGCTATATGCTAGCTATAGTCCTAATTCTTCCACAATATTGACAATCATCCAAATCAGGAATTCACCAATGACATTTTTACAGCCGTAAGCTGATAGCAAATATTCAGACAAAGGGTCTCCTGGAACAGAGCTGGACTATAATTGGGCATTCATCCACAAGCAAAAACCAACTAGTGTGTGCCGATCAGTACGGTGCAATATAGTAGAAGCAATTCCGCCACTTCCTGTCAACTGCAAACTGGTGCTCACTTCCAGTGATTCAAGTCTTTTAGGATTCTTTTTTGTATCACTTACCATATGTCCAGCATAGCACTGGATCGCTTTGTGTTCCACCTCCAGAAAAAGAACGGCAGTTCATAATAGGTAGCAGAAGGCCGCTCCCCTATTGCTCCAAACCCACAGAGAATTTAGCTAATATCAGGGGCCTGAGTACAGCTGCTCTGTTGTGATCACTGCAGGATCCCTCAGGCGCCACTCGTTATATTGCGGACCACAGCTGGAACGCAACTGAATGTAAAATGACCCAATAGCGACAGGAGAAAATAAATAACTAGAAATAACCGCCTTGCGGTTGTATGCCTCCGCCAACAATTCAAGTTGCAGTTTACATCCATGTCTATCCAGACTCATAAAATATATGTAGAAGACTTAAGAAATTTTAATTAAAAAGTTATGAAGTGTATTTATTGGCAAAATGGAAGTTATCACTATATTGCCATGTATGATTCCAGTGAATAATTTCCAGTGAGAAACATGCTGTCTTCACTTACTATGATGTCACAGTGAAGTTGACCTTTGAACTTTTGGATATAAAATGTCATCACTTAATCATTTTATCCTATTAGACATTTGTGTGCAATTCTGTCATAATTAGCATTATGGCCAAAAACATCTTTTGTGAGGTCACAGTGACCTTGATCACCAAAATGTACTAAGTTTATCCTTGAGTCCAAGTAGACATTTGTGTGAAATGTTGTCATAATTAGCACAGGAATTCTTGAGTTATGGCCAAAAATGTCTTTTTTGAGGTCACTGACCTTGACCTTTGACCACCAAAATCTAATCAGTTCATCCTTGAGTCCAAGTGGACGTTTAGGCCAAAAGAAATTCCCTCAAGGCGTTCCTGAGATATGGCTTTCACGAGAATGGGACGGACGAACGGCCATACGTACGTACAGACGGACAACCCGAAAAGTAATGCCTCCGGCCATGGCTGTCGCTGGCACGGAGGCATAAAAACATCCATTTGGTGTCAAGTAATATAATCCAAGTAGTATAATCTAAATTCAGTCAATTCAACAAAGCGAAAATCTAACAATTTCTCTTACATGGACACCTATAATTGAAACAATCTGAACTCAGACAGGTGTAATGTGAAAAGAAGAGCGACCAAGCACAAAACAAGAGGCGTTCCCCCAGAATGTCTTCGTAGGCAGGGTGGCGAGATGGTCCGACCCCATAATAATGGGGGGGGTGGCACGCAGCAAACCATGGTGACTGTGTACACATGCACACACACACGGACACACAGAAAATAGGAGGTACAAAATCTACGAATGCATGGATATAATGAGTGCACGTGGAGGTACGCACACACGTGCGCCAACAGATGCATGCACGCACGCAGCCTGGAGCATGTGTGCCTTTTAGCTCAGGACAGCTGGTGTGGAAAGGGGCTCCTGCAGAGACGACCCTTGGGTAGAGAGGTTGAAGTGAATATGGTTGAGTGAATAAACTGTTCGCCTAGCCAATTCCCCCTCCCCTCCCCTGTCCCTCCCCCTCCACTCCACAGGACACCTGCTCATCCACGGAACCCTTGGAGACAGGCTGTTCTCAATTCTCCAGGGCAGTAGTTCCAAAACATTTCCCCACACGAACCACAATAACAAAACATGAGGATCTCAGCGGACCACCAGTAGACTACTAGCAGCAAGAGAGTCATGATGGACCAAAAGCCCAATAAAATATAACCCCAAATCTAAATATGATGGTCACGGACACCAAATCCCATAAACACATTAAAAAAATATATATCTATAGTGCCCTGCATAATGTTTGGGACAAGACATTTTTCCTTGATTTAGCTCCAACCTCAATTTTAGATTTCATCAACCCATTCACAAACAATTCACATGGTTAAGGTGCAGATTCTCAGCTTTTATTAAAGGGTATTTTTATATATTTCATTTTCACCATGTAGAAATTAGAGCACTTGTCATACATAGCCCCCCATTTGGCAGTCCATTACAACTTTCATGAAATAAACTGAAAGCCTCCCTATGCATAGCACCCAACAACCATTATTTTAGGTGCTATGCAGAGGCTAAAGCAGGGATGGGCAACTCCAGTATGCAGGCTTTTGCTGCCACCAGTTACCCTGGCTCAATAAGCTAATTAGTGACATACACCAACATCGATTTACTCATAAATTAGACCACAATAAAACACAACAATACATGCCTACAGGCACAGGAACATTAATCAGCTTGTTTATATCGCGGAAGGTAGCTAAAATATCAGATTATGTAAATGATTGGGCTAATGAAATAATTGGCAACTGGTGGAAGCAAAAACCTGCATACACACCGGCCCCCCCAGGACTGGAGTTGCCCACCCCTGGGCAACAGGGTTCACCCCAAAAAATTTAAGAGGAACTGCGTCACTCTGTTCCTTCCAGTGTTCATTTTGGCAGTGCTTTAAACTGACTTTTTTTGTTTTAGTCACGTGACAAAAGTGCAAGTGAGTTTTAATCACATTTAGTCCATTTTATCTTTCATAGCTTTAGTTTACAAAAAACTATCTGGTCATTTTATCTCCTTTTAGTCATCAATAGCTATGCAGGAATATTTCTTCAACTGTCCAACACTTTTTTATTTTATAGATTTCATGATATCCCCCTTTAAGTTGTAGTCTAATGCTGAGTGGCTGGCTGATGCAGCACCTGTTTAATTATTAATAAGTAATCATATCCTTTATTTAACCGGGTAAAAGTCTCATTGAGATTAAAATCTCTTTTTCAAGAGTGACCTGGCCAAGAGAGCAGCATAAACATTGTTACAACAATTTAAGAGAAATATGAATCGGCTACTATAATTGGGACGTCAACTACTACCACTAGGGGACGACCATGGATTGGGTCAGCATAATTGACAAGTAATAATGAACGCAAACCCATATATTTCTTATTCCATGACATTCTGCAGAAATATAGCCCAGCTATAATTACAAAAGCTGGAATTCTTAGAGCAAGTTGCAATTATTCCAGTCTTTTCACATATTTAGATTCTTACACTTTTCTTACCAACTCGTAGGCTACTGCTAAACGTCCCATTTCACAACAGTAGGTCTATAGGCTACATAGCTACAGTATTTACTGATGTGTCCTGATGTTTATGCCAAAACATTAAGTTAATTTATTCACTCATATAATGTACTTACATTCTCAGTTTGTGCAGAAAAATACCTAGATTTTTTAAATTATTATTTGGCTTGTTATAAGGCCTAAACATGGCCTAGATTTCTACATAACAGGTTACTTTATAAGTCCACCCACATGCACACTGCAGCAATTCATGCAACAGTATTTAGGGGTAAAAACTCTGCCTAGGATAGAAACATGTGCTTAGTTGTTCACCCAAAATTCTTGTGGCTGGCAACAAATAGTCAAAATGTTTTGACATTTTAAGTGGAACATTACACGCAGTGAAATTGCATCTACGTAGACCGGGTTTTGCTTGCCAAAGCAATGACTTTTGAGAAACACATCCACATTAATCCATTTCCATAGTTTCTTTGAATTTACAACTGAATCACATTATGAAAATTATGAAATAAAATGTGTTATATGGCACGTCTACGTTGTAGACGCATTTTAGCCGGGCAGAAAAAAAGAGCAATCGTCTGTGTCATCTGTCTCTTTTGAGGTCTAATAAATATTTGATTTTGTTACTGTTTTTATTTAGAAATATACATTTTCATCTATTTTTACTTCAACAATAAGAAACAGATTTGGTGGTTTTTATTTTGAAATATGTTTTAATCTTGTTCTTTTCTGTCAACGATGATAAAAAACAGATTGTCAGTTTATATAGTCTAATATCCTTTTTTGTCATACCTTTTTTTGTCAACAATATTAGAAAGGAATTTAGTCACGGTTTTTATTCTCTAAAATCATGTAAAATTCTCGTATTCATGAAAAAAATTTCCATTGATAAAATGTTTTTCTTTTTTTCCGGGTTGACAAAATTAACACTGGTTCCTTGTATTAAATGTATTGCTGCTTACTTTGTCAAGGCTGGAAAAAATGTCCTTTCTTTCAAACGGGTCTTTAGGTATGGCGCACACTTGCCCCGTTCACACTTGCATTTTGGGGCTTGACAACCAAAGTTATTAGCTGGAGTCTCATGTTCTGTGTCCGTTCACACATGCATATTTAGAAGACCGAGAACGCTTACAAGTATGGACGAGTAACAGGACTCGCTCCTGTATTTACAACGCTGTCAGTAAGTTTGTAATATTTTCTCTGAACGTAAATCTCACATTTCAATTATCGCGCAGGTGTAAACGTGATCTACAATGTCAACATTCACTTTTTGTTCATCTCTGCCGAGAGAAGCCGGAGAAGCGTTTCCACATCTGATCTGGTAGTGAATGAAGCAACGTCGACTAATGCTTCTTTTAACAGCACTCAACATCGCCTTTAGCTCTATGGAAGTCAGGGAGCGTTGCGCAGTAAATCACTGCGCATTTGCTACCAGTTGTCAACTCGGGTTCCCGTCCACACTCGCACAACCAAGCTCATTTGCATAGGAACAAGTCAACTTCGGTAGTTGCTACCTGTCTTGAACAGGACTCGTTACAACTAGTTGTCGCTATATCAAAACTATCACTTAGACCAGGGGTAGGCAACCCTGGTCCTGGAGAGCCGCAGGGTCTGCTGGTTTTTGTTGTTACTCGCCACTTAATTGATCAATTAAAGCAAGTTTATTACAGTTACAACTCACCTCTGGTTTTTTTTTTTTTTTTTTTGTTGCTGTTTTAAGGTGAATAAAAAAACCAGCAACCCTGCCAGCAGACCTCCAGGTTGCCAGGGTTGCCTACCCCTGACTTAGACATTTGCACAATAGTAAAAATAGAAACAAATCATTAACATATTTTTTCTAAATACTGTGATGGTAAGACATGCAATACGCTAGTGTGGGTGACGAATAGCATTCACCACTCTGTTTTGATGTTCTTACATGACATTCTTCTGCCAAAGCAATTAACAGTATAGAGATAAAAATATTGAATAAAACATCTGCTAAAAGATCTACTAAAATGCATAAAAGAAAAAAGAACATAAAAGTCAGAGTTACAATAAAATAGAACTACCACCGAGTTCCAATAGCCTAATTGCACAACATGCTGCTGTTTGAATTCTAGCATGAGATGGTCTCAGCTCCTGTATCGAGTTGGTATTTTATAGCTGATGCCTACAAAACCTGCCTCATCGAATGGTGAATGATGCCCTCCGGATTGATTTATAGATGCCTGATCTGTTACTCCAGCGAGAAAAAAAAAGAAGGGCTTCAAGATGCATTTGTCGAGTTACATCGACAACTACGAGGGTAAGTTGACTTGTTTAAAAAGGGCCTAGCTATCTAGCTAGCGTGCCTTCATTGCCTACAAAATATGACATTTTATATACTATGTTACATTACTGATAATTAACGAATTATTTTTTCTCAGTATGAAACAAAGAACTGAATATAGGGGAAGTGAGCGCCAGGGCAAGCCGTGAGGAATCAATGAGGAAGCAAGAGAAGCCTCTCAGCTTTAATAAACTGGTTGTGTTGAAATTTGCAACACTGAACCATATGAAATGCTGGCCTTGCAAATGTTGCACTCAGCAGAGTTACTGGTGTCCATCTTGAAATAATATCAGACCTCAGATGTGATTAGGCAGGCTGCACTCACCTTCCCCCCCCCCCCCCCACTCTCGCATGCAAGCTCTGTTGCCGTCGGACATGCCACACACGTTTATGGCAAATTACATCTCTGGATTGGATAAATACGGTCACTGTCACCGATGTCTGATCCAGTATCAGAGCATCCCTACTTATCAACATCCAATAGATATCAGTGGCAATTTTTACCCCCAGAAGCATTTCACATTTCCTCTAAAGTTAGGATGTTTACATCAGGTATAATTTTTAAGAAAGAAAGGAATTACACCACAGTGGTTTTGTGACAGTTTAAACTTTTGGGGTCAATTCAACCCTATGAGGGTTTAATGGTTTTAGATGTGTATGCTCCTTAGTCTTGTGGCTTTTGATTGTATGAATGGGATATTAAGCTCTTTTAAAATGTGCTTTCTGGCCATGATGCCCTGGAAATGCCTAAATTGATGTTTGACTGTATGGCCTTACTTTGATTATGGCCTTGGTGCCCTATGAAATTTGGGCTTTACAAAGGCCAAATGGGCCTCGCCTTTAGCAGGACAAAATTAGACAAAAAACTGGCGAAATCAATGTGGTGACTTAGTGGGTGTGCCCACCACAAATAAGTCTAAATTGAGTACTCCTCATGCAAAACCCCACTGACATCAACACAAGGAGGCAAATCTTTCTTTAAATAAATTCCTAGATTCCTGCAGCTGGTTCAAATCCAGTCGTTTTTGTAAATCTTGCCAGATACCAGGATCCAACCAAAATATACACCGAAATGAGGTCTTGACTCGACAAATCTGTGTAATGTGGCAGATACAGAAATGTTCATAAAGTGCTCTGTTCCAACAGCATCCACATTTGACTAAAGCCACTTTCATGGCGTAAATCGTAAATGTCCCAGCAATTTTCTGTGTCAGCGTCATGTGTAAACAGAAGCAGGAGTTGGTTTTCTGTGTAAGATGCTCAGGGTTCGACAATAAAGACTGATTGCACGAGACCAGTAAAAAGTCAGAATTTTATCGATACCGATACTGCTTATTGATACTCTTATTGATACGACACTCCATTTTGTTAAAACATTTTTTTTAAAAAGACGTGAAAAGAATCCAGTTATTTTATTACTTCTGGCAGAAATACATTATTTTTATCATTTTATTTTTCCCCTCAGTTTCCTGAGTATATAATGAGGGGATCCATTGCTATAAATAAATGTCTGGTAGTGTGCCTTGTTGCTGCTTCACTGTAAATAGAAGTTAAATAAACACGATTATAGATTACCAAAAAACTATAGTTCTTGAGCTTCTCAGAAGCTAACAGAAATAGCTAAAATAAATAAATAAACTTAAACAGCATTGTTACGTCCCTATGCTGCCTTGTGAGTGCGGCCCTTTAAATGATGTTCACGAGTTTCACCTGGCTCAAGATTGGAAATTGCAAACACCTGTGTTGGATTTTCCAAGTGCAAATACATTAGTGGTGTTCTCGACTAGAGGTTGGTTTACATTTTTTCTTTGTTGGTTCATTTTTCCTGTGCCTAACTTCACGCATGTTGCTGCTGTGTTGAGGCCAGTTTTAACGTTTTACATGTCGTAAGTGGTTTGTTTGTTGATGACTACTTTGTGTTGTAGTTTTTCCTTGTGAATGCTACTTGTGTCTTTGTGGAAGCTATTTTGTTTAATGGGCTTGTGTGATACCTGGAAGTAGTTGTGTAAATATGGAGACTGGACAATGGAGAGGAGATCTAGAGGCATAGGACATTGGAGGCAAATTTAACCGGGGTTTTGATTCGTGGAGCTTTGGTATTGTCTCAAGTGGAGACTGCTCAGTTCGGGAAGGTTAGAATCCAACACTTCCTATTGTAAAACCGTGTCAGTCTTTAGATTCTCGGTTTCGTACTTGTCTTGTTTCATGTTTACTTGTACCTCCAACACCTTTTCCCCCTTGTTTCATGTTTGTTTATTGTGATATTTTAATAAATTGATTTTGTAATCGTTCCCCTTTGTGTTTAAATGATTTGTGTTACGGCCCTTCGAGCCGGGGTCGTAACAGCATTCAAAAAGAGCAAAGCCATGTAAACCAAACAATGTAAAGCAATGTTAGCAGCGCTCAATGGAGAATCTGGGATCTCTCCTGAAGTGTGTTAAAACTGATGCTGACGTTGCTATATTTATAACCTAGTAAACGCTCTGGACAACGATGTATTGCTCCACAGAGAATGCCTTGTTGCTGACGAGGTTGACGCCTGCAACCTCGTCATCATTAGTGCCCGACTAGAAACATATTTTGCAGGGGGCAATTTGAAAATGCCTACCAGCTATGTTAGATTAAAATGAACTATATTCAAATACCAATAGCAGGACTGTTTGTCCAGGAGCTTATCGATATGTCAGTCCTGACTAACCAGGAACCGGTACAAGTTTAATACCGGTTCTTGATACTCATCCCTAGTCGGGACAGTAAAACTAGCAACTTGCTGACCTGGTCGACAGGGGAAAAAAAAAACACTTTCGGGCAACCACTGAGTAAAGCCCACTTGCCCGAAAGTGTTTTTTTTCCCCCTGTCGATTTCTCTTAAATTTAGCCTACATATGGTTATGAGATGCCATTTCATGATTACACGATTCTGCAGATGCACGCTTCTCTGCACTGTCTGTGCAACAACAACGTTAGGTGTGTTCGTGAGATGAAGCCTAAATTTTAGCTCCACACTATGCATCATGTCACATTTAAACGGTACACGTGGCTCTACAGGGCGTGTTGTGATAGGCTAGTACCCCGATAGCTTGGCTTAGCTTCAGAATTCGCCACCTGCTTCCCCGTTCTAGCCATCAAGATCACAACATTAATTTTCTGAAACCTCCTAACACAGGCCAGGTTCCTGGCAAGAGGGCTAAAGAACCCACTGCCACAAGCACTACCTGTATCGGCAGCCAATAGGACAGGCCCTGTCTAACTGCAGGACTTGATACAGAACCATGTTCCTGCTCGACCACTTCGCTCATCTACTGCAGGGCGACTTGCACTTCCCCCCTCCATGTCAATGGCACCCGCTCGTCCCAACTGCGGAGCTTTTCCACCCTAGCTCCCCAGTGGCGGAACAAACTTCCCATTTCCCTACGTTCCATGCCAACCCTGCCTTCTTTCCGTTGTGGCCTGAAAACACACCTTTTCAGACTCCACCTGGACTAATACTTATCTAGGATCTCATGGTATGTGTTCTTGTTGTATCCAAGTTTATAATGTTTAGAATAGAATTGTAGTAGAGCTGATTTACCCAGTTCACTGTGAACTGCATTCAGTGTTCATTACTAGGGATAGCTGCTACTGTATGGGAAGAATGTGCTTTCCTATCTGTTCTGTAGTTCCTTCGATGGCCTTTCTGTATGCACTCACTGTATGTCGCTTTGGATAAAAGCGTCTGCTAAATGACTAATGTAATGTCTGTAGCTTACCTCCAAACACAACTACAAAGATGCTGGACGTAGCCTAAGCATAAACTTGTGGAGAGTTGGAAAGAGGGATTTTCTTGGCTTGTTGTTCTGTACTATGTGCTGGGATTTTCCGAGCCACGCTGACAAGTGATTGACCCGATTTAACCCCGCTAAATGATTCCAGGGAGAATAGGCTATATCAATCACTTTTTTTGAGATATGGCATCCAGTGTTTTCCACAAGTGACGGCAAAGTCATTACACTTTACGTTGCATTTAACTATCGAGCCGGTGTAATTTTGCCCCATTTTTCGACTCCCCTGCAGAAACCCCTTCACATAAACGCACGTGTCAAGCTACGCAACATGCTATGAACGGCATGCGCTTCTCTTTTGCTTAATTTATCAAATTTTACTTGTATGGCGCTTTTTAGAGAACTGTCACAATGACGCTGCACAATAGTAGGCCAATTGTTTTTATTGATTGAGGTGGACCATAAAATAGAGGTAAAAAGCAGGCAGAGGGTGGGATATTCAAGTGTCACAATTTGAAGCGACAGCATTGTATGATATTAAATAATAGCATATTATTGAGATGTGATTAAGACACCATAGGCTACTGTAAGCTAATTGTGTTGTGTCATACCTTGCACTTCGCTTCGTGACACTTGAAAGATATCCCACCCTCTGCCTCCCAGTGAAAAGATGTGTTCAACATTGTTACTCTTTACATTATGGTCTACCACAATCAATAGAGCAATCTACAATTCATGGTTCATAGCTCGTACCACAATCAACAGTATTATCGTTTACATTTTAACTGGAAAAATTAGGCAAAAGAAAGGCGCAGGGCGTTCATCTGCAGGGGAGTCTAAAAACGGTACACCTGTAGCATATAGTTAGGCTAACGCAGCAATTTTGGTCACGGTGTTTTACATTTTAACTGAACGGAGCTGTCTCTCTCATAAGACAGTTTTGGTTACATGCCATGTTACACTATATTTCTACAGTCTATGGTTCGCGCAATGATCTCTGGGAACGAAAAACCTGTACAAGTGTGCATCGATGCACACTTGAAATTCTGTGACTTGTCAAGTACGGAAGTGCACATCCGGGGATTTTTGAATATATACTTGCGTTCGGAACGCACTAATGACAAACAAAATGGCGCTATGCGCACTGGCTAGAGTGCAAGTATGCATAATGGAACACAGCCATTGTCTCATTGAAAACAATGACATCCGGTTTCGTCCTGCCGACTACCGTCCGCTGTGTGAACGGCCATTAATGTGAGCAAAAGCAGCAATGTTCCTGGGTAAAGCGCGCAAAAGGTTACAATGTTTTCATGCAAGACCTTTTGTTTCTAGCACAATTTCTTGAACACTTTACTGAATCTGCCCTCTCAACAATTATTGCACAAAAATTTGACTTTACACATGGAAGATATTGGAGCAGCATTGTGTGATTTTAAGGGGTAAATGTCTTTTATTTTAGAAATGGAATAAAGTGTTGCTGTCCTTGCTTGACATGGCTTTGTGATGACAATTTTTTTACTATTTTCAAATGATTGTTCAGTCATTTTTGCTCATCAAATCACACAATGCTGCTTCAAATATTAAGTGGTTTTACAATTGCAACTGTATAAAGTTAAACATGCAGTTTTAAGTAACTTTTTTACCCAATGTAGCAAGACGGCTAGCGTTACATCCATGTAGGCCACATATCAATGGCAGATATAGCTGGTTATTCAAACTTCACAAACACTTATTTCCGAAAACAACTCTGCATACAAGTATTGATTTTTAGCTGATAAACCATGCTTCAATTGTTAATCGAACGTTAGCCATGTGGGATCATACAACTGAGCTATACTGGCTAATTGTGTTGTGTTTGTGGGATTTACATCCCTGCTAAAACTATTATTCAGCAAAATATCTGGCTGTTTTAAAGACGAAACACAATGTTAACACTTGTCCTGCATTGCTTCGGAGGGCAGACATCCTGCCTTGCCTATCAGGGCTGGTCATCTCATATGTGAACAGACTCGACACTGAATATATCCAATATAGGAGACCTGTGTGTGAATGGGGAAGACCACTACCTAACTTGGATAATTTAACCCAGAAATGTTGTGGGTTCCATTTGTGAAAGGGGCTCAACTGACACATGGAAGAGCCTGCCAACTGTCTAACTAGCTTGATTTCTAGTCATTCAGAACCCTTTTGAACTCAATCTATAGTAGCATTCTTGTACATCGGGGTTATAAACGTCTAGGACAGCTGAGACCTTCATGTCAGGCAATTTCGTCCGAATTATGTGTAAACATTTACCAGAGAATTTATCCAATTATTTTGTCATGTCCTGGTCGAAGTATCTTATACAGTATTAGATTCCAACAAGGGCATTGTAATAGGTTTTGTATAATAATTTAAATTAAACATTTTACAAATGCAAACCGTCTCAAAAAGTGTTGCTATTGTGCATATTATATGCTATTGTGTTACTAAGTAGTAGCACCTGGAGGAGGCCATCAATGTACTTGCTCAAGAGAAAATATAAGGTAACATGAGTCATATCTTTAACTTAACATAGCAAGCAACCATTTAATTCCTTTTCTAAAAGATGCAATCTAACTACGGTATTTAGAGTGACAACAACTATTAATGTATTCTATAAATATAGCCATTTTCCCACGCAGACTCAATATATTAATAATGATTAGCCGACAAATCCTTAACTACAGAGGACTTCCATGCGATAGCTAAAACGGTGAACTAGTTATCTTGGCGTTATGACAAGCATAGGTCAGCAGCACAGAAGGGCCAAAAGAACAAAAGCTTAGCCCTGGCTGCAGGGCCGAAAACGACCTTCCTCGCAAGCAAGCCAACTCGTTAACGTTCGTCGATTAGTTCAATGCACATTCAGTAACACACAACGTTACTTGGGCCAGCTAACGTTTATTCAAGAACATAGTCTGCCTGCAGATTACAATTAATTTAAGCCTGAATTAAATAAATAATGGATTCAAACGATTGCCGAGGATAACGGTGGCTAACGTTACCAAACCTGAAGGGCAGAGGCTGTATACAAATCAATTACATTTTGCTTTGCAATCAACTTCTTGAAATAGATTTAAATTATATGTGAGCGTGCTATGATGATTAAACACTACTTTTAGGTTACATAAAGCAACATAGACAGCATAAAATAGGCCAATAGTTTGCCAAGTTAACGTAACGTTAGCGAGTTATGTAGAATTAGCTCGGTAACGTTAGGTAATGTAAAATTCGCCAACAATGACGTCCCCCAGGAAACAAATAAAGCATGCTTATTCCCTTTCCTATTTCCCCCCCAAGGATAACATCCCATTACATCTCATACATATATATATATATATACACACACACCCCACAGAAAAACTGGTTCACATTCGCAAAGCTAACGTTAGCATTATTATCCATTAGGTTGGCTTTTCATGCTAATATTCGCTGAAATAGCCGACTGGCAAGCGAGTATCCACTGCGCACATACTTTCTTTCATGGCTTTGAGTGTAAAATCTATTTTAAAAATAAAGGAATGGTGGCCACTATATGTACAGAATAAGCACGAATAAAATAATCGGTATCCAGCAAGCGTAACTAAAACCGATAACAAGTAACTTAGTTACCAAAATTAAGCAAAAACAGCCTGCTCGCCAACTGGACCACGACGGCTGGCTAGCTGCCTAACGTAGATAAAATCGCCTACTGTGCACACACAGAGAACGAGAAAGGTCTCGACTAACCTCACAAAATTTCTGGCAATACTCAGTGGCAGAACAAACGGGAGACTCCGGACTGTCCTTCAGTGCAGTGGCCAATTCCTGAAGTCGTTCTCTGAGAGACAAAATCGTTTTTTCGGTACCAATTTGCGTTCTCCCTTCTTGTTCGGTCTCCTCGTCCGCCATCTTCACTTCTAATTCCGCCGCGTACGCACACACTGTCATGTGACCTCATTCGCTCATGTGCACGTACTGTGGGATTTTTTTTTCGTACTGTGGGATTTTTTTTTCGTAGGCTAGGCCACTGTGGGATTCACAGAAAATTCTGTGGTGAGATTCTACGAATTATACTGTGCTGGTTTGCGTCACGATAGTTCTTATGTAAGAATTTAGGTTCGAGACGCAAAAAAAAAAAAGTACGAGACGCTGTACTGTATCGTCAATATAAAAGGGTGTTGTTAGGCCCAACGCGAAGCGGAGCGATCTGATTTCAAAACGCGCGCCCATTATGCTATTCCCACAAAGTAATTGCGCATCAACGCAAGAGGGAACGTGATTTCGTGTGGGAGAACAAAATTCGACAGTATCGACACAACACCGGGAACCCTTTAACTGTGACTATATTGACGATATAGTACTGCGTCGAGTTACCTTATTGCTTTTATAAAACGGTTGCCAGTTTATACCATGGTTACCATCAATGATTATATTTGGTAACATTTATATTTATAGATTTTTATCAATTTAATAAACTGAGATTGAAATATCCTATGAAATATCCCACTGGAATGTTGTTATTGTGTTGTCGAGCAAAACTCTGGTTGGTAGTTCTTTTTTAACTGAAAACCTCTTGTCGCTAATAGAGGCCTGTCACCTACGTCACAATTTGGTCAGACACGCCCACTTGTTTACGCTAACCGCCATCTTGGAGGACCAAATGCCGGTGTTCCATAACGTTATGCAAACCAAATTTTACATTTTAAATTTAACATCACATTTAATCAGGAGGTTGCTTGATTTTCCTTTATTGCCATCATCAGAATTTGCTTTGCGCAATGCTTAAAGGTAGCTCAGTAATATAAAAAATATACAGTGCACAACATCACAAAACAATTTCTCCGTTTCAGCGGCGCTGCGTGTATGGAAGATAGTCGTGAAGGCGAAGTTTGTGTGTTGGACTGCTTGCTTAGTGACACTGGACATCTCAGGACAGCGGGAGCCATTTTTATTCATGGCTCTATTGCACTTTCATTCACTTAATTCACTTGATTGATGTAATGATTCTGTTGGATGTCTTTGTTTGATATGTTTGTTTGTGTGTTGTGGGTCTGCCCCACTGTCTATGTCTTTTTTGTTGTTGCTGGGGCGACAACTGAAGTTCCCTAGCGGGAAATAAAAGTTATTATATTCTATTCTATTCTAATAATACCAACATAAACAAATATTATAAGGAGTCTTGGGGGGTATACGTACGAAGCAGGATTAATTACTGAGTAAAACCCAAAACCCTCCCAAATCTGGAACATGCATGGACTGTAGTAAAAAGAGCTGTTCTTTGTTTATTGAGCCATTTATTGAGTTATCCAACTAGTACTAACTCAGTAATTCTGCTTCGTAGTATACCACCTTGGTAAGTAAAGTGCTTGTGCAGTTCATATGGGAGCAAAGTGATACGTTACATTAAAGTATTAACGGTAGGCTACAGTAGCCTACTTCAGCAATAAAACATTTTAACTCGATGGATAGGATAGAATAGAATAACTTTTATTTTCCCAATAGGGAACTTCAGTTGTAGCCACCATAATAGGCGAATCAGTTCAACACATAAAGTAGATTTACCGTTACTTTCATTATTTGAAATGCATTGTTATTTGGTGCTTAATATCGTTACGTTTACGTTACATTTTCTTTTCGCCTTCTTCTGAATTCTCTCATATTGCTCGCACCCTGCCTGGCCAGCACAGGTGTTCACAGTTTATCCAATCTATTTTTGAGACATCGTACAACGTAGCACCCCTAGCAATATAATAATAGTTCAAATGAACAATGTTTTGATGTTCACAATATGCTTGACGTATCGCATTAATGTTTCGCAGGCGTAGCAGTCGTTCACATAAATTATATAGCTACTAACGTTAGCTAAACCTAGCGATTAATTCACTTTTAACTTTCTAACATTAAGATAGTTAACATAAATGTACATTAGGCCAGCTAGTTATGTATATATTAACTGGCTAACTTTATCATTTGTTCATAAAACGTAATTTACCATTAATGATCCGAGCCTATGCTGTAATGATCCGAGCCTGGTTGCTGTCTAAATTCAGCTCACTCATCACTGCTCTCAACCACCAGTCTCTTCTATCGGTCATAAAATTTAGTTTGTTCACCCTGTTCTGTCCTCTTTCTTCACCTATATACTTATTTAGGTGTTCTAATCTAATAATAATCAGGCAACACGTTTCAACTCAATGCCTCGTATGGCTCACCCTTTATTTACCTACTGCCGGAGTTAACATATTCCTTGCGCTCTCGCGCCACATAGCCAGGTGACGTCACACACTGAACACAGGCTACGGATGCCCTGACATATCAAATCAGTACATGACATCCCTCCTTTCCTGAGAAATAAACTTCAGGTTATTTTCAAATATCAAATATAAACATTAGGCAGTATCAAAACATTTCTTATCAAAACACATACTGAAATATTCTGTATGTTTTCTCAATAGTCTCAACCATGTATTAATTCACTATTAACACACATTTTCACTCTTGAACAGTCAATAAACATATTATATTTTAAATTTACTTTGACCTTAGTTTGAACTTGTTCATTTCACATTACAACATCAAACAATATTGTCACTGAACTTGACTCAGACATTTTTGTTTTTTTTCCAAATGTTACTCCTACATCACCAGACCGTAAGAAGTTAAAAGTCTATTTCATCACATAGTCTGCCAACTTCTGTGGCAAACGTATCTCTCTAGAAGGCCTCTGTGTCTCTCGGGTGTCATGGCTGGTGATACTCTGCTCTGTGCTTTGAGCAGGTTGTGTCTCTCTGTTCATTGTGCAGTCCTCAGCATCCTGGGATGCCTCCGCTCTGGTGAGTGTCTCATGAGCGCTGGTGTATCGCTTCACGAATGTTGTGTTCCTTGTATATCTGGCTCCCGTTGGAGACTCAACAACTACTTGGTTTCCTGATTTGCTCACCACCTTATGTGGCGTTGTGTGGAAAGGTGTGGTCAGTTTATCAGTCTTTTCTTGTCTCACCAGGACAGTGTCACCGACATTGACATCTGAATACCTGGCTCCACGGCGTTCATCTGCATAGATCTTTGATTGTCCTTTTTGTTCTGCGTCTCTGTCTCTTACTTCCAGATCAGCGTGTGCTGCCGTGATGCTTGGCAACTTCCCCCTCATCTTTCGGTTGAAAAGTAACTCAGCGGGGCTCTTCCCCGTGGTTGCGTGATCGATGCTCCGGTATACTGTGACATACTTTCTGAGTTCTCGCTTCCAATCAAGTCCATCTGAGACTGCGATGCGAATCCTCTTCATCAGCGAAGCATTTTGACGCTCCACCTCGCCATTTGCTTGCGCCCATCGTGGCGTCGTTTTCACGTGCTTGATGCCATTGGTGTCACAGTACTCACTGAACTCCTCTGATTTGAACTGAGGACCCTGGTCTGACCTCAGTGTGATGGGAAGTCCATGTCGACTGAAAATGGTCTCTAGACTGTCTATCACTTTTAATGTAGTTGTGGATTTTAACACGTCATATTCGTAGTAACGGCTGTAGTAGTAAACTACAACTAGGATTGAGTCACCTGTCGGCAGGGGTCCGAGTAGGTCAATGGCAACATCTTGCCAAGGCCCCTCCGGTAACTGTGTTGGTCTCAAAGGTTCCGCTGCGTCTGGGCGAGCAACAACTTGGCAACCGTGGCATGATTTACAATGTCTCTCAGCTGCTTTGTCCATAGCTGGCCACCAGACTTTGCTCCTGAGGTGCTGTTTGGTTCCGACGACTCCCAAGTGTCCTTCGTGAGCTAGTGAGAGAGCACGTGCCCGCAGTGCTTGTGGCAGCACAATGCGCGTCCCACGTAGAACCAATTGTCCTATCACACATAACTCACTAGCTACAACAGCATATGCTGTGCACTTTTCAAAGTGTCCACTAGCAATGGCTTTACGCACCTCAATCAGCTCTTCGTCGTGGGCTGATGCTTCCTCAACCTCACGGGTTGTCAGTGCGCTGGGTGTCGTGCTCACTGCCACGAATCTCACATACTCATCTGATCCGTGTGTATGTTTCTGTTTCAGTGCGCTGTTCCCCAGTAGACGTGATAACGGGTCTGCTATGTTCTTTTTGCCCGAGATATGTACTACTTTAAAATCATAAGGCTGTAGCCTTAGAACCCATCGCTCTATACGAGCACATGGTTTTGAGCGTGGACTGTAGATAGATTCTAAAGGCTTATGGTCTGTAACCAAATCAAACTGTCTACCATATACATATGGGTGTAACCTCTCACAGGCCCATACAAGAGCCAAGGCCTCTTTTTCTGTCTGAGAGTACCTGCGTTCGCAGTCAGTTAGACCGCGACTGACGTAACATATGGGAACATTCTCTCCCTTCTGGCTCTGTATTAACACTGCTCCTAGCCCCACTGGACTAGCGTCTGCGATTATCTTGGTTGGTGCATCTTTGTTAAAGTAGGCTAGTGTCCCTGCTTTGGCTAAGTCATCTTTCAGCGCCTCAAACGCTTGTTTCTGTTCGGGACCGAATTCAAAAGGAGTGTCTTGTCTTGTCAGGCGTCGCAGTGGCTCTGACAATGTTGCGAACTGTGGAATAAATCTGCTGCTGTAACTCACGAGTCCGAGGAAGCTTCTCACTTCTGACGCATTTTCCGGCTCTCTTGCCTCGCTCACTGCTCTCACTCTCTCCTCTGTCGGACCGATTCCCTTTTCAGACAGCAGGATTCCCATGAAGATCAGCCGATCCATGTTGAACTGACACTTGTCAGGATTCAGCGTCAGTCCTCAAGACTGTGTGTAGTCGCTCGTTGTGCGTTTCCTGATCCTTGGCGTGAACTATGACATCATCTGAGATGTTCTCCACCCCTTCTATACCAGCAAGTGCAGCAGCGATTTCATGCTGGTACTG
The DNA here is from genome assembly GCA_022702515.1 of Ilyophis sp. 1 JC-2022. NCBI lineage: Eukaryota > Metazoa > Chordata > Actinopteri > Anguilliformes > Synaphobranchidae > Ilyophis > Ilyophis sp. 1 JC-2022. The sequence continues at coordinate 18,898,627 of CM040406.1, read as the reverse complement.
TTCGCTGGCTGAAGACACGCCGAAGATGAGTCTTTTGTACCTGTAGACTCCGTTGTGGATGGCGAATGTGGTAATACCACACAATTCTGGGGTCATTTCGAGTTGGTGGTAGCCCCACTTTAAGTCCAGTTTGCTGAACACCACCGATCCATTCATCCCCTGTAGCAGTTCATCCACCGTTGGAATAGGGTACCTCTCTCTGATGATTGCAAGGTTTGCCTGTCGCATGTCTAGACACAGTCTGATTTCTGAGTTTGCCTTGGGTACGATGACCACTGGGTTTACCCATGGTGTTAGTCCATCGACCGGTTCTATGATGTCTAGGTCTAAGAGTTCTTTGATCTTAGCCTCCACAGGCGCCCGTAAGTTAAAGGGTATACGCCTGAGTGGCTGCGCTACAGGTGTCACCTCTGGGTCTATGTGTAGCTTTATCTGTTTTGTTTTCAGCTTCCCTACCCCCTGAAATACAGTCGGGTACTGGTGCTGAAGTGACTGGTTCAGGTCTGTGACTGCTGATATGTTGGCCCCTATTTTCAGTACACCTAGTTTCATGGCCAACTCTTTTCCTAGTAGAGGTTCTCCATCACCTCTGATTACTATGAACTCTGCTTGTTCACTGCGCTCTCCTATTTTTACTTGGCATGTGAACGCCCCTTTAATAGGTAGAGGTTGGTTGGATGAGTAGGAAAACAGTTTCCTCTCTGGTTTTGGGACATATGAGTGGCATTTTATTTTCTATGCTTTTAACCCCTCCCATGTCTTTTCATCTATCACATTGCATGTAGCCCCGGAGTCAATAAGCATCTTCAAGCTAACTCCTCCCACATTCATGTTAAGCTTCTCTGACCTGTTAGTGTCACTCAGTACAAAAGCATAATCATGTTGCTCTATCTCTATGTTATGCACTTTTTCTTTTCCTGTTGCACCTTTTGTTTTGCATTGTTTGGCAAAATGGTCTTTACCATTACACTTGTGGCACGTTTGACCGCGTGCGGGACATTTGGGATCCCTCCCAAAGTGGTCAGCATGTCCGCACCGGTAGCAAGTTTTGTCTGTTTTCTCTCTGTCCGTGCCTGGTTTCCCTTGTCCTTTCTTCAGATATTTCCCTCTTTTCTGTGTGACACGGTTCACAGTCGCCTCTGCCCTCTCCCCTTTCCCAGACATTTCCGCCATTTGTCCCTCAATCCACTCACACTGTGCTGCCAGTTCAAGAGTGCGAGCGAGCACCAACCCATGTCCTTCTTCTAGAAGTTTACGGTGAACATAGCTCGATGTGCATTTGCTAATAATCACATCCCTAATCTGATCGTCTGCACCTGCTCCAAAATTACAGTCCTTTGCAGCACGTCTTAAACGTGTGGAGAATTGTTGTACAGTCTCACCTGGGTTTTGTGTGATTTTGTGAAATGTCTGGCGGGCGAAAGTGGCATTTACTTGTGGCACGAAGTATCCGTTCAAAGCTGCAACAGCATCATCATAGTCAGCTGCACCTCCCGTGTTGTCCAGCATCGAAAAGATGTCCTGTGTGTCCGGTCCTGCATGATGCAAAAGAAGTGCTCTCCGCCGCTGTTTCACGTGATCCTCTGTGTCCTCAGTGATGATCAGACCTTTTCCATCAGCAAACAGTTCAAATGACATTAGCCATCTTGTCCACCACGGCCCCAACGTCGCCGGGTCGGAGTAGCAATCAAACGCAGGCAGGGTCGTCTTCTCCATGCTAACGTGCTACCGCGCTACGTTATGCTAACGCTAGCAGCAACTTTCTGCTACACTTCAGATTTAACTTCGGTAGGCTGACGTTATCTCACTTGGCTTACAGGCTCTGCGCATCACTCGTCGCCATTGTTCTGTCCTCTTTCTTCACCTATATACTTATTTAGGTGTTCTAATCTAATAATAATCAGGCAACACGTTTCAACTCAATGCCTCGTATGGCTCACCCTTTATTTACCTACTGCCGGAGTTAACATATTCCTTGCGCTCTCGCGCCACATAGCCAGGTGACGTCACACACTGAACACAGGCTACGGATGCCCTGACATATCAAATCAGTACATGACACACCCTGCCCGGTGGCTTAGCTACTATGGTGAGTACTCAGATTATCATACAAAAGGACATTTTCGCCTTTCCCCAGCTTTATTCGTACATCAATACGCAGTGCAGAAGTTCGTCATTGTAGGACAGCAATCATAGTACGTTAGCTACTTGACTCGTTTCATGGAGTAGCAAACACTACTAGTTCAGTGGTAACGTTAAGCGTCTCTGTTAGGGTTGGTCCTCCAACATGGGGGCGCGTCCCTGTAACCATTAGTAACTACAGTGCTGGTTCTATGTGACAGGCTATTGCTCGTTACTTGTTCTAGAGAGTACTCAAGTGACTACGTCACGCTTTTTTCAGAAGTAAATTTCCCATTCATTTAGAACATAGACATTAACTAAAGCTTACTTTTAAACCATTCTTCTGATTATGTCTTACCGTCCATTTCCCGGATTGTTCAATATAACGCCCGTTCGCAAACTGTCGTTTTTCTGGACCAGCTTCGAGTATATTTAACATTTTAGTATCTTGTTTGTGAACACACCAGCACTGGCACTGTTTAAAAACTCCACGTCCCACAATTCCCTCCGAACGTGCAGCCTTGTCTCCAGACGTTGTCATATAACGTTAGCAAGCAGTAGCATACAGCTCCGTTTTTAAACACGTTTTTCTAAAGTTAGCTAGCTAGCTTGAAGGACTAAAAGCTAGAATTGCTTTATTAACCGTAGCGCCGTTTCTGACCTTGTCGGGCGGGCATTTCTAATTAGCAGGCTAACGTTAGCTCCTCTTCAGTGGCAGTAGCCTACTTCCATGATCTGCCACAGTCAGACAGACAAGATGATATCTTATTGGTTGAGAACCACCCGTGCGCTGTAGTACTGGATATGTAGTCTGTTAAAGTGGACTACAAGTCGAACTACATTCATTAATGCATTACTTTAAAAAATAAAAATTGGAAAATGCGATATATGGAATATACCCTTTTACCACACAGGCTAATTCAGGAATGTTTTGGTACATTCTATAAATCATATTTCAAGAAATAGTCGATAGTTTCCGAAGCCCATTCTATCTTTCATAGGGAATTTACTTCCGAAACCAGACTCTGCCTACGACTGACGTACTAACTTGAGTACTCTATTTCATACAAAAACGTCTCGTCGTTAGTTCTGAAAACAATAGAGTACTCAAGTGAGTACGTCAGTCAAGGGCAGAGTCTGGCTTTGGAAGTAAATTCCCTATGGAAGATATAATGGGCTTCGGGGACTATAGACTATTTCTTGAAATCTGATGTATGAATGTATGGTTCAACTTCAGTGATTGTCTCTGATTTCGGTTGTCAGGCAGTTACTAGGCTAGATAGCGATATTTCCTAGTTCGTTGGGGGATTATCTATCTATAAAGGAAGAAATCCTGTCTGAAATTCGCTAGGTATATTGCTCAGGACCCAACGAAGTGTAGTGCCGACGGTGAAGTTGATTGGATGAGCGGTTCTCAAGAAAAGAAGGTATTTGTATACGGTCTATGATTAGAAGTGTAAAAACATAGGAGGATATAATCTGAAGCAGCTAGAGGGTACTGTGACATCATCAGCTGCAGAGGCTGCTAGAGTGCATTGGAACATTGTCAACATTCCACCATTCATTTCAATGGCACAGAAATGGACTTTTAAACTTAAATCTAACTATAAATGCTGACGTTGATTGGATGTGCGGTTCTCCAGAAAATAAGCTATTTGTATACGGTCTATGATAAGAAGTCTAAAATCTGTATGAGAATATAGGACGCGCTAAGTAACTGAGCACTCACGGTGAGAATGCCCAGTGTGAGCACTGAGCGGATTTTGAATAACTTAACGCTCGGCTCTACGTGAGCGCTGAGCAACTGTCAACAACCGTCTGAGTAGCCTACTGACAGCTCCGTCAGCTGAGCGTGCTCACATACACACAGGCCGATACAGACTGAAGCTGTATTTTTCAAAGGAAATTATTCAAAGAAGCACCAAAATGACTGTGTGACAGTCAAATTTACTTTATTTAACACGTTGATTTTACCATTAAATCACTATTTTATATTACGATGTGTAGCCTACTTGGGTCCATAGTTAATGACGTAGGCTACTTCCGTATTGCTCTGATCCACATCCAAATGTGCTCAGCCATAGGCGCCGATTCCGTGGGTGCTTCGGTGCCCGAGCACCCACGGAGAAGGCCGAGCACCCATGGGAAAAATGCACTTGATATGCCTACTGTATAGGGCTGGGGCATTCAACTGTTTTGAGCACCCACCGGCAGAAACATAAATCGGCGCCAATGTGCTCAGCTACGCTCTGAGCTGTGCAGTAAGCGAAACTGACCAACCCGTTACCCTTTTCGCACGTAAATTCCAAAATATTTTCAACGGCCCCAAAGCGTGAGTTTTTTTCCTGTGTGCAACAGCTGTTCTAGAATTCGACTGTTACGTCACAGCACTAGCCTTCGCACGGTTGAGAGTTAGCTAATATTAGCACACACACATACATACATATACATAGCCTACACTATATATATATATATATATATATATAATATATAACAACACTAGTATGTGTGAGGCGACGAGGGACAGTCATCATCTGACTCCGTAGCTAACTGCACCATTTTTGAAGGTTGTACGTTACTGCTCACCATATGCTATGAGATGCTATTTATCGCTGATAAAGCTAATAACACGGGCGCAGCCATACAACGTAATCTCTGGTCCAACCAAAGATGATAACGTGACAAGATAACTCACTTCCAGGTTAACTTGTTTGAGAATTGATATGGTTACAGTTGGGAGCAAGTGGAGCATCGCTTCATCATGTATCATCTTTGGTTAAATGCGGAAAAACAAGATGGCAGCACCGCAAACCAATATTAGCCTACTGCCGGATTATTTTTGAAAATGCGTTTTTCGAGTATTTCGTCAATTATTTTGATCACGGATGAGTTTACCCGTGATGTAAAACATTGTAAAGTGTAATCGCTATAAGATTGTGTATATTATATTTTCTGTCAGCCCGTAGTTAGCTCATTTTGACAGCTTGGTTAGCACTGACGTTAGCAAACTGTAGCTAAATCAACGTTATAGGCTAGGGGGTATTTGCTGCTTACATTACTTCTGTGAAAGTGTGAACGTCTGCATAAACAAATAAATGTAAATGTTGTAAAGATGTTTATTTGGTACAATGTTTTTGTGGAACAGTGTGTTTAGTCCTGGGAAAATAAAAGTTATTCTATTCTATTATTATCAACTGCAGAGGTAAGAATTCACCTGCTAGAGAGCAGAGAGCACAATGTGACATCACAATGGTCAACATTCCACCATTAATTTCAATGGTACAGAAATGGACTTAAACATAAATCTATCAAAAATAAATCGTGTCTGCTGTCAGCGTTAAACTTAAATCTAACCCAGATAGCAAGGAAGTATTGAATCAACATTGATATTGTGTTATAAGCATCAGTATCGGTCATCAACCAATTTTCAATGGTGGAATTAACATTCACTTTCTGATGGTAATGGTCACCAATCTATTAGGTTGAAATGGAAATCAATGTAACAATCAAAGGCATCATACTGATGAATAACATAGATTTTTTTTCATAGATCAAATTCAGGTGCGCTTATAGAATCAAAATCCATTCAAGAATTTGGGGGAGCTTCACAAGGAGTGGACTGAGGCTGGAGTCAGTGCATCAAGAGCCACCATGCACAGATGAATCCAGGACATGGGCTACAAATGTTGCATTCCTCGTGTCAAGCCACTCCTGAACCAGAGACAACGTCAGAAGCGTCTTACCTGGGCTAAGGAGAAAAAGAACTGGACTGTTGCTCAGTGGTCCAAAGTCCTCTTTTCAGATGAAAGTAAATTTTGCATTTCATTTGAAAATCAAGGTCCCAGAGTCTGGAGGAAGAGTGGAGAGGCACAGAATCCACGTTGCTTGAAGTCCAGTGAAGTTTCCACAGTGCTTATTCTGTGCTTATTTTGTACTGAACCAGGTGTTCGGACCCGAAGGCACCCAAAATAACTTTTGATAACGGTTGCCTAGACACGCCTCAGAAGGCGCCCAACACAATCCTTGTTTTAGGAACATCTTATCTTCTTATCAGACTCTCTACAACACTTCAGCCTTCAGCTTCTTCTAGTCAGAGAGACAGAGAACATGTCTCTCTGCTCTTATAATATTTTACTGTGCTTATGAATGCGTTTCTCTGTTCTTAATACATTTATACATTCTGTATATTGCTCTTAATACATTCACAGATACATATTCAAATATTATCAATACATATTGTCACAAGTAATATAGTTTACAAGTGATACATATTGTCACAGGTGACCAATGGATTTAATGGAATTCCCAACACTAGCTAGCTTACTAACCAGCTAAATTGAAATTATTTAAGTGAATTGATAACTAGCTAGCTAGCTATATTAGCTAATGACACAGTCCACACCATCGTCATGTATTTCGATGGACAATGCATGAATTCAAGCAGCTTAAGTTTAGTTTAATTATTTATGTCTTTTTTAATTCAGATTAAGTTGGCAATGGCTAGTATTTTTTTCCCCGTGCAGACAGGAAGAGAACAGGTTGCACGTGCAGTGCATGTGGCAGCATGAAGCATGCAGGTGCACCTTCAAAGACATTATGGTCTTTAAAAGGTTAGTGAAGGGTTAATGAAGTAGGGAACATTTTTGTCCAAAATGATTGAATTTGCAGCGGCTTTTCTCTCAAAAATTGCGATGCTATTTTTGACCTTTTTGGGTTATTTTGCAATACAATTGTGGGAATGTTTGAAAATTGCAATTGTCAGCTGGAAAAAATTGCGATTGTTTAAAAAACTCACCCCCAACCAAAGATCATTTTATGAGGGGAAATTGCAGCAATTGACAAAATTTACAAGCGTTTTTTTTTTCTTCCCGATTTGACCATTTTATGCGGAAATATTGCGGGGATTGGACAAAATGGCAAGCTATCGCAAATAATTGGATTGGTTGAATTTGCATTCATTCTTGCAATCGCAAGATCGCTTATTCCTGGAGGGACTGATTGTAGTTGTATTGTATTAACACGCACAAGTAGTTGTTAAAATAAATTGTGTTGGAAGTACATTTTAAGATCATTGTAAATCACTTGTATGTAATAGAGGCCTACTCGTGTATAACTATCCACCTAATTGCAAAGAACTTTGTAAAGAACTTGTCAATAATGTATATGTATATTTGTGAATTTCAACAGTATTAATAAATACATTTGTACATAAATGGAGTTTGCATGTGTTCAGACAAGTACTTGACTCAGCTGTGTAGCTGTCAGCTGCTGCTGAGACTTAATTCATGATGTAAACAGTATGGCGAATACAGGTAAAGTGGGACAGCAGGGACACTTCCATTTCATCATCTTTGTGTATATACTTCCATTACTAAAAATAAACTAAGTTTATAATAAGTTTCCGTAGCTCTGACATTTAAACCACTTGGATCATATTTTAAAAGTATGCAAAATGTAAATGATCAGAAAGTGTCCCACTTTACCTGTATTCACCTGTATTTGCCTGTATTTATCCTATTTAGATATTAGTATGATTGTGATAATTGTCTTAATGGGGGTTCATGCTTCTTGACCACTCTATAGGGTTTTGGGTTCACCAACTATATGAAAAAATATCTGTGGGAAACTGTTACATTGCAGTGATATGATCCATAATTACATTGTTAAAATATTTCACATTTAAACTTACAATAACACAGAATAAAATAACAAAAATAGGTAGCTTTATGAGTTCTTTATTTAATGCATACACCATATTGTGCGTGGCGAGAAAGTTTGGCAATACTACTTTTACACTGGTGATGGCACCTCTGCTTTCAAGACCCCAATTTCTGGGGGCGCCACTGGGGCACAGGCACTGTGCATTAATTGGATGAGCGGTTCTCAAGAAAGCTGCCAGTATCAATACCGGGGGCCAAGCAATCGGCCCGTTCCAATCGGGCACGTTTTGTACGGGCATGGGCACTGCACTAGTAGGCTAAATGGTAAGAATTAATAATAATAATAATAATAATAAAACTTTATTTGTATAGCACATTTCATACAAGGATTGTAGCTCAAAGTGCTTTACATCAATAAAATAATGACAGTGTAAGGCAAGCAGCAAGTGCAGTTTATATAATGGGAAAGGTATAAAATAATAATCAACATCATATCAGATCCTAATGTTCTAATAGGTTACTTAGTTACCATAATCTCGTTTCAAACAAACATTAACACATTAATCAAACATCATATCAGATCCTAGTGTTCTAATAGGTTACTTGAGTTACCATAATCTCGTTACAACAAAGGATGGAGTATAAATAGTGGCAGTTAAAAAAATTTAAGTTTAAAAATATAAAATTTAAAATTAAACATTAGTGTGTTCAGTGCAGAGTAATATTAAAAGTGCAAGTCAGAGTGCAGCAAAACTGGAACTAGTATTTAGGGATAATGATGAAGGCGGGTCAGTCAAATGCTTTGGTGAAAAGATATGTTTTAAGCTGCCTTTTAAATATCTCTAAGGTGTTAGCTTCCCTGATATTTGAGGGTAGTGCATTCCAAAGTTTTGGGGCATAGTTAACAAAGGCTGCATCACCAATCTTTTTATAACTGTTTCTGTTGATTTCTAATAGACCTGCATCAGATGATCGGAGTGTTCTAGCTGGTGTGTAATTTGTTAGGGAGTTTGCAATGTAGCTAGGTCCTTGTCCATTTAGAGCTTTGTATGTGAGGAGGAGGACCTTAAAGTCAATTCTAAAGGTGACAGGTAGCCAATGTAGAGTAGCTAAGACTGGACTAATGTGTTCTCGCCTCTTGGTTTTGGTTAGTAATCTAGCTGCAGAGTTTTGAATAAGTTGGAGTCTTTCAGTGGTTTTCTTGGGGAGACCAGTGAGAAGTGCATTGCAGTAGTCCAGTCGGCTAGATATGAACGCATGAATTAGCTTCTCAGCATCATTTTGAGTTATGAATGGTCGTACCTTCGCTATGTTTCTGAGGTGGAAGAAGGCTGTTTTGGTCACTTTATTTATGTGGGAGTTGAAGTTCAAGTCTGAGTCAAGGATGACACCAAGACTAGTTACCTCAGGTTTAATCCAGGAAGTTAAGCTTCCTAGGTTTTTAGTTAGTATCTCTCTCTTTGATTTGGGACCAACTAGAAGAACTTCAGTTTTGTCTTCATTTAATTTGAGGAAATTTGCATTCATCCATTTATTTATTGCCAACAAGCAGTTGGTAATGGATTTAATTGCTGTTGTATCGTTTGGTTCAGCGGATATGTACAATTGTGTATCATCCGCATAGCTATGGAAATCTACATTATATTCTCTAATGATGTCACCGAGTGGTAACATATAGAGAGAGAAAAGTAATGGACCTAAGCAGCTCCCTTGTGCAACCCCGTAGCAACTTTCATGTCTCTCTGATACATTGTTACCCAGACTAACATAAAACTTCCTTCCTCTGATATATGTCTTGAGCCAGTTCAATACACAATCAGAGAACCCAATATGCTTTTCAAGTCGATTGATTAAAATGTCATGATCAAGGGTATCAAAAGCCGCACTGAGATCCAATAAGATAAGGATGGAGACTTTATTTGCATTTGAGTTTAGTCTGAGATCGCTAATTAATTTTGTGAGAGCCGTTTCAGTACTGTGATATCTTCTGAAACCCGACTGAAAGATTTCTAAGATGTTATTTTCATTGAGGAATGAGTTTAGTTGGATTGAGATTATCTTTTCTAGCACTTTACTAATGAATGGAAGATTTGATATCGGTCTATAATTTGTTAGTATGTTGTTATCCAGTTTGGGTTTCTTAAGTATAGGCTTTACAACAGCTGTTTTAAAGCTTTCTGGGAAGACACCAGTTCTAAGGGACGTGTTTATAATTTCCAGTACCGGGCTTGAGATACCATCAAACACTCGCTTGAAAAACATTGTGGGTATAGGATCGACATCTGATGTAGTTGAATTGCACTGAGTGACCGTTTTGCATAATTAATTCATTGTGATACAAGTGAACTTACTCATGGTTACATTGCAGGGTCTATCGATATCTGTTTCACCTCCACTACTAGTAATATTATCCCTGATCGTAGTTATCTTGTTCGTGAAGAACTGAGCCAGTTCTTCGCATTTTGCTGCAGATGATAGTGGGGGGGCAGGGACAGTGTTTAGGAGCTGATCGATAGTGGAGAAGAGAACTCTGGAATTTCCGGCATTGTCTGTAATAATATTGGAAAAATATGTTTTTCTGGCTAGACGAATGATTCTGTTATAAGTGGTTAGTGCATCTTTGTAGATGTCATAATGAATAGTGGATTTAGTTTTTTTCCATTTTCTCTCTGCTACGCGGCATTTTCTTTTTGCTTCACTAACGTTATTGATTTTGAGCCATGGGGAGGTTCTATGTGACAACTTCTTTTTTTTAGTTTTCAATGGGGCTACCGAATCTAACACCGATGATAGAGCATCATTGAGATTCTCTACCATTTTGTTAAGGGAACATTCATGATTTGGCTTATAGAGAGTTATTTCTTCTAAGAAATTTTCCACAGCTTTATCATCTAAATATCTTTTTTGGATTAGGAATTGGTTTGTGGTGTTTGTTATACTGGTTAAGATGGTTATATCAAAGAGAATACAGTGGTGATCAGAGAGTGGTAGATCTGTTACTGAAACATTATTGATGTTCAGTCCAGTTGTTATCACTAAATCCAGTGTGTTTCCTTGCCGGTGAGTTGAATCTGTTATGTGTTGAGTTAGATTGAAGCTGTCTAGAAGATTTAAAAGCTCAACAGTTCTAGGGTCTGCTTTTTTATTTACGTGAATATTGAGGTCCCCGTTTAGAACTATTTTGTCATATCTGGTGACACATATTGATAGTAGTTCAGACATTTCCTGCATAAATATTGGTGAGTGCTTGGGTGGCCGATATATTATGACAAGTAGTATTTGTTCAGTTGTGAGCTCAGTAGCAAGATATTCAATTGCTGTGAATTTACCCATGTCAATGATTTTGAACAACAGTTTTGATGAGAAGATAGCTGCGACTCCTCCTCCTCTTTTTGATTTTCTAGATACTTGATGAAAGTTATAGTTTGGCGGGCATGCTTCTATCAATGTTGCCGTTGCCGTATCATCGTTTAACCAAGTTTCTGTTAGACATATGCAGTCTAAGTTATTGTCCTTAATCAGTTCATTAACTAGAAAGGTTTTGTTATTTAATGATCTGACATTTAGGAGGGCCAGTTTCATCTGCTGGGCATTTTGAGATGGGACAGGAGGAGATATTTCTGTAGGAGAAACATGCACAGTTTTAAGACTTCTAGGACGTATTTCATGTATTTTGTAGTTGTGACCATGCATTTTACCATGCCATTTGCTATTTATGATGACCGGTATGTTTGATGAAATAGCATGGCGACTGTCCTAACAGTGTTTTCCTCGCTGGATGTCCATGTCATTGACGAAATCCGTCAGGGGGATAGAGGTCTGAGCAGTGTCAGTGTCCTTGCGGTAGGCGGTGTGGGATGCGTCAGTTGGGGCTTCCTCCAGAAACAGCGCTTGGTTGCGATTGTGTTTAGCGTTCATAGAGTTCAGTGCCCCAATGGCGCTTCCCACTTCCAGTCCCTTTATGGTGGTCAGTAGTGCGTGGCTGATGTTTGCTGTTAGTAGCCTCGAACCTCTATGGTTTGGGTGGAGTCCATCAGCTTGAAAACGGTCTGCAGAGTTCCAAAAAACATTGAAATTGTCAATAAATCTCAAAGTGCATGTTTGACAGACAGACGCCAGCCATGTGTTAAAAGATAGCAGTCTGCTGAAAACTTCCTTTCCTCTTCGAAAGCATGCAATTGGTCCACTGATGGATACATCTCGAAATCTGCGGAGTGCGTTCAGAAGCTGGGTGAACTGGTATTTAAGTATCTCAGTGCCGGTTTTTTTGTGCAGGATATCAAAAGAGCCAGTGTGGATGATAATCTTGGAGTCACATGACTTGTTGTTTAGGAGTGTTGGTAGTGTTGACGTCAGCTCTTCAATGGATGTGTTGCTAAGACAGATGTTTTCAGTCTTAGCCAGTCTCACATGCTTTGTCATGGCGTCCCCAATCAGTATGGTGTCCAACTGTGGCATCATGTTCTCAGTCACCACGTCACCATTCATGTTATCAGTAGCTGTGGGGCCTATGTTTGGGTTAGTAGTATAACGTCCTTGAAAAGTCTCAGTGCCAATGCTAGCAGTATTAGCTACTGGTGGTCTGGTAGCATTTGCCCTGCTAGCTTTAGCTTCTGTGCTAGCGGCGTTAGCGATGTTAGCTTCTTTGCTAGGGTTAGCTGCTGTGCCACTGATAGCGACAATAGCAGTTCCCCTGTCAGTATTAGCTGCTGAGCTACTATTAGCAACAATAGTTTCCCTGCTAGTATCATGAGCTGTGATAGAGTACCTGTGATTGATAATCCGAGAAGGCGAAGGTGTATAGTTGATGTTACCCGGGCGGAACTGAGCAGGACGTGTCAGCGTTGGTACAGTGTGTGTCGATGGGACGGTAGTTTCCTCATATTCAGCCCCGCTAGTGCTACGCTGGCGCTTAGCTCTAGGCAGAGCTACGAAAGAATCTTTATGAATGGTCATCAGAGGTCCGTAGCTGTTTTGGAGTTAAATGGGGGGAGATAGAATGCGGGAAGAGTTCCTTACCCGTTTCGATCGCATAGGTCGGATCCATGCTCGGTGTGGTGTGGACGCAGCGAGGGCCGGCCATTCCTTCTCATCAAGCCCCCCAGAAGCCTCAGGATAGTCTGGTGGAGATTTGGGCCTACCGGAGTTTGTGCTACAAGCTATAGCGTCGATGAATTTCTCACTTTCGTTGATAGAATAAAGTGTAGATATCCGAGATTCTAACTCCGTGACTTTAGTTCTCAGGTCACGACAGCTAACACAGTCCGTGTGTTTCATAGTCTGTTGTTGTGACTATGTGTAGCCTAATTAGCTCCGGTAACTGCACTCTGAGCTACAGAGGCTATGCTATGATGTTGAGTTCAGCGATGCGTTCAGGCAATGCTCTGACCATAAAAGTGAAAAAGTAGAATTTAAAAGTTCCAGGACAGCATCGTAGGAACTAGGAAAATAAAATAAGGGCTAACGTGTAGAAAGATAAAACCAAGTAAATGAAATCAGATAAAAGAAAATAAAATAGTTTAAATGAAAGCAAAAGGCGGAAGCAAGCAGAGCAAGCGGAGAGACGTCTTCTCAGGTCTAAAGCTAGCGGTAAAAAAAGGAAACGAGGTAGCCTAAAAGTTACGACGAGCCATAGCCAGCCCAATGTTAAGTTAACTTAGTTCAGGGTTCTTACACCTTTTCCAAAGTCAAATTCAAGCACTTTTCAAGCACTTTCATGGTGCATTTTCAAGCTTTTCCAGCACCTTACGTGGCTGGGGTGAATTACATATTTATATACTGTATATACTCAAAATGATAATTTCACTTCATCATTCATCAGATGTTATGGTTATTGTGCTATAAACAACGGCGAAAGTAATTAGGCTGTCTCTGACTTATTTTTCTTCGAAAGCAAACTATTCAGTCAGATAGCGATTTATTATTAAAGTAGTGAAATTACAGTTTTCAAGGACTTTCAAGCATTTTATTCAAAATTCAAGCACCCAACCTTGAAAATATCACATTAAAATTCAAGCACTTTCAAGGAATTCAAGCACCCGTAGGAACCCTGTTAGTTAAAGTTGAGATATGTTCCCTGCTTTCCTAATGTTACGGGTTTTCATACAGTTACGGTCAAAACCAGCCGGCTATTTATGGAAAGCTATACCTGAAAATGTGCTACCTTTTTCACATGGGCATTTCCATCACAATTTCTATTAATTATTGTTTTCTTTTAGATAGCCTTAGCTTACCCTTAGGCTATGTGCAGAGCAAAGGTAACGTAGGTAACGTAAACCTGAGACAACGATCGAAACGAGACACGGCCTACAAAAACGATGGATTATTTTTTATAGTGTATGCTTATTGTCATGTCCCGTGCTCCTGTCCTGGTTTTGTGTTATCTGGCATTCCGTCCCGTGTTTTCCCTCTCCCCCTTTCCATTTTTGTGTCTTCCCCTCACCTGAATTGTGTTTTCCTCATGTGTTCTCGTCTCACCTGTTCCTAGTTGTCTCGTCATTAATCTGGCTCTTAAGCACCCCTGTTTCTTTGTTCAGGGACAGATCGTCTTGTGTCCTTTTTCGTTCCAGATCGCCTTGTGCCTTTGTTTCGTGCCTTCCGTTTTGTTTCGTGCCTTGTACCCTTCTTGTGCCCTGGCTTCATGTTTGTGTGTTTCGCCGGCTGCCCCAGTCCTGACCGGCTCCTACCCCCGGCGACCCCTACCTCCAGCGGATCCTGCTCAGGCTAACTCCTGCCCAGGCCAGGCCCTGTCCAGCTGGTTCCGTCCAGCCCATTCCTATCCCGCCTGTTTCCATCCAGGCCGTTCCACTCCTGCCGGGTTCTACCCTGCCTGTTCCTGTCCAGCCTGGTTCCGTCCAGGCCATTCCTGTCATGCCTGGTTGCGTCCAGCCCATTCTTGCCTTGCCAGGTTCCGTCCAGCCCGTTCCTGTCCTGCCTGGTTCTGTCCAGGCCACTCCTATCCTGCCAGGTTCCATCCAGTCTGTTTCCGTCCAGGCCATCCCTGTCCTGTCCGGTTCCGTCCAGCCCGTTCCTGTCCTGTCTGGTTCCGTCCAGCCCGTTCCTGTCCAGCCTGGTTTTGTTCAGCCCATTCCTGTCCAGCCTGGTTCCGTCCGGGCCGTCCCTGTCCTGCCTGGTTCCGTCCAGACCGTTCCTTTCTTTTCAATTTACCTCGGTTGTGTCTATGGTCGTTATTCGTATTGGCGCTCTATGAAACTTTTTCTGCCTCCATCCTGGTGTTTGGATATTGCCCGGCTATTATTTCTCACACCTGTTTTGAGTTTCCTGCCGGTTATAAATAGCTCAGAACTTCCGTCTTCCTACACTTCGATATTGTCTTGCAATGTTGACAAACGAAGTTGGTAAACGGTATAGGAATTCGGTCACTGCATTTCAGGTTTGTACAGATAAGAAACACAGCAAGTCCGGTTACTGTTTAGGATTAGATTGGGCTATTTCTTTCATTTCCAATCTTTTGCTTTATCCTAATATCTCTCGACCTGTTACCTTTTGTGTTCAGCTCTTTTGCTACAAAGAGCTTAGGTAACTGGCTTGATTTTCTGTTTTTTTGCTTCACCCGTTACCTTGGTTTTTCTTTTGGTTTTCAACCTCTCGTGTGCGCTATTTGATTTATAGCATGAGGTTGAAACGTATGGACTCAGACAACCCAAATGCAGACAGGATAAGGCAAAGAACGTAGTTTATTTCCAGTCCAGATCAAATCCAAGTAATCAGATGTAGAGACAATACAAAATCAAAAGGCAGGAGAATAGTCAGGAATCCAAAAATCAAAAACCGGGAAATCAAAACACAAGCAACGGTACAAAAAACGGCAGGCAAAGGCGAAGTAAAAAAACAATCAAAAAGTCAAAACCACAAAAACAACAAAGGCAAACAAACAGAATCAAAAGGCAAACTCGGAGTCAGAAAACGGAAGGGTGTCTCAGAAATCTCGATAAATCACTGGCTTTACTGTCACAGGCTCAGGAAATACGATCAACATTCTGACAAGGATGAAACGGAATTGTGGGTCTTAAATACACATAGGAAAGGAAGGGGTAACAAACGACGTGAGGTTAACACATTAGGTAAACAATAATTCAATCACGAGAACATAACGAAAACATGGAAGGGACTCGGAAACATGCATAACAAACAACGGGCTCGAATAGGAGCGGAGTGTGCACAGTAATTAGGGGAGGTGAGATCTAAGCACAAACAGCTGGAACGAATTACATAGGTAGCTCAGGAGCAGTTGGAAATGCAGGTAGAAAAGATAAAGCGGAGAAGCTGGTTAAATGTTAGTATCTAACTATAAGGCAGACAATTAGTTTGTTAGTATACATTTATGTTCATTGGTTTAGTAAAGTGCACGTACCTAATAAAGCACCCGAGCGATTGTTAGCGCGAGTTAGTAATATATACAATTATACACGGAAAGGAAAGCAGGAAGTAGCAGAAAACGAGACTTCGAAAATACAGCATTAACCCACGAAAACTCCCGAAGTTACCCGAATAGTGCATGCACGAGACTGGGTAAACAAACACACAGATGAGACTCGGACAACCCACGAACAGAGGGGAATGAACAGATGAATGAAAAATAATAAATCTAGAATAAATAATGAAATAATAATACAAACAGACAGACAGATGTACAGAACATAACAGAGGTGCTTTTGTTATTTATACTCGTTATTTTCGATTCTCGCCTCCTTTTGAGGTAGTATTAATTTGCCTAAGTTTTGCTCCCGTTCTTTTGTTTCACCGCTTCCAGGTGCGGTTTCTTCTGCTTTTGTGGCGTATCTTTCGAGATACACTTTTAGAATCCTTATCGGTCGCGTTTGGTTCTCCGAACCTTACACCAACCCTTACATTTGCTTTATAAAAACTTAATAGCAGCACTGATCTCAAGAATTTGCCTTTGAGTGAAGTTCCTAAATTTTCATAAAAAACTTCTAGATGTGAGTTCTTAAAAATCTTTTATTTTTCACCACTCACCTAATTCACAATTAACATGGGCTATAGTTGTTTCAAGTGGAAAACAAAAATTTTAGGTGATAGCAAAACTTTTTTTATATATCTTAGTAAAGTCCACGGAATTAACAGTTCCTCAACTCATTTTTGTTGTTGTGAAGATTAACCCTAACCCTAACACAATGACCACACATTCCAATACACTGAGTCATTCCCATCAGCACCTACTGTCACACATCCAAAAAATGTCACGCAACCAAAAAAAGAGTTCAATAAGAAAATGTGTCTGGAGAAACAACTGTTAAAGTGATCCATCCATATCTACTGCATATCTGGCAGCAGAGTAATGATTTGAGGCTTGTTTGATACCTCAGACCCTTGATGCCATACAGCCATTCAATCCATACTATACAGTGTAATTTACTTAATCATCTAGTCCCACCCCTCAATTCCCATAGAGATCCATTGAAATGCAGATGCAGTATCGCTTGTATGAGTACTTGAAAATAAAATATCAAGAGTCTTTTGATGTTGTTGGTTAAGACATCAATTACTTTTTTGGGGGGGTAAAAATGGCTACAATTGCTAAACGGTTCATCCAATATGGATGTAAAAACCCTCAAATTGAAGCTGAAAGTCTGCATTTTAACCTGCTAGTCACTGTTCCATTTCAAATCCAATGAGATGGAGTATAGAGCCAAAACAACAAGAAATGTGTCACTGTCCTAACACTTCTGGAGTGCACAGTAGTGTGATATAGTAACATAATAGTAATGGCTGAAGCGTAATACTTCACCTTTTGGTGAAGTGCAAGGATGGGAGAGACTGCCATTCACAGGGCCAGCTGGATCCACCAGAACGGATGTAAAATACTCAGACATTGGACTGGAGTACCCAAATTTGTACTTCAGTCATGGTATGTTACTGTACATAGTTAAATGTAGCTGATGATTCAAATATGTATCTGTGCAACTTTAATCACTTTGATTTGGTTTTGAAAACATCATATGAAGTCTATGCAGCAAACTTTCAGAAATGTGAGAGGGATGATCTTGCAAATGTGACTTTTGTGTAAGGGTTTGGGTTTGTAGCAATGAGCCAAACGCGACAAAACAAAACACGATTACAGAACAAGTCACTCACGAACGTGAAGACCACTAAAAGACAACCCACTAACACGGGTGTGGCTCGTAGACACGAGCAGAAAAGTAAGAGAACAGAGACTCCTAAACAGAAATACACGAGCATAGCTCGAAAAGGAGAAAACAAAGAATCACCTTCGGTAGACTATAACGCCCTATAAGAGGTGAAAAATAAATGAAATAAAAATAAACCTCTCAGTCAATATAGCAGAGAGTAGAAGAGAGTAAGAAACAAAAATAATGGAAGGGACTAATCCCTAAAGAGCTTCAAGGGCAGCTAAAGCCAATCTAGTAGTGAAAATATAGAGCAGCTATTTTCTAACCAACCCTGACTATGTGAAGGCACAAAATGACAAAGGAGCACCAGAAAGCGGAAGTGAGAGGCTTAAATACCTAGCAGGTAATCGGACAGGTGAAACGAATGATAAGCGGAGAGAAGCAAAACCCCGAACCGGAATGTGGAAAAAATCAGATAGACTGCTTATCGGAGAGAGAGGACTAGAACCGTAGCGAAACAGGAAAAAATAGCCACGGACCATGACATTTTGTTGTTTTACCTAAACAGACACACGGCTAAAACTGAACAAGCATATGTCAGCCGTGTCAGCCTTTTGAAACATCACAATTCGTTCTGATTATTTTTCCTCAAAATTTCCCAGAACTTTGGAGTTATGTATCCAGACAGTGGCGATAAGATATTTGAACTGTGGGCTACAGTATTTGCACCTCAGATTGTGCAATTTGCAAGAGCCGAAAGACTGACTGCTGTACTGTTTCCTGATAGAGACTATAACAATAAGTAAGTATCATTCTTACTCAGAGGTAGTTAGTAATGAGTACAAGTACTTTGTTGCATGTACTTAATTTAGAGTACACTGTCACAAATATGCTTTACAGAAAAAATACTAGGCCTGAACCTGCAAAAAACATAGTGAGGAAAAAACTCAAAAGATTTTTTGCCTGTTCAAGCATTTTAGTTCGATGTAGCTAGATCAGAAAAATCTGTAATTCTAAGCGGAGTACTCTTAACCTAATTGAACAGCTAAGGTATGCCGTTTATTGCTAGCTTGTTTAAAGTGATGGTGAAGGGATTCAAAAGAAATTTCATAACCACAGCATATCACAGAGGGATGTGTCCACTACACACACACCAAATATCTTTTCAAAAAAATGTGAATAGGTATATTAATATACATCTCAAAGTCAGCTAATAAACTCAGTCTTGAAAGGACTCAAGATTGTCAGGGTGTTGTGTAAATCCACGCTCTCAACCCGAGTGCCATTGACGTCATCCAGCCCTACATGTTTGAACCACAAAACTGTTTACAGTTCTGTGGTTTTAACCATAGGTTTGAACCCGGCGATAAATTAGTGCAATCAATTCAAAGTTAAATACAATGCGGCTGCTATCAATCGATAAATATCACACGCAAGCTCGCAATCAAAGTTAAGTTAAGTTAAACGCGAAGCCGTTGGTCTATTTAAAGCAAGCTAAATTGCAAGGCGATGTTTCACCCAATGCATGTTCCATACAGATCATTAAATAATGGAGTTTTTAAAATTTATTTAAAGACCCATTCATTAATTATGGTTGCTACGAACTAACTAATGTCACTAGCTAGCACCATGGAGGGATAGACAAAAAGGTGAAAAATTTGGAGGGAAAAAATTGGTATAGGGATAAGAAGAGCGGGAAAAAATAAACACTTTCGCTAACTAACTATTCCAAATCCAAATGCTGATAATGCGGACGAACAAAACAAACGTTTGGTTCAGACTTCAGACAGGATTTCTTAGTGGGACTGTCTGAGACAGGACGGTTTTATTCGCCTCAAACTATGGGAGGAGCTATGTAATGAGACTAAAATATGTATTGGTTGGGGGTTCATGTCTACGTAGACATGGACCCATTTCGACTCCACCCTTTTTTTCAGTACACATTACGAGATATAGATAGACTGAAATTGAACAAGTTTGCAATGGAATTTATTCCTTGTGCTTTATTGATGCTCAATACATACCTTAATAGCCATAAATAACATGGTTATAAGCATATTATGGATTTTCCTTGACCATCACTTTAATTTAGTTAAAACAAACAGGTTGGTGTACAAATGAGACATAAATAATTTTATATTGTATGGATATAGAATATAAAAGAATAACTTTTATTTTCCTGTTCGGGAACTTCAGTTGTAGCCCCAGCAAAAACAAAAAAGACATAGACAGTGGGGCAGACCCACAACACACAAACAAACATATCAAATAAAGACATTCAATAGAATCATTGCATATTCACTTATACAGTGGAGTCCATAACTATTTGGACAGTGACAGTCTTTTGTTTTTGGCTCTGTGCACCATCACATTGAATTTGAAATGGAACAGTGACTATGATGTTAAAGTGCAGACTTTCAGCTTTAATTTGAGGGCTTTTACATCCATATCGGGTGAACCGTGTAGCAATTGTATTTTTATACATGCCCCCCCCCCCCTATTTTAGGGGACTAAAAGTAATTGGACAAATGAACATAAACTTAAAGCACAACTGAAGTTTGGTAGAACTTTGGATTGTGTAGTTACCTGGCCATGATATGAGTCCAAATGATGGCGAAATATGTTTGTTAGTTGCTCTGTGCTCCCCTGGGGTGATAATCCAGAATGGGGCATTTGTCGCTCTCCATTCACCTCTATGGGGCAGCTAAAACGGTCTCAAAATGACTCAAAATGCTCCCCTGGGGTGATAATCCAGAATAGGGTATTTGTCGCTCTCCATTCACTTCTATGGGGCAGCTAAAACGGTCTCAAAATGATACTTCTAGCATGTATACGACCGGAAAAGAAGCGGATTCTGTCAAATACTAAACAATAAAAACAACAACACAACAACTTTTCTCTTCTTTCTCTGCGCATTGTCTTTTTGTGTGTTGTCAAAAAAAAAAAAAAAAAAAAAAGCATAGCTCGAAGTGTCCACGTTCGCGTATCAGCGTGAGGTATGTTTCGGCCCTATGAATGAAATAAAACTCAATAGGCTACACATGATCACATAGTCTAACTATGCAAAACACAGATTTAAACAAAGGTTTGCACAAATGCAATTGCCCACATAACGCTCCTTCAGACTACAAAATAAATACATCCATGCAGAATAAAAATCCAGAGTCCAGAGTTTATCACGACACTGAACAAAACAAAAACACAGCATCTTTTTTTAACACAACACTAAAACGCTCATATTGAATCAAGAGTGTATATTCATTACATTACATTACATTATAGGCATTTAGCAGACGCTCTTATCCAGAGCGACTTACACAACTTCTTATTACATTTATCCATTCATACAGCTGGATATATACTGAAGCAATGCAGGTTAAGTACCTTGCTCAAGGGTACAACGGCAGTGTCCTACCTGGGAATCGAACCTGCAACCTTTCAGTTACAAGTCCAGTTCCTTAACCATTATACTACACTGCCGAGATATTCAACATCTCATAAATCTTATTTTATTGCACATAAATTTCCCCAAACTTCCACAAACCTACCATTTTAAACTAAAAACAACTTTAAAACTACGCAAAACGCTTTTAGCGCGTTGAAAACTTACACAAAGTTATCCTAATTGCCAGGTCTGCGGTACCCCATCAGACCAGCAGGGGATGCTGTAGCAGCACCCCCACTTCCGTCTATGATGGTCATATCCCCAATATTACAGTAGTGTGCACGTAAACACAGTCGTTGATATATAATACACGCACATTGAATACATTTATCAAATGTACTTACTTTTGACAGTCATGCAAAGCTTTATTTCACCAATGACTCTCGTCCAGCAACAAGGGAACACCTTTGAAGGGAAACGCGTTTTGGGAAACGCGTGTTACAAATTGTGATTTCTTCCTTTGTGGTTTCACACCCCTGCCCCTCATAGCACTTATTCAGCTATCAGATCAGATCATCATATGTTTGATGCACCTTAAGTGACAGATAGAACCTTCTAATTCTCAATCGAAATTGCCTCTTCAGAATTAGAAGGTTCTATCTGCAATTTTGGCTACATTTTAATACTTTGCATTTGAAGTACACCTAAGATGAGGGACAAAATAAGCAATAACAGAATAATACACGATGAAACATTTTTGAGATGTGGGGAGTGAAAACTTTGATGCTCAATATCTCAACACTATGCCTAACGCAGATAGAACCTTCTAATTCTCAGCTCACATAATGCGTGCTCAGAATGACTTGTTTCATACATTTTTATTTACCATCTGAAAGCCAAGGGTCTGCACTAGGGAAGCATAATCTGTCATGGATCTTGCCTTTCTTCCCTTATCTCCGCGTCTCTTTATTCTTTTTTGTCATTTACCGGTAATCTATCTGATTTTCCTGTGTTCCGCTACGGGTTTTGCTTTCGCCTCGTCATTAGTGAGTTCACCTGTCTTTTATTTCCGCTCACTATTTATACCCCGCTTTCTGCCTCTCTCGTTGCTTCCATGTTATTTCACGTAACATTCGAGCCGGTAAAAAGGGTATAGGAAGTTGTGCTGCTATCGACCGCTTTGCTTATCAACGCGGGACTTGTTAGCAGTACAACCTTAGAAAGAAAGCAAGTTCTCTTATACGCTCTTATTTCAGAGCAGAGGTTTTCATTTTCTTTTGTTTTCTACTCGAACCTACGAGTTCCTCACCCAAAGTCTTTGGGGTCTTTTCAGTTCTCTGTTCTTTCTTTTGTTTCGCTCCACAAACGGGAGTTAGTTACTGCTTATTTCTTTGTTTTGCTCGGAGATCGAGCTCCTCGTTTTTATTGCGAGGGTTGTGTTCTTTTATTTTTCTCCACTACGGATCATTGTCCGTCTCAGTGGTGTTCTTTGGAACACTTTAAGATTTCTCAGCTATCGCATCTGGACCTCCAATATTCCCTCCGTGTCTCTGACATAGAGATCCCTCACATAATCTGGTGAGAATTCAAATTAAAATGCAATTTAACAATTCAAAAGCCCATGCACTTTACGTTTTCATTTTCAAGTTAATTTAGCAAAATGCACTTTATCTCACAATTAGAACTGCGCTCAAGTCCAGTTCGCATTTTCTCTTCTATAAGAATTTGAAATAGCAGTTTCGTAATGTCATAATTCAAATTCAAATGCAAATCGACAATTGCATTTCGTTGGATCATGCGATAACAATACGAAACTGCTATTTCAAATGTGGTTTTTCTTTTTAATTTAAATTATTACAGGGTTTTGTCATAGAGGCGAGAAAAATGTGAACTGGACTTTGCATTTAAATACTGCAACTGGACATACACAGCCCTGCGTTGGGTGGCAGATTATTACAAAAAAAAAAAACTGTATTGAGATTTTGTGAGATTTTTGCATGGCTTAATCATATTTATAGCAGGTTTATGTAATATAATTGTGAAAACCCTCATATTGAGGGCTTTCACCTTTTCATCCGCATAACTAGATGCTAGATGATTGGATTTTGTTAGACCCAGTGTTCAAATATTAGATTAAAGTGTGCTTGTGTAAACCAGTTCACCAAGGTTGATAGAATTCAAAGCTGCATCTCAGACCATTTTTTGGGAACCTGGGTGAGTGATTTGGGCTGTTCCGGGCGGCAGTGTAGTATAATGGTTAAGGAACTGGACTTGTAACTGAAAGGTTGCAGGTTCGATTCCCAGGTAGGACACTGCCGTTGTACCCTTGAGCAAGGTACTTAACCTGCATTGCTTCAGTATATATCCAGCTGTATGAATGGATAAATGTAATAAGAAGTATGTAAGTCGCTCTGGATAAGAGCGTCTGCTAAATGCCTATAATGTAATGTAATGTTCCATGAAATGCTGAGCATGGATCCATACAGCATAATTTGAATTCAGGTCGAGGTGTAACTCATTCATCTAACATTACAGTGTTTGCCTATTAAAAACATTAAAGCTCATTTTTATTTTGGATGTAAAAAATGCATGCTGGGTGATGTTACTTAAAAGTGCCTTGCCTAGTGAATCATTGGGGGGAAAAATAATTATCCTAAATATGCAAACAATTACATTTTCCCCATCTTGCTCTGGCAAGGCCAAAATCTGTAGATGTTTCAAAGACCCCTCTGAGGTTTTTCAATCACCTGAGCAATGTGTTTTGATTCTGAAACACTTTGAACTTTTGTTTTTATCTATAAGCACTATGCTTGAAATCATTGTCAGGCCAAAGCACATAAAAGCGGTAGTCCAGCGAGTTACTACTGGCTTTAATATTTTGCACATTCATTGCCTGAGGCACTTCGCCAACATAGTAGCACAACAAATATTTCTGAATAAAACACATTTGTATTTCCCAAACCCCAGCATAACCATATTTGGTGTCACTACATTATTCATCACGAGAGGATAATCAAAGATTTCTTGTGGTTGGTAAGTGCCCCTGGACTGTGATTTTGTTCCTTCTAGAATTAAACCTAGTTTTTGTTCACTCCTGCCTGCTATTGGGTTCCTGTTATTCCCGGACATAACAAAGTGACCCAAACACATTTTCTAAAAAGGGGTACTGTATGTAGTTTTTTTTTTGTGCTATTGATTTTAATGTGAAGCACATTGAGTTTCATTGTGCATGAAATGTGCTATATAAATAAAATCTGACTAAAAAACAGATTATTATTATTAATTATTAATAATGATTAATATAATTATTATTATTTTGTGAATTTTATTTTATTTTGGGCGACACTTATTTTTGGCCCTTGCTTTCACTCTGGTGCCTTTTTATCTTCGATATCGATCTGGGTGTGTTCGGTGCATTTTGGGACACTTTGGGACAAACAAGCTGTGGTTTGATATTCTCTTCCACTTATCTTTTTTGTGATTGTGTTTCATTTGTATACCTTTAGATTCAGTGTTTGTTATGATAGATAACCTACATCTTTAGAGTATATGTGTGATAATTTATCTTTATCTTGGTACTGTACGATTTAATAAACTAGTTTTAATTTTAATTTGATTGTTTGAGATTACAATTAAGAGCCAAAGGTTGATCCCCAGATTGATCTGCCTACCAATGAATTTGGATTGAATTGGCAATCTGCGTCCTTGATAATAATTATTAAATAATAAATGTATATTTTACATGTTGGATAAATTAGGAGTTTAATGCCACTTACGTTCAGTATTCAGGGTGTTGAACATTAAACAAGGGTATTGACTGTTGAAACTGCTGAACGAAGGAAATATATATATTTGACTTATTTCTCACTTACCCGAAAAGGCATATCTATAACACATGTAAAATAATGTACCCTATAAAAATACCTATAGAACTCTCCCCTCCAACTCTCTGGACCTCCTTAAACCCCACTCTCCCCAAGGTGATTGTTCCGTTCTATTGTATTCTCTAGTGCCCTCTGCCAATATTGTGTGTTATTTGTTTTGCTAAAATTGAAACCACTTAAGGCCATTTCTTTTGGCTTTTTTCTTGTTTCGGTCACTGTCCCACATGGTGGCTATACCTGACAGTGTCACACCAGTGTATTTGGCAAAAATAAAAAGAAAGAAAACATACACATGACAAAATACAAAAATGGCACCTTCCATAATTAGTATTACTTTAATGAATGCATATACAACTAACGTTACAACTTGTAAAACTAAATAAAAATGGACTTTGTCTGTGTTTATTATCCTTAAAGCATTTAAGGTACATTTATCTAGACATTTTGTGACAAATTACTACGATAAGCAAAAAGGCACTTTTCCTTTTTGAGTGCATCAGCAAAGCATTGCATTGGTTTGTCCAGTGCGTCAGGCTGCATGGTTTAAGATTTGTGGTAGTAGCAGGTGCTGCAGTGGCAGTCTGTGTGGTTCTCCAGGTTTGTGTTGCCCACCGTAACGATCTGAGAGACAGAGGGAAAGAGTTGAGAGAGAATTACTTACGTATGCCTGCGTCACACAGGTGTAACACCAGCATTTCATAAGAATGCGCTTAGGTTTTACTGGAAGGTTTTACTGGATGAAAAGTCGCATTTAGTTGAGCTAGGGACTGTCAGCAGAATGAGGATATGGACAATGACTGCCACAAATCTTCAGTCAAAGACAGACATGGCGCAGGTTCTGGTTGATTTGACATTTTTTCAATAACTTTTTATTAAAATGTTTTATCATACAATTTCTAATTCACGACTGTAAACTCATCCCATTTTTCAAACATGATCTCTAGGTTTTGAAGGGCACAGAATAGCCTTCGCTTCCTGCAAAATACATCCTGCCACCCAGCACTTCAACTCTTCAACAGGGCCAACGAGATCTTGGGGCCTGCCTGCCTACCCCGGAAAAAAAAAATCAACCTGTAGCAAGTTAAGTGTTTGTGTTGTCAAATTGACATGGGTAAGTATCGTTTTAATGCGTCTAATTGGCCTGTTCCTGAGCTGCAGCCCTCCTCTCCTTAACAGTTTAGGTCACTACTAAATTAAGTCAGAGAGTGAGTACGTGGTTTATTTATCAAGTTAAGGAGTACAAAAGTCTCTAGGTGGTACCAAAGAATGCAGTAAAAAAACGGAATAAGCTAATGCTAAAATACCGCTAAAATAGGCGGAAACCTTGTGGGAGGGCTCAGAGCTGTCTAGCTATTGCATCAAAGGACTCGTAAATGGAATAGCAATTGCCGTCTAATAACTGTAATCAAACCAGTATGTTCCGAAGCATTCTAAAACATTGTTTTTGATGGCTGTTACCCTTGGTACCTCTCTGGCCACGCAGCACGTTGCCTCAGATGTGATGTTCTTTGGCACCAGCATGGTCTTCTTGGACCGCAATGGCGTTGGGTAAGCCCTGGAGAAACAACACCCAACGCACTGGAAGATCGGGGCGCTGGGCTTGGAGAAGAGCTTGTTCTCCCTGAGTCCGCATTCATCGCATCCTCCTGTAAATGTTAAAAAACTATAAATGTCATTTATCTAAGAAGTAACAATGAAAGTGTTTTTCTTCCATCTTTGCTGTTCAGCTTTAGAATTTTTAGATTTTCATTTAGAAAATAGCTACAGAGTAATAATATAATGAATATAAACATAATTAAATTCACAATTGTAACTTTGAAATTGTCATTTAATGCTAAAGCTGGCATGTCAATGAAATATATAAATTTCACCATGATAACTACTAAATCTACATTTTTTTATTTATTAACCATTATGTCGAGTAAACCCAGGATTGAAGGTAGTTGAAACCTACCTCGTGCCATTTCATTGTTGGGATAAGAATCTATGATGTGAACCAGCATCGACAGCATAAGGAGAGATACTCCTGGCTTTCCTGGACACACCATGATACCTGAAATAATCTGAAAACATGCATCCATAATTCAACATTACTACCCACAAGAATTGTGTCTTGCCTTCAGATATGTATTATGTATTACCATAATATTCAGATATCAATAATGGTTTTCTACACATAAAATAATTACTACTGCTACTACTACTACTACGAATAAGAAGAAGAAGAAGAAGAAGAAAAAGAAGAAGAAGAAGATGATGATGTCAAGCCCAAATTAGACGTGTGTTAAATGTTAAGTCACTTATAATCATCAGGTAATAGTCTTATGTGTTTATGAATCTTGTCCCTCCACCCCCCAAAAAATAGAAACATTTACAAAAGTGACAATGTTACCTTTTGTGTGCAACTAGAGCTTCAGCAGTGCTTCTGTAGAGGTAAATAGCAGAGAGCCGGTATACTAAGTGCAAGCAGTTTTATACTGACTTCCTCCTCCCACAGTTAGCTATTCATCTGAGTGACGTAGCAACCCTCTGACCTTATCAATGGCCCATGAGATTCACTGATCATTGTCCTACCCAATAATCCCCAGACTGACAAAGCACCCACCACCAACCTGGTCCACAACTCACTGTCATCATCATTACGCCTTCATTATTTCCAAAATATATTTTCCAGCTGGCTCCTTTCCTCCCTGGACAGCAGGGCTCAAAGAGGACCTGTCATTTCACCTCACTCGGATTATGGGTAAAATAAACACAAGGTCTGTAGCCAGGTAACCACTGTCATTGAATCGTTATGGAACATGCTTCCGTTCTCTGTCTTTTTACCTTTCTCCTTGGTCTTTAGTTTCTATTTGCTGTGGCATTTGTTTCCTACAGATTTTATTATTCGTTTATAATTTATATTTACATATTTTAATTTCATTATTAAATTATGCACCTTCTATGGATCTCAATACTTGCAGTGGTGGGGTGGGTCTCTTCTCAAGTCTTATTTGATGGCCACAGCTCAAATTCAGTTCCCCCATCACTGTGCCGCTCAGCCCCCAACTGCCCCTACTTCCAGTGGTGACCTGCTTTAGCATCACCATGGGCTTATCACTCTCTGTTGCTTCATCAAGCGGTATTTGTGGAAAATTGCTTATATAGCATTCACTAGCAGCCCTTTTTATAGTTGATGAGAATAGAATTTTCATACAATGGATATACAAAAGTTGTTTTATTAAGGCATGTTATACATTGTATTAGGACCATTTGATGTATTTGATTTTGGGCAGAGTTGCACCTGGCCAATAGGATGAGGTGGTTGACCCCCAATGACTGCCTACCTTAGAAGATATTAATGCCTCTGAGTTAAACTTTAATGCTGGAAAAGGCATTTTTCCCAGAATGCATCAGCAAAGCATTGCATTGGTGTGTATGCATTGCATATGAAAGATTAAAGATTAAAAGGCAATGCTGTGACCTATATGAAAGGACCAGAAAGGGCATTTATTTAGATAGGAAAACAGAAGATGTTTGGGGAGATCTAGGGGGGGTTAATGATCAAAAAGTTGTTGAGGAGTAGGGTTGTGCTTATTGATTATAATCCAGCACAATTCTTTGGTAATGGCCTGTTAATAAAACCAGAATTAACTTTTTTTTTGTGAGCAAGGTGTCCAGGACCTTGGGCTCAGCTAAGAATGACTGGAGATTCTGGCTGCGTCCCGCATCCATTTAACTTTCCTAAGAAGGTGTTTATCCATAGGAAGTGTGAAAATATCTGTCGCTGCTGTGGCGTGTGCTGTGATGTGCACTTAAAGTATCCTTCTAGGATACTCGATTTAGATAGGAATGTCTGGTAAATAATGAAAGTTTAAAATAAAATTATGATATAGATGAATCCCAGGTTAAGAATTTATCTGGATGTTCCAAGCTCGTTGTTGAGTCAGTGTTCCCCTATAAAGCTGACGTGTTACCTGCTGAAGACGAGTTATGGAAATAACAAGAAGTCTGTTCTCTTTACTAGCCTTCCTTTTCTGCATATCTGCAAGCCCATTGTTCCACAGCATGGATTAATATTCACGTAAAAAATTATCTCCTTATCTTTCATTGCCTGCTGTTTTGTCATCACCTGGCCCTGGTTGTCTTGGAAACTAAGCCCTGGCTTCAGCTTGGTGTAACTGAACACCAGGGCATCGAGCACCTGGCAGCTGCTCTTCCTGGCCCCGGCTTTTCTCTGCCCTTGTTCCTTCATGGTGGAATGATCGAACCCAATCAAATCAGGAAGGCAGATTTACTGGCTGTCTTCTGAAAAGCCTGTTTTGAAGGTGTCACATGATTCTAACTCTTGTGGTGTATGCTTACCATGCAAAATGTACCTTTGCAAGTTGCTTTGCCGAATGAAAAAAATACAAAATTGCAATATGTGACACACTTGAAGATGTCACATATAATTCTGGCTCGTGTGTTGTTTGCTTAATATGCGAAATGCACCTTTGCAAGTTGCTTTTCTGAATTCAATAAAAATACTAAATTGTAAATTAATAGTGCGCAAAAACTCTCACCTGTAACAAAGCTTGACACATTTGGGGGTGGGGGGTTTGTATGGCCACACAACACCCCCATACCCCCCCAACCCCCACCCCCGTCTTACATCTCTTCCTGTCCCGCACCCCAACTAATTGCATTTCTCAATAATTCATCTGAATAAAACTTTGGTTAATGCACATATAGCTATGTTGAATATATATTAAATATACCTCATTTTTATTCATTGTATATTATGTCATCTTCAAATTAAATTGTTCAGGAACTGTTCACTCATAAATAGGTCCACTGGTTAGTCTCTGGTTAGATCTAAGCTTGTTCTCTAATTGTTGTTCCAGAGGTCCATGTAGGCACTCAAACAGCACAGTTAAGTGGCTAATTACACAACTGAGCTGCTAATTGTGGTGTTAATGAAGGCAATTAGACCTACTATGGGGACAGTGAAAGGAAGGAAAGTGAATATGGATAGAACATCATATACACACACTATAAAAAGCATGGATGAATGCCACAGAATCCAACTGAAACACTGCACATGGGCGCTTTTTGCACAATTTGTAATATAACATAACAATTGGACAACAATAAACTTACAAACAGGCAAACACCAGCCAAGGTCTGAGATCAACACCACGTGGGAATTCTCTGTCAGCAGGGGAAAAGACAGCTTCAGTGGGTGTTTGATGTCATTCAGGATTTAACATAATGCAGTCTTATATGCAAATATTTCCCTGGAAAAAGTAGATATTTCCTAATTAAACAAGCATATAATAAACAGCAAGGGAATTCCATCAGCTAGACAGCTGACACAATAATATAGCCATTCCTAAAGAGAGCAAGGATTCAACTCTGTGCTCCTTTTCACCCATTTCTGTCCTCAATTGAGATTAAAAAAATAATAATTCTAATATCTATCCTGGCTAGGCAGGTGGCTACCTCTGAAAAAGGCAGTATACTGAACAGCTGGTCTAATGTTACACTATAAACCTGGAAAGAAGTTCAGAAAGCAATCTGAGCTCAGCCCCTAACTCCTATTGTGTCTATGGAGGACTTCCCTTCCCGCCTTGGTTTCAGGTATTGCTCAAGGTATGGTTTAATATATTTTCACCATCTTTTTGATTGTTCTGGGCCTAATCTGAAGTCATTTGAGTAAATAAGAGAGGAATTCAACCTCCCAAGAACAGATGGTAAATGGACTGCACTTACATAGCGCCTTTATCCAAAGCGCTTTACAATGTTACTCTCACTCACCCGTTCACCCACACATTCACACACCAATGGCGGCAGCCACCATGCAAGGCGCTAGCCTGCTCATTGGGAGCAATTTGGGGTTCAGTGTCTCGCCCAATGTGGACAGGAGGAGCCGGGGATCGAACCGCCAACCCTGCGATTAGCGGACGACCCGCTCTACCTCCTGAGCCACAGCCGCCCAGATGTTTACATATATTTGCTGATAAGACACATTCTTAATAAATGTAACGGATTTGATCATACCAAAGAGCCGAGGGCAAAAGAAAAGTTTCTAATTATTCTTCAAGTTCGGTTACTCGGGAAAAGGCATATGCAGTATGTATCCAATATTTTCTGTCCTTAGAGCCAAACAATTTCAACTATATGAAAAGAAGGTGGGATTAAAGCAAGACATATCTGTGAGGATCTGGAAAGAAATCTGCTCTGGGGCCCAACTGTAGTCACCTATTCCAATGCCTAGAGGGAATTTAGATGGAAGCTTATTGCATACTTTCTAGAACAGCACATGCTGTATCACAACAAAAGGGTGTATCTCCCCCAAGTGGTTGCAGGAGGAACTGCTTCTGGTAATGGTGGATCAAAAACGATCTTGCCCACCACAGCAAGCTAACAGACTAAGCGGTCGATTTACTAAGATCCCAAATAACGGGTGTTATTTTCAGTGCACAGCCAAAGTATTTGCACATGCTATCATTTCACACTTCGTGGTTGATCAACTAAATCCACCTTCACACAGAACACAACCTCTGCATCCAACAGGGGTTCGTACAGTTTTCCCACATTCAGTAAATGGTTTTTCACTGGCAACATTGCTGCCATGTTTTATGGCATTTTTGCCATAGTTGATCACCTTGGACAGTTTTTGCTGGTGGTAACAGTTTTACACATGATTTTGTATGCGCAAACCTTTAGTAAATTAACCCCTAAGGGCAAAGTCTCCGGCCTGCAAATACACATAGGCCTACTTGACATTTGTGAGAAAATCTTCTCTGATAAAATAGTGCCAGAAGTCACGATTCACAAATGAAAGACATTTTATTTGTATTTGTAAAACATGTACATGTTTGGAAAGCATGATATAAAAAAATATTTAAAAAAATCTATATTTGTTTGATAGTGTTACGGACGTGACCCTAAGATCGCGTTTGTGCGGGTGCGGGTTGTTTTCTCCCTCTGTCTCTCTTTTTCTCTCTCTCTCAGGTATTGGTTCGGTCCCCCTGTTGTCGGCCAATGGTGTTCGCCTGCATGTTGTCCGGTGTCCAATCAGAGGGGCGTGCGCTTCCATTTAAACGTCCCGCTTCCTCTGTTAGAGATTTTTTTTGGAACTTGCGTTTTGTTGTATTGTCGTGTGTGCGAGAACTGTCTTCTGTCCACAACTATTCTAGCCTTTGTTATTTTGTTGTCCAAGAAAACTGTGTTTGTTCATCATCTTCCCAATATTATATGGCTCTGGGGAGGGCGAGGTATGTAGGTAAGATGCCCTAGGGCTTACACCTCGCATCACGCAGTTGAATTTTGTATATATACACCAGGCTAGTTTTCCAGGTGGGTGCCACCTCTTGTAATTATGGGCTTAGTTTAGGTGGGACAGACAGGTAGATAGGAAGATACTTTGTGTATTCAGGTTAGGGGACTTGGTTAGGGCTTTAGAATTAGCTGGGGTATTTTGTTTATTTCTATGCTTTGGTACCCGTTTGTTATGGCGTCCTCCCCTTTGTCTCCCTATGTGTTCTCTAGTGTTGAGGATTGTTATTATTATTATTATTTGTTAATAAACCTTTGTTACCTTTGGTATTTTTACCCTCGTTTGTCCTTGTAGTTATATTTTGCATCACAGCATTGTCATTGCCCAGTGTTGCATGCAGCCACGGCATATTACGTTTCCCCCATTCTACCCCTAGATGAGTCATTAAAAAAGGGGGTACGTAACAGATAGGAACGTCTTGTATTTGCAAATCAAATTGTGTTTGTTTCATAATCGTGTTTTGCATTTGCAAAACACACTGCGAATCATAGGGAATTTGTAAAACATGTTCTGTTTGTTTCTTAGGTTTTGCCAATAAATTAGCTCCAAATAGGTCACATACCTACTTCTGATCTTAGTTGCTGCAGCCACAAAATTACTACTAGTAATTGAAACCCAGCCCTTCTACTCATGACATAAGACATGTCTGTAGGTTTGGGAACTGTATGGTAGGGAAGATATAACACATTATCTATGCCTACAAAAACACAAGTGTGTTAAAAGATGGAGCCCAGTGATGAGGATATTGATGCGGTAGTGTGGGTGTACATGTAAGTATGTGTGTCGATGTATGTAGATGAGTGTATGTGTGTGTGCTCCCTTGTGGTCAGGCAGTGGGTGTGGGAAGATGGGTGGAAGATTAAGGGTCAAGGGTAGGTAGAAATAAGAGGGTGGGAGTTCTTCACGTTATGTACATGTGAGTTATTTATAACCATACTGCTTACAACCATCTTGTACACATTCTAATGCATTTTATTTATTTTATTTTTATTTTTACCATACCATGCTTGTAACAAGAAACTGTCAATATAAAAGACTGCATCTGTGTCCAACAGTGCGAGTTATGTGTTTAAAGCAGAATTGCATGCTCCTTACAGGCTTATTTCCAAATTGAGTGATTTTAAATTGCCTACATTGTTGCACTAATGAGTACTATATTTGCAAGTAATTTCCCTAAAGTTTACAAGCTCATGGCCAGTGTCAACAAGGTTTTTAAACATTGTCCAACCTGGAAAACACACAGAGGATATTAAGAGTGAAATTACAGACCTAGGTTCTGCTTTGATAATAAAACTCCCCTGAACCATGGTAAACCAGATGGGACAGTTGGTATTATCATGCAGAATCCCAGATCTCAAGGCATTGTTAAGGGATAAGTGTTTGGGTCCACAGCTTTCGATAATCACTGATGGCAAAAAAAGAGTCTGGTTGACATTGTGGATTGCTTTGAAAGTCACAATGTTACAATCCACAAACGCTGCAATAAAATTAAAGTTTACAAAATAATATTGTGGACTGGCTCAGGAGTATCACAGCACAGACAAAACAATGAACCACCGACACGTCAAAACATTTAAGGTTGCAGAGAAACTCAAAACATATTACTATGGTGATTAACTCAAATATAAATCGTATAAATCTGCCGATGCAGAAATATGTTTCTCTTCACCTGGACATGTTTTCACCAAGCATTATCAATTAATGACAGAAGAGACTTTTACACACTATGTGAGAACCTTTTAATTTGAACTGTACATGACATTCATCACTTTTATTTCATATGTTATAACTTTTTATATGTACCTGTGCTGCAAGTAAGTTCAATGTTATGTACCTCCTCTAATCTTTAAACGTATTTCCTTTGCTTTAGTTTAAACAAAAACTAACATCCAGTCTACAACATCTCAAAATACTTCCGCAATCTACATGATTGGAGTGGTGCAATTGGGATCCTTGTTTCACATGTGGCTTGACAGAGGCTCTTATTGCCATAAGAAAGAAGCACATACAAGAAAATAAGCAAAGACAAATTGGTGGCCCTTTCTATAATGAATATCTGCCATGCCAAATGCTAAATTTGGCTGTTTCCTTTGAACAATTCCCATCTATTTCTCCATCTTCCTAATTTGGAAATGGAAATGTTTCCTTTCAATGTACCCCTGTGCCACAGGCTCCCATACAGCATTTATTTGTCTTTTTTGTTTGTTTGTTGTTGTTTGTTCCCACTTTAAGAAGTCCATGAGGCTCAAATGAGCTTCTGTTGAGATGTGGATGATTGTATGGCTATTACAAATTCATAACCCCCTCATAAATTAATTTTGGTAGCCAGCCTCTAATTACCTTGCATTATACTAACCATGGTTTTGTTGCTTTTTGGCCAAATTTATCATTTATAATTGTTTATCTATTTATATATTTTGAGGACAAAAACAGCTCTCTTGTCAATTTGGCCAAATTCTATGTATAGCTCTGTATTAAACAATTCAAGGCCTCCCTCTTGTGGAAGTACAATGAAATGGTAATAAGCCACTGTTTGGAAATGATGCTCAAAAAGAGAAAAGCAATTGGTTTCTCTGGGAGGCATATGTGTGCGTATTTGTGTGTGTGTGTGCACATGTAAGCGTGCATGTGTGTGTCTCACTGAGAGCCTAAGCTACCATACATGACAGGTGCTCAAAACCATGCACCCTCCACCAATGTCATGCTCTAATAAAACCCAATAATCCATCCAAGAAATATTTGTGTAAATTTATTTTAAAAGGCGGACAAACAAACAAATTGAGAAGAAATATAAAGCTGTATGGTTGACTATGGGTGTCCCTTGCACTTGAGCAGCTTCTTGAATGCATGCTTGAAGTCCTCATTGAAGCTGGTGTAGAGCAGTGGGTTGATGAGTGAATTGACGTAGCCGAGCCAGGTGAGGGTGATGGGGAGCAGTGTGGATTCAGAGTCCTGCAGCAGGTTCAGCCCCACCAGCAGCTCCCTGAGGAAGAATGGTAACCAGCAGAGCACGAACGCCCCCAGGATGAGCCCCAGTGTCCGTGCCGCCTTCCTCTCCCTGGACAGACGGATCCGAGCCCTCTCCCCGGCTCCGCCCTCCAACGGCTCCGCCCCCGCAACGATGATGTCGTCGAGCCTGTCCAGTTCCGGGGCTGGGTCGGAGGTGGACAGCTCAGAGACGCAGAATGCTTGCGCCGACCGGCAGTTGCCGAAGGAGTTCTGGCTGTCCGACCTGCCGGCCACGCACTGTTGCCGGGTTGAGCCCCTCTTCTGGTACAGGGCCTTCGCCGCCACATAGATCTGGCAGTAAAGCGCGAGGATGAGCACCAATGGGCCGTAGAATGCCCCGACAGTGGAGTAGAGGGTGTAGCCTACGTGGTCATGCGTGATCACACAGTCAGTGTGGTTACCAGGGTTGGCGTGGCCACGCCGCCAGAAGAGGGGTGGGACAGAGATGAGGGCGGAGATCACCCAAACGGCAGCTACCATGGTGGCAGCCCGGCGAGCCGTCCGTTTGTAGGTGTACTCCACGGCGTTGGTGATGGCCCAGTAGCGGTCCAGTGCGATGGCACACAAGTGGAGAATGGAACAGGTGCAGCAAGTCATGTCGAAGCTCAGCCACGCCTCACAGACAGCCTGCCCCAGTGGCCAGGTCTCCACGGCGATGTAGAGGATGCTGAGCGGCATCACGAGGATGGCTACCAGGAAGTCGGTGACAGCCAGCGAGCAAATGAGGTAGTTGGCGGGCAAGTGGAGCTTCTTGGTGGTGCAGATGGCGGCCATGACGCCGCCGTTCAGCAAGGTGGTGAGGAGGGTCAGGCTCCCCAAGAAGACCACCACCGCCACCTTCTCTGCAGCCATTGCTGCCCCTGCCTTGCCGCTGGTGATGTTGGCAGCTCCAGGGCTGTCCGTCACAAGCCAGTCCATCTCCTCCTACCTCAGCTGTCCGCACTGACCACAGTCACTGGAGGTGTGTATCCCAAGCTGGCCATGTTACACACTCCTGGGATACAGGATACAGGAGGAGAAGCACAGTCAGTCTGAGACAGTCAGTCACACAGAAATCCCAACGGTAATACCAAGTAATTATTATCAGGTGACTAAATGAAAGTGGGGGTAAAATATATTTAATGGGCACCAAATATATGATTCTGTTAAAATAAAGAATACATTAATGAATAAATACATATACAGCATGTGGAAATATATCCATTTAATAACAATAAATTCAGTGATGACTTATAATTTGGTGATAAGTGAATTATTGAATTCATGCACTGAATTTATTCAAGAAAATGTATTAAATTTATTAATTATTAACCAGCTACTAGTTTATCTGAAGACCAATGCAATTATTTTTCTGCCAGAACCTGCGTGAAGAACAGTAAGATAAAGGATAGTAATATTATTTCATTGGGATGGCAGGTATGCCATCCGCCAAGTTACGGCTTGGTGGGCCATGCCCCATACCTATACAGCATGAGAGTTTGGCACTTTTCAGGGTTTCCTACATAAATGACTACAATGACCACATACACTCAGCCCTTAAAAACATTAACTTCTTCACATTGTGACCTCATGTAACCACACATAATTCAGATACAACTTCACACATCCACACAACAAAGCCCCAAACTTGGGTTATTTTTCCCGTTTTTCTCCTTCTGCTTCTTCCCATTTGTCTTGTAGAATTCATCATCACAAATGCTGCTTGCCCACAAATAATAATTATCCCCATTAGATAAGAACATCTGATCACCCAATAACGACATCTTATCAACCAATAACAAAGTGTTATCAAAGTCTTAGATACATAGACTGCATGATACACAGCCACGATGAACATTACGTAATGCTTTTTTATATCCACATAAGGATGTGAATATCTCATGGTTTTGGATTTATAAGGAAGTGCATATGTGATGCTACTTCAGCCAATAGAACATGCCATCTCTGATGCCACAGAATATTTTTCAAAAACTCGTCGTCGTCGTCATCTTTGTTTCGTGCAGCAGCTAGCTTGTTTTAATTTTAAAAAATAAAACTATTGCTTTTACATCTGAATAATCTTTGTAGGAAAGCTCTTTTTTATACATTTCTGAGATGCGTTCTCTATCATTTCACATAAAAATCCCACGTAATATCGTTTCATGACTCAGATAGCTACGTTAATATAAGGTAAAAACACAAGCCTTGGACTGAATTTGTAACTTAACCCCACACAGCGTGCTCTGTCATGCGCTAGGTCGCCCACTTGGAAGATTTATGTCCAAAGTATCAAGCAAAACATCATTCAAAACAACTATGCTCACTTAGGGGATAAAATTGAGGGGCAAATCCACTTTTACGACAATGTTATTATTGTCTTTGTCGTCAGCGATTATGAAATTCACATAGGTAAGCAATTCTAAATTGCCCATGCTGCAGTGTAACGTAGCTAACATTACCTCGCAAACGACAAGTTCTTACATTAATCTAAACTAGGCCAATATAATTTAGCTAACGTTACAGACATACAAACCAAAATAATTCTCCCCATTGGACAACCGCCTTTAATCCGCCTATCAGAAGCTCTGTTTAAAATGACCTTGTTGCATTTACATGCTTTTTCTTACTTAAAAAGAGGTGAATGTCACCCGACATGGTCTGGTAGCCTAACATTAGTCTACTTGCTACCAACAAAACATTCACCGCAGGTTCGCATTTACGCAGTAGGCTACAGGAACACATATCCCATTTCTCAGGCGCAGACAATACAGTTCTAATGCATAATATCACCTGGTTAACGTTGTTGCGTTGTTGCATTAATGTAAAAAAAAATTATATAAATAACTGTGCCATTGGCTACATGTTTTAATCTCACACAAATGCCGATAAAAAACATTTGTCTGTGTGGAGCCTTATGCTGTGCTCTTGCGGTCATGTCTGACTCACTGTGGAAACCGAAGCTTCAACACTCGCCTCGGCCAAGATTTCTTTATTATGTCTTCATTCATTTCTTCACTTCAGCTCTGTTCAGTTTGTCTTTTTCACACATCACACATAAAACAATATTACCATAAAATTTATTAGTACGAAAATTTAAAAGTTACGATAATATACCCTACAAAACCCTAACGGGTTCGGGTTTATATAGCTACTATTAAATCAGCAAATACATCTGTTTCATAGTTAGTGTAGATAACCTTACAGTGTTACTAATATCTGATCTTTGTGTGTTGCCATACTTGCATGTATGGCAAGCCGTTTTAATATTTATTCCTCGAGACTTACTTGTAACTATTCATTCGATACTAGTACTTATTCTTTAGTTACTAGTAACTATTCCAATAGTTACTAGTATCTATTTCAGTTTTACTAGTAACTATTCATTAGATACTAGTACTTATTCTTTAGTTACTAGTAACTATTCCAATAGTGACTAGTACCTATTTCAGTTTTACTAGTAACTATTCATTAGATACTAGTACTTATTCTTTAGTTACTAGTAACTATTCCAATAGTTACTAGTATCTATTTCAGTTTTACTAGTAACTTTTCATTAGATACTAGTACTTATTCTTTAGTTACTAGTAACTATTCCAATAGTTACTAGTAACTATTCCAATAGTTACTAGTAACTATTCCATTTTTACTAGTAAGAAATAGAGATTTTTTGCAATTGAATTCTGTGGGGCTCTGCGGTTCAGATATCAACTATTTGCTTCTGACTAGTAACTATTCATTAGATACTAGTACTTATTCTTTAGTTACTAGTAACTATTCCAATAGTGACTAGTATCTATTTCAGTTTTACTACTAACTATTCATTAGATACTAGTTCTTATTCTTTAGTGACTAGTAACTATTGCAATAGTTACTAGTATCTATTTCAGTTTTACTAGTAACTATTCATTAGATACTAGTACTTATTCTTTAGTGACTAGTAACTATTCCAATTGTTACTAGTAATATTTTTATTCTTACTAGTAACTATTTCTGTTTTACTCGTCATCGGTAATGACTAGTCAAAATGACTATTTCAGTTCAATTAACATTCTTTCTTAAAATGTAAAAATGTTACTAGTAACAATTGGAATAGTTACTAGTAACTAAATAATAAGTACTAGTATCTAATGAATAGTTACTAGTAAAACTGAAATAGATACTAGTCACTATTGGAATAGTTACTAGTCAGAAGCAAATAGTTGATATCTTAGATCGGAATAAGAACTAGTATCTATTAAATTGGAGATATCCTCAACTCGAATAACAACTAGTAAAATTTTTTGGAGATATCTTCATTCTAGCAGAATGCAGGCTAGCTACGATGGCCATTTGTCAAGCAAAGAAAAAAGTTTTAACGCAGAATATCATCTGGTTAACATCGCGTTAAAAAAATTCTATAAATAACTGTGCCATTGGCTACATGTGTTAATCTCACACAAATTCAGACAAAAAACATTTGTCTGCTTTTCTCTTGCGGTCATGACTCACTGTGAAAACCGAACCCTCAACACTCGCCGGCCAACATTTCTTTATTATTCTTCATTAATTTCTTCTCGTCAGCTCTGTTCAGTTTATCCTTTTCACACATAACATAATGTCACCATAAGATTAACTACTAGGACAATTATGAATTTACAATAATACATAAAAAATTTATGATAGCCTACTAGAAGCTGCTATCGCTGAAAAGATATATACCTTTAATTCCCCAAACATAACAGTGTCATGGTTAGTCACTTTAAAAAATTACAATAGCCTCCGAACATGCCTCTAGTCTACACTAATCTGCAGACAATGTAGTTTACGGCAAATACTTTTAATTATAATATTAATAAGAAAAATAATCTCTGGTAGGCCAATTTCTTAGTAGTAGGCTATCTATTGTTTTCTTTCTGGCTAAGATTCCTGGGAAATATGCGTTGTCCAATTAAGCTTGTTAGCCAACGTTAGGGCCGAAACATAGCCTACCTCAGGCAAATACGCGAACGTGGACGCTTCGAGCTACGCGAACAGTTTTTCTTTTGCCGTGACATTTGTGAAAGTCAAACTGGAGTAAAGCACAGATTGAACAAGAAAGTTGTTTACTGTTGTTGCCTGAGCGTCCCTCGCTGCAACGCTCTGCTTTGTCTTTCACAAATGTCATAGCAAAAGAAAAACTGTTCGTGTATTTCCCTTTTTTTAGGCTGTACTAACTATTTAGGCTGTATGTCTTTCTTTCAGCTAGAATGTGTTTGCGTCTAGCCTATTGTGCATGCATGTCTCCACATAGACTTGGTTAATTAATTTACATGCTTCTTCATGATCCATAGTTCAGGTGGTGCTGTTCATTGTATTTCATTAGACATTAAATACAGCTCATCTACAAACTCTTTTAATGTAATTGTGGGCTATCAATAGGAGAAAATATGTTCTCATTCTCGTCAGTAGAGGGCGTTATGGTTACGCAAATTAGAGGTCTTCACTGGTCCACCCGAATACCCGAGACCCGGGTATTCTGACTTGTCTCACGGGTCCGGGTCGGAACTGATATGATAGCCGCGGGTCTCGGGTAAGCACATGTGAAACTGATTTGCCCGTGAGGACCCGATCACATTTTTTTTTTAAATTCTGTAGCCTAATATTATATTCTGTATTATATTATATATTTTTTATTCTGTAGCCTAATATTATATTCTGTAATAATATTCCATATTATATTCTGTAATATTGTAATATAAAAAAAAGAAACCATATCGTCTGCTCTCGCATCTTTGAAGACATGTAACAAGCGCAGAGCAGTGCGTGCTTATTGTATTTCATACTGTTTCTCATAGGATACTGAAGGAGGCCGTTCTCAACAGATCCCACCATGCCAGACGATTGTCTTAGTTTATTAGCTTATTTTTATTAGAACTATGGAAAAACGATTTTTTCGTATTCTATCGCAAATAAAGGCTCATGGTTTAAGTTTCATCAGCTTAGTTTTTAGCCTATTGGTTTACGATTTCAGGCTATTTTGTCGGCTACAATTTGCCATGCGTAGGCTAATTTACGATCTGTAGCCCATTTCTTCATTATTATTATTATTATATTACTAATATTATTGCCCAT
Source organism: Ilyophis sp. 1 JC-2022 (assembly GCA_022702515.1). Taxonomy (NCBI): domain Eukaryota; kingdom Metazoa; phylum Chordata; class Actinopteri; order Anguilliformes; family Synaphobranchidae; genus Ilyophis; species Ilyophis sp. 1 JC-2022. The sequence goes on along the minus strand of CM040406.1, from coordinate 18,857,084 downwards.
TTATTTATTTATCCACATTTTTGAAGAATACAAGTGTTATGTTGCACGTTAACTGTGGATCCATCGTTGGCTGAATAAAGTTGTAGCCTACTTGTTGCTTTTCGTTAATGTTATTGCCCTATAGCCTTATAAGTAGGCTATCTTAATGTTGTAATCAGATTAACATGATTGATTATCACCGTGTTGCGTTTATTAGTCTAATATAAGCTAAAGATATAGTTTTTAAGCCTTTTAGTCGGTAATATAATAGTGCAGTGCATTCGTCTATTGTAGGCCCTAGGCTATTTTATAATGGATTTCTTCCGTTCTTTCTCGGGTATGAAAAGCTGTATATTTGTGCAAACATAAGTTATGTTTAACTTGTGCAAACATAAGTTATGTTTCGTTGTGAAAACATCACTATATTTCCCTGCTAGGATTTCTTCCGATTTTGGACTTTGGAATAGGCTAGGCATACTGTCAAATTTAATTTAATTGCAAGCGGGAAGCCACCAAGTGGTCGACTCGGCACACAGCAGGGTCCGGCAATTGGAATAAATATTAAAATGGCTTGCCGATTGATGTCTTTAGTGTGGTGTGGTCCTCATTAATATTTAGCAGCCAATTTGCATGCCACGTAGATATCACGTTGTCAATGTTACTAGTACTTACTGGGTTGTGGATATCTTTCTGAATAGTTACTAATAACTAAAATATAGGTACTAGTATCTAAAAACATTGTACTAGTAAAAATTGAATAGTTACTAGTAACTATTGGAATAGTTACTAGTCACTAAAGAATAAGTACTAGTATCTAATGAAAAGTTACTAGTAAAACTGAAATAGATACTAGTAACTATTGGAATAGTTACTAGTAACTAAAGAATAAGTACTAGTATCTAATGAATAGTTACTAGTAAGTCTCGAGGAATAAATGTTAAAACGGCTTGCCATATGCATGTAATCTTGTGAGACTGGTGACGTGAATACACCACCCCGGCATCGCGTCATCAAGTGCCAAGCGTCAAGGCCGCACCCCCTTTAGGGGGACAAGAATCGCGCCTTCACGTTAGCTAGCAGCATCAGAATGTTGTCTCCAACTACATCTCAGCTTAGCCTAGATCAAACAGTTGGCTATTAACAGGTTGGTTATTTACAGACAACACTTAGCCGGTTCGTTCGAGATCAGCGCGGGAACAGGACTGGTTGGGAGAGAGAGTTTGCATTGATGGTGCAAAATTTGTTTTTCGGGTTGTGAGTGTTTGAGACTCAAACTTTGAGTGTTGTGGTGGATCTGCACTAACTGTACCATGAATGTAACATCATCTCACATAGTTCGGATGGTTCTATTGAGGAAATGGAATGGCTGGAGCAGAGAAGCATGAGACGGAAAAGGGAGAGGAGAGAGGAAGATGGGCGAGGGAGAAGAGTTAGTCGGATGAGAGTTCAGGGCAGCGGAGTAACTACAAAAAACCGAGACCCAATCATGATGAGAGGCAAGTAACACAAACACAGGGAAATTAATGGAAGGTTGTGATTGTGTTTAACAAGGAGGGAGGGCATTATCATCCGATCAAACTAACAAAAGCTATCGAGAATGAGATAGGTAAAATCAAGTTCGCCAGGTTTATGAATGACAAAAGGGTACTGATCTTTGCAACGAGCACAGCAGCGGGAAAAGATTCTCAGCATGGGTTCACTTAATGGAGAAAAGATGACCACTCATGTCCCAGGTGCAATAGCAAAATTAAGAGAAGTCATGACGGGGGTACCTCTAGTCATGGCTATGGAAGATTGTAGGAAGAAATTCGGGGGGGCAAGGTGGTTGATGCCACAAGACTCAAAAGTAACAGGGATGGTACGCTGAAAGACAGCCTTTTCGGTTGTAGTTCAGTTTGGGAATACGCTCCCAAGAGCAGCTTGGGATATATGAACTACAATGTCAGAAAGTTTATCCCTAAACCACTTAGGTGCTTCAAGTTTCAAAGAATGGGACACACAGCACAGCAATGCAAGGGTAAACAAAGGTGTAGACAAACATAGGCAACCTACTCAAGAGTATTTGCACCCACAAATGTAAAGTGACTGATGACATGCTGTTAGTGGATAAAGTGAGTTTTATAGCCTTCATCTGCCATACTGTCAATGTAGCAGTACAGTTGCCAAAGAAGAGTGACAGAATTAAATCCGTGGTGGAGGCAGCAGGGAAGTTGCTGGGTATTAAAGATTTAAGAGCAGATTTGATCCACCAAAGGTTAACAGCTGCTAATGGTGTTGGTGGGACACCGAGTAATGATTAAGCTAGTATTTATGGTGTTCCACATACTTCAATGGAACGCGAGAAGCCTGATAGCTAATGGGCAAGAGTTTAAAAAGTATATGTCTGATTTAGAAGTGGTACCAGATGTTATATGTGTACAAGGAACGTGGATGCGGCCACACCTGGATTTTGTGATGCCAGGATATGATTTAGTGAGACATGACAGAACTGATGACCAAATTGGTGGCGGATGTGCAACATTTCTAAAACATGGTTTGCCTATAGAAAGTTGAAAGGTAGAATGTATTGAAGTTGAGATATGTAAGTCAAGAACGGAAGGGAATATAAAACTGATCAACTTTTATAACCCCTGTAAGCCCTTAACTGCTGAAATGAAATGTCAGGTGCTGTAGGCAGGAAAACGATATGGAGTGGAGATTTCAACGCGCCCAATAGCCTGTGGGGTAGCAATCATACAGACAACAATGGAAAGAAATTATTCAGGACAGATCTCTTGTTTGTCTTAATGATGGAAGGGCCACAAGAGTGGATGTTAATAAAAATTGTTTCATGTTTGGATCTCACATTGATCTCAGGCAATATGGTTAATGGTTGTGAATGGAACGTTAGGGACGAGTCAACCATAAGAAGTGATCATTTTCCTATTTTGTGCACTATAAATATGAATGTGGGTATACAAAAAGGAGCCCGTTTAGCAGATGGTGCTTTACAAAGGCTGACTGAGGGAGGTTCAAGGCATGCTATATAGAATCATTATGGATAATATTTGATATGGCCTCCATATGAGGATGACGCAATTGCAATTTTGTTGTGCTTGCTCAATGACAATAAAGTTCTTGAATTGAATTGAATTGAATGAATAAAACGTGAATGACCCGTACATGAAAGTGGCACTTGTCTGTGTTTCATTGCTGTTTTGTCAGTTGGGTGCCAGATCATGCAGTGCCATGCAGTACCTTATGAATGTTAAAATTTGAGGGTAGTTTGCTTTTTTATTTGTGGATGGTGCAGAAAAATGCTTTCCCTCACACTCAGATGGTACATTAGTGATTATACATAGAGCTTGATAAGCTGGATATTGTAAAGCATTTTTCTCAGAAGGGCACAAAAGCCTCTTGCAGTGCTTCCCCTCAACGGTTGATGAAGACCAAGTCTGTCCACTAGATGGCAGTGGAATTCAGAAAAACTTTCAACGGCTAAATTTGAATGGCATTTAATCAATGGATGGATTCTTCACCAGAAATGACTGTGTACAAAGCCTACTTCTGTTTTTATGGACCCTTCCCTCCTCACAGCATCCAGAATGTCTTTGTAATACATGACGCTCTTTGTCAGCAAATGCTCCAGCATACATTGTATAGTAATGTTTTCACAACTTCTGAAAGAAAGAGATGTCTGTGTCACCTTTCTGCAAACAATGCATGCATTTATGAAGTTTCGTACAAGACCCTTGAAAACACCAAGGATCCACATACAATTTCATGCAGACTTCAGTATTTCAGATTTCAGAGTTATAATAAAAATTATTATTAGTATTATTCATGGTAGTAGTAGTAGTAACAGTAGGTGCAGCATTAACTGTAAATGGGTAGATAAAGTGAGTTGTGAATCTACCTCAACTCATTCCAGCTCTAGAATCTCAAACTGATTTTGTGAAAAAGCCATCTGAAAAACGTTCACCCTTGCTAAATCTGTGAATCCCTCTCCACCCATTCTGGCTCAAGATTCCACATACACTTGCTTCTGCCTAGCCCTCTCCTTTCTCCTCCAGACCCAATTAGCCAACTGACAGACAAGTCTTTGGAGAGATGGATGGCAGGAGAATCTAATCCACTGTCTTTCCTTCACGGAGGAGAGATAATAGAAGCTGAAGGCACCTCTACCCCTCTGGGCCTCTGTGGTAAGTAGAGGAAAAGGTATTTTCGTCTCCATTTATCCAACGGGTGAACCTCAGGTGTGATGAGTACGTGGTTGATGGCCCTAGCACCACTCTCGATTGATAGCCAGGTACCGGCACAACAAAGAGAAAACATATTTATTTTTACCTGACACACACACACACACACACACAATTAGATCATTGCTGAAACTGAATGACATGGCCCTCATTGTAAGTAGATCACCTGTGATGAGTTAATAAAAAATAACCACATGTGGCCTCTCAATAGTAGGATGCAATCCAATAGGTCTTTTTAAAATCTTTTAACACTGCGTGGCTCCTCTTTACCCTTAGAACATTGTTTACCAGAAAAACATGCACTGGCATATAATTTATTTATCACATGTCCTACTTATCACTTATCCTGCATGCAAAATATATTTTATTTAATTGAATAACTGTTATCTAGGATGCCAATTAACAGTTAAATCACTGAATTCATTATTCATTGATAGGGAGAGCAATCTGGTGGATCAACCTCAGTGAAAATATATGACTCAATCACTCATTAAAATTAAGAGCTTGTTTATTTAAATTTACAGTACTGAGATAAAGAGAAATCATGACACATCTACCCTAAGGTTATTTACCTTAAAGATGCAATACATTTTGGCAAAATTATAAAATTTACTCATTATATTCCGGCAGCTATGAATCAATGAAGTGTTGTGAGAAAAAAATCTGGTTTCTGTGAGTGTCCTGGGCTCTGTATTAGGCTGTCAAAAAATCTCAACCCGGTCGTATAAAAACCAACCAATCAGGGCAACTATCTACAAGCAAAATATCCTCCCCGTAGAATAAACCCCTCCCTGTCTGCCTGTCTCCATGAGTGCACTGGGGCATAATTTGGTGGGAGGGGCTTAGGAAAGAGATAGGAGGGAGGAGAGCAAAAGAGGGAAGTCTTTTTGCCTTGTATATTTTCAAACTTGCCTACTGCATCTTTAACGCGCATTAAATCTAAAGACAAATGAAACAAGCTAAAATCACCATGAAAGACATAAATGAAAGCACAGCACAACTTGTTGGTCCCAAAGTATCCCACAATGCCGCCAACACACGCTGCCAGAGAACAAGACAAAACCGAGTGAGAATCAGGTCCCAAAGTCAAGCCAAAATGTAATAAACAAAACTGACCGTCCCCACAGTAGTCATAAATACTTCACCCTGCAGGGACTGAGGATGTTGACCCTGATTGGATGATGCCGAGTTGAAGGGGAGGGGTCTGGTCCATGGCAAGCACTGTCTTATCTAAAAGCTAACAAGAGTACTATTAGTTGAAGGGACTCTAAGTCATCAAAAGATCTGTGGTTTTAGGCTTTTTAAAGACAGCAAACAGAAATATCTTAGGAGGTAATTCAGCTTAGCTATTGACTACCTTTACAAAACAGAAATTTACTCCTGCTTTTAACAACAGACTTGAGGGCTGTAGGTAAAAATTGTGCAGCCAGCAATGAAATCTCTACCTTTGGGCAAAATATTGCTACCATGTGGCAATGTATTATATAAATGTATATTGTATATATGTATATTGCATATATGTATATTGCATATATGTATATTGTATATGCATATTATACCATGTATACATAAAAATGTCCATTCCAAACTGGCCAGCATCAAGACTATTACCTACAGAGAAATTAAGACTTTCATTTGATTACCTCAATTGAATGTCAAAGATTGGGCATTGATCCAAAAGACAAAGACTCTTTCGTATGGTGTTGCCAAGCTGGGCAATAACACTAAAAATAGCTTTGTGTTCTAGTATTTCTTCAGGGAGGTAATAAAGCCATCCAGGAGAGAAGACATTATGACACCCTTAATTTGTGTGCACAAGTAAGGGCTCCAGCATATCTTTTAATTGTCTAAGGAATTCTTCTGGATTTTTGGAGAAAAGAGGGAGAGAAAAACAGGCAATGGCCTTATGATCAGGTCAACCAGAATGAGCCACTTTGTAACAAAGTATAGGCTAGTGTAACCTGTATCACAACATACTGTCCCTCTCCTCCGTATGTCGTATTCTAAAAACGAAGTATCCTTTAACTTATAAAGAGTAGCAGGCATAGTGAGACACTTTAGCACCATGTTGTACAACCACACTATAGCACTATGCTGCAGAGCCACACTCTAACAGTCTTCGGAGATGTTGATTGACAGCTGCTCTTGGGTAATTAATCCTAGTGAGGAGGTCTATTTGACAGTGGAGATGCACAAGGGGGCAGTGCTTCTAGTCATCCTGCCAGGAGAGGAGACCACAAATTGTGCATGTTTACATTTCCTGCTTGCTTATTCTTTTGTATTCATAATGCCTCGTATGATGCCACATACAATATTTCTTTAACTAGCGTGAATTGATTGCTGTGAAAGGTACTTTATTACCTTTATACAGGTATTTTCTGCGCTCATGTCAAAATATGGCTGAATGACAAGCCAATAAAGTACTCAAGTGAGTACGTCAGTCGTGGGTCTGGTTTCGGAAGTAAATTCGCTATGGAAGATAGAATGGGCTTCGGAGACTATCGACTATTTCTTGAAATCTGATTTATACATTCCTGGATTAGCCTGTGTGGTACAAGGATATATTCCATATTTCGCATGTTCCAATTGTTTTTTTTTTTAAAGTAATGCATTAATGAATGTAGTTCGACTTGTAGTCCACTTTAACAGACTACATATCCAGTACTGCAACGCACTGGTGGTTCTCGACCAATAATATATCATCATCTCGTCTGTCTGACTATGGCAGATTGGAGTAGACTCCTGCCACTGAAGAGGAGCTAACGTTAGCTTGCTAAGTAGAGAAGCCCGCCCGACAAGGTCAGAAATTGCGCGACAGTTAACCGCATAAAGCAATTCTAGCTTTTAGTCCTTCAAGCTAGCTAGCTAACGTTAGAAAAAAGTGTTTAAAAACAAAGCTGTGTGCTACTGCTGGCTAACGTTATATGACAACGTCTGGAGACAAGGCTGCCCGTTCGGAGGGAATTATGGCACGTGGAGTTTTTAAACAGTGCCAGCTCTGGTATGTTCACACAAAAAAAATTTAAACATAAAATATACTCGAAGCTGGTCCAGAAAAATGACATAGTTTGTGAATGGGCGTTATATTGAACAATGAATGGGGAATTTACTTCCGAAACCAGCGTGACATAGTCACTTGAGTACTCTATGAATTAGCAGTGGGTGTGGCTTATCCCAAAAATGCTAATTCCAAAACCATTTGAGGTTGTCACCCAACAACATATTACCAAATGTGGTGGTGATTGGGCACTTGCTGGTGCTATAATAATCAGTTAAAATTGCAAATATTAAATAATCATAACTCCTGCACTGTTTGATCCAGAGACATGCAATCAATGTCAGTAGATGTCCCTCCTCACAATTCCAAAACAGTTTGACCTAACGTTATGAAACTTGGTATATGCACTGACGGTTAGATCACAAAAATATAGAAAAATTTACTAGAAATCATGATTGCATCAGACAAGTCCCTATGTTGATGATATACAGGTGCAGCTCAAAAAATTTGAATATCGTGAAAAAGTTCAATATTTTTTGTCACTCATGTCAGAAAGTGAAACTCATATATTATATAGATTCATTACACATAGAGTGAAATATTTCAAGCCTTTATTTCTTGTAATTTTGATGATTATGGCTTACAGCTAATGAAAACCCAAATTCAGTGTCTCAGAAAATTAGAATATTACATAAGATCAATAAAAAAGGATATTTTAAACTGAAATGTCAGCCTTCTGAAAAGTATGTTCATTTCTATGCACTCAATACTTGATTGGGGCTCCTTTTGCATGAATTACTGCATCAATGTGGCGTGGCATGGAGGCGATCAGCCTGTGGCACTGATGAGGTGTAATGGAAGCCCAGGTTGCTTTGATAGCGGCCTTCAGGTCGTCTGCATTGTTGAGTCTGGTGTCTCTCATCTTCCTCTTGACAATACCCCATAGATTCTCTATGGGGTTCAGGTCAGGCGAGTTTGCTGGCCAATCAAGCACAGTAATACCATGGTCATTGAACCAGCTTTTGGTACTTTTGGCAGTGTGGGCAGGTGCCAAGTCCTGCTGGAAAATGAAATCAGCATCTCCATAAAGCTTGTCAGCAGAAGGAAGCATGAAGTGCTCTAAAATTTCCTGGTAGATGGCTGCGTTGACTGTGGACTTCAGAAAACACAGTGGCACCCCAAATCATCACTGACTGTGGAAACTTCACACTGGACTTCAAGCAACGTGGATTCTGTGCCGCTCCACTCTTCCTCCAGACTCTGGGACCTTGATTTCCAAATTAAATGCAAAATTTACTTTCATCTGAAAATAGGACTTTGGACCATTGAGCAACAGTCCAGTTCTTTTTCTCCTTAGCCCAGGTAAGACGCTTCTGACGTTGTCTCTGGTTCAGGAGTGGCTTGACACGAGGAATGCGACATTTGTAGCCCATGTCCTGGATTCGTCTGTGCGTGGTGGCTCTTGATGCACTGACTCCAGCCTCAGTCCACTCCTTGTGAAGCTCCCCCAAATTCTTGAACGGATTTTGCTTGATAATCCTCTCAAGGCTGCGGTTATCCCTGTTGCTTGTGCATCTTTTCCTACCACACTTTTTCCTTCCACTCAACTTTCTATGAATATGCTTGGATACAGCACTCTGTGAACAACCAGCTTCTTTAGCAATGACCTTTTGTGGCTTACCCTCCTTGTGGAGGGTGTCAATGACTGTCTTCTGGACATCTGTCAAGTCAGCAGTCTTCCCCATGATTGTGTAGCCTACTGAACCAGACTGAGAGACCATTTAAAGGCTCAGGAAACCTTTGCAGGTGTTTTCAGTTAATTAGCTGATTAGAGTGTGACACCATGAGTTTCCAATATTGAACTTTTTCACAATATTCTAATTTTCTGAGACACTGAATTTGGGTTTTCATTAGCTGTAAGCCATAATCATCAAAATGACTTGAAATATTTTACTCTATGTGTAATGAATCTATATAATATATGAGTTTCACTTTCTGAAATGAGTGACAAAAAATATTGAACTTTTTCACGATATTCTAATTTTTTGAGCTGCACCTGTAGTTTATAAGCTCGAGGTTTTCCGCTGTTGATTAATTTTTGTATTCGCTCCCTTTTGCGAGCGTCTCACCCATAGCTTTGGGTTGCTATTTTGTTTCTTTGTTATTACATTAAATTACATTACAGTAATTTAGCAGACGCTTTTATCCAAAGTCACATACAGTAAGTGCATACAGAAACGTCATCGAAGTAACTACAGAACAGATAAGATAAAGCACATCCTTCCCATAAAGTAGCAGCTATCCCTAGTAATGAATATTGAATGCAGTTCACAGTAAACTGGGTAAATCAGCTCTACTACAATTCTATTCTAAATATTATAAACTTCAATATACAGTTAAACAAGAACAAGTATCATGAGAGGTCCTAGATAAGTATCAGTCCAGGTGGAGTCTGAAAAGGTGTGTTTTCAGGCCATGAAGGAACGTAGGCAGGGTTGGCATAGAACGTCGGGGAATTGGAAGTTCGTTCCACCACTGGGGAGCTAGGGTGGAAAAGCTCCGCAGTCGGGACGAGCGAGCGCCATTGACACGGAGGGGGGGAAGTGCGAGTCGCCCTGCTGTAGATGAGCGAAGTGGTCGAGCAGGAACATAGTTCTGGATCAAGTCCTGCAGGTAGACGGGGCCTGTCCTATTGGCAGCAGTGTAGGCCAGGGTCAGAACTTTGAACCTGATCCTGGCTGCAACTGGCAGCCAGTGGAGTGACCTCAACAGGGGGGTGACATGTGAAAATTTCGGGAGGTTGAACACACTCTCTACTCTTATTCCTACTCTAAGTCTGTGTGACTTTTTTTCGCCCCCGTTTTGTCTGGGTAGCTTTATTTTTGGCTTATCGGCCGGGGGCTTTTTCTCCCTTTCTTTTGTGTTCTCTTTCCTAAATTAGTAGTTATTTCACTCTTTGTGGATAACTTGTCGAATCCCCTATCGATCGCATCTGGTCCTCCGTCCTGACCCCTGTGATACCACCCAAATAAATAAACAAAACTTTATGACAAATAGCAGCTATGATGCCATATTTGATTGCAATTACTTTGCACCCTTCCTGCACTGCAGTTGGTGAAGCTAGAGTAACATAAATGTTTTTTATTTAGCAGACACTTTAATCAAACTTCCATGAGCAATTTGGCAAACAATGCCTGGAGCTAGGTGTTTCAGTTGTCCTGTTCCTTCTGTTTTCTATTTGTGTCACTGTGTCACAGTGTGATTATACATACAAATGAATGAATGATGCACTCTGGTAGTATTGGGGTGTTGTTTCCAAATAAAAACACAATCGCATGCGCAGACACTATTGGTATATGTGTGGTGTTCCAAATTGAAATAAACTCAAGCTTGTAACCTTACAGTATATCTATAAAACAAAAGCTGCAAATTATGTGACATGAATCACAGAGATGTTAATGTGATATACTGTATTCATTTTATGAATCATTATTTTTAATGATGTCAACACTGCCATATTTAGACATTTCAATAATTGTATTTGTTGTCTATTTTTTATGTGATTATCTTGCCAGCTCAATTTTTATGTAACAAAATATCTTAATTTGTTTATATGGGATTTATAAAGGCGTGGACAGGTCTGAGATTTAGACCTCAGTTTGTTTATGTTGGAAGGCTTTGGTTTAATGGCTCCATTCAGTCTACCCTTACAGCGTGGGAACGGTTTTGTAAAATGAATTGCTGTGATTGGAGTGACACCAGTAAATGAGAGTCTTGTGAAAGACTCTCAATTGGTTGAACAAAACTACCCACATATGAGGTGAGAACATGGAACACATGCATGAATATGACATAGCTCTTAAGGCCCATTAACTTTTCTTGCAAGCCAACTTTTATGGGATAACACCTTGCATTAAATAAACCCACTTTATAGACTTATTTAAAGATACTTTATATTATTATATTATTCAGTAAATCGTTTAAAAAGTTGACCATTCTCTTTCTCAAAAGGTATGAACCTGAACATCACTTTGCATCATGAGTAGCGTATTAATAGTTCGGAAGGAGATAACAATTACAGGCAAATAAGTCTTTTTTTTTGGGGGGGGGGGGGGGCTTTTTTAAGCCTACTGCAAATTGCCAACATTAGTGTAATGTGGTGGATCTTACATCATAACTCAATGGGGTACAGAACTTGCCATGGTGCGTGGGTTATGATACCACATTAAAGGCAGTTACACGTAAAAAGCATGAGAGATGCCTGAAGCTTGTAGAATTTACATGGCATTAGGAGCCCTTATGGGGCACAAGAGCCAAGCATGTACTGGAGGAAACATACTATATACAATTACGTACAAAATGAGAAATCCCACAAAATGCAGTAATATCAGGTATAAGTTATGTATAGAATAGAAAGTACATTATATTTTAACTTCACTCACCAATACTGAGTAGTCCAATTTTCTTTGGCATGATTGAATCGTTTTCATATTAGCCTATATCAGGACATGCACAGCAAACATGTCAGTGTACATTTAACACCATTTTTGCGGTGTGGTAATGACGTTGTTTTGTGAAAGCCCTTTCTCCTGCGTGGAACCTACAGTGGCCATGCAACAGACATATTGAAGGTATCCAGCATTAAGCGTATTGCTTAAAATAGCTTAACATAACGACTTCGCTGTGAGGTGAGATACACTCACATACATCACTGAATACACTTTTGTATGAATAATAGCCTAACGCCTGCCACATCTGCATCATATCAGTGTAAAACAGGGAAAAGATTCATTGTTTATAGAACTGGCACTCAAACTTTTAGTGACTGTCTATTGACCACAACTGACATTTACACGATACTCTATTATAGCAAGCCGTGCAAGCATAGCCTACGTCCAACTCTTAATAGCAACATTGTAGCCATAGTCTATGATTAAACTAACTGTAAGCACAGTTAGATATCTTACCTTTGTGTTGACTGTTTTACTGTACCTACACAAGTCCGTCACAACAACAAAGAGAAAAATAAATTGTGCAATGTCTTTCGTAGAACATAGTTTTACTGCTGATTTCTACGACTGCCAAATATTAAATTGCATGCGTCCTGTTCGTGCCCTTTGCGAATATATTTTCATTAACAGGCTACGTTTCGTCATGGTTCAGCCAATTTCGGCGTCTTTGCAGTGTGGAGTAATTCAGTCCACGCAGCTCAAATGTTAAAGCAGTCTCTCTAAGTGTAGTATCCCATCTTAAGTCATCTGTCCAGTTGAAGAGGAATGAGAGAGCTCAGCGCTCTCACCTTGGGTATTAGGCTACGCCTGGACAATGGTAGCGGCTGTCCTCCCGCAGTTTTTCCCTTGTAAAAATGGAACGTACACCAGGGGGCACATTTTAGCCTGAATGGAGCTATCCTCAGGGGCCCACTCTCTCAATGAGTCAGGTATCTGCCGATGACCTCTGTCTGATGTGATCATATTTTCTGTCCCATTGACAGAATCAATAAAATCATTTAATTTTAGTAATTGTCTTGTTAAAAAAATTATTATGCCGCTTTTCAAAATACTTTTAAAATTATTATTAAATCACACCTTTATTTAGCCTCTGCAATCTCAAAGCAAATAGACAATTATTGAATTTAAAAAATATATATACAGTTAAATAAAAAGTATTGGGACAGTGACACAGTTTTTGTTGTTTTGGCTCTGTAGACTACTCCAGTAAATTGGATTTGAAATAAAACAATGAATATGTGGTTAAAGTCAACCTTAATATGCAGACAGACTGTCAGCTTTACATTTGAGGGCATTTGCATGGATATCAGTTGATCCATGTATGAATTACAGCCCTTTTTTAAGTCCCTCCATTTTATGGGAGCAAAACTAATTGGACCATGTACATAGGAAGTAGGGGTGCTGTAAGGGTAGAATGAATGGAGCCATTAAACCAAAGCCTTCTATCAAAAACAAACTGAAATGTCCATTTTATGTAGCGAGCTGAATTTATTGGTAATAGGCTAACATTACATTTTTAATACTAAAATATTCACAGAAAAACACAGCCCTTGGTATTATTCTCCCTTCAAAACTCAAAAGAATTCACTGCTTTAAAAAATATATTTTCACCACCCCCCCTCTCCTCATATACCTACATCAGCACCCCCTGGTCAAATATACTTCCTACGTCCCTGAATTGGACAAATTAACATAATCTGAAACTTGTACTGCACTTGGTTGCAAATCCGATATGCATTCAATGACTGCCCAAAATCTCTGTAACCCATAGACATCACCAGATGCTGGGTACCTTCCCTGGTGATGCTCTGCCAGGCCTGTACTGCAGCCATCTTCAGTTCCTGTTTGTTTCTGGGGTAGTTTGACTTCAGTCTTGCCTTCAAAAACTGAAATGCATGTTCAATTAGGACTGAGTTCCAGTACTCCATAGTTCTGTAGCTATATGTTAGTCTACTGTATTTCAAATGACATGCACTCATCACTAGGCAGTGTGGTTCAAACCTAGGCTCAAGCCTAATTCACTACCATGGGTGTGCTGCCACCCATGAGAGTGACCTGTACAAAAAAGCTTTGTTTTTCCCCACTGCAGTTTTGTGTAGGCTCTTTTCCTCTTATGCCTCATACCAATATTGATAGCCAATAACATTTGATAATATTGAAAGGTTGATGTAAATCTTTCAGTCTGCTTACATTTCAAAATTTTTAAAAAAGTATTCTAAAGCTATATGGGTAGATGTATAATTGTATGCTGTGATCGCATTACGCTATTCAATGTATATTTTCACCTATTGTTTTGATTTCTTGTTATGTTCTGAGTCTGTTTTGTTATTCTGTCATGTTTAGTATTGTCAGTTTCTGTAGCATACACTTTTCCATGTTTTCCGCAGCCTTGCGTTCTGTGCTGTATCTCTCGCTTCCTCTCACGAAGTTTTACTTTCGTTTCTGTACACTTCGTTTGTATTACCCTGCACTAGTAATTATTATATAGGACTTATTAATTACTAACCGGCGAAACACGGGTGTGGTTAACTAATCTACTAACGTCAGGGTTTAATAGAATTATTACTAACACAAACTAACAATTTAGTTCTCATCACGTTTCCACAGCTGTTTAGTGTTTCTTTACGTATCCAGTCATTGTCGTGTTAACTAATTTACTAACGACAGGGCTAGGATAGGATAACTACTAACGATTTACTAATTGCCTTGTTACGTGTCTCAGCTCTCAAGCTGTTTTCCATTTCCTGCTATTCTCAAGCTAAGTGTTTGCACCTGTCTACACATGCATTTATACCTGCTGTCTTTGTCCCTCGTTGCGAGTTCGTAAAACCAAGTTGTAGCATTGTCTGTTGCCTGTATTTCACCCGAGTTAGAGTTATCTGTTTTTTCCGAGTCTGTGTTCCGAGTTTTTGTTTTCTGTGTTTCGAGTTTACATTAGGTGTTGAGTTTGTTAGTTTTTGTGGTCTGTTCTTTTGTTTGTTTTTCTGTCTGATTGATATCCCGGTTTTGACCTCAGTCTGTGTTCTCGCGACCCTGCTTTTGGATTTGTTTTGTACCTCTGCCTTGCCTTCTTGTTATCGACCCCTGCCTGTTTTTTTACTTCCCCTTGGACATTGATTTGGTACCTTTGCCTGGATATTAAACCTGGTTTGTCGCACTCCTGCCTGCGTTTGGGTTCCTGTCCTACGGATCGTAACATTTCTATCCTTTTAACTCCACTATGTATGGTATATCAGGACAATTAAGCCTAGCCTACATGTTATGCTATGACTGAAATCTTATAGGCTACTACGCTGTATGCCAACAGTGTATGGTTTCATATATTTCATACTATTTAGATGTACAGTCAAGCCGGAAAGTCTGCACACCCCTTTCACCTTCTCCACGTTTTGTTACAGACTTATACTACAATAGATTGAGTTCATTTTTTGCCTCAAACATCTACACACAATAGCCAATAATGACGAAGTGAAAACAGGTTTTTAGAAAATATGAAATTTTATTTTACTGACAAAAATAGGTTATTTAGGGGTTACATATCTGTACACACCCTTGGTTGCTGCACCTTTGGCAGCGATTACAGCTTCAAGGCGTCTTGGGAAAGAAGCTACAAGCTTAGCACACTTGTTTCTGGACATTTTTGCCCATTCCTCTTGGCATATCCTTGCAAGCTCCGTCAGGTTGGATGGGGAGCATTGGTACACAACCATTTTCAGCTCTTTCCACAGATGTTTAATTGGATTCAGGTCTGGACTCTGGCTGGGCCACTCAAGGACATGCACAGACTTTCTCCAAAGCCACTCCTTTGTTCTCTTGGCTGTGTGCTTGGGGTCGTTGTCATGTTGGAAGGTAAACCTTCATCCCCAGTCTGAGGTCCAGAGCGCTCTGGAGCAGGTTTGCTTCAAGGATCTCGGTGTAGTTAGCTGCATTCATCTTTCCCTCTATCAGGACTAGTCGCCCCGTTCCCGCTGCTGAAAAACATCCCCACATCATTATGCTGCCACTGCCATGCTTCACTGTAGGGATGTTATTAGCCAGGTGATGAGCGGTGCCTGGTTTTCTCCAGACGTGACGCTTGGTATTCAGGCCAAAAAGTTCCATTTTGGTTTCATCAGACCAGAGAATCTTGATCGTCAGAGTCCTCTAGGTGCCTTTTGGCAAACTCCAAGCGGGCTGTGATGTGCCTTCCGTCTGGCCACTCTACCATAAAGGCCTGATTGGTGTAGTGCTGCCTGGATGGTTGATCTTCCGAAAGGTTCTCCCATCTCCAAAAGGATACGCTGGAGCTCTGTCAGAGTGACCCTCGGGTTCCTGCTCACCTCCCTGGCCAAGGCCCGTCTTCCCAGATTGCTCAATTTGGCCAGGTGGCCAGGTCTAGGAAGATTCTTGGTGGTTCCAAACTTCTTCCATTTACGAATGTTGGTGGCCACTGTGCTCTTTGGGACCTGTAAAGCTGCAGAGATTTTTCCTTCTCCAGATCTATGCCTTGACACAATCCTGTTTCTGAGGTCTGCAGATAATTCCTTTGACCCCATGGCTTGGAGTTTGCTCTGACATGCACTGTCAACTGTGGGACTTTATATAGGCAGGTGTTGGCAATCCCCAATCATGTCCAATCAATTGAATTTATCACAGGTGGACTCTATTTAAATTGTAGAAACATCTCAAGCAGTATCAGTGGAAACAAAATGCACCTCAGCTCACTTTTGGGTGTCATATCAAAGGGTGTGCACACTTGTGTACATATGATATTTTACATTTTGATTTTTAATAAATTAGCACAAATGTCTAAAAACCTGTTTTTACTTTGTCATTATGGGCGATTTTGTGTAGAATTTTGAGACAAAAAATTAACTCAATCTATTGTAGAACATGTCTGTAACGTAATAAAACGTAGAGAAGGTGAAAGGAGTGTGCAGACTTTCCGTCTTGACTGTACATAAGTGATTTTCATGGGTGGTGGTATAATCCTTGGCCACATGTCCAGTATACGCTACTCCTTGTATGGATGATTCTAATCTGCAAATTAATTAAGAGTAGAATCTATGATGGTATAAGTCACAATGAAAAACCACTGTATTAATGCACTCCAGAAGCAGGAGATATTTTGTGTCCAAGGGCCAGATTCAAAGATGACCAACTTAAATCATGCGTTTAAGTGCCTCTTCTGTGCGGAATTTACGCCGTATTCTAACCTGCGATACGTGGGTGCGTTTCTGAAAATGTGGGTGGCACAAGGCATGATATTTTAATGACCTGTTTTGTGTACCTGCGCTACGTGGGTGCATTTCTGAAAATGTGGGTGGCACAAGGCATGATATTTTAATTACCTGTTTTGTGTACCTGCCCCCTGGGTTGCCAGCTTTTGACAACAAATTACTTAATAATATTGCGTGCAACCACTGTCCAGCGATTATTTCTTTTGATTGTGTGATGGGTATATCCAAGTCGTCAATAGGAGCTATGGTCATTTTATCAATGCAACGGATTAATACGTTCACTGCCTTCCCCATCACGCGAGAGCAACTACGATGCACAAAGGCAGAATTTTACAAAGGCTAATGCGGTTATTAAAGGCAATGTCACTGACACGTTGAAAATGTACACCCCCACAAACATTTTTTGTTGTAGAAAGCTGGCAACCCAGGGGGCAGATACAGGAAACAGGTCACTAAAATATCATGTCCTGTGCCACCAACATTTTGAGAAACGCACCCGCGTAGCTCAGGTTAGTATACGGCGTATTTCATCCTGCGTTAAATCCACACAGGAGAGGCACTTAAGCGTATGACTTAAATTGGCTGTCTCTGTATCCGGCCCCAAGTGTGTACACAATCTGCTGTGTAAAATAATCAGCATCACATACAGAAATATATACTACTGTGCCGCCTTTAATGTATGAATGTGCATTACAGATACAGTGAAAACCATAATTCATTGGACAGTGACACATTTTTTGTTATTTTGGTTCTGTACTCTAGCACTTTGAGTTTGAAAGGCTACAATGAGAAAATGGTTGAAGTGCAGATTGTCAGCTTTAATTTGAGGGTATTTTCATCCATATCGGATGAACCATTTATAAATTATAGCCAATCTCCATCGGTCTGGGGCTCCACGCAAGATCTTGCCTTGTGGAATATCAATGATCATGAGAAAGGTCAGGGATCAGCCCAGTACTACACAGGAGGAGCTTGTTAATGACCTGAAGGCAGTTGGGACCACAGTCACAAAGAGAACCATCAGTAACACACTACACCGTGAAGGATTAAAATCCTGCTGCGTGCGCAAGGTTCCTCTGCTGAAGAAGGCACATGTACAGGCCCGTCTGAAGTTTGCCAAAGAACACCTGGATGATCCAGAGGAGGCTTGGGAGAAGGTGATGTGGTCAGATGAGACCAAAATAGAGCTATTTGGCATCGACTCGCCGTGTTTGGAGTAAGAGAAATGCTGAGTACAACCCAAAGAACACCATCCCCACTGTGAAGCATGGAGGTGGAAACCTTATGCTTTGGGGGTGTTTCTCAGCTAAGAGGACAGGACGACATCACCGTATCGAGGGGAGGATAAATGGGGCCATGTACCGGGAAATTTTTGGCGACAACCTCCTTCCCTCAGTGAGAGCACTGAAAATGGGTCGTGGATGGGTCTTCCAACATGACAATGACCCAAAACATACAGCCAAGGCAACAAAGCAGTGGCTCAAAAAGAAGCATATTAAGGTCCTGGAGTGGCCTAGCCAGTCTCCAGACCTAAATCCCATCGAAAATCTGTGGAGGGAGCTGAAGCTTCGAGTTGCCAAGCGACAGCCTCGGAACCTTAAGGATTTGAAGAGGATCTGCAAAGAGGAGTGGACCAAAATCCCTCCCAAGATCTGTGCAAACCTGGTGAAAAACTACAACAAACGTCTGACTTCTGTGCTTGCCAACAAAGGTTTCTCCACCAAGTATTAAGTCCTATTGTTCTATGGATCAAATACTTATTTCATGCGAAAATACGATAATACATTTTTAACATTTATATGATGTTGTTATTGTGGATTATTTTGTGATATTCTGTCTCTCAATGTTAAAATGTACCTATGATTAAAATTCTACACAGTTCCATTCTTTGTAAGTGGGCAAACCTCCAAAATCAGCAAGGGATCAAATAATTATTGCTCCCACTGTATATATATATCTCTTTCTCTCGCCTTGGCAACCTTGGCAATCTCCACGCAGATCAACCACTGAGATTCGCTTTTATAGCTGGGGTGTAGCCCGCACACGAAAAAAAAACTTCAGGGCATAGCTGTACAGGTTTGAATTTGCTCATCGGGAGTCACAAACGTCAGTTGGTTTCTGGCCAATGACAGACTGAACGTGCAGTACCTAACGTTTTACCATGAGAGACAGTTTTGAGAACAGTTTTGCACTGACTGCAATAAAATGTCAAGATCTTGACCATAATCAGTGACACTTAAGGCCGTGACACACTGCCTGCGATTTACTCGCACGGATAAATCGCACATTGAAAAGTAAAAACAAACTCCTGTATTGTTCATAAAATCTTGCACGTCAAACGTGAAATGTCCTTTGCGAAAAAGCGGCATGTAATTTATTCGCAGCAAGTTTTCGTTTGCGAAACTATTTATCTATCCAATCATAATAAGTTTCCATGACTGACGTCACCGCACTGCCACAACAAACTACAACATCCAGTATGGCGGACCAACTGATTTTATATGTTTCCCAGTATAGCATACTCTTTGATAAAAGACATAAAAGTTACAAAGAAAACGATTTGAAGGACAATTTGTGGAAAACCATAGCCGAGCAAATAGGCTATGAAGATGGTGGGTTTATAGCTAAATGGTTGCAATATGCACAACTTGCTATCTGATGAGCTCCCACAGGTTATTAGCATTGACTTAAAAGTTGTCTCCAGCTAACGTTAGCTAACCTTTATGTTAACGTTGATAGCAGTTCATATGAAGGGAAGATAACAAGCCAGTGGCGATTACACACAAACATAGCTACACGATACGTAGGCCTATTTATTTTTTTTACTTTAGGTGAGTTCATGTAGGCTACGCTGTCACCGGCTGAGTTGTTTGCCTTGGTGAAAACAAAGGATGAAAGCTAGCTAACCGCTATATGTGATATTGTTCCGTGGATATTTGCCGAAGTAGTTGTGGGCTATGGGCTAACAGATGGAGAAAGACGACACGTAGGCTAGCTACCAGGTCTGGCCAGGGGCAGCCACTGTGGTGGAGGGAGAGAAAGGGGGAGGAGGAGAAGGGCAGGGTAGAGTAGCCTATATGAAATGCTTTAGCTGTCACACGGTTGTCTGTGTGCGTGGCAAATAAAGTCTATAAAGTTCCCCAAAAATCTTATTCCGACTCCTGTGTGGATTTCCTGATTATTGATAGCCAAGTTAGATAAATAACGAGGAAAACAGACGCGGCCTGCCTGTAGTGATTGTTTTGGAGAGAACTCTTCAGACTTCATGAGTTGCTACACTGTATAGACTACGACAAATTTATTTTAAACATTTTTGTTTGCTGAAATGACGTAATGTATTGTTATGCTGTGGTTAACCCTTTATATTAGTGGAAGAGATCAAGAGGCAGTGGAAAAATCTCAGGGACACGTGTCCGTAAAAGGAAGGAGAGCATGTTGTAGACAAAACAAACTTTACATAAGTAAAAACGGACACATAATAGGCCCAGTTCAATATTTTGGCAATGTAATTTAAGCATGCTCTGTTTTTAACGTTCTGGTAGAGGCAAAAAAAAAAATACACTTTCGTTCCGTGATGGACCGAATTTGACATTTTCTTGTACGTTGTTGTGTTTAATGAATGACATCACGAACGTGATAACCAGGTCGTCATCGCTCGACGAAGAGTAATCCATTTTTATTCGCAGGGATTTTCAACCGCGAAAAAGACCGCGATCTTTTTTTCGCGTCGTTGCAGGTGTGTCAGGTTTTTACGCTAAATATTCGCAGACAAATTTTTCGCATTTTCGCCTCGCTTATTCGTTATGTCCCCGATGTGTAACGGCCTTTAGAAACAACCAAATGTATCAGGTTTTTTCTCCTGGTGTTGTCAAACATCTGAGTCAGTTTTAAGTTATTTTTTACCAAATGTATCAAGCTGACAAGCGCCACATAGCAATGGAAGCTATAGCTAGCTATTTAACTTGGCTGACAGAATTATTTTTGTTGCATTTTACCGAAAACAACTTAGCATATATGTTAAGTATTGATTTTTAGCTGATAAAAATGTTGTTAACATTAGCTATTTGCAATCCTATAACTGAGCTATATTGGCTAAAAATCTCACCATAAGTTAACCTAAAACCATCATTCTTCAACTGTGTTTTGTTGGTAGGATTTACATCTCTGCCAAAACTATTATTTAACTAACATAACATTAACAATTATTGTCCTGCATTGCTCCGGGTAGACATCCTGCCTTGCCTAATCTATCCACAGAGGTCATGTCCAGACTCTACACGGACATTTTCCATACAGGAGACCTATGTATGAATGAATGGGGAAAATCACTTCCTAACCCAGTTAAATGAACCCGGCAATGTTATGGGTTCCATGTGTCAAAGGGGCTAATGTCACTAGCTAGCTGATAGCTGACACAGTATGGCACTTGTAGCTTCATTACGGATAATATTGTGGACACCTCTGAAAAGGAGTGACAATATAGTAGCTAACATAAGCATTTTTTTTCTAGGTAATTTTCTTTAGTTTTATCTGCTTAATTCCTTGCTAAATAATCTCCAACTTGTGCAGAATGCAGCCGCTCACTATAGGTATAGGACAGACAGTTTTTCTTCTGACTTTTAAAGCTCTGCATGGACTTGCACCAGTGTATATGTTATCTGCTTTTACCGTATACAATGGGGGAAATAAGTATTGGACACGTCAACAATTTTATTATCAAACATATTTCCAATGTAGCTATTCACATGAGATTTTGACCAGACATTGGTATTAACTCAATAAAACTACACAGCTAAAGAAATTGTAACGTTCCAATTCTTAAAAAAAGTTATGTGCAATAAAGTGAAATGACACAGGAAAAAAGTATTGAACACGCTAAATTAAATATGGTAGAAAAGCCATATTTTTTATATTTGGTTGCATATCCTTTGCATGCCATGACTTTATGATGTCTGTGACCCAACAACATCAAAAGGCTCTTGATATCTTATTTGCTGGTACTCTTACAAGCGATACTATAGCAGCTCTGCATTTGAATGGATCTCTATGGGAATTGGGGGGTGAGACAAGATTTAGCTGTAAATTACACTGGAACAGTATAGAACCAGTGGTGGATTAACCCTATAAGCAAAATAAGCACGTGCTTAGGGCATCAAGGGAAGGAGGGGCACCTCAGAAATTTTTCATAGCCAAATTTACCATTTAAATTATTAAATTAATTAAATGTATAGCCATTTTCAAAATTTAATGAAAAATGAATAAGTTCTGTTTATAAAGTGTTCTCTCCTGTGTCATCATGTTTATCCTGCAAAATAAATATTGAGTGTGCCTTTCCAAATGTAGACATTGCCTTTCGTATATTTTTAACATTAATGGTCACAAATTGCTCAGCTGAGCGTTCATTTTCACGGTTGAAATATATTTAAAATCCCCTCAGAACAACTATGCAACAAGGCAGGCTGGATGCCTTATCTCTATTATGTATAGAAGCAGATGTGTTACGTAAGATTGGTTATGAGGATCTGATCAAAGACTTTGCAAGGAAAAAAAGTAGGAGAAAATTAACTATAAAAAAATTAAAAAATAAACTATAAATAAAATGGAAGCATTCGAAATAAATATTATTTTCCTTCTTACTGTAAGTTTTGTTTAATTTCGAATTTTCGATAAATACAATTTAATTTTATGGTTTATTATTGTTTATATTTTGAATTACAAATGTATGGGGGCACCAACATTTTTTAGTGCTTAGGGCCTCTAAGGGTCTTAATCCGGCCCTGTATAGAAAACATGGTTGGCTAAGTGGCTTTAAGTCATCAAGGGTCGGATGTATTAAACAAGCCTTTAACCATCACTCTGCTGCCAGAAATACAGTAGATATGGATGGATAACTTGAAGGGTTTCTTCTCCTGACTTATTTTTCCATAGAGTTCAATAGGAAAATCTGTCAGTAGAAACAACCCTTAAAGTGATCCTTCCATATCTACTGTATTTCTGGCAGCAGAGTGATGGTTAAAGGCTTGTGTAATACATCAGACCCTTGATGACTTAGAGCCACTTAGCCGACCATGTGTTCTATATTGTTCCAGTGTAATTTACAGCTAAATCTTGTCTCACCCCCCAATTCCCATAGAGATCCATTCAAATGCAGAGCTGTTATTGTATCGCTTGTCAGAGTACCAGCAAATAAGATATCAAGAGCCTTTTGATGTTGTTGGGTCACAGACATCATAAAGTCATGGCATGCAAAGGATATGCAACCAAATATAAAAAATATGGCTTTTATACCACATTTAATTTAACGTGTTCAATACTTTTTTCCTGTGTCATTTCACTTTATTGCACATAACTTTGTTTAAGATTTGGAACGTTTCAATTTCTTTAGCTGTGTAGTTTTATTGAGTTAATACCAATGTCTGGTCAAAATCTCATGTGAATAGCTACATTGGAAATATGTTTGATAATAAAATTGTTGACGTGTCCAATACTTATTTCCCCCATTGTAAGTGTGACATCTCACATTGCTTATATTACGGACTTTGTAAACGCCCACTTTCTGGTAAATCCAGTCTCGACTGGATCTGACTGACTGACAGTTCTCATTGATACGCCTTCAAAATGAGGTGAACTTGTAGAATGGAAAATTTGGGCATATAAAAAGGAGTTTTACAAATGACTGAATAACAACATTGATGGACACATTCACTTTGATGTTACCGAAAGATAACTGGCATGTGTCACATTCAACCACCATATTACCCCTTTAAAGATTAGCTATATTCCTTCATTATTTCAGTCTCTTTGTGCTATTTCCTATTTACATGTGAAACTATACCTGTACCTGGCTCATCATTTTCATTTATATTTTAGGCATGCTCCCCTTGTTTTTCAGATATTCGAGAAATATATTATTTAGATGTGGCATTTTTATGATTGGCCTACTGACGGCGCTACGGGATGCCGACTTCATATTGTCGGATTACATTTTTTCTGGATTTGGCTTTGGGGGGGCAGGATTTGGCTTTGAGCTGGCAGGATATCATAATAATTTAGTGATAGCCCGAGTCTCTCACTTGACTTCGAGATTCTTTAGCAGCATAATATTTCTGCAGATCCTGCTCGCCTAGACAGTCCTGATGTTTTAAAATCCATAACAGGACTGGGTTTGTTACATCTAAATATTAGAAGTCTGCATCAAAAACAGAAACTCAATCATGTTAACATCCTGGTCTCTCAGTCCGATCCTGGCGTTATTGTTCTTACTGGAACTTGGCTCAAGAAAAGCACATCTGATAGTGATGCTGCTATAAGTGGCTACAATATCTTTAGAATAAATAGAGTTGGTAAGGGGGGAGGTGTCACCATTTGTGTCAAGGCTTGTTTCTCTATCACTATTTTGAAGTTTTTCTAAATAAAATTTTGATTATCTCAATTCCAAAATTCTTTGAATTCATTGCACTAAAACTTGATTTGGGACTTGATCATTCAATTACAGTGGCAGGGATCTATAGGCCTCCCTCTGCCCCATTGATTGCTTTAGAAAAGTTAGCAGAGTTACTTTCTCCTTTTACTGACTCAGAAATATTAATCCTTGGTGATTTTAACTTGGATTGGACAAAAGATGCGTCTAATTGTTTTATAGAATTCTGTAGAAATGTTCTCCTGACACAACTCATCTCAGAGCCGACCCACCTAATATTTAAAAAATCCTATGAAATCATCATTAATTGATCTCATTTTGTCAAATAGACCATACAAAATGACAGCCAATGGTGTGTTTAAACTTGGCATCAGTGAACGCTGCCCCGTTGCATGCATAAGGGATGTGAGGCTGAAGAAATCACCGCTAATTTTAGTTGAGAGAATTTTAATGAACAAGCCTTTCTGCATGATATTTATCATCGTGATTTATTTCTCACTCCTCACATCCCTGAGGCTGATTTGGCATTGAGCTTTTTTTCCTGATACATTGAACTTTATAGTTTATAAACATGCCCTGTATAAAAAGTTTAGAACAAAAAACAGAACTAACCCTTGGTTCTCTCATGAACTGTCAGTCCTTTTTCAGAATAGGAATAAAGCCTGGGCATTAGGTAGATGCTCAGGGAACCTTGAACAATGGCTTGCCTTCAAAAAACTTAGAAATAAATGTACTTTATCTGTCAGGAAGGCTGAATCTAACTATTATATTGCTTCACTTATTAGTTTGTATAATGACCCAGCTAAGTTCTGGAAGATCGTGAATGCCAATAAAAACAAAGGCTCAACTCCTATTCCCACTCACTTGAACTCTGATGATCAATTAATTACTGGGCAACATGAAATTTGTTCTGCTTTTAATAGGCATTTTATTGATGCTGGTCATCTTTTTGATAAAGAAATTGGGGTTCTACAGAGTACTATGGTTAACAAAGGGCCTCCTCCCGTAAATGACTTATCCCATTAATTAATTTGTGAGGTTGAGGTTTACGATGCACTCCTTTTCATCGATACTAAGAAATCAACTGGCGAGGATGGCATTGATCCTTTCTTTCTTAAACTTGCTGCCCCTTTGATTGCTGAATATATTGCACATATTTTTAATTTATCTTTGGCTTCTGGTACACTACCAAAAGTCTGGAAAACAGCTCATGTTTTACCTCTCTATTAATGTGGGGACAAAAGTGATTGCAACAACTATCGCCCTATCTCCAAATTGTCCTGTCTGGCTAAAATCCTGGAATCACTTGTATCCAACCAATTTAAGATTTTATTCTCTAGAAACCTAGTGCTGAGTTCTTATAAATTGGGTTTCAGTGCAATGCATAGCACTATAACTGCTACTTCGCTGATCATTAAGGACATTGTGTCTGCCCAAGATAGGGGGCAACATTGTGCTGTTCTATTTGTCAACCTTTCTAAGGCCTTCGATACTATTGACCACTCGCTATTATTAGATAGATTATCGCTTGTTGGTTTTTATTCTGCCGTCTGCAGATGGTTTCAGGATTATCTTTCTGACAAATATCAGTGTGTAAAGGTTGGTGATGTACAGTCTGAATACTTACTTGTTATTAAAGGTGTCCCTCAAGGGTCAACACTGGGTCCAGTTCTATTTTCAATTTATATAAATAATGTTGTTAAATAAATTGTCTTTAAATAATCTGTATGCAGATGACACTCTTATTTATTGTTTTTCTAACTCCATTTAACAGGCTGCTGAAATTCTACAACAAGCTTTTGTTGCTCTACAAGAGGTCCTTATCAGTCTAAAACTTGTACTGAATGCTGGTAAAACTAATTATATGATGTTTTCTAGGGCAAAAAAAACTAACTATGACAATATCCAGATCTGCACATTAAATGGTACACCTATTAAAAAAAGTCCCTCACTATAAATATCTGAGCATTTATATTGATGATAATTTCACCTTTAAAGCCAATATTAATCTTATTGTAAAAAAGTTGCATATAAAACTTAGCTTCTTGTACAGAAACAAAGCTTGTTTTCATATGTGTGTTAGAAAGAGGGTTGTGGACTCCATTTTCCTCCCTGTCCTAGACTATGGTGACGTAATTTATAGACATGCAGCTGCTACCACTCTCAAACCCCTGGACGCCATTTACCATTCAGCTCTGAGATTTATATCTGGTGATAGTTATGATACACATCATTGCACCTTCTATAGCAAAGTTCAGTGGCCCTCTCTTTATGTGAGATGTGATCTGAACTTTTATATTTTTATCTACAAAGCCATTCTTTTAAAACTTCCAATGTACCTCTCAGGAATTCTTGAATGGAAAGTTAGTAGTCATTTTACCCACTCACAGGACTGGCTGGTTCTCCACGTTCCTCAGGCTGCCACAGTTCATGGTCAAACTGCTTTTAAATATTGTGCGCCAAGGATCTGGCACAACCTGCAACTTGTTTTAAAACTAGACTCTCCTATTAGTTTGTATCATTTTAAATTTTATTGCTTTTAGTTGGGACAATCTAATTCTCCTATTTCTTGTTGATGTTGAATGTAATTGGTTTAACTGACATTGTCTATTTCTATTTTATTCATTTGTTTTATTTTATTGATAAATTTTTTTTAAATTTTCTATTTAATTTTCACTTTCTTTCTTTCTTTTTTAAACGGCACCATTGTGTTCTCCTGACAAATTTGAATCACCAGGAAGTTTTTCCTTGCCGCTCTTGCCATTGGCTTGCTCTTGTGGGGGTTTAGGCCAGGGTTCGCTGTGAAGCGTATTGTGAAAAATGTTTGTGTAATGCGCTATATGAATACATTTTGATTTGATTTAGCTAACTAAGTTAGATAGTAGCTGTATCTTTGGTAGCTTTGACACTAGCTAGCTAAGCTAAAGTTAGCAGTTGGTGCTGTTTGGTTTGAATTGTGTGTAACTACTGGTGATCACTGATATGGAAAAATATCACCTTGCTCTCTTGAATTGATGTGCCCAAATTTCTTGTGATTCAGAAAAATGTTAAACCATACCATAAAATTCAAACTGGATTTGGACGTTTAGGTTAAGAATAGGTAGTACAGCCAGTTTCTGTGCTATGGTAGTTTAATGAGAGCAAGATATCTGATATGACTCATCAAAAGAATTAGTCCGTGTCATGCCTGACATATTGCTGTCTACTTTAGCGATTCGTTTGGGCTTTGAATTTCACATTTGAGCTAAGTTTTTAGAAAAGAAAGTCTTAATCTTGTGTGAAGATTAAGCTCATATTTCTCCACTTCAAGCATCACAAACAGACAGAGGAGTAGTCACTGTTATAGAAACAGGATGCCAGTCACTGCAGGCAGAATAGGTGAGTGGATCTCATAGATATAGCTGAGCCTGTAATTTTTTTTTTAGTCGGTTCGAAAACCAAGGCTATTATCCTAAATATCCACGTGCATTATGGCTTTTTGATGTCTGTGTCTATAACAATACAGCTGCCATAACCAATGCCATCTCTACATTACAACTTTATAATGCATACTGAATTAGAAATTTTGTCATGGCGGATATTTGTAATGAACCTGTAGAAATAGAAACCTCTATTAAGCTACATATCTTGTAGGAAATTTATTTTGTAGGCAACTGTGTAGCTGACCTCAGTGATGTGTACACGTAGCAGTGTATGGAAAGAGAGTGTTGTATGCTGTATCCAGAAAGAAACTGACGATGACATGCCACCAGTTTTGCTGAAAATTCCATAAAAGGGTTTCAAAAACCTTTTCTGGCATTACCTACTTCGCCTGTAAAGGACAGCTTTGTGTCAGGGGGCATGCGGGATAAACAGAACGAGGAGATGAAGGGTGCCCCTGCAGTCTTGTCCAGATGGTGAAAGTATGACGCATCAGCAATGTGTTCCTACAAACAGTGGGACAGAGAGTGAATGGAGTCCTGGGGCCATGTGGTGGATCATGCTGTTTATTTAATTAAATTAGCAGTATAGTGGTTAGTATAGTTGCCTTCCAAACTGATTGTTGACCCATCTTTAAGCGAGTGCACATAAATTGCTTTTTCATTGTGCTTGCAGCTTTTCTTAAAAAATTGTCACTTTTCAATATTTGTTTTGTGTCCCTGCTGTTTCTCCCTGTCTGCAACAAGAAGGACTATATAGGAAATAGGTTTTAGGACTTTCAGTCATCCTTGAAATTTTTAAGTACAATCATTATGCTTTATGTCTAATGGTGATTTTATTGTACAAACCTCCAAAAAAGTTGGGACAGTCTGTAAAATGCACATAAAAGCAGAAATCAGTGATTTGTAAATGCACATAAAAGCAGAAAGCAGTGATTTGTAAATTCTCTTTTTGTAAAGTGTCAGGTTCGGAGGACCAGTCGCGACAGTGATGTGATCAGAAAGTAACCCACAAGACGTGGGAACCACTAGTAATAGGGAAGGAATGTCCGTGAACGGAGCAGAGAGAAATAAACAAACAGGAATAAAAACTCCCTGCGTGAAGCCAAATGATAGCGACCCAGAGAAGTGGGCGAGAGGCTCGCAGACTCGAGCAGAAACTAGTGAAAGGAAGAGGAATTTGCCTCTAGCTCAGTAAACTATTAAAGAGCTTAAATAAATAGGCAAACAGAAGCGAAGCAAAAGAATAGCGACCCAGAAAGTGGGTGAAGCTCATAGATTCGAGCAGCGAATAGTAAAATATACTATTAGATACAAAAAGCTAAAATAAAAAGGCAAATGACAGAGAGGTAAACAAAGGTATTCCTCAGAGAGGAAGGGAAATAAAAGGAAACTCAGAAAAGAGTAAAAGAAAAGGAGAAAGATCCTAAGATCAAAAACTAACTCAATTCGTAACAGGAGTTTTACTGCTTTGCTTATTGAAACAACAAGGAACGCAGGTTTCCCAAGTCCTATACCTTTACCTGGCTTTGTGAAGTGGCAATAATGACACAAAAGCACAGAGACCGGAAGGCGCAGCGCTTATATAGCCAGCAGAATAATTGCCGGGCAGCGGAAAAACATGGCAAGGACGCCGTCCCGAAGTTGCGAGAGAAACCTCAGCAGAGAAGGAACGGCAACCCACAAAACCGTGACAGGACACCCCCTCTAAGGGACGACCCCAGACGATCCCTCAGAACTATTTCCGCGGAAGGCCCTAATCAGTTTCGGGTTCAAAATGTTCCTAGAAGGAACCCAGCAGCATTACTCAGGACGGTTGATACTCCAACTGAGCCTCGAAAGGGGAGAGACCCATGGAAGCATTGCGCTGCGTGTTATGCACATATTCCACCCAGGCAAGGTGACGACTCAAAGACGTGGAATTGGAAGCGGCCAGACACCGAAGAGTGTTCTCCAACATTTGGTTGGTGCGCTCAGTCTGTCCGTTAGTCTCTGGGTGAAAACCAGAGGACAAACTAACCGACGCCCCTAGCTGATTACAAAAAGAACGCCAGAACCGAGCAGCGAATTTGGGGGCGCAATCCGACACCACGTCCTGGGGGAGATCATGCACCCTAAAAACGTGGTCTACCACCAGAGTGGTCTCTGGTGCTGATGACAGTTTCGGGAGGGCGATGAAGTGTATCGCCTTGGAGAACCTGTTCACGACCACCAGAATCACTGTGTTGACCTGGGACGCAGGCAAACCAGTGATAAAATCTAAAGGCCAGTTTATAGTCCAGCGACAGAGTGTCGCTCGACTGAAATCGCAGAACTTTCATGTACATTCTATTGTCACTCTACAATGTGGTCGTTGTCGTTCGCAAAAAGTATAAACTCTCTCCAGCGACAGTTTACACTCAGGACAATGGAGGAAGAAGCAGCTTTGATAAGCTAGCCTAGGCCTACATCTCATTTTGTCTTCTGCTTTACCCCTTTTTTTTGTCAGAGGCCGCTGAAATAAAGTTTATAAATGTCCATTTTGAGGGCACCGTATTGTTTGAAATATCATTCACTGTGTATTTCATACACTTGTAGGCTATGTGGGTTTTGAACAAGGTAGCAAATAATAAAACATTTGTAATTAAACCTCAACATTGATGCAACTCCTCATATTAAACGTTATTTAGTAGGAAAACACAGAGGGCATAGCCTATGTTAGGGATGTAAATAGCTAATTACAAGACGGGACTCATTGTGGGACCAGCCTACAGTTCTATAGTTAGAGAAATGAGGTTCAAGAAAGTGGAGTAGCCTATTTCACTCGCTATCAGAATGCCACGGAGTCGTTGCTTGTAGTTTAGTTTAATCTGGCAAATCTAAGTTACTGTTAAAGCAAATAACTTCAATGCATTCGCAGGTGCCTACAACGCTACAAATGTGTCTTTGTAACCATTCACAATAACCTACAGACTAATAGGCTATTGGTAACTTGTAACATTGGAAGCGAGCTGCTTCTCGTTTTGGATTGTAACGTTTTCTCAACACAGTCTAGCTCAACATCAATCGGTGAAATTGCATTGTTATTATTATTAGGCTATTAATAATAATATTAAATTGTGCTCATTTATAATGCCATTCACGCACTTGCTAGTTAGGTAAGCTATGGGTAGGTAAGCCCACCCTATGGCTGCACGCAAAGTTTTCAGACAAAAAGATCTGTCCATTAACAGTTATGTGCTCGCTAGTAAGTTGACAGCTGGAGCGAAGCCGGCGCTGTCCGAGACAAATGTTACCATAACGACGCTAATTCTGAATTTGTTG
This sequence comes from Ilyophis sp. 1 JC-2022, assembly GCA_022702515.1. Lineage (NCBI taxonomy): Eukaryota > Metazoa > Chordata > Actinopteri > Anguilliformes > Synaphobranchidae > Ilyophis > Ilyophis sp. 1 JC-2022. The sequence continues at coordinate 18,825,997 of CM040406.1, read as the reverse complement.
CCTGCAACACGTTCCAAAAAAGTTTGGAGAGGGGCAAAAAAAGATTGGGATGCTTAAAAACAGGTAAATAGGTGATGCTATCATGACTGGGTATAAAAGGATATCAAAAGACTCCTGATATCTTATTTTCAGGTACTCTTACAAGCGATACTATAATCTCTCTGCATTTGAATGGATCTCTATGGGAATTGGGTGGTGGGACTAGATTTAGATATAAATTCCATGGGAATAGTATGGAATACATGGTTAGCTACAGCCATTTAGCCAACCATGGGTTCCATACTATTCCCGTGTAATTTACAGCTTAATCTAGTCCCACCCCCCAATTCCCATAGAGATCCATTCAAATGCAGAGAGGTTATAGTATCGCTTTAAGTTTAAGTTCTAAAACTTATCTAGTCCAAATCAAATTTGTAATGAGCGTATATTTACAAAAATCTATAAAGTTGATAAAATATTTTTTTCTTTGTACTGTTTTCAATTAAATATATGTAAAAGAGAATGTAATGTCCGCCCTTCCCTTCCAGCCCACCTTCCTCTCGTTTCATGTCATGTTTTTCCTTTTACCTTGTCTGTTTTCCGTGTTTGTGCAGGCTGGGTGTGGTTCCCGTGGTTGTTTCCTCATTGTCTCCCCATTTATCACACAGCCAATCACTCGCCTTCCCGCTTGCATTCCGCACTCACACTCATTACCCAATTCACTCTCACATACATTCCTCATGCCTCATTCATTACTTACCACTCACTTCGCCTGTGCATCACCCTATTTATATCGCCCTCTTTGTTTGTCTCATCGCCAGTTTGTTCCGTCAAGTGTGTCCTGTTTGACGTGTTATTCAGCCTCTGTCTGTTTGTTCGCTAATTGTCCAGTCTGTTTTCAGTTCGCCCGTCCAGCCCGATTCCCCGTTCCAGCCCTCCTGCCTGTTGCCCAGCTCCTGCTCGTCTCTGCTCCGTACCCTCATCAGCCCTCTTGTTCTCGCCAACCCCGTATCCAGTGCGTCACCCAGTTCCCCTGTTTGCCTGCTTGTCTGTTCACTTGTTTGTCTGCGTCTGGGTCCATTCCAGTTTGGGGGAATGTAACAGAGAATTTAAAATCACTGCTTTCTGTGTTTATGTGCATTTTACATACTGTCCCAACCTTATTTGGAATTGGGGTTTGTATTTTAATTGTAAAATAAAATTGATCAGTCATACCAACTCATTCAAAACATTGTAGCCGAACAACCCAATACTTGCATGTTACCTCTGTTTGTATCTCTCCACTGGCTACCAAAAACCACCTAGCCAAATGCAAAACATTGTGTTAGGGCCTTCTGATATAGCTTCTACTTAAAGCTGCATACCTAAACTAAAAATGTCTGCTCCATGAGTTCAGGCAAAAAAAAACAGAATTGTTGCAGCGGTCTTTCAATTTTCTTGTCTCAAATCATCTCAACCCACAACATGGGTGTGGCTCGTAGACACAAGCAGAAAAGTAAGAGAACAGAAACTCCTAAACAGAAATACACAAGCATAGCTCGAAAAGGAGAAAACAAAGAATCACCCTCGGAGCGTAGACTATAACGCCCAATAAGAGGTGAAAAATAAATGAAATAAAAATAAACCTCTCACTCTCAATATAGCAGAGAGTAGACGAGAGTAAGGAACAAAAATAACTAAAGGGACTAATCCCTAAAGAGATTCAAGGGCAGCTAAAGCCAATCTAGTAGTGAAAATATAGAGCAGCTATTTTCTAACCAACCCTGACTTAAGGCACCAAATGACAAAGAAGCGCCAGGAAGCGGAAGTGAGAGGCTTAAATACCTAGCAGCAGGGACGTCACTAGGATTTAGAGACTGGGGGGGCTTAGCCCCTAGCAGTTTATTCAATGCGCGCGCCGAAATTTTTTCATCACATCTTTAAAGTGCTTCTTTAATTCATCATTTATTACAGTAGAGAGTATAGCAGAGCATCTATCAGTACCTGTGACAACATGTAGCCTATGACTCCATTATACGTTTGTGTGTAGGCCTATGCTGTATTAAATGTAGCCTATATTTAAAGGCAACATCCATAATATTCATCCAAATTATGTCTATTTAATTTATAAGGCTGCAGCCAGCTAGTTAGAGGGGAATTCCTGTGTAAAATGGAATGCTTAGCATGGACTCTTTACAGGACTAGGAACTGGGCAGCAGGTGGTGTCCACTATACAAATAACAAACCCACTACTATTAATAATAAATCTCTCACTATGCATTCACTTTCACAAAACTACAACACATCTCACTCACATGTATTTATCATCATCTCTTACTAAACGTATAAAACGTCCTTATTAATCCCCTATTGTAATTTCACCCCTTATCAATCCTTGACCTTTCTTAAAAAAAACCCATCATTATTCCCTCCCGGACACATTTCATGACACAAGAGGAAGGGGGAGACTCAAACACGCGCGCACACACACACAAACACCTTGGCGAAAGAGGAGACACAGAGGAACACTAGTGACAAGTCTCGGCGCGCAACACAAGAAACAGTCATTTTTAATAAACTATCTTTACACTTACGAAGTTATCAATGCCTCTATTTATATGTAAGGGCCCTCATTGTACTACCAAAGAAGCGTCGGGCTACTAGGAGACTTGTTAAATGGATTTCTATTTAAGCCGACAGCAGCACTACTGACAGCTTTTTGGAAACGTCGGCCAGAACTTTCGAACTCGTTACCATGCTAAGCATAAGCAAAACACATTTTACACCGGATTTCCCCATTAAGTTAGCCATAATTAATGAAATAATAAAGTAGTTTTGGCTGGTCGTTAGTTCATGGACACAAGAAGACCACTTGTCGGAAGAACGTAAAAAAACTCGACCTGTATGCCTAGTAGATCTTGACTGACTTCGCAGGCTCCGTCAGCATCAGCTGCTCTGCCACTCACCGTGCTCTGCTTCTCCCTCACACTCGTCAGGTACCTTCGTATATCCATCTGTAAATCCTCTTCTTCTTTGGGGTTTAACGTCTTCTTCTTCTTTGGGGTTTAACGCTGTAAATCCTCTTTTGTCAATTTCTCTCTTATTTCTTACGCCGAGTGCCAAGTTGCCAACCCGACCCTTCAGAAAATGTAACGTTAACGTGACCCCTCACCCCTAGCCCCTCCCGCCAGCGCTCTCGGAAACAATATCCAAATTAAAGTATTAGTATTAGTATTTATTTCAACTCATAGTCTGGTTTATTATGTTAAGTGCAGGCATGTTACGATTTCCTTAACCAAAAAAAAAAAAAAAAAAAATACAATATTTTTGTAGGGGGGGCTTTTGAACCTCTTGGGGGGGCTTAGCCCCCCCAAAATAGGCCTAACGACGTCCCTGCCTAGCAGGTAATCAGAACGGTGAAACAAATGATAAGCGGGGAGAAGCAAAACCCTGAACCGGAACATGGAAAAAATCCGATAGACTGCTTACCGGAGAGAGAGGACGAGAACGGTAGCGAAACAGAAAAAAATAGCCACGGACCATGACAACATTAGAAGAAAGAAACTGCTATAGCCTAATTATTCTTATAATTATCATAAGCCATGTTTTAAATTCAGATCATTCTTTCTATATATCTATCTGTTTTTACAAAACAACTATGTGGAGGTATAGCACAGCTTACTTTCTAGAGGAAATGACAAGACATTAGCTGTCTTTATGTCGTAATTTCCCAACGTAATTTTTAAATTCAGGCCGTCGTTTCCTGTTAGTTTCTTCTTTGGTACAGCATACTCTACTTGTAGAAAGAACAGGAAAGTTCCTGAAATTTCACCGTCGTTATTCACAAAACATTTTATCTTACCAGTAAGAGGTATCCCAAATAGCAGTACCAAAGTTTCTAGCTAACAGTCCTCTTAAAACCTATTCACAAAGCTGCTGAGAACAACTTTTACGAAGGAATAGGGAGAAATCTTAAGCTAAAAGAAGGGCGGGGTTGACCTTGTTGCTATGGATGATGTCATGTTTCATGAACAAGCTTACTTACTATGCCCACAGTGATTGGCTCATAGGGGATGGGTCTCTGTCAGTGATTTCATCATAGAAATACTGTAGAAAAAAGTATCATGTTGCCATATTCAAATAAAGATTTTTTTATCCTACGTGGTTATTTGTGTGACTAATATAATTTAAAAAGTAAAGCAAACATTTTGTGAGCTGAGGTCCCGGTTGTGGGTGGATGTAAGGCGTGAGGAGCCACATCCTGCAGGGATAGCCACTGTCCCCCACCAAGTGACATTCAGCTGGGACATGATGCTTCTCAAACAGCAGCCTCAGGTCACTCTCCTGTAAGATCCGGGTGTCATGTGTTGCGCCTGGCCACTTGGCGAAAATGTCAAGAATATTGTAGTTGGCATCAAAAACCACCTGTGTGTTGATGCTATGATTTTTTTTTCTGTTGACAAATGCGTGTTCATCTTGTCATGGTGCAATAATTTGGACATGTGTCCCAGCTATGGCCATGAAGTGGGCTTTGTTTCTTTGTAGTTGGTGAACATCATGAGGAAACCGTATGAATTGTCGGATGATGTGGGGTCTGGAGAGGGCATTTATTGTTTAATGTAATATTCTACTGACAGATGACTGAGATATACCTAGTTTGTCTGCTCTGCATAGCTGCATTTTTCCTGTGGCCAAGTAGCATAGAGTTGTCAGAACCTTGATCTCCGGTGTTATTGGGTTGTTTCTGCTTGTTGGTGAAGTGACTGCATCCCTGACTAGCTCTACTATTATAATACCCTCGCGATTAAGGCAATACCTTTTAAAAAAATCAGTATCATTAAATGCTTCTAAAATGTTGACGCGATTACGATTCGGATTGTTTGTGATTTGGTCTTGTGATTTAGGAGTCCTCTTGACTACCCATAACTTTTCACAGATTTAGGAGCATTTTCATAAAACATTTTGTGAAATACTCTTAGACCAAAACTTTTGGAGTCCTAAAATTAGGACTGATTATTTTTAAGAGTTTCTCCTAAATCAGCAAGTTGGGAGCTACTTTTAGCCTTAAGATGTTTTGTGAATACGGGCCCAGGACGAAGAGAAAGGGTGGGGTTGACCTCATTGCTATAGATGATTATACTTACTATGCCAACAGTGATTGGCTGATAGGGAATGGGGTCTCTTTCAGTGATTTAATCATAGAAATACTGTAGAAAGAGGTATCATGTTGCCATATTCAAATAAAGATTTTAAAATAAAAAATGTAGGCTAAGTGTCACTGATTAAACATGAAACCAAGAATAATATACTGACTAGTCAAGTATATGTCAGTTCAGCTAATTGTCAGCAGCCTCTTACATGTCTGTATCTCGTAAACAATTAGCGGATATGCATACAAGTAGCCTTTTAATTATCGAGAATAACCATGGCTGCAAGAAGCCGTGTGACGCTACATTGCACTGCAAATGAAAACGAAAACCAAACTGGATGCAAGAACAGCTTTTCCTTCTTGCCTAACTTGTGCATGAAAGGAAGGCATTATTAAAGGAAAATTCCCACTTCTGTCCAGAACCACTGATGACTGTGAAAAGCGTTGGTATTCTTTGCAGTCTCAGGCAAGGGCAGAGATTGCAGAATTCAAGCGAAAAACAGCTGCCACAGGTAATAGGACATTAGGCCAATTCTTTTCAACTAAACTAGACCACAATGTTTTATTCTCTATCATTCAATGTATTTAGCCTATACAAAAATGAACATAAATGTATTTATACATAAATGAACCTCCCTATACATGTCATCGCAGATTATATTGACATGTAATCTTTAATTAGAAATATTTATTGCATTTATTAGGAGGAGGCTCAGCACCCAAGGCTGTATAACCTATTGCCTCAGTGGTGTACAGTGTCCTTGGGCACTCAGACACCAGCATAACGGGGCTGGAGGGGAGCATTGACCCTGCAATGCAATTGCTGTATGAGCTTGATGGGTAAGTTTTTTTAATTGAAGATTTGCCTCATATAATTAGTCACAGCTGGGACACAAATACAATCATTAATGATTCTCATGTTTAATCAAAGTCACAGAATTATATAATTACAGTGACTTTCAAAATAATAATAATAATAATAATTTTGTAAATGTCATAGGCTAGACAAAATAGGATACCAAAACTTTTAGGGCCAACAGTTCTGTTGCCATTCATGGCAATGCTCCTGCCTGCCTGCCTCTCTCCAGGCCCTGCTCCTGCCAGTCCTGCAGCAGCTGATGGTGGTCCTGCTCCATCAGCATCTCTGTTGTAACAGAAATTGGAGCTCAAAATGAGTTTATTAAAGAAACAGCATAGGCTCCTTGATGCTCAGGAGAGGCTCCTCTACCTACAGGAGTACTATTCTCAGAAACTGATGATGCTTAAAGACAGAAAATATCTTGAATGATTACACAGTGCTAAATTTGAGCCGGACACTGCCGGAACAGGATCCGGACCTCAGTTCCGGGACCTATTTGCATGGATCCGGCACCACTCGTGTCAAAATAAAAATATTTTTGACAGACTGATGAAAAAACAATACATGTTGCCAAATTTAATCCTCTTGTTGCCCCTCCCCCCGAAATTGGTCATTTGATAACTGCAGATAAAATACAGCGATAACGTCCAATCACGTCATGCATGAGTAAGTGACGTTAAAGTTCAAGTTAAACCATTCCGGCTCAAATGTAGGCTGCAATTGGCGCGTTATGGTTAGGTACTAACTAGTTTTTCGGAGGCAAAAAGCAGTAGGCTGTGACAGTTAACTTTGTCAAATTTTTGTGAAAGAAGACGAGCAAACAGATCCAAAACAACACAGAAGTGAATTTCAACATGTTGCGGGTTCCAGCACCAGCGATGGTGCTATTTCGAGTAGCAGCTTGCTTTGCAGCAGCACGATCACTACTCGCTAACGTTAGCGAAGTCGGAGTGGGTCGAGAGCAGCGGAGTGTCGTTGGATTCGGGGGGAGAGAGTGATGGCGGCCTCGTGAGCAATGGAGAAAATGGCCGCGACCTTGTCAACTCAAGTACTGGGAGAAATTTGGACAGAGGATCAATTCAAAATAAAAAGAACATTCTACCCCTGGCTTATCATGAATAAGTCATGTCTGGGCTGCACAACCTGCAAAAAGGTAGGGTTTTGGGCCCAAAAAAACTTGGGGGATGAAGTTGGTGAAAGAATGGGCGACATGCTCTGTAACCTCCTCTGCCACAGATATTAAAAAGCAGCAAAGGGCACTTCGGAAAAAAGTGTTTGAGCACGCCAAAACTAAGGCTCATTTTGCAGCAGCTCAGATTTTAGAGAAGGCAAAAAAGGACACAAACACAGACTATTGTGAATTCTCAATCCGAGCAGATAAATGCCACGTCGAGTTTTCAGAACAGCGTATAAGGAGGCTAAACCTCACATGCCAGCTCACGGTTTTGAGCATGAAATTGACTGTCAGGAACTGAATGGAGTTGATATGGGCCAAATTTTACATTAAAATGTTGTTTGCTCGAACATACAGCAACACATTGCATCCGATATGAAGTGGAAACTATTTGAGAAAATAGTTTGGTGCGCTCCTAAAATCAGCCTGATTTTGGACGAGCCGACCAGTTTAAATAAAAAGAATGCCTTAATTGTGTATTTGAGACTTCAGTTGCCTGATATGGACTCACCTGAGAAAATTTATGTTGAACTTGTGGAGCCAGATGACGACAGCAGAAGGTATTGTCCGTCAACTTGTATGTGCCTTGGGGCATGTTGGTTTTACCGAGGAGTTTCTCTCCAAAAGGCTTGTTGAAATTACATGCAATGGTGCGTCTGTAATGCTTGGGCGCAAGAGCGGAGTGAAAACCAGGCTGCAGGCCCGATATAATAATTTGGCACTGCTCGGCACATAGGCTTGAACTTGCAGTCAGTGATGTAGTGAAAGAAATGGGGGCAATCAATCACTTCAAAATCCTCATGGACAAGTTATATACAATTTACAGTGTGTCTAACAAAAATAGAATGGAGCTAAAAGAGTGTGCGGAAAGTTTAGATATTCAATGTCCAGTTTCAGAATAGTCAAAGCTGCATAGAAAAATTTCCAGGCCCTATTCAAACATTTCAGTGCAGCAGCAGACGATACCTCCCATGACAGTGTCACCTATCAAAGCTACAGGGGCCTGACCAAGCGTCTATCCTCGCGTGCCTTTGTTAATTATATTGGCCTAATGTACAATGCGCTACAGGAATTATCGGAATTGTCCCTTGAGTTGCAAATGCGAGACTGTACCATCATTGAAGCGCACAGGGCTATTTGTCAGCAGGTTTTTGTATTTGAAGCCTTGTCAGAGTGACTGGGGCATCACAGCCAGCTGAGCCAGAGGGGAATTAAAGACGGCTCTTTCCAAGGTGTCCCACTAAAACCATGAAAATCCAGTGATAGAAACCTAGACCAGAATGAGTTTTTCATGAGTATAGCAAAAAACCTGGAGGGTCGCATGCTGTCACAAGGAAGATGAGAAAAAAGTAATCCCAGATACGGTAATCCCCCATGGTTATTTGCTGCCTCTATGGTTCCTCTTTTTGGTTTCCTTTTTGGGCGTCGTCTCAACATTCTATCGGATTTTTTCCGCCTCCATTCCAGTGTTTGCTTCTCGCCCGACAATTATTTCCCACACCTGTGCTGTGTTTGTTAGGTCTGGTGGAAACAGGGACCCAGTAGCAGGCAGGGAGTACAAAAAACCAAAGATTAATGAGGGACAGGACAACGGTACAAAAACAGAGTCCAAAAAGTCAGGGTCGCAAGAACACAGGCAGGAGTTGAAACCAGGGAGGCGTAACGGGAAACAAGAGAAAACAAGACAGTAACAAAACAAACAAAAAAAACCAACAGGGAAAAGGACGAGATATAACAAAAAAAAACTCAGGAACAGAAACAGAATAACACTAACGAACAACTCGGAATGACACTAACGGACAACTCGGAATGACACTAACGGACAACTCGGAATGACACTAACTGACAACTCGGAAGATATTTTGCAAAAGCTAAAATAACAAACGGTGAACAAATGGTGAGGAACTCACAACAAAGGACTGAAAGCACAAAGTATAAATACACTGAGGGAGACAAGAAACAATAAGGATCAGGTGTGAGGAACCGGGAAAGGCAAATAACAGACAGGTGCACGTCATAAAACAATGAGGAGAGTGGATAATAAAATGACAAGGGAACATGTAATACGCGGACAGGATTCACACATAACACAGACTTGAACATGAACTGGGCATCGCAATTGTATGTGCATACAATTAGAGAATGGAAAGCGGAAACGAGAGTCAGCTGTAATTAATAGAGGAACCAAAGAAAGATAATTAGTGATAGAACAGGCAGAAAGAGAGACAGCTGCAGAAAGGAAAGAATATGATGTTAGTAAGTTAGTAGATTAGTAGAAAACCCTGATTCTATGGCGTTAGTAGATTAGTATTATATACAAGTTAGCCATTAGTAGATTAGTAGACCCTCATTCTAAGATGTTAGTGGTTGTTAGTTAATTAGTATTATTTACAATTCAGTAATTAGTAATGAAGGAAGCGCATGACAGGAAATACAGAGAAAACCGAAATCCCCACAGACTCCTGAAAAGTGTGATGACAGGGAGTGACAGTAATACGAAACACAGAACAGTGAAACCACAATTAATCAGAAAAAATAACCAAGTAAAAAATACAAAACAGACAGACAGAATCTCAGAAACAGTGTTTCCTCTGGCTATAAATGCTTAGGACTTTTTCTAACTTTGTTATTGTCATTTGTTATGTTAACAACGAAGTCGGTAAAGGTTTAGGAATTTCAGTCACTGCATTATTAGTTTGTTAAAATAGAGAACGCAGCAAGTCCAGTTAGAAATTTAGCAAATATAGGGTTAGATAGGTTATTTCTTTTTCTACCAGTTTCATCAGTTTCTCCTATTTTGTTTTGGCTGCCTGGTATCATGTGGTTTTAAACTCTTTTTCGCGACAAGAGTTTAAAGATACAGGTTCGCATTTATTTTCTTTCTTTTTCCCGGTTTCTTCGGGTCTTTATTTTTTCATTCTATTTACCTCTTGTCTACGCCTACTAGTTAGTGCGTGAGGCTTTTTTTTTGTTGGTTTATGATTCTCGCTGTTTAACAGAGATTCGCCTCTTTTTGAGGTTGTTTATGATTTTAGCTCATGCCAGGGATGTTTTGTTCCCGATCTTTTGTTTAACTCCTCCCCCTGCGGTTAGTTTCCGTTTCTGTGGCGAGTCTGTATTAGACAGATAGTCTGTATAGACTTACTACTGCAGCCAATCCCCCTCTTTATGGAGGAGAACCGGGGAAATGCCGCCCATTTCTCACACAGTGTCTAATATTATTTCAAGCACAGCCCTCTCGCTTTGATATTATCACTGCTATAGCGAAAGGCTCTCGCTTGGGCTGATCCCCTGAATAAAATTATTTTAAATTTATTCGCCATCGTACCCATTAGTGTTGGGACATTCATGGCTTGGGCTACATGATCCTCATCAGAAGGATCATGTTGGGGCCGAGATGGAGAACCCATTCGCCAGTGGGGTTCCCAGTGTGACGCGCATTGTCATACTACTGCCTATTCTTCGTCAGGCTTCATTCCTGATTTGTCCGATCTCAGTTCCGAGAGTGATTCAGAGGAGGCGGAGTTTTGCCCCGACCAGGATAATTCTTCTACTGTGAGTAGAGAGGAGAGTCTATCTTTGGACCCCTTTGCGGAGGGAGCCCCCATGGAGGAGGATGACACTTCGGTTTCCGATTTTAACTGGAACAGGTCATCTGACGCTACTTCCGAGACTCCAGATGTAGTAGGGGCGCTCGAGTTTGAGCTTTCCACGGCCATTTTGGTGGAGTATTCTGACCTTGCTGAGGTCTTTAGTAAACAACGCGCTACAAAATTACCACCCCATAGACTTTACGACTGCGCTATTGAGGTTTACTGTTACTGTTCCACCTAGGGGCTCACTGTATTCACTATCGGTTCTAGAGAGTGCAGCCATGAGGGAATACATTGAGGAGGCTTTGGCTAATGGGGTCCCCCTCAGTGCCTGTTTGTTCCGTCCCGGTTGTGATCTCGGGTACAGTAGGCTAAGCAATGGAAAACGCCGAATGCTTAGGCCCATTTGTACAATGTTTTAAATAAATCTTTTTGTTTCTAGCTATATCTGAACATGATTTTTTTGTAAATGGTGCTTTTTATGGTCTGCCACAGAATTTCCATACAGTCTATGGTTCTATGCTTCTTCTACTCGTCTACATCTTTAAGGCGACGAGTACAATATATATTGCACCAAAATATTTTTATTAAATTAATTCGGATATGATTTTATTTGCTGTTTTCTCAATTATTGTCATTTTGGCGGTCGCGATTTCTCTTTGGTGGTCTGCAAAATCATTTTGGTGGCTGCCAAATAATTTACTATGTAGGAAAAACAAACCCATGACTGAGGTTGGTTCAAACACAGCTGCATGACAGTTAATTAATGATACATGCAAAGAAATAAAGTGTATTTCAGTAAATTTTCCTCACATGTTACGTATTACATTCGCTAACTAACCATCGAGACAATAAGACAACATTAAAACTGCTGTGGTGCGATGGGACCGTTCTTTTAAGTTCAGTGGATGGGACACAATAACTCGACCATATTCCACTGATTCCAACATTACTAGCAAAAAGGTATCAACACTAACGATAGCTAGTTGGCACATTTTGAGCTGCTAAATAATTCAAGCATAGATAGACCCTACTTGCCAAATAGTGTCAAGCAATTCCTAAAGTGCAGCAATATCAATATAAAACGAAAATGAACAGTATATTTATACTTTGTTTGGCCACATACCTGATGTCTGCCTCAAAGACATAGAAAGGCTCGGTGCCCACAAAATGTTCGCCGCTGCGGCAGAAACCAGGAGGGAGGGAGCACCAATCTTCTGACCTGAAATTTTGATTCAATCAATATATCTGTTCGGCAGGGCAGGCTGTGCGCAAACAGAATTTTTTTAATTTAGTTAAAAACATTTATTAATTAAATAAAACAATCAGAAAAAGGGCACTTCTCTATTGGAGCCCAAACGGCAGGTGCTCAAGCCCCCTTTGAGGTCTATGTATGCACGTGCATGCCTCTAGTGGCGCAGCTGGTTCATTAATTGGCCCTGCTGCACATGCATAGCCTGCTGTTGTACCTGAAGGGCACGAATGTCCTCCTCATGTGAGTCCAAAGCTGTGTGCTGCTGGGCCAGCATTTGCTCTATCCCCTGCGGGGTCGCTGGTGCCTCCATTAGCTTTCATGTACTCTAATGGTTCAGGATTTGAGGCCCAGGTGCAACCGTGAGGGGAGAAAAAAACAAAAAACAAAGAGGTGGGAGACAACTAAAACTGTCCACGAATGGAGCAGAGAAAACAAGGAAAAAGGGAGAAACAGACCTCTCGGGGTAAGCCAAACAAAAGACAAACCCCAAAAGAGGGCGAAGTGACTCATAAACTCGAATAGAAATAAACAAAGAGAGAATACCTCAAGCTCAATATATAATAAATGAGCTAAAATAACGAGGCAAACCCAGGTACTGTCTCAATGAGACAGGAAAGCTAAAACCCAGGAAGAATGAAAGTGAACGAGAAAAAAATCTCTTAACCAAGAAAACTCAAACAACAGTATCCCTTTAGCAATAATGGACAAAAGGCGAAGCGGTCATCTGAAGTTCCTATACCATGTACCGGGCTTAGAGTGGCAAAGTTTGACACGAATGCACCGGAACCGGAAGGCGTAGCACTTAAATAGCCATCAGAACACCTGGACAGGTGATAGCACTAAGGACGGGCAACAGAAAAAACACGGTAAGTGCACCGACCAGATTACAAGACGGATTGTCGGCAGCAGCCATTTTCGGATTGTTTGTGATTTGGTTTTAGTGATTTAAGAATAATCTTGACTACCCCTAACTTTTCACAGATTTAGGAGCTGGTTTTAGCACTAAAACGCTTTGTGAAATACTCTTTAGACCAAAAATTTAGAAGTCCTAAAATTAGGACTGACACGCCAATTATTTTTAAGAGTTTCTCCTAAATCAGCAAGTTGGGAGCTACTTTTAGCCTTAAGATGTTTTGTGAATATGGGCCCAGATGTACATGCCATGCAATCAGTTATAATTAGTCCAGCAGTTTGTCGCCGGTCACAACACTGGCAGGGATTTCAATTATATCCTCTTGGGGATAGGATCCATCCCTGTAGGCACTTAAACGGTGACTAATTAAGTGGCTAATTGTGCCGTTTATAAAAACAATTTGTTGACCTAATAAGGGGGGTATACTACAAAGCAGAATCACTGAATTAGCTGGATAACTGCATGAAAAAAGTAAAACCCGAAACAGGTCTTTTTACTTCAGTACATGTTCCACATTTGTGAGAGTACACAGAGCATATTGGAGCATGATTACAGAGCAAGGTTATTCAATTATTGTCATTTTGGCGGTCGCGATTTCTCTTTGGTGGTCTGCAAAATCATTTTGGTGGCTGCCAAATAATTTACTATGTAGGAAAAACAAACCCATGACTGAGGTTGGTTCAAACACAGCTGCATGACAGTTAATTAATGATACATGCAAAGAAATAAAGTGTATTTCAGTAAATTTTCCTCACATGTTACGTATTACATTCGCTAACTAACCATCGAGACAATAAGACAACATTAAAACTGCTGTGGTGCGATGGGACCGTTCTTTTAAGTTCAGTGGATGGGACACAATAACTCGACCATATTCCACTGATTCCAACATTACTAGCAAAAAGGTATCAACACTAACGATAGCTAGTTGGCACATTTTGAGCTGCTAAATAATTCAAGCATAGATAGACCCTACTTGCCAAATAGTGTCAAGCAATTCCTAAAGTGCAGCAATATCAATATAAAACGAAAATGAACAGTATATTTATACTTTGTTTGGCCACATACCTGATGTCTGCCTCAAAGACATAGAAAGGCTCGGTGCCCACACAATGCTCGCCGCTGCGGCAGAAACCAGGAGGGAGGGAGCACCAATCTTCTGACCTGAAATTTTGATTCAATCAATATATCTGTTCGGCAGGGCAGGCTGTGCGCAAACAGAATTTTTTTAATTTAGTTAAAAACATTTATTAATTAAATAAAACAATCAGAAAAAGGGCACTTCTCTATTGGAGCCCAAACGGCAGGTGCTCAAGCCCCCTTTGAGGTCTATGTATGCACGTGCATGCCTCTAGTGGCGCAGCTGGTTCATTAATTGGCCCTGCTGCACATGCATAGCCTGCTGTTGTGCCGTTTATAAAAACAATTTGTTGACCTAATAAGGGGGGTATACTACAAAGCAGAATCACTGAATTAGCTGGATAACTGCATGAAAAAAGTAAAACCCGAAACAGGTCTTTTTACTTCAGTACATGTTCCACATTTGTGAGAGTACACAGAGCATATTGGAGCATGATTACAGAGCAAGGTTATTCCCTGGCAATAAAATTGCCCCAGAACTGTTTAAAACCAAATGGAGCTGTTGATATTCTGCTGCAGAGTACCATTCAAAGTGCATCAGTTTTTCCAAATCTTACAATAAACACAGAGATGTATCAGTTTATTTTATACATGCTTTCACCATGCATTGCCTGTTAATGAGACTGTTAAAGGGTAACTAACCCCACTGATTCAGCCTGTCTCCGCCCACAAAACAATTTTGAAAAATACTTTGTGGTGTGAGCGAGGGGCGGGGGCGGAGGAGCTGTGCCCATTGTCATTTCCATAAATTAACATAGGATTGTACAAATTATTTTGTATAACTCGGATCAAACTGTCAAAGTAGACATTGCACATAAAATATGAATCAAGATTCAGCAACCGCACGGCCTATTTCTCACCTCAAATATCTTCAGAAACATATTTTAGTGGACTATTTAGGTGGAATAAGAGAGTTTATGAACAGCATACAACGTTGTTCCGGTTTAAAAACGTGGAGCCAAAACGAAAGTAACATAGCGGGTCTAACCAATCAGGTGCCGGCTGTTTCCGTTGTGAGCGACAACAATTATCTATATGACGTAGTAGTCCGAAGAAATAGGTACTCAGATGTAATGATTAGGGTGGGGCCAGAGAGGGCAGCAGAAAGGAAATTTCAACCATTAGGGGCAGCGCAAAGATGCTTTTCTACCGGTTTCTCCTGATTTATGTTATTATTTCAGAATTGTTGAAATAACAGAATGGATGAATAAGTTTAATTATAAAGTAGGCATACAAACACGTTTACAGCTTTAAAAAAAGTGATAGTTACCTTTTAAACAACTGACCATGATCACATTTTATAAATGAGAGTATTTTCCACAGCTTCAAAAAAAAACGTACCTTCCCTAAACAGCATTTCAAAATATTACTGTGTAACCGTGGCCCTATAATCGCACAGAACCCTTTTTCAGGTCTAAGACACAGTGATGCAGTTTTGCTACTTATAAAAACAAAACCAATGTAAAAATATGTGGTAGTGATATTGTGCAGCACAATACAAGCCTGTATTATGTTGCATGCTTGTTGTGGTTCCACTCACAGATAGTTTAGGCAATACCCCATTTAGGCACTCAATGGCACACCATGGGCATTCTTGTAGCGCATCTGTGAGGGAGTGTTTGCCGTGGAACTGAAACCAGACTTTGGATTCAGCTCCTCAAAGCACGCCTTGATGATGCTGCTGCTCTGCAGCTGCCTTTTAAAAAAGAGGATCCATTAACTTTTTGTTGTCGTTACCCTATTAGATTCCTTATTTTTTTATTACAATTCCATTAGGATTTTAAGGAAGTGTTATGTACTTTATATATCCTTAATAAATCGCTCTAAATTGCTATACTGTCTGTCTTCCTTGTGTTGTTCTTCATATCCAAAAGGTGGTGATAGGTAGGATTAAAGCACTGATATTCAGGATCTGGTAATCTTGAAAAGTCTGAATCTGGATCAGGGTGATCCTTGAATTGCTTTGAAATACCGGGACAAAATTTGGCCGAGTTGTCCGAATATGGGATTTTTAAATCTGATCCGATCGGATAGGGATAAAAAGTTTTGAACTACTGGGCCCAGGTGATTTCTTAAAATCTAATTTGAGTGGATTCACACTACTGAAGATAGCAGTGGGTCTGAGATTAATATAACAAACAGGCAGGGAATAGTTCAGGTTCGGATGAGGCCAGTAATCTAACATCAGGTGACAGCAAGCCTGTAATGGGCCCTGTGCGCCACAGTCTCGTAGAGCAATTAATCGTTTCTCCTCTGCTGTGGCCTTGAGATTGTAGGATTTACATTTTTATTTCATTAATGGGGCCAGAGGAAAAGACACAAAATGTGACTAGGGCACATGGCGTGTGAGGGCTTAAGAGGTTGCCACTATGCCTAATTTGTGGTGGTGTCACTGTGTTTATGATATCTGACCAGTACTGCATAAAAAGATTAAATAGATGTTGCAGTTGCTTTTTCTAAATTTAAAGGTAGTAGCTGAGGTAGTTTTGATCCAAAATATCAGAAGCATTCTTACTCTACTAGAATTAAGTTGAAATACAATAACTGGGAAATTAGAATATAATTAAGGCAGCATACTAAAGACAACATTTAAAATGGCTATTCATTCTAGTAAGATAAAGGATTTTCAATGTAAAAAAAAAAAACATCACAAAATAAAACAAATTTTGCTAGCACTGCTTTAGTTTTAAATTGCTTTTGGTTTGATAGAAATTTTTGGTTTCTCTTAAAGCTGGAGTATGCTACTTTTCTTTTGAAAAATATCGGGGAACCATCATGCTTAGTTGGTAGCAATCATAGAAAGAACTAGAAAGGGAATAGAAAGGGAAATCCAGCACCATAAACTGTTTATACCCTCAAATTCTGCATTCTAAAACCCGAATTTTGTTTTCAAAACAAAGTGGCTTATGACAACCAATCGAGAGGCCGATTCAAATTGCGAACCAATCAACAGCTAGAAATTTCACGGCGACCCATTACATCGGCGCTATTTCACGCAAAGAACAAGAAAAGGAATTGGATAAAGCGCACTCGAAAACTGGAGTAAACATAGGTGCACATTTTAGAAGGTGACGAGATGTTCAGGGGCGGATTGGTTTAAAGACAGAGCTCCCATATTCTACTAGACAGGTAGGTCAAAAGTTTCTAAACTAATTTGCCTGGACTTTCTGCTTGCGAGCCAATTGTGAGCCGGAATCTAGACGTAAAAAGTTAAACCTTTCACTTTTCAACCAAATGTAGCCGGTGTTTCACCTAGACGCGAGACGTTGTTTCACCATCTTTTCACAGATTTTTCAACACAAAAATGTTCACTGGGAAGTTACCATGCATGCCTGCTGTAGCCAGATAATGCCTGGTTCAGACTAACACAACACAAAATTCAGTTGTTTTACTTGGACTTTTACCTTACATTTGTTACACTGTAACATTAGCTATACCAGTCTGTAATCCTGCAATCGTATCTGGAAAACTTGCACGTTCATAAAAAGGACTGTGGAAGCTGTGGGGTGGGGATTATGTCTTGTTCTCTGTGGGTAGGATCAAGGTGTTATGACTTTGAAATGTTTTGACAACAAATGTGACCTTTGGGAAAAAGTTGCATACTCTAACTTTAATTTGAGTATGACAGTAAATTAGGAGCAGTCTTTTTTTTTACATATCCTGAATTAAGAGAAGTGTATAGGGAATACATTTTGGTTGCATATCCTGGGCAGCAGATTTTTTTTTCATTTCTATTTTTTTATAATAATTATTTTTTATTTAAAATTTCTTGCATGACGTATCCATACCCTGGGTGTGATGTGGAGACCAAGACAGAAGGAGAGAGGACAGCATGATTCACCCATGGCCACACTGGGGGAAACAGAGACAAAGTAAGCTGCTCAAAGATTGCCAAAAATAGGCTTTGGACAGATTTTTTTACATCTTAATACAGGTGGGGGATCGATGTTTCCTGTCACACAAATACCCAAGAGAACAACTCAACCAGATAGGTAGGCACACAGCAAGAAAGAGTACATGCTAAAAGCCACCAAAAGTACTAGCCTATAGAGTAAACAAGATTGTGGAGTGTCTCTAAATTGAAAATATTGTCACTGCGATTGTGGAACTTCTTCTTAAAGGGGCAGTTCACCCAAAAATAAATTTTAATATGTTTCTACATACCCAGAGTGCTAGCTATCCATCCAGGTAGTTTCACTGAGAACTCACTATTTTGTAGATATCTGCTGCAGCTCACTGTGATATTACCCTGATAGAACGGACCTCAACGGGTCCAAAGTTTGTGGCACTCAAAAAGGCAAAAATAAACTGCAACATCTCTTTCCAAAAAATATACAGTTACTCACGAACATCCACAGACAGTTTTTTCAAAAAGTACTTTCTACCGAGGTAGGCCAACTGTTTATATCCGTGCAAAGTATCAACCAAGGGATGCACCCTCTCCCAACACAGAGTTGCCAGACTAAATGTACAGATTAACCCCTAAATGTACGGGATTTTTAAAAAATGGTGTCATTTAAAAGGAGTCAATAGTGGATTTTAAAAGAAGGAATGGGGGATGAATTGTGAAAAAATTGTATGGGAGTCAATTGAAGATGGGGGGTTTTCAGAATTTATTTGGAGAGGGGAATTCATTCAGGCTTCTGGCAACATTGACGAGAACGGACTTGGATATCCCATTTTGTGATGGCAGATGAGACGGCACCATAGGGACATCGCTAGGCTACATTTTTAGTTATCTCATTTAATCAATAAATGAGACTGCAATCTTTCTATGAATGAAAATGAGGCGAGAAATATGTCTTAAAATAGCTGAATTTTTACCTCATTTTAAACAGCGACAATCCAGTCCCACTCTCAAACTCCTTTGCTCCACGTAAGGAGCTAACTGAGCTAGCGGCTGCTTGCTCGCGGAGTGATCTGCAGCAGCCTGCTCAGGTCCGCTTCAATATGACGAGAAAGCGTCAAATTTCCCCTACGACCCCTCTAAAATCCCATGGAAAACGTCGCCGATACCTTTCCCCTCATGCTGTAACACTGGGCAAGAAACCCTCGGCACTTGCCGGCCCGACCGCCGTAGCGGAGGGGGAGTTGTAGTTTGGGCTCCTTTCCAATGTGTGCAACAGGAACAGAAGGAGTGATCGCCTGCAAGGCAGGTCAGGGTGCTTAAGTGTGCCACAGTTAGAAGGCGCATGTTCTCTGCCAACTCCCGGAACCAGCCCTCCTGAACCCGTAACTGGGTCGGTAGCTGCCCTACTTGACCAGAAAGTAGCTACAGTTGGGCTTCGAGTGCTTCAGAAATCCTATTCCTCGACTGATCTCCCTTAGAAGACGTCGCTGACTCATCCATGATGGCTTCTTTGTACTGTAATGGTTTCAGTAGCGGTGAATCAAATGCGACAGGAAGGGGGATCAGAACAAGTCACCCACAAAGGTGAGGACCACAAATGGAGCTTAAACCGCTAATGGATAGAACAGAAAAAGAAATAATCCCAGTAGCTAAACAGCTAAATAATAATCACCCCAGGAAAATAGGGCCAACTCGAAAAAACGAGTGAGAGCACAAAACAAAACAAAGTCTCCCGAAAAGAAACACCTTCGCCACGTAACACTAAAACGGCCGGTAAGAAGTGAAAAAAAAAATTAAACAACAAAGCCACAGTACAGCTTAAACGAGGAATAACCCTCGACGTAAAACTAATACGAAGAAGCAAGTCCCTCGTGAACATAAAGCACACTTTAATATCACAAGGTCGCTTGTACCTAACTATACCTGGCTCAATGTAAGAATGAATGACAAAGAAGCACCGGGAAGCGGAAGTGAGGAGCTTAAATACCCCGCAGGCAGTAGCACAGGTGAAACGAATAATAGGCGAGGTGAAGCAAAACCCCGGAAAGGAACGTGGAAAAAAATCTGATAGATTCCCAACCGGAGAGAAAGGACGGGAACCGCAGTGAAAAAGGAAAAATAAACCACGGACCATGGCACATTGCGCTTTTAAAAAGGTATCAATCGCAACAGTATTATGATTATATAGAGCTAGTCAGTGATGCAGTCACATTACATTACATTACATTACATTATAGGCATTTAGCAGACGCTCTTATCCAGAGCGACTTACATACTTCTTATTACATTTATCCATTCATACAGCTGGATATATACTGAAGCAATGCAGGTTACGTACCTTGCTCAAGGGTACAACGGCAGTGTCCTACCTGGGAATCGAACCTGCAACCTTTCAGTTACAAGTCCAGTTCCTTAACCATTATACTACACTGCCGCCCTGCCGCACAGTCACTTCACCAACCAACAAAAACAACGCAATGAGATCAAGGTTTTGCCAAATCTACGCCAGTCTAGGCTACTTGGCCACAAGTAAAATGCAGCAATGCAGCGCAGATGAACTGGGAATATCTCAGTCATCTGTCATTAGAATATTACACCAAACAATAAATTCCCACTGCAGACCCCACACCATCCGACAATTCACACGGTTTCCTGTTGATCTTCGCCAACTCCAAAAAAATAAAGTCAACTTCATCCTTATTTTATAGCCTAAGTAAGCGTGTTCCTGAAACACGACGTCATCCATAGCGAGGTCAACCCCGTCCTTTCTCTTAGCTTAAGAGATATCCCCATTATTTAGTAAAAGTTGGTCTCAGCAGCTTTGTGAATAGATTTTAAGATGGAATTTTTTGTGCCACATAGGAGAACTCGTAATGGTAAGATAAAATGGGTTGTGAATACGGCCCCTGAAGTTTTTTTTTTCATGATGTGGATGAACTGCAAGCTATTACTATTCTCCAAGCATCTAGGTTATTCTGTGATTCACTGTTTCAATTTCTACTGACAATTACTTTCATTTTAGCTGGAGGGAATGTCTGAAAAAACTGTATGTATGACACTAAAAACTATTTTTAAAGACTGGGAAGCCACCACAACAAAAGCAATGCAATATAAAAGTCAAAGCTGCCCATCTAAATACCAAAGTACATTCTCATATAGCTTCATATATCAGACAGAAAAGACAAGCTAAAATGCAGTGGAATCTTGATGTTATTTTTAAACAGTGACATAATATGAAATAGTACAGGACCTAATTTAGGGAATATTACATGGAATATTAAGGGAATACTTATAATTTTGTATTTTGTAACCAATTTATCAAGCTGTACTTTCTGGAATACAATTTCAATGGCCTACGTAGGAATCCACCAAACCTCAGGTAGAGATTCACCCTGGCTCTTCAAATATGCTCTTAAAAATCAGTTTTGCGTTTTATTTTTGTTTGATTTCAAAGCATAGGCCTAACAAAAAAAAAAAGAAGAAAGAAAACACAGAGCCGAGCAGGTGGTTGTTGGATCATAAAACCAAACCCTGGGTAAAGGGGGGAAACAGGGGGATATGTCCACCCCAATGTTTGGAAAGAATATAATTCCCCCCCACCGTTATCCCTTTCCCATGTGGAGCTTTCATACAATAAAGGCTGCAAAAACAGTAAAAAAAAGAAAGAAAAAAAAGGCATGAATTATTGACCCCTCCCTTTTTTCACAGTAGCAATGGTTTTCCTCATGGCCACAAAACATTTGAGCTTACGAAGGCACAAATGGGACATGTAGTCAACAATTAGAGGTGATTGCTCAAGTCGATCATACAGTATGGACTTCACTTCCCATAACCCAGTGTTTTAGCCAATGTTTTGTGTAACATTATGGATATGTTGTAATGGAGAATTCAGACCGCAAAAGAAAGAAGAGAAACTTCACGGGGTGTGAAATTGAGACGCTTGTTTCAGGGGTAGAGGTCAGGCGGTTTTTATTGTTTGGCGCATAGACTGCCTTTGCTATGTTTCATTAGTCTCATCTGAAGCGGCCTTCTCACTGAAAAGGACCTTGCCTCAATCATGAATTGGATGTAAAAATCCAAACAGTGAATAAAAGAACCACCTACCCAGTAGGGGTGGGCGACATGGCCTAAAATAATACAGAAATTTTCACGATAACAATATATCACGATATTTCCACATTTTCTCCTAAATGTGTTCTATAACAATAATTTTGCGACATAACCCTCCTTTTATATTCAAGTGTATATAATCATTGTTAAAATATTATATGAGAAAAGAAAAGTAGCTGTTGTTATAAGACAAACTCTGGCATCATGTTAATTATTTAAATATTCTTTATTGTGCATATATGAAGATCAAAACAAATGTAAAATACAATGGGGGAAATAAGTATTGGACACGTCAACAATTTTATTATCAAACATATTTCCAATGTAGCTATTCACATGAGATTTTGACCAGACATTGGTATTAACTCAATAAAACTACACAGCTAAAGAAATTGTAACGTTCCAATTCTTTAAAAAAGTTATGTGCAATAAAGTGAAATGACACAGGAAAAAAGTATTGAACACGCTAAATTAAATGTGGTAGAAAAGCCATATTTTTTATATTTGGTTGCATATCCTTTGCATGCCATGACTTTATGATGTCTGTGACCCGACAACATCAAAAGGCTCTTGATATCTTATTTGCTGGTACTCTTACAAGCGATACTATAACAGCTCTGCATTTGAATGGATCTCTATGGGAATTGGGGGGTGAGACAAGATTTAGCTGTAAATTACACTGGAACAATATAGAACACATGGTTGGCTAAGTGGCTCTAAGTCATCAAGGGTCTGATGTATTAAACAAGCCTTTAACCATCACTCTGCTGCCAGAAATACAGTAGATATGGAAGGATCACTTTAAGGGTTGTTTCTCCTGACAGATTTTCCGATTGAACTCTATGGAAAAATAAGTCAGGAGAAGAAACCCTTCAAGTTATCCATCCATATCTACTGTATTTCTGGCAGCAGAGTGATGGTTAAAGGCTTGTTTAATACATCAGACCCTTGATGACTTAGAGCCACTTAGCCAACCATGTGTTCTATACTGTTCCAGTGTAATTTACAGTTAAATCTTGTCTCACCCCCCAATTCCCATAGAGATCCATTCAAATGCAGAGCCTCCCTATTGTTTGCTTGCCTGCTGCCGGGTCTCTTTATTCCTGCAGGTGAAGGATCTGTGCAGAGGGAGGCTAATTGTTTAATTCACTTCACCTGTCCCAGCCTGAAGCCCTATAAAGGCGGGTTCAGCTGGGGCTGGAGAGAGCTTCAACCTTCCCCGCGACGTAGACGTTTGCCTTAGTACTGCTCAATAGTTTGTCTTTTGTTTTGCACTTACAACACCCTGGCTACTGATTTCACTTTACACATACACTCACTTGCATACACTCCTCATCTGCATACATTGTCACACTCAATGCTTTCTTTTTGTAAGTACCTTCTTTATTTAAAATTAAATTTTGTTATTCCTTGAAGTTGTTGTGGCGTGTCTCCTTTTATGTTCACGGCTGTAACGAGCGGTTGTAACACTTGTAAGAGGGCCAGCAAATAAGATATCAAAAGCCTTTTGATGTTGTTGGGTCACAGACATCATAAAGTCATGGCATGCAAAGGATATGCAACCAAATATAAAAAATATGGCTTTTCTACCACATTTAATTTAGCGTGTTCAATACTTTTTTCCTGCGTCATTTCACTTTATTGCACATAACTTTTTTAAAGAATTGGAACGTTACAATTTCTTTAGCTGTGTAGTTTTATTGAGTTAATACCAATGTCTGGTCAAAATCTCATGTGAATATCTACATTGGAAATATGTTTGATAATAAAATTGTTGACGTGTCCAATACTTATTTCCCCCATTGTATAACTTATCTAAAATGTATTATTCTGTAACTTCAACTTAAATATATCTGCTTTTAAAACTTATTAACCCCTAGCACCACCTTTTCTGAACACAAGCCTGAAAATAAAATGGTCACTGTTCTTGAACCCCTTTGACTACAGGCATAATCCTGGTTTCTTCTGTAAGGTAAAGTAACCCTTGGGAGTTGTTTTACCGTCATTTGTGTCGTCTGTGGATTTCCACGAAACACATAGAACATTTGAACGGAATTGTCGTTTTGATTGAGTTTGTGTTGTGTCATGTTACAAAATAGGGAATCGTTGTCGCTTTAACATTGGGATCGTAAAATAGTTTATAGATGTAGGGCTCTATCTTTACGATCTTAGCGCATGGTCTAAAATGCGTGGCGTGAGTGCATTTAGGGCGTGTCCAACTCCACTTGCGCATGGTTCAAATGTGCTGAACGTAGCCTCTTGATTAATTATAGGTGTGTCTTGGGCGTAATATGCAATAAACCAATCAGAGTGTCATCTCCCAATACTTTTAAAAGCCACCTGTGTTTGCTCCTTGCGGATTGCTAATATAATGGCAAATTTAATAATATTTAATATTAAGAGCGATTTACAGCTGGCGAAACAGACATGCTCGTGCGCAAGGTTAAAGTGTGCGAGCAAGGAATATGTGGATCAATATTATTCTGAATAACCATTATGACGTGTTTTGATATACACAATAATAATCTTAAACATTAGGGTTTAACACCGGCACGGGTTTCCGGTAATTCCCGACCAAACTATTTCCCATTTCCCAGAACTATAATAACGGGAAAACAGGAAAATCTTTGGTCACACTTTGAACAAAGTCTCCATATAAAGGCTTTATATAGTATGAAGCCTTCCTAAATGTGACATAATGGCTTCAAAAATCATACACAATCAAATGTCATGCTTCATAAACGGTGACATAACACCTTCTTATGCAACATGTTATGCCAATTGTGACATAACCAACAATGTCACCTGGCTAATGGCTAAACATTATACAGGGTGACATAATACATGCTCATGTAGGATGCTAGGCTAACTGTGACACATTTGGCATAACAAGTTGCATACGAAGGTGTTATGTCACCCTTTATGAAGTATGACATTTGCTTATGTATGATTTATGAAGGCTTTTTATATGCTATACAGTGTTTTCCACAGGATTTTTTGAAACTGTGGTGGGTGGACCCCGAACTGTCTAGGGGGGTCCGGAGTCATGCTCCCCCAGAAGAAAATTTTGTCAATTTCAACAGCTAAATATATCAATTTGGTACTCTTTGAGATTAAAATCTAAACACTAGATCCACAATTCTTTGTGATTAGAACATGAGAAATGGAACATGTGAAATATATTGAATTTTGGCTAGTTTACTTTTTTTGGCTAGACAGCTAGCTAATATCAGACCACCAGAAACGTAGTCTGATTGAATATTTTCAAAAACTTTTTGTCAGTAGACAATCCAGAAACCATTGCAATGCATTTTAACCTGTTCTAGTCCAAAACTCAGCCCTGTCTTAAGTGGGATTAAAAACTACAATAAAAACAATGAATACTTGTTTATTGACAAGAAAGCCAAATCTGATTGGCTTGTTATTAAATCTTTGCTACCTCTGTTGATTCTTCCTCTTCGTTTTCTCTCTGTCTTTTCGTAGTAAACTTATTTTAAAAAGTAGATCCTGTTATATGATGTAGAAGCCGTAAATATATTTAAACATATTTAAATGCTGCACAATTTTATGACACAAAGAAATATGCTAGCCCACAAAACTTGCTGTATTTATTGATATTTGTTATTCAGTAAATCAATTGCTTGACTGATAATTAATGTAAACAGGTTGAGAGTTTAATACATTTAAAGGTAGGTATAGGCTACGGTGAAAGACGTTTTACATGATCCGAGATCCCACGATAAGCCACTGTGCAGCAGCATGGTTAACTTCCCAGCTAACCTACCTATCTGGGCCTATTCTGGCTGAGTGTCGGCACCGTCGGCAGAGTGTCGGCCTCAGCGACAGCTATCTGGGCCGATTCTGGCTAGCCTTAGGCAGAGTCGCCTGATTCAAAGATGCGGTCATTCTATGGCTAGCCGCACTCGGGCTGATTCTGGTTACTGTTCAGCATGTTTTGAAAACGGGCAACGATTAAAAATAAATATATGTCTGATTAAACATTTGTTTATGGGCTTTTCTATGTTTGATCAATCTTCCCATCAATCAGTAGCTTATTTATTTATTTATTTATTTATTTATTTATTTATTTATTAATTAATTAATTAATTAATTCATTAATTCAATCACACTTGTGTCATGATTGAGGTAAACAAATACATAAATTACAGTTATAAACATGTCATTCTGTGACCAATCGCGAGGATAACTGCACAAGAAGCAGTCTTTCAGTCTCACTCTGACAGAATAAAGCATACACAGGCAATTTCCACCCGGTTACTACTAGGTTTATTTAAATGTCAATATCTCAAAAAATATTCCTTGCACATCCATGGTTTAAAGTTCGAATTGAAAAAGAAGCTGGATCATTCAGAAATTTGCAACAGAATACATTTATTTCAGAATAGTCACAGTATGTATATAATAACCATAACGTACGTAGCCGAATGTATTTAAATACGTTTTTAAAAAATATGTACAAAAGTGTGTGTGTATTTACACAACAGCAATGAATTTCAGCCCTAAGTGTGACGGGTGGTCGCTGTGGAAATGTCGCCTGAACGGGACTTTGGCGAAATAACAAGTAACAAGATAAACTCTTCAGGGTTAATCAGAAAACAGCTGTAGCTGAATATACTGGTAAGTACTTGGTTTCCTAAACATATTTATACGAGAGACTTGAGGAAAAAAAATTGGTGTCTTCTAAACCGAAAGTTTAAAAAAGCAAGGGAAAACGGCGAATGCTTATTTGTACAACGTTTTTTAAAAATATGATTGTTTCTATACGTGAACATGATGGCAGATACAACCTTCCTCTCGCCACAGCCACAGACTTGTAAGTGCTTTGGGCTATTAATAGCACCCTCCTATTTTATGGCACTGCAGTGTAATGGGGCAGTCACACTTGCAGAAAATTGTGTGAATATTTGCTTTGCGTTTCGCTTTTTGCAACGATACAGGATATGATGTCATAGTTTGGGCACTGAGTTTGGGAACTGAGTTTGGGTGAGTGGTAGCCATTTTTTTTTTGGCTGCTAAATTGAACAAAATTTTGTTTGACGAGTTTAAATTAATTTAGGAACAGGTGACGAACATTTCTGTAGATGTTTAAAAGTTAACTGACGATTCCAGCGAATAGTTTTTTCAAAGATAAAATTTGCACATCACAGTCGAATGGTATCTAGGTAGCTAGCTACCATTCGGCTGTGATACATTGATGCTAACATTAGTTAGGAATTCACTGTTCTCAGCGAGTACCATCAGCTAACTTTAAAACCGCTAATTAACATTACAGAAATGTAATCAAGTCCCGTTTGGCAGCTGACTGCATTTTAAATTTTGTCGAGGTATTAAAAGAAGCATTTCTATTAGCTGATACCAGAGATTTTCTGGAGGGTCTTTGCTGATACTGCGAATTTGCGGGTCAAAGTTGAACAAGGCGAATTTGCTTTGCAGCCGGAAATTATGCTGTTTATTCGCCCTTCGCACGGTTTTGTATGGAAGTGAATGGTAGGCGAAACAAATATTCGCATAATTTTCTGCAAGTGTGACCACGCTTTAACTGGAGAAGCTGAGGTATTCGCAAGCAGCTATCCTTTTAAAAAAGACCCAACCCAGGCTGCTTCTACCCAGACAACCCCTACCGAGGCGGCTCCAGTCCAAGCTGCTTCTACCCAGGTCTGCTCCTAGCCAAGCCTGCCCCTGTCCAGGTCAGCTCCTTCCCAGGCCAGCTGCTGCCCAGGCCGTTCCTGTTTAGCTCCGCCTGTCTACTGCCCCGCACTTCCCTGCCTTGCTCAATGAACTCAATCCCTGTGATGTTTTCCCAGAGTCTGTCTCTGAGTCTTGCGTTTGGGTCCTATCCAGTGTTCTAACCGTAACAAGTTTACCTTGATTCAGTAGAGCTGCAATCGTCTTGATGTTGAACTGAATCTCCTAAGCAGCCTCTCCTTCCATTTATTGCAACATTTTCGTGTAAGGTCTTTCTTGACTGCCAACTGAATCAGCTGGGCTTTCCGTGTATGCAACATGCTTCTTCTCTGTTGGCTGAATAGATTAGTCAGTGTGGAGAATGAGTTCTCACACATTGCTGTACATGCCCCGAATGTATTACTAGCTAGCTAGAACTTTTGCAAACAAAAAGCTTTTTGAACCTATCCGTAGTCCGATATGATAGCATTCGTGCTACCCTACATAGCATTAATGCGAGTGTAGAATAGAATAGAATAACTTTTATTTCCCTTTAGGGAACTTCAGTTGTAGCCCCAGCAACAACAAACAAAGACATAGACAGTGGGGCAGACCCACAACACACAAACAAACATATCAAATAAAGACATTCAATAGAATCATTGCATTAATTAAGTGAATTAAAGTGGAATAGCCATGATTAAAAATAGCCCCCGTTGTCCCGAGATGTCCAGTGTCATAAGTCCAACACGCAAACTCCGCCTCCATGACTTTCCTCCATACGCAGTGCCGCGGTCTCTGTCCACTGTCGAAGCGGAGCTCAGCCTTCCCAGTCGCCGCCTCACTCCTCCGCATTATCTTCTCCTTCCCTGGTGGCCTTCTAACAGTTGGACTGGCCATTGGGAGCACCAGTCGCTCTGTGGGCCGCTTGAGAAGCCCATTATTATTAAAATTATTATATATATTTTTTTTATATAAATTTTTTTTTTTGAGCAGCTCAAAAATTATGCACCAGCCCAGTCCACACCCCCCCCCCCCCCAATCCCAGCAGTCAGAGAACGGAAGCGCATTAACAGGTGGATTCATTACGAGAAATAGTTAGCTAGCAGACCAAGTCCGTCAAAATGGACAAAAATCCGAGCAGAAAGAGGGAAGGCGGCACTGAAAAGGCTAGAGATAAAAAAAATGAAGTCACTTCAAGCTGATGCGACAACATGCATGAAGATAAATTATATGTTTCATATTGCGAGCACTAACAGCAGGAGCACTGCCAGCGCTAAGTTCGGTACATTTTGGCAGGTGAGAACGTGCGAAATCAAACTTGGGTGCGCACCAAACAATCGATCTCAGATCACCTGTGAGAGGTGGTCACTTTACTACTACAAGAACAACAACAACAATAACGATATTAATAATAATAAATATAGCTGCAAGCAGCAATTACCGGGGACCGACCGGCATGAGCAGCGTTTGTCAAACGCAGAGACTGCAAAATGGTAGACAATTCTAGACAGGGTTGACCCAAAAAGCAAATATTTGTTTCTAATCAGGGCTTTTGCCATTGTTGATGGTATCTAAACCCGATCCCGTCAGGGCTTGCGTGTTATCATAAATTTTAGTAGCTACCTTCATTTTTATGGTGACATTGTGTATGAAAACCGTAACCCGAACAGAGCTGAAGTGCACATCCTTTTTATTGCAAATTAATCAAGAAATCTTGCCCACTAAACCGCAACATGACAACATAGGTAGGCCTACACATAGACAGATGTTTTTGTCGGCTTTTGTGTGAGATTGAGACTCATGACGATGTTTGAAAAGAAATGTTAGTTCAAAACATGTAGCCAATGGTACACTGGCCCAGTTATGAATAGATTTTTTACATTAGTGCTACAACGCGTTCTGTACCAGATCATATTTTGCGTGAAAACTTTATTTTCTGTGTCTGATAAAGCGATACTTGTTCCCATAGCCAACTGCGTAAACGTGACCTGCTGTAAATCTTTCATTTGTCAGTAGTATCGTAACAGACATTTTGAGGTGAAATAAGACTTTTGTGTTGTGGTATCAGATTTTGTTGGCTTACTGACTTCATAATTCAAACAGTTAACAGTTAATATTGTGAAATTTCTTAGCCTTTGCTAAGAAATAGCTTGTTTTATGTTAAAAGAAAATTTTTAGCATGACGTGCACATTGTGAAAAAATGTCAGGAACAGGTAGGGATCGAACCACCAACCTACTACACAGTAGTACAGGAGCTTTCACAGTTGGTATGGAAGGTAGACAGCCTGTTAAGCATAGATTGTGTACTTAGCGGATGGCATACCTGCCATCCCAACATTTGTATTTTTATAGTGCCAATTGATTGATTGTGTTGAAACTGCAGGAATCAAGTCTTGATCTAACTCTCAATCGCTTCTCATTCTCGCCATTTGGCAATCCCAACAAGCCTACCAAGTTTGGTGATTCTAGGCCAAACCAGCTCATAGGAATTTTAGGTAAAAGGGGAGCAAAAACAAGAATCTGAACAAAAACAATAGGGTACCAGCAGCTACACTGCTCGTTCCCCTAATAATAATAATATAGAACCAAGGTAGTTTCCAGTTTGGCAGTAACATCCTATTTTGTCCATGGTTAAGGTCCATCTTCACTACACTGGCTATTCAACAGGAATCTCGCAAGGCTTTTCTCTGAATCACCTGTCTCTGTGCAGCAGGTTTGTAATTATCTGCCTAATTAGTCTGTCATTTTAACATGTTGGTCCAGCCACATTTCTACAATGCACTGATCACCACAGACAGTCAATGAGGGAGGATGATTAATTTGGCAGCTACTTATAGACACCCCTGTGCATGACAGCGATAAATTGTACACAATGGCTTGAAAAATGAGTACTCTTCAGAGTGCTTTTCTGCTTGTTGTATGTAAGTACAGGGAGTTGGGATGGTTGGTGAAAAAAATCATACAAACTCAGTGGTCTTTTGCAAGTAAATTCAAGCTTCTTCCATCCAGGGTAACCTTTAAGACTACTAGAATGAGCATACAATTTATAATTTTTATTATTTTATTTTTGTAGAGGCAGCTACAGTGCCATCTCAATTTTTCCTGCCAATGTAACAATGCCTTGCTCACCCTAGTAAGGGGGAACAGGATGGATGCAACCGTCAATCAATTATGAGTATACCGAAGAGCATATTGTACCATTTCCATGTGCAATGTAACTAGAAGCAGTTAATCCAATTCCAGGGGTTCCAATGGGCGGTTGCACAGGGCCTCGCGCCTTGTGATTTCACATAAAGGTCGACCCTTGGATATGAAATCAGACACCTGCAAATGGAACAAAGATTGTGTATTGAGCAATTGCGAACGAGAGTCACACCCATTTTACAGTGCTCCTTTGTCTGACAGAGTGTCACCATTCAAGTGTGAATCTTTACTCCCCTCCTTTGCTATAATGTCTTGAGCATCCACACACATTGCCAGAAGTAAACAAACCTGGCCGTGAGGCAGGTGATATCAAACTTCTGCATAGACAAAACAAAATATAGCAAGTTTTATGTGTAGGTCTATTGTGTCTCACTGAAAATAATACAGACGTTATTCAGGGGGGATATCAGCACAATGTTGTGAACTATTTTCTTTTTGGGTAAAGGTTTTACGTCAGCATGATTTTAGCATTTTAGAAAAAAAAATTGTCTACATATAGCTAGCTAGCTATAATAAACATCATCAATGAATCAAGCTATAGTTTCATGTACTGAATTTACAATAATAATAAATAGCTAATGAATGAATGAACCTTATTGCCCAGATTCACGATCTGAAACCCATGAAATCCATTTTTTTTCCAGTCATGTAGACCTAACAAACTCGCCATGGGTAATTCCAGGTTGGAAATGGCAGTAGAAGAAGAGGAATCATGAACTCCAGTAAATTCCCTCTGGCAGGATGTAGTTTTGTGGCTAGATTGAACAGAAGCCTTGGTTCAGAATGTGGGCAAGAGGCAAAAAGAGAATCCCAAACAGTGAGACCACAAGTATATCAATTTCATTAACAACAATTATAAAAATAAGCCTGCCCCGATGTCATAAGGATGTGTGCACAGTTACACTCTGCTATTTTCCTTTCCTTCCCCCCACCCCCATGTTTTTGAGTTGCAGGTGTTTTTCCCCTTGTCTCCAGTTCCTCTCTGAGCTGTGCTGAATTTGAACCACCCATTTTTCAGGCCCTGCTTCCCATTATTGGGAGGCCCCCCCTCATTCTCTTTTAATTTTCTTTTGTCTGGTTGGTGGTTCAGTTGTGAGTATTAACTTTTGGTGATTTATGTTAATTAATATCCTTAATTTGACCTATGCATTTTGACCCTGTTCTCTGTGTCTGTTATGTGGAATTTGATGTGTTGTGGTTTTTGTTGCCACCATCAGCTTAATATAATCTGAAGGGTTTTGGGCCTTAACAGCAGGCATAGAGAAAGCATGTCAAATGTGACTCTCAAAAGCCAAGATAGGATGACAAGTTTGATGCCATCCCAGCCCTGTCATTTACTTTGCTTCAAGTGGCATAATAAATCATCCTGAATTATACTCTCATCTTTCAGTCCACCCCCTGTGTTTGCAAAGAGGGCCCTTTGATATATGGGATGAATGAACTAATGCAACCCATCCAGATCTACCCTGTCACCTGTTTTGACCCTTGGCTTTATCATCCCCTTAACCCCTTTGCACAGATGCCTAGTTGTCATGGTGCCGGCGGAAAGATTTTGCTCAACTGAGACATTCATTGCTTCTGCAGCCAAACTATGTGTGGGAACAAGAAACTCTGTGTTGTATCTTTATTAGTATATGATTTCTGACAACTCTGCCGAATACAGAGTTTCTAAGTGTCACTATACTCCCGTAGCAAGTCCAATTAACAAGCAGCCCCGCACCCAGTCTCACCTGCAACTATTAGTTATGGGCATTCTGAGTCTTTGAGGAACCGGATCTTTTGGCTTCATTCACTGAAAAGAGCTGTAAGGCTGGGTGGGAATAGGGACCCAGTCGCAGGCAGGGAGTACAAAAAAAACGAAGTTTAATGACAGGGGCAATGGTACAAAAATCAGAGTCCAAATAGTGGTCACAAAACAGGCAGGGGTCGGAACCGGGAAGGCACAGCAGAGGTCCAAAAATCAGGGTTGCGAGAACACAGGCAGGAGTCAACACTAGGGAGGCATAATGGGATACAAGAAAAAATAAAAAATAAAACAGGTGGGAGGAACCGGGAAGGGCAATTGACAGGTGCACGTAATAAAACAATAAGGAGAGCAGATAATAAAATAACAAGGGAACACGTAATACGCAGACCGGATTAACACATAACAGACTTGAACATGAACTGGGCAAGTGCATTAAAATCCAGCGCAGGAGGGATTTACAGAGGAGACTGATTTTAACTTGATTTTACACTCACATAAAGGGGGGGACAGATGACCCCTACACATAGTATGGTTTGGCATACATTTGTTACAGCAAAGCCTCACCTGGACCATCTCAAATCAGTGGAGTTAAATGTTGCAATATAGCAAATCAGGCAAGAAGCCATTAATAGTCCAGCAATGTCATTTTAGTGCTTTAAAAAAAGATGAATATGGATTTTGCTTTGACCTCTGGAAATACCTTTTTATTTCTGGAAAAGAACAGAACAACATGGCATCACTGATCAATGCTGTATTATTTCATTTAACACTGCATGAAGTTAAAAATGAAGTGGAAATGGCCCCTACTAGTGTAAAATGAGGCCATAATTTAAAACACACAAATCACCCTCAATTCAATTTCATTCTCAGATTCTTTTTTCATATTTAATCACATATTAAATTTTTGAAGAGCCATCCTGCATAATGTATGTTTGTATTTAAATGCTTTGGAGGGGGGGAAGCTAAACACAGTCCATTTTCCTCTGCATTTGTAATGATTGGAGTGTAGGTTCGGAGAACCAAATGTGACTGACAGGGAATCAGAAAGCGAGTCTTATACAGACTCACCACAGAAACGAAAACTAACCGCAGGGGGAAGAGTTAAACAAAAGATCGGGAACAAAACCTCCCTGGCATGAGCAAAAATCATAAACAACCTCAAAAGGAGGTGAATCTACAGCGAGAATAATAAACCAACAAAAAAGAAGCCTCACACACTAACTAGTAGGCATAGACAAGAGGTAAATATAACTAAAAATGACCCGAAGAAAACGGGAAAAGGAAAGACAGGAAATGCAAACCTGTATCTTTAAACTCTATTGAAAAAAGAGTTTAAAACCACACAATATCAGGCAGTCAAAACAAAGAAGGAGAAACTGATAGGTAGAAAAAGAAAGAACCCTATCTAACCCTATATTTGCTAAATTTCTAACCGTACTTGCTGCATTCTCTATTTTGACAAACCAAGATGCAGGGACCGAAATTCCTAAAAGTTCACCAACTTCGTTGTCAACATAACAAATGACAATATCGAAGTGAGGAAACGCGGAAGTCCTAAGCATTTATAGCCGGCAGAAACACAGCACAGGTGTGGGAAATAATTGTCGGGCGAGGAGCAAACACCGGAACGGAGGCGGAAAAAAATCAGATCGAGCGTCGAGATGACGCCCAAAAAGGAAACCGCAAAAAAAGAGGAACCGCAGAGGCAGCAAATAACCATGACAGCACTCATCTCATCCTGACCATAAAATGAAATACATGTGTGTCAGAATCACATCAAATAGACATTTTTCAAATATTAATATATTGTTGAAGGGACTTGCAGATAAAAGGTAGATTGTCAGAGCATTGTTTCAGCCCAATTTGCTTGGCATTTAAACAGATTTAAATAATTTATTTGCAGGCAGACCAATTGTGTAACCACTTTTATTGTGAGGCCAAGATATATTTGAATGGAAAATCGTCATCAGTTAAAAATTTTATAGTGATAGGTCAGAGAAAGTATTAGAAATGCTAAAGCAGGGTTTTGATAGTCCCACCTTAATTTTTCTACTGCAAGATCCTAAATCACATAATCCATTTCATTAACAGATGCCTTAATTCAAGGCAATGCACAGTTGACATTTAAAAATCACACAGGCAATTATATTGCACCACCTTACTCAAGCTTTCAACTGCAGTCACCAACCCAGAATTCTACTGTCTGGCCCAGTAGGCCCCCATACAAGCCTGACACCCGTTAAATGTTAATGGACAGTAATCTTTGAATTGATGACTAAGGTTGACCTTGTTTTCTTCCCACTTTTCCTTGGGCTTCATTGCCCATCAGATTGGCTCGTTCATTATTATTGTAATTGTCCCATCAAAGATGCATTGCTATGGAAATTACCACCAGCTCATCATGGAACACACAATGATTCCTCTCCACTGTAAATTGACACTTAATTGAATATCCCACAGCTCGCTACACTGTAGAAATCAGGGCCCCCATGTAACTGGTGGGGACATCAGAAGGACATGGTACAGAGTCACATATCAAATTTGGGATGATTTGCCATGACAATGTCAGGGGTAGTGTGCGGAACAAAGGGCCAAGCGTGACACTGGGGGTTCAAAAAGGCTCCAGTGAACACCAAAAAGCGGGGGGGAAACCCGCAGACAGGAAATAGATAAAATAATAAAGAAATTAAACTCTTCTCAAAACGAGAGATTCCGCTACCAAACTCAAAGCAACTCGTATTGGGTGAAAAACTCTAACACTAGATATTAAGACACAACAAACAAAGAAAATCCTATAGCTCACACCGAGGGAGCCGAAAAACACAAACCAGAAGAAAAGAAGATGGCGAAGACAAACTGTCTAGGACAGGGAGACAGAGGTTCCGGAAGGGACAAAACAAAGGGTGAAGGCTAGCTTATTCTAAGTTTCTAATAAACTTTTTGACAACCGTGTAGCGACAACAAGTTGAAGATATAACGGTTACTAACAAACTGTCAGTCTTATACCGAGAATACCGGCTTTCCTTGTCAAATCAATGGCAGTATGGAAGCATCAAACAAAGGCGACGCAAGGTTTAAATAATGAAAGGAAATGCCAAACAGGTGAAAACACTGAGCAGAAAGAAAAACCAAAACGAACAAAGAAAACAACAGGAAGAGACGCGACAAGAGTGCTCCCGAGGGAAGTGGCTAACAAGAGAAGAGCAGGCTGAGAACCATGACAGACAAACCTGAATGCTGATATTTTTTACGTTAACAGCCAGCACTTAAAAAAATCATGGAGAGCGATTGATGGAAGGACTAAAACATTTTGCCCACAGCTATTTTGCCAATGCTGGTGTTACTGTCATATGGCTGGTAGGGAGCCTACCTTTAGGATGTATTCTGGAATAACGTACCAGCTCTTGAACCTTGTCATCTCAATCAACATGCCCTTATTGCCTTTTCTAAAAACCCATTCACCCCATGACCTCACTGTCATGTTGAAATCTTCTACACAGCAAGCTGACAGCCTAAGGATTCATCAGTCCTTCAGGAGCTACAAACATATAGCTGGAATAAATTTTGTATTGTTTAAAATGTACTTCAGATGAGCTCTGACAAACAACTTATGGTATTAAAACCCATAAGCAAAAGTTCAATAAAGATTTCTGAACTCAGGCAAAAGTATTATATTTTGTAATATAATATATTATATATTCTTGTCAACGAAGCAGCAGAAGCAATCCTAGTGGAGTCACACATCATTCTTATCCAGTAGATTTACGGTTGCAGCCCTGATGGGTTGATGAAGTTACAAGAAATAAATAACTGTAGCATCCTATCTGTGCTCTGTCTATCATTTCTGATCACATAGCAAACGAACAAACGCCTCAAAACCCAATCCCGAAAATTAAAAAACGACCACATTGGTAATCGAAGCGTTGTTGTATGGATGATGCTGATGTCACCTTCATGGGAACCGTGAATATCTGCTACCTGTCATGCAACTATAAAATCCCAGTCAGATTAGCACCATGCCCCTGCCAAATAAAGTAATCACACATTCAGTCTTCACATCTTAGAGTAATGCAGAGCCCTGGCTCAGAAAATTGTTACATGCCTGTGTGCCGATGGGGAGAGGTCGTAAATGTTTCATGACGGAGAGGGAGTTTGATAAAGTACAGAGCCGATGCTCAGAGGTTGCAAATGGTCATGCGGTGGAAGTGGGAACAACTGACAGCAATGATTTGTGGCCTTGCAGCTGCCTGGGGGCGCAATGCTTCAGGAAAGACGGTTGGCTGTCGTGTTGGGAGAACTGAGATAATGGGGGCACATGGGGAACTCACACCGTGTCAATCCAGTCAAAGTCCCGAAAAATGATTGAGGCAAAGTAACGAATGACTCCAAAGAACCTTGCACCTTATGAATCAGCTGGTCAAAGAGGTCTTGGACTGCATCAAATGCCTTCTAAAGAGTCCTCTCAGAGCTTAATTTGTGTGGCTCCTTCAGGCCATGTTCCCCAAGGGAGGCTCATTCATTTAGATAATGCAGTTAATCAGAATACTTGGGATTTATATGCACTGATGGTAATACATGATATCATGCAACTTCAATGAAGACTATTGAAATTCTGTGGTTTACTTGCCACGTACAAATCCTGGATACAGAAATAGCATAGCCTCCAGCCATCAGCGTGCAGCATGTATGGCACACTGGGCGTGGCTACTGAATTTCACTATTTGCGGACCAGAGGCGAGGAGCGCACAGCTCACGGCGCACTGCGCAGGTTGAAAATGGGCTGGGTTATGCTGAATATTTATAAATGGGTGTGCTTCAGCTGAATTCAACCATAGCTAATCAAATTACCTATTTTCAGTCCTTTTAAGAGCCGTGTGCATTGCGACCTGGAGTATTGGGTGGACTCATTTTGACCATGTCGGGCTATCCCGCATCACATGGTTTATTGAAAAACGATAGCAGGACACTCTATCGATCGTGGTCGGGAGGCCTCCCGCTTGCAGAACGAGTCCACCCACTGTCAATTTCCGACAACTATGGAATCCTAAAGGTGACAAGGAAGTCACTAATAGGTTATCTGGATTGTGAAAAATGAAAAGATTTTAATCATTTCCTTAGCCTCCAATCAGTCGATAAAATTAATTTTGAAATTATTTATTTTACTCTACAATTTATAATTTACTGGCTCTTTTTATTTTTCAACTCCTCCTTCCTATTTTCTCGGTCCTAGCATGCGTTTAATCATTTATCTATTTCCAATTTTCCCCATGCAACATATGCCATTTTCTTCACCGCATTTATTAGTGACTTTTGTTGCCTTTATAGGATTCTGCAGTGGAAGACAATAGGCTTTATTTTATCTTTAATTTTTTTTAGGCTTTATCTATTTTGCTTTGATTTAATTGAATGTAATAAGTTAAGAGGTCACTATATATATTGTATCACTATACGTGCAATAAGATTGAATGTATGCTCCAAGTTTGTCATTCTTCTCATTACAGACGGATGTAAGAAAGAATACAGTACCCCTGGGACCACAGTGCAGTATGATAACAGCCATAAACAATTAAAAACTTAAATAAATACAGGAATTAGCCTAATGTAAAAAATAAAAAAGACAACAAACAATAAATGCAAAGGATACATTTTTCCTGCTTGGGGAATTTATTTCAAAGTCAGATTGGACTGCATATGATCCACGCAACGGTTGATTGTTTTTTTTAAAGCACAACTGAACTTTGGTAGAACTTTGGGTTGTGTAGTTACGAGAAAATAGGAAGGAGGACTTGAAAAATAAAAAGCCAGTAAATTATAAATTGTAAAATAAAATAAATAATTTAAAAATGTATTTTATCGACTGATTGGAGGCTAAGGAAATGATTAAAAGCTTTTCATTTTTCACAATCCAGATAACCTATTAGTGACTTATTGAAAATACATGCTGAAAAAATACATGCCGAAAATGTCACTTCGCCAATGCACTTACTCGCCACCCGCCATGCACCAGCTGCAAAATAGAGCCTTAAGTGTAATAGAAATGCAGTCTTAGCAGATAACAATTTGGGAAGCAATGTATTTAGCGGCTTCAAGGGCAGTAGTTGAGATAAGGTATAGATCAGGGGTCCTCACTCTTCTCCAGAAATGGCCAGTGTGGGTGCTGGTTTTTGTTCCAACCAAGCAGTAACACACCTGATTCTCCTAATCAAGGTCCCTAGTAAAGACTCTCATGGTTGATTAATAAGATCAGATGTGTTACTGCTTGGTTGGAACAAAAGCCTGCACCCACACAGCCCTTTCTGGATAAGATTGAGGACCACTAGTATAGATGGAAGTTGCCCAATGGTCTTGCATGTTTTTTCCTAATCGTTATGGTTAGGATTTAGGTGGAGTTAGCTGGTCCCTTGTGAGTGCTCAGGGGAAACTTCTGCCATGTATAGTCCTCTGACAAAATTACTTCTTTTTCAGCATTCAGAGATGCCATGGTCAATGTCATTTTTGAAGGGAATTCGGCACCGAAAAATTGCTGTGCCTAAAGTAATGGAACAGGATCCAAATTAAAGTCTGACCTCCAATTGATGACCTCGAAACAAATTAAAGTGGATAGCTTCCAGTTATTGTTTAAATGACTTCAAACAAAAAGCAAAATGGCAGGTTATGAAAAATGACACATGGATGAACATCCATCTACTGTTATTCATGCATCCTAAATAATACTACATATTTTCACAGGCCCTGTACACAATTTAACATGTGGTAATGCTTAAAGCTGCTAGATGTTTACTGATGCAAGTGAAATTAATTGTCCGCTGTAAAATGGCCTTCACAGGATGGTTACATGATAAATTTAAAACTAATAAGGGGCACTGACTGCATAGTACTATGTAAGTGTGTACTCAGCGGCTATATTTACAAGCCCACTAGTGAATACATGCTAGAGCACCATACTCAACAGACTAACTTTAGCAGCACAGTCATTTTCAAATGCTTGAATGTCAACAATATGTCGTTGATAGTTTTATTTATTACATGATCACAATGGAATGATTCATGCCAAGTTAAATATTTTCCTTATTATTCAAATTAAATGCCAACAAAATACATGAGATGTCCCCACCCAATATTGGCCCAATTGATCAGCTAGGCCGATGTATTGGTTGAAGTTGTTATTTACGTAATTGTTGAAGGACAAGTATAAGCATAGCCTTCAGTGCATGCTTTGATTTTCAGCGAAGTATGGAAAAACACCTACAGGGAATGTAACACCTGTTGGATGTTCACTTATAACCCATTTTATTCAAACATAAGAATAAATTCTAGCCCCAGTTTGATACACTTTTTAAAATGAAACTATAAGGTAACTTAAACGTACCCAAGTCATATACCCAAGAGGGGCCCACATGGTAAATGTAACCACAGTGGGTTTTGTGAGCTACAGTTCTGAATGGTATCTGATGCCTGCGGATTCATGTCTCGGTGGATCCTGACACAAGAGGAAGTGGACAGTACTGAAGGCCCTGAGCAAACTGTGTGGTAGTACCCTTGATGACCCAGGACGCTGAGGTCAGCGCTCCAGCTCTGTTCTGGAGTCATGCAGACAGATGTGCTTAAATATTTATGGTCCATTTAAATTCCACCCTGTCATGCATCACCTCTGAGGTAATGAGGCATTGCTAAAAGATATTGATCATGACAGCCTTTCGGTGACTCTGCTTATATGTGTAGCTTTTTTGTGTGCTGCCCCTTTTGATTCATATTTCAAGTGCAGGTCATTACATCATCTCCTGGTGATTACATTGCTGCCCTGTTATACCCAATTTTTTCTTACAGTGGGCAACAAACAACCAAGTATGCTCATTAAAGTGATGGTCAAGGGATTCTAAAAACTTCAAATAACCACAACATATCACAGAGGGATGTATCCACTACACACCCACCAAATATATTTTCAAGAAAATGTAAATAGGTATATTAATATACATCTCAAAGTCAGCTAATAAACTCAGTCTTGAAAGGACTAACGATTGTAGGCGTGTGGTCTAAATCCACGCCCTCAACCCGAGTGCCATCGACGTCATCCAGCCCTACATTTTTGAACTACAGAACTGTTCTTATACAGTTTTGTGGTTTGAACTCGGCGAGGAATTAATGCAATCAATTCAAAGTAAAATACAGTGCGGCTGGTTTTATTCGCCTCAAACTAAGAGAGGAGTTGAGACCAAATATAATGTATTATGTAATGAGACCAAAATATGCATTGGTTGGAGGTTCATGTCTATGTAGACATGGACCCATTTCGACTCCACCTTTTTTTTCAGCACACAGCAATAACGAGATATAGATAGACTGAAATTGAACAAGTTTGCAATGGAATTTATTCCTCGCACTTTATTGGTGCTCAATACATACCTTAATAGCCATAAATAATGTGGTTATAAGCATATGGATTTTCAGAGACCATCACTTTAATGTTAATGAAATGCCTTGTGTGAAATGCAATGCATTGGTCGTACTTTTTGCAATTTAGGCATTGACACACTGCCCTCTATGGTTCTCTGAATTAGAGGTAGAAGCTCCACTGACTGGGTGTGGATGCCCTTGGTGACCATTGGCCATGAGGATTGTTCTCTGCCTTTCCCCTCCATGAGTGTTGCTCAAGATCTTCCAGGAGAAGACGCAAAACACAAGTGCCTGAGTCAGCTGGTATGTCTTCAGGCTTGGAGTTTGGAGGTTATCTCAACTACTGCCCTTGAAGCCGCTCAATACATTGCTTCCCAAATTGTTATCTGCTAAGACTGCATTTCTATTGGCTGAGAATTAATCTGCATGCATTGACAGTCCACCCAGCATGCATTGGTTACTGAAGGTGACGTAAAGGTGACCTTGCATCTGTTCATAGCCTACACGTCCTCAGTAAATACAGCGACTTTTGTTAATCAGGGGTGCGTTTCCCGATAACGATCAATCTTAGGGTTAAGTGTGATTTCTACAAGCAATTCTATGAAGGCTCTTTAATTTGTAACACGCATTTCCCAAAACAGTTCTTAAAGCGTGAACGCGCACTCACCTCTTAAGAGCTACTTAACATCGCTGTCTGTGGTGCTGGTGATACGGTTAATGGGATTAATGTGACATTCCATGGAGGCAGACGTTCCCTCGTAAAAGAAAAAAAGTGTTTTTTTCAGTGCCTAAACGCTTCCTGAATATGCATGGTGTTAGTAATTGATGCAGATGTCTTCACTTTGTCCGCCAATTAACAATCCTATATAAGGCCTCCGTTCCTTGCACAAAATTCTCTAATAAAGATGAACGGTATGGAAGAGTATCCAACAACCAATCGTGAAGACGCCTTCACCATGTGCAAAGGTGGATGCACGCGTCCAGTGGTGGCTTACTTTTCAGGCCATCACAATGTTGTGCAGTCATCATGGTGACTGCTATGCTGCACAACATCGCTGTCTGGGCGAGGGCTCCATACAAATATTTGAAAATTACCCATAAAGGCATTGCTTAAATAGCCCTACACAAATAACTAAGATTGAGACAAAGAAAATTAGTGGGAAAAATATTTTATTTCAAAAGAAACTTTCTATGGCACGTTGACTTGCCTGGAAACCGGCCATATATTGGGCATCTCTGGGGTTCGTGTCTCCCAATCTATCACGCCCCTCCTCCTCCTCCTCTTTTCTATTAATTTTCTAATGAATGGTAAACTCACTACCGATATTTACTTCTTCATGCAAGATATTTTCACCCAGGTGAAAAAAGATTATGCTTCAAATACACTTTTTCAATGTATACTTTTAGTAGTTTAGTAGTTTTTTTTTCTAATTATGTACTTTGTGCAAAATTTGCAGTGCTTTAAGTATCCCAAGTGCACTGTGTATGTTAAAATGTGACTATTTTTAGTATACTTAGTTGCACTATGTATGTTAAAATGGGACTATTTTAATGTACTTAAGTATAAGTTCACTAGCAAAAAGTATGATTTGTTGGTATCTTAAATACACTTGCAGTACAATTTCATTATGTCAGCAGTGTGTTTGAAACAAATGTTTTAAGTATTGCGGTGTGTTTGAGACTATACTTGAAGTACACTTTTTAAAAGTACATTTTAAACTTCAAATTAAGTACAAAAATGAAAAGTATACTTGTATCACCTGGGTAGAGGGTCTAAGACATCTCTCACACAAACACAGACACACATTTCTTGTTTTTTTTTGGGCAGGTGTTGCCAATGCCATAATGCAACACACAGTTTCTCCCCATCCAAAATGGATTAAAGGGTGTAGCCAAGATCAACCCAAGGAGGAGAAAGGATTTATTGTGGAGGGAGTAATGAATGATAGTAAGGAATAAATCACAATGGATCATACATGTATCAAAATATAAGGGTGCTGCTAAGTATGTTTGCCAGCGTGTGAGTAAAATCAGATCTGACACCAGTCCCAATGTCCCAAAACCTGGAGTCCCTGTCTGTGTTGTTCTACATCTCACCCTTTAGACTGCAGTGAAAGAGCACAAGGTTGTTCACATTGTCAGGGCAGAGCCTTCATTGGAATGGTGAGAGGATGCCTGCTGTTGCTGAACACCCTCCCTGAGGGAATGTCTTGTTGCTGGCTTGTATTTCCTTGCGACAAATGAAAGCAGTCGCATTACTCTGGTGTGCTCCTCCCACCAGGTGAGAGGATCTTCCTCCATGGCAATGTTTGGCCAGAACAAGGCAATCACACAGCAGAGATCAGCAAATTCTTCAAAGGCCCTGTTCATAATCCTGCTGTTTTCCCTAGTTACCACGCACAAAGCTCTGATTACTCATATTCCGTACCTCTAGACTCCTCTTAAAGCACTCTACAATATTCTATGAGGTGTGGTTTTCTGGAAAGTACAGGTAAAATATCATCTCACTCGGCCCCGCTTGGTGACAGCTCTTGACGGTCACCCGTTGGGTACTGGGACTATCAAAGAGATTACTGGGTTCTTAAATATGTACGCTCCTCACAAGTCTCATTCTGAGTGTATCCAGTTTTTTTTGGTTAACTCTCCGGCTTATCCCCTTGTGCTGGGACATTCTTAGCTGGTTCAGCACAGCCCTCATATTGATTGGGGCGGGGACAAGGCTGTTATCCTCAGATGGGGTCCTCAATGCAGCTCTCACTGCCGGTCATCTGTACCTCTCGTCTCAGGAGGGCGCAGTTCTCATTCTGAGCTTGATTACGACAGCGACCTAGAGGAGTTTTTTTCTGATCAGGACAGTTCGGCTCTCTTCTCTGAGGATGAGGAGGAGAGTTTGGTTTGGGACTCTCTGGCCGACAGAAACTCCCTTTGGGATGAGGGTTCTCTGGAGGAACTCGCTGATTTGGAGATTAGGTGGGACCCGTTACTTGATTCTTCCTCTAGTTTGGAGCGCACCAGAATAGGAGGGGCGCTGGAATTTATTTTACCCGCTAATGTACCTGGCGAGTACTCTGACCTCGCCAAGGTTTTTAGCAGACAACGTGAGTGAGGGGCTACCACCTTGCCACCCTATAGGGCCTACGACTGCTATTGATTTGTACCTGGGCACGGTTCCTCCCAGAGGCTCTCTGTATTCCTTATCTGCCCCCGAGAGTGCGGCGATGAGGGATTATATTAAGGAGTCACTTGCTAATGGCTTCATCAGACCCTCTACCTTGCCAGCAGGGACTAGATCTTTTTTTGTAAAAAAAAAAAGTGAGTTTTGAGGCTGTGTATAAATGACCATGGACTTAATGTCATTACCATTAAAAACCTTTACCCGCTTCTGCTTATGAACTCTGTTTTAGAGCGTCTCCAGGGGTTGTCGGTTTTTTCCAAGCTCGAGAAAGTTTTGGCCATTAAAAATTTGCCCACTCCACTTTCCATAAAGCAGGTGCAGCGTTTCCTTTGCTTTGCAAATTTTTACCAAAAATTGTTTATCCGTAATTTTAGCACATTAGCTGCCCTATCACGGCTCTTACAAAGAAAATGTCACATTTTTACTGGAACACTAGGGCTGAGGCGGCCTTTACGGCGCTAAAGAGAAGGTTTAGTTCCGAACCCATTCTGGTTACTCCCAATCCCTCCCTTCCCTTGGTAGAGATGGATGCCTCGGAGTTGGGGGTGGTGGCTATTTTGTCACAGCATTCTTCGCAGGGTCACAAGATGCACCCATGTGCGTTTTTCTCTCATGCCTTAACACTGGCTGGAAACAGCTGG
This sequence comes from Ilyophis sp. 1 JC-2022, assembly GCA_022702515.1. Classification (NCBI taxonomy): domain Eukaryota; kingdom Metazoa; phylum Chordata; class Actinopteri; order Anguilliformes; family Synaphobranchidae; genus Ilyophis; species Ilyophis sp. 1 JC-2022. The sequence continues at coordinate 18,781,143 of CM040406.1, read as the reverse complement.
TGGTTAAGCTGGCATTAGAGGAGTGGCGTCATTAGCTAGAGGGCACTGAGCATCCATTTACCATCTGGACTGATCATAAAAACTTAGATTATGTTCAGCAAGCTAAGATGTGTAACTCCAGGCAAGCCCGTTGGACATTGTATTTTATGTGGTTTCATTTTTTACTCACGTATCGACCCGGGTCTAAAATTTTAAACCGGACACTCTGTCCCGCATCTACGAGCATGCTGATAGGGACCCGGTTCCGGAACCCATTATGCCAGCCCCTCAGATCTTGGCCCCGGTTATGTGGGAAATCCAAGGTGGCCATACAGAGGCCTTTGCGCTCGGATCTGAGCCCAGTTGGGGTCCTCCCCATTGTCTTTTTGTTCCTCCACGGCTTAGGTCCCGGGTCCTCCTATGGGGTCATTCCTCCCAGCTGGCGGCCCATCATGGTGTACATCGGACTAGAGACTTCCTGTCTCTGCGCTTTTGGTGGCCCAGTATGGAGAAAGATGTGTGGGAGTTTGTCTCGGCATGTTCAGTCTGCGCCCGCAACAAGGGTTCAAGACTCCCACCCTCTGGTCTTTCATGCCCTTTGCCCATCCCCAGCCATCCTTGGAGCCATGTCGCTTTGGATTTTGTCACTGGTTTGCCTGTGTCCGAGAGCAACACGGTGATTCTCGTTATTTTTGACCGGTTTTCCAAGGCGGCACATTTCATCGCCCTTCCCAAACTGCCCTCAGCTCCTGAGACCGCTCAGCTGATTATGTCTTTAGGGTTCATGGCCTACCACAAGACGTGATGTCAAATCGAGGTCTGCAATTCGCCGCTCGGTTTTGCACTCAGCTGGAGACGACTGTTAGTCTCCGGATAAAAACTAAACTAACGGCCAAATGGAACGCACTAACCAGACATTGGAGAACACCATTTAATGCCTGGCCGCCTCCAAGCCCACCTCTTGGAGTTGCCACATTGCCTGGGCGGAGTATGCGCACAACACCCTCTGCAATGCTTCCACAGTTCTTTCTCCCTTTGAAGCTCAGTTAGGGTACCAACCTCCTTTGTTCCCAGAGCTAGAAAGAAATTTGGAGGTTCCGTCTGCAGGCTCTTTTGTTCGGAGGTGCAGAGCGGTTTGGAGATGCGTCTGTGCGTCACTTTTGCGACAAACAGTTTAGTCCAACAAACACTGTCGTCTGGCTCCCTCTTATTGGGTTAGTCAATGGGTTTGGCTTTCCACGCAGGATCTTCCGTTACGGGTTGAGTCTCACAACCTCACACCACGCTTCGTGGGACCCTTTAAGATCACGCGCAGAATCAACCTGGTCACGGTGCGATTGCAACTTCTGTGCTCTATACGCATTCACCCAATGTTCCACGTCTCCCGGTTGAAACCAGTGCTCATGAGCTCCCTGGCTCCTGCGGACAAACCTCCGCCTCTTCCCCGTTTCATGGAGGGAGGTCCTGTGTATACTGTTCAAAGCATTATGGCCGAGAGACGTGTGGGCAGAGGTGTCCATTTACTCGTTGACTGGGAAGGTTATGGCCTGAAGGAGCAGTGCTGTGTTCCCTCTAGGAATATCCTGGACCCAGAACTTATAAGGTCCTTCCGCAGAGATGGTCCTGAGGGATCGTCTGGGGTCGTCCGTTAGAGGGTTTGGTTCACGGTTTGGAAATCCTTTTGTCGGGATGTTGTCATGGATCTTACCTTTCTTCCCTTATCTCCGCGTCGCTTTATTCGTTTTTATCGTTTACCGGTAATCTATCGGATTTTCCTGTGTTCCGCCACTGGTTTTGCTTTCGCCTCGTCATTAGTGAGTTCACCTGGCATTTATTTCCGCTCACTATTTATACCCCGCTTCCGGCCTCTCTCATTGCTTCCATGTTATTTCACATAACATTCGAGCCGGTAAAAAAGGGTATAGGAAGTTGTATTGCTATCGACCACTTTGATTAGCAACGCGGGACTTGTTAGCAGTACAACCTTAGAAAGAAAGCAGTTCTCTTTAATACGCTCTTATTTCAGAGCAGAGGTTTTCGTTTTCTTTTGTTTTCTACTCTAACCTACGAGTGTCTCACCCAAAGTTTTTGGGGTCTTTTCAGTTCTCTGTTTCTTTTGTTTCACTCCACAAACGGGAGTTAGATAAGCGTTATTGCTTATTTCTTTGTTTTGCTCGATTATCGAGCTCCTCGTTTTTATTGCGAGGTTTGTGTTCTTTTATTTTATTTGTTTCTCCACTACGGATTATTGTCCGTTCCAGTGGTGTTCTTAGGAACACTTTAAGATTTCCCAGCTATCGCATCTGGATCTCCAATATTCCCTCCTTGTCTCTGACAGAGATCCCTTACAGATGTTGTCCTTAATCCTTTTTTTAAAGTCTGTTGCTCTCGTTCTCTCTCTCTCTATGTCTGCCTGTCTGTCTCTGCCCCCCACACACACACATACATCACTCAACTGCATCTCAAATGTTAAAATGTGTGGGTTTCTCATAGCAATGTCTTAATTGCTGTACCCTGTGATTTCGATATAGTGATGGAAGAATACGTCTTAGCAGGTGCATACACATTCTTCCAAGGGAGGGAATGTCAGGTATATAGCTTTGAGTATGGCCTTTGATAAGAGAATGTATAATGTGATATGGCAAACTTGCTCATAGTCCATTCAATAGTATTTGATTATCAAGAGGTCTGCTCTGCTGACCTGACCTAGGATCTGCGTTCCTCTCTGTCCCTAGTCCAAAGGTACAAAGGCAATTAAGTCATGCTGAGGGGCTGGCTTATCTATGATATAAATCTTAGATTGGCCAGGATGTCTTCCCGCCTGCGGAGGAGAAAGACCAGGACACAAATGTATTCCTGAGATCAAAGCCCAGCGTAGCCAGAGAATACCACATGGCCACATGGTTTCCTTTCCATTTTATGTTTGAATGCCAATCTGTTACATTCAAGTGAAATCATCAACTGAAAGTCTTAATGTCAATATAGGTAATACTTGTTATACATGCCAGTTCGGAATTCATATTTTTAAAGAGATATCCAGATTAAAGCGGAGATTCGAGTGTTACTACGAATCTTGTTACATGGATGCAATATTTAGCCTGAAATATAATACTTCGCCTACTGGCTCAACTGAATCATTCTGTAGCCCACTATAATCACGTTTGAACCTAAGAAGAGGCTAAAACCCTGAATATGTTACGCTCTCCATTCCCTCTCAGTCCTCATCCCTGTTTGTGCTCCGTGTTTTCCCCTTTTCCTCACGTCTCTTGTCATGTTTTACGTTTCCCTGTCTGTCTTCCGTGTTGTGCAGATTTGACGTGGTTTTCCTTCTTGTTTGCCCATTTCGCCCTCACAAATTCCCCAACCAATTACATTCCTTCTCCGTTTGCATTCCTCATGCACTCGTTACCGCTCAATCACTCTCGCCTACATTCTCAAGCTGCAATCACTCATTATTTCATTTACCACACTATATATTCTCCTGTTGTTCTTTGTCTTGTTGCCAGTTCGTGAAGTCTTGTTCATTGTTACCTCGGTCATGTCAAGTTTGGAACTCGTTCTAAGTCTTATCTTGTCTTGCTGAATTAATGATTATCTTGCCGTTCTATTTGTACCCGCCAGTCTGCAGTTTCGTGCCTGTTCCAAGCCACGCTTCCGTGCTTTCCGTATTCCCGCTCTGCCCCTGCTACGCCCTACCCAGAATTCAGTCACGATCCAGCTCCTTGCCTGTTTCCCTATCCTGCTCTGTTGCTGTAGCTAATAAACACTCTTTGAGAGCTGTCTCTGAGTTGTGCATTTGGGTCCAGTTCTGATCAGGAACCTTAACAGAATATTTAAATAATAATTTAATGGTGCTTAGCCCTGTTTTGAGCAACATAACTGCATTAATTAATAAGTGTCGCTTTGGATAAAAGCGTCTTGCTAAATGATTGTAATGTAATGTAATGTAATTAATAAGTGAATTTGTCAACTATTGAAAGAGCCGTCCTGGTCGTAAAGGAATCTGACCCCCTACCCCGTCCTTTCAAACTCACCTCACATCACCCAATCAGGGCTCAGGCCCCCCTCAATGCGGGGCCAGAAAGGTATTTATGGTAAAGTCGAAAGAGAAACTGCTTTTTCTAAGTTGCTTTTTTTTCCCCTTACAAGCTTTTTCTTACTGGGGCTTTTATTGTTTTGTCGGCGAACTAAGTTGGGGGCTGTGGAGTGTGACAGTTCTGTGAGTGGAGCGCTGCAGAATTCCTGGGGTCTATAGACAGAGAAGTTTGTCTGAGTTTTATAGCTGGCATTTATTTTATTCATCCTGTGATGAAATTGGATTATTCTGGCAAGTTCTGGTTGATCTCTCTCTCTGGTAATTCCATTTAATGTGTAAATGTCTAATTTTTTTAGGGAATTATAAACAGTGAGCCCACGTTCATCAATTAATGTATGATTACAACTGATTATTCCAATTTACCTTTTTCTGTAATAAAACTACTCAATCTTAAAACCTGATTTGGACTTTGTTTTGACTTGTTAGTTGATCCACCAGGTTACTGTTCGACTTACCTATTAATGAATTTGGCGATTTAATAGATGATTGTCATTTTTAATAATAATGAATAAATTCAATCCATTAAATATAATTACATTTACGGTTGAGTGCGTGATACCGCTTGTGTTCAGTATTCAGAGTGCTGGGCAATTTAAAGAGGACATTGAGTGCTAGAACTGCTGGATTCAAAATTATAAGCATTTTTACTTAATCCTCGCTTCCCTGACACTTTCTTCCATCTCTGTGTTTATGATTCTTTGGAGCCGTGAGCTGGTGTTCCGGTTTTGCTTGCTGCCGTCCGCCCGGTCATTACCTGGCGCACATGTTCCTGATTTCCCGTGGGCTATATAAGCACGCTGTTTCCGCCTTCCGGTGCTTGTGTGTCTTTGTTTGCCACTTTCACCAAGCCAGGTTAAGGTATAGCCGGGAGACTGAATTGTTGTCTTTGACGAGGAACTTCCTAGAGTTTAGGTTAGATTCCTTTCTACTCTAGTTTCTGTTTGTTTATCTCTCTGTTTATTTGCCCGTTTGTCGGGCTACCTTTGTTTTTCTTTTCTCCTCGCCTCACTTTTGTTTTGCTTTTCTCCTCGCCTCTTTATTGCATTCTCTGACAAGTGTCAGAGCTAGAGGTTTGCTACCTGCTTATTTTTTCTCTCTACTCGGTTCTGCGAGTTCACCCATATATTTGAGTTGTTATTATTTTGGATTTCACCGGGATTCTCCCTTTGTTCTCGGTTCTGCATTATTTTTACGAGTTTCGCCCAGAGTCATTGGGTCATTTTTGTTTTGGGTCTACTCCGGGATTATTATCCCTTCCATTTATTTCTCAGCTCGAGTTTACGAGTCTCATCCTGTTTTATAAGGGACGTTTCATTTTGTTTGTTTTCTATGGGAGTTTTCTTCCCGCTTTTCATTATTCTCCTTAATCTAGTGGTTATCCATGTGGATAACTTTCCGAATCCTTTTCAGTCGCGTCTGGTCCTCCTACCCGACCCCCTGAGACCTGTATTGATTAATAAAATGTTGTGTTCCTTATTGAATCAATACGGGGCAATTTGTTCTGTATTTTTCTACACAAAATTCCATACACACACAGTCTTTCACAATATTGACATAATCATGAATAAACAAACATAAATTAGGCCAGTTGAGACAGGCAAACGCTGCAAGCACTGATCAGCTGTGTGTGTGTGTGTTTGTAGGTGCTTGTCCATTTTGTATGGTTTTGTTTTTCCATTTCTCCTTTGAAGAATTTTGTGTTTCTGGCTGATGTTTCATGTTTTTCTGTTGGCAGTATTTAAAAATGGCACTTGGTCTGCTTGGTGATACTTGATGGTTCACCAACCATCCAAAAGTATTACCTCACAAGTAGGGATTAAAAGGGGAGATAGGAACCATGCCCCAGGAACCAAAATTGGCTGGGTTCCTCTGGTCGGAAAGGAGCTAAAGTTCCTGAGTTCCGAAAAAGGTTCCTCCAGTGAAAAGAGGCTTTAGGTGTGACATTGTTTCTGTGACTCAGGTGCTGAATAACGTGGCGGTTGTGACTGAACTGTCAAACCTCTGAGCTCAACTTCTGCTAGCCTGCAGTCTTTTGGCATGTGTGACAAATTCACAAATTCAGCCAGAGTAATTTTAAAAATGGTGCCCAGCAATGAGGGACAGCGCTATAAAAATCTAGTTGCCGCTGCCAGCTTGAATTAATGTGACCTTCTCATTCTGCCAAATGAAACTCCATTTGAAGACATCTGGGGATTCATTAGAAACTTGGGGATTCATTAGAACTGTAATGTGGAATCAGACCATAAACAGACAAGAATAATGAGTTACTTTTTTCAATGAGCTCCATTAACAGTCTCCCACAAATGAAAGACATTTGTATTTTTTGGAATTGTAATGTTTCTCCCCGCGAATATAAGATTTATTTAATATATTTATATATTATATTTATATTTATATATTAACCCCCCACCCCCTGCCCAGCCGTACTGTGGACACAATATTCCAGCCACACACACACACAAGGAGCACAGGAGCTAAAGTGTGTCCACTGGCTACATGGTTACATTGCACATTACAATACACCCCCTGTACCACAGGAGAGCTAGTGCTGACCAGTGGTTAGTGCTTTTGGAGAAGTGCTGTTCGCAAGATTTTGTCCCGGCTCACACAATGGGTGGATTTTCACAAAATAACTTGTTATTGTTTAGAGATAAGTTAAATAAATTGCAAACTATATATATGAATAACACATTTATACAGATGAGGCTGATATCCAGGTTCAAGGGCAATGAAAGCAAAATAAGAAATAATAATAAACTTAGCATTTTTTTTTAAAATCCACCCATCACCCGTAAACAAGGTTGAACAAAGTCTGCTCTACTGCATAATGATGTTTTTGCATTACATGAACCTGACCATTTTTACCAGAGGAACACCGACAGCAAGCTAACTGACAAATATTTGCGTATCTATCAAAATTGGATGTAAATCAGCACTGCAGATAAAGAATACAACTTGGACCGTTGTATTTGAGTGTTTCATATAAAGATTGGGCCTCTTGCAAGAGCATTCTTTTTTATTTTTCTCTTAACTTTCTCTTATATTTGTTTTTATGAGGATGTCAGCTTCAGAAATTCACCTGTTCTGAAATTAACGCACGTTCCTGTGAATTCCCTATTAGCATAATTAACGCCTCCAAAATTCCATAATATATGGCCAGCTGTCCTGTCCCCTGTACCCAGAAGATACATTCATAAAACTGGGATCTTGCCGAAAAAAGGATAGAGAAAAAGAAGAAAAAAAAGTCCTCATGAGCGCATAGTTCAAGACACATTCACCGGCCTGCACCAAGGAGTCGTACACTTTCTTGGCTTCAGCTAGTGAATCGCATGGGGGGAAAAGAAAGGAAAAAAAGTTGTTATAGGCTAATTAGTCATTTGCAGGCTGAAGTGAAACAAGTTACTTCAGGTTGATAATATCAGGCAAGTCTTGTGCTCTCGACCAGGCAGCGAGCGAGGACGAGTTGTAGTTTGCATTTACATTACATTACATTACAGTCATTTAGCAGACGCTTTTATCCAAAGCGACATACAGTAAAGACATTTAGCCTATTAACTTGGACATGATGGAGTTGTAGGCTACTGTTTTGATTGAGGAACAACAATGCTAGATCCTTGCTATACATTTATCTGTAGGCTATGATAAATCTTTAAATTGTATAATTTTATAATTTTAACAATAAACTAACAGGATAAATTAAACATGGTAATATGATTATGGTGAGCAATTTATAAATTCAAACTCGTAATTATTTAAAATAATCTAAATTAAAACAATCCAGTTGCTGGGAATATAATTTAGACCTATTTGCTTTGGCGAATAACAGGCCATTGTTGTAACTCATAGGACATGCCTCCACCACTCTTAAATTGTGTTCCCACCTACAAGTAAATACAAAATAAGAGAAATTTGCTTAAAATCACATAAACTGTTCTTTCCTGCCACATAAAAACAAATTTATGTGTACCAGCATTTCTTCCATGAGGCCCATTGTCGCAATCCTTGTTATAGTGAAACACAAGACGCACCAAAAAATCCATCCAAGATTCACCGGAGTTATTCAGTATTCATGCTCCAATATACACAAAAGTAAAAACGCAAATAAATAGCTAGAAAGAATGTTCAGGACCCCACCAACTTGCAGCACTGCCTGACATAAACCAATATAAAAAAACCACTATGTAAACACTATGAAATAAATTAATAAAATGTGGGGCCCTGTAGGGTAAGGGCCCTCAGGGCAGGGCCTGAGGTAATTACCTGTGCTGCTGATGCCCATGGCCAGCCATGGCCTGCTGAGTAGCTGAGAGCACGTGTAATGGTAACCAAGGGCAACCTGGCAGAATTGAGCCCAGTTCACCCCAGTGGGATGAAGCCAAATGTGTCTGGCTGCAGTTGCCTTGATGTACGTGTGAAATGGGAGACAGCTTCATTTACCTGTGTGAATGATACTGTCATTGCAGCTGACACAAACCAAGCAAGCTAAAGAACATGACCAACCTTAGTTTATGGGTGCAGGATTTCACCCACTATGTAGATCAATGTGTAAGGGTTATTGATATGGGGTGAACTTGGTACATTCAGTATATATTTCCAAATAACAATTTTTCACTCCCATGTGACTTGAAACAGGGTTAGGGTTAAGTTTAGTTATATACACTATAAATATAAAATTTAAATGACAACTGTGTGGTAGTAAGCAGATAACTTCATCATAGAACATCTGTGGTGCCAAACTTCAAACATTAAACTATACACTCAAATTCAGAGCAGATGCAAAACTCAAAGAGAGAGAGAGAGAGAGATTGATGAATATAGCATTGTAATAGTTTAGAATTAATCCAATATTTTAACTTGTACTCTACTTATTACAATATACTATCTATATTATACTATCCAACACATGTTTTCTGCGCGAATAAAGCACATTTAATTGAATTTAACGTCTTGTAATGTGGCCACAAGTACAAACACACACATTATAAAAGTATAAATATTTTCAAATAAAATATATTTTTGTGGAATTCAAGCAATGGTTGATGCCATCCAGTAAAATGCATATATTGTTGCTTCTTTTACCAGAATAAAAATAGAATCAACATCCTTGGGGGTGGGTTAAACAGAGAGGGCCACAGCCCTATTGCATCTATATAATGTGGGCTAAAGGTGGAAGGGTCACTCTCCACTCAATCGGTGCCCCGCCTGGCCTGGCCTCCTCCCACACCCATCCTATGATTGAAGATATAAATATCTTCATGCAAATGCAGAGGGACCCAGGTGGCCATCGGATGCTGTAAAAATGTCTCTGTGAAATTGCTAATCTTTTTTTATCCTCATGCAAATGACTTTGGATTAAATGCTATCCTCAAATTATGAAACTTGTTATAGTCCTCAGTGTTCTATATTTTTATAGATGAACAATGAATTTAGGAAATAACTTTTGGGTTTATGACAGGAATTCTGCCAGCTAGTATCTTTAGTGACATTAAATTAAAAAATGCCTTAGCCATGTGAAATTGAGTATTTTTATTACATTTAGCAAAAATGTTGTTTTAAACATTTTGGTGGTTTGGTTGTTTTTGGTTGCATGGTTTATTTGTGTCTTCTTGTTGAAATCCTGTGATTTGCATGGTTATTGTTTTATTTTGAATGTATTCATATTATGCATTGATATTTTTAGACATAGTGCAGGCAGAGCAAACAAGCACTCAAAGCATAGAACACAAAGAGGTTATATTAGAACAGAAAGGGTGTAAAATCACCAAGCAAGAAAAAAAAAAGGGGGACCTCTCATAACACTACAAAATGTCAGCGCCTTTCTTTTCCACCGCTCCCTCCCCAAAGAGGGTGGGGCTATCAAACTCAAAGTCCCTATAACGCACATGCACATACATACATACACACAGAAAATACAATAATTAAATAAATAAATAGTGGAACTATGGACCCAACTGTAACACCCTACAAACAACAATTTTATAAATGGGTACCTTGTGATCTATGTTCCATAAAATCTAAATGTTTCTATATACTGAAAAAGTATTTTATGTTATAATAAATCTTATCAATAGGTAAGTAGCCGGATAGTCAATTTCCTTGCTGCTAATAAGGCTATATCAATATATCTTTTTTTGAACTTATTTCCTAGGAAAATATTGTTTGTACTAAGCAGACATACAGTGCCCTCCACAATTATTGGCACCCCTGGTAAAGATGAGCAAAAAGGGTTATTAAAAATTCACCTTATGGTGAATTAGCTTAATCTCACATTTAAAAAATGAGAAAAATCCAACCTTTAATTGAAGTTAATTTATTCTGAAATTTTTTTAAATATTTTTTTTATACTTTATTGCAGGTTCGTAACATGTAATTAATTTCATCCGTCTTATGTTACAAGTTTTCTTCACTTGTTTAATTCGTCCTGCGTCATTTTTATAGATTTTTTAAATACCTATACAAACGGAAATTAATAAAAAATCAAAAAAACAAATTTTGTAATAATAATAAAAAAAATTAAAAAAATATATATAATCGAAAAGGGGGAATAAAAAAAAATTAAAAATAGGAAGAAAAAAAAAAAAAAAAAAAAGGGGGTAGGGGTAGCTTTCCTGTATCATTCCTAAATCTACTTTTACACTTCATGTATTCCTGAGACCCATTTACTCCAGTTTCTTTTAAATTCGTCTTCACAGTTTCTCATTTTGTAAGTAATTCTTTCCATCTCTTTAATCTCTTCAACTGTTATTTTCCAATTATTAATAGATGGTGGCTTTACATCCAACCATTTCCGTGTGATTTGTTTTAAAGCAGCAATACGTAATATTGTATACAAATATTTATCTCCCTCCCTGTGTATTTCTAATGGGATAATACCTAATAAAATATTGATTGGGTGTATGGGATTCCTTAAGCAGAATGTATTTGTTATATTTACCTGCACTGTCTCCCAAAACCTTTTCAATATTGGACATGAATAGAAAATATGTGTATGATTGGCTTCCAGCTCTGCACATTTCCTCCAACATTCAGCACTACCTGCTGGCCTGTATTTTGATAACATTTTGGGTGTTATAAAGATCTTCATATTGATTTTCCAAGCAAATTCTTTCCAGTACTTAGATTGTGTCGTCTTAAAAATTATTTTACATGCTTCTTTCCAATCATCTTCTAAAATTGTTATTGCTAATTCCTTTTCCCATTTCTCTTTGGTATTATCCTCTTTTACCTTAATTTCTTGCAGAATTTTATTAATTTTTGAGATTTTACTCTTTTCACTATTTCTATTTTTGCTCATAAATTCCAGTAGCCCATGCGTTCTCTGTCCCTGTTCTCTCTGCTGTTTCATGAGGTAGCTTCTAATTTGTAGATACTTAAATAAATGATTATGATTTATATTAAATTTATTAACTAAGGTTTCAAATGAGTCTATAATATTATTTGTAATCATCTGTGAATACACCTGTAATCCCTTTCTAGCCCATTCTTCTGGTATCTTATCCATTTTATTTGGCAGAAAATCTGGATCTCTGGCTATCTCTCTCAAATATATACATTTTTCATCACATTTATACATTTTACGAATACACTTCCAGTTTGTTAACGTATTTTCTACACATCTGTTATTTCCATTATATTTTTGAATTTCCTTTAAACTCAAATGAGGTAATGTTCCAATTGATATTAACGTTAATTGTTTTCTATTATTTTCCATTTCGTTTTAACTGAATTATTCATCCATTTCATTATGGTATCTATTTGTGTAGCATGAAAGTAAAACATTAGATCTGGGAAATTAAGCCCCCCTTTTTTTCTAGTTTGAGTTAATGTACTGAGTTTTTTCCGTTTACTTTTGTAGTTCCAAATAAAATTTGAGAGCATTGTATTCCATCTTTTAAAACTACTATGTGAAATGGGCACTGGTAAGGTCTGAAATAAAAACAAAACATTTATGTTTGAAATTATAAGGAGTTTTGGCTTTCATGAGAAGTTTAATGAATGGCTTCAAGGAATGTATAAAAATCCAATGTCGAGAGTGAAAGTGAATGGCACAATATCTAGAAGATTCCCAATTTATAAAGGTACAAGACAAGGAGATCCGCTCTCAGCAGTAATATTTGCAATATGCATGGAAGGACTAGCAGAAAGCATAAGGAAAAATAATAACATTAAAGGGATAACTATAAAGGAGGAACAACACAAATTGGCATTATATGCAGATGATGTCATTATTTACTTAACATCACCTGACCAATCCTTATCAAATCTAATGGAAGCAATTACAGAATATAGTAAACATTCCGGTTATAAATTAAATGAAAGTAAATGTGAAGCATTAACACTTGGCAAACAGATAACATTAGAAATTAAGGAAAGATATAAACTAAAATGGGATTCAAAGAAAATTAAATATTTGGGAATTTATCTTACGGGAGATATAACAACGTTGTATACAGATAACTACCAAGTCCTTGAAAATAAAGTGAGACAAGATCTTAATAGATGGAAAACAATACCAGAATCAATAATGAGTAGAGTAGAAAGCGTCAAAATGATGATTCTTCCACAATTTATTCTGAAATTTATTCTCACCTGAAAATGCCTATATCTACCATTAGGGCAATACTTACAAAGTTCAAAGCAACTGGAACTGTTACAAACTTGCCTGGAAGTGAACCCAAGTTTATTTTGCCCCCACGCACAGTGAGGAGGATGGTAAGAGAGGCAAATAAATTGAGAAAATTGAGCTTTTCGGCAACCAACACTCAAGGTAGGTTTGGCGTAAAAAAAGAAGGATGGCTATACCGAATATAACCTGATCCCCACTGCTAAATATGGTGGAGGTTACGGGATGTTGTGGGGCTGTTTTTCCTCCAAAGGCCTTGGGAACCTTGTTAGGGTACATGGTATCATGAATGAATTAAAGACATTTTAAATATGAATCTGGCTGCCTCTGCCAGGAAAGTAAAACCGGGTCATCGTTGGATCTTCCAGCAGGACAATGATCCAAAACATACGTCCAAATCAACACAAAAATGGTTAACTGAACACAAAATCAAGCTTCTGCCATGGCCATCTCTGTCCCATGACCTAACCCCATTGAAAACTGTGATCGGGTTCGGAGGACCAGATGTGACAGAGAGGAATCTAAAAGTAAACCACAAAGTGGAATAATACTAAAGCGAAACCATGTTCGCGACAGTTATGGAAAAAAACAAAGAATAGGGACAAAACTTGAGCCAAAGAAAAACAACCCAACAAATAGGGCTCGAGACTCAAGCAGAGCACAGACAAGCAGAAAATACCTCTGACGTTCAAATAGAGAGAGAACTAAACGGAGGTAAGAAAAACAGAAAATAAATAATAGCGACCCAGAATAATAGGGCGGAAAAACTCGAAGGAGAGGAACATCTCGCCCCCAATATGAGACCGAACTAAAAACAGAGATAGAGAAAGTGGTAAAGAAAGAACAGTCTCAGTGAGACCAAAACAGGAAAACCAGAACGAGGAACAGAAAGTGCAAAAGAGAAAAATAAATCCTTAAAGAAAACTAAGCACAAACAGGCAAGTCCTGTGTTACACCAAAGGAGAGCAATGGTGCAAAGTGGTCACCTCAGTCTCTCACAACCGATACCAGCTTTGTGGCAGTGTATAATGACAATACAATACAGAAGCACCGGAATACGGAAGCACAGAGCTCATATAGCCGACAGGTAATGTAGAACAGGTGCGAGGACTGAGTGCACAGTGACTGGGTTAATCCTGCGGATTATCTTAAAGGGACCCACGAAACACGACGCGAGTTTGCGGAATTTCACTTGCAAGAGCAGGTCCCACATAGCCAGCCACACTTGTGGACCAACCCGGTAAGAGGGAGCTGGGCGACGACGCCTATCGGCCACGGCCTTCTGTTTGGCCGAGGTGCGAAGGAGTGAAGCTCCATCTGTCCATTGGTCTCCGGATGGAAACCAAAAGACAGGCTGACAGAGGCCCCTAGTAGGGCACAAAAAGAGCGACAGACCCTAGCAGTGAATTGTGGGCCGCGGTGTCTGAGGAAGATTGTGCACCCTAAAAACATTGTCCACCATCAGCTGACATTATAATAAAATGGTAATGATAGCTAGCTTGATCTACGATGTGTCTCTACTCAGAACAGTGACAGACGCAACATTGTTTCCTCCCTTGCTGGCTGTCTCCGCCTACGTGCCTATGTAATTTACACACCCACTTGACGCCACTGTAGTCTTTCAAAAACTAGGAAATGTTAGATGTACGTATATGTCACAATTACATGCACCTCTACTTTATATTCAAATATCTCAATACAGAATTTTTCTTTGGCCAGCCACAAAGAGCGACTGAATTAGTTGTGCCTTGATCTGTTAAATAAGGTTAACATTGTTTTTCGGTGGAACTACCCTTTTAAGGGAATAGTATATGACAATTTGATTGGTTTATTGCATGTTTAGATAAAATCTTAATGATCCCATCCCTACCCAAGACACACCTAAAATTAATGAAGAGGTTAAATTCAGCCCATTTGCACCTTGCACTGTACTTAGAGCTCAAATAACACACCGTCTAACTAGCAAAAGTGGACTTGGACACGCCCATAATGTACTTGTGCCATGCATTTTAGACCAAGCACTAACATCGTCAAGATAGACCCTTATGAGTGGAAACGGCAGACAATCCTTTTGAGAATACAAATCCCTTTATAACGCTAATACACCATTTGAAATGTAATGTGTAAAGACAACCAAATTTACCCAATAGAAGGCATTTTAATTTTTGCAACGGTGTTGTGCAATGATAGACTAATATTCAATGTTTTAAGACTTTAGGAATTTAAAATTGTGGAGAACAGAGCCAAATTAGGAAAATAATATGTATTTGTCCCAAACATTATGGAGGGCACTGTATCTTATCATATTTACCTTCAATGTCTTCATAAAATGATCACTGTTGTTATCATATTATTGCATGGAGAAAACAGTTTTGAATTTTAATTTACTATGTAAAACAGTTAAATGAACCCAAATATTCATGTCTGTGTTTATTCATATTACCTATGTATCCCTATTACTTCTTTACAGATTGATGGCACCCATACAGCAAGACTGCACCTCCCTGGTTTTTTTATTTTAGCCTTGTGTTTTTGAAAAACAAATTATGTGAAATAATTTGTTGAAACATAAAGGTTACATGTATTATTTTTAGCAATGGACCAAATAAAAAGATAAGTATAGAAAATTAATATATACGGTGGGCTCCAGAATTACTGGAACCCCTGACTGGCAGTGCATAAAAAATACTTTTAAAAAAACAATATAATTATTGAGATAAACTCAAAATGGCAAGATTTGAAAAATATTGTAGTTTATTAATGGAACCAACCACAATCATACATTTATTTAATAAAAATAAATAAAAAAGGTTTCATAATTATTCGCATCCCTGGTTTAGCACTTGGTGCAACAACCTCTGGCAAGGATAACAGCATGGACTCTTTTCCTGTAAGGAACACACT
This sequence comes from Ilyophis sp. 1 JC-2022, assembly GCA_022702515.1. Lineage (NCBI taxonomy): Eukaryota > Metazoa > Chordata > Actinopteri > Anguilliformes > Synaphobranchidae > Ilyophis > Ilyophis sp. 1 JC-2022. The sequence continues at coordinate 18,765,541 of CM040406.1, read as the reverse complement.
TGGAGGGATTTTGGACAGATCCTTCACGTTCCTGGGTTTGCGCTTATCACTTGCCCTCTTCAGTTCAGCCCACATTGGATTGAGGTCCGTCGATTGAGTTGGCCATTGCAGAACATTGATTTTGTTATCACGGAACCATTTCTGTGTGGATTTTGAGGTATGCTTTGAGCCATTGTCTTGCTGGAAAGTTCACCTACGGCTAAGTTTCAGCCTTCTGGCAGCCCCAAAACATCTCTGACCCACCACCATTATTTCACCGTGGATATTAGGTGCCTCTTCTTGTATGCATCTCTGTTTTGACGCCAAACGTGCCGATGCTGTATCGGACCAAAACGTTCCATTTTGGTCTCATCTGACCACAGCACCTACGTCCAGTCAAAATTTAAATGACGTTTGGCAAAGCGCTTGCTTCTGTCTTGGGGTCAGAAAAGGCTTTCTTCTCGCAACCCTTCCAAAGCACTTGTGGTTGTGTAGGTGGCATCTGATGGTGCTTTTTTAAACCTGGTGACCCCAAGATGCCACTAAGGCCTGCAATTTTTTCACAGTGATTCTTGGCGATTTTTTTGCTTGAGATTTTTTGCTTCTCTCAACATCCTCCTCCCTATCATGGGGGACAAAATGTGTTCCTACCCGTCAGGTTTTCAACTGTTCCATATCTTTTGAATTTTTAAATAATTGTCCTTTTCAATTGTTTGTGGATCTTCTTGTAGCCATTACCAGATTTATGAAGGTCTATGGCCATCTGTCTTTTTTGAACTGCCAGTTTTTTTGTTTGCTTCATGGTGTTGTATGACAAAGAGATATTGCATGCGTGTTGGCTCATTTTTATACCCTAATGAAACAGGAAGTGATGTGATGACACAATAAACACTGTTCAAAGAAATGAAGGGAACACTTAATCAACACAGTATAACACCAAGTCAATTAAACTTCTGGGATATCGATCTGTCCAGTTAGGAAGCGTAAACAATTGTGAATCAATTACACCTGCTTTGGTGCAAATGAAAGTGACAACAGATGTGGAGACAGGAGAGGCAACCCCCAAAAAGTAAATGGTTTTGCAGGTGGTGGCCACAGACCATTTCTCTCTCCTTATCCTTCCTGACTGATTTTTTTCTAGTTTTGCATTTTGCTAGTGCCCTTGTCACTACTGGTAGCATGAGGCAGTACCTGCAGCCCATTCAGGTTGCACAGGTAGTCCAGCTCCTCCAGGATGGCACATCCATAAGTTCCGTTGCAAGAAGGTTTGCTGTGTCTCCCAGCACAGTCTCAAGAGCGTGGAGGAGATACCAGGAGACGGGCCATTACACGAGGAGAGCTGGACAGGGCAGTAGAAGGGCAACAACCCAGCGGCAGGACCGGTATCTGCTCCTTTGTGCGGGGAGGAAGCATTGCCAGAGCCCTACAAAATGACCTCCAGTGGGCTACTCGTGTGCATGTTTCTGACCAAACTGTGGCATGAGGGCCCGACGCCCGATGTCCTGATGCCCAGCACCGTGCAGCTTGATTGCCATTTGCCAAAGAACACTAGAATTGGCAGGTTCGCCATTGGCGCCCTGTTCTCTTCACAGATGAGAGCAGGTTCACACTGAGCACATGTGACAGACGTGAAAGAGTCTGTAGACGCCGTGGCGAATGTTATGCTGCCTGCAACATCATCCAGCATGACCGGTTTGGTTTAATTGACTTGGTGTTATACTGTGGTGATTGTATTCCCTTAATTTTTTTGAGCAGTGTAGTTCCTTAAGACTTAGACTTAGATAAACTTAAATAAGAGGAATTTCATTCCGGGTTAAACTTTTATTTACAATAATCTTTAGGGGTGCCATTAATTGTGAACTTTATTTGAGGGAAATAGATTTTTAATTAAATGATTTTGGTTGGTTCCATTGAAACATTAATAAAATACAGTATTTCTTACGTTGGCATTTTGAGTTTCTCAATAATGTTATTATATATATTTTTAATTGTATTTTAGTGCATTTCCAGTCAGTGGTGCCAGTAATTCTGGAGCCCACTGTTGATGTTGTAAAGTAGTTTGTTTTTTTAATTTGTGTATTTTTAGACATATAATATTCTAATTAAGTATTTGCATTCTAACATTGTAAGTATGTGAAAAAATAAAAGTTAAATTGATTGTAAATTAAATATTGCTTGTGGTTTCGGGTGGCCTTATAAGTAAATGGTTAAAATATTAGATGAAATGCTGCATATTTGTTCAGTTGAATTGTTTATCTTTAAGGTGTACTGTGTCACTGTGTAGTGACAATCATTTTAGGATTCAGGAACCAGCTAATTAAGACAATGTGGACCATTCCCATAGAGATGCATTCAAATGCAGAGAGGTTATAGTATTGCTTGCAATAGTACCTGAAAATAAGATATCAAGAGTCTTTTGATGTTGCTGGGTCACAGACATAAAAAAAAGTCATGGCATGCAAGGGATATGTAACGAAACACTTAACATTAAAATTATTAGAGGGTATTTGTATAAATATTGGATTCACCATTTAGAAATTATAATACAATTTTTTACATAGTCCCCCTATTTCAGGCCAACTAAAGTATTGGGACAAATTAACATAATATGATTTGGTATGGTTTGATTTCAAATCTGAACTTTTGGGAGTATAGAGCCAAATGAAGTGAAAATGTTTCCTTGTCCCAATACTTACATATGGCACTGTATAATGTGTATTTGTCATTGTTAATTCATACCACAATAAATGTATTGCATATATAGCCTACATTATATAATGTACCATTTACATTATAATGTAACAATTAATTATAATGTAATGTTCTATTATAAGTGTTCTAAATATATTTTTATAAACTTAAATGATTTTGTGAAAATTAATATATGAAAATGAACAAATAATTTCATTAAGAAAATATGCTTTGTGCTACATTTAAATAACAATTTCAAAATGTATGCAGTACTACATTACATTTAATTGGAGCTAAATTTTTAATTGTGTAGAAATGCAAAACATATTCTAATCTAAGACTTTAATAGGTTAAATATGTGCGACCAATCAGCCTTTCGGCATACCAGCGGACAACTGGCTGAAAAGATTTTACTTTACCTGCTAGTGGACCACTGGAGAACCGATGAGCAAAACGCCAGTGCACCGCCAGCGGTTTCCGCTCCTGCGCCGCCACTGTACCCGTTGGTGGACCGCTGGAGAACCAAGGAGAAAAACGGCAGCGCACTGCCAGCAGTTTCGCTGCTGTGCCGCCACTATACTGTTGTTGGACTGCTGGAAAACCGATGAGCAAAACGCCAGTGCCCCGCCAGCGGTTTCCACTGCTGGGCCGCCAATTATGCCACCAACGGGCCGCCAGTGGCCCAGCAACTGTTTGCTATCTGGGGATGTAGAAGGGCAGGGCAAATACCAAGGAACTGAACAATTAATGTGTCTTCACTCTGTACACAGTAACTTACACACCCTCCAATTTAAAAAAAACATGATCGCTGTGATGTGAATGCATGAATCAAATGGATTTCTGTAACCTGAGTGTCTTACAAATATGTAAATGAGCCTTCCTAAAACACCAGGCTAAATTGTCTGCAGACCAGTTACATTTAAAATAACATTTTATGAGACTCAGCGAATTGCATGGCCATTACCCCTTCCACAACATTATTGTGTGTGGATTCTAATGATCAAATCAATCAATCAGTCTTGGTCCATGGATCAGAAGGGCATCTGAGAACATCTAAATGGATCCAATGATAAATTAAGTTGCTTTAAAAAAACCTAGAGATAATTCTGTACACATTCTAAATGTACACCCGGCAAAGTGTTTAGTCGTAAGTGCCAAGTGTGAAATCAAGTCAATGGTGCATATGCAAGGTGATTTGTGAAAGGCATTTAGAAAAATAGGCAAAGAAAATACATGTCCTTGCATGACTTTATGGGTTCAGTGGAAACTTAAACAAAGGAAAGATACTGTGAAATGTACTAAGTGCTTACAGTCTACAGAAGGGACACTTTGGTACTGGCAGCTGGAATAACAACAAAAAAAACATTATGTGAGGAATGAAAATGTAACAAGTTCTGAAAATGTTTACTCAAAGGACTCTTACATATCCAGGTTAAGCAAAGGTTCTTGGAGCACTGAGGCTCTTTACAGTGCCAACTGCAGCTACAAGTCCTGTAGAACCAGTGGCGTTTTTACATTAGGGGCAGCGCCCCACCAGACGTGGCGCTGTTGTGCAAGATACTCGTCACATCTGAGCATTGTGGCAAAATGTATTTTATATTTAATACAAAACAGTAATTCAATCATGAAAGTGGCGTGTATAAATATAATAAACTTGACTCACACTTCTTATCGTGCTGTTTTGAGTAGTTTCCTTTGTGTGTATGTGTGTGCTCACGCTGTGGACTGCGCTCCCTGTCCTATGTCTCTGCTGTGGGACACCCGCCGTTACTAGGGAAGTGTGATCTGCGTAAGCAGGGAAAACCTGCCGCAAATTATGTTGGGTGGAGGGGCAGAACGTGGGCTGTAGTGATGGGAGGTTCGACTCTTTTTACTAACTCGAGTTTGTATGAGTCACTCACCAAAGAGAGTTGGGTTTTGGAGTCACTCGAGTCATCAAGTCAGTCTAACTTCCGGTTTAGCCCTCCTGAATAAATTAATTTAATAGTGTGGCGACTGAGACTTTCCAAATGTTATTGGAACGAATGGATCAAATTCTGATAGTTTCAAACGATGTACTAACATGTGAGCGACATGTTATGTGCTTCTCAGGGCACTGGTGTAATGACCCTACTAACTATATACATTTCTGACCTCTCACACACTAAAAACCTCAAAACTGTTTACATTTGATTTACATGTTCTGCTTGCTAAGAATTAGAAGAACTTTTCTAACCGCCACCTTTTCTATACAAGCCTTTTTACCCACATAAGGTTATAAAACTAGCCAGTCTTCCATCCCAGCGAGTGTTGTGAAATAAGTTTGGGGAAGTAGATTATTCTAGAAGCTTGCATTTACCCATGACTGTAGTGCTAAATATACACACGACAGGTTACTGAGAAACCAACCCCGAAGCTTTGTAGCTTGAGTCTGTTTATTTTTCCGCAACAGGGTTGTAGGCTAAGTGTGTGGGGTGTCTCAGTGATCCCCCCTTCCCCAAGCAGGACACAGACTAAGTAAAAGGTAAAAATACAAGCTTTATTAGAAACACAATTCATAAAAGCTCAGAGGATGTAGAAAGTTAACTTTGCCACGTCTGCGCATTTGTCTCTTCCCTCCACTCACACAATTCGCCAGACGAAGCCAGCCCCACCCTCAGGTAAGTGTGATCAAATTCCCCTCAGACCACACAGCACACAATTGTTACTCCTCACGTCACACACACTCTGCAATAATGAGTATGCAACTGGTAAGGGCGCACACACACTCGTGATCCCACCCTATACTGCCGGCCGCCCGGCCCCACTATTACACTCGAGGGGGGGATCCCATGCAGACAGACACGTCGGTTCACATTCGTACAAAAGCACTCACTTGCATACGATACCACAAACACTTAACGAATAAACACAAAAAAAATTTGTGGCTTCCCACACCATACCACAGGGAGGACATTCACTAAATAAAAGAAACCAAATAACAGTTGTCCGGCAAACAATAATCAAACACACACAACCAGCATACAACAGGGCGGCTCCGCCGCCCCTTGATGGTCGCTAACGAGGAATCAGCCTGCCCCGTACTCAGGTGAACTCGGGTCACAGTCCCTCCACTGCTCTCCGCCGCCCTCGTCACACTGGCCGGGTTTGCCACGGGACACAGACTCTAGGCAGGGGAAAGAAAGACACACCCACTGCCGCTCAGTTCCCCGCTCGCACCAGACTGGACCCACACACGCTGTACTCGAGTGAGGTGAAAACACATTCCTTACGGCAATCTCCCACAATTGCTTGGTCTCGCTCGCCCCAGTTCCACAAACTCCGTCACACCGACCAGCTCTGCAGTCCGCCGCCGATGCTGCCCTCCGGTCCCAGGTTTTCTACAGGGTTTGCCACTCAGTCTCGGCAGCCGCTGTTCATTGCTGTCAGGTAAGTTTCGCCACACACATTTACACATACGTCACTCGCACACAAAATAAAAATAACCAATCATAAAGAAGTTTAAAATAAAAAGAAAAGAACCCGCCACATGTTTCCAGGACGCTCGACACTCGTTGCACATCAACTTCTTTCTTTTACCCCAGGTGTGCTCTATTTATTCCTCAGGAACCCAGCCCCAGCGTTTCCCTTTCAATCATTCAATTCCCTGTTTTCAATCATTCACTTCTCCCCACAGGTGCCAATCATTAATTCAATTAAGCCTTCTCATCTCGTAATTAGCTTGTTTCACACCGTGGAAACCGTTTTTCTTCCCTCCGCTCTGAGGGAGACCGCAAAATATGTTACACGAACACGACCACGACCATGAGGCAACAAAGGGGAAAACTGTGGCAACTTAGTTTTTTTTATCGACTTGGTACTATTTTCACAAGTACGTGATCTATTTTCACAAAATTCAAAATTGGTCACACTTTCCAGTCTTTGATTCAAAACATGTCATTGTGCATTCATTTGGATTGTAAACAACTCTCATCACACAACCATAGATTCAAAATATAAGTTTATTGTGAAATGTAATGAGAACATTGGTTTAATCACCAAAACACAATGTAATGGTAATGATATTGTGGCGAAGTGAGCCGTAGTGCTCGGGTGCAAAGACAAGACATCAGGCGTTGTATAAAGAGAAGAACCGTTTTTTTTATTTTAGTACCCTTTTTTTTTGGCACTCGGTTCAAAAACAACACAAAAAAACAAACAGTCCCCTCCCCCCCCCCCCCCCTTTTTTTTTAAAGGTTCTCAGCTCACTGTTGAAACAATCAAGGCAATTGGTAAATTGAACAAACAAAATCACACAATCAAATCAACCAATTGCTGCCGACAGCTGTGCCTGATTGCCGGTCACCCTGAGCCACCACTCTCCTCTCTCCTCTCTCTCTCTCCTCCCCCCCCCCCCCCCACCCCTACCACAGATATCTTTTCAATTTAGTCCTTTTAACTTCCAGCTAATGAATGTTTCAAATCACCCTTAGAAGTACTGAAATTAATATTCAACCGAACTGTAAATCACAGCAGATTACAGTTTTTACATTAGGCAATACACTTACATTACCTTGCGAAATTGACAGAAATTCCCATTGTATATATCCAAATGTGTGATCAAAGAAAACATCCTGTACAATTTGAGAAACATAACTACACTACCCAGAATCCCGCCGGATCCCGCTTAAACGGGATGTTTAGCCGTAGGCTACGAGTTGGTAAGAAAAGCGAAGGTATCTAATATACTTGCAACTTGCTCTAAGAATTTCAGCTCGTTTTGTAATTATAGCTGGGCTATATTTCTGCAGAATCTGATGTCCTGGAATAACAAAACTATGGGTTTTCGTTCATTATTAGGCTACCCTTTGTCCCTATCCACGGTTGCCCCCTAGTGGTAGACTAGTCATTGACGTCGCAATTATAGTAGCCTATTCTTTTCTCTGAAATTAATTTACAACTTTTAAAAAAACCTGACATTTTGCCTCGTTAGTATTAAGTTTCTCAAAATTCTTCCACACGTTGCTTGACGTGATTTTGCTCTCCACGTTTGGTGCAGGAATATTGAACTTCTATTTCTTGTGTGCGCTAGCAAGGTTCCGTGCTCTAAAGTGCAATCAGTTAACGAGTTTTCGCTTGTCAATAAGCAGTCATGAGTAGGCGTCAGTTTTTTCAAGTTGTGCATACTGCATTTTGGAAATAACCTTCATTGATTATTTTATTGTACTTAGGCCAAATATAATGCAAGAGTTATTTATCTGCATTGCCCATGTTAAATTTTACATGTACGATTACCTATTACGTTTGTGCTTTTAATAAAACAAATTGCTCAATAGAATGATTCCAAGCGATTCTATTCAAGATGAGATCAATCACTTTTTTCAGATAGCCTATTGCATCCAGTGTTTTCCACAAGCGACGGCTAGGCCATTACACTTTTCCAGCCGGCTACTTTTTTTAACAGTAGCCAATAATGCCCACTGATGTTTCGTTAAGGTTAATACATTTTCTACTGACTGAAATTTCAAAGTGAACATTTTTGTGCCGAAAAGTCGATGAAAAGACAGTGAAATGTCATCTCGCGTCTAGGTGAAAAACTGGCTAAAGTGAAAGTTTTTAACCAGCTTGGATGTAACCAGGTAGACCCAGGTACAAACCTGGGCTAAATTAAGCAAATTTTACATGTTCATTATTATTTTATGAGCGACGCCGTTTGTCGGCCTACTGTGTATATAGGCATTTATTTATTTATTTATTTATTTTTGGCCGTGCTTTAAATCCTCCCCGCCTATGGCACCTTAGCAGTGGGTAGCGGGTGACCTCTGCTGGTCACTTGAGGTACCCGGAACGAGTTTCTGGCTGAGCTTCCACATAGCCAAGTATTTATAAATGATACAAAACTAAAATATATCTTAAATCATAATAATAATAACTAAAATATAGCTATCACCACTACTATAGGCTACATATCACACCAATTAGTTCACATTATCTTAATCTTACAGATCACCAATATTTGCGCTTAGTTCTCCCTAACAACATGTTGCATAGGCCTACTTTTATCATGACTTTTTTACACTTCACTTCCGGTCTGTCCAGCGTTCTTTATTCTTCAATTCAAAAATGAAAAAAGGAATTTCCTAAAACCAAAATTGGACTGTTTTTTGAATTTGGTTTTTTCGTTTTTTGATTCTCACAACAAAAAACGGCTCAGTTTTTCCATTTTTGGTTTTGAAACAAATAACAAATTTACTGCGTTTTCCTATTTTTGTTACAAAGGAATTACTGATTATCCGATGATACATAGACTGGATATACTTTGTTGGCAAGTTTACTTTAGAAAATGTATAGGTTTTAAAATGGTCACTGCTGCTGCAGATTTCTTTACAATTCACAAACAGACAAATATCAAGAAACATCATGTACAATATAGAAAAGGGGATGAATAAAAAAATGCAGATAAAAATGTGTAATATTTTTACCTAGAAAATAGCGAACATATAGCATTTTTACAAACGTATCCAGACATGTTTGTGGGTCAGATGATGGCAAATAAGTAATAGTACTAATTTTGTTAACATAATAATAGTTATTTGTGAACAGAATTTTGTGAACACAAGGATGTCTATGCTTTGTAGGATTGTCACAAGGGACTTGTATTTGTGGCTACGCCACCTAGTAAGATGTAAATTACTAGGACTCCAAAGGAGTATCTTTCCTATTAACCCCTTAGTGCAGATGGCATATTTGGTAAATCATGGGGGTACTCTGTTTAAGGCTTTATAACTCCAGGTGTGAGCATCACATAAACTTGGTAAATGGCTTAAATGAAACAAAACCGGTGTACCATTTTTTGTACAAACTTAGATGTGTTTATTTTCATAATTTAAGGTCAAAATAAAGTGCCGGAAATGCAAGCAAAACTTTGCTAAAAATGCTACAAAATATATATTTCTTCAAAATACTGAGAGGTACATAAGTGAAACAGGTAAAACTACACATTTCCTGGATCATAAACTCCTTGTCCACAAGCATTCAATAATCGCAGGGTGATATACAGAACTACTAAAGATCTATGACACGAAATGTAAGCAGTGTAGCCTGATGTACCCAGGGTCTCCAAACCTATCCAAATTGGCTAAAATGTGAATAGCTGTAAATCTTAAACTAATCATACATTTCAGTGCAAATCAACCGTTTTGACTCATTTAACTCACCTTTTTATCATTTTCATGTGGGAATTATTTTGGATCAGTACAGGGGGGTGGATATCTAGGTGTCCAATAACCTACCCAAAACCTCTCCGAGAAATTATTAAAAAGCCTTTTGTCCTTTATAAAGCATATACATTTTACCTTACGATCACTTAATGGATGAAAACATTGATATTGCACAGTTTCAGTTCAGTGTTTGATGCCAAGTGTGCCATTTTTTCACCATTATCCTTCATATACTGCTTCATCCTGTGCGGTGCCTTCGTGGGCAACATGCACTCATCAATGGCACGGTCTTCAGTATGCTGGAAGGATCTGGTCCTGCAGTGGCTTCACTCTGAACAGTAGAGGGCACTGCTGGAGTGGCAGAGGTGGAGGGTCAAGCATGTTATAGGAACAAATTACATAATGCAGAAGCACAGCTAAATATGAAATCATTCACTCTTGTACTTCAGTAAACACTTTCTTCTGTATGCTACATTATGTTATATTTTGTTGCGTGCTCTAGGATGGCATTACTCTGTAGTGTGTTTCACAACTGTTGCTTATTGATTTTATTTATTTATTTTACATTCATCTTGCACACATCTGGACACAGTACATTTGAATACATATTTTCCATTCCCTAAGTGAAAAGCATCACCCATGGATATACTAATACCCCATAGAGTACATTATGCACAAAGAAATTACAATACAATACAATAATATCGGAAAACACTACCAATGTTCTAGCTTCACGGCAAATCGAGGCATAAAATAAACTCCTCAAAAAAAGTTTGGAAACGTTATTCGGTCGATTATTCCTCCCCTTTAATAATACCAATTGGTATTGTATTTTATATCGTTGGAAAGCCTGATTAGTCACCTTTACAACGAGGTACAACTTGTAAGGATCATGCGTTCGTGGAATGAGCAACACAGCTAACCGTGTGGGTAGCGGGCCAAAAAAATGTGCCTAAATGCCCTGCAATATTCTTCTGTTGGTATTCACTCTCGTTTTGAGCTTCAAGTGCTGGCAGGTGTATGCCAGTGGGATGGAATGGGATGCCATCCCACAGCAGTGTGTGACCAGGCTGGTGACCAGCATGAGGAGGAGGTGCCAAGCTGTTGTGGCTGCGTATGGATCTTCCACACGCTACTGAGGTCCCTGACAGTGTAAAATGAATAAAGTGTAAAAATGGCCAATATGTGTTGTTTTTTCCTTATTACTGTGGGAGAGTGCAATCATCCAGTCCACCAAGCAACTCAAAACGAGAGTGAATACCAACAGAAGAATATTGCAGGGGATTTTGGCACATTTTGTTGGGCCGCTACCCACACGGTTAGCTGTGTTGCTCATTCCACGAATGCATGATCCTTACAAGTTGTACCTCGTTGTAAAGGTGACTAATCAGGCTTTCCAACGATATAAAATACAATACCAATTGGTATTATTAAAGGGGAGGAATAATCGACCGAAATAACGTTTCCGAACTTTTTTTGAGGAGTTTATAACTTACGACTGAGCAACCAAACAGAACAGCGCTAAAATACGCAATTTCATTGTGAATGCTATGAATTCTAACAAAGCAGGCCACCACGAGCCACTACGGGAACGTCACGAACACAATAGTATCAATACATTACAGTTATTTGGCAGACGCGTTTATCCAAAGCGACGTACAATAAGTGCATATTGAAGGTCATAGACACAATCTACGAAGCTAAGTCACGAAAGCGCTACTTTCTCACAACATAGAAGCTATCGCTAGTCATCAACCGAATACAGTCAGCTATACATTCTAAGCTATGAGATAGCTAAACCAAATAGAAAATAACAAATAAACGGAAAGAACGTACTATATAATTTGCCGTATACATGTAGTTATTCAAGGTGGAGTCTGAAAAAGTGTGTTTGCAAATATGTTCAGCATTATTAGCAGGCTAACAGTGGTCTATTACGACCGATGCAAATACAAAAATATAGCACGCAGTGGAAAAACGAATGTATATACTCAAAATATTACAAGCAGTAATACTTACATGTCGAGGAGGATATCTTCCCCATATTGATAGGCACCTCTTCCACAGAATCTATGCTACAGGGATTAGAAGAATCTCTGTTGTTGTCCTCTTCTGACCGACTTCGGGGGAAAAGTACTAAAAAGTCTCTTCAAAGTTGCGCGCCGTTTTATTGCGTAAGACCAACTGCGTCATACCAAACGCGTCAAACCAAATGCGTCATCTGCGCATGCCCGCGTAAAGTTGTCGTGATATAACAAGTATTGCAGTTACGCTCGCCCTTAAATAGTTAATCCAAGCTTTCAATTACACATGTAAATAACTTTTGGGAAGCTTGTCGTGCCTTCTATTGGATAAAACAATTGTCGATCAAACCAGAATAAAATTGAAAGCGTCACAGCAGTGCTATCAGGGAGGGGGGGTTACGCAGAGATAGTTTCGTTTGTCTAATAGTGTTCCAATGCGCTGTGTATTTTTCAAACGGATTGTCCAAGACAATAAATGACCACGGAATCTTGAAAGGGACATATCTACGCTTAAATCCACGGGAGGATTGCACACGAATTCCATATTTAATAGCAGATATTGATAGTAGAATGGCATTGTATGATTTCACTTGTTTATGTCGGTATTGATTGAGCAGCGATTTGCACCGCTGTATTTGCATACGGTCGGGCTATTGGTGGGTTTATCTGGTTGCTGGACGGAATTCTGATATTATATGATGAATACATATATTTATTAACTCCCAACATAGACGCTATTGCCCACTATGTCACGCATGGGTAGGTATAGGCTGGGTGGGGAGTGCTTGTTAAATGGACTTGCTACGGAAAGATAGTGACACTTAGAAACTACGCATTGGCCAGAAATCGTCGCGAATCGTCTACCAATAAAATTAAAATACCGCGTTTGGGTTTTCCACTAATAGTTTGGCTGCAGGAGCAACGCGTGTCTCAGTTGCGTAAAACTGTCTCGCAGGCGAGAAAAAATAGACTATCTGCACTAAGTAGTTACCCAACCACCAGCTTCTTTAATCCTGGTTGCAGGGAGCAACTGATACCAGATAACCATACAGACACAAGTTTATGAAAATAGTACAACATTTTTATTATATAACAGGGGAAATTGATTTTAAAAATATATGGTCCAGTACAGATTCTGTCACATCCTATGAGCCTTGGATGGACATAGTGCCACGATAGGTGAGGCCGGATCAGACCCACTGAGCCGGTCTGAGAAGCACACCCAAGGGCCGGGGGTACGCAGCCTCTCCACCTCACAAACGGGAAACACAAGGCAGGGACCATACAGAAAAAGGCTCTTGCAGTGGCTAAACCTCCTCCTTTGTTCTACGATATACTTAACTTCCTTATAACAGGGCAATGGAGGTGAAAGGCCGTCAAATGAGTGAACACTTCACTTGTTACACTACAACTAACACAAGCATATCCACATAGATAGAAACAGCGGACGTTAGCTAGAGCTATCCACTTGTGATGCTACACAGTTAATGAAAACAAACCTGTCCACTATAATAGTTACTACAGTATACAAAGGGGAATATAAACAGTGGGGCAGTAACTGGGGAAGCCATTTCCTAAGGGAGAGCATATCCACCAAGTTATAATAATTACCACTAACATTCACAACGGGACTGGAAACAATGAGGCCTTAACTAGGCAGGCTATCAGTATGCTAATAGCTAACGTTATGGCGTATAAAGGCCGAATCAGAGCAGTCATGTGATATCTAAGCGGGGCTAAAGTTGCTGGCTAACATATTATAGGGAATCAGCGGCCACTTAGCTCAAAGGGGGGAAAGTGCCACACCACCGCAGAGTTGCCACTGCCCAAACTGGCTCCGTCCCAGACCTCAGAGGCGCCACCGCTTTCTCTTAGCTGAAGAAGGGGGAAAGTGCCAAACTGCTTTCCCCCACGCTCATCCGCCGTTTCCGAGGACCAAGGCCCCACCGCTACTGCTGCTGCTACCGAACACGATTCACGATACCGATTCCCATTCTCGGCAGTTATTGCATTTCCCTGTTGGGTGTTTACCGATGTCTTTCAGTGTCCCATTCAAGCCTGTGTGCCCCAGTCTTAACCTTGAGATTTTAGACTCCTCCCGCCTATCGCGTCCAGTATGCCTCCCCTTTCCCACCATCCTCTGTATTGTATACAAGTGCCGCCCCTTGGATTCTCCATCCCACTCTCTCTGCCACTTCCTCTTTACTTCTTTTTTAATTACGCTCTTTGCCTCTTTACTACTCATGGCTAACTCCCTATCTGGTATTTCCTTCCCCAGAGCTCTTATAGCCAAGTTGTCCACCTCCTCATTCCCTTCAATCCCTACATGCGCTGGTAGCCACATGAATCTCATCTGCAATCCTCCCCGCTGCATATAGTAATTTTTTTGCAGTATCTCATATACCACGGCCTGCCTGCTGTTTGACTGGCAGGACTTTAGTGACAGTAGTGCTGAGCTCGAGTCTGAGCATATGACTGTTTTACTTGGTTTCACCTCCTCCACCCACTCCATAGCCAGCAATATTTCCACCAACTCAGCTGTGTATACTGCCAGGTGATCTGTCTGTAAGGATCTGACATTTGCGTGTAATTGTATCTTTATTGTATTATATGATTGTTATTTATTCCCATCTGTATGTATTGTTTATTTTTAGTTTTCTATCTGACTTGTTTATTTTCCCGTTTTGCCTAGTTGTCACGTGTCTGCTTGTTTACAACTGATCTGTCACTCCCTGTTTACGTCTCTGTACCATTCGGGTGATCTCATTGGTGTTCGGGTTCCCTCTTACTTCGCACCTGTCTCTGTGTACTTAGATTTACTAATTACCACTAACATACTAACGATTGATTAGATCTACTAACTCCACTAACAAACTAATTTGTATATTACTACTAATTGTACTAACGGCAGGGGTGTGTATAGTTACTAATCTCACTAATATATTAGAGCGCACATTTTCACGCTGTTCTGTCCTTGCTAATCATTCTCAGCTGCATCTGATCTTCTCTCCCTGTCCTCTTAATCTATGCACGATTTCCTGAAACTCCAGGTCATCTGTTATCGTGTATATGTATGGAATCCAGTCCGCGTTTTCCCTAGTTGTCTCCGTGATTGTTTCATTGTTCCCAATTGTTTTCAATTGTCTCTCGTTTTGATCCCCGCCTCTTCACACACCTGATTCCCTTTGTGTCATTTGTACCATGTGTATTTAAACCCTGTGTTAACTCCAGTCTGTGTCAGAACGTTGATTTTCTTTTCCAGTGCCTACAAATTACTAAAGCCTGAGATCAGTTTAATTATCCGAGATACCCTTTGTACGACAATTCTTTTGCTTAGCCCTTATCTGTCTAGTTTACATTACGGTTTTGATCACGCCTGTTTTACGACTATTCTCCTGCCTTATCCCTTCCCTCATTGCCCTATTGCCTGCCGTTTTTGTACCTCCCTCCTTCTGATCTCCTGGCTTGACTCCTGAACGTAATAAACGGTCCTTCACACAAACGTAACACTGTCACCCTCCTACTCACTGTCACCTTGTACTCAGGCACACTAAAAGCTGCACTTGTACGCCACGTCCGGGGGTCTTTGGAGCCATCGGTGTAAATAGGAAGGAAATCACAATGTGCATATCGGATGTACTTATCTACCTCCTCTTCAATACACCCCCCCACCCCCCATCTCGCCTGGCAACACGTCTGGGGAGCAATAATTCCTCCCTTTTAACCCCATCTCATTTGCCTGGGAATCACTCATCCACCCAAAACTTCTAACTTTGCCTTTCCCGTGTTCCCAGCATGTTTGCATTGCCCTCCTCACTGGATGTGCCTCATCATGCCCTTGCCATTTTACTGAGCTGGTCATTGCTAGCTGCTGCCTCCTGAGCCCGAGAGGCATCTCCCCCATCTCTACCTGCACCGCCGAATTCGCTGTTGACCTGTACGCTCTACAGCAAATGCTCAGTGCTTGAGCCTGAAGATGATCTAGTCTACTCAGTTGTGTTTTTGATGCTGACTCATATGCCACACTCCCATAGTCTAATACTGATCTTATTAGTGCTATATATATTGTCTTAAGTGCCAACCTGTTCACACCCTAGTCCAACCCTGATAGACACCGCATTATATTCACCGTTTTCTTTCTTCTCTCTATGATTCTACTTATATGTTCAGCCCATGTTACTTGGGCGTCAAACCACATCCCCAGAAACCTAATTGTACCTACCTGCTCTATTTGCCTTCCATATATCCTCAGTCTAATCCCATCGCCTATTTTCTTCCGAGAAAAGAATATAGACTGTGTTTTCTCTACTGAAAACCTAAAACCCCACTTTAAAGACCATTGTTCCACCTTGTCTATCACTACCTGCCGTGTATTGGACATTTCTCCCTCTTTTCCAAGGGGCCCGTCATCCGCAAATAATGACCTTCCTATTCCTGGTTCAATCTGAGAGAATACATCATCTACCATGATAGTGAATAATAACTGGCTAATACCTGTGGCATTCCATTCTCTATTGGTAGATGGTCAGAACATTTGCACCCCACCTGTATAGACCTCCCAAATAAAAAATCCTTTATCCAATTATATACCCTCCCCCCTACTCCTAACGCATCCAGTTTAATAAGCAACCCTTTCTTCCATAGCATGTCATATGCTTTTTTCACATCAAAGAACACTGCTAACACCACCTCTTTGTTCACCTGCACTTTTCTCACCTCCAGTAGATTCAGTTCCAACTTCTGGCATGGGTTATAGAAATTCACTACCATCAAACTTCCCCTATTCAGCCACACTCAACTACCACATATTCAAGTAACTCTGCCCGCCTCACCTCCCTATAAGTTAGCCCTTGTCTCACAAAGGTTGCACATCCTCCTCCATTCTTTCTCTCCCTGTCCCTCCTCACATCCGCATACCCCTTCAAAACAAAATCCAACTGAGGCCTTCACCATGTTTCCTGTGCACATATCACGTCCGGTTTCTGCGCTAACTCCACAAGAAAACTCCGGGCATTCCATTGTAGGCATATTATCATTATTGTGAACTGCCAATACATACCCCTTCACTCTGCTGATTTTCACTGAGTTCACTACTCACTGCTTCCCATGTCAGCCCAACTATATCCAAAAACTCCTCTGCCGCTTTCACAACAATTCAAATTTTTTCTCTTTTGCTACAAGTCTGTGCTGTACAATTTATTACCTTTGCCATGAACAACGCGAACCGCCTCTTATACACCAACAATGTATTATCATTCTCTTTATCCACACCCACTCCTGCCTGACTACCTCTACCTACCAACCCCTGATCCTCCACCCCTCTCTCCCTTTTTTCGGCTCCCTGTACTCTCCTCACTGCTTCTGCGTACGTGATATTTCAGGCATCCCTCTCCTTCTGTATTTCCACCGCTCTCTTTCTAACTACGCATTCACCGTATGCTACATTGTGATTCCCTCCACAGTTACAACACTTTACTACCGCCCCTTCACCACATTCTCCATATGCATGATCGCCGCCACACAGGGTACATCGACGTCCTGCCCGACATACGGCCGCTACATGTCCGTGTCTCTGGCAATTATAACATCTCAGGGGAGGGAGTACATATGCCCTTATTGGAAAACTCACATACCCTATCTT
Source organism: Ilyophis sp. 1 JC-2022 (assembly GCA_022702515.1). NCBI lineage: Eukaryota > Metazoa > Chordata > Actinopteri > Anguilliformes > Synaphobranchidae > Ilyophis > Ilyophis sp. 1 JC-2022. The sequence continues at coordinate 18,748,028 of CM040406.1, read as the reverse complement.
CACTCTTTCTGGTAGCTGGGGCCCTTCGAACAGTAGCAACACTGACCGACTGTTCTCTTTTTTTCCCTCCCTCGTTATTAGTAATCTCTTTGCTTCCATTATCACACCTCCATTTACATTTATTTTCAGCTCCTCCACACCTATCTCCTGTGGCACTCCCATTATAACTCTCTTTATTCACCTTCTCTCTGACAGCACCTCACTACTAACCACCGCTTTTTTACCGACTTGTTTGATTTTTAGAGCTTTACTACGCTGCTCCGCATCGTTACACATCACCAATAACTTTCCATTTCTTAGCACCCTAGCCAATTAAATTTCACCTACCGCTTTCTTCAACGCTGCTGTCAAAAAATCTGACTCCTTAAACTTCAACATTACTTTAAGCTCCTCGCTTCTCGCTAACCCCACTCATTCTCTACCTCCACTCTCACCCTAATCGGATCCACTTTCCTTGTTTTTATTCCTCTTCCGCCTCTTGCCCTTCCCCAAAAAAACTTCCTTTCCATCTGCTATCTCATCTCCATTTCGCCTCCTTCCTCATCTACCCCTCCTTCATTTCCTGCCATCTCAGGACCATTCATAGCCCAGTCGTTGCACAACCACCTCCATTTGGTAGTCCTGACAAGTTGAACAGCCTATCAGAAGTCTAACTAAAAAACTTCTCTGCCTTCTTCTCTCCTCCTTTTCCGGTGCTCCATTTACAGCGAAAAGGTCAAGACTTGACCTAATGCCGAGCCAATAGATTCCTAGCAGGCAAAATCTCCCAGGTGTAGCTAAATGCTAAATTCTCCCTCACAAAGGCGTGTCCCACACCTACAAACCACCCACCTGCTACAAATACCCATACAAAGAAAATGGTCCAGTCCCTCCCGCTTCACATAGTGCAATCACTAACTGAGATACCTAATAAATGTCTTTCGAACAGATGGTCTATACGTGTGACAGGACCACACAGGTTTCGATAGAAATGCAAACATTCCAAATAAATAAATCAATAAATACATAATAATAATAATATTTTATTCATTCTGTGCTTTTCTTAGACCCAAAGCAGTGGATGCAGACAATTTTTCAAACATGCCCTATAGTGTAGTATTTTTTTTGTTTAATTTCAAAGTGCAACACATCTGAATCAGAGTATTTCCACTATAAATTATTCTCATTTTGCAGTTTGATGTGGCACATACAGTTTCATTGACCACATTCTCTTGAAATGCTAAGATGAAGAAACACAGGGCCAAGTTGCAATAAATAATTTCAGAATTTAGGACAGCATTGCTTTGGAATAGAGCTAGTTTATTTAGTGTGAGCTGCGATAGGCAATATTGTTAGTTGTAACTTGGCCACATTTTGATATCAATACTTTTAAAAACAGGCCGAGCAAGTTGGAATTAAGGACTTATAGAAAGCACTCTGTAGGCTATGCGTGAGTAACTTTTTTGGTCAGATTTCAACGTTTTTGGTCAGATTTCACTTATTTTTGGTAGCGAACTAATGATGAATAATGCATGAAGATAATGACATCGAGAGAGACATGCATACACAATACATGCATTCCAAATAAATGCATGCAGACATTCGCGTAACTATAACGCCCTCTACTGACGAAAATGAGAACATTCTCCTATTACCGATAGCCCACAATGACATTAAAAGAGTTTGTAGATGAGCTATGTACTTAATGTCTAATAAAATGCAATGAACAGCACCACCTGAGCTATGGATCATGAAGAAGTATGTAAATTAATGAACCAAGTCTATATGGAGACATGCATGCACAATAGGCTAGACGGAAACACATTCTAGCTGAAAGAAAGACATACAGCCTAAATAGTTAGTACAACCTAAATAGTTTGCATAAGTAAAATATGGAAATACTTAATAAAAATAGGCCTATTAGTATTCTATAGAAATACATGTAACGCTAGGTTATTCAATACTGGCTTGCCGGATGCGTAACTCCGAGCTTCCATGTCTGGGTTATGAGGTGCCGAGTTCATAATGAGCACAGCATAATTCCAGCACAGTTTTTTTTACGGTAGTGTAACGTTACCTATGGAAAATATTTTGGTACCGGACCATGTAGCTAGGTTTAGTTTAGTTTTCTGTACTGCAATAAACGTATAAGGCATGTTGATTCGCTTTGTTAGCCTAGCTTGTACCTGCTTCCTGTCTAGCAGCTGACTGACGTTTCTCTGGCAAAATTTACGTTGGCTAACAAGCTTAATTGGACAACGCATTTCCCAGAAATCTTAGCCAGAAAGAAGATAATAGCTAGACCTACTACTAAGAAAGTAGCCTACCAGAGATTATTATTGCGATCATTATTATAATTAAAAGTGTTTGCAGTAAGCTACATTGTCTGCAGAGTATAGCGTAGACTAGAGCCATGTTCGGAGGCTATTGTAATTTTTTTAAGTGACTAACCATGAACCAGATATGGTTGGGGAATTGATGGTTTATAAATCCGATCTCTTACGGGATTGCAGCTTATAGTAGGCTATCATAAATTTTAAATTACATTACATAATAGGCATTTAGCAGACGCTCTCATCCAGAGCAACTTTACAGAACTTCTTATTACATGTATCCATTCATACAGCTGGATATATACTGAAGCAATTCAGGTTAAGTATGTTTTTGTGTTTTTATTGCTAGAGATGGGGGATAATTTAACAGACAGATTTTTTTTTTTGCTGAATTTGTTTTTTTTTTTTTTTTTTTTGGAGAATTAATAAAAAAAAAAAACTGCAGTTCACACTAAAACAACACAATGAAATACATAAAAAAAAATGCCCCCCCACAGTTAAATATATCTCTTTTCTGATTAAATGTTAAAAACATGAAACATTTATACTATTTTTTTCAAAAGTTACAGGGTCCAAAAGACCTAGGTAGGCCTACGCTACGCGTGGATGTTTTTCCCGGAAGCCTTCTGTTACTATGTGCAGTGGTAGCGATAGCCTACCGAACTATGTCGGCTTTTCTGTAATGACCATCTTTAAAACAAACGTTTGTGAAAACATGTAGCCTGTCACAGTTATTTATAGATTGTTTTACATTAATGCAACAACACGATCTTAACCAGATAATATTCTGCATTAAAACTTTTTTCTTTGCTTGACTAATGGCCATGGGATACCTGTTCCCATAACGTTAGCTATTGCATAACTGCCGTGGTGTCCAGTGACTGAATTGTTTAAGTAACAGGCTACAAGTGAACAGTTAATATTGTAAACATGTCTTTGCCTTTGCAATAAAAAAATATTCTTGTATTAGAAAACCAGAACATGTGCCCACTGTTTTAGTCCAAAATAAAATTACACTTTAGTACCAGGCGGGGATCGAACACAGGTCTCTTGCATAGTAAAGCTTGATGCTTACCACTACACCAAAGCCATACAGTCATACGATATAGGCTATAGGCCATTGTGTCTACGGCAAATGGAACATTTGTTTCCATACTGCGTGACGTTGCCTGAAGTGGTGTTGTCTGACTTTCACCATTTCGCTGTAGTACAAGTGAAACATTGAACAGTTAATATTGGAAACATCTTTTGCCTTTGCAATAAAAATACGATTGTAAATGTGAAAATAGGTCTAATAAATGAAAAGTATAACAGTTGCACATTGTTTTTGTTGAAAATAAACTTGGGCACTGTTGGGCTCAAACCCACAATCCTCTGTGTGAGAGGCAACAACTCCAATCAGTAGGCCAGCTTTTGTCTGTGATTTTGTGATGTGTCCACATTAGTTTTAAGCATTTTTATTGGTCGATAAGCTTGGAATAGCAGGTATGCGATGTTGTTATCCAATAGGGAAATTATTCTTTGAGAGTAAGGCAGGAAAAATGGGAAGAGGAAGGAGAAAAACTGGCAAAATAACCCAAGTTTGGGTGGATGTGTGAAGTTTTATCTGAATGCTGTGTGGTTAGATGAGGTCAGAACATACAGAAGTTAAAGTTTTTAAGGGCTGAGAGTCTGTGGTCATTGTGGTTACTTCTGTAGGAAACCCTGAAAAGTGCCAAACTCAGTGCTGTATAGGTATGGGGCATGCCCCGCCAAGCCGTAACTTGGCGGATGGCATACCTGCCATTCCAATAGAGCAGACCTACCTATTCTCATTTCTAAATGTTCATATGATAGAGGTAACCGTGACGTGGCTGAGATTTGGCACGACTCTCTGCCCGGCTTTCCTTAGGGTCAACCAAAGTCAGCTGGATCTTGTCCGAGATACTGTATGTGCCCTCTTTGAACTTCCTCATCCTCTTCCTCCTCTTTCTGAGAAGAGAATCATATGAAAGGTATTCTGAGCATTGTAATTTGAAAGGCAGTTACTTTATATGTATATCTAGATGGAACACTGATTAGGTTACTGTGTGATTTTGTGTATTGTATTGTATTGAGTCAATTGAAAATGTGCTTAAAGTTTTAAGAACAAAAAGCCTTTTTATGATCTGTTTTGAGTTTTGGTCTAATAGTTGTGAAATTTTACCACATACTTGTGAAAATAGTACCAAGCCGATTAAAAAAAACAGTAAATACACAAGACAACAAGGAACATGTGATAACAATAACATTATTGGTTCGTTACCAAACACAAGATTAGTCCTTATCTGCCCACTGGTGGCCAGCAGGGATTATGACATGTCTACGGTAATGTCATGTTTTCTTGAATATTTGTAATTTAATGAACACAGGCCTGGTGAAGATGGTATATGAAATCACATTTTAGACATGCGTCCATTTATTACAGTGTCAAATAGCCAATCCATTTCAGCCTGTAGTCGGTGCTCCATAGAAGTGTCAACAGTTTTTGAAAGCAATAAAAAAAAATGTTTTTGAGGTGGGGCTTCTCAGCTAGTGGGAGGTCATTTCAGTGGCCCTTCAGATTAAAAACTTTGGAGCCCCTGTACCAGTGATACCATTCTATAAATATAATACTCACTATTCTATGTGCATAGATCCAACAAGTGGGAGCTTTACAAAGGGGTCATCGTGCGAGTGGAAATTGTGGATTGGCCATCTTCAGTCTTCTTCTCTCCTATTGGCTTAAAACTTTAAAGAAGCTATGTGATAAACTGCTCTCTAATTAAGCCTATTGGAAGTCTACATGTTACATACATAAATACAGATTCCATTGATACATTATTATTATTATTATTATATGATGTGTGACTTACAATGCCTACGCTTTTATTTTATATATTACATTTTGCCAATTTATGCCTCTGGATATTTATTGAAGCAGTTCCCCATTTCAAGGTAAATAACCCTATATGTGCAGGAAATCATAGTAAGCAATGTCCTGAATAAATCACACTCTCCTTTTGCAAATATACATACACACTTCGCATCATTTTACAGCACAAATTACAATACTTTTGAAACAACTTTAAAACCAATTTAAGCACTTTGCTATCCTGCCCATAGTCCATTATCATGGACTTCTGAAGCAATCAAATTACCCAAACACAATCACAAATTCTCTGAAGAAATATTGAGGAGAGAGTGACACCATGTGGTGGAATAACTTAATTGTAGATATATCCTTCATTCTCAGCTCAAACTGCAGGTTTCCTAGTAACTACAGTAGATGGCTTTTGTGTTCTGAGCTATATTACAAGTATACTGTATGTTCATCCCCTCCCCAAAGCACTTCCAACTTGTGTACTAATTAAGGTAATGGTATTTTAATGGTTTAAGTTATATGTTTATGGTTTTATGTTTTTCATCTTTTGGTTTATTCTGAATATATTAGAATATTTACTTTGGTTCTTGGATAGAATAGAAACTTTCACTGGTGAATGAATTTAATGCAACATATTGTATTACAGTTTTTCTTGATTGTTTATACAGTAAAATTGGTGCTATGAACCCAATTAACTTTAAGTACATATGCAAAAAGAAAGACTTTTTTTTTTCAAAACTATAAGCACATTTTGCTTGTTTTCACACAAATTTCAGTCTCACACTTTTCCAAAACACATACACAAATCTCCACTTTAGGCACAATTTTCAAAAAGTATATCTCTTGTGTTCACATGGAAAATGCTGCCATTAAAAATGATGAACTTCAGTTATCAATTGAACACACCCACTATTTAATTATTCAATTAGCAATCAGAGCTTTCACACAAATTAAAGGGCAAAGATGAGCTCTCCTGTACTGGAGAACAATGGCTGACAATTGGAGTAAGAATTAGAGGAGCAGGAGGACGAAGAGGACAAGGAACATCAAGGAGGGCAAATATCTCGGACGACATCCAGGTGACTTTGTTTGACCCTAAGGGAAGCTGGACAGAGTCCAGCCAAATATTAGCTACTTTTTTAAAACTAAATGAGGATAAGACAGAAATACTCTTAGTTGGCCCCAAAGCTAAAAGGGATGTACTTTTGAATATGTTAGGAAATTTGGCTCATCAGAATAGATCGGAAGTAACAAGCTTAGGTGTAATATTAGACTCCGACTTAAGTTTTAAAACACACATAAATAAAGTGACCAAGACAGCATTCTTCCATTTAAGAAATATTGCCAAAGTCCGGCCGTTTTTAACTCAGCAGGATGCTGAGAAGTTAGTTCATGCATTTATTTCAAGTAGACTGGACTATTGTAATGCTCTTTTAACTGGTATTCCAAAAAAGTCCATAGAGAAATTACAGCTAATTCAGAACTCTGCTGCTAGACTTTTAACAAAAACAAGGAAGAGAGAGCATATTACTCCTGTTTTAGCTGCACTGCACTGGCTCCCTGTATCTTTTAGAATTGATTTTAAAGTCCTTTTATTTGTATACAAAGCTCTCAATGGTTTAGCACCCTCGTACATTTCAGACTTCCTGTCTTTTTATGTGCCAACTCGAGTTCTCAGATCCGCCACAGCCGGCCTATTAAACTTACCTGTGGTAAATCGCAAAAAAAGCGGTGAGAGTGCTTTCTGCTATTATGCCCCGAAACTCTGGAACACTCTCCCGCAGGACCTTAGAACAGCAGACTCAGTTGGCACTTTTAAAAAGCAGCTCAAAACATACCTTTTTAAACTAGCTTTTGATTGATTTATTTGTCTTATATTAGCTCTTTTAAACTAGCTTTTAATTGATTCATTTGTTTTATCTTCTTATTTTACTATTTATCATTTTGTTTCCTATTTTTTATGCTCCCTTAATATTTTATTACTACCCTTATCATTTTTATTGTCTTATTTTTCATTTTACCTGTTCCTATTGAATTTTAACTCAACATTTTTACTGTTTTAAATTTTCTCATGCCTTACTTTTATTCTCTTTTATTTTTATTTTTATGTGTCATTTTGTGTGAAGCGCTTTGAGCTGCATTCTTTGTATGAAAGGTGCTATACAAATAAAGTTATTATTATTATTATTATTATTTACGGCTATCATACAAACATTTAAAAATGAGAATAGGTAAGCCTATTGTTATTTACTGTATCAACCTCAACAAAAAGAAAATTCAACATACAAAATAGCGTACAAAGCACTGTCTGTAAGTAATTAATTAAAAAAGCGAACACTTGGCCTGCCCTTAAAGGTATTGATATCAAAATGAGGCCAAGTTCCAACAAACAATATTAGCTATTGTAGCTCACCTCAATTAAACGAGCTCTATTCCAAAGCAATGCTGTCCAATCTTTTCTAAATTATTTAATGTAACTTGTTTTTTCATCTTACCATGAGGTCATTCTTCATTGTCAAATAACAAAAATTGCCTCATGGAAGAACACATAACTTCACTTAATGTTTTAAGCAGTTGACAAACAATTACTCAGAATGGATATGTTTAGTTGTCAAGTTAATTTTAGAAAATATACAGGCTTTAAAAATATTCTATACTGCTAGAATTTGTTCTAGCAGCATATAGAATAGAATAACTTTTATTTTCCCGTGAGGGAACTTCAGATATACAGTGAGCACCATAATTCATTGGACAGTGACACATTTTTTGGTATTTTGGTTCTGTACTCCAGCACTTTGAGTTTGAAAGGATACAATGACAATGAGGTTGAAGTGCAGACTGTCAGCTTTAATTTGAGGGGGAGTGTCAGGTTCAGAGGACCAGGCGCGACAGCCAAGGAATCTAAAAGTGTACACCGTAGTGATACACCACTAAAGCAGACAAATCCGCACAAGGAGAGGAAAATAGACACAAAAAATAAAGAATGGGGAAAAAAAACTCCCGGCATAAGCCAAATAAGAACAACAAAAAGAAGAGGGCGAACTCAAGATCCGAGTAGGGAAAAGAAAGAAGAAACACCTCACGCTCAACACACGAGTGAACACACAATAAAGAGGTGTAAAAGAAAGGTAAATCTGTCTCCCAGGAAACAGAGGGGCAAACCAAAACGAGGAACAGAAGTAGCAGAAGAGAAAACAAAACCTATGAAGGAACTCTAAAGCCACTAAAAGCAAGTCCCGCGTTACTTTTAAGTAAAACTTAAAAGTGAAGTGGTCGCTTTGATCCTGTACCATACTGGCTTGAAAGTTAAATAGAGGGCGAAGTCGAGATCCAAGTAGGAAAAAGAAATAAGAAACACCTCATGCTCAACACACGAGCGAACACACAATAAAGAGGTGTAAAAGAAAGGTAACGGAGGAAATCTGTCTCCTAGGAAACAGAGGGGCAAACCAAAACGAGGAACAGAAGTAGCAGAAGAGAAAACAAAACCTATGAAAGAACTCTAAAGCCACTAAAAGCAAGTCCCGCATTACTTTTAACTAAAACTTAAAAGTGAAGTGGGCGCTTTGATCCTATACCATACTGCCTTGAAAGTTAAATAGTAATGACAATATCAAAGCACCGGAAGAAGGACGAACCGTGTTTAAATAGCCTGTGGGAAACCCTAAAACAGGTGCGTGGGAATAATTGCCGAGATAGAACAAAAGGCCGAAACGAATGATGGCAAAATTAAGCAATAGCACCCTCGTGCCGCTCAGAGGAAGAACAACCGCAGAAATAACAGGAGGCTGCCAAAAACCATGACAATTTTCATCCGTATCGGAACCTTTTGTACATAGTCCCCCCCCCCACCCCCCCCATTTTCGGGCATCAAAACATATTGGACAGGTTAACATAATGTAGAATAAAGTAATCAATTTTAATATTTGGTCGCATATTCTTTGCATGCCATGACTTCCTGATGTCTGTGACCCAACAATATCAAAAAACTCTTGATATCTTATTTCCTGGCACTACTACAAGCGATACTTTAACCCAGGGGCGTAGGTTTGTTTCCAGTTTTGGTAGGGACTGTATGCAAGCGCACGCAAATATTGTTTTTGAACTGCAAAGAGAGCATCAGATGATCCCGATGACTATTTCTTGAATTAACCTGAACTGATTATGCATTTGGCCTACATGTGCACTTGCTGCATACAAATTGAAAACAAATTTAATTGTGTTATGACTAACGTTAGCAGTTGTGCTAGCTAACATCATTAGAGTTGTTAGCTAGCTAGCTAACATTAGCTAACTAAAGTTTGCGTGCTTGATCGCATTTTGACCAATAAAGTAACACTTAAATATCGTAAGCATGCATCCATATTTACGGTATGCAGCACAAACATATATACATCATTAATAAATAGTAGTAAGCGGCTACATTCTGAATTTTACCTTAAAGGTGGGAAAGTGTAACGGTAGTTTAATCTACATCCCAAAACAGATTACTAAAGCTAACGTTAGCTAAGAGAGAAAAGACAACTAGTAGCCTAGTGATTTAGCTGTCACTGTGTCACTGATGAACCGCTGCTCTGCTGCTGAAAAGCTTGCACGGCTGTGACCGACGGCTTGTGGCACTCACTGGGAAAGAGGCGAGAGAGGGACATACGAGTCAGTCCAGGTTGTTGATTGGCTATGGCAGATAATAGGATAGCTAATAGGTTATTGATGCAGCTGTCAACCAGATCTGTACTTTCGGAAGACCGCAATGAATTTTTTAATTATACTACGCCTACGGACAATTCTTGTTTCCATGACATTGGTAGGGACATATCCATAGCGTCCCTACTACAAACTACGCCTATGCTATAACCTCTATCCATTTGAATGGATCTCTATGGGAATTGGGGGGTGGGACTAGATTTAGCTGTTTTTGGCAGCTCTGGCAATCCACAAGAGCCAAAGTATGGATGAAGAGAAGGAGGCGCAGGAAGGGGGCAGAGGCCTGTCGGTGAGCCCCGAGGTGAAGCAGCGGAGCCCAGTTATGGGAGCAGTAGGGAACCCTTAGTCGGATGGGGTAGCTGTGCTGTGTTCACCTGGAGTGGGTTTGGTCCTGAGCCCAAGGAGGATTGTGCCACTGATCACCTGTATGTGCAGTCTATAGCCCTGTGTGGTTGTAATGTCCCTGCTGCTGCTACTCACACACACACAATTAACACAACACTGAAGGGATTAAGACAATTAGCAGTTGAACTTGGTGCATCTGATAATCAGTACTAGTTATTGAAGGGCTTGGTAAATGGAAAAACAAAAAAACACAAAACTTGAACACATTACAAATACATTTAACTTCAAAATGACCCCCCCCCCCCAGTCCAAGTAGTGAGGGTGTTCCCTCACATACATATAGCACACATACAGTCAAGCCGGAAAGTCTGCACACCCCTTTCACCTTCTCCACGTTTTATTACGTTACAGACATATTCTACAATAGATTGAGTTAATTTTTTTGTCTCAAAATTCTACACAAAATAGCCCATAAGGACAAAGTGAAAACAGGTTTTAAGACATTTGTGCTAATTTATTAAAAATCTAAATGTAAAATATCATATGTACACAAGTGTGCACACCCTTTGATATGACACCCAAAAGTGAGCTGAGGTGCATTTTGTTTCCACTGATACTGCTTGAGATGTTTCTACAACTTAATTGTAGTCCACCTGTGATCAATTCAATTGATGGGACATGATTGGGGATTGCCAACACCTGCCTATATAAGGTCCCACAGTTGACAGTGCATGTCAGAGCAAACTCCAAGCCATTGGGTGAAAGAAATTATCTGCAGACCTCAGAAACAGGATTGCGTCAAGGCATAGATCTGGAGAAGGGTACGGAAAAATCTCTGCAGCTTTACAGGTCCCAAAGAGCACAGTGGCCACCATCATTCGTAAAAGGAAGAAGTTTGGAACCACCAAGAATCTTCCTAGACCTGGCCGTCCAGCCAAACTGAGCAATCGGGGAAGACGGGCCTTAGCCAGGGAGGTGAGCAGGAACCCGAGGGTCACTCTGACAGAGCTCCAGCGTATCCTTGTGGAGATGGGAGAACCTTTCAGAAGATCAACCATCCAGGCAGCACTCCACCAATCAGGCCTTTATGGTAGAGTAGCCAGACGGAAGCCCCTCCTTAGTAAAAGGCACATCACAGCCCGCTTGGAGTTTGCCAAAAGGCACCTAGAGCACTCTCAAACCATGAGAATCAAGATTCTCTGGTCTGTTGAAACCAAAATTGAACTTTTTGGCCTAAATACCAAGCGTCACGTCTGGAGGAAACCAGGCACCGCTCATCACCTGGCTAATACCATCCCTACAGTTAAGCATGGCGGTTTTTCAGCAGCGGGAACGGGGCGACTAGTCCTGATAGAGGGAAAGATGAATGCAACTAAGTACACCGAGATCGTTGAAGAAAACCTGCTCCAGAGTGCTCTGGACCTCAGATTGGGGCGAAGGTTTACCTTCCAACATGACAACGACCCGAAGCACACAGCCAAGAGAACAAAGGAGTGGCTTCAGAGAAAGTCTGTGCATGTCCTTGAGTGGCCCAGCCAGAGCCCAGACCTGAATCCAATTGAACATCTGTGGAAAGAGCTGAAAATGGCTGTGTACTGACGCTCCCCATCCAACCTGACGGAGCTTACAAGGATATTCCAAGAGGAATGGGAAAAAATGTCCAGAAACAAGTGTGCCAAGCTCGTAGCTTCTTTCCTAAGACACCTTGAAGCTGTAATTGCTGCCAAAGGTGCAGCAACCAAGTATTAGGCAAAGGGTGTGTACAGATATGTAACCCCTAAATAACCTATTTTTGTCAGTAAAATAAAATTGCATATTTTCTAAAAACCTGTTTTCACTTCGTCATTATTGGGTATTGTGTGTAGATGTTTGAGGCAAAAAAATTAACTCAATCTACTGTAGTATACAGGTGCAGCTCAAAAAATTCGAATATTGTGAAAAAGTTCAATATTTTTTGTCACTCATGTCAGAAAGTGAAACTCGTATATTAATATAGATTCATTACACATAGAGTGAAATATTTCAAGCCTTTATTTCTTGTAATTTTGATGATTATGGCTTACAGCTAATGACAACCCAAATTCAGTGTCTCAGAAAATTTGAATATTACATAAGATCAATAAAAAAGGATATTTTAAACAGAAATGTCAGCCTTCTGAAAAGTATGTTCATTTCTATGCACTCAATACTTGGTTGGGGCTCCTTTTGCATAAATTACTGCATCAATGCGGCGTGGCATGGAGGCGATCAGCCTGTGGCACTGCTGAGGTGTAATGGAAGCCCAGGTTGCTTTGATAGCGGCCTTCAGGTCGTTTGCATTGTTGGGTCTGGTGTCTCTCATCTTCCTCTTGACAATACCCCATAGATTCTCTATGGGGTTCAGGTCAGGCGAGTTTGCTGGCCAATCAAGCACAGTAATACCATAGTCATTGAACCAGCTTTTGGTACTTTTGGCAGTGTGGGCAGGTGCCAAGTCCTGCTGGAAAATGAAATCAGCATCTCCATAAAGCTTGTCAGCAGAAGGAAGCATGAAGTGTTCTAAAATTTCCTGGTAGATGGCTGCGTTGACTGTGGACTTCAGAAAACACAGTGGACCAACACCAGCAGATGACATGGCACCCCAAATCATCACTGACTGTGGAAACTTCACTGGACTTCAAGCAACGTGGATTCTGTGCCTCTCCACCCTTCCTCCAGACTCTGGGACCTTGATTTCCAAATGAAATGCAAAATTACTTCTTCTTTTTTTTTATTTTTTTTATTTTTTCATTTATTTTTATTTTATTTTATTTTTTCCATTTTTCAATTTACTTTCATCTGAAAAGAGGACTTTGGACCACTGAGCAACAGTCCAGTTATTTCTCTCTTTAGCCCAGGTAAGACGCTTCTGATGTTGTCTCTGGTTCAGGAGTGGCTTAACACGAGGAATGCGACATTTGCAGCCCATGTCCTGGATTCGTCTGTGCGTGGTGGCTCTTGATGCACTGACTCCAGCCTCAGTCCACTCCTTGTGAAGCTCCCCCAAATTCTTGAATGGATTTTGCTTGACAATCCTCTCAAGGCTGTGGTTATCCCTGTTGCTTGTGCACCTTTTCCTACCATGCTTTTTCCTTCTACTCAACTTTCTATGAATATGCTTGGATACAGCACTCTGTGAACAACCAGCTTCTTTTGCAATGACCTTTTGTGGCTTACCCTCCTTGTGGAGGGTGTCAAGGACTGTCTTCTGGACATCTGTCAAGTCAGCAGTCTTCCCCAGGATTGTGTAGCCTACTGAACCAGACTGAGAGACCATTTAAAGGCTCAAGAAACCTTTGCAGGTGTTTTGAGTTAATTAGCTGATTAGAGTGTGACACCATGAGTTTCCAATATTGAACTTTTTCACAATATTCTAATTTTCTGAGACACTGAATTTGGGTTTTCATTAGCTGTAAGCCATAATCATCAAAATTACAAGAAATAAAGGCTTGAAATATTTCACTCTATGTGTAATGAATCTATATATAATATATGAGTTTCACTTTCTGAAATGAGTGACAAAAAATATTGAATTTTTACACGATATAAAAAAAATTTGAGCTGCACCTGTATATTCTTATTCAGAGCCTGTAGTGGAGCGACATTTCGTCTGTATTCCTCAAGCTCCCTCTTGCTATATGATCGATTGTGAAGGACCGTGGCATCATTGTTATCTATTTAAGATTATTTGGTTGAATGCCCCCTCATCTATTGAACAAGTAGAAAGGAACGTGTGGAAAGGAGAGAGAGAGACAGACTGCACTGTGTAGGACGTTTGGTATCGGACGCCTAAAGTGATAATTATTATCCCGAAGACAGTGATGATGAGACAGATGATTCAGATTGATTAGAAGGGATGTATGAATAAAGCAATGTGGTGTCACTGTCTTACATATTCAGAACAATCAGATACAATAATAGAGCGACATTGGACAGTAGAGTTGTGGACTCCGTCCACGTTTATTCCTGAATACGAATCGGATTGTCATTGGTATCTGTTTGAGCGAACGTCGTGTGGTCATTTAGAATTGGTAGAGAAAACAAATAGGTTCCGATGGCACAATGAGAGAGATAGGTTGTATCTTGAAGGAAACATGGCATTACACCCACAGAGTCAGAGCAATTATTCAGAAGAACTAGGGGAAGACCTAGATTCAGATTGTGTGTATAATGAAAGATAGGGCAGTGACATAAACACATATGGATATTCTGATTGAACAAATTATAGGTCGTCCCGTTGTCCGCGAGCAACCAATACCGATAGTGGAGAGTTCGGAAGAACAGACAATTAAACGATGCACACATAGAGGTGTCTGAATATTTTTGGCTCTCTGGTCTGTAGCATTTATAATAATGTGGATAGCAATTATTAAGTGGGTAGAACGCAGACTGTAGGTGGATTTATAAAAGGAAAGCCAAAACGCTTACAGCGCCTTAAAAATGAGCATTTCTTTTCTGCGTTTCGGAACTATATAACAATGTATTTGTAATGGTTTGTGTTATAATCTCTATGTGCTATAAAATTTGTGAAGCTTATGATCAGACGCATCGTAGTGGAGACCCATCTGAAATTGTGTAAACAGTGTTGTGCATAAATAGCAATCAGTTATCACATATAAAGTTGTGATTTTGTATAAAGGAACTGTGGTAGCCATGCAGGCTCAATTTATTAATTTGTTAACAGAAAAAGCTGATGGTTCAGTAACCGAAGAACATTTTATATGTGAAACTCCCACTCAGAAATCTGGAAATCCAGGGCATGTCTGTAGAGAAGTGGTTAATTAAAATGGAAAGATTATTTCCAAACTGCACGTTTAGTACAGATAAAGAACAATGGGAAGTTATGCAACAGGAGAGATTGCACAAAATTAGGGGAGCGAGCCAAACAGTGCAGGAAAAGTAGGTGTGGCTGCTGCGGCTTTTACTCGTCTGGCGCTTGTGTGCTCATACTGACGTTCATTCCATTCAGCTGTTTTGATTTAGGAGGCTCTTTGGGTGTCATCCAAGCAAGCCGTTTGTCTGAGATGCCTGGTGTTCATCCAACTGCCTGACAGAGCAGAGCTGCAAGAAGCAGAGTAAGCACACACATTTGGCTCTTGACACACAGAACTAGGGGCATGTCTCTGTGCAGTCGGGGATACAACAGGTAATTTACTGTTTTATTATTTGTTATACATATATACATATATGCATTTATATTTCATGGATGATTTTGAGTAAGTCCCTGATCAGAGACAAGACCGGGGCCAGGGTGGTACCACTGGGCGTGTTCGGCTAGAGCCGATTTACGTCATATCTGCGTCGGACTGCTTCGGCCTGCATCGGAAACTGTCCGAAATGGCCGAAAAATCGGTTCTGCGTGAACTAAGGCGGAAATGACAACAGAAGGTTAAGCAGGGGCCTTGCCAGGCGCCTTAGCAGCGGTGCTCGGGCGCCTTCAACAACATCGCCGCGCCTTCAAACAAACCAACGACAGAATTGGTTAGAGAGCGAGAAGAGAGTGGTGTTTCCTCACGACAAACGCGGATAATTTCACAATATCGCCACCTATCTCGGTGTATTGATTCTACTCTCAAAAAAAAATCTAAATGAAATATACCCCTCCCTCAGTGTTCAAACACAGGTATAAGGGTTATTTATTAAATCTTACAATGTAATAGCAGTATTTTTCTCTTTCCCTAATCTGTTCTCCTTTCTAATTTCACAATGAATATTTAGTATTGCTATATTTAAAAATATTTTTAAATATAATACAATCCTTTATTGTTCTTCAATTAATGTGATTTTGTTTCGTAAAGTGAGCTTCTAGTATAAGCCCTGTAGGGTTTCCAACATCTCTAGCATATTTCTGCAAATTATATTGTGTACTTGCATGTCATTTTTGTGCAAATAATAAATAAATGTGTTTTGAGAGTGTGGGATTGAGTAACATAAGGTCGCTACTCTAGTTATTATATACTGTACCATACATGTACTTTATTGAAGTAACGTTAAGCCGGTATGAATGCGAAAAGTACAATATTGGTAATGCTACACAAACAAATGTATAGCAAAAAGTTGTCAATTCTCATTATTGACTGCTTCTGTAATCCATCTGCCTTCAGATAAATTAGAAAAAAATTTACCTCTAACAGTAGGCCGACATAAAATCTGTTGACTGAACCAAAAAAAGTGTATGAAAAGATTATAACAAAAGAAAAAGGACTGCCCAAATATAGGTAACTTAATGTTTTATTCAATACCTTATTCAACTATATTTGTAATTACAGCATAATCTATAGAAAAGTAAATTCAACTTTGTAATAAGGAGTGTAAAATCCTAATTGGACTGTTGTCTAAAAAAAGTGTCCTCTCCAGAACATTTGGTGTGAGCATATAGAACACAGGTGTCAAACTCCCGACCCGCGGGCCAAATCCGGCCCGCCACGTCATTTTATGCGGCCCGCGAGAACTTAAGTATCTGACGTGTGTATCTACGTGGCTGGTTAACAGGGATTTACTTTTACGATATAACAGACAAACGCAGACGCGGACGCACACCCGCGGTACATACGTTAAATAAAACGTTAAATGAAGTTTGTATAAAAAATATTTTAAAAAGGCGATTGCACCCCCCGTCAACAATTACAATCGAGGTCCGCGAAAATCCCAAGTATGGTTATATTTATAGTCCTACAGTTACAACCGGCCCTTTGAGGGCAACCATAATGCTGATGTGGCCCGGGGTGAAAATGAGTTTGACACCACTGATATAGAACATTAAGGCAGGACCACCAAATGATAACTCATTCGTTTATTTCTTTTGATGGGAAAAAAACTGTTACCTAATCAATATTTCTCTTCACCATCCTTGTTATCAGTAAGACACCTTATCAAGATCTGAAGGTATGACCTGCTGTCTGTCATTGTGTTGAGAAGTGGAGTTTTCCCTATCTCCAGATGGGACAGTGTATAGCCAGGCCTCTGCATGTCACATTCCAGCAGAGGGGACCACATACAAACAACCCAATGCCATAATAACATGAAGGGTATTAACAATTAAACAACATTAAGCAACAAAACCTGGGTACAATGCTGTACATCCATTGTGCAAATTGTTGTAAGATTAATGATTGAGATTACAGATCTAACTGTGACGTCCAGCAGGTAAGGACCCAAATGCACAACGAGACAGTCTTTCTTTTTGAAAAGAAGGGTTTTTATTTGTAATTCCGGGTCGGATCCACACCGGGAAATCAGGTTTAAACAATAAATAATAAGCTGTGGAACCCGCAGAGAGCTGGCGATCGAGATCCAGCGAAGTGGCCAGGAGTGGTCGTAGCCTGGGTAGTATAGCAGAGTCAGGCGGAGGTAGAGCCAGGATCCACACTGGGAAGCAGGTGTGGCAATTCCAGACCGGGGTACTCAGCTTGAGTCAGCAAGCTAGCACATGGGGAGACAAGTACAACGCGACAAGGACCGTATACTCTGACAAACCGTAATACTTTGACAAGGAATCACAGGAACAGCACGGTTATATAACTAGTGTCATTAGAGCTGATAAGCTGCAGCTTGCGGGAAATGCGTGCGAGATCAGCGAATTGATTGAACAATTAGGAAATGCATGAGGAATGCGGTGAAGGCAATTAAGTGTGAGTTGTGTCATTAAGATGTGGTGCAAGTAATAATGTGCAATGTAGACACAATCAGGCAATGAACGCAGACATGACACAATCAGGTTCGGGGAAAACAGAGGAAAACATCAAGGAAGGAACGGGGAGCGGAGCGGATCGTAACACTAACACTGTTATTATGGCTATGGGTTATTAGATGTGGGTGGTCTGGCCTCCAGAACAAAACAGATAAATTATACCAGCAATTAAGCAAAGAGAACATTTTCAGAATATTTATTTCACACAACATGGTGACATTCACAAAAGGTAAATAAACTGTAGGACTATTCCCCTCCACCACCATTCAAGCCACAATGACACC
Organism: Ilyophis sp. 1 JC-2022; assembly: GCA_022702515.1. Classification (NCBI taxonomy): domain Eukaryota; kingdom Metazoa; phylum Chordata; class Actinopteri; order Anguilliformes; family Synaphobranchidae; genus Ilyophis; species Ilyophis sp. 1 JC-2022. Next base: position 18,729,794 of record CM040406.1, on the reverse strand, counting down.
GGGTTCTTTCTGTCATTTTGTATGTTTATTGTCAAATCAGAAATATATGAACAATGATTGGTGACAGGTAAAAGGAAGACAACATGTTGATATTGGAATACATCTTATGCAAATACAATTCTATTTATCCATACATTACCATAACTGGCAAGAAAAATGTCATCTTTCTTGACATTGTTCCCTCAAAACACATAACGACTCCCAGTATCCCAATGTCCCTATATGTACTATATTAGTTATTCATTCATACAAACTAAATGTATCTTGTTAAAGACATTGAATGGCATTCAATTCAATACATTCATTGTCAGGGTCCAATGGGACCACGTGCTGTCATGTATTTTGAATAAATCATGAACACTGACATTATGAGTAGCTGAATCATGTATGCTATGTAATGTTTTAGTGTGAAAAGAAATCTCAACAGACTGGTCAAGTAAAGGATATATACAGTGAACAGTGAATATTTTTTTCCTATGTTTTGGCTCTGTATTCCAGCACTTTGGATGTGAAATGATACAACGACTGTGAGGCTAAAGTACAGACTGTAAGCTTTAATTTGAGGGCATTTTCATCCATATTGTAACTGAAGAAGGCTGGAGTACAGGCCTGGCATAGCATCACCAGTGAAGATACCCAGCATCTGATCATTTCTACAGCTCGCAGACTTCAGGCAGTCCTTGCATGCAAAGGACATGCAACCACCAAGTATTATTATATCATAGCAACATAATTAATGATTAGGATTAATACACTTTCCTTTTATGTCACAAAGAATATCTTCAATGCATTAACTGTACAACTCATCTTTACAGTCTCATGAAAGAGACATTTCTCATTTATATTGGTACAGATATTCTGCAATAAAATATGCTTTAGAACCACCACTCAAAGGTCTATGAAAACATGCATGTAAGTTATGATACTTAACATAGCTACATAGATTTTCACATTACAATGTATGACTACCGATGGCTACGATGTCTTCTGGGTTTAGAGGAATTAAAAGGACATGTCTACCATGTTTGCTAGTCTAAACAGAGATGACAGGTGTAGTTTAGGCCATCTCATGAATTGACAGACAAGAAATGAATATGAGAAATAGAACATAAGCAGCCTAATGTTCACAGGTATGTTACCATAACAGATGACAGCTTAGCTAAATAATTTAGTGATTCGACAATGAAACGGCACCCAGCGCTTTAATTCCAATGGAAATTATACGTATTTATTCAATAACTTTAATTTGAGTTTCACTGTGGCACAATTCAGGGTGATAGCCAAAGTCGCGTAGCAAAAGATAAATATTGACTACCCGAACAATACAAGTCATGAAATAATGTAAGTCAGTATTAAAACAACCTTCATTCGTTCTCCTCCATTTCTTCAAGATTTTGAAGTAAAACGGACATCTGTGTGGCCTCCAAGTCCTCCGCAACCACAAACAACACGGTTAATTCCTCCATGTTGTTTTTCTCCCAGCCGGTTTCAGAAACGTCCGAAACTGTCCCAGTTGGATCTGCTCAGGCGATTTTCATTTCCGCCTGAGGCAGGTAAGCCAACTGCTCACCGATGTCTACTCGAACACGCCCACTGGTCCTGTGATATGGTCCCTTGACTACGATAAAGCTTCCGTGTTATTCACTTTCAGTTTGATTAATGCAATCAGTCTGATTATGAAAGACAGTTATAAAAATATAGCTACAAGCGAGTAGAGGCACACACCATTGCACCCAATTTTAATGGGAGATAGAGAAACGCAGGGAGTGGAACACATTTTTGGCTAGAACGCACATATATAGATTCAGAAGGAAAATAAAATTATCAGGATGCGCAACTGATTCATTTAAAATTGTGGCAACTCACGTCAATTTGGGTCAATTTGGAACAGGTTCAAGCAGATTTTCCAGAAGTAAGGTGGACATTGGTAGTGCGACAACTGTGGACAGCAGGAACACTTAGCCTACTGCTAGACCGACTGTGACAATCCAGATAGCATAGCAACACTATCAATAGTATCACACTTAGGAATGCCAGAGGGATTCGGCATACAAGGATGAGACAGACTGCTACAAAACCCCTGACTGTGTATTGTCATCAGTCCAAGGACAGTCAGGTGGGAACCAACATAAAGCTGACATAAAGAGAGTCAAAGATGCTGACGGGGCAGAAAAATGTATGTTGGCACCAGGGTCAGGCCCAAAATACAAGGCAGGGATCACAGTAGAAGAAATAATAGTGGTAATAGTAACTAGGGAAGCAGACGAAGAGCCAGCAATTCCTAAACCAATCAACAGACAAGGCTACATGGGAGCTCAGGAAGGAAAGATTAAAAGGAGCAAGAGCACTGTGGAAATAAGGGCCACGATGCCTATGGACTTAATAATCAAGCGTCACCCAATAATATTAAAAAAAAACTGATTCAGAAATGCATGAAAAAATTGAATAAAAGATCCACCGGTGGCCAACAATGGCCACAAGAGGGCACTTATGATCCCACCTGCTATGATGAAATAGAGGCGATTATAAACATCACAAACCCAAAGACCTAAGCAACAAGAGGATAGGCAAGAGGATAAGGGAGAATGAAGTGATGGGCTGGTTCCAGGAGGAAGGGTCACTTAAAACAATAAGAGGCATTCTGAAGCAGGCAGATAAAGGACAGGAGCGGGCAAAAAAATAGGAAACAATCCAAAAGACGTCATATCCAACGCCAAACCCAGCACTATATCCAGGAGGCCCAGGCGGATTCAGGGCGGGCCTGTATCCCCAAGTACTAGATACAGGCGCAGGACAAGAAGAAATGGAAGTGGAAGGGCACATAGAGTTTGCACCACTAAAGGGTGTAGTAAAACTGACAGTGCAGAAAGCAAACACAGGCAGTCAAGCAGGAAAACCCAACCAGCAGCAGTGGATGAACTGATCACAGCAGACAGGCCCACCACAGCAGACGGAACCATTTCAGCAGGAACACCGATCATGGCCCGACACGATACCAGAGCCCCCATCATACAGGGACATGGAATGGGACCTGGAGGCCCTGGAGCACACAGGTTCATCTGTGTCGGAACTAAAAGCACTAACGAGCGACTACTCCATGTGAATGGGAAGACCGGAGGTACAGGCTCACCGCATGAAAAGCCAGCAGGAACATGCCCGCAGGGCAGACAGGCGTGAGAAGAGGACCAAATGCCCGCCTGCAATCAGACCCGAGGTAATATTCACCTCCACTCCAGCCTGTGAGGGTTCTACTTTTTCAGAGCGTGAATCGGCAGTAGAGAGCGCAAACATGGTAAGCAGTGGTGATGAAAGTGAAGAAGAGGAGAAGGAGGGCCAACCCCGCACAGACCGACTGAAACATCTGATCGATGGGGAGCTATGGATTGAAATGGGGAGCGACGCACGGGCAAGGGAGAGAAGCATACACAGGAAGACACAAGCTCTTATTGACTTAAATCAGACCCAAATGGATGCCATAGAGAAGACCCTACGGTCCCTTGAAGAACGAGAAAGTATAAGGTGTGAACAATGGAAGAAGGAACTAGAAAAGGAACAGGAATGCGCACGTGACCAGATGCAGCGTGTGCTGAAAAGTGGAAACATGCACAGGAGAAGACCGAAAACACTGGCCCCACAGAACATACAGGAACTTCTGGACCAACAGGAGTTGCTGGAGGATGTGCAGGAGGACAAGGGAGAGGACCTGGGCAACGGACTATGCCAAGTAAGCAGGGCCCCTTAGTCCTGAAGGGAGGCCAGGCTCAATACATGCTATGGCAGTACATGGACATGGTGGGGCTAGCAGGACGATTGCCAACCCTCACAGCTGGAGCTGGAAGATGGATCACTGCCCTAGAGGAAGGAATGGGAGGAGTCAGACTGGCTATAGGAAACATCAAAGCTTTACTGATGCATCTTATTGGGAAACATGCAACTCAAGACATCTTTATGGGTGTAGGCATATCCAAAGCAGGCAAGATGCATTCCTCTGACCACATTCCGTTCAGCGGATACAGGAGCGTTCTGTGGGCAGAGCTTCGACAATGCTACCCAGATAACTGACCCAGCTAAATTGGATGGGGAGGTGCTAAAGGATGGAGATAGTATGCAGATACCTGGCTCACTACCAACGCAAATGGAGAGAGGAAACAGGAGGAAACTGGAATGACACCGCCACAACACAGAGCTTGTTCAAACTGATGGTTAAAAAGAGCCTGCCCCAACCAGTACAGAAAGTTGGGGGAACTGAACAAGGCCAAAAAGGATCACAACAAGACAAAAGCTCCACTAGTGCTAAAAGAACAAGCCACGGCCGTCCCAGCAATAGTGGCTCCGATGCTTACACCAGTACCGCAGGAGCAGAACCCACAAGTGCCAGGTACAGCAGGAACAGGAGTCCCGATGGCTGCCCCTGCACCACACCTCCTACCCATAAATGTGTATGTTAATAACCCAGGAGGAGGGTTTCAGCCCCAAAGGGGGAGAGGCCAATACAGAGGAAGAGGAGGCCAGAGGGGTGGAGCTTATCAAGGCAGAGGAAGGGGCCCAACAGGGACAGGACAACAACAACAACACTCTAATCAGGGATCACCACCAGAAAATTCAGAAAATAATGAAGAATGTTGGGGGTGCGGCCAGACTGGACATCGCAGAAGACACTGCCTAACCAACCCATGGACGTATGACACAACCCAACAGATAAATAGACCGACGCCCACCGACTAATGGACAGGGCCGGCAGAAAATTGGCGTAACTAGGGGTGCCCAGAGAAGCCAGAGGGGGAGATAATGTTACCAGTAGCATCTGCCCAACCATTACAAGAGGCCACTATACCAGTCACAATAGAACAGCAAGAATACCAATTTATGGTGGACACAGGGGCCACCTACTCATGTATTAGCAAATCCGGCTCCGGCCTTCCCCTCTCTAACTCATCAGTTAAGACAATTAGCTTCTCTGTGAAACCACAGATAATTCCTCTCACAAGACCGGTAACTATGCGAATTGCGGGCAGAACCGTAACTGCTCCCATACTGTAGTCAGCTCACACCCCAGTAAATCTGCTGGGAAGAGACATTTTGTGTTCATTAAAAGCCACCATCACATGCACACCAGATGGCGTGTATGTGGACATCCCCGAAAACCTGCAAAACACAATGATGGTGATGTTGCCAAAGCAAGATCAGTTCCTACAGCCCATGGTGTACTGGCTACGGATAATTCAACAAGACTCCATGCTGCACTACTAGTGGAAGCTCTGGGCACCATGGATATGCAACCATTTCGTCAAGGCTGAAAAGCCACGGCCACTGTGGGGAAACGCCAAGCCCGGCGATGATGTGAAGCCACATATGCCATTACATTGCACACTAGGCATGTCTGATGAAGTATGAACTGACATACTGCCGTGGTACCGTCTAGTTGGCATGGCTGTCACATGTAAGTATGCAGGCAGTACGTGGTACGTGGATGACAGTCCACACCTAGCAGAGGGGTGAAAGAGACAACCTCTGTGAACAGGCAAGGCTGGTGAAAACGGTCAAAGTTTCTATACCCATAGCAAGGTGGGATAGGGATCAGACCGTTGGTTCCTAACCGGGTGGTTAACAGTTACTACGGAGTCCTGATTAGATGCAGGACTTGGGATCGCTATCGACTAGGTCACTGGCCGGTCAGATCGCAGATGGCATTAAGACTATAAAAGATAGCCGCCGCGTCTGGCTCAATGTACAGTTAGGCCACTATAAGCTGAAACCGAATTAGTTAGTAAGCGAATAGTGCTTTCTGTGATCAGTGTTTTTGAAAAGAAAACACTGGGAAGCAGAGAGGCTGAGGATCCTTCACTCAGAGGAGTCGGGGGGAAAGGAACTCAGTGGAAATCGATCCAGCCTTGAACTCCGCCCAAGAGAAAGGGAGGTTCGTAGGATCTAAGTGTGATGTTTGATAGGCAATGCACACATACGGATTACCAGGAGTGCTGGGATGATGTCCTAAATGGAAGACAGTTCATGATCGAAGGTCAGGCTATATACGTAGGACCCCAAGGAGCGGCAGCTGCTGTGACCCTGCCACCATCTCTGCACCAGAGGTTTCAGGTCTAAAAATCCTCTCCACATGTTACATTGCTCGTAGCAGAAGGATGGGAGTAACATGACTTAGGCCCAATGGTCGCCGCAGCTTAGCAAATACCGGAATGGATGCCCACAACAAACAAATACATTCATGTTTCCCCTGACCGACGGTTCATGCGAATTTCAATCAAAACGCTTGATGAAGGTTTAGCAGAAATAATTCTGCTGGACGACAGACCTCCAACTCAAATGCCACTCCTGCCGGCTCACGACACACTGCTACAGCAAGTACCAGAGACTGTATAGTCAAAACATAAGACAAATGTGGGGTGTGTACACTCAGCTCAACCAGTACACATCACACTGAAACAAGGAATTAAGTTACCATATCAGAGACAGTATCCCCTTAAACAGCAGGCGATAGCTGGGATCGAGCCCACAAATGATGGCTTGCTGAAAGCCAGCGTGTTAATAAAGACCAAAAGCCCATGTAACACCCCCATCGTCCCGATTAAAAAGCCACACTCAAATGATTATAGATTGGTCTATGATTTACGCGCTATCAATGCTATTGTCCAAGCAGAAGTGCCCATAGTCCCAGATCCACACACATTGCTGTCCAATATACCACCTGACACACGGTGGTATATGGTAATTGACTTGTGCTCTGCGTTTTTCAGCATACCTGTTGCACCTGAATTACACCATTTATTTGCCTTCACCTACAAGGGTCAACAGTACACTTACACCAGATTACCACAAGGGTACTGCAAAGGTCCCTCAGTGTTCAACAGAGTGCTAGCACAAGATTTACAACACCTAAACCTACCCAGCACTCGCATTCAGTATGTAGACGACTTACTGATATGTAGTCACACTAGAGAACAGTGTGAAAAAGACTCAATTGCAGTGCAAACAGCAGTCAGTTGAGCGGTGACAAAAGACTTATTGCACCGGCACACATAGAAGCTGTCACAAAGTCACCTAAGCCACAAGCAGTTGGAAAAATGCTTTCTTTCCTGAGAATGGCAGGGTACAGTATACCTTGGATATGTGACTATGCTATTGTTACCTCGCTGTTGCGGTCACTGATCAAAGCAGCAGGACAAACCACCAGCGCAACCCCTCTACAATAGACAAAGGAGGCCGAAGACGCATTTCAGGCCCTAAAACAACACATGCAGCCAGCCCCAGCCTTAGGGAATCCAGACTATGGCAAACCATTCGCTTATCAAAGGGCCTCAACTCTGACGATGGGACATTCTGTGACATTGTACACGTCACATCAATTACATGCCCTGTTGACTAGCCCACGCTTTGTTTTAACTCAAGCCAGGAAAACTGGCTATGAAGTGATTTTATCTGCACCAGACATTACGGTCCAACGTTGTATGACCATTAATCTGGCAACAAGAATGGTGTTGCCCACTGACGGTACTCCTCATGACTGTGTTAACAGAAAGCAGACTTTTCTTAAAGCATGTGACGACTTGTATAATGCGCCAATATGTGCAGATCTTACATTGTTTGTAGGCGGTTCCTGTTTAAGGGACGAGCATGGAAATCATGCTGGATTTGGAATAGTACAACTAAATACTGATGGTATTTTTTTTTCTGAAATACAAGCCACAAAAGTTGTGCAGCCATGTTCCGCTCCATTAGCAGAAATTAAAGCGTTAACAGCAGCGTGCCAACTGGTGGTTGGACAAGCCGCCAACATATACACAGACTCAGCCTACGTGTATGGTGTGTGCCATGTTTACGGTACTATTTGGAAGCAGAGAGGTTTTAACAGGGTAAATGGTACACCCATCATGCACAGGGAGGCAATATCAGACCTGTTAGAGGCCATGAAATTGCCTAAAGGCTGAGAAGGGGGGCGGTGCGGACAGAAGATGTCCCCAACAAGGGCCTGTGGCGTGGGCCAAAAGGGCACTTTGTAGTGCCCATCTCAATGGTTTCCACAATCATTAAAAATGTGCATGGAAGGTCCCATTGCACAAGGGGGTGGTGCTTAGAATCTTTCAAACAACCTATTGGTCGCCACACTTGGCAAGTATGGTCGATCGAACGTTGAATGACTGCGATGTCTGTGCCAAGTATAACAACAGGAAGGCATTTTCAGCGCCAATAGGGCACATTCCACCACCTGATGGACCTTTCAGACACTTAGTAATAGATTTTGTGGACATGATCAACCACGTCCAGAACAAAAAGTACATTTTAGTAATGGTGGATCGATTCAGTAGGTGGGTGGAAGCAACAGCCACAAGCAAAAATGACACCGCAGCAGTGCTGAAATTTTTGCCCAAGGAAGTGTTTCCCAGATTTGGGATACCAGATAAAATAAGCTCTGACAATGGACCATGCTTTGCAAATGCATTAATGACAGCCACAACCAAAATGCTGGGAATCAGGCAACGGCTTGGTTGCGTGTACCACCCACAGTCACAGGGAATGGTGGAAAGGACAAATGGCACATTGAAAGCTAAGATTGCAAAAATATGTGCAGGTGACAAAATTAACTGGGTAGATGCACTACCACTAGCACTAATGAGCATGAGAATGCAAACTAACAGAAGCACGCATCTAATCCCACACAAAATGCTAACAGGAAGGCCAATGCCCATGCCATATGTACGAGGTCCATACAATGGACCCCCGGTTGAGCAGCTCGAAAAAGAACTGGCGAGTTATGTGCAGCACCTAACCTTAATACACAAGACCATTTTCCAACAGGTGAAAGGAGCAACACAGGGAAGGACAAGTGACATTGCAGTTGGGGGAAATACGCCCGGGAGATTGGGTGTATATTAGATCATTTAAGAGGAAGTGGAACGAGCCCAGACGCAAGGGACCATTCAAGGTGGTCCTGACCACACCCACTGCGCTTAAAGTAGAAGGTAGGACTGTGTGGTTTCACTTGAATCACTGTTGTAAGGCACCAGCACCAGGACGCTCACTCGAGCAGGTTAAAGACGACTTGCGATGTGCACTCGAGCCGGTTAGAGATGACTCGCAGGAGGTAGCAGCAGCGCAAGATGAGGAAGGTGCACCTTCAGTGAGTGGGGAAGATGAGGAAGTATAGGGGGAGAGAAGGATGGGAGAGGGGCGTACGAAGGGTAATAATGGTGATGCTGTTGTTAATGGTAGAGATATGTCCCGTAGGATCCGCCCCACTGAATACTCGTCTAGTAAGGGAAAAGACCGTGATGAACCAAAAACATAATGCGCCAGACCAAAGCACACCACACACTGCATAGAGTTCTATAGGAAAATGAGTCAGGAGAAATAACCCTTGCAGTGATTCATCCACATCTACTCCATATCTGGCAACAGAGTGATGGGGTATGAATACTTTCTAGCACCACTTGTGAGTATTGTGTTCACAATTTGTGGGATGCGATTGACAGCATGTGTTCTCTGTTATTCTTCAATTGTGGGAAGGGAAGTGACTCTCTCCAATCATACATCATGCTGGCCTTCTCTTTTGTACAAACACAATGCTCATTATACATAGTATTGTGTATGAAATGATTTACCCAATGAACAACTGTGTCAATGCGAGTGGGAAATGTACATAGCTGATTGAGAAAAATACAATCTGTTTTGACTGGCATGTCATAGTTGAATGAGAATTGTGTCTACACAATGACAATGTGTGTTTAGTGTTTTGCAAAACGTGCTTTAGCATTTGCATTTTGTGTGAATACAATGAGTATAGTGTCATGGCCAATTGCAATAATGGTGTGGGGTTTTGAGGCACTGCTTAGAGCAGTGGTGCCCAATCATGTGCCATGGAGGGCAGAGAGTATGCAGGTTTTCACTCCAACCAGGAACTAATTGGTGAAATCAGCAGGTGTAGTGATTGGTTGGAATGAAAACCTGCATACTCTCGGCCTTCCATAACAATGGCACATGATTGGGCACCACTGGTTTAGAGAATAAGGATACACATTTGGTGATTGTATCTAAAAGATTAAGAAACTGTAATGTAAAAAAAACATTCTTATGTCAAAAGCATAACATGTGCATTGTGTAATTGGCCTATTCATTTGTGTTTATATATTTACCTCTTATGAGGTGATTATTCTATTTTGTTTTCCAAGAAAAGCAAATGCAAGTACAGTGCAGTCCATATTTGGACAGTGACAATTTTCGTTGTTTAGGCTCTGTACTCCAGCACATTGGATTTTAAATGAGAGTGACCAGGTGCCCCATCTTACACCCGACGCTCACGTTGTTTAAATACCAAGTGATTGTGCACCCATAGCAAGTGAACTGGGTGGGTTGCTCTTAAGATGAGGAGTGGCCAGGATCATTTTTGGCATATAGCCATCTTGAGCCAGCAGAAAGCGCTTGCGCTAAAAGCACCACAAATATGGTCGAAAGTCATGTCGCAGTTGTTTACATGTTATTTTAATGGCACATATAAGTGCGTCTACATAGGCATGTGATCCTGTCTGTTACACACAGGGGCGCACACAAGCATGACTAAAAATATCAAGATTACAATGTTAAAATATATTATTGTGTAGGCTATATAAAAAATGGATAATAATAAAAGGGTCCATAGATCAAATACTGCATGGAATGCCACATCAAATTGCTTTCAGTCCACTCCCTCAACATCCAGGCAATGTGCAATGGTACGCGTAAGGTTACATGTAGACTATTCGCAATTATCCTGGATCAAGCTTATATTTACAGTTCCTGTAATCTTCCATGGGCACAATCATCTGTTACGGGACAATGGCTATCCATTCAAAACTTTGCTGATAACACCTATATCAAGCCTAATGCGTGAATTGTCATTCAATGGAAAACTCGCGCACTGCAATAGACAGACATTTGAGTTCTGAAAATGCGCTTCAGATGTCATTACAATACAGCTCTCTTCGGGATTTGCTGTGCATAAGGTTTTTTTGATAGCCCACGGTTAGAAAACGACAGAGGTGGGGGACTCGAATCACATGACTTGACTCGAGTCCCAAATTTGACGACTTGCGACTTGCTTGACTGTAATTAATAAAAGACTCGACTTGACTTTGACTTGGTATTTATGACTTAAGACTTCACTTTGACTTTAGACAAATGACTCGAAAGAACTTGATTTTTAAAAATTCTATATTTGTATTTTGTTTTAGTTCTAGATATTGAGTGCATTTGCCTATGAAAATATAGGCTTGCATCTTTGCTAGTTTACCGTTTGCTGAATACGGAAGCATAATCGCGTCAAAATTCAAAGGAAAATGCAAATCGCCAATTGTAGCCTATTTAATTTTCATTCAATATTTAATGAAAAAACCATGTATAATTCATGTATAAACCATTTAATAATTTAAACACAAAATGCAATCTGTCAAACTTGCAAATCAAACTGTATGTCAGTCATTTGGTGACTCTGTCCCCCCAACGCCAAGTCCAGAAATTTTTTTATCTGATAATATGATGTCGGACATTGATGCCCGTAGCGCCGTAAATACAGTGCCGTGAAAAAGTTTTTGCCCCCTTCCTGATTTCCTCTATTCTTGCATATTTCTCACACTGGATGTTTTCAGATCTTTAGACAAAATATAATATTGATTTTAGGGAACCTGAGTAAACAAATGACACATTTGTTTTTGACTTATTAAATTTATTTAATGAACAATAAATCCCAACACCCATTTCCCTTGTGTGAAAAAGTAATTGCCCCCTTACAATAACTGCAGCCAATGTATAATAAAGTAATCATTTGTAATATTTGGTCACATATCCTTTGCATGCCATGCCTTCCTGATGTCTTTGACCCAACAATATCAAAAGACTCTTGAAATCTTATTTTCTGGTATTTCTACAAGCGATACTATAACCTCTCTGCATTTGAATGGATCTCTATGGGAATTGGGGGGTGGGACTAGATTTAGTTGTAAATTACACTGGAATAGTATGGAACACATGGTTGGCTAAATGGCTCTAAGTCATTAAGGGTCTGATGTATCAAACGAGCCTCAAACCATCACTCTGCTGCCAGATATGCAGTAGATATGGATGGTTCACTTTAAGGGTTGTTTCTCCTGACTTATTTTTCCATAGAGTTCAATAGGAAAATTACTTGTCTCCGCGTCACTTTCTGCTCCATCCTCGTTGTACATGGGTACATGATTATTCTTCACTCCCCACCACATTTACTCCACTCCTCTCCTACCCGGAAATATGCAAAACTGTGTGTATGTTTCAAGTGCAAGTTATTGCACAATATACCTGACATTGCGGTTGGCGTTGAGACATTAATTAATATTCAGAAATGTACATGTAATTAATATGTAAACAGCAACATTAGATTAAAACACAAAGATCCATTTCCGGGACACGGAGGAGAGTAGGTGGTAGTGGAGGAAAGGAGGGTGCATTTTTCGAGTATTGGGACGCACCCCTTGTGACTCCAAGGACACAACTGCACATGTGACATGAGTGCAAAATTTAAAATTTCTGTTTCGGATGCAGTCCACATAGGTTTCTATTGGCCTCGCGCGATGTCTCTACATATTACATACTCAAAGGTTTTGATGGACGTACTGTATGAGTTTGCGTGGTCAAAAGCAGCTGTTACTGAAACAGGTTTCCCATGTGAAATAAGTTCCACAATTTGTGGTCGCAATGTGTGGGTTAGGCTACCAGCAAACCATGCATGTCAGTCAAAATTGCACTTAATGTAGGCTGTGAGGAGATTTCATGTATAATTGATCGATCTGTCTACAAGAACATTTTAGTGTCATTCCAGTCAGGCTATAGGCAAAATAGCCTACCCTTTTTTCCAAGGGCATTTCCATTACAATTTCTACCTTATTACATGCAGCAGCTGGTCCATGGAATGCCTGAGACAGGCGATCAAGACAGGACGCAGCCTAGCCTACCAAAAACAGAAGATTGTTTCGTATAATGTTTTGTATGATGTAAAATTAAATTTAAATATGATTTTAATACATTGTGTAGATGGTTGTTTTAATCTGTATGTTAGTGTTGTTCTTAAACGTTGTCCATTCCAAACAATCAAAGGGACATCTAGTGGCATAATTAGGGACTGCATTAAATGTGGAAACAAGGATAGATTTTTACAATTTCAGATGACTTGACTTGCTTGACCTGAGCACTGACTTGACTTGTCTTGCTTGACTTTTAGTAGGGACTCGACTTGACTTGCTTGATTCTGAACACTATAACTTGGGACTTGACTCGAGACTTGAGGGTTATGACTCGAGACTGACTTGCACATGTGTGACTCACCCCCACCTCTGGAAAACGGAGATTAAGTTAAATTTCACCATTTTAACAGAAATTTTACCTTATTCTTCGTCCTTCATATTTTTATTTATTACAGTGACCAGGTTTCCATACTCTCATATTATTAAAACCCAGCCGATTTCACCTGTTATACCATAACTGAACAAAACTATTTTAAAGAGAACTAAGAGTCAAATTTGCAGCACTTTACACAATTAATTCACAATTAATTTGAATGCCATTCTCTGCATGTGCGCTTTAACTTTATGCAGGAGCAGGTCTGTTTCACCTGCTATAAATCACACTTTTCATGGTCTTCTTGGGAAAGTGGACTTGTTTTAAAGCGTTTTTTTACCCAGTCTCGTACATGCACTATTCGGGTGACTTCGGGATTTTCTGTGGGTTAACGCTGTATGTCTCGTTTTCTGCTACTTCCTGCTTTCGTTCCCGTGTATAATTGTATATATTACTAACTCGCGCTAACAATCACTCGGGTGCTTTATTAGTTACATGCACTTTACTAAATTCATTCACATAAATGTGTATTAACAAACTAATTGTCTGTCTTGTAGTTAGATACTAACATCTAACTAGCTTCCCCGCTTTATCTTTTCTACCTGCATTACTAAGCTGTCTTTGAGCAACCTGTTAACTTGTTTCAGCTTCTTATCCTTAGAGACCACGCCTCCCCTTATTATTGTGTGCACACTCCGCTCTTACTTGAGCCCGTTGTCTGTCATGCATGTTTTCTGAGTCCCTTCCATGTATTTGTTCTTCCCTCGTTATTGTTTTATTGTTCCGTGTTAACCCTCATTGTTCTCACCTGTGAGCTATCTCCCCTCCCCGCCTCTGCACACCTGATTCCCATTATGTCTGTCTTCCTCTGTGTATTTAACCCAGTCATCTCAGTTCTTTGCGAGTTCCTCACCATTTTGTTATTCTAGCTTTTTCGAAATATCGTCTGAGTTGTCCGTTAGTGTCATTCTGTATCTGTTCCTGAGTTTTTGTTATCCCTCATCCTTTTCCCTGTTAGTTTTTTGTTGTCTTCTTTTTGTTTTCTCTTGTTTTCCCGTTATGCCTCCCTAGTTTTGACTCCTGCCTGTGTTCTCGCGACCCTGATTTTGTTTTTGTACCTCGGCTGTGCCTTCCCGGTTCTGACCTCTGCCTGTTCTATGACCACTCTTTGGACTATGTTTTTGTACCGTTGCCCTGTCTCTCCGGTGTTTGACCCTGCCTGTTTTGGACTACGGATTGCTGCCTTGCCCCTATGATAAACCTCAGTTTATTTTCTATATTGTCTGCTATTGGGTCCTGTTTTCCTCACCCCTAACAGTTATACCCTAAGGTGAAAGATTAGTATTGTGTATATCAAAACACGTCATAATGGTTAGTCTCAATAATATTTATCATATAGCCTATTCCTTGCTCACACTACACATGCACAAGCATGTCTGTTTCGCCATCACATAAGCAATCTGCCAAGGTGGAAAAGCAGGCTTTTAAAGGGAATGGGACATGACATTTTGATTGGTTTATTGCATCCTACGCCCAAGACACAATTATAATTAATGAAGAGGCTAGGTTCAGCCCATTAGCACCTTGCGCCTTACTTAGCGCTCAAATAACATGCTGTCTAACTAGCAAAAGTGGACTTGGACACGTCCTAAATGCACTTCCGCCTAGCGTTTTAGATCAAGATAGAGCCCCAGGCGATTAAAGTACACACACTTTCAGATTTAATTTGAGGGGTTTTGCATCCATACTGCCTGTATGTTGTATTGCCATTTGGTCTCTTCCTTACATATTTTACAATAAGATATTATAGAATAGAATCATTACTGTGAAGATTCTGATGATAAATGTTTAGCAGAGCACATTCTCAGTTGGGCTGAATGTCTCCACGCACAGAGTTTCACGCTAGGTCTGTTACATACAGTGAGCACCATAAATGGTCCAATCTATATGCTTAGCAGACAATGTTACTCTCTGCGACTTATGTATATAACATAAAATACTATTATAATCCTTTCTAGCAGAAAAATAATGGCATTCGTCTTCGGATAAACTAGTAGCTGGCAAATCATGAATAAATTCAGTACATGAATTCAATGATTCACTTAATCACCAAATTACAAGTCATCACTGAGTTTATTGTTTGCTGTTTATACATTAAGGGATTCCATGTACTTTCAGATATATTTCCACATATACAGTGAGCACCATAATTCATTGGACAGTGACACATTTGTCATTTTGGTTTTTTACTCTAGCACTTTGAGTTTGAAAGGATGACAATGATGTTGAGGTGCAGACTGTCAGCTTTAATTTGATTTTAAATTTAATCCCCTCCCCCCCATTTTGGGCACCACCGCAGATCAGGAAAGTATGGTTTGGTCCATTCTTCGCAGGGGGTTTCCGGCAGCGGAAGAGAATCTTCCCTCCAGCCCCCCACTGAACACGGCCTAAGATGGTTCCGATGGATAGTCCGTCCTGGGCGCAGCCGCCGAACAACGATGTTGGACCGGGGTTGCCACCAAGGGGCCAGCTTACTATGCTCCCGTCACCGAAAATTCCTCAGTACGACCCTCTCACCAGCCACCAAAAGAATATCGTACTGCCACTTGTCCTGTTGCCGCCTCTGCCGCCACCTGTTGGTAAGCACAGGTCAATACGCAATGATGGTGTTGCACCCACCCCTCCAGATCACAACGCCTCTCCGTCACTGGTACCCCCAACCCCACATCCACCGGCAGCCAGGTGTGCCTCCCAGTCAGGACATATTGAGGGATGAGACCCGTGCTACTCTGGACAGAGTTGTTGTAGGCTAGCAGCAGCTCTGGCAACTGTTCGGGCCACCGATATTGCTCATCCTCCTGAAGGGACCCTAAGAGAGACGGCAGTTTCCGGTTAAATTGCTCACAGGCCCCATTGCCCTGTGTATGGTACAGCATTGTGCATATTTTGGTACACCCATATAGCTCACAGAACGCTGAAACCAAGGAGGACTCAAACGCTGCTCCCCGTTCCGAGATGAGCCGCTCGGTGTACCGCCAGTGTTGGACCATGGCTCCCCAGAGAGACTGCACCATTGCTTCTGCCAACTGGTCTTTCACCGGTACCGCCCAGCCATATCTGGAAAATAAGTCGGTTATGACCAGGAGATAGGGGTAACAATCCCCTGCGTGCCCCAGAGATAGAAGGTCCATGGCCATCACTTCCAGGGCGTAAGAGGTAGAGAGGGGGATGAGGGGGGCCCTTACCTCTGGTCTGGCCTTGGCTATTGTGCACTGTTCGCATAGCTGGGACCAGGTCCTCACATTTGCCCCAATCCCGGGCCAAAAGAACTGGCATCTGAGGGCCACCTCAAACTTCCCCGCTCCCTGATGGTAACACAGGTAAGCGTGCCCATACCACACATGCCACACTACACTCCATGACCGTCGTACTCCACAATAAATTTGTGTGTTCACAATAGAGTACTTTGCACACACACATGTGACGAGTGACTACCCACACCACAAATATAGCTTCCCCCGGGATGGCCCTCCGCCCAGCCCACCTCACACTCCGAGGGGGAAAACGGCAAGTCTCGCACTTGGGCACACACAAACAAACAAACCTCACTCACTCGACGCCACAGACACACAATAATAAACACAAAAAGTTTAAAATTCCTAATGCAGTGGAGCCCCCAGCTGCGCCGCAAAAACCCCAAACCAAAAATAACCCCACACACTGCAGCTCTGCCGCCCTCCAAGCTGGTTCACAAATGGTTGCCTCTCCGCCACTACTCGAGCTGAATCTGGCTCGCAGTTCCTCCTCTGCTCCGCCGCAGCTCTCGTCAAGCTCACCACAGTCAACTCTGCAAGACATTGATTACGTGGGGCGGGGGGGAGGAACACCACCATAGCTCAGCAGTCACCTGCACCGGGACAGGGCGCGCACACACACACAGGTCAAGAACAGCTTCAGTACCCGCCGCCGCACCTTCGCCGACCCCGGAAGTAACGATGTGTTCTTCTCACTGTTGTTGTCGCCGAAGGTCCAGGACTCCGCCGTGAACTTGCCGTCTCGTATGTAAGTGCTCCGCCGTTACACAAACCCCTCCAACACTTACATACACACCAAACAAAATTAAACCAAATTCCCCAACACACTCAAAACCAAACTGCAAAAGCAATGGAGAGCGCAGAGGAACAACCCCTTCTCGCTCACTTCCTTTCCCCAGCTCTCTTTCCGGCTCAGGTGTGCTCCTCTTATTGCCCCGTTGCCCAGCCCCCTTAATTCCCAAAGTGTGCTCTGCATCAATATTCAATCATTCAATGAGGGCCTTCTGAAGCGTCCCAGGGACCGTCTCAAAATTCCTCTCCCAGGGAACCCGTGAAAACAGCTGACAAGTATGCTTACAATTACTGTATATAATTGCTAAATTAAAATTACTCACTATTCGTACGCAGCATCTATTACTTTCCCTGCATTGCTTCTCAAAGCTGGATCTGAGAATTCTTTCATGTTCATTTTATGATTTTTTTGTTTTATTTATCATTGTTTTTATTTGTTTTACTCTCTTTGTTCTGATTTTTATGTAACTGTTTAATAGTCTTTTGCTGTAAAGTATCTTTATGTGTCCTGAAAATTGAAAAGTCCTAAATGGCAACAATACTTATTTTGTAGATCGACATTCTATATCTGCTGTGTACCATACTTGAGCAATTGTGCTGGCTTAAACTAACATTTATTTCACCTTGGGTTTTGTATAAGCAATTCTAACGACTAACACCTAAATTTAATAATAACAGGAGGCCACTAGTCTGCAAATAACAGAATTCCTAAATCAGCTGTTCCAACACATTGAGGAAACAAACAAATGTGAAGGTAAAACTTGGTTTTATGAATGTTCAACATGTCACAATGTCTCTGTCTCTGGTAATACCTAAACAGAGAGCACACAGAATTGTGGGAATCATAATTAATTTAAGAAGTTAACGGGGACATAGTTGTTTCTATTCGACAGATCTACTCTGTTCTATGTTCTCCACACAGATAAAGGAGAGATGAAGAAGCTAGAGAATTATGCATCATATTGAATTAAAATCTACATACGAAATAAGAAAGGTATTCTATGAATGTACTATAATCATATCTATAATTACAATACCGTTGACTTACCCATTGTCTTTATTTCACTGGTGAAAAATAAATGGTGGGTTTCAGTTTTGGCTCGTAATTGATTTGGAGAGCAGGTTGGCCTAGGCCTATATGAATGTTCGAGTTTTGTCTTGAATTATCAATATTGTTTACGTTAATATTAACTCGATAAACTTTGCCCCTAGTGGTTGAGACGTATCCATCTCAATTACAGTATTCATGTTTGTCTGAAATGATAAACTACAGCTTTAAGAAAACCCCGTAAATTTTGATGCAGGATTTTTTAAAAGGGTAGCCGCTTTTCCAGTTACACCACAGTGCAATAAAATAGACGGGTGCTATTAATTGCCCAAAGCGCTATTAATTGCACCATTTATACATGCTAAGAAAATCATGTTCACATATAGAAACAATAACACATTGTACAAATGAGCATTCACCGTTTTCCCTTGCTTCCTGTACTATATACAGTATCTGATGCACTTTCGGTTTAGAAGACACCAAATTTTTTTCTCCAAAATCTCTCTTATAAATATGTTTACGAAACCAAGTACTTTAACAGTATATTCAGCTACAGCTGTTTTCTGATTAACCCTGAAGAGTTTCTTGTTACATTTAGCCAAAATCCCGAACAGTTCACATTTCCACAGCGACCACCTATCGCACTTAGGGCTCAAATACGTTTCTGTTGTGTAAAAACACACATGTACGTTTAAAAAAAAAAAAAGTATTTAAATACATTTGGCTACTTATGTTATGGTTATTATGTATACACTATGTTACTATTCTGAAATAAATGTATTCTGTTGCAAATCTCTGAATGATACAGCTTATTTTTCAATTCAAACTTTAAACCATGGATGCGCAGGGAATATTTTCTTTAGATATTGACATTTAAATAAAACTAATAGAAACTAGGTGGAAATTGCCTCTGGAAGGCCAAAGTAAATACAGTTAAACAAGACCGGGCTTAGAACAGACCTTTGTGAGACCTCTAGCTGTGCATGGTCTGGCCACTTTATACCCATTCAGTATGAACTGAATCAAAGCACATAGGTCAATGGATCAGCCCCCTTTATAACATTAAGGTCTCGCTTACAGTTTTCCCCAACAGCTAAGACACATTTCCTGAAATTATGCTCTATTTTCCCAAAACTATAAACACAAAACCTCACTGCTCTGGCCAAACCTCAGATTTCTAAAACAAAATTAAACACTCTACTCAAAAACATGTTATCTTCCATCTAAATTAAACTTTGCCTTCAGATGGCATACAAGTCATCAAATACAGACATTATAGTAAATGTTGTTGTAAAATGTATAGAGGTTATGAAAAAGCATGTGTTTACTGATTCATTAACAGCTTTTATAGTAGTGTTTTTAATTTGATCTCACCAGTGTGTAGTGGGTATTCAGTAATCTACATAAATTATGTAAATGTGCAAGTGTAACAGTGAAATAGTACACAATATAAAAATTCACAAACATTTGTATTTGCAGACAAGAAAAGTTGGGGAAACAATAAAAATAAATTTAATTAAAAATAATTCCAAAATATTCACCTAAAATAAGGGATTAAAAATAGTTGAAGGGAAAAACATCCGGTCTCTGCTTGCCATCCCTCTGGTCTGCAAATATAGAACAGGTACTGTTGGGCCATCGTCTTCTTTTATAAAACATGAATACAACACCAAAGTTCATGTGATACAGTACAGTAATATAATTTATTTCCTCACTCAGCTCTACACAGTATTACAGTAGAGCAACTACAGGTAAGAGAGCAGTGTACAGTACTCCAATGTTACATTAGCCTACATGGTAGTACATTACCCGTTTTCTTCTCTGAAGGTCCAGATTATAGATGCTACCATGCAGCAGCTCAAATTTGGCTGTACTCTTTACCCAGCTTCCTCACTGTCATGCCATGGACAAGGACATGGTCAACTACAGTAACACGGATCAGATGCATCAGATACAAATGTTCTCCTTGCCCTTCTTCTTTCTCTTCCACCTCCTCTCAGTTGTACTCTTCCTCTTTCTTTATTGTTTGGATCCATTCTTCCAAAGCACATTAACTCACCTGTGGCCCTTTTTATTAATCCGGAGGTTCTGATTGATTAACAAATTTTCTTCTTAGTGTTTGCACCTTGAGAATTGTGTGTTAATTGAGTTTAGGTTGTGATGACTTGAGCTAATTATATTGGATGCCAGTGCTTCCTAAATTAGCGTATGGCGCAACCTGTGCTTTGTGAGATTTCTGAGTTTTGCACAAAAGGTTTGCACAAATCTGCAACACGTGTGAAACGGGTAAATAGCATTTAGTTTTGGGAAATTCGTCTTTCTTTTGGTAGCAAACGTAATGGTTTGGGATGTTTTGCTCATAGAACCAGTTTTGCATAAAGTGATTGAGAAAAATTGTAACCCTCATATTATGTTGACATTTTATTAAGCCTTTTATGTTTGGGGTCAAATTGATGCCAAAAGTTTAAACTGACACAAATATTGTAATAGAAATATTTTGACACTTTCTGTGTCACCTTTTGTGTGTCTCACAATTGACTAGTCTTGTATCCCTAAATATAACAAATCTGTGATGAAGCATCTTATTTTAGAGTCTGAGGTAAGTGAAAGTTTGAGAAGTTTAAAACCTGTATGGGTAAATGCCATCAGAATCACCCACAAAAAATCTGAGATTAAAAATGAAAAAGGTTGTATATTTTCTTACTTCTCAAATTTTCTTACTTAACCCCCAAATTACCCCACATACAACCTTTGTATACAAGGGTGGTACAGGACTTTTGAAAACATAGAATTATGTTTATTGCATGTTTACTATTTAATCCCAACAAATTAGGAAAGGTCATAATATTGTGTCAAGATAAGTAAAAATAAGGTTAACTGGTTTTTAAGAGACTTCAAATGTTGAATCGGGTCAAATTGACCCTGAACATAATATGAGAGTTAAGCTTCTGATAAAAAGAAGCAGACTCACTGTCTGTCCTGCCTCACTAGTGTCACAGATTCCAGCAGGAGGTGGTCCCATAGGCTTTGTGCTGCAGTGCCTCCTTGGTAGATGTCGGCTATGTGGAATATGCCATCAGGGATTTCCAGATTCTGCCACCTAGATGTGAGGATATTGCCATTACTCCTTCATACGGTCTACAGTGTTTGCTGTTTTTAGCAACACCCTTTAATTTGGGTGTAATATTGCCTGCTGTGTTTGGCCCCATCCATTCCTTTAAGTCTGGTGTGAGTTATTCCCCTGCCTTCTGAGAATGCATTTTAGGAACATGCCAATCTCTGGGTCTATTCTGGGTATCTGTGAGTCTGTTTGCTTATATCTGTGACACTTTGTGCGGCCTCACTTATGAAATGGAACTGGCCAAATCACAGCCACTGACTGTTTAGCAAATGTCATGATCAGGGGGGGTTCACCTGGGCATCCAAAAATGTGTTTCCTCCTAGCAGCCATGTACAGGGACTTCGTTCCTGAGAACCAGTTGAATACATGTGGTGATTTTCCCCCAGCTTTACATTATCATACAGTTGGTAGCTGGTGTGCTGTTGCTCTTTCTTGTGTTGTGCAGAGCATCACAGAGTATCTTTTTTGTACAATGTTGTGAAATTGTATGAACAGCCAACCTGATTAATCTTAA
Source organism: Ilyophis sp. 1 JC-2022 (assembly GCA_022702515.1). Classification (NCBI taxonomy): domain Eukaryota; kingdom Metazoa; phylum Chordata; class Actinopteri; order Anguilliformes; family Synaphobranchidae; genus Ilyophis; species Ilyophis sp. 1 JC-2022. Next base: position 18,707,652 of record CM040406.1, on the reverse strand, counting down.
ACAGTATGTCTGGATTTCTGATTATGAAATACACAATAATAATACAAAATAATCAATTAACCAGTTGTGTGTGTGTGTGTGTGTGTGTGTTCTTCTACGAGGGACATTAAAACACAGTAGCACATTTTTTATTCACAAACATGTACGTTGTATATTTTAGGATAGACAGAACAGTAATGCCAGCATTGATACTAAATATTATTTATTTTTAATTATATTTGGCTTGTATTTGACTAGTGTTTGTAATTGGCAAGCCTCTTGTAGTCAAAGTCAAAGTCAAAGTGTTTTTATTTATCAAGTGCACAGTATAACACAAGGTCATTCTGAACAATGAAATTCTTAGGACATGGCAACAAAAAAACATGTAGTAGGTTAAAAAAAAAAAAAAAAAAAAAAAAAAAATAAAATAAAAAAAAAAAAAAAAAAAATAAAAAAAATAAAATAAAAAAAAAAAAAATAATAAAAAAATAAAATATATATAATATATATAAAAATAAAACACTAGCAGCAGTTCCAGTCAGAGGAGTAGAGTATAGTATAATAAATAAAGGTGTGTGTGTAGATGCCATGTATATTATATTAATTTAAGATGTTAATTGAATGTTATGAAGAAAAGAAACACCAATGAGATGAGGGTGCGAGAATGCGATGAATGCGCTTATGCTATTGGTGCTGTGGGCTGGAAAAAAGGGAAAAAAGGGTGGAAAAAAAGTGGCCGTGCGCTCCGGTAACGTCGCGAGACGCTCCAGCGAGAAGTCCAGATAGCCTGCTGGCTGTAGTGGTTTTGAGTTTTTCTGTGTGTCTTTTTTTATGATTTTCTGTGTTTTCTTAAGGCACAGAGGCAGGGCAGGGTGGGATGACAGGGGCAGGTGTGTATCACCAGTGACTACCCATGGATGGAGCAAGACAGGGACAACCCTGTTCTGTGGACAAGGCCAATTGTGTCTTGCTACCATGAACTCCCAGTCATAGTGGGCTAATACAATTGTTGTTTCCTTGATCCTATGACTAAAATCTCAGAAGACCCTCAACATTGTAGGCTAGTAGGCCTATTAGATTAATTAATGTGTGCATTATGTTCTTATTATTTTACATGTTAGCGGAACAAAATTAAACTATTCAACTGCAGATATTGTAAGTGTATAGGATAAGTCTCTGTCTAACAAACATGTTTAAATCTATCAGAATATCCTACCACATTTTGAATAAAAATTACCAACTTCTGGAATAAGCAAATACAATATAATCACCACTAAATGTTGCCTGGGACTCACGAGAATTTCTGAGTGATCTCATCTTTAATACAATCTAATACTTGAACAAAAGTTCAGGCAAAACTAGTTTGTGATCTCTGTCAGCCTTCTGCACACGAGGCGAAATTTTTACAACATCCCTAAAACCCCGCCTCCCGTCGATGACAGGACCAGCCGTGCGTAATAACAACAAGAAACGTAAAGAATTTCCCCTTCACTTGAACTCTTTTACTACTTCAAGTCATTAAACTTGATAACGGCTTCAATTATAGTTGAAATTTATTATCTAAACAAGGGTGAAACACTTGATTTTGGTCCTCCTTTTGGATAATGATCCACCTCCATTGTAATCGTGGTTAGAGTGGCCCAGACTGCGAAAAAGGCGAGCCCGTGCACTGTTGTCTGAGAAACCCCATCGGTGCGAGCAAACTCACGGCGTGAGGAAATCCGCCATTTTACATCCTTCAGAGTGACAGAGCGGAGCCGGACTCGTGCCGGGAGTTGTGCACATTTCTCCTTTTTTAAAGAAAACTTTTCCCTTCCAAAAAAACCCACACTGTACAGTTTGGATACCCATTTGCAGGTAAGGTCAGTGTTTACCAAACTGTCAAGTGGGGAAGCTGAAAAGTGCAACAGATATAAATGTTATAACTGTGTTCTTAAACAAAGTAGAAAGTGGTTTGGGATTGTTCCTGGGACCGGCTTTTTGAAAATGGACTCCATTCAGCCAGCTATGTGGCGGCACGCTGGCCAACTGGGCCCTTACATAATCTAATGTAGCAAGAACGATTTGTTTTTGGGAAAACTTGTTAAGTGGAGGTGATTAGTGCAGTGCTATTTGATTGTATGTATGTGATCTTCGAATTTAGCTGGTTGACTAAATTTTCCCTTGTTAACGTTAAATAATACGTCTTGGTAGATTATTTGCCAACCTAACGTTATATATTCTTGTAAGATAACTTGGTTAACTAATTACATTTATGTCAGCAAACTACATGTTGTTGTGCTCTATCATGCACTTTCCATTCATAAAATACCATGGCACAACTGACGTTAAATGGAGGTGTCTTGCTATACGACACTACCGTTAATTAGTTAGCAGAACTCTATGCAAAAGTTCTTATTAATAAGTAGTTAAGTTAGTTAACGTTAACATGCTATTCACCTAACTGTTAATACTTAACTTTTATAATGGTTGGTTAGCTGCCATTGTCTTGAAGCTTTATTGATCAGGGGGACAGGTTTGCACAGTTAAGGTGTGCATGGCTTTTTATTCGGGATGTCATGGATTAGCAGCTTGCCATCTGGTTGCAGTCTTGTTAAGCTAAGGTTAGTCAGTCATCTAACGGTAACTTGCCACTCGTTAATAAGCGGAATAGTTTCTGCCTCAGTGAGATTTTTGCAACAGTTTGATAGATTTATAATGACCAATTTAATTGCTGTCTTTCTGTTACAGTGCATTGTTTCGCGATGCAAGGACTGATGTGTCTAACTTGGCTTGCTATGCAGATAGCTCATCACTGGCTGTATAGGGTGGTTGCTTGACTAGTGCTTGGATCTGATTTGCTGTCTATCTAGCTAACGTTAACTATAAGCCGGGTCGCACCGATTTTTAGCATTTAGGTCGCTATCTTGCTTGTGATATGTTGCAATCTACCGGAAACTTGTGTGGTGATGTTGGAAGGAACACGTGTACTACTGTAAACTACAGCGCTCAGGACGGCTCCTGTCGGGCGTGGAAGGGCCTTTGTTTGAGAGCAGTGACTGTCTCGACTTTATTTGCAAGGGGAGCTCAAGGCGGGGAATCTGTCAAATTGTTGACATAATCTCCCAACAAAAGAATCGATCACGCGAAAGTTGTAGCCTGCAAAACGTAAGAGCACCCCTAGCGACTGTCACATCTCTGTTATAGTGTTGCTATGCTACCTAGCTATATAACGTTACAGTAATATAGCTAGTTAGTTTTCTAGCCTTTGTTTGACCAAATTACACCGCGTCCAAAATAACAAAATGCATTGACATATTTGTCGCAAAGTCATTAATGTTTCATGCATTTCAGTAAAGTTTTAACGTTAGTGCCTATCAATGGTAACCGCCTGTGTGATTGTGCAATGACCCCATAACATTCTTTGAACTTTCCTTCGAACTTTTGGATTAATTTGGCTCGTTGCATTTGGACAGATTTCTGGAGACATGGCCTCTGAACATATTAATGGAAATGGTACAGAAGAACCCATGGACATCTCTGCTGCAGTTACCCATTCTGAACACTTCCAGACTTTATTAGAAGCTGGTTTACCACAGAAAGTTGCTGAAAAACTAGACGAAATTTACATAGCAGGTAAGACTCACCAAACACCCCCAAAAATCATTTTATTCATGCTAATTTTTTTTCTTCCCCACAATTGCATGTTTTGCTGCATTCAAGTATGCCCCTGTAACTCTGTGGGAATTGGGAAATTTAAGCAACTTTTTGTGGTTTCCTAACAAAATGGGTACTGCAGGAAAAACAAACAAAAAATGCACTCATAAGCATTAGAAAAATGTAGTTTGTGTTATGAGTCATGACAGTAGGATCATTGTATTATTACCTGTGGTAATAGGAACTGGGCTTGTATGCAGAAGGTCATGGATTCAAATCCTAGTCAGGACCTTACCATTGTTTCAGGGGTTACTTAAACGCTTTCTTAAGTATCTAGCTGTACCAGTGGGATAACGGTGTAAGGCTTGCTGAGTGAGTAAAAAGGATAGCACCGTGTTTCTGGAGCCGCGAGGGCCTCGTGTGGTGTTTGGATGCAGTGGCCGGAGGAGGCCTTTGCACTCAGCCTCTCTGGGGTGGTGGTGGTGGTAGTGGAGTGGAGTGGACCAGCCAGATGGGTACATGCGGAAACAATAGCAGCAGCTGCCTGAGGCTGGGGACAGGTGACGTGCCCCTCCAAAAAAAGACCGTGGACAAGCTAATTATAGCAGGGGAGCGCTGAAGACGGCGGTATCGGGTTACACCCACCGCCTCCCTTTCCCATCACATCTGCTGCGATTAGCTACGACAAGGTGCAATAATGCCCTGTTGGTGTCCGTGTCCACGCAGGGCATTTTGTTTTCTCTCACACTTTGTTCCAGGGAGCACATACTTTTCTTTCTCCTCCTCCATTTGCATGATCTCTCAGATTTTTGTTGAAAGCTTCCAAACAAAAGAAAGTTTTCTTTCCCCTTTGGCAGGTTTTGTCATGTGAACGGCCGTCTTAAAAATTAGAGTCTTACACGTTGTAAAAGTGTCCGGTGCGCTGACATGTTCCCTCTTCGCAACGTGCCAACGTCCATTGTGTCCCTCCGCAGGTTTGGTAGCGCACAAAGACCTAGATGAGAGGGCGATCGAGGCATTGAAAGAGTTTAATGAAGAAGGTGCTCTGCAAGTTCTGCTTCAGTTCAAGGACAGCGACCTCTCGCATGTTCAGGTGAGCACCTGGGCGTCAGTTGGAAAGAAAACGCTTGGGTCCCAAGCACGATTTCTGGAACACACATACAAACACTCACATATACAGACACGCAATGTCCTCTGGAGTCATGGGGAACTAAGGTCAGTCACATGCTTGGTCTTTCACTCACCCAGAAATTTGTGCACACACATTACTGCATATGCAGGCACTAGGGGTTGGGTATCGCAAACCGTTTCTGAATCAGAACTGATATCATATTTCCAAGAACCAGGAATTCATTAAGAAATGTGAGTTTCAAATTCGTTTATAAAATCCTTTCAGTTGAGTGAAATGCATTGAGCATTAAAAAAAGTTTGTCAACTGCCCCCAGCCTAGTAGACATGACCGACCCAGCGACCAAGTTGCTCGCTGTGAGAACGCGGCGTAACGTCCACATCCCGTGTTATGTTGTGCTTCATCACAGCATGTTGACTGTTGTTTACAAACATGGCTGACCAGAGTAAACGGTCTAAAGGTGTGGCTAAGACAATGGCAGTATAGATGCAGAAAAATGTAATCACTGCAGGAAATACATTTTGTGCAAAATTAATTTTCCAGTTTGTTAAACCATTTACTGCAGCATGGTGTAAGCCAGTGGTTCTCAAGTTTGATCCTGGAGTACCACTGTGTTGGCTGGTTTTCATTCCAACCACAATTGCAATCCCAGTATTTTAACAAGCTGTTTATTTTTGTTAATTAGGTGCTTTTTAAATGAAGATGGATTATTTACCTTCTAAAGCCACATTAAGTCAGAAAAGGATATTCTTGCCATAAAGCAGTATTTGGCCCCCTACTATTTTTTTAGGGGGTCATTATCAAATGTCAGGGGGTCAATAAAAAATAAAAACACAGAGAAGTAAGTTTGGACTTTCTTTTATTGTAAACGCACAATATATTAATGAATCTTTACTTAACAATATGTTAAATTAGTTGTATATCCTATTGTAAAAAAAGTTAATGCATTAATTGAATGTATTGTTTTTATAATAAGATTAATTAATGTATACATTTCAATAAGTGAATTATTTATTTTTTGTATTCGCTTTCTATTTCTATTGTTTTATTATATTGTTGTTTGTATTCCCTTTCTTCCGAACACAACTCCGGACTACAGATAAAAGTAGGGAGACTGAGTAGCCTACAGTTGTAATGCTTTTTGCATTAGCACACAAAAACTATTGATGGAAAAGATCAGATTTTTCTACATATGCCTCTTGTATCATCAATTTAGAGTAAAACATTTATGGAATTCCCCAATTTGTGCGTAAAGACAAGCAACATATTTGTTACAATTGTCCTTGCGTTAGGGACAGTTGGAACAGTGCCGTTATGGGACAGTTGTAAAAATCATTTAATGCTCAAAACGAAGTTATCCACCAGTTAAGATTCGGCCGAACCGAATCCCAAATCCCGGAAGTAAAGGTGTAAAATAAATAAAACATTGAATTTCCTTGTTCAAATACATAGGCTAAGTTCTATTTTCAACAGAGCATTTCAGCATATATGAAATGAAAACATTAACATGCATATTAAATACAAATATATTATTTTAATATTATTTTCTTGGTCTTTGAGTTGGAGTCCGCCTTTTAATGTCACTCGTGTGGGCCTACAGTAGCCGGAGAGAGTTGGAACACATGCAGAATTTTTTCAAAGATATGCAGAGGCTTCGCAGCTATGGCACGCATGATTGGTCAAGTGTTGAGCATGAAATGTCTCACCTTTCCACATTCAAAAACAGGACATTTGTATCTCTGTATTTAGAAAATCTCTAGGTGTAACAGTGTGCACACACACAGTATAAATATGGATGTTATCAATTGTTTATTAATAAAACCCCTTGTTACCTGAACATTTACCGCTGTGCTCCTAAATTTTTCCATTTAGGAGCACATGTGCTCTTTGTGAAAAAAGTTATTGTAGAGCCCTGCCTCATGGAATTGCGATCAAAAAAGGATAACAGCACTTACTACTTGTAAGTTTGATCACTACTGCAGTGCATTTAAAACGGTCAACGAACTGCGTTTTCTGTGACAAGGTGGAGCTCATGTGTCTACATTCTAACGCTGAATTTTGCCCTCCCTACTATAATAACTACAGCCAGATGCATATTAGGTTATAATCGTATTAGGTATATAATGTGGGTAACTGACTGACTGGCTGGCTGACTGATTCCCATTGAAAAGCGCATGTGTACATTTTGTTTTGAAAAGCGCATGCGTAAAGTTTGCTGTCAAACTCCCCTTCCCCTTTTATTAGTGTAATATGGGATTTATTTTTATTGAATTTGTTTGAAGGTTTAAATTCTGATTTAATGACGAATACTTTTATCATTAATTATTGTATACGTGTTTATGTATTGCTTTACTCCGCAAGGATAGAGGCGGAAGAAGAGAAAGGAATAAGCTGTGTTGTTATTGGTCCCGGGAAAACGGAAAGGATTAAAACCAAGAAGCGATTAAGCTGCCATTCGTTGTGCTGTGTTTTTCTGTTGTCCGGAGAAATAATAAAATATTCTCACCCACACCACGTGTTTTACACTGGTGGCAGCGGGTTGTGGTCTTTTTTTAAAAACTTTTTGGCGAGTGACTTTTTGTGGGTGGCATACAAGGTGCACGGAATTCAATGAGGCGGCTGCTTCTCATCTGGAGTAACGTTAACAAGATAGGACTAGGAATAACGACCTGCTTGAATTCTACAGTACCGAGGACTTGGTTTGCGTGAAAAAACACCGGTGAACATGGCTTTGGTTTGATGGTTACGATGGAAAACGAGCTTCGGTAGGCGAAACAACTCTGCTAACACACAAGCTATACGGCTAAGCTACGTAAACTGACTATGTTGCTGTGGATACATTGAGAGGTATGTTGAAAGCAAATGGAACAGGTGGCTAGCTAGCTATCCATTACAGAAAACCTACTGTGTGACTATTTTGACACAAAATCAAAATAGAAGTTATGCAAGTGACAGCGAACCTTGCATAACATTGGCTTGCTCTTATGAAAGTGGGATTCCCAGTTGGCGAGCAAGCTAATTAGCAAGCTAGCTCACAATGTAGAAATGGAGACTTACATTTTAGCGAGCTAAATGAGATTTTAAAAATGAAAGGTCTTACTGCATGGTTATATTCATGTCGTAAAGACACAGGTTGATATTGATCACCGAGCTGCTGGTACTGTTGATATTAGATATCTCCGGTTTGGCTGGTACCAACAGGCACGTTCATAAATTTAGCGTGCCAACTAATTGTATTATGTATAGGTGGACTAACATTAGTTTGCAAGCGTAGGTGAGCTGAGGTGGGTCTAATAGTCACTTTTTTTTGGCATACCCTGTGTTTTTAAACTGGGGGTTGTGGTCTGTCTGTGTAGCATTAGCACACAAACTTTAACTAGCCACCATAACGTACTGTCTTGGTTGCATCTCACATGTACATTAAACTAGTTCGCTAACATTTGCTAACTGCTAACTAAGATCATCATCCATGGGCAGACACTTCTTACTTAACAAAATAAAATAATCATCAATTTTGTACAATCTAAAGAAGGCAAACTAACGTTGACCATCTTGGAGTTAGCCAACGTATTTCCCTAAAAAACACGCTTAAACCAGTGAGCACTTGGATAAAACAAATAAGATGGATAAGAAACTTAACTTAGTCATATGGAAGGGAAAAGCAACAGTGATCTTGCAAAGGCTTCCTCAGCAACAAGGTTATTATCGTAAACTAAATCTAAGACTAAAATTAGGTGTGGGGAAAAAAAGTGTTGTATACGGTTTGGGAATTGGACTTGTAACTGAAAGGTTGCTGGTTCAATTCCCAACTAGGATACTGCTATTGTACCCTAGAGCAAGGGATTTAACGTGGATTGTGTCAGTATATATCCAGTTGTATAAATGGGGCAGCTAAAACGGTCTGAAAATGACACTTCTAGCACGTATACGATCGGGAAAGAAGCGGATTCTGTCAATAGAAAAAATAACCAGTCCTCGTACGTATTTTCTTTCTCGTGTAGACTAATTAAAATGATTTATAAAGTACTATTTTCTTTAATGTTGTTAACAAGCTACCAGAAAAGAATACCAGCAGGTCGGACCATTTAATAATTTTTTTTTAAAAACGTACGAGAAATGCTTATTGCTTGTATTGACAGAATCCTCTTAGTTCGCGATCGTATATGTGCTAGAAGTGTAATTTTGAGACCGTTTTAGCTTCCCCATAGAAGTGAATGGAGAGCAACAAATACCCCATTCTGCACTATCACCCAAGGGGAGCACAGAGCAACTAACGAATGTATTTCACCACCATTTGGACTCGTATCATGGCCAGGTAACTACACAACCCAAAGTTCTACCAAACTTCAGTTGTGCTTTAACACCATATACCCCTTCTTTCCCAATTTTATGCTTTGATTGACACCAGTTTTTGGCATAGATTAACATAACACTATCCTAGTTTATGCTTTCAATATTATATATTTTCCCATGGATAAGAGGAGCAGAGCAGGTACATGGGTTTGTCAGTATTAATTAATCACTTTATTTGTTCCCAACAGGGATCTTAATAAGTGGCTGGGGATCTTACTTTAATTCCATTAAAGTTATTGCCAATGCCTTCACAATAAACCGACATTACCCAAATTATAGCAATGGCGTGCCTTTAAATACAAAGTTGTAAAGGCAACCACAGAGCAAACTTCAAACGCAAATACTGTGATGTCTAGAAGAGCGCAAATAACGAAAGGGTGGGTAGTAGCCTACAGAATGAACAAATATATTGAGAGGATAGGCTATCAAAGGCAAAATATTAAATTTATATATTTTCAGTAACAACAAGAAATGTCCAGAAAGCTTTCTTTTAATAAGAACAGTTACACCGATGGACACGTTTTCAAAGCTCTGGTATTGATGTTTACTGAGAATTCGATGCGGTCCGACTCGAGCTGATAATGCAGATGCTACATGGTTTTCACTGTCAAGTGTTTATACAGGTGCAGCTCAAAAAATTAGAATATTGTGAAAAAGTTCAATATTTTTTGTCACTCATGTCAGAAAGTGAAACTCATATATTATATAGATTCATTTTATAGCCTTTATTTCTTGTAATTTTGATGATTATGGCTTAACCCAAATTCAGCGTCTCAGAAAATTAGAATATTACATAAGATCAATAAAAAAGGATATTTTAAACAGAAATGTCAGCCTTCTGAAAAGTATGTTCATTTCTATGCACTCTACTTGGTTGGGGCTTCTTTTGCATAGTCTTGGCCATTTTGTTTTTAGTTGATCTAGCTTAGATTGAATGGTTTCTTATGGGATGGAACGTTCAAAATGTTAAGCTTGTCTGAGTATGCAACAGTAACTAAGGAGGGCGGGGCTTAGCAAAGGGTCAGTTGTGGTTCGAACAAAAACCAGCATACACGGTGATACTTTAGGACCGAACTTGAGAACCACTGGTGTAAATCTTTCATCGTAAATCACCATTGCACTGATTTCGATGTCACCAGTCCCAGTCGCAACGCCCCAGATTCAGATAGCATTAGTAGCGCCTCTGGTAACGTACAACGCCGCACAAAATGGCGTACATCCAACTTTTATATGCCAAGATAGAGATGTTTCTCTTCGATACGAGTTCAGAGCAGCATCATCCCTCCTCCAGTTCGTCCCCAGAGAGCTAAAAAAAATATATAAAACAAAACTGGGATTCGATAAGCGGAATCAGAATTGGAATTGAAAACGATACCCAACCCTAGCAGGCACGCTCATTCTTCTCTGTAGAACAAAAGTGCCTTTTTTTGAGGAATGATGAAGAACTTTGCTCGGTCACTGGCATACATGCACACAGACTTGCATGGGTAGACCATGTCGCTTATTCTTCTTTCTTCCCTTCTTTTCGCAGAACAAAAGTGCCTTTCTCTGTGGAGTGATGAAGACCTACAGACAGAGGGAGAAACAGGGGGCCAAAGTGTCAGAATCCAGTAAAGGACCAGATGAAGCAAAAATAAAGGTACGTCACCAAGGGAATATTTCAAAGATGTTTGGTTGCTTAGGAACCAGGCTTAATGACTGGGCAACAATGTTGATGTGTTGGCCGAAATGGCACTCTGTTCACCTGGTGATGACCATAGACCTCTAAAAGCCTCATAACTTAATGTAGTCAGCCAAAGATTTCTGTCACGGCAGACACGGGAATACCACTCCCAGTCAGTGCCTTGTGTTTTTAGCCATTCTGGGCCCTCCGCAGAGTGAGTGAGTGTACTGGGTGGAGTCCTTAAACATTCTAACATATTAAATTTAGCTGCCTCTAGACCCAGAATGGCGCAAATAGCTACTCATTGGGAACATTATTCTCTTCTCTCCTTGGCAACAAGTTACTTGTGATTAGGGCTGGGTATCGAAAATCTGTACTTTTTGAGCACCAACCGAATTATGTCCGTAGCACAGAGTATCGAAAACTACCCATTCGGTGCCATTTTTCAGTTCTTAACAGAATTTTTGAAAATAAATTCTAAAATGATCTGTTAAGTACCAAATTTTTAGCCATGCCAGGGGGGCTTTCAGACTCTTTCTTGTTTTTATTCTTTGTTCAGATATTGCTTGATTTAAATCTTAATTTTAACTTTTATACAGCTGTTTCAGTTGACACATCAAACACTGAATCATTTGAAAAGTTTTGGCTTATTTAAAAATATCAAAATCCAGCCCTACTTGCAATTGGTGTTGACACCAGTTTGACACACCTCCGATTAAACGCAAAGCCCTTTAGCAACCACAAGCTTTAGCAAAAATTCACGGTGCGGCAGTCAAGTGTAACTTTCAACTGCCATGGTTCGGCTGTGTCGGAAGTACGTTTCGCACACCCGTGATTAGCAGTTTGGTTGTTCCAACAGGCGCTCCTGGAGAGGTCCAGCTACACGCTCGATGTAACGACAGGCCAGCGGAAGTACGGCGGGCCCCCTCCGGAGTCCATCTATTCAGGAACCCAGCCCACCATTGGCACAGAGGTAAGAGTGTGGGTGTTACCTCGCGCAGAGCTGACATTGGTACTTGTGCTTGGTGCTCAGATGATGAAACCTCTACTCTATCCTGGAGTAACATTAGTTACGCTGATAGTTTACCGCTAAGATCTGACTGAGTACCATTATTTGTTTTCTTCTGTGCTGAATTCTATATAGCAGTCACTTAACTTGCATGGGTTTTATTACTGGGGAACACTGCATTGACCTCAAAAACAAATATTCCCCCCCCCACCCCCCGTCAGATTTTCGTGGGGAAGATCCCGCGGGATTTGTTTGAGGATGAGCTGGTCCCGCTGTTTGACAAGGCGGGGCCCATCTGGGACCTGCGCCTCATGATGGACCCGCTCAGTGGTCTGAACAGGGGATATGCCTTCGTCACTTTCTGCACTAAAGACGCGGCTCAGGAGGCGGTGAAGCTGGTACGCGTGGCCTGCTTATGTGCCCTACACGTCCCTTTCAGTCATCTTCCACATGCGTCCCCTACCCATACCTTACAGTCATCCTCCACACGCTCTACTACTGTCTGACACGTCCCCTACACGTCCCTTATGGTCATCCTCCACATGCCCCACTACTGTCGGACGCGTGTCCTACATGTCCATTACAGTAATCCCCCACGCGCCCCACTTCTGTCCGACACGTCCCCTACATGTCCGTTACAGTAATACCCCACACGCCCCACTTCTGTCCGACACATCCCCTACATGTCCGTTACAGTAATTCCCCACGCGCCCCACTTCTGTCCGACACATCCCCTACATGTCCGTTACAGTAATTCCCCACGCGCCCCACTTCTGTCCGACACATCCCCTACATGTCCGTTACAGTAATTCCCCACGCGCCCCACTTCTGTCCGACACATCCCCTACATGTCCGTTACAGTAATTCCCCACATCCCCTACATGTCCGTTACAGTAATCTCCCACACGCCCCACTTCTGTCTGACATGTCCCCTGCACATCCAATACATTCAACCCCCACATGCCCCGCTATTGTCTGACACATTTCTTGCGGTAATCCCCCACACGCCCCACTTCTGTCCAACACGTCCCCTACATGTCCGTTACAGTAATTCCCCACACGTCCCACTTCTGTCCGACACATCCCCTACATGTCCATTACAGTAATTCCCCACGCGCCCCACTTCTGTCCGACACATCCCCTACATGTCCGTTACAGTAATCTCCCACACGCCCAACTTCTGTCTGACATGTCCCCTACACATCCAATACGTTCAACCCCCAATACGTTCAACCCCCACATGCCCCGCTACTGTCTGACACATTTCTTGCGGTAATCACCCACACGCCCCGCTACTGTCTGACACGTCCCTTACAGTAATCAGCCACATGCCCCGCTACTGTCTGACACGTCCCCTAATTGTCCCCTTCAGGTCTCATACATATTCTCTTAAGTTTTGTTATACTTATTCCTGATACGCATCCCCCCATGTCCCCCATGCGTATGTGGTGCGCTTCCTTCCCACATGACCATTGTGTACTCCCAAACACACATACATCCTATACCTCTTCTCTACATGTCCGCTATGTCTTCGCTGCACGTCCGCTCCACCTTTCCTACATGTCCACTAGGCCTTTCCTACATGTCCACTAGGCCTTTCCTACATGTCCACTAGGCCTTTCCTACATGTCCTCTACCGCTTTCTTACATGTCCTCTAGGCCTTTCCTAAATATCCATGACCTCTTTCTTTCATGTCCTGTACTCCTTTCCAACATGTTCTCTTTCTCTTTCTTACATATCCGCAACACCTTTCTTTCCGCTGTCATTTTATCAGCAAAAGAAACGGCCTCTGATTTTTCTGGTTTTCCTTGTTATTGATGTGCATATACCACTCTTATCTTTCCTCAGTGTAATAACAATGAAATTCGGCCTGGGAAGCACATCGGTGTGTGCATCTCCGTGGCCAACAACAGACTGTTCGTGGGCTCCATCCCCAAGAGCAAAACGAAAGAGCAGATCGTAGAGGAGTTTGCCAAAGTCACAGGTAAGTGAACCAACATCGCTTTCTACCACACTAGTAACCTGCAGCACAAATTAGCCAGTTGAAATGGGGGAAATCTTTGCTGCCATCAGCAATTCCGAGATTAGCTGATTTTCCCTGGCAAAACGGGATATTCGTCGTGCCCTACTTTTTATTGAGAGGGTTTTAACCCCCCTCCCCCCTCGTACACCTACATGTATTCTTTGCTCATTTTTTATATTAAAATGAAACATCTGTCTGCTGTCAAGCTCTCACCCGATGGTTGCACTGGCTGTCCCTTATGGTTCCTAAGCATAATTCATTCTGTATATGGTTCAATGCTTGTACAGTTTTTAAAATAAAATAAAATAAAAAAAATCTGACAGTTGCAGAGGTAAGCCTTGTGCTCAGCTTAACTGCATTTTGCTTTTCTATCAATTTTAACTGACTTAAAATTAATATTAAATGCCTTTTATGCGCTCCATATTTTGGTAGAAAAATGGAACCCTTGTTTAAATGTTGCTGCTTAAATGTTTTGTAGTTAGGTTAAATTCATTGCAATGCATTAACTTTAGGACAGGCTTTAGTCCCTTGTTCAGACATGCTTATTAAAACAAATGTTTGAACATAAGAGCTTGATGATAACACGCCATTTAGTTGACCATTAGGCTAACTCACTAGCTTTTGAACACCCCAAGGACCCCCGCCACTACTCCCCGAGCTGGCGAGCTGATGCGCCCTCTCCTTTGTCTCCCCATTTTTCTTGTGCAGAGGGTCTTAACGACGTCATACTGTACCATCAGCCAGACGACAAAAAAAAGAACAGAGGTTTCTGCTTCCTCGAATACGAAGACCACAAATCAGCCGCCATGGCGCGACGGCGGCTGATGAGCGGCAAAGTGAAGGTGTGGGGCAACGTTACGGTGACGGTGGAGTGGGCTGACCCCATCGAGGACCCCGATCCGGAGGTCATGGCCAAGGTGACGAATTGGGTGGAGCGATATCCACGAGATTGTTGTTCACAGCTGCAGAATGTAGCATTAACCCTTTGACGCGTACGGTCACACCGGTTGTACAGCGCTAGAGTGGTCCCTGAAGCGTACGGTCACACCGGTGTGATTAGAACACAAGATTAGAACGTCTATTAACGAATGACGCAACAATAGGCCTGTGGGCTGACGCAACAATAGGCCTGTGGGCTAACCCTCGTTCTTAACCCTAGGACTAAATACACAGTTCCACAAAAACATTGTACCAAATAAACATCTTTACAACATTTACATTTATTTGTTTATGCAGACGTTCACACTTTCACAGAAGTAATGTACATACCTGCAAACTAGTCACCTTTCGGCGAAATTCGCCGTTTTCAACTCAAAATAGGTCATTTACGTGAATCGTGTAGATCCGAAGAGTTTTTTTTAGGGGGGGGTGAAAGAAACGACGACTGACCGACCAACCAATCAACCAACCATAGACTATAATAACCGACTGTATAATGAGCGAGAAACAAGTTTGCTATCTTCACAATCAAAAAATCTTTGGCCAAATGTATGGCGTTTATTTAGTTCCATAAATAGCGCGCGCGCGGAATTGTGAAGCGAGCGCGCAGAACAGTGTCCGCGCGAGTGGAGCTATGAAGCGAGCGAGCACAGAACCATGTGCAAGCGTGGAGCTGTGAAGCGAGCGAGCAGAAAACCATCCGCGCGAGCACAAAGCCCATCTGCGAGCGTGGACCTGTGACGCGAGCGAGCAGAGAACCATCCGCGCGAGCACGGAGCTGTGGGCGTGCGAACTTGGTTTGCTCTCGCTCGAAGTTGTTTTACGCTCGCTCGAAGTTGTTTTACGCTCGCTCGCTCGCCAAGTTCATTTTTGAGACTTTGGGGGCGGGGATGGCATGCATAGTGGCTGATGTCTCCACTTCTTTGATTGGTCACTAGGTACCGACCTTGACTTATGTGATTGGCCATTTGATCTCACGTAGTCCATTCTGCGACGAAGAACATGGCTGATCATGATGAAGAAGTTAAATATGAGTTTAGTTTACTTGCTGGTGTAGCATAATATGTCATGGATAAGCATTTGATATCTTACAGAAGCCACCAAGTTTGCCACTAATTTCCGTTAACTAGATGGCTAACCTAACGTTACTAAAAACCTGTTACTTTGACGATGTCGTACACACTTCTTTAGCCTATTTAATGGCTTGACACGCTTCAGTATAGTTGTCATGCAAATGTGGATTTAACGTTAGCTAATATGTTCCAAACTGTGCTAATTTCTCTGACAGAATATGGGTTTGTCAATTTTGTATTAGCCTATTACCAAATTGAATTTAACATGATCGCCTAGGCCTGGGAATAGTGATGCTATTGATGTCGCTAGGCTAATCTTTGATGAATATGGATCTGTGATACTTTATGAACAATCAAGATAACGTCGGTGTTTGGGATGGAGTCGATCGTATCGGCCGATTTTCCTTCATGTGACTTGATCGGCAGTCCCTGAAATCACCAATAGCATAGGCTACTATTAAACATATCTTTAATGTGCTCGTTATAATCTAACTAGCTATGCCTTTTTATATAGGCTAGTCCTTAGGGTTTTCATATTAGCATGCGATTGGGTTAACCTTAGGCTATATTATAAAATTGGTATGAATTGGAATAATTCTAAAATCATATGTGTCTATGTAGCATATTGTCTGGTGCAATAGGCTATGTAGGCTAGTATAATAGGCCAAGTGAGCCTCCTTCTGATGTTATAGGGGCAGTGCACTGTAACGCAATATGACGTTAACATTAACAAAATTGTTCAAATTATGTTTTTAGTTACACATTCACGCAGTAGTAGGCCTACACTGTAGCCTATTAAGTGCTGTTCATACAATTGTGCAATTACTTCAACTAAGGCTATAGCGAAACTGACCAATAGTTTCACCAATTGAACACAGATAAAGTACGTTGTCTCCGCGTTGTAATTAGCCACGGCTCGGCATTTATTATGCACAATACAAAATAGCACGATAGCCCATAAGTGCCAGCATTGATTGATCCGATGTGAGAACATCAATGTGCAGACAATAATTTAGTAAAAATAAACAGCAAGCATGGAATTAAACGCTAATGAATAATTATGTTGTTGATAATTATTGTGTAGGCAATATAACCTACCTTCTAATAACTTAATAATAACAATAGGCTACCTTTTGTGCATAATATCTAGCCTATGCCAGACCCCTTCTAATCAATTTCGTGATCGTAGTCCCAAACCTCACGAAAGCAAGTTGACATGTAGCCGATGTGACTGTCATTAGACGACTTATTTAATAATTTGTGGCATTTGTTCTTTTCTTCAATTAAAAGCTGTTCAAATGCAGTCAAATCCAGATACTTTTTATTTTTAATTTAATTAATTTTAATTAAAAGCTATCCAAATATAGACACATCCAGACAGTTTCATTTTCTTGAATTAACTGCTTGGCCAGAAGTCTGCCTCTGGTGCTGTGTCTGCTGTGGAACTGCTTGGCTCTGGTTTTCTAAATCTGCAGAGACAACTCCTTAATATTTCAAACACAACGGAACAATAAACATATTACCCGTTCTTATGCCGATTGCAATTTTAAACATATAAAGTACATACAATTTGGTGCCTTAAATCAACAGTCACATGAAACAAGTTTTTTTTATTGGATTATTTATGGCATTTCCCCCCCTCACCAAGAACTCGAGATATACAAGTCTTGACACAACGGTAAATAAGGGTTGCTTTTAGCTCGTAAAAAGTGAAAAACACTTCAATCCTCACTGTCTCTAGCCGTCTCGGCCAGGGCATTCTGCAACAGAGACACCACCCGCCGTGCAGCATCATGCAACTCTCCCTATCATAAAGCAATCCACAAAACATTTCAACAGTAGGCCTATAATTGAAATGATAGCAGTTGGCATACTACTGTCGTCTATTTTAAAAAGAAATACCAATTTGACTTAACACGAGAAATTAACGAGTGGATAGATTACGCCTGGATAAAAACGTTACCTAGCTAGCTAACTAACTTTGCCTTAGGCTATTTGCTATTGCTAACATTAGCTACATGAGTGACCAGTCGGTCAGTAGCCAACACATTACATTTTCTAAATGTTCATGTGTGGTATAGCGCCCCCATGTGGCAGCAGAAATAATGGCTTTAAAACTGGTTTGGTTATAGTGGATAGACCTTTTCACATTTAAAATGTTCTTAACTGACCAGTTTATGGGTTAATAAATGTGCCATTTTTACCATAAGAAAATGTTGTCTTTTCCCTTTATTTTCTTCTGGGAGTACACCAGAATGCTTAATTTACATGTTAAAATAGCAAAATTTGGCTGGGGGGGGATGCCCCCAGACCCCCCTACAACGGTTTAGTTTGTCACCTTTTTCAACCCTTATGAGTTTGCAGGTATGAATGTAAGCAGCAAATACCCCCTAGCCTATAACGTTGATTTAGCTACAGTTCGCTAACGTCATTGCTAACCAAGCTGTCCAAATGAGCTAACTACGGGCTGACAGAAAATATAATATACACAAGCGATTGTGATATAGCGATTACACTTTACAATGTTTTACATCACGGGTAAACTCATCCGTGATCAAAATAATTGACGAAATACTCGAAAAACGCATTTTCGAAAAAAATCCGGCAGTAAGCTAATATTGGTTTGCGGCGCTGCCATCTTGTTCTTCCGCATTCAACCAAAGATGATGCATGATGAAAAGATGCTCCACTTGTAACCATATCAATTCTCAACCAAGTTAACCTGGAAGTGAGTTATCTTGTCACGTTATCATCTTTGGTTGGACCAGAGATGACGTTGTATGGCTGCGCCCGTGTTATTAGCTTTATAAGAGATAAATAGCATCTCATAGCATATGGTAAGCAGTAACGTACAACCTTCGAAAATGTACTTTACCAACATCATGGGTGTCCATTGCAATGGTTGCTTGAATCGGAACACGCCATTTGTAACAACTATTTAAAAACATGCGAAAAATATTTAAAATAAAAACATTTTCACCACACAATTAGCTGACAGATATTTTTATTGATGCAAATGAAAGACAGTGCAGTTAGCTTCGGAGTCAGATGATGACTGTCCTTTGTCGCCTCACACATACTGAGAGTCATCTAGTGTTGTTATATATATATATAGTGTAGGCTATGTATATGTATGTGTGTGTGTGTGTGCTAATATTAGCTAACTCTCAACCGTGCGAAGGCTACTGCTGTGACGTAACAGTAGAATTCTAGAACAGCTGTTGCACACAGAAAAAAAAACTCACGCTTTGGGGCTGTTGAAAATATTTTGGAACTTACGTGCGAAAAGGTTAATGATGAGACGTACAGCTTTTATTAAAGTGCATCACAGTGGGGGAAGCTTTCCTCAGTCACCACCAATGCATAGCACCCACCTGGATGAAGCATGGCAGCCGTTTTGCTTGGGTGCGCTGTATTCTTTAGACATCTTTTTAGGTTGTGTCTTGCAGTCTGGTGCTTTAAAATTTATCAAGTCTTTGCCCTCCGATAATATTTTTTGAGCTTGGAAAATGGACACAAACCAGGTTTAATTTACAACCTGAGCGTTGCCATTTATAACATTATTTGGGGGGTGGAATTGCTTTGGCTCCTACGGAAGCGGACGGGTATAAAACACAATGACATTTCGGAAAACACGACACTAAAACACGACATTTCGGAAAACACACCAACAAGTTATAAAACACAACGACATTTCGGAAAACAACTGCAAGTCAGAAAACACAACGACATTTCAGAGAACAACTGCAAGTCAGAAAACACAATGACAAAACCCAAAACACATTTACAAATCACGGTACGGAAAGGGTAGGTACTAGGCCTACATGACGGTTAGGGTTGGGCATCGTTTGGATTTTAACGATTCTGATTCCGATTCCGATTCCGGTTTTCGATTCCGGTTCTAAACGATTCTCGATTCCGATTCTTTGAGGGGCGGGGTCAAAATGTTTACATTACAGTAGGCTAGGGCTGGGATAAATTATTATTTTGGTAATCGACTAATCTAACGATTATTTTTTCGATTAGTCACGATTAGTCATTTGTTCCGGTCATGCCTTGAATCTCTTGAATCTGCTCCTCTTTCGGCCTCTAGTGCATGTTTTAACTCACCCACTGAAGTCTGTACCTCTGGAAATGTCACCCTGTTGTCCAATCTCTGCCTTCAAGATACTTCTCATGCCAATTTAAAATAATGACATGAAACATTAAAAATGTATTAAATATCTAAGGTATAGCTAGAGTATTCCTTCAATAATTCACTTAATTGGTTATCTTATCTACAATCTACATTCTACATCCATCCATGAATTATGTTTTTAACTTTTAACCATGAAATGCAATATAAATTAGCCCTTTTTACTATTTTAGTAAGGAGTCTAATTCATATTATCTTTAGAAACGTCTTTAGAAACTATAGCTTCCCCACTTGCTCCAGCACGCATGCGCACAGCGCGCAAACTGGCTATTCTCCGTCTGTAGGTTACACTCGCGGCTCACATTCTCTACGCTGCGACGTTTCTAAAGATCATATTACAGAGGCATGTGAAACACCACAACAAGCCCTCGCTCAATGTAAGCACAACTAGCGATTCATTAAGACAGATTGATGAAAACAACCGTTTCGCGGCAGAAAATAGATTTTTTAGATGCTGCATTCTCAGTACACCGTCCGCAGCCATTACATGGATATAATTGGCTCGCGCTGGATTTTACATTTCGCTTTAGATTGTGTGGGAATACTTCACCCAAGACGAGCCCAAGGAGATGGTGCGATGCAAACTGTACAAAAACGAGTGAGCATTGTGTAGCATCAGTTAGCATTGTGTACTTTTGAACTTGTCACATTAGAACCGATGTCATCGACGCATAAAGTTCGCGTCGACGAATTTGCATAATCGATGACGTCGACAACGTCGACGAATCGTCCCAGCCCTACAGTAGGCCTATTAGCATTTGACACACATAGCTATTGGGTGAAGTAGAACTCGTTTGCTGTCTCGCTGTTGAGAATAAGACAAACGTTAATATTCACTTACCCGACTGAGACGACTCAGACGAGGTGCTGGCTGCTGGGGACAGCAGAGGGAGACGCACGCAACACATCAAAAACGGTACATTCGTTGATAAGTACACCATGCAGCAGGCGAAGGTGTTTAGTCATGTTCGTAGTGCATCCTCCCTTGCATGAAATAAGTTTGCCACAGGTGTTGCACTTTGCCAACCCGTCATTTCTCCCAACAAAATGAAGCCACACTTTCGAGCGCCACTTGCTTCGGTCCATGATGGCGCACGACTGCCCATTCAAATCGCGCAGGCGGAAACTACTTCTTATTCGTTGGTTTTACTGGCGGACTGAAAACCAAAGCAAAATACACCGCCTTGCCGCCAACAAGGAAACTGAAACTAGCGCGACGGCGCGAGTGAAATTTGTTTAGGAACCGATTAGAAGAATCGAATCTTTTATTTTTAAATGATTCCTTTGGAATCGAAATTTCGGAACCGGTTCCAAATTGGAACCGGTTCTCGATGCCCAACCCTAATGACGGTAGATTGTAGCCTCCTTCTGATTGGACATGCAGTACGTCAAATGAGTCTGACTACGCGAGTGACCAACCAACAACAGTTTCCGTTATCTAACGTGACATTCAAGACAAGCCTATGGAGTTTCAGTTCCATAAATAGCGTGCATGGAATTCTGAAATGAGTGCACAGAACAGTATTTTTCGCTGTTTTGCGCCTGTTAAAATGGCATAAAAAGCAAAGTTTTTATTAACTCAAAAACGGTGAAAAACACTTCCTTTTTCTTTAAAAAAAAAAAGCGGCTAATTAATTTTTTCCCAAACCTGTGTGGTTAAGTTCTTCCATCACTTTCCCTTAAACTTATTAACAGAATGCAGGTGGCTCGTTGTCATTTGCTTTGTCTTTGAATTCTTCATTGACTAATGATTAGTCTTAGTTGCCATGTGTCCACAATACCAATTACGAGCCTATTGATTCACCACAGCCTTTATTTTGATCAGTTAAAACATTGTTACCTCAAATAACCAATCAAATCAATAGCTAGTAAAATCAATAGGCTTGTAATTGGTGATAGCGTGGATACATATGCCAATAAAACTAACCATTGGTAGATAATGAAGAATTCAAAGAAAGCAAATGACCAATCTAAACCTGCATTGTGTTAATGAGTTTAAGGGGAAAAGGATGAAAGAACAGTTTCATTTGATCAGTTAATAATTTTTTTTTTACGTTATTTGCAATAGGCCTATAGCACGATAAGCACAACGTGAACGTGGGAGTTTTATTCTTCATTACATGCATATTTCTGAAGGAATGTAGCTTAAGATGGTAAATGATCCCTCTTAAGACGAAAAGCACATAATTAAGAAAAATTAACGACTTGTTAAAATTCTGGGATTGCAGAAAACAAACGGGTACCACAGGACAGAGTTTGGGAACCATTCTAGCACAATTATAGGCTACCATAGGCAAGCTAATTACTGAAACCTCATTTACAATTGCTCCATTTCATTAGCGCAGCTTAGTCTAGCTCTATGCATCAAGACCGATTCCAAAGTTTTCAATTAATAATAGATTATGGACTGCATTGTCAGTCAGGTTTAACAGGTTGGTTGTAGAGGACAGGTGCTACTAGGTGATACAGATTGAACGGAATACAAAGAGGAGGGGGCAGGAATGGACATTTGGCAAGTTTCTTAGTTCACAAGTTCCCCTAAATTTCAGCGACTAACCTTGAAGAAATAACACCGTCAATGGAGCCTTTACCGACAATTTAAACCAAAGTGATTTTCTGGCCTATCAGCTGCATTGTCTTGGCCAGTATTCTACTCATGGGATCGTCAGTTCAATTAAGTCAGTGCTTACTATATTCGGCATAGGGATAACGTTTCTGTTTTGCATTGACGTATTTGGATTCTTCTTGTGTTTTTAGGCATTTGAAAAATATCATATGAACTTAGGCAAATTAGCATTTTATGATTATGCTGATTAAAGGTATATCACATTTTAAATAAGAACAAAAATTTTACTGGTTTATTCAAAAATAAGAACTTACAACATAGCATACTCTCCACGCTACCACTGAAAGGTGTCTGAATGCCACCTAGTGGACATATGTTGAAACACAATAGCATTCATTTTATTCAGCAAGGGACTGGTTAATTGAAAGTAGTGGAACAAAACACCCACACCCAGAACGCATTTAAAATGCAATAAAACTATATATTGTGAATTCTAAACTTATGAGTAGAATCAACCCCGGTGCATAGAGCGAAGCACTGCGCCGCTAAAATGGAGCAATTGTAAAGGAGGTATGGTAGCTATAGCCTAATTCTGCTGGAGGAAAAGTTAGATATTTTAAAATCATAATTCATGCATGGCTTTTTAGTTTTATCCGATGAGAAGACGCTCAATCGCTTAATCAAGAAACATAGGTGCATAATTTAATAGGTACGATCGTTCAGCAACATGTAAGATCTGTGGTGAACAGGTCTGGTCTAACCTCGATCATCATCGATTGGGTGGTGGACAGGGTATGTGAGCGGTGCGGAGCGGGAAGCGGAGCTGTGTGATTTCTCCTGGTGCGAGGAGCGGCTTTTTACAAAGTCGGAGCTTCGGCGTTCTCTCTCGCTCCAAGATCGCTCCGATGCTGCTCCATCCCACAAGCAAACACACGTTAAACGTCAACATTCACCACATTGTTAAACACTCTGTTAAGGTTAGCTGCAGTCAGACATGGAATTTGCCAAATATTATCGGAAAGAAAAGGACAAAAATACAAATGTTTTGTAAAAATAAATGACAGAGGATGAACGCGGGTGTGGATAGGTGATTACTATGACCAGGGATTTGTTGTGGAATCTAAAAAGATGTGTCTAGAATGGAGTTTTCCGTACATACATGGGAAAATAATCTTGGTAGTGACGTGGGTAATATTGTCCCAGTGAAAAAAACGGAATCTAGATGTATAGAAGGGTGGAAATCTTGAAAGGCGTTTTGAAATAGACTGACTAGGTTAACCCCAATTTAGCTCAGGTTTCACCCAGATCTATAGTCGGCTAGAAAACCTTTACTTTTCAACCAAATGAAGCCGGCTTTTCAGCTGAACGCTATAGACTTTTCAGCACAAAAATGTTTGATGGGGTTTGGGTCTCTCCTCTCCCAGACGAGTAGCCTCGGCTAGATATTCAAGCTTTTAAATCATCATACTAATTAATGCATAGGCTACTGCGTAGGCCTCGAAATTTTATGGAAATTGCGCGAACATGATTTCCCATAGTTAGCTAATTGAATTTAACAAACGACCTAAAAACACAGACAACATAGCCTACGTTGAAAAATAGCCTATATTGAGACAGCAGTTAACCTATAGCTGACGCAATTTGTTTTAATTCATAGAACTATAGGCTTACAAATGTTCTAATTTTAGTTAGTTTTTTCTTTTATATACAAGGATGCATTTTTTCCCCGTTTATTAGGTTAATATAATTTATTTAATTATTCATTCTTAATGTTTTCTGCATGGTGCAAAGTAGCATAAACAATAGATTGCGGCTAATTTTGGTGTTTAAAAATGTTTTTATCTCACACATATTTTTTATTTTTTAAGGGTACAGACTGTTTTAAAAAAATATATATTGTAAGAATTTTACAATGGAGCGGAAATAGAGCGCAAATTTAGTTTTAGTTTTTTTTTATGGAGCGAACATGGAGCGAGTTTTCTCTCGCGAGTGAGCGGGGAGCGGGAAATAAAAAACCCGGAGTGGAGTTGGAGCAGAGTGATTACAGAAGGTTTTGAGCAGGGAGCGAAAATTTCTGCCGATCCACTCCGCTCACATACTCTGGTGGTGGAGCTGCCAGGTGGAGCTTGTTGGACTGTTCTTTCATCATTTCCACCTTAAACTCATTAACACAATTCAGGTTTAGATTGTTGAGAGAGGCTGAGGTGAATCTATAGGCTCCTAATCGGTACTTTGGACACATGGCCATTAAAACTAAGCATTCGTCAATGAAGAATTCAAAGACAAAGCAAATGACAACGAGCCAAACCTGCATTGTGTTAATAAGTTTATGGGAAAGTGATGGATGAACGTAACTACACTGGTTCAGGAAAAGTTCATAAAAACGCCAATTTTTTATGCCACTTTAACAAGCTGAAAACGGTGAAAAATACTGTTCTGTTCAGAATTCCACGCATGCTATTTATGGAACTAAATAAACTCCATAGGCTTGTCTTGAATGTCATGTTAGCTAATGGAAACTGTTGTTGGTTGGTCACTCATGCTCATTTGACATACTGCGTGTCCAATCAGAAGGAGGCTACAATCTACCGTCATGTAGGCCTAGTACCTACCCTTTCTGTAACGTGATTTGTAAATGTGTTTTGGGTTTTGTAGTTGTGTTTTCTGACTTGCAGTTGTTTTCCAAAATGTCGTTGTGTTTTATAATTTGTTGGTGTGTTTTCCGAAATGTCATTGTGTTTTATAAATTGTTGGTGTGTTTTCCAAAATGTCGTTGTGTTTTATACCTGTCGGCTTCAGTTGGCTCCTGCTCCAAAACTGCAAACCCATTAATGCACTATAAACCGCAGCCATCTTGGGTGTCTGTTTAGAATTGGGAGAATAATTGCAAAATCCCAAACCATTTTCCATTCATTCCATTGTAAAGAGATGTTGAAAATGTTCTGCATAAATAATTGCATATTTCAGATATTTGCATGAAATTGCGTCCAATTACATTGCATAATGATCTAGAAATATATGTTCAAATTGCCAGATGTGACATACGTAATTAAACTGACAACTGTCCCTAACCAGCAAAATGTACAAAGGTAGGTGGTTTCTGTTGAAATTCATGTTGATAGCGGATGCCTGAGTGGCAGTCTGCACTCATCGGCACTCTACTGTCTCATTCTTACTGAGTTCACGCACGAGTATACAACGTCCATTATCACATTATGTTGTTCGCCACGCCAGAGAGGAAGAGCATCGACTTGACCTGTTCTGCACAATTTAACTTAAAGTTGTTAATATGCCATAACATCTAACCAGCTGGGTTCCTCCGTCTAATCCAGTGATTTTCAACCACTGTGCAGCGGCACACTAGTGTGCCGTGAGAGATCGTCAGGTGTGCCGTGGGAAATGATCCAGCTTCACTTAATTAGTAACACTTTTGGTTGGTGGTGAGACTCAGGATTTTTTTTAATGTAAAAAATGTGCCTTGGCTCAAAAAAGGTTGAAAAACACTGGTCTAATCGACTGGATAATCGCATAAAATTAACTAACAAATGGGTTATGCAATTAAGCAGATTTTACTTATTGTCTAACGGCTTATTGTCTGCTTTATAAACCGCAGGTGAAAGTATTATTTGTCAGAAACCTCGCAAGCACTGTAACGGAAGAAATACTTGAAAAGACCTTCACGCAGTTTGGAAAGTTGGAGCGAGTGAAGAAGCTGAAGGACTATGCCTTCATTCACTTTGACGACAGAGACGGGGCAGTGAAGGTAAGGGGGATATTTAAGCGTACGCCGATAATACGGTGGAATTATGAGGCGCTGTATTTAATGCGTTATTCCCTCTTCTACCATTCTTCAGCAGTGGTTGGGGTAGAAGGTACAATGGTCGTAATGGAAGAAATATGTCACGTTATATAATGGACATAATCAACGTATAATGGTGGCTGCAGAAAATGGGTGATGCTTTAATGTGCCCAACTGTACATTCATAATGGTCACGACTGTTGAAACAAATTACATATTTTAGTGACTCCTGCTGTCCTTGTACAGCGATTGTAGCAAGAGGCACATGAGGAAAGCTAAAGTACTATCCTGTTGTTGATTGTGCACCAAGGCACCCTACGTATTAATGACTTTAAGCAGTAGATACCCACAAGGTAATTCATTATGGCCTGCTGTTATGGTGTAGTGATTCTTAACAGCAGAATTCAGAATTCAGTGTGAGGAGACCCAGACGCCCTACTGTTTTGCCTTGATGGCAGCTGAAATATGCAAGGTGACTCAGGGCACCCAGTTGTATCATGAGATGAACCAGTAATGTGGATGTAATGCACTGTACTGTCCTTGTACAACGAGTGTAACCGCAGACAAATGGGTGATCTAGTATTTCATTCTATCGTGCAATGATGGTGAAGACCGTCCTGAGCGAGGTGAATGAATGCGCTGTTCTGTCGCCCCCTGCAGGCGTTGGCTGAAATGAACGGCAAAGACCTGGAAGGAGAACACATAGAAATCGTGTTCGCAAAGCCGCCAGACCAGAAGAGGAAGGAGCGCAAGGCCCAAAGACAGGCTGCCAAAACGCAAATGTGAGCGCCGCCGAGCCAGTCCGTTCTCAGAAAGCGGCACACCTCTGTGGTTCTGCCGGAGACAAGGACTAAGATCAGCACATTTCTTCTCGTTTTGTATGGGCATGCAAAACCTTTTCAACATCTCAAACCGCCATATTGGTTTTGGTCTGAAAACAGCAAGAGCTGTGCTGCCAGTGAAGTTGATTCTCTGAAATAACCAGGCTTCTTCCACGATGAGTCGATTGTTGATTGTGGGCCAGATGCTCTATACGATATCCAATTGACTAATCTGAAGAGAACTGTGTTTTAAACAATCTCTTCCTTATATTGTAGACCCATCCTTGGTGGTGTTTAGTCGGGTGCTTAGCCTGTGGACTGCATTGTCGGGTAGTACGGAGAAACTTAATGAATTCCCTGAAATCAATTCACCTGCCTGATCACTATTGTGTGCACAGCACACCTTGCCTAAACTGGTCTTTCTCTCCTCTTCCTCCTTTTTGTGTAACACAGGTATGATGATTATTATTACTACACTCCCCCATACATGCCTCCCCCCTCAAGAGGTAGAGGGCGGGGAAGCAGGGGAGGCTACTCCTACCCCCCTGATTACTACGGCTATGAAGACTACTACGACTACTATGGCTACGACTACCACAATTACCGCGGTGGCTACGAAGACCCCTACTATGGCTACGACGACTATCAAGCCCCCGCCAGAGGCCGGGGGGGGCGAGGGAGTCGGGGATCGGCCCCGCCTCGCGGAAGAGGGGTGGCAGCCTCCCCGAGGGGCAGGGCTGGCTTCTCGCAGCGAGGGGGACCCGGATCGAGCAGAGGGACACGAGGGGCCAGAGGAGGCGCTCCACAGAGAGGCCGCGGGGTACGTGGTGTGCGTGGTGGCCGCGGTGGAAATGTAGGAGGCAAGCGCAAAGCTGATGGGTACAACCAGCCAGATTCCAAGCGGCACCAGACCAATAATCAGAACTGGGGCTCTCAACCCATTGCCCAGCAACCCTTACAAGGTCGTGATCATTCTGGTAACTATGGTTACAAATCTGACAACCTGGATTTTTATCAGGATTCTTTTGGGCAACAGTGGAAGTAGAACGAGCACAGTTGGTCATTGGTTACAAAGAATGTTTTTATAGAGACCCGGGCGATTGATCCACAAAAAATGGCTTCCAAATCTTGAATGGTTGCCTTTTTTTCTCCTTTTTTATTTTTTATTCAATTGGTGTCATCTGGCAAGATTTCTCTTTTGTATATATATTTTTAACAATCCGCTTGGACTTGAACACTAGTTACACTCCCACCTGCTTCTGGCGAACTTGTTTTCTTTGATAAATCAAAAAAAATCTGTGTTTTGGAAGAAAAGCCAAGCTTTTA
The DNA here is from genome assembly GCA_022702515.1 of Ilyophis sp. 1 JC-2022. Classification (NCBI taxonomy): domain Eukaryota; kingdom Metazoa; phylum Chordata; class Actinopteri; order Anguilliformes; family Synaphobranchidae; genus Ilyophis; species Ilyophis sp. 1 JC-2022. Next base: position 18,679,140 of record CM040406.1, on the reverse strand, counting down.
TTAAGCTTTAAAATTTAGAGATTTGCAATTACGTGCTGAAGTGAAGTCTATTTGGCTGTAGTGTTGTGTATATATTTATAGAAATGTTGCTCTCCATGTCTTAAAAGGTCATTGTTTCCTGTATGAAATACAAATAAAGGACAATTTGTATGTTACCGAACATAACACCGCTAGAAAATAACATCTTGTTTTAAAATACTGGCATTGGTCCTAGAAGGAATTTTGGCTTCATATTTTCGCTTGTATTCTTTGCTTTTTGTGTGCTTTAATAAAATTGCACACAACCGTGTAACAAACTTCAAATTGTGTTTCAAATTCATGTTTCGGCAAATTTTCTCCTCAAATTGCATTCAAATTTAAGGTTCCATGTGGAAGAAATGGACAAAAAGGTTTGCATATGCTAGTTACATGCTGCAATGTCACTTTGCATGCCATCAAAATTTTGTAGATCTCATCATGTAGTGGAAGTTAAGTTGGCATTTCCTTTTAACTGTTCAGGTTTCGTGTATATAGCTACACACCTCATTGTTTGCTGTCCATTTCTTACTTTTGTTAAGTACAGAGCACCATTGTGTTCTGTAGAAGTGCCAAACTGTAAATTTTATCTTAATTATGTAATCCCATTGTAGACAACAATTTCTTTGGTATGATATTATATTTGGCTTCTATTAAAATCCACTAAACGTGTGCAGTTTTCAATTTGTGATAAAAGCCACTTAAAATTTAAAGCTAAGATTAAAGCCACAAAATTTACAATTGGAAGTTGCCGAGAAAGCACAATTTGATTTTCACAAATTACTTTGAAGCCCAAGTTGGGGTTAACTGCTGTTTTGCCTTGCATGCTGAATTGCCTTCTGTTTTAAAATTACAATTTATGCTTTTCCTTGAGCGAAACTTGATTTTTCATGCATGCAATTCCAGTTAAAAAAAAAAAAAAAAAAAAAAATTAGGGTAGTGTCTTGCTTTTGTTGGCCTAACAACCTGCTACCCTTTCTGATATCCGGTTCAGTGAACTGCTGTCCAAAAAGCTTTTAGATTTGTTAGTGCATGTGTAGGGGTGTGGTGATGCTGAGAGGAATGGTAGTTAAATGTTTGCTTTTTGTCGTGGCCATATTATTTTGGGGGGTGTCATGTTTCAATGGTGTATTTTTATATATGTGCAAGTTTTTGTGTGTGATGTGGTTCTTGCTTGTGAGCCTCTCCTAATTGCGTTCTTTTGTTACCTGGCTAGCAGGGAAAAGGGGTTGAGGCCGGTCCTGACCTGTTTCTCTGAAGACTGACTTGGCTACGTGGGGTTACGCCGGAAGCTGCCACTGGATGGGATGGTGAAGGACAACGCGATGGTCCAATGATATTCCAGCTTTACAGACGACACCTATCTCCCAGACTGCCACCTTAAAAAGATCCACAGCAATTTGAAGATGTTACTTGCTTGGATTTTTTTGTTTGTTTTGTTTTGACCTTTTTTTATGGAAAGGAGCCTTGAATTTAACAAACCATTACAACCCCCTTCCCCACCCCCCAAAAAATGCCATTTTAAAATTATTGAAGATAAATTTCAGATTTTCTGAAAGGATAGTCAACCTGAAATGTCTTTTGCACTTTTTAAGTTTGTCTTGGTTTGAAGTGGCTCAGAAGGAGCTTGATGCTATTGTATGTTTTTTTTTTTTGTGCTAATTTGCAGCTTTATGTTGGAGTATCCATGTTTTAATCTTAATTATTTTTGATTTTGGATAGCTTTGAAGAGAACGTTTGCAGATTTTTAGGTGTAACCACCTGACGCGATAGTCAGGCATTCCAGGAAAGTGGTTCTTTTCAGAACTTGTCTTTAAAGGGTCGGTTAACTACCTCAGTACAGAGGAATAAACTACCCTGTCTGTACTGTAAATAGGGGAGACTATATTGATGAAAGCAGGACCTGTTCCTTCACGAAATATGCACACAGGCAACAGCAGGACAGATGTACTAAATTTAATATAGTAGGTATGCTGCTGTTCTGATACTGCAGACAGTCAAACTGGGCATGTGAAAATAATCTCATGTGATGAGTGTAAACTTGCCCTGCTTTCATCCCCATTTAAACTGAGGTAGCATCTTTGCTTCTTCAAGTTATGTAGTTGCTGGTTGTATGATAGTTTGAAGAAAGAAAAAGTTACTTTTGTAAAAGCTTGAACATCAGAAACGGTATCAAAGCCCAGCGGTTTCCCTTCCCCCCTCTCCCCCCCCCCCCCCCCCCCATAATGGAAAACGCCAGAATCATTTTTTTATAGTACTAATGCAGAGGTTGCATCTTAGCAATTATGTTAAGTACCTTTGAAGTCATGCTTGTCTGTACAGATTCATAATCATGCACAACCCTCTGAAAACATTGCAAACTTGTGGCCTTTTTTCATGTACCTTGGACACACTAAAAAGGTCGACCGTCATGCCTTGGAAGCGCGCGTGTGAGACACTGCGCTTAGCAGAGTCCGGTGCTCATCCAGCTTAGAAAGGGATGCCGCGGCTTTAGTTCATATTCCGTGTATTGCAAAAAAGACTACTGCTCACCCCATGTTTGTACACAGTTAAATCCCTCTCAGTAAGCCTACCATTACAACAAACCTTTGAAAAGGAAAAAAAACTTAAGATGTTATCAAGTTTTAAATATTGTTGGTGGCCAACAACCTTTTTTTGCATTCCTGCAAATAAATTGTTTTATACTGTAAGATGCGGTGAGTGTAACTTATTTTTGTAATAAAGTTTTTGATTTCTATCTGTGTCTTAGCTACTTACTATGATACATTTACAGAGCTATATTCTGATCTGGTGTGTGCGTGTGAGTGGATGCCCCAGTTCGAACTGATATAGGGGGGGTTACATCTTGTAGTGCCCTGGTATTCAAATGGAGGTTTGAGAACTGCTGGTTTTCCACCCTCCCTTTACCTGGAAGTCGGGTGTGAAGACAGTTTGGCCAATCAGTAGCACTAATTGTTTAGTTAATTACCTGAGAAAGAAAGAAAACCAGAGCCATATTTGGACTTGAAGTCCAGAATTGAATATCCATGTTGCAGTGGATAGATAATTGTTTTTGCGTCTTGGTATAACAAAGGCTGCTGCCTTTTTTATAAACATGATGCAATAATGCACTTGCATTCAATTGAATGTCTTGATTTCAAATCAAAAGGTAATTGTTAAAATGTCATCTCTGGATACCAACAGGTTAACTTCCTGTTCAGAATGAGAATTTGACATTGCAGCGTGTCGCCAACAGCCTCTGTTTACAGGTTCTGAATACCAAAAGGGCTGCAACATTCTGTTATATACAGTGCTCTCCACTATTATTGGCACCCCTGGTAAAGATTAGTAAAAAGGGTTATAAAAAAATTTGCCGTTTGGTGAATTAGCTTAATGTCAAACTGAAAAAATTTGAAATATCCAACTTTTAATTGAAGTAAATTTATTCTGAGAAAAAAATCCCTCATTGAGGAATAATTATTTTTAACAAAACCATGTGTACCACAATTATTGGCACCCCTGCATTTATATGTAGAATGACTACATGCCATGACTTCCTGATGTCTCTGACCAAACAACATCAAAAGACTCTTGATATCTTATTTTCTGGTACTCTTACAAGCGATACTATAACGTCTGCATTTGAATTGATCTCTGGGAATTGGCGGGTGGGACTAGATTTAGCTGTAAATTACACTGGAACAGTATGGAACACATGGTTGGCTAAATGGCTCTAAGTCATCAAGGGTCTGACGTATCAAACAAGCCTTAAACCATCACTCTGCTGCCAGAAATACAGTAGATATGGATGGATAAGTTGCTGGTTTCTTATGGAAGCCGACGGGTATAAACACACCGACATTTCTGAAAAAACACACCAACAAGTATAAAAACAATGACATTTCAGAGAACAACTGCAAGTCAGAAAACACAATTCACATTCACAATATATTGTTTTATTGCATTTTAAATGCATTCTGGGTGTGGGTGTGTTGTTCCACTACTTTCAATTAACCAGTCCCTCTGACTTGCTGAATAAAACGAATGCTACTGTGTTTCAACACATGTCCACTAGGTGGCATTCAGACAGCTTTCAGTGGTAGTGTGTAGCCTTTGCTGTAAGTTCTTATTTTTGAATAAACCAGTTCATAACACATACAGATGCATTTTTGTTTTTATTTAAAATGTGATATACCTTTAATCAGCATAATCATAAAATGCTCATTTGCCTAAATTCATCTGATATTTTTCAAATATTTCAAATGCCTAAAAACAAGAATCCAAATGCATCAATGCAAAACAGAAACTTACCCCTATGTTGAATATTGTAAGCATTGATTTAATTGAACTGACGATAGGCCAGCAAATCACCTTGGTTTAAATTGTCAGTAAAGGCTTCATTGACGGTGTTATTTCTTCAAGGTTAGTCACTGAAATTCAAGGGAACTTGTGAACTAGGAAACTAATGTCCATTCTTCCCCGCTCCTATTTGTATTCCGTTCAATCTGTATTACCTAGTAGCACCTGTCCTCTACAACCAACCTGTTACACCTGATTTACGATGCAGTCCATAATCTATTATGGATTGAAAACTTATTATGAGCAGAATCAGTCTTGATGCATAGAGCTAAACTAAACTGCGCTAATGAAATTGAGCAATTGTAAATTAGGTTTCAGTAATTAGCTTGCCTATGGTGGCCTATAATTGTGCTAGAGTGGTTCCCAAACTCGGTCCTGGGGTACCCCTGTTTGTTTTCTGCAATCCCAGAATTTGAACAAGCTGTAAATATTTCTTAATTATGGGCTTTTCGTCTTAAGAGGGATCATTTATCCTCTTAAGCTACATTAGAAACAGAAATATGCTTGCAATGAAAAATAAAACTCCCATGTTCACATTGTGCTTATTGTTCTATAGGCCTATTGCAAACAATTACAAAAAGGACGTAATTAAAAAATATATATTAACTGATCTTTCATCATTTCCCCCTTAAACTCATTAACACAATGCCGGTTTAGATCGTTGTCATTTGCTTTGTCTTTGAATATCTTTGAATTCGTCATTATCTACCAATGGTTAGTTTTATTGGCATACAAGCCTATTCATTTTACTAGCTATTGATTTGATTGGTTATTTGAGGTAACTACATTTTTTAACGGATCAAAATAAAGGCTGTGGTGAATCAATAGGCTCGTAATTGTTATTGTGGACACATGGAAACTAAAACTAATCATTAGTCGATGAAGAATTCAAAGACAAAGCAAATGACAATGAGCCAAACCTGCATTGTGTTAATAAGTTTAAGGGAAAGTGATGGAAGAACTTAACCACAAGGGTTCGGGAAAAAATGCAGTGTTTTTCGCCGTTTTTGAATTCATAAAAACTTTTTTATGCCATTTTAACAAGCTCAAAAAAGCGACAAATACTGTTCTGTGCACTCATTTCACAATTCCACGTGCGCCATTTATGGAACTAAATAAACTCCATAGGCTAAGGCTCGTCTTGAATGTCATGTTAGATAACGGAAACTGTTGTTAGTTGGTCAGACTCTAGTTTGACATACTGTGTGTCCAATCAGAAGGAGACTACAATATCCCGTCATGTAGGCCTAGTACCTACCCTTTCCGTAATGTGATTTGTAAATGTGTTTTGGGTTTTGTCGTTGTGTTTTCTGACTTGCAGTTGTTTTCCGAAATGTCGTTGTGCTTTATAACTTGTTGGTGTGTTTTCCGAAATGTCGTTGTGTTTTATAAATAGTTGGTGTGTTTTCCGCTTTGTTTTATACCCGTCGGCTTCTGTAGTTTCTTCCCCTGACTTATTTTTTCATAGAGTTCAATAGGAAAATTTGTCAGGAGAAACAACCCTTAGAGTGATCCATCCATATCTACTGTATTTCTGACAACAGAGTGATGGGTTGAGGCTCGTTTGATACCTCAGACCCTTGATGATTTACAGCCATTTTACCAACCATGTGTTCCATACTATTCCAGCATAATTTACAGCTAAATCTAGTCCCACCCCCCAATTCCCAAAGAGATCCATTCAAATGCAGAGACGTTATAGTATCGCTTGAAAGAGTACCAGAAAATAAGCTATTATTAAAACCCCTTTGCGCAGATGGTCTCGCGGGCGAGACATTTTTGCTCAACTGAGACATTTGTTGCTCCTGCAGCCAAACTATGAGTGGAAATCACAAACTGTGTTTTAACTTTATTGGTAGACGATACTGTAGTGCAATCGTTAATTTTATTTTTAATGTAGCCTACCGATTTTCATTGAAGATAGAAAATTTGGGAGCATTTTGCAGATGGTGGAGTACTATTTTATTTTCATGTTATCGAACATAATATAGGCTATGGCGTATATACACTGCTCAAAGAAATGAAGGGAACACTTAATCAACACAGCATAACACCAAGTCAATTACACCTCTGGGATATCGATCTGTCCAGTTAGGAAGCGTAAACGATTGTGAATCAATTTCACCTGCTTTGGTGCAAATGAAAGTGGACAACAGATGGACAGGGGAGGCAACAGCAAGACAACCCCCAAAGAGTAAATGGTTTTGCAGGTGGTGGCCACGGGCCATTTTTCTCTTCTTATCCTTCCTGACTGATTTTTCTCTAGTTTTGCATTTTGCTAGTGCCCTTGTCACTACTGGTAGCATGAGGCGGTACCTGCAGCCCATTCAGGTTGCACAGGTAGTCCAGCTCCTCCAGGATGGCACATCTATACGTGCCGTCGGAAGAAGGTTTTCTGTGTCTCCCAGCATAGTCTCAAGAGTGTGGAGGAGATACCGGGAGACGGGCCATTACATGAGGAGAGCTGGATAGGGCCGTAGAAGGGCAACAACCCAGCAGCAGGACCGGTATCTGATCCTTTTTGCGAGGAGGAACAGGAGAAGCACTGCCAGAGCCCTACAAAATGACCTCCAGCGGGCTACTCGTGTGCATGCTTTCTGACCAAACTGTCAGAAACAGACACCATGAGGGTGGCACGTCCTGTAGTTGGACCTGTGCTCACTACCCAGCACCGTGCAGCTCGATTGGAATTTGCCAGAGAACACCAGAATTGGCAGGTTCACCATTGGCGCCCCGTTCTCTTCACAGATGAGAGCCTGTCCACACAGCACATGTGACAAACGTGAAAGAGTCTAGAGACGCCGTGGCGAATGTTATGCTGCCTGAAACATCATCTAGCATGACCGGTTTGGCTTAATTGACTTGGTGTTATACTGTGATGATTAAGTGTTCCCTTCATTTTTTTTGAGCAGTGTATATAAATATATATATATATGGCAAGCCATACAGGAAATATATATTGAACTTTGATATATAGAATGAACATTGATATATATAGAATGAACTTTGATATATATATATATATATATATATAATTAACTTTGATAAATATAGAATGAACATTGATATATATGGAATGAACTTTGATATATATGGAATGAGCATTGATATATATACAATGAACATTGATATATATGGAATGAACTTTGATATATATGGAATGAACATTGATATATATGGAATGAACTTTGATATAGATAGAATGAACATTGATATATATGGAATGAACTTTGATATATATAGAATGAACTTTGATATATATGGAATGAACTTTGATATATATGGAATGAACTTTGATATATATAGAATGAACATGGATATATATGGAATGAACTTTGATATATATAGAATGAACATTGATATATATGGAATGAACTTTGATATAAACTCCTCAAAAAAAGTTTGGAAACGTTATTTCGGTCGATTATTCCTCCCCTTTATTAATACCAATTGGTATTGTATTTTATATCGTTGGAAAGCCTGATTAGTCACCTTTACAACGAGGTACAACTTGTAACGATCATGCATTCGTGGAATGAGCAACACAGCTAACCGTGTGGGTAGCGGCCCAAAAAAATGTGCCAAAATCCCCTGCAATATTCTTCTGTTGGTATTCACTCTCGTTTTGAGCTTCAAGTGCTGGCAGGTGTATGCCAGTGGGATGGAATGGGATGCCATCCCACAGCAGTGTGTGACCAGGCTGGTGACCAGCATGAGGAGGAGGTGCCAAGCTGTTGTGGCTGCGTATGGATCTTCCACACGCTACTGAGGTCCCTGACAGTGTAAAATGAATAAAGTGTAAAAATGGCCAATATGTGTTGTTTTTTCCTTATTACTGTGGGAGAGTGCAATCATCCAGTCCACCAAGCAACTCAAAACGAGAGTGAATACCAACAGAAGAATATTGCAGGGGATTTTGGCACATTTTTTTGGGCCGCTACCCACACGGTTAGCTGTGTTGCTCATTCCACGAATGCACGATCCTTACAAGTTGTACCTCGTTGTAAAGGTGACTAATCAGGCTTTCCAACGATATAAAATACAATACCAATTGGTATTATTAAAGGGGAGGAATAATCGACCGAAATAACGTTTCCGAACTTTTTTTGAGGAGTTTATATGGAATGAACTTTGATTTATATGGAATGAACTTTGATATATATAGAATGAACATTGATATATATGGAATGAACTTTGATATATATACAATGAACTTTGATATATATACAATGAACATTGACATATATATACAATGAATCAGATCAGGGCATCTCATTTGGTTTTTATTGAGACATAATTCATGTAATTCAACTGATTTTTAATTGATTTGGGACTGAACATTATATTATTATCTGAATTTTGAGGTCAATATAACCAGTGAGACATTAGTGCTAAATTAAACACTCAAATGTGTACACGCTTACAGTCAGTGCAGGAGATCATGATAGCTAAATACTAAGGTCAGGGCCGAAACACACCTCACGGAAATACAAGAACGTGGATGCTTCGAGCTATGCAAACCGTTTTTTTTTCCACTGACATTTGTGAAAGGCAAAACCGAGCGTTGCAGCGAAAGACGCTATAGCAGGCTACAACAGTACACTACTTTCTTGTTCGATCTGTGCTTTCCTCTGATTTGTCTTTCTCAAATGTCAGTGGAAAAGTAAAAACGGTTTGCGTAGCTCGACGCATCCAGGTTCGCGTATTTCCGTGATCTCCTGCACTGACTGAAATAAGCGTGTACACATTTGAGTGTTTAATTTAGCACTAATGTTAACTAGCTTGAGTTTGATTGTTTCATGCTTCTACGTGGTCATCGCTGTCAGGCCATCTTCACCAACTTCCTTCTTTTCTGATCCGTTCATATTAAAAGATAAAGACTTTATTGCCACCAACAGCTTAATTTCTAAATGGGTAAATTGACGTGTTGCCTGGTCTTCCAAGATAACCTGACCCTCGGACTTCAGCAGCCATTTTGACCTTCAAAATTCAGATAAAAATATAGTAATATAATGTTCAGTCCCAAATCAATTAAAAATCAGTTGAATTACATGGATTCAATAAATTAAAACCAATTCAATTCAATTCAATAAAAACCAAATGAGATGCCCTGATCTGATGCCTGATCTGATTCCTTGTATATATATCAATGTTCATTGTATAAATATCAAAGTTCATTCTATATATATCAAAGTTAATTCCATATATATCAATGTTCATTCTATATATATCAAAGTTCATTCCATATACATCAATGTTCATTCTATATATATCGAAGTTCGTTGTATATACAGTGGGAGCAATAATTATTTGATCCCTTACTGATTTTGGAGGTTTGCCCACTTACAAAGAATGGAACTGTGTAGAATTTTAATCATAGGTACATTTTAACATTGAGAGACAGAATATCACAAAATAATCCACAATAACAACATCATATAAATTTTATACATTTATTATCGTATTTTCGCATGAAATAAGTATTTGATCCCCTACCAATCAGCAATAATTCTGGCTCCCACAGACCAGTTAGTTTTCCATTAAGAAGCACTCCTAATCTCAACTCATTACCCAAAACACCTGTGTCAACTCGTTACATCGTTATGTAGCTGTATAAAAGACACCTGTCCACACAATCAATCAGATTCCAACGTTTCCACCATGGGCAAGACAAAGGAGCTGTCTAAGGACATCAGGGACAAAATTGTAGACCTGCACAAGGCTGGGATGGGCTTCAAGAAAATAAGCAAGCAGCTTCGTGAGAAGTTAACAACTGTTGGAGCAATTATTAGAAAATGGAAGAAACACAAAGTCACCGCCAATCTCCCTCGGTCTGGGGCTCCACGTAAGATCTCGCCTCGTGGGATATCAATGATCATGAGAAAGGTCAGGGATCAGCCCAGTACTACACAGGAGGAGCTTGTTAATGACCTGAAGGCAGTTGGGACCACAGTCACGAAGAGAACCATCAGTAACACACTACACTGTGAAGGATTAAAATCCTGCTGCGCGCGCAAGGTTCCTCTGCTGAAGAAGGCACATGTACAGGCCCGTCTGAAGTTTGCCAAAGAACACCTGGATGATCCAGAGGAAGCTTGGGAGAAGGTGATGTGGTCAGATGAGACCAAAATAGAGCTATTTGGCATCAACTCGACTCGCCGTGTTTGGAGGAAGAGAAATGCTGAGTACAACCCAAAGAACACCATCCCCACTGTGAAGCATGGAGGTGGAAACCTTATGCTTTGGGGGTGTTTCTCAGCTAAGGGGACAGGACGACTTCACCGTATCGAGGGGAGGATGAATGGGGCCATGTACCGGGAAATTTTGGGCGACAACCTCCTTCCCTCAGTGAGAGCACTGAAAATGGGTCGTGGATGGGTCTTCCAACATGACAATGACCCAAAACATACAGCCAAGGCAACAAAGCAGTAGCTCAAAAAGAAGCAAATTAAGTTCCTGGAGTGGCCTAGCCAGTCTCCAGACCTAAATCCCATCGGAAATCTGTGGAGGGAGCTGAAGCTTCGAGTTGCCAAGCGACAGCCTCGGAACCTTAAGGATTTGGAGAGGATCTGCAAAGAGGAGTGGACCAAAATCCCTCCCAAGATCTGTGCAAACCTGGTGAAAAACTACAACAAACGTCTGACCTCTGCTTGCCAACAAAGGTTTCTCCACCAAGTATTAAGTCCTATTGTTCTATGGATCAAATACTTATTTCACGCGAAAATACGATAATAAATTTATAAAATGTATATGATGTTGTTATTGTGGATTATTTTGTGATATTCTGTCTCTCAATGTTAAAATGTACCTATGATTAAAATTCTACACAGTTCCATTCTTTGTAAGTGGGCAAACCTCCAAAATCAGTAAGGGATCAAATAATTATTGCTCTCACTGTATATAAAAGTTCCTTCCATATATATCAAAGTTCATTCCATATATATCTCAATGTTCATTGTATATATATCAATGTTCATTGTATATATATCAAAGTTCATTCCATATATATCAATGTTCATTGTATATATATCAAAGTTCATTGTATATATATATCAAAGTTAATTCCATATATATCAAAGTTCATTCCATATATATCAAAGTCCATTCCATATATATCAATGTTCATTCTATATATATCAAAGTTCATTCCATATATATCAATGTTCATTCTATATATATCGAAGTTCGTTGTATATATATCAGTTCGTTGTATATATATCAAAGTTCAATATATATTTCCTGTTTGGCTTGCCAGCGTAATTTACAGCTGAATCTAGTCTTACCCCCCAATTCTCATAGAGATCAGTTCAAATGCAGAGAGGTTATATTATCGCTTGTAACAGTACCTGAAAATAAGATATCGAGAGTCTTTTGATGTTGATTGGTCACAGACTTCAGGAAGTAACAGCATGCAAAGGATATGCGACCAAATATTAAATTTGATACTTTAAAAATATGTTAAAGCAAAATATTCTAATTTTCTGAGACACTGAATTTTGGGTTTCATTAGCTGTAAGCCATAATCATCAAAATTACAAGAAATAAAGGCTTGAAATATTTCACTTTATGTGTATTGAATCTATATAATATATGAGTTTCACTTTCTGAAATGAGTGACAAAAAATATAGAACTTTTTCACGATATTCTAATTTTTTGAGCTGCACCTGTATATATATATATATATATATATATATATATATATATATATATATATATATATAAAACAACACTAGATGACTCTCAGTATGTGTGAGGCGCCAAGGGACAGTCATCATCTGACTTCTTAGCTAACTGCACTGTCTTTCATCAGAGAATCTGCGGCCCAAATTGGTGCACATCTCACCAAATGTGTTCAAGTGCCCTCTTTGTCAGAAACAGGGTGATTAACACATTCTGCTACCTCTTTTACAGAGCCACCAAAACCATGTAGTTAAACATGCAGGTACTTTTGCTATTAAAATATTGTATGTATGTGTGTTGTATTCTAAACTTACAATGTAAAATTTTTACATACATTACTTAAGGCCTACTTATGTTGGGCATTACTATATTAAAAAAAGCAGTTCTTGCATGTAAAGGAGCCATCATCATCAAAGACAACACAATTTTGGCCACGGAAATAATGCAGAATATCCAGTCCTCCATCCTCTTTCTATCCTCCAGGTCCCTATAACTATTCTGATACACAGCGCATGGGTCCTCTTTTTCTTGAACTGTACCCACTTTTTGTTTTTGCATTTTTTTCCCTTTTGACTTGGATGTAGCCATTTTGTTCACAAAATGAAAGTGTTCATCACTCGTCAAATTGAATGATGGGGGCTTTGCTTTCTTGCTGGTAGTGGGCCGCTCACAAGTTGGAATAGTGATTAGGTCCACAAAGCTTGTGCCTGCCGTCTCAACCTCAACTTCACATATTGGTGTTGGTGGGGTGGTTACTACCATCAATTCCATGTTTGGTAGAGAGATCTGAGGACTGGTGGGTGGAGAGCCCTGAGGAGGCTGCTGTGGAAGGCCCTGAGGAGAGATCTGAGGACTGGTGGGTGGAGAGCCCTGAGGAGGCTGCTGTGGAAGGCCCTGAGGAGGGATCTGAGGACTGGTGGGTGGAGAGTCCTGAGGAGGCTGCTGTGGAAAGCCCTGAGGAGGCTGTTGTGGAAGGCCCTGAGGAGGGATCTGAGGACTGGTGGGTGGAGAGCCCTGAGGAGGATGCTGTGGAAGGCCCTGAAGAGGGATCTGAGGACTGTTGGGTGGAGAGCCCTGAGGAGGATGCTGTGGAAGGCCCTGAAGAGGGATCTGAGGACTGTTGGGTGGAGAGCCCTGAGGAGGCTGCTGTAGAAGGCCCTGAGGAGTCTCAGATATTTTGTCCCTCTCAGTTGTCAGACTTGGTGCCAAATATGTGGGGTCAATGCGATCGGCATTTAGTGGATAAATCCCACTGCCTGAAACCCTGCTTGGGCTGTCTGCACTGTTGCCGTTTTTGTCCATGCTTTGGTGAACACCGAAAAAAATAAAAAACACACCACATGCACATTGTGGGCCTTCATAAGAGTGAGAAATTCTAGATTGAACACATGACTGCTGTGCTCATCCAGAAGTAGCACATGTGGACGTAGATCGTCTTTCGGTAAGATGGAGACAAACTGTTTTCCCCACTCAAAAGAGGTTTATCCATCCATTATCAGAAACTCTTGACTATGGTCTTTGTGAGCCCCAAACAGCCACTTTGCTCTCAATTTTGGCTTAAAAATGATGAGCACTGGGCTATAATCCCCTGCGGCGTTAAGGCTCGCAAGAACAGTTGTGGTTTCTCCTCTTTCATTTGCCGTGATCTCATAGCATGGGGACCCTGTCTGAGCAACCAGTGATCCTGGAGGCCTGTTTCATCACTGTTCCATATGTCACTGTTCTGGGGGCAGAATTGAAGTGAAGGAGTTCGCTCGCCATCATGCCGACCACCACCCATCACCCTGGACTCCTTTTCAACCCAGCTCCCACTCCGTTAGGCTCGGAGTCATCACACTTCAGCCGGCCAGCTCTGAGCCTAGTACCCAACCCCAACAGTCACCATTCGATGGATCCCGTTCCAGCCCTCCGGTCCCATCCCGTTCCTGCCCTCCGGTTTCATCCCGTTCCAGCTTTCCGGTCCCAGCCCTCCTGTCCCGTTCCGTTCCAGGCCTCCTGTCCCGTCCCATTCCAGGCCTCCTGTCGAGCTGCAGAGCCAGCTAACCTCCTGTCCTGAGCTGCAGAGCCAGCTACCCTCCTGTTCTGAGCTGCAGAGCCAGCTAACCTCCTGTTCTGAGCTGCAGAGCCAGCTAACCTCCTGTCCTGAGCTCCAGAGCCAGCTAACCTCCTGTCCTGAGCTGCAGAGCCAGCTAACCTCCTGTCCTGAGCTGCAGAGCCAGCTAACCTCCTGTCCTGAGCTGCAGAGCCAACTAAACTCCTGTCCTGAGCTGCAGAGCCAGCTAACCACCTGTCCTGAGCTGCAGAGCCAGCTAACCTCCTGTTCTGAGCTGCAGAGCCAGCTAACCTCCTGTCCTGAGCTCCAGAGCCAGCTAACCTCCTGTCCTGAGCTGCAGAGCCAGCTAACCTCCTGTCCTGAGCTGCAGAGCCAACTAACCTCCTGTCCTGAGCTGCAGAGCCAACTAACCTCCTGTCCTGAGCTGCAGAGCCAGCTAACCACCTGTCCTGAGCTGCAGAGCCAGCTAACCTCCTGTCCTGAGCTGCAGAGCCAGCTAACCTCCTGTCCTGAGCTGCAGAGCCAGCTAAATATTACTTATTATTATTAAAAATTATTACTTTATTCTACATTATGTTAAATTGTCCAATATTTTTTGATGCCCTAAATGGCTCATCTGATATGGATGAAAATACCCTCAAATTAAAGCTGACAGTGTGCACTTCAACCGCATTGTCATTGTATCCTTTCAAACTCAAAGTGCTAGAGTACACAACCAAGTACATGTCCATCCAGGGCGATGCAGCCGTCGCCGCCCGCTTGGCTGTCTATTCTTTGCGGAGATAAACAGAAGTTGGAATTCTACCCCCCTTTCCCTGTCTAGGGAGGAGGTGGACGAACCATCGCAAGAGAAATCCGAAGCATTGCGATCTGAATAGTCTCGGTCAGAGAAAGCTATCGAACAGGGGTCTGACAAACCTGAATCAAGACTGGGCACCGCTTTCCCCACCTTGTGGTGTAAGGGGGAAGTGATGCTTCCAGTGAAAGCTGAATTAATTAGCTCTTGTCTGTGTATTTTGAGGTCAAAGTAGGTGGCATGGTGCTTTAGCCACTAGTGGCTCCCTGCTGGGAGGAAGTAAGAAACCCTGGAGAAAAGCCTGAGAAAGCAGGTTTGGAGATGAGAGTGGATGCGGTAGCATGGGATGTCCACTCCAGTGGGCTTGAAGGAAAAAATGGGGGCAACAGACTGGCGACAGACAGACATAGTCTTCAGTTTTATCTGTTTTAGTTTTATGACCCTTAGTGTCTCGTATTTCCAAGTGACATGATTGAATCACTAAAACGGATATCCTTTGGGTTTATTATTCTAACTTAAACATAGTCCCTGTGTGTGTGTGTTTGTGTGTGCCAATTTTGATGGGACTATTCTAACTTAAGCATAGTTGAAATGTGTCTGTGCATGTCAATGTTGATGGGCATATTCTAATTTAAACATAGTCCCAATGTGTGTGTGTTTGTGGTCAAAGCCTTGCCCCAAAACATGCCTCAGCTGACCAGGCAGTAGCTGAATTAATCTTTGCATATTACCATGTCGTACTCCCTGATTGCGTCCCAATATTAGTCACTCCTCTCCTCCTTTCCCCCACTCCCCCACTACCACTTTGTCTCCTACTCGGAAGTATGCAAAACTGCCTGAACATTCTGAGTACAAGTAGTTGCATGTACAGTATACAATGTACCTGTCATTGCGGTTTGCGTCGAGACAATCAATTTGTAACCATTTGTAATGAATATGTATCTTAATCAGCAACATTACATTAAGACACAAAGATCTGTTACCGGGGCACGGAGGAGAGGAGGTGGTAGTGAAGGAAAGGAGGGTGCATTTTTTTAGTATTGGGATGTATCCCCTGTCTATAGCAGGCATGTATTTTAACATAGACAATTTTTCATTGCTTCTGCCCGAGTATAATTTCTTTGTAGACTGTGGAAGAGGGACAGGCAGCACACTTTTCCTGGTCCTGGTTTACCTTATGTAAGCCAGATAAAATAAAGGTTAAGGACAGCACTCTTCCTTTTGGGGTATATATTTAATCAAAAACTGATGCATTTCAGAGTCAGGAAGTAAGTTAAGTAATTTTGTCAGGAAGTAAGTTAAATTACTAATAAACGAACTGCGGAGCTAGATTCTAGGTGTGAACACTATCGCTAGCTAACCATGTAAACAATTAGAAACTAACTAGCTAGCTACATTTTCACCCTGTGGTGAGCAATCCCAGTTGTTTTCACACTTGCATTTTCAATCCAGGATTTTCTCCATGAATAATAAAGTTTTATTTAGGAGTGAAACTGACTGTGAAACTGTATTGACAACTATTATATTATATATTAGTAATTATTATATTATGTATTACAGGTCAAACAGTCAAACATTGTGTATAAACTTATTAAATACATTTCTTATAATCTATTATCTAATACTACGAACAGATGCCAGTTGGCCTAACATTAGAGCGAGCTGTCTGGAGATATCACTTTTTTACATTAGAGCATATTGGCAAATGTGAGACGGATGTGTGCGGGTTGGACCTGTAATGCACGACTCAGAACACCGACGTAATAAATGCCCGCAAGCCAAACCAAAAATGCAGTACCGAGGGAGAAGGCAGTCTCGAAATCGGTATCCATGCACAAGTTCAGTAACCAGAGTAGCTGTCAGCGGAGCAGAAGTACAATACAGGGGTAAAGCAAAGTTCGTTGGTCGTGGGGCGTAGCAGGAGTCAGACCGAAGTCCTATCCGCGGGGCAGAGGTACAAAACAGACAGCAGGCAGTAACGATGGTCAGTAAACAGGCTAGATCAATAACGGTAGTCAAACAGGCAACAATTTCGCAAAGACATGACATGAACACTGATCTTATATGCAGGTGTAGACAGGTGCAGACACTTAGCTTGAGAGCAGCAGGAAATGGAAAACAGCTTGAGAAAATGAGACACGTAACAAGGCAATTAGTAAATCGTTAGTAGATATCCTATCCTAGACCTGACATTAGTAAATTAGTAAATGACATGCACGAGAAACATAAGGTAAACATGAACACATAGTTAGAGAGTTAGTATTACCCAATCCTGACCGAATGTTAGTAGATTAGTAAATAGACATGCAAGAATGAAACAATTAGGGAAGCGTGAGCGACAGCAAGAGAAAGAAACAGCATGAACGCAAGGCTGCGGAAAAACATGGAAATGTGTATGCTAACAATGAACTGCATCGTAACATAAACAGAATACAAGCATGACATGAACAGAAAATAAACTGTGACAAACACTAAACATGAAACGTGGCATAAACATGACAGAAACGTAACAAAATGTATTGGTCAGTTTTTTGTTTTTCTGTGTGACGCTTATTAAAATTGCTTTATGGTAAATCGAACGCATATCAGTGGCACTGGACTAAACGGATGTAGAAGAAATAAACGATTTCACTGCTTGTTTCTTTGATAACAACTTGTAGGCTAAACAATATTATTTCCCAGCAAACTAATAAAATGATGTTGACAAACAATATTAAATGACACCTGCTTTCATTCTGAAAGGTTTGTTTTATAAAAATGATACACATTTTATTAGGCAAATAATTCACATATTTTCCGTCCTAAATACATTTTTATATCGAGGGTATAACATAATACCGTAGCTTATTTTGGGAAGTAACCTAGGCTATTTCTTCCATTTTTGAGAGCCATGAGCCAAGACTCGTAAAGTTCTGCTACTAACGTTAGCTCTAAGAAACAAGATAACAAGATAACTTTTTTGGCGAGGAGTTCAGACGGTAGCCTATTTTCTCTCGTTATTTCCGTCAGATCAGAGAGTTGATCTGGGGGCGGGGATTGCGTTAAAAATTGCATTAAAATAGCGTTTTTTACGTATTGCGTTACGTAAAAACAGCGAATTAGTTGTGAACACGGCGTAAGGCAGGCTCACCTCAGGATATTCTAACAGGCACATTTAGGCAATCAGAAAAAGAAACCTGAAGTTTTGTATCCACTTTGCTACACGCCACTGTGGCGGGTAGGTTTGATACATTTACCCGACAATTCTGAAATCTTCTGAAAGCATTTTCTGTAGAGCTTGCGTAATTGTAATGGGTTTCTTAATTGTTCGGAGATTCAAACGCAAAGGTGGGAGGAATCTGAACAAGTCAGCTCACAAGACGTGAGGACCAATAATTAAGGGAGAGAAAATAATAAAGAAAGAAAAGAAAAAACAGCCAAAACAAAAATAAACCCACAAAAGTGAGCAAACTAGAAAACTTGTAAATAACAACTAAATCTCCCAAACCTAAATAATGACACAAGAACGGGAAACTTAGTAACCAAAAGAACACCCTCGGCTGCCTTAGCTCAGAGCCGGTGAAGTGTAAAACCAAAACGAAAGTAAAAAGAAAAACTGTCTCCGAGAGAACAGCAAAGTGCTAAATAGAACACTACCAGGAGGAAAATAAATCCTATACCAGATTAAGTGGCTAACTAGCAAGTCCCCCCTGAACATAAACAATGTTTAATATCAGGAGGTCGCTAGTAACCTGGCTATACCTGGCTCGAATGCAATGTCGTAAGATAATCAAGCACCGGAGAAGCGGAAGTGAGAAACTTAAGTACCCTGCAAGTAGAAGCACAGATGAAAACAATAATGAGGACGGCAAACCACGAAACAGAACGTGGAAAAAATCTGATTGATTCACAATCGGGAAAGCAGGATGAGAGCCGCAAAATAAAAGAAAACAAAACAAAACAGCCACGAACCACTACAGTAATACTAGACCGTTAAAACGAAAACTGCCGCTGAGCTGTGATTATTTGTTCAAAGCACCCAATAAGACATTGCATATACCGTTGCTAAGGTTATAATGTACTCTATTGGATAAAAGAGCCATACCAGACAATAAATGATGACTGAATTTTGAAAGGAAAATCTCTATGTGTAAAACCAATTGTAGGATTGTATATTTATTTCATATTTAGTAGCAGATATCCAATTATCCATAGTAGAATGACGTGGTATAATGAGACAATAATTTCACGTTTATTTTGCATTTGAGTAAGCAGGGCTTTTCACTGCTTTTTTGGCATACGATCAGGGTATTGTTGGGTTTATCTTGTTGCTATGACGTAATTTTAATTTTATATGATGAATAGATATATTTATGAACTCACACATAGACGCTGTCATCGACGTTGTCCAGTATGTCACGCATGGGTAGGTATAGACTAGGTGGGGGGTTGCTTGTTAAATGTACTTTCCACGGAAAATAGTGACATTTAGAAACTCCGTATTCGGCAGAGTGGTCACGAATTGTGTACCAATAAAGACAAAACACGGAGTTTGTGGTTTGCATTCATAGTTTGGCTGCAGAAGCAACAAATGTCTCAGTTGAGCAAAATCTTGCCGCTGGCGCCATAGCCACTTGGCATCTTAACATTAATTCAAGCAAAATGTCATTGACCTTACCATGTGTTTTGCAGGATGACCTTCAAATATGAAGCCTGCCCTGATCTTCATTATGACATCACATCAATTAAATCATGTGACTTTGATCATGTGGTTTTTCTGCAGAAAGACATCCCAAAGTGGGCTAAATGCAGTCCCTTTCACTTTCAAACTAGACTGAAAACAGACTTGCATTTGTATAATTATATAAAATAAAATAAATAATTGTATTTGGTAAACTTAAAAAAAAGACGTAGCGTAACTAGCGTACCGGACCCTATTATCGGGCGGAAAACAGAAATTTTTGTGTTCAACATACGATACTGATATTATTGGACATATTATATTTATTAGGTTCACAAAATGATAAGCTAACTTTTAAGCCAACAAACATGTAGATATAACCGGTATTTTTTTTGTTTTAACGTCTTTTATAAGAGAAAGTGCTGCAAAAAAAGCGGCGCCCTTTATCGGGCAGCTGGAGTAATCCATAAAGAAGCTCACGATTTTTGTTGAAATAAACTATTCATTGATTTTTAAAACATCAAGAAAGATACCGTTTGAATAACCAATATGTTGACAAAATAGCTGGCTAACTGGATTGTTCACCTGGCAGTCTAGAAGTTGTCCATCTCATTGAATTTATTTCTTCACAAAACAATAAACTAACTTTTAAGCCAATGTGACCGGTATTTTTTGGTTTTAACGTCTTTTAGATGGGACAGTACTGTCCAAAAAGGGGCACCCGTTATCATGTATTGGCTCAATCTTATTGGACTTGTTTCTTCACAAAAACAATAAATTAACTTTTAAACCAATAAACATGTAACGTTAGACATGACCGGTAGTTTTTTGGTTTTGTTGTAACGTCTTTAAGATGAGACAAGACTGCCAAAGGGGCGCCCATTATCGGGCGGCTGTTGTAATCCATAAAGAAGCTCACGATTTTTGTTGTTTTAAAAACCAATTAATATTTTATAATCATCAAGAAAGATAGCTACTGTTTGAATAACCAATATGTTGGCAAAATAGCTGGCTAACTGGATTGTTTACCTGGCAGTCCGGAAGTTGTCCATCTCATTGGATTTATTTCTTCACCTACCGCGCCAAGTGGACATGGCACTTATTGATGTTGGCGCTGGCTAGTTCAGGCTAGTTGAGTGCTAATATTGTAAATGTGCTATACACATATCAGTCTATTAATGGTTAATATATATTTTTATTTTATTATTAATGTACCTGTATTGTAAACAATAATCTTATTATCAAACATACTGTATATCTGAAAGCACAAACACAGAGCACTTGAATTCTATAAAAAATATATATTTTTATTGTTTTTTTATTTATTTTAAGCTGCAGTAGCTGCAGAAATAGTCCTCGTTTTCCCTCAGGTTGTCTAACACCCACTGCACAGACTGTGGAACCACTGCCACAGTGGCTGCACTGCACCCAGGACACCACCTCCCCTGATGTTTCTGGGTTTCTCAGGCCGCAGACGCCATACACCGCCATTTCCTCCTCCTCCTCCTCCATTGCCTGCCATTTCTTTGTCCTTTTTCAGAGGTGGAGGTAGATGCGGAAGTGGAACAGTACGGGTAGAGGCAGGGCCGGATTAACCATATGGGCAATTGGGCACGTGCCCAGGGGCACCAAGGCTCCAGGGGCATCAAGCAAGCAAGCCAAAAAAAAAAAAAAAAAGTTGAAAAAAAAAATAATGTTACAAAAATAATGTTACAATAATAATGAATTGCAATAAAACTAGTTTCGAAAAGTTTTTAAAAATCACGTTAGCATGTCCCACAATGTGTCTCAGTTCAGCCTGTGGTATGTGTCTGTAGCAGCTGCTGTAAATCCTGCCTGCGCTGAGTCTGTGCCAGCAGCGAGCAGCCAGTGCACCAAAGTAGCCCCCCCCCCCCCCAGAAACCGAAAAAATCTAAATTATAATTGGTTAATTCAGAAGATGCCACTAACGTCAGTACGAATTGACGTTTGAAACATAGCTCGTAAGCAACTCAGAACCAACAGAACGATGAAGAGGCAACAGCTAAGTGGTAGTGCGAAAAGACAACTTAAAAAAGATAAAGAGACTCGAAATACAGCCAGTTTAAAAAATGTACCTCAAATAGGTAGTTTCTTCATTCGTAATGTAGAAGAACGTGAACTGCCAACTGCGGTCAAGCTATCACGGGTTCGGAAAATGACGGTCAAGCTATCACGGCTTAAAATTTTCGTTCGCAAATATACAAGAGATTACGTCTGTAACGTCGTCTTGTGCTGCGTTTGCTGGAAATTAAATTGCTCAGAGAAGCAGCGAGTATTGGACAACGCAGAATTATTGCCTTTTTTTCTTTATTTCACACAATTATGCTTTGCTTTTACAGTGGGGATCTTTAATAATTAAGCATCAAAGTTGGTACAGTTTGCTGTTTGAATGGGAAGAATCGCTATGTGAACCATATTTGAAGCCCAATAACTTGATCAAATCAAAAAGTTTGTTAATGAAAACACGATTACTATAAACTAGATGTGATATACTCTACGTACAGTGAATATAAGAAAAAGTTGTTGTGGGTATTTTTAATAATTAAGCATCAAAGTTGGTACAGTTTGCTGTTTGAATGGGAAGAATCGCTATGTGAACCATATTGGAAGCCTAATAACTTGATCAAATCAAAAAGTTTGTTAATGAAAACACGATTAATATAAACTAGATGTGATATACTCTACGTACAGTGAATATCAGAAAAAGTTGTTGTGGCAATTTTAAATAATTAAGCATCAAAGTTGGTACAGTTTGCTGTTTGAATGGGAAGAATCGCTATGTGAACCATATTTGAAGCCCAATAACTTGATCAAATCAAAAAGTTTGTGAATGAAAACACGATTAATATAAACTAGATGTGATATAATCTACGTACAGTGAATATCAGAAAAAGTTGTTGTGACAATTTTTAATAATTAAGCATCAAAGTTGGTACAGTTTGCTGTTTGAATGGGAAGAATCGCTATGTGAACCATATTTGAAGCCCAATAACTTGATAAAATCAAAAAGTTTGTTCATGAAAACACGATTACTATAAACTAGATGTGCTATACTCTACGTACAGTGAATATCAGAAAAAGTTGTTGTGGGAATTTTTAATAATTAAGCATCAAAGTTGGTACAGTTTGCTGTTTGAATGGGGAAAATCGTTATGTGTACCATATTGGAAGCCCAATAACTTGATCAAATCAAAAAGTTTGTTAATGAAAACACGATTACTATATACTAGATGTGCTATACTCTACGTACAGTGAATATCAGAAAAAGTTGTTGTGGGAATTTTTAATAATTAAGCATCAAAGTTGGTACAGTTTGCTGTTTGAATGGGAAGAATCGCTATGTGAACCATATTTGAAGCCTAATAACTTGAACAAATCAAAAAGTTTGTTAATGAAAACACGATTACTATAAACTAGATGTGATATACTCTACGCACAGTGAATATCAGAAAAAGTTGTTGTGGGAATTTTAAATAATTAAGCATCAAAGTTGGTACAGTTTGCTGTTTGAATGGGAAGAATCGCTATGTGAACCATATTGTAAGCCCAATAACTTGATCAAATCAAAGAGTTTGTTAATGAAACGAGGATTACTATAAACTAGATGTGCTATACTCTACGTACAGTGAATATCAGAAAAAGTTGTTTTGGGAATTTTTAATAATTAAGCATCAAAGTTGGTACAGTTTGCTGTTTGAATGGGGAAAATCGTTATGTGTACCATATTGGAAGCCAAATAACTTGATCAAATCAAAAAGTTTGTTAATGAAAACACGATTACTATATACTAGATGTGCTATACTCTACGTAGAGTGAATATCAGAAAAAGTTGTTGTGGGAATTTTTAATAATTAAGCATCAAAGTTGGTACAGTTTGCTGTTTGAATGGGAAGAATCGCTATGTGAACCATATTGTAAGCCCAATAACTTGATCAAATCAAAGAGTTTGTTAATGAAACGAGGATTACTATAAACTAGATGTGCTATACTCTACGTACAGTGAATATCAGAAAAAGTTGTTGTGGGAATTGTTAATAATTAAGCATCAAAGTTGTTACAGTTTGCTGTTTGAATGGGGAAAATCGTTATGTGTACCATATTGGAAGCCAAATAACTTGATCAAATCAAAAAGTTTGTTAATGAAAACACGATTACTATATACTAGATGTGCTATACTCTACGTACAGTGAATATCAGAAAAAGTTGTTGTGGGAATTTTTAATAATTAAGCATCAAAGTTGGTACAGTTTGCTGTTTGAATGGGAAGAATCGCTATGTGAACCATATTTGAAGCCCAATAACTTGATAAAATCAAAAAGTTTGTTAATGAAACCAGGATTACTATAAACCAGATGTGCTATACGCCTCGTACAGTGAATATCAGAAAAAGGTGTTGTGTGAATTTTTAATAATTAAGCATCAAAGTTGGTACAGTTTGCTGTTTGAATGGGAAAAATCGCTATGTGTACCATATTGGAAGCCCAATAACTTGATCAAATCAAAAAGTTTGTTCATGAAAAAACGATTACTATAAACTAGATGTGCTATACTCTACGTACAGTGAATATCAGAAAAAGTTGTTGTGGGAATTTTTAATAATTAAGCATCAAAGTTGGTACAGTTTGCTGTTTGAATGGGGAAAATCGTTATGTGTACCATATTGGAAGCCCAATAACTTGATCAAATCAAAAAGTTTGTTAATGAAAACACGATTACTATATACTAGATGTGCTATACTCTACGTACAGTGAATATCAGAAAAAGTTGTTGTGGGAATTTTTAATAATTAAGCATCAAAGTTGGTACAGTTTGCTGTTTGAATGGGAAGAATCGCTATGTGAACCATATTTGAAGCCTAATAACTTGAACAAATCAAAAAGTTTGTTAATGAAAACACGATTACTATAAACTAGATGTGATATACTCTACGCACAGTGAATATCAGAAAAAGTTGTGGTGGGAATTTTAAATAATTAAGCATCAAAGTTGGTACAGTTTGCTGTTTGAATGGGAAGAATCGCTATGTGAACCATATTGTAAGCCCAATAACTTGATCAAATCAAAGAGTTTGTTAATGAAACGAGGATTACTATAAACTAGATGTGCTATACTCTACGTACAGTGAATATCAGAAAAAGTTGTTGTGGGAATTTTTAATAATTAAGCATCAAAGTTGGTACAGTTTGCTGTTTGAATGGGGAAAATCGTTATGTGTACCATATTGGAAGCCAAATAACTTGATCAAATCAAAAAGTTTGTTAATGAAAACACGATTACTATATACTAGATGTGCTATACTCTACGTAGAGTGAATATCAGAAAAAGTTGTTGTGGGAATTTTTAATAATTAAGCATCAAAGTTGGTACAGTTTGCTGTTTGAATGGGAAGAATCGCTATGTGAACCATATTGTAAGCCCAATAACTTGATCAAATCAAAGAGTTTGTTAATGAAACGAGGATTACTATAAACTAGATGTGCTATACTCTACGTACAGTGAATATCAGAAAAAGTTGTTGTGGGAATTTTAAATAATTAAGCATCAAAGTTGGTACAGTTTGCTGTTTGAATGGGGAAAATCGTTATGTGTACCATATTGGAAGCCAAATAACTTGATCAAATCAAAAAGTTTGTTAATGAAAACACGATTACTATATACTAGATGTGCTATACTCTACGTACAGTGAATATCAGAAAAAGTTGTTGTGGGAATTTTTAATAATTAAGCATCAAAGTTGGTACAGTTTGCTGTTTGAATGGGAAGAATCGCTATGTGAACCATATTTGAAGCCCAATAACTTGATAAAATCAAAAAGTTTGTTAATGAAACCAGGATTACTATAAACCAGATGTGCTATACGCCTCGTACAGTGAATATCAGAAAAAGGTGTTGTGTGAATTTTTAATAATTAAGCATCAAAGTTGGTACAGTTTGCTGTTTGAATGGGAAAAATCGCTATGTGTACCATATTGGAAGCCCAATAACTTGATCAAATCAAAAAGTTTGTTCATGAAAAAACGATTACTATAAACTAGATGTGCTATACTCTACGTACAGTGAATATCAGAAAAAGTTGTTGTGGGAATTTTTAATAATTAAGCATCAAAGTTGGTACAGTTTGCTGTTTGAATGGGGAAAATCGTTATGTGTACCATATTGGAAGCCCAATAACTTGATCAAATCAAAAAGTTTGTTAATGAAAACACGATTACTATATACTAGATGTGCTATACTCTACGTACAGTGAATATCAGAAAAAGTTGTTGTGGGAATTTTTAATAATTAAGCATCAAAGTTGGTACAGTTTGCTGTTTGAATGGGAAGAATCGCTATGTGAACCATATTTGAAGCCTAATAACTTGAACAAATCAAAAAGTTTGTTAATGAAAACACGATTACTATAAACTAGATGTGATATACTCTACGCACAGTGAATATCAGAAAAAGTTGTGGTGGGAATTTTAAATAATTAAGCATCAAAGTTGGTACAGTTTGCTGTTTGAATGGGAAGAATCGCTATGTGAACCATATTGTAAGCCCAATAACTTGATCAAATCAAAGAGTTTGTTAATGAAACGAGGATTACTATAAACTAGATGTGCTATACTCTACGTACAGTGAATATCAGAAAAAGTTGTTGTGGGAATTTTTAATAATTAAGCATCAAAGTTGGTACAGTTTGCTGTTTGAATGGGGAAAATCGTTATGTGTACCATATTGGAAGCCAAATAACTTGATCAAATCAAAAAGTTTGTTAATGAAAACACGATTACTATATACTAGATGTGCTATACTCTACGTACAGTGAATATCAGAAAAAGTTGTTGTGGGAATTTTTAATAATTAAGCATCAAAGTTGGTACAGTTTGCTGTTTGAATGGGAAGAATCGCTATGTGAACCATATTGTAAGCCCAATAACTTGATCAAATCAAAAAGTTTGTTAATGAAAACACGATTAATATAAACTAGATGTGATATACTCTACGTACAGTGAATATCAGAAAAAGTTGTTGTGGCAATTTTAAATAATTAAGCATCAAAGTTGGTACAGTTTGCTGTTTGAATGGGAAGAATCGCTATGTGAACCATATTTGAAGCCCAATAACTTGATAAAATCAAAAAGTTTGTTAATGAAACCAGGATTACTATAAACCAGATGTGCTATACGCCTCGTACAGTGAATATCAGAAAAAGGTGTTGTGTGAATTTTTAATAATTAAGCATCAAAGTTGGTACAGTTTGCTGTTTGAATGGGAAGAATCGCTATGTGAACCATATTGTAAGCCCAATAACTTGATCAAATCAAAGAGTTTGTTAATGAAACGAGGATTACTATAAACCAGATGTGCTATACGCCTCGTACAGTGAATATCAGAAAAAGGTGTTGTGTGAATTTTTAATAATTAAGCATCAAAGTTGGTACAGTTTGCTGTTTGAATGGGAAGAATCGCTATGTGAACCACGGCAGTGTGGTATAATGGTTAAGGAACTGGGTTTGTAACCGAAAGGTTGCAGGTTCGATTCCCAGGTCACTGCCGTTGTACCCTTGAGCAAGGTACTTCACCTGCATTGCTTCAGTCTATATCCAGCTGTATCAATGGATACTATGTATAAATGCAAAATAAATGCTGTGTAAGTCGCTCTGGATAAGAGCGTCTGCTAAATGCCTATAATGTAATGTAATATTTGAAGCCTAATAACTTGAACAAATCAAAAAGTTTGTTAATGAAAACACGATTACTATAAACTAGATGTGCTATACTCTACGTACAGTGAATATCAGAAAAAGTTGTTGTGGGAATTTTTAATAATTAAGCATCAAAGTTGGTACAGTTTGCTGTTTGAATGGGAAGAATCGCTATGTGAACCATATTGTAAGCCCAATAACTTGATCAAATCAAAGAGTTTGTTAATGAAACGAGGATTACTATAAACCAGATGTGCTATACGCCTCGTACAGTGAATATCAGAAAAAGGTGTTGTGTGAATTTTTAATAATTAAGCATCAAAGTTGGTACAGTTTGCTGTTTGAATGGGAAGAATCGCTATGTGAACCATATTTGAAGCCTAATAACTTGAACAAATCAAAAAGTTTGTTAATGAAAACACGATTACTATAAACTAGATGTGATATACTCTACGCACAGTGAATATCAGAAAAAGTTGTTGTGGGAATTTTAAATAATTAAGCATCAAAGTTGGTACAGTTTGCTGTTTGAATGGGAAGAATCGCTATGTGAACCATATTGTAAGCCCAATAACTTGATCAAATCAAAGAGTTTGTTAATGAAACGAGGATTACTATAAACTAGATGTGCTATACTCTACGTACAGTGAATATCAGAAAAAGTTGTTGTGGGAATTTTTAATAATTAAGCATCAAAGTTGGTACAGTTTGCTGTTTGAATGGGAAGAATCGCTATGTGAACCATATTTGAAGCCCAATAACTTGATAAAATCAAAAAGTTTGTTAATGAAACCAGGATTACTATAAACCAGATGTGCTATACGCCTCGTACAGTGAATATCAGAAAAAGGTGTTGTGTGAATTTTTAATAATTAAGCATCAAAGTTGGTACAGTTTGCTGTTTGAATGGGAAAAATCGCTATGTGTACCATATTGGAAGCCCAATAACTTGATCAAATCAAAAAGTTTGTTCATGAAAACACGATTACTATAAACTAGATGTGCTATACTCTACGTACAGTGAATATCAGAAAAAGTTGTTGTGGGAATTTTTAATAATTAAGCATCAAAGTTGGTACAGTTTGCTGTTTGAATGGGGAAAATCGTTATGTGTACCATATTGGAAGCGCAATAACTTGATCAAATCAAAAAGTTTGTTCATGAAAACACGATTACTATAAACTAGATGTGCTATAGTTTATGTATAGTGAATATCAGAAAAAGTTGTTGTGGGAATTTTTAATAATTAAGCATCAAAGTTGGTACAGTTTGCTGTTTGAATGGGAAGAATCGCTATGTGAACCATATTTGAAGCCTAATAACTTGAACAAATCAAAAAGTTTGTTAATGAAAACACGATTACTATAAACTAGATGTGATATACTCTACGCACAGTGAATATCAGAAAAAGTTGTGGTGGGAATTTTAAATAATTAAGCATCAAAGTTGGTACAGTTTGCTGTTTGAATGGGAAGAATCGCTATGTGAACCATATTGTAAGCCCAATAACTTGATCAAATCAAAGAGTTTGTTAATGAAACGAGGATTACTATAAACTAGATGTGCTATACTCTACGTACAGTGAATATCAGAAAAAGTTGTTGTGGGAATTTTTAATAATTAAGCATCAAAGTTGGTACAGTTTGCTGTTTGAATGGGGAAAATCGTTATGTGTACCATATTGGAAGCCAAATAACTTGATCAAATCAAAAAGTTTGTTAATGAAAACACGATTACTATATACTAGATGTGCTATACTCTACGTACAGTGAATATCAGAAAAAGTTGTTGTGGGAATTTTTAATAATTAAGCATCAAAGTTGGTACAGTTTGCTGTTTGAATGGGAAGAATCGCTATGTGAACCATATTGTAAGCCCAATAACTTGATCAAATCAAAAAGTTTGTTAATGAAAACACGATTAATATAAACTAGATGTGATATACTCTACGTACAGTGAATATCAGAAAAAGTTGTTGTGGCAATTTTAAATAATTAAGCATCAAAGTTGGTACAGTTTGCTGTTTGAATGGGAAGAATCGCTATGTGAACCATATTTGAAGCCCAATAACTTGATAAAATCAAAAAGTTTGTTAATGAAACCAGGATTACTATAAACCAGATGTGCTATACGCCTCGTACAGTGAATATCAGAAAAAGGTGTTGTGTGAATTTTTAATAATTAAGCATCAAAGTTGGTACAGTTTGCTGTTTGAATGGGAAGAATCGCTATGTGAACCATATTGTAAGCCCAATAACTTGATCAAATCAAAGAGTTTGTTAATGAAACGAGGATTACTATAAACCAGATGTGCTATACGCCTCGTACAGTGAATATCAGAAAAAGGTGTTGTGTGAATTTTTAATAATTAAGCATCAAAGTTGGTACAGTTTGCTGTTTGAATGGGAAGAATCGCTATGTGAACCATATTTGAAGCCTAATAACTTGAACAAATCAAAAAGTTTGTTAATGAAAACACGATTACTATAAACTAGATGTGCTATACTCTACGTACAGTGAATATCAGAAAAAGTTGTTGTGGGAATTTTTAATAATTAAGCATCAAAGTTGGTACAGTTTGCTGTTTGAATGGGAAGAATCGCTATGTGAACCATATTGTAAGCCCAATAACTTGATCAAATCAAAGAGTTTGTTAATGAAACGAGGATTACTATAAACCAGATGTGCTATACGCCTCGTACAGTGAATATCAGAAAAAGGTGTTGTGTGAATTTTTAATAATTAAGCATCAAAGTTGGTACAGTTTGCTGTTTGAATGGGAAGAATCGCTATGTGAACCATATTTGAAGCCTAATAACTTGAACAAATCAAAAAGTTTGTTAATGAAAACACGATTACTATAAACTAGATGTGATATACTCTACGCACAGTGAATATCAGAAAAAGTTGTTGTGGGAATTTTAAATAATTAAGCATCAAAGTTGGTACAGTTTGCTGTTTGAATGGGAAGAATCGCTATGTGAACCATATTGTAAGCCCAATAACTTGATCAAATCAAAGAGTTTGTTAATGAAACGAGGATTACTATAAACTAGATGTGCTATACTCTACGTACAGTGAATATCAGAAAAAGTTGTTGTGGGAATTTTTAATAATTAAGCATCAAAGTTGGTACAGTTTGCTGTTTGAATGGGGAAAATTGCTATGTGTACCATATTGGAAGCGCAATAACTTGATCAAATCAAAAAGTTTGTTCATGAAAACACGATTACTATAAACTAGATGTGCTATAGTTTATGTATAGTGAATATCAGAAAAAGTTGTTGTGGGAATTTTTAATAATTAAGCATCAAAGTTGGTACAGTTTGCTGTTTGAATGGGGAAAATCGCTATGTGTACCATATTGGAAGCCCAATAACTTGATTAAATCAAAAAGTTTGTTCATGAAAACACGATTACTATAAACTAGATGTGCTATAGTCTACGTACAGTGAATATCAGAAAAAGTTGTTGTGGGAATTTTTAATAATTAAGCATCAAAGTTGGTACAGTTTGCTGTTTGAATGGGGAAAACTGCTATGTGTACCATATTGGAAGCCCAATAACTTGATCAAATCAAAAAGTTTGTTCATGAAAACACGATTACTATAAACTAGATGTGCTATAGTTTATGTATAGTGAATATCAGAAAAAGTTGTTGTGGGAATTTTTAATAATTAAGCATCAAAGTTGGTACAGTTTGCTGTTTGAATGGGAAAAATCGCTATGTGTACCATATTGGAAGCCCAATAACTTGATCAAATCAAAAAGTTTGTTCATGAAAACACGATTACTATAAACTAGATGTGCTATACTCTACGTACAGTGAATATCAGAAAAAGTTGTTGTGGGAATTTTTAATAATTAAGCATCAAAGTTGGTACAGTTTGCTGTTTGAATGGGGAAAACTGCTATGTGTACCATATTGGAAGCGCAATAACTTGATCAAATCAAAAAGTTTGTTCATGAAAACACGATTACTATAAACTAGATGTGCTATAGTTTATGTATAGTGAATATCAGAAAAAGTTGTTGTGGGAATTGTTAATAATTAAGCATCAAAGTTGGTACAGTTTGCTGTTTGAATGGGGAAAATCGCTATGTGTACCATATTGGAAGCCCAATAACTTGATTAAATCAAAAAGTTTGTTCATGAAAACACGATTACTATAAACTAGATGTGCTATAGTCTACGTACAGTGAATATCAGAAAAAGTTGTTGTGGGAATTTTTAATAATTAAGCATCAAAGTTGGTACAGTTTGCTGTTTGAATGGGGAAAACTGCTATGTGTACCATATTGGAAGCCCAATAACTTGATCAAATCAAAAAGTTTGTTCATGAAAACACGATTACTATAAACTAGATGTGCTATAGTTTATGTATAGTGAATATCAGAAAAAGTTGTTGTGGGAATTTTTAATAATTAAGCATCAAAGTTGGTACAGTTTG
The DNA here is from genome assembly GCA_022702515.1 of Ilyophis sp. 1 JC-2022. Lineage (NCBI taxonomy): Eukaryota > Metazoa > Chordata > Actinopteri > Anguilliformes > Synaphobranchidae > Ilyophis > Ilyophis sp. 1 JC-2022. The sequence goes on along the minus strand of CM040406.1, from coordinate 18,647,437 downwards.
CTGTTTGAATGGGAAAAATCGCTATGTGTACCATATTGGAAGCCCAATAACTTGATCAAATCAAAAAGTTTGTTCATGAAAACACGATTACTATAAACTAGATGTGCTATACTCTACGTACAGTGAATATCAGAAAAAGTTGTTGTGGGAATTTTTAATAATTAAGCATCAAAGTTGGTACAGTTTGCTGTTTGAATGGGGAAAACTGCTATGTGTACCATATTGGAAGCGCAATAACTTGATCAAATCAAAAAGTTTGTTCATGAAAATACGATTACTATAAACTAGATGTGCTATAGTTTATGTATAGTGAATATCAGAAAAAGTTGTTGTGGGAATTGTTAATAATTAAGCATCAAAGTTGGTACAGTTTGCTGTTTGAATGGGGAAAATCGCTATGTGTACCATATTGGAAGCCCAATAACTTGATTAAATCAAAAAGTTTGTTCATGAAAACACGATTACTATAAACTAGATGTGCTATAGTCTACGTACAGTGAATATCAGAAAAAGTTGTTGTGGGAATTTTTAATAATTAAGCATCAAAGTTGGTACAGTTTGCTGTTTGAATGGGGAAAACTGCTATGTGTACCATATTGGAAGCCCAATAACTTGATCAAATCAAAAAGTTTGTTCATGAAAACACGATTACTATAAACTAGATGTGCTATAGTTTATGTATAGTGAATATCAGAAAAAGTTGTTGTGGGAATTTTTAATAATTAAGCATCAAAGTTGGTACAGTTTGCTGTTTGAATGGGAAAAATCGCTATGTGTACCATATTGGAAGCCCAATAACTTGATCAAATCAAAAAGTTTGTTCATGAAAACACGATTACTATAAACTAGATGTGCTATACTCTACGTACAGTGAATATCAGAAAAAGTTGTTGTGGGAATTTTTAATAATTAAGCATCAAAGTTGGTACAGTTTGCTATCTGAATGGGGAAAACCGCTATGTGTACCATATTGGAAGCCAAATAACTTGATCAAATCAAAAAGTTTGTTCATGAAAACACGATTACTATAAACTAGATGTGCTATAGTTTATGTATAGTGAATATCAGAAAAAGTTGTTGTGGGAATTTTTAATAATTAAGCATCAAAGTTGGTACAGTTTGCTGTTTGAATGGGAAAAATCGCTATGTGTACCATATTGGAAGCCCAATAACTTGATCAAATCAAAAAGTTTGTTCATGAAAACACGATTACTATAAACTAGATGTGCTATACTCTACGTACAGTGAATATCAGAAAAAGTTGTGGGAATTTTTAATAATTAAGCATCAAAGTTGGTACAGTTTGCTATCTGAATGGGGAAAACTGCTATGTGTACCATATTGGAAGCCCAATAACTTGATCAAATCAAAAAGTTTGTTCATGAAAACACGATTACTATAAACTAGATGTGCTATCCTCTACGTACAGTGAATATCAGAAAAAGTTGTTGTGGGAATTTTTAATAATTAAGCATCAAAGTTGGTACAGTTTGCTGTTTGAATGGGAAAAATCGCTATGTGTACCATATTGGAAGCCCAATAACATGATCAAATCAAAAAGTTTGTTCATGAAAACATGATTACTATAAACTAGATGTGCTATACTCTACGTACAGTGAATATCAGAAAAAGTTGTTGTGGGAAATTTTTATAATTAAGCATCAAAGTTGGTACAGTTTGCTATTTGAAGGGTGAAAACTGCTATGGGTACCATATTGGAAGCCCAATAACATGATCAACTCAAAAGAAAAGAAACGCCAGAGCGACAAGCCACCTTCCCCTCAGACCCTTCCAAGCTGACCCAGAGCCGGTTGCGGCACACCACCGTGGTGGAAATGTGCCCGGCAGGGGACGGGTCCAGCCAGGGGACGGTCCCGCGATGGGATCCGCACGGCCCCAGCACGGCTGACCTGGCCCGCCGAGTTGAATTGTTGGAAATTCCATTTGTCATACCTGTAATAATATGTATTGATTATATTTGAATATGTATCACCTGTAAACTATATTACCTGTGATAATATGTATTGACTATAATTGAATATGTATCACCTTTAAACTATATTACCTGTGATAATATGTATTGATTATATTTGAAAATGTATTATGAGCACTCAAACACATGGTGAGATATATATATATGGAATCACATCACATTGTGTGAGCACAAAACACAGAAACACACTCTCTGTCTATAAAAGCAGTTTCCTTCAGAAAGTCCAGAGAGTCTGATAAGATGATAAGATGTTCCTAAAACAATGATTGTGTTGGGCGCCTTCCAAGGCGTTCCTAGGCAACACTTATTTTCAGACACCCAGTGTCTGACCCACCTGGTTTCAGTACAAAATGAGCACAGAAACACATAGTGATATATTAATTAAAATGCACTTTCATAGAATACTATAGAGTTAATAAAAGTTCTTATTTGTCCTGAAAATAAGAACTGAGGCAACAGTTATTTTTTGTACCTTTCAAAAGGTTTGATAAGAAGTTGGGTACTTTCTAAAAAACAACAGTTATATTGTGGTGCCCTAGTAGATAGTGTCAAAAACAACCAGGGTCTGATAGGGGGGGTTTGCTTAGGCCTCAAAAACAGGCAATGCCATGGGAGGGGGCACACGGAGCTGGAGATGGGTGACTGGGAATCTGCGGGGGAGAGTTTGAGAGCTCTCCTCATTGGGCGGAGCCGGGTGGTTGAGAACCCAGGTGTGACCCAGATACAATCCAATAGGAGTAGGCCCTACGAAGAAAAAGTTTGGAAAGTTCTCGAAGAAAGGCGGAGATGGAGATGGCCTGTGTCTGTATGGTCAAAGGGGTCGGAGGAGTCACCTGATGGGCAAAGATGGGCGGAGAATGAGATGGACAAACTGATAAAGAAACTGTATAAAAATGAACTGTAAACAAGTAATAGAGTGAAATCTCTCTGCGGGGTTCACGCTAGACTTTTGATTTTGCGGTGTAAGGAATAAAAGTCTAGAAGTCTCTGAAATTCTGTCTCACCCTCTTTGTTTAAACACTTAAAGAAATTTGAGAGGTAAAGTTGAAAACTCTGAATTTCTGAAAAGAACTCTGAGAGATATTTTCACTTGAAATCCACAACAGAATCCTCAGAGCGGACTGTGCAGACTCCACCCGTTTACCTCTCAACACTTTCACACCCTCTTGAACTTTCTTTTCAAAGGTCTTTTCAACTTTCCCTTACGGTCTCGTGCCGGTATTTAGCCTTAGATGGAGTTTACCACCCGCTTTGGGCTGCATTCCCTCACAACCAACTCTGAGAAGACTGCACCATTGCGCAATAGGGGCCGTTACCGGCCTCACACTATCCACGTGCTGAGTCTCGATCAGAAGGACTCAGGCTCCCAATCGTTGCCAGGAGAAGCGGTCTTCCGTACGCCACATTTTCCATGCCCGCCGGACGGCTGGTGATTCGGCGCTGGGCTCTTCCCCCTTCACTCGTCATTACTGAGGGTATCCTGGTTAGTTTCTTTTCTTCCACCTCGTAATATGCTTTAATTCTGTGGGTCGCCGCGTCTGATCTGAGGTCGTAGTGGGAAAGACAGTCGAGGCCCGCGGAGGCCCACCACCGGGGTGGTGTTGACGGCCGCCACCCGCTTTTTGGGCCTCTGGTCTTTCTCGGTCTGCGGGGGGCGTAAAAGTGGGTTTTTGCCACGAGCCGGAGCCGCCCTCGCAATTAACATTGATTCTCGCAGCTAGCTGCATTCTTCATTGACGCATGAGCTGAGTGATCCACCCCTAATAGTCATACTTTTTTATAAAAAAAAATTCCGCAACAAGAGTGTCAGACACAAGAGAGGGGTTTGGTGCCGGAGAGAAGAGGGGGACAGGCGCACGGTCGTTAAATAACAAACCTGGGGACCCCCTCAGAAGACGGCGGGAGAGAGCGTAGGGAAGGTGCCCGCCACGGCCACCAGCCCTCCTGCTCTGCTCCCAGTGGGCCTCCCCTCTACCGCCGGAGGGGGGGACCTGTGGAAAGATGAAGGAGACACATTGCTCGCTTTGCGGCTGCTACCCATTAATGATCCTTCCGCAGGTTCACCTACGGAAACCTTGTTATGACTTTTACTTTCTCTAGATAGTCAAGTTTGATCGTCTTCTCGGCGCTCCGCCAGGGCCATGACCGACCCCGGCAGGGCCGATCCGAGGACTTCACTAAACCATCCAATCGGCAGTAGCGACGGGCGGTGTGTACAAAAGGGAGGGAGTTAATCAACGCAAGCTTATGACCCGCGCTTACTGGGAATTCCTCGTTTATGGGAAATAATTGCAATCCCCGATCCCTATCATGCGTGGGGTTCAGCGGGTTACCCGCGCCTGTCGCTGATCTATTCAATGTGGCGCAAATGCAGCCCCGGACATCTAAGGGCATCACAGACCTGTTTTTGCTCAATCTCGTGTGGCTGAACACCACTTTTCCCTCTAAAAAGTTGGACGGCGGCCGATCGGGGCTGCGTAACTAGTTAACACACAAATCGCTCCACCAACTAAAAATGGCAATGCACCATCACCCACAGAATCGAGAAAGAGCTATCAATCTGTCAATCCTTTCCGTGTCCGGGCCAGGTGTGGTTTCCCATGTTGAGTCAAATTAAGCCGCAGGCTCCACTCCTGGTGGTGTCCTTCCGTAAATTTTTAAAAGTTTCAGCTTTGCAACCATACTCCCCCCGGGAATAATGCCACCGGATCGCTAGTTGGCATCATTTATAGTCGGAACTACGACGGTATCTGATCGTCTTCGAACCTCCGACTTTAGTTCTTGATTCATGAAAACATTCTTGGCAAATGCTTTTGTCCGTCTTGCGCCGGTTCAAGAATTTCACCTCTAGCGGCACAATACGAATGCCCCCGGCCGTCCCTCTTAATCATTGCCCCAGTTCGGGAAACCCACAAAATAGAACCGGAGTCCTATTCCATTATTCCTAGCTGCGGTATTCAGGCGACCGGGTCTGCTTTGAACACAAATTTTTTCAAAGTAAACACTTCAAACCCCAGGCGGGACACTCAGTTCAGGAGGGGGCGCTGAGAGGCAGTGGCTGGGACCAGCTCGATCCCAAGATCCAACTACGAGTTTTTTAACTGCAGCAACTTTAATATACGCTATTGGAGCTGGAATTACCGCGGCTGCTGGCACCAGACTTTCCCTCCAATGGATCCTCGTTAAAGGATTTAAAGTGTACTCATTCCAATTACTGGGCCTGGAAAGAGTCCTGTATTGTTATTTTTCATCACTACCTCCCCGAGTCAGGAATGGGTAATTTGCGTGCCTGCTGCTTTCATTGGATGTGGTAGCCGTTTCTAAGCCTCCCTTTCTGGAATCGAACCCTGATTCCCCATTACCCGTGTTCACCATGGTAGGCACAGAAAGTACCGTTGAATGTTGATAGGGCAGATATTCTAATGAAACGTCACCGCCACGGAGGGCCAGCGATCGGCTCGAGGTTATCTGGAGTCACCAAAGCGGCCGGAGCGACCCTCGGATGTGTTTTGGGTCTTATAAATGCACGTATCCCCTGGGGAGGGTCAGCGTTCGTCGGCATGTATTAGGTCTAGAATTGCCACAGTTATCCAAGTAACGTTGGAGCGATCAAAGGAACCATAACTGATTTAATGAGCCATTCGCAGTTTCACTGTACTGGCCGTGTGTACTTAGACATGCATGGCTTAATCTTTGAGACAAGCATATGTTAATGGCAGGATCAACCAGGTAGTCGCCTTTGAGAAAATGGAGAAAAGCGCCAGGGGTGCGCTTCGGGCGGATCGGGACCGGGTAAGGCAGGGCGAAGCGAGGGTGGTCCAGAGACCCTGAACCGACCGGCCTCCAGTGGCGGCTGGTGATCTAAATATAGGTTGGGGCGCTAGCATTTCTAAAAAAAAAACAAATACATCTGACTTTGACTTTAAACAGAAAAAACAAGCCACCTTGTGTCTCAGTTGCATAAGACAGTTTAATTGGCAACAGTGGAGGACAGTTTTTCAAGTAAGACATCACTGATTGTTTCTAATGCCAATACTGTAGCCTTCATCGAGTTGTTCAGCAATGCTAAGCCTGCCAAAAAAGTTTAGCTTCATACTGTGGCGAGCGTGCAAGTAAGAATGGATTGTCCACAACAAGTTCTCAGCTGCTTAGCAACCTGTGCCCCATACACCGCACGACTCCAGGTTACTTGTTTATTATGTAAACAAATCGAGAAGGAACTCAGCGTAACACCCGCTAATGGCGGGGGTCAACCTTTAACACATACACTTTCACTCACGGTGTTCGCATTCAACAGCAACAAACTACAGTAAATTCACACGGAACTATAACAACTGATAACAACTATAACAACTTATAACAACATTGAATTGAAACTGTACATGTAAACGTTAACAGTTAAAGTAAATCGCTAGCACCTGCGATTTCCCATGGCGCATTGCGCCCACAAGTCCGCAATGACGCGACCCAGCTTCCGGGTCGCTACAATACTGTTGTCAAGATGGCTGCGGCTACTTTCATGCCGTTTGCACTTTTCAGCAAGATGTTTTAGGTCTCGTACCCCAGGGAAAGCAATAGAACGCATGACTCACAGCACATCCAGCTAGCCAACTCCGTTTGTCATAACACGAGCGAGAGAAGCCCCGGGTATAAGCCCGACCGCGATCACTTGTTTGCTGTTGAATGTGCAAATCTGGTCGCTCTGGTCCAAGTTCCTTTACTCTTTTCTTTTCTTCCAATGAACGCCTTGAGAAAGGTTCTTTTTGCAAAGAAATAACCAAATTTTCTTTGCTTTCTGTTCCACTTGAAGAAGCCATTTCGAATTATCTCTCTCGCTTGGTCTAGGTCTACTTGAATGAATGAGTAGCAGCCGACTGAACCTATCCGTAGTACTTGCGCACTCGCAGTGATATCCTGCTAGATGCCGGCTGGGCGTGATAAACATGCCTTAAATCCAATCCAATAATATCATAAACCATGAGGACTAATCAGAAAAGGGTAGGATAGTCCGGGGCGCACAGGCCTGCGCCCGGGGGCTACTTTTTTGGCCGCGAATCAGGCAGCAGAATGAGGGGGCTCGCCTGAAAATGAATGAGTGCTCTGATTCACCATAACATTACCGGCGCCCTGCAGTCCCCTGAACATGCATATGTAATGTATTAAACTTTAGACAACGCAAGGCCAACATATAACATGTTTAAGCTACTATAAAATAAAATAATAATAAAAAATAATAATAAAAAATAATAATTTTTTTAAAACTTTTTTTAAAATTTGTATGTGGGGGAGGGGGGGCGGCGCCCCAGCGCCCTCTATAGGCCGGCCGCCACTGCCGGCCTCCCTTCCGGGATGTGGTTGGGTCGCTTCGGGAGGTTCACGGGGCATCTCGGTCTCACTCTGGCTCAGTGGGGGCAAAGGTGGGGGCCGGAAGGCCGGTGGCTCTTGCCCGCCCTGCGAGGAACAGACTCGGGTGCCAGGAACCGCTCACGCATAAGCCGGGAGACCCAGCGCATTAGGGCCCTGACAGGGCGGGTATAAACATCCAGTCCGTCAGGATAGCGAGAGGGGTTTGCTATGGAGATCAAAACCGAGCTATGCTGCAAGATTTCCCCCCTTGGATGGGGACTTCCAGCCATTTATAGTTTATAGAAAATAGTTTGCTCCTGGAGCTCAAAACTGGGCTACGTGGCCTGGGGAATGCCTTCTTGGTCCTCAAAAACCTCTCCTATATATCCGCCTGCACCCGTCTGGATACCCTGAACCCCGGCCCATTGCTCGCAATGCAATGAAAATCCCGGTTTGTGTCACTTTTTGTGCCGGGGGTGACCAGCTGATCAGACAACTGGTCACCCTCAGAGGGTTTTTCGCCTTATTTTTTTTTTGTCCCTCGCGGGTGACCAGTTGTCTGAGCAACTGGTCACCCACAGATAATTACGGCTGTTGCCGGGCCCAGGAGCTGACCACTGCCTCATCCATAGCCTCATCGGAACTGGGAGGGTCCCCTGAACTTGTGGATACCATCGGCTAAATCGAACTGCGGGTTTCAGAGCTGGAGCCCAGAAAGCAGTTTATTCGCAGAATTTCTTCAAAGACCCGGGCTGGAGATTCTTAGCTATTGCCGGGGCTCACAGCGGACCACCGGCTCGTGCATAACCTCCTTGGAACCGGACCGAGACTCCCCTGCATGCGGGAATACCAGAGTCGGCCGGATCGGTCTGCGGGGTCCGGAAATAAAGCCCAGAAACCAGTCTTTTGTCAGCCCTCTCAAGGGGTCAGCCCAGGCACATTTTCGCTGCTCCCAGGCCCTGCGCTGGCCCGATGCCCACCAAATGTAGCCGGCACCTTCTGCCCTTGGCCCTGACAAAGTCGACAGCACCACGTGCCACAGGCCCCCAATGTTTCCTCTGAAAAACCCGGAATAACTTTTTTTCTGTGGCGAGCCTGCTTTTTCTCTGAAAACGGCTCACTGGTGGGGTTTTCCGTTATATTTAATAGTATTTTTCATGCCACTGGTCTGGCAACAGTCTTGCCACGTGCCCCCCCTTACCCCGCATCAGTGTACACCACCCTGAGCCCCGGGTCGCCCAGGGTCCCGGAGAACCGCCACGGCAAAGTATTAGCCCAAACATTTGGCGGTGCTGCGGACCCCCACTTGGGACCACAGGTCTGGGGGTGGTTTCGTTGTGTCCGGGGCCCTGCCCTGAGTGGGCGATACCAGCGCCGCCATCTGATTCCAATGCAGCGGGTCAGAAAGTGGGGTTTTCTGAAGGCTCGAGGTGCTGAAACTGATGAAAGTGCACACATTCGCTGGTGCTGCAGGGCCCTGCTTTGGACCATAGGTCTGTGGCTGGTCCCCTTGGAACCAGGGCACTTCCCCCTGAGTGTAGGCACACTGGCCACACCTCAGGAAACCCTACGGTTCTCTGACAGGGGCCCAGAAACCTCTATTTTCTGAAGGCCCACAAAGCCTGAAGTTTAAATGGCGGTCAAAATGTGCACGTTTTCCCCTGCCGCGGAGCCCCCCTTTGGACCACAGGTACGGGGGTGGTCTCGTTGTAAGCAAGGCATTGCCCTGAGTTCGGAAACACCAGCGTTAGCTCTGGGAACCGTACGGTTCTCTGATACCGGCCCAGAACCCACTGAGCCAAGAAAGCTCATACATTTGGCGATGCTGCAGAACCCCCATTTGGACCACAGATCCAGGGCTGGTTTCATCGTGTCTGGGGCCCTGTTCTGAGTGTAGGGACACCAGCCCCAGCTCTGGGAACTGTACGATTCTCTGGTACCGGCCCAAAGACCTCTCTTTTCTGCATGTCCGAGGTGCTGAAACTGCACACATTTGGCGGTGCTGCGAAGTCCCGCTTTGGACCACAGGTCCAGGGCCAGTCTCATCGTGTCTGGGGCCCTGCTTTGAGTGTACGGACATGAGCCTGAGCTCTGGGAACCGTACATTTCTCTGATAGCGGCCCAAAAACCAATTTTTTCCGAAAGCCCACAAGGCCTGAAGCTCAAACGGCCGTCAAAATGTGCACGTTTGCCCCTGCTCCGGATCCCCCCTTTGGACCACAGGTCCGGGGCTGGTCTTGTTGTTAGCAGAGCACTGCCCTGAGTCCGGTGACACCAGCACCATCTCGGGGAACCGTACGGTTCTCCGGTACCGGCCCAGAATACGCAGAGTCTCCCAGGCCCGGGAGCCAGAAGGCGGTGCTGCGGTGCCCCGCTTTGGACCACAGGTCAGGAGCCGGTCTCATCACGTCTGGGGCACTGCCCCAGCTCAGGGAACCACCCACAACCTACACACCGCACTCCCCCGGGGAGCCCACCCTTAAGCCCCCCCGGCCACTGTTTCGCAGCAGCCCCACAGCACAGGAGCTCCAGACAAGTGGTCACCCTCAGAGGGCATCGCGGGTGACCAGTTGACCGGACAACTGGTTACCCTCAGTTTATCTGCCCTGTCAGCCCTTCCGCAATTTCCCGATGAGCCCACCCTTAAGCCCCCCCCGGCCTCTATTTCGCAGCAGCCCCGCGGCTCAGGAGCTCCGAGCAACTGTTCACCCCTGTGGGACTTTGAAATATTTTCAGAGGGCATCACGGGTGACTAGTTAGCCAGACAACAGGTCACCCTGGCCGGGCGGCCCGTCCTGTCCGACAAAAGCGGCGCTCCGCTCTGGCCACCCGGCTATCCTGGGCCAACCGGAGATCCACGGTGCAAGGGTATCATTACGTTTAGGAGGGATTCTGACATAGAGGCGTTCAGTCATAATCCCACAGATGGTAGCTTCACACCATTGGCTCCTCAGCCAAGCACATACACCAAATGTCTGAACCTGTGGTTCCTCTCGTACTGAGCAGGATTACTATTGCAACAACACATCATCAGTAGGGTAAAACAAACCTGTCTCATGACGGTCTAAACTCAGCTCACGTTCCCTATTAGTGGGTGAATACTCCAACGCTTGGTTAATTCTGGTTCAAAATGATAGGAAGAGCAGACAAAGAAAGAACAAAAAGCGACGTCGCTATGGCCGCCACAAGCCAGTTATCCCTGTGGTAACTTTTCTGACACCTCCTGCTTAACACCCAAAAAGTCAGAAGGATTGCGAAAGCCCGCTTTCACGGTTTGTATTCATACTGAAAATCAAGATCAAGCGAGCTTTTGCCCTTCTGCTCCACGTGTCCCCATGCTCCACGGTTTTCCCCCTTCACATAGCAAACTGTACCAAATTTGATTTGCTTAATTATTAAAAGTCCCCACAATAACTTTTTCTGTTATTCACTGTACATGGACTATAGTACACCTATTATATCATAATAGTGTTTCTTTGAACAAACTTTTTGATTTACTCAAGTTATTGGGCTTCCAATATGGTACACATAGCAGTTTTCCCCATTCAAATAGCAAACTGTACCAACTTTGATGCTTAATTATTAAAAATTCCCACAACAACTTTTTCTGATATTCACTATACATAGACTATAGCACATCTAGTTTATAGTAATCATATTTTTATTAACAAACTTTTTGATTTGATCAAGTTATTGGGCTTCCAATATGGTACACATAGCGATTTTCCCCATTCAAACAGCAAACTGTACCAACTTTGATGCTTAATTATTAAAAATTCCCACAACAACTTTTTCTGATTTTCACTGTACGTAGAGTATAGCACATCTAGTTTATAGTAATCGTGTTTTCATTAACAAACTTTTTGATTTGATCAAGTTATTGGGCTTCCAATATGGTACACATAGCGATTCTTCCCATTCAAACAGCAAACTGTACCAACTTTGATGCTTAATTATGAAAGATTCCCACAACAACTTTTTCTGATATTCACTGTACGTAGACTATAGCACATCTAGTTTATAGTAATCGTATTTTCATGAACAAACTTTTTGATTTGATCAAGTTATTGGGCTTCCAATATGGTACACATAGCGATTTTCCCCATTCAAACAGCAAACTGTACCAACTTTGATGCTTAATTATTAAAAATTCCCACAACAACTTTTTCTGATTTTCACTGTACGTAGAGTATAGCACATCTAGTTTATAGTAATCGTGTTTTCATGAACAAACTTTTTGATTTGATCAAGTTATTGGGCTTCCAATATGGTACACATAGCAGTTTTCCCCATTCAGATAGCAAACTGTACCAATTTTGATGCTTAATTATTAAAAATTCCCACAACAACTTTTTCTGATATTCACTGTTCATAGAGTATCGCACATATAGTTTATAGTAATCGTGTTTTCATGAACAAACCTTTTTGATTTGATCAAGTTATTGGGCTTCCAATATGGTACACATAGCGATTCTTCCCATTCAAACAGCAAACTGTACCAACTTTGATGCTTAATTATGAAAGATTCCCACAACAACTTTTTCTGATATTCACTGTACGTAGACTATAGCACATTTAGTTTATAGTAATCGTGTTTTCATGAACAAACTTTTTGATTTAATCAAGTTATTGGGCTTCCAATATGGTACACATAGCGATTTTTCCCATTCAAACAGCAAACTGTACCAACTTTGATGCTTAATTATTAAAAATTCCCACAACAACTTTTTCTGATATTCACTATACATAGACTATAGCACATCTAGTTTATAGTAATCGTGTTTTTATTAACAAACTTTTTGATTTGATCAAGTTATTGGGCTTCCAATATGGTACACATAGCGATTTTTCCCATTCAAACAGCAAACTGTACCAACTTTGATGCTTAATTATTAAAAATTCCCACAACAACTTTTTCTGATTTTCACTGTACGTAGAGTATAGCACATCTAGTTTATAGTAATCGTGTTTTCATTAACAAACTTTTTGATTTGATCAAGTTATTGGGCTTCCAATATGGTACACATAACGATTTTCCCCATTCAAACAGCAAACTGTACCAAATTTGATGCTTAATTATTAAAAATTCCCAAAACAACTTTTTCTGATATTCACTGTACGTAGAGTATAGCACATCTAGTATATAGTAATCGTGTTTTCATTAACAAACTCTTTGATTTGATCAAGTTATTGGGCTTCCAATATGGTACACATAACGATTTTTCCCATTCAAACAGCAAACTGTACCAACTTTGATGCTTAATTATTAAAAATTCCCACAACAACTTTTTCTGATATTCACTATACATAGACTATAGCACATCTAGTTTATAGTAATCGTGTTTTTATTAACAAACTTTTTGATTTGATCAAGTTATTGGGCTTCCAATATGGTACACATAGCGATTTTTCCCATTCAAACAGCAAACTGTACCAACTTTGATGCTTAATTATTAAAAATTCCCACAACAACTTTTTCTGATTTTCACTGTACGTAGAGTATAGCACATCTAGTTTATAGTAATCGTGTTTTCATTAACAAACTTTTTGATTTGATCAAGTTATTGGGCTTCCAATATGGTACACATAACGATTTTTCCCATTCAAACAGCAAACTGTACCAAATTTGATGCTTAATTATTAAAAATTCCCACAACAACTTTTTCTGATATTCACTGTACGTAGAGTATAGCACATCTAGTTTATAGTAATCGTGTTTTTATTAACAAACTTTTTGATTTGATCAAGTTATTGGGCTTCCAATATGGTACACATAGCGATTTTTCCCATTCAAACAGCAAACTGTACCAACTTTGATGCTTAATTATTAAAAATTCCCACAACAACTTTTTCTGATTTTCACTGTACGTAGAGTATAGCACATCTAGTTTATAGTAATCGTGTTTTCATGAACAAACTTTTTGATTTGATCAAGTTATTGGGCTTCCAATATGGTACACATAGCAATTTTTCCCATTCAAAAAGCAAACTGTACCAATTTTGATGCTTAATTATTAAAAATTCCCACAACAACTTTTTCTGATATTCACTGTTCATAGAGTATAGCACATATAGTTTATAGTAATCGTGTTTTCATGAACAAACCTTTTTGATTTGATCAAGTTATTGGGCTTCCAATATGGTACACATAGCGATTCTTCCCATTCAAACAGCAAACTGTACCAACTTTGATGCTTAATTATGAAAGATTCCCACAACAACTTTTTCTGATATTCACTGTACGTAGACTATAGCACATTTAGTTTATAGTAATCGTGTTTTCATGAACAAACTTTTTGATTTAATCAAGTTATTGGGCTTCCAATATGGTACACATAGCGATTTTTCCCATTCAAACAGCAAACTGTACCAACTTTGATGCTTAATTATTAAAAATTCCCACAACAACTTTTTCTGATATTCACTATACATAGACTATAGCACATCTAGTTTATAGTAATCGTGTTTTTATTAACAAACTTTTTGATTTGATCAAGTTATTGGGCTTCCAATATGGTACACATAGCGATTTTTCCCATTCAAACAGCAAACTGTACCAACTTTGATGCTTAATTATTAAAAATTCCCACAACAACTTTTTCTGATTTTCACTGTACGTAGAGTATAGCACATCTAGTTTATAGTAATCGTGTTTTCATGAACAAACTTTTTGATTTGATCAAGTTATTGGGCTTCCAATATGGTACACATAGCAGTTTTCCCCATTCAGATAGCAAACTGTACCAATTTTGATGCTTAATTATTAAAAATTCCCACAACAACTTTTTCTGATATTCACTGTTCATAGAGTATCGCACATATAGTTTATAGTAATCGTGTTTTCATGAACAAACCTTTTTGATTTGATCAAGTTATTGGGCTTCCAATATGGTACACATAGCGATTCTTCCCATTCAAACAGCAAACTGTACCAACTTTGATGCTTAATTATGAAAGATTCCCACAACAACTTTTTCTGATATTCACTGTACGTAGACTATAGCACATTTAGTTTATAGTAATCGTGTTTTCATGAACAAACTTTTTGATTTAATCAAGTTATTGGGCTTCCAATATGGTACACATAGCGATTTTTCCCATTCAAACAGCAAACTGTACCAACTTTGATGCTTAATTATTAAAAATTCCCACAACAACTTTTTCTGATTTTCACTGTACGTAGAGTATAGCACATCTAGTTTATAGTAATCGTGTTTTCATTAACAAACTTTTTGATTTGATCAAGTTATTGGGCTTCCAATATGGTACACATAACGATTTTCCCCATTCAAACAGCAAACTGTACCAAATTTGATGCTTAATTATTAAAAATTCCCACAACAACTTTTTCTGATATTCACTGTACGTAGAGTATAGCACATCTAGTATATAGTAATCGTGTTTTCATTAACAAACTTTTTGATTTGATCAAGTTATTGGGCTTCCAATATGGTACACATAACGATTTTCCCCATTCAAACAGCAAACTGTACCAACTTTGATGCTTAATTATTAAAAATTCCCACAACAACTTTTTCTGATATTCACTATACATAGACTATAGCACATCTAGTTTATAGTAATCGTGTTTTTATTAACAAACTTTTTGATTTGATCAAGTTATTGGGCTTCCAATATGGTACACATAGCGATTTTTCCCATTCAAACAGCAAACTGTACCAACTTTGATGCTTAATTATTAAAAATTCCCACAACAACTTTTTCTGATTTTCACTGTACGTAGAGTATAGCACATCTAGTTTATAGTAATCGTGTTTTCATTAACAAACTTTTTGATTTGATCAAGTTATTGGGCTTCCAATATGGTACACATAGCGATTTTTCCCATTCAAACAGCAAACTGTACCAAATTTGATGCTTAATTATTAAAAATTCCCACAACAACTTTTTCTGATATTCACTGTACGTAGAGTATAGCACATCTAGTTTATAGTAATCGTGTTTTTATTAACAAACTTTTTGATTTGATCAAGTTATTGGGCTTCCAATATGGTACACATAGCGATTTTTCCCATTCAAACAGCAAACTGTACCAACTTTGATGCTTAATTATTAAAAATTCCCACAACAACTTTTTCTGATTTTCACTGTACGTAGAGTATAGCACATCTAGTTTATAGTAATCGTGTTTTATGAACAAACTTTTTGATTTGATCAAGTTATTGGGCTTCCAATATGGTACACATAGCATTTTTCCCATTCAGATAGCAAACTGTACCAATTTTGATGCTTAATTATTAAAAATTCCCACAACAACTTTTTCTGATATTCACTGTTCATAGAGTATATCACATCTAGTTTATAGTAATTGTGTTTTCATGAACAAACTTTTTGATTTGATCAAGTTATTGGGCTTCCAATATGGTACACATAGCGATTTTCCCCATTCAAACAGCAAACTGTACCAACTTTGATGCTTAATTATGAAAGATTCCCACAACAACTTTTTCTGATATTCACTGTACGTAGACTATAGCACATTTAGTTTATAGTAATCGTGTTTTCATGAACAAACTTTTTGATTTAATCAAGTTATTGGGCTTCCAATATGGTACACATAGCGATTTTTCCCATTCAAACAGCAAACTGTACCAACTTTGATGCTTAATTATTAAAAATTCCCACAACAACTTTTTCTGATATTCACTATACATAGACTATAGCACATCTAGTTTATAGTAATCGTGTTTTTATTAACAAACTTTTTGATTTGATCAAGTTATTGGGCTTCCAATATGGTACACATAGCGATTTTTCCCATTCAAACAGCAAACTGTACCAACTTTGATGCTTAATTATTAAAAATTCCCACAACAACTTTTTCTGATTTTCACTGTACGTAGAGTATAGCACATCTAGTTTATAGTAATCGTGTTTTCATTAACAAACTTTTTGATTTGATCAAGTTATTGGGCTTCCAATATGGTACACATAACGATTTTCCCCATTCAAACAGCAAACTGTACCAAATTTGATGCTTAATTATTAAAAATTCCCACAACAACTTTTTCTGATATTCACTGTACGTAGAGTATAGCACATCTAGTATATAGTAATCGTGTTTTCATTAACAAACTTTTTGATTTGATCAAGTTATTGGGCTTCCAATATGGTACACATAACGATTTTCCCCATTCAAACAGCAAACTGTACCAACTTTGATGCTTAATTATTAAAGATCCCCACTGTAAAAGCAAAGCATAATTGTGTGAAATAAAGAAAAAAAGGCAATAATTCTGCGTTGTCCAATACTCGCTGCTTCTCTGAGCAATTTAATTTCCAGCAAACGCAGCACAAGACGACGTTACAGACGTAATCTCTTGTATATTTGCGAACGAAAATTTTAAGCCGTGATAGCTTGACCGTCATTTTCCGAACCCGTGATAGCTTGACCGCAGTAACTGCCAGGGGGATGCAGCAGCAGAAGCAGCACAGAAGCTAATAAGCTAACGTTAGCTACCGACAGCTCTGCTAAAACAGCTAACGGTAGTAACGTCACAAGCGAGAGTACAGCTACCAGCGAATTGCCCCAGCAGCGTGCCGAGGAGAGTAGGTAACTGACTGGCTGTGTGCCTCCGCGCTCCGTGTCTGCCTGTCCCCCGTTGTTGAAAAGTGCATGTGCGAATAACGAGTGGTGAAAAGCATGTACGCAAAATTCTGATTTTGCGATAAAAAGTTGAAAAGTGAATGCTCAAAATTCTAATTTCAAGAAATTCAAGTAAAAAAAAAAAAAAAAAAAAAAAAAAGTCTAATCCTGCGTGAGTTTATGGTGAGAGGTCGCATTTCGGAGGTGGTAAATGCGGTGTTTGAGCTGCACAACTGGGAACTTGGTGCCATGGACACCCTTCGCAGGAA
Organism: Ilyophis sp. 1 JC-2022; assembly: GCA_022702515.1. Classification (NCBI taxonomy): domain Eukaryota; kingdom Metazoa; phylum Chordata; class Actinopteri; order Anguilliformes; family Synaphobranchidae; genus Ilyophis; species Ilyophis sp. 1 JC-2022. The sequence goes on along the minus strand of CM040406.1, from coordinate 18,630,222 downwards.
AGTTCTGGCTTTACTAGCTAGCAAACATATAGCTAAAACGGCTAACTAGAACTATAACGTTGTATATGTTTATCATTCAGTATCAGTATGTTGGCTGATACAAAAGCATTTCATGATTAAAAAACGAAAGTTGAAGTGCTTTAAAAGCAAAAATTATATAAAAGCTAATTTGTGGGGCCGCCGCGATAGTACACTAAATCTAGTGCTGCAATGTTGATGTCAAATAAATGACACACGTTTGTGTAGTCAAAGAGAGAAGTGAAGTTGTCCATCTCTCCCTTCCTACAACTCTACACTACTAGTTATTCACCATTCACGTTTAATAATAAGATTGTCAAGATATATCAATATCAAGTGCAAGTTCAAGTTTGTATTGGCCATATGCAACAAGTACAGATACATTGGAATTCTTGATCTTGGTCCTGCTTTTCTCAACAGTGGCTTATCTGTTTCCAAGTTCCTGACTAAACAATATAAATAGCAATGTGAATAATTTTATATGAACCTAAACCTAAAAATAAAGCCTATATCAATATAATAGACAGTTACAAATGTGTAGGTCAAGAGTAAAGTGTCGGGTGCCGGCAGTTGAAGGGGGTGGGTAATAGTTCAAAGTGCATGTATATACAGGATATATATGGAAAATGTAGTGGAGTAGTAGTAAGCTAAAAGTATATATAAAAAACAGTCAAGTAAAGTATACTGAAAAATAATAGGTTACTTCAGTACACTTAAAAAGTATTTCTACTCAAGGACTAATACACTCCTGTGGATAGGTAAGGGTTGTGTGCTGCGGGGTGGGGCACTTGAGTGGCTGGTTGCCCAGGGGCACCATGAAGTCTTAATCCGGCCCTGGGTAGAGGACACCGCAGAGTAGGGTCGTTTTACCAGCCTTCGTTGCACTAAAAAAATTAAAATAAAATGTTGATACAAATAATAGAAAGTAACAAGACAGGCGGCAAAGTAATGAAACAAGAATAGGCAACAATTTGTTTATGTATAATGTTAACTACCTCTACGGTTGTTGGGCCGCGTGTTCTGTGAGAGGGGGTTGGTGTCGGAAGAGACAGGAGGCGATGTTGTGGCTGTGATGTTGATTTGCCCGGTGGGGTGGTGGCATTAGAGGAGGCCGGTCCTATGGTGTTGTCTGACAGGGCAGGCAGTGTAGGCTGCAGGTGCAGGTGGTTGTACTGGTGGTCGAGCTGGTGGATGGCTGTGCGGCTGCAGGCAGAGTGGATGTTGTTGTGGAGGAGTTTAGAGAGGTGGTGCTGGTGCCAGGATCTGGTTGCACGTCAGATGGCATCGAAAGGGAAAATGCCCGTGTTCCTAAAGCCTGCCACCGCAATCTTATTTTCCTTGCAGTTCTTGTATGGGATGTTGAATATTTTTACCAGACATGTTTAGCGCCTCTATGTGACAGAACTTTCTCCCTACCCAGTCTCATCGCAGTTGTAGATTTGACAGGGTTTGTCCTTCAACCTCAGGGCCTCCAGGGTCGTCCAGCAGGGTGTAAAACTGGACCACCACCACCACCTCCCGCGTAGCACAAGCTGCCCGTGCCCTGACAGGGTTGTCCGACCTTCTCATGCTCAGGACATCAGTGTACCTGGCTCTGAAATTTCTCCACCACGTCTTTTCCAGTTTGGGGATATTCCCCCCCAGGTGCCTCTTCCGACGCAGCGCCATTACAAATGCCGCCAGGATGTGGCGGGTCAAGGGAAAGCCACGGGGCGCGCAGTAGAGGCAATACTGTTCCAGAGAATTCTCATCCTCTGGTGACAGCATTGTGGGTCCCCCACTACGGCTCCCGTGGCCAACCCGGCCACTTACCCCATCCTGCAGGGTCTGCCTCGGCACCTGATGGATCTGAATATTACAGGAAATAAAACAATATTTTGATTAACATTTATGCTTGTTATTTGCTTATCGTTTAACAAAGAATATTGACTTTGGTTGTCGTTGTTTCTGCTGTTGGTGATGGTTTACTGATGTGTATTCATTCACAAACTAACCCGCAGCCTTACGGACAGCCATCCCCTCTCACAGTTCTCCATGGCCGCTGTCATGTCCTCTTCCTTCCACGGCTTCGTCTTCTCGGGCTATAACATATAACTGATTTAGATACTGCATTGTCTTTATTGATAAAGATTATTGATATATAGGGGGGGACACACATGTTCATAGTGGGCATGATGTGATGGTAATAGGCTAATGTCTTGTCTCTATTAGAAAAGAGCAATGTATCATTATTGTGCATGCAAGCTCAGTCATACCAGTAAGGTGTGTATACATATACAGCAATGACGATTTGTAGCTTAAGGTTTAACAGAGTTAATGGGCGAAATAACAGACATATCGCTCAACGCAGCAGGTGCTTGTAAACATTATCCGAGATGGGTGAAAAATCCGATAGGAAACATGAACAACATCGGTTCATATTCGTTGTACAGATTGTCTATACTAATCGTGTCTTCATATCAGGGTAATATGACATTCTCTCAACACTTGGAAACATCGCTAGCTATCTAGCTAAAGTTTTAGCCACATTTTATTTAATTAAATCCCCCGAAGTAAACATGACTATGCGGCGTAGTACACCAGCGCGGAACTAGAATCAGATTTCGGACATTTTTTTCAGATAGGGGTCGTGATAAAAATGCTCACAAAATGTGTAATTATGGTCAAATATTCATGAAATTGAGCGGATACATACCTTATTTGGTTTGAAGTGGGTGGAAAATAGTGGTTTTCTTTTTTTCCGTTGGCAAATCGGCTTTCGACGAAGTTCAAATATGATCGAACGCGGCCGTGCCCGATAAAGGGCGCCCTGTAGCTACATCAACGCCACCTTTCCTCCTCGGTTAAACAGCGGAATACATATTTTAATCCTGTTAAAATACAGGAGTAGGAAACAGAATATAAATCAATAGTACTCTATAATTGGCATAATACTACACACTCCGGTACAGTATGTGGCGGTATGCACCTTTAAATTTGTTTATCCACCGCCATTGAGCCGAAGAATAAGAGAAGGCGATAAAATCACATTCAAATGTTCAACGCGCAGAACTAGTTCTGTGGTTAAACGTTGCCAAAGCCACAGCAACAGCCTCGACAGTTGGTAAGTTAGCGGTCTTCTGAACGTACATTTTCATGAAATCTGATCAATCTCATTTTATTGTTATTGATATTATTATTATATATTGATATTATGAATAATGTGCTGGTACTGCTTGTGAATGAGTAACGTTGGCTAACTAACGGCAGTTGACCTCAGCTATAAATAGTTGCTAACATTAGCATTGAAGCTGGCTAGAATAGTGAACATTTTTGGTTATGACTCATGGCAAGTCATTATGAGTGACTAAAACAGGGCTGGAGCAGTCTGCAAATTCAGGGCGATGAGCAGAGCTGGAGCAGTCCGCACGCTCAGGGTGAGGGGCAGAGCTTAATTAAGATGACTAGCTAACGTCCTGAGTTAGCTAGCGAGGTAAAACCAAAACTTCTTATTGTTATGAATTTTTACTATTCATAGGTTTATATCACAATGACAATGTAAACACGGTCCCTCACGCTCAGTCAGTGGCTGGGGGAGAGATGGCTAACATTGGATACAAATAAATCACGCACCTCACTGCTGATAGGGAAAAAAACCGTTATATAACGTTACTTTAACAAAGTAAGTTAGCTCTAGACCAGGGGTGTCAAACTCCGGTCCTGGAGGGCCGCAGTGTCTGCTGGTTTTTGGTGTGTTTCAGCACAAGTGATTAATTTAAGTCACTGATTGGCTAATAAGTCCAAACACCTTGTTCTCAATGCTTTAACTGGGTGCTAATTAAAAGGAAACCACAAATACCTGTAGACACTGCGGCCCTCCAGGACTGGAGTTTGACACCCCTGCTCTAGACTATGATTCATATTTGCTGCCTCCTAACAAGCTGCTGGTTCGACTTAGTTCTGCTGAAAACCTACCAAAATTACCAGGGGCTCGTTTCACAAAAAGCCATTTGCGAGGATTTCCACTCGCAGATCGTCATTTCTTGTTAAGGCGCGTTTCACGGAAATGCTTCGCTCGCAAATCGCAAATAAAAGTGCAACGACAGGCCTCTCGCACAATAAATGTCTAGTTCGGTGTAGGAGTTTACTCGTCCTGCTTTCTGGTCAAATGTCTAAGTCTACTCTCTTCAGGAATGGAACTACCAGCTGTTCAGTACCTGTCTCAACATGCTAATCTTGTCTGCTTCAATCTGCCTACCTACAGCCATTGCTATCCCTGCCTGCGTCGTGACTACTGCTGAGGTGCTGTCTACACCAACTACCCTGCTGTTGCTTCTGTGGTCTGCCTGGATTCCGCTCCATTGTTCCGCTACTAGACGGCTAACCCTGTAACCGAACTGTCTGTTATATGTTCTCCCTATGCTTCAGGAGTTTGGTCGAAGCATAATTTATTGGATGCCTAGCGCTCCCGCTCAGTCTGTCAGTCTGCCTGTCAAAGTCCAGTTCCGGCTTGGAACCGTTGCTGTCCGGGTCTAAAGTCCAGTTCCGGTTTGGAACAATAACTACCTGTCTTCTTCTGTCCAGTCCATATCCGGGGTCGTAACAGTTATAACCCCAAACTGCACCATCTGTAACAGTTAGCCTACTCAAAAAAACATGTGCTTCGTCATAGGAAGGGTAAATAAATGGACAATGATATTTGTTTGCTGGCCGTCATAAAAAGTTATTTCGGTTATTAACGTTACCACATACCGTTACCTAGCTAGCTACTGGCAATCTCTTAGCTGGCTAGCTAGGAAGGTACATGTAACGTTAATGTTGGCTAGCTACAATTTTTATGACAGCCAGCATGCAAATATCATTGTCCATCTACTTACCATTCCTATGACGAAGCACACATTTTTTTGAGTAGGCTAACTGTTACAGATGGTGCAGTTTGGGATTATAAACCCATCAGCATCTGTCCTTTTGTAAGCCTTCCCGGGACTGTGGGGGCGGATTGTGGGTCAAATCACCAAAAGCTAATTTTGGTAGGTTTTCAGTTGAACTAAGTGGGACCAGCAGCTTGTTACGCCCGTTACCCACCTACGCTTCACTTCCGCTCCCATGTTAACGAATTGCCGTGGTTCTCACCGGCCGCGCGCACACGGCTGGCGGGCGGACGGCTCGCGGACGTGGAGCGGATTTTTCCGCTCGGGGCGGAATTTTCTGGGCGTCCGCATGCCCAATCTCATAGAAATACATTGTATATGCACAATATCTGCATCATATGACCACATATTAATGTTTTTCAACCTACTAATAGTTTTACTATTGTTATTCATTATTTTAATACATATTATATTTTAATATAGGCTCTAATGAAAAAGGGAACAGAGACAATCACCATTGTGGGATGAATTAAGTTATATCAAGTCATACATTTTACATATAACCAGTTATTCCCGTTTTTATAATGCTTTTTCTTTATTATAGGATACATATTTGTTCAATTAATTAAGACTGCTTACTTCCCGAAAGGGAAATAAACGTTATTCTATTCTATATTCTATTCTGTTTTTATTGTACTGATATTAGGGGTGGGACGATTCAATCCCATAACGATTCGATTCGATTCCGATTCTTTAGGCAAAGGTTCGATGCATCATAACATCTTACATTTGACCACGATTCGATAAGATTCGGTTCGATTAATTTTGATACTTTAAAAAAAATGTATAGGTATGCTAATGTGATTTGATACCGATACATTCAGCAGTAATTAAATATTCAGTTAGAACCTTACGCCAAGTTCACAGAATTATGTTTATTGTTAAGGCATGCCATACATTTTGCAGCTGTCTGCAGCAAATAATGCAGCAATAAACATGACTAACAGTGTATTTTCAAAAGTTGCGCTATTTAGGTTATTGATTTTCAAACAGTCTCAGACATGGTACCCTAATACATTTTCTTTATTTACAAAATGAAAATGGCAAAATGTATAACAATTACTGAACTGGGCCAAGAAAAATGAAATAGCCTATAGCAGGGGTCGGCAAGTAAATTTGGCCTCGGGCCAATTTTTTTCTGAGCCACTAGGTGGCGGGCTAGAACATAATAAAAGGCTAATTTAAGTAATTGATCGTTAAAAAATGTGACACGTTCTAATGCTTTGGTCCTCATATCGGGATCTGGTGTAATGATCTGACTTTTCTTTCGAAAAATGTGAATACATTTCTTAACTAGGTAGCAGTGGGGATTACTCACCGAATCCATTGCACTGCAGTATTTTGGCTTGACTAGCGAGTTTGTGTTGTGATTCTCAACAACGTTGAAACGTAGTTCCGTGTTTCAAAAGAAAAGTCCGATATGAGTACCAAAGCAAGTTCAAGTTCAAGTTCTTTTATTGTCACTTCACAGTTTACACAGGTGTAATCAGAGAGTGAAAAACTTTACGTGCAAAACGCCCGACAGCGGACAGCAGTTGTATCAATTAAATATCAGTGTCACAAAGACGCACGAGAGGAATCGATTGACGCATAAAAACCTTGAAAACTGCCTGCGGATTAAAGTGACGTCCATATCACCAGATATCCAATGAATAGTGACCGATGGGAGATGCCAGTTTGTCACATTAAGTGAGTACTAAGCCTGTCGTTATTGCATTTAATAGCCTAATTGTATTTTTTATATTTTTAATGAATGGCTCATTTAATTATTATCCCTAATGTAGCGTGTTTGCTCTGTCGTTTCAGGAGCATAGGCCTATGCACCACCACCCCTCGCACTCCATGATCAAGCGGATCAAGCGGATCAAGCTTTTTTTTGCGCCGATTTTGGTGTTTTTGATGTTTTTCATAAAATTAAACTGAATTTGCGTTGTTACTGTTTACATGTGTGGTGCAGTCACATATAAGTAAACATTACGTTTGAATTATTTACTGAGCTGGTGTTATATTTTTTTCAAACCACACACCGCATGTTGGCTATTTCAGCACCACGCGTTGTCCACCTACTTATTTTGATTCACTACTAGGGGTTCAGCGTCAGTGCAGCCCGCTGCCTGATTGTCTGTGCGTGTCATTCACTCTCAACATGGATAAAAGTACAATAAGCATTCTTCAGGTGTGGGTAGATTCTCTATTCGGACATTATAGCCTATACGTGGGACTGTCGGTTCGATATTGTAAAAAAAATAATAAAATGTATTTTTTTAAAAACAGATTATTATTATTATTTTTTTAATTTCAAAATTATCTGGCGGGCCAAATATTATTGCTGGCGGGCCAACAATGGCCCGCGGGATGCCTGTTGCCGACCCCTGGCCTATAGGTTAGTGTCATGCATAGTACTTTCCTAAATCTTAGTACGATCTAGACCTTCGGTGGAGCAAGATGCCCATCCATCCATAGTTAAAGCTACTCTCGTAGCGTTTTGCAAGGAGTCGAAGTTTTCTTCATCTCTTCATACAGAGCAGGTATACATTTTTCACTAAAATGTTTTCTGCATGGTATGGTGTATCTAGGTTCCACGACATTCATTCAGTGAATCGGACAGTTAACGTAGTAATAATTAATTAAACGTAAGACATTGGAAATAGTCTTACTATTTTTGTTTTTTGTCTCTAACGTCTACTTGATTTTGAATAGAAAATGGTTTAAATTTAAATATCAGAAAGCACTTTACAATTAACTGTCTGGACACGGTATGTGTATAAAAACTAATAAAAGCAATTATACAAAAAAATAGAACTGTTTGGCCAGGAAACTCCCGAGTTTAGCTTGTTAACCCGCTTGCTGTCCTTCACGTCAATGGTGTGTCGTCGGCTCAAATGGTTTATCATGTTTGTGGTGTTGTCTGTGTATCTGATTTCGACTTGGCAGATCTTGCATATTGCAGCGGTTTTGTCAAGTACACCCTCCTTCTTTCTAAACCAGAAATGCTTCCATACCACTGATTTTCTGTTCGGAACATTCGTAAGTTTCTGTCTCTTTTGTCGCACTCAGCGAGCACGCAGCTAGCCATTTCTCTCAGATCTGTCCGTCTCATTGTCGCTTGATTCCCGCCTGTCCCTGCTTTCAACTCACGCTTACGTGGGGGTTGGAGCAGAAACATGGATTGAAGCTGGTCAAAACAGTTTTAAAAGTAGTCGTGTCTCAGAAATATATATTTTAAATAATTAAATTAAATTTTTTTTTGAATAAATGAATACATGTGCACATTCATTTAAAATGCGATATTAATCGATGCTTATCAATTCTAATCTTACAGATCGATGCAGTTGTATTTACACATTCAGATCGATGCATCGGTGCATTGTCCCACCCCTAACTGATATCACTGTATCGATTTAAGGTACTACAGAATAGCTGCTAATTCTGATATAATTAAATGTTTAGAACATGTTGATTACTGTCCCAAATAAATAAAAGTTAACTTTATAAAGGAGGCATTGTCTTGTTTGCTACATTTAGCTTTACATTGCTAAATTTAGCTTTTAAGCAGTAAGACATATGTAATAGCAGTATTTACTTAACCATTATTTAGCGAAGCTCACAAATCCGGAATGTAGATTGTTTGTTTGTACAGCGCGTCTCTGTCGTTCACGGAATGCGCTCTGAAAAAGCAAAAAGCGTCTGTGCTCTTGCGCGTCTGGTGGGTTCAGTTCTGCTCAAATCTGCACGCGCAATAAGTGTCTGTGCGCTTGCGCGTCTGGTGGGTACCGGGCGTTAGGCAGTACATACGAATCACAGTCTAGAGCTAATTTACTTTGTCAAGGTAAGTTTTTTGCATCAGCAGTGAGGTCTTGTGATTTCTCTCCCCCACCCGCTGACCTAGCGTGAGGCCCGCTGCAGCTTGATATAGGTCCAAAAGATGGTGCCTTGTTTACACTGTCATTGTCATAGAAACCTATGAATAGTTTTATTAAAATGTAACGTTACTAATATTTATCTGCGAGCAGCAAGTTCAAATATCAGATGGTAGTATCTCTATCTCAAATATCTCTCTTGTAACGTTAATAATTGCATTTTTAAACTTTCAACAGACCCTGATTTGTTAATGAAAGGCAACTGTCATCAAGTTTTTTTACGCATTAAGGTAGGCCTACGTTTTATAGCTGTAGCTAGCTACCACTATTTAATGTTACTCTATTGATTATATCTGGTCATTCTCATTAGTGTAATTTTAAGGAAACTAACCAATTGCACTATTTTAATTGGTAATAGGAGGTTCTCATGAGATGAAATTGACTTCCCTCTTCAGTGTATTTAACCACTTTCTTGGCAATGCAATCCATGAGCATTTATAACTTAATTTATACATGCTTAGTTGGACAAATGTGATTGGCATTTCACTTGTACTTAATCGATAGTAGGCTAATCCAGTAAATGCAGCTACGAGAACATCAACACCATCACAAATGCTGTCACGTAACGTTATGTTGTCTAAGTTACAAAACACCAGTTCATACCATTTCCACCTCTCACTATACCATATTACCATCTTTCTATTCCATTTCCAGTAATTGATAACACTGTGAAGCAACCACACCTACAATTTCTTTAGGAATTGTTAATCTACCTGTTGTCGTATAGACCAGGCAAGAATTAACAGGAATTACAACAATCAATCTCAAACCAAAGTTCCTGAGTGTTCTGGAAAAGTACACCCCAAGATTATTGCCATTTTGCAACATAAAGGGAGGCTCAGCAGACTGAAAGATAAAGAGCATTATTGCATGTCTACAGCAGGTTAGTAAATAAATCTTAGCCTATGCTCTTCTTTATGTTTTCACGTCTATTTGATGGTATTTATGAATATGGTTATTGCTTTTCCAGTTGTAAAATCATTAGAAGTGCTAATGATATCACGGGGATAACTGAGTTGAAAACTGAGCAGGGATAGATTAAATTCTAATCTCTACTCTAAAATGTATAAATATTTTGAGCAATATGCCCCTCTTCAAATGCACTTTTGTCATGTGTACCTCGTGGGCTTGCGCTGCGTACTGCTGACTGCAAATACATTTTCATTAACAAAACATACTTGCCACTTTACAGGACAGAACCATGGTTGGCAAGAGGAGGGAGGTTGCAATAAAGTGCCTCATCTTATACATGGGCGAAGAACAGGATGCTCTCATTAAAGAATTCCTGGTAAGCCTTGTTTGTCTTGTTTTATGTGTTATGTATCTTCTCATAGTGGGATAAGTTTTAGATCTCCTGACTGAGTGTTTTCTATAATGCCCATGGTTCTTTTTGGGGAAACTGTACAAAGCCTGCATTTAGTGTTTCCCATTGGTTTAAAAGTTGCATACCTTGGATTAAACATACATTTTGAAATTTTAACATCACACTCCTCTATGCACACAAGTCCTATCAAGGTGTATTAGTGGTAAGCAGTTTTATAGTTAATCAAAGGCCAATATTAGACTATCTCTCTCACACACACATAGTGCCCTCCACTATTATTGGCACCCCTGGTAAAGATGAGTAAAGGGTTATAAACAATTCACCATTTGGTGAATTAGCTTAAACTCACACTGAAAAAATGAGAGAAATCCAACCTTTAATTGAAGTAAATTTATTATGAGAAAAATCTTCAAGAAATAATTATTTTTAACAAAACCACATAAATAGAAATCTGTAGCCTACAGCTACGCCCACCGACAGTTCGGTAGCTACACACTGAAGTTTTGGAGCAAGGGCGGGCAGCGCAGCGGTTGATCTGTGGTTAGGAGCTAGAGAGAGCGAGCGATATAGCTAGCTTACAGTTTAGCTTTTTTTAATATTCTAGTTATAGTAGCCTATTTATTTTTGGTATATATTGTTTTATAGTTAGCTTGATAGTCCCTTGCCGCTAGCTAGTTTATTTAAAAAAATAAATAGGCTACTTTATAATAAAAAATAGGCCTATATAGCAGGCTATAAAGCATATGAAAACTGCGTTTCTGACAGGGACATGGAGAGCTACTCTCTGCGTTGCATGCACGGTGTAGATATTTCCTGTATTTTTATGTTAAAACAAAACAAAATTTTACGTTCTGACGAGGTAAGTAAAGTATTAATTGCTTACTTTTTGGTCGCGAAAGCGGGGCATCGAGGAGGTGTTTTGTTGAGGTCGAGAGCATTCTTAACCCACTCCATACCTCCCCATTCAACTCCGTCTGGCCTGCTATTACAGTCTCGGTCCCGCGTGATGTCCCTTTATCTCCCGGCGTTCACTCGAGATCAGCTACGCCTCATTTACCGACTACCAAAATATAATAAGGATTTTATTGCGCAGTTCTCTGACCTCCTGTCTTCTATCATGCCTAAATTCGATAGAATTTTGATTGTTGGGGACTTTAAGGGCGCTTTCACATATGGCTCACTGATCAGTTTCCTGGAGTGTTTAGAGGCCTGATCCGTTTCAGGACGCATATGTGAAAGGGAACCGAACCCTGGATCAAGCTATTCCTGGTACCTGTTGCAGAGGTCTGTCCAGGATAAGATCTTTGGTACCAGGTATTATAACACAGCGCTTTCCAGGACTCGCGAGCTCACGAGAAGTTAATATCGCTCACTGAAACAGTCCAGAGGTACAACTACTAACGAGGCTACTAATGTTTAAGATAATACTAAGGTTAGTTAAACTAACATTATGAAGAATAAGTACACAAAAGAGGCTACGTGGACTGCATCGGAGACTGAGGTTTTTTTTGGTTATTTGGGGCGAGGAGGCTATAAAATCCAAACTATCTAGCGTACACAAAATTACCGTTGCTGTAGAGGCCAAAGTACAGTTCATAGCGTTTAAAAGTCAATGTGATTAAAAACATGTGTTAAAAAGATAAATAATTTCATTTAGAAGTTCATATAATAGTTAAAATGTTAAAAGCATAGTAGAATCACGTGTTTATGTGATTTGGTGCATATTGGTAAAAATGATGTACTGCCTCTTTAAGAACAGGTTACTACGTTGCAATGTTGAGTTGATTTTTAGGTCAGAGTTATTTTGGATCTTGAGAGCTGTGTAAGCAAACGGTTTTCTTACCTACTACTAATACTACTATTACTCATCTTTTCTTTGTTTAGCAATTATAACAAGTGTATTAGCCAGCTCATTTTTGTAAGCCTGAAACCAAGAAATAAAACGGATATCTTTTTATTTTTAACAACGTTTCAGAAGTGGACCTTTGTTGAACTGGGCTAACGGACACTGCTTATGGACCTAGTTGCTAGCAATAACGTTAGATATTCAGGGTAAGCCATTGCAAATATCTCAAGACTTCATACCTCTATATTAGTAAGAAAACCCGCTTGACGTCGAACAAGAAGTTTTTTGGAGAGGTTTGTGGAAAGTGGAACACGAACGACGATTCAGCGAGTGGAATGAAATGACTTTCTCAGTTAGCCCATCAGACGCTGGGTCCGTGGCTTGTGTGTATTCCAACGAGTCTCGTCTTCGCTGCTTGTGTCTGCTACGAGTGGAACCCGTATAAAAAACCGGAACGACTGACCATCAAAGCAATCATGTCGGCGACAGGAACAGAAGCCACGGTAAGCCGAGTTGAGGATAAGCGAGTGGTTAAACCAACACGACAAGCGTTGGAACATAATCTGCAAACGAAAATAAGCTCAAGAAGAGCCATACTAGGCCAACTTACCGAGAAAAGGAACAAAATGCATGCTTTAATGGATGATGATGCAAATGTGGAAATCATAGAAAAGGAACTGTTGGCCAAATATGAAGCACGGATAAAGGAATTCGGTGAAATAAATCTGCAAGTTGCAGACCTATTCTGCCAGATTGAGTGAATAGAGAATATGATGACAGATCAAAGGGATTGGTTTGAGCCAAGAAATAGTGAGCACAGAGAATTCGTGCACGAAGTGACTACATGGATACAGGACGCAACACTACGCCAAAAAGAGGCTAACAAGGTTAGTGATCAGATAGAACCTGAAGATAGTGTGTCAGTCACATCCAAGAAGTATAGAAAATCTAAGTCTGTCTCTGCTACTTCTGCAACATCGTCAGCTCGTGCCGAACGCTTAAAGGTAGAATTAGAAAGAGCCGCCCTGTTAACCAAGTCAGCTACATTGAGAAGAAAACAGGCTTTAGAAGAACACGAACTACGGCTCAAGGTTGAAAGGGAAGAGTTGGAGCTACAAGCAGGGCTTGCTGCAAATGGTGCGCAATTAGCTGTGTTAAAAAAATATGAAGGTTCAGAGGTGTCAGGCAGAACTAAATGCAGTAGAGTGGATGTATTAATGTCTACTCTAAGGAAGCATGACATCAGCCTCAGTAAGAGTGGCGTAGCCAGTAGTGGCACTCAGCATAGCCACACTAGTGGAAGAGATGCAGATGTCATACAAGCTCCTCTCAACTCATTAGACAACTCTGTGAATACAGATAATCTGGTTACCGTCATGCAACGCCAAAACGACATCACTGAAAACCTAATAAAGCAACAAAGGCTCTCTACATTGCCATCACCGAACATTCCTGTTTTCAAAGGAGATCCATTAGAATATCGTCTCTTCATAAGAGCCTTTGAACACCGCGTAGAGAGCAAGACTGAAAATAGCAAAGACCGGCTTTACTACCTAGAACAACACACAAATGGACAGCCTAACGACTTAGTGCGCAGCTGCTTTCACTTGGACCCAGATAAGGGCTACCCTGAAGCCAAGAGACTTCTAAAGGAACGCTTTGGTGATAAATATAAGATATCCATGGCATACCTGGACAAGGCTTTAAACTGGCCCACCATTAAATCAGATGACACTAAGGCACTTGAATCATACGCCCTCTTTCTAACAAGCTGTAATAATGCAATGGCAGATCTAGAGTATTTAGAAGAGATGGAAAATGCTGCTAACATGCGCATGATCATCGCAAAGCTCCCATACAGGCTGAGAGAGAGATTCAGGAGTGTCGCCATAGACATTCAGCAAAAGCAAGATCGTAGAACGAAGTTCAAAGATGTAGTGGCGTTTGTCCACAAACAGGCCGAGATGGCATCACACCCTGTGTTCGGCAAAATCTCAGGGCAAACAAAACGGCAGACAGAAAAGTCAAGTGGAAAGAAAAACATCACGACACTAGCCACTGAAGTAAAGGCACAGAAAGCTGAGAAAGGTGACGCTAGCGCTGGGAACAAGAGAGCTCAGGAGAAGGGAACATATGCAGACAAGGCCTTCATGAAACCCTGTATCTTCTGTCAGGGAGATCATACCATGGAACAGTGCAAGAAACTTCAGAAAATGTTGCACAAGGAAAAGCTTGAGTTCCTTAAGAGCAAAGGACTTTGCTTCAGTTGTCTTACAGGTGGACATATGAGTAAGGCCTGTAAAGAAAAGAAGAGCTGTCAGATATGTTCAGCAACACACCCTACGCTCTTACACATAAAACCGAAACCTAGAGACTTACCAAAGGAAGAGGCTTCAAAGGAGGAGCCAAAAGAGGAGTCTCCAAGGGAAGAGCAAACCGTTGTCAGCGGATTTGTGGACGCAGGGGACGCAGGCTCGCAGACTGGGGCCGGGGGTACAGGTAGTGTCCTCGCCATTGTTCCTGTGAGAGTAAAGGCAAAGAAAGGCAACAAGGTACTTACCTGTTATGCATTCCTGGATCCAGGGAGTAACGCCTCCTTCTGCACGAACAAGCTGACGAACGACCTTCACCTGCAAGGAAAAAATGTGAACATCCTACTCACCACTATGGGAGACCAAAAGACAGTCTCCTGCAAAGCTGTACCAGACCTAGAAGTGAGTAGCCTAGAAGGTGACGATTTTATCGAGCTCACAGGGGTTTTTGCGCAAAAGGCTATCCCCGCAAGTAAAGAGAACATTCCAACTCAAGAAGACATGGATAGGTGGCCACATCTACAAGGCGTACGAATCCCGTCGATCAACGCAGATATCGGTCTTCTGATTGGGACAGATGTGGCAAAGGCTTTGGAGCCAGAAGAGGTAATCCGCAGTGTCAAGGATGGGCCGTATGCAGTACGTACAGCTTTGGGATGGACAGTAAATGGACCGCTGCGTGAAAACATCAGGAGCTGGACAAAGAATGGATACCCATAGATCCAAATGAATCAGATCTCAGTGGCTCGACTCGAAGAATTGTGGACTCAGCAATTCAAGTACGATTTTCCTGAGAATGCTCAAGGAGAGCAGTTGGAAATGTCTAAGGAAGACCAACTGTTTATGGACAGAGTCTCCGAATCAGCGAAACTGGTCGACGGCCATTACTCTATTAGTTTGCCTTTGAAGAGCAAGGATGTAAAAATGCCCAACAACAGAGTAGTGACAGAACAGCGAGCACTCAGCATAAAAAAGAAGCTTCAGAGAAATCAGACATTCAAGGAGGACTACGTCAGCTTCATGAATGATGTGATAAACAAGGGCTATGCCGTAAAAGTCCCAGATGAAGAATTAAACCGGAGTGATGGAAAGGTGTGGTTTATCCCGCATCACGGCGTCTACCACCCTAAGAAGCAGAAAATACGGGTGGTATTCGACTGTGGTGTTTCATATCAAGGAACCACACTCAACAAACAATTACTGCAGGGGCCTGACATGACAAGCAGTCTAGTTGGCGTGTTAACAAGATTCCGTCAAGAGCAGGTCGCAGTCATGGCGGACGTGGAATCAATGTTCCATCAGGTGAAAGTCCCACCAGACGATGCCGACCTCCTCAGGTTTTTGTGGTGGCCGGACGGCGACGTTTCACAAGCGCTGCAAGAGTACAGAATGGTGGTACACTTGTTTGGAGCCACCTCCTCACCAAGCTGTGCTAGCTATGCGTTGAGAAGGTGTGCCAAAGACAACAGGAACACGTTTGACGCAGCAGTAGTGGATACAGTCTTAAATAACTTTTATGTTGACGACTGTTTGAGATCAGTTGCCTCTGAACAAGAAGCAGTCAAACTACACCAAGACTTGAAGGCCATCTGTCAAACAGGAGGCTTTAGACTGACAAAATGGACGACCAACAACCGAAATGTGTTGTCAAACATTCCACAAGAGGAACGGGCAACAGAAGTCAAAGATCTTGATCTTGACCAGGATTCACTCGCCATCAAGAGAGCTTTGGGGGTACAGTGGTGCATCAGGTCAGATCAGTTCAAGTTCCACGTGCACATACAGCAGAAGCCTCTCACCAGAAGAGGAATCCTGTCAACTATGAGTTCGGTCTACGACCCACTGGGGATGTTGTCCCCGGTCATACTGCCCGCCAGAAACATCCTGCAAGAACTGTGTAGACTAAGAATAGGCTGGGATGATGCCGTGCCTGAACAACTCGCACAACAATGGACAAGGTGGACAGAAGAGCTTCAACAGCTCACCGACTACGGAGTGGATCGGTGCTTCAAACCACCAGAATTTGGAAAGGCAGTGCAAGCTCGGCTGCATCACTTTTGTGACGCGAGTGAAATTGGCTACGGTACTGTCACTTACCTAGTCCAGAAGAACAGCAGCAACCAAATACACTGCTCATTCGTCTTTGGAAAAGCAAGGGTTACTCCCCTCAAGCCCACAACTATCCCACGATTGGAGCTGACGGCGGCTGCCTTAGCTGTGAAGGTGGATGTCATGCTGCAGAAAGAATTACAGTTGTCACTGTCAGACTCCAAGTTTTGGACGGACAGCACCGCCGTGCTTAAGTACATAGCAAACGAGAACATCAGATTTAAGACATTTGTGGCGAACAGGATTGCCATAATCTTACAAGCATCAAAAATGGAGCAATGGAGCTATGTCAACACACAGTTGAATCCGGCTGATTACGCTTCCAGGGGGCAAAAGGTGAGCGTCTTCATGAAGAATGAAGTCTGGATCGCAGGGCCTGTCTTCCTTAGCAACCCAGAAAAGGAATGGCCAGACAAGTGTGATCATCTGGAGGAGCTTACGGCGGAAGATCCTGAGGTCAAGAAAAGCATACTCATTAATGCTACAATAGTAGAAGAAAGCACTGATGCAATGCAACAACTAATCCAATACTACTCTTCATGGATGCATCTCAAGAAGGCGGTGGCGTGGCTCACTCGAATCAAGGGAACCCTGGTGGACCTGTTAAGGAAGAGAAAGGAGATTAATGGATTGTACAGTGACCAACAACGGGTGAACAGGGAGATGTTGAACTACAAAAAGAGTCTCAAACAGACTTACCTGACCGTGGACGATCTGCGACGAGCCGAGCTGGATATCATCAGCCACTGTCAGCAAGGGAGCTTCCAGGAGGAAATTTCCGCTCTTCGGAGAAAGGACACCATCAAGAAGAGTAGTCGAACCTTCAGACTGAATCCGCAACTTCAAGAGGGAATCCTTCGCATTGGAGGGAGGCTCAGTCGAGCATCCATGCCAGCCGAAGCCAAGCACCCGATGATCCTCCCTAAATACCATCATGTGGCTGATCTGATTCTTCAGGATGCACATGAGCGGCTGGGACACAGTGGACGTAATCATGTCTTGTCTTACGTACGTCAAAGATTCTGGATTATCGATGCTCCCTCTTCAATCAGAAAAATGCTGTCTCGATGCACTATCTGTCGAAGACAACATGGTGCATCAGGCACACAAATTATGGCGGACTTGCCGAGAAACAGAGTCGTGCCGGATGAACCACCCTTCACTAGAACCGGAGTGGATCTATTTGGGCCATTCAACATAAAACGTGGAAGATCATCTGTAAAAAGGTATGGTGTGATATTTACCTGCCTTGCAAGTCGTGCGGTCCACATAGAAATGGCAACGTCTTTGGAAACAGATTCCTTTATTCTTGCTCTGCGTCGCTTCATTGCAAGAAGAGGTCAAGTAAAGGAAATGCGATCCGATAATGGGACCAATTTTGTCGGAGCTGAGCGTGAGCTCAGAAAAGCTATAAAGGAGTGGAATACTTCACAAATCGAGAACAGCTTGCTCCAACGTGACATCAAATGGATATTCAATCCACCATCCGGATCCCACCATGGAGGGGTGTGGGAGAGAATTATTCGCTCCATCAGGAAAATCATGGGTGCTACACTGAAAGAACAAAGCTTGGATGAGGAAGGTCTTCAAACGTTTTTCTGCGAATGTG
Organism: Ilyophis sp. 1 JC-2022; assembly: GCA_022702515.1. Taxonomy (NCBI): domain Eukaryota; kingdom Metazoa; phylum Chordata; class Actinopteri; order Anguilliformes; family Synaphobranchidae; genus Ilyophis; species Ilyophis sp. 1 JC-2022. The sequence goes on along the minus strand of CM040406.1, from coordinate 18,612,174 downwards.
AGGCCATTCTGAATAGCAGGCCTATTACTATGCCTTCCAATGATATTAATGATCTGGAAGCTCTCACTCCACAGCACTTGTTGCTGCTCAAGACTAACCCCAACTTACCACCAGGACTCTTCCAGAGAGAGGATACTTACGCTCGAAAAAGATGGAGGCAAGTCCAGTACATGAGTGATCTATTCTGGAAGCGCTGGGTTAAGGAGTATCTGCCTCAACTCCAGCAAAGACAGAAATGGAACCATCCATCACGGAACTTCATCCCAGGAGATGTCGTCTTGATCGTCGACGAATCGGCACCCAGCGGATCATGGCTGATGGGAAGAATCGTTAAGACTATAGAGGATGAGCATGGAAGGGTCCGCAAGGTTCGAGTCAAGACAAAGACGAACGAACTTGAGAGGCCGATAACCAAACTCTGCTTACTCCAAGAAGCAGTATGAGAAGGACTGTTACTGATCTGAGTTTTACTTAGAAGAAAGACGTTTTAGGATAAGTTGTAATTGTTTCTAGAATAGAAAGCAATTAGGGGCCGGGTATGTAGAGGCCAAAGTACAGTTCATAGCGTTTAAAAGTCAATGTGATTAAAAACATGTGTTAAAAAGATAAATAATTTCATTTAGAAGTTCATATAATAGTTAAAATGTTAAAAGCATAGTAGAATCACGTGTTTATGTGATTTGGTGCATATTGGTAAAAATGATGTACTGCCTCTTTAAGAACAGGTTACTACGTTGCAATATTGAGTTGATTTTTAGGTCAGAGTTATTTTGGATCTTGAGAGCTGTGGAAGCAAACGGTTTTCTTACCTACTACTAATACTACTATTACTCATCTTTTCTTTGTTTAGCAATTAGAACAAGTGTATTAGCCAGCTCATTTTTGTAAGCCTGAAACCAAGAAATAAAACGGATATCTTTTTATTTTTAACAACGTTTCAGAAGTGGACCTTTGTTGAACTGGGCTAACGGACACGGCTTATGGACCTAGTTGCTAGCAATAACGTTAGATATTCAGGGTAAGCCATTGCAAATATCTCAAGACTTCATACCTCTATAGTTGCCTACGGTAAAATTATCCAGGCACTGAAAAACAAGGGGATAGTTAGGGATGCTGACAGTGCCGGACCAAAGTTAAGAAATTACGGACCAGCTACAACAACACAAAGGATGCCTTGAAACGTACCGGTGCTTCTCCTGACCTAAAATACAAATATTCCTACTTCGACGATCTTGATGCTATTCTGGAAACACGTCCATCCAGCAAGCCCGTGGGGACCGTCGACACTATGCTCTTTACCGAAAAAGAAGACTCTTTTTCGTTGGAGATGGATGACTCTATTGGTAAGTTGCTTTAATGTTAGCCTATTTATTTGACGTTACGTTGTTACCTGGTGAGTTGTTATCCAGATAACGTTAAGTTAATATTGCCTGGTTACAGACCCCGAATCACTGCTCCACCCACATTGGAAAAAAAAATAAAATCCAGGATGATCATATCAGGCTACGGTGGCTAGCTAGTAGGGGTGTGACGCAATATTTTGCAATACGAAAACATGACGATATGCATCGTGGAGCTTAAAAATGTATCGCGAAACGAGCTCGATGACCGGTAATTCACAAATTCACATAACCACATATTTTAATCTTCTATCACACCCTTTGTGCACAAGAGGGCGCCATCAACAATTTATGTTAGTAAAGTTATTTTGACGCACAACACGCACGCACACCGAAAGTTGCTAGCTATGTGTTAACGTTTCTGGATAGAGCTTGGTCTCATATTACCTAACGAACTCCGGTGTTAACTTGTTATGCTACGATTAAATGCTTCAAAACTATATTTTCACAATGCATTTGACATTAAGACAAGCATGCCATGAAAGCCAAGACATTGTTAGAGTAAAATCAGATGAAACCCAATGCATTAGTTTGTAGCCGTGAAAGCAGGATAGCCAAGCCACCTCAGTGTTAAAGGTCCCATATCATACAATTTTTTGTCAATTTTATATTATTCTACAAGGTCTACCAAACATGTTGAAGGTTTTTTAAGGGAAAAAGTTTTGCGATATATTTTTTAAAAATATAAATCCAGTGAGTTTTTGAAAAGTTTTGGGTGGTTTAGACTGACCTACTACTAGGCTGGCGACATGATGAGAACAAAAAACTAGGCTACCCTTAACCTACTTCTAGGACTATCAGATAATTTCACTGGTTTATTGTACTGAGCCTAAACAATATAGCCTAGCTATAGAAAACTAGCTTATCTACTGTTTTATCAAATGATATAAACATTGAACAAAAAGTTCGGAAATTTGTGTTTGGTAGATTATTTCTCTGTTGTAACAATGCTTCTTGGCAATACATTTTATACCATTGGAAAGCCTGTTTATTTCCCTTTTAAATGGTGCCCCATTTGTAAGGAACATGCATTTGTGGGATGAGCAGCACAGCTGAGTATGTGGGTTGCGCCCATGTAAAATTAGCCAAATCTTCTCTGCCAGTGCCAAACAGCTTACACCTGCACTTGAACCTGAACATGTGGAGGAATGTTATGTTCAGCGATGAGTCCAGATTCTGCCTACGGAAGTTGGATCGTAGGGTCAAAGTGTGGAGAAGACGGGGAGAACGCTATGCTGATTGCTGCACCGATAGAGTAACACCTTTTGGTGGAGGCAGTATGATGGTGTGGGGCGGCATCTCCATCACTGGAAAAACAAGGCTTGTCATCATTGGAGGCAATCTCAATGCAGAGAGATATCGAGATGAGATTCTGCAACCAGTGGCAATCCCATATCTCCACAGTCTGGGACCGAACTCCATCCTCCAAGATGACAACGCTCGCCCCCACAGAGCGGGGTTTATCAGAGACTACCTCCAGAATTTGGGAGTAGAGAGAATGGAATGGCCTGCCAACAGTCCTGACCTCAACCCAATTAAACACTTGTGGGATCAGCTTGGGCGTGCTGTTCGTGCTAGAGTGACCAACACAACCACGTTGGCTGACTTGCGACAAAATCCTGGTTGAGGAGTGGAATGCCATCCCACAGCAGTGTGTGACCACGCTGGTGACCAGCATGAGGAGGAGGTGCCAGGCTGTTGTGGCTGTGTATGGTTCTTCCACACGCTACTGATGTAAGGATCTGAGAATTGTGTGTTATTTGTATTTTTATTTTATTTTGTATTATTGTTATTCATTGCCATTCTGTATGTATTGTTTATTCTTAGTTTTTATCTGGCTTGTTTATTTTTCGGTTTTGCCTAGTTGTCCCGTGTCTGCTTGTATACATCTGATCTCGCACTCCCTGTTTACGTCTCTGTACCATTCGGGTGATCTCGTGGGTGTTCGGGTTCCCTCTTGCTTCGCACCTGTCTCTGTGCACTTAGATTTACTAATTACCACTAACATACTAACGATAGATTAGATCTACTAACTCCACTAACAAACTAATTTATATATAATTACTAATTGTACCCATGGCAGGGGTGTGTATAGTTACTAATCTCACTAATATATTAGAGCGCACATTTTCACGCTGTTCTGTCCTTGTTAATCATTCTCAGCTGCATCTGATCTTCTCTCCCTGTTCTCTTAATCTATGCACGATTTCCTGAAACTCCAGGTCATCTGTTATCGTGTATCTGTATGTAATCCAGTCCGCATTTTCCCTAGTTGTCTCCGTGATTGTTTCATTGTTCCCAATTGTTTTCAATTGTCTCTCGTTTTGATCCCCGCCTCTTCACACACCTGTTTCCCTTTGTGTCATTTGTACCGTGTGTATTTAAACCCTGTGTTAACTCCAGTCTGTGTCAGAACGTTGATTTTCTTATCCTGTGCCTGCGAGTTGTTAAAGCCAGAGATCTGCTAAATACTTCCGAGATACCCTTTGCCCGACTATTCTTTTGCCTAGCCCTTATCGGTCCTGTTTTTGTTACGGTTTGATTACGCCTGTTTTTGACTATTCTCCTGCCTGATCCCCTGGTACTGTCCGACTTCTGATACCCCGGTTCACGACTTTTGGATTGCCCCTGAATACCCTTTTGGATTCTGTTTTTGTACCTCTCGGATTCTGATCTCCTGGCTTGACTCCTGCACGTATAATAAACAACGAATTTTGCCTTATCCTGTGGTCTGCGTCTGGGTCCTCCTTCCGAACGTAACAGTACGTTCTGACCCGACATGGACCCAGCGGACCCAACCCCCCTGCACGCCGCGCTCCTGCGGCAAGGAGCCATGATTGGCCAGCAACAGGTGTGCCTTGAGTCCGTGACCCAAGATCTCCGGTTTCTGATGGCCTGCGTGACGGAGCTGGCCACCAACGTGCGTCCTTCTGCACCTACCAGCGCTCCCCAGCCACCACCGGTGCAAGCACTCCCTGGACCCCAACCTCCTCCCATCCGGGAGCCTCGCCTGCCTCCACCGGAGCGTTACGATGGGGAACCGGGTGGATGCAGACCGTTCCTGACCCAGTGTAGGCTGGTGTTCCAGCTACAGCCGAACACCTTCCCCACTGAGCAAGCCCGTGTAGCATACGTCATCATTCAGCTTACCGGGCGTGCCAAGAAGTGGGGAACCGCCACCTGGGAGGCGGGTCTGTCCTGCTGCAGTAATGCGGAATCATTCATGGAGGAGATGAGACGGGTCTTCGACCGATCCAAGCACGGTCATGAGGCGGCCCGAGAGATGCTACGCTTCCGCCAAGGGAGAAACTCAGCATCTGACTATGCTATTGAGTTCCAGACGCTATCCACATCCAGCGGCAGGGACAAGAAATCGATGTTCGATGTCTTCCTCAACGGACTCAATGACGAGGTGATGGATGAGATCGTGACCCGGGAACTCCCCTCCAGCCTGGACGAACTCATCGCCTTGGCCATCAGGGTGGATACGCGCCTCAGAGACCGGCAGCGCCCATCCCATAGGATGCGTTCACCTCAGTCCAACCAGCGCAGCAGCAGGGTCGACCCCGTCCCATCCAACTCCAGCAAGCCTCCCAACCGCCGTCCACCCGAGCAGGATGCCATGGAGATTGACCGCTTCAGGCTATCGGCGGCGGAGAGGGCGCGCTGCATAAGGGATCGGGCCTGCCTCTACTGCGGTAAACCTGGACACTTTGTGGAGAAGTGTCCAGTAAAAGACAAACGCTCACTAGTGGCCGGAGGAGCACTAGTGGGCGTTACACCGATCGACTCCTCCAATCGGAACCGCACCTGTATCCCGGTCACCCTGCAGTGGGGTGGTCGCACGAAGAAGACCCGTGCCCTGATTGATTCCGGAGCTGAGGCTAATTTCCTGGACGCTGGTGCCGCGGCCCATTGGGGAGTCCCGATAACACAATTGGAACGCCCCCTAGTGGCCAATACCCTCTGCGGGGAACATATCGCGGACATCACCCAGGAAAGCCTACCCATACAACTGCTCGTCTCCGGAAACCATCAGGAGGAGCTCCGGCTCCACATCATCGACTCTCCCCACTCCCCTGTGGTCCTTGGGCACCCCTGGCTTAACCGTCATTGCCCGGAGATCGAGTGGCGGAGACATGAAATTGTGGGCTGGAGCCCATCGTGTGCGGTCAGCTGTCTCCGGAAGGCCCACTCGCCTGTTCCCGTTTCCCCTTCAGAAGAGAACCCGGATCTGAAGGGGGTTCCGACGAAGTACCATGACCTCAAGGAGGTCTTCTGTAAGGCGCGCGCTTCGTCCCTGCCTCCACATCGCCCCCATGACTGCGCCATAAACCTGAGGCCTGGCACTTCCCCGCCTAGAGGCCGTCTGTTCTCCCTCTCCCGGCCTGAGACGGAAGCCATGGAGAGGTACCTGTCTGAGTCGTTGGCAGCTGGCATCATCCGCCCTTCTTCCTCTCCGGCTGGAGCAGGATTCTTCTTTGTGGGGAAGCTTCCTGTCCATCGCCGCTTGCCCCTCCCTCCCCACCACCGCTACCAGCCGATCCTGTCGCCATCGGCACCCGTTTTCCCATCATCATTGCCGCCACATCTGGACTGCCATCTAGCTGCTGCAATTTCCACTATCATGGATATTGCCAGTCAGTTTGACCATGCTGGTCATTAAGATCTAGACCCTGAGCCGACCTGAGGAGAATGGGTTTCCCCCTTGAGTCTGGTTCCTCCCAAGGTTTCTTCCTAATTACACCAGGGAGTTTTTCCTTGCCACTGTTGCCTCTGGCTTGCTCTTGTGGGGGTTTAGGCTGGGTTTTTTCTGTGAAGCGCATTGTGACAACTTGTTGTGAAATACGCTATACAAATAAATATTGATTTGATTTGATTTGATTTGAAGAAGGACGGGTCTCTCCGCCCCTGCATCGACTACCGGAGCCTGAACGACATCACAGAGAAGAATCGCTACCCACTCCCGCTCATGTCCACTGCTTTCGAGCAGCTCCAGAAGGCCGTCATCTTCATGAAGCTGGACCTCAGAAATGCCTACCACCTGGTCCGGATTCGTGAGGGTGACGAATGGAAGACGGCCTTCAACACACCTACTGGACACTGGGAGTACTTGGTGATGCCGTTCGGGCTCACTAACGCCCCCGCAGTCTTCCAGGCCCTGGTGAACGATGTCCTCCGCGATATGATAAACCATTTTGTCTACGTTTACCTGGATGACATCCTCATCTATTCCCAGAGCCTGGAGGAACACGAGAGGCATGCACGCAAGGTACTGGGCCGCCTCCTCGAGAATCATCTCTTTGTCAAAGCTGAGAAGTGCGAGTTCTCCACCTCCTCTACCACCTTCCTGGGCTTCATCATAGAAGCGGGCCAAATCAAGATGGATCCGGCGAAGATCAAGGCTGTGGTGGAGTGGCCACGTCCTGAGGGCCGGAAGGAGCTTCAGAGGTTCTTGGGGTTCGCCAACTTTTACCGCCGCTTTATCCGGAACTACAGCTCGGTAGCGGCCCCCCTCACGGCTCTCACCCCGGTGAAGGTAATGTTCGGCTGGAACCCCAAGGCAGAGGAGGCCTTCGCGCTCCTCAAGAGACTGTTCACCACAGCCCCCATTCTTCACCATCCTGACACGGCCATCCAGTTCATCGTGGAGGTGGAAGCCTCCAACGTGGGGGTAGGGGCCATCCTATCCCAACGATCCCTGGAGGATCAGAAGGTCCATCCCTGTGCGTTCTTCTCGCACCGTCTCACCCCCACGGAAGAGAACTATGACATTGGGAATCGGGAGCTGTTGGCAGTCAAGATGGCCTTAGAGGAGTGGCGCCACTGGCTGGAGGGAGCTCAGCTACCATTCTTGGTTTGGACAGATCACAAGAACTTGGAATACCTACAGACCGCCAAGAGGCTGAACTCCCGCCAGGCCAGATGGGCCCTCTTCTTCTCCCGATTCGACTTCTGTCTGGCTTACCGGCCAGGGGCTAAGAACACTAAGCCCGATGCCCTATCCCGCCGCTTTGAACCCTCCTCTAAAGACCCCTGTCCAGACACTATTCTCCCCCAGAGTGTGTTTGTTAATGCCATCAGCCTCCCCATCGAGAGTATTGTTAGGAACGCTCAGAATGGGGAGGCAGCTCCCAGTCAATGCCCTAATCACTGTCTTTATGTTCCAGAAGCGGCTTGGTCCCAGGTGCTCCAGTGGGGTCATTCGTCGCGACTCTCCGGCCACCCAGGTGTTAATCGTACTATCATCATGACTGTTTGTTAAATTAATAAATTGTAAAATTGCCAATATGTCTTGTTTCTTCCTTGTTACTGATAAGACTTAAATCATCCAATCCACCAAACAAGAGTCACTAGCAACAGCAGAATAAGCTGTTTGGCATTGGCAGAGAAGATTTGGCAAATTTTTCATGGGCGCAACCCACATACTCAGCTGTGCTGCTCATCCCACAAATGCATGTTCCTTACAAATGGGGCACCATTTAAAAGGGAAATAAACAGGCTTTCCAACGGGATAAAATGTATTGCCAAGAAGCATTGTTACAACAGATAAATAATCTACCAAACACAAATTTCCTAAAGTTTTGTTCGATGTTTAGTATCCAGTGTTGAAACACACCATTTAACATCATGTAAAACATGAATTTTTGTGTGTGCCTTTTTTTTAGGTGAAACTACTGAGACTGCCAGTGGGTCTACCGCCCAAGATGTGGAGCAGTCAAGCCATTCCACCACGACCAAAGACAGGATGGGGAGGAAGAGAAGTGCATCATCCAATGGCCAACTTGCATATTAAAAATATATTTTCCAAGGAATGCATTAAAAAAACAAGGACAACATCAAATCAATTAACAGTTTTCTACATGTAGATTTGCTTTAAAGCTCACTGAGTAAGTAGCCAGAGCCTGTCGAATGTCATTGCCACTGCTGCCAAACTATTAGTGGAAATCACAAACTCTGTGTTTTAACTTTATTGGTAGACGATTCTTGACAATTTCTGCCCAATTCGGAGTTTCTAAGTGTCACTATTTTCCTGTAGCAAGTCCATTTAACAAGCCCCCCCAGTCTATACCTACCCATGTGTGACATAGTGGACAATAGCATCTATGTTTGAATTCATAAATATATTCATCATATAGAATTTGAATTCCGTCATAGCAACAAGATAAACCCAACAATCGCCTGATTGTATGCCAGAAAAGTCATGAAAAGCCCTGCTCACTCAAATGCAAAATAAACATGTGAATGTATTCTCTCATTCTACCATGTATTCTACTAGCAATATATGCTACTAAATATGAAATTAATATACAATCCTACCATTGGTTTTACACATCGAGATGTTCTTTTCAAAAATCAGTGGTCATTTATTGTCTGGTACAATCGGTTTGAGAAATATACAACACTTTATACCGCTATTACACTATCTGAAACGTTGACTTGTAATACCCCCCATGCCCTGAAAGTCTGTCTCATTCATTACAGTTCATTCTGTTTTAATTGTTGGCTCTTTTATCCAATAGAGTACATTATAACGGTATATGCCATGTCTTCTTGGGTGCTTTGAACAATTTACTACAGCCCAGCGTAAAGGCCTTTGCACACCAAGTTCGTATTATTATTTTTTTTAATCCATCATTAAAGTTTTTGGAACAGGTTAGATTTTTGGGAGTTGTTTGAACACTACATGCAAACATCATCATCCAGAACGGCATCTAAAAAGCTGATTCACCTCGTCTCCCAGCACAAAGCACTTTACGAAAAACAAAGTGAAGAATACAGAAGTGCAGAGTTTAAAGATAGATTGTGGCAGATGATTGCAGAACAGCTTGGAATCGGGGATGGTACCTAGGCTACTGATCGCAAAACAAAGGCTGTACGAAAGATTAGACAGTAGTGATTGTGCTCTAGGCAGCTAAACGATAGTCATTCATACATTAGCCCCGTTTGGGACTAGCGATATTCATTGCACACACGTAGCCTAGTGGATAGCGCAAGTCCCAAACAGGGTTAATTAATTAAGTTGCTAGCAAGCTTTGACATTTTGTCTCGTATTGTGAATTTTCGCAACAAATAGAATAATAAAACGCATCGGACTCAGTGTGCAAGGTTTCCGTGCGTAACGATTTTTATCGGATGGCGGATTTAAAAAACGCATACGAAAAATACGGACTTGGTGTGCAAAGGCCTTAAAGCACAACTGAAGTTTGGTAGAACTTAGGGTTGTGTAGTTACCTGGCCATGATATGAGTCCAAATGGTGGCGAAATATGTTCGTTAGTTGCTCTTTTTTTTTATTTAAAAAAATACATAAGAGAAATGCTTATTGTTTGTATTGACAGAATCTTCTTAGTTCGCGATCGTATATGTGCTAGAAGTGTCATTTTGAGACTGTTTTAATTAAATGGTCTGACCTGCTGACATTTTGGTAGTCTTTTCTGGTAGCTTGCTAACAACATTGAAGAAAGTACCTTATAAATTATTTTAATTAGCCTACACGGAAAAAAATACGTACGAAGACTGGTTATTTTTTATATTGACAGAATCCGCTTCTTTCCCAGTTGTATACGTGCTAGAAGTGTCATTTTGATACGCAAGCTCTATAGAAAACACATTAGGGAGGGGAGCATTCCCTTTCGTAAAATGTAAACATTTTTGGATCTAAAATGCGGTTGGTCTCGCTGGCTACATATGTAACGTTACGTTAGTTTTTCCACTCGAGCACTGTCTTTCCAATATTATTGATAGGCCTATTGTTATTTTCGCATTTTGAGTGCATTTCACATACTGTAGTGCAATCGTTAATTTTATATTTGATGTAGGCTACCGATTTTCATTGAAGATTGAAGAACATTTGGCAGCATTTTGCAGATGGTGGAATACTATTTTATTTTCATGTTATCGTGCATAATATAGGCTATGGCGTACATACTTATCACTTATGGCATGGCAAATGCTCATTCCAATTTACTGTGCGCTGATATTTGGTAGATTAAGGTAAATATTTTCCTTGGAGACATTATGAAAAGGAACATTAAAAAAATACAGAAAAATGCAATCCCGGGGCAAAAGTATACATACTGTAGAGTACAGGGAAAAGTGATGTTTTATTGAGGTTCAAGATTGAATGATTAGGCTACATATTTCGTATATACATATGTAACACTGTGATATCAATATATTTTTGTTAATTCATCAGAAGAAGCAAATGTATATTCTTTATAATGGACAAAACTCATTTTATTCATTTTATGACATGATTTGCATTGGATCCATAGATATCTACCCCCCTATACTGAGGAAAATATAGTAATTGCCACTTGAAAATGATGCAAAAGTGAGTTGTATGAGCCAAAACTTGATTTGTAGTTAAATATATAATTTTTTTATTTATTTAGAGCAGTGCACAATTTAGCCATTTGGATAGATTTGGAGACACTAATGGACAACAGCGTACACTGTCTATATTTTGCATCATAGACCTTTAGTAGTTCTGCATATTGCCCTCAGATCTTGCACACTTGTTGACATGGAGTTTATGATCCAGGAAATTTATTTTTTGTATATTGGTTTTTTGCATTTTTTCAAAGTTTCTTTCTATGCATTTGTGGTGCTTTATTTTGACTTCAATTATGAAAATAAACAAATCTAAACAAAGTTTGTTCCTTTCCATGAGCACCAATCTGACACAAATTGGATGGGTGAAAAGCCAGTAGTGAAAGCAGACTGGATCATATTGCATTCACCAACCCAGTATTTAGATCAGTGATCATTAGGGCGGCAGTGTAGTATAATGGTTAAGGAACTGGACTTGTAACCAAAAGGTTGCAGGATCGATTCCCAGATAGGACACTGCCGTTGTACCCTTGAGCAAGGGTACCCTTGATATATACTTCCGTATATATCCAGCTTTATAAGAATGGATAAATGTAATAAGAAGTTGCGTAAGTCGCTCTGGACAAGAGCGTCTGCTAAATGCCTGTAATGTAATGTAATCATGAATGAAGGACGATTGAGAGGAAGAAAGTGTGACGTCCAGCAGGTAAGGACCCAAATGCACAACGAGACAGTCTTTCTCTTGAAAAGAAGGGTTTTTATTTGTAATTCCGGGTCGGATCCACACCGGGAAATCAGGTTTAAACAATAAATAATCTGTGGAACCCGCAGAGAGCTGGCGATCAAGATCCAGCGAAGTGGCCAGGAGTGGTCGTAGCCTGGGTAGTATAGCAGAGTCAGGCGGAGGTAGAGTCAGGATCCACACTGGGAAGCAGGTGTGGCAAATCCAGACCGGGGTAGTCAGCTTGAGTCAGCAAGCTAGCACATGGGGAGACAAGTACAACGCGACAAGGACCGTATACTCTGACAAACCGTAATACTTTGACAAGGAATCACAGGAACAGCACGGTTATATAACTAGTGTCATTAGAGCTGATAAGCTGCAGCTTGCGGGAAATGCGTGCGAGATCAGCGAATTGATTGAACAATTAGGAAATGCATGAGGAATGCGGTGAAGGCAATTAAGTGTGAGTTGTGTCATTAAGATGTGGTGCAAGTAATAATGTGCAATGTAGACACAATCAGGCAATGAACGCAGACATGACACAATCAGGTTCGGGGAAAACAGAGGAAAACATCAAGGAAGGAACGGGGAGCGGAGCGGATCGTAACAGTACCCCCCCGTCAAGGTACGCCTCCTGGCGGACCACAGGCTCTGGTCGACTGGGACTGGCGGTGATGGAAATCCCGGATGAGGGTAGGGTCCAGGATGAGACGAGGGGCAACCCAGGAACGTTCCTCTGGCCCATACCCCTCCCAGTCGACCAGGTACTGGTGGCCCCGTCCCCGGCGCCGGACATCGAGGATGCTGGAGACTGTAAAGGCGGGAGCACCATCAATGTCCCGAACAGGTGGGGGGGCAGGAGTGGGAGCGCTGAGAGGGCAGGAGACAACTGGCTTGACCTGACTGACATGGAAAGTGGGGTGAATTTTGAGGGAGGCAGGGAGACGGAGCTTGAGGGTGACTGGGTTGAGAATGGAGTGCACAGTGAAGGGTCCGACGAAGCGGGGTTGGAGCTTGCGGGAGGTGCCGGGGAGGGAGAAGGTGGAGGTAGATAGCCAAACCTTCTGTCCCAGGCGGTAGCGAGGGGCTGCGGACCGGTGCTGATCCGCCAGGCGACGATTCCGGGAGGAGGTTTTGAGGAGGGCGTTGCGGGTGGCCTTCCAGACCCGCTGGCAGCGTCGGATGTGGGCGTCCACTGACGGAACTGCCACCTCGGCCTCCTGGGGGGGGAACAGTGGGGGTTGGAAGCCCTGGGAAGCCTCAAAGGGGGACCTCCCTGTGGATGAGCACACCAAGGTGTTGTGGGCGTACTCAACCCACGGGAGGAGCTGGGACCAGGAGGCAGGGTTGCGGGCCATCACGCACCGTAAGGCGGCTCCCAGGTCCTGGTTAGCCCTCTCTGCCTGACCGTTAGTCTGCGGGTGGAACCCGGAGGAGAGGCTGGCGGTGGCGCCGAGTGCGGTGCAGAATGCCTTCCATACTGCGGAGGCAAACTGGGGGCCCCGGTCGGAGACGACGTCCGACGGGATCCCATGCAGCCGCACCACGTGCTGCACCAGGAGGTCGGCCGTCTCGAGGGCGGAGGGAAGTTTGGGGAGGGGAACAAAGTGAACCGCCTTGGAAAACCGGTCCACCAGGGTCAAAATGACTGTGTTACCGGCAGATGGTGGTAGTCCGGTAACGAAGTCGACCCCGATGTGACTCCAAGGGCGGCCCGGGATGGGAAGGGGACGGAGGAGACCAGCAGGGGGGGAGTGAGACGCCTTACTCCTGGCACAGACAGGGCAAGCGTGGACGAAGGCCAGGGTGTCCCGCCGGGCGGTGGGCCACCAGAAGCTCCTGCGCACCAGCTCCACGGTGCGGTTGCCTCCGGGGTGGCAGGCCAGTCGGGAGGAGTGAGCCCACTCCAGGACCTGGGAGCAGACAGGGTTGGGAACGAACAGGGCAGAAGAGGGGTTAGGGCGAGGATCGGGATGCGTCACCTGAGCGTCCAGTACGATCTTCTGGATGGGCCACCGGACCGCAGCCACGACGCAGGAAGCCGGAACGATGGTCTCCGGGACAGACAGGTCGGCAGGGGAGGAGTGGATCCGAGAGAGGGCGTCGGGTTTGATGTTTTTAGACCCGGGTTTGAAGGTGATGGAGTAGTTGAATCTAGAGAAGAACAACGACCAACGGGCCTGTCTGGAGTTGAGTCGTTTGGCTGACTGGATGTACTGTAGGTTGCGGTGGTCAGTCAGGATCAGGAACGGTTGAGTGGTCCCTTCAAGCCAGTGTCTCCATTCCTCCAGTGCCAGCTTGATGGCTAGCAACTCCCGATCCCCTACCCCGTAGTTGCGTTGGGTGGGGGAGAGGCGGCGGGAGAAGAAGGCGCAGGGATGGAGCTTGTGGTTGAGGGGGGAGTGTTGGGACAGGATGGCCCCTACGCCTGTGTCAGAGGCGTCCACCTCCACCACGAATTGGCGGTCGGGTTCCGGGCAGCAGAGGATGGGGGCCGTGGTAAATAGTGACTTGAGTCTGGTGAAGGCTTGATCTGCCAGGGAATTCCAAGCAAACAGGTTTTTAATGGATGTGAGGGCGGTGAGGGGTGCGGCTACCTGGCTGTAGTTGCGGATGAACCTTCTGTAGAAGTTGGCGAACCCCAGGAACTGCTGCAGGTGCTTACGAGTGGTGGGGATGGGCCACTCCGTAACTGCCTGGATCTTAGCCGGGTCCGGCCGTATGTCGCCCCTCTCCACCACAAAACCTAGGAACGAGACTGAGGGAGCATGAAACAAACATTTGTCGGCTTTCACAAACAACTTATTCTCCAGTAGGCGTTGTAGAACCAGGGAGACATGGTCTTGGTGTTCCCGTTGGTTCTGGGAAAAAATAAGTATGTCATCTAAATAAACGAAAACAAAGCGGTTGAGGAAATCCCTCAGTACATCGTTCACTAGGTTTTGAAAGACGGCTGGGGCATTAGTAAGGCCGAACGGGACCACCCGGTACTCGAAGTGACCCAGGGGGGTGTTGAAGGCGGTCTTCCACTCGTCCCCCTCCCGGATCCGTACCAGGTGGTAGGCGTTACGGAGGTCCAGCTTGGTGAAGACCCGGGCGCCCTGCAGCAGTTCAAAGGCCGAATTCAGTAGGGGTAGAGGGTATTTATTTCTGACGGTGATGGAGTTGAGGCCCCGGTAGTCGATGCAGGGGCGGAGGGAGCCATCCCTCTTCTTAACGAAGAAGAATCCAGCTCCGACGGGCGAGGAGGAGGGGCGGATGATACCTGCTTCGAGGGAGGCCTTGATATAGTCCTCCATGGCCGTTCTTTCCGGACCGGATAGGCTGTACAGGCGGCCGGAGGGTAGGGGAGCACCCGGAAGCAGGGAGATGGCACAATCGTAGGGTCTGTGGGGGGGTAAGGACAAGGCAAGGGACTTGGAGAAGACCCGGGACATGTACCGGTAACAGTGGGGGACCCCCTTCAGGTCGACCTCTGGAACGGATGTCTTAATTTCCGTGCGAGAGGGAGGTTCCGCCGAGTGGAGACAGGAGGTGTGGCATTGGGTGCTCCAGCTGGTGACGCTGGATGTGATCCAGTCGAGCAGGGGGTTGTGTTTGCAGCCAGGGCTGACCAAGGACCAGAAGGGAGTGGGGAGTGCTGATGATGTGGAGTTGAATGATCTCACGGTGGTTACCGGACAGAAGCAGTTGGATGGGAATGGTGCGGTGGGTGATGTGGGCCAGGGTCAAAGTATTCTGTGACGTCCAGCAGGTAAGGACCCAAATGCACAACGAGACAGTCTTTCTCTTGAAAAGAAGGGTTTTTATTTGTAATTCCGGGTCGGATCCACACCGGGAAATCAGGTTTAAACAATAAATAATAATCTGTGGAACCCGCAGAGAGCTGGCGATCAAGATCCAGCGAAGTGGCCAGGAGTGGTCGTAGCCTGGGTAGTATAGCAGAGTCAGGCGGAGGTAGAGTCAGGATCCACACTGGGAAGCAGGTGTGGCAAATCCAGACCGGGGTAGTCAGCTTGAGTCAGCAAGCTAGCACATGGGGAGACAAGTACAACGCGACAAGGACCGTATACTCTGACAAACCGTAATACTTTGACAAGGAATCACAGGAACAGCACGGTTATATAACTAGTGTCATTAGAGCTGATAAGCTGCAGCTTGCGGGAAATGCGTGCGAGATCAGCGAATTGATTGAACAATTAGGAAATGCATGAGGAATGCGGTGAAGGCAATTAAGTGTGAGTTGTGTCATTAAGATGTGGTGCAAGTAATAATGTGCAATGTAGACACAATCAGGCAATGAACGCAGACATGACACAATCAGGTTCGGGGAAAACAGAGGAAAACATCAAGGAAGGAACGGGGAGCGGAGCGGATCGTAACAGAAAGGAGGAAAGAAGTATTTTTTTTGGACGCACTGCTATTCATGAGAACTGATATAAAACCATCAGTGGAAAAGGAAAGGATGGGCGTAACTCAACCAACCTTAACATTTCTCTCTGTGCACTTGCCGCCAAAATGTTGACCAATAACTCCTGCCGTCTTCGGAGAAAATACCTTCGCGAAAAAGTTTTCCGTTGCTGCGACCTTCGCCAGTAGTCAAAACTAGACCTTAGCCCAGGGGTGGCCAATTCCAGGCCTCGCGGGCCGGTGTGTATGCAGGTTTTTGCTGCCGCCAGTTAACAATTATTTAATTAGCCCAATCGTTTACACGATCTGATATTTTAATCTACATATCCGCGATATGAAAAGCAGCTGATGAATGTTCTTGTGCCGGTATGCGTCAATGCGTGTATTGTATCATTTTATCGTTCTGTAATTTACAAGTGAATCGGTGATTGTGTGTATGACTAATTAGCTGATTGAACCGTGGTAACTGGTGGCAGTAAAAACCTGCATACACACCGGCCCGCGAGGCCTGGAATTGGCCACCCCTGCCTTAGCCTATGCTGCTCCTCCATCAGCTGTTTGATCACACACTGATTGTTAATATGACCCGCTCTTGTACCATAGATATGCATATGCTCTATGTCTTTTACGTTTTTACTTCTGGGTTACTTACTGAAATTGTCGGATGAGTGCACAGTTCTGTGGATGAGTGTGCTCCTGAATTCCCTCAACAAAACCCCGGAAATAAGGGTTTCATATTGGTATATTAAGTGCCCCCATTTGTGAGAAAAAGCCCACTCAAAAGCTTTTTGCAATGTTGACTCAAATATGCGCCCTCAAAAGGGTGTAGGGATCAGCCTAGGTGTATTCAAATGATCTCAGAAGTCTGAATATTTCCGACTTCCGAGAAGAAAAATCTTTTGAACGTGAAACCCAGATGGTGACGAGCTGATGACAATGATCTCGAAAATCCGACATTCAACTCGGGCATCTGCTGAGGTCCCAGAGATGACCGAGGAAACGAAAAATGCATCAGAGAAAGGTAAACAGTTGAACATCTGTAAACAAGGAGAGATATGGATCTAGAGAGACCCGTTGCATGGCATATGTAGTCTTTCACCTTCTGCGTTTGTTGTGTATTCGCATACGCCATGTAAAACCTTTGGAACTACAAATGCTGCTCAGAGGCCAGCCAAACAAGCATCAGCTTTCTACGGGCATCCATGTTTTTTGCAACTGAGCATTTGAACATCTTTATTGTAAAGAACGGGACCATCGTCACAACAAACGTCACGCATGATCCTCCCGAGTTGGCCACTTGAATACACATCAGAACCACTAGCTGTGACGTATACAGGGCTGGAAACTTTGCTCTCCCGCTCGCCTCAGGCATAGTTTACATTTCGGGCCAGTCTCATTTCAGGACCATTAGTCCGTCAGGCGAGTGAAACTTCTTGGGCCGCGATAATTGTGCTGATAATTGGGGTTCGATTACGCTAGTTGAATGACAGCTGCCTTGTCTAATCTCTAACCACGAAACACGTTTCCAAGAAAATCCTGTAAGTGTAGCCCCAGAGCCATAGCCCTAACGGCAAAGCCCCACAGAAAGCCATGTGGAGCGGATTTCTCATGCCATTACATTGCTTCCATTCATTTTCAATGAGATTCCTAGTTGCGATTCCTAGTGTCTGGAAAGCATGTTGGGATTGCTTGCGATGCGAGGCGTCCAGACGAGACGAGGAACGTGGCTGAATAACCAATCAAATTAAAGAATCGACTTATAAATTCAATTTAATTTATTAAATTGTTCCCCTTTTCAAATTTTATTTCCCCGGTCATAGTTCTGTCATGGAGAATTATCGCTAATTATTGCTGTGTGGGGATTTCCCATAGAATCCAATCGATATAATTTAACAAACACGGTGTTTTAAAAATAGAACACACGCCAAGAAGCGACCAATTGTGAGAGGTGAGGGCGATGCCAGGAGGTTACACCGCTTTCTTTGGGGCTTTACTGTAACGGTAGAGGTATGCGTCAAAATGACGTATACCTCTCCCGAATTTTCAACTTTATATTCAAATATCTCGGAATGTTTTTTTTGGCCAGCCAAAAAGAGAGACTTAATTAGTTGCGCCTTGATCAGTTAAATAAGGTTAATGTTGTTTTTACCCTTTAAGAGAGAAATGTGTCCGGATAAAAACGTCCAAGTTTTAAACTGCAGCTTAAATCACAGACTGTGACAGGGACGATTACGTGAAACTCCACTAATTTTTTTCATGGATAAATTTCGCCTTGATCTGGATATACATATTTGAGCAAAGGTTTTTGCTCTGCGTTACGTCAGACTTCTGAGGCCCATTAGCCTAGTCTAGATATACGACGGGCTGCGCCATAGGTGCCAGACAGTAGAATGAGTTAAAAACGGAATAATATGTATCGCTTCAGCGCTCAACACAACGCTACATTGAGATTAAGTGCAACAAATAAGTAAAAAGATGGGATGGACACGTGTCTTTATAACATGCATGTTTTATTAGGCTAGCCTATATCAAAACCGTAAATAGCTACAAGCACACCATGGCATATTGTTATATATAGGAACATAAAATGGAGCATTTTAAAACAAGGACAGGTTTTTTAAAAGTTTATCCTGAACAAATGCAATTAGCTAAATACCAAAATCTCAAAACATGCCAACAGCACATTAGAAATGATAACGATAATTATCGTCCTTATTTAAAAGTTGAATAGGCTAAAGGCACACGGACGGTGGTCACGGATGTAGGCCTAGATTGATTGCAATGGGTCACATAGACCTGAGAGAAGTTAAAACAATTAGGCCTATGACATTTTAAAACAAGCACAATTTTTTTAAAGTTTATGCAGAAGAAATGCAATTAGGGTCTAGCTAAATACCAAAAGCGGAAACGCTTTTGAGGTGATGGCAAACGAGAATTATTATTAGTTAGCAAGAAGGCTATAGCTTCCACATAAAACAAATATAGCGATGACAAAGTTTTGAAAAACATTCTTTTGAAAAACGTTCTATTGTTTGAAATAGCATCACATGTGCACTTCCTTATATGTTCAAAAGCATCACATGTTCACATCCTATTATATGTCAAAAGCATTACATGTGCACATCATTTATTTTTCCTGTGTATCCTGGCTACTTTGATCAGACTACTTTGGCAGATCAGATGTTGTTATTGGCAGATGTAGCTAATTATCCAATGGGGAGAATTATTCTTTGTGGGCCTGGAGCATATGTAATGATGAAATTGGCAGGAAAAAGAAGAAGGAGAGAAAATGTAAAAATACCCAAAGTTTGGGGATTTATTGTGTGGACGTGTGAAGTTGTATCTGAAATCTGTGTGTTTACATAAGGTCAGAAGATAAAAAGGTAATGTTATTAAGGGATGAGTCTGGTAATTGTGGTTATTTCTGTAGGAAACCCTGAAAAGTAGCAAACTCTGTGCTGTATGGTTATGGGGCATGCCCCACCTTAACTTGGCGGATGGCATACTTATTAACCCTAACACAACACAAATTACAAATTAATTATGATGCATTTTCTTTGAAAGGTGTAGGCTAATATGAAAGTAGGCTAATAATACAATTAAAATAGAGACAGATCACATGGGTTATTATATCATCATTCAGCAATAAGTTGACGATTTTGCTGGCACATCCTTTGTGATTAAAAGGAAATGACATCAAGATAAGCCAGAAACCAAGGTAAGAAAGCATCTCATGATCAGGAGGCTGTTCACTGATTTCACTCTAACGTTACTCAGCTGTGTCCGAATTAGAGCTGTGTAGCCTACTAGCATACTGTGTCGGTATTCCCATAGCCAGGGTCTTCCCTGGTGTTTAGGTTAACGTTACGATGCAGAACGTTTGAGACCTAAGGAGTTCCTGTAGTGGAATGATAGGTAAATGGAAATAATTTCTAAACGGAATGCGTCACTTACAAAGTGTGATATCGTTTTTCAGTAGTGAGCCTTTGTTATTTCGTACCATACTGTGCAGGGGAAAGAGCCACAGTTGTTCGTTTAAAGCTGTCTGGTTGCGTACATTACAACTCTTGCTTAATGTATAATTTCAGCAGGAGTAACATTACGTATACATGTATCTAGGTTATAACTTAATTTTGACTTTTTTCTTCAAATGTACCGTTTGCTACCACGTAATGTTTAAGACTAGTGAATGCTATTTTTCGTTTGCTGTCATCGATTCCCGCACTGCAGTGCTGGCTGGAGGCGCGGAACTGCAAGGTGGTTAGCTAGCACAAACTGTAGCTAGCTTTCAGAATAGTAACTTCGCATATCTAAGGTTCCTGCGGTTATTAGCTAGCTAGTCATTGTAGCTAGCAGCTTGTTGAGGTAAGTGACCATGAGACCGTTATGTAGACAGCGTTACATTGTCATGTGTTCAGTTTTTTTGTTATCCTGATAAACTGTTAGCTGACTAACGTTTTTGATAGCTTCTGTATTTTACAACGAAGCTAGCCATTAGTTAAATAACGCTAGCTCTCTAGATGGATAGATATGGCTAACTAGTTGCTGGTAAGTTACCGTAACGTTAGCATATATGTGTGGCATTTGACTGCGCCGGGGACATGGCATTTTAAAGAACTGTTGGCTACAGTTAGCTAGGCTAATTACGTTACTAACGCAGTGTCAGCTAGTTCAGTGGTTCCCAAAGTCGGTCCTGGGGGACCCCTAGTACGATGCTTTTCGTTCAACCACAATTGCAATCCCAAAATTTTTACAAGCTGTTATTTTTTTTTTTTTAATTGGGTGCTTTTCATGTTTAGAGGGATTATTTACCCCATAATGTATAAACCATATGATATGTCATGAATGGCTATGCATGTCATGAAGAATAAAGTTGCATGCTATGTTGCTTATTGTGCTATATTGCAAACAATTATATAAAAAGAGATAACAGAATTTTTTAACTGATCAAATTAAAAAGATGTTTGGACAAATGGCCATGAAAACCAGTATAACCAGGAGTTTGGGCACCACTGAGCTCGTTAACAGCTAACGTTTAGGTAACGTACGTGCGCTTTATTGTAGATACTTTTCATCAAGCTTGCTAATTTAACGAGTTGATTGCTTATTTTGTTTATCCAAGTAGAATTCATAATGCCAATGGCGTGTGTCAGAGTTCGTTTGGATAACTTAAAGCAGAGGCTGAAGTTGGACCTCTTCAGAGAACTGGGTCGCCAGTATCCGGTCTTCTGTTTTCTTCTTCTCTTCTTGCTCTTGTCAACTGTTCTCTTAAATAGGTAATTTGGCTACATTTTTGCATGCACGTTAATATGGTGTTGTTATCGTGATCAGTAAATTCATTGTTATGATTTGGAATGTAGATGGTGATCGAGTTACTGTGGGAAAGTGTTTGGACGTCAGAATATATAGCTAAATAACGCTATAATGCTTGATGGGTCCAATCAATCACTTATATTGATACCAATATTGAATGCATTTTCTGTCCAAAACATGAAAGTAGCCGAGGTCCTAATGTTTTTTTGAACTGTATATAAAACATTTTTTTACTACCTTAGAAGCAAATTAATGTTATGGTTTAACAGAAAGTAGCCAAAATATTGTACCATTCATAGCCTAATTTATTCCACAGATTTATCATGCTTCAGTGAAAGTTTAGGTCACATGAGGATGTCAATTCATGGCACTCTTATTGGAACAATTTATGATTTCTCTTTCACTGGGAATAAAAAAAAAAACAACAACAACAAACTGCCAGGAAAGGAACAACATACAGAGTTGGAATATTTTTGGTGTACTTGGAGCTGTACATGTCAACATTGTTACTGCCCACGATTAACATAAGATTTATCATGTACAGGGATTTATCATGGTGGATTCAGTAGCTATTTGAGTTTTTAACACAGTTTGTTTGTCGATCTCTCTGGCACGTGGTTTACACGTCCTCTTATTTAATAAGCAAATAAATGGATTTAAATGGATTTTGTTGTAAATGTATTGTAAATTGTATTTGTTAAATGTATTTATAGATTTTGTTTATTTGCATATTTAGATTTTTGTTTTGTTTTATGTTGAAACTTCTCTTCTCAGATACCTTCACATTCTTATGCTTTTCTGGTCGTTTCTGGCTGGTGTTGTCACTTTCTATTGCTCATTGGGCCCAGAGACCCTGCTGCCCAACATCCTGTTCGCAATAAAGCCAAAGTCAAAGGTAAAAAGTATCATTAAAAGAGGAATACTGTGTAAAAGCACAGTCATTTGTTTCTATTATTTCATTTGTTTACTTCTCTTCTTCAACTGTAAGAATAATAGTGTCCCTCACTCATCGTATACGATTTGCCAAGTTGGAGACACACCTCCCTTATGGGTATGTCATATTCATACACTGAGATGCTTTTAGCTCTGTAGTTTTGTTGTCTAAACTGCAGGCTTAAGCCCCCGATAATGCTTTTCCACTTTGTCTGTTGTTATGAAGTATTTGTTTGTAAAAGTATATTTCTGTGTTGACAGCAGGACCAGCAGGAGCTATTTCCCTTGGGTCACAGTTGTGCTGTTTGTGGCAAGATCAGATGTAAGCGACACAGGTATGACAGTTTACCAATAAAAGTGTAATGGTTTGGTGGTACTCTGCTTGCTGATTCAGGTTAAAATTACTCCACTCCAAAAATAAAAATAAAACAGACTTGTATTCTGTTTTAGCAGTTTCACCATACTCGGATGTAGGCCTGACTTTTTCCCTATTGACTAGAAGACTAGAATAACCTACAGGGTAATGTACATATTGCTAATAGATTACCCACTAAAGGATGCATGCTCAAATGGTGCAATTATGCATGTACTACAGTCCAGGTTATTGCCAAAGTCCTCTTAATAGGATCCCAGACGAAGTCTATTTAGAAAAGTGACAGTCTTTTATAGACTAGCTGGAAAGAAGAAGAAGAAAAAAAAAAATATATATATATATATATATATATACTGTATCTGTGCTGTTCATTTGAATTGACTTCAAACAAAATAGAAAATGAAAAAGAAAACATATCTGCCGTGCCCCAGCAGTGCTGATTAGGTTACCAGCAGTCTGAGCGGCTGACCACATTTTGGAGAGAAGCCGGAGAGGGCCTTAAGAGTGGCCTGGGCTGGCTTGACGTTGGCCTGTCAGCTCGAGGCTGTGTCACATTACACAGCGATTGGAAATGTGGTCCTGAGTGGCAGCTGCTTGAGCAGATGGCAAACGTGATTTTTATTGATCAACCAGAAACGTGTCATGTCAAACAAAGTGATTTTCTTTGTGGAATGGAAATGGGTCACAGTTTTGAAGTACCCAAGTACCTCAAAAAAATATGGCCATCTTTCTCTCTAAACGCAGTTGTCTTAAGGGCTGTACTTACTGCCTGTTAAACTCGAAGACATTTGTGGCTTTTTGTGATATTTGATACTGTACCTCATAGTAAGTTTGAACGCAGATATTCTATACAAAACAGATGGCCAGCTCCTTCTGTCCTAAGGACCACCTTATTCTATGTGGTTCTGGTTGGTATTTCTGCTCCTGTCTTTTTTGCCTTACTAGCTGAATGTCCTGGTTTTTTCAACCATGCACTTCATGATTATTCATAATGAGAGCATCAACTGTAAGGTTTAGCAGTTTTTATGGGTATGTCTAACTAAACATTCTGAAGTGTGACATGTTAGTTGTAAGCAAAATAATTTGTATAATTTTTCATAGAAGTCTTTAGTGCTCTTTAAAATTGAAGTTATAAGCGGATAGTTATAGTTATTTTATTACGGGGATACATATAATTTTTTATAACCTTGAAATAGGAATGCTTTTGAGAAAATACTATTCTGCTGAGTGGTGCATCTAGAATGGAATGCCGTTTCAATTTGGCCTAAATAATACTTTAGATTTAAAATCTGTGGCTTGTGTTGATTTTATTTACTTGATTTGATCCTAGCCCCTGCTGTTTTATTAATTTGGCAAATCATTACTCCCACCAAGTGGCCAAACTATGAATTGCAGTTATTCTAGTAGTACTGTCTGCATTCTACACAGGGAAGCCCTGGAAATGTTTTGTCTCCGCTTATAAAGAGAGGAATAGAAAGATTTCAAGGTCAAATTAATGTCAGTGGGATCTGATAGCAAATTATTGGACGAGTCACATATTTCTGGAATAAAGTGAATACCAGCCATACACTTCAGCTGGTGAGCAAAAGGGGCTGGTTTTGTTTTCATGTTCATACAGCCGTGGGCCATGGGATTGCTTCAATTAATGCTCAGCACTTTCAGTAGATCGTAGATCCAATTTAGATTGTAAATGAAAGCAGTCTTAAGATAACTCTGCAGTTGGATTTTTAGAGTACAATCAAGATACAGAAGAGGCCTGTTTAATTTATGTTGTTCAGACCTGCAATCTATTAGAATGGGTAGAAAAGGTAATAATTTGTCTTTTACGACATGGCCTACATTCAGTGGTTGCGCTAGAATAAATCACAATCCGTCAACATCTATGTTTACCTGTCATTAAGTTTGTTTTAATGTTTACCAATTTTATATCGTCTGCGTTGCATTTTTGGATGCATGTTTTTTGTTTTTGTTTACGGTATTATAACATTTTAGTTCTAACAAATAGTCTATTCATAACGAAAATGATAAATTATTAGGTTGAATTATGACGAGTTGGCCTGCTAGCGTCTCCTTTACACTTAATTACGTGTAGCCTATGCAATACAAAGTACAGAACACGTTTATTAAAAAACAAAATAAGTTTTCATTCACTGTTCTTGCTCAGCTAGTGTTGAAAATATTGGGGGCGATCAATTGCCTTTAAAGCAAAGTGCAGAACATAGGCGCCGATTTTGTGGGAGCTCAGGGGCCTGGGCCTCTAAATGTCTCGCGTTAATTCCAACCGCTTACTTTCACTCCTTGCATCCTTTTCTCGCTTCCTTTCATCGCTCCGATTGTCTTGTGCAGAGCGTGTTTTTGCTGTTTTACTGTTTTATTGGACGCTGTATTTCAGACTTGACAATTATGCCTATGAACATATGAATTGCTTCGGTAAAAGACCGCAAATGCACGTAGGCTAAATAGATTTAAATTATGTTATTAATTCTCTGAAAAAAAGCCTTTGAACGCAAGGCAGCTTGCATGTTAATGAGAACTGTTGCAGTTGAAAACGTGGCGCGATGAGTCCACTATTTTCCAGTTATTTTCCGGTGGCATTCAACTGTATGAGCATTTGATAAAACGTGACATATTGCATAGGCTAGGCTACGTTCACAATGTAATATTGTTTTGAAAGGACCCGGGTTAACGTTAAGCATAGAATGTTGTGTTGCCTATGCAATAGCCTAACAAACAAACTGAATGATATGTGAAACAAAAACTTCCGAAATATTATGCTTATTTGCTTAACTACAATGTTTTTTTGCCTGTGGCAGAATTGTTTAAGGGCATCCCCTGGGGAAAAAAAATAATAAATTGGCGCCTCTGGTGCAGCACATAAAATTTAAAAAAAGGTTTTAATTCCATGCCCTTGCTGTAACGTTAGCTACAAAAAGGGCTTAATTTGTGATGCGACTTTTTATTATTAACTAGCATACGCTAGATTTAACAGGAAGGGAGGAGGAGTGCCAATCACAATGACAGGACCACAGCAAGGCATAGCTACGGAGTCAGTAATCGTTTTAGGCTATTGCAGCCAGTTAATAATGTTTGCAGCAATATTTTTTATCTGTCAAAATGACTGATGGCATTTGTATTTCTCCGTCAAAGCTTCTAAAAATCGGTAAATGACCGGGAATTCTCTGTTAACGCAACCCCTGCCTACATTAGAGTTAGTTCGGAATTTTGGACATAATATCTCATTTACGATTTAGCCGTGATCTTGTCAATCGATGGAGACCATTTTCATCTGATTCCTATGGAGGTAGATTTCTATCAAAAATAAACAAACACAAAAGTATAATCCACAATTATTTTTTACCATCCACACACACACCTCAATTTGTGCTCGTAGGTATAATCCACAAATGTATTTTTGCCATCCACACGCAAACACCTCTAAATTTGTGTTTCATAAAAATAATCCACAAGTAGGCCTATGTGTTTGCCATCCACACACAAACATCTCAACTTGTGTTTCGTAAATCATCATTTGGATGAATGCAAAAATTATATTCACAAAGGAAAATAACATTTTCAGATATGTTTCCAATGTTCACATTTACAAATCAAAAGCTTGGCTTGCGAACTGGCGAATCTACATCTGCTTGGATTTACGTACGGAATTTTGAGACAAATATTCCTTCCCTGTCGATTCACACAAGATTCACACGCAAAACTTCTTCTTTGGCGCTACCTAACAAGGCGATCTGTTTTTGGCTCATCAGCGCCACTTTTAGAGCAAGTGGCGAAATTGCACATTATCTTTAAGAAGTGGATTAATGTTAAATTAAAACAGCCGAGTTTTTAGTTTATTTAGGTTGTAAAGTTAACCCCACGCTAATCTTGCGATGGGAAGTTTTTTAAACAGTCATTGCACAAAACTCCTATCAGATTGCATGTAGCTAGCTAGATTACATTACAGAGGGGTAGGTCTGCACACAGTAGCTACATAACTCTTTCGCCCCTCATGGGAAAGATTATGTAAAACAAACTCAACTGTGTGAAGTAACGTTATTGCAGCCAATTAAATTAATTTGACAGCTATTCTCACTGATACCGATGTCTCCTATGAAATCTTGTATCTTGCGAGCTAGTAGATAAGACACCTAAATTAAAATGATAATTCAAATTACATGGAGTGCTCTCCTTATTTTAGCTCAGTGTTGTACTTCCTAGTTCCTATCAATGGTTTTTAATCTCTGGTTTTTATCTTTGAGAAAGATTTGGAAACCAAGCTAATGCTGGCTTTTTTTTACTTTTAATGTAAAAGTGGCGCTGATGAGCCGAAAACACATCGGTAGCGCCGAAGAAGAAGAAGTTTTGCGTGTGAATCACAAGTGAATCATGTGTGAATCAACACAGGGAAAAACAGCGGAATATTTGTCTCAAAATTCCGTACGTAAATCCAAGCAGATCAAGCGTGTGCTTCGATCGCCAAATGTAGATTCGCCAGTTCGCAAGGCAAGCTTTTGATTTGTAAATGTGAACATTGGAAACGTATCTGAAAATGTTATTTGCATTTGTGAATATAATTTTTGCATTCATCCAAATTATGATTTACAAAACACAAGTTGAGAGGTGTTTGTGTGTGGATGGCAAACACATACTTGTGGATTATTTTTACGAAACACAAATTGCGAGGTGTTTGCATGTGGATGGCAAAAATAATTGTGGATTATACTTTTGTGTTTGTTTATTTTTGATAGAAATCTACCTCCATAGATTCCATGCTGTCCTTCGTGTGGCTGTTGCTAATGCTAGCGCAACCTAATGGTATCAGTTAGCATCCACTACCAAACGCACTTAAACACACTCCATGGTGCACCCAAAGCAAATAAAATACCACTACAGACTATCAGGGTGGATTTGAGTGTTTATACCTGTTACAGCCCGGTCTAGGGTAGGACAGTAGCAGAAGAAAGAAAGCGAGAACAAAGCAATGTAAAATGCAATTATCTGGAATTTATTTCGATAAGCTTCAGGAGTTGACAAGGCCAAAATAACAAACAAACATGCGCTGCCTGAGAGGGGAAAATGTATAACTAACCTACCAAAACAAAACAAATGAAAAGAAATAAACAGATCTTCCCTGCCTCCCTATCTATCATACCCAGAGTGAAAACAGTGGGGTAGCAAAAAGAAAACTGCGTCAGACTCCCTACGTCCCAAGCTTCACCAGTGAACACAAATATACGAATACAAATACTTTACACAACTTTTTACACATGCAATATTTACAAAGATATACAATGGGGGAAATAAGTATTGGACACTCAACAATTTTATTATCATACATATTTCCAATGTAGCTATTCACATGATATTTTGACCAGACATTGGTATTAACTCAATAAAACTACACAGCTAAAGAAATTGTAACGTTACAATTCTTTAAAAAAGTTATGTGCAATAAAGTGAAATGACACAGGAAAAAAGTATTGAACACGCTAAATTAAATGTATTTAATACTTGGTAGAAAAGCCATATTTTTTATATTTGGTTGCATATCCTTTGCATGCCATGACTTTATGATGTCTGTGACCCAACAACATCAAAAGGCTCTTGATATCTTATTTGCTGGTACTCTTACAAGCGATACTATAACAGCTCTGCATTTGAATGGATCTCTATGGGAATTGGGGGGTGAGACAAGATTTAGCTGTAAATTACACTGGAACAGTATAGAACACATGGTTGGCTAAGTGGCTCTAAGTCATCAAGGGTCTGATGTATTAAACAAGCCTTTAACCATCACTCTGCTGCCAGAAATACAGTAGATGTGGATGGATAACTTGAAGGGTTTCTTCTCCTGACTTATTTTTCCATAGAGTTCAATAGGAAAATCTGTCAGGAGAAACAACCCTTAAAGTGATCCTTCCATATCTACTGTATTTCTGGCAGCAGAGTGATGGTTAAAGGCTTGTTTAATACATCAGACCCTTGATGACTTAGAGCCACTTAGCCAACCATGTGTTCTATACTGTTCCAGTGTAATTTACAGCTAAATCTTGTCTCACCCCCCAATTCCCATAGAGATCCATTCAAATGCAGAGCTGTTATAGTATCGCTTGTAAGAGTACCAGCAAATAAGATATCAAGAGCCTTTTGATGTTGTTGGGTCACAGACATCATGAAGTCATGGCATGCAAAGGATATGCAACCAAATATAAAAAATATGACTTTTCTACCAAGTATTAAATGCATTTAATTTAGCGTGTTCAATACTTTTTTCCTGTGTCATTTCACTTTATTGCACATAACCTTTTTAAAGAATTGTAACGTTACAATTTCTTTAGCTGTGTAGTTTTATTGAGTTAATACCAATGTCTGGTCAAAATCTCATGTGAATAGCTACATTGGAAATATGTTTGATGATAAAATTGTTGACGTGTCCAATACTTATTTCCCCCATTGTACAACAGCAACCAGAGCAAAGGGGAATAGGCAAAAGTCGGAGTCAAGGGACAAGCGATAAGTCAGACACACAATCGGCGAACAGAACAAAAAGGAAATGGACGTCAGAGTCGAGAGAATACAGCAAGGGTCCTACACAATCAGCGGATAGAAAGGAGTAGGTGTAAATTGCTGTCAAAAGGAAAAGCGGTCAGGGTCATACACTCACAAGCAGTGAACAGAACAGTAGGGGCACAAATCAGAGTCGAGAAAACAAACAAATCATACACGTTATCAAAATTTGAAGTCCTAACAAAAATAGCAATTCAGAATATGGGTCTCCCGAATGCTGAACTTTTCAAATGGGAGTGGTCCAATCAGGTACCAGGGGCGGGGTACACAGGGTGACGCAGGACGGGGGCAGAGACGGACCAGAAACAAAATAGAAACGAACAGACGGAACAAAACGTACCACTAAGGTTGTAACAATACCATCGTTTTGAAGTCAAACTATCTTTGAATTATTTATTTGTGCTATCGCCCTATGTTCTCTGTGGAAGGAGCCAATGTCTTAACATGTGGCGGTTGTGGATGCTAACTGATACCATTAGGTTGCGCTACCATTAGCAACAGCTCGACGTCCATACAAAGGACAGCATGGAATCTGCTGAAAATGGTCTGTCGATTGACAAGATCACAGGTAAGTTGTAAATGAGATATTCAATTGCTGTGTCCCAAATCGCATACTTTCATGCTCTTAGCACGCGCATGCATGCGAGTCCATAGCGAAGTACGGTCGTGCGGAGCACGGGAGTATGTGATTTGGGACACAGCGATTATGTCCAAAATTACGAACTAACCTTTTAATGGCCCTGTCACACTATTGCGTATGAGAGAAACGTATGAGTTGCGTATGTAAATTCATACAATTATTTTCATACGCACAAAAAGCCCTTGAAAATAGCGTACGCCTAGCGTATGCTTAGCGTATAAACCATACGTCCGAATACACACACAATTTTTAAGCATGCTTAACACCTTAGCGCAGATGGCATATTTGGTAAATCATGGGGGTACTCTGTTTAAGGCTTTATAACTCCAGGTGTGAGCATCACATAAACTTGGTAAATGGCTTAAATGAAACAAAACCGGTGTACCATTTTTTGTACAAACTTAGATTTGTTTATTTTCATAATTTAAGTCAAAATAAAGTGCCGGAAATGCAAGCAAAACTTTGCAACAAATTCAACAAAAAAAAATATTTCTTCAAAATACTGAGAGCTACATAAGTGAAACAGGTAAAACTACACATTTCCTGGATCATAAACTCCTTGTCCACAAGCATTCAATAATCGCAGGGTGATATACAGAACTACTAAAGATCTATGACACAAAATGTAAGCAGTGTAGCCTGATGTACCCAGGGTCTCCAAACCTATCCAAATTGGCTAAAATGTGAATAGCTGTAAATCTTAAACTAATCATACATTTCAGTGCAAATCAACCGTTTTGACTAATTTAACTCACCTTTTTATCATTTTCATGTGGGAATTATTTTGGATCAGTACAGGGGGGTGGATATCTAGGTGTCCAATAACCTACCCAAAACCTCTCCTAAAAGCCTTTTGTCCTTTATAAAGCATATACATTTTCCCTTACGATCACTTAATGGATGAAAACATTGATATTGCACAGTTTCAGTTCAGTGTTTGATGCCTAGTGTGCCATTTTTTCACCATTATCCTTCATATACTGCTTCATCCTGTGCGGTGCCTTCATGGCCAACATGCACTCATCAATGGCACGGTCTTGGCAATGCTGTAAGGATCTGGTCCTGCAGTGGCTTCACTCTGAACAGTAGAGGGCACTGCTGGAGTGGCAGAGGTGGAGGGTCAAGCATGTTATAGGAACAAATTACATAATGCAGAAGCATTATAACACTGTGGTACACACAGCTAAATATGAAATCATTCACTCTTGTACTTCAGTAAACACTTTCTTCTGTATGCTACATTATGTTATCTTTTGTTGCGTGCTCTAGGATGGCATTACTCTGTAGTGTGTTTCACAACTGTTGCTTTTTTATTTTATTTATTTTACATTCATCTTGCACACATCTGGACACAGTAAATTTGAATACATATTTTCCATTCCCTAAGTGAAAAGCATCACCCATGGAGATACTAATACCCCATAGAGTACATTATGCACAAAGAAATTACAATACAATAAAATAATATCGGAAAACACTACCAATGTTCTAGCTTCACGGCAAATCGAGGCATAAAATATAACGTACGACTGAGCAACCAAACAGAACAGCGCTAAAATACTCAATTTCATTGTGAATGCTATGAATTCTAACAAAGCAGGCCACCACGAGCCACTACGCGAACGGCACGAACACATAGTATCAATACATTACATTAGTTATTTGGCAGACGCGTTTATCCAAAGCGACGTACAATAAGTGCATATTGAAGGTCATAGACACAATCTACGAAGCAGAGTCAAGAAAGCGCTACTTTCTCACAACGTAGAAGCTATCGCTAGTACTCAACAGAATACAGTCAGCTATACATTCTAAGCTATGAGATAGCTAAACCAAATAGAAAATAAAAAATAAACGGAAAGAACGTACTATATAATTTGCCTTATACATGTAGTTATTCAAGGTGGAGTCTGAAAAAGTGTGTTTTCAAATATGTTCAGCATTATTAGCAGGCTAACAGTGGTCTATTACGACCGATGCAAATACAAAAATAACGAAAATATAGCACGCAGTGGAAAAACGAATGTATATAATCAAAATATTACAAGCAGTAATACTTACATGTCGAGGAGGATATCTTCCCCATATTGATAGGCACCTCTTCCACAGAATCTATGCTACAGGGATTAGAAGATTCTCTGTTGTTCTCCTCTTCTGACCGACTTCGGGGGAAAACTGCTAAAAAGTAACTTCAAAGTCGCGCGCAGTTTTATCGCGTAATACCATATGCGTCAAACCAAATGCGTCATCTGCGTAAAATTGTCGTGATATAACAAGTATTGCAGTTACGCTCGCCCTTAAATAGTTAATCCAAGCTTTCAATTACACATGTAAATTACTTTTGGGGAAGTTTATCGTGCCTTCTATTGGATAAAACCATCGTCGATCAAACCAGAATAAAATTGAAAGCATCACGACACTGCAATCAGGAAGTAAGTTTTACGCAGAGCTAGTTTTGGTTGTGTAATCGTGTTCAAATGCGCTGTGTATTTTTCAAACGGATTGTCCAAGACAATAAATGACCACGGAATCTTGAAAGGGACATATCTACGCTTAAATCCATGGTAGGATTGCACATGAATTCCATATGTAATCGCAGATATTGATAGTAGAATGGCATTGTATGATTAGAGAATGATTCCACTTGTTTATGTAGGCATTGATTGAGCAGCGATTTGCACCGCTGTATTTGCATAAGGTGGGTTTATCTGGTTGCTATGACGGTATTCTAATATTATATGATGAATACATATATTTATGAACTCCAACATAGACGCTATTGCCCACTATGTCACGCATGGGTAGGTATAGGCTGGGTGGGGAGTGCTTGTTAAATGGACTTGCTACGGAAAGATAGTGACACTTAGAAACTACGCATTGGCCAGAAATCGTCGCGAATCGTCTACCAATAAAGTTAAAATACCGCGTTTGTGTTTTCCACTAATAGTTTGGCTGCAGGAGCAACGCGTGTCTCAGTTGCGTAAAAAGGTCGCACCTGCGCGACGTCAGATCTAAGGGGTTAAAAAACATTTTGTGCCTCGCCGTATGCCACCGTATGCCACTGTGCTTGAAACGTATACAACCTATGCCTAACGTACCCCTAGCGTATGTCAGCGTATATCAGCGTATGAGTGATATTTTTCATACGCTAGTACAATATGCAATAGTGTGACAGGGCCATAAGGAAGAGAAAATTAAATCTGTCATGTTTGTGGTAATAAAGTTTTTCTCAAATGTTTTCCTCACACATTTCCTGAAACTACATAATTTCTCAACACTTAAACAAAAAACTGTTAGCTGTTCTTTCAAAACTTCATTGTTGTCTATCTTCAAAACCATGTACTCTTCCTCCAAAATGACACTTTGCCTCCAAATCATAAACACTTGTCAACAAATTAATAGACATTAGGCATGCCAATTACACACTGGTGTAAAAAATGAGACACTATTACCATTATATTATTTGGTATTGTTTGAGTGTACTGGCCAACTCAAATATAGAAAAAACAGTGAGATGATTTTTGTTATTTGTTATTTTTCCAAATTACAGAAATGTTGGGAGTAGACAATGTAAATTAAAAACAAACAGGAGAAAATGAAAAAAGCAGCGGGAGAAGTGTATTTTGGAATGATACAGCCACCCTTGGTATGACAAAAAAAAACTGGTTTCACTGAACTAGCTTCGAGAGATTTGGCTGGAGACTGCCCAGCTTCCCTGAGGGTCAAACAATGGTTGACCACCTGGTTAACCAAAGTCACCTGAATCTTGTCTGCGATACTTCCTCTCTTTGGTCTTCCTCGTCCTCTTCCTTCTCCAGCTCCTTTCATTCTTACTCTTTGTTCTCCAATTGTCAGCCATTATTCTCCAATACAGGAGGGCTCACATTTTTATTTGTGCTAAAGCTTTGATTTCTGATTGAATAATTAAAGGAACTAGTGTTTTGCCTGTGAAGAATGCGTGTGTTCAATTGATAATTGGGAGTTTATCATTTTTAATTTTTAGTGTCATGTGAAAACAAAATATATCTTTTTTTAATTGTGCCTAAAGAGGAGAATTGTGTGAAGTGTATTAGAAAGTGTTAAAGAAACTGAAATTTGTGTTAAAACAAGCAAAATGTACTTTTTTTTTTTACATAAGCAACTAACCAATTCGTTTAAAAAAAGCACCAATTTTAGTGTGTAAACTATTGAGAAAAACTGTAAATGTTTGAATAGCGGTAGAGAAATTTAAATCGGAGAGGAGAAGGCTGTCAATTTGGGAAATAAACTATTTGGGGGAAAAGCAATGGACATGAGAGAAAAAAAGGAAATTATTTGGCAGCAGCATTTTCCGGGGTTTTGCATCTCATCTTTCTCTTGCGACCCCTGCTGGTTGATTTAGGGCCTGCAAGTCCACCCGTTTAGCTGTGCATGAAGCGTCTTCCTCCAACTCATCTATGCGCAAGCAAATGAAAGGTGAAAGATAAAATAAAAACAATTGTGCAGTCTGTCAAATTAAATTAAATGTTCAGGTGCCTCATCTTAATGATAACTGTTGTCCTCAAACACTCAACTGGAAGTTCTCTGTCTACGCTATTCTCTTCCTGATAATGTTATCCGTCTACATATATAATTACTTATTACAATTATTATTACCAGCTGTTTTGGACAGTTCACTGAAAGACACCCATGTCATGTACTGTTACTAAAATAATTTAACTGCAGCTGGATTTTAATGTCCCATAACAGACCAACGCTACTGCTGGAGAACTATCAGCCATGGCTGGATTTGAAAGTACACTCTAAAGTGGATGCTTCTCTTTCAGAGGTAAGATTAATAGCTCTTGTCATTACTTTCCATTTTTACTTGTCTTCAAGAACTCCATTTGTTTTGTTTATTGAAATGCAATGTCATATGATTGGTTCCCAGATCCTGGAATTGGTCCTGGAGAATTTTGTATACCCTTGGTACAGGTATGTTGTGACATTTTGAAAGGAATTGAATGCACATTTAATAGGGCCTCCTGTAAGGTTCAGTTGTTGAAGTGTTTGCCACTAGCACACCTGTTGTTGCAGGTTTGAACCTGGAATATCATTCACAGACTATGACTTGGAATCCACAGTAGCAGAGCACAGTTGGCCATGTCCCACCAGGGGTTCGGTAGGTTTAAAGCAGCCAGGGTTGCTCTGTTTACATCTACATTAGTATCTTGGAACAATGCACCAGGAACCCACAGGCTGGAATTTATCAGTGGGAGACAACTCCTCAACACTAGCTTTCTAGGGTGTGGGTGGCACAGTGGCGACAAATTTAGACCAATTTAAGTGCTTACGCTAAGGTCTGTACGTTACGTTAGGGAGTGGGCCCCTATATAACTACCCCCCCCATGAATAAAATGCATTTGAATGAGCTGGAGGTAATGGTAATAAAGCGTTAAAAGTGCCAATGCAGGCTGCTGGATAGCTCACTTAGTAAAGTGCTAACTTGCATGAGTGAGTACTTTGGTCTCGGATTGAATCTGACCGGTGCCAGTGTAACGCACAATTGGCATTGTGTTTCCCATGGGATTTATGGGAGGGATTCTGTCGGCGGGGAAAGTACTGTTCATTGCTCGAGCGAGCCCTGTCACTTGCTCTCTGCGCACGTGTATGATTGGGTCTCCTCCACTCCACTCCCTGCTCTGTGCGTGCATGGCTTGTGGGTGCAGTGTGAAAAGAAGCCGATGCCTGCCACCGCGTGTTTCGTAGGAGAACCGCAAGTTGTCTTCACTCTCCTGAGCCGGTGTAACTGCAGAGACTGCTCTCTCTGCGGGGATTGCTCCCCCCTATTTCCGGTTCCATCGGCATTGTGATGCGTCGGCCCCTTATTGGATACAACACTATCACATTATTACGTAGCCTGATTATTATCTTCTGCACTTGCATACGTACAGATACTGGGTACGTTAGTTAACTTAGTAGCCTGCGAGCTATAAACGTAACTAACGAGCTAGCTAACGTTGCCTTTTGGCTCTGCCAGTGTAAAATAATGCCATGTATACATAGTTATACAGCTAGCTAGCTACTGATTGCAGAAATGAACAGCTAGCTTGCTAGCTACAAACCTACGCTCCTTTTAGCAAAACAGTGTGGGCTATAGTGGCAAAGTCGAAGATGAATGTCCCACAAACCATTAGCGCATTCACTGGTGAAAATAATGTATTGTTGAATATTATGAGCTCATGTTGGGAAGAGCTAGCTGGCTAGCACATCACATAATTGCAATTATCAGTAAATTGGCCATATTTAGCCATTGGTAAATAATAGCTAGCTGCATCGCTAGCTACCTAGCTAGCCAGCTACCGACCGCAGCAAGCTATATGTAATAACGTTAACTGCAACTAAACTTGCTGTATTCCAAAGCAATGCTACCCAATCTTTCCTAATTGTTAATTAAACAGTTCACAAATAATTACACTCCAGAAAGCATAAGTTTATACTTGGTTGTCAAGTTTACTTTAGATAATGTACAGGTTGTAAAATGGTCGATGCTGCTAGAAATATTATAGCGACATATAACATTCAAATTTCCAAACAGACATTTAAAATAACAAACATCATTTACAATGGAGAAAGAGGGATGAATAAATAAAATACAGATAAAGATTTTAAATATTTAGACCTAGTAAATAGCCTAAATATTGCATTTTACAAACCTATCCAGACATCCGCGTCCGCTGATCGCAGGGTTGGCGGTTAGATCCCCGACTCCTCCTGTCCACATGTCGAAGTGTCCTTGGGCAAGACACTGAACCCCAAATTGCTCCCAATGAGCAGGCTAGTACCTTGCATGGCAGCTGCTGCCATTGGTGTGTGAATGGGTGAGTGAGAGGCCATTGTAAAGCGCTTTGGATAAAGGCGCTATATAAGTGCAGTCCATTTACCATATATGTTTTCCCTATTAATCTAGCCTACTGTATGTGTCAGTATTTGAATCTGTCTTGTTTGTCTATTTAATTTTCGGTTTCTTTCGTGTGTCTTTATTTTTGTTCGCCGTCTCCCCGTCCATGTGCTTTTGTTTTAACTACCTCACTGTGTCTGTCCCACCTTCTGTATCTCACCTGATTAGCTAGTTGTTTTCACTTGTCCCGCTACTCACCTGTTTCTCGTTTGCTTGTTAGTTCTGTGTATTTAAACCCCACTCTGTCTTTTGCTCAGTGCAAGTTCGTCACAGTTGCCTCCTTTGCCCTGGTTCGCTACAAGCCTTTCCTGACCCGTGTTTTGCTAGTTTCTTCGTGTGCCTGATTTATGTTTTCCTGACCTTTTATTTCTTGACTTCGCTTTTTCTTGGATTGTGTTTTTGTACTTTTGCCGTGATCAACTGGTTTTGACTACTGCCTGTTCCTGACTTCAATTCTGCCTTCTCCTTGTGGCTTTTGCCACTAATAAACCTCAGTTTATTTTTGACGTACTGCCTGCGCCTGAGTCCCTACAGCACCCTGACAGTGTGTTTGTGGGTCAGTTGATGCCAAATAAGTAAAATGGTACTTCTTTTGACATGTCAAATAATATCAAATGTTATTTGTGAACACAACTTTGTGAACAAAAGAATGTCTAGGCTCTGTCGTATGGTAGGCCGAACAGTTCAAAAGCCGACGCAAACTAGACACCGTATATCCAGTTGCTCTGCGCTACCCAGTTTTTAAGCGAGATATATCCAGCTAACAAGACAGCACCTATCCAGTCATCCTGCGCCACCCAGTGGACATCGCAAGATACCCAGTGGACATCTCCACATATCCAGTCGGGTAGCGCGAGCGATCCAACTGGACCGCGTGGGATGTCGAACTGGGTAGCTCTGCGCTATTCAACTGGGTCGCGCGGGATGTCCGGCTGCGTAGCGCAAGATGTCAAATTGGGTAGCGCCGCGCTATCCAGCTGGATATCTCTCTAGAGTTAGCCTACAGGATATGTGTATCTCGTTAGGTTGTGTTTATGAATTGTTAAACAAACAAAGGTTGCAATAATTTGTCTAATCTATAAAAAAAGTCTTCAACTGCAATTTATGTGACGCCATTCTATCATAGAGACTATTTACTCGTTGGTCAAATGTTTAGTTATGCTGTTTGTTACGCTGGCTAGCGGAGCTGGCTGGTCACCAGGGCTAGCTAAGTGTTATTGTGTGTATAAAGTGCGTAGGCCTACGTGTGTTTTGTTGACAGTAGCTAGTGTAGCTATATAGCCACAGTAGAGCTATAGGTCATGCAATATGTTTATGACAGTTTGCAGTATTATCGCAAGTCCAGTATAAAAATGCTTGAAGTGTCTGCGTTTGAGTCAGTGTAATCCTCTGTGTACTGGGAACATGTTGCTTTTATTGCAAGCCAGAGTGAATCTGCCTGGTCTGTCTTTAGATGCAGTCGCTACAATATTATTTTATTCATGCGTAGGTGTCAACCTCTGGAAAGAGCCCTTATTTTTCATGCCTGCAAAACTATAAATTCACCAAAAACCGCATAGAACATAATCTATCGATTATTTATTAAAATCACTAGCCACGACAGTTATTTGTCTGATTCAAGTTTATTTAATACATTCCTGTATTTAGCTTTTCACATAATAATGACTGTAGCTACAAATTCATTAAGGTTCTCATTTTAAAACGGGTAAACAGACACCCCAAAATGACTGACCCCGCTCACTGACCCCGCTGACTGACCCCGCACACTTACAACCCAGTGCAGGAAAGAGATATAATTTCCTAAATTATGCAATAGGTGTGTTGTTCTTACGGGCCTACATAACAGCTTTGATAGCCTAAGTAGGCAATGTGCATTAATGTAGCCTACATATGGTTATAAAATTAGCTCATCTTAATTTGAATAATTTTCTAGTAACAGTTAACATGAAGTTAGACGGGTTATTTTACAATTAAACTTGTAGTAGCTTCATTAAACTGAGTCATCCACCACATGAATACGTCATGGAACATTAGCTAATTATCAAAATTGCATAAACTTTAACATCGTCCAGTCATAACCATTTAACTGTTCGCTTGGTTAATTAACGTTAGATAGTTTTACAGTCAAGCCGGAAAGTCTGCACACCGCTTTCACCATCTCCATGTTTTATTACGTTACAGACTTATACTACAATAGATTGAGTTCATTTTTTGCCTCAAACATCTACACACAATATCCAATAATGACGAAGTGAAAACAGGTTTTTAGAAAATATGCAATTTTATTTTATACTGACAAAAATATGTTATTTAGGGGTTACATATCTGTACACACCCTTAGCCTAATATTTGGTTGCTGCACCTTTGGTAGCGATTACAGCTTCAAGGCGTCTTGGGAAAGAAGCTACGAGCTTGGCACTTGTTTCTGGACATTTTTGCCCATTCCTCTTGGCATATTCTTGCAAGCTCTGTCAGGTTTGATGGGGAGCGTCGGTACACAGCCATTTTCAGCTCTTTCCACAGATGTTCAATTGGATTCAGGTCTGGGCTCTGGCTGGGCCACTCAAGGACATGCACAGACTTTCT
The DNA here is from genome assembly GCA_022702515.1 of Ilyophis sp. 1 JC-2022. Classification (NCBI taxonomy): domain Eukaryota; kingdom Metazoa; phylum Chordata; class Actinopteri; order Anguilliformes; family Synaphobranchidae; genus Ilyophis; species Ilyophis sp. 1 JC-2022. The sequence continues at coordinate 18,572,977 of CM040406.1, read as the reverse complement.
CCGAAGCCACTCTTTTGTTCTCTTGGCTGTGTGCTTCGGGTCGTTGTCATGTTGGAAGGTAAACCTTCGCCCCAGTCTGAGGTCCAGAGCGCTCTGGAGCAGGTTTTCTTCAAGGATCTCGGTGTACTTGGCTGCATTCATCTTTCCCTCTATCAGGACTAGTCGCCCCGTTCCCGCTGCTGAAAAACATCCCCACATCATGATGCTGCCACCGCCATGCTTCACTGTAGGGATGGTATTAGCCAGGTGATGAGTGGTGTCTGGTTTCCTCCAGACGTGATTCTTGGTATTCAGGCCAAAAAGTTCAATTTTGGTTTCATCAGACCAGAGAATCTTGATTCTCATGGTTTGAGAGTCCTCTAGGTGCCTTTTGGCAAACTCCAAGCGGGCTGTGATGTGCCTTTTACTAAGGAGGGGCTTCCGTCTGGCCACTCTACCATAAAGGCCGGATTGGTGGAGTGCTGCCTGGATGGTTGATTTTCTGAAAGGTTCTCCACAAGGATACGCTGGAGCTCTGTCAGAGTGACTCTCGGGTTCCTGCTCACCTCCCTGGCCAAGGCCCGTCTTCCCTGATTGCTCAGTTTGGCCGGGCGGCCAGGTCTAGGAAGATTCTTAGTGGTTCCAAACTTCTTCCATTTACGAATGATGGTGGCCACTGTGCCCTTTGGTACCTATAAAGCTGGTTAAAATTTTTCCGTACCCTTCTCCAGATCTATGCCTTGACACAATCCTGTTTCTGAAGTCTGCAGATAATTCCTTTGACCCCATGGCTTGGAGTTTGCTCTGACATGCACTGTCAACTGTGGGACCTTATATAGGCAGGTGTTGGCAATCCCCATTCATGTCCAATCAATTGAATTTATCACAGGTGGACTCCAATTAAGTTGTAGAAACATCTCAAGCAGTATCAGTGGGGAAAAAATGCACCTCAGCTCACTTTTGGGTGTCATATCAAAGGGTGTGCACACTTGTGTACATATGATATTTTGACTTTTAATAAATTAGCACAAATGTCTAAACCTGTTTTCACTTTGTCATTATGGGCTATTTTGTGTAGAATTTTGAGACAAAAAATGAACTCAATCTATTGTAGAATATGTCTGTAACATAAATAAAACGTGGAGAAGGTGAAAGGGGTGTGCAGACTTTCCGGCTTGACTGTAGGTATCTTGTGGGCTACTGCGTCTTCGTGGTTTGTTGTCATATAGTACAGTCCTGATGTCGCTACTTGCTTTCCCCGCAACCTCAGAAATCGAGAGTATAGGCTAGCTATAGCAGAGAGAGGGAGAAATAAAATGTGATTGCTGCGTTTGAATGAATTATGTTGAAAAACGTTTGAAAACAAAATATAGACTAGATTTTCCATATCATAATCTTATACGCCCGCAAACCTTCGAAAAGGTGGAAACCCATATTTTATACGGGCAAACCGTAGCTTTGGGTTGACCGTGAGTAGCCCACCCATTTCAGGCTTGGACAACACAGGCTCGAGAACACAAGAGCAACGTGGAAGCTAGCAAAATATATATGAAAGAACAGGGATTATTCTTTTAAATAAATTGCATATTTAGCCTGTTTAATTTTTGCTGCTTTATTCCAACTATAATATGTTTCTAATTTGTTTAAAAATACCAGAAAACGGCACTTTGAACTAACTAGGCCTTTTCATTTTATGAATGTGATTAATTACACACTTACACAATTACATGTGAGAGATTACTGAATTCCTGTCCAATAAGCGACATCGAATTTGGTATCTTCGAGCTATCCAACTGGGTAGCGCGAGCTGTCCAACTGGGTTGCGCGCGCGCTGTCCAACTGGAAATGTGGTGTCTAGTTTGCTTCGGCTTTTGAACAGTTCGGCCTACCATACTGTCGGACCACACATTTATATTCAGATGAATAAATACATACATTCATAATACAGTTCATAAATGCATAAATAATGCATTTTATTCATGCTATGCTTTTCATAGACCCAAAGCACTGGATGCAGGCATTTGTTCAAACACAGCCTATAGTCTAGTCATTTTTTATTTAAGTTTAAATTAAAACATCTGAATTGCAGATTATTTCCACTATAAATGATTCAAATTTCAATGACCACATTCTCTTCAGGTGGTAAGATGAAAAAACACAGGGCCAAGTTACATGAAATAATTTAGGAAAGATTGGGTAGCATTGCTTTGGAATAGAGCTAGTTTAATTAGTGTGAGCTATGTGTGATAGTAATTTTCTGTTTTCTGTTTCATTGATAAATGTTTACTTATATTTAGATATTAATATAGAGACTTAACAGTCAGCTTTTCTTATACCTTGCTTCTAGTTCTTAGTCTAACAGTAAAGGGCATGGTAGGAGAACAGGGGCCTGCAGGCTGCCCATGAGCTGGATCACGCTGTACCATCTGTGTCTGTGTTATATCTATCGAAGGTCACATTGTAGTGAATTGAAATGTTTATGTTTCTTGTGTGAGAAAGAGCTATCTTTCTCCTGAGCTGTCTGAATGTAAAGGAGGGGCCCTTGCTTAGGAGTAAAGAGAAATACCTCTATCTTTCCCTTTGACCTATCTGTATTTCTTCCCTGTCTATGAAATCCGCCCCTTATGACCTGGTCTTTGAAGAAATGTATAAAGGGTTGGCAATTTCTGCTGTATGGCAGAGAGAGCTTTAACGAGCACTCTCTCATTGGTTTATCTGCAAATAAACTTCTTATTCAGTGTTAACACGGCTTTTGTTGTGACTCTGTCAAGGACAGACTTTGCTGCACTGTGAGTGAGTTGGGAATTTCCACGACATATGATAGGCAATATTGTTTGTTCTAATTTGGCCTCAATTGATATTAATACATGTAACGGCAGGCCTAGTTTTTACAAGTTTTAATTAATGACTTACAGACAGTGCTTTGTAGGCTATGTGTGAGTAACCTTGTGTCTTTGTATGTTGAAAATGTTTTTTTGTTGACATGTATATATAATCTCATATATATACAGTATGCATACAGTTTACAGTATATTTACATGAGGAAATAATACAGTGTAACTCCCAGTGGGCCCTGGGGTCGAAGACCCCTCACCCCCTACAACGCCCCCCTCCCCCCATCGCCAACCATGGAATGATTGGAATGATTTCTCTTCCTCAGGGACATTACAGATGACGAAGCGTTTGTGGATGAGCTTAGGGTGACGCTGCGTTTCTTTGCTGCTGTGCTGGTTCGGCGGGCCCAGAAAGTAAGGACGTGGGTCGGGGACATCGGTCTAAGGACATGGGTCTGCTTCAGGCTTCCCACATTGGTGTTTCTGTGCTTGCCAGTCTGACTCTTGATTACAGCCCCAATTCATAGCTCTGATTTTATCTGTGTGAATGCTGATGTCAGACCTGCACCTGGTGCAAGCGATTATAGCAATTTTCATCTGGAGACGTGTGCATTAGTGACCGAAATTTCAAATGAATAAATCTTAGAAGGTTGTGAACTGGCCATGAAATGCTCACATTGTTTTTGGCGTCAGGCCTGTGTATTGTTAAATATTTTTGTGGTGAGGCCCCCTTTCTATTCATTCCTAGTAAGTTATATTTTTGATATTGTTTTTAAGTTCCTTGGAGTGGACAGGCTTTTTCACCCAGCCTGACACTGAAGCTGTGGAAGATTTGAGCAAATGGGAACTTGTGCAAATGGAGATGGAGTAGGGGGAAATTAGTCTGGATTTGCTGCTTCTGTGAAATGATCCATCTGCATATGTGCATGTCTGCCAGCTCTCTCGTGTTGATTACAACCAAATTTAATTTATTTTACCAAATCGTGCTATCAGTGATCAGTGACCTCATCTGCCTGGCTGTTGGTCAGCTGAAACCTGTTAACCTTTTTTTCTTGTAGGTTGATGTTCCATCTCTTATAACACTGAAGCTCCTGAAAGTTGCCATGAAACACATTGAAATCATTGTGAAGGCTCGCCAGAAAGGTAGGTTCATTAGGGTTCTTTAAAAAAAAAAATATATATATTTTTTTTTATTAAATAAATAAACTTGCACTTGTTTTCGCACACATTCAAAATAAAGAAATGGAAAGCAGTGTTCTACACACATGGATTACAACAAATATGTGTAGGTGTGTAACAAAATTACTTTTATATGAAATGTATTATTTCCATTTTTAACATTGTTAAATTAAACTAGTTAATAGGTAAATGAGACCCACACATCGAGGACCACAGTGCAATTATATTTTTATCTGATTATAATTTTTAACATGTACTTTAAAGTCACCTGTGTAAATCTTCTAACATTTTAGATCAAATAAGTCAAACAGACCTGGGAAAGAATAATAAAATATATATGTTATATTGAGATGCTTGTGTCCTGTTCTCCCACAGTGAAGAACTCGGAGTACCTGCAGCAGGTGGCATTGGAGGAATACGGACCTGATCTTCATGTGGCCCTGCGGAGCAGGAGGGACGAGCTCCTCTACCTCAGGAAGCTGACGGAGATGCTCTTCCCTTACATCCTGCCTCCCAAGGCCTCTGACTGCAGGTGAGTGGGCTTCGGTTTGATTGGCTTAGCCATCCCTCACTCACCACCTGAAGTGATATGTGGTGTGTCTTCTGGCATAAAATGGCAGCTGCCCAATACAGCAGGGTGACTTGCTGGGTATTGAATGCCTTTTGTTTGTTTGGTTGTTAAACCATGTGCCTGTTTCTTTGGTTCCCAGATCCCTCACTCTCCTTATTCGGGAAGTGTTGGCAGGGTCTGTCTTCCTCCCCTCCATGGACTTTTTGGCTGACCCTGTGAGTATTGCTGTGCTGCAGCTTTACAGCTATTCCTGTACAGTCTGGTTTTAACATTCTCAGCAGGTACTTTGCATGTGTGCCCTCTAGTGGATGATGGAGTTACTGCAGTAGGATGTAGTTACTTCAGGAGGTGCTTGTTCACTAGTGGTTCTCAAACTTGCTCCTGGGGGACCCCTGTGTGTGCTGGTCTTCATTCCAACCATAATTACAGTCCCAGACTTTTAACAAGCTGTTAGTTTTTTTAAATTACACTTTTCATTTTTTGAGGAATTGTTTACCCTCAAAATATTATTATTACAAAGACAAGCCTTCTGGATTTATGAACTTAAATGTGCACTATGCATGATTTTTAAATATATATATATATATAGAATATTTTTTTAAATATTATAAAATAACCATGCTCAGTCATATCTATGATGCACCAGCGATCCCTGTTGGGGAAAAAATAGCCAAAACCTTGCTCTTCTTTCTAAGATGTGTTCGGGATGTTTCTGGGCGTGGCGCTCTTTTCTGTGTGGGGAGGGGTGGGTGTGGCTACAGAGCCTGCAGTGTGGGATCAGGTCTTTGTTGCCATTGCCAGCTAGCTACTGCAATGGCGGAGGTGAAGAAGAGGAGGTACAGCGAAGCAACAAGCCTGCAGGGCATGTTCAAGAAGCGGAGTCAACCTAGGGAATGTAAAGTGACACGGAGTTAGTGTTTTCTGTTGGACGTGTAAGTAGGCAAGGTTACCTCTAGCTATGCAGCAAGCTATGTTAGGTACTTTTTGGTGGCTGAAGTCGGGTACCTTTTGAATCAAATTATTATAACGGTGTAATATTATGTTGTATTTCAGAAAATAAATAATATTTGTATATAAATATCTTCGTGAAAAAGTCAGTTACTTTACAGTGGTATTAACTAGCTATGATAGACAGGATATGGTATGTTAATGTTAGGCTACTTATTCCACACACTATTTCGTCTTTACATCCCAGTTCTAAATTAATGTTCAGAATGACGTTAGCCAAACACTGAACAAGCACACCATTTTTTTCAGCCAGACATTTAACGCACTGAGCCGGCTGAATTTCTCACTGCCACAGTTTAAAACAGGAAGCGGTCCTGGGATCACAAGCTTGCAAATGGGTTTGAACAGTTATAGGCCTCTATTGAAATAAAATTGTTCTGTAAAACTTCTATTTTTTTCAACCTGGTGTAATTTATGCCTGCATGAATGATTAGAGCTTCAGAGTGTTTTTTAATGATCGCGGGAGCTTGATGTTGTAGTTTGTCATCCACTCTCGAACCAGGAAAACAGTAGGCTGCACGTTAAAATCCTTGAAACCACTGGCAACATTTATGTTGCAAACATACAGTCCCCAATTACAATGGCGTTCGTCGGAGACGGCAGTAACGATGAGCCAGATACATGCTTTTTAGCAGACGCTTTTATGCAAAGCGACATAGCCTACAGTATACGAATGCCTATATTATGCAGCAGGCGCCGATGTTGGAGAGCTGAGGACTTCAAAACGATTTAAAAAGTGTTAATTTAATCGTTATAACACTGCCCAATTACTGTTACCATCCATACAGAATAATACATGTTGCTAAAAATGTTATTTTCATTTTATGTTCACTTGACATTTTTTGCGTGTTTTTTGCCTCAACAGAGGGGAGTGGGCGGGGTTTAGAATGAAGGAGGAGACTTTTTTGATTGTAAACACAGGACCAGAGCAAGGCTAAAAATCCTGCATAGTGTACCTTTAACACACCTTTCCCCTATGGAATGAATGAAGAATTAGGCGTTTCATGTTTTCTTTAGAGTAACCCCTGTCATGCATTGCCTTTTTTCAATCTGTGCTGTAATTGTACATAAAGGGTACTACTGTTATCTCTAGTTGTGGTCAAAACTTCTATTTGGTTTTCTTGCAGGTGTGAATGCATGTTCTCTTGCAGCTTTCTGTAATTGTCAGGGCCGGCATGGGTCAATTGCCTCATTCATGAGCCTGTGTCTTAGTTGAGGACCAACTGCTTTCTATTTGTGAACTTACATGTTCCTGTTTAAAAATTTTTGGTAACTTGCTCAGAGAGAGCACTGAAGAAAGCAATTCGCTGAAACGTTTGCTGCTTCTTTTTAATGCACTGAGCACTTTTTCCATTTTCCCATGTTAATTGCTACTAAAGCAACATTTTTGACTTTGGTCTTTTTTGGTAAACAGTATGCATACAGCCCTTTCTTTATGTTTTTTCTCCGCTCCATGCGTGTATCCATGCGTGTATCAATGTATGTATGACAATTTTGGTAGAAAAAAAAAGAAAGAGCATACATAGGGGTCCCCCAGGTCTGCGATTGAGAACCACTGCACAAGTGAAACAGACAGGCAGTCTGTTAATCAGTCAGTCATTGAATGTGTCATTGACAGTGAGCGAGCGAGCGAGCGACCGACCGACCGTTGAGGCACTTCAGGTTCTCGGAACCTGTAAATACAATTAGTTGGGCAAGCCTTACATAGTTTAATTGGGTATGATGTTTGTTTATAGTGTACATAAATACAATACACACATATAATTTGTCTTTTTTTGTGTTTGTTACAGGATATTGTGAACCATTTGCTGATTATATTTATTGACAACTCACCCGTAAGTGCATGAGATGTTGATTTGTAGAGACAAATGATTTTATTTAATTACTTAGCAGAAATGGCAAAAATAATACATTTATTCATCAGCCTGAGCCTGCAACAGAGCCTTCCTCCACCCTGGTTCCATTCTTGCAGAAGTATTCTGACACTCGTACCAAGAAGTCATCGGTAAGGGCCCTGCACATTCTTGGGCTGCAATACCTTTGGTGCCCTCCCTCAACCCCGCCTCTGACTCCTTCCTCTGGGCTGCCCCTCCCCCAGGTGCTGAAGTTGGAGCTGAAGGAGATCCGTGAGCAGCAGGACCTGCTGTTCCGCTTCATGAACTTCCTGAAGCAGGAGGGGGCGGTCCACGTTCTACAGTTCTGCCTCACAGTCGGTAAGGAGGGGCAGGTCCCTCTGCTCAAACTGGCTCTGAGCAGAGGTTCCAATGTCTACAGTCAGGACCTGTTTGAAGCAGTGGGGCTGCAAAAATATACATAGTATTTAACCTCCTAAGACCCAGTCATTCATTTTTGTCCCCTGTAGGGGCCATGAGTCTCTGGTCTTAATCTCAAGAACCATATATTCTACTATGCTGAAACCAACACTACGAGGGACATTCAATAAAAATAGAATAAATAATATTTAAAAATATATATTTTTTGCAGGGTATCAGGAGGATATAACAATTCCATAGAAGAAGGAGATAGTACAGTACGTTATATATATTTTATGCTTAGGGATAGTTATTTTAGGGATGTCAATCCTGAATGGTTTGGATGGCAGGAGTTCATGAAAAATGCTTTTAATCATACTGACGATCAATGCTGCGGCCGCATGCATCGCTGGCGTGGTCAAAATTCAGCACCACACTGTGGGGCATGTCACTGTAGGACGAGCCATGCAGCAGCCACCATAGCATAATCTTTTGGGGAGTTTTCTTACCAACCTAGGCTTCTTTACAGTAATACATTTACTGAAGTTTATAAACATCAACAAATCATCAGTAATGCATTGAAGATATACTGTTTAATGCAGTAATTCATAATATATTAAACAGTTATAACTGCGACTTAGTCTAAAGTGTTACCTAAATGTGCTTCTCTTTCATTACCATTTTGGGTCACAAAGGGTTCACAAGGATGGTAAGGTCACACCCTTCCACTTTCTCACCGCCATTGTGATGCCTAATCACAGTATAGATACAGTTGTTGCACCGGTCCCTGAGATAATAAAGGGAAGTATCAGTGGTATAGTAATAATAGCTTATTACTATAAAAAGTGTACTTTTTATATATATTTTCTGTCCAGAAGGTTGCAGGTTTGAATCTGTTTGAAACTGCCGACAATCAAGATGGTTTGATAACCTATCAAATGTTACGGAAACACACGCAGTGATTGGGAATTGGAGAGGCCAATAAATGCAGGCAGTGGCTTCATACATGGAATCTTAGCTAACCTGCGTTTGACCTTTTGTTTGTCTCCAGAGGAGTTCAATGATAAGATTCTATGCCCAGAGTTGAGCGAATCCGAGATGCTAATGCTTCATGAGGAGGTGAAGAAAATCTATGAGACCTACTGCCTGGAGGAGAGCGTAGACAAGATCCGCTTCGACCCCTTCATCGTCGAGGAGATACACAACAGTACGCGGGGGGCTGCTTTTTAAACTGGCTGCTCAGTAGGCTTCTGAGTGTCATTTAAAAAAAATGTACACTCCTTTATGTGCTTTATTATTAGTATTATTAATATAATAATTATTATTGTTATTTATGTGCTTATTTATTCATATTTTCGTCCCCAATTTAGAATGGCCAATTGTAGTCCCATCTCATTGGTGAAATATCCTCTCTAAATTTGCTCACTTGCTTCCTGCTTGCTGGCTCAAGTGGATGTTTGTTTGTGGGAAATAAAAGCTGTTTTTGGTTCAGTTCGGCAGAGTCTCAGCCCAGGTCATATGTGACCTCCCTCCTTCCTGGTCTCTTTTGTGCACTCCAGTTGCTGAGGGGCCGTACAGGGGCGTGGTGAGGCTCCAAACCATGCGCTGCCTTTTCGAAGCCTACGAGCACGTCCTATCCCTTTTGGAGAACGTCTTCACCCCCATGTTCTGCCACAGCGATGAGGTAAACCTTGCCCCCTCCCACCCCCGCCGTTCAACACTAAACTCTCTTGATACTTCAAAGGGAGCTGCTTCTGAACATTATGGACATCTGTTGTTCTGGATAGCATGATAGCAGGAGTGTGGCACAGGAGTGGAAGAGGGACATAGGATTACAACCGGGTTGCAGGTTGGGCCGTGTGTATGTGTCTAGTTTACTGAGTTGCTTCAGTAATTATTCAGCTAAACAACTCGTGAAACACACGAGTGAAAGAGAAGGTCGGTCGGTCGGCTATTTCCATTGTGGGACATAGGATTGCAACCGGGTTGCAGGTTGGGCCGTGTGTATCTGTCTAGAGTTTACGGAGTTGCTTCAGTAATTATTCAGCTAAACAACAAACAACTAGTGAAACACACGAGTGAAAGAGACGGTCGGTCGGTCAGCTATTTCCATTGTGAGCAAACCCCTACACATCCGGTATTCTAATCACGGTAGAACGTACAGGAAACATCACATGAAACCTATTAATGAGGGTCTGTATAGTAGTAATGATGATGATGCTCGTATAAGGGGATGCAGGCCTATAGTGGGGTATGTGGTGCAGCAGTAAGAACACTTGTCTCAAGATCTCAGGGTCATGGATTAAAATGTATATGAACAGTTGGTTTCCACCCATTTTTCTCTCCCAATCTGAAATAACCAGTTACTGCATCCCTCAGATGGACTTTCTGTTAACTAGTGACTGTTTTACATGCTGCAAGTCACACAGGGTACAGAAGACAGCTTCCATCCAATTGGAACAGAGGCTCGTCTCTTCAAATTGGAAAAAATAAACAAAATATTGTGAAAAGCATGGAAAAATGTTTTTTTATTTTTTTTATTTTGCTGGGGACTCTTTCTAGGAATGCTGTCAATTTCTGAACTGTGTATAGTGGGATATTGGCCCATTGTTCCAGAAGGACAGTTCTTTGAGGGATGAAGGAGCAAGGAGGTGAAAATCTAGTTTGTACTTTGTGCTCCAGAACTTTCCATAAAGGTTCAATTATGTTTAGATTTGGTGATTGTGTAGGCCATGGAAGGCATTTGACGTCATCCTCGTGTTCTTGGAACCATTCTTTAATGTTTTTAGCAGTATGTATGAGGGTGTTATGTTGGAATATGGGGACATCATGAGGTAACAGTGTTTGCACCATTGGGTTTCATATTGTTTGCCTGTTACACGTCCATGGAGAGCAATCATCGGACCCAATGAGTCCCATGAAATGGCTGCCCATACCATTACAGAACCACCACCATACTAAACAGTTGGCAACAGACATTGTGGATTGAATACCTCCTTAGGCTTTCTCCAAACATAAACCCATCCAGATGTATTAAAAAGAGTAAAAGATGACTCATCAGACCATATCACTTTTTCTCCATTGCTCAGGGGTCCAGGTATTGTGTTTCTTACTCCATGTTATGTGTTTTTGTGAATTAGCCTTGGATACAAATGGTTTCCTTTCCAAATGGCGACCCTGCCATAAATACCAGCTTTGTGAAGCTCACCCGTACTGTTTTTGTTGTGACTGATTCAGATATGGATTGATTGAATTCTGTGGTGAGTTTTAGAGTTGTAGTTCTGTGGTTATTATCAACTATCCTACAAAGTGTCCGTCTGTCCCTGTCGGAGAGCTTTGATTTGCGGCCACAGTCCTTTTTTGCTGATGCTGTTTTTGGTGTTGGGCATATGTTGTCATAATTTTTGACACTGTTCCCCTTGACACCTTAAATAATTTTGACCTTTTTATGACCGACAAAGATGCACCTGCAATTCAGGCACCAGCTATTTGGCCCCTTTGGAACTCTGTTAGTATCCTCATCTTGCTTTGGAGACTTACATAGCAAAGTGCTGCTGGTTAGACCTCTTAACTCACTCAGTGCCACGGAATTCTGGAACACTGTGCCCCTTGAGTGCCAAGCCAATATGGCCGCCCAACATTCTAAATGCTCAAATTCAGTTTTTGACTGCAAACTTACAATAAAACATTTTTAAACACTTCTTATGGTTTCTAACTTCAGATATGAGTATAAATATTTTTGTAAGACTTACACCTGCAAGAGGACAAACGCTAGAAATTACTTCAAATAATATTACTGGCCAGCTGATTCACAACAAAGACTGTTGATGGTAAACTGTGACTTGAAAAATTCAAACCTGAGATCAAATATCAGTTTAAACATTTATTTTCAATTTAGAAAAGGGAAATAAATGGATGCTATTTTTATATATTGAGCCTTTTATTACAGTTAATTGTATTTTACTACATTGTATAATATTTATTTATTTCATTAGGCCTAAATTTATTTTCATTTGTTTATCTTGTATTTCATTTCTATCATGTTGTTTTTTGTTCTTTTATTTTGTAGCCTACAGCACTTTATAACCCAATGTTTCAAAAAGAGCTATACAAAATAAAGCTATTGTTGTTTTTCATTATTATTACTTGCATTTTTGGTCAACTTTGGAGCTTAGCAGCCATATCTTTCCAATAAAGAAGCATTTAGCAAAGAATATGCCAAATATTTCACTTAGGGTTTTCTTTTTGTCTTTAGTCAATGCACAACTAAAGATGCTCCCCTATTTGTGAAATAACTTCCTCAACCTCATGATTTTTTTAACGTTAACTAATATAACGTGTGCTCTCTCGTTGAGAGACTTGACGCAATGATGTGACAAAGTCGGATTGATAATGATTGTTGACCTAACGTTAGCATTTACCGACACAACTTTTGTCAACTGCCAGAATGTCATCCAGGACAATTAACGTTAGCTAGCTAACTTAGACTTCACACATACGTTTGTTAACTTTTTAAGTTCACTTATGTGTCTGCAATGTTGGGCGAATCGCGGCAGCTTGTTCGTTTCACCTCGTAAACTAACTTAACGTTATTAGTTTTTTTTACTTGTCCATCCGGGCAAGTTAAGCTGTATTATGCTTGTCCGACCACTTTTTTGACAATCGGACAAGCGTTAATGTCGAGCACTGCTCATCTTCCTCTCCACTATCGCTATTCCAGTTAAACACAAATACGCTCTCGTCACCGTTCGCCATTCTGATATCGCCTCTCGCTACTTTTTTTTCAAGTTGCCAGCTCGTATTTCTAACTGCACAAAAAGACCGCCAATTTTACATAGTAATTGTTTTAACCAATAAGATCGTCCATCTATTACTGCTCCATTTTCAGGTGTGTTTCTGATATTTTGTCCACCCCCTGTATCTTCACAATTTTGTGAGTGATATAGAATATAACTCAGAATAGATTTATCATCTACTGCTCAAAAGTTATAACCACTTTAATGATGGGTAAGAAAATGATGGGTAAGAAAAAAAAAAAAACGCTTGGAATGTTAGGTTCATTGAAAATATGACATGCATATGCAAATCTGTTTGTGGTGTGATCATATTATATCACACCCCTAAATATAATAATACCATTATAAACAGGAGCTTTCAATTTACGTACAATATCATGCTTACTTTAACACAATATCAATTATCAAAAATTCACTAAATAAATAATTTAGAAAAACTTTCTAAATGCAATTCTTCATGAGAAACCTAGGTTTTAAAACACTTCATGTTCAGGGAAACAATCTCTGGTATCTTCACCATTTTGTAAGTATGGTGAAGATAGAGTATGAATCAGAACAGATGTATCATTCACTGCTCAAAAGTTATAACCTCTTAGTGATGTATGGGAAAAGGAAAAACATTTTAATGCTAGGTTTATTGACATTTAACATTACCTCTTATCCATACTCTTAATGGGCCTCTGTTGAGAATCAGTTGATATAATGCTAAATTGAAAAACACATACACTGAAATATACAATTTGTGTTCATTGAAACACACACTTTATTAAAAAAAGTTAACTAATGGTCATTGTTTTTTTGCAGCCTCTATTTATTTCTGTGGTTCGTTCTTTTTTTTAGCAGCATCAGGGCTCTCTATCGGATTTTCCGTCTTTCATTCCGGTATTTTGTTCTCGCTTAGACATTATTCCTCGCACCTGTTTTGGGTTTCCTGCTGGCTATATTTAGCCCAGGGTTTCCGCTTTCCGGTGCTTTGATATTGTCATTGCCACTTGACATAGAAACCAGTAAGGTAAAGGTATTCAAGCGACCACTTCACTTTTAAGCTTGCTAAAAAGTTACGCGGTACTTGCTTATTAGCTGCATTGTAGTTTCCCTTAGTTGGATTTTATTTTCTCTTCTGTGCTTTCTGTCCCTCATTTTGGTTTTCGCTTCGGTTCTCATTAGACAGATTGCCTTTATTTTCTTTCTTTGTTTTTCTCTCTAGTGCTCTTCTGTATGGAGAGTGAGAGATTTCTTTCCTTTTTCTTTCTGCTTTTTGTTTGTTATTCATACCTCTGTTTATATCACTCTCTCGTATTGTGAGCGAGAGATATTCTCTGTTCACTCGGATATCGAGCTCGCCCTGTTTTTTGGGTTGTTGTGATTTGGCTTATGCCTGGAGTATTTTCATTCTCTATTTTTGTTTGTGTATTTCCCTCTCCTGGTGCGGACCTGTCTGCTTTATTGGTGTACACTTTTAGATTCCTTAGCTGTCGCGCTTGGTTCTCCGAACATCACACTCCACCTTACACTAATGTTGTTGGAGCCTTAAGCTTTGAATTATTTAGGTCACGGGTGTCAAACTCATTCCATCGAGGGCCGAGTGTATGCAAGTTTTTGTTTTAACCATGCTCTACACCAGCTGATTCCACTAATTAGTGCACCTCCTTGGTTGAAGAGTTGAGCTAATTAGTGAAATCGGCTGGTGTAGGGCACAGTTGGAACAAAAACCTGCATACACTCGGCCCTCGATGGAATGAGTTTGACATCCCTGATTTAGGTGGAATATTATTTATTATTATTGATACGATATACATTATTATTTATGCTTTATTAGTTGGCTGTGTAATAGCTTGACTTTAACATTGAATTACGTACTTACCTTGAAATACCTACCTGTGTCCATACACAGCACAGCACTCTTTCCAGAAAGGAATAAGAAATAAAAGGTTAGGGGTGTTACCTAATTAGCGTTCCAGCAGGTGAGGCAGCATACAGTTTTCAACCGCAATACCGCAGTATGCAAGCTGCAAGCCATGCAGCACTAGCTTTTGCTTTAGTTTATTTTACTGCCACCAATGTATAATCTACTGCCATGGATTACGGCAATTTTTTTTTGGGAAAATTATTTTTATTCTTTTCTCATTTTCACAATACACAATATACACAAATATAACAAAACACCAGTGCCATCCTAACAAAAAAATACATCTTATATTCAACATTTAACACATTACTGTTCATACACATCACTTTCCCTCCCACCCTGAGACAGATCCTCAAACATCACTCCCACCCACCAACTAAAGATACAGAGATAGAAAACAACAAATAAAATAGTAAAAAGTTTGGTAACTTAAATAGACTCCATGCAAGTCAACCATGGATCCCAAGTCCTATGGAACAGCTGTGGGCTACCTCTCATGGCATACGTTATTTTCTCCAAAGGAGCACATGAATTCACCTCATTAATCCACTGAGTAATACTAGGAGGATCCTCATGGATCCATTTAGATGCAATGCATCTTTTGGCAGCCGTGATAGCAAGACTAACAAAACCCTTTATCCTTTGGCTGGAAAGATTCAAATCGGTCAAGTCCCCTAACATTGCTATCACTGGAGTTAAAGATATTTCTCTTGACAAGACCTCTTTAAGGTTATTCTCAATTTTCAGCCACCACTGTCTAAGCTTAGAGCAGGACCACACCATATGTATGAGCGTGCCAGTCTCCAATTTGCAGCGGGGACAGAGAGGGGATGAATTAGTTTTAAAACGGCTTACTCTCTCAGGTGTAAAATATGCTCTATGTATAAATTTGTAATTGCAGAGCTTATATCTGGTGTTAATAAAAATTCTCTGTGATTGTTCATTGATCTCGCTCCAAGAATAATCTGTAATCTGAATCCCAAGATCCCTTTCCCATTTTTCCTTCAGTGCTATTGTATTAGCCTGAGAATATTCAGATAGTAAATGATATATTTGTGATATATGGTTGTTCAGATTATCTTTGAGCAATAAAGACTCCAATGGGGAGTACTTGGGCCTATCCAGGGAGCCACTCTGCTTAGATTGTATGAAATGTCGTATCTGTAAATACCTGAAGAGGTGTGTGACTGGAATTTGATAACCCTCTCTCAAGTCCCCAAAAGACATCAATGTGTCCCCTTGGTATAGATCTTCTATCTTTTTAATACCCTTTTGTGACCACACCCCAAAGGCATGGTCTCTTAAAGCTAGCGGCAGCGTGCTGTTGAGCGTGATGGGTGTCTTAGGGGAGAGGGAAATAGGTTGTCTTATGTATTTATGAACATCCTCCCAAATCTTCACCGAGTGACAGAGAATGGGATTAGCTGTGAATTTCTTAATATTTTTTGACGGAAAACAATAAGGGATGTAGGACAAGTCTTGTATCTTAAGAATATGCCCTTCAATTTGGGTCCATATGGGACAGTGTTCCTTATTAAACCAGTAACACAGGGGCCTAATCTGGGCAGCCCAGAAGTATAGTTCCGGGTCTGGTAGACCCAGTCCTCCCCCTTCGAAAGGCAATACCAAGGTGCTTCTCTTTATTCTCGGGACCTTATTATTCCACAAAAAATTACCAACCAAGGAGTTGTATTTTCTAAAAAAGGATTTGGGTAGTCCAACTGGTATGGATTGAAACAGGTACATGAGCCTGGGCATAATATTAATCTTTATGACATTAACTCTCCCTATGAGTGAAATAGGCAGATTAATCCACTTAGTCAGGTCTTTACTAATTTTCTCCATCAATGGTGTATAATTCAGCTTTACAAGATTGCCCAGTTCCCCATCAGTAACAATTCCCAAATACTTAATTTTTTATTTGACCTTGGAAGGTAGATATGATCCAGAGGCAGGGGAATTCGAGTCAGAGATTGGAAGAACCTCACTCTTCAACCAATTGATCTTATAACCTGAAAACTGACTGAAGGTATCTATCACATTCCATCGGGTCCTCAACGAGAGAACGGGTTTCGACAGATATAATAAAATATCGTCAGCGTATAACGAAATCTTGTGCTCTGTGTCTCCCACCAAAAACCCTGCAATGCCAGGATCCTCTCTTATCTTCTGAGCAAGGGGTTCCAATATCAATGCGAATAGTAAGAGACTGGATTACGGCAATTTTAAACGACAAATTTTTTATATGAAAATAAATTTCATTTCAAAAACATTTTCTATATGAAATTTATATATATATATATATATATACAGGTGCAGCTCAAAAAATTTGAATATCGTGAAGTTTCAGAAAGTGAAACTCATATATTATATAGATTCATTACACATAGAGTGAAATATTTCAAGCCTTTATTTCTTGTAATTTTGATGATTATGGCTTACAGCTAATGAAAACCCAAATTCAGTGTCTCAGAAAATTAGAATATTACATAAGATCAATAAAAAAGCATATTTTAAACAGAAATGTCAGCCTTCTGAAAAGTATGTTCATTTCTATGCACTCAATACTTGGTTGGGGCTCCTTTTGCATGAATTACTGCATCAATGCGGCGTGGCATGGAGGCGATCAGCCTGTGGCACTGCTGAGGTGTAATGGAAGCCCAGG
This sequence comes from Ilyophis sp. 1 JC-2022, assembly GCA_022702515.1. NCBI lineage: Eukaryota > Metazoa > Chordata > Actinopteri > Anguilliformes > Synaphobranchidae > Ilyophis > Ilyophis sp. 1 JC-2022. The sequence goes on along the minus strand of CM040406.1, from coordinate 18,555,784 downwards.
TTGCTTTGATAGCGGCCTTCAGGTCGTCTGCATTGTTGGGTCTGGTGTCTCATCTTCCTCTTGACAATACCCCATAGATTCTCTATGGGGTTCAGGTCAGGCGAGTTTGCTGGCCAATCAAGCACAGTAATACCATGGTCATTGAATCAGCTTTTGGTACTTTTGCCAGTGTGGGCAGGTGCCAAGTCCTGCTGGAAAATGAAATCAGCATCTCCATAAAGCTTGTCAGCAGAAGGAAGCATGAAGTGCTCTAAAATTTTCTGGTAGATGGCTGCGTTGACTGTGGACTTCAGAAAACACAGTGGACATGGCACCCAAAATCATCACTGACTGTGGAAACTTCACACTGGACTTCAAGCAACGTGGATTCTGTGCCTCTCCACTCTTCCTCCAGACTCTGGGACCTTGATTTCCAAATGAAATGCAAAATTTACTTTCATCTGAAAAGAGGACTTTGGACCACTGAGCAACAGTCCAGTTATTTTTCTTCTTAGCCCAGGTAAGACGCTTCTGACGTTGTCTCTGGTTCAGGAGTGGCTTGACACGAGGAATGCGACATTTGTAGCCCATGTCCTGGATTTGTGCGTGGTGGCTCTTGATGCACTCCAGCCTCAGTCCACTCCTTGTGAAGCTCCCCCAAATTCTTGAATGGATTTTGCTTGACAATCCTCTCAAGGCTGCGGTTATCCCTGTTGCTTGTGCACCTTTTCCTACCACACTTTTTCCTTCCACTCAACTTTCTATGAATATGCTTGGATACAGCACTCTGTGAACAACCAGCTTCTTTAGCAATGACCTTTTGTGGCTTACCCTCCTTGTGGAGGGTGTCAATGACTGTCTTCTGGACATCTGTCAAGTCAGCAGTCTTCCCCATGATTGTGTAGCCTACTGAACCAGACTGAGAGACCATTTAAAGGGTCAGGAAACCTTTGCAGGTGTTGAGTTAATTAGCTGATTAGAGTGTGACACCATGAGTTTCTAATGTTGAACTTTTTCACAATATTCAAATTTTCTGAGACACTGAATTTGGGTTTTCATTAGCTGTAAGCCATAATCATCAAAATTACAAGAAATAAAGGCTTGAAATATTTCACTCTGTGTAATGAATCTATATAATATATGAGTTTCACTTTCTGAAATGAGTGACAAAAAATATTGAACTTTTTCACGATATTCTAATTTTTTGAGCTGCACCTGTATATATATATATATATATATATAAATGTATTTTTTATGTGATGCACATTGGAACTATTCAGCACTCTACGGGGACCCGGTGACTCACGAAAGAGGTGGCCGATACAAGTTGAGGCTCCTTATTATACGTTTTGGTAATTGTGTAGCTCAATTAGGGGCCGGATGTTGGAGCCTTAAGCTTTGAGTTATTTAAATAACATAGTGAATGGATTAACTAGGTTAATGGATAGTCTTTTGATGTTGTTGTGACACAGACATTAGGAAGTCATGGCATGCAAAGGATATGCAACCAAATATTTAAAATTATTATTTTATTCTACATATGTTAAACCGTCCAATATTTTTTGATGCCCGAAAATGGGGGGGGCTATGTACAAAAGGTTCTATAATTTCTAAAACGGTTAATCCAATATAGATGAAAATACCCTCAAATTAAAGCTGCCCTTCAACCTCATTGTCATTGTAACCTTTCAAACTCAAAGTGCTAGAGTACAGAACCAAAATACCAAAAAATGTGTCACTGTTCAATGAATTATGGTGCTCACTGTATATGTAATTACCTTATTTATTAGAGCTATCCATCTATTTTAGGCAACGTAGGTTAGCCCACAATGGACATATTTATTCATAATGGATAAGTATTTTTTTGGATATTGTAGTAATGGATTAGACATAGATTGCAAGACGTGTCTTAACCAAGGCATGTGACGGAGCTATAACTAAGAATAATTAATTAATAAGCTACATAACCTGGCTAACATTACCCAGCTAGCATGCTGATATTGGACCACCGAAATATATGTATCCGACCACTAACCTAATGGTTATAGTTACAATACCTCACATCAACTTGCTGTCATGATTCAATGGTAGCAGTTGGCTAGAGTATGCAGTTTTTGTAATTCATAGCCTACTGAGCAAAAGTTTATTTCCGTATCATCATAATTTACGTACCCTGTGGAGCAGGTAGAACATGACGTTGACGCAATGCTGATGGTGACACGACAATGCTATTGGTGGAGCTGGCTTGTAATCTGTCCAAAATTCTACTTCGCTTTACCCCCATTATCTTTGGCCCATGAGAGGCAATTTTTATATAGTTTCTTCTCGTCTCATTAAAGTCAATATCTCAAAAACTATTCACATCCTACTAACATCCATGGTTTAAAGCTCAAATAGAAGAAGGCTATATATAAGGCTGTTTTTGCAATTTTTCTCAAATTTGCAATTTGAAGTAGTGTACAATTCTTCTGAGCGTATACTTTTCCCCTCCCTCTGCCGTGTCCGTCACTTGAACAGGACAAATAACCAATCACTGCTCAACTACAAGCGGGAGGTTTAGCAATGTCCAATCAGATAACACTTTTGTTGTGCAGGTTTATGAAAAGACAAGGCCTGCGTCCCAATATTCTTCACTATTTTTTACAAGGAAGTATGCAAAATAGCCTGTACCTTTCAAGTATTTGCATGTACAGTATACAATGTACCTGACATTGCGGTTTGCATCGAGCAATTAATTAATATGTAACCATTAATATGTAATTAAGATGTAATCAGCAACATTAGATTAAAACACAAAGATCCATTTCTGGGGCACAGAGGAAAGGAGGTTGAGTTTTTTGAGTATTTTGGTGCATCACAATATTCTTCACTCCACCTCCTTTCCTCCACTTCTCTCCTACCCGGAAATATGCAAAACTATCTGTACCTTTAAATGTTTCAAGTACAATTAGTTGCATGTTCAATGTACAATATACCTGACATTGCGGTTGGCATTGAGACATTAATTTATATTCAACAATTAATATGTAATTAGCAACATTAGATTAAGATACAAAGATCGGTTTCCGGGGCATGGAGGGGAGGAGCTGGTAGTGGAGGAAAGGAGTGTACATTTTTCGGGTATTAGGACGCACCCGAACTACCTTTTTGAACCTATCCGTTGTCCATAGATAGCATTCATGCTACCCTACATACCATTAATGAGAGTGTATGAACGAGCTAATAATGTTTATTTACTGGCTAATTCAACAAATACATAGAAAATTATCAAACCACTTGTTAGCATAGAGCGTTTCATTGACACAGTTCAGTGCTAGTAGCTAGCGAGACGTACAAGTACAGTCAAGCAGTGGACTCGGAAGTGGGAAGGAAAGAATTGTACTCTACAACGGGACTAAAATAACGGAGATCCTCCGGTAATAATTAAGCTACATTACCCTACCTCCCCCCGTAAAACTTATCCCGTCCGAATGGGGCTGACACATAACGTTACAATTCTTGTACAATCTGTCAGTGTCAGGCTCTTCCTGTTTTAAGTTTCCTTTTTACCCAACGTAAGTTCGCAAGCTGGCTAGCGCCCCATGGCAATGGAAGATATAACATTAAAAATTATTTTTGTTGCATTGTACTGAAAATAACTCCGTAACATTAGGTAAGTTTGGCTATTGATTTTTAGCTGATAACTTAAACCATGCTTCCGTTGTTAACGTAAGCCATTTGCTATCATACGTTAAGTTAGCTAACTGAGCTAACGTTAACGTTACTGGCTAAAAATGTCATCTTAGAACTATCACTCTTCAACTGTGTTGTGTTGGTATGATTTAATCTAACGTTACATTCTGCCAAAACTATATTGAAAGTGAAATATCTTTAAAAACAAACTAACGTAACGTCAACATTTAATAATTAAATGTCCTAACATTACGTTGCGTGGCACTGTTATAGTTCCATGTGGGGCTTGTAATGTTACTAATTTAATGTTGGCTAGCTAACATTAGCCAGTTGATAGCTCACATGGTGTGGCGCTTGTAGCTTCATGAACGTTACAGATAATATTGGGGACAGGTCTGAAAGGAGTAATGTTAACGTTAGTAGCTAAATTAACATAAATTTGTTTTTATCTCGCTAGCGAGGTTAGATAGTAATTAGCTGTATTTCTTCTAGCTTTGTCACTCGGTAACGTTAGCTAGCTAAGTTAACGTTAGCTACAATTACTTTGGAGCTGTTTGGTCACAATTGTTTGGAAATGCTGTGATCATTGACCTGGCAAAATACCTTTTAAGCAAAATATCGTTATCCACCTTGCACTCTCGAGTTGATTTGCACACACTTCTTGTGATTCAGAAAAATGTTAAACCATATGTAAAATTCTAAACAGAACAGTTAGTAGCCTACGGCTGGTTTCTGTGATGCAGTATGAGAGGCTCGGGCTAGCTTCAGAGACAGAGCGAGGAGTTAGGACTAGGAGTAAGAAATCTCGCAGAGACTGCTGTAACTGTAGTTTGAACATTCAATTAGCCTTTGGTTGCTAGCAAATTTATGCCCCAATGTTAAGCAATGGACAATTAATTTCCGGTATCGTAGAATTATAGAGGTTTATTTAAAAGCTGTACAATAAACAGAAATGTCACCTGTCAAAAGAATTAGTCCATGTCACGCCCAACATATCGCTATGTCTACTTTAGCGATTAGAGTAGTAGAATTTGAGCTTGTTCGTTTATGTACTTAATTGTATGAAAACGGCTTAACAAATCTTTCCCATATTTGTTTCAGGTCAGATATTGATGAGATGAGTTGATCTGCCAAATGGCTTGATAATTTCTATTAAAACGGCTGAGAAATTGACGGGTGAAATTTGGGTTTTAACATGTAAATTGCAACCAAAACCACGTCCTACCGCGTAGCCCAAATTCTGCATCTTTCATCCAGCTCTGGATGTATTATATAAAAATTTTTTGTTATATCTATAGCCTTTAAGCCATTAAAACTTATTTCTAAATTAGAACGCGCCGGCTTTAAATGGTTAATCTAGTCACCCCCCCCCCCCCCCCCCCAAATTCCCATAGAGATCCATTAAAATGCAGTGTGGTTATAGTATTGCTTGTAAGAGTACCTGAAAATAAGATATCAAGAGCATTTTCATGTTGTTGGGTCACAGACATCAGGAAGTCATGGCATACAAAGGATATGCAACCAAATATTAAATATGATGACCTTATTTAAGTTTATGTTAATTTGAACAATTCATTCTTAAAATGGGGGTATTATATATAAAAACGGCTACAATTCCTACACGGTTCGCCCAATGTCGATGTAAAAATCCTCAAATTAAAGCTGAAAGTCTGCATTTTAACTTCATAGTCACCGTTCCATTGTGCTGGAGTACAGAATCAAAACAACAAGAATCACTGCCCAAATACTTACAAACTGCTGTTTGTTTTCTTTCAGTCCAGAATGCATTGTCATAGCCAGGTTCTTGTCTGAACCTGTGGTGCCTATAGGGGTTTTTTACAACAAGTGTCCAGACCTCGTCTGGCTCGTCCAGTCTAGGGATGTTGTTAGGGGTCAAAAAGGTTGTGAGACTCTCCCACGTCCTGAAGACTGCTTTGATTATTCTCCCAGCTGTGCTGCATAGCCTCTGGTGGTTGTGGCTCCACCAGTGTTATAAAATGTCACCTTACAAATCCTTAGAAGCCCTGGTGTAGTACAGTTGCAGGTCAACAAGAGTCAACAGGCAGTGCTCAGTGCCATTCTGGCTAATCATCCTGTTGTTCACCATCAAGTGCTGTGAACACTTACCATAGTAATACGTAGGAAAGCATGGGTGGTGAATACAATGATCCCACTACATGTGTCGATTTCTGTCCCTCCCCTTTCTCTGCAGTATTTCAGACAGCTGCTGAGGGGGGCCGAATCGCCCACCAGGAACTCAAAACTGAGCAGGTTGGTGCTAGCCCCACCCATACCTTACACTGATCTCTTACAGTTTGCTATTGGACTGCAGTCACTGACAAGTCAATTTCCACTGTGTTTTTTGAAGGCTCACATGGAAGAGTTTCAACTAGTCAGGGGCTCTCAATTTTCTGCTTGTGGTTTTCGCCATATATTTTCAGACCTTTGTTTATTTAAGCCTGATATATATACCTCATATGGACTGGATAGAAACAGAATTAAGATGGGATAGGCTGTAAAAACCCTCACAAGTGAGAGTTTGTTGTGATTCTCAGTATGTGGAACTAGTCAGTCAAGCTGATTGGTCAAGCAATTTATCTATGCCATTATCAAGTCCATTTCCCAAAAAAAAAGCAAAAGGAAAAATATCTACAGTTTAACCTTTCTGTATTCTTATGAATCAATTGAGGCAATAATCTTGCTTTATAGGGAGACCTGATCTATTTTATGGCGTTTCCCGATAACGTTCAATCTTAGGGTTAAGTGCGATTTTTACGAGCGATACTGCAAAGGCTCTTTAATTTGTAACACGCATTTCCCAAAACAGTTCTTGAAGCGTGAACGTGCACTCCCCTCTTAACCCTTTTGCGGAGATGCCTAGGGGCTATGGCGCCGGCGGCAACATTTTGCTCAACTGAGACATGAATTGCTCCTGCAGCCAAACTATGAATGGAAAGCACACACCATGTTTTATTGGTACACGATTTGTGACCACTCTGCCAAATACGGAGTTTCTAAGTGTCACTATTTTCCCGTAGCAAGTCCATTTAACAAGCAACCCCCACCCAGTCTCGCCTGCAACTATACCTACCCATGCGTGACATAGTGGACAATAGCGTCTGTGAGTGAGTTCATAAATATATTTATTCATCATATACAATTAGATTTCCGTCATAGCAACAAGATAAACCCAACAATAGCCTGATCGTATGCCAAAAAAGCAGTGAAAAGCTCAGCTCACTCAAATTCAAAGTAAATGTGAAATTATTGTGGCCACGTCATTCTACTATCAATATCTGCTATTAAATATGAAATAAATATACAATCCTACCATTGGTTTTACACATAAAGATGTTACTTTCAAAATTCAGTGGTCATTTATTGTCTGTTTGAGAAATACACAGCAGTTTAGCACGTTATAACACTATGTGGAACGTCTGCGTGCAGAACCCCCATATGCCCTACCTGCAGCTCTGAAGTATTTCACTTCATTCCGATTTAATTCACAACTGTTTTATCCAATAGAGGACCGTATATCCTTTTGAACTGTGTTTGAAATTTTTTTCTGGTGCTTTGAACGATAAATTACAGCCCAGCGTATCAGAATTTTTTATCGAGTAAATGTACTATGACGCAAACAGCAACAGAAAACGCATTCGCTGACAGGAGTTTTTCGGCCTCGATATGAAAAAAAATACTGCTTGTAATATGCGTTTTTTCTCGCTGGCTACATATGTACGTTAGTTTTTCTACTCGATCACTGTCTTGTCCAGTAGGCTATGTTAGATATGGTTATTTTCACATTTTGAGTGCATGTCACACACTATAGTGTGAGTATTCATTGCTCAATCATGTTTTATGTTTTATATACCGACTTTCATTGAAGCTAGAACATTTGGCAGCATTTTTCTGTTGGTGGAATATTATTTTATTGTAATGTTATCGTACATAATATAGGCTTTAGGCTTCGTATCTTCCCGGGATATATTTGTCACAGAAAATACTCATTCCAATTTACTGTGCACTGATACGTGCTAGATGAATGTAAAAAAATGTCTTGACATCATTATAAATGGGAACATTATTTATTTTTTTAAATGGAGAAAAATGCGATCAAATGGCAAACGAATACATACTGTAGAGTACAGGAAAAAGTGATGTTTTATTGAGGTACACATGTGAATGATTAGGCTACATATTTAGGTGTCTGTAACACTGTGATGTCAATGTTTTCGTCTTAAACCATCCGAAGGGTCAAATGTGTATAATGGACAAAACTCATTTTATAAATTTTATGACATGTATTGGATAGGGTTTTGGGCTCATAGATATCTACCCTCTATACTGATGAAAAGACAGTAATTCCCACTTGAAAATGATGCAAAATTAGTTTTATGTTGAGTTTATGAAAACAAGTTTTACCAAAACAGTTGATTTGTAGTTAAATATATAATTATTTTATGATCTAGAGCAGTGCACAATTTAGCCATTTGGATAGATTTGGAGACACTAATGGACAACAGGGTACACTGCCTATATTTTGCACTATAGATCTTTAGTAGTTCTGCATATCATCCTCAGATTGTGTACCTGTTTCACATATAAACTGTCATACAACTGTCTTGTTTCATTTAAGCCATTTGCCAAGTTTTTGTGATGCTCACACCTGGCCTTAAACAGAGCCTTAAACAGAGCACCCCCTAAATAGGTGAGCAAAAGTTTTCATCTGCGCGAAGGAGTTAAGAGCTACTTAACATCGCTGTATGTGGTGCTGCTGATACGGTTACAGGAATTAATGTGACATTTCATGAAAGCAGATGTTCTCTCGCAAAAGAAAAACAGTTTTTTAAACGCTTCCTGAATATGCGTGATGTTAGTAATTGACGCAGTTGTTTTCATTTGTCAGCCAATTAACAATAAGGCCGCCCGTTCCTTGCACGTAAGTATCTAATAAAGACTAATGGTATGGAAGAGTATCCCACAACCAACTGTTAAGATGCCTTCACCGTGTGCGAAGCGTTGTGGAGGACATCGGAAGTTGGGACACCTGGCCGGTTTCGAGGCACGTCAACTTCTCATAGAAAGTTTCTTTTGAAATAAACTTTATTTCTCTCTGATTTTCCTTGTCAATTTTATTTATTTGTGTAGGTCTATTTATGGAATGTCTTTTATGGATAATTTCCAAATATATAAAAGCTAATAAATTTAAATTCAAAAAAGTTATGTAAATATTGTTGCGTCTAACATCACTTTAAAAAAAATAAAAATAAATAATAATAAATAAAAAAACCCAATCAGTGGTTATGGTAACTGTAAAATGAAATGAACACTAACACGAAAAATGTAATATAGTATGTGATTTATGGGCTTTTAAAACGCACTTATAGGGATAGTTCTCCCATTTAAAAAAAAATTTATATTGTTTTACTTACCCCCAAAATGGTGTAAAATGCATAAAATGCACTGTTTATACACGCTAAGAAAATCATGTACAGATATAAAAACAATAATATATTTTTTAAGCATTGTACCCATAGTATGTATAAGGCTGTATTGATGCTGTCCTGGTCTCAGTGTTGTAGCTAAAATTGGCTAAACCTGAATGGGACTAATGCTAACGTCTAGCATCTTGCCATTGGATTTAATTGCCCCCCTGCTAAATTTAGCTGTACTGATGCTGTCCTGGTCTTACCGTTGTAGCTAAAATTGGCTAAACCTGAATGGGACTAATGCTGACGTCTAGCATCTTGCCATTGTATTTAATTGCCGCCCTGCTACATTTTGTTTAAATAACCGCCTAAATCCACTGAAATTGTTAAATAAACAAACTTTTAGCTTGATAGTATGTAGTATACATTTTACATGTTGGAATAGCGTATGAAAAAGTTTCCAGTTGTCCAAAACATTTTCCGTGAACGGTAGACCTACTTTGTGGAGCAGTGTGCTGTTCATAGGTGGCTCATGGGGGAGGGGGCGTTTCACTTCATAAACACAACAAGCTTACCATATAAGCAGCTTGCCACTACGTTCTCGCATGGAGACAAGTTACCCCTACCGGATTTTCATAACTTAAATCTAAACAGAGCTAGGCTGAAACTACATAAACTTGTACAGTACTTGGAGTGAAAATATTGTCCTTATGCACTCGGTAATCATATGTGCATTTTTGTTTCCAACAACACTTGTAAAGCTGTTGTTAAACCTTATTTGAGTGGATTTAGGCGGTTATTTAAACAAAATTTAGCAGGGCGGCAATTAAATACAATGGCAAGATGCTAGACGTTAGCATTGTTCCCATTCAGGTTTAGCCAATTTTAGCTACAACGGTAAGACCAGGACAGCATCAGTACAGCCTTATACATACTATGGGTACAATGCTTAAAAAATATATTATTGTTTTTATATCTGTACATGATTTTCTTAGCGTGTATAAACAGTGCATTTTATGCATTTTACAGTCTGTGGCTGTGGTAAGACGAGTGCTTTGGGCTATTAATAGCATAATAATTTATTTTTTATTTTTTATGTGGCTCTGATTAAGGCTGAGTATCGTTTAAAAAATTTTTTACTTCCGGTTCCTGAACTATAATTTAATATAATGTATTCATATACTGCTTTAAACTAAAACCTATATATATATTTAGTATTTGGAAAAAGAAAATTACATGACACATTGATTGTTTTTGTACGTACAAGTATTTGTTTTGTAGTTATTTTTTAGCTGATTGGCATTCACTCAAATCAATAAAAAAAAATAAAACTACTCACCACAATTTTAAGTTCTCTTTTTCAAGATGATGCCAATGAAAGAAAATGTATTTAAAAAAACTAACAAAAAAATAAGAGTACATAGGAAAATATAAAAGCTACAGTGAGATTTGTGATTGCCCTGTGGCACTCATCTTGCTTTTCTATTTCCCTTTTCTGCCAGTGTAAACGGGCTGATGGTTGCTGGCCCAATGGATAAGCACATTTGAACAGTTTTACTTACATGCTACTTGATCATTTACTTTCAATGTGAATACATTTCTCATTTTGGTTTAGCTGTCTATAAGCTAAAGCTGCACAAAAACAATATTTAATGTTACATGGATCCCAGTTTGAGTCACAGCACCAATTACAGTATCAATTTATATAACCATGTGAGGCAACTAACATTACAAGTTAGCCAACTTTTTATGTTGGCTACCTGTGCTTAAGTCAGTAAACGTAAATCGAGATTCACAAATGTAACTCAAATTGCAAATTTTAACTTAAAATCATAAATTGAGATTTGCAAATGTAAGTCAAATTCAAAATGTAACTAAACTAAATGTAACCAAAATGTATTGAAGTGTAAATGTAAAACCTGATTTGTGTGCGTAATTTTTTTATCTGTACGTGCAGAACTCATTGTAGAAGTGTGCGCTCTATTCTCTACATACATTCGTTTTGTCAGTATGGTTGGCACCAAAATGAGAACTGTAACCGTAATTTGGAATTCGTAAAGAGAGAAACGCAAACCTAGACCAGGAAGCCACAATTAAAAACCGGAAGTCTCCGAAACAACGTTTCCAAATTAAAAGTTCACAGGTTTTTCCAATCAACTGCAAGCATATGAGCTTCCACTAAGGTTCCACCCGCGCATTCACAAAAACTATCTTAGCTAACCAACTAATTTGCAAACTATGGCTAGAGAACAGCGGTTGGCTATACCTAATTCCCAGGTTAGCCCCCGCCAAACGAAATGTTTTGGCAACTCCGTACAGTCTTTGTAGCAATTTCCTTTGTGCATATATCGCAGCGCGTGTTATTTTAATCAGTTCTGGTAAAATAAAGCCTGGTAAAATTTATTTTGCTTTAGATCTCTTATCAATTCTGGTAAAATGAATTGCTTTAGATCTCTTTCGAGACATTTTGTTGACACGACACCGTTGAATGGCTCGTGAGCCCCATCTTCAGGAGTAACATTAGTGTTGTTTTTTCCCGTGTGCCTACGACATGTAAGTTAGACAGCCAATCACAAGTCTAGATCTTTGAACAAGCATGATTATTCCCTCACTGATGCTGATAAGATGAACTACTTGGGTATCAAAATATTTTTTTATAATTTTTTTTATTTATTTGTATTTGATAAAGAAGCAGCAAACATCCAATCCAAAGCTCTGCCAGTGCAGTGCAGTGTCATCACCTTGTCTTATCTGACCTTCATAGTTGTTTTCTTGAGAGGCATAGAAAAGCCACTTTGCGCTTTTTGCTGTCTGATGTATGTGCGTGGGGTGCGACATTTTGTCTTGGCCCTGATGTTGTAACACCTTTTGCCTGTTATTCCAGGAATAGTCTGAGTTTGGATGATATCCGGTAAGTATTAGGCTCCCCTCACCCGCAATCTTCAAACCCACCTTTCACCGCATGCTGCGAGCCACTTTCACTGTATTGCCTACGAAAATCTGCACGCAAGATATGAAGCTGTACCTGCTCGACATGGAAATGGAGCTGCCTTTGTAACAAATCATATTTAAAAAATAAGAATGCAAGAACATTGTCCTGGATTCAGCCGTCATATATTCTAAACTTTGCCTGACAACTAAGTGCTCGTTTTGTTTTTTTCTTCAAAGTTTCAGCAGTCACCAAATGAATGCGTCAAACTGTGTTTATGAATAAAAATAGCACCTGCATATAGTTTGACATCAAGGTGAACCTCAAAGGTTGATAGAATCAGGTCTGTTGTGCTGCTTCAAGGGATAGTTCTGAAACAGAAAACCTTTTAACATACCTTTGAAATTGCATTTTAATGTATCGACTTTGCTGATGACCCTCAAAGGATGACCAAAATCAGACGTACCTCAGAATATTTTGCCGTGTGCAAAGATAAGGTTTCTATTTTACACATGCTGCTTGCTTCCAGCACAAGTCTGGATTTATTGGACAATGGGGCTGGTTAACATTTTGAACCTTAACAACCAAAGGACATACACTGCCTGGCCCAAAAAAAGTCGCACACTCTAATATTTCGTTGGACCGCCTTTAGCTTTGATTACGACGTGCATTCGCCGTGGCATTGTTTCGACAGCCTTATGCAACTTCACAACATTTATTTTCGTCTAGAGTTGCATACATTTTTGGCCGAGATCTTGTATTGACGACAGGAGATTCAAACCACTCCGTAAAGTCTTCCCCAGCACATCTCAAAGACTTTCAATGAGGTTAAGGACTGGTCAGGACTCTGGTGGCCAATTCATGTGTGAAAATGATTCCTCATGCTCCCTGAACCACTCTTTCACAATTTGAGCCTGATGAATCTTAGCATTGTCATCCTGGAATATGCCCATTGATGGGATAACCTGGTCATTCAGTACATTCAGGTTCTCGGCTGACTTCATTTTATTGCTGCATAACATTGCTGAACCTGACCAATTGAAGCAACCCCGGATCATAACACTGCCTCCAGAGGCTTGTACAGTGGGCACTATGCATGAGGGGTGCAATGGTGACTTTTTCTTTGGCCAGGCAGTGTAGTTTTTCACACAAGAGTTGACAAAATGGTTCTTTTTAAAACTAGACCTACATGATGTTTTATGTGGTATTTCGGGTAGACAATCTGGGAAAACACACTGTAGATAGAGTAAAGAAGTTAACTGGTCCTGGTTTATGGGATTTTTGTTATAAAGGCAGCGGCAATGGCTGCATGGATTCTACAGCTGGTTAAGTTGAGCAAGAAGAAGAGGAGGAAGAGAATGGCCCTTTGCGCACGCCATGCGTGAATGTGACCGCTGGCCCCTCTCCGCTAACCCCTGTGTCTGTCTCTCTCTCTCATCCCCCAACCCCATCCCATGCCACCTCACCCCTAACCCTAACTGCCACCGCTCTCCACCCCCTGCCTCACCCTCCCTGGACACGTCAGCCTGTCCGTCCCACAACCGCCCTTCACCTCTCGTGTAAAAACGGGCATGAGCTCGTCGGGCCAGGAGAGGGACCGCGTGCGTTTCACCGGGGCCCTGCCCATCTCTCCGGGGTCTCCACCCACCTCAGTTTTCCCCCACGTCCAGTCCATTCTAACCACCCTCCCATCCGGCATCCTCACCTCCCTCCCCACCGCGCTGAAGTAAGTCTGGGTCCATTACTGCCATGCATCTCACTGTCACCTCGCATGGGTCTTTCTAACGCCACATCGAACCATCTCTCCAGTGTGCGGATGTGTGTGAGTGTTCGCAACCTAGCATGACCAACCACGAGATGTTAATGTTTGGCTGCTGTTTTTGAGTGTGTTTCTTCTGTGCGTGTGTGTGCTTGTTTGTGTTGAAGGCCAGCCTGCGTCATGCATGCCACTGTGCTTCCAAGCCATGGCAACATCAGTGCCTTGCCCACGGGATTGTGCTGATGGCATGCTTGTGCATTAATGGTGCCGAGTGGATTTATTTGTGGATTTTTGGCCTCTGTTTGAATTGAGATCTGTGGTGTTTTTGTGTCTTTTTTTGTCGTCTTTGTGTTCTTCTGTATGTTGTTTTTGTGAATCGGTGACCTAACTATGTTGGTTTTCACTTCCGTGTGTTGTCGTTTCCTGAGTTGTACCATGTGAAGTTACAGTTAAAATACTCAGCCTCACGCCTGGAGATACAGGACCTCTGCTCTCTGTCGTTCCTCGACATGGCTCTGTTGGTTTGAGAGTGTCTTTGAGTTGAGATGTGGGTCTGGTGATAGCCGGAGATGGCCCCGGACAGACGTGTCTCAAACCCATGTGCAATGCAGATGACAAACGGACACTTTTGCTTCAGACCCGTGCCCCCCTCCCCTCAGTGCCCTAATGGCACTCTCTGCTGTGTGTGACGCACAGGAGCACCTCCAAGCGCGGGGAGTCCTTCGGCATTGGCCGCATCGGCAGCAAGATTAAGGGCGTCTTCAAGAGCACCACCATGGAGGGCGCCATGCTGCCATCGCACGTCATGGCTGAAGGGGAGGATGATATGGTGAGTCCCATCACTGACAAATGGGTGAATATTTGAATGAATGAATGGATTAATTAATACATGAATTTCATTCATTCATGCCTTATGTCTTGTGTCAGTCATGGTAACGTTGGCTTACAAGACACCTTCATGACTGCACATAATCCATAACTACAGATCCAGTGATCTGTAATAAATTATAAATACAGATCCAATAGGTTCAGCTGCACACATACTTACAATCCTTAACTATAGGTCCTGCTACACATATTCCAACTACAGGGCAATACATTATATGTGTGTCATAACACATTTGACAACCTTAACAGGTTTTCCCAGGATTCTGTGAATTACTACTTGACGACTAATACAAACGCCAATTCCAAAAAGGTTGAGACAGTATGTAAAATGCACATAAAAGCAGAAAGCAGTGATTTGTAAATAGTCTTACATATATTTAATTGAAAATGGTACAAAGAAAATATATTTAATGTTTTACCTTATCAATTTTTTAATTTTGTAAGTATATACTAATTCCAAATTTGATGCCTGCAACACATTCCAAAAAGGTTGGGACAGGGGCAAAAAAAAGACCTGTTTGGAACATTCCACAGGTAAATGGGTGATGCTATCATGACTGGGTATAAAAAGATATCAAAAGACTATTGATATCTTATTTTCAGGTACTCTTACAAGCGATACTATAACCTCTGCATTTGAATGGATCTCTATGGGAATTGGTGGGTGGGACTAGATTAAGCTGTAATTACACAGGAATAGTATGGAACCCATATGTGGATAAATGGCTGTAAGTCATCAAGGGTCTACTGTATCCAACAAACCTCAAACCATCACTCTGCAGCCTGATATGCAGTAGATTTAGATGGATCACTTGAAGGGTTGTTTCTCCTGACTTAGTTTTTTCAATAGGACAATGAGTCAGGAGAAACCTCCCTTAAAGTGATCCATCCATATCTACTGCATATCTGGCAGCAGAGTGATGGTTTGAGGCTCGTTCGATACCTCAGACCCTAGCAAGCCAGAGCCGACAGTGGCAAGTGTTTAAGGGTAGAAACTTGGTAACTTGAGTTTCCCAGGACCAGGATATGGTACCTGTACCATTAGTGTTTGGCACCCTTCGGTCGCTAACCTCCCTTCCCCTTCCTTTGGAGTGCTCAGGTGGAGGAGGCCACCATGGTGCTGGAGGACGATTCCCCTATGGAGGCGGTCAGCACCCCCAGCACACCTCGGAACCTGTCGGCCTGGAGTATCGTCATCCCGTACGTGGACTTCTTCGACGACGAAGTGAAGAAGGAGCGGATCCCGGTGTTCTGCATTGACGTGGAGCGTAACGACAGGAAGGCAGGTGAGATTCAGCTGTATGCTACGCCGCGAGAACCACAGTTCGACGCAAGGTTCCACATTATCCTCACAGCGTCCACACTCTTTGCCAAGTACAGGTGCAGCTCAAAAAATTAGAATATCGTGAAAAAGTTCAATATTTTTTGTCACTCATTTCAGAAAGTGAAACTCATATATTATAGTGAAATATTTCAACCCTTTATTTCTTGTAATTTTTATGATTATGGCTTACAGCTAATGAAACCCAAAATTCAGTGTCTCAGAAAATTAGAATATTTTGCTTTAACATATTTTTAAAGTATCATATTTAATATTTGGTCGCATATCCTTTGCATGCTGTTACTTCCTGAAGTCTGTGACCAATCAACATCAAAAGACTCTCGATATCTTATTTTCAGGTACTGTTACAAGCGATACTATAACCTCTCTGCATTTGAACTGATCTCTATGGGAATTGGGGGGTTAGACTAGATTCAGCTGTAAGTTACACTGGTACAGTATGGAACACATGGCTGGCTAAATGGCTGTCAGTCATCAAGGGTCTGAGCTATCGAACGAGCCCCAAACCATCACTATGTTGCCAGATATGGAGTAGATGTGGATGGATCACTGCAAGGCTTATTTCTCCTGACTCATTTTCCTATAGAACTCTATGGGGAAAAAAGTCAGGAGAAACAACCCTTACAGGGATCCATCCACATCTACTCCATATCTGGCCGCAGAGTGATGGTTTGGGGCTCGTTTGATACCTTAGACCCTTGATGACGTACAGCCATTTAGCCAGCCATGTGTTCCATACTGTACCAGTGTAATTTACAGCTGAATCTAGTCTCACCCCCAAATTCCCATGGAGATCAGTTCAAGTGCAGAGAGGTTATAGTATCGCTTGTAACAGTACCTGAAAATAAGATATTGATAGTCTTTTGATGTTGATTGGTCACAGACTTCAGGAAGTAACAGCATGCAAAGGATATGCGACCAAATATTAAATATTATACTTTAAAAGTATGTTAAAGCAAAAATATTCTAATTTTCTGAGACACTGAATTTTGGGTTTCATTAGCTGTAAGCCATAATCATCAAAATTACAAGAAATAAAGGCTTGAAATATTTCACTCTATGTGTAATGAATCTATATAATATATGAGTTTCACTTTCTGAAATGAGTGACAAAAAATATAGAACTTTTTCACGATATTCTAATTTTTTGAGCTGCACCTGTATATGTTACTTATGTATTATGTACTGTTTTAAAATTATTATTATTACTATTATTACGCTTATGTTATCAGATATGTAGTACTTTAAAGGATAGTCAACCCGGACCTTATTGAAAGGTTGCTTCCCATCATTAATAATCATGAATAGCACAACCTCACTGAGCTTTATTATCGAGAAATAATGTTGCACATGGTCTGGAAATGTTGCTCATAACTCAAGTGGATGGACTTTTCTCTGGTAAACTGCTCTGGGTTGGAGCGTCTGCTAAATTAATGTAACGTAATGTAATGTGAACCATTTGTGAGCCTACCTTGAGATCGCTGGCCCAGGTTTCTGGCTAATATGTTTTTTTTAAAAGCGCACCATGTATCTACAGTGATTTGTAAAGTTGATTTGGGTTTTCTTTATTCTTAGTGGGCCACGCGACCGAACACTGGTCTGTTTACAGGCGATACCTTGAGTTCTACGTCCTGGAGTCCAAGCTCACCGAGTTCCACGGTCGGTACATTTGGTTATATCACGTGCATTGCCCTTTTGTCCTCTTTCATTAATACACCACTCAGTGAAGTTAAGATGGTTGAGGTCCAAAGAACTTTGAGTGTACTGTGTCTGAGTGGGTTATGGAGAGCCACTGTTTTCTTCAGGCATAGACTGTTTAAAGGAAATTCTGGAAAAATCGAGGGACACGTTTCACATCACCGAGGCAGCCACACTCGCTCTCAAGAGCCAGTCATTCTCAGAGTGAAATCCTCAATTAGAGCATGGCATGGGTGGGGAATTCTGGGAGTCCCCTGACCCCCCACCCAGAGAAATACTGAAATGAGGTAATCTGCTTGATCGGACAGCTTGGCTACTCATCATTGTAAGGTGAACCATGGCTAGTGCAACCAGTTAATTGAAAACCAGATGACTTTAAAGAAGTGTAGGATGTAATGTATGATTTTGTATGAGTCCTTATTGTTTCAAGTCCAAGTACACCAACATGGAACAGCAAGAGTGTGAAAGGCAGTGACAGCATGCAGCTGCTTCAGCTAGCTCTGATATCGAACTGTGGGCAGCAGTTACTGTCCAAAGTGGAGTCAGAAGACACACCGCACATCACCAGTCACAAAAATTTCAAGCAGCTTTCTAGCAAGTAGATAATGATATGCAGCTAGCTGGTCACTAGCTAATGTAATATATAGCTAACTGCTCAGACTATTTTTTTAGATATTTTTGATTTATTGAATCATTCCATGCGCAGCACCCACTGAAATCAAATCAAAGCCTAACAAAACTAAAATAAATTGCAGGCAGTGTAGTGTATAGTCTAAGCAGTATGTTTTGGATGCAGAGCAAGGCAAGTAAGATATTGAAACAGCTGCAACTTCTTTTGAAAAATAAAAACCTCCAGTGGTGGGATCAATAAAATACACTAATATGGAAATAAGGGGATGTTCTTCCTTTAACAAAAGTTGACAAAAGAGGTGTTGATTGAATTTGAAACTAGAGGAGATGAGCAAGTCAACTTGATGTTGAATTTTTGAATTCATAATTTATGGTCTATTTCACAGGTACAAAGGGTGGAATTTTGAGAAACCCCATGATAAATATTTGGTTGGATTGCCAAGCATTTAAAATAAACTGTGTAAAGGCGATTTTGTGTGTTCTTTGTTTTTTTCAATCAAATATGATCAAATATTTATTGAACTTTTTAAGGATGAAATTGAAAATTTAAATGAATTACACGTTCCAGGCTGATATACAGGTAAATGTTAAATAAAAAATGTATTGCCGAATTGAAGTATTTTACGCAGGTTATTGTATTTCTGCATTCAAAGGCTCCTTCCCAGACGCACAACTTCCTTCCAAAAGAATAATTGGACCAAAGAACTACGAGTTTCTAATGTCCAAGCGTGAGGAGTTCCAAGAATACCTCCAGGTATTCATTTAGCAGTAAATCAAATGTTTCTAAATGTACAGGTGCAGCTCAAAAAATTAGAATATCGTGAAAAAGTTCAATATTTTTTGTCACTCATTTCAGAAAGGGAAACTCATATATTATATAGATTCATTACACATAGAGTGAAATATTTCAAGCCTTTATTTCTTGTAATTTTGATGATTATGGCTTACAGCTAATGAAAACCCAAATTCAGTGTCTCAGAAAATTTGAATATTGTGAAAAAGTTCAATATTGGAAACGCATGATGTCACACTCTAATCAGCTAATTAACTCAAAACACCTGCAAAGGGTTCCTGAGCCTTTAAATGGTCTCTCAGTCTGGTTCTGTAGGCTACACAATCATGGGGAAGACCGCTGACTTGACAGATGTCCAGAAGACAGTCATTGACACCCTCCACAAGGAGGGTAAGCCACAAAAGGTCATTGCTAAAGAAGCTGGTTGTGGAGTGGAGTGCTGTATCCAAGCATATTCATAGAAAGTTGAGTGGAAAGAAAAAGTGTGGTAGGAAAAGGTGCACAAGCAACAGGGATAACCGCAGCCTTGAGAGGATTGTCAAGCAAAATCCATTCAAGAATTTGGGGGAGCTTCACAAGGAGTGGACTGAGGCTGGAGTCAGTGCGTCAGACGAATCCAGGACATGGGCTACAAATGTCGCATTCCTCGTGTCAAGCCACTCCTGAACCAGAGACAATGTCAAAAGCGTCTTACCTGGACTAAGGAGAAAAAGAACTGGACTGTTGCTCAGTGGTCCAAAGTCCTCTTTTCAGATGAAAGTCAAATTTGCATTTCATTTGGAAATCAAGGTCCCAGAGTCTGGAGGAAGAGTGGAGAGGCACAGAATCCACATTGCTTGAAGTCCAGTGTGAAGTTTCCACAGTCAGTGATGATTTGGGGTGCCATGTCCACTGTGTTTTCTGAAGTCCACAGTCAACGCAGCCATCTACCAGGAAATTTTAGAGCACTTCATGCTTCCTTGTGCTGACAAGCTTTATGGAGATGCTGATTTCATTTTCCAGCAGGACTTGGCACCTGCCCACACTGCCAAAAGTACCAAAAGCTGGTTCAATGACCATGGTATTACTGTGCTTGATTGGCCAGCAAACTCGCCTGACCTGAACCCCATAGAGAATCTATGGGGTATTGTCAAGAGGAAGATGAGAAACACCAGACCCAACAATGCAGACGACCTGAAGGCCGCTATCAAAGCAAATTGGGCTTCCATTACACCTCAGCAGTGCCACAGGCTGATCGCCTCCATGCCACGCCGCATTGAGGCAGTAATTCATGCAAAAGGAGCCCCAACCAAGTATTGAGTGCATAGAAATGAGCATACTTTTCAGAAGGCTTACATTTCTGTTTAAAATATCCTTTTTTATTGATTATTTTTATTATGTAATATTCAAATTTTCTGAGACACTGAATTTGGGTTTTCATTAGCTGTAAGCCATAATCATCAAAATTACAAGAAATAAAGGCTTGAAATATTTCACTGTGTGTAATGAATCTATATAATATATGAGTTTCACTTTCTGACATGAGTGACAAAAAATATAGAACTTTTTCACGATATTCAAATTTTTTGAGCTGCACCTGTACATCATCATTCCTAGAGTAACACAAACTCTACTTTTACCCTTTTTGTCTGTAGCAGGATTTGGAAGAGCTTGGGTTTGTCAGTCACTTTACAAAGTGGTTGTTCATAGTATTTCAAAGCATATTTTTTAAATGTAAAAAAGTGTAAATTATGTGATTTCTTTAAATGTAAAAGGAATACTTAAAATATGTGATTGAAATGATTCATAGTGTTTTCCAAAAGTATTTTGTCCCAGAACAAAGCTTTCTTTTAGTGACCACTAAAGAGACCACTAAAGACATTATTGGTTAAGTATTGCACACGTGCAGCTTATCCAGGCAGGCTGCTGATTCTCAGTCGACCAGAAGGGGACACTGGTGTGCGATCAGATGGTCTTCATTCACTTACTAAATCCCAACCTCTTTGTGTGCTACTATGGGAAATTATGTGCTGCTCTGTGGGGCTAACCTGCCACAGCTCCCACTGAGTCTATCTGGATTTGATACCAGAGCGTGGGACCTAGTCACACACAGTAACTGGTGGGGAATTCCACCGAAAAATAACATTAACCTTATTTAACAGATCAAGGCGCAATTGATTAAGTCTTTTCTTGGCTGGCGAAAACAATCCTAATTTTTTAAAGACTACAGTGTGCGGGTAAGTCATGCTGAAGGAAGCGTGACCGAACTCACAGAGGCTGTGTCAGAATCGGAGCCCTATCTAGCTGCATCCTGTGTAGCATGCCAACGAGTGACGTTAGCCTCTCGAAGAATGGCTTCCCGGTAGGATTAGTAGTAACTGCCCAGCCCCTCAGTTTTATTCAGTAGGAGTGGCATCCCATGACTGGCATTGTTTGACACCCGCCCATAAACTGTAAGCCCCTGGCCATTGTAGTCCACAGTAAAACAGGTACCTGGAACATGCACAGTAGTTTGGGGTTATATATCTGCCCTTACTACAGGTAGAGAGTTGGCTGATATCTCATTTTAATCAGGAGGACAGCTACAGTTGTGTTAAAAAAAATAGCAGTACAACATCAGTAACCTGATGAACCACTGTTATTAGTAGTAGTGATATTTCTGCATGGCAAATAATTTACTTGTAGATGTAGTAGTGTAATAGAAAAACAACAGACCCAACTGTCATGACATGCACGCTGCTTGTTCTGAGTAATTTACTCATTCATTGAAAGGGGCATGTTCAAAATAATAGCAGTGTGGAGTTTAATTAGAGAATTAATTCATTCTGTGAAAAAACAGGTGTCATTAATTGTTCTTTATTAAAGAAGAAGGGAAGCAAATGTTTCACACATTGTTATAAAATATATTTTCTTCTGAATTGCAGAGTAAGTAAAATGGGCCGTTCCAAACATTGTTCGATGAACAACGAAATTTGATTAAAAAGTTGATTGGAGAGGGGAAAACTTATAAAGAAGTGCAGCAAATTATAGGATGCTCAGCTAAAAAGATCTCAAATGCTTTAAAATGGCAACAAAAACCCGAAACATGCGGAAGAAAACGAGCAACGGATCGAAGAATAGTCAGAATGGCAAAGATTCAGCCAATCATCACCTCCAGAAAGATCAAAGATGATCTAAAACAGTCAGAAGACGTTTGATCGAAGCTAAGCTATCAGCAAGAAGCCCCCATAAAGCACCATTGTTGAAAAAACGGCATGTGCAGAATCAGTTAAAATTTGCCAAGGAACACATCGATTGGCAAAAAGAGAAATGGCATAACATGCTGTGGACTGATGAGTGTAAAATTGTTCTTTTGGGGTCTAGTGGTCATCAACAGTACGTCAGACGACCCTCGAGTACTGAATTCAAGCCACAGTATACTGTGAAGACAGTGAAGCATGGTGGCACAAAAATCATGGTATGGGGATGTTTTTAATACTACGGTCTATACTTGGGCCTATTTATCGTATACAAGGGATCATGGATCAGTTTGAATACATCAAAATACTTGAAGAGATTATGTTGCCGTATGCCGAAGAGGAAATGCCCCTGAAATGGGTGTTTCAACAAGACAACGACCCCAAACACGAGTAAGCGAGCAACATCTTGGTTCCAGACAAAAAGGATTGAGGTAATGGAGTGGCCAGCTCAATCCCCCGACCTCAACCCCATTGAAAACTTGTGGGGTGACATTAAAAATGCAGTTTCTGAAGCAAAACCCAAAAATTCACAGGAACTGTGGAATGTAGTTCGTTCATCCTGGGCTGAAATACCTGTTTCTAGGTGCCAGAAGTTGGTTGATTCGATGCAACGGAGATGCTTAGCGGTTATCAAAAACAATGTTTATGCAACTAAATATTTGTTCAGTAATTTAAAGTGAAGTTAAATCTTGAAAGATTTCTTCAGTTTATACAGTAAGTGTTTGAGTTTGAAGAGAAAAATCTCGACACTGCTATTTTTTTGAACCGATTAATATTCCTTTTTTTGGCTTTCTGTAAAAGAGTGACGCAGACTTGATAAAATTTGTTAATGCTTTGATCTGGAATTGAATGTGTAATGTTTCCACTACAGTTGAAATATGGAACTAAAAGCTATTTAAAAATATTTGCACTTTATTCACTTTTTTTTAATGCACTGCTATTTATTTGAACACCACTGTACTCTTCTACCAATCAAACATAATGTTTTGGTGAAATTCCCCTTTAATATGATCCACCTAGTTGGCCATAATGAATCATTTTTAATTCATAATTATTTTCTGTGTGTCACCCCCACAGAAACTGTTGCAGCATCCTGAACTCAGCAACAGCCAGCTGCTGGCAGACTTCCTGTCTCCCCACAGCATGGAGTCCCAGTTCCTGGACAAGATGATGCCTGATGTCAGTCTAGGTCAGAACCTTAGAGTATACATTACATTACATTACATTACATTCATTTAGCAGACGCTTTTATCCAAAGCGACGTACAGTAAGTGCATACAGAAAGGTCATCAAAGTAACTACAGAACAGATAAGAAAGCAAATTTTTCACATACAGTAGCAGCTATCCCTAGTAATGAACACAATGCAGTTCACAGTGAACTGGGTAAATCAGCTCTAATACAATTCTATTCTAATCATTATAAACTTGACTATCCTGAGTACATAGTTCAACAAGAACACAAACCATGAGGTCCTAGCTAAGTATTAGTCCAGGTGGAGTCTGAAAAGGTGCGTTTTCAGGCCACGACGGAAAGTAGGCAGGGTTGGCATGGAACGTAGGGGAATGGGAAGTTCGTTCCACCACTGGGGAGCTAGGGTGGAAAAGCTCCGCAGTCGGGACGAGCGAGTACCATTAACACGGAGGGGGGGAAGCGCAAGTCGCCCTGCAGTAGATGAGCGAAGCGGTCGAGCAGGAACATAGTTCTGAATCAAGTCCTGCAGGTAGATAGGGCCTGTCCTATTGGCTGCAGTGTAGGCCAGGGTCAGAACTTTGAACCTGATCCTGGCTGCAACTGGCAGCCAGTGGAGTGACCTCAACAGGGGGGTGACATGTGAAAATTTCGGGAGGTTGAACACAAGCCGGGCAGCTGCGTTCTGGATCAGTTGGAGAGGCAGGATGGCGCAGGCCGGTAGGCTTGCGAGCAGGGAGTTACAGTAGTCCAGGCGTGAGGTGACCATGGTCTGGACCAAAAGCTGGGTGGAATAGGTGGTCAGGTACGGTCGAATCCTCCTGATGTTGTACAGGAGGAACCTGCAGGACCGTGCCGTCGCCCTGATCTGGTCTTTGAAGTTCAGCTGGTCGTCCAGGACCACCCCCAGGTTCTTTGCAGAGCGGGAGGCAGCCACCACGGTCCCGTCAACGGTGATGGAGAGGTCAAGTAGCGGGGAGGTTTTGTGTGGCATGAAGAGGAGCTCTGTCTTGTCCAGGTTGAGCTTCAGGTGATGGGTAGTCATCCACTCAGAGATGTCAGCCAGACAAGCAGATATCCTCTCCTTCACCTGTTGGGTAGAGGGAGGGAAAGAGAGGAAGAGTTGAGTATCGTCAGCATAACTATGGTATGAGAAGCCATGTGAATTGATTACTGAACCAAGAGACTTAGTATAGATGGAGAACAGCAGAGGACCCAATACAGATCCCTGCGGGACTCCTGTAAACAGGGGATGGGGTGCAGACACAGACCCCTTCCAAGAGACTTGGTAGGATCGATCAGTGAGGTACGATACAAACCAGGAGAGGGCAGTCCCAGAAATGCCCATCTCAGAAAGTGTGGAAATCAGGAGTTTGTGGTTGACCGTGTCGAACGCTGCAGACAGGTCAAGTAGAATCAGGACAGAGGAGAGGGATGAGGCTCTGGCAGCGGAGAGCGCCTCAGTCACGGCCAGGAGAGCAGTTTCTGTGGAATGTCCGGTTCTGAAGCCGGACTGATGGGGGTCAAGCAGGTTGTTCTGGTGGAGAAAAACAGATAGTTGGTTATGGACAGCTCGTTCCAGAGTTTTGGACAGGAAGGGCAGAAGAGATACAGGACGGTAGTTCCTGACATCAGAGGGGTCTAAGCTAGGTTTTTTTAGGAGTGGGGATACACGGGCAGTCTTAAAAACAGCAGGGACATGGCCACAGGTTAGGGAGGTGTTGATAATAGAGGACAGATATGGAACGAGCTCAGCAGTATACGGTATATAATGTTGAGCCAGCGATGCCAATAAAAACCATGGGGAGCGGATCCGAACCAGGAAGTTTTAATTTTGCGCTCATCTCAAGTCAACATGTACAACGAGGAAGTGACGTAGAGAAGGCTCTGCCAAAGCCCATCCCCCTTCTATACAAGTTCTCCACGGGCGATAAACGCATGGGATAAACGCAAAGTTGATGATATAGACAAAGACAGGCTACATTTATGTATGCGGAAAAAACACGCTTTCACAGATTCAAACAACACTACGATATTGAGAAAAGTATTTTTGACAAACTCCAACGTTCATTTGTCTCGTTAAAACTGACATTATTGATCTTCTAAACTTTTTAATATCATCTGACAGCTAAAATGAGATACTGACACAGCCAACCAAATCTTATCCTCGCAGATTAAGTTAATTGTTGTTTATGTTATATAATTTTGGATAAAGCGCTTTATTTGGTTTATCTTCATTGTCCATTGGTTTTCAATAAAAATGAGAATTCCGATTAATTTCAAGATTTGTTGTTTGCTTGTTAACGCGTGTGTGCGGTTGCAGTAGGCCTATTTACATGTAACTGTAACACACACACTAGGTGGATTTCCATCGTATTGAATTAGCTACATACCTAGCCTATCGAAAATTCCATTAACTTGATATTGTGACAGCTAAGAAAAGACAGGAAACTACTTCCTTGTGGCGAAACAGCCAAACAAAAATCAACCAACTAAAATAGGGCGAACTCTAATAACGAGTGAAACGCAAACTAAATCTCCCGAGCTCAATGCTGGAGCCAAAACAGGAAACTTAGCAAAGAAAAGAACACCTTCGGCACATAAGTTCGGGCGGCTGAAAAGATGTAAAACCAAAACGAAACAAAGAAAAACTGTCTCAGAGAGAACAGCAAAGAATAAAATAAATGGCACAGAACGCTAACCGGAGCACCTATACCTGAAATAAAAGCTAATAGCAAGTCCCTTGTGAACATAAACAGCATTTAATTTCACAAGGTCGCTAGTATCTGGCTATACCTGGCTCAATGCATTGTCGAATGACAAAGAAGCACCGGGGAAGCGGAAGTTAGGAACTTAAATACCCTGCAGGTAGAAGCACAGGTGAAAATAATAATGAGGGAAAGCAAACCCCGGAACGGAACGTGGAAAAAATCTGATAGATTCTCAATCGGGAAACCAGGACGAGAACCGCAACGGAAAAGAAAAGAAAAACCCACGAACCATGACAGTTCCGGTGTTTTGATCTCGCCCGGCAATTATCCTCGTACCTGTTTTGGTTTTCCTGTCGGCTGTATATAGCTCAGGGTTTCCTCTTTCCGGTGCTTGATATTGTCTTTGCTATTTGACAATTTAGCCGGTAAGGTATAGGTAGTTATAAAGCGACTTCTTCACTTTTAAGCTTGCTTAAAAGATACGAGGGACTTGCTTGTTAGTTTCCTTAGACATTTTCCGTAGTTGGATTTGTTTTTCTCTTTTGTACTTTCTATCCCTCGTTTTGGTTTGCACTTCTGTTCTCGTTGAGACAGTTTGCATTTGTTTACTTTTTTTGCTCATCTTTCCTATGCTCTCCCGTATTGAGAGTGAGAGATTTATTTTCCTGTTTTGCTTCTCGTTTGTTTTTATACCTCTGTTTATATTGTTTACTCTTATTGTAAGCGAGAGCTATTTTATTTTCTCTCGGATCTCGAGTTTGCCCTGTTTTCATTGGGTATTTTTGATTTGGCTTCTGCCTGGAGTGTTTTTCATTCTCCATTTTTTGTTTGTTATTTCCCTCTCCTGGTGCAGACCTGTCCGTTTTATTGGTGTATACTACGGTGTACACTTTGAGATTCCTTGGCTGTTGCGTTTGGTACTCCGAACCTGACACTCCACCTTACATTATGTTCATAAACATATAGCCTATTAACAGCAAAGCTACACGTTTTATTCAATAAAATAACAGCAAACACAAACTAATTAAGATTAAATTAAACAGAATGCAAAGCGCCTCAGCAAGTGCATTTTCTTGTATGTTGTTAGTGTATAATGGAATTTGCCAATACAGGCATTAAGTTCACGGTAGGCTACAAGGTTAGAAACATAATGTAACTTAATATGACGCGTTTCAGCTTAGCCTATAGGTTTTATAATCAAGTAAGGGACGTTGGCAGAACAAATTAATTAAACATCTCTTAAATCATTCATTAATTCATCAACACAAGCAACATCTGGCCGCATTGTAGCCTAATTATGACAATCTGCCTGATTTTAACCTTCATTATCAAGGCTAATAATGTATATATAGCCTATATAATAAAGTAGCCTAATCACCGAAATAGCTATTCCACCATATTCAGATTAATCAAAGGCTAATCGTTTTAATACATTTTTGACATAGAATTAGTCTGTCTTCAATCTGAAGCTTAAGCGACAGATTTAAAACGGAGGAATCATTCAATTGTGTTATTCATTACATTTATATAATTCACCTGAAAACGTGGATAGGCTATAAATAAACTACTATATATCCAAGTGTTGTTTAATTTCAATTTACGCTATTTTTCGTCTCAATGGCATAGTATAGGACATGTTCTCGTAACTTTCTGCCATAAGCGCACCTTACAATCGCAGACTTCAGCTTCTCTTTCCGAGCACTGTGCATTACGTTATACGAATCTCCAGAACCACATTGTCATTATCCAGCTCCACTTTCCAACTGCGGTGCGAAAATGTGACATAGGCCAAAATAAATAATAATAAAAAAATTATATGTTTTTCTGTGTGGTAAGAACCAAACTTTGGAAAAATGATAAGTATTTTTTTAAAGAAATATTATATACAGAGTTAACATTATTATATGAATGGAAATATTTTAAATTTGCTGTCAAAAATGAATGGAGCCCAATGGGAAAACTGGCTTTTTTAGCTCAAATTATAGATATCAGCAGAGGGCGACATTATATCCGGTGCTGAGGTTGAGAGCCGTAAGCTGGCCCCTTGGTCAGAACCTCTGTCTACTGATATTTTGGCACCTAATCGTAGTCTTCTGCCAAAGCAATTTAATTAGCGTTTACACCCGTTTTTTGTTTTTGTTTTTTTTGTTTTTTACCAGGTAAAATCATCAAATCAGTCCCTGGGAAGTTGATCAAGGAGGTGGGTGATGTGTTTTTTCTGTCAGGTCAAGAAAACGCATAGAGGTGCACTGGAGCAAACAAATTCTGTGTACAGAACTCCCAGCTGCTAAATGTGCACAAACATCCCTTGTGGCGGGTAAATTTAATTACTCACAGCCTGGACAGCCTATTCATAACAATAGATTCTCCTTAAATTCTTATTGGTAGTGCACCTCAGTGTTTCGTGAATGTATGTCTAGAACAGGGAATATGTTTTATGTTTCCTGGATCAAGAAACTGAGTTAAAAATCATTCCAGGGAAGATATTTAGTTGGATATAGCAAGAACAAAGCCAAACTCTGGACCTGTCATATTTGGGTAGATTGATCAATGCTTGTTATGTCCAACCATTTGCTTTCCCTGGATTTCAAGTTCTCACAGAATGGCACTTGATGCCTTTCAGCTACCATAATTTGTATGTATATTTTGTTTTGGTATAAACAGGATTTTCATCCTGGACTGGCTATAGTGATTAGGGGTTGTATCTATGGCAGTATATGTATCGTTCACTTTAACTATTTTGATAGATACAATTTTACTAAAACTAACAGAGTCTCTCAGAATGTCCTGCGTGGCTTTTCTGTTCCCTTCAGAAAGGCCAGCACCTGGAGCCATTCATCCAGTCCTTTTTCAACTCCTGCGAGTCGCCCAAGCCCAAACCCAGCCGCCCGGAGCTCACCATTCTCAGCCCGACCTCCGAGAATGACAAGAAGGTCAGGTGTGCTCTCCGCCCTGCACTGGCGGGCAGATCTCGCCCCATTGGGGTGATGTCACTGATATTATTGCATGAATATTCCTCAGGCTTGGTGCCTGGAACCAATAATTATCAATGGCAATGGGAGGATTGGAGCCTCACAAACTCCAGATTGGTTTGAGGCATCACGTTTTATTTGCGACTGCCTCAAACGTTAGTCTGCCGTAAGCTATGTATCTGGCCCTGGTTGTGGCCATCTTGTAGTTAAATAAGTAAATATAATGTACTTTTTGGTAGTGGTACCGTGATGTGCAATTTTGTGGTTGCTTATAAAGTACATCCTAGTGTGGTCTTCATCAATGCGCTCGAGCCGGTTCCGTCAGTGCTGACCTCTCCTCTTCCCCTGAGCAGCTTTACAATGATCTGTTCAAAAACAACGCCAACCGATCCGAGGCAGCGGAGAAGAAGCACAACCAGAACTACTTCATGGAGATGATCACGGTGGAGGGGGTCTACGACTACCTAATGTATGTGGGTACGTGGAAAAGCGAGCAGGGTGGCGCGGTGGATCTGACACTGGACTCAACAACCTGATTGTCTGTTTTACCCTTGTATAAGTACTGAGCCTTTGTTTATCCCCTTCGCACAGACCCCGTAGTGGCCAATGCCGCTGGCATTGTGAGATTGCTCAACTGAGACATGAATTGCTCCTGCAACCAAACTATGAGTGGAAACAGCAGACTCCATGTTCCAGCTTCATTAGTACATGATTTGGCACAACTATACAGAATACAGTTTCTAAGTTTCATTATTGTCGCGTAGCTAGTCCATTTAACAAGCAACCCCCCACCCAGTCTTAACTGCAACTATACCGACCCATGCCTGACACAGTGGACAATAGCATCTATCTGTCAGCATCTATCCGATGTTTCACCAGGAAGAGAGGGAAATTCTATTATCTTAATGTTGACACCGCTTTCAGGCCGAAAGTAATGCACAAGCACGGGGAATAGTTTTATATTCTTATGATTTGACGCATCCAGACTCAATGTGACAAAAGAACACTTGGCTAATTCGCTGTGCACCTCTTCCTCTGACAAAGCTAGCACGTTGCAAACAATCGCCTCTGATTTGGTGCGTGAAGATGAAAATTTGGGGTCATAAATCTTCTTGATTGACTTGATCAGCCGTGCAGTCACTCGATCGAAAACTGTGTACCACTGATAAGAAAAAAGTCCTTCAGTTTGTCAGCTTCAGAATTTTGTCTAACAAAAAAATCACCTACACTCGGGGTGGCACACTTACTCTTCTCAGCATCTTTGTGCTTCTTGGTGTGGGTATGCTGATTTATGTCAGATCGGCCTCTGTGCGATTGAAAAATGAGCTCCACACGTTAGACAAATGACCTTACTAGCATCCGAACAACTGCAATCTCTTTTTAGAAATTTGAATTACCTTTGGAGATCTTTGTTAAAGTAACACGATCACTTTTGAAACATGCTAAATGAACTAGCTAGCTAGAGATCTACCATCCTGTAGGTTTTCATCCCTAACAAAGTACACCTCATTTAACAGCCAGATATCTAGTTGAGCTGCTAATTATTAGAATCAGGTGTGCCAAATTAGGGTTGAAATGAAAACCTACAGGAAAGGTAGATCTCCAGGAACAGGGTTGGCCAGCCCTGGGTTATACGAAGCAGGATTACTCAGCTGGATAAGTGCACTGAGTGCAAAACCCTCCCAAAATCTGGAACATGGACTGAACTTAAAAAGTGCTGTTATGGGTTTTATTCAGTGCAGTTATCCAGCTAAGTCCGTAATCCTGCTTTGTAGTATACTCCCTTGTATTAGCACAGTCAGTGCGTCAATCACAATCAGAAAACCCATTGAAAAACCAGGATGACCAAAATACGGGACAAATCATGGTATTTTCAGAATAAGTCAGGACACCCCAAAATTGTCTAAAATACAGGACTGTCTTGGGAAAAACGGGACGCCTGGTCACCCTACATACAGTCAGGTCCATAAGTATTTGGACAGTGACACAATTTTTGTTGTTTTGGCTCTGTACTCCAGCACATTGCATTTGAAATGGAACAGTGACTATGAGGTTAAAGTGCAGACTTTCAGCTTTAATTTGAGGATTTTTACATCCATATAGGGTGAACGATGTACCAAATGTGTACGGTGTAGCCATTTTTATACATAGTCCCCCCCCATTTGACCAAACGTAATTGGAAAAATTAACATAAACTTTAATAAAGTTATCATATTTAATATTTGGTCATATAGCCTTTGCATGTCATGACTTCCTGGGGGGTATACTACGAAGGAAGCTTAACATAGCCAGGGTTTCTTTACGTTAGCTGGCTTCAGAAAGCCTAAACACTGCAATCTGGCTTAACCGGTACTACGAACGTGGTTATCAACTTGCTAAGTGAACACTGGCTTTATTAATCAAGGTATGTGCGACAATAGCACATAAAAGGGGCGGTGTCTGCAACAACGAGCCTATAGCGGTGCAGCATGGGCTGTACTAGAGCAATGTATTTCTCTCCTGTGGGGAAAAAAAGACTCATACGGATAGATATAAAAAAGCAACACTGTTGCCTCCAACAAAGCCAGGAAGGAGCTTTTTCAAAACAATTTAATTAAAAATGTGTAGGTTAAATTTGTTTGTTAATACCTTATTCACCTTACCACTCCTAACAAATAAATCTATACTCTCAGTACATTGTCATACAGTTTATTTCTAACGTGACAACTGTACTACTACATTCTAGAGCACCTAAGCTTTAAACTTGATAGAGCATGTTTAAAATCTTTCCGAAGCAATCACACTAACATTCATTCATAAAAAAAGTCTCTCAAGCATTTTCCGGAACTCGATAATCTCGCCCTGCGAAGAGATTCCCTCAGTATCCACCCATATCTCTACGGCAGGGGTGTCAAACTCCAGTCCTGGAGGGCCGCGGTGTCTGCAGGTATTTGTGGTTTCCTTTCAATCAGCAGCCAATTAAAGCCTTGGGAAAAGGTGTGTGGATTCTTAGCCAATCAATGATTTAAACGAATCACCCATGTTGAAACACATTGAAAACCAGCAGACACTGCGGCCCTCCAGGACTGGACACGCCTGCTCTACGGGATCCTTTGGAATGGAGACGCCTTTTTCCAAAGCCAAGGAGTTGATTGGTCAAAGGGCGGTGCCTTTATATGTTTCAATCTGTTATCCTGAACATAACCTGCCCCGGAGCAGGTTAGCCGTGCAGAGTAAATTGCCGTGGCAATATACCCCGTTTAAAAGTGAGTCGGCTTCGTGATACAGAAAACCCAGTGTTAAAGCTTAATTTAGCTCGCTATCCCCTTAGTCTCACTTTGTAGTACACCGCTCTGATGTTTGTGACCCAACAACATCAAAAGACTCTTGATATCTTATTTTCAGATACTGATATTTTAATGGATCTCTATGGGAATTGGGGGGTGAGACTAGATTCAGCTGTAAATTACGCTGGTACAGTATGGAACACAAGGTTGGTTAAATGGCTGCAAGTCATCAAGGGTCTGACATATCAAACGAACCTCAAACCATCACTCTGCTGCCAGATATGCAGTAGGTATGGATGGATAACTTAAAGGGTTGTTTCTCCTGACTCATTTTTCCATAGAGTTCAATAGGAAAATAAGTCAGGAGAAACAACCCTTAAAGTGATCCATCCATATCTACTGCATATCTGGCAGCAGTGTGATGTTATGGGGCTAGTTTGATACCTCAGACCCTTGATGTCTTACAGACATTTAGCCAACCATATGTTCCATACTATTACCATGTAATTTACAGTTTAATCTAGTCCCACCCCCCAATTCCCATAGAGATCCATTCAAATGCAGAGATTATAGTATTGCTGAGAGTAACTGAAAATAAGATATTTCTTGATGTTGTTGGGTCACAGACATGAGGAAGCCATGACAAGCAAAGGATATCTGACCAAATATTAAATATGATAACTTTATTAAAGTTTATGTTAATTTGTCCAATTACTTTTTGTCCCCTAAAATGGGGGGGGGGGGAGTACAGAGCCAAAACAACAAAAATTGTGTCACTGTTCAAATACTTATGGTCCTGACTGTATATTTAATTGAAAACAGTACAAAGACAAGATACTTAATGTTTAACCTTATCAACTTTATTGATCTTTGTAAATATATGCTAATTCCGAATTTGATGCCTGCAACATGTTCCAAAAAAGTTGAGACGGGGGCACACAAAAAAAGACTGGGAAGTTCAAAAAACACCTGTTTGGAACATTTCACAGGTAAACATGTGACGCTATTATGACTGGGTATAAAAGGATATCAAAAGACTCTTGATATCTTACTTTCAGGTACTCTTACAAGGGATACTATAACCTCTCTGCCTTTGAATGGTTCTCTATGGGAATTTGGGGGTGGGACAAGATTAAGCTGTAAATTACACGGGAATAGTATGGACAACCATGGTTGGCTAAATAGCTGTAAGTCATCAAGGGTCTGAGGTATCAAACGAGCCTCAAACCATCAATCTGCTGCCAGATATGCAGTAGATATGGTTGGGTTGTTTCTCCATTTTCCTACTGAACTCTCTTCAAGTGATCCATCCATATCTACTGCATATCTGGCAGCAGAATGATGTTTGAGACTCGTTGATACCTCAGACCCGTGATGACTTGTTGTATTGCATCAAATTCTGAATTAGCATACATTTACAAATATCAATACAGTTGATATGCTTTCTCCTTTTATGTGCATTTTACATACTGTCCCAACTTTTTGGGAATTGGGTTTTGAAGTTCTAGGGATGGGTGTTAGCATAAGCTATACATGGTGTGCCATATTGGATTATTGTTTATTAGATGTGTTAATGGGTTTGCATCTATCCTTATTAAATTATCATCATGAAGCAGAGTCCTTCATGTTACCCTGTGCTACAAGCAGAATGAATCGCTGTCCGTGTGAGAATGAAAAAGACAAAAAGGATGGGCTCCCAGTCATTAGTTGTGGGACTGGGCTGGAACTTCAGGTTTTTAATCTTGCCAACAGCCTCAGCGAGGAACTGCCCTGACTGCCGGTGATGTCTTTGACAGGACGTGTAGTGTTCCACATTCCTGATTGGCTGCACCACCTGCTGATGGGTGGGCGGATACTGCTGAAGAACACCCTGGAGGCATACACAGACCATTGCCTGCAGTTCAAGCTGGATCAGCTCCTCCAGGAGCACCGTGTGGTCTCTCTCATCACACTGCTCAGAGGTACGGTTTCTCCACGATCACCGCATTGTCTCTCTCCTCACACTGCTGAGTTACGTTTTCTCTACAAGCACCGCCTGGGCTCTCCACACGTGCTCAGAGGTACGATTTCTCCACGTGCACTGCATAGTCCCTCCTCACAGTGCGTGGAGGCATGGCTCATCCGCGTACACTGAATGGTTTCTCCTCACACTGCTTAGTGGTATGACTTCTCCACGAGCACTGAATGGTCTCTCCTCACACTATTGTTGGTATGGCAATGCATGGTCTCTCCCATTTCACTGTTAGGCCACTCAATGGAGTCTTTTGTAGAGTAATCATTTGGGGAATGAAGCTCCACATGAAGTGGTTTCTATATGTTTTCTAAAGATACACACAAATAGTTCTGATATTTCTTGAATGTAGTTCGTTCCCCAAAATAAATAATTTTGACTTGCCCACTTCTGTTTTGGCTGAATAAACCTGTAGGCTAACAAAAGAGCACCACCCCTTTCTTTGAAAAATGCTTTGGAGAAGAACATGCATTTACATCTACGTGATAATATGTTTGGTTTCCATTGTTTGTCCTCCGGTCCGGATATAAGCATCAACCTGTGGAATTATTATTGGGCTTTCATGAACATTATTCTTTCTTCATGCATCACGTCACTCAGTATGAATTAAGCAAAGAGCAGAAGATTCCTTTCATCATACTGGTATTTGGCTTTGTCTTTTGACCTTTCTGTATAATTTAATTTATTCTTTAGGCTTGAATGACATTCTGAACTAAAGGTGTGATTGTAATGGACAAGGTGATACACTGAAAAGCATTAGTTATGCAACAATTTCATGCAGAATGATTTCTCCAGAAGTATGTATTGATAAGTAAATAGCAGAGATTATGGAAGTTTCTTCACTTTCTTACAATTTGTTGCTCAGACATGGAAAAATGAACCTCAAGTCCAGTACACATCACGAGCACTGTATGTGGTTTGATATATTTTTTTGCACTTTGAAGGAGGAAACCAGGGTGGGGGACATTCAGAAACCAAAGGCAGTGTCTTGTCCTTCTTTCTGATAGCAGATGTCACATTTCAGATTCAGTTTTCTGTGAAAACAGTGAACCCCGCTCATTTGAGGACAAGCAAAAGAGAGCCATGGCAACGTTTGAAGAAATGATCCGCTACATTCCAGGTTGGTGCTCGAGTTCTCACAGCGAGATGCACATGGGCATTAGACTTCAGCCCCAACCAAGGCTCCCACATGTAGATTTGGGGCTCGATTCTGTATAATATTGTAGGCAGAAAAATGGTGGAAAACACAATGCTTCTGGGACTCATTGTTATTGGAATGATCTGGAAATAGGTCCTCATTCCATAACCAGTCCAAGCAGGACCTCCGCACTGAAGTGCCAAGATTACTTTTTATTCCCTGAAAATCATAATTTGATGCAGTAACCTTACCACATATTGGGTTTAAAAAAACAGATATTTTTGAAGAAAAATGGAGTACATGGCCTTGCTGATGAGACATTTTTGACATTTGATTAAAATAGCACATCAAAGGTATTTTAGATGAAAGCAAGGATCACCAAAACCCATAAACACACAAGGACCCCCATGTTTTGCATCACTTTTTCCCGGAAGAGTGAATTCCCTTTGCCTCCCTGTAGGGGGCACCATGTGCACACCCACATACTTCACACATGTTGAGCTGCTGCTCTCTTCCCCGGCAGATTTCCTGGGGAAATGCATTGGCGAAGAGGCCAAGCATGAGGGAGTGCGGCTGCTTTTCGATGGGCTGCAGCAGCCAGTCCTCAACAAGCAGGTAAATGGCAGTAACGAGCAAATCCCATTTATTTGTTTACATTTATTAATTTTTTTAATGTCGTTTTTATTTTTCTGCTGTTTGGAATTCCCAGTTTTTGTGGTAGGCCCGTCCCAGCACAACTAGACTCGTGCTTCTGTTTTTATGAGGTTTGAATCAATCATTATATGTGGCGTGATATGCTTCTGCAGGGGCTCAAGGCTTTATCTAACCTGAGATCAAAGATATGTGAATGATTGGCTTTGCTGTTTAACAGTGGAGCTTAGTGTTGTACTTGGCGGGGAAAAATAAACACACTCAGGGAGCCTACCTGCCATGTTGGACTTCAGTCATCAACGACTGACTATACAAACCAGATGGTCTCTATTATGAAACTTTGGAATAGTGGATACTTGGGATTTTTTTGCTGTGAAGGTAATCGCATTTGCAAATGCGTGACTCAAAATAAGCTATTGCTGAAGAACAATTGCATGTATTAAATATGCAGGACAATGCAAAGGAGAGCGGTGTGGGTCAAAGTCGGAGACTAGCTGCTGATCAATAGAAAACCAGTTTGATATATTGTCTATACTGTAAAATAGATGTGTTGGGATTAGAGATCTAATCATCCCTGTTTGTAATCATTGATAACACGTTATCTTCATTTGTATGCACCTCAAACTCAAATTCAGAATGTAGCAGTGTAATACCCACACAGTCAAATTTAAATAAAATTTAGCTAGTTTTATTGGGATTTGTGCAAGTTACCTTTCTTGAGGTGAATCATATGTCAACATTAGGTTGGGGTTTAAGGACTTAGTATAGGAATAGTGTTGCAGTAATGTAGTTAATATGAGTTGTATTTTACTCCACAGTTGACCTATGTCCTGCTGGATATTGCTATTCAGGAGCTTTTCCCTGAGTTAAACAAGGTAAATGGATCACTTTTTTCCTCATAAAAATAATTTACACTGAAAGTTTGTTCAATGACAGGGATGTCCTTGCTTTTCTTAGTTTGAGTGTTCTTTGTATGCTGTGTTTGACACAGTGGTCATGAGATAAAATAAAAATAAAAATAGCATATTATGTATTGTCCACTTTCCATTGACATTCACATTAAAAATCTATTCAAATTCACATTCAAATCAAACACTGCATTGATTACATCCACTGTACATTTATATATTCGGTTATTTATACATATGGGATTTAAATGAAATAATTTTTTTAAT
This sequence comes from Ilyophis sp. 1 JC-2022, assembly GCA_022702515.1. Taxonomy (NCBI): domain Eukaryota; kingdom Metazoa; phylum Chordata; class Actinopteri; order Anguilliformes; family Synaphobranchidae; genus Ilyophis; species Ilyophis sp. 1 JC-2022. The sequence goes on along the minus strand of CM040406.1, from coordinate 18,518,333 downwards.
TCCGTATTTGTTCATCTCCATTTTAATGAGGGGTGGGTCCCAGAAAATAAATTTGTCATCGGCTCAACATTTTGGAGCACTTAATGTTAAGGTACCCCTGTTTTAAAAGCATTGTTTACTGTATTAAGCGAAGCCCTGTCTTCCACAGGTGCAGAAAGAGGTTCCACTCATGGCTCCTTGGATGTAGAGAGCAGACCGACTTTTCTGACATCTCCTGGTCTGAAATCAGGCCTCTCAGACTCCTGAGGTTCCCTGTGGGCCGGTGTGTGTGTGTGCTGCTTTTTGCCAAAGCCAATTCTCCAGTCTTCCTTCAAAGATAATTATCCCGACACATTCGGTCTGGTTGCATTTTCCAAAATCCCCTGTTGTGCATTATCTTTTGTGTTCTGAGAACAAGTGTGACGTTCAGAGATGATGTATAAATTAGGAATAAGAGAGGAAGTGCTTGAGCGATGACTTGGCGTAAGTCGTGAAGAGCAGGAGTTTGAGGTGAAAAAACAGGAAACCAAAATCACGGCCCTACAGGAAATTTGGAAGGGTGTGCAATACACTAAATGGCATGAACCTCATCTCAACACTGAGGCCCTTTGCACTTTTTTGTACTGCGATGAACCACCATCATCATCGGCACTTATAAATGTAAGTCATCATAACCTGAGAATGGTAGCTGGCATGAACTTGTAAAAATGACAGAATAAGCTTTTTAGATCATGTTTCATGTGGAATGTGTGTTGTGTATATTAAATATTTATTGCTGAAAATCTGTCTTACTTCCTGCATTTACTGTTAAAGCACTGTTGTACAGTACATTCCAAAAGCGTTAGGATAGTGACACATTTTTTGTTTGTTTGGCTCTATACTCCAACACATTGGATTTAAAATGGAACAATGACTATGGGCTCTATCTTATCGATCTTAGCAAATGGTCCAAAACGCATGGTGCAAGTGCATTTAGGGCGTGTCCAACTCCCCTTTTGCTAGTTACATGGCGAGTTTTTTGAGCGCAAAGCACGGCACAAAGTGTAAATGGGCTGAACTTAGTCTTCATTAATTATAGGTGTGTCTTGGGCATAACATGCAATAAACCAATCAAAATGTCATAAAGCCTGTTTTTCCACCTTGGCGGATTGCTTATATGATGGCGAAACAGACATGCTTTTCCAAATACTGAGAGTATGGAAACCTGGTTACTGTAATAAAAAAATATGAAGGACGAAGAATAAGGTTTAAATTCAGTTAATGTGAAATTTAAATGAATCTCTGTTATTTAACCGTAGGCTATCAAAAAAGCCTAGGCTATTTGGAGAAAAAATAATGCAATATTCACTGGACAAGGTTTTGAACTTGAATCAAAACCATTCTATTTACTTACAGGCTGTAGGTCTAGATGAAGACAGCTGTATTGTAATGACATCTGAAGCGCATTTTCAGAAAACAACAGAAGATTGTCCCCCCAGAAGATTCCAGGAATTATTGGCAAATATAGGCTAAGTCATAGCTTGATCCAGGATAATTGCGAATAATCTATACATGTAACCTTACACGTACCGACGCACATCGCCTGGAGTGGGCTGAAAGCAATTTAATGCAGCGTTCCCCTTCGCTGAGAGACAGGTACAGTTGAAGTTGGAAGTTTACATCCACTTATTTCATGTTAGCAAACTATAGTGTTGGCAAGTCAGTTAGGTCATCTACTTTGCATGACACAAGTACTTTTTCCAACAATTGTTTACAGACAGATTATTTTACTTTTAATTCACTATATCACAATTCCACTGGGTCAGAAGTTTACATACACTAAGTTGACTGTGCTTTTAAACAACTTGGAAAATTTCAGAAAATGATGTCATGGCTTTAGAAACTTCTGATAGGCTCATTGACATTATTTGAGTCAATTGGAGGTGTACCTGTGGATGTACACTGCTCAAAAAAATTAAGGGAACACTTCATCATCACAGTATAACACCAAGTCAATTAAACCAAACCGGTCATGCTGGATGATGTTGCAGGCAGCATAACATTCGCCATGGCGTCTCCAGACTCTTTCACGTCTGTCACGTGCTCAGTGTGAGCCTGCTCTCATCTGTGAAGAGAACGGCACGCCAATGGCGAACCTGCCAATTCTGGTGTTCTCTGGCAAATGCCAATCGAGCTGCACGGTGCTGGGCAGTGAGCACAGGTCCCACTACAGGACGTCGGGCCCTCATGCCACCCTCATGGAGTCCGTTTCTGACAGTTTGGTCAGAAACATTCACGTGAGTAGCCCGCTGGAGGTCATTTTGTAGGGCTCTGGCAGTGCTTCTGTTCCTCCTCACACAAAGAATACCGGTCCTGCCGCTGGATTGTTGCCCTTCTATGGCCCTGTCCAGCTCTTCTTGTGTAATGGCCCGTCTCCCGGTATCTCCTCCGCGCTCTTGAGACTGTGCTGGGAGAAACAGCAAACCTTCTTGCGATGGCACGTATGGATGTGCCATCCTGAGGAGCTGGACTACCTGTGCAACCTGAATGGGCTGCAGGTACCGCCTCATGCTACCAGTAGTGACAAGGGCACCAGCAAAATGCAAAACTAGAGAAAAATCAGTCAGGAAGGATACGGAGAGAGAAATGGTCTGTGGCCACCACCTGCAAAACCATTTACGTTTTGGGGGTTGTCTTGCTGTTGCCTCTCTTGTCCAATTTCCAAACGCATGAAGGTACCACATTCGTCTGTACAAACAATAGTACGCAAGTATAAACACCATGGGACCACGCAGCCATCATACCACTCAGGAAGGCGACGCGTTCTGTCTCCTCGAGCTCAAGGTGCTTTGGTGCGAAAAGTGCAAATCAATCCCGGAACAACAGCAAAGGACCTTGTGAAGACACTGGAGGGAACAGGTACAAAAGTATCTATATCCACAGTAAAACTAGTCCTATATCGACATAACCTGAAAGGCTGTTCAGCAAGGAAGAAGCCACTACTCCAAAACTTCCATTAAAAAGCCAGACTACAGTTTGAAACTGCACATGGGGACAAAGATCTTCTTGGAGAAATGTCCTCTGGTCTGATGAAACACAAATTTAAATGTTTGGAGGAAAAAGGGTGAGGCTTGCAAGCCGAAAAAACCACCATCCCAACTGTGAAGCATGGGGGTGGCAGCATCATGTTGTAGGGGTGCTTTGCTGCAGGAGGGACTGTCACACTTCATAAAATAGATGGTATCATGAGGAAGGAAAATTATGTGGATATATTGAAGCAACATCTCAAGACATCAGCCAGGAAGTTAAAGCTTGGTCGCAAATGGACAATGACCCAAAGCATACTTCCAAAGTTGTAGCAAAATGGCTTAAGGACAACAAAGTCAAGATATTGGAGTGGCCATCACAAAGTCCTGACCTCAATCCAATCTAAAATTTGTGGGCAGAACTGAAAAGGTGTGTGCGAGCAAGGAGGCCTATAAACCTGACTCAGTTACACCAGTTCTGTCAGGAGGAATGGGCCAAAATTCCAGCAACTTGTGAGAAGCTTGTGGAAGGCTACCCGAAATGTTTGACTAGTTAACCAATTTAAAGGCAATGCTACCAAATACTAACAGAGTGTATGTAAACTTCTGACCCACTGGGAATGTTATGAAAGAAATAAAAGCTGAAATAAATCATTCTCTCTACTATTATTCACATTCTTAAAATAAAGTTGTGATCCTAACTGAGCTAAAACGGAATGTTTACTAGGATTAAATGTCAGGAATTGTGAAAGATGGCGTTTAAATTGATTTGGCTAAGGTGTATGTAAACTTTCAACTTCAACTGTATGTGGTCTTTGACCTATGGACCCTTTTATTATTATGCATTTTTTGATATAGCCTGTATCACTGAGCACGCACACACTGTGTCGCCATTCTCATAACTGAGGTTTATTTCCGGTATCCCCACACATACACAGTCAGCGGTGTATCGCCCCTAGAGGCCACTATCAGTACATCTCCCTTTTTCTAAAGACAGAAGAATAACAGATGATTGTCTTCAATGTGATTCTCTTACAACAAACAGAATTCTCAATGTACTTCCAGGTTTGCACACATGAACAATGTGCCAGTGTTCAGTAACAGTACAATACAACACTTTTATAACACTTCTCTTTACCTCCTTTTTTTATTTATTTTTATTTATTTATTTTTATTTATTATTAGCACTCCTCAACAAGCCTCCTAGGTTTAATCACGACCCTACTTGGCCTTTGAAACCTCTCCACCCTAGGGGAGGGTGTCTGAACCCGCTCTACTCCCGGGACGGGTGCCACAACAGGGCTGTCTGTGTCTGAATGCGTTTGCCCCCCTTCTATTTGCTCTCCTAGTGCTTCCTTGTCACTGCCATTCTCTGCAGGCAGTGGTTCCGAGTGTGGAATCTGCAGCAGGTGTCTCCGGTTCCTGCGGATCGTGTTGCCATTCTCAGTGAGTACCTCATACGACCTTGGAGCAGTCTCTTTAAGGACCTGTGCGACCGGTCCCCATCTCCCATCACATCTGACTCTCACTAGGTCCTCTCGCTCAAGAGGTCTCAAGGGCCGTGCTCTTTTGTCGTAGGCCCGTTTGGATCGGTGCTCTCTCTGTGTGGACCCGTCCGCTCTCTGTGTGGACCGGTCAGCACGCTGGAGCAGGTGCTCTGCTGACGGCAGCTTCGTCCTGACCTTCCTGTTCATCAGTAGCTCTGCTGGCGAGCGGCCACCTTCTAGCGGCGTAGCCCTGTAGTTAAGGACGGCCAGGTATGGGTCCTCACCCGCCTCTGCTGCCTTCCTTAGCAGCCGCTTCACGATTTGCACCCCCTTTTCTGCTAGACCATTTGACTGCGGGTACAGCGGGCTCGAGGTCACATGCTCGAACCCATAATGTTTTGCGAATGCTGAAAACTCCTGGCAGCTAAATTGTGGCCCGTTATCACTAACCAAGGTCATTGGAATGCCGTGCCTTGCAAAAACAGACTTACAATGAGTGATCACTTGCCTTGCTGTAGTATCAGACAACAGTGCATATTCTGGAAAGTTAGAATGGTAGTCAACTATGATCAAATAGTCTCTCCCTTTCAGATGAAATAAGTCTGCACCGACTTTTCTCCATGGCTCTGTCGGTTTGCTATGAGGCAGGAGCGGCTCTCTAGGCTGCATATATCTATGTTGTTGGCATATTTCACATCGCTGTACTAGAGTCTCAATATCTCTGTTCATGTATGGCCAAAACAATACATCACGAGCCCGCCTCTTGCTTTTTTCTATTCCCAAGTGGCCTTCATGTGCTAACCTCGCCATCTCTGGTCTCATGGAGCTGGGGACTACTATTTTGTTCCCTTTTAGGAGTACCCCCTCAATCACTGACAGTTCATCTCTACAGTGTCGATATGGGCTTGCTAGTGCCCGGGCCTCATCTCCTGGTGAGAGGATGGCTGCTATGACATCCTGCAGCTCTCGGTCACTCGCCGTTTCCCGTGCGAGCTGGGCCCATTTCTCTTTTGATGCAGGCAGTTGGGCTCTGACACAGTCCACATGGATTTGAACCTCCTGCTCGGTGCTGCTCGGCCCTGTTTCACTCAAACTCGCTCTGCTGAGAGCATCTGCCACTATCAAGTACTTCCCTGGAGTGAACTCAAATGTCATGTGGTACTTCTGTAGGCGTAACATAAGACGCTGGATGCGTGGCGGCGCGTCTCCCAGTGGCTTTCCGGCGATGGCAATGAGCGGCTTATGATCAGTCTCCAGTATTATTTCCCTGCCATAGATATATTCATGGAACTTTTCACATCCGAAAACTGCGCCTAGTGTCTCTTTCTCTATTTGCGCATAATTGCGCTCTGCGGATGTCATCGTTCGGGATGCGTATGCAACAGGAAACCATTTCATGTCATGTCGTTGGAGCAGGACTGCTCCGAGACCCTCTTTGGATGCGTCAGTTGAGACTTTGACCGGCTTGCTAACATCGTAATATTTTAACACGGGCTCTTTGATCAGGTTTCCCTTTAGCACCTCCCACTCATGTGCATGTTCATGCTCCCACTGCCATTCATTTTGCGCTTCCAGTAGGCTACGAAGGGCTTTTGTATTTGAGGACAGATTAGGTATAAACTTCCCCATATAGTTAACTAGCCCTAGTGCCCTTTGCAAGTCTGCTTTGTCTTTCGGCGCTGGCATTTCTACCACTGCCCTAATCTTTTCTGGATCAGGCTGTATCCCTTCTGCGGACAACTTATCTCCCAGGTAAGTAACCTCTGTCATCCCAAACTCACATTTCGACTTGTTCAGTTTAAGCCCTGCTTTACGTGCTTGTTCTAGCACCGCACGCAGTCTCATGTCGTGTTCTTCTTTCGTTTTGCCCCAGACCACTATGTCATCAATAAACACGCCCACACCCTCCATACCATCAAACAGCTGCTGCACTGTTTTGTGAAATACCTCTGGAGCTGAGCATATCCCAAATGGTAAGCGAAGAAAGCAGTGCCTTCCAAAAGGCGTGTTAAAGGTTGTTAGTTTGGAGCTGTCGTCGTCTAGGACAATCTGGTAGAACCCTGATGATGCGTCTAACTTAGAGAAAATTTGTGCACCTGCCATAGCATTTGTGATGTCTGAGTTGGTAGGTAGTTTGTAGTGTTCTCTTTTGATACACTTGTTCAGGTCCTTTGGGTCTATACAAAGCCTTAAGTCACTATTTTTTTTCTCAACTATCACCAGGGAACTGACCCACTCAGTTGGTTCTTCTACTTTTCTTATTATGCCCTTCTCTATGAGGGATTGTAGTTCTGCTTTCAGCCTAGGTTTAATGGTCACCGGCACCTTCCTTGCCGCGTGGATGACAGGTTCTGCATTGGGTTTTAACTGGATTCTGTGCTGCCCTGGTAGACGCCCTATACCATTGAATACATCCCTGTATTGCTTTCTTATCTCCTCAGTGTCAGCTGCAGCCTCTACCTGTTTCTCAGCCTCACCACTAGGTGTCACTACAGACCTGTCAATCACATGCACTCTTTTGATTAGGCCCAATTTCTCACAGGATTTCAGACCTAGTATGGGCTGTCTATCGCCCTCAACCAGCACAAACATAGCATTAACAGAGCGCCCTTCCCTTGACAGTGTGACTGTACAAACCCCTCTTGTAGGAATCGGTTCATCGTTGTACGTTCTCAGGTTTACCTTTTTCACATGCACTTTAGGCTTTTTGTACAGTTTATTAAAGTCTTTCATTGTCAGTATGTTCACCTGAGCCCCAGTGTCCAGCTTCAGAGGAATTGTCGTCCCGTTGATCTCCAGATTGGCTATCCACTCATCCTTGTTGTCCCCGTTTTCCACAGTCCCCACGAAAAACTTGTCATCCTCATCTGTGTCGCTGGTGTCGCTGCCTTGCACTACCTGTACTTTCTTTGACAGGCAGCAGCGCGCATAATGATTCTTCCTTCCACATTTGCGACAGTCCACCCCGAAAGCCGGGCAGTTGTTTGGCGCATGTTTGCCCCCACACCTGTCACAGTCCGTGTCCCTTGTGTATCTGGGCGCACGGGACTTCCCTTTGCTGGTCCTCCTGCTGGTGGCCCCCTCATGTCCTACCGAGTCCACAGCGGTCGTTGCCTCAGCCTCGGGCTCAAATGACTTGAGCTGCATCTTGGCGCTCTCTGACGCGCGGCAGATTTGGATCGCTTTATGCAGGGTTAGATCGGACTCTTTGAGTAGTTGCATTCTCACTTTCTTGTCCACGACCCCGATAACTATTTGATCCCTTATAAGTGAGTCACCCAATGTGCCAAAGTTGCACGACTGGCTTTTTAACCGCAAGTCCGTGACAAATTGTTCAATGGGTTCTGACTGGGCTTGCACTCTGTTGCGAAAAACGTACCGTTCGTATGTCTCATTTTTTCTTGGTGTGCAATATTCTTCAAACTTTGCCAGCACTGCATCATACTTGTTCTCGTCGCCCGCTGCAGTCCACTGGAATGTGTTGAAAACGTCCCTCGCGGCTCTACCTGCCACTGTGAGGAGCAATGCCAGCTTTCGTCGTTCGTTTCTCTCACCATCCAGGCCGATTGCTAACACATATAGCTCAAAACTTTGCTTAAAAGATTTCCAGTTCTCGTGGACATTTCCACTCAACTGCAACTCGTCTGGCGATCGTATATTATTCATCATTTTGGCGAATTTCACCCCACTTCTGGTACCATGTATCACTGAGCACGCACACACTGTGTCGCCATTCTCATAACTGAGGTTTATTTCCGGTATCCCCACACATACACAGTCAGCGGTGTATCGCCCCTAGAGGCCACTATCAGTACATAGCCTACACAATAATATTTCACATTGTAATCTTGATATTTTTAGTTATGCTTGTGCACGCCCTTGTGTGTTACAGACAGGCAGTGTTATGCATGAATGCACTAAAAGAGCGCGTTCATTGAACGTGCTCATGTTTTTGGTTAACGGTGAACTGAACGTATCAGTTCGCATTGCAACTAATGAACGTGAACGTGAGCGTCGTTAATTCTCGTGAGAGTTCACGACGCTCACGCACTGTGTTTTAATTTACGGCACCCGAGTAGTGATGGGGAATTCGGCTCTTTCCATACCGTTCGGTCTGAAGAGTCGAAGTCGCAAGTTTTTGGTACTTCTGGTTACAGTCCCGTTTGTTTGTTTGATTCTTTCGAACTACCCGAGACGCATCTCTTTCCCCCAGTGGTGCGAGCTGGAATTTGAAGCCGTTTCAGACAGCAGTCTAGCTCGTAGCAAATCAAGTTAGTAAACTAGCTTTGATATTTTATTGATGCTAATTTTTAATTACTAGCCTATGCTCAATGTTTTCTGTTCACTCTCCCTTACTTTTCAAGCTAGTTTGCAATCGCATCCAGTTTATTTATTATTTATTTACGACTTCCCCATCACCGATATTCTAGCAGAAGTTTAACGTTAGACCTATAGCCTAAAATAACGCTGTCGGTCATCGATTGTAACGTTAGATATTATGTGGCCTAAGAATAGACATTGAATGGTTATATTTGCATATAGCTATTTTATTAGTCTATGCAAATATAAATCTTTTTTTTTCTCAGATCCTAGAATCCAGCCAACTGAAAATGTGTTGGATGGATGCTGTATAGGATAGCCAGCCAAATCCGTCAAACAAGCCAGATCTTGATGCGTGTTTGTGTGTGTACAGGAGCCTGCTTCATTTATTAGTTTTAAATAGTATTAGGTAAAGCTTTATTTGGACCATTAGGCTATTTATTTTTTCTATTATACAAAATTGTATTTATCTGTTCACTGTTATTGTTGGTCTAAAATAAAAATGCCACCACTTTAAACCACAAAGCCTATTTGCTGTCATTAGCTGAACACAATTGCATATTAATTATGTTTTATACTGCAATTCGGTTGCAAACAGCCACATGTAATAATTTCGTAATAAAAAGTAGACTATTAAAGTTGGCATCTCGGAATATCATTTGATATACCAGAATACCTTTGTCAAAGTTTCTGGTTGATCCACACTGAGTAGCTAGGCTAAACCCGATTATTAATGGTGTAGGCTACAGCATTTTCTTTGGTTTATGGCATGGCTGTGGAGCCGTGGAATATTGCCGCAGTTGTCGAGTTGATTTCGTGCTGATGAGAGTTGGGTAGTTGGCGACTATAGGTATCTTAACCGTTAGCAGTAGTAGTAATAATCACTTTGAAATGAGCTGAGGCGATTATGTAATTCATAAAAATGTGTACAATGTTGTTAGATCGGAGCAGCTAATTTGAGGTATCAAATGAGCCTCAAACCATCACTCTGCTGCCAGATATGAAGAAGATATGGATGGATAACTTTAAGGGTTATTTCTCCTGACAAATTTTCCTATTGAACTCTATGAAAAAATAAGTCAGGGAAAGAAACCCTTAAAGTTTGTATGTCTTTCAAAGTGAATATTTTGCGTAACATAATGGCATTGGTAGGGCAGTGTTCCACTCTGAGGTGCACTGGATGGTTGACCAGTCTCAGAGTCCCATGTACAGAGCCCAGGAAAACCCAAGCAGCAGCACAGAGATGGGGCAGGCAACTGCCGCTGCTGATCCCAAGTTTTCAATCCTGATCCGGCCCTCCACAGCTGGGTGGACTTTCTTCCTCTCCTCGATGTAGCTTCGTACGACAGAGATGTCCATGTCACCTGGGGGTTAGGAAAGGGTGGTTGGACAGGGATGAGAAGGAAGCGGGCAGAACACTCTGCTTCTGTTTTCTTTGTAATGAAAGATGTACAACTTCTACCATGTCACACGCATTCTCATGCGGGACTGAACTTAGTCGATACACGAGAATGACTCTTCAGTGCAGTCTTAAATATTGTGGATGAACGGAGGAATAAGCTCATGTGTGACAACAGGAATAGTTGTTGCTCAAGAGCGTTTCACCTTCACGTTTCATCTAGCTAGCATGTCTGTACTGTAGTTAATTCTGTGGAAAGTAACAGTCAAGATATTAGAAAATTGCAGCTGCAGGCTATCACAATATCCAATCAATTCAACTCCATTATTTGTGATGTGTGATGGAGACATCACAATGGGTACGTTTACATGCACACATACTCCGATCTGAACCCGGTTATGGCAATTCTCTGGTTACTGAAATGGTAATGTAAACACCTTTAAATGATAATGTAAGGCCATAAGGCATGTTATAATATGACTTTAACAAGCATAGTTGTGTTACTTATTACAGGTATTTAGAGATCCAAAATACATTGTATATTATATTAAGTGACTTCTTAAACACTTTAACCTTCGTTATATGGGGGAAAAAATATATATTTATTTTGGTTTTCTCTCATGTTTTGTGCCGTACTGTGAATTGCAGAAATGCGACTTGTGGACTGTTTTACCAGCTTGTGTCACATATGTTTATATAGGAGATAATTATAGTAGTTGTAATAGTAATAGTTATAGTAATTCATATGATGCTGTAAATTGTGTGCATGTTCTTATACATAGTTAGTCTGACTGGTTGGTAATAAATGACCTTTTATGACGAGAACGGGGCTGTGTTTGACATTTGTGGCACTGGAAACTAAACCGAGACAAAGAAATTGATTATCTAAAGGCCATTTCCCTCATTAATTGCCTCCTCATAGGATATAATAATGTGCTTCAAATTGACACTAAAGCTGTGTTCATGTTTGGATAGCTTGGATAGCTTTGAATAACTTGATAATTTGCATATGTTTTCATGGGTTTGAAATAGTTTGGGTTGGTTTTTGGACACGTATAACCATTCCCCTAATCTTTTTCAAAAGTTGGAAATTATGTAATAATATAGATGCAAATATATTTCCAAATTAAACGAGCTCTATTCCAAAGCAATGTTACCCAATGTTTCCTAAATTGTTTCATGTAACTTGGCCCTATTTTTTCAGCTCACCACCTGAAGAGAATATGCTTTCATACTTTTTGTGTCATGTTAAAGTGTCAAATAACAAAAATTGCCTCATGGAAGAAGACATAATTTAAATGAATGTTGTAAACAGCTGATGAAATATTACACTCGAGAAAGGATATACTTGGTTGTCAAGTTAATTTTACAAAATGTTCAAGAAATCTATATTGATATCAATACAGCAGTTATGTTTACAGCTGTTCCAGCTAGTGTTATGCCATCAACGCCTAGAGAGTTTGTTAGTTAGCCGTCCAGCTAACGTTAATAATTATCATTGATGCCATATGCCAAAGCTAGCTACACTTCAGTGTCTGGGGTAACAGTTATAAATTCAGTCCGAAGATTTATGTCCCACATTGTAGTAATGTAACGATATTATTTGGGCTTTGCATGTGAAATGATAGAGAATGCATTGTTAGGAATAGAAATGAGCTTCCCACAAAACAAAGATGGCAAGGACAAAGTTTTGAAAAAACATGTCCTATTGGCTGAAATACCATCATGTGCTCTTCCTTATATGTCAAAAAACATTACATTTACATGTTCACATCAGTGCATCCTGCAATTGATTGACCACTGAAACCTCATTTTGACGTATACCTCTACCACGTCCTCATTTTTTAGGTGTTTTCAAGTGGGCGTGTAAATTGCATAGCAAGTAGGCGGAGCCAGCGAGGGAAGAATTGCTGCCTGCATCTCACTGTTCTGAATAGGGACGGGACACATCATAGATCAAGCTAGCTATCATTGCTATTTCATTATAATTTCAGAAAATTACATTGATAGGCTATGTTATTTCCTACGTTATTTGGTTTAGTTTTGGCAAACTAAACCAAGCAGGACTTGAGTGCTGTCGGTTACAGAGTGGAGGTCCTCCGGTATTCCGTGATTTTATTTATTTAAAAATTTTATTTTATTAACCTGCCACCAACCCCCCTTCTTTGGAGGATATCTTTATTTTAATTTATCATTATTATTTTTTTCCTTCTTTCACAAGATCAACAATATTACTGAATTACAAAAAGTAGCTGAATGTGAAGAAACCAAAAAATAAAAATAAATACATAAATAAAAATAAATAATTATAATAATATATATATACAGTCAAGCCAGAAAGTCTGCACACCCCTTTCACCTTCTCCACGTTTTATTACGTTCCAGACTTATACTACAATAGATTGAGTTAATTTTTTGCCTCAAACATCTACACACAATAGCCAATAATGACGAAGTGAAAACAGGTTTTTAGAAAATATGCAATTTTATTTTACTGACAAAAATAGGTTATTTAGGGGTTACATATCTGTACACACCCTTAGCCTAATACTTGGTTGCTGCACCTTTGGCAGCGATTACAGCTTCAAGGCGTCTTGGGAAAGAAGCTACGAGCTTGGCACACTTGTTTCTGGACATTTTTGCCCATTCCTCTTGGCATATCCTTGCAAGCTCTGTCAGGTTGGATGGGGAGCGTCGGTACACAGCCATTTTCAGTTCTTTCCACAGATTTTCAATTGGATTCAAGTCTGGGCTCTGGCTGGGCCACTCAAGGACATGCACAGACTTGTTCTCTTGGCTGTGTGCTTCGGGTCATTGTCATGTTGGAAGGTAAACCTTCGCCCCAGTCTGAGGTCCAGAGCGCGTTTTCTTCAAGGATCTCGGTGTACTTAGCTGCATTCATCTTTCCCTCTATCAGGACTAGTCGCCCCGTTCCTGCTGCTGAAAAACATCCCCACATTATGATGCTGCCACCGCCATGCTTCACTGTAGGAATTGTATTAGCCAGGTGTTGAGCGGTGCCTCCAGACGTGACGCTTGGTATTCAGGCCAAAAAGTTAAATTTTGGTTTCATCAGAACTGATTGGGCATTTTTCCTTTTGGCAAATTCCAAGCGGGCTGTGATGTGCCTTTTACTAAGGAGGGGCTTCCGTCTGGCCACTCTACAATAAAAGCCTGATTGGTGGAGTGCTGCCTGGATGGTTGATCTTCTGAAAGGTTCTCCCATCTCCACAAGGATACGCTGGCGCTCTGTCAGAGTGACCCTCGGGTTCCTGCTCACCTCCCTGGCCAAGGCCCGTCTTCCCCGATTGCTCAGTTTAGCCGGGCGGCCAGGTCTAGGAAGATTCTTGGTGGTTCCAAACTTCTTCCATTTACGAATGATGGTGGCCACTGTGCTCTTTGGGACCTGTAAAGCTGCAGAGATTTTTCCGTACCCTTCTCCAGATCTATGCCTTGACACAATCCTGTTTCTGAGGTCTGCAGATAATTCCTTTGACCCCATGGCTTGGGGTTTGCTCTGACATGCACTGCCAACTGTGGGACCTTATATAGGCAGGTTTTGGCAATCCCCAATCATGTCCAATCAATTGAATTTATCACAGGTGGATTCCAATTAAGTTGTAGAAACTCAAGCAGTATCAGTGGAAACAAAATGCACCTCAGCTCACTTTTGGGTGTCATATCAAAGGGTGTGCACACTTGTGTACATATGATATTTTACATTTAGATTTTTAATAAATTAGCACAAATGTCTAAAAACCTGTTTTCACTTTGTCATTATGGGCTATTTTGTGTTGAATTTTGAGACAAAAAATTAACTCAATCTATTGTAGAATATGTCTGTAACGTAATAAAACGTGGAGAAGGTGAAAGGAATGTGCAGACTTTCCGGCTTGACTGTACATACATATACATATACACATATATACATACACATAATAGTGATAACAATAACAAAAAAAATTAATACAGAAACAAAAATAGAATACAATAATTACCAATAGTCTATCTTTCTCACCCCTAGCGGGTGAATGTCCTCCCCCTATCCCTCCAGTCCAAAACCTATTCTCTTTCTCCTTTTTATCCCTTTCTTTTATCCTTTAGCCCCACCCCTTCCAGAGGAGGACAATGTCTTGTTCCATCTTCTACCATATTATACAATGTATTTAATTATTAATTTACTTTATTTCTTTGTTTAAATATATTACCCATTCCATCCTTCAGCCTCCTTAATTTTATCCCATCTATTGCCATAAGCTACAGCTCCAGGTTCATGTGACATAAGACATTCAGTTCTACTGTGATTCTTGACAAAGTTCTTGAATCTCTCAATTCTTAGAGTCTCCACTGATGTCAACCCAAAAATAAATACTTTTCCCAGCAATATAATTATGTTGTGTATTGTGTGAGAGTGTTGTGATATTTTGCCCAGTAATATTGTAGTCAAGTCTAACTGAAGACGAACATCATGCCTCGATAACCCTTCTTGAACCATTGTCAAAAATAAGACGACAAACGGCAATACCAAAACAAATGCTCTACAGATTCCACCTCTTTTTGGCAGAATCGACATAAGGGAGATGGGTCAATTCTCCAGATATTTAACATATTTTTGTTGCTAAGAACTTATAAATTAGTTTGTATTGGAAATATCTTATTTTTGAATCAAGTGTTGTTTTATAAAGGGTTGTGAAGACCTGATTCCATGGAATTGGTCTATCCAACATTGTTACCCAGCTATCTAAAATCTTGTGTGGTATGGCAACTAGGTTCTTTGTTCTTAAGTAAAATTTATACATATCTTTGTTGGTCTTTGTTTTATTTTGCCAAGTTGTCATTTTCATATGTGGCCAACAGATTAACCGGCATTCAATACCATTTCTAATTTTCTTTTTCCACGTTTGCGGTAACGATCCGAAAAGTTGATTGTATTGTTGTATTGTGCAGACAATTCCATAAATATGAATTAGTTGTTTGTATGACATAAGATGACCTTCTTCATCCACCCTATCCTTTATAAAAATGATGCCTTTGTCAAACATTTGTTTCTAAAAAAAAATAATAATAATTCTATCCATCATAATATTGGAGTTCAGCCATATGATTTGTTGTAAGAAGACTTGTTCTGTATTTTCTGGTGGATGGAATTGGAATTGTAACCAACTTTGTAGAGCTTCTTTCAAAAAAGTGGAGATGTTAGAGAATATGTAATTAATTAACAAACATAGGCTTGATTTGCAGGAATGGAAAAGGCCTTTTTCAAACACGGGGTGAATACTCTTTAGTAATCTGCTTGAAAACCATTGTGAGTTGAAATAGAATTTGGGAATAAGGGAGGCTTTAAGTGAGAGATTCAAGGCTTTTAAAATTAGTCATTTTAAAGACAGATACATAATCACTATAAAGATATGTCCATTTAATTTAATCTTGTTTATCGTTCCATTTGAATTTAAACACCTTCTGTTCGTATGTTTTGAAAAATGCTTCTCCAGGAATTGGTAATGCCATAAATAGGTAAGCTGGGATAAAATTTATGAGTTAATTAAGGTTGTTTTGCCATAAATGGTCAGATGTTTTCCTCTCCAGGGCTGCAAAATTTTTGTGATTTTACTGAGTTTATTATTAAAATTATGTGCCGAGGATGTTCTTTTCTTTGCTAAGTTTCCCGTTTTGGCTCCAGTATTGAGCTTGGGAGATTAAGTTTGTTTTTCACTCGTTATTCGTGTTTGCCCTATTTCAGTGGGTTGATTTTTGTTTGGCTGTTTAGCCACAAGGAAGTAGTTTCTTGTCTTTTCTTTCTTTGCATTTATTATTGTTTTAGTCCCTTTATTGGTCCTCACTGTGTGAGTGACTTGTTCTGATCCCCCTATCTTCGCGTTTGATTATCCGCCACTAAAATCTATTACACCTAGCCTCAATATGTGACATTTATCTTAGTTTGGCTTTAAGCCCGATAGGTTTGAGAAGTCATCTAGGTCTTTTATAAGGTTTTGTAGGCATGTATTGTCAGGGCTCAGCAAGAAATTTTTGTCATCAGCATACATTGAAATTTTTGTATTTAGACCTTGCAATTCCAAACCTTTGATATTATTATTTGATCTTATTTTAACAGCAATAATTTCAATTGCCATGATAAATAGATATGGAGATAAAGGGCAACCTTCTTTTACCCCCCGTGATAGTACAATAGGTTTTGAAAAATGACCGTTATTTATAACTTTGCTAGTGGAAACATTATACATAACTTTAACCCATTGTATTAAAGAATCTCCTAAATGAAAAAGTTCCAAACATTTATATATAAAATCCCATCTTAATTTATCAAAAGCTTTCTCAAAATCTGCTATAAAAATGAATCCTGTTTTCTTTGCTCTATCATAGTGTTCAATGATTTCAAGTAATTATCTTATGTTATTCGCAATATTTCGTCCTTGCATAAATCCTGACTGGTCGTGGTGTATGATATCAGGTAAGACTTGTTTGATACGAAATGCTATGCATTTGGCTAATATTTTGGCATCATAGCACTGAAGTGTAAGAGGTCTCCAGTTTTTCAAGTGGGACTGGATCTTTATATTGGCCACTAGGCTCTTGCTTTAACAACAGAGAGATTACACTTTCTTGCTGAGTACCCGTTAAAACATGTAAGGAGGTTTTTTTGATTTGTTGTACCAAACATAAAATGTTTGGTACACTTCAATTGGAATACCATCAAAGCCAGATGTTTTCCCCAGCTGAAAGGACATAATTGATTGGTAAAGCTCATTTTCTATAATTAGCCCTTCACATGATATCATCAGATATTTTAACATGATTATGAGAAAAAAATACTTTACAATTGACTTTGATTAATGGTACAGGTGAGGATTTAAATGAAAATATCTCTATAAAATATTTCTCTACTTCGTTTAAAATATCAATTGGTGTAGTGAGAATTTGTGAATCATTCTCATTTACCTTTTGTATATATATTTTTAGCATTATTTCTCTGTTGGATATTTTAAAATAATTTATTGCATTTCCCCCCCCCCTTCTCAATCCATTTTGCTTTATTTATACTTGACCTGTCACATATATTAGTTGTTAAATTTTTCTTTGTTTCTGGTCCAATTTGTCAAACATATCCTGAGTTACCTTTTTAGTTTAATTTTTAGTTTGTTTAATCTAAAATGTTTGTCTTTGTGAGGCAAATTGAATTGAGTGTCCTCTAAAAGCGCATTTAAAAGTGTCCCAAACAATATGAGGGTCTGCTGATCCTATGTTAGATGTAAGAAAAAATCTGTGATAAATTCCTTTGTTCTTTCTACAAATGTCTGGTCCTCTAGTAATTTTTGGTTGAATTTCCAATACCCACGACACTGAGAGGAGACACTAAGGAGATACTCTCCTTACAATGAGAGATTCCGCTACCAAACTCAAAGCGACCCGAATAGGTCGAAAACTCTTAACACTAGAGATTAAGACAAACAACAAAGAAAGTCCTATAGCTCACAATGAGGGAGCCAAAAAACATAAACAAGAGGTAAAAGAAGACGGTGAAGACAATATATCTAGGATAGAAAGACAGGGAAAGAAAAGAGACAGGAAAGAAAGGATAACCAAAGCAAAGTTTCTAATAAACTCTTAGACACTCTGTGACAAGTCCCGTGGAACGACAACACGTTGAGGTGATATGGACGTCACAAACTGTCAGTCCTATACCGTGAGTTACCGGCTTCTTGTCAAATGAATGGCAATATGGAAGCGTCAAACAAAGACAAAGCGAGGTTTAAATAATGACAGGAAATACAGAACAGGTGAACACACTGAGTAGAAGAAAACCCAAACACATGAAACGGACAAAGAAAACAAAGAGAAGAGGAGCAACACAAGTGGCCAGGGAAGTGGCTAACAAGAGAAGAGCAGGCTGAGAAACCATGACACTGAGTTTAAACTTTGTAATGTATATTGATCATGATCATATCTTGTGATGTATACATTGTGAAGAAGATAGATGCAAGTAGTTGTCCCCCCACTGCCCTCCCATATCAGCCTGAAATATACATTGTTCCTTAATCCAAGCCACCCAATATTCCCACAACACTGGCCCCCAAGCCCAATCCCATTTTCTCTTTAAAGAAATAAAACAACAAAAGCATAACAAAACAAAAACAGTAACAAGAACAGCAACAGTCTCTCTAAACTGCCCCATAAATCCTCAACTCTACTTTCTCTTCACGATCCCGATATTCCCTGATTCCTTGTAGCCTACATCTTCCTCTGCCTTATTGAATCATCTGGTAACGAACCATGTCAACTAACATTACATTATGATCCATGACCATTAAGTAGACTAACATTAGCTAGCTGACCATAATTGAACGGTTTCACTCTGAGCATTTGATTACAGAAGCAATGTATTTTTTCAGGGCTAGTGCGTTAGCTGTTGTTAGCAATGGGTTTCTTGGCATAAAACAACTTTATAATGGGAAGGGATGATTGGGAGGACCAGACACGACAGAAGGGAATCTCAAAATGTCCACTAGTGGGCGCTGTCACAACAAATTTGATCCGGGCTGCAAAATTGATCCGGGTGACGTCTTCACGTTCTGAAACAGCTGTTAAAACCTCTGTGACGTACTTGACGTTCTAAAACAGCGTCTGTTGCTATAACGACGCTGCCTGGTCGCTAGGAGCTGTGGAAATGAAGATTCTAAGATGACCTAATCATTCCTCTGGTCAAAATTTTTTATCCGGGCTGCAAAAATGATCCGGGTGACGTAATTAACGTTCGAAAACAGCTTACCGAAGCTGCCTGTTAGTTGTAGTTAAGTTCTCTGGAGATAAAGATTTCTAAGACGACCAAGCTTACGTCAACCATTCCTCCGTGTTTATGGGTCATTTTCACGGGTTAAAACGGGTTTGTTTTAGAAAATAACGGCCACACATATTGTCTATATCAGGGGTAGGCAACCCTGGTCCTAGAGAGCCGCAGAGTCTGCTGGTTTTTGTTTTCACCTTAAACACAGCAACTAATTAGACCAAAGAAACCAGGTGATGTGAGTTAACTGTGTAATCAACTGCTTTAATTGATCAATTAAGTGGTGAGTAACAACAAAAACCAGCAGACCCTGCGGCTCTCTAGGACCAGGGTTGCCTACCCCTGGTCTATATCCTTGACAGAATAGGTAGCTGTCGTCCTGAAAACGAAATGAAGGATTTTAACCGAAAGAAATATGCAAATGCATCCACGGAAATATATAAAAGGACGAAATAAATGTGATTTAAAAATTAAAAAAATGGGCTATCTGCAGTGGTTTGTGCTGGAAACTTTCAATTCAATTGAATTTATTTTGTATAGCGCTTTTTACAGAGAACTGTCACAAAGACGCTGTACAGAGAAACAGAAGAACTGGACAAAAACCAGGCCTGAACACCCTCGTACGCGGATTAACCACTGCCCTGGATTCACTCTGTTAGCTTGCAGCTAACTGCTGAATAAAACCCGGAAAACCCTCGCATATGGAACATATGAACCAAAGCCCCAGTAGTAGCCTAGACCGATTACAAAATCTCTGATATCAACTGGTCTATGATATGAACAAAGTCCATAGAGAGATTGCTATACAATATCTGATATGAACTAGCAAAAACACTGTTTTGGGTTGGTTTTCAGTGCAGTAGTCAATTTGCAGCTATGATGGAATATGGCGTCGCTCATTGGTTCAGAGTCGGTCGAATAAACAAACAAAAGTAATGTCATTGGTGCAAAAGTTATTATGTGTTGTATAGGGCTGCCACATGTTGACCAGCCACTTTAATATATGATTGGTTGGTACAGTGACAGTCACCGTCGCTCATGTTAATAAATAGAACAACGCGAAGTTTGGAGAAGGTTAAACGCAGTGTGAGGTAAGTACCTCAGAATTACTATTCGAGATCTGTGAGGGGGAAAAAAAAAAAAATATATATATATATATATATATATATTTATATATATATATATATATATGTATATGTGTGTGTGTGTGTGTGAGAGAGAGAATTTACTGAACCAAGCTAATATTCAACACCTGAGGTAAAAAATTTAAATTAAAAGTTTATACAATTTATAATGTAATATACTGCATATATGTATAATGTAATATATATAGGCTATTCATATCAAGAATTTACCTCAGACTGCTTTGTTTCGCATTGCTTTGCAAGAATTTACCTCAGACTGCTTTGTTTCGCATTGCTTTGCAAGAATTTACCTCAGACTGCTTTGTTTCGCATTGCTTTGCAAGAATTTACCTCAGACTGCTTTGTTTCGCATTGCTTTGCAAGAATTTACCTCAGACTGACCAGTGGATCACGCAGCAGAGAGCACTAACGTTACCGGTCGACCTACCTGAGTTCCTTGAGCAGAGACCCAAACCATCAAAGAGCTAACTCTTATTTTGTTTTCATTATTATGATTATTATTATTATTATTATTATTATTATTTGTCTGTAACGTGCTAGACTATTGTGTTACGATTGTCTTGTTAACGCTAACAAGCTTAATTATTAGATATAGATAGCCTGCTGATAGTTGTATTAATTGATTGATTAGGTTGATAGACTGCTGATAAAATGGCCTCATTAAATGCTATTTTATTTTACCTCACCTATAAGCAGTATGAGACGGAGACCTCCGAGAACAAGAAGCGTCTCATCCGCAGAGATGCCAAAAAATTCTGCCTTCAAGGTACGCAATCCATATAGTGCTGTAGTTTTTACACAACTTTGTCATCTCTTTGTTCCTAAACTGTAGCCTACTGTCCATCATTGTAAAAGATACCTAATCAAGCCACATGTTGTGCACCTGGGGGGTATAGTATGAAGCAGGTTTTATTCAGTGCAGTTATCCAGCTAACTCAGTAATCCTACTTCATAGTATACCCCCCAGGTGCAACGTAGGTGTGTGTCTTCCTACTGTGCCTAGGTAGTTTCCTATACTACAAAGATGGGCAGTCGGTGAAGAGGGTGATCCTAACTGAAGAGGAAAGGATGGAGGTGCTCACTGAGGCCCATGCCGGCCATTTTGGAGTGAGACGGATGCAGGAGAAGATCGGGTCACGCTTCTACTGGCGTGGCATTACACGGGATACTCTGGACTGGGTATGAGATCAATTCAAAACAAAAAATAATAATTTTGCCAAATTTTTCCAAGATCACATAACATGAGGTATTTAACATTGCTATCCTATCGTACCTTAAGGTCAGTACATGTATTGCCTGCCAGAAGTTTGAGAAGGTGAAGACTGAGGCACCAGAGTTGAAGCCCATCAAACCAGTTTCACCTTGGCATATGATCGGTGAGTTATGTGTAGAGCTATATCTGGTGAAGTACAAAAGGGGCTGAAGTGTGATCACATGCTGTTTGTTGTCTGATTAACTAATTTGACTCATTGCCCTAGGTGTCGATCTCATTGGACCGTTCAAGACCTCCAGAAAAGGGAATCGTTTCTGTCTGACAGCAACGGATTTCTTCACAAAGTGGGTGGAAGCCATACCCATCAAGGAAAAGACGGCAGTGGCAACATCACAGGTATAGTACACATTTTTTCACATGCACATCACAGACGTTGTCATATGATTAGTAAAGAATATTAATTTTTTATTGTCATTTTGACATCACACAGGCCTTGATGGACATGTTCTACACCCATGGTGCGCCTGAGGTCATCTTGACGGACCAGGGTCGCGAGTTCTGGAATAAGGTCAAGTATTTGCATTGCACATATATTTTGTTTATGTAGTTACCACTATACCTGCCAACCCGGGTTTCTTCCGTATTTTAACCCCATCTCCCGCTGTCCTCCCGTTTGGTATTTTTTCCCTTGAATCTCCTGTATTTTGCTTTTATATATATATATATATATATATATAATTGAATGTTAAATCATTAGAATTGGCTTGCTCAGGATGCTTCTGTACAAGAGATTTTGGATACATTTTCAAAGCCCAATGTTGACAGGTATTCTCTATTCAGTTTATGGTAACCCCTTTAGCAGCTGCACAAAGGGATTAATAATTGCTGAATTTACTCTGGCAAGGAAGAAGTCTGATAACTCCTGTGTTTTTTGATTTAGGTTAACCAGACCTTGTTCGAGAACTTTGGGGTCAAGCATCGCATCACGTCGGCATACCATCCCCAGACGAATGGACTGGATGAGCGGACCAACCAGACCCTGAAGAGGGCCATTGGCAAGACCCTTGATGGACACCAAGAGAGGTGGGAGGACAAACTTAAAGAGATTGTGTTTGCCCATAACTCTTGTGTCCATGCCTCCACTAGGTACACGCCCTATCGCCTGATGTATGGACGGGAGCCACGGCTGTTGTCAGAGGTATGTAGGAAAAATCTAATTTTTTGTTTTAACATGTTTCGCTTTGATTATAAGATTCAAATTTACAATCCTTCAGGGAGGAAGTGGCAGCTGATGTGAACAGACAACTCCACAGTAGGGACTGAACATCAAAACAACTCCATTAACAATTTATTGTATGGGCTCAATTGTTATAAACTTGCTTTAGTTGTTTATTATTGGTATTTCTGTTTCTTCAATATAATTTCAGATTACGGGAGATCTTCCTGAGGTGGAAGTTGCCGATCTTGATGCAGATGATGTGGAGAAGTATGTTCAGACCAGGTCTGAGAAAGACGGAGAGGCTTTTGACAAGGTGATTATAATGTAGGCACATGTTGGTAGCCCTGTAAACTTTGCCCCTGGTGATGAGACGAATATGTCCCAATTACAGGATTAATGTTTGTCTGAAATGATAAACTACAGCTTTAAGAAAACCCCGTACATTTTGACGCAGTATTTCTTAAAAGGGTACTGAAGCGATTTAGGTTAAGTACCTTGCTCAAATAAATGTATTATGTTGCAAAATTCTGAATGATACAGCTTCTTCTTCAATTCAAACTTTAAACCATGGATGTGCTAGGAATATTTTTTGAGATATTGACATTTAAATAAAACTAGTAGAAACCAGGTGGAAATTGCCTCTGGAGGGCCAAAGTAAATAGGGTTAAACACTAAGCCAGTATCAAAATAGATATGTTACAGAACATTCCACAAACAACCAATCTATCTAGGTGAGAGCCAATGTCGCAAAGGCTCAGGGGAGACAAAAGGAGGCCTACCAGAGGAGGATTAAAAAGGGGACCAAGCGCTTCAACATCTCCCCAGGCATGGAGGTCCTGAAGAAGGATGAGCGGAAGCGTGGAAGGCCAGGGCGCACGATGGATCCTGATTGGCCGACCAAGTACAGGTGAATACTTACTTTACAGTTAGAAAGATTTAAAGAAAACTCCAGGCTAAAACACTTTGAATTTTCATTCACATATTGGTGAAACGCAACCATATCTCCCTGTGTTGTGTAGGCAGGCATTGTTGGCTGCTATGTAGGTAACAATAATATTTTACAAATATCAGATAATAAACCCTGGAATTAATTTTAAATTTATGCAATACGTTTACAAACAATGCAAGTTATTAGTCTGGAGTTTTCCTTTAAACACAATAGAGTATCCTTGTCATTAAATCTTACCCCCAAATTTGTTGTTATGTGTTTTCATAGGGTAACTGAGGTTGGGGACAACAACCTGGTGCAGCTGGAGACCATGGATGGGAAGCCATTGAAAACCAAAACACCCTATGCTTCAGTGAAGCCTCTAAGTATGTCAGCTCTATGTTGTTTTATGTCAACAACTGTAAAAACACAGTATTGTAGATTTATTTTATTCTTTAATAAAATAAAATACAAATTTTAGGATCCCAAGCTGGCCGGCCCACCAAGACACCTCTGTGCCCTCCAGCCGAGTCAGTGAATTCAGATGGCCTTGAATTGCACAGCTCTGTGTCGGAGGAGGACCTACTTAAGGTACATTTTCTAATTTCTCATATAACCCACTTTTCTTTTTTAGCTACAGATTCACTATGTTCACTATTTTCATCAATCCCAGATGAATGGAAAATACAATCACCCTCTCTGCACACTCTCTGCAGAGGTGAGGATCCCTCCATGGTCGACTACCATCAGGCAGCCATGCGGGCTCACCTGTTTGCTTCTTTTCAGGCTGGGATTCTAACACCGTTCCCCAGTACTGCGAGGGGCCCCACAGTCAAGGCAGTCCACGCCATTGAGGTGGACGTACACTGCCTCTGCAGACGAACCATCCGGCTTGCTAAGGATCCTCTGGTCTTCTGCAGGAGATGTGGTAGGCCCTTTCATGAGTCCTGTGTCAATGCTAATGTAGATGTGTATATATGTCCGTTGTGCACTGTTATCTTTTGCACATGTTAATTATCATTGTGTTGAGTTCTGTTTTCAAGTGGTATTTAATGTATATGGTAAGTATTAAAACATCTTTATAATATTTACATGTTTATGTACAGTTTAAATATCATTTTATTATCTGTATTAAAAATGTAATGTATACAGTGTATGTGTATATATATTATATATATATATATAGATTTAAATTGGAATTGATTGGAATAAATTGGAAATAGATTAATTTGGTTAAATGTCCCAGTTCTTCACTGGCCTTTCATACCTTCCTCTTAGCCTTCACTAGCAAATGCAAATGCCCAATTCCACAGTAAATTTACTCCCAATTGATATACAGAGGTAAGTACAGGTTGCTTGTTTGGAATTGGGCATTGTTTCCTTATTAATGTTGTTCTAGTGGCTGTTGGTGGTTGGACGGATTAAAGTTCTAATTGCTGTTCATGTACTGTAATCCGCTACAACCCAGCACTGTTCATTTAAGACTAGGAAGGAAGGGTCTAAAGGTCGAAATAAAACTGGTGTTATTACTATTCATTACAAAAACAAAAAACAAAAAAACCCTCTCTTGAGCCTGTACCTTGCCGTGGTGAGAGGGCTTTCCACTAAAACAGGCTGTTTTCACAGTTATAACCTTAAGTGAATGGGATTTTCTTAAAATTCCTTTCTTTTTCCCCCTCTCTGTCCTTTCTCTAAAGGCATCGTGGTTGGTGGTGGGTGAATGAAAAGGAGTGCTGCATGGATGCCAATGCATCACTGCTCTGCATTTCTATTCTATACATTATGTATACTTTACTGTGCTGCTGTGTACACTACTGGCTAAACCGTTGTTCTATTAGACTAAGCCATTTCCTATTGTGAATTTATTGGCTTCTGATATACTATTGTGCAAATTTTGTGCAAAAAGAGACCTTTTTGCTTCGTTTCTCTCCTGTTGGAATATGTAACTGGACCAAATTAAATTAAATTTAAACATTCAATCTCTGTGAGCCAGACATAATGTAATAAGGCTTCATTGTCAAGATGGAGTCATGACACACTGCAAGTTCACTACAAAGAAATTGTGTTTTGTTTCAGAATATTTAGGTCAGCAATCCTGACATACTATCTTCAGGTTAATACAGCTGCTGACCATAGTTGTAGTTCGCTTAGACTTAAGAACGTATGATTGCCAAGAAAACATGCATATAACCAGAGGTGGAGTAACAAGTTAAAAGTACTCCATTAAATTTACTTAAGTAGACTTTGGAGAGATTTGTACTTTTGTCAGTATTTTCTAGACATTTTTAACTTTCACATATTTAACTTTCACCCAAGTAAATTTTTCAGGAAAATATACTTTTTACTTGATAACCAGTTCTGTTGTGTTGTCTCCGGTCCATACCTTTAGTTTGAGCTGTGGTGGTCTGAAGTGCGATTTAGCATTGCAACACATGAACTCTACTGATGACCATTCCATATGAATTAGGAGATTGTATAACTTATTTTGTTGGGTAATCTTGATAACCCTGGCTCTGGTATTTGAGCATTCACGCCTTTTTGGTTCTGTAACACTAATACAGTATTTGTGCATTACTTGCTCTCCTGCAGTTTTAAAAAATGTTTTATGCAGCCCCTTTCAACACTGACATAATCCACTGTTGTTTTTCAATGGAACATATACAGTATACCACATAATTAATTTGCAAGATAAATGATTCCAAACACAAATGTGTAAGACATGAGGAAATTGCACCTAGTTTGCAGTAGTTTTTTTGACCAGATACACATTTGTTCTTACTCAAGACATTTTTAGGAGGGCTACTTTACTTCTACTGGAGTACATTTTAACAAGTAACTATACTTATACTTGAGTAAAGTTTTTGAGCACTCTACCCACCTCTGCATATACAACTCCTAAATCTATGTGTGTGGACAAATGATGGACACTTCAAATGGAGAAAAGGGTGAAGAAATGGGACCGGTGAGTTGGTGCGTGCAGGTGGAGTTGCATGGCCCTTTGTTATCTAAATCGAGGAAGAGGTATCAAGGGGCAATGGGTAAACGGGGAGCCAGGCACTGACCCCATCTCTGATATTTCACTATGCCTATCAGCTTTTGAACTTGATTAATTAAATTAATAAAACACAGGCTTACACTTTGATGAAACTGAACAATAAAGTGGTGTAGGTACTGTGGGTGACTTATGTTTCTTAGCCTTCCAATTCTGACTGACATGAGCACATTTGCACAACCGAGCTAGACCTTCTGTGGCTAGCTAACGTTATCTACACTGCTGCCAACAGTATACACACGATGACACTTAGCTAGCCCATCGGTGGCGGTATAGATATGCTACGACCAACATAACACCATACACACAAAGCACTTGGCCAGCCGAGCTCAAATCCTGTGTGGAAAGTAAGCTCACAATCTTATCAGTTACTCTACTTTTACAGTTAGTTTCCAGCAGATAGCCCACTTTTTTTTTTTTAAATCACATTTATTTCGTCCTTTTATATATTTCCGTGGATGCATTTGCATATTTCTTTCGGTTAAAATCCTTCAATTCGTATTCAGGACGACAGCTACCTATTCTGTCAAGGATATAGACAATATGTGTGGCCGTTATTTTCTAAAACAAACCCGTTTTAACCCGTGAAAATGACCCATAAACACGGAGGAATGGTCGTTAGCTTGGTCGTCTTAGAAATCTTTATCTCCAGAGAACTTAACTACAACTAACAGGCAGCTTCGGTAAACTGTTTTCGAACGTTAATTACGTCACCCGGATCTTTTTTGCAGCCCGGATAAAAATTCTTGACCAGGCAGCGTCGTTATAGCAACAGACGCTGTTTTAGAACGTCAAGTACGTCACAGAAGGTTTTAACAGCTGTTTCAGAACGTGAAGACGTCACCCGGATCAATTTTGCAGCCCGGATCAAATTTGTTGTGACAGCACCATTAGAACAGAGAGGACTCTGTAGGAAGAGGAGGATGAAAAAATGAGAAAACAAAAACAGGCTCCCACTCTCACACAGAGAGAATTTAGGGGGAAACTGGAAAATAAGGAGAAAATAAATCGACCCGCAGAATAACGGGCGAGGAACTCGTAGGCACGAGAGAAATAAGGAAGGAGAGTACACTCCACACTCTCAATAGGAGGGACCTAAGGAGATAAAAACCCAGAAACAAAGATAAAAGATAGCGACCCGGGATGGGCGAAACGACTCGTAGGCTTGAGTGTAGAAAAACAAAGAAAGAAAAAGACCTCTCGCTTTCATTAACTGAAAGCAGGGAAAAAGAGAGGTCGAACGAAAATGGTAAAGACAAAACTGTCTCGGACGACTAGAAAAGAGAAAACCAAAAACAAAGGACAGACAGTGCAAAGAGAAAGGATGAATCCTAAATAAACTCTAAAGCACTTGAGTCAAGTGATGGGGCAAAGTGGTCCTATACCGTACCGGCTTATTGTCAAAAGGCAAGACAACATGGAAGCGCAGAGACAGGAAGTCGCGGAGTTTAAATAACCAGCGGAAGACCAGAACAGGTGTGATCACTAAGTGTAGGAATGGAGCGAAAACCCGGGCTGGACACGGAAAACAAAAGAAATGACGCCAAAAAAGGCACACCAAGGCAGGGTGACCACAGACCCGAGATAAGACCGTAAAACCATGACAGTTTTAAAATGTTTGCCGTGGAGTAGGCTATAGTAGCTAACCTTGCATTCATTAATGGAAGGAGGTCAGATATCGGGGTGATAAATGCGTCGTTTCCATGTTTTTACCGACATCGGTGGGTTCGAGTTGCACTGGGAAAGTTTTGGCTCTGCTAGCAAACATAGCTAAAACGGCTAACAAGTAGTCTACAACAATGACGTTTTAACTTTTAATTGTATATGTTTAATATTTTGTATCAGCATGTTGGTCGATAGGGCGGCAGTGTAGTGTAATGGTTAAGGAACTGGACTTGTAACCGAAAGGTTGCAGGTTCGATTCCCAGGTAGGACACTGCCGTTGTACCCTTGAGCAAGGTACTTAACCTGAATTGCTTCAGTATGTATCCAGATGTATAGGAACGGATAAATGTAAGAAGTTGTGTAAGTCGCTCTGGATAAGAGCGTCTGCTAAATGCCTATAATGTAATGTAATGTAACAAAAGCATTTCATACTGAAAAACGGGATCTCTCTGAGTCTCTAAACGCTGCAGACAGGCAGGCACTACACTAGCAGTAAAATGCCCAGCCCCTTGGCCTCCACTTCTGTAACGTCATTCAGTGTACTGTAAGCTTTGTGGCTGTTGTAGTTCATTCTAAGGCAAGTACCTGGTACATGCGCAGTAGTTTGGGGCTATATCTCTGCTCTCACTACAGGCTGAAAGTTGACAGAGCTCATTTTAATCAGGAGGAGAGCTACTTTTCTACAAACCAAACATCATGTTTGGGTGGAATTCCCCTTTAAGGGTAAAAAAGTGATGCCAATCCAAGACTCAAGCAGTGGACCTTCAGTTTACCAACCCATTCACCTCACCCCTAAGCCTGCAGGAACCTACCGGTGTCATGTTTCAGCATCTCTGCTTTGATCATGGAGTAACCGTCTCCTCCGTTGACCAGGTAAGATGGGAGAACCAGCTTGTAGACCTGGTCCAGGTGCACTGGCTCGTACTTCGGCACCCGGCACTTTGTGCAGAGGAGATGCAGGGACATCACACGCCCACCAGAAGGCTTTGAAAGGTCAAACTCCACCTGAATCCCTAGAACAGATACATTTGTGAGGGTGTAATTTGAAGAAACCGATGAATACATTTTTTTTTCTTTTTTCTAAACAGCTATGTAAGAATAATACTTTGTTTATTGTTGGGGACCTATCCGGATGAATCAGTCACTGTCATGATTAAGTCACCTGGATAAACCCTAAATTATATTATGATGGCAAGAGTAATAACCCAACTACTCTTAGGGCCTGATTTACTGATTTAGCGGGTGCAAAACCATTTAGCACACACAAAACCAACAACATGACCAATGATTGGTCATGGTATTTGTTCTGCACCAATCATTGGTCATGTTATTGGTTTTACATGTGCTAAAAGGTTTTGCACCTGCTAAAGGTCTTAGTAAATCAGGCCCTTAGAGTATTAACCAATAACCCTTTCAGGAAGTTCACCTCCCTGAAATGACTTGTACAGATACCTGCCACCTGCAGGAACTCCCCTCTGTTCAATCCGTATCTCCAGACAGAATGCTCGAATGCATCTCTGAGCGTCGACCCCTTCAGCTGCACCAAATCAAAGGTCCCACCGAATGGCAATACAGTTAGGAGTTCCTCCATGCTGATTGAGCCTACAGTGACATTATAACACATCTGATGAACTTGTAGCCTCCCCTCTAGGATAGTCTTCCCTGGGCTTGTGTTGTACAAATCCGGACACGTCACCCAACTGTGCATTCACTGGGACAATGTTCAGAAAAAAAGAACACTCAATTTTAATAGATAATATTGACTGAGGCATAACTGTTACTGAAATAGCTTAAAACTCTTGCAGTTAAAGCTGCACCTATGGACCAAAAGCCATCTTTCAGTTGCACAAAAACAGGCAACTACATTGTCACAGGTGATTCTGACGTACCTGTGCACCTTGGGAGGTTCTGTTTGTTACCCACCGTTCTTGCTTCGCTCGTCTATAGATGAGCGTATAGCCCCACTGTTGAGAATGCAGGAGCTGACGTGGTTCCATTGCACCTCGTCTGAGTATTTAAGGTTATGGTGAACCTGCGAGAAAGTAAATCAGAGTGGCTTGTCACTGGCACACAGTGAACCCTATGTCAGGTGTTGTGCAATACTGTACTGTAGGGAGCGCGTGAACATCTGCCACGGGAAGTGAACCTTGCATCTGTGACACAATAGCCAAACATTTATTTCACAACGTTTGTGCTTGTGTATTGTTGTGCGATAGGTTAGAGGCTAATAAATATCTATTTTTGTAATTAAGTGGCTTTCCACCATTGTCATTAGTTTACACTCTGCCTATCGTGAGATCTTCCCCCCACTGTTTCCGAGTTGTCTGATATGGAAAACTTATTTATGTTGATTTACTAATGTTATTGCCAAAATTATGACCTAATTATGATCACAGTTATGAGAGGCAACATATAATTTCAAGCTAGGTTTGGTAATTCTTTTATACATTTGAAACAAGGACAAAAGGAGCAAATTAAGTTATTAGTATTATTATTATGAGTTATGTTTTTCTATTTAATTAAACATACAGTGCACTCCAAAAGTGTTCGGACAGTGACACATTTTTTGGTGTTTTGGCTCTCTACTCCAGCCCATTGAATTTGAAATGGAACGGTGGCTATAGATTCAGTCGGTGTTCTGTCATAGTTGAGGGGCAGGGCCAGCGAGGGGGGAACAATGTTGTGTATGTCAATGTTCTGAGTAGGGACACATCGTAGATCAAGCTAACTATCCAACTATCATCGTTATGTTATAATAACGTCAGAAAATTACATTGACACGTTGTTTCCTAAAGATATTTAGGCAAAATAAACCAAACAGTAGGCTACTCAAGTGCTGACTCGAGTCCATATGCGGTTACAGAGTGGACAATTGATACAACTCAGTGGCCACCGGTATCATTCCCTGACATCATCTTCTGTCTTATTGAATCCCTCGGTAAGGAACCATGTCAATGACATTATGATCCAGTGGTGTATCGTTGACTGTAAAATAGGCCTTCTGTAACCTTACCTTTATACAGGTATTAATCTCAACCTGTTTCCATTTATAGTTCTTAATGATCAATCAAGCAATGATAATAAAAAAAAATTCTGTGCTAGCATTTTTTTTGTGTCATAAAATGTGTAGCACTGACTTATTATTATGTATTGATAGCTGGTGCACTGGAAAAAGCGGGATAGGCTTATAGGCTACATCATTAGACTTGTTTCCGTTTATTTAGCTTAGCCTAACAATCAAATAATGAATTCGCTGAATAATCAAGACCAATATGTAGCCTATAATGATTAAGAAATGACAACGACAAAGATAACTAACTTGAGATTTTTTAACAAGGATCAGGCAATAATCTGAATGTGTTAAAGAATGTAATTAATTTTAAAACAGCACTCAAATTAGTCAAAGCAATTTAAACATTAGAAAGCATATTTAAAGCGGATAGTGTTAGGTACCTCGACATGCACGTGCATACATAGACCTCAAAGTGGGCTTGAGCACCTGTCGTTTGGCCTATAGAGAAGTGCCCTTTTTCTGTTTTTATTTTTTTTATAAATAAATCAATTCCTGTTTGCGCACAGCCTGCCCTGCCGAACAGATATAAGTCATCAAGGGTCTGACATATCAAACAAACCTTAAACCATCACTCTGCTTCCAGATATGCAGTAGATATGGATGGATAACTTGAAGGGTTTCTTCTCCTGACTTATTTTTCCATAGAGTTCAAGAGGACAATTTGTCAGGAGAAATAACCCTTCAAGTGATCCATCCATATCTACTGCATATCTGGCAGCAGAGTGATGGTTTGAGGCTCGTTTGATACCTCAAACCCTTGATGACTTACAGCCATTTTGCTCTTGGTCTAGTTTGCGTGCTGCTGAGAGTGAGAATTAAGAGAACTGCTTGAAAACCATAATAAAACTCTTCTCCTGCCTGTGTCTGATTGTGTGTCTGGAACCAGGGCCATCAGGACTTAGGTCAGGAGGACTGAGGAAGCTGAGGATGATAACAAGATGATATCCCAAAACAATTAACTGTGTGAAAGGAGGACAGTCTCTATCCTGTTTTGTAGAATCAAAAGTGTATAAGTATGAATGCTTGTTTTGTGGAACTTCAGAATGGACACTGACTGTGAATGATGTGTTTATTCTCCATGCGCACTTCTTGAATTTTACCAGTCCGAACCTCAGAGTGGCTTCATTCCACAACAATTTTGGTGCCGTGACCCGGATTGCAAGAGACTTCTGCATCACCATCCAGCATCTGGCCCGACGAAAGATCCAGCATCTGGCCCTCCCTTACTACCCTGGAGATAAAACAATTGCGCACCCATATTGTGGCAGCTCTTAGAACTGTTGGCCAGAGAAAAACTAATTGGGATAAAATAAATCTGTGCAAACAAAGAAAAGGTGAACAACCAGCATACAGGTGCAGCTCAAAAAAATTGAATATTGTGAAAAAGTTCAATATTTTTTGTCACTCATTTCAGAAAGTGAAATATTATATAGATTCATTATACATGAGTGAAATATTTCAAGCCTTTATTTCTTGTAATTTTGATGATTATGGCTTACAGCTAATGAAAACCCAAATTCAGTGTCTCAGAAAATTTGAATATTACATAAGATCAATAAAAAAGGATATTTTAAACAGAAATGTCAGCCTTCTGAAAAGTATGTTCATTTCTATGCACTCAATACTTGGTTGGGGCTCCTTTTGCATGAATTACTGCATCAATGCGGCGTGGCATTTGCTAGGACGAGATCTTTTCTGTAAATTACGCTGTACTGTTTTGTGTACACCAGACGGAGTGTTTCTGGATGTACCAGAGAATAATTATGATGCTGTTGAATCTGCAATGCAATTCTCTGAACCTGCCTCACCTCCTGCTTTAGTGTGTTTTTCAACAGAGCAAAACTCACAGATACAAAAGTGTTCCGGCTTTCTTGTGGTCTACGGATCCAAATTAAGTTGGTTGTATGTACAATGTGGAACCTGTGGTGATTACAGTAGATCCAAATAAAGATTTGTCCCAAAACCGCAGTATCCCCTGAAGCCCGAGGCTGAGGAAGGTATCACTCTGGTAGTCAGTGCCCGACTGGAACAAGATATCATTATTCCTGATGTCAGTAAAGGCAATAATTTGATAATAATTTGGTTAATAATAAAGCTGTGGCCGTGCCTCACTCCTCTGCAATCCTACAAGCGTTTTCTCAGAACCCTGATGTTTCTGCCCACAATGATGTCGCTGCTTTACAAGCATGCACTGATGGTCGGGGGAAACACTTTTGGATCTCTTTGAAGTGTTCTTTCAAAGAAGACGGTGTGTAGCGTTTCTTGGATGGCCGCATGGTCATCACCACTCTTCTCCCCTATCTTGCTCGTATGTCTCACAGTGTGGCACATGTGAGCAGGGGAGAAATGTTTGGAAATATTCAAATGCAAACTATGACGTTTTTCTGGACCAGCTTTGAGTATATTTAACGTTTTAGTATTTTTTTTGTGATCATACCAGCGCTGGCACAGTTTAAAAACTCCTCGTCCCATAACTCCCTCCAAACGAGCAGCCTTGGCTACAAGCGCTGTCATATAACGTTAGCCAGCAGTAGCACACAGCTCCGTTTTGAAACACTTTTTTCGAAAGTTAGCTATCTAGCTTGAAGGACTAAACGCTAGAATTGGTTAACCGTAGCATAGTTTCTGACCTTGTCGGGTGGGCTTCTCAACTTAGCAAGCTAACGTTAGCTCATCTTCAGCTGCAGTACTCCCATCTGCAATGGGATGTCCAGACAGACGAGATGATGATATCTTATTGGTCGAGAACCACCCGTGTGTTGCAGTACTGAATATGTAGTCCGTTAAAACTACAATCACTAATGCATTACTTGCACTTACAAAAAATAATTGAAACATGCGATATATGGTCTATATCCTTGTACCACACAGGCTAATCCAGGAACGTTTCGGCTCATTCTATAAATCAGATTTCAAGAAATAGTCGATAGTCTCCATTCTATCTTTCCATAGGGAATTTACTTCCGAAACCAGACTCCGCCCACGACTGACGTACTCACTTGAGTACTCTATAACCTTTTTGTGCTTTCATCACAATTCATTATTTATTTGTATCACTTCCAGGTTCTTTAGACTACTTACCACAAAATACATCACCATATTTGAACACTTTCACCTTCTTTAGATCCCTTTATACTGCATTACCACTTCATACCATTTCCACCTTTTATTTACCACCTCACAATATACCATAGCCTATTACCATCTTTCTATACCATTTCCAGCAATTGATACCACTGCGAAGCAACCACACCTACAATTACATTTTCCTAATGCATGTCGCCTCGATTCCTCTGTCCTCGTATCTCATCCTTGCATCAACACAACAAAAGGAGTGAAAATAAGCGATTGGAATAAACCCCAATTCTGCAAGCTTACCATTGCATCACAGATCAAGTTCCCCAGGTTGCACTCCCAGAATCGGCACTCCTCAAAGGTTCCATTGAGGTAGACCATGGTCTTCCCCACATATTGAGAGGAGTAATTTGCCAGGCTCTTCTTCCATTCCTCCACATCCTGAAGCACAACTGGATCTGATGACAAAGAAAATCACAACAACTAACTGAACAGGCCCTACTGTATTCTTACATTGTTACTGCACTGACTGTGGTGTTTCCCTCTTTTTGATGGGTCACCTGCAGAGGGAAGCATACAAACATATACTAGGACTCCTAGGATTCCCCCTTCCCTTCCGTTTTTTAAAATAACTTTTGACACTTCGAAGACGGGACTCGCAAACTACCAAGAAATATGGCTTGCGGTCACATGACCGCTGGTCTAATTTCAAACAGAAAATGGGAGTAAAATACATTATATAGACCAGCTGTAACTAGGATATACAGTTGTGTTAAAAAAAATAGCAGTACAACTGAGACGAAGTGCATGGAGGGTTGGACCCGAGAAGCACGACTCAGAACAATGGATGTAATAAATACCCGCAAGGGCTTTATTAAGGAAAGTCCAGTAATCGTTGTCTTAGCACAAGCAAAGGTCATACACAAAAAATCCAGCCAATAAACAAAAGTACCGAGGGAGAAGGCAGTCTCGTCGTCGGTAAGCCAGGCAGTAGTTCGGAACCAGGAAGGCAATCAGCGTGGCAGAGGTACAAAAGGGAGAAGGCAAAAGAATAGTCGAAAAAACAAGCAGGGTCAGACCGGAGTCCTCGCCGCGTGGCAAAAGTACAAAATCAGCAAGCAGGAATCGTGGTCAGGACAGGCAGTGAAAACAAAAGGCTGGCAGAAAACAGTGGTCAAAAAACAGGCTTGGATCAAAACAGGAAATCAGAATACGTAAACTTGACAAATGCTTAAGAGTGCTAGTGAGGCAACAATTTCGCAAGGACATGACATGAACACTGATCTTATATGCAGGTGTAGACAGGTGCAGACACTTAGCTTGAGAGCAGCAGGAAATTCACAACAGCTTGAGAAAATGACACGTAACGAGGCAATTAGTAAATCATTAGTAGTTAACCTATCCTGACCTAGCGTTAGTAAATTAGTAATTAACATGTACGAGAAACGTAAGGTAAACATGAACACATGGTTAGATAGTTAGTATTACCCAATCCTGATCTAATGTTAGTATATTAGTAATTAGACAAGGGAGAATGAAACAATTAGGGAAGCGTGAGTGACAGCAAGAGAAGAAACAGCATGAACGCAAGGCTGCGGAAAAACATGGAAATATGTATGCAAACTAATAAACTATGACAGAACGTGAATACAAATAAGGGCGTGACATAACAATAAACATAAAACATGGCGTGGAACGGTTAGAACCGTAACAACAACATCAGTAACCTGATGGACCAGTTATTAGTAGTAGTGGTATTTCTGCATGCCAAATAATTTACTTGTAGATGTAGTAGTGTAATAGAAAAACAACAGACCCAACTGTCATGACATGCACGCTGCTTGTTCTGAGTAATTGACTCATTCATTGAAAGGGGCGTGTTCACAATAATAGCGGAGTTTAATGTGTGGAGTTTAATTAGAGAATTAATTCATTCTGTGAAAAAACAGGTGTCATTAATTGTCCTTTATTAAGGAAGAAGGGAAGCAAATGTTTCACACATTGTTATAAAATATATTTCCTTCTGAATTGCTAAGTAAAATGGGCCGTTCCAAACATTGTTCGGAGGAACAACGTAATTTGATTAAAAAGTTGATTGGAGAGGGGAAAACGTATAAAGAAGTGCAGCAAATTATAGGATGCTCAGCTAAAAAGATCTCAAATGCTTTAAAATGGCAACAAAAAACCAAAACACGTGGAAGAAAACGAGCAACTACTGTTAAAATGGATCAAAGAATAGTCAGAATGGCAAAGATTCAGCCAATCATCACCAGAATCTAGCTGTTAATTGGGGAACCTGTATCGGAAACTATATCTGTGGGGATGCCGTGTAACCTAATAATGTGTTGGACTAAAATGGATGCTGTTTCATTGGCAGAGGGGAGCTTAGTTAGGGGAACAAAGTGAACTGCTTTAGAAAACCTGTCGACAGTAGTGAGGATGGTGGTGTAATTGTTAGAAGGGGGTAAGCCAGTGATGAAATCTAGTGCGATGTGTGACCAGGGACGGTGCGGAATAGGAAGGGGCTGAAGTAATCCTGCAGGGGGTGTGTGAGGTATTTTGTTCTGGGCACAGACTGAGTAGGCAGAGACAAAGTCTTTAACATCCTCCTTCATGCAGAGGCACCAGAACTGTCGCTGGATGAAGGTGAGCATTCTGGTGACCCCTGGGTGGCAGGACAGGTTGGAGGAGTGACCCCAGTGTAGGGCGTTGGAATGGACAAACTCGGGTACGTAGAGACGGTTAGTGGGACAACTGCTGGGACCTGCTTCGCCATTGAGAGCGTTGAGTACGGTGGTTTCAATGTTGATTTGGATGGAGTTGATGAAGCAACTGGCAGGCAGGATGGTGTCAGGATCCTCCTCCTTGGCCGGGATGACAAATCTATGGGACAGGGCGTCGGGTGTGACATTTTTGGAGCCGGGGCGGTACGCAAGCATAAAAGAACAGTGCCCAGCGGGCTTGACATGAATTGAGTCGCTTAGCGGTCTGAAGGTACTCTAAATTCTTGTGGTCAGTCCACACCAAGAAGGGTTCTTGTGCTCCCTCTAGTCAATGACGCCACTCCTCCAGAGTCAGCTTCATTGCCAGTAGTTTGCGATTGCAGATATCATAATTAACCTCTGTAGGAGTAAAGCGATGCAAAAATAATGCACAGGGATGCACCTTGTTGTCCTTAACTGACCGCTGGGACAGAACTGCCCCAACTCCTACATTGGAAGCGTCGACCTCCACAATAAACTGGGCTGCTGGTTCAGGGTGGATTAGGATAGGCGCCATGGTGAAGCGGTTCTTCAAATTGTTAAAGGCTTCTTCGGCTCGAGAGTTCCAGGAGAATGAGGTCTTAGTGAAAGTGAAAGCAGTGAGTGGAGCGGCTATGGAGCTGTAGCCTCGGATGAAGCGCTGATAAAAGTTTGCGAATCCTAGAAAGCATTGAAGGTCCTTCCAGGTCTCAGGACGGGGCCACTCCACAACAGCTTTGATCTTCTCAGGGTCCTGCCGGAGGAGATGATGTACCTCAAGAAGGTCGTAGTGGTGCAGTGGAACTCACACTTCTCTGTTTTGAAGAACAGTCTGTTCTCCAGGAGCCGTCTCATAACCTTATGGACATGTGTGACGTGCTCGGATATGAGTGGCAGAGGATAACAATTCTTGATGGTAATGTCATTGAGGGCTTGGTAATCAATGCAGGGTCTCAGGGAACCGTCCTTCTTCCCAACAAAGAAGAACCCCGCTCCAGCAGGTGAGGAGGAAGAACGAATGATGCCTGCCACCAGAGACTCCTGCAGATACTTTTCCATGGCCTCGTGTTCAGGACGGGAAAGGGAGAAGACACGCCCCCTAGGTGGAACTGCGCCAGGTTACAGTTCAATGGCACAGACATAGGGGCGGTGCAGAGGCAGAGAGACAGCTTGGGACTTATTGAAGTACTCGGGAGGAACTCTGGACATGTCAGCAGACTTCTCGGAAGACGTGGGGCTTGGAAGGGGACTCAGAAGAGGGTAGTGGGCCTCATGAAGGCAATGAGATGAACAGAATGGGCTCCGACCCAAATTCTCATGCTTCGCCCACTCAAAAATAGGATTATGCTTGACCAGCCAGGGGTGTCCGAGGATAATGGGTGAGTGTGGGGAGTCGATAATGTGGAGCTGAAGCTCCTTCCGGTGGTTGCCAGAGATCAGCAGCTTGAGTGGGGGGGTGATGTGATGAATGCTGGCGAATCTCTGACCACTGAGGGACTTGGCAGCTAGTGGTCGTGGCAACTCAAGAATGGAAACTCCCCACTTGGACACCATCCCGGCATCCAGAAAGCTTTCCTCAGTTCCGGATTGGACGAGAACGGAGGTCTTCCTCGTCTGATCCGCCCACTCGAGCATCACTGGAAGGCAGGTGCGGTTCTTAGAGGAGTGTTCGATGGGAATAACGCCCACTAGTGCTCCTCTGGTCACTCGTGGGCATTGGCTTTTACCGGGCACCTGGCGATAAAGTGACGCAGTTTGCCACAGTAGAGACAGGCTCGAGAACTCATCCTCCGGTCCCGTTCTTCCTTCGACAGGTGCACACGGTCCATCTGCATGGCCTCCGCTTCCATCACCTGGAAAGGAAGTGTCTTGACTCTGGTGGCAGGAGGGCTGTAGTGGGAGCTCACAGAGGGGTTCTGGCGGCCTCTTCTCCCAGCCACTGGAGGTTGCCAACGTCTGGAATTCAATGGCGAAGTCGGACACCACGAGGTCTCCCTGGTGCATTCGCAACATCTCCCTTGCTGCCTCGTGCCCATGCTTGGAATGGTCAAACACCCTCCTCATCTCGTCAGCGAACTGGTTTGATGTTTGGACGCACAGAAACCCTGCTTCCCAGGCAGCCGTTCCCCACTTATTGGCTCGACCGGATAGCTGGGTGATGATGTGTGCTACCTGGGCTTGCTCAGTGGGGAAGGTGGTAGGCTGCAGCTGGAAGATGAGCTGGCACTGGGTCAGAAAGGGACGGCAACCGGCAGGCTCACCGGAGTACTACTCAGGCGGGGGTAGGCGAGGTTCGCGCAACGGAACAGAAGGAGGCGCTGGAGGTGCAGGAGCAGGTAGTTGCTGGGGAGCGTAGCCAGACGGAGCTGCCCGGAGCGATGACATCAGCTCCGTCACATAGCGAGTCAAGGTCTGCAGATGTTGCGAGACCGACTCCAACTGGTTCGTGGCGGGCCAGCATGGCTCCCTGCTGCTCGAGTGCGACGTCCACTCGGGCGGCGTCTGCTGGGTTAATTTCTGGTCAGAACGTACTGAAACGTCTGGACTCGGAAAACTCAAGAGCAGACCAGGATCAGGCAAAGAACTTAGTTTATTATCAGTCCAGAGGTCAAAGCCAGGTAAGCAGAGTAATATCCAGAAATTTGAAAACCAATAAACAAGCAAAAACTCAAAACCAGGAAATCAGAAAAGTAAAGTAAAGTAAAAGTAAAGGTACAAAATCAAAATCAACGTCAGTAAAAATACAAATAAAAGTCGAAACCAGAAATCAAAAGGCTAAGCTACAAAAAGGGCTAGGCTAAATCGAAGTCAAACAAAGGGTGTCTCGGGAATCTCAAGAAATACTCAGCCTTAGAAAGGCGTAGGCACTGGTAATCTGATCAACGTTCTGACAACAAGGAAGTGGAAATGTGGGTATTAAATACATTGAGGAAGGGAAAGGTAACAAACAACATGAGGTTAAAACATTAGGGAAACAATCATTCAATAATGAGGAAAGAACGAATACATGGAAGGGATTCGGAAAACATGCATGACAAACAACGGGCTCGAGTAGGAGCGGAGTGTGTACAGTAATAAGAGGAGGTGAGGTCTCTAAGGACAAACAAGTTAACAGGTAGCTCAGGAGCAGCTTAGTAATGCAGGTAGAAAAGATAAAGTGGGGAAGCTGGTTAAATGTTAGTTAACAGACAAGATAGACAATTCATTTGTTAATAAACATTTATGTAAGTTTAGTAAAGTGCACGTAACTATATAGAGTGTAATTAAAGCATACTCACTTAATAGAAAAATATTCAATAAGTGCAGGTGTAGGAGAATATATGTAATGTAATTATCTTTTTAGCTAGTGTATCTTTTTGCTGTATTGAATATTATCTTCGCTTTTGAAAAGTACTTTTTAATGCTGTGTAATTTTTAAATGTATTAAGGTGTGATACATTTAGTCCTTTTAATGAGGCAACAGGGCAAGTACGCTGAAAGACTCAATCCTTTGTGGAAATTGGGGGTTAGTTTTGAAGTTGGCTTTTCTGTGTTGTGTATTATCACGTTGTCTTATTAGTTCCATAAAGCGAGCGTTATTGTGTGCTGAGAAGTTTGGTAGAAAATAAGGTTGTGGTAATTAATTAGTTGCCATATAACATATGCAAAGTGCATGACTTGGTGTATTTTAACTGAAATTAAGCTGACATTGTATGAAAATCTTCGTAAATTGTGCAAATAAGTGTGGACGGAAAAAAAATAAGTAGAAAAACGGCTTGACCAAATACCCACAGAGTAAATATAAAATAGACAAAATAGGAGACCTAAAATAGTATAAATAAAAAATTTAGTAATAATTAGGAGAATAAACAAGTTGATGAAAAAGAACCATTTACTAAAGTATAAAACGGTGTTCGACGCTGCGATAATCAATATCCAATTGTTGTTTTCTATAAAAAGCTGACTAGTAAGGTAGGTTGTGCAGTAATGAATAAA
This sequence comes from Ilyophis sp. 1 JC-2022, assembly GCA_022702515.1. Lineage (NCBI taxonomy): Eukaryota > Metazoa > Chordata > Actinopteri > Anguilliformes > Synaphobranchidae > Ilyophis > Ilyophis sp. 1 JC-2022. Next base: position 18,477,257 of record CM040406.1, on the reverse strand, counting down.
ACGGCAGAAGTTTTGAGTGACAAAAATCCATTAAATAAAGAGGAAATAGAAAAAATCTCCCAGAAATGGGAGAAACGATCTAGCAATTTTAATACAAAGTGGCCAAAGGATGGAGCATGTAAGACTGAAAAATTGATTATCAGTCCATTATCAACTGGTGGCGACTTCCTTGAGGGTGCAATAAAACAATTCACCAGGTGGCCTGAGAACTTTGTTCCTCTGATCTCTCATGGCCTCGTAAACGACAGCTGGAATTGATCCTACAACTGGACATTAGACATGTAAACAAGCATCAAAGGCTCTTGGACTGAATGGCTTTTGGACTATTGACTGAAACAAAGCTGTATATGTATCTTGCATCATATGTATGTGCATGTAAATTAGTATAAAGTAATTGTGGATAATATGATGAATGTGGTGGATTGGGATTAATACTAATTGAAGTGTGGGGTATGTGAAAGTATAGGAGGGGGAGGAATAAAGAATGTGAAAGAAAGGAGGATTGTATAAGTTATCAGGGATGTGCTTGTCCATAAAAGTATCTGGACCCTAGAGTGGCCATCACCGGGACCTCACCTGATATCTAGATAAATGATAGGGAAGATCATAAGATCACGCACCGTCGTTCAAAGAATCTTATTACTATCACTAGATCAGGGGGAGTAGACTATGCAGTTTATCTTCCTGGACAGGGGGGGGGGGGGGGTCTCCGGGTGGTGAGGAGTGACATCTCTTCCTGCCACACCTTATTTGGACAAACAAAGGGAATTGTGGAATATGGAAGGCCTGCTCAGGACTGCATTTAAGGGAAGTCCAAAGGGATATTCAAGAAGAATCTGCTTAACAGTTCTCCTGGTACCATAGTCACACCGTACGGAATCATTTGGTTATATACTTTGTTAGTGAACTTATTAGTTATTATTATCATTAATAAATGATAATAAATGTTTCACATCATCTGCATCTTTCTTTTCAACACTTTTTCCAGCTTCAATTGCCTGTATGATCTGAGCTGCAGTGTTCCGAGCACTGTGGTATGTATGCTTGAGTCTCAGAGTCAGAACCCCTGCGTGTCGCTCAGGGCTGAGTACAAGTTCCCAGTATGGGAGAATCTGCGTAACAGGTCTCCTGGTGTTGTTGTGGTACCATAGTCATTAAAGTATGGGTAAGATTATAACTGACTTCCCACACCATGCATATTCTGGTTTTGTGTGTAGCTGAAAAGGCTAGACAAAATATTTACTCTCTATTTCCTTTCTTCAATCTTTACATTCTGTAATTGACTCCTAATTCTAAGCTAATGACCTCCCTGCCTGTTATTCAATTATTTTTATATTTAACTTGCGTGGTCTCCATGACTCTCATCCATCTTATACCCTTTTCAGCCTAAATTATGACTGAAGACTCAGGGGGACAATTCTGACCAAGAACCAACTGATCAGTGGCCTGGTACAGCAAGTCTTTAGTGGCGTTCTCAAGTTGGGAAAGGCAGCTAAGTTCGGCCCGCAAAACAGGATTGGTAGTACATAGTTCTGGTGATTTAAAACCTGATTAAACACCCTTGGGTGTTCTACGTCGGTTCTTGTCAAATTCGCCTTAAGGAGCCCTCTGAATGCACTCTGACCTGGGCTCGCAACTATCTATGTAAAAAATAATGCATGTATTGTGTTGGCTAGACCCCCAATTTCTGCGTTCTCCTACGAACTGAGATTCAGCAATAATGCTGATTCCGGCAAGCATATATTGAGTAATGGTGGTACCCAACGACAAGTCGAGTGTAACCACTCCGAGCTCCACGCATGAGTCAGATAAACGAGTAAATAAAATAATAATATTTCACAATAACTTTTACCTTTTCCCACAGCAATAGCGGAATACATCCGCTTAAACCTTCGCTCTGAGCTATTCCCTCATTGGTCTAGCTGTGCGAGTTCTACAAGCATTTGGTGTTGCATTGTGTGAGGAAATGGAGACACTAATAAAAAATCATAAAGCTAAAGATATGGGAAAAAAGAGACAAAAAAAGAGAAAGAGACATTTTGAAACTGTTCAAAAAAGAAGGAGAGGAATATTTGAAAACCATAAAAAAATTGCGAGGAAAATTTAGAAAAAACAGGGCTCAAATGTGTTGGAAACGCCACCTCCATATGGACAGTATCCAGTGGTAAAAGGAACAGTTCAGCTCGAGGGAGAGTTTGATTTAGGAGAAGGGGGGAAACACTTTGGAGAGCTCCTGGGGCCAGTTCAAGGGAGAAAGACAGGAGATCAGTTCCTAAGCAGTCTCCCAAAGTGGAAGGAAAGGGATAATTAAGTTGAATTGCTACAGGGAGTTGCAGGCAATGGAAGGGTTAAGAGGAATAGATTCATGTAGCACTCCTAAAGAGCACATACGCTCTTTGGAGAGACAGAGATGTGATAATCTCCTGTCAGAGGTTGAACAGAAAAAAGGTACCTGATCTAGATGATTGGAGTGACGAGGAGATTGACGGAGGCAAGGTAAATTATACAATAAGTGAAAAAGAGTTGAGAGACAGACTAGCTAGATATAGGCATCTATATCCTGATAAAAGGAACGGCAGGGCATTATGTGCCTTGGGGTTCACAGGATATGCAGGGACTAGTGGAGCACCTCCCAGACATACATGAGGGGGTGGGAAAGTGGATTAGAGCTTTGGAGGAGGAGACAATGGGGAAACTACTGGCGGTGAGGGATCTCAAGGCTCTGTTGGCGAGGTTGCTAGGGATGGCTCGGATGGAGGATGTGCTGATGGGAAGTGGGCTACAAGCAGCGGTAGATACCCCGCACCTTGATGTGGTGGGGCTAAACTCCAAAACACACAGGGAGTTTTGTGACTATGTGATTCATACAGTGGAGAAACACCGCAAGAGTGAGCAAAAGCTTAAAGACCAAGAAAAAGAGGTGCAAAAAAGGTTGACTCAGCTCCAGTTGGGAGAACTGACAAAAAAGAAGAAGATCCAGGCAGTGGACAAAACCGAACTGCAGGAGCCCAGGTCAAAAGCCGTAGTCTCTTCTGGGGGGCCATCACGGCTACCTATGCCTCAGGGCCGGGAGCAACCCACTGTACCCATAGTGAATGTGTATACACAGCCCCAACAGTGGAAAAACAAAACACCAAATAACAGACAAAATCAAAATAAACCGTGGAGAGGGCCTGAGGGTCCACAAAGACCCCAAGGGCCACCCGACATATGCTGGGGATGTAATCAGCCAGGCCATATTAAACGTGACTGCTCTGTAAATCCTTGGCCACTGAGCCAGCAGCTGGAAAATGGCAATAAAAAAATTGGCAACAGACACAAGGCCCTGTGAATCCATGGGGAGGGCCTAATCAAGGTTACTAGGGGTGCCCAGAGAATCCTAAAGGGGAGGGTCAACTTCCAATGCTATCTACAGAAGCTGATCAAGAACCTATGCTGCAGGTTCAAATAGAAAATAGATGATAGATACTGGATTTACTTACACCTGTGTAGGTTAAAATTATGCCTCTCACCTCCCCGTCAGGTAAATATGCAAAGACAGTAGGATTCTCGGGACACATGCAGCTGAGCCCATTGACTGCTCCAGTACACATATCTGTAAAAGGAAGTTCTATCAAATTGCCAATACTAGTGTCAGAACAAAAGCCAGTTAATCTATTGGGAAGAGATGTGTTATGTAAATAAGGAATTAAAATTCTGTGTTCTCCTCAAGGGATATACATGGATCAGGCAGGACTGGATAGGCAAATGGTAATGTCAGGGGAATGTGCAAATGTTTACTGGATAGGTAGATTGGGATGTGAAGTGGAAGAATCTGTAGCAAAATGGGAAAAGTTCATTAGAGCATAGATACCTGAAGCGAAAAAACCTAAATCGGAATATCATTGTGCTATGATGTATGACCCAACATGTGATCCAGAATTGGAAAAAAGATGGCAGAAACAAACAGAGAGAGTAAACGTGCCTATAACATCTCAATGCATAGTTATAGGAAAACAGGGGGCAGCCCTGAAGGTAGAAAAAACTGAGCTTGTGACAAAATGGCACAACGTGCCATACTCAGCCCCACACGTAACACTGTTAGTGAATAGGAGTGCAGAAGCAACAGACCTTGGACCAATGGTAAGACAATCAAATTAATTAGAATGGTTCAAAACTGAAAATTGATCTATTTTTCGCGGGACAAATCTTTTATAAAAATTCCGTGTACAACAGTGACAACAGGGGTCCCACAGGAAGTAGAGATCATGACACGATGGCAGATGCAGGAATGTGAGTTGCAGACTGAGGAGAATCAGTTAAAACAGGAAATGGATGGTAAGGTGCCTGATAAGCTATGGTCAAAACATGACACAGATGTGGGATTAGTGCAATCAGCAAGTCCCATATATGTGAATACAAAAAATGGTGCAAAATTACCATGGAAAGCACAATGCCCTCTAAAACCTGCAGCAGAGGAAGGCATCAGTAAAACAATTGAAGGATTAATAAAGGCAGGAGTAATAGCAGAAACTCAAAGTTATTGTAATACCCCTTTGCTCCCTGTTCTTAAAGCAGACAAATCAAAATGGCGATTAGTGCATGATTTAAGAGCTGAAAATGAGATTTGCTGTGGTTCCAAATCCACACACACTTTTGATGAATGTTCCCCCTGAAGCCAAATATTTTACAGTGATTGATTTGTGTTCAGCCTTCTTTAGTGTACCTCTGGCAGAAGAGTGTAGATATTTGTTTGCATTCACATATCGAGGAAAACAGTATATGTACACTCGCATGCCACAAGGGTTTAAATATTCACCACAGGTGTTTAATCAGGAAGATTTGGAAGATTTAAGGATTGATAGTGCACTGATCCAGTATGTTGATGATATATTGATATGTTCATCCAGGCTGAATCAGTCCCATGAGGATTCAATTAAAGTTCTCCAAAAGTTGGTGGAGGGGACACACAAAGTATCAAAAACATAACTGCAGTATTGTCAACCTCAGGTAGAATACCTAGGGAGGAAAATAGCACAAAGGATTAAATCAATAGCGCCAGAACATTTGGAAGGCATTAGCAAGGCCCCAATGCCTCAAACAGTAGGACAAATGATGACATTTCTGGGGATGACAGGATTCAGCTCTGACTGCATACCTGATTATGCGCTGAAAACAGCTCCATTAAGATAATTTATGAAAACAGCAGACAACAGAGTTTAAACGCGGGGCTGGTGTGGACTGTAGATGCATCAGAAGCATTTGAAATAATAAAACAGGAAATGCAGTCAGCACCTGCATTAGCAGCTCCAGATTACACAAAACCATTTCTATTGTACGTAACAAATCGTAGCAATGGCTATGCCTCAGCTGTACTTATGCAAGAAACGTGTAGTGGACGGCGTAAACAACCCTTAGCGTACTACAGTACCAAATTGGGATAATGTGGCGCAGGGATATCCTCCATGTTATCAGGGAGTAGCTGCTCTACATTACGCTTATGAAAAAGCTACTACCATTACAATGGGTTATCCAGTAACAATATACACGCATCACAAAAAATTGATAGAGCAGGGCAGATTTGTTCTTACTCAAGCTAGAACTCTGGCTTTTTCGTCACTATTGAGCTATCCTGATGTAATCATTCAGTGCTGTGCTACTGTGAATCCGGCAGACATGGTGCCACTAGATTTTGAAGGGAAGACGCATGAGTGCGTGGCTAACTCGTTAGCGTTTACCAGACTCAGACCAGATCTGGAGTCAATACCTCTGGTGGATGCTGAGGACTCATTCTTCGTGGATGGCTCATGTTATCGGGATCATGTGGGAAACCATGCAGCATTTAAAATGAAATAATAATTCATAATAATTTTAATAATTTAATTATTGGTCTCGTGTAGAGGTTCAAGTCAAAAATGTCTCTCTCTGTGGGCAGGGCCAAGGGATGTTGTAAAATGTTTTGACAACAAATGTGACCGTTGGGGAAAAGTTGCATACTTTTAGCTTTTACGTAGCTTTAACTTGTGAAGATGAAATAATAAATTTAATTCTCTTATACTTGAAATCCACGTCTCTGCTCCTCTTTTACAATATGTAGTCCTACCTGTGTGTGGATGTTTGATGGGATTTATCAACACCCTCAAATTAATTCTTATTAATTAAAGCTCCCAAGGTGGTGTAATCAAGCATAGGCTACCTTATTTGCAGGGCCTCAGTGTGCCCCTGTCACACTTGGGTAGGCTATATGCACATCTAATTATATACGTTTGGTGGATCACACTACATTCTCATTCAAGCTGATCTCCTGGATAAGGAAGCTATTTTCCCCCAGCTACGAGTAGGCTAACCCCAGTAAAATTGCATAGGCTAATTTTAAACGTAGGCTACGAGTTGATAAGAAAAGCTAAGGTATCTAAATGTGTAAAAAGCCACGTGGAATACTTGCAACTTGCTCTCAGAATTCCAGCTCATTTTGTAATTATTGCTGGGCTGTATTTCAGCAGAATATAGGTTGATAGTTTTGTAGCACAGGCCAAAAACTTGTAGCACAGGCCAAAAACTTGTAGCACGAGTATAAAACGTCTCAAAAATCTCTAAAAACAACCACAAATAATGCAGTTCATCACTTAAACAGGTATGTGACTGGCAAAGGACATGAATGTTGCTTACAGGGCACACAAAATCCAAACCTTAACAAGAAATGTTTTCAGACAAACATATTTTCTTTATTTGCCCATAATGGTAAATTGCAGGGACATAACAACTGTATACAAGACATCAATATGTTACGCTTCAAATTAGCAGTGCAAATCTCAGTTTAAATTCATATCATCATACAATATTTTTTATTTTAAATTGAGAAAGTGTGTAAATCACTAATAAGAGAATAAAAACAACAAACGGTGCGTGTGCGCGTGTGTACGTGTCACAGATCTAGCATGTCTGCTGGCCACTTTTTGTCCCCCACCACAACAAAGTTGTGGAGGGGGACTTTAATTTGATCCCCTTGTGTGCGTCTGTCTGTGTGTGTGTGTCACACATGTATGTACCAGAGCCCACCACCAGAGCGTCGCTATTACAATATATTTCCCCATAGCCAAGTACATTTTGCTTTGTACATTAAAAAACTATGCTTGATGTCTCCGCATAGTGGCATTTCTACTCAGCAGACCGTCGACTTTCTAAATCCACAGAGTTCAGAGCTTAAGATGTTTAGTAGCTCTTTGTGGAAAATGTAGAATGTATATGTATTTTCCCATTAAAGGTATACTATGTAGTTTCAGAACACCAGATGTCCGATATAGAGCACTTAGGAGATCACGGTCACTCTAATCAAGCTGTCCTAAATTAATAAATGTCGTAAATTAGTTAACAGAGGCTAATCTGTAAAGTTAGCTCCATCTATTCAAACACACACGTTAATGTGATGGTTATATAAGACACAGATTTCCTGGTTTCCCTCGAATTGTCCACCATCAATATGCTAATGAATTAAATGGAGGTGGCCATCAGGTATATTGTGATACAAACGTTCAAGAGAAATGGTAATGACTAAGTTAGTTGAAAAAATAAGTAAATACAAACATTCTGGTTATGCTAGCCAGCTTGTGTTCCCAAATAAACGTTAAGCTTGTTTGATTGCCATTATTTGAGTGCCAGCTAGCTAGCTAACGTTACACAGCTACTGGCTGATCAGAGTCAGAGGTTGATACAAACGTGCAAATGTGCCTGTAAATCTTCTTTCTTGTTTCGCACTTTTCATTTGGCAGTGATTCCTCGCGGGCTCGTTTGGGGGTTTTGTATTGCACTTCTCCTACTTTACTTTGATTTAATACTTGAAAATACCTCTTCATTTTGTCGTCATCCTGGTGTCCCAGATAGATAGCTAGCTCGCTCGACTCACTGAGTAAAATGGGATTGTTCGCTAGGAATTGTGTGATTTGGTGTTGGATGTATGGACTCTACGCAGACGGGGACATGGTTTTTAATCGCATGATAGACTACAACTACCAAAGAGAATATCGAGGCGCATCGATTCACTTCACACAAACCGTCACTTCACACGCAAAATAAAAAATAGTTTTTTTCTCACACACAGGCTATCGCACGGGTGCTACTGCAGTAAATTAATTTATCGCAGACTGATTTTTTCGTAGCACGTGACATATATGTCGCACTGTACAGCCCTGTTCCTTATTAGGCTACCCCTTGTCAATTACGCTTACCCTATCAACAGTGGCCCCCTAGTGGTAGTGGTTGACGTCCCAATTATAGTAGCCTATTCTTTTCTCTGAAAAAAAAAACCCAGACATTTTGCAAACTCCTATCCGATTGTATTCGATAAATTATGAACTACAAACTGACAAAAGGGACACGATTCACGGGCAGTGTATTTAAAAAATATTTTGTTGCTCTATAGTGCCACTATCAGGTGAAGCATGTATTTTCTAAATATTTTTTACTAACTCCTCAACTACTTGGTCTACACTCAAAATCCTTACATTCCAAGATTCATCAAAGTCAAGTGTTTTGTGTCATTCAGTACATCCTGGCAAATGCAGTTGTGCGCCATTTGCCCAATGCTGACTAGACCTCGTTAATTGCCGTTTGCGGTTATTTATACTTTATTTTACTGTGGTCATTCATAGACAATACTTAAAGTGTATATAACGTGCATGTAAAAAGCTACATAGAAATACCAATTGATTATATGAAAAAGCTTTCAAATGCTATGTTGTACACCTCTGTACCACCTGCACCCATGCAAGGAGCATGTATGCTCCACAACAAATCTACATACTGCAAGCCACACAGTGAGAGCTGGTACTGGACAGGCATCTCAAACTGACGACAGCTGGTAAACTGTGGACGGTGCTTTATTGAGTGGAAGTAATGGAGAAGTAACCCAACAAGCCCTGGCCGACTTAACAAAATAGAATAAAATGGCAATCTTAATGGATGACTTAGTGGCATCACTTGGGCTGTGTCCGAATCAGCACCCTTCCATACTATTAGGTAGGCTTGTTGAGTAGACAGGGCAAAAAAGTCGTTAAGTAGGTGAAATTCTCTAAATATACTATACTTTAAAACCCTGTATGATACACTTACTTCTGGGGTTTCGCTATGTATATTCAGGTGCACACTTTTCAAGAAGTACAAACATTTTGGTAGCATTACTATGACGTGAAGCTTCGGTTTAAAAAAATTAGGCGCAGCTTCGCTGGGTTGCCAGGTCTTGCAAGACTTTCCAGCCAAATGGCGACTCAAAACTAGCCCAAAATATATTTTTAATCGAAACCAACATATTTTAAATAGAAATCATCATATTTTAACTTTTGAAAATAAGTGTGTGCTTTGCGACTTTTCATTTTTACCTGTGACTGCACTTTGAAAGTATTTAGCTGTAAAACCGCGGACATGGCAACACTGGTGGGACGTCTTATGACCTGCTTACAACACTTCCACAGTACAGTTGGAAAATAGTATGCCGGATATTTTTCGCAGATGCATGCTCCACAGTGAATTTTAAACAGCACACTTCTGCCAGTGCACTGTACGCAGGAGACAGGACGCAGTAGATAGGGCTCTGATTCACACACAGCCTTGGTGATTAGAACTGGTTGGTGATGTTGGTTGCTAATGACCCATGACCGTTGTGCCTCTGATTAGTAAACCCACACTAGATTAACAATTAATATGTGTTACAGTTCTTTATATAGGAATATTCCTTCAATATTGCATAGATTTAAGACAGCAAATGTGTGATTGTGCTGATTAGCATGAAGAAACGAGTGCATTTTCACTCAAAAGCCTTACCTTGTGGAACGCTGCTGTCCAGCAGGATGGGATTCCCCACTGAGCTCACCACATTACCAGCATCATCGAAAGTCACCTTCAGATAGCCCAGGTACTTCCCAAATGCATAGGCCTGGACGACAGGGACTTTCCGCCCATCCTCGGAGGACACCATGAATGGGTACGGGCCTGCTGGGACCTCTGAAGATGGTCCAGCACCTTCAGAAACACAGTCAGCCCAGCACAGTTGTCAACTGACCTATTCATGAATAAAATTCATTACCAATTCATCATCAATGTTATCAACAATAACCCTCTTTTACATGCATTTGTTTTAATGTTTAGGTACACGCACTGGAAATTAGCACAAGGTACAATGTTTGTTCAATGTATTTTTCACCCTCCAAGTTTCAAAATACTCAATTGTATTCACCAGTCACCAGTCATTGCTGCCAGTTCCACTATAAATTCGGAAAAGCACAGACAAGTACATCATCTTCTCGGACACATGATGTTAAGCTGCTGCTTCTTTTCACACAGTCCACAAGCTGAGCAAAGAATTGGAGGAAGATAAATCATATTTAGCTTGAGGGAGCGGACTATGTGCCCGATCGACTAGCAGGAGTCAGTTGTGAGCAATGAGACATGGAAATCCCAGTCAGCTGAATCCCTCCCACCCTGGGTGAAACTACACCTATGGGTCACCTTGTGGGACTGCTGGCCACATTTGGGATTTGGGGTTCGGATCTGACTGTAGGGCTCATCCATCCATTAATTAATGTATTAATAGGATGAGCTATCAAGCAGCCCCACAGATTTTAAAGGTATACTATGTAGTTTCAGAACACCAGACGGCGATATAGAGCACGTAGGAGAAAAAGGCTCCCTGAAAATTGCTTATCACTTCTTCTTCTCAGACATGCACAACGACGCACGAGCATCATGGTGACGTTTCACACATATTTTCCCTGACAGTGGACTCAATTAAATTAAATTTGCTTTATTGGCATGACAAGACATTGCATCTGTATTGCCAAAGCATAGCTACTGCATTAAAACAGTCGAAGACATACATCTAACACTGAACAATACAAAACAGCAAAGACTAGAAACAAATGAACAGTAACAATACATAAAAACAAGAACTTTTAATAATAATAATGATGATGAAAAAGACACATATGATCTTATAAAGTGAATATAATAAATATACAAAATTAAAATAGGTTTATAATGATCTATGTCACTCACTGTCACTGTGCCACCTAAGACGATGGCAGGCAGCTATATATTGTACTGCCAGGTCACAGCATGTCCTCTTCTCTCCTAAGAGGATGGGGAGTTTTTGGATGTCTGTCGTTTTTTTAAAATTGAGGGTATCTCTGATTTATTTTGGGAAAATATTTATTTCTGATTTTATTGTATTTATCGCATTTTATGATAAAGTGCAGCTCCGTCTCAACTTCGTTGAGATGGCAATGTTTCTTCTCCCGGAGTCTGTCGATTATATCACAGTCACTCTGATCAAGCTGTCATCTTTCTCTGGCCCTGTCTCGCTCACCATGAACACGACTGCCCCTCACCACTCAGGGGCCGCGACCACTGGATGTTGATGGCTACAGAATGAACTGAGCAGAATTACAAAATGATGATTTAGAATTATTTTATGAAAATGAACAGTGGTCAAATTTTCAGAGCAATAGCTAAGATTACTAACTTATATGCTTTAAGCATGTAACGTAGTCTCTATTTACATGATCAAGGTTTGGTAAAACAACATGATAAATAGACTCTTGTCAACAATAAACAAACATCATGACAATAGATAGCCTTAGCTAGGTGTATGGTCGTTATATTTATAATGATATTGTTACCTCCTCGGCTGAAAACATATTGCTAATGAGTAGGGGCCAAAACATACCTCACGCAAATACGCGAACGTTGACGCTTCGAGCTACGCAAACAGTTTTTCTTATGCCATGACATTTGTGAAAGGCAAACTGGAGGAAAGCACAGATCGAACAAGAAAGTTATTTACTGTTGTTGCTGCTATAGCGTCCCTCGCTGCAACGCTCTGGCTTGTCTTTCACAAATGTCATGACAAAAGATAAACTGATCGCATAGCTCGAAGTGTCCATGTTCGCGTATTTGCGTGAGGTATGTTTCGGTCCTAAGCAAAAATAAGAGTTTACCTGGAAGCCTGCCCACATGGCCTGGCCATGTCAATCAAATGAGCAGGAACCGCCCATTCATGATGTTTACACAATTTTAGCTGTCTATGGCTTTAAAAATGGCAGCGGGATGTCAACAGTGTAGCAATCGAAACATTAACAAAAAAACACTTTGCGAACGACTTATGATAGGAAATACATTCAATATGTTTATTAGACCACAAGGACACATACAATGTTTTTTGGGGAGAACATTTGAAAGTAAACAAAAAATGTGTTGTTTACAATGAAACTACATAGTATAGCTTTAAGTATGTCAATTTATATCAACCACTAAAAATCAGTATTGTAATATTACGACCACGGCTAATAAGGGCCACAACATAAAGGATTTCAAACACAACAAGGAACGGTTACAAAATGTTTTTAATAAGATATCAAAATCAACTGACATGAACAATGGAGGTACTGGTAGAGAGGGCAATGCTCTGCCAGTGTGCTCATGGCAGAGCAAGACAAAAACAAAGACACAATGAAGAAAGGATTATTACAGACTAACAGACGGTGAGACACGACGGCTGGCGGTTTTAAAACAGGAAGCGTTGGAACCATGGTATCCAACCTCCTCAAAACGAGAACATCACAAAAAATTCTCCACATGAGAATGACAAAAAGTTCTCCAAAACAAAACCCAGTTCAATGTGCCTCCACTTTCCTTTGTCTCTGGACCTCCTCAGTTGTCTTGCGAGTCTCTGTGTTTATACACTTCTGGGTATCACACCCGTAAAGCACAGAAACGTATTACAAACACAAGTAGCTTACAGACTGCAACACAGTACAGTAGCCATGGTGACTCACAAGCAGCTTACTACCGAAATGTTCCTTCTGGAAACAAATAGTTTGTCAAGTATTTGCATAAACAAAGCGGCTTAGAAAAGAAGCAAAATTAAAACTTTTTTGAGTCTTGATTTTGAAATATCAACAGAATTAGGTATTGGAATGCTCTGCTCACAACTGATCTTTTATAAAATCTGGGGAGTGTAAGTAGCCTGCATCTTGGGTGTGTAGGGTATGTGCTGGTGTGTATAGTGTAATAAGGTGAGAGAGATAGGCTCGTGCCAATCCATGCAAGGCTTTATATGTTAAAAAAAGTACTTTGAAGTCAGCTCTAGCTTGTATTTGCAGCCAGTGCAACAAAACAGGAGTAATATGATCACATTTAACGTTTTTTTGAACAAGCTGAAGACTTGCAATGGTTGTGTTCGGTAGACCAGAGAAAGGAACATTACAGTCATCTAATCTAGAAGATACAAATGCATGTATTAAGATCGTTAACATTGGTTGGATTTTATCAATGTTGCAAAGGATGCTGTCTAGTTATAGCCTTAATGTGAGGCTCAAATGAAACAGCCATGTTTTAATTTTGTCTAGGCAAGTTTCTTAGTTTAAAAGTTTGGAGGGGTAATCATGGCTGATGGAATTGTACAGCTGAGTATCATCAGCATAACAATGAACGTTAATGCCATATTTCCGGATGATATCCCTGAGGGGTGCCAAATAAATAGAACATATTAAGGGACTTAGAACTGATCCCAGTGGTACACCAAATTTTACAGCAGAAGAATAGGAAGTTTTATTGTTATAGACCACATTTTCATTCCTATCTAGTAAATATGAGTGGAACCATGCTAGTGCTAACAGCTGGACTCCAATATAATGCTCTAAGGGGTCGATTTACTAAAGGTTTGTGTGTATAAAAGCACATTTAAAACTGTTGCCACCCGCAAAAAATTGTCTTGGGTGATCAACTAACAAGGTGTAAAGAGAATTGCGTGTGATAATATTGAAAGATACATTGATTTCTCCTTTTTTTGGGCTAGCCTGAATTAATATGCAAAAATGGGCATCCCTACGTTATTTCGCCAGATAGTGGGAGGGGGCATGCAAATAGATTACTTTAGCGCATGCAAAGTGATTTACTAAACTTGAAAGGAAGTTTGAGAAAGGTATTTACGGGTGCATTTTAGTACAAATGGAACGCAGGTATTAAAACAGAATCAATAAAAATTATGGCTGTCATTGTAGAAAGACAGCATGAGTGTGTTTGGAATATCCATAACTGAACGTTCTGAATGATTGCGTAACAATGGGGGCTAATTAACTGGCCCATTCTAGCTAAAGCTCAAAATACACAAGAAGATAATTTGTGGATAGCCTACATAGGCTACATCATGAACAGTAAGAATTTTTTTTAAATCATGAAGCAAATCATGTTACAGAATACAAGAGAAACTCGTAATAAAACAAACAATACACTGTCTATTATAACAAACAGTGAATAACAAGCAAATCAGACTGAAGAGGCTGAGTGGGTTCGGTGCATAGACTATGAAAAACAATTGGTTCGGTGCTACATTCCGAATAGACAGAGACTGTACTTGTATGGAAAAAAGGCGGAGTTTATATATACAGTATGTCAACAAAGCTTGCCGTAAAACAGCTGTGATCCGAGAGACACAATGCTCTGCGGACGTTTGTTCATCATAACACTTAGCTGTATTCCACTGGACTCATACCTTCACTTTAATTCACTTAATTTAATTCATTCAATTCTATTGAATGTCTTTATTTAACATGTTTGTTTGTGTGCTATGTGTCTGCCCCACTGTCTATGTCTTTTGTATTGCTGTTACCATCAACTGTACAAGTTCCCTCACAGGAAAATAGAAGTTATTCTATTTTATTCTAAAATAGTTCATAATAAACCACCCGCTCGTTCAGTGTAACAGTAGCCTATACCTACACTGTAAAGAAATACCATAAAACGGGCACATTGCTGCCAGTTTTTTCACCATTTTCTTACAGTATAACCATTACAAACACGCAAAGTTGATCACCCGCAAAGTGTGAAATGATAGCGTGTGCAAATACTTTGGCTGCACCCGCAAAATAACACCCCTTATTTGGGATCTTAGTAAATCGACCCCTAAATGTTCAAAAATGTGATCCACATTGTCAAAGGCTGCACTTAGGTCCAGTAATGACAATGCTGAGGATGAACCAGAATCAACAGCAGTTAAAAAGTAATTGACCATAAAAGTCAGAGTGATTTCGGTGCTGTGAAGAGATCTGAAGTCTGAATTTGATCAAAAAGACAGTTAGTCGATAAGTAATTAGAAAGTTGATGTAGGGACATGGCAATACCATCCTTCTCCAACTGGTGGTGTAATTTTAATATAATAAATCAGTCACATTAAGTTTTAAATACCGTTCTCAAAAGAAAATATAAAATGGGCACATTCAACACAAGAGCAACATCAATACAGACAGTCTAGGAAAATGTAATAAAGTTTATTGACACAAAGTACCAAAAAGGGCAAAGCACGATTCACTACTATGATGTACAATAACCTATGTGCGAGTGCATGTGTGTGTGTGTATGTGTTAACATTGTGAGAGATTCATATATTCTCCTGCATGTGGGGGTTGCGCAGCTTTGCATGTGCATGCCTCGGACACGTGTTCAAAAAGAACAAAGAAACTACCATGGAGGGGGATTGCTTGGTTGTTTTTTTATCGGACAAGCGGCAACCAACATAAACTTGGCCAGGCACCATGCATAACTTTGGTGGGCAAAGGCCCACGTCTATTGGACATCCCATTCATAATAATGCAGCGTTGCAGTCTTTGCTAAAAACCGGGTACTGTCAACAAGTAGGTTCCGACTTCTGAGCACTAGAAAACGAGTTCTCTGTGAGAGCCGAGTCCCATGTTGGAGCCGGATCCCACGCAGGAACCGGCTCCCTCGTAGGATCCAGCTCCTATGTAGGAGCCATGAGCCCTGGTGACCAAACCCCATGCACACTTAAACCGTGGAGCCGAGGCTAGAGAAATCATGTCTGTGAGTGGACATAAAATCGAAAGCTACTGGAAACCAAATCCACTGGAAAGGAAATTAACGGTGGACTGACATTCTCACTGGAGAGCCCTAGATTTGTCTCTTTTATGCTAGTAACGATAGCAACAGTTTAGGCTTAACGTTACAGCTGATTCATGAAACCGGTTAAAACATTAAATCTGCAGATAAAAAAAGTTTGTATTTGGCACGTTACAGCAACTTTAATCGAGCAAACCATTTTTGTGGTTAGAGGTGCAGTATTTATTCAGTTTGGAAATATAAATTTAGTAGGAATTTAGCTTGCTATACGCTTAGTAATTAGCTAGCTGTAAGTTAACGTAAGAAACATAGCCTACTGACTGGTTGTGTGAAAGCAAGTTAACGTTACTTCACATCTGTATAGGCTATATATAGCTAACGTTATAACTATTACATTATATTATTATTACTAGTGCATTATATTATTATGATTATTATGTTATGTTATTAGCACATAATGCTAGCTATTAGTCAGTTTGCTAGCTAGCATTCCATTCCTAGCTTTGTTTGTTTTGTGTTGCATGGCAACAGCTACACTGGGGACTATTTTCTCTGCTGCTGAAATTAAATTCACGTTAATTAAAAATTGTTTTATTGAAAGTGTGCCTTGTCCTTATATATTATTTACAATAGCTGCCAACCGTTTTATAAAAGCAATAAGGTAACTCGAGGCTGTACAATATCGTCAATATAGTCAGAGTCAAAGAGTTGCCTTTAACTGTGACTATATTGACGATATAGTACTACTACCTTATTGCTTAAATGTAGACCTATTTATGTTTAAAATGCCCAAACGTGTGCGTGCAAGCGGCCTATGTGTGCGACTGTGCGTGAGCAGTCACTCAGAATCTGGTTTTGTGTTTGGAGTCGGCTCTCCGCAAGCTGGAATCGGCGAGTCGGGGTTTCCGATTCTCATTTTGGAACCGCGGTTCCAAGTCCACCCAAACCTAGAATGTATTTGTTGCATATATGTACAGGACAGCAATCATTCCTCTCCAGCTCAGCTGCCAGGACATGATAGAAGTTTGTTCAAATCTGGCGGGATGAAAGCAATTTAAGGCGGAATTCCCCTTAGCTGAGGGACAGGTGTGTGGTCTTTGACCAATAGACCCTTTTATTCTTGTGCATTTTTTGATATAGCCTATACACAATAATATTTCACATTGTAATCTTGAAATTTTTTGTCATGATTGAGCGTGCCCCTGTGTGTAACAGACAAGAGGGTGTATGCGCGTTGTGCACACGCCTATGTAGATGCACTTCCAGTGAGCACCATAATTGATTGGACAATGACACATTTTTTGTTATTTTGGTTCTGTACTCTAGCACTTTGAGTTTGAAAGAATACAATGACAATCAGGTTGAAGTGCAGACTGTCAGCTTTTGCTCATTTGCGGAACAAAAGGAACCTACGTGGTTCAGGGTGAATGGAGATCTCGAACTGAACTTTAGTGATGATATTTTCACTTGTTTTCTTGTACTTTTTGGAGTAATTAAAACTTTCAAAAAATATTTGTTTCTATGCGGTTTTTACGAGTGTTTATAGTATTTGCCTATTCGGTTGTATTCGATAAATATAGAAACTGCGCTGACAGGATTCATGGCCAATTTATCTCGAATACAAATGATAAATTAAAAACAATTTACCGTATACTTATTGCAGACATACTATATCCTAAGTTAAATTAACATTGATGACATGATACTGTGCTCAAAATATACTGACTATTGTTATTTTCTATGTTCCAAAGTCTGACCACAAAGTTCTATAAATAACCATTTATAAACGTACATTTGACTCAAATACATGCAAAAATGTTATGGGTAAGAATAATAACGTATCCCTATTTACAGCTGGTCCGTATAAAGCATTTTACTCCCATTTTCTCGTTGAAATTAGAGCAGCGGTCATTTGACCGCAAGCCGTTGTTCTAGGTAGTTTGCGAGTCTTCAAAGTGTTACTGTTTGTATTGACAGAATCCGCTTCGTTCGCATTCGTATACGCGCTAGAAGTGTAATTTTGAGACCGTTTTAGCTGCCCTATAGAAGAGAATGGAGAGCGACAAATACCCTATTTTGAATTATCAGCCCAGGGGAACACAGAGCAACTAACGAACATATTTCTCCACCATTTAGACTATGGCCAGGTAACTACACAAGTTATACCAAAGTTCAGTTGTGCTTTAATGTTATTTTCCATTAAAATGCGAAAAGGAGGATTAGGTTATGATACAACAATAAAACATTGTATTATCGAACATGTCATGTTTTGGTACATTTCTCAGATCAGAATTGAAATTCTCAAAACTACTTGTTCAACCTCCACATCATCCAGTCACTTGTGCACATCATAAAAGCAATTTCTCATTCTTTTGAACAAATTGCAAATGATCATGCAGAATTGTCTGCGGTTTCCAACATTATCCATTGCTGATGCCATGTTGATCAAAATGTATTATACTGGTTCTCTGTTGAATAGTCTTACCCCCCAAAACATCTAGGCATTAGTTCATTGCATAAGTCATTACATGCAAAATGGTTGAACCAGTTGTCATAATCTGTGAAGCATATTTTCTATACATTTCTATTACTTTTTTGTAAATGTGTCCTGAATTGATTAATTGCTCTCAGGTGAATCTTGACTTTCACTAATGAAGGGGAATGTGTGAAGCGTTAGATCAACCAATGATCAACCAGTTCTCTAAAATAGCTCAGAGGTGCCTCTCATGAACCTTTCATTGACATATATAGACAGAGCAGAACGCGGTGTTACAATTTATGGCAATGGAAGAACAACAAGGAAATTAACTGGGTCAACAACCGGTTGCATATCCTTTGCATGCCATGTCTGTGACCCAATAATATCAAAATACTGTTGATATGTTATTTTCTGGTACTTTTACAAACGATACTATAACGTCTCTGCATTTGAATGGATCTCTATGGGAATTTGGGGGTGGGACTAGATTTAGCTGTAAATTATGCTGGAACAGTATGGAATACATGGTTGGTAAAATGAGCCTCAACCCATCACTCTGCTGCCAGATATGCAGTAGATATGGATGGATCGCTTTAAGGGTTGTTTCTCCTGACAAATTTTTCTATTGAACTCCTATTGAATTCCTATTGAAATGTAAAAATAAGTCAGGAGAAGAAACCCTTCCATCCATATCTACTGTATTTCTGGCAGCAGAGCGATGGTTTAAGGCTTGTTTGATACGTCAGGCCCTTGATGACTTACTAACACACACTTCAGGAAGTGAGTGGGACCATTACGGGCACAATAACTTTTCAAACGGTAGGTTCCGGATTCGGCATAATCCGCGTTATTTGCATTCGTTTATGTGCTAAAAGTGTGCTTTTGAGACCTGTTTCTCCATGTATTGGGAGTGAATGGAGAGAGGTTTTTTATTTATTTAGCAGTTTCACACTTGATTTTGTACATGCAAACCTTTAGAAAATTGGCCCCTAGATGTTTTAAAGTGAATAAAAGTAGACGAATGACTATTTTTGTTTGTTAGCTTACTTTGTTTTTTGGACGTCATGTGGCGCTGTAATGGCGACATTATTCTTCTCTCGTGTTCTTGTTTGCTCATTTGAATGTGTTTTGTTGTGTTGGGCTTTTGTCTTTGTTTTTTCATGCGCTGTGCGTCTGTAGTGGGATGGGAAAGCGGGCCGGAGATTTTTCAGGGCACTCCTGCTGCTCTTTTTGATAATATTGACGAATTGTCTAGTCGATATAATTTTGTTTGTGGTCATCACCATAGAGATGCATTCAGAACATATGCTCGGGAATGTTCGTAGGATCTGCAGACTGCAGCAACAAAGTTACCATCACTCTTCACCGGAGTTGAAGATGTCGCGACTGATCCGGGAGTGCAAGCAATCTTCAAAAGGCAACCAGGGAAGGAGAACATAATGTGGGGGAGGAGTGAGGAGACGACGGGAAGATTGACGCAGTTCGGTGCTCCGTTTCGGCAGTGTAGGCTACAGAGACCGTGGCGCTGCGTGTATGGAGGAGTGTCATGGAGGCGGAGTTTGTGTGTTGGACTGCTTGATGACACTGGACATCTCGGGACAGCGGGGCTATTTTTAATCATGGCTGTATTGCACTTTAATTCACTTAATTCACTTGATTGATGTAATGATTCTGTTTGATGTCTTTGATATGTTTGTTTGTGTGTTGTGGGTCTGCCCCACTGTCTATGTCTTTTTTGTTGTTGCTGGGGCTACAACTGAAGTTCCCTCGCGGGAAATAAAAGTTATTCTATTCTATTCGTCATGTAATGTTAGCCAGTATAGTACTCAGTCAACAGGTAGCCTTAAAGGGGTAATACACACAAAATCACTTATTTTGAGTTATAAAGCCGAGGATCTTGTCTCCATTTCATAAATCAAATATATCCTATTGTTTAAAAAAAACGAAAATGTAATTAAGCCATGCCACCGCATTTTGTGTCAAAAAAGAGGAATTAGCTAAAATCCAAAGTGAAAAGTTTATCCGTGACATAAGCAACGCTCCATCTCCCCTTCTTCTTGATTGATGGGTATTCAAACTGCGTAAATTAACGTTAACCCTTTAATTACAAATGGTTTTCCTTGCTGGCTCTGCCTACGTGCCTATGACGTGTTACTGAATGGATCTATCGCCCCTCCACCCAACTGTAAGTCCTCCCTGGGCGGCAGTGTAGTATAATGGTTAAGGAACTGGCCTTGTAACCCAAAGGTTGCAGGTTTGATTCCCAGGTAGGACACTGCCGTTGTACTCTTGAGCAAGGTACTTAACCTGAATTGCTTCAGTATATATCCAGCTGTATAAATGGATAATATGTAAAAAAAAAAAAAAAAATGCTAAAAAGTTGTGTAAGATGCTTTGGATAAGAGCGTCTGCTAAATGGCTGTAATGTAAGGTAATGTCTCACTCCTCCCCCCTCCCATCTGTGCTTTCTCACTCGAGCCCAAGTGGGAGGAGACAGAACCAAAACCCCTTTAATAACGATCAGAATCAAGCTGGCTGTGTTCAGCATAGACTTCAAAAAGTACAGTCTATTTTCTCTAGATTTCTAAAATTATAGAGCAATCACAAGATATAAGGTATAAGATATAAGGTTTTATTTTCAAGGGACTGTAAGTATTAGACTAATGGCTAACTGCCCAGCTAGCCTATACACAACTACACTACATGGATGATATGTTGAGACCCAAAACATATCCAGCATATGACCTTGATTGTGGGTGTGACCTTTCACATGCTGTAATAGATAAAAACGTGTCAAATAAAGCCAGAAGTTCGTTAGCCATATTGTCCTTAGAATTATCTAAACTCCTCAAAAAAAGTTCGGAAACGTTATTTCGGTCGATTATTCCTCCCCTTTAATAATACCAATTGGTATTGTATTTTATATCGTTGGAAAGCCTGATTAGTCACCTTTACAACGAGGTACAACTTGTAAGGATCGTGCATTCGTGGAATGAGCAGCACAGCTAACCGTGTGGGTAGCGGCCCAAAAAAATGTGCCAAAATCCCCTGCAATATTCTTCTGTTGGTATTCACTCTCGTTTTGAGTTGCTTGGTGGACTGGATGATTGCACTCTCCCACAGTAATAAGGAAAAAACAACACATATTGGCCATTTTTACACTTTATTCATTTTACACTGTCAGGGACCTCAGTAGCGTGTGGAAGATCCATACGCAGCCACAACAGCTTGGCACCTCCTCCTCATGCTGGTCACCAGCCTGGTCACACACTGCTGTGGGATGGCATCCCATTCCATCCCACTGGCATACACCTGCCAGCACTTGAAGCTCAAAACGAGAGTGAATACCAACAGAAGAATATTGCAGGGGATTTTGGCACATTTTTTTGGGCCGCTACCCACACGGTTAGCTGTGTTGCTCATTCCACGAATGCATGATCCTTACAAGTTGTACCTCGTTGTAAAGGTGACTAATCAGGCTTTCCAACGATATAAAATACAATACCAATTGGTATTATTAAAGGGGAGGAATAATCGACCGAAATAACGTTTCCAAACTTTTTTTGAGGAGTTTATGTACAGTCAAGCCGGAAAGTCTGCCCACCCCTTTCACCTTCTCCATGTTTTATTACATTACAGACATATTCTACAATAGATTGAGTTCATACACAAAATAGCCCATAATGACAAAGTTAAAACATGTTTTTAGAAACTTTTGCAAATGTATTAAAACTGAAATCTTTAATTTACATAAGTATTCATACCCTTCCAATGCAGAGAGCTTATAGTATCGCTTGTAACAGTACCTGGAAATAAGATATTGAGAGTCTTTTGATGTTGATGGGTCACAGACTTGCAAAGGATATGCGACCAAATATTAAATATTAAATATGATACTTTAAAAATATGTTAAAGCAAAGGGTATGAATACTTATGTAAATGAGAGATTTCAGTTTTTGATTTTTAATACATTTGCAAAAATGTCTAAAAACATGTTTTCACTTTGTCATTATGGGCTATTTTGTATAGAATTTTGAGACAAAAAATGAACTCAATCTATTGTAGAATATGTCTGTAATGTAATAAAACATGGAGAAGGAGAAAGGGGTGGGCAGACTTTCCGGCTTGACTGTATGTATTGAAATCACCGGTTATGACCAAAGCAAATACGCAAAATAAATAAATAAAGTGCCTATTCCACCAGCTTTCCTTTGAGTTCAAGAGAAAAATAAAATTGAAGTAAGGGGGGGGGCTGATTCAATGGGAACAGTTGTGCTGTTGGGGTTATCCAACCAGGTTTCAGTTAGAAGCATACAATCCAATTGGTTTGTGGAAATAAGCTAATTAACTAGAAATTATTTGTTGAGACCTGATATTAAGAAAAGCTAACTTCATAGTGCTAGTGGTAGGCTCTTGGGCAGTCTGATGTTGAAGTGGGATAGCTAAAAGGTTGGAAAATGTACCATAAGAGTAGAGTGTGCCCCGTTAATTTGGTTTCTAATCAAAACAGGGATAGGAAATATTTCAGGCACATTCAGGTGATAAACAAAAAACAGCCAGTGAGTGGCAGTTCTGTAGACAAAAAACACATTGTTAATGAGACAGGTCAGAGGAGAATGGCCAGACTAGTTCACAAATGCTCAAATAACAGCTATTTACAAAAGTAGTGTGCAGAAGTCAAACCTTGAAGGGGATGGGCTACAGCAGCGTAAGACCATGCCGAGTGGTGGTGTAATAGCGTGGGGAATGTTTTCCTGGCACACATTAGGCCCCTTAATACCAACTGAGCCTCATTTAAATGCCACAGCATACCTAAGCATTGTTGCTGATCATGTGCATCCCTTTATGGCCACAGGCTTCCCTTTTTCAAATGGATACTTCCAGCAGGATAATGCACCATATCACAAAGCAATTGAACTAAATAATGACTCATCTCTGCCTCCATTTGCTTGATCTGCTCAGTGATGACAGCTTTGTGCTTTCTCCCTTCCAGGTTTATTCAGCTCACATATTTCTAGCAGCAGTAGCAACGAGGGATGGAAAGTCACAGCTTGTTTGTGAGTAGAGATGTTAAAACAGGTTACTGGTGATTCAGATTGAAATCAATCATGGTGCATTGGAGAGGATTGATTTTTTTCATATGAGTCAGTTTCACAGCTAACAGAGTTCCACCAATACAATGGATGAGTGGAATTAGAGTTAAAATATAAGGACCTCCTAGATAAAGTGCAGGAAGCACAAAATATGTAAGTGATACTCTGGGTAAAAAAAATAAATAGAACTTAAGAGGGTTTAGAGTATGAAGTCCTTTACCTGTATACAAGAATGTGTTTGTGTGTCCACCGATGACCACATCAACCCCGCGCACCTTCTTTGCAATCTCTTTATCAACCGTAAAGCCGGAGTGACCAAGAGCAATGATTTTATTGATGCCAAGGGTGGCCAGCTTGTTCACTTGGAACTGCAGGGCACTGACTTCATCTTCAAACATCAAGTGTGGACCTATACAGAAAGAGAGAGAGGCACAGAGAGAAAGAGAGGCAGAGAGCGAGAGAGAGATATTAGTACCAAGAGAGTTTGCAGATAAAGAGAAATATTAGCACATATATACAGATGAACCTCGATCCAACGGACTAATAGGGGGGAGCAGTTGTCCGTTAAAGCCGTTTGTCCGTTGCAGCGACGAAATTTTCCGGGTGCGACACTGCAAAATATCACTATAACAAGAGATATGTAGCGCACAACAACCAGGCAAACCGACGCTTGTAAACAACACGTGCGCGCCGCCAAGCGGACGCTTACTCAAGTAGCGGTCTCGGTTCGCTTCACCCGGGAGTTTTAAACGTTCGGACCAGATATTCACTCTAGCGGATTGTGTCCGTTGGATCCGGAATCCGTTGCATCGGTGTCCGTTGGATCGAGGTTCATCTGTATATATATATATATACGTATATATATATATATATATATATATATATGTATAAATATATATATGTATATATATATACGTATATATATGTATATATATATGTATATATATATATATATATATATGTATATATATGTATATATATATGTGTATATATATATATCTATGTATATATATATATATATAAATATAAACACAGTATACACCAATCAGCCACAACATTAAAACCACTGACAGGTGAAACGAATAACATTGATTATCTCGCTGTTATTTTGGTTCTGTACTCTAGCCGTTTCAGTTTGAAAGAATACGATGACAATGAGGTTGAAGTGCAGACTGTCAGCTTTAATTTGAGGGTATTTTCATCCATATCAGATGAACCGTTTAGAAACTATAGATCCTTTTGTACATAGTCGTGTCCCCCCCCCCCCCATTTTGGGCATCAAAAAATATTGGACAATTTAACATAATGTAGAATAAAGTAATCAATTCATGGATCTCTATGAGAATTGGGGGGTGGGACTAGATTTAGCTGTAAATTACACTGGAACAGTATGGAACACATGGTTGGCTAAATGACTCAAAGTCAACAAGGGTCTGACGTATCAAACAAGCCTTAAACCATCACTCTGCTGCCAGAAATACAGTAGATATGGATGGATAACTTGAAGGGTTTTTTCTTCTGACTTATTTTTCCATACAGGTCTATAGGAAAATTTATCAGGAGAAACAATTTCACCTTAACCCCTTTGCGTAGATGCATAGTGATAATGGCGCCGGCGCCACCATTTTGCTCAACTGAGACATTCATTGCTCCTGCAGCCAAACTATTAGTGGAAATCACAAACTCTGTTTTAACTTTATTGGTAGATTATTCGTGACAACTCTGCTGAATAGAGAGTTTCTAAGTGTCACCATTTTCCCGTAGCAAGTCCATTTAACATGCACCCCCCAACCCAGTCTATACCTACCCATGCGAGACATAGTGGACAATAGCATCTTTATGTGAGTTCATAAATATATTTATGCATCATATACAATTAGAATTCCGTCATAGCAACAAGATAACCCCAACAATAGCCTGATCGTATGCCAAAAACTCAGTGAAAAGCCCTGCTCACTCAAATGCAAAATAAACATGTGAAATGATTCTCCCATTGTACCACGTATTCTACAATGAATATCTGCTACTAAATATTAAATAAATATACAATACTACCATTGGTTTTACAGATAGAGATGTTCCTTTCAAAATTCAGTGGTCATTTATTGTCTGGTACAATCGGTTTGAGAAATATACAACACTTTATACCGCTATTACACTATCTGAAACATCGACTCGTAATACCCCCCATGCCCTGCAAGCCCGTCTCATTCATGCAGTTCATTCTAGTTTAATTGTCAGCTATTTTATCCAATAGAGTACATTATAACCTTAGCAATGTCTTATTTTGTGCTTTGAAATATGAATTACAGGCCAGCGTAACGGCAGTTTTCGTTTTAATGGTCTGGTATTACGCAAGCTCTATTAAAAAATGCATTGGGGAGGGGAGTATTTTCTTTCCCGATATGTAAGTATTTTTGCATCTAAAATGCTGTTGGTCTCGCTGGCTACATACAGTATGTACATTCGTGTTTCCACTCGAGCACTGTCTTTCCAATATGTTTGATGGGCCTATTGTTATTTTCGCATTTTCGCATACTGTAGTGAAAATCGTAAATTTTATTTTTTATGTAGGCTACCAATGCTCATTGAAGATAGAACATTTGGCAGCACTTTGCAGATGGTGGAATACTATTTTATTTTCATGTTATCGTACATAATATAGGCTATGGCGTATATACTTTTCACTTACGGCATGGCAAATGCTCTTTCCAATTTGCTGTGCGCTGATACGTGGTAGATTGAAGTGATCCATCCATATATCCTGCATAGCTGGTAGCAGAGTGGTGGTTTGAGACTTGTTTGATACCTCAGACCCTTGATGACTTACAGCCATTTTACCAACCATGTATTCCATACTGTTACAGCATAATTTACAGCTAAATCTAGTCCCACCCCCCAATTCCCATAGAGATCCATTCAAATGCAGAGACATTATAGTATCACTTGTAAGAGTACCAGAAAATAAGATATCAAGAGTCTTTTGATGTTGTTGGGTCACAGACATCAGGCATGCAAAGGATATGCGACCAAATATTAAAAATGATTACTTTATTGTATATATAAATGCAGGGGTGCCAATAATTGATGAGGGATTTTTTTTTCTCATAATAAATTTACTTCAATTAAAGGTTGGATTTTTTCAGTGTGACAGTAAGCTAATTCACCAAACGGTGAATTTTTTTATAACCCTTTTTACTCATCTTTACCAGGGGAGCAAATAATAGTGGAGGTCACTGTGTGTGTATATATATATATATATATATATATATACACAGTATATGTCAAAGTATGCTTTGACTGCACGCAGTTTCTTGATTTCCTGATTTGGATTAATGTGAATGCGCAGACTGGGAACCGCAAATTCAGGAGTGGCTAACCTACATCCTTGAGATCCATAGTGTCTGTGTAATGGAATTTAGTGGCGGATAATCAAACGCGAAAGTAGGGGGATCAGAAAAAGTCGCTCACGCAGTGAGGACCAATAAAGGGAGTAACACAATAATAAATGCAAAGAAAGAAAATACAGTAAACTACTTCCTTGTGGCTAAACAGCCAAACGAAAATCAACTCACTAAAATAGGGCGAACTCGAATAACGAGTGAAACACAAACTAAATCTCCCAAGCTCAATACTGGAGCCAAAACAGGAAACTTAGCAAAGAAAAGAACACCTTCGGCACATAAGTTCGGACGGCCGAAAAGATGTAAAACCAAAACAAAACAAACAAAAAAAAAACGGTCTCAGAGAGAACAGCAAAGAATAAAATAAATAGCACAGAACGCTAACAGGAGGAATAATACCTATACCTGAAATAAAAGCTAATAGCACATCACTTGTGAACATAAACAGCGTTTAATATCACAAGGTCGCTAGTA
Source organism: Ilyophis sp. 1 JC-2022 (assembly GCA_022702515.1). Classification (NCBI taxonomy): domain Eukaryota; kingdom Metazoa; phylum Chordata; class Actinopteri; order Anguilliformes; family Synaphobranchidae; genus Ilyophis; species Ilyophis sp. 1 JC-2022. Next base: position 18,449,925 of record CM040406.1, on the reverse strand, counting down.
CCTGGCTATACCTGGCTCAATGCAATGTTGAATGACAAAGAAGCACCGGGGAAGCGGAAGTGAGGAACTTAAATACCCCGCAGGTAGAAGCACAGGTGAAAATAATGAGGGAAAGAAAACCCCGGAATGGAACGTGGAACAAATCCAATAGATTCTCAATTGGGAAACCAGGACGAGAACCGCAACGGAAAAGAAAATAAAAACCCACGAACCATGACAGTCTGCTAGTCTTTCACTCCCAATTCAGACCAAAGAAACCACGTAAGGTGAGTTATCTGCAAACAACCACTCTACTTTATTTAGCTGATCAATTAAGTGTTCAGTAGTAACAAAAACATGCAGACTCTGTGAACTGGGTTGAGGGCTGGGTTGGTTATATGACAGCAGTTGTCAGCCACTTCCCAGGTGAATCTATTGCCCAAAAAGTTAGCGATTACAAACCTCCTCCCCTTTATTTATGGGTTCACATTTCAACCTGTGGTTGACCTGACAAAGACCAGTTGATATGAATCCAAATAAGACATTATATGAATCCTTTCAAATAAGTTGAAATTCTATATTGGTCATTTCATAGACAACAAAAAGCAAACTACTACAGTGCATGGGAACCTGCACATAGCATCACCAAGCACCCAATTACAATGGTGTCATACAATGACTCCTTAAAGATAATAGTAATGTCTCTTAATTGAAGTTACATCAGTGGATAATTAGTGGTTCCGTTTAAACTACCTGATTGCAGTATTCACTGACTGCACTGGGGCATTGTATTTACTTGGTCCAGTTGGAAAAGCAAACTCTACTGGCCCACCATCACTGGTTCAGTAAGTAACCTGTTTTCCCTATTAAGTCTCTTGTTCAAAAACATTAACCAAGCCCAGTCACACTTAGCTTCAGCGATGCAACACAAGAAGGTTATAGGGTGGTATATCTGCTGTCTAAATAAAAACCTTGGCAAAGCAATTTTTCTGTTTGCACCATGGGACTGGAATAATTTAAAGAATCTGCTAATCTGCTAAATGTATATACCATTGTATACCTGGTGTTTTAAGGCTATTGTACAAAGCACAGTTTCTAAATAATCTTTTTTCATATATTTGTTTTTATGTAACCTTCCATTGCTACAGTATTTTAATGAAAACCTTATCTGTTTTTCTGCCTGGTTCTAGGGAGGAGGTGGGATGTCCTGTGTGCATATGTAAAGCTAACCAGTAAACTAGTGAACCATCAATTAACAAAAAGTCAACAAAGCAATCAAACAACCACAGAAAGCGTTTTTACCTGGCACTGACAAATCTGGTGTTTCTTTTGTTGTGTAGCCCACCACGGCCACTCTGTCAGAGCCGAGGTTAAATATTTTATAGGGAAAGAACTTGCGACTCAGTTCTGGCACCACAGTTTGATCTGGCTTGATGTTAGCACTGAGAACTGTGAAGTTGACCTGTTGGAGAAAGGGCTTCAACAATCCCTCCACTCCATTGTCAAATTCATGGTTTCCAAATGCCTAAAATCAAGAAAATAAATATAATAAATAAATAAAATTAAAAACAGCAAATACCACCACATTGCGGCGCAGAGTGGGATTATAGAGTCAGCCAGCTAACATTTGGAAAAATGTATGTAAAGCAGGTCTTGGGCTTTGTGAAATGCCGACCACCACCCCCAATTCTGCGCTGTACCTCCAGGTACTCCGGTTTCCTCCCACAGCCCAAAGACTGGCAGGTTAGGCTAATTGGAGACTCTAAATTGCCCACAGGTATGAGTGAGTGAATGGTGTGTATGCCCTGCGATGGATTGGCGACCTGTCCAGGCCTGCAACTCGCCCAATGCAGCCCCCCTGCACACCTGACCAGGAATAAGGGGGTTAGATAATGGATGTATGTGTAAAATGCTCTGGATAAGAGCCTATATGGTTCGGAGCATATGCAAACCAAAGTGGCATACAAAAAGGCGTGACAATGAGACTTTAAAAGATACATAGCAAATCAAAGCCCTGTGATTTATAGTGAAAGAGGCTTGTGCATTGAAGCTAGATATGTGGAAAAACCTCGATTCTCAGCTCTGTGTGGCCTTTAGGGGGGCGTGGCTTCCATAGCACACTATCCGTTATTCCTTTACAATTTGAAAACTGCCAGACCCTACCAACTAATCCTCACATTGTGCTAAAACTGCGCAACATTTTTCCCTGGGAGGCGTATTTCTAAAAAAAATTCGGCCACATTAGGTGGGACCTTGGGGCAATCTGTCCCAAAATCAGTCATCGGTCATACCATAATATCATAATAAAATGATCACTTGGGAGCATAATAGCAGTGTGCTGGTGTTTCTTTCTTACTTTGCATTATTCTTTGTAACCAGCACTTGTGCTGAATCTTGGATGTGCGTATGCCTATATTATAATAAAAGAAGTCTCCCAATAGCCTATAAAAGGTTTTCTCATGGGTGTGACAGAGATTAGATTTAGAACCGTGATGTTGTAAAATCAAAAGGTAGGCCTCTAGGCCATTGCAGCTGTACCCTTGAGCACTTTATAGCTGTGTACATGGACTATAAATGAGCAAACAAATGGTTACATCATGAAATGTGCTGTCCTACCCTTGAGCAATATATAACTGTATTGCTGCAACATATTTGCATAGGTCCTTCCTTACTCGGGTACCCTTAAGGAAACAAGCTGCAAATATTATACGATTAAAGTACTTAGATTTAATTTGTATCTGCCTATTCATCAAAATGCCCCCTGGATTCTGTGCCTGTGTTTTTCCGTCTCAAATGAACAACAATGTGTATCCATTTTGAAACTACTTCATCTTCACAGCAGTCTTTAGACATTTATTTTTCCAAACAGTGATTTTGAAGGACTGATAAGATACCATATTGTAATATAACGGCTCGCAGTCTGTCTCTCTTTAGCCTATCTGCCCCAACTTGAGTTGAGATAACTACCTCTATGGTTAACATTGAGGAACACACCTATGCATGCGTTGCAATTTCCCACAATTCTCCACGTTAAATTGGGTGACTGCGCGGGGTAAATCTTATACAAGAAGCACAGTAGTACCACACGATTATGATTCAGAACGGTATTGATAGCCTACATCCCTTTATATAAATTTTTCACGACAAATCATAAATTTACATTTCAATAATTCGTAATTACAAATTTATTCGAAACACTTACCATCGCATCATACCCGAGTTTGTTCATAAAATACGCCGCTTCAGCACCCTTGTAGTGGTTGAACCAGACAGTTCCCTGAAATTGGTCGCCTGCATCAAGCAGCAACACGTTCTTCTCCATGCTCATAATTTCTCTTATTTTCGTAAACCTCCTCGCAACTCCCGCGAAGCACACTCCTGTTGCACATTTCCCTGAATCTACGCTAGTCTCCTCTATTCGTGCGTGAACATCATTGGTGTGGAGCAGTGTGAGCTCTAATCCCGACACACACAAATAACTATTATGGAGGAAAAGCAAAACCCAAAACTGTAGCGGTTTAATAAATCTCTCCATTTTGCTTTACCTGACCTACTTCACTTGGCAGAGTTCAAAAGGCCGACAACAGCACGCTGAACAAGCGTGATCTCCAAAGGCGTGGTGTCAATGAATGTCTGCAGAAAGTTTGGAACGTCGATGAAATGGCAGATTCTAAAAGAAGTGCTCGCGTTGCCCAGCGAAAAATTATTATTATTAATAATAATAACTTTATTTATATAGCGCATATCATGCATACAGCTCAAACTGCTTTAAAATAAAATAGATAAGTAAGAAAAAGACTAAACATAGCATTAATATCAATTTATGTAAAAAATTATTTAAAACATTTAATTGTAGATGATCATTGATGTTACTCTTGTCAGGGATGTTTTTTGTGTGTTATTATAATACTCATTTGTTAAATGTTTTGTAAGAGATATAAAACCAATTCACTGAAATCCCTTGTTGAACAATCAAGGCAAAATATATATAGATATGATACTGATGTGGGAATACGATAAGGAAGATTTTTTTCAAGCAGTGAGAATTGAAATTAAGCTGCAGTATTACAACAATGTCGCCAGGTGGCAGAAAATGTCTGCTTAAAGAGTTTCAATTCCTGACAAGCGTAGGGAAAAATCTCTTACAAAACATTTAGAATTTCTTAAATGAATGGCTAAAATATCACGTAAGTTTTACACCGGAGAGTACAGTCAATGTGGGGCGGCATGGCTGTGGAGTGGATTGCAGTCACCTCACAGCAAGAAGGTACCAAGTTTAAATCCTGGCTGAGGGCCTTTCTGTGTGGAGTTTGTCACAAATAACATTCCTGACTAGAGTAAAAAATTATAATCATCTACAATTACTGCCAAACTCACAGAAAGCTTGATCAAGGTATCACAATGGCTTAAGACATCCCATCTAACATTAAATTTAAAAAAATCGGCTTCTCAATTAGAAAGCTTCCATCTACAGAGACCTTCAAAGTAACCATCAAAGGTCATGAACTGGTGGAGGTACAGGATTTTAAGTATTTAGGAATTATTTTAGATTCTCAGTTACATTTTAATAAACACATTAGAAAAATAGGCAGAACTGTCAGGGTGAATCTACACATTTTCAGACAAATCAGACATTGTTTACCATTCAATTCAGCCTTTATATTCATGCATGCCATTATCTTTTCTCATTTATCATACTGTATAACCTCCTGATCCCAGGCATCAGCCTCCACCATAAAACCTCTCACATCTCTTTATAACCGAGCTATCAAAGTCCAAGAAACCACTGAGACATCATCCCTGCAATATTCGAAAGCAACATAATCTCCTCAGTTATGACAATTTTATAAATTATTATACTCTTAGACCAGTGTTAATTGCCATTTCGCCCTGAGAGCGATAGAGAACGTAAGAGAGAGAGAGAGAGACAGATATGATAGTATATTTTAATATATGTGAAGTATTCCAAAGTTTTAGGAAAGTAGGGCTGACTATAGCCAACACGCAGCAGTAGGCTGGCTGTAACACCAAGGGGCCATGCAGCTTTTGGCTCTCAACCTCAGCACCGGATATAATGTCGCCCTCTGCTGATATCTATGATTTGCGCTCAAAAAGCCGGTTTTCCCTTTGGGCTCCATTCATTTTTGACAGCAAATTAAAAATATTAATTTTTAAATTAATATAATGATGTTAACTCTGTGCATTATATTTCTTTAAAAAATCACATTTTTCCGAAGTCATTTTTTGCTTCTTACCACACAGACAAAGATTTTTTTGTATTATTTATTTCGGCCTAACCGTGCCTTTCTCGTTGTACATGTGACTTGACTGGGCCTATCTGCGCCTTTCTCATTGTACATGTGACTTGACTGGATACAACTGCACATGTGAGATGAGCGCAAAATTAAAACTTCCTGGTTCGGATTTGCTCCCCGTTGGTTTCTATTGGCATCGCTGTCTCTACATTATATATACTCTAAGTATAACACACACGTGCAGCCAGCTATAACAACTAGGCTAGATGCAACATGTAATCAATCTATTTAAAATCAAATCTCCCAGACGGAGACTCTCGCCACTATCCTGAACTCACTGAGTAAGCTAGGCTAGCGAATATTATATCCTAAGCAATGCGTAACAGTTACAGTTATCAAGAAGAGACAGCATAGATTGATCAAAGAAACTGATCTCTCTCTCGCTGAGTCTCCATATTTTATATGGCCAAACCAACCAATCAGATAATAGAGAAATATATTATTTCCATGCGGCATTTTTATGATTGGCCGAATCGTCTGTAGCTCTAATAGCCTAGTGACAGCGCCGAATTCATATTGTCTGATTTTATTTTTTCTGGATTTGGCTTTGGGGGGGCAGGCAGAGCATTTGGGGGATTTGTTGACTCATAAAGGAAATTTAAATTCAATCATCCAATTAGCATTTTCATCTCTAAGTATACACATTCTATGACATTTAAAATAAATAAAAAAATACATTTGCTTTTTCATTTTCAAAAAATACCCTGCGAAAACACAATTGACAAATGAATGTGTTGTTTTGTCTTTCTTAATTACTTTAGTCCCCACCCCCCAATTCCCATAGAGATCCATTCAAATGCAGAGAGGTTATAGTATCGCTTGTAAGAGTACCTGAAAATGAAACATCAAGAGTTGTTTGATGTTGCTGGGTCACATATCAGAAAGTCATGGCATGCAAAGGATATGCAACCAAATATTAAATATATGACTTTATTAAAATGTATGTTAATTACTGCCCTAAAATGGGGAGGACTACGTGTAAAAATGGCTACAATTGCTAAAGTGGAAATAGAATGAAATAGTCACGGGAATCTCGAATAAACACAGGCTTAGTAAGGCATAGGCACTAAGAATATCGATCAACGTTCTGACCAAGAACAACTGAAACTGAAGAGTATATATAGGTAGGGAACACTCAACTCAAGAGAAATCAGGTGCGAGTGGGAGGAGTAACAGGGAAGACTCACAGGTGCAGACAATGATACAATGAGGGGAATAATGATAGAATAATTAGGGAACATGGAAGACTCGGACTGTACTAAGCATGCAAACGAATAGACAAGACATGACAGGGAATGTTAAAGACACATGCACACATTAAGAGTCAGTGGATAGCGGAAGTGAGATATCAGTTAGTAAAGAGGAAGCGTAAAGTAGATAACTGAAAGATAGAATTGCAGGAAACGAGTGACAGCTAAAGCAAGGAAGCGTTAGTAATTAGTGGGTTAGTAAAAGACCTAAACTAAGCTGTTAGTAGTTGTTAGTGTTAGTAATATAAACAATAAGTGGGACCACTAGTTTAGTCAGGGGAAATAAAGAGAGGACCGAAAACACCCGAAGGCTCCCGAAAAGTGAGACGAAGACCAGGGACTGACATAAATGCAAATGCGTGAACATAAACTGGAATATGGAATGTAAATGTAATAACGTAAACACACACAAAAGTAACTACACTAATAATAATAAACACGAGTACAGAATAATACACAAATACAATAATTAACAATAATAATGAAAAATAATAAACAACAAGGAACAGAAATAACAAATACAAACAGACAAAACTCAGAGTCCTAACATTATCAATGTCTTTACTGTATTTTTTGAACAATTTAATTTAAATTGTGGAGTACAGAAATAAAAAATAAAATAAAAAGTTTTTGTCCCAAAAATTATGGAGTATATTTGCATACATTACAGCCTCTATTATTTGTACACAAAGGTCTCATTCTAAGGGACTTTTCTAGGAGCATAAAACCAATTCACTGAAATCCCTTGTTGAGCATTCAAGGCAAAACACATGTTGATATGATACTGATATGGGTATACGATAAGGAAGCTTTTCCAAGCAGTGAGAACTGAAATTAGCCTGCAGAATCACAACAAAGTCACCAGGTGGCAGAAGATGTCTGTGAAAAGAGTTTCAATTCCTGACAAGAATAGGAAAGAATCTAGTTTTCTGTTCAGCGAAAAAAGTCATAAGGAATATGACTCAGTATCTTAGAATGAAACCTGAGACGTTTTGTATATGCCTTCATGTATGAAAATATAATATACAGTGTCCTTTGGAACAAAGACATATTTTTTCTTGATTTGGCTCCGTACTCCACAATTTTAGATATGTAATCAAGCAATTCACATTTAACAAAGGTTATTTTTATACAGTTTGGTTCCACCATGTATAAATTACAGTACTTTTTATATATAGCCCCCCCCCCCCCACTTCAGGCACCATAATGTTTGGGACAAATAGCTTCACATGTGTTTCTGATTAGGTACGTGTGTTCAATTACTTCCTTAGTGCAGGTTTAACCCCTTAGTGCAGATGGCATATTTGGTAAATCATGGGGGTACTCTGTTTAAGGCTTTATAACTCCAGGTGTGAGCATCACATAAACTTGGTAAATGGCTTAAATGAAACAAAACCGGTGTACCATTTTTTGTACAAACTTAGATTTGTTTATTTTCATAATTTAAGGTCAAAATAAAGTGCCGGAAATGCAAGCAAAACTTTGCTAAAAATTCTAAACAATATATATTTCTTCAAAATACTGAGAGCTACATAAGTGAAACAGGTAAAACTACACATTTCCTGGATCATAAACTCCTTGTCCACAAGCATTCAATAATCGCAGGGTGATATACAGAACTACTAAAGCTCTATGACACAAAATATAAGCAGTGTAGCCAGGTGTACCCAGGGTCTCCAAACCTATCCAAATTGGCTAAAATGTGAATAGCTGTAAATCTTAAACTAATCATACATTGCAGTGCAAATCAACCGTTTTGACTAATTTAACTCACCTTTTTATCATTTTCATGTGGGAATTATTTTGGATCAGTACAGGGGGGTGGATATCTAGGTGTCCAATAACCTACCCAAAACCTCTCCGAGAAATTATTAAAAAGCCTTTTGTCCTTTATAAAGCATATACATTATCCCTTACGATAACTTAATGGATGAAAACATTGATATAGCACAGTTTCAGTTCAGTGTTTGATGCCTAGTGGGCCATTTTTTCACCATTATCCTTCATATACTGCTTCATCCTGTGCCGTGCCTTCATGGCCAAGATGCACTCATCAATGGCACGGTCTTCAGTATGCGCCAAGGATCTGGTCCTGCAGTGGCTTCACTCTGAACAGTAGAGGGCACTGCTGGAGTGGCAGAGGTGGAGGGTCAAGCATGTTATAGGAACAAATTACATAATGCAGAAGCATTATAACACTGTGGTACACACAGCTAAATATGAAATCATTCACTCTTGTACTTCAGTAAACACTTTATTCTGTATGCTACATTATGTTATTTTTTGTTGCGTGCTCTAGGATGGCATTACTCTGTAGTGTGTTTCACAACTGTTGCTTTTTTATTTTTATTTTTTTACATTCATCTTGCACACATCTGGACAGTAAATTTGAATACATATTTTCCATTCCCTAAGTGAAAAGCATCACCCATGGAGATACTAATACCCCATAGAGTACATTATGCACAAAGAAATTACAATACAATAAAATAATATCGGAAAACACTACCAATGTTCTAGCTTCACGGCAAATCGAGGCATAAAAAATAACGTACGACTGAGCAACCAAACAGAACAGCGCTAAAATACTCTATTTCATTGTGAATGCTATGAATTCTAACAAAGCAGGCCACCACGAGCCACTACGCGAACGGCACGAACACATGGCATCAATGCATTACATTACATTAGTTATTTGGCAGACGCGTTTATCCAAAGCGACGTACAATAAGTGCATATTGAAGGTCATAGACACAATCTACGAAGCAAAGTCAAGACAGCGCTACTTTCTCGCAACGTAGAAGCTATCGCTAGTACTGAACAGAATACAGTCAGCTATACATTCTAAGCAATGAGATAGCTAAACCAAATAAAAAATAAACCGAAAGAACGTACTATATAATTTACCTTATACATGTAGTTATTCAAGGTGGAGTCTGAAAAAGTGTGTTTTCACATATGTTCAGCATTATTAGCAGGCTAACAGTGGTCTATTACGACCGATGCAAATACAAACATAACGACAATATAGCACGCAGTGGAAAAACGAATGTATATAATCAAAATATTACAAGCAGTAATACTTACATGTCGAGGAGGATATCTTCCCCATATTGATAGGCACCTCTTCCACAGAATCTATGCTACAGGGATTAGAAGATTCTCTGTTGCTGTCCTCTTCTGATCGATTTCGGGGGAAACTAGTCACTTCAAAGGTGGCGGTGCGCGCAGTTTTATAGCGTCAAACCAAATGCGTCATCTGCGCATGCCAGCGTAAAATTGTCGCGATATAACAAGTATTGCAGTTACGCTCGCCCTTAAATAGTTAATCCAAGCTTTCAAGTACACATGTAACTTACTTTTGGGGAAGTTTATCGTGCCTTCTATTGGATAAAACCATCGTCGATCAAACCAGAATAAAATTGAAAGCGTCACGACTGGGCAATCAGGAAGTAAGTGTTACGCAGAGCTAGTTTCGTTTGTATAATAGTGTTCCAATGCGCTGTGTATTCTTCAAACGGATTGTCCAAGACAATAAATGACCACGGAATCTTGAAAGGGACATATCTACGCTTAAATCCATGGTAGGATTGCACATGAATTCCATATTTAATCGCAGATATTGATAGTAGAATGGCATTGTATGATTAGAGAATGATTCCACTTGTTTATGTAGGTATTGATTGAGCAGCGATTTGCACCGCTGCATTTGCATAAGGTGGGTTTATCTGGTTGCTATGACGGTATTCTAATATTATATGATGAATACATATATTTATGAACTCCAACATTGCCCACTATGTCACGCATGGGTAGGTATAGGCTGGGTGGGGAGTGCTTGTTAAATGGACTTGCTACGGAAAGATAGTGACACTTAGAAACTACGCATTGGCCAGAAATCGTCGCGAATCGTCTACCAATAAAGTTAAAATACCGCGTTTGGGTTTTCCACTAATAGTTTGGCTGCAGGAGCAACGCGTGTCTCAGTTGCGTAAAACTGTCTCGCAGGCGAGCCAAAATAGACTATCTGCACTAAGTAGTTAAGAGAGCTTTCAGGACTGGGGTTGTGTCTGAATCAGAGCCCTATCTACTGCGTCCTGTCAATGTACAATGTACCGGTAGATGTGTGCTGTTTAACGTGCCCTGTTTAGCATGGAATGTGCAGTCACCAAAAAAATATCCTCCATACTATTTTCCAACCGTAATGTGGACATGTACGTCATTTTTTTAAAACAAAGCTGCGCGTCATATTTATGCAACCAAAATGTTCGCATACTTCTTGAAAAGTGTGCTCCCGAATATACTCAGTGAAAGAGTATATCATATGAGGGGTTTTAAGTTTACTACATTTACAGAGAATCTCGCTTAACAACTTTCTCATCCTGTCTACTCAACAAGCCTACTTAATAGTATGGAAGGGTGCTGATTCAGACACAGCCCTAATCTTGATTGTAGGCTTTTGCCTTTGGAGTCTGTTATTGGCATTTGTCATCATGAAGTTGTGCCAATGAAAGTCAAGGAAACCATTATGAGGCAGATAAATAATAATAAAAAACAGTCAGAGACATAGGCCAAACCATAGGCTTACCAAGAATGCCAAAATTAACATCTCTTGACATGCCAAAATTCAAACTAAGCAAATATAGTGTGCATTAAAGATGTGTGCATGAATTCCATTTCAACATCTATAAACATTCAGCTAATCATCTATAGACTGTCACTAATGGTTTGTTAACACTTAAATAGACCATGTAGCTATACCAAGGCTACTTGAAACAGAAATAATTCAATACACACAATTTAACAAAATAGTTGTAGCATTTTTTCTTTGTGCAGTTTACTGGGAAATAATCAACACCCTCTCAACCAGAATCAGAATCAAGTATTTAACCAAACTATGGGGTAACTGTAAACATTCTACTGATTATCCAAAGATAACTTCAATCTATTATTGAAATTATAACTGTTTGTTGACATGCAATAGCTAATAAGTAATAACATATTAATAGCATAAAGAAATATACATCTATAGATGTGAAGCTGACCATCTGTTTCAGTGTTTGTGAAACATTGTTGAACACTCAGAGATTGTTTCTGTCATGCATCTCACACTCAGATGAACATCTACAGATATGAATTTGGACTATCCAAATAATGTGAAAGACAGCTGAATTAAGCAAATGATCATCAGACTGTTTATTTCACAATAAGTCACACCAAGACAGTCAGGTCATCAACAAAAAAACCTGTAACTGCTACACTGTGTAGATACAGATTCAATCCAAAGCAAAACAGGACCCCTGGAAAACGCAGTCATGCTGAGTGATTCTCAGCCGTTTTTTTAACGTTTGTATGTACGTACATGTATACACGTGTACAGTATAAACTTGTTAACAAAGCTCCAAAACTAGCAGCCCTCTAAAATCTTCCCCCACAAAAAAGGGACAGATCTCAGCAGAGTTCACCATTATACTTATTTATTCCAAAAGGAAGGAGATCCCCACTCGTTTTCATTTTAATAATTGTCTTCCCTATCTCCCCAGTAATCTTTTGTGTACACAACTGTGCAAGTTCTGTGGAAAGTGATTGTCTATCAAAAGGGATTGCTATGTAAAGTTCTGCGATGGGGGCGTTCTTGCTTTTTTTATTCTTCCACTTCTTCTTCTTGCTCCTCTTAGTTGATTCCTCGCAGGAGTCTTCCTCACTAGAAGAGGAGGAATCAGTGGAGTCGGATGATTTATCATCAGGCTGCATGGGGATAGGCTCCTCCTCTTCATTCATGACCTCTGGTTTATGTGACTCTGACAGAAACACAAAAATATGAGTATTAATTAGAGAGGAAGAAAAGCAAGACGAATACAAGAACATTACGTTATTGTTCACCACCTTAAACTGCCATATTGAGATGGGTGTGTGCGGGTTGGACCCGTAATGCACGACTTAGCCCCATCACGTAGCCAATCCGTCGCTCGTCAGTCGGATATGTCAAAGGCTGTTGTCGGAAGACAAAGTCGCATTGTAGTAGGAACGCCTTGCATCTCCCTGGCTCACCATCAAACCTCTCCGGGGGGGGGCTGTTGTGGCTCCCGGAATTGCCAGGCTCCCATGGGGTTGGAGGTTGGGATAGCAGGCGGTTTAGCAGGTTGCTCTGGAGTGCATGGTTGAACTGCAATGGCGAGTCTCCTCATCTCAGTGTACAACTCTTTAATCTCCTCCCGGAGCTCAGAAATCCCCTGGGCGTGCTGCTGCACGATGAGGCCTTGTTGTTGCAGGGCGTGGAACATGGCAGTTGAGTCAGCAGGGTCCATCTTTGCGAAATTGTTCTGAGACGGGTGTGTGCGGGTTGGACCCGTAATGCACGACTCAGAACACAAACTTGATAATAAATACCTGCAAGGGCTTTATTATGGGGAAATCCAAAAACGTAGTCACACAAGCAAAGTCCAAAAACCAATAAATCCAGCCAGACCAAAGATACAGTACCGAGGGAGAAGGCAGTCTCGAAGTCGGTATCCATGCAAGAGTTCATTAACCAGAGTAGCTGTCAGCGGAGCAGAAGTACAAAACAGGGAAAAAGCAAAGTTCGTAGTCGTGGGGCGTAGCAGGAGTCAGACCAAAGTCCTATCCGCGGGGCAGAGGTACAAACAGACAGCAGGCAAAACTCGTGGTCAAAAACAGGCAGTGGAAACAATAGGCAGGCAGTAACGATGGTCAATAAACAGGCTAGATCAATAACAATGGAAAAACGCTCAAGAGTGACAATAGTAAACTAAGGCAACAATTTCGCAATGAACAGACATGAACACTGAGCTTAAATGCAGGTGTAGACAGGTGCAAACATTTAGCTTGAGAGCAGCAGGAAACTCACAACAGCTTGAGAAAATGAGACACGTAACGAGGCAATTAGTAAATTGTTAGTAGTTAACCTATCCTGACCTAGCGTTAGTAAATTAGTAATCAACATGCACGAGAAACGTAAGGTAAACATGAACACATGGTTAAATAGTTAGTATTACCCAATCCTGATCTAATGTTAGTATATTAGTAACTAGACAAGGGAGAATGAAACAATTAGGGAAGCGTGAGTGACAGCAAGAGAAGAAACAGCATGAACGCAAGGCTGCGGAAAAACATGGAAATATGTATGCAAACAATGAACTGCATCGTAACATAAACAGAAAAGAAACTGTGACAAACACTAAACATGAAACGTGGCATAAACATGACATAAACGTAACACATATATTCATATAATAAAACACAAAGGTGTTAATCAAACATGAAGGTAGGGGGATCAGAACAAGTTACTAACGCAGTGAGGACCAATAAAGGGAGTAACACATTAATAAATGCAAAGAAAGAAAAGACAGGAAACAACTTCCTTGTGGCTAAACAGCCAAATGAAAATCAACCCACTAAAATAGGGCGAACTTGAATAAGGAGCGAAACACAAACTAAATCTCCCGAGCTCAATACTGGAGCCAAAATGGGAAACTTAGCAAAAAAAAGAACACCTTCGGCACATAAGTTCGGACGGCCGAAAGGATGTAAAACCAATACAAAACAACAAAGAAAAACTGTCTCAGACAGAACAGCAAAGAACAAAATAAATAGCACAGAACGCTAACAGGAGGAATAATTCCTATACCTGAAAATAAGCTAATAGCAAGTCCCTTGTGAACATAAACAGCGTTTAATATCATGAGGTCGCTAATACCTGGCAATACCAGGCTCAATGCAATGTCGAATGACAAAAAAGCACCAGGGAAGCGGAAGTGAGAAACTTAAATACCCCGCAGGTAGAAACACAGGTGAAAAGAATATGAGTGAGGGAAATCAAACCCCGGAACAGAACGTGGAAAAAACTCCACTAGATTCTCAATCCGGAAACCAGGACGAGAACCACAACAGAAAAGAAAACAAAAACCCACGAACCATGACAGGCAGTGGTTTATATCTTTTATACCATGGCTACAGCTAAAAGGCATGAATAAATAAAAATAAAATGTATTTTAAAAATCAATCAAGTACAAAACTAAAACCATTACGTACACATGCACTACTTAGCTAAATATATTTCATCTGATAAAGGTAGATGGCACTAGAGTTTGGATTCTATAGAGTTGTCCCACCGTTAGATAATGTTGTTCATTTTACTATTATTTAGTAAATTCATGTAACTTGCCAATTAGCAAGCTATCAAAAACATGTGAAAAGACATTTAACAATGAAAAACGGCAGGGCTGTAGCCGGACCTCTGGAAGGGGCGGTGGTCTCCAGCTGCAAGGGACCCTCTGAACAGGGCACTGGAGCTGCAGCCCCTGGCAGCGCTTCGGTCGTTAGGTTTCCTGCACCTTACACACCGCATCTCTGGCCAGTCCTCTTCATCGTCCGATCCTTCGTCCGCATACTAAACATGCCCCAGACAGGGGCCCAGCTCCTTTGGGGCCCATTTGTTCACCACTGGGGCTGGAACAGGCCTCCGGCAGGGCACAGTCACCATGGGGTTGAGCGTTCCTACAGAACTCACACCTCAGCTCTGGCCAGACCTCTTTGTCTGAGGAGTCATCTGCGTACCAGATATGGCCCAAGTAGGGGGCCAGGCCCTCGGTGGAATACTCGTCCCAGTCCACACTGGAGGTGGAGTAGGCCTCAGCCATCAGACTGACGAGGTCCCCCAGTTAGTCCAGGGGCGCAGGCCTCCACATCCCCCCAAGTAAAGTGTCCCGTGTAGGGATTACAGGGAGGAGGGGTGGCATGCTGTACCTTTTTTTCTCTTTAGATTTTTCCGTGGCATGGTTCTTGCAGAAAAATTGTTCTGGGGGAAAATTAGTCCACTCAGGTCACCGTACCACCAGTGTGATGCAGGGCTGGGGATAAACTCTGCATCACGCAATGAATAGACAGAGAATGACAAAAAATATAATTATTTGCTGCCTTTTATTTACACCGGCACAGAACAGAAAACACTCCAGGAAATGAAGAAGGAAAATCCAAGAACACCGACCCTCCGCAGGGAATGGCAGGCTAAATGCCCGCAACAAAAGAGAGGTAAAAAAAACTTTCAGAGATAAAAATGTGCAGCAACAGTCCTGTCAGGCCTGGGACTGAGGCCCTTTTATTAGACACGTTAAGTAGGCAATAAGGAGCAGCTGGGCTGAGTTTATGTGACACCATTAACCTGTTAGTGCTGGCCCCTAGTGGCAGAGACGCACGCGTCTTCTACTTTTTTATGACACGTCATAAATACGTCGCTAGTTATATGCTAGTTACGAAAATATGGATATTACCATATTTATCACCATAATCGCATATGATCATAATCAGTACTTAATATCCTATCAGCGTGCGAAATATCACGTTTCTAGCTGCCACCATTAGCTTGTAATTCATGAACGTAGCATGCTATGCTGCTACACTGTAGCTACTACTACATCTACAATGGACCCGACCACATGTAAGATAGCAGACATTTAAACACATTTGCAAGTTAATTAAAGTTTTTATTTCATCACCAAAAAATCGTTTACTATCACAGCAGCAAGAAACACCTTCCAAGATTCTGAATACATACAAGTAAAACTGTCAACATGCCTACTCACTCCACAGGAAAAAAAACGAGTGATGTTTCCTTGTCACCACATAACTTTCTTTTGCGATAAAAAGCTCCGGTAAAATATGAAATAAACTCGTAACCTTGCCTTTGGTTATAAAGATTAAGATGTCCCCTGCAAGAATCTGAGGTTATTTTTTGTCTTGGTTGACCCGTTTTTAATATTGCATCCTTTTCTCAACATGTGTCCATGCTCTAAAATGGCCGCGCGTAAATGATCGCGTTGCAAAGATTCAGAGGTATATCCGTCACGCAAACTTCATTTCGATTGACACTTATTTCGTCCAATAGAGTACATTCTAAGCTTTCTAAAACGGTATCGCATTCCCATACGCGTATTTAACTAGCCGATCGCTAACGACGCGTAACACACAGCCCATTGTTCCAGACACCCGGAAGCCATTTTAGATCACAATCCAGCTGGATCTCTGCGCGCACGGTTCGTTGGTTATTACATTGAGATTCGAGTAAATGTTTATTTTTTTAATTCAAACTTGTATTTTTACATAAATTATATATATATATACGCACTGTGCGCGCATAAAGCAGGCTGAATTGTGATCTAAAATGGCTTCCGGGTGTCTGCAACGAAGCCGTGTTACGCGTGGATAGCGATCGGCTAGTTAAATCTGCGTATGGCAATGACACCATTTCAGAAAGCTTAGGATGTGTATATATATATATATGATGGCGAAAAAATACATGCCCCTGTCGGATGTAGTGGAGGAGATTTTTCGTTCGTTTTTTAGTTTTTAGTTCGTCGGAGGGATGGAGTGAAAGTGGATCTGAGGCTGAAAGCTAGACTCTGTTGTCGAAGATGTATGTGGCTGTTGACATGTAAGTATTAACTGTATTAACTTAAAAATAACTTTATTTGTGCATCGGTTGAATTTTAGTCACAGTAGTCATGTAAAATATAGCATGTATTATCTAATTTCTTGTGGCTAAATGGTAGCATAAGTCATATCCATGAATTATTCCAGTCAGAATTTAGACCCTACCATAGCACTGAAAGGGCACGCTAAAGTTATTAACGATTTACTGTTATCAGCCGACCAAAACTCTGTCTGTTCTTGTAATTCTTGACCTAAGTGCAGCTTTTGATACAATAGATCATGAGATTCTACTGAACAGACTTGTTATTGTAAGAAGGGTAGGTACACTTTTTCAGTCAAATGACTTATTATTATTGAATTATATCTTTCTACACACCTCTTTGTAAAGAAAATGTTAATGACCGAAATAAAGTAAACTAACTTAATTTAGGGTAAATCTGAATTGCAGTCCATGTCAAATGTAGCATTTATTGTATTTTTTTGGAAAAGCCTAGCATTTTTATTTTTGATTTCACAACATAGTACACTATGTGGCTCTCATTGTGCACTTTTTTTATTTTGCTTTCTTTTAAATAATTCAGGGCAGAAATCTGCTCCTGATCCCTGCAGGACTCTGGTCACGAGGTCAAGGAGGCCCTGCTGTACCTGCTCACCGCGAGGAGCCCGAGTCTGAGGACGGATGGCACGACATGGCGGATGAGGATGAAGAGCCTCATCAGTTCCCCTTCTGCCCCCAGAGGACCCCAGGAGTGCAGCTAGACCTTCAGCAGGCCTACAGTAGGGATGTTCCTAACGACTAATTTCCCTGACGTTGAAACGGAAGTTTAAATTTAGACTAGTCGACTAATCTAAAAGTAAGAAAACACTCAGAAAACAGTCAAAATTGAGCACAATTTAATCTATAAGGTTAAACATTGTCCGGAAAAATATTGTGTATATTATAAGAGCCATTTGAAACCGTTAATCACATTCTGATCGACGTGACATTGATTAGTTTTATTGGGCTATTCAACAACGCGGTAGGCCTACTTACTCTTTCCACCTCGCTGGTTTAACTTTCAGGGCAAACAGGCTAATGTGTTCAGTTTTTTTTCCTTAGTTAAAAAAATAAATAAATGTAATCCGGCGTTAACATTAGTATCGGATGCTCGTTTTTTTATAAAGCAACATTTGACCAGGAAAACATGAAATTTCAGTGCAAATTTTGTCAATATGTAATTTAAATGTGTACATTAATAAAATAATAAGTTTAACCGACTAGTATTTCTGGTGCCGACTAGCGAGGGTAGCAACGTTTAATCGACTAGTCGACTAAACACGCAGATCCCTAGCCTACAGCCCCCTGGATCTCTTTCGGCTGTTCTTCAGCACACATGTCCTCAAGCTCCTCTGTGACAACACAAATGGCAACGCAGCCCGTAAACATGCTCAGGGACTGCATACACCATGGTCTGATGTGGATGCTGAGGACATGCAAAAATATCTGTCCATCGTCCTGTACCTGGGTCTTGTCAAGACATCTGCTGCCCGTGACCTATGGAGGAAGGACCGGCTTCACAAGCACCCCTTTCCCTGCAGTGTGATGCCGGGCTACAGGTATGAGGCCATTTGTGCATTCCTCCACATGAGCGACACAACAGCAGATGCCATCAATGACCAGCTGAAAGGCCAAGCAGGTTATTATGGCCTGTTTCGCCTGAAGCCTTTGCATGACCAGATCCTGATTGCATGCAGGGCTTACTACCACCCTCATCGGAACCTGGCCATTGATGAACGCATGGTAGCCTCAAAAGCTTGGCATGGGATGAAACAATACTTGAAGGACAAGCCAACAAAGTGGGGCTTCAAGTTATTTGTCCTGGCTGACAGCAAGACGGGCTACACATCAGTGACTTCAGTGTGTACCAGGGGAAAGAAATACATTTCTGGAACCATAAACTGAACTGGAGCTAATAAATGTATCACCCTCTGAATGTGAAGTGATTGTAATGATCCTACTACCTCAAAGAACATAATAAAATGCTTCATATGGACAAAAAAAGCATTGTATTCATTTTCGGAGAGGTTTTTGGACCCCTATATATCAAAACCCAAATTATTTGGAAAAAAATGAAAATTTCCTCATTTAGTTGATACAAACATGTGTTTTATGAGTAAGAATACTTTATCTGTTGAAAAAAGCTGATTATGTCTTGATTTACTGTGATGCACATTTTATCCATTTGGATAGATTTGGACACCCTAAGGGACACCAGGATACACTGTTTACAAATTAGCTTATGGAACCTGAGCAGATTGACATATCCCCCTAAAATTCTGTACACATGTTGACAAGTGGTGTGTGCACCAGGACAGTAAAATATGACCTGTTTTACATCTTTTCCTTTCAGAAGTGTACTGTAAACTAAGAATGACAACCTCGTTTTTGTTTTTTTTGCAAAGAGTTTGTGCATTTACAGCCCATAATCTATATGAAGATTATGAAATTTTATTATTTTAATCTAAGACACACAAAGGTACAGGGGTCTTCTCCAATTTAAGCCATTAAACAAGGGTGTGTGGTGAGCACAACTGTAGTTATAAAGGCTTAAACAGAACAGTGCAAAACAGGCGAAAATTGGCCCAATTTGGCTTCTGCACAAAGAGGTTAATTTCAGAACATGTAACATAGATGTTTAAATGAATACTGCTTAGCATATACGCACATTGACTGGGGTGTAGTTACATTAAATAATTAGTGGCAAGACTCTGTACCCCGGAGAGTGAGACAATCTACTGCTGCCAGGCATTCATCTAAGTGTTCTCTTGACACTAAGATCTTTTATCCTAGGAGGTAAACGTACTCCTCGTCTGGGAATCTCGCAGACACCATTTCTGCGACCATGAAGAAGCAACTTTAACCTGGAAAATATGTATATCCGGGTATCGAAAACAGCTATCCCAGGGAGCCCTAACTAAGGTTACTCCATCTGGTTAGTGAGACTAAATATTCCGGACTATGACTCCTCTATTATTTTATGAAATAACACTAGGATCTATCTGGACACTGACTCTAACAGTTATCCCAGAGCAGCAGCACAACCAACTATTGAAACTATGAATATAGGGAGCATGCGCGGCATTGAGGGAGCATGCGCGGCGTTGAGGGAGCATGCGCGGCGTTGAGGGAGCATGCGCGGCATTGAGGGAGCATGCGCAACGTTGAGGGAGCATGCGCGGCGTTGAGGGAGCATGCGCGGCGTTGAAGGAGCATGCGCGGCGTAGAGGGAGCATGCGCGGCATAGAGGGAGCATGCGCAGCGTTGAGGGAGCATGCGCGGCGTAGAGGGAGCATGCGTGGCGTGAGAGGGAGCATGCGCAGCGTTGAGGGAGCATGCGTGGCGTGAGAGGTCGGAAGGGCTGAAGTTCCTGATGGCGGGATATGTAATGGACTATAAAGAACACATTGATTTGTATGTTCAGACAAATATGACAAATGCAAATTATATGGATAAGCCAGAAATAAGTATTATTTTGGATGTATTTAAGGCATATATAAGGGGAATAATTATAGCATTTTCAGCAAAAAGGAAGGTAAATTTGGATAACGAAATAAGTAAATGAGGAAGAAAGTAGCCATCCAAGAGAAAAAACACAAAAAACAAATGAAAGGTAGAGACTTAACTGAATTGCAAAAATTTAAATTAGAACTGGATAACTTATTGCTTAAGAAAGCTAATGATTTTAGACATAATTCCAATACATTTCAGTACATATTTGCAAATAAATCTGGTAAACAGTTAAGTTCACTCGTTAAGAGAATACTTTAAAAAGAACCAATAACATTAAAAGATCCAATATCAAACTCAACTATTAGACATAATCAGATAATTAATCAACAATTTGAATCATTTTATAAGGAACTATATAAATCAGAAATAAAACAAGAATATGATCCTCTACCCTTTCTCAATTCAATTAAGTTGAAACATCTAACAATGGTAGAAAAGGACAACCTCAGCAAAGACTTTATACATTTAGAAATCAAACGTGTTATTGATCATTTTTCATTTAAAAAATCTCCTGAAATGGATGGTTTCCCTATAGAATTTTACTCAACATTTTGGTCAAGCATAAATCCTCTTTTCACCCAAGTCATAAATAACTTTCAAATAAACCACACACTCCCACAAACAATGTACTTAGCAACTATTTCTGTGATTCCAAAACCTGGTAGAGACTGTGACACACCCTCCAACTTTAGACCTATTAGTTTAATCAACAGCGACAAAAAAATTTATTACCAAAGCCATAAATAACAGCGTAGCAAAATGTTTTACCATCAATTATTCACATCAATCAACCAGGGTTTATACAAAAAAGAGATTTAAAAACCAATATTAGAACATGTCTATCATTAATCCAGTATGCAAAAAATATATATAAAAAGGATTTAACTTTAATGGCAGTAGATGCTAAAAAAGGCATTTGACAGGCTTGAGTGGTCTTATCTTTTTAAAGTGCTTGAAGTTTATGATTTTCCAGCTAAATTTATTGACATGATTAAAACGGTCTATAAAAAACGTGGTATTACAATAGGGACGAATCATTACAAACTTAGCTTATACGCTGATGACCTGTTATTATATTTAAGTAAAATAAACACTTCGATTCCATATGTAATTTAAATAATTACAGAATTTTCAAAGATATCAGGTTACAAACTGAAATTATGCCAGTTTATAAAAACATAAGTATTCCAGAGAGCCTCAAATCTCTTAATTGGCAAGGGCAGAGTATTAAATATCTTGAAAACACCCCATACAAGTAGAAAGGTTTTACAGAATCCTGAAGGTGAGGGTGGCCTAGATCTTCCAAACTTGGAGCTTTATCATCATGCTGCTCAATTATTTTATATTGACTGTATTATTAATAACCGGAATGAGGAACCATGGATAGATATTGAAGATCACTAGTTACAACCTTATAATCTATTCTTAGCCCTTTTCTCCAAGCATAAAATTAAAACGACAAATTTTGTTATTAATAGCATTTTAACCGCATGGGAAAAAAAGTTTTGTTTTGTTTCCATGGAC
Organism: Ilyophis sp. 1 JC-2022; assembly: GCA_022702515.1. NCBI lineage: Eukaryota > Metazoa > Chordata > Actinopteri > Anguilliformes > Synaphobranchidae > Ilyophis > Ilyophis sp. 1 JC-2022. The sequence goes on along the minus strand of CM040406.1, from coordinate 18,427,858 downwards.
AAAATGTGGACACAATTCAGTGGGCTATACTGTACTACTATGTATTATGAACAAGTAATGAGAGGTTTTATCACTCAGACAAAATATGTAAAATTAGTGTTACAGAACAGCCTTAGTCCCTTACAAAACTGGATAGTTTGCTGCAAACTTGCATCTAATATGTAGCGCATTTGCCACAAACTAAATTGTTTTCCACAAAATGTTGCCAGAGGTTTGTCAGAGTTTGCCAGTAGTGGTGAAAAAAAAACAAAAGTGAATGGAAGTTCCCACAAAGCTAACCCCAATCCTCGGAGTACAACTGCACCAACTGAAAGTGGGCGCTCTTACCGTTGTACCACCGCGGCAGCACATACAAACATATTCTATGGTCTATGGATTGAGTGCATTATGTTTCTTCATTTTACAAGGCAATAGGCAAGCCTCGCCCCTGTATCCTGCAAGACAGGGGGCTTGAAAAGGAGTATGCGAGGAACGAACTGCATTAATATGACAATAGCCTCCAACCTATCAATCATAGTTATCCATTATGGGATCATTCCTATTATCATGTAATATAATTTCAGAATTATATTATTTGTAAAATAGGAAGAGTTCATGTAATTTTTAAAATTAAAATAAAAAAATACATAAAATACGGTGCAACTCCGCCCTTCCAGTGGGCCCTCTAGGTCAGTGGGCCCGGGGCCAGAAGGTACCTCAACCCCACTTACTGTTCAAACCTCATTGAATCTCATTGAACCTTCATTTACACAGGAGCCAAGGCAGCCTTACTTTCATGTTGTTCTAATTAATTTAAAGTATTTACTTTTTCTGTGACTGTTCGCACACTGCTTTGAGCAGTCTGTCTCTGGACATGTTTACTGTCTGCCTGGATTTTAATAGACCGCAGGCAGGCAGCAAATCGATGGAATTTCAATGAATCCGTGTCACCTGTGACCACTCCTTGGCATCTGGAGTGCATTGTCATGCTGACTGATGACTCCAGTGGCATTCCCCTGTTCGCTGGGGGAGCTCTTAGATTCCCCCTTTCCTTCCTGTGGTAAAAACAAAGCTGCTTTCATCTTCTCTCTAAATGTCAAATCCAATAAAGTGCTTCAACTGCTTCCAGGGTCTCAAAATCCCATCCCTTACCAGCAGTCAAAAATTAGCTCTGCTTCGACAATCTCATACGCATTGAAGGGCATATTTAAGCCTTTTTGTTCTTTCGTTTACCAATTTCACAGCTTTGATAAAATTTTTGCATCGCATTAGAGTGCCCTAATGGAACTGCCCTGCGCTCTGTCTCATTTCATCTTGTCGTATCGTCCCTGCAACTCATGGCATTTGATTTGTGGGGCCTTGAAAATGGCTGGATCGTGGGAAAAGAGGATATGAGTTTGTCTGCAACTTTAAATTGCTGTGCTTTCTATTCAATGAACATCAAAGTCTTTTTTTCAAAAGAGCTGCAAGAGCTACATTTTTTAGATTGTTATCTTAAAGACAAATACACATCAACTACTGAAGACTTTGATATATAACAAAAAACTTTTCATGGTGATTGATTTTTACAATTGTGCTTCTATTGTAAACACAATGAGTCTTCATGTGTTGTACCAGGCCTGTATCTTGTTGAATGAACAACTCATCTCGATAAGATGCAATAGAGGGGTTCTCAAACAGAACAAGTCACATCACAATCCATAAACACAGGCCGTAATTAGCTCATTTTGTCACGGTTCTGTTTTTTTGTCCACTGCAATAACTATACATTAATTATAATAACAGCACGCTCACAGGGGGTTGGGTTCTACGTACTGCAGCATGCCCCCATCCAAGGCAGCCTACAGACCAGAAGAACAGTCTTGTCTTGTTGACCTATAAGCATTGGTACAATAAACCAATGCTGAGCTGAAAAATAAATGGCTCAAACACAAGGGCAGACAAATCAGGCTTAACTGTTGTCCTCAAATACTGTGAGGGCTCAGGGATGCTGGAAAACAATTGGAGTCATTTTTTCTTTGTTCAATGTATATTTAACAAAATAGGAAAGCATGAAAATATGTTTAGTTTTTTTAGGTGAATCTACAGTAAATAAAGATTTGTATATATTTCCCCCATATAAAGTAGAGTATTCTGGGGGCAATTGTAAGAACTGTTCAAGGTGTGTACTATTGTTAATTATACTGCTAACTAGCTAGCAAGGCAAGCTTAAAACAAGACTTCTGATGTTACATCATCCCTTTCTGCTTTAAAGTCATGCAAGTCAAATCTACTGTAAAAGATGTTTAGGGATTCAGCAAACTGACTGCAGTGTTCCTTAGACTGAGGGCCCGGGACGTTCTTCTTAGTAGAAATCCCTAAGAGGATCTTTATTCCTTTCCAGGCATCTCTCTGCTGCCCGCCTTGAAACAGATTGTCCACCTGCTCCTTGCATCCTTAAGTTGTCTGTTCAGCCTGGCCTGAATCAATTTTTACTCAACTCTGACTCCTGATTGGAAGGCTCTTTTTCTCATTCAACGTTGTTTTAAGCTTCTTTGTTATCCAGGGCTTATTGTTTGAGAACACTTTCACTTTCTTAGATGGAACAATAGTTTCCTCACAAAATTTTTTATCACCAGTCATCCAGCGTGGCATTCTGTGAGAAAAGCTCCCAATCAGTACATTCAAAACAGTCTTTGAGAGTCTCAGAAACATCCTCATTCCACTGTTTAACAGTTTTGTAGACAACTCCTTCCCTCTGCAATTTAGTTTTATAGGAGTAAACCATGGTTCCAACATGTTTATCAGAGATTTTGTAGAAAAAAATTATATTTATACTAAACCGAAACATCGCTTTTCGTTTGGGTTAGTTTTATTGCCCTGCAGTGCAAAATAATTTGACTCACCACTAGGGGGCCACCGTGGATAGAGATAATAACCTTATCCCTCATGATTCCAATCTTTCCAATGAATCTCAGTCTACCCTTTATCCCAGTATTTATCCCTAACAAAAAATTACTATAGTAAAAAAATATGGTAATACTACAGCATATAGGCCTACAATACAGTTCATATAGTATTGCTGTAGTTTTTTCCTACATACTATAGTGATACAATTGTCCTATAGTGATAAATACGATGGAACTTTTATAGTGGGGTGAAAAAACTATAAGAATCTTATATTTTTCTAGACAGTAACTATAGCAATACAATAGTTAATTTTCATATCCTCTTTTTAAAAATGCATTCTGAAAATGTTCGACTGCAGTTTAATAAAAATCTGCGCAGTGCCATAGCGACTGGGTCTTGAATGGAAACCTTTGGTTCATCCTTAGCTGTGCATATCTGTAGGGCTGCCGCTGTCCCAGACCCTGATGACTTCCCAGTCTTTGGGAGACAGTAGAAAACTCTGACAGTGGCTGAAGAAGAGCAGCAACCCTCGCTGTTCCTCCCTAGTTGGTTAGACAATGCCATCACAGGCAATGTGCAAATGACACCGCAGAGAACAGCTGAAATTGAGATTTCAAGTACATATTGCTCAAGAGAATATATGAGAAACAATATGTTTTTATATGTCTCAGTGCAATCTGTTGACGATTGTATTTTAGTCACAAATAAAAACAAAACAGAGATCTCAACAGCATTTTTCCTATCCTCAGTATAGGCATACAACCACTAATCAGAAGATTTAAATAGATAATCAGCAGATTCAACTCCCAGCTGGACCTCTGCCATTATAACCTTGAGCAATGTTGCTGATTTGCTTCAGTACATATATCTAGCTCTGAAAGTTAATATCCTGAAAAAATGTTTGTCAGTAGGAAACTGAGATAACATTTTTGTATATGTGTATGCATGAGCCTATATGAGTTTTCTTTTTTAATTGTTTATTTTACTTCTTGTATTCTGCCTTAGATGTATTCAATGTGAAGTTGGGTAAATGGTGTCCAGTATCTAGGAGGTATGTATAAGCAAACTCTTTAATGTGGAAGTCTGGCAAGTTGTGTGACTACAGTGACTTGTGTTTTAAGCAGAGAAATTAATTGATATTGCCTTGAGGGAGAGAGAAATTGAATTAGTCACTTGAATTAGTACCTTGGTGGAAAGGTTGCTGTTTATAAAACAAGCCTATCCCACTGTGAACAACACTGCTTGTGCTGTTTTATGGTGTACCACCCCCCCTACCCCGCCCCGCCCCGCGCCCCGCCACACACACACATGGACTGCTGCCTCTTATTACATGGGTTCACTGCTAGAAGGGTTCCAGTGGCTTAATGTCAAAAAGTGCAGAAGTTTCTTGGAAGCTTTAAACAATTTAACAACAGATGGATCTATTGCATCGGTGCAACTGTGCTTCATCAGTTTGAATTATTGATGAGAAAGCTGGATCTGTTCCTGCTTCCACAATGGCCCAAATTAAATGCAGCCTGCTGGAACAGTAAATCCACTAATTCAGGGCCGAATATGGGAGGCAGAATCTCTTATTCAATAACCGCCCAGAACCAAAATCTTTGCCCAATTGACTATCATAGAGAGTGTTTCCTGCACTTAATGTGGCAGCTCTGCATTTCTCCACTTTAAATTAAATTATTTTAGTTAATTATATTCTCTTAAAAATATATCTACGCTATAGCATGATCAAAAATTATTTAATGTAAACTGATGTTTTTGTTAGAATTGAAATGATTAAATGCAAAGTCGGCAAAGCCAGTTGAATCACATTACATACAAGTGTGACTTCTGTGTAAGCTGGAGATTTAATTTGTCACCCTAAAATTAACATGGTTTAAGTTAAACCCATGCCAGATTTACAAAGGGTCGGTACATCCAACCAAATATTTTACCTGGGTTTAATTTTTTAAGTAGTTGTACAGACGTCAAGATATGGAGATATGGAAGCACCTTTAATATTTATGTTTAGCTATTCTCTGCTTGCCTTGTCGAACCCACGCAGCTAGACCAATGAGGGGATAGCTCGGAACAAAGGTTTAAGCGTGATGTATTCCGCTATTGCTTTTTTGTGGGAAAAGGTAAAAGTTATTGTGAAATATTATTATTTTATTTACTCGTGTATCTGACTCCATTTAAAATTATAATTTAGAATTTGGTTTTAATCATGCGTGGAGCTTGGAGTGGTTACACTCGACACGTCCTTAGGTACCACCATTACTCAATATATGCTTTCCAGAATCAGCATTATTGCTGAAGCTCAGTTCGTTGGAGAACGCAGAGGTTGGGGGTCTAGCCAACACAATACATGCATTATATTTGTCATAGATAGTTGCGAGCCCAGGTCAGAGTGCATTCAGAGGGCTCCTTAACCCTTTGACACGTACGGTCACACCGGTTGTACAGCGCTAGAGTGGTCCCTGAAGCGTACGGTCACACCGGTGTGATTAGAACACAAGATTAGAACGTCTATTAACGAATGACGCAACAATAGGCCTGTGGGCTGACGCAACAATAGGCCTGTGGGCTAACCCTTGTTCTTAACCCTAGGACTAAACACACAGTTCCACAAAAACATTGTACCAAATAAACATCTTTACAACATTTACATTTATTTGTTTATGCAGACGTTCACACTTTCACAGAAGTAATGTAAGCAGCAAATACCCCCTAGCCTATAACGTTGATTTAGCTACAGTTCGCTAACGTCATTGCTAACCAAGCTGTCCAAATGAGCTAACTACGGACTGACAGAAAATATAATATACACAAGCGATTGTGATATAGCGATTACACTTTACAATGTTTTACATCACGGGTAAACTCATCCGTGATCAAAATAATTGACGAAATACTCGAAAAACGCATTTTCGAAAAAGATCCGGCAGTAAGCTAATATTGGTTTGCGGCGCTGCCATTTTGTTCTTCCGCATTCAACCAAAGATGATATATGATGAAAAGATACTCCACTTGCTCCCAACTGTAACTATATCAATTCTCAACCAAGTTAACCTGGAAGTGAGTTATCTTGTCACGTTATCATCTTTGGTTGGACCAGAGATGACGTTGTATGGCTGCGCCCGTGTTATTAGCTTTATAAGAGATAAATAGCATCTCATAGCATATGGTAAGCAGTAACGTACAACCTTCAAAAATGTACTTTACCAACATCATGGGTGTCCATTGCAATGGTTGCTTGAATCGGAACACACCATTTGTAACAACTATTTAAAAACATGCAAAAAATATTTAAAATAAAAACATTTTCACCACACAATTAGCTGACAGATATTTTTATTGATGCAAATGAAAGACGGTTCAGTTAGCTACGGAGTCAGATGATGACTGTCCCTTGTCGCCTCACACATACTGAGAGTCATCTAGTGTTGTTATATATATGTAGGCTATGTATATGTATGTATATGTGTGTGCTAATATTAGCTAACTCTCAACCGTGCGAAGGCTACTGCTGTGACGTAACAGTAGAATTCTAGAACAGCTGTTGCACACAGAAAAAAAACTCACGCTTTGGGGCTGTTGAAAATATTTTGGAACTTACGTGCGAAAGGGTTAAGGCGAATTTGACAAGAACCGACATAGAACGCCCAAGGGTTCTCTTCACATCAAATCACTAGAACCATGCACTACCAACCCTGTTTTGCGGGCAGAACTTGGCTGCCTTTCCCAACTTGAGAACGCCACTAAATACTTGCTGTACCAGGCCACTGATCAGTTGGTCCTTGGTCAGAATTGTCCCCCTGAGTCTTCAGTCGTAATTTAGGCTGAAAAGGGTATAAGATGGATGAGAGTCATGGAGACCACACACGTTAAATATAAAAAGAATTGAATAACAGGCAGGGAGGTCATTAGCTTAGAATTAGCAGTCAATTACAGACTTGAGTCTCAGAGTCAATTTCTGACTCTGAGACTCAAGCATACATACCACAGTGCTCGGAACACTGCGGCTCAGATCATACAGGCAATTGAAGCTGGAAAAAGGGTTGAAAAGAAAGATGCAGATTATGTGAAACATGGTAATTTATTAATGACAATGATCACTGGTTAATACTGTGAGAGCAAATACGAACACATTCAATGCCTATAGCTAAACACAGGATAACATTCTGCTAAGGCAAATAAACATGAACAAGTTCACTAACAAAGTATATAACCAAATGATTCTGTACGGTGTCACTATGGTACCAGGAGAACTGTTAAGCAGATTCTCCTTGAATATCCCTTTGGACTTCCCTTAAATGCAGTCCTGAGCAGGCCTTCCACATTCCACAATTCCCTTTGTTTGTTCAAATAAGGTCTGGTAGGAAGAGATGTAACTTCTCACCAGGGAGAGAAACTGCATAGTCTACTCCCCCCAATCTAGTGATAGTAATAAGATTATTTGAACGACGGTGCGTGATCTTATGATCTTCCCTATCATTTATCTAGATATCAGGTGAGGTCCCAGTGATGACCACTCTAGATTCCAGATACTTATATGGACAAGCGCATCCCTGATAACTTACAAAATCCTCCTTGCTTTTACATTCATCCCCCTCCTATACTTTCACATACCCCACACCTCAATTCCCAATTCACCACATTTATCATATTATCCACAATTACTTTATACTAATTTACATGCACATACATATGATGCAAGATACATATACAGCTTTGTTTCAGTCAATAGTCCAAAAAGCCATTCAGTTCAAGAGCTTTTGATCCTGTGAAAAAACCTGGGTTACTCATTATGAGGATCAAACATCCTGCAGAATGCCTTCTAAAGTCCAGTTGTAGGGTCAATTCCAGCTGTAGTTTACGAGGCCATGAGAGGTCAGAGGGAAAAGGTTCCAGGGCTACCTGGTAAATTGTTTTATTGCACCCTCAAATAAGTCGTCACCAGCTCCAAGGGTTTAGGACTGATAATCCATTTCTCAGTCTTACAGCCTTTTCATTAAATACTGGCCAGGGTGAAAAAAAAACAACAACTTTGTTTGGAAAAAAAAGGTAGTTTATGTCTAGCACCGCCAATAAATGATTATCAAAAATACAGCATCTTTCGCAAAAATGGATATTAGAATGAGTGCATGTTTTTTGAAAATAATATTGGTCTTCTTATTTTCCTTTGCCTAGCCAACTTACAATTAACAAAGCTGTCGTAAAAAGAAAAAAATATGTAAAAGTAGGCTATAATTGACCGTCTGCTATATTGTACCAGACTAATATTAGATGGATTACTTGATAGACAGTGTCTGGCAACAGACCTGCTCCTGCATGAAGTTAAAGCGCACATGTTCCGTTTTGTGGTTTGCAGCCCTCATTATTGTTTTCACCTGTGCTCTGCCTGTAGGGTATTTAAGTTCCTCACTTCCGCTTCTCCGGTGCTTGTTTGTCTCACAACATTGCATTCGAGCTAGGTATAGTCAGGTACTACCGACCTTCTGATATTAAACTCTGTTTATGTTCAGGGGGGACTTGCTATAGCTACTTAATCGGGTATAGGATTGTTTTCCGCCTGGTAGCGTTTGGTGCTATCTATTTTGTACTTTGCTGTTCTCTCTGAAACAGTTTTTCTTTGCACTTTCGTTTTGGTTTTACACTCTATTGGCTTTGCGCTACGGTAGCCGAGTGTTCTTTTGTTTTACTAAGCTTCCCGTTTTTAGCTCATTACATGAGCTCGGCAGATTTAGTTGGTATTCTACTAGTTTTAGTAGTTCGCCCATTTTAGTGGGTTCAGTTTTAGTTTTGGCTGTTAGCCTTAAGGAATTTGTTTCCAGTCTTTTCTTTCGTCCTTTATTATTTTCTCCCCCTAATTATTGGTCCTCACGGTTGTGAGCTGACTTGTTCTGATCACCCCACCTTTGCGCTTGAATCTCCAAACCATCAATACACCCATTACATGCACAGTGAATCCAAGGGACTGTAGCCTATGCTATTTGAAAAACAATACACTGGACAAGGTTTAGAACTTTTTTCAGTCAAAACCATTCTATTTACTAGATGAAGAGAGCTGTATTGTAATGACATCTGAAGCGCATTTTCAGAACTGAAAATGTCCGTCTATTGCAGTGTATGAGTTTTTGATTGAATGCCAATTCACACATTAGGTGTAAATGACAATTCGCGCATTACCTCGGTGTTATCAGCAAAGTTTTTAATGGATAGCCATTCTCCCCTAACAGAAGATTGTCTCCCCAGAAGATTACAGGAATTATTGGCAAATATAGGCTAAATCATAGCTTGATCTAGGATAATTGCGAATAGTCTATACATGTAACCTTACACGTCACATCGCACAATGACTGGATGTTGATGGAGTGGGCCGAAAGCAATTTAATGTGGCATTCCCCTTCGCTGAGGGACAGGTATGTGGTCTTTGACCTATGGACCCTTTTATTATTATGCATTTTTTGATATAGCCTACACAATAATAATATTTCACATTGTAATCTTGATATTTTTACTTATGTTTGTGTGCACCCATGTGTAACAGACAGGAGGGTGTATGCACGTTGTGCACACACTAGATGCACTTATATGCACCGTTAAAATAAAATGTAAACAACTGCGACATGACTTTAGACCAGGGTTGTGTTCGTTTTAGCGCAAGCACTTTCTGCTGGCTCAAGATAGCTAGAAGCCAAAAATGATCATGGCCACACCTAATCTTAAGACCAACATGCCCAGTTCACTTGCAATGGCTGCAAGAATACTTGGTATTTAAACGACATGAGCGCTACTCGCTAGGCGCTACGACGAACCCTGCGCTGGGTGTAAGATGGGGCCCCCTGTGTCCTATGCTTAGCTATGCCCGACAAAATCTTTAAATCATCTTCAAAATCAAAGTAGTCCAGGGGCCTCATTTATAAAATGTTTCTTTGATCAAATTGTATGTTAACCCGATCCACGTTGGCCCCCTAGTCGTGGTCGTATCCGTCCCAATTGCAGTATTCATGTTTATCTGAAATTATAAATGAGTTTTCAGAAAACCCCATATATTTTGATGCAGGATTGTTTAAAAGGGTTGCCGCTTGCGAAAACCACTCCAGTTACATGGCAGGACAATAAAATAGCAGGGTGCTGTTAATAGCCAAAGCACTTACCACCCTCAACACAGATTGTAAAATTCATGAAATGCACCATTCAGATATAGAAACAATAATATTTTTTAAACGTTGTACAAATAAACATTCTGCATTTTCCCCTTACTTACTGTACTATTGTAGGGACAACAGACTACATTTCCATTCATTCCTCAGGAAACCCAAAGGACATTTACAACACAGCCACAGCATAACGTCCATTGTTATTGATCTAATCGTGTCACTTGGACATACGAGACAATAAGGGTCATAAAACTAAAACAGATAAGACTGAAGACATTCCAGTCTGTCGCCCCGCCCCCACTCTTCTTCTCTTCCTTCATCGTGCAGCAGCACAACTGCACAAGAGGCAGCACTCCATTTTTTCTTCCCCTTTTTTTATGTTCTGTACATCTGTCTGTCTGTTTGTATTATTATTTGTTAATTATTCTGGATTTATTATTTTTGATTTCATCATTGTATTCCCCTCTGTTCGTGGGTTGTCCGAGTCTCCTCTGTGTGTTTGTTTACCCAGTCTCGTGCATGCACTATTCGGCTGACTTCGGGAGTTTTCGTGGGTTAACGCTGTATTTCCGAAGTTTTGTTTTCGGCTACTTCCTGATTTCCTTTCTGTGTATTATTGTATATATGACTAACTCGCGCTAACAATCACTCGGGTGCTTTATTAGTTACGTGCACTTTACTAAACCAATTAACATAGATGTATACTAACAACTAACTGTCTGTCTTATAGTTAGATACTAACATTTAACCAGCTTCTCCGCTTTTTCTTTGTTACTCGCATTTCTAACTGCTCCTGAGCTATCTCTGTAATTTGCTCCAGCTGTTTGTACGTAGACTTCACCTCTCGTGATTACTGAGCACACTCCGCTCCTATTCGAGCCCGTTGTTTTTTTTAAAATTTTATTATTTTTTTAATTTTATTTTTTTTAAAATTTTGTTTCTGATTTTTCCCCATTTTCTCCCAATTTAGTAGCCAATTGAACCCCTATTCTACTTCAATTCCCCCCATGTAGCAACCGCTAGAGAACCACCACTATACAACCCCGTCAGCCGGTAGTAGGAAAGAGGCCGCCACGTCCTCTACAGGGCGCGACTCCCCAAGCTCCTGACCGTGATTCCAACTCGCCCGGGGCCTTATTTTGCGTAGCGATTCTCATCCGAGCCCTCCCCCCACCCGGAAGCAGCCGCCAATTGCTGCTCCGACAGGGCGCTGGCCATGCTCGGAAAATGGCAGGACCGGGGCGCGAACCCTGATCCTCTGAACTTTTACCGTTGTACTACCGCAGCGGCGAGCCCGTTGTTTGTTATGCATGTTTCCATGAGTCCCTTCCATGTTTTCGTTATGTTCTCGTCGTTTGTTACCCCTCCCTTTCCTATGTGTATATAAGACCCACAATTATGTTTCCTCTCCGTCAGAACCAGTGGCGGCTGGTGATCTAAATATAGGTTGGGGCGCTAGCATTTCTAAAAAAAAACAAATACATCTGACTTTGACTTTAAACAGAAAAAACAAGCCACCTTGTGTCTCAGTTGCATAAGACAGTTTAATTGGCAACAGTGGAGGACAGTTTTTCAAGTAAGACATCACTGAACAGTGGAGGAGCCTCTGTTCATTCAAGTTAGGCAGGACTCATACATTCAGATTTAGACTTCAAACAGATAGGCTACCACAGACCTCCTGGCAGCACCGGGTCCAAATCAAACACAACAGCACTGTCATGTTGCCTAGAGAGGTGCTAATTGCTGCCCCCCACACACAACTCCTTGCTGCACAATTCCTTTGTATTGCTAAACCGCTAAAAACCTCAGACTGAGAAGAGCCTACTTGACTGGTCATTCAAATGAGTCATCATACATTTTGCCTAAAACCACTACTACACCTCTTCGTTATGCTTTCTAATGCCAATTCTGTAGCCTTCATCGAGTTGTTCAGCAATGCTAAGCCTGCCAAAAAAGTTTAGCTTCATACTGTTGTCAAGATGGCTGCGGCTACTTTCATGCCGTTTGCACTTTTCAGCAAGATGTTTTAGGTCTCGTACCCCCGTCGTTGTCCACAATGGTTCGGGGCCAGCACTTTGAAATAGCAACCAGGGAAAACAATAGAACGCATGACTCACAGCACATCCAGCTAGCCAACTCCGTTTGTCATAACACGAGCGAGAGAAGCCCCGGGTATAAGCCCGACCGCGATCACTTGTTTGCTGTTGAATGTGCAAATCTGGTTGCTCTGGTCCAAGTTCCTTTACTCTTTTCTTTTCTTCCAATGAACGCCTTGAGAAAGGTTCTTTTTGCAAAGAAATAACCGAATTTTCTTTGCTTTCTGTTCCACTTGAAGAAGCCATTTCGAATTATCTCTCTCGCTTGGTCTAGGTCTACTTGAATGAATGAGTAGCAGCCGACTGAACCTAGCCGTAGTACTTGCGCACTCGCAGTGATATCCTGCTAGATGCCGGCTGGGCGTGATAAACATGCCTTAAATCCAATCCAATAATATCATAAACCATGAGGACTAATCAGAAAAGGGTAGGATAGTCCGGGGCGCACAGGGCTGCGCCCGGGGGCCTACTTTTTTGGCCGCGAATCAGGCAGCAGAATCAGGGGGCTCGCCTGAAAATGAATGAGTGCTCTGATTCACCATAACATTACCGGCGCCCTGCAGTCCCCTGAACATGCATATGTAATGTATTAAACTTTAGACAATGCAAGGCCAACATATAACATGTTTAAGCTACTAAAAAATTAAATAATAATAAAAAAAAATAATAAAAAATAATAATTTTTTAAAAACTTTTTATTTTATTTGTATGTGGGGGAGGGGGGGGCGGCGCCCCAGCGCCCTCTATAGGCCGGCCGCCACTGGTCAGAACGTTGATCATATTTCCTGAGCCTGTGTTAAATAAAGCCAGAGATCTATTGAGACACCTAAGACACCCTTCCGTACGACTTCGATTTTGCCTTTTGATTCTGTTTGTTTGCCTTTGTTGTTTTATTGGTTATCGACTTTTTGCTTGTTTTCTGACTTTGCCTTTGCCTGCCGTTTTTGTACCGTTGCCTGTGATTTCCCGGTTTTTTGATGTTTGGATTCCTGACTACTCTCTTGCCTTTTGTTTTTGTACTGTCTCAAATTCTGATACCCTGGCTTTTGATCCCTGACTGGATCCCTTGCCTTATCCTGTCTGCGGTTGGGTTTTCTGAGTCCAGACGTTACACTTTTACTAGCTACACAGCTACAAAAGTAGATTTCCATTGCAGCAGCGGCGTTCAGAAAAGCCACGGAGAGAGACGCAAGGAACGAGTTAGCTTGCCTGCTGCATCTAACCCTAGGACTGAATTAACGCAACTCCGACTGTTCCAGCCACAGACAAAGACGCAGGCGATAACCAGACGACATCTGAGAAATTCCGACCAGGAGAAATCCCAACTAGGGATGTTCCTAACGACTAATTTCCCTGACGTTTAAACGGAAGTTTAAACTTAGACTAGTCGACTAGTCTAAAAGTAAGAAAACACTCAGAAAACAGTCAAAATTGAGCACAATTTAATCTATAAGGTTAAACATTGTCCGAAAAAATATTGCGTATATTATAAGAGCCATTTGAAACCGTTAATCACATTCTTCAATAACCAAATCGTATTTTAAATGCCGCTGAAATGTGTGGCACTATGCGCCTTGCATTATGAACATTGCACATTATCATACAAAACATGACAACAACTCACTAAATAAAAGTTAACAAATAACATTTATTGAAAACAATATTCAACGTAACAGAAAATTTTTAGGAAACGTGCCTGATTATTACAACGGCATTTGCATTGGGTGAACGCGATCGCATAGCAAATACAGTAAAAAAATAATAATCGGTCATCAGAAAAGCTACCAATAATAGGAACACAAAAAAATTAGGCCGACTGATCGACGTGACATTAGATTCGTTTTATTGGGCTATTCAACAACTCGATAGGCCTACTTACTCTTTCCTCGCTGGTTTAACTTGCAGGGCGAACAGGCTAATGCGTTTTGTTTTTTTCCTTCGTTTTTTTAATTTTTAATCTGGCGTTGTTAGCATTAGTAACGGATGCTCGTTTTTTTAGCAACATTTGACCAGGAAAACATGACATTTCAGTGCAAATTATGTCAATATGTAATTTAAATGTGTACATTAATAAAATAATAAGTTTAACCGACTAGTATTCGTGGTGCCGACTAGCGAGGGTAGCAACGTTTAATCGACTAGCCGACTAAACGCGCACATCCCTAATCCCAACTGGGATAAGAAAGGCCAAAAGAGACGCCCTGGACAAGCCAGCCGTAATCAACTCACCGCGGACTCAGTAAGGCTGATCAAACATCCCAGGCATAGTTTAGGATTTTAGTCTGAATTGTTTATCGGTAATTTGATTGTATCTCGACCAATGGCGCCCCCATACATTTTTCCTCAGGGTGGCCAGATGGGGCCACTGAAAATCTTTGGGTGGCACACCAAAACCAAAAACTGAATTTCAGGAATTCTATTATGTTGTTGTAGTATATAGGCTAGTTGAAAACTATGTCAATATGAGAGTTAAGGAATCACATACTGATATACTTTGGTTTCTTATTTAACAGTTAATGTTACTAATTATCTGATGTGCACAGACTAATACCGGTACAGTTAACATTTTGAGTTGCACAGCAATCTTGTTTTAATGTGTTATGTATCTGTATATACAGGTGCAGCTCAAAAAATGAGAATATCGTGAAAAAGTTCAATATTTTTTGTCACTCATTTCAGAAAGTGAAACTCATATATTATATAGATTTATTACACATAGAGTGAAATATTTCAAGCCTTTATTTCTTGTCATTTTGATGATTATGGCTTACAGCTAATGAAAACCCAAATTCAGTGTCTCAGAAAATTAGAATATTGTGAAAAAGTTGTGTCATGGTGTCACACTCTAATCAGCTAATTAACTCAAAACACCTGCAAAGGGTTCCTGAGCCTTTAAATGGTCTCTCAGTCTGGTTCTGTAGGCTACACAATCATGGGGAAGACCGCTGACTTGACAGATGTCCAGAAGACAGTCATTGACACCCTCCACAAGGAGGGTAAGCCACAAAAGGTCATTGCTAAAGAAGCTGGTTGTTCACAGAGTGCTGTATCCAAGCATATTCATAGAAAGTTGAGTGGAAAGAAAAAGTGTGGTAGGAAAATGTGCACAAGCAACAGGGATAACCGCAGCCTTGAGAGAATTGTCAAGCAAAATCCATTCAAGAATTTGGGGGAGCTTCACAAGGAGTGGACTGAGGCTGGAGTCAGTGCATCAAGAGCCACCACGCACAGACAAATCCAGGACATAGGCTAAAAATGTCGCATTTCTCGTGTCAAGCCACTCCTGAACCAGAGACAACATCAGAAGCGTCTTACCTGGGCTAAAGAGAAAAAGAACGGGACTGTTGCTCAGTGGTCCAAAGTCCTCTTTTCAGATGAAAGTACATTTTGCATTTAATTTGGAAATCAAGGTCCCAGAGTCTGGAGGAAGAGTGGAGAGGCACAGAATCCACGTTGCTTGAAGTCCAGTGTGAAGTTTCCACAGTCAGTGATGATTTTGGGTGCCATATCATCTGCTGGTGTTGGTCCACTGTGTTTTCTGAAGTCCACAGTCAACGTAGCCATCTACCAGGACATTTTAGAGCACTTCATGCTTCCTTCTGCTGACAAGCTTTATGGAGATGCTGATTTCATTTTCCAGCAGGACTTGGCACCTGCCCACACTGCCAAAAGTACCAAAAGCTGGTTCAATGACCATGGTATTACTGTGCTTGATTGGCCAGCAAACTCACCTGACCTGAACCCCATAGAGAATCTATGGGGTATTGTCAAGAGGAAGATGAGACACCAGACCCAACAATGCAGACGACCTGAAGGCCGCTATCAAAGCAACCTGGGCTTCCATTACACCTCAGCAGTGCCACAGGCTGATCGCCTCCATGCCACGCCGCATTGATGCAGTAATGTATGCAAAAGGAGCCCCAACCAAGTATTGAGTGCATAGAAATTAACATACTTTTCAGAAGGCTGACATTTCTGTTTAAAATATCCTTTTTTATTGATCTTATGTAATATTCAAATTTTATGAGACACTGAATTTGGGTTTTCATCTGGCATCTGGCTTGGCGGGAGTTCAACCTCTTAGCTGTCTGTAGGTACGCCAAATTTTTATGGTCGGTCCAGACCACAAATGGTTTCTCGGTGCCCTCCAGCCAATGCCTCCACTCCTCCAGTGCTAGCTTGACAGCAAGTAGCTCTCGGTTTCCCACGTCATAGTTCCTCTCCGCCGGAGACACCTTATGGGAGAAGAATGCGCAGGGGTGTAGAAGATTGTCAGTGGGGGAAACCTGAGAGAGCACGGCCCCTACTCCAGTGTCGGACGCATCAGTCTCCATGACAAACTGACGAGTGGGGTCGGGGTGCACCAGAATCGGAGCGGAGGAGAACAGTCTCTTAATTTTCTTGAAGGCGTTTTCAGCCTCAGGATTCCAGCGGAACGGCATGGCAGTAGATGTGAGCTTGGTGAGAGGGGTGACGACCTGGCTGTAGCTCCGGATGAACCTCCGGTAAAAATTTGCGAATCCCAAGAAGCGTTGTAGATGTTTCCGAGTAGCAGGCGTGGGCCAATCTGTGACCGCCTGGATCTTCTTGGGATCCGCCCTGATTTGTCCCCTCTCCAAGATGAAGCCCAGGAACTCGACCGTGTCGGTGTGGAACACACACTTCTCAGCCTTGACAAAGAGTCTGTTCTCCAAAAGTCGTTGGAGAACCTGCATGACGTGGCCTTCGTGTTCCTTGATGTTGGTGGAGTAGATCAAGAAGTCGTCCAGATATACGAATACGTAGCGGCCCAATAGGTCCCGTAGGACGTCATTTACTAATGCCTGAAACACGGCGGGGGCATTAGTAAGGCCGAAAGGCATAACCAGGTACTCGAAGTTCCTAACGAGGTGTTGAAGGCGGTCTTCCATTCGTCCCCCTCACGAATGCGCACCAGGTGGTATGCGTTGCGTAGGTCCAGCTTGGTGAAGACAGTAGCGTCGTGGAGTGGTTGGAAGGCTGAGTCAATGAGCGGTAGAGGGTATTTGTTCTTGATTGTAATGTTATTCAGTTCTCTGAAGTCGATACAAGGACGCAGCGAGCCGTCTTTTTTCTGGACGAAGAAAAATCCAGCGCCCACAGGTGATGAAGAGGGGCGAATCAGACCGTTGGCAAGGCAATCCCGAATGTATTTCTCCATGGCTTCTCTTTCCGGTTTGGAGACGTTGTAGAGTCGACTTGAGGGAAGAGTGGAACCGGGTAGAAGGTCGATAGCGCAATCATAGGGTCTGTGAGGAGGAAGTGTCTGTGCTTGCGTCTTGGAAAAAACGATGCCCAGGTCGTGATAAGGGGCTGGTGCGTTTTCCAGAGATAGTTTGGTGTCTTGAGGTGGGGTAGGTGCGCCCCCGGCAGGTGCAGGTGCGGACCGAAGACAGGCTTGGTGACACTGGCGGCTCCAGGCTTTAATGTGGCGGGACTTCCAGTCAATGACGGGGTTGTGTTCTTGAAGCCAGGGTAGTCCCAGAATGAGTGGATCGTTGGGGGAACGGATGATGTGGAACTGGATGAATTTGTGATGGTTGCCAGAAATTATCAGTTGAACGGGTTCCGTGACATGAGTCATTCTGTAGAATGTCTTGCCGTCCAACGACCGAGCATTCTTGGGGTGGGGCAGTGGAAGGTTGGGAATGTCCAGATCTCTGACCATAACTTCATCAATGAGGTTCACGTCCGCTCCAGAATCTATGAGCGCGCTCACTTGAACCTCCCTCTCAGGTAGCATGAGTGTGGCAGTGAGGTTAGGGCGAGTATCGCTCTTGGAGATCTTCTCCTGGTGGGTTGAAGACCTCACTCCCACGGATGACTCGGATTTCCTGGACCGGGTGGTGCATTGTGCTTGAGAATGCCCCAGCTTTCCGCAGTAGAAGCATGCACCGGTCTCCCTCCGACGTATCCGTTCCTCAGGCGAGATCTTAACTCAGGTACGGGAAAGATCCATTGGTTCAACTACCCAAGCCTGGTTCTCCTCCATCAGTGAGGCAGGTACTTGTCTGGGGTACGGCTGACCGGGCGGAATCGGTCTCTCCCTCCGGCAAAGTCTGTAGCGGTTATCCAAGCGAATAGCGGCTCGGACGAGAGCGTCAAACTCCTTGATGGGTTCCTGATGGGCTAACTCGTCCTGGAGCGCCCCGTTCAGACTGGCCCGGAACAAGTCCGCCAGGGCCGAGTCATTCCAGTGGGTAGCCGCAGCAATAGTTTGAAAAGCAATAGAATGGTCCGCGGCGCTTTTAAGGCCTTGGCGGAGGGCAATGAGTTGCTGTGAAGGCTCTTGGTCACTGGAGGCGTGCTGGAACACTTTGCGGATCTCCTCCGAAAAGATCACGTAGCTGAGAGGAAATGAACCTCCGGTCCACACCGCGGTAGCCCAGTCCAAAGCTCTCCCCTTGAGTAGCCCCATCACATAGCCAATCCGTCGCTCGTCAGTCGGATAAGTCAATGGCTGTTGTCGGAAGACAAAGTCGCATTGTAGTAGAAACGCCTTGCATCTCTCTGACTCACCATAAAACCTCTCCGGGGGAGGCTGTTGTGGCTCCCGGAATTGCCAGGCTCCCATGGGGTTGGGGGGTGGGATAGCAGGCGGTTTAGCAGGTTGCTCTGGAGTGCGTGGTTGAACTGCAATAGCCAGTCTCCTCATCTCAGCGCAACTCTTTAATCTCCTCCCGGAGCTCGGAAATCCCCTGGGCGTGCTGCTGCACGATGAGGCCTTGTTGTTGCAGGGCGTGGAACATGGCAGTTGAGTCAGCAGGGTCCATCTTGGCGAAATCGTTCTGAGACGGATGTGTGCGGGTTGAACCCGTAATGCACGACTCAGAACACTAACTTGATAATAAATACCCGCAAGGGCTTTATTATGGGGAAATCCAAAAACGTAGTCACACAAGCAAAGTCCAAAAACCAATAAATCCAGCCAGACCAAAGATACAGTACCGAGGGAGAAGGCAGTCTCGAAGTCGGTATCCATGCAAGAGTTCGTTAACCAGAGTAGCTGTCAGCGGAGCAGAAGTACAAAACAGGGAAAAAGCAAAGTTCGTAGTCGTGGGGCGTAGCAGGAGTCAGACCGAAGTCCTATCTGCGGGGCAGAGGTACAAACAGACAGTAGGCAAAACAGTGGTCAAAAACAGGCAGTGGAAACAATAGGCAGGCAGTAACGATGGTCAATAAACAGGCTAGATCAATAACGGTGGTCAAAACAATGGAAAAAACAAGTGACAATAGTAAACTAAGGCAACAATTTCGCAACAAACAGACATGAACACTGAGCTTAAATGCAGGTGTAGACAGGTGCAAACATTTAGCTTGAGAGCAGCAGGAAATTCACAACAGCTTGAGAAAATGACACGTAACGAGGCAATTAGTAAATCGTTAGTAGTTAACCTATCCTGACCTAGCGTTAGTAAATTAGTAATCAACATGCACGAGAAACGTAAGGTAAACATGAACACATGGTTAGATAGTTAGTATTACCCAATCCTGATCTAATGTTAGTATATTAGTAACTAGACAAGGGAGAATGAAACAATTAGGGAAGCGTGAGTGACAGCAAGAGAAGAAACAGCATGAACGCAAGGCTGCGTAAAAACATGGAAATATGTATGCAAACAATGAACTGCATCGTAACATAAACAGAAAATAAACTGTGACAAACACTAAACATGAAACATGACATAAACATGACATAAACGTAACAACCTACTCATATCCCTGCTTTATTAGGATACATTCTTCTCAGCCTGTTTCGTCCACAGTTATCATAGGCTAGGCTATGTGTAGCCTACGGTTTTTATTTTGTTTTATTAAAGGGTTTCCGTGTTGTTATGGTTTTGAAAGCTCTGTGCTATGATGGCTATGATGCAGCTTTGGCAAAAACTGGTATGCAGTAACAGCATAGCCTTTTCCTTTTATTTATTTTTATTTTTTCAAAGAGGGCATTTCCCGATATAATTGCTGACGTGTGGCAAAATTGCCGCCGTGGTGATAGATTTACTTTAACATCTGTCAGAGAATGTAAAATGTCATCCATTTTCACTGTAAGAAGAAATTTTATGACAACGTTACCTCTAATTCACTAGCTTAGCCTACTTGAACAGTTACAACCTGCATGAGAAGAGTAGCCTACCCATTGAATTGCTTTTTCTTTGTCTCACCGTTTGTTTGGAATCTACACGCATACAACGATGAAAAATTATCGTTCTTTGAATGCCCACCACTTTTTTGTTAGTGGATGATAATATTTTGCACTTGCAAATATAATACTGTAACGTTATAGCACCATTTGCATATGATCAAAATGTTTTAGCGTTTCTTACAGCAATATTAGTTAGCCATAAATTGACAATTGGATAACTTATTTCACTTAGGCTACCTGTGAAACAATGCCTGCTGCACACATAAGCATGTGGAGTTTCAGTGTCCACATTTTTCCCTTTGTTCCCGCCGACGCCTCACGTCTTATTGCTCGGGTCCACTTTTCTCATCTTATGGGCTCCGTTTTGCGGTTCGGAATCTTATAAAACTTATAAAATTCTGGGTTTTTTGCCTTGCTTGTAGTGCATCCCACCAAACAACAACTTTTAGGCATTTTTATGCTGTTGGCTAACGGATCGAAATGACAATAAGGCACCAGAACGTCAAGTCAATGGAGGGCGAGAGTGGGTTGTTTCCCCCCCCCCCCCCCCCCCGACTTAGCAAGCTAGCCTCCTAGGCGTGTTTCATAAACTTCACCGTAACATTTGCGTTGGTTTCTGTATTATCAGAACAGCTTCCACTGTCACCATTCTCCCCCATCTCATTTAGGCTTAGCTTATATGTTTAGCTACATGGAATAAAAAATCTAACGTTACCTGACCATTGTTTGGAGGCAATCTCCTCTTATTAGCGGAAGTCGAGATGACGAAGATCCGACTCTGGTTGTGGGTTTGGCCCACTGTCTGTCTTTTTTTGTTGTTGCTGGGGCTACAACTGAAGTTCCATTGCGGGAAAATAAAAGTTATTCTATTTTATTATTTTCTATTATTCCATAGTTATTGCCTATATTTCTGGCATCCCATGTAAGAGTTTATATATACAGAGGCATATTCCTTACATATATTGGCGCCCCGTCCGAGGATATTCCCTACATAATTGGTGCCGCGTGAGGACTCTGATGATTCAGAAATAATATTACTAATCATCTTGCTCACTGCTACCAGATTCATACGTATTCTCTACATTAGTTGGTGCCCGGGTGAAGACTGGTAAGACGGACATTTTTTATTTGTCTATCACCACTATTGCTACATGTATATGTAAACGGCTTGCATGTGTAATACTCCACATGTAAGAATATAGAGGCATATTCCCTACATTATGTACAGTACCTAATCTACTTTTGGTTTAGTAGACACCAACATTTTTTCCCCAACATTTTTGTATAAACATGTTTACGAAACCAAATATCCTACCTGGTTATGAAGCTACAACTGTTTTCTGATTAACCCTGAAGAGTTCATTTTGTTACATTTCGCCAAAGTCCCATACAGTCGGCATGTCCACAGCGACCACCTATTGCACTTAAGGCTGAAATACCCTGCTGTTGTAATGTAATGTAAAAACATGCATGCTTTTCTATAGGGTTAAATAGTAGTTTATGCAGAAAACCACAAGAAAGTACTTATTTATAAAATAATGTAATATGTAAAATACATGTAATAATGTAAAATAGTGCACTGTCAATATATTGCTATACACCCCCCCCCCCCCCCCCCCTTTATATTGCCACTCACAACTATTGCGCCAGCAATTTGTCCTCCTATAGGAAACCACTGCATTTCTTTATTATCCACTTCCCATTATTAGCCCACAACCTCCCAGCTCTCTGAGCTGATCAAATGACTACAAATGATTTAAAACATATTTATACTTTCATTGAAAAATGAAAAAAAGAGAGAAAGTGGTGGCTCTCTCTCACAAACACACACCTTACTCTGGCAGAAAATACATAAGTATGCATTGTTGCCTGTAATTATACCAAAGCTGTCAAAAAGAGATTCTGTGTGAGAAAAGAAGCCTGATTTTGAAGGTACCGATACGAAGAAGTAGCATCTCCCAAAGCATTCTGATTTGGAGAAAGTCTTTTTATGTGGTTCTCTGCCTTTCACAAAAAATATTCCAGCTATTTGCATAGTGGTAAATTTGTCATTTGGCTGGTTAATTGGTGAGAAGTGCTGTTCACTCTACTGGTAAAGTCACAAATGGGTGTTTGTTGGAAATACATTTTTGCCAAGACAGTCATATTTTATTAAGTTGGTTTAAGAAACAATAGTTTTATTTTGTTAAACTGCATAATCATTATTTACACATACAAGTGTGCCACATCATCCAGCATGACCAGTTTGGTTTAATTGACTTGATGTTATACTGTGATGATTAAGTGTTCCCTTAATTGTTTTGAGCAGTGTATATTCCCAGCAACTGGCTTGTTTTAATTTAGATTATTTAAAATAAAATAAAAGAGTTTGTATTTATAGATTGTTCACCATAATTGCATTACCCTGTTTAAATTATCCTGTAATTTTGTGTTTTTATTGTTAAAATTATATGATTGAAATATTTATTGTAGCCGACACATAAATGTATAGCATGCACCCTGCATTTACCTTCCTCAATCGAAAACAATTAGCCTACAGCTCCATCAACGTCCAAGTTAATAGCCTAGATGCAATCTAGAGATGATCTCGTTTCACTCCAGCCCGCTAATGACTAATTAGCCTATAACATCTTTTTTTTTTTTACCCCATGCGATTCACTGGCTGAAGCCAGCAAAGTGCACGACTCCTTATTGGTGCAGCAAGACAATGCATGCGGGATGTGTCTTTAACTATTTAGCCATGAAGACTTGTTGTCTTCTTTTTCTTAGTAAATCTGATTTCAAATTGAGTCTGACTAAAGAAGTTTTTAATTTCAACCTGCAATTATTCAGAAGGACATTTTGTTCAGTTAGTAAAATTCCCCTTTATAAGCAAGAGCCAATGGCTGGGCATCCTGAATCACATACAGTATGTTGAATAGAATACATTTTGATTTTCTAAAGTTGAGGGAAGAGCTCTTTTTCCATTTGTGAGTACCTTTTGCACATTCATTATTCAAACATGTAACATTTTACATTTATTATCATTCAATAACATTTATCTCCTCAGATATCTGTCAAATGTTTGAGATTCAGATTCAGAAAGTGAAATACAATTTTTTAAACTTTAAGGAACAAATCCCAATTCTATGCATGTACTTCACAAGTTCAATGCATTTACCTGACAGCACATAATATACTTTTAGATGATTTGTTCATTAAGTATGTCCACAACAACAGACATTCATGCAGAAGTACAAGTAATTTGTGTCCTGTTCCCATTCAATGTTGCCTTCAAGATCAACAATGCTTTGCTATTTGTGCTACTATTTGATCCGTAATTTAACATATTTCTTTCATCAAGTCATTCATTATGATGGAAAAAAACTCTGGACAACATCCAAGGTCATTATTCTGTTTCTGAAGTTGTACAAAGTAGCTGGCAGAAAAATTGGCATAAAGTATTAATTTGCAAAGAGGAGCCTTGATTTCTAAATATAAATTTGATACTGGAGTGAAAGTAATGTTCTGAATGGTTGCTAGTACCTTTTATCTTTTAAGGACGCATAGTGATTTGTACTTTTATTTTATCAAGGCTGGATAATTATAATAGCTTTTTCTCATATCTACTGCCTTCCGCATATTCAAAACCTGGCTGCCACTTTTTAACAAACATGAGTCAAATAGTCCATATCACTCCAATCTTGGCATCGCTTCATTGGCAACCAGTGGTATCCAGAATTCATTTTAAGATTATTTAATGATGTATGAGGTAATAAATAGTGCAGCCCCTGACTATATTGGCTTGCTGACCCCATATGTCTCTTAGAAGATGTCACAGATGCTCCCAAAAGCCTCTCTAGAAGGGTAACTTGGCTTTTTCAGTGCAGGCCTCAAACTATGGAATGTTTTGCCTACGCATACAGGGCAACACAGGTAAAATAAATTTTAATGACACATCGTTTTGCACAATATTACATGTTATATTAAATTTGAATTATTATGTGGAAAGGAAGGTAGAGTTTTTTTTAGAAGAGATAATAATGTCATGGTTTTGCAGCTCGCCGGCCCTGTTCTGTGGACGTTTCCTTTCGCTGCCGCGGGACGGCGCTCCTGCCATGTTTTATCACTTACCTGGTACTCATTCGCTTCACCTGTTCTGGCTTCCGCTGGCTATAAGTGCAGCAATTTCCGGGTTCGTTGCTTTTGTGTCATTACTGACACAGCACAAAGCAGGTTAAGGTATAGGATTCGGGAGACGGCGTTCCTTATTGTTTAATAAGCAAAGCAGGAACTCTCGTTAGCATCGAGTTAGGGTTTTGATTTTAGGATCTTTTTCTCCCCTTTCTTTTACTCTGCTGAGTTCTTTTTTCGTTGTCCTTCCTCTCCGAGGAATTCCTTTGTTTACCGCTCTGTCAGTTGCCTCGTTATTTTAAGCTCTTTCTTAGTTTAAAGAGCTAGAGGTAATTTCTTTTCTGCCTTTTATTACTGCTCAAGTCTGCGAGCTTTTCACCCACTTTGCTGGGTCGCTATTCTTTTGCCTCTTTATTTAGCTCTTTTGTAGTATATAGAGCAAGAGGTACATTTTTTCCTTTCTGTTACCACTGCTCGGTCTGCGAGCTTTTCGCCCACTTTCTCTGGGTCGTTTTTGGTTTGGCATATATTCGCCGGGAAGTTTTGTCTTCCTTTTTTATTTCTCCTTTCCCCTATCAGTGGTTATTCACATTTGTGGAGAACTTTAGGAATCCCCTGCCGGTCGCGTGTGGTCCTCCGCATCCCCGCCCTCACAGATAGAAGATATATTTGGAAGAGCGCAATGGGAATCAGGGTGGAGGAAGGGAGGAGAGGTATTTCCTGAATAGGTGTATCTTCAGATTGTGCCTGGTGGCAGCAAAATGTAGAGCATGGGTAGGGCTGGACAAAGGCCTGAATGTATGGGGGTGCAGTTCCTTTAGCAGCCTTGTATGCCAACACTGTAGGAGATCTCTATGCCAGAGACATGGAGGAAATATTGGAGATCCAGGTGCGACAGATAAGTACTCTTAAAGTGTTCAACAAACACTACTAAGACGGACAATAATCCGTAGTGGATGGGGAAAATAAGGAGAACACAAATAACCTTGCGATAAAAAGCGAGGAGCTCAATATCCGAGCAAAACAAAAGAAATAAGCAGTCACGCTTATCCAACTCCCGTTGTGGAGTGAACAAAAATAAAGGAAGGAGAAAAATAAAATAACCCTAAACCTTAGGGTGGGAACACTCGTAAGTTTGAGAGGAAAACAAAGAAACCAAAATTTCTGCTCTGAAATAAAAGAGCGAAAGAGCGCACTTTCCTTTTTCTAAATTGTACTGCTAACAAGAACCGTGTAGTAAAGCAAAGCGGTCGATAGCACGCACAACTCCTATACCTTTACCCGCTAGAAAGTAACACTTATCTAACTCCCGTATTGGAGTGAACAAAAGAAAGGAAGGAGAAAAATAAAAGAACCCTAAACCTTAGGGTGAGAACACTCATAGGTTTGAGTGGAAAACAAAGAAACCAAAACCTCTGCTCTGAAATAAAAGAGCGCACTATACTTTTTCTAAATTGTACTGCTAACAAGTCCCGCGCTGAGAAGCAAAGCGGTCGATAGCAGCACAACTTCCTATACCTTTACCGACTAGAATGTTACGTGAAATAACATGGAAGCGATGAGAAAAGGAGGAAGCGGGGTATAAGTAGTGAGAGGAAATGCAGGACAGGTGAACTTACTAATCACCGAGGCGAAAGCAAAACCCGTAGCGGAACACAGAAAAATCAGATAGATATACAGGTAGATGTAAAAATTGAATATTAAGCGCGGAGATAAGGGAAGGAAGGCGCGGTCCATGACAAACACCAGAGTTTCGAATCTGATGCGGGCAGTCCCCGGGAGGAGGGAGTTCAGTCGGGAGATGATGAGAACCTGTACCAGCAGTTGGGTAGCATCCTTGGTGAGGAAGGATCTGATTTAGTGGATGATGTAGAGGATCGCATTATGGCAGCAATGTGGGCTATGCAGGATAGTTGGCTGTCAGGAATTACACCAAGATTCCTGGCAGGTTTGAGCAGGAGTCACTGTGGTGTTTTCGATAAAGATGGCGAGGTCCTGGAGAGTGCAGGATTTGCCAAGGAAAAAGAGTAGCTCTATCTTGTCCAGGTTACGCTTGAGGGCAGACATCCAACTGGATATATCAGCAAGGCAAACAGAGATGCGTGCCTCAACCTGGGTGTCAGAGGACGGGAAAGAAAAATAGAGTTGAGTAACAACTCAGCATAGCAGTGGTAGGAGACGTTGTGGGAAGTGATGACTGAGCCAAGCAATCTGGTGTAGAGGGATAAGAAGAGAGGGCCCTGGGGAACCGCCTCCACGATACCTGATAGGGTCCAGAGACTCCCAGATCTATCAGTGTAGTGAGGAGTAGTTAGTGGTTAATGGTGTCTAAGGCAGACAGATCTAGGAGGATGAGAACAGAGGAGAAAGAGGCAGCTCTAGCAGTGAGGAGGGTTTCATTGATAGCAAGGAGCGCAGTCTCCATAGAGTGAGCAGGCTTGAAGTCCGACTGGTTGGGGTCCAGCAGGTTCTTCTGAGAAAGAAATTGGGAGACTTATTTAAATACTATGCGTTCAAGTACTTTAGACAGAAAAGGAAGAAGTAATACTGGTCTGTAGGATCAAAGGTTGAAGTCATCAAGGAGAGTGAGTGGTGTGCCATCTTCTGGAAAAGTTCTGAGAAGGGTGTCAAGCTCTTCTCGAAAGTTGTCAAGTAGACCTGGAGAACAGTAAAGAACAACAATGTGGAAAGGGTTAGGGTCAGTTATGGTGACAGTGTGGGATTCAAAAGAAGAAATAGACAAGTGTGAAAAAGGAGGAATACAAACCTATGCCACCACCCCGGCCAGAAAGCATAGGAGAGTGGCTGAAAATGAAAGCTGCTAAGAGGGCAGCGGGTGTAGCGGTGTTCTCTGGGGTTATTCATGTTTTGGTGAGGGCAAGGAAGTGCAGAGACAGGATGGAATGAGATGAAGTCAGCTTTCAGCACTACTGACTGACAGTTCCATAACCCTCCCTTTACAAGAGTTGGAATGCAGGGAAATTGAGGGGGATAGATGAAGTTAGATACAGTGCGCTGACGAGATGGGTATCGCCAGAGGAGGAGAAGAGATTGCGAAGAAAGTAAATAAAAAAGTGATAAAAATTAGTTCACAAAAAATTAAGAAAAAAGTACCGTGACCTTCCTCTGTACTTTCTCGATGGACTCCCGCAGATAGACTCTCTTGTCTTAGTGCTTCCAAGACCAGAGTCTTTGTGTGACAAGGCTGCCGCTCTAGTGCTGCCACAGTAGAGAAGCTGAGGCCAATAATATGGTACTACTACTGAGTATGAAAAGTACTAATAGGTGCGCTAAGACTAACGAGCTGATTGTGTAGCAGGTGGAGGGATCGGTGCTTAGCAGCCTTACCAGCTAACAAAAGACAGTTCGTTTATTTATTGAAACTGGCTTACGGTGTCAAGCGCTACCTATGTAACATGTTCGTGGGCTCCCTCAGTGAGGACGGAATGTGTGTGGCTTCTGTGGTAGAAGATGGGATAATTGCGAAGCCGGATTGAATGAGTGAATGCATGATTGAATGGTACGCATTGGGGAATTAGGTAATTGAAAGGGGAATGCTGGGGCTGGGTTCCCTGAGGGAATATAATGAGTGCACCTGGGGTAAATGAGAGAGCTGACGGAAGGCGAGCCAGAGAGGGTGTTAGTCTCTGAGCGCTTGCATTGTGGCGCTGTTTTATTTTTTTTACTTTTGTTTGATTAAGTTTTTTTTTGGCGTGAGTGTGGATGTGTTGTGTTTGTGTACGGTGGAAACTTACCTGAGTCAGGCAGCAGGTAGCGAGCTGAGGTGGCCTGTGGAACAAGAACAAAGACAGCGATTTCATACCGGGAACTGACGGCCAGCAACAACGGCGAACTGCCGAGCTGTTTGTTGCGACGGAGCCAGTGTGACGGGGGATATTGTCATGAGCTGATGCTGGGGGAACTGACTTTCCCCATACCATAAGGAATGTGTTCACGCCGTACAGAAACTGCAGCGTGTGTGTGGGTCTCGAGCCAGTGCAAGCGGCAGCGGGTGTGTCCTTTTCTCCCATGCCAGAGTCGGTGTCCCGCATCCAGCCCGGCGAGTGTGACGAGGGCGACGGCATGCAGTGAAAGCCTGTGTCACGGGATTCGCCTGAGTGGTGGACAGTCTGAATCCTCATTGGTGACCACTAAGGGCGGTAAAGCTGTCTGCAGGAGCGTAATAGCAGCCACAGAGGAACATAACAATTCTAAAGCACAACGTAAACAAAGCACTTTTAACAGGAGCGCAATAGAGCTCCGTAGTCCCGCCCACTTTGGTGACGAACTTCTGGTGCCACTTTTCAGAAAAAATATAATGGGAGTCAATGGACTGAAATTTTTTTTTTTTCTATATTCAGGGAGCTAGACGTTCAAAACACTCGAGAGGGGTTGTCACATTTTTTAAATAATTTATAAAATTGGTCATTTGAAATTATGTCCAACAAATAAACAACAAACACGTTTTCAAAAAAACAACTAAAACGAGTACAACATCCGGGCTACTCGCTCACCACCACTGCTGGAGGGGAAGCCATAAAGCTGACACTTTCGACATGGCCAGAATGATAGTGATTCTCACCCCTGGTGATACTCTTAGTTTCACTTCCAAAATAAGACAAAGTGATAGCCATTTTCGCTAGCAGAGCGACTGGTAGCTACTTCTTTGGCCGTTACTTCCATAATAAGTTACAAGAGCAGACCAAGTGATAGCCATTTTCGCTAGCAGAGCGGCCGGTAGCTACTGCGTTATCTAGCAAAAGTGAGAGCCGGCAATTTATGACCGGGGATTCTGGGTAGAATAGAATAACTTTTATTTTCCCGCTAGGGAACTTCAGTTGTAGCCCCAGCAACAACAAAAAAGACATAGACAGTGGGGCAGACCCACAACACACAAACAAACATATCAAACAAACACATCCAACAGAATCATTACATCAATCAAGTGAATTAAAGTGCAATACAGCCATGATTAAAAATAGCCCCCGCTGTCCCGAGATGTCCAGTGTCACCAAGCAGTCCACACAAACTTCGCCTCCACGACTCTCCTCCATACACGCAGCGCCGCGGTCTCTGTACACTGCCGAAATGGAGCAACGAACTGCTTCAATCTTCTCAATCGCCTCCTCACTCCTCCCCCGCATTATGTTCTCCTTCCCTGGTTTCCATTTGAAGATTGCCTGCACTCTCGGATCAGTCCTGACATCTTCAACTCCGGTGAAGAGCAATGGTAACTTTGTTGCTGCAGTCTGCAGATACAACTGACATTCCAGAGCTGTTGCGAATGCGTCTCCATGGTGATGACCACAAACAAAATTATATCGACAATTCGTCAATATTATCAAAACAAGCAGCAGGAGTGCCCTGAAAAATCTCCAGCCCGCTTCCCTGTCCCACTACAGACACACAGTGCATGAAAAAAACAAACGCCCGACACAAAACTGTGAGGGATCTCTATGTCAGAGACACAGAGGAAATATTGGAGGTCCAGATGCGATAGCTGTGAAATCTTAAAGTGTTCCAAAGAACACCACTGAGACGGACAATGATCCGTAGTGGAGAAAATAAAATAAAAAGAACACAAACCTCACGATAAAAACGAGGAACTCGATCTCCGAGCAAAACAAAGAAATAAGCAGTAACGCTTATCTAACTCCCGTTGGTGGAGCGAAACAAAAGAAAGAACAGAGAACTCAAAAGACCCCAAAGACTTTGGGTGAGAGCACTCGTAGGTATGAGTGGAAAACAAAAGAAACGAAAAAACCTCTGCTCTGAAATAAGAGCGTAAAAGAGAACTTGCTTTCTTTCTAAGGTTGTACTGCTAACAAGTCCAGCGTTAATAAGCAAAGCGGTCGATAGCAGCACAACTTCCTATACCCTTTTTACCGGCTCAAATGTTACGTGAAATAACATGGTAGCAACGAGAGAGGCAGGAAGCGGGTTATAAATAGTGAGCGGAAATAAATGACAGGTGAACTCACAAATGACGAGGCGAAAGCAAAACCCGTAGCGGAACACAGGAAAATCCGATAGATTACCGGTAAATGACAAAAAAGAATAAAGAGACGCGGAGATAAGGGAAGAAAGGCAAGATCCATGACAAAAACACATTCAAATGAACAAAAACGAACACGAGAGACAGCTGGACTACATGTCGCCATTACAGCGCCATGTGACGTAAATCACGTAGTGTAGTTATATTTCTCAAACTTCGTTAATTATATGATTCAAATTCGATTTAAACGCGGTGGTGAGTATATTATAGACTTTGTACATACAGGTGCAGCTCAAAAAATTAGAATATTGTGAAAAAGTTCAATATTTCTTGTCACTCACGTCAGAAAATGAAACTCATATATTATATAGATTCATTACACATAGAGTGAAATATTTCAAGCCTTTATTTCTTGTAATTTTGATGATTATGGCTTACAGCTAATGAAAACCCAAATTCAGTGTCTCAGAAAATTAGAATATAACATAAAATCAATAAAAAAGGATATTTTAAACAGAAATGTCAGCCTCCTGAAAAGTATGTTAATTTCTATGCACTCAATACTTGGTTGGGCCTCCTTTTGCATGAATTACTGCATAAATGCGGCGTGGCATGGAGGCGATCAGCCTGTGGCACTGCTGAGGTGTAATGGAAGCCCAGGTTGCTTTGATAGCGGCCTTCAGGTCGTCTGCATTGTTGGGTCTGGTGTCTCTCATCTTCCTCTTGACAATTCCTCTAGATTCTCTATGGGGATCAGGTCAGGCGAGTTTGCTGGCCAATCAAGCACAGTAATACCATGGTCATTGAACCAGCTTTTGGTACTTTTGGCAGTGTGGGCAGGTGCCTGCTGGAAAATGAAATCAGCATCTCCATAAAGCTTGTCAGCAGAAGGAAGCATGAAGTGCTCTAAAATGTCCTGGTATATGGCTGCGTTGACTGTGGACCTCAGAAAACACAGTGGATATGGCACCCCAAATCAACACTGGACTTCAAGCAACGTGGATTCTGTGCCTCTCCACTCTTCCTCCAGACTCTGGGACCTTGATTTCCAAATGAAATGCAAAATGTACTTTCATCTGAAAAGAGGACTTTGGACCACTGAGCAACAGTCCAGTTCTTTTTCTCCTTAGCCCAGGTAAGACGCTTCTGACGTTGTCTCTGGTTCAGGAGTGGCTTGACAAGAGGAATGCGACATTTGTAGCCCATGTGCTGGATTCGTCTGTGCGTGGTGGCTCTTGATGCACTGACTCCAGCCTCAGCCCACTCCTTGTGAAGCTCCCCCAAATTCTTGAATGGATTTTGCTTGACAATCCTCTCAAGGCTGCGGTTATCCCTGTTGCTTGTGCACCTTTTCCTACCACACTTTTTCCTTCCAGTAAACTTTCTATGAATATGCTTGGATACAGCACTCTGTGAACAACCAGCTTCTTTAGCAATGACGTTTTGTGGCTTACCCTCCTTGTGGAGGGTGTCAATGACTGTCTTCTGGACATCTGTCATGTCAGCTGTCTTCCCCATGATTGTGTAGCCTACTGAACCAGACTGAGAGACCATTTAAAGGCTCAGGAAACCTTTGCAGGTGTTTTGAGTTAATTAGCTGATTAGAGTGTGACACCATGAGTTTCCAATATTGAACTTTTTCTGAGACACTGAATTTGGGTTTTCGTAAGCCATAATCATCAAAATTACAAGAAATAAAGGCTTGAAATATTTTACTCTATGTGTAATGAATCTATATAATATATGAAGTTTCACTTTCTGAAATGAGTGACAAAAAATATTGAACGATATTCTAATTTTTTGAGCTGCACCTGTATATGTCAAAGTTTGGTCCAGACAATTCCATAATATCATCATAAGGGTGACTGAAAGATCCCGAAGTGGGGGCAGGTAATGGCTTCCGGGACCAGACAGGAATAGGAGGAGGCGGGACTACGGACCTCGATAGCAGCTATGGAGAAAAATACCAATTCTAAAGGACAAGAATAAACCCTGCACAAGTCAAAAACAGCTTGGTTCAGCATTGGTGACAGAAGTTCAGAATTTCTTCACTGCACTGCTGACCAGCTCATGGAAGATCCTGTATTCAAGGTTAGGTTAAAAAAAGGCAGAGGGCTTGGTGCTTAGCAGCCTTACCAGCTAGTTTATCTATTTAAGCTGGTTACCAAGGTGTCAAGTGCTACCTACCTCCACTCCCACCAGGCCATAACTTAACACACAATTATTATTATTATTGGGCCAGTTGTTCAAAAAATTTAATCTGGATCAAAATTATCCGGATTTGGAAATCCCATTTTATGCTATCCAGGATCAGGTAATCCGTCTTAGTTTCATGCCGGTTTTTCAAAGCAACATTGGATTGGATCACCCTGATCCAGATACACAGTTTTCAAGATTACCAAATCCGGATTACTAGTACTCTAAATGGGACAACATATCACAATGTGGACTACCAGCTATGTAAAGAAGAACAGGTAGAAGAGCCAACATGGTCATTTTAAGTGTTTCTTATTTTTAGACAAAATACAAAAATAACATAAACATCCACTTCCATTTATAATTTATTTTATGACCCCTGAGCCACAACAAATAAAAAACAAATATTAACAAATACATCGTGGATATTTTGAAAACGTCTTAAATTTTAACAAAAAGGCTAAATGTCCAATAGTTAACAAAATAAAGAATGTTCAGGGTTCTTCTTCATCTGAGGAGGAGAGACCAGCATTTTCAATCCCTGCTTTTAGGAGGCGGATCTGAAGTTTCGCCTTGGTTTGCAGCAGTTTTGTCAGCTTGATTTGTTCCTTTGCCAGGAGTATCTGTGCTTCTGCTCTTTCAGTTTCTCGTTTAACAAGTGATTCATAGGCATCATCATTATTTGGCAAAGGACGCTTCAAGCCTCTTTTCTGAGCTCCTGTGACTGCTGGCTCTACCAGTGAGGATCCAGGTTGTTCTTCAGTAAAAGGGCTGAGATCCAGAATAAATGTTTCCTCTGCATTATCAGGAACTGGCTCACTGTCCTCTACAATCGTAGGCTCACCATCCCCTACAACACCTTGAATCCCATGCAGAGCTGTAGAGTTCTCACCTCCAATAATGTCCAGAACCACATCTGAGTATTCACCTTTCTTAAAGGGTTTGTTGCCTGTTTGGGTATATTTTGCTTCAGCAAGGTCCTTTGTTGCTCTGGCTCTCAGATTCTTCCATCTGAATTTCACTTGCTCCAAGGTCCTCTTCTGGCCAGACCCCATTGCATTTACATTCTGGGTGATTTCAACCCAAATGTCTTTCTTCCTTCTGTTAGTCACCATTCCACCTGCAACAGAAATTCCTACTATTGAGGCATAATGGCACTTAACACCCTCCAGCAGTGCATTGGTTTCTGCAACAGTGAAATTAGGTCCTTTTGAGTCCATGGTTCCACCTCATCTGTTGTAGTGAACATAGTAGCCTATTTATAGGCCTTGGGCATGATTGGTTTATTTGAACACAAGCCAAAGCACGTCAGCTAATCAGTGGGTGGGTATTTGACAGCTATCTTATATTCAGCCTCTCTCAGAGGACTAACAGAGAGGCACTGGCATGGCAGGTATTGTTCATCGCTACCACCATTTTGGTGGAAGAAGATACCGTCAAAGGGTGTATGTTGAGCGTGCAAAACCACTGGAGCAATACACCACTGAAGAACTGTATGCTCGCTTTCGCTTTGGGAATGCTGATATTAAGTACATTGCAGACCATGTCAGGCCAACACTTCAACGGAGAACCCGAAGGAGTCACAGTCTGTCTGTGGATGAACAGGTCCTCATTGCTCTGCACTTCTATGCATCTGGGACTTTCTACCAAGTTGTTGGTGACAATATAGGAGTGGACAAATCAACTGTGAGTGATGTAGTGAAAGCTGTGTCAATTGCATTGGCCAGCCTGGTCAATCAGTTTCTTTCACTTCCAAAGGTTGACCAGATTGCCCAGACCAAGCACAAGTTTTATCTTTTGGGGAACATGCCCAATACTATTGGGGTTATTGACTGCACTCATGTGCATATACAAGCACCTCATGAGAGGGATTGGGAGTACATCAACCGAAAGGGGAGGCGCAGCATCAACATCCAACTTGTGGGCGACGCTGACCTCATCATCACAAACTGCGTTGTGAAGTGGCCTGGGTCTGTTCATGATGCACGTATCCTGAGGGAAAGTGCTTTATACAGAGAGCTCCAAACCAACCGACCGGATGTCATAATATTAGGAGACAGTGCCTATCCACTCCTACCATGGCTGATGACTCCTTTTCTTGCAGCAACCACACCTGCACAGGCACGCTTCAACACTGCTCATTGCAAAACAAGATGTGCAATTGAGCGTTTAAATGGAGTTCTGAAGAGACGCTTTGCATGCCTTAACTACTTGCGAGTGGAACCACAGGGAGCATGCAACATAATACTTGCGTGTATTGTCCTGCACAACATAGCTTCCAGGCGCAATGTCCCTCTCTGTGATAATGTTGATGATGCACCTGAGCCTGATGAAGAACCAGACCAACCTCTGCCGTTCAGTCAGAATGAGGGACTGACTGGACGTGTAGTGAGGGATGCAATTGTTAGAAATTATTTTTGACAGGTTCATCTCTGATGATTGTTTCTTTGAAATGAATATACAGTGATGATGACAGAAAAATGTAATATATAATTTTTGTTTGTTATTGGAATCTGTTTGGGGGATCATTTTTATTTTATTTTTACTTTACTATACTGAAAGGCTTAATTGGTAGTCTGTCTACTTTATCTACTTTATCACTGTAACAGTTACACAAGTCAAGTGCAAAATATAAATAAAAGTATATACACTAAATGATACAAATGTTGTATTAAAATGGCGGCGCACACAGTTGCAGCAGCTCAGTGTTTCTCCGGTCTGTGCCGTGTTTGGCTGTTTTTGTACGTTATGTGTTTCGTTTTGTGTACTTTCTGTCGGGCGAACATCTACAGCCGACATGATCTCCTGAGGATTGGAGTATGTTGCGAACGGAGCGAACGGAGCGTAACAAGCGAGTTCCTCCGTACTCACAAGATCCCGGTGGAGTTAGCGAGGAGCCCCGGCTCTCCGTGGATTATCATCCCCGCAGGGAGGAGGCGCAGGCGGCGCAGAGAAAGGAGGCAGAAGCGAGGCTGCAGGGCCGGCGTACTAGCCAGGCTACGGAGGCAGCCATTCAAACCACCGCTTCCCAGCCTATTTCTCACAAATGCCAGATCCCTCGCGAACAAAATGGATGTATTGAGGCTACAGGCTGCAGCAAACAACACCGTGAAGGATGCGTGCATTCTGCTTGTCACGGAGACCTGGCTTCATCAATCCATCCCGGACTCTACCATCGAGCTAGAAGGCTACACTACACAGCGCCATGACAGATCAGCTAACTCCGGTAAGAGCAGAGGAGGGGGGCTCTGTGTCTACGTCAACAACAGCTGGTGTACCAACACAGTGACCGTAGACAGACACTGCTCGCCAGATTTGGAATATCTGACTGTTAAATGCAGGCCCGTTTATCTCCCTAGAGAGTTTACTGTTGTCATGATAACAGCTGTTTACATACCACCGGACGCAAATGCTAGCTCAGCTATCGGACTTTTATACACTAGCATTACCAATAAGCAGAGCATGTATCCTGATGCAGTGCATATCATAGCGGGGGATTTTAATCATGTGGATTTAAAGGCAGCACTCCCTAAATTCCACCAGCACGTTAAGTGTGCTACAAGGGGAGATAACACCCTGGACAAGGTGTACACTAACATCAAGCTGGGCTACAGGGCCAGACCACTACCTCACCTGGGTCAGTCCGACCACTTGTCCTTGCTTTTAATCCCCGCATATGCCCCCCTCAGGAAAACTGCTCCCGTCATCACTAGGACTGTTGCTACATGGCCAGAGGGGGCCTCCGAGCAGCTGCAGGACTGCTTTGAAAGGACTGACTGGGGGATCTTTGAACATCAGGACCTGGAGGTGTTCACAGACAGTGTTCTGTGCTACATTAAGAACTGCATAGACACTGTCACTGTGGACAAACGCATCCGGGTCTACCCCAACCAGAAGCCCTGGATGACACGCGGGGTCCAGCAGCTGCTGAAAGTCAGGAACATCGCCTGGAGGTCTGGCAACAAAGACCTCTATAGCACAGCCCGAGCTGACCTGAGGAGGGGCATCAGAGCGGCCAGGGCAGACTACAGGAGGAGGATAGAGGACCACCTGAGCAGCAATAACAGCAGGCAGGTGTGGCAGGGAGTTCGGCACCTGACTAATTACAAGTCCAACCTCGGAGCTGCTGAAGGTGGCCGCGCGCTGGCAGAGGAGCTGAACATCTTTTTTGCCCGCTTCGAGGTCACAGCAGCAGAGACAGCACCACCACTCCACACGGCCCACGGCAGCGTAAACCTCACAGTGGAGGAGCATGAGGTGAGGCGCACGCTGCGGGCCGTCAACCCGAGGAAGGCAGCTGGTCCCGATGGCGTCCCGGGGCGCGTGCTGAAGGACTGTGCAGATCAGCTGGCTGGAATCTTCACCAAGATCTTCAACCAGTCCCTGGCTCAGTCCACCGTTCCACCCTGCCTGAAATCCTCAACTATAGTCCCCCTGCCCAAGAAAGCCCACATCTCTGGCCTCAACGACTACAGACCAGTGGCACTCACTCCAGTGGTGATGAAGTGCTTTGAGAAGCTGGTCCGTAGTCACATCACAGCAGCCCTGCCCCCCAGCCTTGACCCCTACCAGTTTGCCTACAGAGCCAACCGATCCACAGAGGACGCCATAGCCATAGCACTCCATACTGCACTATCACACCTGGAGCAGCAGGGGAGCTATGTGCGGATGCTCTTCGTGGATTATAGCTCTGCTTTCAACACCATCCTCCCTCACAAGCTGGTGGTCAAACTGGGGGATCTGGGGCTTCCACACACCACCTGCATGTGGATTAACAGCTTTCTGTCTGATCGCAGGCAGAGGGTCAGAGTGGGCCACCACACATCCACGGCCCTAAGCCTCAGTACCGGCTCTCCTCAGGGCTGTGTGCTGAGTCCCTTGCTCTACTCCCTCTACACGCATGACTGCTCCCCTGTCCACCACAGCAACACCATTGTGAAGTTTGCGGACGACACCACAGTGGTGGGGCTCATCTCCAGGGGAGAGGACGAGTCTGCCTACAGAGATGAGGTGGAGAGGCTGTCCACATGGTGCAGGGCCAACAACCTGCTCCTCAACACATCCAAAACTAAAGAACTCATCATAGACTACAGGAGGAAGAAAACAGAGATCCCGCCACTAATCCTCAGTGGGGACTGTGTGGAGAGGGTGGCAGACATCCGCTTCCTGGGAGTCTACATCGAGGAGAGCCTATCCTGGAGTGTGAACACCTCTGAGCTGCTGAAAAAGGCCCAGCAAAGACTGTACTTCCTGAGAATTCTCAGGAAGAATAACATCTCACAGAGACTACTGGTGTCCTTTTTCCGTGCCTCCATAGAGAGCATACTAACGTACTGCATGTGCGTATGGTACACCAGCTGCACAGCGGCTCAGAGGAAAGCGCTCCAGAGGGTCATCATCACCGCCCAGAAGATCATCGGCTGCCCCCTCCCCACACTGGAAGAACTACACCATTCCCGCTGTCTCAAAAAAGCCCACAACATTATAAAGGACACCCACCATCCCGCTCACTCTCTGTTCCAACTGTTGCCCTCAAGCAGGCGGTACAGAGCATTAAATGCAAGGACAAACAGACTCAAACACAGCTTTTATCCAACTGCAATAACCACCCTCAATGCTCAAAAGAGATAATGAATCTGACAGAAAAGTATGCATGTGGTGTGTATGACTGTGTTTTATGCCTGCTATTTATTCTTTTATATTTTTATTTTTTTATTTTTTTATTTTTCTTTAAATGAATGTTGCACTGACAAGAAGCACTTTTAAATTGCGTTGTACCTGTGACAATGACAATAAAGATCTATCTATCTATCTATCTATCTATCTATTATTTGACCAATTTTAAAGTTTTACTACATTTTCTCCCTGAAATCCTACCCCCTGTTGGGATCAGGATAATCCAGTTTTTTTGGATCAAAGTTATCCAAATCCCACAGGAAAGTTTTGAACAACACAAACTGAAGGTTTGATCCAGATTTAAACTAGGATTGGATTACGTGATCTAATCCGATTTCAGAATCCTTCTTTCCCTTTTGAACAACCCATTTTCAAGATTTGATCCAATCCGATCACCAAAATCCGATCAGATTACCTTTGAACAACTGGCCCATTATTATTATTATTATTATTATTATTATTATTATTATAGTAAGCAGACCATTAGCATGTGGCAAAAACTATAAACAGCCTCTTGAAATCAGTTCTGCCTGTAATGCATAGAATAGCAAACAAAAGGAAATCATACCAGTATATTTTTTGCCTATAGCTTGAAAGCAATAGGTAGGCCCCCACAGTTTTAGAGTGAGAAAGCGAAGGTGAGTGAAATATAATTTCAGTTTTTCATCTCAAAGATAATGTGATCATCATGGCTGAGCCAGCATTGCTGTCCTCCGTTATTCTGAATTGCAATTACACTGTCTGACTGGCTATCTTAAAAGTGCAAGATATAAAAAGAAATTGGTCGGCTATATGATCCTTTTTTTGTGGTAACTTACAAATGACAATGTTAAAAAGGAACATGTCTAATGTTGAGCTGAAGGATCATTCAAAGTAAAATATCAAGAGCAGATAGCTATTTCATCTGATATGCTAACATGTGTACCCTTTGCTGATGGAATTTGAGAGTTCTTTAGCCAATTGAAGTGCCTGGTGTGTAATAAATACTACTGTGCTCTGTATTGGTTTGTCGATCTTTAGAATGAATGATCTAATTTTTCTATAAATAATTGACATCATATTAATATAACATCAATATTAAATAACATGATTATATGAATTATGTTATATAGAGTACATGACATAAATGAAATATAACATAATTTACTGGACAGTATATGATGTAAGAAATACTGGCTCTGGTTGTAAGAAACATTTTTGGCTTGTAGGGCTTAGAGGTCAAATAAATCTGTCTTGAATATCAATGTTACATGTTCACACAGTCAGTTAGTACTGAAGTATTATTGGTTAGTTGACAGGTAGCAGCACATGCAGGTAGAACCAGAGTCTGCTGACAGGAAGCATGCAGATATTCAGTTGTCATATCAGTCTTTGTGACAATGCATGAGGAGATGCAGCAATGTCCAACAACATAAAACCACACATTTTCCATACTAACCAGCTCTGTGTGTTCTAAATATTGAAGGTTAATGCATGTCTCTGCTAATTGTTAAAACCTAAATGTTTATTCTTGTGAATATTCAAGAAGGGGCATGGAAAAACAGATGGCAATGGACGTTGTATCCATGGACACACCTCTTAATGAATATTCATAAATTGATAAAGCGCCAGAAGCCTAGCACTCCAACTGGACACTCAAACAGTACGGGTGGTATAAAAGGTGGAAGGAATGTCACAAGGAGCTGTCATTTTTGAGAACTTGAATAAAAGTCAAGCTCTCAAATTTAATTTTATATTAAAAAAATAAAATTTATGAAATAAAATGCTTATCATTTCATTTGAAATAGGAGTGAGATGCAATAGGCCAATAATGATGATAATACATCTATTTGGTCACGTGGTTTTCAGCTGCTAAATCCAATCAGAGCTTGATATGTTTAACATTGACCCTCCCACTGATTGACATTGACCCTCCTTCTTCCAATGGCACAAAAATGAATCTTGGATATCTTTGTGAACTCACAACAAAATAAAAAATGTTGTGGTGGCAATCTAGTGGCTGAAAGTGGATCGACTACTCTAACTCAGCTCACCCCAAGCACCACTGCAACAACGTCGAATCCATCCACCTTGCCACCGTGGACAGCGGCCTCGGAAATGGGGAACGAAAAGCTAATGTCTTGGACCCGAATGCACCACCAGTACCAGTGGCCACTTTTATTCCAATGGTATGGCAAAGTCCACTTTCCCCATCTCTTTTTCCAGTCTGCAGTTAATAGCATATCCCCTAGTGGCTTGGTGATAATAATACTTCTTTCTGAACTTGCTGGCAAGCTGGCGTTAACATTGTTCAAAGCGAAGGATCTGGGGGGTATACTACGAAGGAAGTTTAACATAGCCAGGGTTTCTTTGGGGTAGCTGGCTTCAGAAAGCCTAAACACCGCAATCTGGCGTAACTGGTACTACGAACGTGCTAAATGAACACAGGCTTTATTAATGAAGGTACATGTGTGTTCCCATAAAAGGGGCGGTCTCTACAACAATGAGCCTATAGTGGTGCAGCATGGGCTGTACTCGAGCAACGTACACTGCTCAAAAAAATTAAGGGAACACTTAATCATCACAGTGTAACTGTACGTGCCATATAGCCTATTTCATGTGTTTATAATTGTTTAAGGTCACAAGTTAATATTTGGAATTATAACTTTATTTGTGATAGATTATTTTACTGTGATGTATTGCATCAGGAATGCTGAAATTGGTGCCTGTAGCTTTAAGGGCTTTATGGGCTAATTGCCTTACCGTAGCTGGGGGCATTATTATGATTTGGATGGCATGAGAAGCTAGGAGTCTCACGGTTTTCTGACCGTGTCAGGTCGTGCAAAGAAGTGTCGGGAGCTATTCAGGATATTTTGTGTTAGTGCATTTTTGTAAGTGTCAGATAGGCTACACTTATGGACATAAATGTTTGTCAACGTCTTGGAAAAATAAATCTTCATAAAACCAACAATTACGGAAGACACTCTTTGGATTAAGGTACACGCGTCAGCCATAGACTCTCACTTAGATTTAGAAGAGCTTTATTGGAAACTCTACATATATTAGTCAGAAAACCTCTTCTCCGGCTGGAAAGGAAGATTCGAAAGAAGGACAAGTCTCGTGAAAACTGTGCACTTCTTGGCTGGACAACGTTTTGCGAGGGAACTCTTGAAGTTAGCAGCTAGCCTGAACATTGTGGATTGAAGGTAAGCGAAAGCACGGTAAGCAGTAAAACCTAGCCTTGCTAATTTAAAAAAAATAAAATAAATAAATAAATTGCCATCATGGAAAATGACTTTGAAGAGCTACCTTGTGAAAAAAGAGAATCGAAAATGACTCAGAAAGCTATCGAGGAAAAAGTACAAAGATTAACTAAATCTAGGAAAGCTAAACTAGGTCATCTCACTAGCCAATCTAACGAGCTCAGGCGGCTAATGGAAGACGATGCTAACGCACCCACAGTTAAACAGAAATTGCGTTTGGATTATCAAGATTCAGTGGAAGAATTTTACAATATAAATTATGCTTTATCACGAGTGCTGTGTGGTGAAGAATTAGAAAGGGACCAGAAGTCATGGTATGAACCTAATATAATGCGCGTTCGTGGATTCATAATACAAGGGGAAAAATGGCTAAAGAACGCTGAAGAGCGCGTCAGGCAAGCTAAAGAATGTGACGCAGACGTACACCCTGCAGACAGTGTATCAATGGTGTCCGTCGCTGAAAGCAATAAGAGCAGAAAGTATGGGTCAGACGTTGGAAGTAATGCGTCCAGGGCTTCCTCAGCGCGCCTGAAAGCTGAAATAGAGAGAGCTGCATTAGGTGCACAGGCCGCAGCCCTTAAACAAAGGCAAGATCTTGAACGTCAGGAAGCCGAATTAAAAGCAAAAAGAGAAGCTTTAGATCTGCAAACAGCAATTGCAGCCTCTGATGCTAAACTGAAAGTTTTAGAAGACTATGAAAATGAGCGCTTATCACATGTAAGCCATGCAGGCGGAATGACTATTGAATCTGGATACTTACCATTAAATCAAATTCCAGTTAGAAACTTGCAAAATGGACATGGTGAATTCAGGCCACTTCTACCCCAGGCTACTGCCCAGCAACAGTCTAGTGGCAGCCTTATAACAGATGATCATGCCGTGGAAACTCTCTGCAGTGTTATGAAAAGGCAGAATAACATAACGGAATTAATGGTGAAGCAACAGAAAATGATGACACTGCCCCCATTGGACATCCCTACTTTCAGTGGTGATCCTCTAGACTACAAGGTGTTTGTGAGAGCCTTTGAGCATGGCGTAGAATCCCGCACTGAAAGCTCTAAAGACCGTCTCTACTTCTTAGAGCAGTTTACGAGTGGACAGCCCAAAGAGCTAATAAAAAGTTGCCTTCACATGCAGCCAGACGCAGGCTACCACAAGGCCAAACAGCTGCTTAAAGAGCATTTTGGGAACGATTATAAAATCGCTGTAGCCTACATGAACAAAGTGTCAAACTGGATGCCTATCAAACCAGAGGACGCAGAAGCTTTGAATGCCTTTTCACTCTTCTTAACAGCCTGTTGCAACACCATGGCAGAAGTGAGCTATATGGAAGAATTGGATAACGTTGCAAACTTGAAGGCTATCATAGCAAAGTTTCCATTCAAGATGCGTGAACGGTGGAGGAGTGTCGTTTGTGGCATTCAAGAGAAATGCGACAGAAGAATCAAATTCAAGGATTTAGTTGAGTTTATCAATAAACAGGCCAAAATAGCGCTCCACCCAGTATTTGGCGATATAAAAGATAGCTATGCAGCTAGAACACCCTCAACTAAGCAAAGCGATTACAAGGAACAGAAAAAAGGCATAATCAAGAAATCATTCACCACGAGTGCCATACAGCTGGACAGACAAAAGAAAAACACAGGCTCAGTGGAGCGCACAGATTGTGCCTCACCAATGACTCCTGTGTGTCTCTTCTGTAAAGGTGAGCATGGCATAGAGACATGTAGCAAGCTTAAAGACAAGCCACATAAAGAGAAAATAGAATTCTTGAGAAGCCAAGGACTTTGTTTTAGCTGCCTTAAGCACGGCCATATGAGTAAATTCTGCAAAGGAAAAGTGAGCTGTGAAGTGTGTTCTTTGACACATCCTACACTACTGCACATTAAGAAAAACGATACAGTTGCTGATAAGGAGAAAGACAATTGTGACGGTCAGACAGTCTTGAGTGCTTTTGTCTGCGCTCAGTCTGAGGGTCACGAGCTGACTGGGGCCGGGGAAGACGACTGCATACTCGCCATAGTTCCCGTTCAAGTCAAGGCCAAGATGGGAAGTGTGGCAGTGCGGACGTATGCCTTTCTGGACCCGGGCAGTTCGGCCACGTTTTGTACGGAGGCACTGATGAATAAATTGAAGCTCAGTGGACGCAAGACCGACATACTGCTGAGAACCATGAATGACGAGAGACCTGTCAGTACTTACGTGGTATCAGGCTTGGAGGTCAGCGGATTGTCAGGCGACGAGTTCATTGGTCTTCCAGATGCTTTCACGCAAAGGACTATACCTGTAGGTAAAGAAAACATCCCACAACAAAAGGATCTAGAAAGGTGGACATACCTTAAAGAAGTTAAACTGCC
The DNA here is from genome assembly GCA_022702515.1 of Ilyophis sp. 1 JC-2022. NCBI lineage: Eukaryota > Metazoa > Chordata > Actinopteri > Anguilliformes > Synaphobranchidae > Ilyophis > Ilyophis sp. 1 JC-2022. Next base: position 18,384,006 of record CM040406.1, on the reverse strand, counting down.
TCAAATCGAAGCTGAAATCGATTTGCTCATTGGAGCGAATGTGCCTAAAGCTATGGAGCCATGGGAGGTAGTGAGCAGTGTTGGTAATGGACCATATGCTGTAAGGACCAAGCTCGGCTGGACTGTGAATGGACCTTTGAGAGAAGGTCACACAGATAAGAGAAAACCAACCAAGATCATGGCAAACCGCATCTCAGCGGCCAGTCTGGAGAACCTGTGGCTTAAACAGTTTCAGATGGATTTCCCGGAAGGAGGAAAACATGATGAAGTGGAAATGTCAAGAGAGGATCATCAGTTTATGGACGTGGTCATGGAATCTGCAAAACGAATTGACGGCCACTACACCATATGTTTGCCTCTGAAGAACAGGAAAGGCAACATGCCAAACAATCGGACAGTTGCTGAGCAGCGAGCACAAAACTTAAGAAGGAAATTTATCAGGAACGACTGCTTTCACAAGGAATACACAAACTTCATGGACGACATTCTTCAGAAGGGCTATGCAGTTCAGTTGACAGAAGAATCGACGTGCAAAGAAGGGAAAGTGTGGTACATACCGCACCATGCCGTATACCACCCTGTGAAGCAGAAATTGAGAGTCGTATTTGACTGTGCAGCACCCTACCAGGGTACATCGCTGAATGATCAACTTTTGCAAGGCCCTGATTTGACCAGCAGTTTAATTGGCGTTGTCACTCGATTCAGACAAGAACCTGTTGCGATCATAGCGGATGTGGAAGCAATGTTCCACCAGGTTAAAGTGCCTGATGGCGACTCCAATTTATTGAGGTTTCTTTGGTGGCCAGGAGGAGACTACAATCAAGCTTTGATTGAACACAAAATGACTGTTCACCTGTTCGGAGCCACGTCGTCACCCAGCTGCGCCAGTTTCGCACTGAGGAAATGTGCTGAAGATCAAAGTGGAAAGTTCAAAGATGAAGTTGTCCAGACAGTTTTACAGAACTTCTACGTGGATGACTGCCTCAAGTCCGTTGCCACAGACAAGGCAGCCATATCAATCTGTCAAGATCTAATAAAAATCTGTGCCTATGGAGGCTTTCGTCTCAACAAATGGGTGAGCAATCGTAGAGAAGTGCTCAACTCCATCCCAAAATCCGAACTAGCTGGAGAGATGAAAAACTTGGATCTTGACCAAGATGAACTTCCTTTGGAAAGAGCTCTTGGCCTCAATTGGTGCATTGAGTCGGACACATTCAAGTTCAAAATCACCATCAGAGATCGCCCATTCTCAAGAAGAGGACTTCTTTCAGTCGTCGGGTCAGTGTATGATCCATTAGGCATCCTGGCACCTGTGGTTTTGCCAGCAAAGACTATTCTGCAGGAATTATGCAGATTGAAGCTCGGATGGGACGATGACTTACCTGAGCATATCAAGAAGCGTTGGTCTGGCTGGTTAGCCAGTCTTCCTGCTTTGGAGCATTTCTCATTTCCGAGATGTCTAAAGCCTGAAGGGTTTGGAGATTATGGATTTGCGCAATTACATCACTTTGCTGATGCGAGTGAGTATGCGTATGGATCAGTCAGTTACCTTCTCATGCGGAGCACAAGTAACAAACTGCATTGTGCGTTCATGATGGGCAAGTCCAGAGTGGCACCTCTCAGGCCTCCTACCATTCCACGAATGGAGTTGGCTGCTGCTACTGTTGCCGTGAAAATGGATGGCGTCCTGAGAAGAGAACTACAGTTAGATCTTGCACAGTCAATCTTCTGGACCGACAGTACAGTGGTACTGAGATATCTTCAAAATGAGACATCACGTTTCCGAACGTTTGTGGCGAACAGAGTTTCAGCTATTCTGAAAGGCTCTGATGTGGAGCAATGGAGACACATTGGCACTGACAAGAACCCGGCTGACTGTGCCTCTAGAGGGCAAAGAGTGGATGAATTCTTGAAGAACAGAAGTTGGGTGTCAGGTCCAGAATTTCTTTGCAGTCCAATTGAGTGCTGGCCAAAGACTCCATTGAGTAATGCAGAAATCACTTTGGATGATCCGGAGATCAAAAGAGTTACAGTACACTTCCTAAACGTGGAAGAGAATGTAACATCATTCAAGAAACTGATCAATTATTTCTCATCATGGATGAAGTTGAAACAAGCTATGGCATGGTTTCTTAAGCTCAAGGCCTTACTTTGGAGTCTCTGTCAAAAGCGGAAGGAGCTGCATGCAGCCAACCAAGAAGCCAGTCTGATCCAAGGTCAGATGGAGAGTTTTAAGAAAGGCTTCAAGAACACACACATTTCAGTGGAAGACCTTGATGAGGCAGAGCTTCACATAATCAGATTCTGTCAAAGGGAGACATTTTCTGAAGAAATTTCAGCTCTGCTCAAAGGACAGAATGTGAAACGCTGCAGCCACTTGTACAAGCTGAACCCCATACTTCAAGACGGCCTGTTGCGAGTTGGTGGAAGGCTGAGTCGGGCGGCCATGCCAGAAATCAGCAAGCAGCCTGTCATCTTGTCAAGAGACTTTCACATTTCCGATCTCGTTCTCAAACAGATTCATGAAGACACTGGGCATGGAGGACGCAATCATATGCTCTCCAAATTGCGTCAGAAGTTTTGGATCCCAAGTGCCAACACGGCTATCCGAAAAGTCATTAGAAAGTGTGTGACATGTCGCCGCTTACATGGAAAAGTTGGAAAACAACTGATGGCTGATCTCCCTCAGGAGCGAGTTTTGCCAGACGATCCACCCTTCACAAGAGTTGGTGTGGATTATTTCGGACCATTTGAGGTGAGACGTGGAAGGAGCCTCATAAAGAGGTACGGAGTGATATTCACTTGCTTAGCCGTGCGCGCAGTGCATATTGAACTAGCTTCATCATTAGACACAGATTCGTGCATAAACGCACTCCGGCGCTTCACAGCCAGGCGAGGGCAAGTTAAAGAGATTCGCTCGGATAACGGGACAAATTTTGTTGGAGCCAATCGTGAGCTAAAGGAGGCCATCGCTGACTGGAACTCCTCACAGTTTCAGCATCTGTTCCACCAACACGGGATCAAGTGGACATTCAACCCTCCAGCTGCTTCACATCATGGTGGAGTGTGGGAGCGACTGATAAGATCAATAAGGAAGGTGCTGAATTCAACTGTGAGAGAGCAGATTCTCGATGAAGAAAGTCTTCTCACAGTCTTATGCGAGGCAGAGTCAATCATCAACAGCCGACCAATCACAAAGGCATCAAGTGACCCGAACGATTTGGAGGCGCTCACGCCAAATCATCTCTTGTTGCTGAAAACGAAGCCATGCTTACCTCCCGGAGTGTTCGACAAGAATGATCTCTACACACGGCGTAGATGGAGGCAGGTGCAATATATGTCCAATTTATTTTGGAAGAGATGGATCAAAGAGTACCTACCTCAACTCCAGGAGCGCCAGCGGTGGGCCACAGCTTCCAGGAACTTTGCAGAAGGAGACGTCGTTCTTCTTGTGGATGACTGCGCGCCAAGGAATTCGTGGATTATGGGAAAGATCATTGAGGCCTTCTCAGATAAGAAGGGACTGGTTCGCAGAGTTCGGATTAAGACAAAGACTAATGTTTTGGACAGACCCATCACAAAGATCTGTCTGCTCGTGGAATCTGACTGGACCAGTGGTAAAGACTGAGCCCCCACGATGAGCCATGTGCTAGCAACCTCTGGCTCTTTCTATCTGTCTCTCTTACTTAACTTTCTAGCCATCTTTCTTTCTTTCCACATCATCGTGAAGATGGACTGCCAGTGGACTTAATATCCTTTGCAGATGATCGAAGAACTTTGGACATTTTGTTGTTTAATTGTGTTTTATCATTGAATCTTTAGCAGAATTTAATGCCTGTTCATGCTATGCATTGAAAGTTATTAGAAATGTGATAATTGTTCCAAGTTATTGCATTATTAGAACAATTAGGGGCCGGTAATGTACGTGCCATATAGCCTATTTCATGTGTTTATAATTGTTTAAGGTCACAAGTTAATATTTGGAATTATAACTTTATTTGTGATAGATTATTTTACTGTGATGTATTGCATCAGGAATGCTGAAATTGGTGCCTGTAGCTTTAAGGGCTTTATGGGCTAATTGCCTTACCGTAGCTGGGGGCATTATTATGATTTGGATGGCATGAGAAGCTAGGAGTCTCACGGTTTTCTGACCGTGTCAGGTCGTGCAAAGAAGTGTCGGGAGCTATTCAGGATATTTTGTGTTAGTGCATTTTTGTAAGTGTCAGATAGGCTACACTTATGGACATAAATGTTTGTCAACGTCTTGGAAAAATAAATCTTCATAAAACCAACAATTACGGAAGACACTCTTTGGATTAAGGTACACGCGTCAGCCATAGACTCTCACTTAGATTTAGAAGAGCTTTATTGGAAACTCTACAGTAACATCAAGTCAATTAAACCAAACCGGTCATGCTGGATGATGTTGCAGGCAGCATAACATTCGCCACGGCGTCTCCAGACTCTTTCACGTCTGTCACATGTGCTCAGTGTGAACTTGACCGTATTGGAAAGCAGAAATTGTCAAAGATCATAGACTCTTTGCTCTCAAAGTTTACAAATGGCTATATTTCATATATTTTATTAACAGTGTGGGGAAAGGGGGTCCATTGAGTTTGGAAGGAAATTTGACACAAGATTAATAACACTGAATTACACATTAATTACAATGCAATTACATAGATGTGGCCATAATCTCATGCATTTAAAGGTAGATTATTTATCAGTTCTGGCCACGATACCACAGATCATGGGTCAAGTGCCAGATTCATGACACTTGAATGAAAACATTAGTTATGTCAGTTATTTTCTTACTTTCTTACATTCTGTGAAGCACGTTGGGCTGCACATAATTATATGAAAGGTGTTATATAAGTAAAATGTATTATTATTATTATTATCTTTCATCCTAAGAATGTGCTCCACTTAAACTTGCCATTAAAACATGATTTGTCATCTTGCTTCAACACACAATACTGAGACTCGTCTTCACAAACATGAGCATACAAAAAAGAGGTAGTTTATTTCCAGTTTTGTGCCACACAGGCTTAGGAAAACACACCTGTAAGAATTCACACCTGTTAGAACGTGTGATCACATTCTCTGGGAAATGTACTGGCTTTGAGGCAGCCTCTGACTCTAACAATCTGATACCTCATAAATCTCAATTCAGATCATTAGTCCTTATCGAGCACACGGCGACGGATGAACACCAAAATGTGAACAACCACTGCGTCACTATTGGCAACTACTTGCTCTGTGTCGAGGGCCAACTGCTGTAGACTCACTTTGACTAACCTGCAGAGTTTATATTTAATCAGTTTGTCCAGACAGGGTGGCTATAGTCTAAAATAGGGAACAAAGAGGGCTTTGTGTGAAACCCAGAATGTACTGTAAGCAAATTCTTCATCATGCTTCTCCATGTAATTTCCTGTATTAATATCAGGTTAAAAGGGCTGCTTTGTCAGGAGAATGGCAGTTGTAACATTATCATACCGCCTGGATGAAATTTAGTCCGAATGCATACCACATGTATTTCACTTAAAGAATATATAGCTTAAATTAGTGCACATTATCTATATTTGACTTACCACCCTAGTACTTTCTCCTATCTGAAGTGGGTCTGGGTTTGATTCATACTAGGTTGGGACTAAAGGCCGTAATATACTTCACGCTAAGTGTACGCATACGCAGGTTGGCTGCCGCACGTATCCTGCGTTCATTTGGTGTGTCCTTTGTGCACGTCTCCCTCGGCCTTGAGTGTACGCATACGTAAGGTGCAATACCAACAAAAATCGTGGGGCGGTATACCAAAGATTCTCTGACGTTCTGCGAGATGAAAACAGGAAACAGCGAAGAAGTAGTAGTACACAATGGTGGTGAATTTTGAAGAACAACTATGTGACCTGCCTCCTAGTGGACATAACTTTTAAACATCCATTTAGACATAAAGTACGCAGTGGAGTATGTGAACAATGGCGCTTGCGTAGCGTTCACGTATGTACATACGTATGAAACTGGAGTATATCGAGGCCTTAAGCATTTTGGGACAACGAGGCTGCAGCTGGAGGTTGATTGATTGATTGATTGATTTTATTGTGGAATAAACAAGACATCTTCCAAGGGATAAAAACATGATAAAGTGCAAGCACTTATTTCCATCATGGTCCCTGATATTGGGAGACAGGACAGACATCAACATAAAAACATATATCAATGGTGTGGTGTGGGTGAGCCACTAGGGGTCAGCATATTCTCTGGTCCGAACAGGAAACTAATTCCCTTCTGTAGAGCTACCCTGTGACACTATAGTATGGTATAAGTAAAACTATTTTTTTTATAACATACAGTTAATATAAAATAAAAATACTATAATATTAAAAATGGACACCACTCATCTCTGATAGTGCTATAAAATATATTTTCTGATTTGGCAGTTCCTGTACTAAAAATGATTATAAGGTGGTGAGATATGTCTCCTTTAGGAAGAGGCACTGCAAGAAATGTTAAATATCAATTCTTGGGACACGAAGTTACTAAATCTCCTTGGGAAAACTTTATGAGCACAACGGAACTGAAAGCAATACTTGACCTTCCTCCTTTTCTCGGTTCCAAAGAAGGACGGTCTGTGCTATCTAAGGTATTTGCTGTGACCGCCCTAAATCTACTGGCTGGACCCAGTCCAGCCCAAGCAATAAACAAGTAATGACATTTATTTTACCTTCCACAACTGGTCTTCCACAGGTTCAGCTTCACAACACACAAAATGCTTACTTATCAAAGGGCAGTTTTTCTTTCAGGAGAAAAGGGAAATAAAAACTCTGGGCTGAGCCAGCCATACAGCGGGTTTTTAAGTTTTATCAAGGAGAGGATAGCGTTGCTTCACAAACCCTCAGAGGTAAAATGGGCTGTCAATTACTGAGACATATGAAACAATCAGATTATAACAATATAAATCAATCACAGCCGTGGGTGGCTCAATCACAGTGAGGATTTGAAGCATGTAAGGTAGTGGTATCTTATTCAGACAAGGCTTGACGTAGATATTACAATTATTAGCAATGATTATCCCAAATCAATTGGGCCTTTATGAAGTAGACTGTCTTTATGAGAGGTGTGGTACACCCAAACAAACTCCCGGGGGTAATTTAAAGCACTTATTAAAATTGTGCAAGGGGACTTTTGCCTGTAAACAGCAGCTCATAAAGGCTATGGAACTTCTCAGCTGATTAAAACTCACAGAAGGCATCACACCTGGGCCATTTATTCAGGCTAACGCGCTAAATACTGCAAAGGAGTCTTAGGAGTCACATCAGGACAGCGGACCCATTCCCCCACACATTTGTTGGCTAGGTTTTATATATATTTTTTATTTTATTTTTGTCTGTTTGCCAAACAGGAAATGAAAGATGAGAGAAAGGATGAAGAGGAAAAAAATGGCGAGATGGGTGGGTGGAGGGGGGGGGGGGGGGTTGATGGATATCGGCAATAAACACAACCGGATCATGACTCATCATCTAACACCATTGCCATTGCAGTGGCAATAGACCCAGAAAAAACAAGGCACTTCCCTGTCCATTTAAACACTGGTGATGGATTGGACTGACAAACTGTCAGTTTGAGCAACCAGTGCCATTTATTTCTGTCACCAATGTTTCTTAAAGCAATACATTTTCACTGTTGCAGGCTGTTCAGTTCTGTACACACATGTATCTTTTAAGCCTTTATGAAGCAATCATACTTTTAAAATGAATTAATCATTAATTATCACAGAATAAGGCATTTCTCAATCATTTGTGCAGGACTTGTTTATCTAAACAATGTTGATCTTAAGCGGCATCATGCATTATGTCACATTTGAGAACAACATTTGAACAACATGCTGACATATGCGATGTTATCCACAAAGCATTGCATTTCCCAAATAATGATTTATAAAAAGGTTAGTCTGTGTTAATGGAGGCATGACAGTAGCTTTGTGAAGGCCTTGAGAAAGCAGTGTAAGTTCATGTTATATATGATTATTATTAAACCACATTTCAGTTTTCTCCTTCCCTTTGATTGATACACACTAACAGAAAGGTGGAACTTACCTCTACTGTAGCATAATTACCTCTGAGTGAAATATGTTTTTTAAACCATTTAAAAAACCACCAAATACATAATTAAAAGTTAGATTTATGTTTTCTTATATGCTCTCAGAAAGGTAAACACAGAATACTGTGATTTAGCTTATACCTGTACCCTGTGTTTAATATTTGAGACATTTTCAAGTAATTGCAGCTTTTTCACCAAAAAAAAAAACAATCTAATTTTTTGCATGGCTAAGGTTGCTTTTTCTTCATTCTTATTTATCTATTCAATTTGCTGTTGAGCACCACTGGTGAGTGAAATAAAGTTGACTTCATATGGCAGAACTGTGCACAAAAAATTCCTTTATACAAGGCTAGCTTGACAAAGTTTTTGTTTTTGTTTGTCTTTGGCTTTCCTATAAAACTATCTATCTATTGTCTATTGAACATCAATGCTCCTGTAGTGCAGAATTCTTCAATATGTTGGCATTTTCAATGGCTCAACTGATCGGTCACATTGATTGTTTTGCTCTGTTTAATTGCTAATTAAGATTTGTGATGCTTACCATGTCTCTGATAATTGAATGCAATTACTTGTGGCGTGTGACTTGTGTTTCATGGCACAGACAGACGAAAAAGTAGTGATTGGGGACGAAGTGTTAAGATGGCAAATAAATTCACAATAAATCAGAAAACGATCACTAGCATGGAGCTGCTGTCCTTTCCCTTTATAATTGCTGGGAACTTGAAAATTATCCCTGAGGGCAGCAATCAGAATGAATGATGTTCAAAGCAACTGGACAGTAATCCAATAATCCATAACAGACGTATGTGATTATAGGAGACTGTGGCGAATTCTGCAAGGGGGTTGGAGCTGACAAATGAAGGAGGGACTCCTTTTCTCGATATGTAGCTCCCATCCTCTGAATTAACAAATGAAAACATATCGTAAAAAAATAACCAATCAGCTTGAGATGTTATTAAAAACTCAACAGAGGCTAAACAAAATATGTTGAAATGGCTGCCTTTTGTAGCTCATTATTCACTGGGCCCACTGTGTGGTCCAAATGGCAAGGGTCCAAGTTAAGATCAGACTCCATACACACTCATGCAAGGTAGCTTCGGATTCAAACAAAAACAAACAATTAACTAGTGCCTCAACGTCTCAAACTACAGCAATCGCACAATATCCAGAAACCCTGTGGTAAACAGGGCAAGTTTACACCCAGAGGAAATACTAAAATAAGCCAAGGAATAAACATGACAGAGCGCTCCTTTTCCAGAAACAGACAAGAAACCAGAGTAGTTTACCTCTCTTATTTGATCCTTGTAGACAAGTTATTTCCTATTAGTTCCTTTTTACATGCCCAAACACCATACAGGTTTTCTCCTCTACTGCTTTTTTAATAAAATTGATATTACCTCTTAATCGAATGTTAAGTTTTAATTTTAACATGAGGTGGACTGTGTCCAAACCATGGTTTGATTAACAAATACAGTATATAAAGAATCAAAACATGGGCTGTTGGTATATAGATTTGAGATTACAGCCTTCGATAGAGAACATATAATGTGATATGGCAAACTTGCTCATAGTCCATTCAATATTACTTGGTTTTCAAGAGGTCTGCTCTGCTTAAGCTGACCTAGGACCTGCCCTTTCTCTCATCCCCCTCCACTCCACAGGCAATAAAATCACGCTGAGGCGCTGCTTATCTATGAATATAAATCTTAGAGTGGCCAGGATGTCTTCTCCCCTGTTGAGGAGAAAGGCCAGGACACAAAACTATTCCAGAGGTCAAAGCCCAGCGTGGCCAGAGAATACCACATGGCTACATGGTTTCCTTTCCATTTTAAGTTTGAATGCTAATCTGTTACATGTAATTTACAATTATCAATTGAAAGTCTTAATGTCAATATAGGTAATAATTGTTAGACATGCCAGTTTGGAATTTATATTTTTATATTATCCAGATTCAAGCGAAGATTACAGTGTTACATGGATGTAATATTTGGCCTAAAATGTAATATTTTGCCTACTGGCTCAACTTAATTCTGCAGTCCACTATACTCATGTTTGGACTTGTTAAGAAGAGGTTAAAACCCTGAATCTTTTAATAATAATATCACGGTGCTTGGCCCTGTTTTGAGCAACATAAGTGCATATTAATTAATAAGTAAATTTGTCAACTTTTAGATGAAATAATCTGACCCCGCTACCCCCTCCTTCCAAACTTACCTCACATCACCCAATCAGGGCTCAATGCTTTGGGAAAAGGTATTTATGGCGGAGCCTAAGGATAAACTTTCTTACTTGGGTCTTTTTATTGTTTTGTTGGCTAACTAAGGCTGTGGAGCAGGGAAGTCCTGTAAGTGGTGTATGCGCTGCAGCAGTCTACAGACAGACACATTTGTTTCCTTGGTTGTGTAAACTTGTGTCCACTGAGTTTTTATAGCTGGCTTTCTTTTATTCTTCCTGTGCTGAAATTAGATTATTCTGGCAAATTCTGGTTAATCTCTCTCTCTTTTCTGGTAATTTCAATTTAACATCTGTTTTAATGTCTTCCTTTTTGTAAATTATAAGCAGTGAGCCTAAATTCATGAATGAATATATGATTCCAATTAATTATTCTAATTGACAATTATTTCTATACTAAAATAATTTAATCTAAAAACCTGATTTAGACCTTGTTTTGATTTGTTAGTTGATCCATCAGGTTACTGTTCGACTGACCTATCAACAAATTCTGCAATTTAATTGATGATTGTCATTTTAAATAGTAATTATTAAAGTAAATCCATTAAAAATAATTTCATGTAGGTTGAGTGATGGGTTTTAGCACGCAGTACTGCTTGTGTTCAGTATTCAGAGTGTCAGACATTTTAACAAGGGCATTGAGTGTTAGAACTGCTGGATTCAGAAAAATAAACACATTTTTCCGTAAACCTCACTTCCCCGACAGGGCTCTACCTTACACTCTGCGCTAACCCAAATGCAAGTGTCTTTGCTGGTTTTCAGAAAAATAGGTTAGGAGAAACAACCCTTAACACCTTTGTGCAGATGCATAGTGAAGTTCCCGCCAGCGCCACCTTTTTGCTCAACTGAGACATTCATTGCTCCTGCAGCCAGACTATTAGTGAAAATCACAAACTTGTGTTTTAACTTTATTGGTAGACGATTCGTGACGATTTCTGCCCAATGCGTAGTTTCTAAGTGTCACTATTTTTCCGAAGCAAGTCCATTTAACAAGCACCCCCCCCCCCCCCCCCCACCCAGTCTATACCTACCCATGTGTGACATAGTGGACAATAGTGTCTATGATTGAGTTCATAAATATATTTATTCATCATATAAAATTAGCATTCCGTCATAGCAACAAAATAAACCCAACAATCGCCTGATCGTATGCCAGAAAACCTGTGAATAGCCCTGCTCGCTGAAATGCAAAATAAACATGTGACAGTATTCTCTCATTCTACCATGTATTCTACTTCCAATATATGCTAATAAATATGAAATTAATATACAATCCTACCATTGGTTTTACACATCAAGATTTTACACATCAAAATTTAGTGGTCATTTATTGTCTGGTCCAATCGGTTTGAGAAATATTCAACACTTTATACCACTATTACACTATCTGAAACGTCGACTCGTAATACCCCCCATGCCCTGCAAGCCTGTCTCATTCATTACAGTTCATTCTGGTTTAATTGTCGGCTTTTTTATCCAATATAATACATTATAACCTTGGCAACGGTATATGCAAAATCTTATTGGATGTTTTGTTCGTTTTTCCACGCGAGCACTGTCTTGTCCATTATGATTGATAGACCTATTGTTATTTTCGCATTTTGAGTGCATTTCACCTATTGTATTGCAATCATTTTTTTTATGTTTGATGTAGGCTACCGATTTTCATTGAAGATACAACATTTGGCAGCATTTTGCAGATGGTGGAATACCATTTTATTTTCGTGTTATCATACATAATATTGGCTATGGCATAGTGTCACTTAAAGCATGGAAAATACTCATTTCAATTTACTGTGTGCTGATATGTGCTGGATGAATGTTACAATTTTCAGATGTTACAGAGTCATTATGTAAAAAATGCTTTAAAAAAAAAAAAAAAAAGCGATCCCAGCAAAGGCAAAATAATACATACTGTAGAGTACAGCAAAAAGTCGAGTGAATGATTAGGCTACATATTTAGGTGTGCGTAACAGTGTGATATCAACGTTTTCATTTTAAACCACCAGAAGGGGCAAATGTATATGCTTTATAATGAACAAAACAAATTTTATTCATTTTATGACATGTATTGGATAGGGTTTTGGAGCCATAAATATCTACCCCCGATACTAAAAAAATAAGTTTCTTTGCATTTGTGGCACTTTATTTTGACTTAAATTATGAAAATAAACAAATCTAAGTTCGTATTGCAAATGGTACTGTCTTGTTTCATTTAAGCCATTTACAAGTTTCTGTGATGCTCATTAGGGGCCACATGTATAAAATAATGCGTAAATAAATGCCCAGGGAGAAAGTCAGAAATTGGTTTTGCATTTTCTCCCTTTGCCTTTCGGTCACGGTTGTTATGGTTTGAACACTGGATTGGACCCAAATTAAAAACTCTGAGTCAACCTTGTAGTAAACTCTGAAAGGAGTGTGTTTATGAACAAGGCAGGGAAAATGAGACGGACAAATAAACAGGGAAAACTGTAGGTGAAGGACTGGAAGCAGGGTTGGCGAACTAAACGGGGCTGGAGGGGAGTCAGGGCCGGAGGCAGGCTAGGCGGGCTGGACTGAGGAACAGACAACAAACGGGCCGGGAGAGATCTCAAGACGGAGCTGAAAAAACTAACTGGCGATGAATGAGTGGAAATTGCGTATGTATGGTGCCCAGCATGTGCAGAGGTATGCAGGTTCTCTTATTTTATACATCTGAATTTATGTGTGGAAACTCGCTTATGCAGCTTTCTGAAGGCCTTTTTTCTGCTCAGCATTGTTTATACATGTGGCCCCTGGAGTTATAAAACCTTAAACAGAGCACCTGCTAAATAGGTGAAAATTGACCAAATTTGCCATCTGCGTGAAGGGGTTAAGGGTCAAGGACCTTTATCTTCTACCTGATGGAAGAGTCTCCAAAAGAAAGTTCAGGGGATGTGATGGAAGGGCCATAATCCTCTTTCCTTTTTTAATTGTACGCTCCTCATACAGATGTTTCAGCGGTTTTTGCTTTTGTTTTGTTGATACCTCAGACACTTGATGACTTACAGCCATTTAGCCAACCATGTGTTCCATACTATTCCCGTGAAATTTACAGCTTAATCTAGTCCCACTTCCCATCGAGAGTCATTCAAATACAGAGAGGTTATAGTATCTCTCGTAAGAGTACCTGAAAATAAGATATCAAGAGTATTTTGATGTTATTTTATAATCTCTTTATTCCTTTTTGTCGTTTGCCAGCAATCTATCGGATTTTCCTGTGTTCCGCCACGGGTTTTGCTTTCGCCTCGTCATTAGTGAGTTCACCTGTCATTTATTTCCGCTCACTATTTATACCCCGCTTCCTGCCTCTCGCGTTGCTTCCATGTTATTTCACGTAACATTCGAGCCGGTAAAAAGGGTATAGGAAGTTGTACTGCTATGGACCGCTTTGCTTATCAACGCAGGACATGTTAGCAGTACAACCTTAGAAAGAAAGCAAGTTCTCTTTAAACGCTCTTATTTCAGAGCAGAGGTTTTCGTTTTCTTTTGTTTTCTACTCGAACCTACGAGTGCCTCACCCAAAGTTTTTGGGGTCTTTTCAGTTCTCTGTTTCTTTTGTTTCACTCCACAAATGGGAGTTAGATAAGCGTTATTGCTTATTTCTTTGTTCTGCCTGGTGATCGAGCTCCTCGTTATTATTGCGAGGTTTGTGTTCTTTTATTTTATTTTTTCCCCACTACGGATCATTGTCCGTTCCAGTGGTGTTCTTAGGAACACTTTAAGATTTCCCAGCTATCGCATCTGGACCTCCAATATTCCCTCCGTGTCTCTGACATAGAGATCCTTTACAGTTGGGTCACAAACTGAATGGTTTATTTGATTGAAAAAAAGTCAAAAACTTTGTTCAGTGAATATTCTATTTATTTAGACATTTTAAATCACAAAAATACATTTGTGCATGCATGCACCATCATATTAGCAATCTGCCAAGGTGCAAATGCAGGTGGATTTTAAAGTGAATTGTTATGGGGATTCAGCCTTCTTTTATTTCCGTGGTTGTTCGCCCTCGGAGTGGCAAGAGGGCGCTCTTGTCTTATTTTTCCGTCCTCCGCTCCGGGCTTTCGCTCTGTCTTTTCCTAATTCCCTGCACCTGTCCTTGTTACCGGTCAGCCATATAAACCCTGTGTTTTCCTTTTTTCAGTGATTAGTTGTTGTCTTGTGACTTCACTTAGCCGGTAAGGTATAGGACTTGGGATATTGTTTCAAATAAGCAAAGCAAGAAGTCCCCTTAGCAAATTAGTTTTAGATCTTAGAATCTACTTTCCTTTCTGTTGCCTTTGCTAGTTCTGCCTAATTCCCTTCTTTGGAGGCGTACCTCTCTTTTCCTCTCTTATCACTGCTTTCTTTATTGAAAGCGTGAGGTCTTTTCGTTTCCCTCTCTTATCACTGCTTTCTTTATTGAAAGCGAAAGGTCTTTACGTTGTTTCTCTATTTTCTACTCTCCTGTATCGAGCGAGAGAGAGGCGTTATTCCTTAGTTTGTTTTCTATCTACACTCAAGCCTAAGAGTTTATTTTGCCATATTAATAGGGTCACTATTATTTTGCCTTTTCTGTTGTCTTACCTCTGTCCATGCTCTATCTCGGATCTAGAGCTAGAGGTATTTCTTTCTTTCTGTTTCGTAGAGACTTTCTGCCTCAGTGGTTATTCCTACGGGAGTAACTTTTAGATTCCTTCTGTTGCGTCTGGTCCTTCAAACTCGACCCCGTTATAGGAATGGGAGATGATTGGTTTATTGCATGTTATGCCCAAAGCACTCCTATCATTAATTAATAGTCTGAGTTCAGCCCATTTTAACCTTGCGCCTTGCAGTGTGCTCAAATTATCTGCCGTTTAACTAGCAAAAGTGGATTTGGACAGGCCCGAAATGCACTTGCACCATGCACTTTAGACTGTGTGCTAGAATATAGCCCAGTGTCTCTAAAGGTTACAAACATATTGCGCTCATTATAATGTTTTCTCATAAGGGTTGTTTGTGTTGAGTGATTTGAATTTCAGAAGCTGGGCTTGTAACCAGATCAGTTGACAGCTGGACTGTGAAACCAAGATAGTGAAACTGAATTGCTTCAGCAGCATACATTAAAATGAACATTAAAAATATACTCTCCCTGAATTAAGTTTGCCATGAAAATTAATCACATTACAAATTCACCGTGTTTCTGTGAAGACCTGGTTTATATTGACTAATTCTTTAGGAGCTATTGTCTATTTAGGGAAAAGAGATTGACTTTAAATAAAAAAGTTATTCTAAAGAAGCAAAAACAAAACGGCAAACTCCTTTTTAGCAGACAAAAAAGTTCTGAGAATACTAAGAGGCCCTGCTGTCAAAACAAAGCCTGAAATATCTTTATATAACTGCTGATTTCCAATATACACAAGCTGTGAGACTACAATTGATCCAAGGTCGCAAGGCCTTCTGCTTTGTGTCGATGTGCAGCTCAGTTCTATAACAGCACTCAACAGAGGAGCCAAACGTAACTTCAGCCAGACTGAAGTCATTCCAACATGTCCCGAATGTTTATAGCAGGGGTTCCCAAACTTTTCAAATTCAAGACCCACCCTTCTCTGGCAGAGGACTTTTTTACTAATTCATAGAATAAATGTTAGCAAAATAAATTAGTTTGTATGTTTCTGATAAGACTGGTTTCTTTCTTTTTGTTGTTGATGAATGTGTATGGCTACATACTCATCCCTCCTGTGTAGGTGTAGGTGTGTGTGTGTGTGTGTGTGTGTGTGTGTGTGTGTGTGTGTGTGACTGCATGTGTGTGCTGCTTATATGTGTGTGTATATGTTGTGTATGTGTGTCAACATTGCATGGTGAAAAATCATTATGGTTATTATCGTTATGGTTATTTTATAAAAGTACTGCACTGTATTGTATAAAAAAACTGCACATTTCACTACAGAATCATTAGCTGATTACATTAACTTTTTGTAATTTGAGTATTATATTGTGTAATGTGTGATTTGTTACATACATTAATATAAATACATCATAAATTACATATACTGCTAAAGGTAAATCAGCTGAACAGTTTTTCTTGACTATGACTGAGTTTGGCACTAATAATTCTAATTAATTTTGGCACAAATAATGTTAAGATTTAAAAAAAAAAAACTGTTATAGACTGTTGCATTCCTACTACAATAAGGTAAAGGACACTATATTGAAACAATGAAAATGGGTTCAATTCCCCTTTAAAACAATAAGATATTTCCTGTTTAACCTATGGCTAATACCAGGGGCTGTATGTACAATGCCTCTGAGAATTTCTCCTAAGAATCACATTAAGAGAGCTTAAGGCTAAACATATTCTTAGTTACACATAATAGAAAGTTACAATGCTACTCAAAGTAACTTTTAGCACAGAGTCAGATCATTTTTTAGGAGCAGCTTTTAGATGACCTTTGGGGTGTAGGGCTGGCCTAAAGGTATGGGGTTGCAGCCCCATTAGCAGCCTTGTATGCCAACACCAGGGTCAGTGGAGGGAACGCAAGAGGGTGGTGACCTGAAACTCGGCTGCGGCTGATTACCAATTACTTTACAGGGGAAAATGGAAGAAATCTCTGATTTGTAGACAAGGGCCAGTGGCAGGACACAACAGATGAGGAAAGTGCAGGGGGTTAGTGAAGAAGGCGTGCTGCCTGGGGTCCCGCAGTGCAATGGGGTTTCTTCCTCTGTATCTGTCTCTGCAAAAAAAATGCACACTGGTTAGTTTGGGTTGAGAGTGAAGTCTTATCAAGCTTCCTGTGCGCTGGACAGTGGCCTTCTCATAGTGCATGGGCTGATTCTTAGATTGCCCGCAGCCAGAGGCAGCGATTGCTGGCTGAATAATCATGGCAACGGTGGCCCTATCGATGGTTCTCAGCCGCTCCGGGTTGCGGTGTCTGTCCATGGAGCTGATGCTGCCTTGCAGTGGGAAAGCTGACAGGGAACAGAGAAAAAAGTGAAAAAAAGAGAGGCAGGTGCTTCCTGCACCACAACAGTGAAGTAGCTATAGCTATATTACATTTTAATGGGTTGTAACGAATCAGCTTATATTTCCACTGTAGCTGAGTTTTATCTGTAATGCTGGCGGATGTCAATGAAAATGTGGGGACATTTGTGCGTGTGCCTGGGTCTGTTGTTTCTCCAAAGCTATACTTTTATTTGGGCATTTTGGTGATTGAGATAAGGAAAGGAAACTACATTAAACATATACAAACCTAAAATCCCAAAAAATTGGGACAGTATATAAAATGCAAATAAAAGCAGAAAGCAGTGATTTGTAAATTCTCTTTTACATAAATTTACTTGAAAACTGTACAAAGAAAATATATTTATTGTTTTACCTTCTCAACTTTATAGATTTTTGTAACTATACGTTAATTCCGAATTTGATGCCTGCAACATGTTCCAAAATATATTGGGTTGGGGCAAAAAACAGACTGGGAAGGTTGTGGAATGTTAAAAAAACACCTGTTTGGAACATTTCACAGGTAAACAGGTGAAGGTGAATAGGTAAAAAGTGACGCTATCATGACTGGGTATAAAAGGAGCATCCACGAAGGCTCTGGCGTTTACGAGCAATGAAGGGTCGAGGTTCACCACTTTGTGAAAAACTACGCAAGGGAGTAGTCCAACAGTTTAAGAACAATGTTTCTCAATGCACGATTGCAAGAAATTTAGGGATTTCACCATGTACAGTCCATAATATTATTAAAAGATTCAGCAAATCTGGAAAAATCTCCAGATGCATCTGCAAATGCAAGTTAAGACTCTATTATGCAAAGTACAAGCCATATATCAACAACATCCAGAAACACTGCCGACTTCTCTGGGCTCGAGTTCATCTGAGATGGACTGTCGCAAAGTGTGCTGTGGTCTGACGAGTCCAATTATTGTTTTTCAAAATAATGTATGTCGTGTTCTCCGGGCTAAAGAGGAAAAGGGGCGGCTGTGGCTCAGGAGGTAGAGCGGGTCGTCCGCTGATCGCAGGGTTGGCGGTTCGATCCCTGGCTCCTCCTGTCCACATGTCGAAGTGTCCTTGGGCAAGACACTGAACCCCAAATTGCTCCCAATGAGCAGGCTAGCGCCTTGCATGGCAGCTGCCGCCATTGGTGTGTGAATGTGTGTGTGAATGGGTGAGTGAGAGGCCATTGTAAAGCGCTTTGGAAAAAGGCGCTATATAAGTGCAGTCCATTTACCATTTACCATTTACAACATGTTTTTCAGGGACGTCCCTGCTTATTTCAGCAAGACAATGCCAAGCCACGTTCTACACGTGTTACAACAGCGTGGTTTCGAAGTCAGAGAGTGATGGTGCTAGACTCACCTGCCTGCAGTCAAGACCTGTCTCCCATTGAAAACGTGTAGCGCATTATGAAGCGCAAAATACAACAACAGAGACCCCGGACTGTTGAGCAGCTGAAGTCTTATATCAAGCAAGAATTGGAAAAAATTCCGCTTTCAAAACTACAACAATTATGGGTCAATTTACTAAGATCCAAAATAAGGGGTGTTATTTTTCAGGCGCAGCCAAAGTATTTGCGCGCCTTTTCATTTCACACTTTGCGGGTGATCAACTAAAAATCATTATGTAAATGAGTCCAGCCGCAAACAGCCATATTTAAATGAGATATTTTTAGTTGAACGAGCTGGCAGTTTATTACAAACTGTTTCACTGGATGTCTCTTAGTTTCTGCCGGGAGTGACAGATGTTTTTTTGTGGGTGGTAACAGTTTTACACATGTTTTTGTACATGTAAACCTTTAGTAAATCAACCTCTTAGTATCGTCAGTTTCCAAAAGATTACTGAATGTTGTTAAAAGGAAAGGTGATGTAACACAGTGGTAAACATGCCCCTGTCCCAACTTTTTTGTCACGTGTTGCAGGCATCAAATTTAGAATGAGTGTATATTTACAAAAAACAATAAAGTTGATGAGTTAAAACATTAGATATCTTGTCTTTGTACTGTTTACAATTGAATACAGGTCAAAAAGGATTTGCAAATCAATGCTTTCTGTTTTTACATTTTATACACATTTGTCCCAACTTTTCTGGAATTGGGGTTTGTGTGTGTATATATCTATATATATACACACACACACATACTGCTGACTATTTTATAATTAAAGTCACCCATGTGTTGTAAGCACTGAGTAATGGGCTTTAATAAAGGAAAATGCAATGTAATGGGAGCTCTGGGCAAATTTGCCATCTGTTGGCAGGAAGAGATAATTTAATTATGTTCAGTGCAACTCAGCACGGACTAGCCCTTTTGGAGTTAAGCAATTGCACATCTCAAGTCCCGCGTCTGCGAGTGTGTAAAAAGCACTTCCTCCTCCTGGTTTCTCCAGTCAGGAGTCAGGCCCATAGTTATCACTCTTGAATGCATTTATGTTTTAGAAAAAAGCTGTATATATCGAATAACCCAAAACGACAACCGCATTTCTTATGTTTTCATGTGAGGATCACAGCTCCACAGCATCGCTCCAGAGAGTGTGACGTTTTGTTGATTTATTACATGTTAACAATTTTGATAGGGATTGGTGTACACGCTGGGTCAGCAACTGGTGGCCTGCTGAAAGAACCTGACCCCCAGCAATATTTTTTAGCCTACTAAAACCCCTCAAAAAATATTTACTTGGCAAAATAAAAAACAAGGTACCTTGGACAAATCGACATTTCCCCCTGGGTTAAATGGCGAATTTGAATTGCAAAATATATATTTTTTCAATTTAAAAGGCATATAGGTCCTCAATTTGTGGAATGTGGAACATTGTCTGCGTATGGGGTGCTGAATGCAACTAAAAACCCTATTCTTTTACCATAAATTTTTTCCCACATTTGACCAAAAATATAAAAAAATGTTCTCACATTTAAAGGATTTTTTCCTACATTTATAATTTTTGAAATGACAGCTGTAAATATTAAATTTTCTAAACATATTTTTTACCCTTTTGTGCCTATGTAGGCACTGTTATATTTAAGGCTTTATAACTCCAAGGGCCACATGTATAAAACTCTTGAGTAAAAGAACGCTCAGGGAGAAAATTGTAATCTGCTTTCACAAAGTTTAGCATTTTTTCCTTCTGCCTTTCTATCACAGTGTCGCCATATCAGACTGTCTCCAAACATTGCGTACGCATGGTGTCCAGCGTGTGCAGAGGTACACAGGTTCTCTTATGTTATAGATCTTAATTTTTCTGTGTGGAAACTCGCTTACACAGCTTTCTGAGGGCATTTTTCTGCTCAGCACTGTTTATACATGCTCCAGGTGTGAGCATCACAGAAACTTGGAATGGGTTAAATGAAGCAAGACAGTTGTACCATTTACAATACTAACATAGCTTTGTTTATTTCCGTAGGTAAAGATAAAGTGTAAATAAATCTTGGGGAAAAAACGCTAAAATGTTTTTTTGAAGTTTGTAATTATATACTGACAACTACATACTGTATATAAACGGGTAAAATACCTTTCTTTGATCATACACTCCTTGTCCACAAGTCTACAAAATCTGAGAGTGATATGCATAACTTCAAAAGATCTATGATGCTGAATGTATGCAGTTGTATCCTGTCATCCATTAGTGTCTCCAAATCTGTCCAAAACGGCTAAATTGTGCACTGCTGTAAATCATAAAATAATAATTAACTTAAAATCAACTGTTTTGACTCATGGAACTCACTTACATAATTTACATAATTTTCAAATTCGAATTATTATCTTCTCATCAATATAGGGGATAGATATCTGTGGGTCCATATCTTATCCAAAGCCTGTCATAGAATGCATAAAATACTTTTTGTCCATTATAAAGCATATACATTTGCCCCTTATGATGGTTTAAGATGAAACTATTTATATCACACACTGGTACACACACCTAAATATATAGTAATCATTCACTCTTGTAACTTCAATAAAACATCACTTTTTTCTGTACTCTACAGTATGTAATCTTTTGCTGCATGCCCTAGGCCGGTGTGGGTGCAGGTTTTTGTTTTAGCCCAGCACTAAGACACCTGATTCAACTAAGTAACTAATCATGCCCTTCAATCAAGACAAAGTGGGGTGAAAATTGTAATATATTACATATTACTAGTGTTATATTACTATATTACTTTACAATTAAGGTAATGCGTTATATTACCTGTTATATTACTTAGCATTACTCTGTCATAGAATCACTTAGGCTAAATCAGTGTTAAATTATTCTCGTTTCAGAAGTATGATTATTAGGACCATTTAACTTTACAGTTATTATAAAATGTAGTTGAAATATATTGTAGATTGTTTTACAAAATCAAAATGTATCACCTTCCTAGCCAGTAGCCCTATAGCAACCGATAAAATAAAAGTCTACCCGTATTCGTTCTTGCATTCTCACAATGCTTTGCACTTTTGTTAAAATCCTCATGAGGGCGCTTCACGCCAACATTAGAGTTGACTGAGATTAATTCAACAGACAAGACAAATGAAAAATAGCCTTTTTAATTAACCAATTGACAATATAAATGTAGTAACAGGGTGTTAAAAATGTTGCTTTTAAAACGACATTGACAAATATGAAAAGCTACTCAAATTAAATATAGGGCTTTCACACTCAGTCAGTGTGGAAATAGGTTAAATACGCTACTGCTTTTAACGTTCAAATTATTAACACTTCAACTCATCAAACAAATGAATTACATTAAATCTCATCTCAATAATGTAGCCTATTGAAATGTAAAGGATAACAAAAAATAGCCCATTAAATTTATACATGACGTTAAATGACAAAAATAGTCAACACAAAATAAACAAAACAGTCAGTGTGGAAGTAACCACTTTGTAGGTGGTCTTGGTAGCCATGTGTTGCAGTTAAACATCTCATTAAACACAAATCTCATTCACCTTTAAGTGCTGTGCTGCATCATGACGAAACATAAAATAGCATAGGCCTACTGTCTGCTACATGCAGACTGTTTTCATGTCAAATGAACAAAAATAAATGCACTACATAAATAAAATGCACATTATAAGAATTAGGCTAGGCCTTTTAATAAGCAACATGTAGCCTACCTTTTATAAAATGAAATTGACCTCATGAGTTCGCAAACAAAGTAAGCTAGCTATATATCTCCAAATAGAAAACGTTGGACGTGCAGCTGCAATCTTGTGCTCACTGAACTGCACAGTATTGAGTTAGATTGACTATTAGCCTATTTTACTTTGACACTGCCAAGGATTATTAATCAATTGGAGAGTTCTTCGTAATAAATAGCCTTAGCATATCAAATGCAACATGAAACATAGCCTACAATATTAGGTTGAGTAACGCGTTGTCATGGTTGGTGGGTTATTTTTTTCCGCTGCGGTTCTCGTTCTTTCCCTCCGGTTAAGAATCTATCGGATGTTTTCTGCGCTTTGTTCCGGGGTTTTGATTCACCTCGCCTATTATTCTTTTCACCTGTGCTACGGACTGTGGGGTATTTAAGCACTTCACTTCCGCTTCCCCAGTGTTTCTTTGTCATTCCATATTACATTGAGCCAGCTATAAGCCAGGTACAAGCTACCTTGTGATATTAAACTTGTTTTATGTTCACGAGGGAATTCAGGTATAGAATTATTTTCCTCCCATTAGCTTCACTGTGCTATTCTTTCTGTGCTGTTCTCACTGAGACAGTTTTTCCTTGGTGGTTTCACTTTTGTTTCACCTTTCATGGCCGTCTTAGTGTTACGTGCCAAAGGTGTTCTTTTCTTTTCTAGTTTCCCTTGTTAGCTCTAGTATTGAGCTCGGGAGACTTGTTTTGTGCTCTCACTCATGTTTTTCTGGGTTGATTATTATTTGGCTGTTTAGCTACTAGGATTTATTCCTTTTTTTCTTTCTACTTATTAGTAGTTTTTACTCCCTTAGTGGTCCTCACCTGTGTGGGTGACTTGTTCTGAACCCCCTTACCTTTGTATTTGATTCACCGCTATTTAGCGTTGCTAATTTTGTAAATTAATATTATTACACGCATTTATATAGTAATCTGTTATATTACCAGGTTACCTGAAAAACTATTATTATTACAGTTACGCATGACTTTAGTAATGCACTACCCCCAACTCTGTCTCATGGTCATGGACGGCGCTACACCGGGGCAAGGGTGGGCTATAGCCCCGTCACAAATCTGCTTAGCCCCGGTTTAGCCCCCCCAGATATTTTTATAAAATAAACGTACGGGTGTGGGGGTGTGTGTGTGTGTAGGGAGCTCACACAAATGACAAAATAATGTATACTGATTTCAGGCCTACAGAGTTTGCCGCCCTGTCAAAAAATATAAAATGGAAACGTCATTGTTTGAAAAGTAATTTAGGCTACTATCATTTAAAAATCAATAGAAAATGTGTTTGAGTAAGCTCTCCATTTTGTGATTCCTGTTCGGATCAACTAGCCTATTCAACAGATTTGTGGAGTGTGTGGATTTCCCTCAGTAGCCTATGATAACCAAATCCAAGTGTAAAACTACAGTGTTTTGATTGGCGGTAGACTAATCTCACAAGTTGGCTGCTTGGCCACACACAGATAAGTAGTAGATTTGAAAAGCGAATACCTAACCTAAATTAGCTAAATGATAATATTCATATTCGTCTATCGATATCTTCGTCTTCTTCAGCTAATAAGAGGAACTTGCCTCCAAAAAATGGTCAGGTAACAGTTATCATATTATCTTCCCTGAAAATGTAGGCCATATGCTAAATGAGATAGGGGAGAATGGTGACAGTGGAAGCTGTTCTGATAATACAGAAACCAACGCAAACGTTACGGTGCAGCTATATGAAACACGCCTAGGAGCATAACTAGTAAGTAAAGTTTGCGATCTTTGTTAGAAAATGAAACTCCTAAATATCCCAATCACAGAGCAGCGGTTAAACAACAATATTTTAGCCATCTTTTTTTGACATAACTTTAAACTTTAAACTGATAAATTATCCTCTCTTCTTGCATCCTTTTTCATAATTGTCTTATTTTATTTGATGTCTGATATTTTTAAGCACTCATATTGATGAAGCCAAATTACATTTATAATGCCATTTCAATTTACACAATTATACAATTCTGACTATTGTGTGGATACTCTGCCACTTGTGCAGGCAGTGAAGAAAGGCAGGGCAGAAAGGAAGGTTGTGTGTGTCTGTGATAGCTATGTGTTAACGTTTCTGGATAGAGCTTGGTCTCATAACCTAACAAACTCCGGTGTTAATTTTGTCATGCTACGTTTAAATGCTTCAAAATTATAATTACACAATGCATTTGACATTAGGACACGCATATCATGAAAGTCAAGACATTTTTCAAGTAAAATCAGATGAAACCCTAAGCATTAGTTTGTAGCCGTGAAAACAGGGTAGCCAAGCAACCTCGGTGCCTATAGTGAGCGAGTGTTCTCAACTTCGGGGGACATTGTAAATGCTTAAAGATCTGGGCCCGTATTCACAAAACATCTTAAGGCTAAAAGTAGCTCCCAACTTGCTGATTTAGTAGAAACTCTTAAAAATAATGGGTGTGTCAGTCCTAATTTTAGGACTCCTACAGTTTTGGTCTAAGAGTATTTCACAAAGCGTTTTAGTGCTAAAACCAGCTCCTAAATCTGTGAAAAGTTAGGGGTAGTCAAGAGGACTCCTAAATCACTAAGACCAAATCACAAACAATCTGAAAATAGCTGCTGCTGGCAATCCGCCTCGTAATCGCGTCAACATTTTAGAAGCATTTAATGATGCTGAGATTTTAAAAAGGTATCGCCTTAATTGCGAGGGTATTATGATAATAGTAGAGCTAGTCAGGGATGCAGTCACTTCACCAACAAACAGAAACAACTTAATAACACCGGAGATCAAGGTTCTGACAACTCTACGCTACTTGGCCACAGGGAAAATGCAGCTATGCAGCGCAGACGAACTAGGTATATCTCAGTCATCTGTCAGTAGAATATTACATCAAGCAATAAATGCTCTCTCCAAACCCCACATCATCCGACAATTCATACGGTTTCCTCTTAATTTTCGCCAACTACAAAGAAACAAAGCCCACTTCATGACTATAGCTGGACTACCCGATGTAGTTGGTGCTATAGATAGGACACATGTCCGAATTATTGCACCATCACAAGATGAGCATGCATTTGTCAACAGAAAAAAAAAAACACACAGGTGTTTAAAATTTTTTTAAAAAATTCTGATTTTTTCCCATTTTCTCCCAATTTGGTAGCCAATTGAATCCCTATTCTAATTCAACTCCCCCCATGTAGCAACCGCTAGAGAATCACTGCTGCACAACCCCGTCAGCCGGTAGTAACGGAGGACGCCACGCTCTTATTCAGAGCGCGACTCCCCAAGCTGACCGTGATTCCAACTCGCCCGGGGCCGACATATGCGCAGCGATTCTCTCCGAGCCCCTCCCCCCACCCGGGAGTAGCCACCAATTACCGCTCCCACAGGGCCCCGACCATGCTCGGAACTGGCAGGTCCGGGGCGCGAACCCCGATCCTCGGAGTACTCTTACCGCTGTACCACCGCGAGGCCACACAGGTGGTTTTTGATGCCAACTACAATATTCTTTACATTTTTGCCAAGTGGCTAGGTGCAACACATGACTCCCGGATTCTATAGGAGAGTGGCCTGATGCTGCTGTTTGAGAGGCATCATGTCCCAGCTGGATGTCACTTGGTGGGGGACAGTGGCTATCCCTGTAAGACGTGGCTCCTCATGCCTTAAAAATTTTATTTGAATATGTCAACATGATACCTCTTTCTACAGTATTTCTATGATGAAATCACTGACAGAGACCCATACCCTATCAGCCAATCACTGTGGGCATAGTAAGTAAGCTTGTTCATGAAACATGACATCATCCATAACAATGAGGTCAACCCCGCCCTTTCTCTTAGCGTAAGATTTATCCCCATTTCTTAGTAAAAGTTGGTCTCAGCAGCTTTGTAAATAGGTTTTAAGAGGAAACTTTTACTGCTATTTGGGAGACCTCTTAGTGGTAAGATAAAATGTTTTGTGAATACGGGCCCTGTGCTACTGCCTGAAAGTGTTGATATGTTAATTTTCCTGAAGAAGAACATGTCCATATCCTAGACTCGAAACAGGTAATCAGTTTGAATGTCTAGCTTTATGTTGATATTTTTGAAAGTGCAATTTTGGCTACTATGTAGGCCTAGTAGCTTATATTTTCTTACATTAGTTTTAAAATAATATGTTTTCTTTAATTTATTTTAATTCTTTAAGTCATCTGAATTTTTTATATTGTGTATCGTATCGTGAATTGAGTGTATCGTCCCACCCCTACATACTACTGCAGCCAATCTCCCTCCAGTGACCCCAGCACAAGCACCTCCCATTCCCATGCCACATACACTGAAGGAACCCAAACTCCAGTTCCCTCCTCATTATGGAGGAGAACCGGGAAAATGCAGCCCATTTCTCACACAGTGTCTAATATTATTTCAAGCGCAGCCCTCTCGCTTTTCCACACCAGAATTGATATTATCACTGCTAGAGAGACGGGCTCTCGCTTGGGCTGATCCCCTGATTAGGTCCAACGCCTCTGTCTTACGTGACCCAGTTCAACTAATGAGGGAGATGCAAATAGTCTTTGAGCATGAGGTCTCAGACGAAGAGGCAGCCAGAGATTTGACTAGTTGGCGCCAGGGTTCTGACACAGTAGCTTCCTTTGCTATTACATTTCGAGCACTAGCTGGGGAGACAGGATTGCCGGACGGGCTGCTTAAATCTTTATTTCGGCAGGCGTTGTCCAAACCTATAAAAGACACCCTAGCTATGCTCGAACATCCTGCCACGTTCAGTGACCTGGTCACGACGGCCATACGCCTGGACAACCGGAGAAACTGTTCACCCCTTCATAAATCTGCGTTTCCTGTAGGAGTTCCATCCAGTTCTCCCACCCAACCCTCCGCGAGTCAGGAACAGCCCATGCAGGTTGATGGGTCATCATTCCACAGATCTAAGAGAGTCAAACCCCGGGTAGCCTGGTGCTATTATTGAAAACGCAAGAGGCATATAAAGGAACAATGTCCCAAGTTGGCGGGAAACGAGGGGTTTCACTAGGGAGACCAAGGTCCCCAGTGAGACTAAATAGTACCCTTTCTCGGACCCTGTTACCTGTCCAATTGTGTTGGAGGGGCCGCTCTGTGAGAGTAGATGCCTTTATTGATTCTGGATCTGTAGAATCATTTATCAACGCTAAATGGGTTAGGGATCTGAGAATTCCCACACATTGCCTTACCAGCTCTCATCAGGTTACTGCTCTTGATAGTCGACCTTTAGCCTCCGGGATCATTAAAGAGAGGACTGGTGCATTAGAGATGGGCATCTCTCTTCGGGGTCACTCAGAGAGGAAATTTTATTAATTTGCCATCGTACCCTTTAGTGTTGGGACATTCATAGCTTGGGTTACATGATCCTCATATCAGTTGGGGCCGAGATGGAGATCCCATTCACCAGTGGGGTTCCCAGTGTGACACGCATTGTTATACTACTGCCTATTCTTCATCAGGCTTCATTCCTGATCTGTTCGATCTCAGTTCCGAGAGTGATTCAGAGGAGGTGGAGTTTTGCCCCGACCAGGATAATTCTTCTACTGTGGGTAGAGAGGAGAGTCTATCCTGGGACCCCTTTGCGGAAAGGGCCCCCATTGAGGAGGATGACACTTCGGTTTCCGATTTTAACTGGTACAGGTCATCTGACGCTACTTCCGAGACTCCAGATGTAGTAGGGGCGCTCGAGTTTGAGCTGCCCACGGCCGTTCCGGTGGAGTATTCTGACCTTGCTGAGGTCTTTAGTAAACAACACACTAAAAAACTACCACCCCATAGACCCTACGACTGTGCTATTGAGCTTTACCCGGGTACTGTTCCACCCAGGGGCTCACTGTATTCGCTATCGGTTCCAGAGAGTGCGGCCATGAGGGAGTACATTGAGGAGGCTTTGGCTAATGGGTTCATCAGACCTTCTACATCACCAACAGGTGCTGGATTATTTTTTGTTAAAAAGAAAGATGGAGGTCTGAGGCCCTGCATAGACTATCGAGCCCTCAATGACATTACCATTAAAAACAGGTAACCTCTTCCACTTATAAACTCCACGCTTACAGGGGGCGTCGGTTTTCTCCAAACTTGACCTTCGCAACGCCTATAACCTTGTGCGCATGCGGAGAGGTGATGAATGGAAGACAGCGTTTAACACGCACCACGGGCACTACGAATACCGGCTGATGCCTTCGCTACAAGAGTTTAAAGATACAGGTTCGCATTTCCTTTCTTTCCTTTTCCCGTTTTCTTCAGATCTTTATTTTTTCGTTTACCTCTTGTCTACGCCTACTAGTTAGTGTGTGAGGCTTCTTTTTGGTTGGTTTATTATTTTCGCTGTTTATCTGAGATTCGCCTCCTTTTGATGTTGTTTATGATTTTCGCTCATGCCAGGGAGGTTTTGTTCCTGATCTTTCGTTTAACTCCTCCCCCTGCAGTTAGTTTCCGTTTCTGTGGCGAGTCTGTATTAGACTTGCTTTCTGATTCCCTGTCAGTCGCATTTGGTTCTCCGAACCTACACTCCAATCATTACACTCTGATTGTGGGTAGCCTTTAACTAATAGCCTTTGAAAATATGACTACAGACCCCTTCGCACAGGTTTTTGCAGATCTACACTGATCTCATAAGCAACGGCCCCTGGAATCCAAACGACGGAGAACTTTAATCCCTGATTTCCTCTAAAACCCTGATACATATGAGCTGATGTAAATTGCATTGTTATATCACTGCAGGTGCATCCCTTGTTCCCTTTAGTACCAGTGGAGCACAGCAGATATTTCAAAAAGCAGCTAAAGCACTGAAGAACAAGCCTTTTAATTTTCATATTTTATTGGCTGAAAATGCATGAAATGAAATCCCCTGAAAAAAAGGCAAGGATGTTTCTCTCAGATGCGAAGGGAACAGGGAGGTTTCGAAAATACACAACAGATTGCTGATCAAATGATGTAGCCCAGAATTGAAGGGGAGAACAGCCTCCAAAGTCTGAGAGCTGGAAATATAGGAAGTTGAAGCTAAACTTTAAACTGTTGCGCCGAGCCAGTTTGATCTCCCAGATTTATTCATTCTCAGTGTTTGCAACAAGGGCTTTTGGACAACATAAGATAAGCAGTAAAACAGCAGATTCCAATGGCTGATGAAAATGCATCGATTTTGTGATTTCCGCTAGCCATTATTGCTCCTGCTGTTTAAATTTGGAATGTTTTATCCCTTCAAGATAAAATGTTGATATTTCTGGTGATAAAACTGATTTTACTAAATCAGACTGATGATTTAAATTATTTGACCTGAATAAATAAGAGACAAAAGGAAATTTCCAATGGATAATTGCTCCAATGCTGTGTTCTGCTACAGCAATTTCAAGTTTCACCAGGTACTATGAGCACTAAGTGAGCTTTGTTAATAGTTTTAATGGCAACAGTCTGTTTTTCAAGGTGATTAGCAGTTCTCAAAGAACATGAAGGCTAATGTAGGCCTGCCTGTGAGAGGGGGAGAGAAGGAGAGAGAGGCGGCTCTGAAAATAATCTGACTACCAGTGCAGTGCAGGGGAATTAAATTTGAATAACTTGAGGGGGAAGAGATACAAGGAGCTGTAATATCCACAAAACTTTTTTAATGGCTGTCTTACATCAAGTGATGAAATATAAATATAATAAGCAAGTTTCAAAATAATAAAAAAAGAAAAAAGGCCCTGTGCAAAAGTTTGGGAACCCTTTTGGATTATTCTTTGTTGCTTATTAAAAAGATGATTAGTAAGGCCCAGACCCAGGTGATTTACTCGTTAGGGCTTCAATGGGTCAGGTGAATATAATACCAGGGCTGAACTATTTATTCTGAAGTAACTCCATGCCTTCTACAGCATCTGACTGCGGTGGCAGTTCTGTCTGGTGTTAATAACCGTGGGTTCCTCTAAAAAGGTCAGAATCAAGATAGTTCACTTCCACCAACAAGGAGAACGTTAAAAAAAAACTCAACGTTTCAAACTACCTATTTTCACTGTCAGAAACATTATCAGAAAATAAAAGATAAATGGAACAGTTGAAGTCAAGGCAAGATCTGGAAGACCAAGAACAATTTCAGATTGAATGGCCTGAGACCTGGTGAGAAATATCCACACATCACTGCAAAAGGGCTGCAAAACAGAGTAGCAGACGCAGGTCTAGTTGTTTACAGGACAACAATACAACATACTTTAAACAACATGGTAGAGTTGCCAGAAAAAAGCCTTAAAGCATCTGAAGTATGCAAAAGAAAACCTTGAGAAGCCTTTATTTTTTTTCCGAACAATGTGCTTTGGACTGACGAAGCCAAAAATGTACACTCCCTCTGCTAAACTAACTCTTGTTCAAATGACCATCCATCCCATGTTTGACTATGATGATGTCATAAATAGGTCTTGAATATTATTGAAAATCTGTGGAGAGATCTCAAACATGCTGTGCATGCAAGGAGGCCGAAGAATATTTCTGAGCTAGAGGTGTTCTGCTAGGAAGAATGGGGAATATTACAAAAGCAAGAATAGAAAGACTCTTAGCTGGCTTCAGGAAGTGTTTGCAAGCTATTATAGTTTCCCAAGAAAGAGTTGCAAAGTACTGACAGGGTTCCCAAACTTTTGTACAGGGCCTTTTTTTATAATTTGGAAAATGTAAAAAATGTAAATAAAAAGTAATCTTGCTTTAAAATTTGAAGAAATGTTTCATGTTTAACTTTTAGAGGTCAGGGCCCGTATTCACAAAACATTTTATCTAACCACGAAACATTTTACTGCTATCCCAAATAGCAGTAAAGGTTTCTAGCTAGGAGTTTCCTCTTAAAACCTATTCACAAAGCTGCTGGTTTGGATGTGTTCCCCATTGGTTTATATTGGCATCGCTGTCTCTACATTATATATACTCTTAGGTAAAATTTTATGCCCTCTTGCACTTCCCCTCGCCACTTCCACTTGGGAGGATACCAAAAACAATGCAGAACCAAAACAACGAGTCGACACTCGAACCGACGGGGAGGAGCAAGGGAGGGAGCAGAATTCTTTTTAAATTGGACAGCACTTGAACTCGGAAATTTGCCAGAGCCAGTGACGCCAGCAGATGACGTCACGATGTCAGTGAGTTTGACAAATGAGTTTGTGCAAAACTTTCCAATAAATTGCATAAGACAGCAAGCTCCAGCCAACATCTCAATTTTTATTCTGGCAAAAGAGCAAACTAGAAAATGATTATCAATCAATTTATTGATAGACAGCACTTTAAAATACCTCATAAGCAGGAATGGGGAATAATAGCTGCACTTGTATGTTACAAAATACCTCCGAATCAAATATATTAAAAAACAGCAATTAAAACGGTGGATGCATAGCCTAAATTGCTTTGGAGTTAACACAGAAGTAGCCTATAAAACATAAAAGAGGTGAGCGACTCTATTGAATATAAAATCCAAGCAAAATGTATTTTTAATAGGCTATTGCCCATAAGCTTGCACTGGCTCATTTGCTGGATACCCGCTGAACGGCAACGAGCAGATTATGTAGCTAGTTATCGATATAACTGAAATAATCATTCTAATACTGAATCCTAGTAGGATAACATGAAACTTTTCACTGGAGATACATTTTAAAGTGATTTTATCAAACCACTAAATCAATGTTATTTCCTAATTTATTCAGCATTTTAGTCATGCAATAAAAAAACTTTTTAAATATCGCTTAAGCGCTTATACTTGAGTGCCGCTTTCTCTATTTTTAAGATTTTTTCCAAGAGATATGTAAAGGCATTAAATTTTAATTTCTGAAACAGGAAGCTTGGGGTAACAGTAAAGCATTCTGGGCAATTTCACTGCCACTTGCGGACTCGCTCCCTCGAGCCAAATCGAGGGTCGAGGGACTAATTTTACGTCCTTCACTTGCATTTCTAACGGATTGGACCGCACTCTCCCTTGGCAATGCCCAACTTCTGATTTCTAAAGGGATTCCCCCAAGTGGAAGTGGTGAGGGGAAGTGAAGGAGGGCAGAACATAACCATATAACGTTACCTGTGGACATACTGGCTATAAACAACACACTTGGCTACCCAACCTCCTGGAGGTATAGTCCGGGTAGAAGAAGGCGGTGTGCCGGTGTTCTTTCCAGGCTCAGGAAAGACACTGCTGCTGTCTAACATCAGATCTCAGAAATATAATTTAACTCCTTCTTCTAATCCAAACCAACAAGTGTTGGGGATCTCTATGCCAGAGACATGGAGGAAATATTGGAGGTCCAGATGCGATAGATGCGGAATCTTAAAGTGTTCCAATGAACACCACTGAAACGGACAATAATCCGTAGTGGACGGGGGAAAATAAGGAGAACACAAATAACCTTAAAAATTAGGAACTCGATATCCGTGCAAAACATATCTAACTCCCGTTTGTGAAGCGAACAAAAAGAAAGGAAAGAGAAAACTCAAAAGACCCCTAAAACGTAGGGTGAGAGCACTCGTAGGTATGAGTGGAAAACAAATAAATGAACACCTCTGCTCTGAAATAAGAGCAAAAAAGCTCACTTTGCTTTTGCTAAATTGTACTGCTAACAAGTCCCGCGTTGAGAAGCAAAGCGGTCGATAGCAGCACAACTTCCTATACCTTTTACTGGCTCGAATGTTACGTGAAATAACATGGAAGCGACGAGAAAGGAAGGAAGCGGGGTATAAGTAGTGAGTGGAAATAAATGACAGGTGAACTCATTAATCACAGAGGCGAAAGCAAAACCCGTAGCGGAAATCAGATAGATTACCGGTAAAAGACAAAAAGAATAAAAGACGCGGAGATAAGGAAAGGAAGGCATGATCCATGACAACAAGGACTATAAGGACTGCGCAGACTTCTGCCTGACCGAGACTTGGTTAGACTACACTGTGCCAGATCAAGCGGTAACCCCACCTGGATTCTCACTCCACTGCACCGACAGGTCAGTCAAACTATCCTTGAAAACCAAAGGCGGTGACATTTGTTTTATGGTTAATCAACGCTGGTGTACCAATACTACAGTGCTAAATAACTCCTGATCCCCTCACCTAGAATACATCAGTGTTAAATGCAGACCATCTTACCTTCCCAGAGAGTTTGGTTCGGTTGTTATGGTCGGTGTTTACATCCCATCGATGGCTAACACTAACGTAGCAATTGCTAGAATTGACTGCTCTTACTGGAATTAGGCTATCGCTAAATGTATAGCACCTTCATTGCATAAACCCTGACTCTAAAAATTATTTGCATCAAAACTGGATGGACTGTGTATACAGGGTTGTTGTCAATACAAAAGATTTTCCATACATATAAATATAAAAAATGTATGTTTATTACAGCATTCATCAATGGGCATCCAGTCGCTCTTCCCTGTTCGTCAACATCACAACACTTCGTCAACATCACACCTGATGTCTTGCCTTTCAAGGCACCGAGGGAAAAACCTTCTGGCATGTCGCAGCAATCCTCAGCTGTGACGTCTTCACATCCAGCATCCAGTAAAGACAACTGGTTATGGGGCTGGTGATCATAAACCTTCCACCTCCATGCTGAGAAGAATTCCTCAATTGGATTGAGGAAGGGTAAATAGGGTGGTAGGAACTCTATCAACATTCATGAATGGGCAGCAAACCAATGCCTGACAAGCCTGGAGCAGTGAAAACTGACATTGCCCCAAATTATCAAATTAGCAAGTCAGGCCTCACCACTCCCCTCTCGTTCTCAGGGACGAGTGCATTGTAAAGCCCCCCCCCCCAATAAATCAACAAGATGGGCTGTGTTGTAGAGTCCAATGATTGGAACATGGTGGATTACACCATTCTCTGAGATGGCAGTGAACACTGATATGTTACCCCCATGCTGGCCTGGCACATTCACTGTGGCTGGATGACCTATGATGTTCATTCCATGTCGTCTAACTTTGTTTAGATTGAAACCTGCCTTGTACACATACACAAATGTGCGTGGGGTGTCACTTGCGTCAAGCTCCATAACCCTCTGCAAAATACAGAAAAACAAAGTAGTTCACATCAAACCCAAGTAGTAGGACACCATGCCAAACACAATGTACTGTAACAGCACACCTATATCCCACATTTTGTTGCATGGTTTGAAAGTATCCTCATACATATTGAAAAGACACACATTACTGTTTGGCCTTACCTGTACATATAGATATCGTAGGTCCTTCACCCTCTCACTATTCCTTTTAAATGGAACCCGGTATAATTGGTTCATTGACATCGCATGCCTCTTCAGCACCCTGTCTATGGTGGAAAGATGCCATCATCTTGTATCACAGCACTCTGGATTTCTCAAAGGCATTGTTACCATATTGACTATTGCCATCTCATGTTCAGGTGTGAATACTGGACTACCAGAGTGGGGCAGTGGTACAATTCTACAGTAAAAATTTAATTACATATAAATTTATGGGACAGTCCACAGATTCTACAGTACAATCTGAGATATTACAGCACGCTATGACCAAGTGTACAGGGATACAGTACTGTAATGTATACTGTAGTACTGTAGTAGTACCTGTTCTCATTCCTGAACATCTGTATCGATGCCACAGTAGACCGGTTCAGCTGAGGCTGCACTCTTCAGCCTGCCTCAGCCATATTTAGGCTATGGTTCACTACATGGTCTACGATAGTGGCTCGGATCTCATTTGAAATACTCACACGCCTTTGCCTTCCCCTCCCTCTTCCCCTGCCTCACCGGCCTCTGTGCACCCCTCTCCCTCCTGCCATACCACCACGCATTCGGACAGCTATTGCAAGGCTGGGTTGTTGTCCCTGTCTGACACCTGCTTCTTGCTCCATTCTCAGCAACACTGTGCACTGGAACCCTTAGCATTATATGTGCTTGTGAGTATTTAGTGTTCACAAATTACACCAGTGTGATGAGATTCATCATGTGTTCATCGTTACTCTTCAATTGTGGGAAGGGAAGTGACTCACTCCAATCACACATCATGCTGGCCTTCTCTTTTGTACACAATGCTCATTGTACATAGTATTTAGCATGCAATGACTTACCCAATAAACAACTGTGTCAATGTGAGTGGGTAATGTACATTGCTGATTGAATAAAAAACTATCTGTTTTGACTGGCATGTCATAGCTGAATGAGAATTGCATCCACACAATGACAATTGCATTTAGTGTTTTGCAAAATGTGCTTTAGCAATTACATTTTGTATGAACACAATGAGAACTGAAATTGTGATGTGGCCAATTGTGATAATGGTGAGGGGCTTTGAGTGTACTGTTTAGAGAATGAAGTTACACAATTGGTGATTGTGTTCAAACGATCCTAAATCCTAAAACATCTAATATTAGTCTGTATATCCTTTCCCTTCTTTGTCTGACGCACCTCCTCCTCTCCCATAAACACAAGAACACATTCACTGTTGGACCCATTGTTAGATGAATGCTATATACTTGACAGACACTTAAAACAGTGGATAAGTCAAATCACTGAATCACAAATAGCTTACTCAATAGTTTTTCTCAATCGCTTGGATGCATTTCTGGAAACTCTAACCTCATTCTCGTAACCCCTTAGTGCAGATAGTCTATTTTGTCTCACATGCGAGACAGTTTTACGCAACTGAGACACGCGTTGCTCCTGCAGCCAAACTATTAGTGGAAAACCCAAACGCGGTATTTTAACTTTATTGGTAGACGATTCGCGACGATTTCTGGCCAATGCGTAGTTTCTAAGTGTCACTATCTTTCCGTAGCAAGTCCATTTAACAAGCACTCCCCACCCAGCCTATACCTACCCATGCGTGACATAGTGGGCAATAGCGTCTATGTTGGGAGTTCATAAATATATGTATTCATCATATAATATCAGAATTCCGTCCAGCAACCAGATAAACCCACCAATAGCCCGACCGTATGCAAATACAGCGGTGCAAATCGCTGCTCAATCAATACCGACATAAACAAGTGAAATCATACAATGCCATTCTACTATCAATATCTGCTATTAAATATGGAATTCGTGTGCAATCCTCCCGTGGATTTAAGCGTAGATATGTCCCTTTCAAGATTCCGTGGTCATTTATTGTCTTGGACAATCCGTTTGAAAAATACACAGCGCATTGGAACACTATTACACAAATGAAACTAGCTCTGCGTAACACCCCCTTCCTGATTGCACGGCTGTGACGCTTGCAATTTTATTCTGGTTTGATCGACAATTGTTTTATCCAATAGAAGGCACGACAAGCTTCCCAAAAGTAATTTACATGTGTAAATGAAAGCTTGGATTAACTATTTAAGGGCGAGCGTAACTGCAATAATTGTTATATCACGACAATTTTACGCAGGCATGCGCAGATGACGCATTTGGTATGACGCAATTGGTGTTACGCTATAAAACTGCGCGCAACTTTGATGTGGCTTTTTAGTAGTTTTCCCCGAAGTCGGTCAGAAGAGGACAACAACAGAGATTCTTTTAATCCCTGTAGCATAGATTCTGTGGAAGAGGTGCCTATCAATATGGGGAAGATATCCTCCTCGACATGTAAGTATTACTGCTTGTAATATTTTGATTATATACATTCGTTTTTCCACTGCGTGCTATTGTCGTTATTTTTGTATTTGCATCGGTCGTAATAGACCACTGTTAGCCTGCTAATAATGCTGAACATATTTGAAAACACACTTTTTCAGACTCCACCTTGAATAACTACATGTATAAGGCAAATAATATAGTACGTTCTTTCCGTTTATTTTTTATTTTCTATTTGGTTTAGCTATCTCATCGCTTAGAATGTATAGCTGACTGTATTCTGTTGAGTACTACTAGCGATAGCTTCTACGTTGTGAGAAAGTAGCGCTTTCGTGACTTTGCTTCGTTCAATATGCACTTATTGTACGTCGCTTTGGATAAACGCGTCTGCCAAATAACTGTAATGTATTGATATTGTGTTCGTGCCGTTCCCGTAGTGGCTCGTGGTGGCCTGCTTTGTTAGAATTCATAGCATTCACAATGAAATTGTGTATTTTAGCGCTGTTCTGTTTGGTTGCTCAGTCGTACGTTATAAACTCCTCAAAAAATGATCGGAAACGTTATTTCGGTCAATTATTCCTCCCCTTTAATAATACCAATTGGTATTGTATTTTATATCGTTGGAAAGCCTGATTAGTCACCTTTACAACGAGGTACAACTTGTAAGGATCATGCATTCGTGGAATGAGCAACACAGCTAACCGTGTGGGTAGCGGCCCAAAAAAATGTGCCAAAATCCCCTGCAATATTCTTCTGTTGGTATTCACTCTCGTTTTGAGTTGCTTGGTGGACTGGATGATTGCACTCTCCCACAGTAATAAGGAAATAACAACACATATTGGCCATTTTTACACTTTATTCATTTTACACTGTCAGGGACCTCAGTAGCGTGTGGAAGATCCATACGCAGCCACAACAGCTTGGCACCTCCTCCTCATGCTGGTCACCAGCCTGGTCACACACCTGTGACTGGCATACACCTGCCAGCACTTGAAGCTCAAAACGAGAGTGAATACCAACAGAAGAATATTGCAGGGGATTTTGGCACATTTTTTTGGGCCGCTACCCACACGGTTAGCTGTGTTGCTCATTCCACGAATGCATGATCCTTACAAGTTGTACCTCGTTGCAAAGGTGACTAATCAGGCTTTCCAACGATATAAAATACAATACCAATTGGTATTATTAAAGGGGAGGAATAATCGACCGAAATAACGTTTCCAAACTTTTTTTTAGGAGTTTATTTTATGCCTCGATTTGCCGTGAAGCTAGAACATTGGTAGTGTTTTCCGATATTATTTTATTGTATTGTAATTTCTTTGTGCATAATGTACTCTATGGGGTATTAGTATATCCATGGGTGATGCTTTTCACTTAGGGAATGGAAAATATGTATTCAAATGTACTGTGTCCAGATGTGTGCAAGATGCATGTAAAATAAATAAATAAAATAAATAAGCAACAGTTGTGAAACACACTACAGAGTAAGGCCATCCTAGAGCATGCAACAAAATATAACATAATGTAGCATACAGAAGAAAGTGTTTACTGAAGTACAAGAGTGAATGATTTCATATTTAGCTGTGTGTACCACAGTGTTATAATGCTTCTGCATTATGTAATTTGTTCCTATAACATGCTTGACCCTCCACCTCTGCCACTCCAGCAGTGCCCTCTACTGTTCAGAGTGAAGCCACTGCAGGACCAGATCCTTACAGCAAACTGAAGACCGTGCCATTGATGAGTGCATATTGGCCACGAAGGCACCGCACAGGATGAAGCAGTATATGAAGGATAATGGTGAAAAAATGGCACACTTGGCATCAAACACTGAACTGAAACTGTGCAATATCAATGTTTTCATCCATTAAGTGATCGTAAGGTAAAATGTATATGCTTTATAAAGGACAAAAGGCTTTTTAATAATTTCTCGGAGAGGTTTTGGGTAGGTTATTGGACACCTAGATATCAACCCCCCTGTACTGATCCAAAATAATTCCCACATGAAAATGATAAAAAGGTGAGTTAAATGAGTCAAAACGGTTGATTTGCACTGAAATGTATGATTAGTTTAAGATTTACAGTTATTCACATTTTAGCCAATTTGGATAGGTTTGGAGACCCTGGGTACATCAGGCTACACTGCTTACATTTCGTGTCATAGATCTTTAGTAGTTCTGTATATCACCCTGCGATTATTGAATGCTTGTGGACAAGGAGTTTATGATCCAGGAAATGTGTAGTTTTATCTGTTTCACTTATGTAGCTCTCAGTATTTTGAAGAAATATATATTTTGTTGCATTTTTAGCAAAGTTTTGCTTGCATTTCCGGCACTTTATTTTGACTTAAATTATGAAAATAAACAAAT
Source organism: Ilyophis sp. 1 JC-2022 (assembly GCA_022702515.1). Lineage (NCBI taxonomy): Eukaryota > Metazoa > Chordata > Actinopteri > Anguilliformes > Synaphobranchidae > Ilyophis > Ilyophis sp. 1 JC-2022. The sequence continues at coordinate 18,344,696 of CM040406.1, read as the reverse complement.
CTAAGTTTGTACCAAAAAATGGTACACCGGTTTTGTTTCATTTAAGCCATTTACCAAGTTTATGTGATGCTCACACCTGGAGTTATAAAGCCTTAAACAGAGTACCCCCATGATTTACCAAATATGCCATCTGCACTAAGGGGTTAACAGTGCCTCAAAACCCCACAGCATTAAAGCAATTGGCCAATATGCTATTTCACTTCTCATTGTGTTCACACAGAATGCAAAACACTAAACGCAGTGGTCATAGTGTATATGCAATCCTCATTCCACTTCGACATTCCAGTCAAAACAGATTCTCAATTGGCTATGTACATTTCTCATTCACATTGACACAGTTGTTTATTGGGTAAATCATTGCATGCAAAATACTATGTACAATGAGCATTGTGTTTGTACAAAAGATAAGGCCAGTATGATGGGTGATTGGAGTGAGTAACTTCCCTTCCCACATTTGAAGAGTAACGGAGAACACATGCTGCATCAGGTGTGATGTGGATGAAGTGCTGTGGCCAAACAGGGAGGAGAGAATGGATGCCCAATGAGAGTCAACAACTTGACTGTATTTGTCCCCAGAGGGGCGATTGGTTGTGCAGCAGTGAAAAACAAAAAATACAAAATAAAAAAGTAAAACAGCCATACTATAGATACATAATAGACATGTTTTTTCTCGTATTTGTGTGTCCAGGAATTGTTTTACATTGACAGCAACACTATGTACACAATCTGTCCAGTTTTGATGCAAATACTTAGAATTTTGAGTGTCAGGGTTTACGCAATGATCAGCAGGTGCTATACATTTGGTGACATTGTTGAAGCGATTGACTGACTTAGTGTCTTTTGACACATGTGGTTATCATTTTGATTGTTATAGTTTCTTTTGCACGGGTGGTATAGTGTTATGAGAAATTATTTTAGTGTTTTGGGGATTGCACTTAGAGTTTTGGGAATGAGGTTAGAGTTTCAAGAAATGCATCCAAGCGATTGAGAAAAACTGTAAGCTAAGCGGAATTTTGTGGGCAAGACAAATTTGCATGTGATTATCTCAAATCTGGTTCTTAATACTTACAGCACCAAATGACAGGTTCTTGGGTCATGTTTTTGGCAGGGGATTCTGGTGACATAATGGCTCCATGATGAAACATCTTGACGTCATTGTATGATCCATTTAGCCTGAGGGTCAGAGATTTTGGTTCTCACTTTTTGCCTGAATATACAGTGGGCTCCAGAATTATTGCCACCCCTGACTGGAAATGCACTAAAAATAATTACATTTATACATTTATTTAATAAAAAAATAAATTTCCACAAAATCATAATTATTGGTACTCCTGGTTTAGTACTTAGTGCAACCACCTCTGGCAAGAATAACAGCATGGAGTCTTTCCCTGTAATGTTTGACAAGGTTAACCCCTTCGTGCAGATAACAAATTTGGTCAATTCTCACCTATTTAGGGTGAGCACATTGGAGGGAATTTGTCATTGTCTAGCTGGAAAGTAAACCTACGGCTAAGACTCAGCCTTCTGGCAGAGGCAACCAGATTGTCAGCCAAAATTGGCTGATACTTGATGGAATCCATTATGCAATTGGTCTTAACCAGTGCCCCTGGACCTCTGGGATTAAAACAGCCCCAAAACATCACTGACCCACCACCATATTTCACCGTGGGTATGGGGTGCCTCTCCATGTATATCTCTGTTTCGATGCCAAACATTCCGATGCTGTATCTGTCCAAAAAATAAAATTTTGGTCACAGCACCTTCATCCAGTCATTATTTAAATTATGTTTGGCAAACTCCAAGCATCCAAATTAAATCCTCAATCCAATCGAAAACCTGTGGACCAAACTGAAGAGGGCAGTTGATACTGTACATGCAAACCCACGTGTGTGATCTGCATACAGGAATGGTCCAAAGTCCTTCCAAATGTGTTCCTTAACCCCTTCGCACAGATCCCCTCATGGCCATGGCACCAGCGCCAAGATTTTGTTAAACTCAGATATTCAATTTTCTGCAACCAAACTATGAGTGGGAACAACAAACTCAATGTTTTATCTTTATTTGTTAGGTTAGATGGAAATAGGGACCCAGTAGCAGGCAGGGAGTACAAAGAAATAAGTTTAATGAGGGACAGGGCAGCAATTCGTAATGAAATAGGCAGGGTCGAACACCGGAGAGACAGGGCAACGGTCCAAAAAGAGGTCATAGAACAGGCAGAGGTCGGAACCGGGAAGGCACAGCAGAGGTCCAAAGATCAGGGTCGCGAGAACACAGGCAGGAGTCAAAACCAGGGATGCGTAACGGGAAACAAGAGAAAACAAAAAGGAGACGGAAATTTAAAAAAAAAAGCTAGAATCAACAAACGGTGAGGAACTCGCGAAGAACTACTGAGATGACTGGGTTAAATACACAGAGGGAGACAGACATACTGGGAATCAGGTGTGCAGAGGCGGGGAGGGGAGATAGCTCACAGATGAGAACAATGAGGTTAACAAGGACCAATAAAACAACAAGGAGGGAAGAACAAATATATGGAAGGGACTCGGAAAACATGCATGACAGACAGCGGGCTCGAGTAGGAGCGGAGTGTGCACAGTAAAAAGGGGAGGCGTGGTCTCTAAGGATAAGCAGCTGAAACAATTTAACAAGTAGCTCAAGGACAGCTTCGTAATGCAGGTAGAAAAGATAAAGCGGGGAAGCTGGTTAAATGTTAGTATCTAACTACAAGACAGACAATTAGTTTGTTACTATGTTTAGTAAAGTGCACGTAACTAATAAAGCACCCGAGTGATTGCTAGCGCAAATGAGTAATATAGACAATTATACACGGAAAGGAAAGCAGGAAGTAGCAGAAAACGAGACTTCGGAAATACAGCGTTAACCCACGGAAAATCCCGAAGTCACCCGAATAGCGCATGCACGAGACTGGGTAAACCAACACACAGGTGAGACTCGGACAACCCATGAACAGAGGGGAATGCAATGATGAACCGGGAAAGCAATAAATAATGTGGAAAATAATAAATAACATGAATGATAATTAAATAAAAATATAAAACAGACAGACAGAATTTCAGAACATAACATTATTAGTATACAACTCATGATACGACTTTACCTTTAATGAGTTTCTAAGTGTCACTATTATCCTGTAGCAAGTTGATTTAACAAGTAACCCCCCCCACCCAGTCTTGCCTGCAACTATATCTACCCACGCGTGACATACTGCACAATAGCATCTATGTGTGAGTTCATAAAAAAATATTTTTACCACCAACAATTCGTATTCCGTGATAGTAAGAAGATAAACCCAACAATAATCCGATCATATGCCAAAAAAGCTGTGGAAAGCCCTGCTCACTCAAATGCAAAATAAACATATGAAATTCTTGTGTCCCTTTCAAAATTCAGTGGTCATTTATTGTCTGGGACAATCTGTTTGTGAAATACACAATACTTTATAACGCTATTACACTATCTGAAACGTTGATGCATAATACCAGTATGACCCATAATACCAGTATGAATGTGTATATGCTTTATAATGGACAAAAAATATTTTATTAGTTTTATGACACGGTTTCGATAGGTGTTTAGACCCATAGATATTTATCCCCCTATACTGATGAAAAAATAACAATTCCCACTCATGTAAAAGTGAGTTTTATGAGCCAAAACAGTTGATTTGTAAAAGTTAAATATATAATTATTTTATGATTTACATATGATTTAGCCATTTTTGATACATTTGGAGACACTAAGGGACAGCAGGATACATTGCCTATATTTTGCATCATAGATCTGTAGTAGTTCCGCATATCACCCTCAGATTTTGCACACTGGTGGACATTGAGGTTATGATCCAGGAAATGTATAGTTTTACCTGTTTCACATATGTAGCTCTCAGTATTTCTTTGCAAACTAAAGAAAAGTTTATTTTTTATTTTTGCCAAGATTTCTTTGAATTTGTGGTACATTATTTTGACCTAAATTATGAAAATAATTTAAGTTAGTATTGTAAATGGTACAACTGACTTGTTTCATTTAAGCCATTTTCCATGCCATTCCATGATGCTCACACCTGGAGTTATAAAGCACTAAATGGAACACCCCCTAAATAGGTGAGAATTTACCAAATTTGTAATCTGCGCAAAGGGGTTAACCTTGTCAAACATTATAGAAAAAGACTCCATGCTGTTATCCTTGCCAGAGATGGTTGCACCAAGTACTAAACCAGTGCCAATGATTATAAAACCTTGATTTTTTAATTAAATAAATGTATGATTTTGGTTGGTTCCATTGAAACATTAATAAACAACAATATGCTTCAGATCTTGGCATTTTGAGGTTATCGTAATAATTATTTTTTTAAGTATTTTTTGTGTATTGCCAGTCAGGGGTGCCAATAATTCTGGAGCCCACTGTACTTAAAGTCAGGATATAGCTTCTAATGAGTCCCTAAAATTGTTGACTGCACTGGACGTCTGGTGTCTTATTTCTTGCAGTGATTTGCAACACTAGATCACAAGCTCTCTCAGGTTGTGGCATGATTCTAATATTATGAAAGATTCCCCTCTATCATTTCTCAACCTCAGTGCTTGGGGAGCCAAGCGAGCAATTCTTCATATTTATGTTGCTGAGTCACATGCCTTGCAGACCCCTCAATAGGCACTGTAACGGGGGCCCTGATTAATGTCAGCAAAACTAATAAACGCACGACAGGCCACATGCACAGGAGATCTCAATCTGTTACCGCGCACTCAGAAGAATGCTAAACACCAGGATACTGTCATAAAAACAATCTCCTGATTACTGTGTGTGTGAGAGAGAGAGAGTGAGAGAGTGAGAGAAAGGTCAAGATAAGTGAGTGGTTAAGAGAGAGATAGAAAAAAAGGCCTGTTTCAAATTTAAACTTGCATTGTCTATTGGGTTGCCTTGAGAAATACAGAGAAAAGAAAGATGGAGAGAGAAAAATAGAGAGTCTGAGTAAGAGTGATTGCAACAGAAAGAAAGACAGACAGAGAGACAAATGACAAATAAAATGCAAGCCTGTGTCTGTCCTTATTCATAATGTATCACATTTGAGGGCACTGTTCTATACTGAAAGTAAAGCTCTTTCTTTTTACCTGTTTTGCTTCTGCTCTGTGAACTCCCTGACTCCCTGCACAAGCCCTGACTCACTGGATCATATTTCTCCCCACTTCTTTTAAGCTCAAAATCTGGAGCAATTTATTGTATTACAGAATGGCCTTTAGATTTTTTTCTCTGGATTTGACATCAGTTTTCCTTTTCATACCATTAAGGATGTCATGCCACTGAGAATGGACAACTGTGATTTCAGTGGTCTGCCAATTGCCAGTGCTTCTGCTATCAATCAGTCTGCAAGTCCAACAATACATTGGACTGCAGCATTTTTTTACCCATCCATTGTTAGCCCTTGGCACAGTCTTGGCAAGTGTCATTTCATGTAATTATTCGTTTTTATCCAGGGGGTATGGATGTGTAATATTTCATACCCTCACACTTTCAAAAGCCAATTTACACAGTTGGATCTTTACCGCTGGTGTAATACACCTTACACCCTCCCCAAACCGGACGCGAGCGAGTCTGGGTTGCATCAAAAAAATTGTATACCTACACTAGACACGTTCAGTAATCACGCAATGGATACAAATAAACTAATTGTTAAAATCGGGGGTGGGTTTTTTCCCCCCAGTCAATTGGCGAAGGTGGGACTTGCACAAGGAGGTCTGGAGCATCACGTCTCAAATGAGCAGCAATGCAGGGTGACGTGATGTGACGCACGTGACGTGATGTGACGCACGTGACTGGTGTAGGTTTCACAATTGATTATAATAGACGCGTTAATTATTTTGACGTGATGCAGACCAACGCAGACGCTCGCTCGCGTCCGGTTTGGGGAGGGTGTAAGTCAAGGGCACAACAGCACTGACACAACCGTACCCATCATGTTCATAGCCCCACTCTTCAGTCTCCTGCATCAGTATGCCACCCAGAATTTGACCCCATGACTAACAGTCTCAGAGCCCCGTGCTCTAACCACTTTACCACATCACGCCCGGGATATAAAGCCCAATGTGAGCAGAAATTCTGTCCAGCCTTTCGATATGCATCAGTATTCCTCCTTTAGCCTGTAGGCTTTTTCTGCTTCAATAAAAAACACCCCTCCTTTGTCCCTCTTCTTGCTTTTGCATATCTCCAGGGATGCGGACACCACTGTGACCTGCAGTAAAACTCCTGAGCTGCGAGCACGAAATGACTTTAGAAACAAGTCACCACATTGCATTTCGGCAGAGCTACAGTTCCCATAAACCCAAAGCATGCTAAATAAGGAAACGGTAGCCCCTAGGTTAAGCAGCACAGCAGTGCTTTTCTTTTCCCTGAGGTGTGAGAGAAATTAAAAGCCAGGCACACAAATGAGTGCACTGCACCTGTGGTAGGCAACACTGTTGCTGGAGAGCTGCATTCCTGCTGATTACGTACATCTCTAGGGGTCTTCACCACCACATACAGCCAGTGCTTCTAAATATGTACCCCTGAGTCTGGACTGAGCCTGGATAAAAACACCAATAAGAAGTTACTTAATAAGGCATTGGGCTTGCAGGCGCAACAACATGAGAAAGTCAGTTACCTCAGGCCTTGTTGATGGAGGTGGAAATTTGCAGGATCTCCCATAAATGCTTAATTGGGACCAGGGGACTCATTTATAAAAAGTACTTTAGATCAAATTTGATCTTACGTGTGGCGTACGTAGAAAATCACAACAAAGTAGTGATTTATAAATTTTCAACGTGACTACACTTGATCGTGGCTGTAGCTCCACCTCAGATCATCACTTGACGTATGCACATTACCTGCTAGTATTGCAGGCTTGATCGCACATGATCGCTTATTGGTGTTGAAAATGAAACTTTCTATTAAATGTATGTGACCAGTTTGTTATGGTTCGTGGGTTATCGTTTTCTTTTTCCGCTGCGGTTCTCATCTTTTATCTTCCACTGAGAATCCATCAGATTTTTTCCTCATTCCGTCCCGGGGTTTTGCTTCACCTCGCTCATTATTCAGATCAGCTGTGCTGCTACCTGCGGGGTATTGAAGTTCCTCATTCCGCTTCTCTGGTGCTTCTTTGTCATTCATTTGTACATTGAGCCAGGTATAGCCAGGTTTAAGCGACCTCGTGATATTAACTTGTTTATGTTCACAAGGGACTTGGCTTTTAGCTTCTTCAGGTATATGATTGTGTTTCCTCCTGTTAGCGTTCTGCGCTATTTATTTCCGTGCTGTTCTCTACGAGACATTGTTTTCTTTTGGTGGTTTTGTTTTGTTTCACCTTCTATCGGACGTTGTAGAGTTATGTTCCAAAGGTGTTTTTTTTGCTTTTCTAGTCTCCTGTTTGGGTATTGAGTTAGGGAGATTTAGATTTGTGTTTCACTCATTCTATTCGAGTTCGCCCTATTTTCCTGGGTAGATTTAATTGAGCTGTTTAGCTGTCAGGAATTAGTTCTTGTTTTTCTTTTCTTCTTTTTGTGTTATATCTTCCTTATTGGTCCTCACCTGTGTGGGTGACTTGTCTGATCTCCCTCACCTCTGCGTTTGATTCTCCGCTTCTAAATACATCACACAGTTATCCCCAGAGCACAATTACAGAGCTCATTCACGTGCATTCAATTTGAAGTTAATTTGAGATTTATAGACGTAAGTACATACGACAGGCGTATGCTATTTTAAATAAGCACAGCCAATTTTATAAATAATGCTTACGACCATTTAAAGAAATGTGCTTACGAGAAAGGTAAAGATGACATCCAAGTACTTTTTTATAAATGAGGCCCCAGGTCTGTTAACAAAGAACATCATGGCATATGAGTAACATCATGCTCATCAAACCGTTGGGTGACCACACATTCTCTGTAGATAGGGGCTTTGTTAGGGCCCTGTCACACTATAGCGTATGAGAGAAACGTATGAGTTGCGTATGTAAATTCATAAAATAATTTTCATACACACAAAAAGCCGTTGAAAATACAGAATTTTCCGGATACTTACCGTATTGAACCTATGAGTAGCGTATGGCTAGCGTAATGTGCGTATGGCTAGCGTATGAGTAGCGTATGAACTGCGCATGTCCAGCGTACCGCTATCATGTGACAAAGTGCCTATATAAGTGGTGGCCTTTCCACATAGCAGCATTATTGCAGTAGACATCGAGCTATCACCATAGCTCCCAAGAAGAAGACATCATGTACCCTGGGCCGAGGAAAAGGTAAGAAGACCCCATCATCATCCTCATCCAAACCTGCTGATCCACCTGCTGATCCACCTGTTGATCCACCTGCTGATCCACCTGCTGATATACTTCATACACCTGCTGATGATGAGCCAGATGTTCGTGTGCGCTCAAGGTCCCCAACTCCTCCTCGTGAACGCTCCTGTGAATCATCGGTTTCATCAGCTGTGTCGATTGCTGTCTCCACCTCCTCCTGCCTAGCTGATGACAAGGTGAAGAAGAAGAAGAAAAGGGCCAAAAAGAACCACTGCAAACTCAGCATCGCCGATGAGGAGCTGATGCTGGAGTTCATCCGCGACAACCCTGTGCTGTGGAATTTCAAGATGACAGATTACAGGCGGAAGGACAAGAAGGACAAGATCTGGGAAGACCAGGCCCAGCTGATGGAGAAGACAGCCGACACCCTCAAGGGCTGGTTCCGGTCATTGTGTGACACCCACACACGCCTTGACAAGAAGAAGAGCGGCGATGGTGCCCCAGACCTGACTGAGAGGGAGGAGTGGATCATCTCCAAATGTTTTTCTGAACACGGTCACTCGCCACCGTCCTGAGCCCCTCCAGAGTGTAAGTATACAACTATTTCTGGACCTCATTAATTTGATGACAATTCAATTTGCAATCATTTTTGCATTCTTTCTTGTATTCATTTTTGCATTCATTTGACTTATGATTTTATTATTTGTCTTTGCAGGTGAAGGCAACCATCCAACAGCACAGAGGAGACCTTGATGCTGCCGAGACCGCCTGCGCTGACCTGGAGATTGACCTGGATGAGCTCACCCCTACCCCCTCATCCACCCCTTCATCCTCACGCAAGCGGCCTCAGGACCAGGACAGTGCCCTCCTTGAGTCCTACAGAAGAGAGTTGCTGAGTCCGGCGCCATCCTCAAGGACCTCTCCAAAGCCCAGCAGCAGCCCATCACAGCCTTTGCCAACTATGTTAGAGACAGCCTGCTGACCATGTCCAAGGCTAATTACAAAAAGGCAAGGTCCACCATCAACAGGTTGCTGTCTGACCTGATGGATGAGGACAGTGATGATGAAATTCCAAGTGCCATGGGACCTCCCCCCATCCCAGCAACCCAGCAAGCCAGCCACTCTCAACCACCTCACCTACTGCGCCCCAGTTCAGCACCGTCCTTCAGCTCGTTCGGCCCCTCAGCACCATCAACCTCCGACCAGTATCAGCCACCTCCCTACATGTGGAGAAACGTGCCTCCAGCATCATCAGTGTGGGGTTCACAGTGTATGGAGTACATGGAGCAGTACCACCAGCAACCCTTCCAGCATCAGCAGATGCCTCCTCCTCCTCCTCCTCCTCCTCCTCTATAGCAGATGATGCCTCAGCAACCTCCTCAGCAAACTGAGCAGCAGCAGCAACAGCGCACCACCACCCCCACCCCAGTGTCTGCCGCCTTGGGTTATGCTGCCCAGGTACTGAGGGACCAGTCCAACCCAGCCCAGTCCAGGCACAGCCTTTGAGCACAGCCTCCCGAACATTTCAGTTGATCAGTATTGATCAGTTTATTGATTTGTTTATTGATCAGTTTATTGATCAGTTTATTGATTTGTTTATTGATCAGTTTATTGATTTATGATCAGTTGATCATATGAATAAACGTTTTTGAAACTTACTTCTGGTGTTTTTCATACTTTTATAATACATCAAATTATATGTAATTTATAAGTACCCCTGACCCCTGCCCCCTAGAATAATAAACTGCACTTTACACTTGACTTTAAACTATACAATTGTTCTAAATCATCCTGTCTTGCCATGGAACTGGACCTGCACCTGAGTTGGCCCAGTGCTTCAGGAGGTTCCTCTGCGAGGGCAAAGGTACAGACAAACGGCAGGCAGGTTCGTAGTCAATGTCCGGGCGTGGGTCAGAACCGAAGTTCTACCGTGGAGCAGATGTACTGGAGACAGCAGGCGATTCTGGTAGGTCAGGCAGGCAGGAGTCAAAAATACACAGGCAGACAGTAAACAGTAGTCAGTAGTCAGTGTACAGGCGTGGGTAATAACAGGAATCAGGCTTGGAAATAAACACTCAAAAGTGCAAGACCAGTCAAGGCAACAATTTTGCGAGGAAGACAGGGAAACCCTGGCTTAAATGCAGGTGTAGACAGGTGCAAACACTTAGCTTCAGAACAGAGAGAAATTAGGAACAGCTTGGGAAAACGAGATGAAGATCATTAGTCTGTTAGTAATTATCCCATCCTAGCGTTAGTAAATTAGTTAATTAGTAAATCACATGAGACATGGTTAGCAGATTAGTGTGTTAGTAATTTTCTGACTAGCGTTCGTAAATTAGTTAACAATAATCAAGAAGGAAGCGAAGCTGGAGACAGATAGAAATAGAGAGAATGCGAGATCGCAGAAAACATGAACAAATGTGCACAAACAAGTGGGATCATGACACACCCTTCTTTAAAAGTCATCTTGTTGCCATGCTCACCATAATTACAGGCAGCAAGCCAAGTATTTTTTGCACAACCATGGTAATTGCTTAATGAACTCAAAAATCATACCTGTGTGGAAACACATTTTTTCAATATTCTTATTATATATTGTATCCCTCATTTACCCACTTTCTACCTTTTTAGCCACGACCGGAAAATGAGAAAAAATTTAGATTTTTGAGAGTTGACACAAACGAAACAAAGTGTATAACCTTAAAACGATACATTAAGAAGACATTGCAGTTTTAGCATAAGTTAAGCATACATTAGCATACTTAACTTTCTGTATACACTAATAAATATTTCCCATACTGGTCACACACATGAAGACTACATTTTCTTGAGGTGAATGGATGAAGAAACACAGGGCCAAGTTACAAAATTAAGAAAAACATGGGTAGTATTTGAGATATAGCTTGTTTAGTTTCTGTGAAACGTATTCGTGAAAGTTTAGTTGTAACTGGCATCTTTTTTACATCATTAATTTGGTACACAAATATTTTTGGAATGATGTTTTTTTTCTAATAGCTTTATAGAGAACGTGAACATTGTGTATGTGAGAAACTTGGCTTCCTCTCTAAAAATCAAAAATAGAATCATGCATATTTGTGTGTGTGTGGGTGTAAAGGATCTCTATTGGAGGTCCAGATGCGATAGCTGGGAAATCTTAAAGTGTTCCTAAGAACACCACTGGAATGGACAATGATCCGTATTGGATAAAAAATTTAATAAAAGAACACAAACCTCGCAATAAAAAGGAAGAGCTCGATCACCGAGCAAAACAAAGAAATAAGCAATAATTATCTAACTCCCATTTGTGGAGTGAAACAAAAGAAACAGAGAACTGAAAAGACCCCAAAAACTTTGGGTGAGGCACTCGTAGGTTTTTGTAGAAAACAAAAGAAAACAAAAACCTCTGCTCTGAAACAAGAGCGTTTAAAGAGAACTTGCTTTCTTTCTAAGGTTGTACTGCTAACAAGTCCCGCGTTGATAAGCAAAGCGGTCGATAGCAGTACAACTTCCTATACCCTTTTTACCGGCTCGTATGTTACGTGAAATAACATGGAAGCAACGAGAGAGGCAGGAAGCGGGGTATAAATAGTGAGCGGAAATAAATGACAGGTGAACTCACTTATGACAAGGCGAAAGCAAAAACCTGTGGCGGAACACAGGAAAATCCGATAGATTGCCGGCAAACGACAAAAAGGAATAAAGAGACGCGGAGATAAGGGAAGAAAGGCAAGATCCATATTGTCTAAAGTGAATTAGACAATACATAATTACATTGTTCACTGAGGTTATAACAATATGAATTGAAATGTATTACCCACCTGTAAAAGCCACTGAATAATGTGATAGGTTATTACATTATATAGAAAAAGGTTTTGTGATCTGGTTTCTACACATTATGAAATGCAAAAGTGATTAAATTATGACATTACCCATAAAGTAAAAACATTTTTTGCTATGCAACAATTCCTAATAGGACATACTGTATACAAGTTGGACCTACGTGCTTTCTAAATAAAATGGAGGGAAGTGCCATGTAGCATTCAATTTTGGCCATTTTTATGCCTTCTTTGAGAAATGAAGCTGGATATATTTTCACACTCTGTGACTTTTTCCAATAATTAGAATCAGTTTCTGAGTCCCATTAGTACAATAATTTTCACAAGTTCAAGTCTTCTCCTGTGTCATTACCCAACTATGACCACGAGTCTGCAGTGTTGGGACACCATAGATTTTTTCCTGCTATGCCGCAGGTAAATTTGTCATTCTTCCTCAGGTTACCACAGCATTAGCTCGTCCAATCATTGTATGCCTGGCCGCCGCACGCTAGATCACGTCTTATGCACCTGTCCAACCACCAGTATCTCTCCTATATTGCTGTGAGACCTTTACTGTGGAAAATAATCACTAGCTACTGAATTTATTGCACATACTTCAACCACAGTGTGTGTAGGTTGGGGTGGCACAGTGGGTGGTAACCTGACAGTAACAACCACCAGTTCCAAACTGATGGAATTATTATGTTCTCTTATTATTTTTAAAATAATACTCTGAATCAGAGCTTGATTTTGGCTTGAATGCTCCAGTTATTGCTCAATAAATCAAACGATGAGTGGCTGATGTTAAATATTGCCCATAGCAACTTGACTTTTATTAAAGAAAACATTAAGAATGACTTTATGTTAAAAGTACACTGACATTTCAGCTGCAATATTTGCACTTTTTTCTTGAAACTATACTTCTGTAACTACAATGCTTACATTGTAACTATGCTTACAATAAATATCCCTTAATATGTCATAGTCATCTAAAACATTTATGCCAATTCATAACTTGAATTTCACTTTAGCCAATCACTCTTAGGAATGTTAACCGTTCGGAGTACCATTTTGTATTCATTCTTTAAAAGTATGTGTCACTCTGAAATTTTGCCAAGACATAATTAAAATAAATGTTTTAAAGAATGTTTGTTTAAGGCACATACAAATGTTCCCTACTTCATCTATGACACTCCCAAGACATAGATGAGTGCATTCATTCTCCACTTTAATGTCACCATCTGCAGACAGGTTATGGGGAGAGTGATCAACAAATCTTTTCCCACCTTATCTGAGACACTTGTTTGGCCAAGAGAACATGGGTTGTAAAAATTACATTAGCTGCATTGCCTTGTATTGCATTTCAGTTTTAGCTGTGTTTATTGAGAAATGCATTGCCTATTTAATGGATGTAATACATAATTGATTTCATTTTGGTGCTTGCATTTTTATCTGCTCTCATTCCATTTGCATTGCTGCACTTTGTCTTAACTAAGTGATGCCTCTCTCTTTACATAGTGAATTGGTATGAAATGCAATATTGAAACATTTTAAATTATGAAAAGTTGCCACTGTGCATAGGTATGGCAAATGCATTTTTGATTATATTAAGATTGTCCTGGTTCATTTTGCTTTTTTTGATCAGCTTGGTTTTTTATCCCCTTTCTCTGTTTTTCTGTAGGATAAATTAAGCCCTTTCACACAGAAAGCGAGTTTCTGGCACAGGTGAGGGAACCCAAGCTGATCAGGCGTTCAGGAATTGCTTCCTATTCACATACTTGGTGGTCGTTTCCTAGGAAGGGTGCGTGGCGTGTCCAGATGTAGAACGTCATTCACATTCCGAGTGAGTCCCGCTGTGTGCCGCGTTGTTGCCGGCGCCTCGATTTTACAGCAGAATTCCCTAAGCGGACATCGGCCCGTGCCTTACCTTCCACCGTGACTGACATACTCTGTCTCTTAAAGCTTTCCCCCTCACATACTTGAAGGGCGAGTTCTCCTTGTCTTTCCACTCACATGACTGGTTAACGCATTTAATATTCAGTGACCCTAAATCTATTTTGTGGAAAATTGGCTCTATATATCTTCCAGCCCACAATGGACGCAGTCACATCAATGCCCTCAGTGATCGCTTCTCATTTCAATTACTTTTATCTTCCACCCTCTGGGGTTTGGTGACACGCATTTGGGGCTCATACACTCGCAACTCAGCCCCTTTTTTACAGAAGCAAGACTTTTAGGATCAACTGGACTCTGCTCCTGCACCCCTGAAAAGGTACTCTTCTTGATTGGCTTAAGCAGACATTCAGTTGTGTACATGGAGAACTGTGAATCTTCAGGATAAGTCTGCATTTAAAAATGTGTTTTTGTTTTCTAAAAATGTACTTACTTTCAATAAACAGTTTTTTACATTTCTCAACCACGGGAAAAAAAACTGAGCGTCTTCTCTCTGGAGTAATGTCTGAAGAAGTAAGTCTTTCTCTGCAGTTTAGAACTTTAATCTGATGAACACGTGGGGGGTTTTTGGCCTCTTCACAACACACAGTCCCTTGGCAGCATATGAAATTAATAAGGTTTTCTCAAAACTCTGACTCGCTCTGGAATGGTGCCCCAAGGTTGATGAAGCGAAAGCGTCTAAAGCACGACGTATGTTCACGGGCACAGAATGAAATGTGGCCATATTCACAGCTACAAGTCCATAAAAGGAACACACAGCATGATGTGTTTGTTTTTTTACAATGTTCTCATCCCAAAAATGTAATTTAAGAGCTTTTTTCTAAAATATTAATAAACGCCTCTCTGCCTCACATTTTTGACTGCCACCTTATAATCTCTGCTTTTCAAGCCAGAGAAAGTGGCACTGCTGTCTGCCCCGTCAAAGTTTTAGGCTTAGTTTCCATTGCTTATCATTTAGGCAAAATTTAATGTAAATTTTATACACATACTCCTGAACGCTTGAGTAACAGAAATACATACATGAGTGTTTTTGCATGCACTTTGAATAATATTTTTTTGTTTATGCCACTGACAATAAATGCTTGCTTAAATTTGTGATCTAAAGTATCTAAAGTATCTTGTGATCTAAAGGATGATGTGAGATATAATTAGATTTAGATTTAGTGATCTGTCCTTAGTAATATAAATGCAATAAATTATGCAAGAGTACCTTTTTTCCACAAATAAAGTAAAAATATAAATCGCATTGCATTGTTTATTTCATCTGTAAACATTGCTGCAAACTCAGCATATTGACTGAAAAATTAAGGACTCTTGTGGGATGTGAACCCAAAATGCACCGGGGAAAGCCCCGTAATCCTGCACATAAAAAAGCAGTAAAATTAAATAAAATGTAAGAAGTAGAAAATGAAAGGCATTCTGCAATACCCTGGCTGGCACATCCATTTCAAAAGGAAATCTCCCTGTTTGCCAACAGGCTGCTCATAGCAGTATTACATTGCAGGCTATACGTCACATTTAAATGACAACCTCAGTGCTTCTCTGCTGTTACTTCACTGCCAAAAGTTGAGTAAGCAGAAATAATATTTCAGTGCATTTTGGTCCCAAGCACCCAAAAATATGTCTGTGTGCTCAAGCTTTCCTCTTTTCCTCTTACATACGGTATATGCCCAAACCTATCAATGCATTAATGTAATGGATTTTAGTGGCGGATAATCAAACGCGAAGGCAGGGGGATCAGAAACAAGACACTCACGCAGTGAGGACCAATAAAGGGAATAACAAAATAAATGCAAAGAAAGAAAAGACAGGAAACTAATTCCTTGTGGCTAAACAGCCAAACGAAAATCAACCCACTAAAATAGGGCGAACTTGAGTAACGAGTGAAACACAAACTAAATCTCCCAAGCTCAATACTGGAGCCAAAACGGGAAGCAAAGAAAAGAACACCTTCAGCACATAAGTTTGGACGGCCAGAAGAGAGTAAAACAAACAAAACAAACAAACAAAACTGTCTCAGAGAGAACAGCAAAGAATAAAATAAATAGCACAGAACGCTAACAGGAGGAATAATACCTGTATACCTGAAATCAATTGAAATTAAATTAAAGGCCCACAAGCATATTTCTAGTGTTTTTCAGCTTTTCATATCTTCCTGCACCTTTTCAATTGTGTTCCATATTGATTAAAGTAAAAAAATTGCAATTTTTCCGAGCTCTCAGTAAAACGATTCCCCACGTGACATGACGTATGTTTTAGCATAATTTTCGGATGATGTTGCTAAATATAAACCACTGAGCCCGCCTAATCTGCCTTTTTGAGAAAGAGACAAAAGCCTTTCGTGACCTATTGAGAATTGCCAATATCGTATTAATATTCTAAATGAGTTCGTTATTTACCAGTTATTGTTTTTGTGCTATGTGATCCCTCTCCTTTGCTTTTGTATTTGCTCCATCTCCCTCACCCTAGCTTTATATAAATCAACTGACCCAAATGTAATTGTCTGGGTGTAAACATGCAATGGCCCTTTTCCATTTGAAACATACTTTGTGGGTGGTAAACTATTTAAAATCAAAACATAGCATTTTTTTTGTCTTGTCTTATGTAGAATCACTAAAATCCAATTTCAAGATTAGGATTCATATGACACAATCTACTGATGGCTGTTCAGAAACCATGGCTGTAAAAAGAAACTAATCTGTTCCAGCCTTCCCCTTGATGCGATAGGTGTGACAGATATATAACATGCATTTATTTTTAGTATCTGAAAAGGTTACCTGTCCTTTAAATCATTGTGCTGAATATGCACTTTGTCTGAACGCTCTTCTGTGCACAAACACGAGATAATCCATATATGTATGTTGGGAATTTTACGTGCTGTTGTATCATGAGCCTCTGGCATGTTTCATCTATCTGTTGGGTTTTACTAGGGAATTAATGATTAATCGATGAACCATAATTCTTCATTACACATGTCGATCAAGCTTAATGATGAAAACGATTAATTTTATTTTGGGTTGCCTAATGTTACACCGCTTTTTCAGAGATAGCATAATAGTTAAAATTATCCACCCGATGGAGCATTTATATTTTAACCTACTAAGTTAGATCTACATCCGGGTACTGGCGCAGATAAAGTTGGTAACACATCATAGGCACGTAGGCAGAGCCAGCGAGGGGGAAAACAATTCCACATCTGTCACTGTTCTGAATAGCCACCCATCATTGATCAAGCTAGATGTCATTGCTATTTAGTTATAATATCAGTAACTTACATTGAATCATTGTTTCCTAAAGACCAGCAAGGATATTTTGGAAAAATAAACCAAATTGGACTTGAGTGATGTCCTTATGCGATTACATACGAGTGGACAAATGATCCAACTCAATGACTAGAGGTATCATTCCCTGACATCAGGGCTTTATTAACTTTAACAATAACTTTTTGGCTCACCAGCCACAGCTAGTCATTTTCCAAAGTCACCATCCACCAGTGGTATGCCAGTGGTAGGCTCCTCCAGGTATGCAAAGGAGGCACTGCCTCCTCAAAATAAAAAATATATATTAAAGACTCCTTATGAGAATTAAGCATAATCAATCAAATTAATAAACAAATACAAATATAAACATGTGAGAGAAAGAGGGTAATTATTTTGTGTCATATTTTTAAAGTGTGGCAGAAACAGTCACCTCTATTGTAATGTGGAACTCACTCTTAAGACCTATAAGACATCCGGTATACATATGTGTCAAAAACCAAAGTTCAGTAGGCATTTTAATAGTGAAAAGTCACGAAAGGGGAGGCACCGCATTAGCCCAATCATAGTTTCCTAAAATAACAGTCATGCCATGACGTAGCAGATTGAACAACTGAACCACTCTTTCTAATATTAAACGGTTGCTACCGATAAATCAGTGCTAGTGATTGAGTCAAGTTTTGAATACAATGAAAATAATGAGTAGCAGACCTGTACTTAAATTTTCAAATAGCCTATTACCTAGACACATTTTAAATAAATGTTTTTTATTTAGTAAGATCAACGTAAAAAAAGGTGTTTGCTAGCTGGCTAACTAGAGGGTTAATAACCTTATTAGCTAGTTAGGTAGATACTTTCTAATCAGAGATAACCATGGCGGAGGGACCTGAAGTGGAGGATATCGTAGACATGCTACGGAGCGCGTCCTTTGAAAATTTCACATACGACGAAGTTGCTATGAAATCAAAAGGAAGGTGAAGAAGAGGCTGTATCATTCAGACATTTGCAATAGAATACATTTATTTCAAAATTGTCACATACAGTATATACATAACAAACACAAAATATGCAGCCTAATGTTTTTAAATGTTTTTTAAAAAACGTATGAAAGCACGTGTGTTTTTACATAACAACAGCAACATATTTCAGCCCTAAGTACGATAGGTGGGTTTCAGTGATATTTCTGCTGGCCGGTGTGACAATCTATATCTGAACATGGTTTTCTTAGCGTGTATAAACGGTGCAATTTATGCATTTTACAGTCTGTGGCTGTGGCAAGACTTTGGGCTATTAATAGCACCCTGCTATTTTATTGCCCTGCAGTGCAACTGGAGAGGCTGAGGTTTTCGCAAGCGGTGACCCTTTTAAACAATCCTGTGTTGAAATCTACAGGATTTTCTTAAAGTTGTAGTTTATAATTTCAGACAAACATGAATACTATAATTGGGATGGATACGACTACCACTAGGAGACCAACGTGGATCGGGATAAGCCTGACTAGATGACCAGCGTGTTGATAGTTGCTGTACTACATACTTGTGCTGGGTTTGTGATCTTCCTGCTGGCCATCATGACAATAAACTTTTACTTTTTCTAGTAAAGTGTTTGTTGTGTTGGTGAGTTCCCGCATTGTCCTGACTTGGATTACAAGGAAAAAAGCTGAGTTAACATTAACCCTAGCTTGGTAGCTAGCTAATATTACCTAGCAAACATTAGCTATCTAGCTAGCTAGCCAACATGTTCATTTCTTAAAGGCATACTGAACTTTGTTACAACATAATATTGTATACCTGGCCCCGATATGAGTGGTAATATTCACGTTCATCTTCATGACTTGCTCCAGTGGTCAGAAACTGGCCAACGGAGAATGAAGTTTGCTTTTTCTCTCTGCATTCACTCCCATTGTTTGGCGAAATGGGTCTCTAAAGCACACTTTTAGCACATAAATGAATGCAAACAATGCTCTGCAATGCAGAACCGAACGTTTAAAACAAATTGATTGATTTTATTTTGAAGAACAATTTTTTGAGAAAACTAGCAAATGTTGCTAAATTCTTTGCTAACTTGCTCGGTTTGTTTACTAACGTAAGCATTAAGGAAGTGGGTGGGACTGTTACTGGTGCAAGAATGAAACAAGGAAGTTCCTCAGCTAACGACTGGATCGTCTTGCCTTTGTGTAAAATATCATGAATGGAATCTTTTCAAGCGTTTGGTTGGATGTCGTGATTTTATTTGGTAGCTATAAAATATTATGTTCTAACAAAGTTCAGTATGCCTTTAAAGTTAAAACTAATGTGGCTAGCGGGCTAACAAGAACCACAATATCAGTTTAATAATACATACGTTTTGTTTAATACTTACTTACACATCCACAAATAGTGGGTGAAGGTTCTGCCTTTCTTCCTGATTGCATGGATGTTGCGGAACAGCAGCATCATCTTGTCAAACTGAGCCGATTTCATTGAGACCAGGGAGTTCACTGTAACACTCTCCTCTAACAGACCAGTCTTCCCCACTTGGTAGCTAGATTATGGATGTGGCTGTTCTAAACCTTATGATCCTTTAACGTTTCCAGTTTTAAATTGCATGCTTTTTGACTTATCAGTACCATAAATCCGAAAATTAATGCAGAACATGTGCTTTTTTGTTGGATCATACCCAAGCAAATCAATTCTAAAAGAAACGGGGAGCCAATGCAATGCAGCTAAAACTGGAGTAATGAAAAGTGGCGATTGTCTTCTTGAAGTTACCTTAATTAATGCTACACACACTTTATTTGCTTCGCTTCGCAGTAATCAGAATATCGCCGCGCATGATAGACCTATCATAGAAATCGGTTATATTATGACTTTTTTTTTTTTTCGAAAAAAAAAACTATAATCCGATCTTTTTTTTACGAGGCTGGCTGCCTGCCTCTGCTAGCCAGCTTGGTTCGCTTTAGCCAGGTGTCTGGCTAGCAAAAAAAACATCTGCTTTTTTTTGACTTTACTTTGGTTTACTTGGGAATTTTAAACTGCTTTTACGGTGGACTTTACTTTGGACTATTCGTGGAAAATTATTTAAAATTTTCACGTCTAATCGTTCTCTTCTAACACGGCCCCCGTTTGCCTCCCCGACTAGCTAGCTAGCTAGTTTGTTTTTTTGTTTTTGGCTAGGCTAGCTCTCTAGTCAGTCGTCCGTCCTCCCCACCCCCACCGTCATCCTTTGCATGAGAATGCTTGAAATCTAGAAAAAAAATGAACAACTCCTGAGAACAACTCCGAGAGTGAGAACTGAGAGCACAGTGTTAAGAGAGTGCACTGGAGAACCCACCTTTGAAGCAAGCTCTTGGATGATAGATCTTCTCCCTCTCTCTCTGAAATCACCCTCCCTCCATCCTCCCAGGACGGGAGAACGGGGCCCAAAAGGGGAGGGGGAGGTAAAACCAGGTCCCTCCACACCACCCTCCACCACAGATGGAGGGAGGTCAGTCGGGATGGAGGGAGGGGGTCGGAGTCCCCCCCCCCCCCCCCTACCCCCCCCCCCCCCAGTTGAGTAACCCTTTGACTACCCTGTTGAGTAAACCCCCCCCCCCCCCCCTCCCCCCCCCGTCTGGGCCCCCCCCCCCCCCCCCCCCCCCCCCTACCTCCCCACCACCCCCTCCCTGTCCATGGACTCTCTCTCTCTGCCCATCGTCTCTCTCTGGATCTCTCTCGTAGTTTCCTCAGGAGTGGAGTGGTGTCCGTCCACGTCAGTAGTCCGCCAAGTCCGGGAGTTCAATCCAACCCGCCGCCGGGACCTCCGGACTGGTGCTGCTGCCGGACTGTGGAGCAGGACTCCTGCTGCGGACGTGCTGCTGCTTGCTGCTGTGGCGCTGCTCTCCTGCTGCTGCTGCTGTGCTCCGGGCCGCGTGGCTCTCTCTCTGCTGCTGCTCTGCTGCTGCTGCTGCTGTGGTCTGCTCTCTCTGCTGCTCCTGCTGCGCTGCTGGTCTGCTGCTCTTGCTGCTGCTCCTGCTGGCTGCTTTGCTGGCTGCGCTGCTCTGCTCTGCTGCGCTGCTGCTCCTGCTGCTCCTGCTGCTGCTCTGCTGCTCTCTGTGCTGCGGTGCTGCCTCTCTCCTGCTGCCCTGCTGGCTGCGTCTCCCGCTGCTCTCTGCTGCTGCTGCTGCTGCTCGCTCTCCGGCTCTGCTGGCTGCTCCTCCTGCGGGCTGTCTCCCTGCTGCTGCTGTGCGCCTCTGCTGCTGCTCCTCCTGCCTGCTGCTGCTCCTGCTGCGCTGCTGCTGGTCTCTCCTGCCTGCTCTGCTGCCGCTGCGGCTCTCCTGCTGCTGCCTCTCTGCTCTGCTGTCCTGCGCCTGCTGCTGCGCTCTCCCTGGCTGCTGGCTCCTCGTGCTCCTGCTCCTGCTGCTGGCTCTGCTCCTGCTCCTGCTTGCTGCTGCTCTGCCTGCTGCTCCTGCTCTGCTGTGGCGTCCCATCGTGCGGGCTCCCTGGTGTTGCCTCTGTGCTGCGGCTGGTGTGTGGACTAATGCCTCTCGGGCGGCCAATCCTCGGCTCTGCTGCTCGAGTCCCCAGAGCTCGCCTCAGAGCCTACCACTGTGGCGCTAACGCTGTGAAGCCTGAACCGTCTGGTGGTTGCCGACAGGCTGACCCTCCTGGAGTCTGTGCAGCTGGAGAGAGCTTGTCAGCTGCAGTGCCACTCTCCTGGTGCTGTTATAGAGAACCAAGAGACATGTGCCCTTTGCACCTCTTTTGTTGTACAGGAGGAGTTTAGCTGTTTTGTTGTGGATTAGACCACTGGTTTGATTACAACATCCCATTACTCTATTCATTCATTCATGTACTTTTTGGATATGCTTGATCCGCTGCTGCTGGGAAATAAATTTCCTCCCATTGATCTGAATCTTAATCATTTTTGGATGAAATACTATTTCGTCAATTAAAAAGCTCAGCCTCTTTCTTTACAATCTCTCCCCTGTCATTTCTTCTTCAACCCAAGCCCTTTAAAAATCTCTCAAGTCTATTCAAATCTTAAATCAGGAATATCTAAGCCCCTTGTAAGTGTCTTCAAAATTAGTAGCCTCTCTTAGTTGGATTAATGCTTGTAATATTGAAATTATGCACTAGTTTTGACTCATTTTTATTTTTAATGGTCAGGAATATTGCTCTGATGCTCCAAATAAGGTTCCAAATAGCTACTATAAATATTTCTCCGATAATGTCTTTTTATTTTGCACTCCTCTTTTCTACTCCGTGAGCTGGATCAAATGTTTGAGCTGGGAGACCTGTTCTTTTTTTTTCCTGGCTACCTGTCCTGAGTCTGAACCTTTCTCTCCTGGACCCCCTTTTGACCTGTGATTTCTCAGTTTCCTCCTTTCTGTGTGGCAAGGTTTTGTTTCTTCTGTTCTCTTCTTTCACTTTTTTTAGCATGTCACTTTGTCGTCTTTTTCCTTCATCTCACTTTCTGCTTAATTTTTCTTTTAATTTCCCTTGATCTTTTAAATATTCTTATCTCTGTCTTGGTATATATTCTTTTCTTGTCTGGCATTTTTTTTTTATTCTTTTTTTTTTTTGGATCCTGGTTTTATTTAATTTTGTGAGATTTTTTTTCTGGTTAAAGTGGTTACAATCCAGATGTCTGTTTGAATGGAATTTTCTGGTTAAGACTTTCTTCTCTGATTCACAATTTTTTACACTAGACCATTTCTGTCTTTAGTGATGAAATGTGGCAATCACATGACTAGTGCTGTCTTATGGTGTGTTAAATGAAGTGTGTTTTTTTAATAATGTCTGTGCTCTTGGTTGTTGTAGTTTAATGCACTGTACTGTAGCTGTTTTTTTCTGCCTTTTTTAACTTTTTCGTTTCTTTGCTCTGTCGTTTTCCTGCTGCTGTATTGCTTCTGATTTGTGCTATTTATTTTTTATGACTTGTTTGCACTTTTGTGCTCCTTGTTACTCCACTTGTGCTGAATGAATGCCCCCTTTCTTGTTTGGTTGGACTTCTACCATCCTTCCGTTTGCATCTTTGTCCTGAGGACCCTTGAGGAGGTTAAAGCCCTTGCACTTTCTGAACATTGAGAGTAGATTTCTAAGTTTGCAGTTTGGTCTCATGACTCGGAGCACTTGAAAGGAGCGTGGGCAGACCTCGTAAGGGAATGCTGCTAAAACCGAAGTGGAAGTCAATCTGTGAAGAGGAATTCCAGAGACTTGAATGTTCTTGTTCAAATCTTGACAAGCTTCTGACATCCCTCTCGATTTCTCTGTTAAACTCTTGTACCTGTTCTTTGTAAAGATCTCTCTACTGCCTTCTTTGTAAGTTCTCTCTTTCTTTTTCGTTCTGTTGTCTGCCTCTCTGCTCGTTGACTCTTCTGCTTGCTCCTCTGTCCTCTCTTTGCAACTGTCCCTGTTCTGCTCTCGTTGCTTCTCCTCTCTGTTTTGCTTTGTTTTGCTCATGTTTCCTTCCTGTTCCCTTTTACAATGCCTCTTCACTTGTAAAAACTCAAAATGATTCTCTGTCCCTCTTGATCTCATTTGTTCATTTTTGCCTCTTTGTTTCTTCTGGTTCTGTTTTTTTTTCTGCTTGTTTTAGTCATAGATTTTTTTTTTTTCTATTCATGCCTCTTTGATGTTGTTCAAAATTTTTTTTTCTGTCCATCTAATTCTTCTTTGCCCTCTTTCTGCTTTTAATTCATCTTCAATCCAACTCTATCTTTCTTTTGAATCTATTCTCTAAAAAATTCAGAAAAATTTCTCACTCTGCCTTTTCTCTTTTCTATTCTTTTTGAAAATCTTTTCAGTCCCTTTTTCAAACTTTGTGCCAACTGTGTTTTCTGTCCTTGGTTTGATGGTATATGTTTCTCTTTCTTGTTGGACTTTCTGAACTTGGGTGTTTTGATTGATGTGGTGGATCTGGTTTGACCTTGCTTCTGGATCTTTGCTGCTTTCTATCTGAGATGCTGCTTGATGTTGTTGTTCATGAAGCTGTTTATTTTGGCTCTTTGTCTGTGGGTGATTCTCTGTCAGTGTCCCTCCTGTGCCCTCATGTTAATTCAGTCCCATTTGGGCATTTTCTGCCCTTGGGTTCCCCCAAGGGCCCTTTTTATTTGTATTTCTTTTTTCTTAAAGCATTTTTCTTTTCCTTTTTAGTTTTTTTTGGCCCCTTTTTTATTTTATGCCTTGGTATGCTCTTTTTGGTAATTTTAAAAAATATATCTTTTTTCTTCTTTTTGATGATTAAGATTTGGATGTATAAAATTGTTCTCCATCAGGACTTATCTGGTTTCTGCTTTTTTGTTTTTAAAATGTCTTAAGAAAAAAGTATCTTCCTTTTTTCTTTTAAATCTCGCGCTCCCCTCTAAGTTTCTATTCGACAATATATTTTTATTTTTTTAATGCTTTGTTGTATTTTTTTGGAAATGTGCTGCTAAAATAGGTTTTTAATAAAAAGGTTTGCTGCCTAAGGCCTTGGTTTGGGCTAAAACTTCTCCTTTTTTATCTTGGCCTAGTTTGTAAAGCCTTTGGTTTTGTTTAAGCCTCTCTAGTTGAAACCCTTTGCTCTCTCCTAGTGACTTGGAGCTGTGTTATTGTGGAGCAGTGCTCATGAAGGCTGACCACATGTAACCTCGACGCCCACTTGTCACTATGTCTGTCTTTGCTCTCTTCTTCAGACAGGCTTTGCATGTGGCTGTTTTTGTGCTGGCTGTGCGCCTTTTTGGTGTTTGGCTTAAAGTGACTTTGCCAACCTCTCATTGTCTTGCCTGCAGCTGAGCTCATGATAAAAATTGAGTTTTTGTCCCCAAGGTGTAGGTAGCTTTGGCTCTGAAGGTTTTAACTTTTGATTTTTGTTAAATACTTTTGTATTTCATTTTTTGACTTTGAAATTAGGTCTGCTTTGACCCTTTTTTTTTTCTAGTCAGTTTTATTAAAAAGTTTAAAGTTTTTAGCTTTTTATTTTGTTTATTTTTTGTAACTTTTTTTTTGTTTGTTTTATTTCTTAAATTGTTGATGTGTTTTTTGTAAAGTTATTTTGTATTTTGTTTTTTTTTTTTTGTATTTTTTTTTTTTTTTTTTTAATGGTTTTTTTTTATTTTTTTTTGTAATTTTTTTGTATTTTATTTTTGTTATTTTTGTTTTGATTATTGTTATATGTTTTTGTTTTTTTTGATTGTATTTTGATATTGATTTGTTGTTTGTTTTTTGTGACCACTCATGACCTGGCCGCCACTTTTCATTGAACATCCTGTTCTTTTTCTGTGCTTCCTCTTGGATTTTTTTCCTGCCTCTGTTTCATTCCTATTTCTCTTTTTTGTTGTCTGATCGATTGTTCTGCTGGTCTTTTCACACCCACAACATGCCATAACTTTCTCACCATTACGTTAGCTTTCTAGAACCAGAATACCTGGAATGCAAAGAGTGAACCTTCAGTCCAGGCCTGCAGGTGATGCTCTGCTGCCCACTCACGACCATATGCGGTTACCCAAAGGACGGGTCCAGTGACTGCATGCCGGAGACGGGGTAAGAATAAACATGAAATCTGCATGCCGGAGAAGGGCTAAGAAGAAACAAACATTTCATGTTAATCTTCTTCATTCCTATGTGTGTTCCAGTGTTTATCCAGTGGGGGAAGAGGAGTATGCGGAGCTGTGCATTCCAACAGACTGCAGCCCACTTCAAGCCACCACAGCAGGAGCAGCTGAGAAACCTTCTAGACCTGGACATCTATCAGCAGAAGTCTGGCTACACCACCCTAGTCTTTCATAAGAAGGAATAGAGTTGGAGATTATGAAATTGCTGGGAGTTATAAAAAATTCTACAAGTGAGTGGTGCAGTCCAATTGTACTAGTGCCTAGACTTCCGCCAAATGAATGCCCTCTCCAAATTTGATCGTTGTCCTATGCCCCACAAAGATGATTTAATTGAACAATTGGGAAAAGCTAAATTCATAACCACTCTTGATTTCTGTAAGGTTTATGGGCAGGTCCCGCTAAGCAAGCAGGCTAAGAAACTAACAGCATTCAAACCCCCTTATGGGGTATATTACTTCACAGTGTTGCCTTTTGGCCTCAAGGCGGCACCAGCAACATTTCACAGGCAAACGGATAAGCAATTACAGGGCACCAGAGACTTTGCAGTCGTGTACCCATGTGAGACCTGGGAGGACCACATGAAGCATATTCATCAGTTAAATATATGAATTTTAAAGTTAAATATAGACTAATTGTCTAGTCGATATAATTTTGTTTGTGGTCGTCACCATGGAGATACATTCACAACATATGCTCGGGAATGTCTGTTGGATCTGCAGACTGCAGCAAAAAAGTTTACCATCGCTCTTCACTGGAGTTGAAGATTTCGGGACTGGTCCGGGAGTGCAGGCAATCTTCAAAGGGCAACCAGGGACGGAAGACATGATGCGGGGGAGGAGTGAGGAGACGACTGGGAGGATTGCCACAGTTCGGTGCTCTGTTTTGGCGGTGTACAGAGACCGTGGCGCTGTGTGTATGGAGTAGAGTCGTGGAGGTGAAGTTTGTGTGTTGGACTGCTTGGTGACACTGGACATCTCAGGACAGCGGGGGCCATTTTTAATCATGGCGCTTTAATTCACTTGATTGATGTAATGATTCTGTTGGACGTCTTTGTTTGATATGTTTGTTTGTGTGTTGTGAGTCTGCCCCACTGTCTGTCTTTTTTGTTGTTGCTGGGGCTACAACTGAAGTTCCCTAGCGGGAAAATAAAAGTTATTATATTCTGTTCTATTGCAACATTTGTCACAATAAACTGTTTTCTGTCAGAAATGTATTGTCAAGCTCACGTGCATTCACTGCTGTCTACGTTCTAAAGCTCCGATTTGCCCTCCCTAACGTTAGCTGAGTTCAAACGCATTGTTTCATTATCTCTTGTCAAGCATAATCATATAATTTCTTTAAATTATTGAACATTAACTTAACGTTGTGAAACACGATCCCTGCTGTTCAGGGGGCAGCTAGTTGATTTCACATTTGTAAGGGAGTTTTAGGGTGAGGGAGAGCCTACATTCATTAAAGAAATCCTGGTTAATTCCCCCATGCTTTACTGCAGTGTAGGCTACCCTAAGGAAAATGTACTACCCAATAGTATGACTAGCCGACAGTTGCTTACGGAATCCCTGAAAGGCAAGGTGAATAAATAAAAAAATACGTATGAGAGTTTTGGTCGACTTTGACTGCAATTTTATTTTTTTACGACTTAACCACCAATTTCCGTTGCCTAAAAAACTCGTGAAACCAACCTAAATTCACTGGAATCTCAACGTCTAGAGGGGTGGAAATCTAGGTTGAATGCCTTTGCACACCAAGTCCGTATTTTTCGTATGCGTTTTTTAATCCGTCATCCAATAAAAATCGTTACGCACAGAAACCTTGCACACTGAGTCCGATGTGTTTTATTATTCTATAATTCGAAAATTCGCAATACGAGACAAAATGGAGTCGTCAAGCAGCGAAGATGATTTTGTGATCCCGATCATTTTCAGGTCTATTTCAGGATGTCAGTGGTTCAGTTTGATACGCTGCTAGCAATACTGGAACCACACATTAAAAAGAAGACCACCAATTTCCGCGATCCAATTTATTCTGAACAGCAGCTGGCAGTATGTCTAAGGTTGGGACACACACACACACACACACACACACCAAGAGTTTAATAGGCAATCCAAATTGTGTCATCAAAAAAGTGTGCGCTAGGTGATCAGCCTTTTGACTGGATCCGCAGATAACCAGGGCACGACCTCAAAACGCTGCAACATACAGACAAGATTATGGTCAATAGTTGTCCTGTGATCAGTCTGTTTATCACACTTTTCTGCCAGAGCTGATAGTATCAGTGTTTCAAGGCTGTGACGAATGCGAAAAACGCAGAAAATCAAACCGGTTCCGAAAACTTTAATGACGGACGAAAGTCATGTCGGTGTGCAGGCGCGTAGAATACGGGGGGGACGGTGGGAACACGTACCCACCAGTTTTCGTCATGAGTCATTTTATACCCACCACTTTTTAAAAAAAAAACTCGAGCTCAATTTAGTAAAAAAAAAAAAAAGTTCATAACACATATAATTCTTGAGCGACAGATGCCAACAGATCCACAAAAATCTCTATCCGCATCGATATATAATATTTATATCATAAAACGTGTCGGATGTCATCACATTTTTGTATACATTTTTATGAATTAACATGACTTGCGCGAAAGGGGGGAAAAATGAATGCGCGTCGGGGCCGGCTATACGCAGGGGCAAGAGGGGGCAGGCCCCCTCAAACAGATGGCCTGCCCCCTCAAATCATACTTTTAGAAGTGAAAAATCTGCCGGAAAAAGCACAAGTTAAATATAAGCTTCCCATCAACTCTCATCTCTGTGCAGCGTGTCTTCACAAACTCTGCAGTGAGAGATCGCCCCTCCCTCCTTCCCCCTCCGTAAACATCCAATTACTGTTGGTATGCAAATGAGCTAAGACCAGTCTGAGGTGTCAGGTTTCGCAAACGAACACTCGCGGTAAATACGCTAAAAGAACAATGTAATAAACAGTATTGAAATGACAGCACCCAGCACCCAACCTCCACAACCCCCCCCGTCAACAATCTCAAGCGAAGGTCCGCGAAATCTTCTGATAGCACCCCCCCCCCCGTTAACAATCTCAATCGAAGGTCCGCGAAATCTTCTGAAAGCACCCCTCCCCACCCCCCGACCCGTCAACAATTTCAATTGAAGGTCCGCGAAACCTTTTGATAGCAATTCCTCCCCCCCCCCGTCAACAATTTCTTTCTCTTTGGTCGGGCTAATAAATGCGTCATTGTACCCAGCACTTCTGAAAATGCACTTCCGAATGCGTCTTTGTCCCCAGCACATTTCAAACCAAACCTACGCCCATGTCGGTGTGTAAACATGATTGACACAATGTGAGTTTGTATTTATTTTTAAACGTGCGACAATTTGGGATGAAAAAAATTTACTTTGTGTGCAAAGGCCTTCAGAGACATTTTCACAAACAGACGTTAACCCTAGCATTCACCTGAACGCTATACGGCATTTCACTGACGCAAAAGGAGAATCCCAGAGAGCTTTGTGAGATCAGGCTACCTACACTATTTCCCATATTTATTCACGGATTCATTCTGGCAAGTACGAAACCTGACAATGATAGCTATATAGCTATGAATGGGGCCTATGAATATTTTGTAGGCATTTTTAGCCCACATCTGTGACGACCAGGCATAGATGTAGAACACAAAAAGGCGGACTCAAAGCCAGACGTGAAATAAAACTCCCGAAGGAGATTTTATTACACACAGTAGCACGTTACAGAGCATTAGGCAGTTTGTAGTAGGTTCAATGCAATGGTCAAAAACACAGGCAGGCAATCCGTAAATGCAAAGTACAAAAATCTGAAAGCAAGGCTCGTGGTTAAAGTCCAGGCAAGGGTCGAGATCCAGGATATCTGTCAGCGGGGGCACGGTACTGAAAACGGCAGGCAGGCTCATAATCAGTAGGAGAACAGAATTCATAACAGGTAGGCAATCGACACAAAAAAAAAGGTACAGATATACGCTAGGCAAACTCGTAGTCAAGAAAACAAAACAGGGTCTGAAATAGAACTGGCAGAAGATGTGATCGTAAACAAACAAAGTCAAAACATGGAATCAAAACAATGGAACAACGCTGAAAAGAGTAAACTGAGTCAACAATCTCGCACTGAACACAAGCCAAGACAGAGTTTAAATACAGTCATAGACAGGTGCAACACATTAGAGAGTGCAGAAAGCGGAAAGGAGAATCCGCTGTAGCAAGTAGAAGAGTTAATGAGGAAATCAGAAAACAGAATAGTGACAGCAAAGGCGGAAAGGAGAGACAGCTGTAGCGAATAGAGAAGATGACGTTAGATAATTAGCAGATTAGTAGAAACCCTAATTTCTATGAGGTCAGTAGATTAGTATCTCCACATTACAAGGAAGTTAGTCATTAGTAGATTAGTAAACCTTAATTCTATTAAATTAGTAAATTAGTAATCATTAGCACTAAAAGAAGGAAATAGCAGGAAATTACAGAGAACACCAAATTTACCAAAAACACAGGGAAACGTGTGACGGAGTGGAAACACAAATGTAACAACAACTCTGCACTTAAAAATGTCTTTACATAGTAGCTAGCTATCACAGATATCACACATAGCTAAACCAATCTCTATTTTGTGACTAGGCTACTAGGCTATTCCTTCCTCCTGTGCGCTCGCATGGAAGACCAAATGTGACTAGCCTACATTAAATACATAGCCTAAGCAAGCAATGAAATAGATAGGCTAAGCATGATAGTTAATGAAATAAATAAATATTAATTATTTTACTTCACTTATTTATTTCAATGGGTATTTATTCCCACTTGTATTTATTTTAAGGCATGGGCCTATAGGCGTATAGCCTATAGCTTTCAAGTTGTATTTATTTCAAAATGATTAGGCCTGTCA
Source organism: Ilyophis sp. 1 JC-2022 (assembly GCA_022702515.1). Lineage (NCBI taxonomy): Eukaryota > Metazoa > Chordata > Actinopteri > Anguilliformes > Synaphobranchidae > Ilyophis > Ilyophis sp. 1 JC-2022. The sequence goes on along the minus strand of CM040406.1, from coordinate 18,313,925 downwards.
GTCAATATGAAAGGGGCATGTTCAGCAAGATAATTGGTTGCTCAGTCCATAGATATAAAAACCTAAATAGCCACTCAGTTATGCGCAGCTCCAATATTAGGCGGTGAAGATCAGAATATTTTGGTAGTGTTTTGACAAATGCAGACTTCCCCTGATAAAATATTCTTATTCCCCTGATAAAATATGCTACGCTAAACTTGCTTAATTCTGAACAAATCTTCGGGTCATAAACATGTTAAAATGTTGTCAGAGCTGATTATGATATAAGATATGCAGTGGAGTGGAGGGTTAATAATTCTAGACTGCATGACATATGATAGCCTATACAAATGTATTTCATAGATAACTGTGATAAATTATTGCTCTAAACTTTAATAATAATGTTAATTTTTAATGTATTATATAGGCTATACAGCCAGTCGCAATAGCGTAGCAACATGACTTGGTGCACATCTAATTCTATAACGGTTGATCATACTATTATCAGTCAAGCTAATCTCATGGATAAGGAAGCTATTTTTCCAGAGATATGAGTAGGCTAACGCCAAATTGCAGACATTGAAACATAGGCTACCAGTTGGTATGAAAGGCGAAGGTATCGAAACGTGTAAAAAGCCACGTGGAATAGGCTACTTGCAACTTGCTCTAAGAATTCCAACTAATTTTGTAGGCTAATTATAACTGGGTTATATTTCTGCAGAATGCAGTAAGAAAACTATGGGTGTGCTTTCATTATTAGGCTACCTATTATTCATTATATGCTAAGCCTATCCACGGTGGCCCCCTAGTGCTAGTCGTTTACATACCAATTACAGTAGCATATTCATATTTCTCTAAAATTATAAATGAAATTACAACAACAACAAAAAACCTGACATTTTGAAAACTCCTGTACGCTATATAGCCTAGTTAAAAGGTCGTTTTACAAATATGCTAGCTGTTTTGTGGAAATTTGCCAATAAGGTTACCTGTGTTATGCAAATATTTCTCACGTGTATAACACGAAGATTAGTTCAGAATTAAGTGAGTTATAGACCTAGCATATTTTATCAAGGGCAGTCTGCATCTGTCATCACTATGTGACTATGTATGTATTTATGTATGTATGTATATATATATATATATATATATTAGGGGTGGGACGATTCAATCCAATAACGATTCGATTACGATTCTTTAGGCAAAGGTTCGATGCATCATAATATCTTACATTTGACCACGATTCGATAAGATTCGGTTCGATTAATTTTGATACTTTTAAAAAATGTAATAGGTATGCTAATGTGATTTGATACCGATACATTCAGCAGTAATTAAATATTCAATTAGAACTTTACGCCAAGTTCACAGCATTATGTTTATTGTTAAGGCATACCATACATTTTGCAGCTGTCTGCAGCAAATAATGCAGCAATAAACATGACTAACAGTGTATTTTCTAAAGTTGCCCTATTTAGGTTATTGTTTTTCAAACAGTGTCAGACATGGTACCCTAATACATTTCCTTTATTTACAAAATGAAAATGGCAAAATGTATAACAATTACTAAACTGGGCCAAGAAAAATGAAATAGCCTATAGGTTAGTGTCATGCACAGTACTTTCCTAAATCTTAGTACGATCTAGAACTTCGGTGGAGCAAGATGCCCATCCATCCGTAGTTAAAGCTACTCTCGTAGCGTTTTGCAAGGACAGTCGAACAGTTTTCTTCACCTCTTCATACAGAGCAGGTATACATTTTTCACTAAAATGTTTTCTGCATGGTATGGTGTATCTAGGTTCCACGACATTCATTTTGTGAATCGGACAGTTAACGTCGTAATAATTCATTGAACGTAAGACATTGGAAATAGTCTTACTATTTTTGTTTTTTGTCTCTAACGTCTACTTGATTTTGAATAGAAAATGGTTTAAATTTAAATATCAGAAAGCACTTTACAATTAACTGTCTGGACACGGTATGTGTATAAATACGAATAAAAACAATTATACAAAAAAATAGAACTGTTTGGCCATTTCTCCAAGAAACTCAGGGGAAGTGTCAATGACTCCCGAGTTTAGCTTGCTAACCCGCTGCTGTCCTTCACGTCAATGGTGTGTCGTCGGCTCAAATGGTTTATCATGTTTGTGGTGTTGCCTGTGTATCTGATTTCTACTTGGCAGATCTTGCATATTGCAGCGGTTTTGTCAAGTACACCCTCCTTCTTTCTAAACCCGAAATGCTTCCATACCACTGATTTTCTGTTCGGAACATCGCAAATTCTGTAAGTTTCTGTCTCTTTTGTCGCACTCAGCGAGCACGCAGCTAGCCATTTCGCTCAGATCTGTCCGTCTCATTGTCGCTTGATTCCTGCCTGTCCTTGCTTTCAACTCACGCTTACGTTGGGGTTGGAGCAGAAACATGGATTGAAGCTGGTCAAAACAGTTTTAAAAGTAGTCGTGTCTCAGAAATATATATTTTAAATAATGAAATGAATATTTGTTTTGAATAAATGAATACATGTGCACATTCATTTAAAATGCAATATTAATCGATGCTTATCAATTCTAATCTTACAGATCGATGCAGTTGTATTTACACATTCAGATCGATGCATCGGTGCATTGTCCCACCCCATATATATATACAGTTGTACTCGAAAGTATTCAAACCCCTTCACTTTTTGCACACGTGTTGTAGATTTAATTATAAATGGATAAAATTGCCATTTTTGCCCATGAATCCACTCAATAACCATAATGACAAAGTGAAAACATGTTTTTAGAATTTTTTTCAAATGTATTAAAATGTATTACCCTTTGCGTTAATGTATTTTTAAAGTATCATATTTCATATTTGATCACATATCCTTTGCATGCTGTTACTTCCTGAAGTCTGTGACCCATCAACATCAAAGGACTCTCGATATCTTATTTTCAGGTACTGTTACAAGTAGGGGTGGGACGATACCCTCAACTCACCATACGATACGATACACAATATTGGTTTTACGATATGATATGTTCACGATATTAAAAATTAGGTTCAGATGAAGACAATGTTTAATTGAACAAGATTACTTGTTTATTCCCAAGGCAAAGTATGGCTGAACAAGACTGAATGTTTACTTACTCATCATCCCATCATGGGAGGTATGAAACATACATGGAAGATAGTCTTGTTAAAATAACAGTGCACTATGAAATAAAATTAGAAATACTTTAGTACTTTTTTAATTAAAGAATGTCCTCTTAAAACATATTATTTTAAGACTAATGTAAGAAAATATAAGCTACTAGGCCTACGTAGTAGCCAAAATTGCACTTTCAAAAATAGCAACATAAAACTACACATTCAGACTGATTACCTATTTCGAGTCTAGGATATGGACATGTTCTTCTTCAGGAAAATGAACATATCAACATTTTCAGGCAGTAGCACAGATCTTTGAGCATTTACAATGTCCCCCGCAGTGGAGAACACTCGCTCACTATGCACCGAAGTAGCTTAGCTATCCTGCTTTCACAGCTACAAACTAATGCATTGGGTTTCATCTGATTTTACTCGAAAAGTGTCTTGGCTTTCATGATATGCGTGTCTTAATGTCAAATGCATTATGAAAATATAGTTTTGAAGCATTTAAACATAGCATGACAAGTTAACACCAGAGTTTGTTAGGTTATGACCCAGCTCTATCCAGAAACATTAACACGTAGCTAGCAACTTTCGCAGCTTAACTTTGAAGGTGTTTTTCTCAAAAAACATGGTGTGATGGCATTCCAAATGTAACGCAACGTAATTCACTTGATATTTGGATTAGAGAGATAATTTTGCTATCATTAGAAAGCTTACATTTTCCTCCCTCATGTAATATAAAGCCAAAAATGTGTTTGGGGGTCAGTGCGACTGATTTTTATAGAGCAGGTCACAAATAATGCAACGTAACTTGAGTAATATAGAATTATACATTTACAAATGCACACACCCCATTTAAAATAAATAAGCTCACCTGATTATGTTGCAAGTGTGCAGCTTTCTCAGCTAGCAAGTGTGCAGCTTTCTCAGCTAAGTGGGCATAAACAGTCTTGCGCTTTCGGTGTGCGTGCGTGTTGTGCGTCAAAGTAACTTTACTAACATAAATTGTTGATGGCGCTCTCTTGTGCACAAAGGGTGTGATAGAAGATTAAAATATGTGGTTATGTGAATTTGTGAATGACCAGTAGTCATGCTTGTTTCGCAATACATATTTAAGCTCCACGATGCATATGTCACGTTTTCGTATTGTGAAAAATTGCGTCACGATATTTCATCACACCCCTAGCTACAAGCGATACTATAACCTCTCTGCATTTGAATGGATCTCTATGGGAATTGGGGGGTGTAAATTACACTGGTACAGTATGGAACACATGGCTGGCTAAATGGCTGTAAGTTAGCAAGGGTCTGAGCTATCGAACAAGCCCCAAAACATCACTCTGGAATCTGTAGCCAGATATGGAGTAGATGTGGATGGATCACTGCAAGGGTTATTTCTCCTATAGAACTCTATGGGGAAAAAAGTCAGGAGAAGAAACCAGAAGAAGAGACCTTTTTGCTCAACCAGAAGGAACATTGGGAAAAAATCAGGCCTGAACCCACAAAAATAAAATGAGGTAAAAACTCTCCATTGGGAAGAAAAACCCTAATCCCGTATATCTGCGGTTCCCGTTTGCTTTTGTCCATCTCTACAGCTGGGCTTGATGCGAGATAAGTGGTTGCAAGTGCACCTAAAATGAGTGACTTTCTTCCCGACTCGCACCACTTTGCTGAGGACAACCCTTACTCTGTCGCCTCTGAAAGTTAGCAGCCCTGTAATAATTTATGTTGTTGTTGGCTAGCTGAGTGATTAGTGAACAAGGACACACTGTGTCATAAATGCTAAGCACTAACATTATGGAGTCCCGTTAAGTGCGAGAGTGGGTGAATTAGCGTTCAATAAACTGCCGTGTAGTACATATGTGTCAGGGTTCGTACGGTCATGAAAAACCTGGAAAAGTCATGGAATTTGAAAATGGTTCTTTCCAGGCCTGGAAAAGTCATGGAAATTAGTTTAACAAATCGTTCCATGCCATTCATTTAGCATACACCGTTTAAAATAATTTATGTTTTTAAAAAAAATCATGTAACGTTAAAAATATGTGAGACCCGGAGCCTTCTAGAGTTGCGACAATGAGATAATCATTCATCATTTCATAATGACAGAATATGCAAAAGTGATGCAAACAAAATATTTAGGCTAGTTGAATAAAATGAAAAATATTTTAATGGCAAGATCTGTTTGAATAACAATAATGCCAATGTAAACAATTATGATAGGCTAGTTATCAATTAATGTTAGTCATTAGCCCAGCATCGGAAATATACTATGGGGCAAAGCCTGACAAAAATGCCCCCAAATAATGGATTTTGCCCCAGAAAGCACAAGGGCCGGAGCAGAAAATGCCCATAAAATATTTATTGTAAGATTTAAATTTATATGCATTATTGTCACTATCTGGGTCTTAACACCTCCCTTTGCAACTGGATCCTGGACTTCCTGACCGGCAGACCCCAGGTGGTGAGAATGGGTAACCGCTACTCCTCTGCACTGACCCTGAGCACCGGAGCCCCTCAGGGCTGCGTACTCAGTCCCCTCCTGTACGCCCTGTTCACACACGACTGTGTGGCCACGTGCAGCTCCAACGCCATCCTTAAGTTTGCAGACGACACCACCATCCTGGGTCTCATCTCCAACAATGATTAGACCGCCTACAGAGAGGAGGTCAGCATCTTAGTAACATGGTGCCAGGACAACAACCTCTCTCTCAACGTCTGCAAGACTAAGGAGATGATCGTGGACTTCAGGAAGCAACTGGGGGGGTCACGCCCCCATTCACATCGATGGAGCTGAAGTGGAGAGAGTCTCCTGCTTTAAGTTCATCGGTGTGTTCATCAGTGATGACCTCTCCTGGTCCAGGCAATCGGTCGCGGCAGTAAAAACTGCCCAAAAGCGCCTCTACTTCCTGAGGAGACTCAAGAAGTTTGGCATGTATTCCAAAACTCTTACTAACTTCTACAGGTGCACCATTGAGAGCATTCTCACTGGCTGCATTACTACCTGGTACGGCAGCTGCTCCGCTGCTGATCGCAAGGCCCTTCAGAGGGTGGTGAAGACAGCGGAGCGAGCGCATCATTGGCTGCCACCTCCCCTCTGTGCAAGGCATCTACCACACACGATGCCTTAAGAAAGCACGGAAAATCATAAAAGACTACAGCCACCCAGGCTATGGACTGTTCTCGCTGCTGCCGTCTGGTAGACGTTACCGGAGCATACGGGCACGGACTACAAGACTCACAAACAGTTTTTTCCCCCAGGCCATCAGGCTTCTCAACCAGCAACATTAATCTCATTAATTTCACCTCATTGTATGCTCTAGGCACTTCCTATGTACATTCAATGTACATCACCATAATTTAATTGAATTTATTGACTATATCTATCGGCACCTCCACACTTTATATATATTTTTATTTTTATGCCTATTACATAGTTGTTGCTTGCCATGTCCTAAGAATTTAATTGTTCAGAATGACCTTGTGTTATACTGTGCACTTGATAAATAAAAACACTTTGAACTTATATCACTATCATACACAGCTAAAACAGTTGTTGGTCAATTCACATATAGCCTATCACTTAACCTATGCCAAATCATGCTTTAGCCAAAGAGGGTAGGCGGAACAACAGGTCCAACTTTGGTGCAGGAATGTCCGCTTTTCGGCACCAGGCCAATTATAAGAAACATGTCCACCTGGCCGCTGCGGTAGTACAACGGTAAGAGCGCTGACTTTCAGTCAGCGCAGTTGTACTCCGAGGATCGGGGTTCGCGCCTCGGACCTGCCATTTTCCGAGCATGGCCGGCGCCCTGTGGGAGCAGCAATTGGCGGCTGCTTCCGGGTGGGGGGAGGGGCTCGGAGAGAATCGCTGCGCATATAGCAGCCACGGACGGGTTGGAATCACGGTCAGGCTTGGAAGGAGTCGCGCGAGCGCGGTGCCCTTCGCTCTACCGCCGGCTGACGGAGGTTGTGCAGCGGTGATTCTCTAGCGGTTGCTACACGGGGGGAATTGAATTAGAATAGGGGTTCAATTGGCTACTAAATTGGGAGAAAATGGGAAAAATCTGAAACAAAATGTTTTATAAGAAACATGTCCACCTAAGGTTAGTTATGATTTAGAAGTGGTTGAGTTTATATCGGTACGTAACAGTTATCGCCATAGTCATTGCAATGCAAACATTCAGACAGTTATATCGAGGGTTCAACTAGTTAAGTCAGCCAATATTCAGCCGATATTGGCTATAAAAGTGCTTGCTAGCCTATAACTTAGTTAACAAATGTCTTAAAATATTTCTGTCTACATTAAATATGTTGAAACAAAATATAAATGCATGGCTGTTTTGATATAAACAAAATATAATCTTAAAGGAAAATGTACTTATTTTAACGAATGGAGCACCTTCCTCATGTAGGCTACGTGATTTACGGGAAGCAAGCAGCTGACCAGCTACACGTCACTCAGTTCAACGATTAACTAGCTACGGTGGCCCCCTTATGGTGAGTCGTCGACTTCCTAGTTATAGTATTCACATTTCTCTGAATTTATAAATGAAAACCCCAAAATTCCGATGCAAGATGTTTGTTAAAATTTGTCCAATGTTTGTTAAAGTTTGCACTACAAAAGGGAAAGCAATGTGTGCTCTAGCTAGATGCTGCTGCCTACTAAAGCTCTTACTGATATGTGTCAGTGTTATGGAATGCCGATCAGCCAAAATACATTTATAGATGTTTATTCTTTTGATCAAACAATATTGTCTCATTCATGTTATTCAAGGTGCTTAGGAATTATCATGGTTAATTTCAATACCTAATTTTGTCCTCACTTTCACGTAGTGACATCACAGAATGTTTGATCATTAAAATTTGGTTTAAAGTAATTGAGAAGTCACGGAAATCCATTGGTCAAAATGTGTACGAAGAACCCTGTTCAGTAGCAGGTTATAAGGCTTAAAGGCTTGCTGTTCAGCTCTGAATGTTGGTTGCCAGCAGAGGCTGTATTTATTTTGTTGATGAATAACATTTTGTATGCATTGACTGCATGTGCTACCTGTGAGTGGATTTTAGATTTTAGTTGCGTAAGCGGACAGCCTAAATAAAACCATTACGATGCAATACATATAATTTTATTAACACAAACGAATACAATTTCTTTGTTTGCATTCGATGGGGAATGATTGTAATTTGTAGATCAGTTTTGAGGTCTAGGTTCGCAACTCTTTCCTCCATGCTTCCGCGATCTCTGAACCGCTTTTCCTCGCCTTTTGTAGCTCTGTTAGGTTACTAACCTACATTAGGCTATTTAATACGTTTTGAAATCAACCAGGGGTGGGGGGTATTTGACAAACCTTTTTTTTTTTTTTTCATTGGTTTACTTGGTTTAACCCTGTGTGGCATTTTTTGGGAGCTTGGGGGTCCCTGTTGATACATCAATCATAAAATTGATGTATTGATTAAGATTTTGTTGGGAATTGTTTAAATCCCAGTGTCTCTCTTTTTGCAAAAGCACACTGATGACTATTCTGTGTGGAACCTCAGGAAGCAATTGCTGGTGGATGTGAAACAGAGGTCGATATCACATTTCTGACACTTGACTTTTGGAGTACCGTTGCATCCTGGAACCTTACATCTCCCCTTCTTGTCAGTCATGATTATCCAGTGGGCTGTGGCATCCAGGTGCACATCAGGGATTGGGGAGGGTGCAGCGGGTCCTCTTCTTTCCTTCTCCTCATACTCTCCAGCAATTGTGGAACTGAGACGACCTTTCTTGCGCTCCAGACTCTTTCCACTTCTGCAGAGGCCTTCGGCAATGTATGACTTGAATGTTTAGAGCCTCATTTGCTCCTCCTTTCTCATGCCAGTGCCATCACAATCTCTTCTGTACTGCAGCCAGGCTGTCACAATGGTCATATGCAGCAGGTGGAACACCAGCCGGTGATACCACTTTTTTAATCTTATTTTGTTCTGGTACAGTGCAATCAGGGAATCAAGTAGATCCACCCCACCCATATTCTTATTGTATTTTTTCACCACAGCAGGGCAGGGGACTTTTTTGCTTGCGGTCCCACCTCTCAACCTCGGTGACTCCAATGTAGTCATTCAGAATTGTCACTGAACGGTTATCGTACCACTTTACAATGTGCAAGGTGGTTTCTTCAACCACAGCAATCTTCTGCTCAAAAGACCCATGTCCTGTTCTCTTCAGTTCAGCATCGCCTATCAAGTTGACACTGGGTAGTCTGTTGCCACGAACAATACCAGTGCAGTGAATTCCCTGCTGAGCCAGCGTGAGAATAAGTGGGATACCCGTGAACCAATTGTCGAAAAAGAGCTTGTAGTTCTGTTGTTTGGGTGTAGGCTGGGCCAGGCGAAGAACAACGTTGCCACTTGCTCCCACATCTGGTAGCTCACGGGGCTGTACAACTCTCCCTGTGTAGATTTCAAAGTTGTGTGGGACACCATCAGAGTCAGAGTAATTTGTAGCCCCGTTTCCTTGGTTTTGCTGGCAGGTATTGCTTCAATCTATTTCTTCCCTTGAATGTGACCATCTGCTCATGTACAGCCAGCTTCTCCCCTATTGGGATCATCTTGAGCTTTGAGGTGAGATGAGTAACCAGTGGTCGGATCTTGTGGAGTGGATCAGCATTTTCCTCCCGTCTGTCTTCATTGTTGTTGAAGTGCAGGGATTTTTTATGGCTATCGATTCAGTGCCATAGTGTCAGCTACTTGGGACACTCGGCTGGCTTTGTTCCAAAACATGCGGGTGCCTAGTAATCCAAACAAGGACACGTACACGACAGTACCTAGGAACTGCTCCAAGTCTTTAGTTTTGAGGTTAAGGGGCTTGTTTGTGTCACATTGTATAGCATATCGATTTGACTGTTCTACAACTACATCCAGAATGTCTTCAGGAAAAAAAAGCTTGAAGTACTTTGATCTTGGAAGGCTGCCCTGCCTCTGAGACGTCATCAGCATCTTCATCTTCAACCACAGAGACAGGCTCAGTATAGATAGGCTATCTCCTTTAAAAAGACAGTAGAAAGTATACAATTAGAATGTGTCATATAGTCCTATTCACCCTCCTGACACACCCACACACACATGCACACACATCATCACCTACGCACGCACGCACACACCGTCACTCACCCACACACATCACATATGTCACTTGACTGGCTGACCCTTAACTGACCCCTGACCTCCTAATTGTTTCTCAAACCTGATTCTGGGGTCCACTCATCCTCACTGTCACTCTCATCAAGCTCACTGTTCTCACTGTCAGAAGGAATGACCCTAACTGCCCGATCACATTCCTTCCCCCCATAAAGCGTTATTGTGTCCATTTCCTGTAAATATTAGTACATGGTTTGACTATTGTCATAATTATACATCCCATCACTCAATGCTCAATACACTCAAAACTTTAACATAGTGGTTCTCAATCCTGGTCCTGGGGACCCCCTATCCCTGCTCCAACACACCTGATTCATATGATCAACTGGGTATTAACAGCTACAGCTGCTTGATAACAAGCTAATCATTTGAATCAGGTGTGTTGGAGCAGGGAGGCATCTAAAACATGCAGGGCAGGGGGTCCCCAGGAACAGAGTTGAGAACCACTGCTTTAGCATGATTGCCCTAACAAAAGTGGTCTAACTGCATAATGTTGCCCTGAGACAACGAACAGAAAAACACTGTTTTCGTAAGTAAATTAAAACAAAATGTCTTTAATCAACCAAATATACTTCTTTACATATTAATGCACGTGCACATATTTTTATTTATAAAGTTATTTCAATTTAAACATGTAAAAAAATTATATGTATCTTATGTATCTTTAATGACCAATTTCTGGTACTGCGTCCCATGCGGCTTTGGTTCCTGAAAGGATTGCTCCACCCCCAGGTGAAATGTCAAACCCACTTCTACCCCTCATTTTATTGGACGGAGACATGTCTTGTGACATTATATATTTTTTAAATTAATTGATCTGATTGTAGCCAAAAGTAAATGTTTTGTTAGCTTATGATAATTTATTGCAATTGATTTACTGAAGTTGTACTTTGTATGCTCTTACCCTCTCTTTCATTTCACTAACTGTGGGAATACGGCTTCCCTGCCACGTTACTGTAAATCGTAATAGATTCAAGATTTCATTCTAATTGGCTAAGTCCCGAAACGGGACCATTAAAACATTCTTCCAATCTTAAATACGCATGTTGCTGAGAGATAGCCATTAGGAGCTGGCAATGCTAGAATAACTAAGGTTATATCTGCCTCGCCTCGCCTCTGAACAGTGGCCTACTACGCGTGTAGCCTACTCGCTAAAGTTGAAGCCATATTCCCCTTTTCCTATTTTTTCATATTCTCCTCGGGCTCCGTGCTACGTCCACATACGTGCACGCACCTGCAGCTATTCCTTTGGTTTACTCTGCCTCATACTCCGTTCCCCTCAGGCCTTGTGTCACGGCTACCATACGTGCACACGCATCTAGCTATTTCCTTTGTCCGCCCCACAAAGCGTGCTCACGTACAAGCGCATTCATTTACACATTTTCTCTCTTCTTCAGTTTCCACTTAAAATCCATATTACCAATCGTTTAATAGTTTTAATATTTTAGTTGTGTGATTTAAATACCTGCTTTACAATAAATGTCGTTTTATTGTACCGATGGTCTTGTCTTAATGTTATTTAAGTGTTGAATCAAGCCATTTCACTCCAAGAACTCCTTGATGTTGATCCTTTAAATTTAATTACTGGTGTTATTAGTCTTAAACATTAGGTAAAGACTATAGACCCTCGTTGATGTAATAAAGAGTTTGGATTACGTTTGCTTCAAATAAATTTAGAAATTCTGGGATCAATTAATTAAAATTAAATGAGGCTGATTAAAACGATTTGACTATTTTTCCCTTACATATTGGTGCCCCATACGGGGAGGGTAAATCTGGCTTTATTCACATTTGAGTAATATTAAGGTTTGACTCGTATATGAGCAACGTTGTGGTATATTAGCTGTAAAGTGAAATATCACGTAACACCACCGGGCGGCGCCAAGTCACTCGCATTTAGCCCACTAGTATCACGTGCTATAACTTAATGTCAATGGTGCTTGCGATTGTTTGGTGGTGGTCGCGTTGTTTATTCCAAGCTGACGCAACCGCGTAAGATACTGACGCAACTGCGTAAGATATTGGCGCACCGCGCAACATATTGCTGCAAAGGCGAGAAAGCTCTCCCCTCTGTGTAATAGTAAGGTATTGGTCTTTCACAATGGTGATTGGTTTCACTTGGAGGAGTTGATAAGTTATACACACTATTGATGGTATTGAGTGCTTCAACTTTAATCTTCCTGTTAATGTTTTAATTACTAGTCGTTTTAATGATTAATTAATTGGGAATGATCTTTCCATTTTAATTCAACTTCAATTGTTAATGATTTTTAAAGTTTTAATCAATTAAAATTATTGATCAATATTTTGAATTATTAATTCATTGTTAATGATTTTTACATTTTTCATAAATTTTAATTATTAATCAATTACGATTTTAAATAGTTTTTCCAATTTAAATCAATTGTGTTTATTATTGATCCTTTTTGATTATTATTCAAAATATAGATTATTAACTCAGGTTATTAACCTCTTTCTGCAGAAGCAAAATTGGGCCAATTTTCGCCTGTTTTGCATTGTTCTGTTTAAAGCCAGATGTGCACATCACAAACACATGTGTAATGGCTTAAATTGAAGAAGACCCCTGTACCATTTAATGTCATTGCTTAAAATTTACTTGCAGAAAATGTAAAACGGAAGTTGTCATTTTTACTTTACAGTGCACCTCTGAAAGGCAAAAATATAAAACAGGTCATACTTTACATTTCCTGGTCCACACACCCCTTGACCACATGTGTAAAACGTTTTTGGGGGATATGTAAAACTACTCAGGTTCTACAAGGTGATTTGTAAAGAGTGTATTCTGGTGTCCCTTAGTGTCTCCAAATGTATCCAAAATGGATACAATGTGCATTACAGTAAATCAGGAGGTAATCAGTTTCTATCAACACATAAAGTATTCTGACTCACAGAAAACATGTTTGCATTAAGTGCATGAAGGAACTTTCATCTTTTTCAAAAGAATGGGGTGTTGAGATATATAGGGGTCCAGAAACCTATCCAACCATATCCAAAAATGAATACAATGCTTTGTTTGTCCATATTATGGCCCATTGATGCTGGTGTGCTCTAAATACTAATGCTAAATACTAATGTAAAATAAGAACAACATAATGTACTGTTGAAAATCAAAAATGAATATGGTAGGTCTTTCACAATAATAATAATAATGTTACGTTTCTGTCATGTTTATGCCATGTTTCATGTTTAGTGTTTGTCACAGTTTATTTTCTGTTTATGTTACGATGCAGTTCATTGTTTGCATACACATTTCCATGTTTTTCCGCAACCTTGCGTTCATGCTGTTTCTTCTCTTGCTGTCACTAATTGTTTCATTCTCCCTTGTCTAGTTACTAATATACTAACATTAGATCAGGATTGGGTAATACTAACTATCTAACCATGTGTTCATGTTTACCTTACGTTTCTCGTGCATGTTAATTACTAATTTACTAACGCTAGGTCAGGATAGGTTAACTACTAACGATTTACTAATTGCCTCGTTACGTGTCTCATTTTCTCAAGCTGTTGTTAATTTCCTGCTGCTCTCAAGCTAAGTGTCTGCACCTGTCTACACCTGCATATAAGATCAGTGTTCATGTCATGTCCTTTGCGAAATTGTTGCCTTTAGTTTACTACTGTCACTTTTGAGCGTTTTCCATTGTTTTGACTCCCGTTATTGACCTAGCCTGTTTACTGACCATCGTTACTGCCAGCCTATCGTTTCCACTGCCTGTTTTTGACCACGAGTTTTGCCTGCTGTCTGTTCTGTACCTCTGCCCCGTGGATAGGACTTCGGTCTGACTCCTGCTACGCCCTACGACTACGAACTTTGCTTTGCCCCTGTATTGTACTTCTGCTCCGCTGACAGCTACTCTGGTTACTGAACTTGTGCATGGATACCGATTTCGAGACTGCCTTCTCCCTCGGTACTGTATTTTTGGTTTGGCTGGATTTATTGGTTTTTGGACTTTGCTTGTGTGACTACGATTTTGGATTTCCCCATAATAAAGCCCTTGCGGGCGTTTATTATTACGTCAGTGTTCTGAGTCGTGCATTACGGGTCCAACCCACACACATCCGTCTCAAATAATAATAATAATAATAATAAACACGTAAGTACATAAATAAAAAAAAACCTGGTCACATATAAACGTGTTACTTTAGTCTTATAAATATCACAAAATATTGTGACACTGGATTACCATTGACAGCCAGCAAAAATGTCATAGGTTAGTTTATAGCCCATTGATTCTGGTGTGCTCAACATAGCATAATGCATATGTACCAAATACTAATGATACAATACATGATATGACCTATGCTAATATTTAGCCACAAGAAATTCGATAATAAATGCTATATTTTACATGGCTACTGTGACTAAAATTCAACCTATGCACAAATAAAGTTATTACTTGAAAAAATCTACTCGAATCTCCGTGTGATAACGACGAGGCATTGTGCGTCTGAAACTGCTAGAAATCGGATCCAAAATGGCTTCCGAATGGATGCAACCTAGTGCTGTGTTACGCATGGATATTGGTCAACTGGTTAAATCTACCTATGGGAATGCCATACCATTTCAGAAAGCTTAGGATGCGCTCTATTGGACGATATAAGTGTCAATTAAAATCAAGTTTGTGTGAAGGATTTACAAGTGCATCTTTTGAATGCGGTCATTTACGCACGGCCGTTTTGGAGCATGGATACATGTTGTAACAAGGAATAAATATTAAAAACAGGTCAACCAAGGCAAAAAATAACCTCAGATTCTTGCAGGAGACATCTTAATCTTCATAACCAAAGGTAAGGTTACAACTTTATTTCATATTTTACCGGAGCTTTTTATAGCAAAAGAAAGTTATGTGGTAACAAACTAAAACCACCAGTAGGCATGTTGACAGTTTTACTTGTATATATTCAGGATCTTGGAAGGTGTTTCTTGCTGCTGTGATAGTAAATGATTTTTTGGTGATAAAATAAAAACTTTAATTAACTCTCAAATGTGTTTACATGTCTGCTATACAAGTGGTCTGGTCCATTGTAGATAAAAGTGTAGCAACATAGTATGCTACTTTCATGAATTACAAGCTAATGGTGGCAGATAGAAACGTGATATTTTGCACGCTGATAGGATATTAAGTACTGATTATGATGATATACGGGTTATGGTGATAAAATCCGTATTCTTGTGGAACTAGCAACATATTTGTGATGTTCTTAAAAACTGAGATGCCTGCGTCTCTACCACTAGGGGTCAGCACAAACAAGTTAATCAGACTTGGATTCTATTCAAAGAGGTTAGCGATCAATTAGCTACTACTGATCTCCTTCGTCCAGGATTACCTTCGCATTTAAGGTGACCCGATTGCTAGTGTTTGAAATCTACAGTCTAACCTGGTCTTGTGCATTTCTGACCAGTTATTGCTAGTGATTGTAACATTTTTGCTGCAAGGTGTAACACTAAACTTAGCGCTGAAAATCACAACACACTGCTAGTGCGTCTGTGAAACTGTAAGTTAAACACCCTACAAGTTTTGTGCTATAGGTTTTCCCGAAACTGTAGTTACCTCGCAGGGTGCTGTGCAACCGCACCACACCTTACTCCCTTTGTTGTGCTACACAGGTCACTAATAGGCCCTGCAATTAGCGTCTGTGCCCCATCAGCCTCTGCTGTGGAGGATAAATCTCCATCTTTGGGGCAGATCACTATTTTTGAGTTTGTTGCTGAGCTCATCCAACTATCTGCTGAAGACAGGGAAGAGCTTGAACAGAATACGGCCGAGGAGTGTGCGCTAGGGGTGGATCATTTAGTCAGACTGGCCCAAGACCCCTCGCGTAATGTACTCATGGTCCAAGAAACAGTTGGTAGGCTGTTTCTATTGTAGCACAGACAAGTCGGGTCTAGAGCTGGATACGCTACGGAAGGAAAATAGACTTCTAAGGTGTAGCCGAGATAGGCTCAACTCTGAGGTTGAAGGCCTCTGCCATGACCTCAAACTGACTAATGAGGCCTTACAGGAGTGCACCTCAATGTTCAGAGTGTGAACGAAATCACAGTGCAACAAACTCCACTCGCAAGATTAATTGCCTCATCCGCGCCAGGGCACAGGAGATCATCAGCTGAGGCACAACAGTGCCTCAGCGCTGCCCTCTCACAATGGTATGACTAAGATAAGCGCATGGTCGCATACACCAGCAGGTCATTGTCCAATGTCGAGCTGAAATTCTCTGACTGCGAAAAGGCCCTACTTGCTACTGTTTGGGCAGTGGAACATTTCCGGAGCTACATTGGGGGGCAGAAAATTATTATTGAAACCTGCCACTAACCTGTGTCCTTTCTGAACAGTCAGCGACTCAGGGAAGGCAGTCTCCAACAGTCGCATTGTGGCATGGATGGTGGTTCTGCAAGGCTATGAGGTATGCCCAAAACCACAAAATGGCCTTAACCCAAGGTCTGGCAGAATGCTAACAGTGTGACGGTGAGGGCAAACCTATGATGACAATGTGTGACGTGTCCTCCCAGTAGTCTATGTGGATGGGTGCTCATTCCATCATGAGAGCCAGGTCCAAGCCGGAGTAGGTATAGTTTGGGCAACCCGCTCTGTCAATGAGTTCCAACAATATCAACTTAGGTCAAAAACTAGCCAGTATGCAGAGATAGCCAGCGTGCTCGTTGTTCTGCAACAGGCAGCTCAGGTTGACATAAAGGAGCTGGTGATCTGCTCAAACTCAAATTATGCCCGATTCAGTTTTGTTTCACATTTCCTTTTGTGGAAACAAAATGGCATAAAGAATGTAGGCTATTGTAGAAAAATGTAAAACATTCTGAACTGTTTTCAGCTTGCGATAAACTTGTCAGTGACCTCGGTATGAAGGTGTACTGGAGGAAAGTCAAGGGACACTCTCAGGTCCTGGGCCCAGATAGTTTTTGACAGCATGCATACAACAGCAAGTGATAGGCATGTTGTAATAAGTTGTTATGACTGCTGTCCAATTTATGACACTGTTATGTTGACCTTATGACAGAGTGTCCAAGACATCTTATGAAAATGATAGTGCCACAATGGCTCTGTCTTGACAGCTGTCATAATGCTTTGGCCTTAACTAGAATGAGTAAATCTGGTGAATGACAAAGACTGCCGTGTCATAACCTATTATAACCTGTTATGACAATTGTTATAACAGTTGGGCCTCAATTAGCACAGTTAGCTAAATATGGCAAGCAGCATAAGCTGTCATGTCAACATGTGTTATAACATGTTATGGCTCCTACAACTTCATGGATCATGACACTGTTACACAGTTTGCCATAAACTGTCAAGACTGTTTACGTGTGGCTTATGACAGTGCTTATCCTTATACTTATGACAGTGTCATGAATTCCCTGTCATGACAGCTGTTATAACACTTTAACTTCAGCAAGCACAGGTAGCTAAATTTGGCAAGTGACATAAGCCATCATGTCAACATGTGACATAACAGCTGTCATAACGTTTACCAATAAAAGTGATGACAGTGTTAGGTAATTTCACATAATCTGACATGAGCTGTTATGTTATGACAGCCACAATGTCATGTGTATGACAGTGTTATGTCAGCCCTATGTCGCAGGGTTCAAGTAAAGTGTTACCCTTTTTTCTGTAAACATATAGGGACATAGGGGCACTTGGGGCAAAAGGGGCATGTGCTTGGGCACCCAGAGCCCTCCCCTCTCTGCCCGTGCCTGGTATACAGACACATTTGTCTGACACAGAAGTATTAATTGAGTTAATTAAAGTTTCAAGCATAGCATGTAAAGTACTGGGATCTTTTGTTCCTCTGCATAAGGGACATTAGGGTACTTTCATCTAATGACCTGCCTAGACTAGAAATATGACAGTCATCATATCGTAATTAGTTTTGTATATCATGTTAATCACATTCATTGTTTGCAATGCTACTGGAATGAGGGGATCAGCACAATTTTGCAAGCTGCAAGGAGAGTGATAAATTTCTGTAGCTGCAGCATGATTGGAAAAGAAACACCAAGTGACTGGGACACAGCCAACCTGAATATAATTTAAGGCCAATTTCTGCATCAGTGCCCCCCCCCCAACAACAAAAAAATTCTGTCTCCCCTATATGATGAGGTGTGTTGTAGGAATCTAAACTACACTGTGGCACAGAAGGAGTACACCACAACTTCAAATTTGTATATTGCACCAACATATGGTCCATACAGTATAGATTATATAAATATACATGTATTTTACTTCCCAGAAACAATTGAACGGAAGCCAATTAGGTATATACACAAGGCAAGTTGATTAAATTCACACTTTTCATAAGTCAAATAAACAAGGCAGAAATTAGTCATATCAATTCCCATCCAGAAAAGTGCTGTCATGTCTGCAGAGCAGGAAACTAAATCCTGGATTGCTCCAGTGAACGCCTAGCTACATAAATGCAAGTAGGCCTACTCTTGAAGATTTAATACTTTATTGAATTTTTTATCTTTATTTAAATGCCTCTTTAATAATATTGGGCCTTGTGTAAGAAATGCTTGTACACACAAATGCATTCTTATGTGGCAGATAAGAAAATTTTTTCTCTTACTTTGGATTTAATGGGAGGTAAGAGCAAAATCTAAGAGTGGTCGCAAACTTTCGTATGAGTTACGCACATAAGGAATAAGCATAAGGGCCTAAATAATTTTCCCAGCAACTGGGTTGTTATAATTTTGATTATTTAAAAGTATGTACGAGTTAGAATTTTTAATTTGCTCACCATAATTGCATTACCATGTTTAAATGATCCTGTTATTTTGTGTTTTTCTTGTTAAAAACTGATTTAAATATTTCTTGTTGACTACACATAAGTGTATAACAAGCACCCAGTATTTACCTTTCCATCGAAAACAATAGCCTACAAATCAACATCCAAGTTAATAGCCTAGATGCAAAATACAACCCGTCCTTGCTCGCTGCATGGTTGAGAGGAACGCACAACTTGCCTGGTATACATCTTGTTTCAGCCTGAAAATGACTAATAAGCCAAAAACATATTTTTTCCTTTCTTTTGGAAGGCCAGGGAAAACCCACGACTGCATATTGGTGCAGCAAGGCAGTGTATGTGGGATATGTCTTGAACTATGTGCTCATAGTTGTTGTCTCTTTTTTTTTCTTCTATCCCTTTAAAAAATATATTTTTAGGACTTTTTACAGCTTTATTGGACAGCAGAGTGACAGGAAGAATGGGACCTAATAAGGGATAACCACAAAGTGTGGAGCTAATCCGCGAGGTAGATACAAAAAATGAAAGATGGGATAAAAAAACTCCCGGCGTACGCCAAATCAAATCAACCCTAGAGAAGAGGGTGAAAACTCGAAGACTCGAGCGAGAAAACAATAAACAAGAAGGAAAATAATTGCTTCAGAACTCTCAGGGAGAGAGAGCGAAAATCCAAACGTGAAGCAATAAAACAAAATAGGAAGAAAAAAACTCTGAGAGAACAGTAGAAACAACGGCAGTAAAAACAAAGTGCAAAAGAGAAAACTAAATCCAATAAAAGGAAAAAACTAATACACTGGCAAGTACCACATAACTTCAAATATTGATGGTAAGGAGTCGTCTAAGAACTTCAGACCTATACCAGCTTCCAGTCAAACTATAAATGACAAGGTAAAAGCACCGGAAGACTGAAAATCTGAGCTATATATAGCCGACAGGAAACAAAACACAGGCACGAGAAATAATGACAGAGCGAGACAAAAATAGAAAAATCTGATAGAGTGACCTGCAACCGCTAACGAATGCAAAGCCCACAGAAAACGAACTGGGCTGCCAAAAACCATGAGAGGACCCCCCCTCTAAGGGATGGACCCAGACAATCCCTCAGCCCTGTTACTGCGAGAACATCCAAGATGTTCTTGGAAGGGATCTAGCACCGCTCCTCAGGACCATAGCCCTCCCAGTCTACCAAAAACTGGCATCCTCTGCCCATACACCTCTCAACCAGAATGTGCCGAACGGTATAAACCAGGCCTCCCTCCAAGAACCAGGGAGGAGGTGGTGGTTTGTCTGCCAGAGCGAGAGCACTCCCTAACAACGGTTTCAACTAAGAAACGTGGAATGTAGGGTGGATGCGCATAGTACTTGGTAATTGTAGACGCACCGTAACCGAGTTGATTTTCCGGATGATTTTAAAGGGACCCACGAACCAGGGCGCGAGTTTGCGGGATTCCACTCGTAAGGTTAGATCCCGTGTGGAAAGTCACACTCGTTGCCCCACCCGGGAAGAGGGAGCTGGACGACAGTATCTGCCACCACTTTTTGTTTAGCGGTGGTGCGCAAGAAAGAAGCGCGCACACGCTTCCGACAACTCCGCATGAACGCCCCTGCGGAAGGCACCTGCACCTCTTTCTCCAACTCAGAAAATAGAGGAGGTAAATACCCCAGCTGCGCCTCAAAAGGCGAGAGCCCTGTGGAAGTATTGCGTGGAGTATTATGAGCGTACTCCACCAAAGTACTGCTCAGTCCTCTACCCCGATAGTGATAGCGAGGAGGGGGAGATTCCTCTGGTTCAGGTTAAACCGTAGGCTCACATTGGGGAGAAAAAATAAAGCTTGGAGTGGGATTAATTCGCTGATGGTAATTTCATTTGGGATGAGGATTCTTCTGAATCCATTTTTGAATGGGAATCTACACCCAACTTTCTTATCGATTCTGAAAATTTGGAGGTGGCAGGCATGCTCGAATTTGTTTTCAGCAAACAACACGCCACCACCTTACCACCTTGCCACCCCATAGGTCTTACGACTACTCCATCAAGTTGTACTCGGGTACTGTTCCACCTGGGGGTTCTCTGTACTCCTTATCAGGCCCTGAGAGTGCGGCTATGAGAAAGTACATTGAGGAATCCTGGCTTTATAAGACCTTCCACCTCACTGGCTGGTGCTGGGATTTTCTTTGTCAATCACTGGCTTGGTATTGATTATCGGGGATTAAATGACATCACTGTCAAGAACAGGTACCCTCTTCCTCTGATGAATGCTTTTGAGCGTCTGCAGGGGGCGTCTATTTTTACGAAACTTGACATTCGTAATGCTTATAATCTGGTGCACGTGCGCTACGGTGACGAGTGAAAAACAGCATTTAACACCCACCATGGGCACTATGAGTACCAGGTGATGCCGTTCAGTTTCACTAGCGCCCCCTCTTTCTTCCAGGCGCTAGTGAATGACGTTTTAGAGAGATGCTGGAGAGATTTGTTTTTGTAAACCTGGAAAAAAATAAATAATAATAAATAATTTCTCCTGATCTCACATCCCACATCGTTCATGTTAGGCAGGTGTTGGATGTGCTTCTTAAGGCGCAGCTGTTTGTTAAAGCCGAGAAATGCATATTCCACATTAAATTTGTCTCTTTCTTAGATTTTATTGTAACAGACAGCAGGGTCTTTATGGATCCTGAGAAAGTTTCAGCTGTTAAGAACTGGCCCACTCCTACATCTGTCAAACAGGTACAGCGTTTCCTAGGTTTGGCTCATTTTTATCGGCGGTTTATCCGCAACTGCTCATATTTCTCTCATGTGTTGACACAAGTGGAATTATGACGTACGGGATCGGGAGCTGCTCGTGGTCAAATTGGCGTTGGAGGAGTAGTGTCATTGGGTGGAGGGGATCGACCGGGATCGAGGAATACTAACATATCGACCGGGATCGAGGAATACTAAGTCGGACGCTCTGTCAGTGTGGTCGTAAATATGTGACAGAGAATTGTGTCCTGAACCCATTGTACCGGTCACCCAAATTGTGGCTCCGGTCATGTGGGAGATCGAGGCAGCCGAACAAAAGTTG
Source organism: Ilyophis sp. 1 JC-2022 (assembly GCA_022702515.1). Taxonomy (NCBI): domain Eukaryota; kingdom Metazoa; phylum Chordata; class Actinopteri; order Anguilliformes; family Synaphobranchidae; genus Ilyophis; species Ilyophis sp. 1 JC-2022. Next base: position 18,291,795 of record CM040406.1, on the reverse strand, counting down.
TTGCGCTCGGATCCAGGTCCTGGTGGGAGTCCGTCTCATTGTTTGTTCCACTTCTGGTTAGATCTTAAGTTCTCCAGTGGGGTCACTCTTCTCAGCTGGCGGCCCACCCTGGCGTCCACCATATCAGGGACTTTTTGTCCCGATGCTTTTGGTGGCCTAAAATGAAGAGTGATGAGCGGGATTTCGTTGCCGCCTGTCCGGTTTGCACCCGCAACAAGGGGTCATGACTCCCACCTTTGGGTCGCTTATTTTTCTCGCCCACCCCCAGTTGCCCTTGGAGTCACATCACTCTTGACTTCATTACAGTGCTGCCATTTTCCCAGGGCAATGCGGTAATTTTAGTGGTCGTCAATAGGTTTTCTAAGGCAGCACACATTAAACTGCCATCAGCACCGGAGACCGCCCAGCTGATGGTGGACCACGTTTTTAGGATACGCATTCTCCTGGACGTGGTTTCTGATTGAGGCCCCCAATTTGCTGCCAGGTTTTGGTGTTCTTTTTGTGCCTTGCTGGGGGCAGCTATTAGTTTGTCATCTGGTTTTCACCCTGAGACCAACGGACAGACTGAGCGTAGAAATCAGACATTGGAGAGTACTCTTTGCTGTTTGGCCGCCTCCAATCCTACCTCCTGGAGCGGCCACCTTACTTTGGTGGAGTACGCCCATAATACTCTACGCAATACTTCCACAGGGCTCTTTTGATGCGCAGCTGGGGTATTTACCTCCTATATTTTTTGAGTTGGAGAAAGAGGTGGAGGTGCCTTCCGCAGGGGCGTTCATGCGGAGATTGTGCACCACCGCTAAACAAAAAGTGGTGGCCGACAGACACCGTCATCCGGCTCCCTCTTACCAGGTGTGGCAACGAGTGTAGGCTTTCCACACGGGATCTACCCTTACGAGTGGAATCCTGCAAACTCGCGCCCCGGTTTGTGGGTCCCTGCGGGCTTTGCATTAGTTGTCGGTTGCAGGTCACTCTATCAGATTTTTCTATCCTCTGTTCTTACCACCTGACAAGGTGTTAATGGGAGAGCGACAATGCACTTTACATTGAATGCCCCACTGATGAATAACCCCTTTGTCACCGCCCTACTCAATGTGAGGACCGTGAAGAGCCAACCATGAGTGACCCAGAACGAGCGGGTAGGCAGGAGAATCGACAAAAAAAAAAAAAAACTCTCTGTGTGACCCTGAAAAGGAGTGGTCATTGTAAGCAAATCCGTGGATTGCTTAATGGTTCCAGAACCCAGCGGACGGCCATTGAGGGCAGTGACAGAAAGAGGACAAGTAAGGACAAGTATTTTTAACTCTGGCCCATTGTGCTTCGATGAAACATCCGACTGCTCCGGAATCAATAAAGGCGTTTATGTTAATGAACCGCCTATTCAAGAGCAGACAAACTGGCAAAAGGGTGCAAGAAAGTATGTCATCTTGTCTCATTAAGAACCCCGGTTCCCCTAACGAGACACCCCGTTTCCCTCCAGTTTTAGAGCATTAGTCTTTATTGTGCCCCCTGCGTTTGCAGTAAAGACACCAGTTCTCCCTTGGTTTCAACTCCCTAGAGTCACGAACCGAAGCCCCGTCCAACTGCATCGGCTCCTCCCGACTAAAGGAGGAGTAGGTAGAAGTGTGAGTTGCTACTAATGAGGAAGAGGAACGAACAGGACGAACTCTGCGCTTCCTCTCACGCTCCCTGACGCGTTGTCAACCTGGATCGCCATGGTAACCAGGGCACTTAACGTATCAGGCGGCTGCAGTATGGACATAACGCTTTAAGTGGCTCATCGGCCCACCCTGTCTCCCCCGCCAGCGCCCGAAATGTAAGGCTGAAAGCCGCCACGGTGTCAGAACCCTGGCGGAGACGAGTTTGTCTGATAGCCGATTCTTGACCTGAGATGTCATAATCAAAAACCACTTCATCTTCTCCATAAAGCTATCCGAATTGCATATGACCGGGGCATTAGCCTGAATTAATGGCTCGGCCCAAGCGAGAGCATTGTCTCCTAAAAGCAACAACCCGGGATTCGTGGGTAGAAAAACGGAATATAATATTATATTATAATATTTTTTATTATAAAAAATAAAAGGCACTTAATTCTCACAGACATTCACCCTGGTGGCGCAGCTGAGCATGCATAGCCTACTGGCCAGCCTGGAGAGCACGAATGCCCTCCTCATGAGCTGCTATAGCCGCTCCCTGGTGAACTAATACTTCCTCGATTCCCTGTGGAGTCGCTGGTCTTTCCATACTGGCTTTTACCATCTGTGAAGGTTGAGTACGGGCGGAAGACCAGACGCGACAGAAAGAGGATCAGAAAGTTATCCCTAATAAAGGATAACCACAAAGTGCAGAGCTAATCAGCGAGGTAGATACAAAAAATTTAATAAAAAAACTCCCGGGGTACGCCAAAACAAATCAACCCTAGAGAAGAGGATGAAGACTAGAGAGAAAATAATAAACAAGACGCAAAACAATTGCTTCAGAACTCTCAGTAAGAGAGAATCAAAACATGAAGTAATCAAACAAAATAGGAACAAAGGAACTGTCGAGAGAACAGTAGAAACAACAGCGGGAAAAACAAAGTGCAAACAAGAAAACTAAATCCAATAAAAGAAAATAACGAATACACTGGTAAGTCCCACGTAACTTAAAATATTGAAGTTAAGTAGTCGCCCAAGAACCTAAGACCTATACCGGCTTCCAGTTAAACTATAAATGACAAGGTAAAAGCACCGGAAGACGGAAACTCTGAGCTATATATAGCCGACAGGAAACAAACACAGGTGCGAGACATAATGACAGAGAGAGACCAAATTACCGGATAGGAGGATAAAAAAATCCCATAGAGTGACTTGCAACTGCTAACGAATGCAAAGCCCGCAGAAAACAAACTGGGCTGCCAAAAACCATGACAATTTGTCATGATTTATTTGCATTTGTGGCATTTTATTTTTACCTAAATTATGAAGATACAAATCTAAGTTAGTACTGTAAATGGCACAACAGTCCCTGGGGTCTACATCACAAACATCCTACTGTACTATGTCAAAAAGCATGGTACCATGGAGAACTGCATATCATCTTCATCAGCACTAGTTGGGCTATTATTAGACAAAATATTAAGTTTCTACGTGCGACCCCTATTCCGTATTTCATAAAAGTATATTGATCACTCTACAGTGTGGTCGACATGAGAGCGAATCAGGTTGAAGACACTGAACATTTAAATATAATTAAGAGTTGGTTATAGTTCTTCCTTCACCAGCAAAAAATCATATACTATCACAGCAACATTTAAAAAACACACAAGTCCTGGATGTAGGTCAATGAAACTGTTATTTTTCCTGCTCACTTATTAGATTGATTCTTATTTAGAATCATTTTCTTCTGCTGTGAAAATCTGTAATAAAGTATGGAATAAAGTCATGACCTTACCTACATTATTAGCCAGACATGTCCTTTCTAAGATTATGTAGTTATTTTCTGCTTATATGTGGTGTACAGTGTAAGTTTCAACACAGGAGAAATCTCAAAACAATGTCTGCATGACAGTATGCAATTCAAATTGGGAGTAGTAATATCTTGAAACTAATTGTAATTGATGGACAGTCATATTATCCAAAAATAATTAATGCTAAGCTTCCCAAAGAGATACAATATAGGTCATTGGACAGTTGGGAGCGATTGTTAGAGCTGTGCGTGTGCATGTCGAACAACAAGCACCTGCGCCTCCATGGTTTTGCGCACAAAAGTGCGTTATATGCATCGCGCAGTGACCACCGGTGAGAAATTGTTTTGTTTGTACAATGGCGAAGCGACAAAAATATTTTCAGTGCTTGAGGCTATGGAATTGTGTAGTCGTCCTCTGGATTCATATGAGGGGATTTACATCCATGCCTCTCCATCTGAAGCAGAAAGCATGGATTCCATAGCTAAGTGTTGCCATGTGTACAAAGTGTATGTGTGCGTGTGTGTGTTTTATAGTGTTGTATTCAAAGTAGTATAGCTAGCTAGTGTCATATTATTTATGATGTCACAGAGTATTACACTAGTGGCACCGAGGACCTGCAGACTTATTCTCGTTTAGTTTAGTTTATAGCTAGTTAGCTAGAAACCTAGTAGGTATTAGCTATAAGTTAATCTATAAGGCTGAATAAGGCTCCAAGATAAGTATGGGGAGTCTGTGGGAAAAAAAGTCCTTGTCTGAGGCGACTTGGATTTATATACCATAAGTAATGACAATGGTGGTGAGCTGTCAATCCATTACGGCTAGACTATAAGGTTACACAGAATTTATACTACACTATTGTAGAAACTTCCATGTGTGGCCTAGACATTCATTATGTTAGGTGCACCAGCATAGCTAATATAGGGACGTAAACAAATGACATAGCAGCTAGTTGTCCCGTATAGTAATCCATGGGCTGGCGTATGTTTATATAGGAGATAGTTGAAGTAATTCATATGACAGGGGTAATATGACACTGTAAACTAGAGTGGTGGAACTTCGTTTTTCACCGGAGGTTGTGTATTCACTGCCCATAATTTACATATGAATTATGCAAATAAATCAATTTAAGGCATGATAATAAATGGTACAAGGGTCTTCTTTAATTGAAGCCATTTTTGGTGTTTGTGTAACGTTGACATCTGGAGTTATAAAGCTTTAAACAGAATGGTACAAACCAGACAAAAATTAAACCTCTGCACGAAGGGGTTAAGCCTATGCCTATGATGCACCTGAAGTTTTTTGTAATATAATTTAATTTCATCCACTTTTGTATTGGTTGAGTTCTGTCAGCTTCGTACTTCGTATCTGTAGAGTTACAGTCTACTTTGTTCTTGTCATTGCACTGTAGTTGTAATTTGCATACATTTTTATTTGCCATAATTTTTATTCTGCCAAAATTAACATATGTAATTTGCATGATAATATGGCAAAGTATGTATCAAATATTTATATTTAAAAAAATAAAAGATTGTGCAGAGCATAGATCATTCAGCAAATAAATTATGTGTTTTTTTTCTTTTTTCTACACACCAATGTCCTTGAAAATAAATTTAATCTTGCCACCTTGCTCTGACATATTTAAAGAAGATGCATGTTTCATTACTAAAATTTGGTTTATGCCAATGCTAACTATGACTGCGGGTCCCTTGTGGCTGTAAAGCTTTTTAAAAATCGAAGTATAGTGTGAGTGCCAGATTTGGACTGTCACCTTCACCATCCAGAACATTTATCACAGAAGCCCTAAAATCTCATACTTTCCTCCCCCACAGTTGATCATTTCACCAAGGTTTATTCCAATCACGCCACCATTTCAGAGCTGTGATGACAGATTAAAAAAAGTTGTATTTCCTGTTACTGTGTCTTATATGCTATGCATCTGTAAATTAAATACCTAATTAGTTTCACAGCCTGAGCTGAAGTCTTTTTAAAAAAGGGAACTTTTTAGTGACTACATAATTGATAGATTAATTCATTCATTGTCATACAAAATGGTCTTATACCATCAAAATTGAAATCTTACAGACAGATCAAAAAACAGGGAGAGCCAGAAAGATGGAGCGATGACATAACACCTTCTCTCAAGGGGGAGCTTCATCAGTATTCCTACCTAAACTGTAAAATGTGTTTTTAAAGGCCTGTATGTGGTGCAGGGGCAGTAATCCCCAAGGAAGACTCCATTTCATAACATCAAAGTCTTTTCACATTTAATGGTTAATACGACCTTACTGTAGCAAGGTAACCTTTCACTGCCCAGTGGCAATTAGGGAAATTGTTTGTATTTAACAGGCTCATTAAATGAATTAGTGTTCATTATCTATTTAAATGTGATTAAGCTGCCTCATAACATTTGACAAGAGAGTTTGTTTGTGGATAACCGTGAAGACGTGAGGGCAAGTCACCAACAGTGCTACTGCTTTACCATTGAGAATTAAGTCATTCTAGATCACGTCAGAACTTTGCTGAGGCATCCAACTTTTCTTTAAATGCCATCCCCTGAAGATTTGCTTGATCTCAGCCCATGCATGCTGTTCAGAGTGACAAATTATCTTCAAATTAAAATTCGAAAGAGGTGCATGTTTAAATAATCATTCAATCAATGCCCGTGATCAGAGTGAGCCCAGGAACCTGAGCAAATGAGGCTGTTAGCCAGACAGGCCACATTATGCAGAACCATTAACTCAATCAGATGGGTGAAAAACATCTGATCTCCAATCAGCTCCTCACGTTCTCTATCTCTATTCTCCAGCTCCATTCCTCATTTAAAGGGCTCCAGATTCTGTCAGTAAAATAATTCAGTACACAAACAACTCATAGATTTACTCAGGAATAAATCCAAATGAAAAGTATTGATTCGTGTGAAAAATGTACCATGGTGCAAAAAGCCACAGATACATTGTTTTTAAATATATTTGAGTATGTGGGCTACAAACCAAAAGGGCACACTGTCTTGCTGGATTTTGAATGGTAAATAAACGTTGCTTTAATATTCAGTTTTGTCTGCAACACCAACTTCAAGTTGGCCATCGAATATAGTTGCTATTTTTGTTTGAATTCTGTGATAATTTCTGCCAAACTAGCCCATCAATTCAATGGGACCAATCCATGGTCCCAATCACAGACTACACAGTTCTGTGTTCTATCAGTTCTGGTTGAGCTACACAGTTCTGTGTTCTATCAATATCATAGTTTTGACCATCACAAAGGAACCGTTTCATGGAATATGTGTGTTTGGACAGCAGTAATGTAGTTGTATAGTTCTACCCAGCAAGTGCTTATATAATGAATTAAAAATGTTCACTTCCCAGATTGAATAATGTCTGTTTAAATTGCATTTTACGCTGCTCTTTGAAAAAAAAGTTCTAATTTTATATTGCAGGGATATGTAATGAATTAGAAATTATGTAAATTATAATGTATTAGAATATTACCATTCAGAGATTATTCTGTAGTCACAAGCCTTCTATAGAAAGCTGTGTTGAAGTACTTTCAGGCCTAAATGATTGAATTCCGCCGGTGGTTACAAACACTACAATTAAATTGTTGAACTGTACTACAGCCATAATTGTTGCTCACATACTGTGGGATTTAATTGGACCCTTAATGTGTATGGTACATAAATCCAACCAGAACACTCTGTCAGGGAGTCCATTTCCAATGCAGTAGCACCTCAGAGATATGAATCTTGGAGTTATGGACTGAACAATTATCTGAACAGGGTATGAAACTGGAAGCAAAATATGCAATTATGCTTTATCAAGCTCCTCATTATCACTGATGCAAAAAGGGCAAACATTTAACAGAAGCAAGCCATATTTTCTATCCATCAAAAATACAGTAGGAATGGCAATGCAATTGGACTGAGCTATTGCTGAAGAATACAATATGGGAAAGACAAGTGTTTGATATAAAGAAGGGCAGAACAAAATAAAACATTTACAAATGCAGCCAAAGAGGGTGGGTCACTGCAGAGGAGATTCATGTTTTTGAATATGTAGGCCTACATAGAAAATGAGAGCCAATGAGATCCCAGTTACTATTACAGCTGGTTCAATTTCTATGAACTATTAACATTGCTGTAACAACAGAGTAGTCCAAAAATAAGGCTACTGTATACTATAGCAACAAAACAAATTAATGAAGGGTTGAAGTTCCTGTTTTTCCACATCACTTTCAAAGTTATGAACATTTCAGAATTCCTAAAAATACCTAAAATGTACATTGTTTTTATGTAATAATAAAAAGGAGGGAAGTAACATTGGCAAGTTATATAAGTTGTTAAGTATAAATACTATTCCAACTGGTCATAGTATAATTTACCATTAAAATGTTTGGTAATTTAGTTTTCACACTAAATTAACGAAAGTTGTGCTTTGTCGGATTTGCTTTGTAGTTGTTTCAATGACCTTCAATATGCACTTATTGTACGTCGCTTTGGATAAAAGCGTCTGCCAAATAACTGTAATGTAATAATTCAGGTATTTGATAGAATTCTGTATTCTGATATTTTGAATGATGGTTAAAGAGGACATTGTACATAGTACATTTCCATTTTTTGGCACAGTATGTTATGTTATGTGAAGTGGAGAACAACAGTGCTAGTCTCAGGAATGCAAAAGTGTGATATCACCAAGCAGACACAGAAGACCCATCAATAATTGTAAAGTTAGCTAAACAAACAAATAATTAGCATTGTAAACAAAAGTAAATACCACAACACAGCTTTACACAGCTATTCCTATAACCTCACTATCCTAAAAGGAAATCTAAAAAGAGGATCGCTAAAGAGGGTCAGGGGAACTGAGGTGCAGTCTGAAGTGGTGGGTCTTTGTTGTTGCATTGTTTTAATGACTTTCCCCTTCCCTTTGAAAAATCTGACAGGAGGGCACAGCACCAGTGTAGTAACTGCATAGAGTAAGAATGTCTGATTATGAAAACAAGCCATTTTTTACGCTAAATGTCATACATGGAAGTAATTTAACCCGTCGTATGTTGGCCAGCTCTGTACTTGTTTTTTTGTGCCCGGCTCAGACCAATCACTAGACATTTCCCTTCGTTACAGAGAGATGGCAGGATTTTTCTTGACATTTTGAACATGTCGTTGCTTGTGGACCATACAAAAATTTGTATTTTATTTTTACTGTTAATTGGAAATAGGGAAGTTGGTTTTAGATCGATAACCTATTTTAAAAAGCATGCTGTGTATACCCCATACCCTTCATTTGATTAGGGCCTACATGCCCCTCTGAAGGGACCTTACATTGAAAGCCTCTTAAGCATGATCATAGTCATCTAATGACACTGCCCATATTCAAATGAGCAGTTTCTAAGCTATACGGCTCAACTTTGGTTGCTTTTTACCAGCTGACAAATCAAAAAAATATGATATGCAAATGCATAATGCAGTACTGCTGCCAGGCAAGAGATGAATAATGTGTTCTGATCCACAGTTTAATGCTCCTGAGTGGAATTTATCTGCTGCACAACAAAGACAAAGTTTAAAACAGAGAGGTCAGATTCCAACACCTGGCTATGACTTACCTGGTCCAAATCTTGCCTTTGTTATGCAGCTAATAAATTAGACTGGGGAGCCTAAAATTGTGTGCGGAACATTGTGCTTTCTAGTTCTTATCATCGGAGACATAGGAGCCCCCAGAATGGATGATCTTTCATACTGAATATATTATTTAATGAATACACTTAAAATTCCTGCCATGATCTATTTCAGGGTCAAGATTCTGACACCCTTGTCCACCCAAGGTTTGGAGGTCGTCGTGCAGAAGATTCTATTATCATTTACCTTTTTTGCTTTCTTAACAGGCAAGGTAACATACGTAGAATTCATTTTTATTCATTTATACAGCCAGGAGGTTCACTGAAGCGTCAAGCCTGTGGCTCAAGGGCAAAAGAGCAGGGTTTCTGCCCAGGATTTAACCATGAAGACTTCCAGACCACTCTGTTGCTGCACTCTTGTCTCCAGTGTGGAGAAGACAGAATAGTTTTCCTGAATTGAGGTACCTGCCGTTAGAGGCAATACAAGTTTTACAGCAGGTTGGTGCAGTGCAGTACAGCATTGGGGGTATGTACTATGCCTTGTGATGAGTCCATAAGAAAGACACAGAAAAAGGCGTTGCCTTATTATAGCTTTCTAAAAGTGAAGCTAAACATAAACTCAAGCTCTCTACAATAATTAAAACACAACCTGGCTCGACACGAAAAACAATTGTGTTAGAGACATACAAAATGTTTCCATCAAAGTTTTCTGTCCCCCAAGGCACAGGCCTCATGAAGAAAACTGGGAAGATCTGGGCTGATTACCAATCAGCCTCAGCTATGCATGCCAGTAGCTGCTGCTGTCTTTGCTCTTTTTAGGCCCGAAGCTTCCCAGGATAACAGAAGCCAAAGCAGGAGGTGCAGCCGTCTCTGCTCCTGTTCTACACAGTTCAAGGCATGTCGTAGCGAAAAGTATGTGGTGAAACGTGTTGTGAAGATATACTTGCCATTCAAGACGCTTTCCCGAAAGTACCCGTAACTCAAAAAGATTGTGAAATGTGTCGCGAGTTCAAGACAATTGGACAAGTGTGGCTTGAGATGCAGTACTATGTGCAAGTGCCACCTCGGCAGACAGAGGCCGCTAGTCTACGCGATAGATAGATAGATAATACTAATAATAATAATAATAATAGTAGTAGTAGGTAGGCTACTTAGTCTAGAGCAGGTGTAATCAATTATCCCATCATAGGGTTTATAAGGACGTATTGTGACCTGCGCTGAAATTGTACATTCACAATAGGCAAAATGATTTTAATAAATGGATCCTATCAGTTTGCCAAAAGCATCATATAGTTAAGATAATATTTGATTATTTAGTTTTTCTTTCGTTGCTTGTGTAACGAACAAGGTTCTGGCGAGGATCGAACCTCTGAGCTTCAGGGGAAGAGGCCACTTTGCTAACCACTGCGCCAATGATGAATTCACCATTAGCGGCAGAGTTAGGCTGCCTGACGAGCCTATTATTTACTTATTATATTTATTTCTCTTGCTCGCTCTTCACTTTGCCTCTGTCTTTTTTGTGTCAGTTAGGTTTGATCAGATTTAAAACGAAAAGCAAAAAAAAAAATAATTCTAAGATGATTATAGCTCTACGATGCTTTTGGGAAAGTGGCTGATAACGATGTGTGATGCTTTCTGTGGTGTGAATCGACCTTTCTACATCGACCTGTCGGGTCTGTGTTTCTCAAAGTTTGTCGTGAAAGTGTGTCTTGAAATATTCAGTCCACGATATACTTTGGGAAAATTTCAAGACATGTTTTCAAAAATCGGGAAGTGTGTCGTGAATTCTGAAGACACGGAATCGGGAAAGCCACCCCAGATTAGTGTGAATGGAGTGCACTACAATTTCATTGAATTTACAAATGTTTTGAGTTCAAGTGATGAGGATTATGGATCAAAATTTAATTTCCAGTGTTGCATATAGCTAACAAACAGTACTATATACATGCATACATGAACCTCTAATTGGCCCCTCAGATTTATTAGTCTTGGAATGTTAACAAAAACTACCAACACTTTAGAGACACCACAAACTAGGAAAATCTGTGGCGTCCCCAGAAAAAAAAGACAAAGAAAACTATACACATTACACAGTACGTTTTCCCTGTCAAGTTCACACATAATTTATTTGACACAACTTCAGCTGGATATTTTATAGGAAACATTTAGCAATTCAGTTTGCAAGGTAACCTTATTTCCATAGGAGAAAAACGGCATGCAGCACGGTGGAACAGTGGTATTGTGGTATTTTGAAGAACAGCGACTGGGATCTCCAGTCATGTGTATGAAACCATATAGATAAATACATATTCTGTGCAAAATTGCTTTACGGTCCTTGTTTGATCAAAAAACAATGTTTACAAATATCATATCAAGGTGAAGTAGACGTGGTAAAGCAATATAAACATTTACCCCAGCACTGTAAGATAAACTGCCCAATTTAAAAGGCAGAGATGTGATAACCAAAAATAAAATAATAATACTTTAATAAATAATAATAATTAATTACTTCAGTAGGGATCAATAACCTTGCCTGCTCAACCACCATTCAGGACCTGTTCAAATCGCTCAACACACACCTCCATCTCCCACCTTGCAAAAATGCTTACTGTGGAACACAATCCGGTAACGTTTACCTTCAATGAGGCTGCTGCACTGCTGTTGTTTATGTTACAGTCACCACAGCAGATTCTGCATTTTCTAAATGAAAATTATTCCTGAACTACCTGAGGAGCAGCATAGAACAGGAGAGACTGGATGGACTGGCTATAGTTCCTCAATTGCTCGTCGGATGCCCTTCAAATGAGTGAGTAGCCTTTTCACCTTTACCATTCGATTGAACAGGTAACGTTAAAAATATTTTTTTTTATGGAGTTGCAGATGCATCATTTAGCCTCATACAGTGATCAATGAAGGCTAACAACACACTAGCACTTCTTGTACATTTTATCACCACTGCAGTTAAGTAAAAAAGTCAATTCAATATTGTCAAGCTCAAGTGCATTCGCTCCAGTTTGCCCTCCCTACTATTATCAACTGTCAAATATCTAGGCCTAATGATGCACCGTGTGTGTGCATGTATACGTTTGAGGGTTGAGCTGAGGGTGGCAATAAATCACCCCCCCACCACACACACAAAAAAAACTAAACCAAACAAAAAAAAGGAGGATTGATGGTTATTTGAGGCCCACAAGGCCCTATGAATGCTTAATTTCTAAATGTTCTTGGCTACTGGTGACATTCAGTAAACTTATTGTTCAAGGTCTAGCAAAGCCCATCATGCAAGAAAACAAATGCACCAGACTTTAAAGCAATTAGGCCTAATCCTAGCCTTTGGTCCACAGTGACTCTCCCAACCTGTGAGAAAAGTGAGAAATCTGAAAGCACAATGTTAAGCTTTTGTGATAGAATACGTGTTTGATTACCAAATATCAAAATTTCATGGTTACAGGTCAACCAGCTGAGAGTATTTAAGGAGAAAGGTACACTATATACAGGTGCAGCTCAAAAAATTAGAATATCGTGAAAAAGTTCAATATTTTTTGTCACTCATGTCAGAAAGTGAAACTCATATATTATATAGATTCATTACACACAGAGTGAAATATTTCAAGCCATTATTTCTTGAAATTTTGATGATTATGGCTTACAGCTAATGAAAACCCAAATTCAGTGTCTCAGAAAATTTTAATATTACATAAGATCAATAAAAAAGGATATTTTAAACAGAAATGTCAGCCTTCTGAAAAGTATGTTCATTTCTATGCACTCAATACTTGGTTGGGGCTCCTTTTGCATGAATTACTGCATCAATGCGGCGTGGCATGGAGGCGATCAGCCTGTGGCACTGCTGAGGTGTAGTGGAAGCCCAGGTTGTTTTGATAGCGGCCTTCAGGTCGTCTGCATTGTTGGGTCTGGTGTCTCTCATCTTCCTCTTGACAATACCCCATATATTCTCTATGGGGTTCAGGTCATGCGAGTTTGCTGGCCAATCAAGCACAGTAATACCATGGTCATTGAACCAGCTTTTGTAAGGGCGTTGTAGTGGTACAACGATGAGCCACACGCGATGAAAGAAAAGAAAGAATGAAAAAACCTCCCAGCCGTAGCCAAAACCAAAAACACCCTTGTAAAACCGGGATAGCCACGTAAACACGGGCGACACTAATACCGATAGCCAGAAAAACAGCAAAAACAAAGGCACCCTCGGAACGTGACTATAACGCCCGATAACTGGTGAAACAAATGAAAATAAAATAACGCTCACGCCCTCTAACAACAAAGAGAGCGGGAGAGGAAACGGAGAAGTGAGAAGAGGGAAAACCTAAACTATATTCCCTGAGCTTCTAGTAGTTATCTTGATATAGCTCTACTACGCGAATAAAGAATTTACAATCTTTTAAGTGCGAGCAGAGGAAACAACAACAACCATACATACGTGAAGGACGAAATGATAAAGAAGCGCCAGGAAGCGGAACTCAGGGGTTTAAATACCTCCTGACGCGGGCGACAGGTGAACGAGATAATCACCTGGGCGAAAGGAAAATCCCGCAAGGGAATGCGGAGAACAATCTGATAGACCGAAAAAAGACGAGGCGTGGAATATAGAGGAAAGGAAGGGAAAACCATGACAGCTTTTGGTACTTTTGGCAGTGTGGGCAGGTGCCAAGTCCTGCTGGAAAATGAAATCAGCATCTCCATAAAGCTTGTCAGCAGAAGGAAGCATGAAGTGCTCTAAAATTTCCTGGTAGATGGCTGCGTTGACTGTAGACTTTAGAAAACACAGTGGACCAACACCAGCAGATGACATGGCACCCCAAATCATCACTGACTGTGGAAACTTCACACTGGACTTCAAGCAACGTGGATTCGGTGCCTCTCCACTCTTCCTCCAGACTCTGGGACCTTGATTTCCAAATGAAATGCAAAATTTACTTTCATCTGAAAAGAGGACTTTGGACCACTGAGCAACAGTCCAGTTATTTTGCTCCTTAGTGCAGGTAAGACGCTTCTGACTCTTGTCAGGTTCAGGAGTGGCTTGACACGAGGAATGCGACATTTGTAGCCCATGTCCTGGATTCGTCTGTGTGTGGTGGCTCTTGATGCACTGACTCCAGCCTCAGTCCACTCCTTGTGAAGCTCCCCCAAATTCTTGAATGGATTTTGCTTGACAATCCTCTCAAGGCTGCGGTTATCCCTGTTGCTTGTGCACCTTTTCCTACAACACTTTTTCCTTCCATTCAACTTTCTATGAATATGCTTGGATACAGCACTCTGTGAACAACCAGCTTCTTTAGAATGACCTTTTGTGGCTTACCCTCCTTGTGGAGGGTGTCAATGACTCTCTTCTGGACATCTGTCAAGTCAGCAGTCTTCCCCATGATTGTGTAGCCTACTGAACCAGACTGAGAGACCATTTAAAGGCTCAGGAAACCTTTGCAGGTGTTTTGAGTTAATTAGCTGATTAGAGTGTCACACCATGAGTTTCCAATATTTAACTTTTTCACAATATTCTAATTTTCTGAGACACTGAATTTGGGTTTTCATTAGCTGTAAGCCATAATCATCAAAATCACAAGAAATAAAGGCTTGAAATATTTCACTCAATGTGTAATGAATCTATATAGTATATGAGTTTCACTTTCTGAAATGAGTGACAAAAAATATTGAACTTTTTCACGATATTCTAATTTTTTGAGCTGCACCTGTATATGACTGTCCTGTTCTAAATCCTTAATGCATATTAATACAATTAATATTAATGGCTGCATTATACACGAATACAATGTTAATAGCTATTCAACATGAACCACTAAGTAAATTGTAATAAAGTGATTTATATAAGCCCTGGGTGGCCAGACTGAGAACTCTACAACTACATTATACACCATGCTATATGCATAACACAGGAAATTATTGCCTTCTGTTTTCTTGTGTTTCCAGAAGCCATAATTTTCTTATATTAAAAAATATGTGGCCGCCGCGGTGGTACAGCGGTAAAGAGCGCTGACTTTCAGTCAGCGCAGTTGTACTCCGAGGATCGGGGTTCGCGCCCCGGTCCTGCCATAGCCGAGCGTGGCCGGTGCCCTGTGGAAGCGACAATTGGCGGTCGCTTCCGGGTGGGGGGAGGGGCTCGGAGAGAACCACTGCGCACAGAAGGACCCAGGGCGTGTCACGGTCAGGAGCTGCGCCCTGTAGAGGACGTAGCGCCCTCACTATAAATACCGATTGACGGGGTTGTGCATCGGTGGTTCTCTAGCGGTTGCTACACGGGGGGAATTGAATTAGAATAGGGGTTCAATTGGCTACTAAATTGGGAGAAAAAGGGAAAAATCAGAAACACATTTTTTAAAAAATAAAAAATAAAAATATGTATGCATTAATGTTGGACAAAATATTGACTGCATTTTGAATGAAGTGCTATTTAGTTATTAATACTTCATTAAGCATGGATAATTGGTCGGTAATACATCGGTTACTGATTTATAGATGATATATCGGCAACTGGAGCTGCGAACATAATGTCAGACAGCCAGGCTGATACATATAAATTAAACAGCATGGTTAAAATTTGTGTAGTAGAGAGTAGTAACTGCAGTAGTTTCCTGATGCCAATCTCTCATTCATTCACAACCAAAATGACTAAATTGTAATAGCAATATGGGGGGAAAGCCTCAAATATAAATTCCAATGCCTGAAACACATTATTCTTGTACATTCATGTGAACAAAACACTGGTTTATACTAGACATCCACATTGCCACAGAAGAAAGAACTTTAAATTATTGAAGCTAATTAACCATGGCATATTGACACAACACTATATTTAGATTTTTTGATTGATCATCCCATATTATAAAAACTGCTGTGTGGATGGTAGTGAGTAAATGAGCATATGTTCACTCCTGCACTGCACTTGCTAAATTATCTTGCTCCATGCCCCTGTCTTTCTTTTTCACCTTCTCTCTACACTAGCTGTCCACACAGCTAATAAGCATATCAGAAAATGTAGAATTTCCCCCCTGCATTTTTACATTATAGATACACAGTCTGGCATGATTAAATTCACAATGGAAGTTAAAATAGTTTAAAAGTAAAAAAATATATACAGGGGGCTAAATATATACAAAATATTGGAAACACCAGAAATGGAAAGAACAGTTTTTCATAAAACATAAAACAGCTGCTATGTTTGCTTCCATTTCTCTTACCTATATTTTCTACACTCTTTTATGACTGGCATGCCATGTAGACATTTTAGTTTCTGTTTTGTTCTTTTTTATTAGCTTGACAATGAATCATAATTAGCCATTAATCATATTATTATCAAATAATACTAATTCTTCAATTAAATGCTGCTTTTGTGTCAGCAATAAGTGAGAACACTTTAGAGCTAATGTAGGACAAAAACTGAAAGCATTTTGGTCCATGACAACCAGAGATGTGCACCTCTGCGCAGCTGTGGGGAGTGAACCCCTCTGCTCAAAGTGAAGTGAACAGCTGAATAAAATAGAAGATAATTGAAACGGGTCTAGAATCCAACACTTGCACGTAACATGAGTCACAAATATGGCCCAATTGTTTATTATTCCTTTTCAGTTAAGTTTTTCACTTATCACATTCCACTGTACTACATAGAGGAGATCAACTCCTGTTGTTGGGGACCAAAATGTTTTCTGATTTCTTTGTATACATTTGTTGAAGTGCACTCACTTATTACTGATATAACAGCGACATGTATTTATGATTTATTAGCATTTCATAAAAATAACAGACAATTATGGTAGATTGGCATAATTATTTTTAAAAAACAAGTCATCATATAAAATGTACACGTGGCATAAGATTCAGAAAACAGCATAGATAATCAGGTTAGGAACAGAGGTTGAGGTTTTGCATAGCAAACATGCGGCAGGTCTTTTATGTTTTCTGGAAAACGTTTTCTTCCAATATTTTGTCCACCCCCTGTATATACCGTATATAACTGCAAGCATGCCTTAAAATATGTAAGGAGAACGTCTGCCACTATAGCCACGCTTTAGGCTGCCTTCAGACGTTCCTGCTTTTCCCCAAAAGCACTGTGAGGACGTCAGGAGCATGGACCGCAGCTGCCTCACCACAGGTGTTGTTATTGCCTTTAACAGTTGCGTTAAAGGCACAGCCTTGGGGGAGAGACCATTCGTGGACAGAATCCTTGCATCTTCAGGATCCCCAAAACCCTCCGCACCACCACCATCAACAACATCAATTCACACCAAGGCAAAAGCTCATCCTCACAGCCTCTGCAAGAAAGTTTTAACTCCTCCCCATTATTACAGTATTTCTATTTGCTGTTTGTTCATTCTTTCATATTGTCTCAGCTTTCTGTTTTGGTGGCTAACCAGTAAAAGCTGAATATAGTGTCCATTGCTTAACTGTTATTTAAGGGTTATGTGGGAAGATCTGGCACCATTCCCCAGTTCTATTTCCCTCAAAAATAAATTTCTCCCAAAGGAATGATAAAATATGTTGTTTTTGTTCATTTATTTATTTTCTTTTTTTTTTGTGGTATGGATCAGACAGTTTCCAACCTCTTCTGCTTTTTGAGCACTTTTTGAGCCCTTATTGGGCCCTGCTCTTCCTGTGTGCCTCCAGGAGTCAAATAAATTAGTTTTTCTTCATTATGCATCATCAGCTGCCTCCTGAAAGGGCAGTCATGTTGAAAAAAATGGCATCAGGTTTGAAAAAAAAACACCTAATTTGTGCCGCACAGTTCCAGGTGCTTGCCGATGGCACGGGTTTGTGCAGACGGTCCAATAAGGCACAATTTGTCCTGATGATAAACTCCATGTCTGAATGAGCAGCAATAATCTTCTGTTTTTCCCTCTTGTGTTGTGAAGAAATCTCCATTCAATGGAGTCCAAGTGGATCACGCAAATGAACAGAAATAAATTATCTGAATGTTGCAACCACATTCGACGTAAGAGCTTTACAAAATATATACAAAACATAAAAAACAAAAAGGTCTCAAAGAATTAAATGATCATCTTGGAACTGGTGCCTTATATATTTATGATTTCAGTTTGACATTTCGAGCGAGCTACAGCAAAATGACCCACAGGTCAGTTAGCAGGATGGAATTTAATTTATGTTTTTAGAGGCCTCATTCTACACCAATATATTTTGATTTTGTGAATGCTACTGCCAGACATGCAATAATATATTGCGTTCGCTCAACCAAAATGTCTGCTGAACTTTTTAGTTATTTTAAAAAATTGTATTTTTAAAGTGATTGTAAAGGGGATGAAAAGTATTTAAAAAACATACATTATCACAGAAGAACTGCACATCCGCCAAATATCTATTCAAAGTAATGTCAATAACTATAATAAAACAGTCAGACATAAAATCTGTATTGAAAAGAACTCCCACCGCACCTCCCACCTCAACTCCTCCCAAAACATACCACCCACAAGTAAACAAACACGTCTGGCTAGCATGGCAACTACTACATCTATCGATTTATGAGCCTGAAGAGCAGCCTCAACCGGCTGTTGCAGACGAGGAAAAGGAGCATCCAAAACCAAACAAAGTGTTACAGAATGGTGAGTTTCAGTGAGTGTCCTTACCTCATGTTACTGCTAACAAGCTAGCAAAGCCATTAAAAATTAAACAATAAACCCCTGCACTAGGATACTGTCATACAAGCTCTTTGGCAAAAGAGCTAATCAATGTTGAGTCCATCTGTATTTCCCTTGCGATAAGTGCAGGAATCATCTTTACCATACACTTTATTTAGGTATTCAGCATTTAGATGCAGCTTTTCTGAATTTGGCTATGGTAGGATTTAGCAATAAACAAGTTTGCAACCGAAATTACGAGGAGTGAATAAGCCTGTGCTACCTATTCTCCTTTCAAATGATGCAACATGCAAGTAGCTTAGTACCCCTTTCATTTTCTCACAGTCTAGACCCTAGAGCAATTTCTAGGTTGGCGTTGCTGTCCCGATGCTATGAATATTTGTGGGATAAAGCTTTGTAGGCTAGAGAGCTAGTTAGACAGCTACTGACTTTGGGTTACTGGCTAGCTGCCATAGGTTTGATTCTGGAGTTAGACTATGGATGCTTAAAAAACCAAAACCAACTGACTTATTTACTTATTTCACATCTCCATCCATAGACAGCACAGGCCGTTACTGGTGATCCTTCACGTCCTCTCCCAGTTTTTAAGGCATGCTTAAGGTCAATACTTTAGAATGTCCAGGGCCAGCAGGAACATCTTTAAGAAGTCTTTAGCCCCTGATGCAATTAATCTACCGAACCTAGTACAACATTCTTCATTTTTAATAGATATTGCTTCCTATATGCTGTGGTTTACTTGCTATTTAGATTTGATGCTTGAATGTAGATATTTGTATTTTAGTCATGTAACGAAAATGTATGTTCCGTTTGTTTCCTCTGGTGAGGTTAAAAATAAATTTCCCAAAGAAATGAAAACTGAACTTAAGTCTAATTTAATCAAATCTAATGTATCCTGCAGTGATGCATCCCATGGACTGGCTTTTTTTGCAGAAGCCAACCAGTTGAATATTTACTAATCATGTTTCAGCTGCCTTGGTATAAAGACCATTAATACTAACTATAATCTAACTACATTCGTCTAATTACCATGATGTGTCATGTAGGTGAACAGTGTGGACCAATTGTTGGTCACACCCACACATCAAATTATGAGCATATATTTTCCAAGCCTAAAACATACACTGAAAATGGCAACTCATTTGTCACTTTCTCTTCATGCTAAAAAAAAGAATTAAGTAAAATAAACTTTTAAACCTTTGTTGAGTTCATACTCCATCCCTGTGAATATATATTTTTTAATTTTGTCAATAAAACTAAACCTTCTGAGTGTGGTGGTAGAAAGGAGTTCTCAAATTCTGACTGTGGGCGGCAGTCCCACAGTGCAACGCTTGAATGAAACCCTTATTTCTGTGGTGACACAGGGCAGCAGTTATGTTCTGCCCGGTGGGGCTTCTTGCAACAGCCAGCACCAACACAATCCTGATACAATTCTGAACCATGGGGCACATCACTGCACTAAAATGTGTCGCAGCTGGATATGCCACCTTAGGGCCTGCCTAATACTCTTTCGTTTTAACCAGGCAAAGGGCGAACAAGTGTGTACCCCCTAAATACAGCAGTCCGTCTATTGCTGATAGAAACATAAAAGAAACAGTCGATACTTCATGACAGACTAACATGTGCTGAATCCTCTCCAAACTATAAATTCAGACAAACCCAAACCTCCACTTAGGTCACGCGTTTCTGAAAGCATGGTAGATGAGAATGAAAAAAAAAAAAAAAAAAGTGCCTTCTCACATCTTTAATTATCTCACTTGAAAGAGGTTTAAATGTAAGTAGAGGATTAAATATTCATTGTGGTATACAAAGTCTTCTTGGCCTCTTGTATATATTTCTAAAATAAAATCTACGACTGACTTGACAACCATTAAAGATTTAACAAACCAGCAGTTTATACCAAATGCCTGCATTAGACCTAGAACTGGAAAATGTCTTAATGATAAATAATATTAACATTGTGCTAGCCTACAGTTCTGCTAAAATAAATGCATTAATGAAGTTTACAACTTTTTGGAAATGAGAAACTACACCAGACATGTGGTAAATGGAATAACCCTACACCTAATAAAACGTTATGGAGTTATGAATGACATAGGCCTATCAAATTGGTCCAGTTCCATGCCTCAAACAGCAATATGCACTGTGTTCATGAGTCATGGAGTCATGGAAAATTTCACCCATTTTGCCAATTACATTTGAAAAAAATAAATGCCACTGCTGGAATTATTAAATGTAATCTATGTAATGTAATGCCCAATATTCTAGTTGAACCCCCAACATGGCTATTACTAGCTGTTAGAGAGCTGGAAACCTGCTGCAGATTGTAAACACAAAGAGTTTGTCTAGCCTATTAATCCAGCCTATTAAAATATAATTTTCAGAGCAAACAAAAAGACGTTACATTTTCCCACCATTAGCCTACGTGCAACCATGTTTTGAAATACGAACATACACCGATCAGCCACAACATTAAAACCACTGACAGGTGAAGTGAATAACATTGATTATCTCGTTGTTATTTTGGTTCTGTACTCTAGAACTTTGGGTTTGAAAGGATACAATGGAAATGAGTCTGAAGTGCAGACTGTCAGCTTTAATTTGAGGGTATTTTTATCCATATTGGATGAACCGTTTAGAAATTCTGGAACCTTTTGTACATAGTCCCCCCCATTTTTAGGGCATCAAAAAATATTTTACAGTTTAACATAATGTAGAATAAATGTATCATTTTTAATATTTGGTTGTATATCCTTTCCATGACTTCCTGATGTCTGTGACCCAACAATATCAAAATACTCTTGATATCTTATTTTCTGGTACTCCTACAAGTGAGACTATAACCTCTCTGCATTTGAATAGATCTCTATGGGAATTGGGGGGTGGGACTAGATTTAGCTGTAAATTACACTGGAACAGTATGGAACACATGGTTTGCTAAATGGCTCTAAGTCATCAAGGGTCGGAGGTATCAAACAAGCCTTAAAACACCACTCTGCTGCCAGAAATACAGTAAATATGGATGTATATCTTGAAGGGTTTCTTCTCCTGACTTATTTTTCCATAGAATTCAATGGGAAAATTTGTCAGGAGAAACAACCCATAAAGTCATCCATCCATATCTACTGCATATCTGGCAGCAAAGTGATGGTTTGAGGCTCATTTGATACCTCAGACCCTTGATGACAACCATTTTACCAACCATGATGTCCCACCCCCCAATTCCCATAGAGATCAATTCAAATGCAGAGACGTTATTGTATCACTTGTAAGAGTACCAGACAATAAGATATCAAGAGTATTTTGATGTTGTTGGGTCACAAACATCAGGAAGTCATGGCATGCAAAGGATATGTGACCAAATATTTTAAAATGATTACTTTATTCTACATTATGTTAAACTGTCCAATATTTTCTGATGCCCAAAATTTTTTCTATAATTTAAAAACGGTTCATCCGATATGAATGAAAATACCCTCAAATTAAAGCTGACAGTCTGCACTTCAACCTCATTGTATCCTTTCAAACTCAGTGGTAGAGTACAGAACCAAAATAACAACGAGATAATCAATGTTATTCACTTAATCTGTCATTGGTTTTAATGTTGTGGCTGATCGGTGTATATTGTAGTGGTTCTCTCTCGCAATACCTGGAGATTCAAGGGCACTATGACCCGGCGGAGGATAGCCCCTCAGTCCGGCGGGCAGAGAACCACTGCAATCATTGCTGTCAGTGTGTGCACTATAAAGCCTCGCACCCGTGTAACTTTTAAAGTATTGCGGTCGCCAGCAAGCCCCACATATCTAAGAACGGAATAACTACATTTAAAAAGTTAGATAAAGGGGCGAAGCCTGAGGGCGAACGCGAATTATTGCTTCCTTTTCAGGAACTTCATTCATGTGCTTTTTCCTAAAGCTAAACTGAAAGTAATTTGAGCTGTGAAATTGATTTTTTAACATCAAAAGTCATGGTGAATATCGTATTATCGGACTTTACTGAAAGGGACTGAATGGAGACTTAAACAATGAAATGGAGAAAAAAGAACCACCCACCAAAGTAACAAGATGTTCCAATGCGGGAATTTTACATACTCCTGTTCTTTTATTTCTCCCGATAAACCATGACGTATCTCTGAAACCCAATGGCGATGAAATTACATCTAGAAAGAACAGTCCGGACAGAGACGTCTTATATGGTAGAAACGTCCGCTTCAGTGCACTCTCGATGTGTGGAAGTATTCTTAAACGGCTCGGTCGATGACAGAAATGCAGATACAACTTTACGATTTAACCTGCGAGTAGCTAACCGGGAGAGATGGAGCACTCAAGTCAGTACAAACCAACAGCAGGTATTGATGGAGAGTTCTTGAATACTTCAACCAACGCCAGTAATGCGTTCGACTCCTCAAACGCCGAGGGTAAATCGGCTAATCTTTTTTTCCAGACAAGCTTAGCCGTAATACTCTCTATCATAACTCTCGCAACTACATTAGCCAATGCTTTTGTCATAGCTACAATTTCTCAATCTAGGAAACTGCATACTCCCGCGAACTTCTTAATATCTTCGCTAGCTGTAACAGATCTTTTGGTATCTATTCTGGTTATGCCAATATGCGTTTTGTACACAGTGAGTCACACCTGGTCTTTAGGTCAAATTATCTGCGACGTCTGGCTGTCTTCTGACATAACGTGTTGCACAGCTTCAATTCTGCACTTGTGTGTTATTGCTTTGGATCGTTACTGGGCTATAACAGACCCGGTTGAGTATTCCAAAAAGCGCACGCCAGCGCGTGCAGCGGGGATGGTAGCTACAGCTTGGGTCATCGCCATCTCCATATCGCTGCCTCCGTTGTTCTGGCGGCAGGTGAAAGCGGATGAGGTGACCAGTTGCAGCGTAAACACTGACCACATCTTCTACACCATCTATTCAACTTTCGGGGCATTCTACATCCCTACGCTGCTTCTCATCGCGTTATATGGCCGGATCTACGTTGAAGCCCGAAAAATGATTTTAAAACAGTCGCCGAAAAAAACTGGAAAAAGATTAACTTCTGCTCACCTGATCACAAACTCGCCGGGATCCACGACCCCTCTGAACTACAGAACACAAGAAACATCCTACAGCGAAACCAGCTCGCCGGCTAGCGCAAACCAGGTGACAGTAACGGTGTCCGACGCACTTTTGGAAAAAAAGAGAATCTCAGCCGCAAGGGAGAGAAAAGCGACAAAAACTTTGGGAATAATACTGGGAGCATATATCGTCTGCTGGCTGCCCTTCTTCATTTACACCTTGTTGATGTCTATTTGTACATCTTGTATTTTTAACCCGGAATTGTTTGACTTCTTCACTTGGCTTGGCTATCTTAACTCTTTAATCAACCCGATTATTTATACCATGTCCAACGAAGATTTTAAGAAGGCTTTTCACAAACTCATGCGCTTTAAATGTTGCAGGTCTTGACATTGCCGTAAATTCAACGCGTGACCACCATATTGAGACCAATTTGCCACGGTATACTTATGTATAAGTACATAAGTATAACTTCTTTCAACTTAATCCATATTGACTATAGGCCTATACATACAGTGTCCAGTTGTTCAGATCAAATCTCGCTACAACCTTCAAGCGTCGATTTTAAATGCAGCACTTTTTCTTCCAATGTTAAGAGATGAGGGCTGTTTGAAAGCTGTGCGCCTTAGTTCATGCACACTTGTACTGTATATTCCACTGTTTTAGATTCTGTGTCGCGACCATATGTCCAACTGGCTCTGTTTTTAAGCTTGTGGCAGAAAAATAAAATACACCGACAAAGCCAGTTCTTATCAGAGTAAAGATATTAGTAAGATGGGTATGGAATTAAGTGGGCTGAGTTTTAAGAATAGTGACAGATCTGACTCAACGACGGCTGACTGAATATGGCTAAAGAACATCACTTTTTTCAGCAGCTAGGCTGTATGACTAATTAGCTTTATGACTGAAAAGCTTATCAAGGCACCATTTGTCGGATAAGAATAAAGTCTGATATCTCTTCTCTAAAACGATTTTTATATAGACCAAATAAATATTAGTCGCGTAGTTTATTCATTTTTGCACCCCGTTAAGTATAATTATATGTTAAATAGTTTTGATATATTGTGTTTGCTTTATAGACCTACGTTGTTGGCACTTTAGTAAAGTAGGCTAAAGGTACAGTAGCTACATACATCTTTTAGAGGGAAATGTTGATTCATAGTGCCTTGCCCGCACTATTCACAGCACACTTTCATTTTTTCTATGTGCGAAATCATTGTGATAATTACACCGCTTATCTAGGCTATGTCAAAAAAGCAGACATAATATTTAAAATAAGCACATCATTGGTTTACGTTTAGCGCTTATCACGATTAATGCCATCTATTTCGAGATTCATAACGTTAGTTGAATAAAAAAATATAGGGATATTTTAAATTCTTGAAATAAGGAATCTCAGCATTGCTGAAGCAATAGCTAATCTGTTCCGCAATAGGGCTTTACACTTTAAAACGCTCGATTATTAAGTTATAAAGGCTATTTTGCGAGATAGCCTATTATCAAGTTTGAAGAAGATAAGACTTCATTCTACTCCGTAAGAAAAAAGGAGATGAACTTCTCAGTGTACATTCTGAAATAATAGTAGTTCTGTCTTGATGGCTATGTCTCACGGATGAGCATCTTTTGTGGATTTTGAAACCTACAGCGTTTTGCTTATCACACCTTTTGGTAGTTTCACAATAAAAAAGAAAAACGACACTGTTCGACCATCCAAGCAAATATATTCAGTTGTGTGTCCCATGTAGGCTATGCTATGAATGTCTGTTTGTGCATACGTCAGCTTTATTTATATATTTATTTTAGCCAACCAAAAATTACACTCTACATATTGTTATAGAAAATATTGGTTTGTCGGGAAAAATGTTTCTTGGGCGAGGTGGGAGAAGTTAAGGAACAAATTCAGAAAAGATGGGGAGATGCCGACTGCAGAAAATAAATGCTAATTTTGAAATGTCAGCTATTTAGATGCTGTAGCTATTCTTTCCCTCATTTGTACACTTGAAGTGGTGTATGAACATTTGTATTTGATAAAAATTTGTCAAACTGTGTTTATAAATCAAAGAGACGTGGCTTTCTGAAAAGTGCTTGTCCCCTACAGTTTCCACAGTAAAAGCTGTTTGCGACTTTTTATTTGGAAACACCTATTCAAGCAAAAAAAAAAGAAGAAAAACAAAGTGGAAATGTGACTGCTAAAACAGACCAAAAGTGTGCCTAAATCTGCCGTAGCTATGTATCCAATGCACAACAGAATGGGTGAATATCACATGACTACGGTGACAGAATCGGTGTATCATGTTTTAAAGGAGTTATACAATAAATGCTTTTCTGCATACATTGGCTTGAATTGCCTTAGCTTTCTCGGGTGAGTGAAGTTGCAAACTTGAATTCCATATCATCGCAGACATCATGAAAAGACTCCACGCATACTGGTTTAAGTAAAAAATGTACAACAATTTTATTTGGGATAGAGCATGGGTGGGAGATGACGCATGGTGCGGTTGCACCAAAATAAAAATAAATAAAAAACGTGCAAGGACACAGGTATGCTACATTGATAAATTATGTGTTTAACATGCAAACACATTTATCGAAGGCAGAGGTGGGCAAGGAGAGACGTATCTTTTTCTGGATTTCATGCCAACTTCTGGGGCTCTAGCTTGCCGATCTCAGTGCTTTGTCTAAAGAGCATGGTGTAAAGTGCATTTACACGCCCAAGTCCACTTTTGCTAGTTTGACGGCGTGTATTTTGAGCACTAAGCATGGCGCGACGTGCAAATGGGCTGAACCTAGGCTCTTCATTAATTATAGGTGTGTCTTGGGCGTGACATGCAATAAACCAATCAAAATGTCGTACTTACTGTACGTCGCTTTGGATAAAAGCGTCTGCTAAATGACTGTAATGTAATGTAATATCCCATTCCCTTTAAAAGCCTGCTTTTCCACCTTGGCGGATTGCTTATATAATGGCGAAACAGACATGCTCGTGCGTGTTTAGTGCATCAAGGAATATGCTATATGGATCAATAGTATGATCAATATTATTCGGACTAACAATTATGAGTTCCCGGTAATTCCCTACAGTGCTGTTATTTTACAATTATATGCGGTTAAATTTTGTTAAAAAGCACCTGCACCAGCTGAGAATAAGCTACCAATGGCTTCGGTCTTATATTAGAAAACGCCAAACCTGCTTGTTTAACGAATTTCGTTTGATTGTGCAATACAACATTGTCAAACATCAATTCCATGAGGCTGTTCTCATGCAGTTCTCGAAGTTCAAGCTTCATCCGAAGTTCATTACCTGCATTCTAATATTGAATAATAACACATATACCGTTATGTTGCCTTCATGATCACACTGAATACAATGAAGCTGTCAGGTTGGCAACCCAGAGGTCCACGCATATTTTCCCTTGTTTTATAATGTCCTGCTTATGGAAATGTGACCAGTTTTACTAGCATGCAGCGAATGCTTTAAAAACAAGTCCACTTTCCTTGCAAGAGCGTGAAAAGTGCAATTTAAAGCAGATGAAACAGACCTGCTCCTCCTGTATGAAGTTAAAGCGCACATGCAGGGAATGGCATTAAAATTAATTGTGAATTAATTGTTCTCTTTAAAATCGTTTTGTTTAGTTATGGTATAACAGGTTAAATTCAGTTAACATGGTGAAATTTATCTCCGTTTTTCAAAAAATGCAATAGTCACTTTTTCAGTCAAAACCATTCTATTTACTTACAGGCTGTAGGCCTAGATGAACAGAGCTGTAGGCTATTGTAATGACATCTGAAGCGCATTTTCAGAAAAGAGATTCTCAGTGCGCCAGTTTTCCATTGAATGACAATTCACGCATTAGGTGTAAATGACAATTCGCGCATTAGGCTTGATATAGGTGTTATCAGCTCCTTTTTAATGGATAGCCATTGTCCCGTACCATTGCACATCGCCTGGATGTTGATGGAGTGGGCTGAAAGCAATTTAATGCGGCATTCCCCTTCGCTGAGGGACAGGTAGCCTATATGTGGTCTTTGAACTAGTATGGACCCTTTTATTATCATGCATTTTTGACATATCATACACAATAATAATGTTTCACATTGTAATCTTGATATTTTTTGTCATGCTTGTGTGCGCCCCTGTGTCTAGCAGACAGCAGGGTGTATGCGCTTTGTTCACACGCCTGTTTAGACGCACTTATAGCCTATGCGCTGTTAAAATAAAATGTAAACAACTGCGACATGACGTTAGACCAGGTTTTTGGTGGTTTTAGCGCAAGCGCTTTCTGCTGGCTCAAGATAGCAATACGCCAAAAATAATCCTGGCCACTCCTCATCTTAAAACCAACACGACCAGTTCACTTGCAATGGGCGCAAGAATACTTAGTATTTAAATGACATGAGCGCTATAATGAACCCTGCGCCGGATGTAAAATAACAAAGACACTTGCGTTTGGGTTAGTGCCACTTAGCACCGGGTGTAAAATAGGGCCCCTGGTCTTAATTAGCCCCAACGATGAACAATTCCTGAAGGAATTGTGGGTGTGGTTGCTGTTAAAATATGGTGATGTATTTTGTGGTAAGTCGTCTGAACCAGGAAGTGATACAAATAAGTAATGAATTGTGGTGAAAGCACAAAAAGGTAATGTCAAATCACCTGGGATAGTATTGTTAGGTCATAACAGTGTTGTAAAAGAAGGCATTGTGATGTCGTAAGCAGTGTAATATGTTACAGCATCTACATTCTATTGCGTCAGTTTTCAAAATCTGCCCATTGTCTCATGTGATTTACTAATTAACTAATTTACTAACAGACTAATGATCTTTGTCTCATTTTCCCAAGCTGTTCCGAATTTCTCTCTCTTCTCAAGCTAAGCGTTTGCACCTGTCTACACCTGCATTTAAGTCAGTGTTTCCCTGTCTTCCTCGCAACATTGTTGCCTTGACTTGTCTTGCACTTTTGAGCGTTTATTTCCAAGCCTGATTCTTGTTATTACCCACACCTGTACCCTGACTACTGTTTACTGCCTGCCTGTGTATTTCTGACTACTGCCTGCCTGACCAGAGAATCGCCTGCTGTCTACGGTACTTTTGCTCCACGGTAGAACTTCAGTTCTGACCCACGCCCGGACATTGACTACGAGCCTGCCTGCCGTTTGTCTGTACCTTTGCCCTCGCTGACAGCTTTCCCTGGATTTCGACCATTGCCTGTGACACCGATTATGAGACTGCCTTCTCGATTCGGTACCTGTGCTTTGATTGTGGATTTCCTGTGTATGACCATTGCTTGGATATTGCTTACGAACTTGAATGCTCCTACTAATAAAGACCCTAGCGGGTTATTTATTATATTCCACGTTTCTGAGTCATGCATTTTGGGTCCAAAACACCTTGTTCTGTCACAGAACATTTCACCAGCATGGACCCAGCAGACTCAAACGCTGTTCGCCACGCTTTGCAGACCCAAGGCGCCATCGTGCAGTAGCATGCCCAGGGGATTGCTGAACTCCGGCTTGAGATGAGAGAGCTTTGTGCGGAGATGAGGACGCTTGCCATCTCCCTTCGGCCCTATCCCTCTTCACCACCAGTGGCTCAGCTTCCAGCTCCACCCTCTTACCCCATGGGGATCTGGCAATACCGGGTGCCACAACAACCAGCCCCGGAGAGGTTCAGTGGGGAACCGGAGGGATACAAGGCATTCCTGCTGCAATGCAACATCGTCTTCAGGCAGCAACCTCAGACCTACCATGACAAAGAACACAAGATTGGGTACGTGATGGGCCTACTGAAGGGGAGGGCCTTGGACTGGCCGTCAGCCCGGTGGTCCGGGGGATCCTTCTCTACCAGTTATCCCAAATTCGTCCAGGAGATTCGCAAGGTTTTTGAACACGCCTCCGGGGATTAAGAACTTTCTCAAAGGCTGCTCGCGCCACGCCAAGGAGGGAAGAGCGCATCTGACCACTCCATCTATTTTCCAACTCTCGCCATTGCGACCCAGTGGAATGATGCGGCTCTGGCTGACCTGTTCCAAGCCAAGAGCTCAAGGACAAGCTAGCCCACCGTAAACCCATCACCTAACTTAGCCCACTCATCTGTGCTGCCATTCGGATCCACAACTGGTCTCGTCAACGCCATACCGAAAGACAGAACCCACAACGTACAACCTGGCAACCAACTGGCAACCCTACTCCAACCCACGACCACGCCCCTCTCCTATGTTGAAGCAGGCCGAGGGTAACATGGATCTCTCTCGAGCCAAAATAAAAGTCATGCCTGAGGAACGCAAGCATCAGAGGGAGACCGGTTCCTGCTACTACTATGACCAGCTCGGGCACTCTCTCGAACAGTGCACCCTATGGCCTAAAAGGTCAGATCCTGCTGTTAGGGTGAGATCTCTAATGAGTCAAGCCCAAGCCCCCAAATGAGTCAAGCCCAAGCCCCCAAGGACAATCATCGACCCTACCTCTCTGCCACCTTCCATTCGCCTGAGAGAAAAGAAAAGATCCAAGTTTAGTCCCTGATTGATTCCGGAGCTGACTCCAACCTAATTGACGATGGGATGGTGAAGGATCTAGACATTCCAACTTTGCCTCTGGACAGACCAGTAAACGCCCTGTCTCTTGATGGAAAGCCCTTCTTCCGCATGAGCAAAATCACTATACCCCTCCAGTTAATTATCTCCGGCAACCACCAGGAGGAGATACAGTTCAAGGTTATCCACTCTCCCCACGACACCCTCATTCTTGGACTACCATGGTTACAGAAAAACAACCCCACTATCGACACAAACACCAGCAAAATACAAGCCTGGAGCCGTGAGTGTCACCTCGCCTGCCTGAAATCCGCTCCTACACCTGCTGAGGGTGCCAGTACCTCATTCCAAGCCCTCCCACCCTCACTGAAGACCGTTCCCACAACCTACCATGACTTCAGGATTGTTTTCAGTAAGACCCAGGCCCAGACCCTCCGTTCCACACCGATCATATGACTGCGCCATTGAACTGCTACCCGGTTCCACGCTCCCGTCCAGCCATTTCTACAACGTCTCCAAGCCGGAGAGAGAGGCTATGGAGACATATATTCAGGACTGCCTCGCTCATGGACTCATTCAACCATTCTCGTCACCAGTGGGCGCGGGGTTCTTCTTCGTCCAGAAGAAAGATGGCACCCTGCATCCATGCATCGACTACAGAGGCTTAACAACATCACCATAAAGAACAAATACCCACTACCGCTCATTGACTCAGCCTTCCACCCACTCCACGACGCCACTGTCTTCACCAAGCTCGACCGATGAAACGCATATCACTTGGTGCGTATTCGGGAGGAGGACGAGTGGAAGACGGCGTTCAATACCCCTCTGGGACACTTTGAATACCTGGTCATGCCTTCCGGCCTTACTAACACCCCAGCCGTCTTCCAGGCCCTCGTCAATGACGTGCTCCGTGACCTTTTGGGCTGAACTGTATTTGTATGCCTTGACGACATTCTCATCTATTCCAAGAACAGCAAAGAACATTAAGACCACGTAAGACAGGTTCTCCAAAAATTGTTGGAGAACAAACTGCTTATCAAGGCCGAGAAATGTGTGTTCCACTCCGACACTCTGGAGTTCCTGGGCTTTATTCTGGAGAGAGGGCAGACACAAGCAGACCCCAAGAAGATTCAGGCGGTCACTGACTGGCCCACGCCTGCAACTCGTAAACAACTTCAGTGCTTCCTGGAATTCGCCAACTTCTACAGAAAATGAATTCGTAGCTACAGCTAAGTCGTCACCCCACTCACCAAACTCACGTCATCTGCCATAGCTTTTCGCTGGAGCCCTGAAGCTGAGGAGGTGTTCCAAAAGATCAAGAAGCTATTCTCCTCTGCACCCATCCTCATTCACCCAGACCCCACCCGCCAGTTTGTGGTAGAGATGGACGCCTCTGACTCTGGGGTGGGAGCAGTACTTTCCCAAGTTTCTCCTACCGACAACCGTCTACATCCAAACTTTACCCTGCGGAGAGGAATTATGACGTTAGCAACTGCAAACTCCTCGTCGTCAAAATGGCATTGGAGGAGTGGAGACACTGGCTCGAGGGGTCCGAAGTGCCATTCATCGTTTGGACGGACCACAAGAACTTAGCCTACCTCCAGATCACTAAGAGACTGAACTCTCGCCAAGCCAGATGGGCTCTGTTCTTCTGAAAATATAACTTTACCCTGAACTACCGAGCTGGTTCCAAGAACATCAAGCCTGACGCCCTTTCCAGGCAATTTGACATTTATTCTGAGAAAAACACCCCTGAGAACATCCTTCCTGCCTCATGTTTAGTCGCCTCGGTCTCCTGGAAGATCGAGGCAGTTATCAAGAGTGCCCTACAGAACGAGCGTGACCCCAGAGCCCACCCTAGTACCTGCCTGTATGTCCCTACAGCAGCTCGGACACAAGTTATGCAATGGGCTCACTCCTCATTGCTCTCGTGCTATCCAGGCTTTACCCACACCATGGCGGTTCTGAAAAGGAAGTTCTGGTGGAGCGCCATGGCTCCTGACATGAAAAACTTCATCAAGGCCTGTACCACCTGTGCCAGAAACAAGGCGTCACATCATGCTCCGGCAGGTCTACTCCCACCACTACCTGTGCCCAGCCAACCTTGGAGCCACATCGAAGTAGACTTCGGGGCTTCCACCTTCTGATGGTAATACCACCATTCTGACAGTTGTGGACCGTTTCAGCAAGGCTGCCCATTTCATTCCCCTGCCTGGATTACCCTCTGCCCAAGAGACAGCTGAAGTCCTTGTTAAAGAGGTCTTCAGGATTCATGGCATCCCTGCGGACATCATGTCAGATCGTGGACCCCAATTCATTTTGCAGATGTGGAAAGCTTTCTGTTCTGCGCTGGGAGCCACGGTGAGCCTGACGTCTGGATACCATCCGCAGTCCAATGGCCAAACCGAACGGGCCAATCAAGACCTGGGAGCTGCTCTACGGTGTGTGTCCACGAAGAACCCTTCTTTCTGGAGCAAGATGCTCACCTGGGTAGAGTATGCCCACAATGCTCTACCCTGCACCACCACTGGAAAATCTCAGTTTGAGATCTCATTAGGATACCTTCCGCCACTCTTTCTGGACCAAGAGGCAGAGATTGCAGTTCCCACCCTCGCCATCCATATGCGGCGCTGCCTCAAGGTCTGGAAGGACAACCGAGCCACGCTCTTGCACACTGCTGACCGAAATCAGTCCTATGCAGATCACCACCGTAGACCGGCACCGGCTTACAAAACTTGGCGACGAGGTGTGGCTCTCCACTAAGGACATTCCCCTTCAATCCACGTCACGCAAGCTCCAACCCCGATTCATTAGCCCCTTCAAGATTGACTCCATCATCAACCCCTCTGCTGTTAAACTGTCACTTCCCACTTGTTTGAATATTCACCCCATTTTCCATGATTCCCATGTAAAACCTGTTTCTAACCACCCCTTATGCCCTCCCGACCCTGGCCCCCCTCCCCCTCGTATTATTGATAATCATCCTGCCTACGATGTAGAGAAACTGTTGGACATTCGCCGCAGAGGGTTTGGCTTCCAGTATCTGGTGGACTGAAAGGGATACGGGCCGGAAGAACACAGTAGGGTTGCCCCCAGTTTAATCCTCGATCTGGCCCACATTCGGGACTTCCATCGAGCCCATTCCGACAAGTCAAGGGACCGCCAGGAGTCGGTCGTTAAGGGGGTGGGGGGTACTGTCATGATCTGTACACATTTGTTCATGTTTTCTACGATCTTGCATTCTCTCTTTTTTTCTGTCTCCAGCTTCCTTCTTGATTATTGTTAACTAAGTTACTAATGCTAGTCAGATAATTACTAACACATTAATCTGCTAAACATGTCTCATGTGATTGACTAATTAACTAATTTGCTAACGCTAGGATGGGATAATTACTAACAGACTAATTGACAAATGATCTTTGTCTCGTTTTCCCAAGCTGTTTCTAATTTCTCCCTGTTCTCAAGCTAAGCATTTGCACCTGTTTACACCTGCATTTAAGCCAGTGTTTCCCTGTCTTCCTCACAAAATTGTTGCCTTGACTTGTCTTACACTTTTGAGCGTTTATTTTCAAGCCTGATTCTTGTTATTACCCACGCCTGTACCCTGACTACTGTTTACTGCCTGCCTGTGTATTTTTGACTACTGCCTGCCTGACCTACGAGAATCGCCTGCTGTCTATGGTACTTCTGCTCCGCGGTAGAACTTTGGTTCTGACCCACGCCCGGACATTGACTACAAGCCTGCCTGCCGTTTGTCTATACCTTTGCCCTCGCTGACAGCTTTTCCTGGATTTCTACCATTGCCTGTGACACCGTTTATGAGACTGCCTTCTCAATTCGGTACCTGTGCTTTGATTGTGGATTTCCTGTGTATGACCATTGCTTGGATATTGTTTACGAACCAGAACGCTCCTACTAATAAAGACCTTTGCGGGTTATTTATTATATTCCACGTTTCTGAGTCATGCATTTTGGGTCCAAAACACCTTGTTCTGTCACATTTTATTTTCTTTGTCTGATAAGTACTCGTATTGATGAAGCCAAATGACAATTATAATGCCATTTCAATTTACAGAATTATATAATTCTAACTGTTGTATGGATGCTCTGGCACTTGTGTAGGCAGCACAAGCAGGCATTGAAGAGAGGCAGGGCAGAAATGAGTTTTATTGAGGTTCCTAGCCTGTATAGCGTAGGCCTACTGTAGAGGTTGTGTGTCAGTTCTGGCAAAATAAAACTGGATCGCAGCAGCACAAATTTTCAGACACGGTGGGCTTTCGCTGTGCGGCTACCTTTTACCTTTTGTTGATGCATTGTCCCTGATGTACGAATGTGACAATAAATAGAGACATATTTATTGTCTTAAGGGTGGGGGTTTTACGTCCCAGCGTGTTATAGGCTTGTGGTAGGGGGGCATGGTTTTAGGCGAGGCCGGCAAGAGAGAGAGTGAACTCAGGTGGTTAATGGAACCGGCACAGCTGTCGGCAATCAGGCAATTGGTGATGATTGATTGTGTGATTGTTTGTATCAATTAACCAATTGCCTTGATTGTTCAACAGTGAGCCTGAGAACCTTTAAAAGGAGCCTTCTGGGGGTTTGGGGGGGACTGTGTGTTTTATGTGTTTGTTTGGAACCGAGTGCCAAAAGAAAGGGTAACTAAAATAAAAACTGGTTCTCTTTATACAAACGCCTGATGTCTTGTCTTTGCACCCGAGCACTACGGCTCACTTCGCCACAAGGCTATTATTATTTTAAAGGCTGTGACATCACACGAGAAATGACCACTCCCCGAGGTCTCAAAACTGTCTATGGAACACTCCCCCATCCAGAGCCATAACCTCTTCACCCATCGGTACGTTCACAGCCTTGTTACTAGTTTACATAGAGCATGATTGATTATCGATTAATGCAAGCTAACTTTACTGAATTTATTGTTAGGCTGCAAACCTTAGATAAAAGTTAGCAATATTTTAAAACGTTGACTGTTTCGATAACCAACTTGTAACCTAACAAGGGTAATTCGAGTTAGGCTAAAGTTAGCCAGCTATTGATAGCTGAGAACTTTCTATGTTATATGAAAAACGATTTGATAACTGACTTTTGATAATGTTAACGTAACAAAATCTAAATTGTCTAGAGTCGGTGTGTTGACACATAGCTAGCTAGATAACGTTATCCCGCTCAAACTACATCTTAGACATCCTGCTAACATTACTGTATGCATCTGCTTTTGGTAACATTAACGCTCCTGCGCTATGGCAGTACCATGCACAGCGCACTTGATTCGACCATACTCTAATCTTAATTTATCGAACATACCCTTCACTAGCATTAAACTGTGCTGTAAGTGTGATGGATTTAGTAGCGATGAATGACTCACAGAGGTGAGGGAGATCAGACAAGTCACTCACAAACGTGATGACTAATAAGGGGGCTATAACACAAATAAAAGAAAATAAAAACAGGAACTAATTCCTGACAGCTAAACAGCTAACAGAAATATACCCAGAAAAAAACAGGGTGAACTCGAATAGCACGAGTAAAGTAAAAATCGAAATCTCCCAAACTCAATACAAGAGTCCAAACAGGAGACTTAGAAATGCAAAAAAACACCCTCAGAACGTAACACTAAAACGTCCAATAGAAGGTGAAACAAAAACAAAACCATCAAAAAGAAAACACTGTCTCGTAGAGAACAGCACAGAAATAAATAGAGCAGAACGCTAACAGGTGAAACACAATCCTATACCTAATGAAAGCTATAAGCAAGTCCCTTGTGAACATAAACATGTTAATATCACAAGGTCACTTAAACCTGGCTATACCTGGCTCAATGTACAAATTAATGACAAAGAAGCACCGGGGAAGCGGAAGTAAGGAAATTAAATTCCCAGCAGGTAGAAGGACAGGTGAAACAAATAACGAGCATGGGAAAGCAAAACCCCAGACCGGAACGTAGAAAAAATCTGATAGATTCTCATTCGGGAAACAGGATGAGTATCGCAGCGGAAAAGAAAACAAAACCCACGAACCATGACAGTAAGGTTTCCGAAGTGATAAGGTAACAAGGCTCGGAGTCATCACTCTTCAGCTGGCCAGCTCTGAGCCTAGTACCAAACCCCAACAGTCACCATTCAATGGATCTCGTACCAGGTCTCCGGTCCCGTCCCGTTCCAGCTCTCCGGTCCTGTCCCATTCCTACCCTCCTGTCCCATCCGGCCCCGACCCTCCTGTCCCGTCCAGCTCTGGCCCTCCTGTCCCGTTCGGTCCCACCACTCCTGTCCCATCCCGTTCCAGGCCTCCTGTCCCGTCCCGTTCCAGGCCCCATGTCCTGTCCCGTTCCAGGCCCCCTGTCGAACTGCAGAGCCAGCTACCCGCCTCTCCTGAGCTGCAGAGCCAGCTACCCGCCTCTCCTGAGCGATGCAGCCGTCGCCATCCACCTGAGCGGCCCTGTCTGCACCGCCGTCTACCTGAGCGGCCCTGTCTGCGCCGCCGTCCACCTGAGCGGCCCTGTCTGCGCCGCCGTCCACCTGAGCAGCCCTGTCGCCGCCGTCCTCCAGAGCTGTCCCTCCTGCGCTGCCGCCATCCTCCAGAGCTGTCCCTCCTGTGCCGCCGCCGTCGTCCAGAGCTGTCCCTTCTGTGCAACCTTCCAGTCTTTCTTTCCCTCCTCCGGACCCCCTCTACCTACCCTGCTTAGAGTTCCGGACAAGTTTGAGACGTCTGGAAGCCGTCCCTTAGGGGGGGTCTGTCTGTTTTTGTATATTTGCTTCATTGTTATTCTTGATTTATTATTTTCCCATATCATTGCATTCCCCTCTGTTCATGGGTTGTCCGAGTCTCATCTGTCTGTCTTTGTTTCATGTTCCCCGAGATTCCACTCCCTGTCTTTGTCATTGCACTATTCTTGTGATTTTGGTACAATCGGGTTTTCTTTGTATTTCATTTTCTTCCTTACAACATAATTCATATTTATATATTATACTAACAAATTAATCGGACTAACTGTTAGATTAGAGTTAATACTAACCTACTAACAAACTAACATGTACATAATATTAAACAACTAACTTACTAACATTAGGGATTTTGAATTTTCTACTCACATTACGAATTACTAATTTATCTTGATTTTTTTACCTGCAGCTGTCATTCTCCCTTGTTATCCTATCCCTGTATCTATCTGTGATTTCGCATTCTCTGCACATGTGTCCACTTCCGCGTTCCTCCCCTTCAAGCTGTGCACTTGTTACCTGTTACTCCGGGTCTATTGTTATCATTGTATTTATGCGAAGATCCAGTCTGTGTTTTAGGTCTGCCCTCGTTATTGTTTTATTGGTCCTTGTTACCCTCATTGTTCTCACCTGTGAGCTATCTCCCCTCCCTGCTTCCTCACACCTGATCCTCATTGTTTCTTGTCTCCCTCTGTGTATTTAACCCAGTCATCCAAGTCATTCTTCGCGAGTTCCTCACCTTTGATAGCGTCATTGTTTTGTGCCTCTATATCTACGAGTTTCTGAGTATCTGTTGTTTTTCCCCGAGTTTTTTTTGTTTTTTTTTTCCCCCAGAGTCTTTGTGTTTGTTTTCTTTGTCCGTTCTTTTCGGTTTATTTTTCTGCTTCCTTGATTTCCCGATTTTGACTTCTGCCTGTGTTCTCGCGACCCTGAGCCTGGACTTTGTTTTTGTACCTCTGCTGTGCCTTCCTGGTTCCGACCTCTGCCTGCTTTTTGACCATTCCAGTCATTAAACTTTGGTTTTTTGTACTCCCTGCCTGCGACTGGGTTCCTCTATTCCCACCCAGCCTAAAATCATATCTGACTGACAGTTCTCATTGATACGCCTACAAAACGAGGTGAACTTGTAGAATGGGAAATTTGAGCAAATAAAAAAACATTGATGGACACATTCACTTTGATGTTATCTAAAAATAACTGGCATGTGTCAAATTCAACCACCATGTTACCCCTTTAACTACTAGTCAGAGTACTGTGTGTCTACTACGAAAGTAGCCTACTACTACGTTATAGTAGCTACCCAGCTAGTACAATCATCTGGCCCAGTGTCCACTTTACTGCTGGCACAGTCGGTGGAGTGTCAGATGTGGTCAGACACAAACTCGCAAGAGTTCCAGGAACTACTTAGCTACCGAAAGAATGGACGCTGGACCAGCAAAGAAATGAAGTAGCCTGCTGCGACCCAGGAATGCTGGCAAAAGCCAAAGTTTTCCTTGGACATCAAGCCACACATGGATTCATCCGCACACTCCTGCAGTAAGACTGACACAAACATCCAAGCATTCATTTAGGAAAACTTCTGTTTGTTGTTTATTGTCATTGTAATTACATAACCATTGTGTTTAGCATCTATCATACAGCTCGCAGACTAGCTGTATCTAACTAGTCTCGCAAAGCTAACGTTAAATACTCTAAGGTACAACCAATTTGAATTTATAATCTGCCTCGTAGGCATAATTTCCACGGGGGGCGCAGGGGACGCGTCCCCCTCAATATCTGAGAAAGCCCTATCTCCGATTCATATCCCCCATCAATTTGCACACTGTAGTGTAGCCTAGGCTATATATAATTGTATAATTGCTTAGCAAATGTCAGAATTCAAAATGTAGGCCTACAAGATACAAGCCTTTCTTTTTTCAATTATTATTAACTACGAGTTTACAGAACAGCAACACTGCCGCTGAGGAGCAGCAAGCAATAGCAATGGTAATGTGGATGGGTTCAGTCAGAAGCGCACATCCATCTCAAAGCCACGAAAAATCATAAAAACACTAACCTTCTTCATCTTCGCATTCATCACTAAAATGGTTTGGCCTCCGAGGGCCTTTTTTCTTTTTTTAAATTATTTTGAAACTAAAAAAATGTACTAAAAAGTAATCTTGCTTTAAAATTTGAAGAAATGTGTCATGTTTAACTTTGTACCATTTTGAGGTCACGTTAGCTTCTGTTCACTTAGATATTAATTGTAAAAGGCATTTTGACCAGGAGTGCCC
Source organism: Ilyophis sp. 1 JC-2022 (assembly GCA_022702515.1). Lineage (NCBI taxonomy): Eukaryota > Metazoa > Chordata > Actinopteri > Anguilliformes > Synaphobranchidae > Ilyophis > Ilyophis sp. 1 JC-2022. The sequence goes on along the minus strand of CM040406.1, from coordinate 18,252,517 downwards.
AAATCTTTTGCACCCCACTGTATGTAACCTACATTATATGCATTCGATTTGTGTGACAATGGATTATTTGATTTTTATGTTTGCGTGCTTTATATTTACCTAATGTCACTGTCTTAGAATGGACAGGAATGCACGCAACGTCTTTTTACTGGAGCTTCAGTGTTGCAATTATAGTGGAAATAGTGGGGATACAGAGATTCCTGAGGAGGGTAAAAGTTTTAATAAAATTTATTTAGTGCTTCTAAAAAGTTTATAGCTACAATGTTGTAAAATCCTTGTCTTTGCATAGGCTATGCACGGTGACATCGCTATTGGCTAACATGCGCCACCCCCAAATATATATCTCAAGGCACTGCGTCCCCTCCAATGTTCAACAGAAAGTGACGCCCTTGATCTGCCTCCTTTTAATGAAGATCTGTGCATGCGATCGCCCGTGCACTAATCTAACCCATTAGATATAAGATTCCATGTCTGCATAGGACAGGGGCCTAGAATAGCTACCCATGGCCCATAGTACTAAAGAACTGTGTGCTCCCAACCTACCTCATTAATTTTCCACACTTCCGTTTCCTTTCCATATCATCCATTACTCTAAGGATGTTAGTTTCAGATATGTTTGTTGTTTAATAATTCTATTTTGTTCAAACTGGTTGTTGGTTTGATTATTATTTGGATAAATGTTTGAGCCTACCACCTCATAGAACCTATGCTTGTTGTTAAGTTATTGGTTATTGTTATTTTAACATGTAATATTGAAATTCATAATAATGATTTAATCATACATTTTACGAGGCTGATTAATTATACTTTTTGCACCATTTTAGTCATCGTATGACGTTCTATATATGTATATTCTCAACACTATATGTATACTTGGCGCTTGTGTGACAGTTAGTGACATAACTGGTAACCCAGTGTGAAGCTATATAAATAATTTATATATTCTGCACATTAATTGGTGCCTCCTTGTGTTAAGACGGACACATTTGAATTATCTGTCCTCACTAGTACCAAATAGATATGTAAACGACCCTACACCTAGCTATAACATAATGTGGTTTAAGTGGATAAATAATCCATCGAAACATGAAAAGCACCTAATTATGAAAAATTAACAGTAATTCTGGGATACGGTTGGGACAGAAACCAGCATACACAGGAGGACCCCAGGACCAAACTTGAGAACCAGTGGTCTATACTGAAGCAAACACAAATTTTCCCTGTCTATGGTTTACAGAAGTAAAACAGCAGAACACTACAACCTAATACTGTGTGTTCCCTGTCTGTTAACCCCTACCCCCACCCCTCCACTCAGATGCAGTCAGGCAGAATTCTTTCTACATGAAAAATACATAAAGCGATGGCAGAAATTGGCAGGAGACCAAGATGGGGGGGGGAAGCAACAGCAGCAAGACATGACAGAACCTGAAGAACCAGTACATGGACTAGCTGTTAACTAATGTGTAACTGGTAGTGACTTAAGTAAATTTCATGTCAATATCACCTACAGTCCGCAAGAAGCACTTTTTTAAGTATTATTTTGGAAGATGGAAACAAGGCAGACTACTGAATCACTTGTGGCAGCCATGTTTATTGAACATATTGAACACATCTTTTGTAATAGAGTACTTGAGCCCACCACATTTTGGAAATGATTGACCAAACTTTACTTCGCTGCTTGGACCCCTAATATTATTAAATATTATTTAAATATTTTTATACTATACTAGTGGTCGCTTTGTACCTAGATGGATACCTGGCTTTGTGAAAGTGGCAATTTGACACACAAGCACCAGAAAAACGAAACAGTGTGCTAATATAGCCCACAGGAAACCTAGAACAGGTGCGCCTGGTTAGCGGAAAAACACGGCGCGACCGGCAGAAAAGTAAAACCGGAGCGCCCTCTCGCGGCTCAAGAGAGCTGCAACCGCAGAGAACAAATGAAGGCTGCCAAACCGTGATAATACCCGCACAATTAAGATAACAACTCTCGATGCGTCTCCCAGCCGCTCCACGCGCTACTGCCAATCCACTAAAATGAAACAGTACAACGCATCATCAGGCTATATGCGCTACATTTGCATTCCCAAATGTTATACAGTCGACTAAAACAAAACCCACTATCAACATAAGCCAAGCACAGATCGCCGCTTATCACACCTCACAGCGGGTTGTTCCCGTCAACTAAAGTTGAACAGATAAAATCGGGTATTTACAATATTTGCCTCAATTTGCATCAAAACAAACATTGTCACTACATTACAGGCATTTAGCAGACGCTCTTATCCAGCGCGACTTACACAGCATTTTTGCATTTATACATAGTATCCGTTGATACAGCTGGATATATACTGAAGCAATGCAGGTGAAGTACCTTGCTCAAGGGTATAACAGCAGTGTCCGACCTGGGAATCGAATCTGCAACCTTTCGGTTACAAACCCAGTTCATTAACCATTATACTACACTGCCGCCCTACTAGTTACTAGGGGTGTATCTGGGCCGAATACTCTTTTCGGGAAAGCACGAATAATGCGTTGGAGCAGATAAATTGCTCATTAATATTCGGATTCGGGGGGAAAAAACGAGAGAGAGAGAGAGAGATGGAAAGAGGCACTAATTCGGCAAGCTAGCTGCAGGAACAATGCGAAATCTAGCTGCAAGAGATTTAATTAATTGAGATAGGGCATTTGTGTTAATCACTCCTTTGAATGGCTATCAAAATCAGCATTATAAAAACAAACTGTGACTTAATGTTTATAAAGATATTTTGCTAACATATTACCCTAGATCAGGAAGGTCTCCTGTATGCTATTGATAGACTAGCATATGTTACGTTAATGTTACAAGTCCACAGTGTGGATTCATTGCGAGTTGAATGTTAAACAATTTGGATAGAAATAAGCATTCACAGAATCCATGATATAGGCTAAATATAGTCATTTTAATTAAGTTACAGTGCGATCGTCGCGATGTACCGACATGCAAATCCACTTCTGATGTTGTTTTCTCTCCACCCATTAACACCACAACAGCCGAGAGCTGGCTCTAGTTAGCAACATGTACAGTAAGCTGAATGTTTAATGAATGAAACGGATAGTGGGTTGGAAACGGATATTTTTCACGACTCCACCAGGCCGTCTGTCATTAATTTTCTCGTATGGAGGGCGAAAGCGAGTGGCTTGCTAGCTACGCTGATTGTAGCTTGCTCAGCTGCAAGTGCAAATGCTGCGCCAAATCTCAGTGCTCAATGACGCGCAAAGGCTAACGTTAATGCCAGCGGGCTCACTCTGCAATAGAGTGCGGATCGGGCCGCATATTTCTGTCCGAACCCGACCGAGCCCGAGATAGTAGTAACCGAGCCCGACCCGAACCCGACAGGAATTCTGCTTTTTATGTCCGAACCCGACCCGAGCCCGACGCAGTTAATGTAAGGCACTGAAGCGCTGACATTGTGTTTCCCTGTCACGCAGTTGTTGTTACCATGGTTACAGCTTCTCTGTTTAGTGGTCACTGGGCACCTAAATGACCGTCAAAAGGCATTGTTTTATTGGTAGATAACAGATACACACACAATATTCGGTATCATTTTTATTTATTTCACACTATATTTTCACCAAAAACAACTTGAAGCACCATGTGAAGTAAGCTAACCCATCCTAATTAGTACAGTAATACCTTGACATACAAGTTTAATTCGTTCCGTGACCGAGCTCGTAACTCGGTTTACTCGTATATCAAATCAATTTTCCCCATTGAAATTAATTTAAATACCATTAATCCGTTCCAGCCCCCCAAAAAACACCCTAATTTCTTTGTTACGTAGTTAGAAAAATGAGAAATGTATTTATAAATTATAAATAATTAATACAAAACATAATACAAAGATAATAAAATAGAATATAAAGAAATAAACTGGTTCTAAACTTAATTGCTACATTATTATTCTTCACTTACACTTAATCTTCATCAGTGACGTTTGCATCTTTTTCATTGATTTTTGGCTTTTTCGTCACGCTTTTCTGACTCTGATCTGCAGGGCGTTTCGATAAAAACCTATCCATGGTGGTTTGTTTCTTCCTTCCCTTCAGAATTTTTCGGAAATGCGAATGCAATTTCCGAAATTGCATTCGCAATGCTCCGCTTGCTCGGCTCGTAACTCGGGTCTAGGCTCGTAAGGCGAAGCAAGAAATTGTCCGAGCAACGGCTCGTAACTCGGAATAATCGTAAGTTAGTGCACTCGTATGTCAAGGTTTTACTGTAGTTCAAAAGTAAAATAGTTGTTCGGCCGCCGTGACCGAGCCCGACCCGAGCCCGAACGTCATTTTAAAAGTTTAGTCCGAACCCGGCCCGACCCGTCGGGTCCCGTCGGGTCCCGTCGGGTTCGGGTCGGGTATCCACCCTCTACTCTGCAACAAGCACGGTCACTGCGGTCACACAAATTACACGAGCACGCACACACACACACCCTCGTCTCCCGCTTTATGCAACCTACAATCAGTAATATGTTTAACCATCGTGTATTTGGCATCGCATTTCACATAACCATTTCACCTTTCATGTCACATAGCGCAAAAACAAAACGAGAGGGCAGGCTGAGCTAGCTAGGAGGGCTGGGGCTGAAACCATAGAGGTGATTGTGTGTGTGTGTGTGTGTGTGTGTGTGTGGGGGGGGGGGGGGGGGGTTCATATTGTACACAAGAAAGGACAATACCAAATCACAACAGGCAGAAATGTTTGTTATTGTGGAAATAGTTTCCATTAAAATGTATAATGGAATGGTTTCATGTTTTTATAAAACTGCCAATTCTTTGATTATACCTGATTTTTTCCAGTTCTTATCCAAAATTCAAAATTATTGTTCAGTGTCCCCCAGTTAGGGGGTGGGGGGTTAGATAAATAAGTATAAAGTCCAGAATATAGTTTTTATAAAAGGTTTTGAAAAAAAAGACAGGGAGGGGATGAATACTCGTAAATTGCAATAACAATACAGGTGCAGCTCAAAAAATTTGGATATCGTGAAAAAGTCTATTTGGATAGAGTGAAATATTTTAAGCCTTTATTTCTTGTAATTTTGATGATTATGGCTTAGAGCTAATGAAAACCCAAATTCAGTGTCTCAGAAAATTAGAATATTACATAAGATCAATAAAAAAGGATATTTTAAACAGGAATGTCAGCCTTCTGAAAAGTATGTTCATTTCTATGCACTCAATACTTGGTTGGGGCTCCTTTTGCATGAATTACTGCATCAATGCGGCGTGGCATGGAGGCAATCAGCCTGTGGCACTGCTGAGGTATAATGGAAGCCCAGGTTGCTTTGATAGCGGCCTTCAGGTCGTCTGCATTGTTGGGTCTGGTGTCTCATCTTCCTCTTAACAATACCCCATAGATTCTCTATGGGGTTCAGGTCAGGCGAGTTTGCTGGCCAATCAAGCACAGTAATACCATTCATTGAACCAGCTTTTGGTACGTTTGGCAGTGTGGGCAGGTGCCAAGTCCTGCTGGAAAATGAAATCAGCATCTCCATAAAGCTTGTCAGCAGAAGGAAGCATGAAGTGCTCTAAAATGTCCTGGTAGATGGCTGCGTTGACTGCAGACTTCAGAAAAGACAGTGGACCAACACCAGCAGATGACATGGCACCCCAAATCATCACTGACTGTGGAAACTTCACACTGGACTTCAAGCAACGTGGATTATGTGCCTCTCCACTCTTCCTCCAGACTCTGGGACCTTGATTTCCAAATGAAATGCAAAATTTACTTTCATCTGAAAAGAGGACTTTGGACCACTGAGCAACAGTCCAGTTCTTTTTTTCGTTAGCCCAGGTAAGACGCTTCTGACGTTGTCTCTGGTTCAGGAGTGGCTTGACACGAGGAATGCGACATTTGTAGCCCATGTCCTGGATTCGTCTGTGCGTGGTGGCTCTTGATGCACTGAATCCAGCCTCAGTCCACTCCTTGTGAAGCTCCCCCAAATTCTTGAATGGATTTTCCTTGACAATCCTCTCAAGGCTGCGGTTATCCCTGTTGCTTGTGCACCTTCCTACCACACTTTTTCCTTCCACTCAACTTTCTATGAATATGCTTGGATACAGCACTCTGTGAACAACCAGCTTCTTTAGCAATGACCTTTTGTGGCTTACCCTCCTTGTGGAGGGTGTCAATGACTGTCTTCTGGACATCTGTCAAGTCAGCAGTCTTCCCCATGACTGTGTAGCCTACTGAACCAGACTGAGAGACCATTTAATGGCTCAGGAAACCTTTGCCGGTGTTTTGAGTTAATTCGCTGATTAGAGTGTGACACCATGAGTTTCCAATATTGAACTTTTTCACAATATTCTAATTTTCTGAGACACTGAATTTGGGTTTTCATTAGCTGTAAGCCATAATCATCAAAATTACAAGAAATAAAGGCTTGAAATATTTAACTCTATGTGTAATGAATCTATACAATATATGAGTTTCACTTTCTGAAATGAGTGACAAAAAATATTGAAATTTTTCACAATATTCAAATTTTTTGAGCTGCACCTGTTTATGACATTTTCTATATGTAACACCACAGATAGTGGCATCGCTGCACACCCCTAATAGTTACATATGTTGCAGTAATAACACACATGTTGTTTCTATCTGTGCATCTGGAGAAAGCAGACAGTCAATACAAACATTTTAGGTTTATTAATACAGAGATTTAACTTACAATTTCAAGGGGTGAGCTTGTATTTGACAGGCCTTTCCCTGCAACGTTTCACCAGCTTAGCATGCAATGCTGTTACTCCAAAAGTGCATATGTTTGTACAAAGAAGCCGCACCATTTAAAGAAACTACTTAACGTCTTTGCAAATTAGCTCTATGCACGCAACGCTTCCGGGTTTGACTCTGTTTAAGTAGAAGTGCATATTTATACACAGGAAAAATTGTCTATGAAGCATCACAACTGCCGAGATTAACAACAATGTGCGCAATATTACTAGAGAAGGGCTTCAATGTCCTCACATCTATGCAATTATGAAAGTATGTTGCTACCAACAGCTAGCGCTACTAACCTTAGCTAGCTGGGCTAAATTAGTGACTGGGGGCAGTTAACTAAAGTAGCTAGCGATGCTACCTACTATTGTCAAAGAAACAGACTTCCTGCTTAATTTAAGGTGAATTCTATTAAATAAAACATGTAGCTAATGTAATTAACATAACCTCTCTGAATCTTTGTATCTGTAAAGTTAGCCTATTCTTATTTCTCTCAAAAAGTGTCTGGAAAAACGGAAATGAGAACATTATCTCTTCGTGCTCACTACTACCAAAGAAACATTAGAAGCCACATCAGCTGATTTCAAAACACCTCACACATGCACAGAACACCAAAAAACAGGGCTAAATAAAACATTTTATTCATTACCAGGCTGCAAAAAAACACCGTAGCGGCAGATTTCAATGAGAGTGTGTAAGGGTTTGGGTTTGTAACAATGAGCCAAATGCGACAAAACAAAACATGATTACAGAACAAGTCACTCACGAATGTGCGAGCCACTAAAAGAGTCTCAGTAGCAAAATCATAAACAACCCACTAACATGGGTGTGGCTCGTTGACACGAGCAGAAAAGTAAGAGAACAGAGACTCCTAAACAGAAATACACGAGCATAAGCTTGAAAAGGAGAAAACAAAGAATCACCTTCGGAACGTAGACTATAACGCCTGATAAGAGGTGAAAATTTAATTAAATAAAAATAAACCTCTCACCCTCAATATAGCAGAGAGTAAGAAACAAAAAATAACGAAACGGACTAATCCCTAAAGAGCAGCTAAAGCCAATCTAGTAGTGAAAATATAGAGCAGCTGTTTTCTAACCAACCTTGACTACATGAAGGCACGAAATGACAAAGAAGCGCCAGGAAGCGGAAGTGAGAGGCTTAAATACCTAGCAGGTAATCGGACAGGTGAAAGTAATGATACGCGGGGAGAAGCAAAAACCGGAACGTGGAAAAAATCTGATGGACTTCTTACCGGAGAGAGAGGATGAGAAAAAATAACCACGGACCTTGACAGTGTTGTTGATTTCTTTCAGTGTGGAAGAAATTCCTTGAACTGCTTGAACAATCACCTCTTGCTTTTCCAGCACTGCTTCCGTGAGAACCATCGCCCTTCTCCGCCCGGGTCTACAGGGGGGCGAACTCACCGGAGCGCTTGTGATGCAAGAGACATTAAAATGAATTGTTTAAGAAGTCCATTGTCATTGGCCTTTATTCCATTTGTTGATTATGAATGGGAATATAGAAAAGTATCCAAATCGTAAAATGAATCGTTTTCGGACTGCTCCAGGATTAATGGAAGCATGTCGCTATCTCCATCAGCAATAATGCCTGACAAAGACGTTTATCCAATAATGGAGGCAATGCGCTCATCCAATGCAGAAAGGTTTTAATAACTTTGGCTGCCGCCTGTAGCTGTGGTGCTTCTTTTGTGCTCAGCTATCCGTTTCTTTGCGTCCAATTTCATGTCAAACCATTTCCTTTTACTTCTTTAACGGTTTGTGGGACAGGTGATACTGCATTGACGGCAGATGTTATCTCCTGCCAGGCGTTTACTTTACTTGTCCCTATGACACCGGTACTAACACTACTAAATAAAATGTATTTCCTTGACAACCTCTGCTAGCGGGAAAAATTATTTTTCTTCTGCCTTTTCTGGGCCATTTTGAATTTGCACTTGAAATTGCAGCTTCCATGTATGGCAGTAATGAGCAATTTGTGGGTGTGGATTTATGCTAATTGCAAAAATAACGTGCACGCGCCTGAATCGGAATGTAAGAACATTCACACGTGAATACGAAAAAAATCTGCCTTTTCCACACAAATTTTTCCTACAAGCTTGTTTCAGACATTGACTGATTTTATTATTGATTGACTTTTAATATTGTAAAGCGCATTGCATTGCATTAAATTGTACAAAATTAACTTTAAAAAAACAGATTGATTGATTGATAAATGAATGTGCATATTTAGGAAAGATTGAGGCCCATTGTATATAATATTGACTATGGCATAGTATCTCCCTGGGCTATACTTGTCACTTAGTAAACTTGAATGAGTGTTTTCCATGCCCTATGTGCTAGATCAGGGGTGGCCAATTCCAGGCCTCGCGGGCCGGTGTGTATGCAGGTTTTTGCTGCCGCCAGTTAACAATTATTGAATTAGCCCAATCGTTTACACGATCTGATATTTTAATCTACATATCCGCGATATGAAAAGCAGCTGATGAATGTTCTTGTGCCGGTATGCGTCAATGCGTGTATTGTAGCATTTTATCGTTCTGTAATTTACAAGTGAATCGGTGATTGTGTGTATGACTAATTAGCTGATTGAACCGTGGTAACTGGTGGCAGTAAAAACCTGCATACACACCGGCCCGCGAGGCCTGGAATTGGCCACCCCTGTGCTAGATGAATGTCAGATTTTCCTTAAGGAGTCATTATGAATGGGAACAATTTTTTTAAACTACAGAGAAATGTGATCCCAGGGCATGCAGCAAAAGTTTACATACTGTAGAGTACAAAAAAAGGTGGTTTTATTGAGGTACAAGAGTGAATGATTGGCTACTATTTTGGTGTGTACCAGTGTTATATCAATGTTTTCATCTAACACCATCAGAAGGGGCAAATGTATATTACATTACATTACAGGCATTTAGCAGATGCTCTTATCCAGAGAGACTTACACAACTTCTTATTACATCTTATTACATTTATCCATTCATACAGCTGGATATATACTGAAGCAATGCAGGTTAAGTACCTTGCTCAAGGGTACAACGGCAGTGTCCTACCTGGGAATTGAACCTGCAACCTCCAGTCCAGTTCCTTAACCATTATACTACACATTATACTATATGCTTTATTTACAAAATAAATACAATTTAATTTATGACATGTATTGGATAGGTTTTTGGACCCATAGATAACTACCCCCTATACTGATGAGAAGATAGTAATCCCCACTTGAAAATGATGCAAAAGTGAGTTTTATGGGCCAAAACAGTAGATTTGTAGTTAAATGTATCATTATTTTACGATTTACAGCAGTGTATAATTTAGCCATTTTTAATAGATTTGGAGACACTAAGGGACAACGGGGTACACTGCCTATATTTGGATCATAGATCTTTAGTAGTTCTGCATATCACCCTCAGATTTTGCACACTTGTGAACACATCCAGGAAATGTATACTTTTACCAGTTTCACATATGTAGCTCTCAGTATTTCATTGCAAACTAAAGAAAATGCATTTTTCCAAAGTTTCTTTGCATTTGTGGCACTTTATTTTAACCTAAATTATGAAAATAAACTAATTTTAGTATTGTAAATGGTACAACTGAACACCGTCTACATAGGTGAGAATTTACCAAATTTGGCATTTGCGTGTAGGAGTTACTTTTCCTGAGATTCTAACAAGTTTGATTGTCAAACAAAAAAGTGACAGCCCTAGAACATGTAAAAAGCAGATGCGTTCTGTTTCGTTGCTTCACTGGAGTGGGTGTCACTGGAAGTTTGAGACATATCTGCTTACAAAACAAAGAGTTCACCCCCTATACTGCCAAAACCGGCACATGCGCAGAAATGCTGAAAGGGCAATAAGCTGACGCTCCTCAAAAGTCAATTTTGTATGAGACAAAAGGATGCGATGGGATTGTACATGGGAATGCTCTACAAGCACCTTAGAGTCGGTTAAGTTGGCAGGAAATTATGGATCAGCTCTGTGCATATCATGTCCAGAACGTTTATTGAATGTCACAGTATGCTTTTGTGTGAGCTGCAGCTAATCCGCCAAATAAATTCATGTTCTCCATCTTTTCTGATGTGCTGTCTGACAACAACATTATTTTGATCTTCTGTGTTGGCAGAATGTATAAGGATTATGTAAATGTTTTCCTTAAGAACAAACACTACAAAAATGAAAACAATATGATAGTCTGCATAAATTAAGCTTGCTGGCTTGGGTCTGAGATGGTGGTTCCTTTCATTGTGATAACATATTTTGTCTTGTTGCCTCTCAGAGATTATTAGGACAAAAGTCACATGCTACACAGCATGGAAGTCATAGCAACGGTTTCAAAAATCAAATGAGTCATCATTGACAGAAATGTAAACACTCCAGGTCGGAGGCAGCCTCATCATGCATTATTTATAAATTACTCATTTATGTTTTGTTTCCTGTATCTGCCAGCATGCGAGGTCTTATTCTGAAAATGTATGAGAGCTGACTTGCACTAGTGCATGGTCCAGGTTAACTGATCTATGCAATGGAATTCCAGACATGGGAGTGCGCTTGAACAGTCACATTGAAACCTATGAATACACCTGCACATCTACTGACAAGATGGTTAAAAGCAAAAGTGGTGAGGAAATTACAAGATTGACAAGATATGTTGTAAATCAATGGAGAACGGTAACTGAAAATGGTCAGATTGTATTCCATTGGGGAAATTACTGACCATTCAATCAATATATGGGCATTAAGCCCTTTGCGCAGATGCCTAGTGGCTATGGCGCTGGCGGCAAGATTTTGCCCAACTGAGACATTTGTTGCTCCTGCAGGCAAACTATGAGTGGAAACCACAAACTCTGTGTTTTATCTTTATTGGTACACGATTTGTGACCATTCTGCCGATTACAGAGTTTCTAAGTCTCACTATTTTCCTGTAGCAAATCTATTTAACAAGCAACCCCCCACCCAGGCTCACCTGCAACTATAGGCTACCTACCCATGCGTGACCTAGTGGACAATAGCGTCTATGTGTGAGTTCATAAATATATTTATTCACCATATAAAATTTGAATTTTATCATAGCAACAAGATGAACCCAACAATAGCTTGATCGAATGCCAAAAAAGCAGTGAAAAGCCCTGCTCACTCAAATGCTAAATAAACGTGAAATTATTGTGTCAATATACCCTGTCATTCGACTACCAATACCTGCTACTAAATATATAATAAATATACAACTCTACCATTGGTTTTACACATAGAGATGTTCCTTTCAAAATTCAGTGGTCATTCATTGTCTTGGACAATCTGTTTGAGAAATATACACCAGTTTATACGTTGGAACACTATGTGTCTGTGTGCAGAACCCCATTTACTGTACCTGCAGCTCTGAAGTATTTCACGTCATTCCGGTTTTATTCACAACTGTTTTTGTAATGGTTTCAGTAGCGGAGAATCAAATGCGATGGGGAGGAGGATCAGAACAAGTCACCCACAAAGGTGAGGACCACTAAGGGAGCTTAAACCACTAATGGGTAGAAAAGGAATATTCCTAGTAGCTAAATCAACACAGGAAAATAGGGCGAACTCGAAAACAAGAGTGAGAGAACAAAACAAAGTCTCCCGAGCTCAAATACTAGAGCTGACGCGGGGAAACAATAGAAAAGAAACACCTTCGGCACGTAACACTAAAAACGGACGGTAAGAAGGTGAAATGAAAAACAACAAAAGAGACCGTCTCAGGAAGAACAGCTCTGAGTAAGTCGAACACTATAGCTTATACGAGGAATAAACCTTCTAAGTAAAAACTAATACTAAGAAGCAAGTCCCTCATGAACATAAAGCAAGGCTTTAATATCACAAGGTCGCTTGTACTTAACTATACCTGGCTCAATGTAAGTAGGAATTACAAAGAAGCACAGGGAAGTGGAAGTGAGGAGCTTAAATACCCCGCAGGCAGGAGCAAAACAAATCATAGGTGAGGTGAAGCAAAACCCCGGAATGGAACGTGGGAAAAAATCAGATATATTCCCAACCGGAGAGAAAGGACGAGAACCGCAGCGAAAAAGGAAAAATAAACCACGGATCATGACAGTTTTATCCGATAGAGGACAGTATATCCTTTTCAACTAAGTACTGCTTGTAATATGCGGTTATTCACGCTGGCTACGTACGTTAGTTTTTCCAGTCGATCACTGTCTTGTCCAGTAGGCTATGTTAGATATGGTTATTTTAGCATTTTGAGCGCATTTCACACACTGTAGTGTAAGCATTCATTGCTCAGTCATGATTTATGTTTGATGTACAGATTTTTATTGAAGCTAGAACATTTGACAGCATGTTCCTGTTGGTGGAATATTATTTTATTGTAATTTTATCGTACATAATATAGGCTTTAGGCGTCGTATCTTTCTGGGCTATACTTGTCACTTAAGGCATGGAAAATATTCATTCCAATTTACTGTGCACTGCTATGTGTTAAAATTTTCCTTGGAGTTATTCTGAATGGGAACATTTAAAAAACAACTCCAGAGAAACTACAGGAAAAAGTTATGTTTTATTGAGGTGCAAGAGTGAGTGATTAGGCTACAGGAGTGTGATATCAATGTTTTCATCTTAAGGCGAGACAGCCTAGGTGAAAACGCCATTTCTTTTTTTTTGGTCGATTTTGAGATTTTTTTATATTTTGCTTCCTTAACATGTCTTATTTCAAACTAGTGGCAATAAAATATCGAAAACACACAATTAGTTGAATTCCTCATAAATTCACCAAAAGTTAGCATTCTTACACTACATGCACCGATGCGGCTGTTGTCTGCACTATATCAACCTTGGTATCGTTGGAAAGCTGTTGTTGTGGAGCTCAATGTTATCACAACCAAACATGACAATATCATTTGTATCAGCAACCAATCACTAAAATAGAAAGGGAACACTTGTGCTAAGTACGCAATCCTATTGGCTGGTGTTGATATCCGAGAACGTGATTGGTTTACATGCATCACGTGACCCGGAAGTATCGGGACCTTTATTTTCCACATGTCAACATGCCGGTCACAAAATAGCGGGAAGCGAGTAAAGGGAAACGATTACAGTTGCAAGATGCCAGAAATAAAAGGAGAGAATCTATGGAAAATCAACCTGAAGTTGATATGCCTCCAGAGAGCGCATCAGATGCTGGGGAAAATCAAACTCAAGTTGAAATGACTCCAGAGAGCGCATCAAAGCGTAAGCTCGGGCTTGGGAAAGAGGGAGATAGCGGCGGAGCTGCTGTGGAAAATGACCTCGCCACACAGGAATGGCTTTTAGTTAATCTGGGGCAAATGAATGAACTGATCGCTGGTCTGCTCTGTCCGGATTGCGCAGAGACAGGACTGAAAGTCGACATCGACCCACAACACCAAGGGTTCTCTTCCAGACTAATGTTAGGGTGCAGTCGGTGTAGCTACCGCAACAGTGTTTTCACGTCTCCCCGCCTACAGGACGAAACCAGACAGGACGTCGCATTTGATATCAAAATGCGCATGGTGCTGCTAGCACACGAGCTGGGATTGGGCTATGCTGCTCTCAAAAAGATCAGCAAAGTGTTGGGGATACCTGGGATTTCCATGACCACCTATCGCAGGCATAACAAGACAGTGACAGGTAAACAATGTAGGCATAACCTAGCCTACTCTCTCTCTCTCTCTCTCTCTCTCTCTTGTCTGTCTCTCCATCCTATCTTATCTTGTGTATGAACAGACATCACAACTAGCTGGCAGTGTTATGCCAATTGCAATACAAATGCAATTACCATTACCATTACCATCAATAAAACTTGATCAGATGAAGAGTTAGTGATTTGCTTTGCATTTCATTTCAGCGGTAGAAATAGAGAGAGGTCTGGAGTCACTGCACAGGACAAGAGAGATGGTCAGGCAGGCCTACGCTGATGTTGATCCGGATGTGGCGGAGCTGCTGCGGGAGGATCCGGATGCAGTCATTGACATCAGGGTGTCGTTTGACGGCACGTGGCAGAAGAGAGGCTTTGTGTGTGTGTGTGTGTGTGTGTGTGTGTGTGTGTGTGTGGGTGTGTGTGTGAGAGAGAGAGAGAGAGAGAGAGAGAGAGAGAGAGACAGTGATTCTGTTCAGTCAATACATGCTGTGTTTCAGTGCAGTTATCAGTTGTGTGTTTAGATTATTGTTACTACACTGTGTATGTAGCCTGTGTGTGGTTCTGTTCAGTTCTGAGTTCAGTTCAGTTATTCAGTTATCAGTTATGTGTTTGAGATGTCTATTACTAATGGTTTGATTAGGTATTGTGTTTGTAAATAGCGGTTTCAAATAAAAATGTATGGCATTTTACAATACAGAACTTTGAGGGCGTTTTCCCAAAAATGAGTTTTTATGCGTTTTTCTTACACGCCAAGAGATGAAATATCCATTTCTCTGAGGGGTTTGTTGATATATCATTCATAGCCTGATTTATAGTACATTTTATACCAAAAAACCTGGCGAAAATTGATTTTTTATGACTGTAGACAGTATTTCCTGATGTATGGGATGATAAAAAGACATAGCCACAATCCCTTCTGAACAAAGTTCATAAGGGCCCGACATCCTGTAGTGGGACCTGTGCTCACAGCCCATAACAATTGGGCATCATCCAATGTTCTGATTCTGTTCCTGGCGATATATGCAAATTAGCACATATTTAATTAGGTAACGCCTATTTTGCATATATAAACATAAAATCCCAGAAAACTTGCAATATAATGATATCTATTAAAATAATTTTTTTGCCTATTCACCTAGGCTGTCTCACCTTAAACCATCAGAAGGGGCAAATTTATATGCTTTATAATGGACAAAACAAATTGTATTTTATGACATGTATTGGATAGGGGTTTGGACCCATAGATATCTACCCCCTATACTGATGAAAAGGTAGTCATTCCCACTTGAAAATGATCTAAAACTGTTTATTTGTAGTTATATATATCATTATTTTATGATTTAGAGCAGTGCACAATTTAGCAATTTGGATAGATTTGGAGACACTAATGGACAACAGGGTACACAACCTATATTTTTTATCATAGAGCTTCATAGAGCTCATCCTCAGATTTTGTACACTTCTGGACACATAGTATATGATCCAGGAAATGTATAGATTTACCTGTTTCACATATGTAGCTATCAGTATTTAATTGCAAACTAAATAAAAAATTATGTATTTGTATTTGTGGCACTTTATTTTGACTTAAATTATGAAAATAAACGAATACAAAGTTCATATTGTAAATGGTACAACTGTCTCGTTTCATTTAAGCCTTATGCCAAGTTTCTGTGATGCTCACACCTGGGGCCACATGTACAAACAGTGCTGAGCAGAAAAATGTCCTCAGAAAACCGCGTAAGCGAGTTTCCACGCAGAAATTCAGATGTATGATATAAGACGTGCTTTGAGAATCTGCATACCTCTGCACACGATGGACACCATACATGCGCAATGTTTGGGGTCTGTGTGATATGGCTACACCATGACCAAATGGCAGAGGTAGTAAATTAAAGTAAAGTTTTTAAAGCAGATTTCCGACTTTCAATCTGAGCGTTTTTTTACGCATTCTTTTACTCCAGAGTTTTATACATGTGGCCCCTGGAGTTATAAAACCTTAAACAGAGCACCCCCTAAATAGGTGAGAATTTACCAAATTTGCCATCTGCACGAAGGGGTTAAGGAAACCAATTATATTCAGAGCTAGCAACTAGTCTATTTGTCTGTTATGTGTGACAGAAAGAAATAAATCACCAGTTATTCAATGGCAGGCTCAAAGCCAAAACATGATTAAGAGAAAATGCTGCTTGAAAGTGTAACAGAGGAATTTATTTGAATGAAAAAACTCAATATACAAAACTAGTGTTTAGTGAAAGTCAGCAAATGTCAATTACTTCTGTTGGTTGAGTATATAAAACAAAACGTCTGTGTGGTGAGAGAGAGCTTTCTTCGGCCATCCAGGCTATATAGCCTGCTGACCAGCTGCAGGAAATGTCCCAAATCTAGCTTGGCCATGCCTCCACTGTCAGCACTGACAAAACAGACAGAATGCACCAGGTATCAACAACAACTAACAACTGCGGTGTGAAGCGGCTCCGCTTCGCACCGCAACTCTACACGCAGCGGTGTAGAGTTTAACAGTATAACAAAACAAACAACGTTAATTGCTCTCTGCCCGCCTGGCATGGCTGTCCCTCCTTGAGGCAATGAATGAGCTGGTCCTCACTCCCAGCCCACACACCTTAGAGGATACCAAAAATCAACAATCAGCCGTGGCTACCGTGTCCATACACCTCTCGCTCTCGCTCTCTCTCTCTCTCTCTCTCTCTCTCTCTCTCTCTCTCTCTCTATCGCTCTCTCTCTCACACACACACACACACACACACACACACACCTACCGTACCTTAAATGAGTTGATCAGAATGTCCCGGCTACCGGAGAAGATGATGAAGTTTACAATCTTCTCAATGGGAGCGTCTTTCTGAGCAACAGTTGTTCTCCTCCTGAGGCTAAAATTGTTACGTCGGAGGAATCTAGTAAGCCACGCGGTGGTCGCCCCAAACACCTCCCCACCTCTCTTATCACTCGCCGTGGAGTACAACTCCTTGGCCTTAACTCGCTCCGCATATCTCACCGCCGCTAGTTTGAACGTTAAATCAAACTTCCTGTTTTTCTTCCCTCTTAAGTTCACATTTTCATCCCTCTCCTCACGATTAATCTCCTCATTCTCCTCCATATTGTCTTCAAAATCCACCTGTCCTTGTACTTCTCTCGCGCCCGCCATGCTTGTACCAGTATTCTGTTTGTTTCTGTTTGTTTGGGGGGGGCGTACCTTGAGGCCCGATGTATGCTTCGTTGCATGACGGTGCCGTGCGCCAGGGTAGCAGATCGACAGGCTCACAACGCGTCGAGGCTTGACGCGTTGTGAGCTTGTAGATCTGTTTTTTTGTGCACGGCACCGTTGTACAACTAAGTATAAGTTAGGCTTAAGAAGTGTCCACGACGCCTTGTGAGCTTGTAGATTTGCTATTTTCGACGCACGACCGTGCAACGAAATATAAAGTAGGTAGGCTGAATAAACTCAAACAATAGCCCAGGCTCTTAAACGAACACGGGCGTTTATTTGAACGAGGCCTTTAATACGCAAAATGGTGTCAAACCCCCGGCGGGTATATGGTGCTCGGCGGCTATTTGCCCTCGGGCTACTAATTGGTAATATACGGTATACGTTTATTTCTCCTTTTACATTTTGCAGAATATCAAATATAAGGCAGAAAACGTCCTTATGGTGCATAATGTGGCAATAAAAGTGATTACGGCGGCTACCTAATCGTTATCAAAAAATCCCATAACGATTGGGCTCTAAACTGTTTGCAAACTGTGACTATTTTTAATGGCAACACTAATGAAGTTCTCTTGTCACAGACTGGGACCAGTGTCGAGGGGCATCTGGACAGCATCACGGAGAGCCTTCAACCCTATCTGCTTGCTGTGGGTACCCATCGGAGTGTGATTCACAAGTACTTCATTGTGATTGACAAACATGCAATCCCTTGTAAGTCACCAGACTCTCTTGCCTCTTTTGATGAGCTTTTCAAAGCTCATTTTGTCTTTGGTACCTCATACAACAGGGATCTGGCCAATGTGTACAACTTCTTGCAAACCGCCGTTTACAAGATTGATGCTGCTACCACTAAGGTGAATCCCAGGGTTAAAGAGATGAGGGCTCGGATGCTGCATTGAGTTGATACTGAGAAGACGTTTTATTTTGTGAGGGCTTTGATGCTGCACTGATTTTTGATACTGAGAAGATATTGTTTTATTTTTTGAGCGCTCCGATGCTGCACTTTTTTTTGATACCAAGATGTTGTGTTTTATTTGCAAAATCCCTCAGGCAAATGCCAATTCACTGACAAAACACTTGAAGTTGATCCACGGATTTTGTTCAGGAAAGACACTTCGTCTTAAATGTGGTCAGCCTGGTTGTTCACATGTCTTTGGCACCTTTTCTGGTTTTCGAAAGCATCTTAATAAAGCACATGAACCTTGTGATGATCCTGGTGAAGGCCCCTCTACAGCTGAAGATTTAGCTGAAAGTTATGTTGATGACTTTCCATCAAGCAGTTCCCCTACTGACCCAGTCCTCCTTAATAAGAGTCTTGTAGACAGCTGCGCTGCAACAGTAGCTGAACTTAAAGTGGCAGGTGTAGGCGAAACAATCATTAACTCTTTGGTAACTTCAATGGAAGAGATTGTTGATGATATCCATAATCAAGCAAAAGAATCTGTGAAGCAGTTTCTATCTTTACAGGAACCTATCAAAAGTGAGGTTGAGTGTAAAATTGATCAGTGTTTTGAAAAAATTGAAAATCCTTTTTCTGTCTTAAATTCTGAAACTAAGAGAAGGCAATATGTTACAGAGAAGTGGGGAAGGGTAGACCCAGTTGAATATGTTCTTGGTACAAGATTTGATACCAGGCGCAGTCGTACTACTGGAACTTATGATCCGACTGTTGTTACTGATAAAATGGTTTACATCCCAATTTTGAAAACATTAGACTTAATTTACAAACACCCTAATATAAAAGAGATGATGCAGCGTGATTCCAGTTCAAGCGAAAATCTTGACTTGTGTGATGGAGATCTTTTCAAGAGTCATCCTCTATTTTCAAAACAGAAGCATGCAATTCAGTTGCAGCTTTTCTATGATGATTTCGAATGCGCAAATCCGTTGGGGAGTAAAAAGGGAATACATAAATTAGGAGCAATCTATTTCACCTTGCGTAATTTTTCTCCAAAGCACAACTCAATTCTGCTTAATATTCATTTGGTCGCCTTATTCCATGCCCAAGACATTAAACATCACGGCTTTTCTAAAATACTTGATCCACTTGTGCAAGATATTAAAATACTGGAGAAGGATGAAATTAAGGTCCCATTGTATGATGAGCCAGTGTATGGAACGATTGTTACAGTTACAGGTGACAACCTTGGTCTTAACGGTTTGTTAGGTTTCGTAGAATCATTCAGTGCCAGATATTGTTGCCGCTTTTGTCTTGCTGAGAAAGAGGACTTTCAGACAGAATTCAAAGAAGAGTCACCCAAGATAGTTATGCGAACTCAAGCACTTCATGCAGAACACTGCCAACAAATGGAGGCAACTCCTACTCTTCCTTATGTGATGGGTGTTAAACGTTCTTGCATTCTAAATTCCTTGCAGTACTTCAATACATGTGAAAATTTCTCTGTCGATATTATGCATGATATCTTGGAGGGTGTGGGACAATTTGAAATGAAACTGCTAATACTACACTTGATTAAAAACTACACAACATCAAAGGAAATAGACAGGAGAATTAAGAGCTTTAACTATGGTTACCTGGAACAAAACAACAAGCCACCTGCATTGAAGTTAGTAAAGGATTCAAATGACTTGGGGTTAAATGCAATCCAATCCTGGTGTTTACTTCGCAATCTACCACTTATCTTTGGTGACTTGATTAGTCCAAATGACCAACACTGGTATTTGCTTCTGCTGTTGCTTCAAATAGCAGATATTGTATTTTCTCCCAGGTTATCAACTGGCATTACTATTTATTTGAAACACTTGATTGCAGAGCACCACGGGTTATTCAAGCATTTGTTTCCCGACAAGAAGCTACTACCAAAGCATCATTTTATGGTGCACTATCCTACATGTATTCGTAAAATTGGACCACTTTTGCATATCTGGTGCATGCGCTATGAAGCAAAGCATAATTTCTTTAAAAAACAACTAAAAAGCTTCAAAAATATAACGAAAACATTGGCAAAGAAACACCAAAGTCAAATAGCATACAGTTGGCAGACATTTGATCCCAACAGACTGGTGCTTGGTCCAAGTAAAATGGTAGCGTTAAATGTGATGGACAGGGGCTGTGAGATAGCGGAGACTCTTCAGGTACCAATTGACACCAAGGTGTTAGATGTTAGATGGGCCAAACACTATGGAAATATGTATCGTCCGGGTTTAGTTGTTTGTCTTAAAGTCCTTGAGATGCCAGTTTTTCACAAAATCCACCGTGTTGTTCTTAAAGATGAGAGGTTACTGTTGTTTACATTTGCACTACAAACAGTGTGTCAGGATGAGCATTTTTATGCATTTAAAATTGTGTGTACTACAGATGGACCTCATGTAGTTGATGTCAAGGAGCTTTTGTGTTACAAAGCATTCGATATGCAGATGTCATACAGTGATGACGATTCAAGCTCATATATTGTTCCTTACTGTTTCTTGTGATTTAAAAAAGAGAGAAAATCACTGTAACTAAGCTCTTGAACTATTGCAATGGGGAATTTTATGTCAATATTGTATTTTTGTTTATTTGTTTATTTCATAGTTCACCCTCAAAATGCCTTTTTTCCCCCCTATCGATTACTCACCCCATGGAGCCTTGAATTCATGGAGATTTTTTTTGTCGCATTCCTGAGCCAATAATTTGATGACCGGCGGAGTAGGAGACTTGAGTCTCCTACCGGAGACTCCGCCGGTCATCAAATTATTGGTTTAGGAATGCGACAAAAAAAAATCTCCATGAATTCAAGGCTTCATGGAGTGTGTAATTGATAGAAAAAAGTTTTTTTGGGTGAACTATCCCTTTAAAAGGGTGAACGGATGCTGCTGTCACTTTAGAGGCCAAAATGTTGTTTTTCATGTGTTATAATGGAACAGTATTGTTGTTTTTTTATTTTATTGTCACTGTGGTATCAGTGCATGTGTTGCAGTTGTGTCCAAAGAAATAAAAGTGCATTGTTAAATACTGATTTCTGATTTGACCTTGTTTATTTTAAATGTATATTATTCCCAGAGTACGTTATAATTTAATTCTATATTGAGTGAAATATAACTCTATATTGATTAAAATACAATTCCATATTGTGTGAAATATAACTATATTGAGTAAAATACCCTCCATATTAAGGGAATTACAACTCTATATTGAGGGAATTACTACTCCTATATGGAGTAAAATACAACTCTTATTGATGGAATTACAACTCTATACAGAGTAAAATACAACTCTGTGTTGAGTGAAATGATGTTGGAGTTGTTTCCACTTTATGCTAAATGGAGCAAATTTTCATCTTGTGGAGTTAAATTTTAACACTAAATAGAGTAGAAATAACTCTGAAAAATTAACTCTGTGACAAGAGTACATTTTACTCTATTTGGACTGGGACCAAATACTCTCTTTTTGGGAGTAAAATTGTACTCAATTTGAGTAAAATTTACTCTGCAATTTTTCCTGTGTAACAACCACAAGTACATGTGGAGTGTGACAAAACCAGCAAAGGTATTTCATAAGTAGGAAGCACTGCATATAACAGAGGTAATACTACATCAACATTTACTCCCATCCAAACAAGAATATCACTTCCTCTGTATCATCTTATACAGACGTGCTCAAATCTGTTGGTACCCCTGGTAAAGATGAGTAAAAATGGTTATAAAAAATTCACCGTTCGGTTAATCTCACACTGAAAAAATCATGAAATAATTATTTTTAACAAAACCATGTTGGCCACAATTATTGGCACCCCTGCATTTATATATAGAATAAAGTATTAATTTGAATATTTGGTTGCATATCCTTTGCATGCCATGACTTCCTGATGTCTGTGACCGAACAACATCAAAAGACTCTTATTTTCTGGTGCTCTTACAAGTGATACTAAATGTCTCTGCATTTGAATGGATCTCTATGGGAATTGGGGGGTGGGACTAGATTTAGCTGTAAATTACACTGGAACAGTATGGAACACATGATTGGCTAAATGGCTGTAAGTCATCAAGGGTCTGACGTATCAAACAAGCCTCAAACCATCACTCTGCTGCCAGAAATACAGTAGATATGGATGGATAACTTGAATGGTTTCTTCTCCCGACTTATTTTTCCATAGAGTTCAATATGAAAATTTGTCAGGAGAAACACAACCCTTAAAGTGATCCATACATATAAGCTAATTCACCAAACAGTGAATTTTTTTATAACCCTTTTTACTCATCTTTACCAGGGGTACCAACACATTTGAGCATGTCTGTAGCTCTCTTGCAGACATCACATTTTGCTGCCATCTCACACCCACTCAACCTCACTGTTGAGTGGACTGGAACCTTAGGAAAATTAACCTTAGGAAAATGAAACCAAAGGTAAGTTTGATGTCCAAATTTATCTTGTACAGCAATGTATGTGTTGTATGCTTGAAATAGCTAATTGATCACGTTCTTCGAGGTGTATTCTCTTTATAATAGTTATTTATGAAAATAACAATTTTGAATAGGTTGTACATTTTCAGTGATTTAATGGCACCTTACCAGTAAGTACACTGTAATACATAAAACATAATAATAATATGTCAGAACTGGCAAAATATATTATAAAAGCAATCATCTCATGACTGCACAGATCGGCAGCGTTACTCCATCAATCACAGTGCTTTGAGACCCTCCTCAATAAAATCAGTCTAACTGAAGAGGCTTCACAGCTACACAGCTTTTTACAGTATGTGATATTAACAAAAAATGAAGAATGAAAAGAAAAGCTGTAAAGAGGTGTATCCTCAGTTTCATCAGTTAACCGTCTGACTTTTGTTTGTTGAAGTCTGGCAGCCTTGTTTTGAATCTGCTGAATGTGGGAGCTGGAGTTTACAATTAAAACATTTCAACAGGAGCAAATGGAATAACAATAGTCATAAAAACTATTTAAAAATAGTCATGTTTTTATGTCATCATCATTTATGTCTTAAAAGATAAAAATAGTTAAATCTTTGCTATGTTTCTTGGTTGATAATAACAATTCAGAAAAAAAATATTTATGTCTAGCAAAATTCATATTTGTATCACAAATTACCCCCAGCAAATGAAAGTGATAACAGATGGACAGGAGAGGCAACATCAAGACAACCCCCAAAAAGTAAATGGTTTTGCAGGTGGTGGCCACAGACCATTTCTCTCTCCTTATCCTTCCTGACTGATTTTTCTCTAGTTTTGCATTTTGCTAGTGCCCTTGTCACTACTGGTAGCATGAGGCGGTACCTGCAGCCCATTCAGGTTGCACAGGTAGTCCAGCTCCTCCAGGATGGCACATCCATACGTGCCGTCGCAAGAAGGTTTGCTGTGTCTCCCAGTAGTCTCAAGAGCGTGGAGGAGATACCGGGAGACGGGCCATTACACAAGGAGAGCTGGACAGCGCCGTAGAAGGGCAACAACCCAGCAGCAGGACCGGTATCTCCTTTGTGCGAGGAGGAACAGGAGGAGCACTGCCAGAGCCCTACAAAATGACCTCCAGCAGGCTACTAGTGTGCATGTTTCTGACCAAACTGTCAGAAACAGACTCCATGAGGGTGGCATAAGGGCCCGACATCCTGTATTGGGACCTGTGCTCACAGCCCAGCACTGTGCAGCTCAATTGGCATTTGCCAGATAACACCAGAATTGGCAGATTCGCCATTGGCGCCCCGTTCTCTTCACAGATGAGAGTATGTTCACACTGAGCACATGTGACAGATGTGAAAGAGTCTGGAGACGCCGTGGCGAATGTTATGCTGCCTGCAACATCATCCAGCATGACCGGTTTGGTTTAATTGACTTTAATTGGTGTTATACTGTGATGATTAAGTGTTCCCTTAACGTTTTTGAGCAGTATATATAAATATACATATATATATATATATATATAAAAGTTGCAAATGTTTTCAAATACAATACAATTGCCTTTACAGTCAGTCACACAATGTCATCCATACTTTTTTAGACTTTGGTGTGTTTTGTGAGCAATTAAAATGAAGGTGCCACCGAATGGCTTGATGAATCAGGGCAACTGTCACTGATTAGGCTAATGAGCCCTGAGCTGGTGACAGCATCCTGGATGTGCTTCGCAGCATGGGAGAGGACAGGAGATGACAGGTGCTGAACATGCCAGGCGAACTCTGCACACTAGCCTGGTGTTAAAAAGCTTGGTGAGAACATGAAAGAAAAAAACTGATCATTCTTTTATTCGTTAGTATTCACTGTAGGTAAGACAGTCAAGTCAAATGTTATCTCCTAATTTCTCGTCTACAGTTTTGAAGCTCAAATGCCATACTGGGACAAATTATATTTACTTTAGCCAGTTTTCTTCCTGTGATTATTTTGTAAAACATTTTGATGTATGATGTTTTGCTAAATCAAATGCACCTCATTTGTTAACATTAGTGTAATTCTGAAGTGGAACACTGTTGGTGCATTGCCAAGCCAACTAATTGGATATTGATGTTGATAGGTGCCCTTCATAGCTCTCCCCTGGCTAATTTAACAAGTGGGCATGCAAGGTATTTGTCAAACTGTAAAAAGCTACACAGCATGGCTTACAAGCTACACGTAAATGCCAAATAAATGTGGCACAAATGGACAATGTTGGCAATATGCCATTTTTAAGTGGCACTGTTAAAAAAGATGAGCAATGCCATGTTAATAAAAATTTCCTGCAACCCAAAGGGCGGTCACAAGTGATGCCTCAAAACAAATAATTATAGTTAGTGCTACCCATAGACCGTAGAAAATATGGACAAAGTGATGACAACGTCACCCAATCATGGTAAATGGACTGCACTTATATAGCGCCTTTATCCAAAGCGCTTTACAATGGCCTCTCACTCACCCATTCACACACACATTCACACACCAATGGCGGCAGCTGCCATGCAAGGCACTAGCCTGCTCATTGGGAGCAATTTGAGGTTCAGTGTCTTCGACATGTGGAGCCGGGGATCGAACCGCCAACCCTGCGATCAGCGGACGACGCGCTCTACCTCCTGAGCCACAGCCGCCCCAATTTTTTCTATGGCTCATGTACACTGGCGCATGAAGCCTAAAACAGGGCGCCACCATTGTAGTTTTTGCAACCAACGCAAAACGGTTGGCATTGGAGCGAAAGTGTGGTCTACGACTGCAGGAAAATCCACCCCGACTGCTTTACATGGACATTAGACATGCTCACTGGTGTGTCGTTTTTTTTCTCAGACATCCACTTGCACTTGTCAGTATTGCGTTGAAGGCTCGGATACCCACAACCACAGACCTGTAATAAGCCGCCCATAGCGAGAGCATCCTCTTGGTGCTAGTGATGTTACTGTGCTGAAATGCTCATATTTATTAGGTCTCTCTGCCTTGTAATGAAGACATCCATGCACTAACGTTATGGGGTAGCGAGAGGTAAAAGTCAGGAGTTGGAACTAAGCAGTAACTAAGCTAAAGAAGCAGCTGCCCCAGCTCACCGGATTTAACATATTTTAATTATTTTCAGGTGAGAAATGTTACTCTAAGCATGTTAAAAATGTGTTATGTTAAAAATGCTGAATTGTCATAAAAATGCATTTTCATATTTTATCAATAGTTTGTTTAACTAGCATCCTTGCGATAGCGTTTGTCATTAGCATGTTTCCTAGCGAGTGAATCCTGTTATGGGTTTAAGATTTTGTTTCATTATACAGGTGCAGCTCAAAAAATTTGAATATCGTGAAAAAGTTCAATATTTTTTGTCACTCATTTCAGAAAGTGAAACTCATATATTATATAGATTCATTACACATAGAGTGAAATATTTCAAGCCTTTATTTCTTGTAATTTTGATGATTATGGCTTAGAAAAGCGGAGCGGTGAGCAGACTGCAGTGAGGAGATGGAGATTAATGCGTAACACACTATGCCTTGCATGTGGGTCATGGGCTGTATTATTCCACCATGCAGTTACGGGCAGCTCGTAGCAGTGTTAGTCCCTCCATGATTTATAGCCTAGTTAATCTGAAGTCAACCTCACCTCCCGCATGCTCGTTATGCTCGGTCTCCTCTGGAACGTATCACCCTTGCGGGTGATACAACAAACGAGGCTCTGACTCTGGAGGAGCAGGGACCCCTTAAAAGGTATGTGGCACAAGGCCCACCGGGGTGTGGATATGCCCTGGCTGCATACCAATCCCTGCGCCAGCTATGGTTAAATAGTACTGCTGCCTTGCAGGTAGTCCTTAGTTGAACAAAGGCTAAGGGACCACCCCCGACAGAAAAAGGGTGACTGAAGGAGTTGCGCCCTCAGATGCACTAAAGCAAACGACAAGATTAATGATGTCACGACTCAATAGCACCAGGGTTAAAGCCCCTGTCCCCCCCAGGCCTTCTAAGTCCACTGTGGTCCCTGCCACAATGTATGATGAACTGGTCCGAAATCCGGATGGAAGGATCAGCTCTGACTTGGACGAAGATGACCTGGAAAGACGATTCATTCGTCGCATGACCCCTTGCAATATCAGCACCTTCAATGTTCGGACAATCAACCATGTTTCAAAGAAGGAAGAACTCTTCCACCATGCCCTCCAATATAACATCGATGTGATCTGTCTGCAGGAGCACCGAACCCATCATACTGAAGTTCTGATGCAGGAAAGGATTGGCGCCTACTTACTTGTAACAGCCTCAGCAGAGAAAAACACCATCAATGCTACAGTTAGGGGCGTTGGATTTCTCCTGTCCCCCAGAGCTCAGAAAGCATGCCACAATATTAATAAGATCAGTGAGCGCATTGTGGTTCTCACACTATTAGGCAACCCGCAAACAACTGTCGTCTGTTGCTATAGTCCCACCAATGAGGAAAGGTACACAGCAAAATCAGCAGAGTTGATTTCTCGGTGTTAGAGTAAAGTGTTACCTATTAGAGTTACTTTAACTCTGTATAGATTCTAATCCGTTTAATGTCACACTCTGCCAACAAAGAGTTTGTGTTAAAACTGGGTGTCAATGTGTGAGTGTTATTTCCTTCAAATCAACTCTAGTTAGTGTGACCAAATCTCGAGATGTACGTTACGCCACGATTACCCAAAGCCCTCCCTTGCCCAACGTGCGTCTGGCAAAGCAGCCAACGTTACCAACCACATTAAGAGCTTGCTTCATCTTCGAGTCTGTGAGTATAATTTTGTGTTCTATAACACTATCTCACATTGATACAGATGTATTTTTCTCTTTTGAATCCTGTATGTACGTTATTAGCTGCTAATTTGACCTAACGTTAGTTTTTAACAGTTTGATGGCGCTTAACATAGCCAGCTAACGTTAGATGGATGGATAGCTAGGCTAACGTTAGAACCTAGCTAAGTTAGCTGAACTACAGGGAATGTAGAATTTGCTGGCTGCGGGGAATTTGGGATTAACGTAGTCTACGTTACTCTGCTAGATTGATTGGTATCATATTCATCTGTGTGTTTGTTAACGCTATCAAATTGGCTAACAGTCAGTGTTCTTCTAGCTAGTTTAACGTTAACGTTAGCTACACTGACTTTGACCGCTCAAAGCTTCAGACAGCCTTGCTCGCATGTTCTGACAGTGTACCTGCACCGAATTTGGCAAGGTTATCTAACGTTAACGTCAAGTTTGACCATGTAAAACTGTTAAAATATATCACAACTAACGTTAGCGGCTTGTAATTTGGTTGAGATGATGTGTTAGCTAACGCCAGCTATGTATGATGCTATACAGTTGGCTGAGAATAACGACTGGATGTTCCAATACCACTAAAGCCACTAGATGGCACTGTGCCTATTCATTCACATTGGAAAGAGAGAGGCAGGTAGCCATTTCGAGATCCATCTGTTCTGGTGAAGGTGTTGACTGTTCAGATAAGGTGAAATGTACATTAAAATGTTAATCTCTGTACAAAATATAAAAAGATTTACATTTCTAACATTGTATAGAGCATAAAATGTGTTGTTTGGCGCTGATGGTGATTTTGGATGATCTGATGTTCGCAGATTGTGTCCACATGTGCAGAGTGGTCTGCTTGGGATGCTGGAAGCATCGTGGTGAACTTTGAATTTGGTAAGACGTTCAGTTTGCCAATTTAAAACATGGTTAACTTAATATGTATTTAAAATATATCACAACTAACGGTATAGGGCAGGGGTAGGCAACCCTGGTCCTGGAGAGCCGCAGGGTCTGCTGGTTTTTGTTTCCACCCTAAATACAGCAACTACTTAGACTAAAGAAACCAGGTGAGGTGAGTTAACTGTGTAATCAACTGCTTTAATTGATCAATTAAGTGGCGAGTAACAACAAAAACCAGCAGACCCTGCGGCTCTCCAGGACCAGGGTTGCCTACCCCTGGTATAGGGGCTTGTAATTTGGTTTAGATGATGTGTTAGCTATGTACAGTGGCGGGCCGTGCATTTCACACCTAGGCCTTCAGTGATGTCCAACACACTCCTACCTGAATTATTCCACCTCTTAATACCATCATTATGACGCCATGGCTCTAGAAACTATACATTTAGACAGAAACGCAGTATAACCGGGCGTTGCATCACCTTAACATAGTCAAGTACAACAGAGTTATATTAATATTTCCGAAGCATTTATAATCAATAAATCCGCATTTACAATTAAGAGTGTTAAACTACCAGCTTTAAGATCGCTTGGATACTGTCAAAGTTTTAAAATAAAAGGCGCTTTTAAGGGATTAGTCTACAAAGTTTTATTAAGTCCACCAAAAGTATGTGAGCTTTAACAAGTTTGTTCACTAAACAGCGCATTGTCGCACCCAAAGCAGTTTCATTTAAGAAAGATAAAGCAAGTCTAGAGTATCTTCTGTGTTAAGTCATCATGCAGCACAGCTCACTGTACTCTCTTCACTTTGCTACAGTGCCTTCCAGAATTATTGGCACCCTTGGTAAAGATGAGCAAAAAATGTTGGATAAAATTAATTTATCTAATGTTTTATATGCTCAGCAATATGAGAAAATTATATAGTTGTATTGTGATGTCTCTTGCATTTTCAGAAAGATTACGAAGTCAGTTTCCACCCTCATCGTGTGAAGTGTTTGGGCTGTTGTCATGTGGGAACTTTGTAGGCTAATAAAACCTAGCTACAAGCATGTCAATCACTTAGTTTTTTGTTTTTGTAAACAGATAATGCTGGCTAAAGTTTATTTTGAAGGACTGCAGAAATATGTCAAAGTTCCAGAACACGATAGAAAGTTTGAATACCTTGACTTTCTCCATGCAAGTAAGTAAATGTGTTACAATTTCAAATGAACATGGCTAAACCTATTTTCAAATATATTCTCTTGGTTGGTGTTTAAGTGGGATATCGTCACAAATAACAATTACTGTTACTGAAACCCACAGCTGATAGCATTCTACTTTTGATTCCTGTAGTAATAGGGAAATTGTCATGTTCTGAGTTTGTTATGTCATTCTGTCATGTTTAGTATTGTCAGTTTCGGTAGCATACACTTTTCCATGTTTTCCGCAGCCTTGCGTTCTGTGCTGTATCTCTCGCTCCCTCTCACGGAGTTTTACTTTCGTTTCCGTACACTTCGTTTGTATTTCCCTGCACTACTAATATTTATATAGGACTTATTAATTACTAACTGGCTAAACACGGGGTGGTTAACTAATCTACTAACGTTAGGGTTTAATAGAATTATTACTAACACAAACTAACCATTTAGTTCTCATCACGTTTCCACAGCTGTTTAGTGTTTCCTTACGTATCCAGTCATTGTCTTGTTAACTAATTTACTAACGACAGGGCTAGGATAGGATAATTACTAACGAATTACTAATTGCCTTGTTATGTGTCTCAGCTTTTTCATTTCCTGCTATTCTCGAGCTAAGTGTTTGCACCTGTCTACACCTGCATATAAACCTGCTGTCTTTGTTCCTCGTCGCGAGTTCGTCATTTAAAATTCCTAGTTGTAGCTTTGTCTGTTGCCCGTTATTTCCCCGAGTTCGTTATCTGTTTTCTCCGAGTCTGTTCCGAGTTTTTGTTTCTGTGTTTCGAGTGTTAGTTATCTGTTATCCGAGTCTGTTCCGAGTTTCTAGTTTAGGTTAGTTTTGAGTTTGTTTGAGTTTTTGTGGTCTGTTCTTTGGTTTGTTTTTCTGTCTTTTTGATATCCCGGTTTTGACCTCAGTCCGTGTTCTCGCTACCCTGCTACTGGATTCTGATTTTGTACCTCTGCCGTGCCTTCCCGTGTATGACCCCTGCCTGTCTTGACTTCCCCCTGGACTGTGATTTTGGATTAAACTTCGTTTTTGCTGCATTCCTGCCTGCTATTGGGTTCCTGTTCACCGGATCGTAACAGTACGAACTCGCCATCTGGGACCCAGCAGGCCTATCCTCAACATGGAGATAGACCCCTTCGGCTCAGATTCCTATGAGGAATACCTCATGGGGATCTGGGGGCAAAACCCAGAGTTTGCCCGCCGTCATGCCGACCACCACCCATCACCCCGGACTCCTCAACCCAGCTCCCACTCCATTAGGCTCGGAGTTATCTCCCTCCATCAAGACAGCTCCGAGCCTAGCCACAACCCTAAACCTTCATTCGCGGGAACCCGTCTAGCCCTGTGCCCGGGGAACTATGGTTCCAGAAGAAGACGATGGGGTCCTGGTTCCCGGCTCCGTCGACGGGCTCGGCAGCCCGTTGACGAAGGATCCATTGTCTTCCCGTCTCGTTCCCCGTCTCCTGTCCCGTCCCGGGCCCCGCCTCCTGTCCCGTCCCGGGCCCCGCCTCCTGTCCCGTCCCCCGCCTCCTGTCCCGTCCCGGGCCCCGCCTCCTGTCCTGTCCCGGGCCCCGCCTCCTGTCCCGTCCCGGGCCCCGCCTCCTGTCCCGTCCCGGGCCCCGCCTCCTGTCCCGTCCCGGGCCCCGCCTCCTGTCCCGTCCCGTCCCGGCTCTCCAGTCCCGTCCCGGCTCTCCTGTCCCGCCCCGTCCCGGCTCTCCTGTCCCGCCCCGTCCCGGCTCTCCTGTCCCGCCCCGTCCCGGCTCTCCTGTCCCGCCCCGTCCCAGCTCTCCTGTCCCGTCCCGTCCCAGCTCTCCTGTCCCGTCCCGTCCCAGCTCTCCTGTCCCGCCCCGTCCCAGCTCTCCTGTCCCGCCCCGGTCCATGCCTCCTGTTCCGCCCCGGTCCATGCCTCCTGTTCCGCCCCGGTCCATGCCTCCTGTCCCGTCCCGGTCCATGCCTCCTGTCCCGTCCCGGTCCATGCCTCCTGTCCCGTCCCGGTCCATGCCTCCTGTCCCGCCCCGGTCCATCCCTCCTGTCCTGTCCTGAGCGGCCGAGCCCGCTAGCCTCCTGTCCTGAGCGGCCGAGCCCGCTAGCCTCCTGTCCTGAGCGGCCGAGCCCGCTAGCCTCCTGTCCTGAGCGGCCGAGCCCGCTAGCCTCCTGTCCTGAGCGGCCGAGCCCGCTAGCCTCCTGTCCTGAGCGGCCGAGCCCGCTAGCCTCCTGTCCTGAGCGGCCGAGCCCGCTAGCCTCCTGTCCTGAGCGATGCAGCCGTCGCCGCCGGCCCCCTGAGCGATGCAGCCGTCGCCGCCGGCCCCCTGAGCGATGCAGCCGTCGCCGCCGGCCCCCTGAGCGATGCAGCCGTCGCCGCCGGCCCCCTGAGCGATGCAGCCGTCGCCGCCGGCCCCCTGAGCGATGCAGCCGTCGCCGCCGCCGGTCCCCTGAGCGATGCAGCCGTCGCCGCCGGTCCCCTGAGCGATGCAGCCGTCGCCGCCGGTCCCCTGAGCTATGCAGCCGTCCTCCTGAGCGGTCCTGTCTGCACCGTCGTCCTCCTGAGCGGTCCTGTCTGCGCCGCCGTCCTCCTGAGCGGTCCTGTCTGCGCCGCCGTCCTCCTGAGCGGTCCTGTCTGCGCCGCCGTCCTCCTGAGCGGTCCTGTCTGCGCCGCCGTCCGCCTGAGCGGCACTGTCTGCGCCGCCGTCCGCCTGAGCGGCACTGTCTGCGCCGCCGTCCGCCTGAGCGGCACTGTCTGCGCCGCCGTCCGCCTGAGCGGCACGGTCTGCGCCGCCGTCCGCCTGAGCGGCACTGTCTGCGCCGCCGTCCGCCTGAGCGGCACTGTCTGCGCCGCCGTCCGCCTGAGCGGCACTGTCTGCGCCGCGGTCCGCCTGAGCGGCACTGTCTGCGCCGCGGTCCGCCTGAGCGGCACTGTCTGCGCCGCGGTCCGCCTGAGCGGCACTGTCTGCGCCGCCGTCCGCCTGAGCGGCACTGTCTGCGCCGCCGTCCGCCTGAGCGGCACTGTCTGCGCCGCCGTCCGCCTGAGCGGCACTGTCTGCGCCGCCGTCCGCCTGAGCGGCACTGTCTGCGCCGCCGTCCGCCTGAGCGGCACTGTCTGCGCCGCCGTCCGCCTGAGCGGCACTGTCTGCGCCGCCGTCCGCCTGAGCGGCACTGTCTGCGCCTCCGTCCGCCTGAGCGGTCACTCCTGCGCCTCCGTCCGCCTGAGCGGTCATTCCTGCGCCGCCGTCCTGTCATTTTTTCCCTCCTCCGGACCCCCTCCACCCACCCTGCTCAGCATCCCGGACATTTCACCCCGAGTCCTTTTCACCCTCCCGAACTATTACCTTCCATCCGAGTTTCCCTCCTCCGGACCCCCTCCACCCACCCTGCTCTGCATTCTGGACATTACGAACTTTTCAACCCCCCTGAACTATTGCATCGTTGCCCATTATCCCTCCTCCGGTCCCCCACCACCCACCCTGCTTAGTGTTATGTACTGTTGGGGACGTCTGGAAGCCGTCCCTTGGGGGGGGGGTACTGTCATGTTCTGAGTCTGTTATGTCATTCTGTCATGTTTAGTATTGTCAGTTTCGGTAGCATACACTTTTCCATGTTTTCCGCAGCCTTGCGTTCTGTGCTGTATCTCTCGCTCCCTCTCACGGAGTTTTACTTTCGTTTCCGTACACTTCATTTGTATTTCCCTGCACTACTAATATTTATATAGGACTTATTAATTACTAACTGGCTAAACACGGGGTGGTTAACTAATCTACTAACGTTAGGGTTTAATAGAATTATTACTAACACAAACTAACCATTTAGTTCTCATCACGTTTCCACAGCTGTTTAGTGTTTCCTTACGTATCCAGTCATTGTCTTGTTAACTAATTTACTAACGACAGGGCTAGGATAGGATAATTACTAACGAATTACTAATTGCCTTGTTATGTGTCTCAGCTTTTTCATTTCCTGCTATTCTCGAGCTAAGTGTTTGCACCTGTCTACACCTGCATATAAACCTGCTGTCTTTGTTCCTCGTCGCGAGTTCGTCATTTAAAATTCCTAGTTGTAGCTTTGTCTGTTGCCCGTTATTTCCCCGAGTTCGTTATCTGTTTTCTCCGAGTCTGTTCCGAGTTTTTGTTTCTGTGTTTCGAGTGTTAGTTATCTGTTATCCGAGTCTGTTCTGAGTTTCTAGTTTAGGTTAGTTTTGAGTTTGTTTGAGTTTTTGTGGTCTGTTCTTTGGTTTGTTTTTCTGTCTTTTTGATATCCCGGTTTTGACCTCAGTCCGTGTTCTCGCTACCCTGCTACTGGATTCTGATTTTGTACCTCTGCCGTGCCTTCCCGTGTATGACCCCTGCCTGTCTTGACTTCCCCCTGGACTGTGATTTTGGATTAAACTTCGTTTTTGCTGCATTCCTGCCTGCTATTGGGTTCCTGTTCACCGGATCGTAACAGAAATTTGGACTGCCGGATGAGGGTGAGCTGACCTTGACTGATAAGTCAGGAACAGTGGTAGATGGCGATGTCTTTGACGAACTTGTGCAGTCAGGTGTACTGACCTTCAATGTCCGCAAGGGACCACCAGTAATGGGTAAAGATGGTGCCTTTAATTTCCTAATCTTTCATGATATTTCATTCTTTTATACATAGTCTAAACTAATTATTTGAAAGTGGTGGAAGTTAAATGTTGACCATATTATAGATTCACCTGTTCATTTTGTTATCCATTGTCTAGGCTATTCTAATTTGTCTTTGTTTTGTGGGACATTTTGCAGATCTGGAGTTGGACATTGTCACAGATGAGTTATTCTCCTCAGTAGTCACAGATGAGTCATTCTCCTCAAACCAAGAGCGTACCATATCCTCGGGGTCCTCTAATTCTTCAGGTTCCACAGTTATTCTCCCTTCTACCTTACGGAGAAAGAGGAGCCCCATTGACTTAATGGACCAGAATGAGACAAAACAGGTAAATGTTTGTGGGAAGATAGATTCTAAATTTGACATCCTACTCATTCGTTATTCGTTACTATATACAAACAAGTCTTTCTATTCCTTAAATATGCCATGACCTGTTTTGGCAGATGGTTGATGATATACTGAAAGCCAGTCCAGGGGGTGAAGACATCTATATGGAATATGGCAAAACTAAAACACTGACAGATGCTCGGTGTAAACAGATGGTGAACATTCTGGTGGCAGAGATGAATGAGAGACATGGGTAAGAAGTTTGTCTCCCTTTTTTCTTAACGTATTTAAAACTCGCATGCACTTTAAAGATGGGCTTACCAATAAACAATGTTTTGTTTTGGCAGGAGGATTCCACCAAAAAATGTGCGAATCAACTATGCTCTGGGTATCGTGAGTCTTTTCCCAAACCTCCAAGATCCATTTTCAAAAAATGGATACGTAAGTTCTTGTTCATGTCTACCTAAATAACACTATTAAAGCAGTATACCTGACTCATTGCGTTATCTGGGTCAAATACACGCGCATGCATTTAAAACAACAGATTTTCTACCAGCTGACTAATGACTTTCTTTCATATGCAGTGTGCAACTTATTTCATTAAAATAATTATTGCGTCAGGCATAGAATTTTTTTTGGAGGTGATTGAATATTTAGTTCATTATATTAAATGGGTAGAAACACCCATATTGACCTTCATGTTTTGTGATTGAGTGCTGTAACTTGAATGGCTGTTTAAACAATGCCCTGAATTAACACTTTACATCCATGCACCTCTTTTCATTTTGTTTCTAAACAGGAACACTTCTATGATCCCGATGGCAATACTGGCTACCTCCAGTGGAAGATCACGACAACTCGACGCAACACCTCTTGTGGGTCCCAGAAGCATTCCATGACCGTTCATCAAAACAGCCCACGAACTCGACGAGAATCGCTGGTAACTGGTGAACAGCTCTTCGGCGACGAGTGCAAGGAGGCTATATCTACAATGAGACACTCCACTGATGAATCCATTATCAAAGAGAGGATGAGGGTGACTTTCAGTTATCGACAGAAGCTGGTTCATGATGAGGTTGCATCATCAACGCTCCTGGATGTGTTCCCGCGTTTCTGTGATGTGGGAGGATTGGTAAGGCCATTTTCAGCTTTTTCAGCTGCAGCTTTAATATTTGACCCCTGTAAACCACCTTCATGAGAAGTATACTGACAGCCTAATTCAAACAAAATGCCTGAAGTGCTTAAAGGGGTAGTTCACTATTTTTTTACCTTAGACCCTATTTGCCGTCCCTCCATGAATCTGAAACATAGAGACCATAATTTCACTGATCGCTCCAGTATTGAGCTAGCAACAAGCTTTTCTGCAGAGCTACAATAGAAGTCAGTGGTACCAGTAGCAGCCACTACTAAACTCAAATTAAAATCTTGTTTTCACAGAGTGGTCACTGGTGTCCATTGATGTTCAAAACAATCGCTGCAAAGTATGCTTCCTATCAAGTTTTATGTATCATTTAGCATGGAACTATTTTCAGTGGAAGCGTTCTGCTGGCTGATGGCTGTACTGTGACTGAATGCTAAATACATAAAACCTGATAGGAAGCATACTTTGCACAATTTCTTTGTCAGAACATCAATGAACACCAGTGACCACTTGATGAGTTTCCTGACATTGAAAATGAGAGTTTAATTTGAGTTTGGTAGTGGTAGCTACTGGTACCATTGACTTATATTGTAACCCTGCAGAAAAGCTGTCGCTAGTTCAATAGACTCTATGCACAGCAGCCATCTTGGCAAAATAAGCCATCAACTCTACTTCCTGTGAGCCGGATTGACACAGGTGTAATTAATAAAGTTATCCTAATTAGTTCTAACATTGGTCCTCACCTGTGTCAATCTGGCTCACAGGAAGTTGAGTTACTGGTTTATTTTGCCAAGATGGCTGCTATGCATGGGTACCAAATGTAGTCCCAGGCCTGCCATCTTTGTGTCCTACAGGTGTATCAGTTTGCTGATTGCATAGAATCCTATGCAGTAGAATAATCAATTCATTCGAAACCGCTGTGTGGACACAAAAATGGCAGGTCTGGGACTACAAACTGACATCATGTGGTCCCCATGGATACTGGAGCAGAGGGTAGAGAGGGACTGCAAATAGGGTCTAAGGTCCAAAATAGTGAACTACCCCTTTAAGGACAAATGTATGGACTGTTATTGGCTAATTGGCTTGGTGTACAACTTGTCCTTAAGCACTTAAGGCACTTAGATTGAATTAGGCAATAAGTTTGGAAATTGTGTGTCTTTGTTTAAAGATTGACCAGGATTTCACCATGATGTTTGGAGATGAGGTGTCCGGGAAGTTCCTTGCCAAGTGGCCTACATATTTCAAGCCCAAGGTCATTGCAGAATGCAAGACTCTTCGCCCAAATCTGCATGTTGAGGAGTTGATGTCAGCATTGGAGCCACAACCTGAAGTACTCTATGGTTAGTATAAAATGTTTTACAGTGGATTCGGAAAGTATTCAGGCCACTTCACTTTTTCCACACTTTTTGTGTTGGACTTAATTTACAATTGATTAAATTCATATTTTTTTGCCATCATATGTATCCTTTGATCATTGTTGAGATGTCTCCAGAACTTGATTTTAGACCATTTGGGCAAATTCAGTTGGTTAGACATGATTTAGAAAGGCACACACCTGTCTGTATAAGGTCCAACAGTTCATAGTGCACATCAGAGCATTATCTATTCTTTAATACATTTCCTGGGATCTATGCCATGACATATTCTTTATCTCAGAGGTGAAAGGAGAGTTCCTTAGACTTCATGTTTTTGCTCCGACAAGCACTATGAACTGGACCTTATGTAGGTAGGTGTGTGCATGTCTAAACAACTGAATTTGCCACAAACTGACAAAAAATTGATAGTAATATAATCTGTCTCTAGGATGGGATGCTGACATGTCAGCAATTCTCTTGCTCCTGCATCTCCTCCCCCCAACCTCACGAGGCCACAAGAAAAACGCCAAGATCAGTTCAGCTCAAGCAGCCAATCATCTTGTGAGATATCTTAAGGTAAATAATGTTTGTTTTCTACAAAATAGTTCTTAACCTCTATTTTACTAGATAACATATAACCTGATTTTGTTGGTGTTATTTTGAAATACATTGTGATAAGTGATATATGCAGCCAGTAAAAGCAACAAAAAGAAATACCTTAAACTATCACTAAACCATTACGTTCAATTGCCTACAGGAAGGAGCCAGTCTTTCGACTTTCCTTGAGAGAGCTGATGCGCTGGGAGCTGATGCAAGACAACCCTTCCTCCTTGCCGTTGGAGAGATGAAGAACGAAATCCGGAGGTTCTTCATCGTCATTGACCAGAAGGCTATCCCATGCAGAGCCCAGACATCGGTGGCAGCTGTGGATGAGCTGGTCAAAGCTCACTTCGTCTTCGGTCTCAACTATGATGGAGCTCTTCACAGTTTCTACACATTCCTTCAAACCACAGTGTACAACATTGACGTCGGGAGCACAAAGGAGACCCCACGTGTCAAGGAACTCCGAGCACGACTGCTGCAGCGAAACAACTGACTTGACACAGAGCCGGGGGAACACATCCAGGATCGAAAATGCTCAAATGTTTTGTTTGTAAAGTGCACCACAACACCTGTTCACTTCTTTGTAAACATCTGAAATTTCAGCATGGACTATACCCGGGCAAGGACTTGCGTTTAAAATGTGGACAGCCAGGATGTCCCAGGTCTTTTTGTACCTATAATGGCTTCAGAAAACACATCATCACTGTGCATGGTCGAGCACCGGATCATCCAGTAGACACCAGCCAGGACATCGCCACACAAAGAGAATGTGACATGGAATCTTCCTCAAGTCATCTACCAGTATGTACAACTTCTGGTGCCACTTTGCCAGGTCCTTCTATTACCTCTGAGAATGTTCTTGTTACATCTCATTTGTCATCCATGTGTGGTTCAATTGTTGCACACTTGCAAGGGTCAGGTCTCTCTGAAAGTACTGTTCAAACAATAGTAAGTTCTATGGAAGAAGTTGTTAATGATGTTCAAGGTCAAGCATGTGAGGCTGTTCTGAAAGCCTTTTCCAGTGAAACTATGGGTTCAGACCTTACCCAAAAAGTAGAGCATTGCTTCAACAGTTTAGATAATCCCTTTTCAGCGTTTAACACTGAGGCGAAGAGGCAGAAATATTATGATGACAAATGGGAAATCGTCAAACCTGAAGAGCATGTCCTGGGAGTGAGATTAGATGTGCGTAGAGATAGAACAACAGGTGTTTACAGCGAAGTTCCAGTAACAGACAAGTATATGTATGTACCCATTCTTTCCACTCTTAAATCCATGTTTAAAAACAGTGAAGTAAAAAACGCCTTCTTACAAGACAAACTAAGTGAAAATGGAATGTACAAATATATTCATGATGGTTCATATTTTCAAAACCATCCACTATTCTCTCAACACAGGCATGCTCTTCAGCTTCTAATCTATTACGATGATTTTGAAACTGCCAACCCTTTAGGTTCTAAAAGGGGTATTCACAAACTAGGCTGTATCTATTTTACTTTAAAAAACCTTCCACCTAAGTTTAACTCAGTGCTAATGAATGTACACCTCGCTGCTCTTTTTCACACTGCAGATGTGAAGACTTATGGTTTTGATGAGATACTGAAGCCTCTTATTGCAGATTTAAAACTTTTAGAAACTCAAGGAGTACAACTTCCTTTTTTTGATGCACCTTTGTTTGGTACAGTTTTTCAAATAACTGGAGATAATCTTGCACTAAATGCTTCGTTGGGTTATGTTGAATCCTTTAGTGCAAAATATTGCTGTCGATTTTGTTTTATAAGTAAGGAACAAATGCAATCTATTTTTTCTGAGGATCATCCTGATTTAATTTTGCGTTCAAAAGAGCTTTATACAGAACAGTCTAATGAACTAAATGAGAATCCTACTCTACAATCAGTGTATGGTGTCAAAAAGCCCTGTGTGTTTAATTCATTACAGTATTTTCATAGCACTGACAACTATGCAGTTGATATAATGCATGATTTGCTAGAGGGTGTTGTGCAGTACGAACTTAAGTTGGTTTTCCTATATCTTGTTAAACAGGGCTATGTTTCTATTGGATTACTGTCAAAGAGGATACACAGTTTTAATTACGGCTATACAAATCGTAAAAATAAACCAAGTGGGTTAAAATTGGATGATAAAACCAAAACCCTGGGATTGAATGCCACCCAGTCATGGTGTGTACTGCGCAACACTCCCCTTATATTTGGCGATGTTATTGAAAGGGATAATGGTCACTGGAGCCTTCTCCTCCTCTTGCTTCAGATTGTCAATATAGTGTTCTCTCCCATTTTATCTGATGGTATGGTATGTTACTTGAAGCATCTCATATGCGATCATCATGCTCTTTTTAAATCATTATTTCCAGATAAGAAGTTGATTCCCAAGCATCACCTTATGCTACATTATCCAAGATGCATAAAAAAAATTGGTCCTCTTCTCCATGTCTGGTGCATGCGATTTGAATCAAAACACAGGTTTTTTAAAAGGTCCGTGAAAAATTTCAAACATATCACTAAAACATTAGTAAAGCAACATCAACGTCAATTGGCATTTCAGTATGAAAATTATGGCTTCAAGAGATTTGAGTTTGGTCCTATAAGAGAAAAATCAATCTGTGACTTGGAGGGTGGAGAAATACTTAGGCAGGCATTGCATTTACAGCCATTGTCATATGTCTCAACAACCAAATGGGTCAGAATCTATGGGACTGAATACCAGGTTGATTTGTTTGTTTGTACAGGAACACACCATGATCTCCCTGTCTTAAAAAAGATCTGTAATATTGTCATACATGAAGGGTGTGATTTTGTATTGGCTTGTAGAGTAGACACACTCTACCTTGATGAACACTTAAATGCGTATTGCATTGAGGAAATAGAGGATGACTTGTCTCTTGTAAACATAGAGCAGCTCACCTACTTCAAACCTTTTGATGGACAGTACTCAAATGAGAACAGCAACAACAAATATATTGTTCCTTATTGTTTTATTTTAACAAATGTGTAATGTGTGATGTGCTTAATGTGCATTTGTTATTAAAAAAATGTTTTAAAAAGCCATCAACAGTATGTAATTTTCATTTTACTAGTAGAGTACAATTTTTTAGGGTAATTAAGGTAAAAATTAACACCCTGTAATGTCAATGAGCTAACACCTACAGAGTTATCAGATAACTCTTGTTTGAGAGTTAGCAAGTGACACTACATTAGTGTTGTCCAGTAGTGTTAAATCCCAACTCTCCACAGAGTGAATATACTAACTCAATTAACATCCTGTAATGTCAATGAGCCAACACCTACAGAGTTATCAGATAACTCTTGTTTGAGAGTTAGCAAGTGACACTACATTAGTGTTGTCCAGTATTGTTAAATCCCAACTCTCCACAGAGTGAATATACTAACTCCAACACAGTGTCAAAATGCCAACTCTTTAAAAAGTGTTAAAATAACACTTTGTGGAGTGGACCCTTTGGGACTCTTTTAAAGAGTTGAAATTAACTCTCATGGAGTTATTTTGTGTTTGCTGATTTTGCTGTGTATACAACTGATACCGAGAACTTCTACAAAGTGCTATCAACTACTGTGGCTGCTGTCCCTGCACACAACTTACTGATCATAGGAGGTGACTTCAATGCCCAGCTGGGCCCTGATAAGGCCAGATTCACCTACCATAAAGACACTAACAAGAATGGCCGATTCCTGACTGACTTCATGGAACAGTCAAATCTTATTGCTGCAAACACAAGGTTTCAGAACCGCCCGAACAGACTGTGGACCCATAGGTCTCCTCGCGGATACCTGTCACAGTTAGACTACATCCTTGTTCGGAGGAAGTGGCAAAACAGCATTAAAAACTGTCGTGCCTACACATCATTTACAAGTGTGGGCTCAGATCATAAGATAGTTTCTGGTACTTTTAAAATAAGCTACAGGCAAAGCAAACCACCAACCAAAGACCCCATGAAACAGATAGACTGGAAGAAAGTGTCATCAGACAACACATTAAACCAGGAATTCACAATATCAGTACATAACAGATACTCTGCTCTTATTGTCCAACTGGACGACCCAACTGACATCAGTTCAAAGTATGACAAGCTTGTAGATGCAACTCGGGAGATTGCCCTTGACAGCCTTCCCAGAAAGAAGAAAAAGTCACATCTAATCTCCAACAGTGGTAAAGTGTTGGATGCAAGAAGGGCACTGAAGAGTGTGGCCAACTCTCATAGAGCTCGTCCCACAAGGGGCTCTGAATCCAGACTAGATGCTGCCAAGCTTGCAATTAAAGATGCCTACACCAGAGAGCTTGAAGAACAGCTCATATCTAAAACCAAGGAACTGGAAAAGGCACACATTGGAAGGCGACATGGTGCAGCCTGGGAAGCTCTAAGGGAGATAACAAACAAAAAGGCCTCTCCAATTATAAAGATCAGAGGAGACACCACTCAAGAAAGACTGAACAAATGGTTCGATCACTTCAGCACTCTTCTTGGAAGTCCTGACCAACAATCGGTTGACTTGAATGCCCCTTTCTACAACAGTAGGGTGAGTGACAAGCTACCCATTGAGACCAAACTATTTA
Source organism: Ilyophis sp. 1 JC-2022 (assembly GCA_022702515.1). Classification (NCBI taxonomy): domain Eukaryota; kingdom Metazoa; phylum Chordata; class Actinopteri; order Anguilliformes; family Synaphobranchidae; genus Ilyophis; species Ilyophis sp. 1 JC-2022. The sequence continues at coordinate 18,210,019 of CM040406.1, read as the reverse complement.
CCATGGAGGAACTCCAATCAGTCCTGAAAAACCTGAACAAGGCAAAAAAGCCAGGACCTGATAACATTCCAGCCTTCCTATGGAAGCACGAGCTCTTTCATAACCAACTGCTGGAATTCTGCAACGGAACATTCAAGGGTAGGAAGCCCAAAGCATTCTCAAAGTCCTGCATTATCCCATTACCAAAGACCGGTGACCTACAACAACCAAACAACTACAGGGGCATCACTTTATCTGCCATTGCCTCGAAAGTCTACAACTCTCTTCTTCTGAACAGGATCACTCCTCACCTTGACCCGATTCTTCGAAGGAACCAAAATGGGTTCCGGAAAAAGATCCACCCTTCCGCAGATTCTGGCAATAAGGCGAATCATTGAGGAACTCAAGGTCTCAAAGAGGAGAGGCACCATCATATTTGTCGACTTGTCAAAGGCTTTTGACAGTGTGAACAGAGCAGCCATGATGTACATCCTCCATAATTATGGAATTCCTGAGCAGATTGTTAAAGCCATTGCCATAATGTACGAAAATCCCATCAGTTTCGTTCAGACCCACGATGGTCCAACAAAAGAATTCCCGACTACAGCTGGAATTCTCCAAGGTGACACGCTTGCACCTTTCCTGTTTGTCATCGTGGTGGACTATGCTCTACGACAATCAGTGGACAAAATCAGAGACAATGGCCTCATGGTTGGAAGAAGATCTGGGTCGTCAGAGCGAGAAATACCTGACTGACCTCGACTATGCAGACGATGTCGCCCTGACCGCAGAGCACATAACATCTGCTCAGACTCTGCTCATCTCATTTGAAGAAGCCGCTGCCAAAGTAGGACTCAAGCTAAACACAAAGAAAACAAAATGCATAAAAACAAAAACGAGCAGACCCTGCGGCTCTCAAGGACCAGGGTTGCCTACCCCTGGTCTAAGGTATCAAACAAGCCCCAAACCATCCCTCTGCGGCCAGATGGAGTAGATGTGGATGGATCCCTTAAAGCAGAGGTCCTCAATCTTATCCAGAAAGGGCCGGTGTGGGTGCAGGCTTTTGTTGCAACCAAGCAGTTACACACCTGATTCTACTAATCAAGGTCCTTAGTGAAGAGTCAGGTGGTTGATTAGTAGAATCAGGTGTGTAACTGCTTGGTTGGAACAAAAGCCTGCACCCACACCGGCCCTTTCAGGATAAGATTGAGGACCCCTGCCTTAAAGGGTTGTTTCTCCTGACTTTTTTCCCCATAGAGTTCTATAGGAAAATGAGTCAGGAGAAATAACCCTTGCAGCTGCCCGGCTGCCTCCTACCCCTGGCGGCACCTGCCAAGGCCAGCCCCTGCCCAGGCCCATTTCTGTCCTGCCTGGTTCCGTCCAGCCCGTTTCTGTCCTGCCTGGTTCCGTCCAGCCCGTTTCTGTCCTGCCTGGTTCCGTCCAGCCCGTTCCTGTCCTGCCTGGTTCTGTCCAGCCCATTTCCTGTCCAGCCTGTTTCTGTCCCACCCATTTCCTGTCCAGCCTATTTCCGTCCAGCCCGTTTCCTGTCCAGCCTGTTTCCGTCCAGCCCGTTTCTTGTCCAGCCCCTGCCTGTCTTCTGCCCAGCACTTCCCTATACTGCCCCGTTTCTAGTCCAGCCCTTTAGTCTCGCTTACCCCGTTTCCAGCCTTCACTAGTCTTCCCTGTTCCCTGCCTTGTTCTTTTGTGTAAATAAATATGCTCCTTTGTGGAGTTTCCCCCCTGGAGCTGTCTCTGAGTCTTGCGTTTGGGTCCAACCCATGATCAAACCGTAACAAATAATCCAGTAAATGCAGCTATGGTTTCTGAGAAGAACATGCTATCAACACCATCACAAAGCATCAAATGCTGTCACTTAGTTTGTATATTGTTTAAGTTAAAGGAAACCTAATTGTCCACAATAAGTATTAAGTGCCGTTACAATTTTTGCCAAGGTTTTAACTAAATGCTCATCTACTGATTTCTCGACATTATTCAACGAACTCTGATTCACGTCTTAATAACGTTTATTTCTTCTACACAGACAAATTGCTGACAAATCATGATATACAGCATAAGCTACCTAGCTAGGCTACGTACTGTAGTTAAGATACCAGGAAAAACAAAGAACCCCTTGCTACCCGGCATGAAAATACCAAGGTGCCAGATGCCAGTATGTTAGCAAATCTAAATGCAATCGATATGACATACCTACTACATCTAATGCTTTCCAGACTGAGTGAAAATTCTACCAGTAGGTCACAGTAACATGAACAAATGTTTGTTGTGCGATCATACTACATCACACATTAGAGGTTTATACATCATGTTACAGAGAATTTGTACTTTCAGATTATATAAATCATACTAGGCTTGCTTACACTCAATGCCATAGATCAGCAAAAAACCTCATTCATAATTTTCTGTTCAAAAGATACAAACATTTTTGTGATGGGTGAAATTTTTTTTCTAAACCGCTTGTCAATCTTAAACGGTTAGTTCGGAATTTTGGACATAATATCTTACTTAGGATTTACCTGTGATCTTGTCAATCGATGGAGACCATGTTCAGCTGATTCCATGCTGTCCTTCGTGTGGATGTCCAGCTGTTGCTAATGCTAGTCCAACCTAATGGTATCAGTTAGCATCCACTACCAAACACACTTAAACACACTCGCACCCAAAGCAAATAAAATACCAGACAGACTATCGGGGTGGATTTGAGTGTTTATACCATAATTTTGAAGTCAAGTCACTTGTCTCATATGACTCATAGTCACTGTTCCATTTTGAAGTCAAACTATCGTTGAATCCTTTACTTTGTGCTATCACCCTATGTTCTCTGTGGAAGGAGCCAATGCGCCAAGAACAACTCCTAGAAATTACTGATTATATTATGACATTACAGACATGCTGAAATGTACATTTTATGTTTTCAATAAAACGCATTTACTTGAATAAAGGCTAGAGGCACAATTTTTATTACTGTAATTACATAGAAAATAGGTTCATGCTTGTTAAAATTGTGCAAGTGCAAATTCAACGACTGACAAAGATTCATATCAAAAGCACTGAGTTTATATTGCAAGATTATATTTTTGTAACAGGAATATATATCAATATGTGCACACAGGAGCGATATTATCAAATATACATATGCTCAATATGTTCAGTAAAATAACTTGTTATACCTTTTCATAAGCGATTTTTCAAAACAAGAAGTTACAAACTGCTGTAAAAAAGTACAACTGCATTTACACATTAGTAAAATACTAAAATGTAACAAAATACAATTTACAATAGTTAGCCATTCTTGCACAGGTCCTAAGTCAGTGGATGCTCAGGCACCTAAACCTCTCATCTTTACACCCTGTCCTCCATTAGGTATTGGCTTGAGTAGTATGCACGGCACAGTACGGTCGGCTACAAATACAATGTTGCGACCAGCTGATGTCTTCATGTTGTTTTTTAGGCAGGTTGTAGCTGGAGATTTGCGGCTTTTACTAACTGTCAAGAGTGGGAACTTGTGTTGAACAGTGTTGTGTTATTAGTGATTATAATAAACACATGGGGGGTGTTGATAGGTCTGACCAGTTTTTAAAATGTTTGAGGTACTGCAGAAAACACAAAAGTGGTGGAAGACACTTTTCTTCACTTCACTGATATTGCTGTTGTAGGGACCACTGACTACATTTCCCTTCATTCCACAGGAAACCCAAAGCACATTTACAACCCAGCTACAACGTAATGTCCGTTTAGTGATTCAATCTAGTGATGGGAGGTTCTACTCTTTTTACTAACTCGAGTTAGTAAAGTTTTGGAGTCACTCGAGTCATCAAGTCAGTCTAACTTCCGGTTTAGACCTCCTGAATGGGATAAAATAATTTAATAAGTACGGCGACTTTCCAAATGTTATCGGAACGAATGGATCAAATTCTGATAGTGAAACGAGTTATTTCGCGGGGGTTGTGATGCTCCAAAAATTATCCAACGAGCTCAGGGCAGGGGGCGGGTTCCGGGGCTGGGGGAGCGAGTACTGGGTGACCGAGTGAGCAGCTATTTCGTGCAACCCAAGTCAGTAGTGATGGGCAGTTCGGCTCTTTTTTCTGAGTCGGCTCTATTCGTACCATTCAGTTTGAAGAGTTGGAGTCGGAGTCGGAGTTGCAATTTTGGTACTTCCGGTTAATACAGAAGAACCGTTTGAGCCGCATCTTTGAGCCGCATCTTTTTCTTTCAGCGGCGCTACTCGCGAGCTGGAATTAGAAGCTGTTTCAGACAGCAGACCCTAGCTGGTAACAAAGTAGACAAAATAAGTTTGTAAACTAGCCTTGATATTTTATTCAGACCCAAATAATCTGAATGATACTCATTGCTAATATTCTCAATTTACAGTAGCCTACTGTCTCAAGATAGTTTGCAATCGCAGGTTACGTTTATTTACGACTTTCCCATCTCCGTTTTTTCGATCATAGATTGTAACATTAGATGTTACAGGTAAAAATAGACATTGAATGGTTATATTTGTATAGAGCTATTTAATCTATGCTAATATTAATCTTATTTTTTTTATCAGATCCCAGAATCCAGTAGTCTAGGTCTACTGAAAATGAGGTGGATGAAAGACTGTATAAGAGAGATAGCCAGCCAAATTTGACAAACAAGCCAGATATTTATTGTGTGTGTCAGTGTGTGCATATGATGTACAGGAGCGTCGTTCACTTATTTGGACACCATAGGGCTATTTAAATGTGTTTATTTTAACTGTACTTTATGTATTATATCATACGCAATTGTAGGCTATTTATTCTGTTCACTGTTGTTGTTGGTCAAGAGTTCTAAAATAAAAATGCCACCACTTTAAATAAGTGTTTTCTGTCATTTTTTTGTAGCCTAATCTAGCTGAACACAATCGCAATATCGCATATTTGGCCTAATTGTTTCATAGTTGACTGGAATTCGGTTGCAATTCTCGCAAAAAGTTTAATAATTTCGTAATATACAGTCGGCGTCTCGGAATATCATTAGATATAGGCTAACATAATTCCTTTGTCAATAGGGTTTCCGTTTGAATCACGCTGAGTAGTAAACCCGATTAATAGCTTAATGGTGTACTTCATTTTGCCCTTTGTTAAAACCACATAACTCTATAAGAACAGTTATGTGGTTAAAACTCGAAAATTACTTCGGTTTGTGTCACGGCTCTGGTTGCGGCTCTGTCTGGAGCCGTGGAATATTGCTAAGGCTCATGGCTCTTAAATTGAGTCGAGTTGATTTCGTGCTGATCAGTTGGGTAGTATAGCTACTGTTGCTACGTATCTTTCTTTTAACCATTAGTAGTCATAATAACTTTGGAATGAGCTGGGGCGATTATTAACTTCACAAAAGTGTGTGCAATATTGTTAGATCAAATTAAAATGTATTCTTACGTAGGTTCTAACCATCAGAAACTGCGCGCCGCGCATTAACCAGTGCTGAGTGTCTCGGGGGAGTGTCTCCCGGCTGTAGTAGAAAGCAGGCAGTCAGAGCCAGAGCTAAGAGCCAGAGCCAGAGCCGAGAGCCAGAGCCAGAGCCGAGGGTTAGCACGATTCACTCGAACTGGCGAGTAGACTCAGATGACTCAGCATAAAGAGTCGTTCAAAAATACCGATTCGTTCGCGAACTGCACATCACTACAAGTCAGACAGCTCCGGGCGGGCTGGGAGAGCAAGTGAGTGAGTGATTTGTGCAGCCAGACCTTCAGCTTAGGGCAGGGAGAGCGAGTACAGAGTTGAAACAAGCGCCAAAAAGTGGTTGCTTTCTCACAGGGCTAGGTTAATACAGTGGTTTACTTGATGCATTTCCACAAATACAGTTTATATAAGAGTTGCACAATAGTGTCTTGCATCGTCTTCGCAGTTCGCATTAGCAAGTAGCAGGTATGTCAGTGGCGAGTCAGCGAACGAGTTAGTGGAGGAGAGGACTTGTCACTCCTGAGTCAGTAAAAAGAGTCGTTCGTTTCGAACGATTCGTTCAAACTCGCACATCACTAATTCAGTTGTGTCACTTGGAAATACGAGACACTAAGGGTCATAAAACTAAAACAGATAAAACTGAAGACATTCCAGTCTGTCAGCTCCATTTTCCTTCGCCCCACTTTTCCTTCTGCCTCTATCGTGCATCAGAAAAACAGCACTCCATTTTGTCTTCCCCTTTTACTAGCTACACAGCTACAAAAGTGGATCTCCATTGCACCAGCAACACCGTTACACGCAAGGAACGAGCTTTCCTACGGTATCTAACCCTAGGACTGAGTTAACGCAACTCCGACTGTTCCAGCCACGGACAAAGACGCAAACCAGGCGGTAACAACGACGTCGAGCAATTCCAACCAGGAGAAATTACAACCGGGATAAGAAGAGTCCCTGGCCACCCACCTCGCGCAAAAGCCAGCTGTAATCAACTCACCGCGGACTCAGTAAGACTGATCAAACATCCCAGGCATAGTTTAGGATTTTAGTCTGAATTGTTTTGTCTATCTTTGTGCGATAATACCTGTATAAACCTCTCCACTAGTTAGCAAGTTAGCCAGTTAGCCTATCGTTTATGTGGTAGTACTAGTACTCTTAACTAACCAAAGCAGGCCTTATGGTTTGCTCACCTATCCTAACACTGACTAACGTTCGTGCGATATGATCTCATTTTAGCTTATTGTAGATGGTTAAAAGTATTTCCTGACCGAAGTGCGTGAACGTATTTATAGTAACGTTAGATTTGAGATCAATAACCACCATCGTGCTGCGACACAGCCAGTTTACTCCACACTCCTTTCTTCTCTGAGCACACGTGGCACGCGCACACACACACACCTATGCACACACATGTGCATACCCACACAATACACACACAACACGATATGTCTATTTAGTAGAATGTCATATTCCTGTTTTTCCTTGTTTAATAAATCTGTTTTTGTTAAACCTGGTGTCTGTTTTGATATCATATGAACACGAGTACTGAGCCAACCTAATCATTAGAACGTAATACCTTCAACCCTTATGAGTTATTAGTTATTAGTGCTTTGATGTTAAATTGTAGTAATTATAATCCATAATAATCAAAATGAGACTGATTTAATTTTAACCTAACTTAAGAATAATAAGGGTAAACCTCATTATACCATAGTTATTGGCTATATTTCTGGCATCCCATGTAACAGTTATATATACAGAGACATATTCCTTAAATTTATTTGCGCCCCATCCGAGGATATTCCCTACATAATTGGTGCCGCGTGAGGACTCTGATGATTCAGAAATAATATTACTAATCATCTTGCTCACTGCTACCAGATTCGTATTGTCTACATTAATTGGTGCCCAGGTGAAGACTGGTAAGACTGGTTTTATTTGTCTATCACTACTATTGCTGAATGTATATGTAAACTGCTTGCATGAGTAATACTCCACATGTAAGAATATAGACGCATATTCCCTACATTATTGGCGCCCCGTGTGAGGACTCAGAAATTATATTACGTGTTCCTTACACTGTTAATACACTGCCTGGCCAAAAAAAAAGATCAGATCAAGTCAGCTCACAACCATGAGGACCAATAACAGGGAGAGATAATAATAAAATAAAATAAAGTAAAGACAGGAACTAATTCCTTAAGGCTAACAGCCAAAACGAAAATCAACCCATTAAAACGGGCGAATTAGAAAACGAGTAGAATACCAACTAAATCTCCCAAGCTCACGTAATGAGCTAAAATGGGGAAATTAGCAAACAAAAAAACACTCTTAGCTAGCTTAGCTCAAAGCCAGTAGAGTGTCAAACCAAAACGAAAGTACAAAGAAAAACTGTCTCCTAGAGATCAGCAAAGTACAAAATAGATAGCACCAAACGCTTCCAGGCAGAAAACAATCCTATACCCGATTAAGTAGCTATAGCAAGTCCCCCCTGAACATAAATAAAGTGTAATATCAGACGAAACGGCCCCCGAATCAATAAAAGCCTCGACCTGAAGATAATGCTGTTTCCACAGGAGGCTGACAGATAATAAAGTACGTGATGTGGTATCTTGGAGTCTCGCTATAGAACCTGGTTCCTCTAGTGAGATTTTCTTTTTCTTTAATTTGCCACACTGACCTCTCCTTTTACAATAGTGACACCACTCAGCCCGATGATTGGAATCTTTATCAGAAACCCTAGAGACCCCATCTATCTGCATGAGTCCCTCTGTACTAGGCGATAGGGATTTGACTGTAGGAGAAACGGACTTAGTAACCGAAATAAAAGAAGACTTATTTCGGTGGTCCTCTATGTGTTCTTTATAACTTAAACGATCCCGTAGACCAGGGGTTCTCAAACTTTTTGTTTATGCGGACAACTTTTTATTATCAAGGATTTTCGTGGACCACCTCATATGCAAACCGCTTATGTGCACCCCTGGGGAAAAAAAGGTGATTGCACCCCCCGTCAACAATTACAATCGAGGTTCTCGGTGAGGACCAAGCAACAAGAACCTCGATTGTAACCCCAGGCCAGTAAGATTGACAATGCAGTATCAAACCTAATGTTATAGTTTATACGCAAAAGGCAGTGAAATATCACCGGCCAGTTAACTATGGTTAATGATACGAAAACAACTCAAGTAAATATCTTTGAGGCTACAAGATAACTATCACGTTAGCAAGCGAATGAGTCGTTGTAGGCTACACTTAATTTAACTGTTTGATACTGCGTTGTCAATCTTACTGGCCTGGGGTCTGCTTCAGGATTGAAACAGGAGTTACGGAGTTACGTTTGATGGATAACAGTTAACTGCACTATCTGGAACCCCCTACGGCTGGAACATGTATTTACTGAAATAAAAATGGTACAAGGTACAAAGTGAAAGCCCCATGCTGTGGTTATGTTAACGTATGTCTTAAGTTATTTGGATAGCTAGTAAACGTGCATTTGTACATGGCTAGAATAACGTAGGTAAAAAGAAATTCAAAAGCCGTTCAGTTTCACTTGACATTCATTAGCCTACGTGTTGTATTTTTTCATGTTTGTTTAGTCTGCAGGTAACGTTAGGTCCGACTGAATATTTGCTGACAAACGTTAACTTACTGGGCAGAACATCGATTTGAGCAGATTGTGAAGTCTCCCATAGCCAATAGCCTTCAGCTAACAGCTGTTTAGTTTCACTTGGCATTCGTTTACATGTTTTATTGTCATGTTCGTGTAGCATAGCTACATTAGATGTAATGTTATAGATGGCTAAAAAAGCGAGTTCGTTTGAGAATGAGTGATGGTGTGACGTGATGCTTCGTTTTTACAGAGTAACTTAAGGCCCAGGTTCTCCCCTGAGAACCAGACCAAAAAATGTGCACCCCTGTTTATATATGTACCGTAAAATCCGGTGTATAAGACGCACTTTTCTGACACTTTTTTTGAAGGAAAAAGTCCGGTGCGGCTATAGACCGGTACACCAGAAGATGGTGCAATTTAGCGATTGCAAGATAGTGAGTAAACACATTCACGTTCATTCATTCTTTTTTCTACGGACCATCTGCAGTACCCTCGGACCACAGTTTGAGAACCGCTGCCGTAGACGATTGTCTATCCGAATAGCGGAAGACACTAACTCATCTAAGGAATCAGGTTGCTCGAGAATAGCTAGGGCATCCTGAATAGACTCGTTCAATGCCTCAGAGAACAACGTCATAAGAGGAGCTTCTGACCAACCTGTCTCGCCTGCCAACGATCTAAACTTTATGGCGAATTCAGCCACAGTATCGTTACCCTGCCGAAGGCGATGAAGCCATCTAGCCGATTCCCGACCCGAAATGTTATGGTCGAAAACCGACTCCATCTCCTTCATAAGTGTCATAGTGGAATTTAAAATAAGAGATTTATCCCTGATCAAAGGCATAGCCCAATCAAGCGCAGACCCAGAAAGTAATGACAGAATGAAAGCTACTTTGGAGTCTGGATTATTAAACCGTGAGGATTGAGCTTTAAAAAAATTTGAACATTGTGCGAGAAACCCACGGCATTTTCCTGCTCTACCGTCATAGCGGAGAGGAAGTTGTAACTTCGGTTCCCTACCAATTTGAACAAAGGGGATTGAGGAAACTGTGCTTGGTGTGAAACTGTGATGGATTGCATACCCTCCATCAACTCGTGGAACCAACCCTCTTGAACCCTCATTTGGGCGCTCAGCTGACTAACTTGATTAGCTAGCAACTGCTGATTGGCCTCAATACCCCTGATGTATTCATCAGATTTTGTATCCCCTGATTGATCCCCCTGCAACCTTGCTGAATCATCCATAATTGGCTTGATTGTTCTGTAATGGGTTTATTAATTGTTCGGAGATTCAAACGCGAAGGTGGGAGGAATCTGAACGAGTCAGCTCACAAGACGTGAGGACCAATAATTAAGGGAGAGAGAATAATAAAGAAAGAAAGAAAAAAAACTGAACGTAATACACGAAACAGCCAAAACGAAAATAAACCCACAAAAACGGGCGAACTAGAAAACTAGTAAATAAATGGTAAATGGACTGCACTTATATAGTGCCTTTATCCAAAGCGCTTTACAATGGCCTCTCACTCACCCATTCACACACCAATGGTGGCAGCCTGCTCATTGGGAGCAATTTGGGGTTCAGTGTCTTGCCCAAGGACACTTCGACATGTGGACAGGAGGAGCCGGGGATCAAACCGCCAACCCTGCGATCAGCGGACGCCCCGCTCTACCTCCTGAGCCACAGCCGCCCCGAATAACAACTAAATCTCCCGAACACAAAGAATGACACAAGAACAGGAAACTTAGTAAACAAAAGAACACCCTCGGCTGCCTTAGCTGAGAGCCGGAGAAGTGTAAAACCAAAACGAAAGTAAAAAGAAAAACTGTTTCAGAGAGAACTACGGTGGCCCAGAGGTGCAATCCACATTTCTAAAAATAAATCTTTGTTTCTAAAACAAAATCCTTATTTCTAAATCCAAATCCTTGTTTCTAAAACCAAATCCTCGTTTCTAAAACACAATCCTCGTTTCTAAAACACAATCCTCGTTTCTAAATCCAAATCCTCGTTTCTAAAACACAATCCTCGTTTCTAAAACACAATCCTCGTTTCCAAAACCAAATCCTCGTTTCTAAAACCAAATCCTCGTTTCTAAAACACAATCCTCGTTTCTAAAACACAATCCTCGTTTCCAAAACTAAATCCTCGTTTCTAAAACCAAATCCTCGTTTCTAAAACCAAATCCTCGTTTCTAAAACCAAATCCTCGTTTCTAAAACACAATCCTCGTTTCTAAATCCAAATCCTTGTTTCTAAAACCAAATCCTCGTTTCTAAAACCAAATCCTCGTTTCTAAAACACAATCCTCGTTTCTAAAACACAATCCTCGTTTCTAAATCCAAATCCTCGTTTCTAAAACACAATCCTCGTTTCTAAAACACAATCCTCGTTTCCAAAACCAAATCCTCGTTTCTAAAACCAAATCCTCGTTTCTAAAACACAATCCTCGTTTCTAAAACACAATCCTCGTTTCCAAAACTAAATCCTCGTTTCTAAAACCAAATCCTCGTTTCTAAAACCAAATCCTCGTTTCTAAAACCAAATCCTCGTTTCTAAAACCAAATCCTCGTTTCTAAAACACAATCCTCGTTTCTAAATCCAAATCCTTGTTTCTAAAACCAAATCCTCGTTTCTAAAACCAAATCCTCGTTTCTAAAACACAATCCTCGTTTCTAAATCCAAATCCTTGTTTCTAAAACCAAATCCTTGTTTCTTAATATAAATCTTAGTTTCCAAAATAAAATCCATAATTCTAAATAGAAATCCTCATTTCTAAAACAAAATCCTTATTTCTAAATTAAATCCTTGTTTCTAAAAGTTAATCCGAGTTTCTAAATTGAAATCCTTGTTTCTAAATTGAAATCCGAGTTTCTAAATTCAAATCCGAGTTTCTAAATTCAAATCCTTGTTTCTATTAAGCCTGAAAGCTAAATGTTACAGTTAGCCTGTGCGCAAAGCATACTGGGACCAGATGACGTATGCACGAGTGGGTCTGAGAGTGCAGTTTGCATAGCAAGTTTAACGAGAAGCTGGTCTTCTGGCATAACAACTATCACAAAATTGCCGAACAAATTAAAGTTGAGTTTTCTTGCAGACATATTAACATAAAGCCTGTTAACAAGTCCAATAATTTCAGGAATATAACGGAAACTCGCTCTTATACGGAACTGCAGCTTGATTACAGGAGCCTACATTAAGCCAATCGTGTGGTTCAGTTTGTCACCTACAAAAAACAGGCTTATCATTTCCCGTTCATTGTAGGCTACGTTGCCTACAGTACGGTACACACTAACTAGCTGTTATTTTATGTAAAACGAAATTGATCTCTCGCCAAAGCAAAATGAACTCCATGTAGGCTAACTTAGCCTGCATGTGGTCCTGACAAATTGTTAACTAGGCTACTAATTGTAGTACTGTGGCGACCTGGGATTGTCAACTGGCCAGCTAGGACCGGGTAGTGAGCCGCTACCCGGTCAAGGTGTACATAATTGTAAATAACGTGCTGTGTGTGTTTAAATTGTTTCGTTAACTTGTTAGCCGCGTCTTGTGTTAACCGTTTTGTTTTAAATGTTACTGTCAATTTTAACTGTCTGTTATGTGTGGCTGTGATTGGCTAGGAATCGGTAAGTGTGTGCGCCAATCACAGCCTATATAGTGCCTATATAAGCAGTGTCTGAAGCGATTCAGTTGTTAGTGTGAAGAAGTGTTTCCAAGCTGAGCTGAGCTGATTGTTGTGCAGAAATTCCAAAGGCTCTTTTGAGAGCTGGTGAGGTAGCGCTAATAAAACGAAGCTCGGCTGAGCGATTCGGAACTGCAAGCCGCTGTCTCCCTCCCTCATTCTCCGCGCTCGCTACAGTACATTTAGATTCTTTAAAAAATATATAAAGTCAACACTTTTTATGGACATGATAATGTCTTGTCCAATTAATATTATCGTGAGTGGTAGCTTAACTGTCGGGTAGCTTTATAAAAATACTGTAAATCCTTGAAAATAGCAACTGTATTAGCCATGATTCACCCAGTAGAGCGGGACTGGTAGCAGCATGACGCTAACTGCACAACAAATGAGCTATTCAAGTGTATAGGGCAGGCTAATTCATAACGCTTTCATTAACTTTAATTTGTGACTTTATTTATGGAGGGGGCACACTCGGCTAATTGTGAGATTTTAAAAATCAGGCCGTAGCTACATAAAAGGAAACGATGTTTGTTTCTTAATGAGCTACGTTGTCTAAATTAAACGCGTGAAAGGTAGGCTATAGGCGAGCCAATGGCTCAGATCACAAACACCGCTTTTGAAAGTGGAACAGCAAAGTTTCCAGTTTGTGGAAAGTGCTCTGTGGTAAATAGAGTGATATTATTTTTAAGTTAACGTGCGTACGGATAAATGTTCTGCAAAATGACGTTAGCACAAACGCATTCCTGTGGTTTTCCCTGCCTCGATTACTTGCGATTAAAAAGTAAAACCGACATCGGCATGTCAAAATTGGAAATTAAATTCTAAGGTTATGTGAAATTTTACTGTGTAGGCAGATTTCAGATATCAAGAGGCAGCCTTCTAATGGATTTCATGATAAGAATTGCCTAATAGGTATATCAGTACAGCAAGAATATGAAACACAAGGCTGATATTATAGTATGTAGATTGCTTTATTATTACAAACCAAGAGGACATGACATGTGTTGCTTTAAGGGCCTGGTTCCTTCGGTAAAAATGTTATACATTTCCCGCAGTGATTGCAGAACGACTGCAGAACTGAAAGGACCTTGCCACAAAATGGACAAAACATAATGAAAAAATACGACACGGAAAAAAATGTTTTACGCGAGTATTGGAGGCTAACTAAGTTAACTATCAAGCAATATACCTTGCTTGGCAACGTTAAGCAAGCAAGGCCAGCGAATAACTTGGCTTGTGTAAAAAATAATGTATAGTACACCATACTAACAAATTGGTAAATAGCTTTTCAAGTCCACGAAGCACGCGTGAGCAACGTTACGTAGAACGGGGAGTCCTGGAGTACAACTCACAATTCATTATGATCATCATAAAATAATTAACAACTTTTCTGTCAAAGCATCGAAGTTGACCACAATTGGTAGGGTGTCTGGACCACATGCAGGCTAAATTGAGTTTGTTTGGTGAGAGATCAATTTAGTTTTACATCAAATAACTTAGCTAGTTAATGTGTACCATACTGTAGGCAACGTAGCCTACAGTGCAACAATGAACGGGAAATGATAAGCCTGTTTTTTGTAGGTGACAAACTGAACCACACGATTGGCTTAATGTAGGCTCCTGTAATCAAGCTGCAGTTCCGTATAAGAGCGAGTTTCCGTTATATTCCTGAAATTATTGGACTTGTTAACAGGCTTTATGTTAATATGTCTGCAAGAAAACTCAACTTTAATTTGTTCGGCAATTTTGTGATAGTTGTTATGCCAGAAGACCAGCTTCTCGTTAAACTTGCTATGCAAATTGCACTCTCAGACTCACTCGTGCATACGTCATCTGGTCCCAGTATGCTTTGCGCACAGGCTAACTGTAGCATTTAGCTTTCAGGCTTAATAGAAACAAGGATTTGAATTTAGAAACTCGGATTTAAATTTTGAAACAAGGATTTAAATTTAGAAACTCGGATTAACTTTTAGAAACAAGGATTTAATTTAGAAATAACGATTTTGTTTTAGAAATGAAGATTTACATTTAGAAATAAGGATTTTGTTTTAGAAATGAGGATTTCTATTTAGAATTATGGATTTTATTTTGGAAACTAAGATTTATATTAAGAAACAAGGATTTGGTTTTAGAAACAAGGATTTGGATTTAGAAACGAGGATTGTGTTTTAGAAACGAGGATTTGGTTTTAGAAACAAGGATTTGGATTTAGAAACGAGGATTGTGTTTTAGAAACGAGGATTTGGTTTTAGAAACGAGGATTTGGATTTAGAAACGAGGATTGTGTTTTAGAAACGAGGATTTGGTTTTAGAAACGAGGATTTAGTTTTGGAAACGAGGATTGTGTTTTAGAAACGAGGATTGTGTTTTAGAAACGAGGATTTGGTTTTAGAAACGAGGATTTGGTTTTAGAAACGAGGATTTGGTTTTGGAAACGAGGATTGTGTTTTAGAAACGAGGATTTGGATTTAGAAACGAGGATTGTGTTTTAGAAACGAGGATTGTGTTTTAGAAACGAGGATTTTGTTTTAGAAACAAGGATTTGGATTTAGAAATAAGGATTTTGTTTTAGAAACAAAGATTTCTTTTTAGAAATGTGGATTGCACCTCTGGGCCACCGTAGAGAACAGCAAAGTGCTAAATAAATAACACAGAACCAGGAGGAAAAATAAATCCTATACCTGATTAAGTAGCTAATTAGCAAGTCCCCCCTGAACATAAACAATGTTTAATATCAGGAGGTCGCTCGTAACCTGGCTATACCTGGCTCGAATGCAAGCACCGGAGCAGCGGAAGTGAGAAACTTAAATACCCTGCAGGTAGAAGCACAGGTGAAAACAATAATGAGGACGGCAAACCACGAAATGGAACGTGGAAAAAATCCGATTGATTCACAATCGGGAAAGCAGGACGAGAGCCGCAAAGTAAAAGAAAACAAAACAGCCACGAACCACTACATCTGGAGGCAGTGTTATGATCTGGGGTTGCTTCAATTGATCAGGTCTAGGCTCAGTAACATTATGCAGCAATAAAATGAAGTCAGCTGAGTACCTGAATGTACTGAATGACCAGCTTATTCTATCAACGGGCATATTCCAGGATGACAATGCCAAGATTCATCGCGCTCAAATTGTGAAAGAGTGGTTCAGGGAGCATGAGGAATCATTTTCACACATGAATTGGCCACCTGTCCTGATCTTAACCCCATTGAAAGTCTTTGGGATGTGCTGGAGAAGACTTTACGGAGTGGTTCGACTCTCCCGTCATCAATGCAAGATCTCGGCCAAAAATGAATGCAACTCTGGACGGAAATAAATGTTGTGACGTTGCATAAGGTTGTCGAAACAATGCCACGACGAATGCGCGCCATAAAAAAAGCTAAAAGCGGTCCAAAAAAATATTACAGTGCAACATTTTTTTTGGCCAGGCAGTGTAGTTGCTTGCTGTTTCAGAATTGGCATCAGTCTCACTCATCACCTGGGGATGAGAGTTGCTTGCAAACTACTCTCAGATAGATTTCAGATAGTGAAACATGATGCTGTCTGGGAGAAGCAAGTTGTCCGCCAGTCCAGCCTCGTATATCTCTGACCAGATATATGAGGTCCTGCAGAAAACACAGCAATCAGATTGAGCTCACTGGCAGTCAGCTGCCACCTCCTGGGACCGCATCATCTCACTGAACTGGTCCCACAATTTTTGTTGTGTTGTCTCTGCACTCCAGCACATTCGGAACAGTGTAGCAATTGTAGCCATTTTTCCCCCCAATTTTAGGTGACCAAAAGTAATTGGACAAATTTACATAAACTTTAATAAATAATATTTAATATTTGGTTGTATATCCTTTGTCATGACTTCCTGGTGTCTGTGAACATGAAAAGACTCTTGATATCTTATTTTCAGGTACTCTTACAAGCGATACTATAATCTCTCTGCATGTTAATGGATCTCTATGGGAATTGGGGGGTGGAACTACATTAAGCTGTAAATTACACGGGAATAGTATGGAACACATGGTTGGCTAAATGTCTAAGTCATCAAGGGTCTGATGTATCAAACCAGCCTCAAACCATCACTTTGCAACGAGATATGCAGTAGATATGGATGGATCACTTAAAGGGTTGTTTCTCCTGACTTATTTTCCAATTGAACTCTACACCCTTCACCCGATATGGATGTAAAAACCCTCAAATTAAAGCTGAAAGTCTGCACTGTATATATAGTCATGTGAAACAAATAAATCAATTGGTTCGCCATATTGTTGTGTAGTTTTGGGCAGTGCTGTGATGCCCGTTATGATTGGACAGATAAATAATATTGCAAAACTTGAAAAAAACTAACTTGATCCGAATAAAATAAATGCTACCATTTCACAAACAAAATTTTGCGTATGATGTGCAAAAGTTTAAGAACAATACAGGAGTTATTTTTCAGTGTGCGATTTATTTGTGCGAATAAATCGCGGCCAGTGTGTAAAGGCCTTAACTCCGAAATTTCTCCACCTAAACTAGTGTCTTTAGCTTCATTTATTATTTAGTTGTCTAGTCTACACGAATACGGAAAGTACCAGTTCACTTACGTTAATAGTATGACAGATTATTTTCGCAATTTCATCTCAAAACGAGCTGAAGTGAAAGATAGCACCGTGTAGCTTTTTCAAGGTAAGAGCTTTACACTAGCAAATTACCACCAGCGACCAAGTGGCTTTCCCTCAGGGGCAGTCAAGTTGTCAGGAGAGACTTTTATTTCTGAGGTGGTCAGCTCCATCCATGGTCAGGCAAATGGAGATTTATGTGGTTGATGTACGATTTTATCTAGCGATCTAGAAATAAATTCCCGCCCACTAAACTGATAAACCAATTATATGTAATTGTATGTTATTTTATCATTTATAACTACCATTTTTCAAAAATAACATTGGCGATTGGATGGCAGAGATATTAAACGCTAAGCCAACGCTTATATTTAGTATATATTCTAAATATAATTCTATATTTAGAATAGAATTATAGCATAGCTGATTTACCCACAGTTGACTGTGAACTACACTCAATGTTAATTACTAGGGATAGCTGCTATGTTATGGGAAGGATGTGCTTTGTCTAATCTGTTTTGTAGTTACTTCAATGACCTTCTGTATGCACTTATTGCATGTTGCTTTGGATAAAAGCGTCTACTAAATGATTGTAATGTAATGTAAGTTTCCAAATTTCAGCGCTCGGTCTGGAAAGGGTTGTTCCTATTAGCCAAACAATGTTTTGTTAACATTACTTTACGCTACCTTGTGAAGCTTACTAGCAGTGCATTAGTAGCCTCTAGATACTGCACTGATAGATAGATCGCTAGCAGCACACAACATGATTGGACCATGGGGTTTTTACTTCACAAAATGGTGAGATCTGTAATCTGAATCAGAGTTAGTTGAATAATGTGGAGAAATCAATAGATGAGCATTTAGTTAAAACCTTGGCAAAAATTGTTTTAACCCCATATCTTTTCTATAGTCTATGACTCAAACATGACCACAACTCTGTTTTAGGGCCAGGCATACAACAGATTTCCTTATTCGTCATATGGTAATTTTATGGTAATATGTGAAGCCACATTGTATCCACTGGAATTAACCAAAATTTTGAAATATTGACGTAATTGTTTTAACAAATCAGACCCAGTGGAGACATTAGCAGGGATTATATTAACTGGTTAAAGCATAATTTCTTGTGAAAATATTTTTTTGACTTTGTATTACACTTTCCCGTAGCCATTACACATTTTCATGTCTCATGTCAAAAAGCTGAACATAGGTTTGTACTTGTATGGGAGACATATATAAATTACATTACTGTTATTACAAATTATAAATGAAAAATGATATTAAGGAAATTCCAAGAACTTCCACCAATTACTACACCAATTGCATAGATTTAAAGTACATTTTAGAACTAAAATACATTTTGCACTACTTTAAATCAAAAATGAAACTAAACATTAAAATGAAATAATTTAATTAAGGTGTGCTGTGTCATTAATTAGGCAAATTGATGTTGGCGTAAAGCTTGAGTGCTCTGTTTAAAAGGAGAGGGACCTCAGTCTTTCCTGATGGCAAGATCTCAAATAATTGATTCAGGGGATGGGAGGGAAGGACCATTATACTTTATCCTTCCTTGACTGTCCTCATAAAGTTGTTTCATGGTTCTTTGTTATCTCCCTATGATCTCACTACTCAGCAATGTCACCCAATCTGGCTTAGTTTGTCTGACGTTATTTAGAGAGTAAAACCTAGCTGTTAGGCTGAAGGTCAGTGCTGATTCAATGAAGCAGGTGTAAAATGCTTTCAGTACTGGCTGATTGACATTCAATTTCCTGAGTTTGCAGATGAAGAGCCGTCTTGATTGACATTTGGAATGCATTCAATGACAATTAGCTCCAAAGGTCAGTTTGTTGTCTTTGGTGCCCAGATATTTAAAATCCTCAACATTTTATACTGTTTTCGCTCCGATGGTAAGGTGTCTCAAGGGTCCTTTGTCTTTTCTGCATTCAAGTCTAAATATTTTACATCACACAATTGTTGGAACTGGTTGATAGTAGTTTGGAGCATTTTCTCAGAGTTGGAAGTTTCCACAATCTTTGTGTCACTTGAATATTTAAGAAAGGTAATCTCAGTATTCAGTGATTTTGGACACCTCCAACTCTTGAGGAAACTACAAACTACTATGGACAGGCTTACGTTTGGATGAAGCCAAAGGTGTTATGCGAACCGATCGGAACCACTCGCAGACACAAATGAATAATAGGAATAAGGCTTTATTCAAGGTCAACAGAACAAGGGAACCAACAGAACAGAGTCCAACAAACTGGACAATGTAGGCAAGGCAGAATCGTGGTCAGATCCAGGCAACAGAACAATGTAGGCAAGGCATAATCGTGGTCAGGTCCAGGCAGGGGTCAGAGTCCAGGCAACAGAGCAATACAGAAAAGGTAGAATTGTGGTCAGGTCCAGGCACAGGGGTCTGAGTCCTGGCAACAGAGCAATACAGAAAAGGCAGGGCGAAGTCCAGAACAGGCAGGGGTCAGAACCGGGTGATCCGTCAGAGGCTGGAGAACAGGAGGGCGAAGGGCTGGAGCAGGGCTAGGATGGGGAAGGGCAGGCAGGAGGACTGGAACAGGGCTGGACAGGAACAGGCAGGAGAACAGGAACTGGACGTTAACACAGGACTGGAAACGGACTCGGAACAGACAAGGAACAGGCAGGAATAAACGCTGGGAAGAATTGACACACAAGCATGAATGCAGGGCACAAGACAATCTGGCTCAAAACAAAGAAACAGGGGAGACTATATGCCAGACTAACGAAGAGACAACGAGGAACAGGTGAGACGAAACAACATGAGGAAACACATATCAGGTGTGGGAGCTAGAGGAACACAACATTAACATTATTTTGTCCATAACCATGCACCCCCTCCCCCCCCTCTGGAGTGCAGAGTAGATTTCCACATAATCCATTCTTCCACTGGCTAGAGGCTTTTTTTCTTGAAGAATAGTAAAATTTGTTCAGGATTGAAGCTGAACTGAAGGTGAAGGGTGGCCCGACTTATTAGTTACTTGATTTCCATATGTTGTTAGGCATTGCAATTATTTTGTCCATACCTCTGCATCCCCCCCCCGCCCCCCCCCCCCCCCTCACTCACCCACACACACACCAAAATACTGATAAAATTAAATTGTCATGTTCTGAGTTTGTCATGTCATTCTGTCATGTATAGTATTGTCGGTTTCGGTAGCATACACTTTTCAATGTGTTCCGCAGCCTTGCGTTCTGTGCTGAATCTCTCGCTCCCTCTCACGGAGTTTTACTTTCGTTTCTGTACACTTCGTTTGTATTACCCTGCACTACTAACATTTATATAGGACTTATTATTACTAACTGGCTAAACACGGGGTGGTTAACTAATCTACTAATGTCAGGGTTTAATAGAATTATTACTAACACAAACTAACAATTTAATTCTCATCACGTTTCCACAGCTGTTTAGTGTTTCCTTACGTATCCAGTCATTGTCTTGTTAACTAATTCACTAACGACAGGGCTAGGATAGGATAATTACTAACGAATTACTAATTGCCTTGTTAAATGTCTTAGCTCTCTCGCTGGTTTCCATTTCCTGCTGCTCTCTAACTAATTGTCTGCACCTGTCTACACCTGCATATATACCTGCTGTCTTTGTTCCTCGTCGCGAGTTCGTCAAACCTTTTTCCATAGTATACGCGTGAGTCTGTTGCCTGTTTTTCCCCCCGAGTGAGTTTCGAGAGAATTGTTCTGTGCTTAGTATTTCTTGTTTGTATTGTTTTCCGAGTCTGTGTTTCGGTCGTTTGTTTTGTTTTTTGTATCTGATTGCCATCCTGGTCTTGACCTCAGTCCGTGTTCTCGCGACCCTGATTCCGGATTCTGATTTTGTACCTTTGCCGTGCCTTCCCGTTTATGACCCCTGCCTGTCTTGACTTCCCCCTGGACTGTGATTTTGGTGAATTAAACATCGTTTTGGTCACTCCTGCCTGCTATTGGGTTCCTGTTTCACCGATCATAACAGTACGAACTCGCCAGTTGGGACCCAGCAGGCCTTCCACTCAATGGAGATCGACCCATTCGGCGCGGATTCCTATGAGGAATACCTCATGGGAATCTGGGGGCAAAATCCGGAGTTTGCCCGCCGTCATGCCGACCACTACCCATCACTCCGGAATCCTCCTCCCAGCTCCCACTCCGTTAGGCTCGGAGTGGTCTCTCTCCATCCGGATAGCTCCGAGCCTAGCCACAAACCCACACCTTCTGATTTTGAAGGTACCCGTCTTGCCCTTTGCCCGAGGGGCTATGGTCCCGGGAGGAAGCGATGGGGTCTTGGCTCCCGGATCCGTCGACGGGCTCCACCACCCGTTGACGGAGGATCCATCACCCTTCCGTCCCTGCCCAAGCCTCCTGTCCCGTCCCGTCCAAGCCCTCCTGTCCCGTCCCGGCCTAGCCCTCCTGTCCCGTCCCGGCCTAGCCCTCCTGTCCCGTCCCGGCCTAGCCCTCCTGTCCCGTCCCGTCCAAACCCTCCTGTCCCGTCCCGGGCTCCGTCTCCTGTCTCATCCCGGACCTCGCCTCCTGTCCCGTCCCGGGCCCCGCCTCCTGTCCCGTTCCGCCCCAGCCCTCCTGTCCCGTTCCGCCCCAGCTCTCCTGTCCCGTTCCGCCCCAGCTCTCCTGTCCCGTTCCGCCCCAGCTCTCCGGTCCCGTTCCGCCCCAGCTCTCCTGTCCCGTTCCGTCCCAGCTCTCCTGTCCCGCCCCGGTCCATGCCTCCTGTCCCGCCCCGGTCCATGCCTCCTGTCCCGCCCCGGTCCATGCCTCCTGTTCCGCCCCGGTCCATGCCTCCTGTCCCGCCCCGGTCCATGCCTCCTGTCCCGCCCCGGTCCATGCCTCCTGTCCCGCCCCGGTCCATGCCTCCTGTCCCGCCCCGGTCCATGCCTCCTGTCCCGCCCCGGTCCATGCCTCCTGTCCCGTCCCGGTCCAGGCCTCCTGTCCCGCCTCGGTCCATGCCTCCTGTTCCGCCCCGGTCCATGCCTCCTGTCCCGCCCCGGTCCATGCCTCCTGTCCCGCCCCGGTCCATGCCTCCTGTCCCGCCCCGGTCCATGCCTCCTGTCCCGCCCCGGTCCATGCCTCCTGTCCCGCCCCGGTCCATGCCTCCTGTCCCGCCCCGGTCCATGCCTCCTGTCCCGCCCCGGTCCATGCCTCCTGTTCCGCCCCGGTCCATGCCTCCTGTCCCGCCCCGGTCCACGCCTCCTGTCCCGCCCCGGTCCACGCCTCCTGTCCCGCCCCGGTCCACGCCTCCTGTCCCGCCCCGGTCCACGCCTCCTGTCCCGCCCCGGTCCACGCCTCCTGTCCCGCCCCGGTCCACGCCTCCTGTCCCGCCCCGGTCCACGCCTCCTGTCCCGCCCCGGTCCACGCCACCAGTCCCGTCCCGTTCCCTGCCTCCTCTCAAATTGCGGGACCAGTTAACCTCCTGTCCTGAGCGGCCGAGCCCGCTAGCCTCCTGTCCTGAGCGGCCGAGCCCGCTAGCCTCCTGTCCTGAGCGGCCGAGCCCGCTAGCCTCCTGTCCTGAGCGGCCGAGCCCGCTAGCCTCCTGTCCTGAGCGGCCGAGCCCGCTAGACTCCTGTCCTGAGCGGCCGAGCCCGCTAGCCTCCTGTCCTGAGCGGCCGAGCCCGCTAGCCTCCTGTCCTGAGCGGCAGAGCCCGCTAGCCTCCTGTCCTGAGCGGCAGAGCCCGCTAACCTTCTGTCCTGAGCGGCCGAGCCCGCTAGCCTCCTGTCCTGAGCGGCCGAGCCCGCTAGCCTCCTGTCCTGAGCGGCCGAGCCCGCTAGCCTCCTGTCTTGAGCGGCCGAGCCCGCTAGCCTCCTGTCCTGAGCGGCCGAGCCCGCTAGCCTCCTGTCCTGAGCGGCCGAGCCCGCTAGCCTCCTGTCCTGAGCGGCCGAGCCCGCTAGCATCCTGTCCTGGGCGATGCAGCCGTCGCCGCCGGCCCCCTGAGCGATGCAGCCGTCGCCGCCGGACCCCTGAGCGATGCAGCCGTCGCCGCCGGCCCCTGAGCGTTGCAGCCGTCTCCGCCGGTCCCCTGAGCGATGCAGCCGTCGCCGCCGGCCCCCTGAGCGATGCAGCCGTCGCCGCCGGCCCCCTGAGCGATGCAGCCGTCGCCGCCGGCCCCCTGAGCGATGCAGCCGTCGCCGCCGGCCCCCTGAGCGATGCAGCCGTCGCCGCCGGCCCCCTGAGCGATGCAGCCGTCGCCGCCGGCCCCCTGAGCGATGCAGCCGTCGCCGCCGGCCCCCTGAGCGATGCAGCCGTCGCCGCCGGCCCCCTGAGCGATGCAGCCGTCGCCGCCGGCCCCCTGAGCGATGCAGCCGTCGCCGCCGGCCCCCTGAGCGATGCAGCCGTCGCCGCCGGCCCCCTGAGCGATGCAGCCGTCGCCGCCGGCCCCCTGAGCGATGCAGCCGTCGCCGCCGGCCCCCTGAGCGATGCAGCCGTCGCCGCCGGCCCCCTGAGCGATGCAGCCGTCTTCCTGAGCGGCACTGTCTGCGCCGCCGTCCGCCTGAGCGGCACTGTCTCCGCCGCCGTCCGCCTGAGCGGCACTGTCTCCGCCGCCGTCCGCCGGAGCGGCACTGTCTCCGCCGCCGTCCGCCTGAGCGGCACTGTCTCCGCCGCCGTCCGCCTGAGCGGCACTGTCTCCGCCGCCGTCCGCCTGAGCGGCACTGTCTCCGCCGCCGTCAGCCTGAGCGGCACTGTCTCCGCCGCCGTCAGCCTGAGCGGCACTGTCTCCGCCGCCGTCAGCCTGAGCGGCACTGTCTCCGCCGCCGTCCGCCTGAGCGGCACTGTCTCCGCCGCCGTCCGCCTGTGCGGCACTGTCTCCGCCGCCGTCCGCCTGAGCGGCACTGTCTCCGCCGCCGTCCGCCTGAGCGGCACTGTCTCCGCCGCCGTCCGCCTGAGCGGCACTGTCTCCGCCGCCGTCCGCCTGAGCGGCACTGTCCCCGCCGCCGTCCGCCTGAGCGGTCACTCCTGCGCCGCTGTCCTGTCAGTTTTTCCCTCCTCCGGACCCCCTCCACCCACCCTGCTCAGCATCCCGGACATTTCACCCCGAGTCCTGTTCACCCTCCCGAACTATTACCTGCCTTTCGAGTTTCCCTCCTCCGGACCCCCTCCACCCACCCTGCTCTGCATTCTGGACATTACGAACTTTTCAACCCCCCTGAACTATTGCATCGTTGCCCATTATCCCTCCTCCGGTCCCCCACCACCCACCCTGCTTAGTGTTATGTACTGTTGGGGACGTCTGGAAGCCGTCCCTTGGGGGGGGGGTACTGTCATGTTCTGAGTTTGTCATGTCATTCTGTCATGTATAGTATTGTCGGTTTCGGTAGCATACACTTTTCAATGTGTTCCGCAGCCTTGCGTTCTGTGCTGAATCTCTCGCTCCCTCTCACGGAGTTTTACTTTCGTTTCTGTACACTTCGTTTGTATTACCCTGCACTACTAACATTTATATAGGACTTATTATTACTAACTGGCTAAACACGGGGTGGTTAACTAATCTACTAATGTCAGGGTTTAATAGAATTATTACTAACACAAACTAACAATTTAATTCTCATCACGTTTCCACAGCTGTTTAGTGTTTCCTTACGTATCCAGTCATTGTCTTGTTAACTAATTCACTAACGACAGGGCTAGGATAGGATAATTACTAACGAATTACTAATTGCCTTGTTAAATGTCTTAGCTCTCTCGCTGGTTTCCATTTCCTGCTGCTCTCTAACTAATTGTCTGCACCTGTCTACACCTGCATATATACCTGCTGTCTTTGTTCCTCGTCGCGAGTTCGTCAAACCTTTTTCCATAGTATACGCGTGAGTCTGTTGCCTGTTTTTCCCCCCCGAGTGAGTTTCGAGAGAATTGTTCTGTGCTTAGTATTTCTTGTTTGTATTGTTTTCCGAGTCTGTGTTTCGGTCGTTTGTTTTGTTTTTTGTATCTGATTGCCATCCTGGTCTTGACCTCAGTCCGTGTTCTCGCGACCCTGATTCCGGATTCTGATTTTGTACCTTTGCCGTGCCTTCCCGTTTATGACCCCTGCCTGTCTTGACTTCCCCCTGGACTGTGATTTTGGTGAATTAAACATCGTTTTGGTCACTCCTGCCTGCTATTGGGTTCCTGTTTCACCGATCATAACATAAATGGCGTAACAATATGTCTGATGAGTGTGCTTGTATTTTAACAGATGTTATAAATGTGAACCAACCAATATTATCTAAACATTTTAATTTAGATTTGAAAGGTGGGGGGTCCTCCCCCGGAAGTCAATGTCTAAGTCAATGTCATTTTCTGTATTTTTACACTATTTAGCATGATGCATCACACCTCGATAAGGGTACTGGTGATATCATTTTAAATCATTACATGAATTAGTTCTTGTCAATGTTATCCAGTTATTACCTCAATTATGTGGCAGACTGCAGCAGAGTTTATGCCATTTTGCTTCATAGTGCTTCACAGTCAGGTCTTCAGGTCTCCTAAGAGCAATAAATAGGGTGCCAAATGCAAGTATTAGATGGGTGATGCAAAAAGATCTTCCTATGGAGATATTTTCACCAAGCATTGTGAGTCAATGACAGAAGAGACTGTTGAACAACTGGCCACGATAAAATATAATCAGAGTTTTCATTTGACTTACATGATAATCACTTTTATTTCATTTATCATTTTTGTTTTAATATAACTCAGCTGCAACCTATTTTCTTATTACTAATATACTTTAATTTTTAGCTAAGGTTTTGTGCAATTTAAATATTAATAACTACTCTCATTTTTAACATGGGCATGTCCTACTGCTCCTAACAAAAACGAACATTCCCCTGCCTGCATAACATTTTAAAATACCGCAGTATGTCTACGGTAGCAAGTAATCGATCTGAATTTAACACTTGTTAAATATTGCCGTCAATCATCGTCTGTGCTTAATTAGTGTTAATTACTTTATTAACTTAGACAATTGAGGTGGTACCAATGGGATAATTTTTAGAGAAGTGACTTAACAAAGAGGGTATTGTGACCGCTAGCTGATGGAGCACTGACGCACCATGCAAGAAAACAAGAGGAGACAATATGGTGGCCCTATTAATAACTAACTTATTATTCATTCAAAACCATGACATTTGCTCTTATTTGTATATTCTGTGGTCCCAAGACGACATATGCTTTACAATATACCACTCAGTAGAAAATAGCCAAAATCCATCTATTTGGTATGATAAGACATGGGGTGAATACATGTTATGTAACTACAACAGACTAGTATTAGACAAGCTCTTCCAGAATAAATTTGCATTGGTATGGCCAGCATTCAACTCTGGGATGCAGGGTGCAGCATTACGCCGAGGGTTAGTGGTTTAGTTTGAAGCGCCACCTGATAGTCAAGATGATGCACATTGGATAGTGACCCGCACCTTCAATATTTCAAGGGTGGACTTTATCAGTGCCACAGCTGGAGCTTTTTCCACGAACACAGTAATAGTGTCACACTGGCATTAAATTACACACCTAATACAATCAGTGCTTGAGATTCCATGGTAATTACATTTTATGAAATCGACTGACAGAGGGGTGAGGGGATATTAATTAAATGTGATGCATTCTGACAGGCTACTTCCCTAACCCCAATTGTACAATCGCCCTCTCTACCTTCCCCAATACTGAAATGCTTTGAATCATGACACGTAATTAGGTACCGATCCCTGTTGCTTCTTCAAGTAACAGGTGACTTGTTTCCTTTCTTTGAAAAACATTCACTCATAAGTCCCTAATCATTTAGTTAAGTCCTCAGGCATTTGAAAACAAAGTCATCTTAATGTGCTGTCTACCTGTAACTCATGGAATATTTCTTCAACTAAGTAATTACATTAAAAATGACTAAAAACAGATAGTAAGCAGGTTGTAAACCAGTAATAGCATCATGATGACTCTAATAACACCATTATTTAACAAAGGTCTGACAGCCCAAAGCAACAAATCTGTACATACCACAAGAACATTCTGAAACATTATCTTCTTAAATATTCCATACTCTTAATTATATAATTGTTATTTATGAAATTTAATCTATTACTACATGCTCCCTATCTCCTTAAATACAATGTACTTAATTGCCAGTGCTTTTCAACAGAACAATCACCAGTGCAGAGGGAGGGGTTACAAATCCAATCTTAATCAGATAAGAGAATCAGGTTGGATTTTAGCCAGGAAAACATTGAACCCTGTGCTGTTTGTGATAAATGCCACGGAATCTTTAATGGCGAAAAAATCAGTCTAATAGTCTCTCTTTGAGGAAAAACAAGTTCAAGGTCCAGTCTACCTTCTATTGAAGAGACAATGTCACCTTCCTCATATGACTAGCACATATCTCTCTCTCTCTCTCTCTCTCTCTCTCTCTCTCTCTCTCTCTCTCTCTCTCTCTCTCTCTCTCTCTCTCTCTCTCTCTCTCTCTCTCTCGCTCTCTCTCTCTCTCTCTCTCTCTCTCTCTCTCTCAGCGCTTCTGAAATGTAACTTTTTTTAAACAACCCATTGATTAACAACACCTGGAAAGGATTTGCCTCAGTCGCTGCTCTTAATTGCATCAGGAAACCAAGGGTGCTAAGCACCCTATAGAATCTCTGCACAATTACTTTATTACATGTCATGCTGTTATTCTCTTCATTGTTTTTTGGTTTGAGACCACAATAATACCTCTCTCACTGGTAATTAATACAAATAAATATTACCCTGGGTGATTGATGAATTCATATTTTAATTTGTAGAAAAAATTAATCACAGAGTCTCCTAGCAAACACAGCTGGGACGTTGTTGTCGATTGTGCCATTGGCATGGCAGCGAGGTTTGCATCGGTTGCATCAGTGGGCGGAGAGAGGCTTTCAGATGACTGAAACATGGATTCTCTACTGTAAACAAATTATACTATGTTTCTTAAATCCTCTCTGTCTCACTCTTGACTGGGCTTAATAAAATAGAGTTAAAACAGACTAATGCATATCCACTCAGTTATACCAAAGTGGAACAAAGCAGCTTAAATTGTTTATATGGCCAATGTACTACTTCTGGATTAGAATCAACAGACTCCCTTCAACCTGGTCCTGGAGGTTCCTTGTTGGTAACAGTTTCCAGTGCTCTGTTTCAGTTTATGAATAGTCACAAAAAAGTGTGGGCAAGCCGCTGACGTTCTTGGTAATCTCCCATAATGAATATTCTTAATTTACATTCTGGAATTTATCAGCCTCAGATGTGGGAAGACGGACCTTAAAAATATGGAGAGGGTCATATGGTTAGTCAAGAGAACCTCTGCTACAACATGATAATTCAGATTGAATAGTACACTGGGGTCGTGAGAGCTGGGACCGTGCTGAAGGGAAACTGCTGGGCTATGTGAAACAGGATGAAATATTTTAAACACGGCTGTTTGTCAGGGGAATAGCTGATATTCTAATTAGAACACAGAGCACCAAGTCATTCAACCTCCAGCCTTCTATTCCCCTCGAACACATTAAAATTAGAATCAGTGACTGATTCATGCCATCAGCCCGGAATTCTCTGGGGTCTTGCTTTCAGGAGGATAACAGTAGGATATAATAAGTATTTTCTGTTGTCATAAGGTAGAAAGGGGCTGCTGAGTCACTCATCCAGTTCAAAAACTAGGGCCTGGATTCAATCGACAATCGTCCACAACATGAACTGAAAAATAAAAGCTGGTGTTAATTTCTTTCCATCTGTTACGCGCCGTTGTTTTTTGGAGTCAGCATGCCTGTGTTTTCTCTTGGTGCAGATCAGATGACCCAATTACCGATGCACACCTGTGGTGACCTGCCAGCCATTTTCTGCAGCATTCGTTGGCTACTGTGTTTTTTCGGTATAGTATTGTCAGCATATAATTTTAAATTGTAGGTGGATAGACAGTTCTTTTCTTTATTTTTGTTAAACACCTTTTAGCTAGTCTCAGCTCAGAGTAGGGAAGCAATTGCCTGGAAGACTCACTTGTCCTGCCTCTCGGTAGCGAGTAAGTAACATTCTTTCAGATTAGGCTACCTTAGCTACAGACTGCCTATATTGTTCTGTCCATCCTGCCAGTGTGGTAACCTATTGTGTGTTTTGCCTCATCTTATTTCTTGTGTGTAAAAAATTTTTTTTCTGGTATTGTAATTTGACATTGGCTCTCTCTGGTTAATGTCTTTTGTGTGTTATTGTCCATTAGTGTGTTCACCGGGTTATTATAACGCTGGCTAACTTTGGGACATAACACCATCACAAACAGTCTGGTGAGTTCAGCAATTGGCATCATAAACTCACAAAAATGTGTTTACTAAAAAAGAAGGTAACAGTTTATTTGCAAGTGAAAGTTAAGGACACATATTAGTTGAATCCAGGCACGGATGTGCCCCACTGCCTGGCGTCAAATTCCAACTGTTACCAGAAGCCCTGGAGGGTTCACATGATTGGCCAGACCACGGACTAAGAGGGGAGTTCCATTGGTGCAAAGGACCCTGTTTCATCATGCAGCAGAAATTCCTCTGATCGATATGGCCCTTGAAGTCCGCCCGTACCCAGGGCCAGTTGTAGGCATAGGCAATATAAACGATTGTCTAGGGCGGCATCTGTATTGAAAGGGGGAGCTAACCACTTAGGGCGCCGCAAACAAAAAACGGGAAAATTGAATGCTTTGCATTAATCATACCAACCCCCCACCCCCTGCATACCGATCTCACCTAGGGCGGCATAAAGGCTAGAGCCGACTCTGCCTACACCAACTGGGCAAGACACGTTCTCCTCTGACACGCATGCCTGCCTACGCTTTGCTGAACTGAGTATAACGCAGCAATGACACAGACCATAGTTTGAGTACAATTAGACATTCCAAATTAGGATACACTTGAATAATTGTTGTGAGTTTTTGCAGTCACACTGGATGCTGCATATAAGTCATTTTGAATAGTTTCAAATCATACACAAATAGCTCAGACATCTTTGACTTTTTGTTTTTAACCAATCACTTTCTCTCAAGATGTAAATTACAGACACTCCGAGCCATTCACCTGAATTCTGCATTTTCATTCAGCTCTTTCTTTAATTATCAGTAGATGTACCTCTTCAAATAACACAAATAGAGGCATTTGAGAGAGACATTTCTTTGAGGTCATGCTGCACACCTCACTGAGAATCTGACGCTAAAAATATATGTTCCTCATTACACCTGACTGTTGATTTGCTGAGTAACTTTTGCTCCTGGACATGAAAGCCTCCACTGTTTTCAAGATAAATTCCACTTTGTGCAACATGAGCAGTTTATTGACATAATTTAACACATCCCTGTTTTAATGAGACTGGGCCACTTCAATGTAAACAAATGTGCTTTGTCATTTATCTGTCCTTTGTCCTTGGTCTTGCCTTTAATCGACAAATTTACCTAATTAATTCTTTGCACGGACTTGTTAGCTCAGGAGTTGCTGAAACAGATGGAAAGTGTTATGTAAGAAACCTAAAACTTAAATCAAAGGCAGGACTGAAGTATATTCGAGGAAGCACACCTCTAAATAACAAAAATTTAAAAAAGTCACCTCAACCACTGGCAAGGGCTCCAGAGACAAAGTGTCTGTGGTTGAGAACGTGTCTTTTTTCTAAATTTGTTTTATCAGTCATCCTTCAATTAATCAATCTGCAGCCAACTTGGATGTATTAACAGTTAAAAAGAAAAGTTTAAAAAATATATAAAAAGCCATTGCCCCATCATTGACTTCTATAGAGAGCAGCAGTGCAGTGCACTGTAGGGAGGTGCACAGTTCCTCACAGGTTTCAACATCTTAAATCCACCAGAGCTTCACTGTCATTGCAACTGTGGTTGTCAGTGCTTTCTCATATTCTTACAGTTCACAGATGCGGTTGCACCTTAAATCAACCCATGTAGACTGTCAAAACTCATTAGTCAGTCAATAACTGATTTGTTTGGCCCTTCAAAAGCAAATTATTAGGGAGTACTGGGTAGACCAAAGCATGAAGAATTTGCTTCTTTATATATTTAGAACTAAATGACTTTCAGCTGCTTGGCACAGTCAAACCACAAATCTAATTTGTACTCAAACCAACAGCTCTGAAGTCGCATTCGTTAAATCATTAGAAGCCTTCATTTTTGTATTCAAAAATCTATATGATGCAACATATGATGTCTGTAGATGACAGTGAACATTAATCTCAACAATTTCCACTCATAACCCCTTTTTGAGAATTTTTAATGTTGTATTGTTTGTCCTGTTTGACTTTTCTGCTGCTCTGACTATGGCTGACAGTTGTCATGGAAACAAATAAAAACAGGAGGTGGTGTGGCAGAAGTGATGTTTTTTTTTTTCAGAGGAGGTGATGTTTACCAGCAGTCCAACACTTTTCTCAATCTATTGAGGCACGATTCCAGTATATTTAGAAATGGGACAGTACACACATCAGTACATGTAATTTGTGCAACTCAGCAGAGTAAAGACAGCACGCTAAAGCCGTAATAGAAACATAGTATTTAGCCCATGTACATCTGTAGTAGGCTTATAATTTGTTTGGCTGGATTAGCAGACCTAAAGTGACAAAATATGACTTCTGTCCAATTGCATATCATCTGTTTGGCGGTGCTTAAGAGGCTAATAGAGGGAGGAGATTGGGAGACACAAAAACAAAGCATTCTGGGTGATTCATTTCTTAAATTAACACAAGGGCTGTAATGTGACGGCTGAAAGCCTGACAAGCTAAGGTCTCGTTATGCATTATGAAGAAGGTCTGAAATGAGAAAGAAGCACAGATCTGACACAAAGCATATGGGAGAGAGAACTAATGAATGATCAAGAAGCCACCACGTTTAGATGAGGGAGTCCATTTGTCACAATTTGGCCGCAGCAGAAAACACAATTTTGAAATGCCTCAGCTTTGGGGTGGTAATTGCTGCTTTGCCCGAGAGGCACAATGGGGTGGGACCAGCTAGGACGTTGCCAGCCGAATCTTCCACTGTCCCTCTCTTCCCTAATCACAGCAGACTCCAAAGCCTTTGTTTCAGTAACAGCCAAAGTCCTACCTGACCCCATACTGTGTAACTACAATCCATGATAATTGACACCAGGGCCTCGTTTAATGAAAAATGTGACCTGTGAGTGAATATCTGTGAGATGCGACCACATTCCATCTGTTTATGGAGAGTTTCTGAAAAAAAGCAATTTCATCTCACACATCTTAGAGAAACAACTTGGAAATCATTGCCATTCCTCTACCTCCCATTGTTTCAATGGCCGCATGCATGCTCATTAACATTTGCACATTCTGCTCATAGAGAGTAGGTCCCAACTGGTGAACATAGCAATTTTTTTTGCCTTAAACAAATCAAGGTAACCACAAGTATATATTGAAAATTTGGACAAATAATGTCCGACTAAAGATCTTAATGATGATGATTTATTTATTTGTTTAAGAGTAGCTGTCCTCCTGATTAAAATGAGCTCTCAGCCAGCTCTCTACCTGTAGTGAGAGCAGAGATATAACCCCAAACTACTGTGCATGTTCCAGGTACCTGCTTTACTGTGGACTACAACAGGCATGGGCTTACAGTTTATGGGCGGGTGTCAGAGAACGCCAGTCACAGGTTGCCACTCTCACGGAATACAAATAATATTTGTATACAAATATCTTCATGAAAAAGTAATTAATTTACTTTACAAGGGTATTAGCTAGCTCTGATAGACAAGATATGGTATTCTCAAATACAATGTAATCTATTACATGGTTATTAATTATTAATGTTACTACTAATCCTGGGCTGCATTCGGATCCAATTTAACACATTCCATTCCCTTGCTCTCTTTGCTCGATCTTGTGACAAAATTTGCGACTTGCAGCAAGCAAACTTAACTTAAAAGTGCTCTGCAAGGGAGGATTGAAGAGAAAAACAAAAATGGAACTGAACTGCCCTCGCAACCAATATAGGAAGTGCAACCCCATACAGTTGAAATACCCATTTTTTCTTTGGAGCATTGCATTGTGGGATCATCTTCTTGCTGGAAGCTTGTATTGTATACCTTTAGTGGAAGGGAGCAAGGGAGTGAGGGAATATAATTACGGACATATTTCATCCTGGCATTTTGGGGATTCCCCCCTTACAGCAAGGGAAGGGAACGACAGGAAGAAAGCATAACATTTGGATCTGAACACAGCCCTGGCAACCACTCTTTGAGAGGCTAACATCGCTCACTAGCAAGCTAGCCGCTACAGTTCTACCATGATTAGCTGGAGTCTCCAGAGAAAAACGGGGAATACAGCCATTCATTAAGCTTTATTTAGGAAAACACAGCCCTTCATTTATATACTTTTGGTATAGTGAAAACATATTTGCTAGCCTAGCCACACGAGCAACACTTACTCATTAAGTACTCATTTCTGCACTCAGTGCACCACCAGTCATTGTTTACCGGAGGCACTCGCTCCCGGGTCTGCTGCACATAGCCGGCTGCCACCTCACACCTTCGGGTAATCACCACCTCGGCCGTGTATTTGGGCTCAAAACGGTAGCCTTCCAACTCTGATTCAGGTAAAATATCTGGGAAGGTGTCATCATCCAGTGCATGGTCCACAAAATCGTTGGAAGCCATTGTACTGGAATAATTGGTCACTTAGTTAAGAACTCTTTGAGCTAGCTTGCAAGCTAATACTGTTTACAGTTGTAGTAACAGGTTCACCGCCTCTCTGACTATGTCCGAATCACAAGCTAAAAAGGATGCAGTCGATAGGGCTCTGATTCTGACACAGCCTCTCTCACGTTTGGTCACGCCTCCTTCACAATCACATAGCATGACATAGTCGCCAACTGTAGTTTTTCAAAAATGAGGAAGGGTAGAGGTATATGTCATTTTGCACCTTTAGCTGCTAATAATTCCGTTAACAGATTGTTTTGGGCAGCCACAAACAAAGTTGCGCCTTGATCTGTTAAATGAGGCTAATGTTGTTTTTTTCGGTGAAATTCCCCTTTAAATGTCCACTATGCAGGATTTTAGCCTTGCTGTGGACCTGTGTTTACAGTCAATGGTAAGGTACAAGCTTGAGGCACACAGCAAGAAAAATGTCAAGCAAATGCGCTTGTTCAGTATTTCGCTAACGTTATTCTGAACATTAATTTATAACTGGGATGTAAAGACGGAATCTAGCTAGCTAATACGCTTGTAAAGTAAATTAATTATGTTTTCATGAAGATATTTGTATACAAATATTATTTATATTCTGAAATACAATGTAATCTATTACATGGTTATTCATTTGATACAAAAGGTCTTGTCGACTTTGGCTATCTAGCTGCTTTGACTCTGCTTCTTGAATGCGCCCTGACTGGTTATTTATCTTCGCTGTAGCCGATTGTGCATCTTGCGTTCTTGAATTGTGCTTCTTCACCTCTGCCATTGCAGCAGCCAGCTCGCTGAAACTTGACCCCACCCGACAGGCTCTGTAGCCACACCGAACCCTCCCCACACAGAAAAGAACGCCACACCCAGAAACATCCTGACCACATCTTCAAATAATAAATACAGGCGGAGGAGCAAGGTTTTGGCAAAAAAGATTTTCAACAGAGATTGCCAGTGATATGACTGAGCATGGTTATTTTGTAATATTTGCGTGGTAAAAATTCTGCATAGTGCACCTTTAAAACAACAAATTAAATCCTAATTCTTCTGGTGAAGATTTACATTTAAAGGTCCCATTTCATAGAAATTGGAGTTTAGCTACTTTTAGAATTTGTATGCAGTGTAGCATGATACTTATGAGCTGGTAAAATATGAAGTTGGTACTACCTGCCATTTTTTTGTTGTTGCACAAGAAAAAAAGTCACTCAGCTTAAAAGTCTGTTCAGAATTAGCTCCAGCTGGGACGTCATTCCTGGACTCCTGTGAAAACAGCCAGATGTAATTTGCATAAACACGCCCTCCTTCAGCCTCTAAAGAACAGGGTAGGTATACAGTTCTGTGGTAACGGCAGCCTTTCTTTACTTAGCCTCTATCACCACAGTGTATAATTACGAACAAGTGGAGAGTTCATGACTAGCTAAGCTGGCCATGTTAAATGTGCTGTGTCAGGGCACTTTTAATCTTTCCAGCTACAATAGTAAGCGCTTCGATGTTTACAGCTTTATCGTTAGTCTACAGCTCTCTAGCCAAACTGCCTGGTTGCGAACCGAGTCCTGTAACATGAACCCATACGACCAATACCATTCATTACCTACCGAACAGAATCCAACAGAGATTTCGGTGCCACTGTAAAATACAATGCACGTGCTTCCGATTGTAAATGTTATTTAACGATAGCTCAGTCAGTGACCGCAGGTAGCCTACTGTTAGCAAGCCAGCTCACGTTAAACTCGGTCAATTTTCTAAAAGCGAAACTGTCTAAAGCATGGCTGTATTTTACACAAAATTATTCAGACGAATGGGCTGTGCAGCTGCAAGAGTAAAAAAACTCACTGGATTTATATATTTTTTAAAATATATTGCAAAGCCTTTTCCCTTAAAAAACCATTTCAACTAGTTTGGTAGACCTTGTAGAATAATATAAAATGGACAAAAAATACTATGCTATGGGACCTTAACCTGATCCACGTTGACAGTTAACCTGATCCACGTTGGCCTCCTAGTGGTAGACGTATCCGTCCCAAAGAAAACCTCGTAAACTTTAACGCAGAATTGTTTAAAGGGGTAACCGCTTGCGAAAACCTCTGCCTCTCCAGTTGCACTGCAGGGCAATACAATAGGAGGGTGCTATTAATAGCCCAAATCGCTTTACCACAGCCACAGACTGTAAAATGCACCGTTTATAGATGCTAAGAAAATAATGATCAGATATAGAAACAATATATATTGTACAAGTAAGCATTCAACATTTCAAACTAAATCGGGGAAATACTATGTGTAATAATTCAATTATGTGAAATGACTTTCGCCGACCGGAAGTTGCCATTCGTCCAGTCAGTTAATTCTGACATTACTTTGATAAATGCTGTGTACCAATGAGCATGTTGGACTTCGAAGGCTTGAAGTAGGACTTCGAAGGCTTGAAGTAGGACAAGCCAGGAAAATAGACCTTTAGTTTGTGTAGTTACCTGGCCATGATATCCAAATAGTGGCGAAATCTGTTCGTTAGTTGCTCTGTGCTCCCCTGGGGGGATAATCCATAATAGGGTATTTGTCGCTCTCCATTCACTTCAATAGGGCAGCTAAAACGGTCTCAAAATGACACTTCTAGCACGTATGCGACCGGGAAAGAAGTGGATTCTGTCAATGGAAAAAAATAACCAGTCCTCGTTTCTTCGTGTAATTAAAATTCTTTATAAAGTACTATTTTCTTCATTGTTGTTAGCAAGCTACCAGAAAAGACTACAAAATGTCAGGAGGTCAGACCATAGATATACAGGTGCAGCTCAAAAAATTAGAATATCGTGAAAAAGTTCAATATTTTTTGTCACTCATGTCAGAAAGTGAAACTCATATATTATATAGATTCATTACACATAGAGTGAAATATTTCAAGCCTTTATTTCTTGTAATTTTGATGATTATGGCTTACAGCTAATGAAAACCCAAATTCAGTGTCTCAGAAAATTTGAATATTACATAAGATCAATAAAAAAGGATATTTTAAACATCATGTCAGCCTTCTGAAAAGTATGTTAATTTCTATGCACTCAATACTTGGTTGGGGCTGCTTTTGCATGAATTACTGCATCAATGCGGCGTGGCATGGAGGCGATCAGCCTGTGGCACTGCTGAGGTGTAATGGAAGCCCAGGTTGCTTTGATAGCGGCCTTCAGGTCGTCTGCATTGTTGGGTCTGGTGTCTCTCATCTTCCTCTTGACAATATATGTGGGCAGGTGCCTGCTGGAAAATGAAATCAGCATCTCCATAAAGCTTGTCAGCAGAAGGAAGCATGAAGTGCTCTAAAATGTCCTGGTAGATGGCTGTGTTGACTGTGGACTTCAGAAAACACAGTGGACATGGCACCCCAAATCATCACTGACTGTGGAAACTTCACACACTTCAAGCAACGTGGATTCTGTGCCTCTCCACTCTTCCTCCAGACGCTGGGACCTTGATTTCCAAATGAAATGCAAAATTTACTTTAATCTGAAAAGAGAACTTTGGACCACTGAGCAACAGTCCAGTTCTTTTTCTCCTTAGCCCAGGTAAGACGCTTCTGACGTTGTCTCTGGTTCAAGAGTGGCTTGACACGAGGAATGCGACATTTGTAGCGCATGTCCTGGATTTGTCTGTGCGTGGTGGCTCTTGATGCCCTGACTCCAGCCTCAGTCCACTCCTTGTGAAGCTCCCCCAAATTCTTGAATGGATTTTGCTTGACAATCCTCTCAAGGCTGCGGTTATCCCTGTTGCTTGTGCACCTTTTCCTACCACACTTTTTCCTTCCACTCAACCTTCTATGAATATGCTTGGATACAGCACTCTGTGAACAACCAGCTTCTTTAGCAATGACCTTTTATGGCTTACCCTCCTTGTGGAGGGTGTCAATGACTGTCTTCTGGACATCTGTCAAGTCAGCAGTCTTCCCCATGATTGTGTAGCCTACTGAACCAGACCGAGAGACCATTTAAAGGCTCAGGAAACCTTTGCCGGTGTTTTGAGTTAATTAGCTGATTAGAGTGTGACAACGTGAGTTTCCAATATTGAACTTTTTCACAATATTCAAATTTTCTGAGACACTGAATTTGGGTTTTCATTAGCTGTAAGCCATAATCATCAAAATTACAAGAAATAAAGGCTTGAAATATTTCACTCTATGTGTAATGAATCTATATAATATATGAGTTTCACTTTCTGAAATGAGTGACAAAATTGAAAAATATTGAACTTTTTCACGATATTCAAATTTTGCACCTGTAGTTCTGTGGCTACTACTGCCAAGGCAAATAGAGTGCTACAGTTTTTAGTCGTAAAACCCAGAAGTGAGTTCAAATTTTTGAGCCATGGGTTCCCTCGCCAATTTCCAATGGGGTTTTCGGATTTGCGCCGAATATAAGGTCTGGTTAATATGAGCCTAAGAGAGTTTTCACGTTTTGTTCTACGACATAAATTACACATAAATTCTTAGGTTTTTCTATGGTTTTAAAAAGTATTTTGCTAACCTGTTTCTATATTCAAACTACAACTTGTTGGAATAAATATACGTCATTACCTCAGCAGATCCTTGCCTGGCTGCTCTCAAGTGTAGCTCACAGCTAGTCATGTCAGCGCTCCTTTCAAACTTTTCCACATCAACTTGTTTTATATGAAATTCAAGAATATGAATGAATACTTTTTAAAACTAAGGTCTTCGTAGCTTGCTAGCCAGCAAGCTAGTATGGCAAGCCGTTTTAACTTGCTAGCTATGTTATTTGTCCCAATTAGTTGCCTATTTTCTTAGCTAGCTGGCCATATATAGAATATAATACAATAGAATCACGTTTTATTTCCCTTTAGGGAACTTCAGTTGTAGCCCCAGCAACAACAAAAAAGACATAGGCAGTGGGGCAGACAGCTTCTGCTGTCCCGAGATGTCCAGTGTCATAAGCAGTTCAACACACAAACTCCACCGACTTTCCTCCATACACACAGTGTTGCGGTCTCGGTCCACTGTCAAAACGGAGCTCAGCCTTCCCAGTCGCCGCCTCACTCCTCCGCATTATCTTCTCCTTCCCTGGTGGCCTTCTGAAGTTTGCCCGCAGTCTCGGATCAGTCCCGACATCTTCAACTCCGGTGAAGAGCGATGGTAAACTCCATGGCTGCAGATCCGACGGACATTCCCGAGCATAATACCAATGCGTCTTTATGGTGATGACCTTAAACAAAATCACCCGGCTAGACGATTCGTCAATATTATGAAAACAAGCAGGAGTGCACCGAAAAATCTGCTTCCCCGTACCACAAGACACACATGAAAACAACAAAACACATTCAAATGAACAAACACGAACACGAGAGACAGCTGGACTACATGTCGCCATTACAGCGCCACGTGACGTCATATTATGACTTAGCTAACTACCACAATTGCCTAGCTAGCTGCCGTTTGAAGGTACGTTTTATTTTGTAAGCAAAATAAAATGCTCTAGTTAAACTAGCTGCACTTAGGACATGGCTAGTAGCTAGGCAATTGCAGTACAGAGCTAACTTAACTCATATAGCCAGCCAGCTATGGCATTGGGCAGCTAGTTCGGACTAATTTAATAACTGTTAAATGAAAACGGATTGCCATAAGCTATCGTTAGCTTGCTAGCTAAATGTTAAAATGACTTGCCATGAGCTATCATTAGCTTGCTAGCTAGCTAACCCAGCATTGCCAAACATGACTCGGGAGACAAAGTTAATCAACCTCCCTGTCAGAAACACACTCAAACAAACAGGAGAGTATGGCGATTGTGGACGGGAGGGGGTGGATTAGCTAAATTAATATCTAAATTGATATGCTAGCTAATGTCTTTTTTAAAACAACCAGCCTAAATCGTGTATGTGGGCCTATATATGCAGGCAGCTCTGGATTTTGCTTTGCTTCAGGAGGTAGCAAATAGGCTACAAAGCGCTGGGGCCTAGTTGAACACGGGAGGACAGCAGGCTCGAAAAACTGTTCAGTGTTCATTGGTGATGAGTGACGTTTACGGAATGCGACCGATTGCTGTAGTAACCTAATGTAGTTCACTTTCGCATCACGTTATATTTAATTAGTATTAATTGCGTGTGTGGTTCAAAAATGGCAAAGAGTGCATTTAGCAAAGAGTGCATTTATTTGTGGAGATATTTATTAACAAAACGTGAAAAACTCTCTTAGGCTTATATTAACCACAGACCTTATATTCGATATGAATCCTAAAACACCATTGGAAATCGGCAAGGGAACCCATGCCCGGAAGAAATCTACGAAATGGCCTACAAAAATACGTCATGACTGTAGCACTATTACCACAGATCATTTAATGAATACTGTTTGCAATACATTCTCTGCATAAGTTTGATATGCTTGTGGGCTATTATAAATGAAAAAAGTGAGTAACCATGAACCTGATTTGTTTGTTGAACTAAGGGTATATAATAGCCTACGCCAACCACATTACACATATGTCTATTGTGTTACTCATGTTTCTTGCGTCAGGTTTGCGTTTAGCTGTGAAAATCAGTAAGTAATAGTTACTACAGTTTGTAATATTTCTGTTGTTTTGAGGAGAAGGGGCAGGGTGCTGGGGGGGTAGAGTGGCATCTGGTGGGGCAGTGTCCCCCGTGCCCCTGCCTACATCCAGCCCTGAAATGGCCCCTTTATAGGAATTAATAGCCAAGACTTTGATCTATCAAACATATTTTTCCAGCATAATTGAAGAGTCAAAAAACAAAAAACAAAAAACAAAAAACAAAAAAAAAAAGGTTTTGTCCCAATTCTGAAGAATTAGAATTGAGATGTATGACAAGGCTTCAAAAATGGCTCCATCTGTTCCTACTGTTTCAGGGACCTCACACAGCAGGTTCAAATCCCATATTTGACACTGCTTTTCTACCCTTCAGCAAGGCTTTTAAGTTCAACTGCTTCAGTAAAAGTCGCTGTAGAAATGGATGTCTTTTATAATTTATAGATAAATAATGTCTGTTCAGATTTGGAACCCCTGCTGTGTGCCAAGGTCTGTCCTGTCCCAGAACCTCCTCACGCACAAACACACGCATGCACAATAATATACCAATCTATGACAGCTTGGAGGGTAAACAGTTGTCGACAGCCAGGAAAAAAGCAATAACAGGAGATTTTGCTCAAAAACACTCAGACACTCCAGGTGCTTTTTATTGCTTGCATTATTATGCATATACTTCAGATTTTTAGATTCGTCTGGTCATGGCCCATCAGGAAATGTCTAACAGCCATTCGGGAGAGAATTAATACGTTTTATTTTTCTAAAACCGTGATAATTTTCCTAAGAAGCTGGAACTTGCAAATGCACTGCTCACCTTGCCCGTAAGACAATGAAATGGGTGGGTGGACAGAGCTTGCATTCTCACTGGCGATGAGTAAAACAGACATAATTAAAGGATTTGCAGGTTTGAATCTTCAGTGAGTTTTGCAGTTATTTTTTTCCAGTTGTTTTCTACTGACTTCTCTTTGGCATGTGTAGCCTTCCATCCTCATATGAGTCTCTCCATGTGTTATGATAGCATTTACCATGGGGGGATCCATGGAGTTGCAGAAACTTTGTTTCTATTTCTGTTTCATAAATATTTTGGACTTTCAGATACAATAACCCTTATCCAGCTTACATACACTTGGTAATATTGTGATAATTGAACATTTGGAAAGTATTTTCCGTTTGTGTTGTGTCATCCTATAGAGTTCCTCAAGGATACATTTTTGGTCTCTTTTTTACTGTTAGGCAGTTGATACGGAGTTGTGTTCGCATATTCAGAATAACGCCTATCAAGTATCTGTGTTGTATGGCTGTCTGTAAGAAATTAAATGATGGATGTACAAAGCTTTCTTCAGCTAAATAATGACAAAACTGATTTGATCAGGTTCAATAAAATTCTTCAGTTCTTACTATCTAGGACCTCTGAGGTCAGAAACTTTGGGTAATTCTTAATGCAAACATAAGAATTATTCATAATAACAGAATTGTTGTTATCAGGAAACAAAGGAAAGATGAAAGATTTTTTATCTTTTAAGGTCACAGAAATAGCGATTCCTGCTTTTTTTTCCTTGCCAAGGCTGGACTATTGCAGTGCCCTTTTCTCCTGTGTAACTTCACAAACTTTGTCTGACTTTCAGCTGATTCAAAATGCGGCTGCCAGATTTAAAAAATACAAGTCAAAGATCCCATATCACCAGTCTTGGCATCCCTTCATTGTCTACCAGTGGTATCCAGAGTTCATTTTAAGATTATTTAATGTCATAAAAAAACAGTTCAGCCCTTCAGTTGCTGACCACATATGTCTCCAGCTGACAGCTCATATCCTCAATTGAAGGCCCCACTGTGTGTGTTCCAAAAGCTTGTATAAAAACAAAAGAGTT
Organism: Ilyophis sp. 1 JC-2022; assembly: GCA_022702515.1. NCBI lineage: Eukaryota > Metazoa > Chordata > Actinopteri > Anguilliformes > Synaphobranchidae > Ilyophis > Ilyophis sp. 1 JC-2022. Next base: position 18,167,665 of record CM040406.1, on the reverse strand, counting down.
TTTACTTTTTCAGTGCAAGCCCTAAGGTATGAAATTCCATGTAAGAGCATATTATAGCTGCACAGTCTAGTACCAGTCAATTAAATAAAAACAGTATTTTAATTTGATATTTAGAAATTTGTATTTAATTTACTTCTACTAATAAGTTTTACAAATAATTTGTAATGCTTTCCCCCCTTTTCTCCCGTTTGGAATGCCCAGTCATCTTTATATCATTGCTCACTAGTACTGCAAGCTTCACTATTGATTTGAGATGGTGTAGACAAGCGTGCTCTCATCCGATGCACGGTATGGCAATTACTGCTTCTTATCACTATCGAGTCAGGCTCGCACAGACACGAGTCGGAGGTTGATCCCTCATGTGCAGTTTAAGAAAGCAGACTGTGGGTGCCCTATCAACCAGTGGGGGCCGCTGGTGCTGTAATTTGTAATCCCGGCTGGCTGAATCCATCTGTCCCTTCCATCACTGGGCCACACTAGAGTGAATTGTGCATCACCCGAGTTTCAGGCCACAGTCAGCATGGGCATGGGCTGGATTTGATAACTGCACCTTGAACCTGTGGTCTGAAAGTGCTCTACAGATTATTATTATTATTACTTTTGTTGTTGTTGTTGTACTAAATGTCTCATTGTGTCATATAGGTCCACAATATAGGACTACCATGCACTACTGAACAAAATAGCCGCTGCATAGCTGTCTATAGTGTGTTGTGTCATACATGAATCATCTTAGAGAAGCGGGAATGTTTAGCCATGGTGTGGTAATTTAGGCGGCAGTTTTTGGAAGCCAATCTTTAAGGTACACACAAGTCACTCCAGAAAAACATCAGCATAAATAAGCAATATTTAAAACACAAGCTGTGTCACACGAGAAGACAGAAAGGCTAATAATGTCCAACATCACACATGGAACACTATAGGTTCAGAATGAGCGCCGTGAGCATTGGGTCACACATCCTGCATTCACACTGTTGATCCTGGGTCACGTGTGGTTCCCTGCTGAACCCATGTTCTCCTGCATGGACAGAAATAAACTGACAAGGGGTGGATGCACACAGTGTGGAACAGGCAGTTTAATTTAAAAAAAGAAAAATGTCCAAATAGCCCTTTCCCTCTCTTGGGAAAACCAGAGCTTTCACACTGCTTAACAGGAGCCACAGTAAATTCTGAGTGAGGAAATGAGAAATTAAAAAGGTTTAATCTCCTTCAACCACTTTCATTAAATACAATCTATGAAGTTTCTGCATAATGCAGCTTGAGCAGGGAGACATTTGATAATGCTGATGAAAATCCTAGTGCCTTAGAATACATGATAGTGAAAATCTTGAGAAAAGCCATGAGACTTCAATCAATTCCTTTAAAAACCTCAAAAACGTTTATCCTCTGCTGTTAGCCCCTGTCACACATATTAAAATATATTCAGCCCCTTATTTTTTTATTTTTGCATCTCAGCTTCAAATTAAATTGAATGAAATCTCACTTTTTCCACCATTATTTACATATTGTAACCCATATGTTCCGAATTTTAAAAAAAGTCGACAAATTTCAGAAAATTTAAAATGCGCCTGCTATGACCTCATTTTAAATATCTTTATACTTGAAAACTCTGTCAAAGAAGCAATGGGATATTATTCCAGGAATTTCCATGTACTTTCAGCACATTTAACCCCTTTTTGCTGATGCCGAATTTGGTCAATTTTCAAGGCTTTATAACTCAAACTTATAACTAAGTGTGAGCATCACAGAAACTTGGAAAATGGCTTAAAGGGTAACAAAGCACTAAAACAACTTATTTTAGAGGATAACTAATACATCTGGTTTTTCGAAGTATGACTAATTGATCCTCATCCAAATCTTGACAAATTACTGCGGTCAGTGCGTAAACTTTAAGAATCTGGCTCAAAAGTGTCTCTACTGGTAAAATGTTAGGTACTGCACGTTCAATCTGTGATTGGTCAGAAATTTTCTCCAGCTGACGCATTCCTCCCGGTGATGAAATAGAAACCTGTACAGCTACGCCCACCGATAGTTCGCTGGCTACACCCTGAAGTTTTGGGGCGAGGGCGGGCAGCGCAGCGGGTTGATCAGCGTGGAGAGGAGATTGAGAGAGCGAGTGATATAGCTAGCTTACAGTTTAGTTTTTTGAATATTCTAGTTATAGTAGCCTATTTATTTTTGGTGTATATTTTTTATAGTTTGCTTGATAGTCCCTTGTTTTTGGATAGTTCGTTTTTCAAATCTAGCTTAGTAAGTAGCTAGCTAGTTTATTTTAAAAAAATATATATATAGGCTACTTTATTAAAAATAAATATATAATATAAAGCATATGCAAACTGCATATCTGACAGGGACGTGGAGAGCTACTTTCTGCGTTGCATGCATGGTGTGGATATTACCTGTATTTTTATGTTATAACAAAATTAAATTTTACGTTCTGACGAGGTAAGTAAAGTATCAATTGTTTACTTTGTTCTCACTTTGCCCTTGCTTATGTAGAATAGTGTAGTTTTGTAAACTCATGCTGCAGGACACCATTCTGTGTGAGCTGCAGTGCTGACTGTGGACGAGAGCAGTTATTTACATTTTGTTGGTTCATGAAGTCACTTTTAAAAAATATTGTTGAATTTATGTTTTAGGGTATATTATTGCTATATGTGGTATTTCCTGCAGAAAGGGGAGATATATCTATGGGTTCAAAAACCTAAACAAAACCTGTCATAAAATGAATAACATACTTTTTGTCCATTATAGAGCATATTCTTTTGCCCCTTATGATGGTTGAATATGAAAACATTAATATCACACTGGTACACACACCTAAATATGTAGGAAAGTCTCCACCATGTTCGTAGGCATATTCTCTGATATAATCACTACTATGGTATTTTTTTCTGACTCACTCCCAAAATAGATGTAAACAAGGTGAGGATGTTCTCTAGCTATGCTGACGAGTTGGCCAAATTAGTATAATCTTCCGAAAATGGCAGGAAAACAACAATAATGCCTCGGTGAGCGAATGTACATTCTTGTGTTTTCTGTAGTTGTTTGCATAAAACTGATCTAATAAAACAAAAAATGCTGTCACGCCCGGCTGTCATGTATTGTTCAAAGCATCCAATAAGACATTGCAAACACCATTATAATGGTTATAATGTCCTTTATTGGATGAAAGAGTTGTCAATCAAACCAGAATTAACTGGAATACATAACAGCTTCCATGAACAGCTGGTGGGGGTTTACACATGGGGTTTTCAGTGTATGGATCGTCCAAGATAATAAATAACCACAGAATCCTGAAAGGGACATCTCTATGCATAAAACCAATGATAGGATTGTATATTTATTAAATTTTTAGTAGCAGATGTTGATAGTAGAATGACATGGTATAGAATTTCACTTCTTCATTTTGCTATTGAGCAAAGGCTTTTCATGGCTGAATCGGCATATATTCATTTATTATTTATTTATTTTTTAAATTGAGAATAATGCAATACAGAAAACAGTCAATCATTATACAAAAAACAAATACCAACAGCAAAGACAAGAGAAACAACAGCATAAGTATTAAGCACCGGGGAAGAAATAAATAAATAATAAAAAAGAATAAACATTAAAATAAATTTAAATAAATAAAAACCCTACAATTTATATAAAGACCATAATTTACATGTTTTAATAGCTTTGCTGTTAAAGGAAAGCCTAAAAAAATTTATATATTGTTCCACATATTTATTGAATACATGAAAAAAGGGTTTCTGGAGGGAAAATCTACAAGTATGAATATAATATTTTGACAGAAATATTAAAAGGTTTATTAAATATATATCATTATTGTGGTTGTCTTCAATACCAAAAATGATTTCTGCATTTGCAATAGCAATATTCTTTGAAAACTTCTTATTGACATAATCAGAGATATCAGACCCGAACAGTTTGGGAAAAATACAGTCACAGAACAGATGAGATATCGTTTCAGTTTTAAGCTTGCAGAAACCACAAAGTGGGTCAATATCATTACGGTATTTTGTGCTCTTTCTATTCTATTCTATTCTATCCCATAACCCCGGAGGGTCGTTGGGGCACCACAGACGATCTGCTGACCAGCTCTCTCCATCCCTCTCTGTCCTCTGCAGCTCTCATTGCCTCACTGAGTTTCAAGTGAGTCCATTCTCCGATGTTATCTTCCCATCTTTTCCTTTGCCTCCCTCGTCTCCTGCCACCTTGTACGGTGCCTTGAAGGATGGTCTTTGCTAGGCCTGAGGATCTGGTGATGTGTCCGTACCACCTCAGTTTTCGCTTAATGACAGTGGAGAGCAGGTCATCATGTGGGCCGATGGCTTGGCTGATCTTTTGCCGAACTTCCTCGTTTGTGACATGTTGGGTGTAGGAGATACCCATGAGTCTTCTGTAGCATCTCATCTCCATGCTCTGTATTCTCTTCTGTAGCTCTGCTGTAAGGTCCAAGTTTCACAAGCATATAGGAAGATTGATATGACCAGTGAGTGCAGTAGTCTCACCTTTGATGCCAGACTGATGTTTTTGTCTTTCCATATGGGCTTGAGTTTTGCCAGTGCAGCAGTTGTTTGAGCAACTCTGGCGAGGACTTCCCGTTTGGATCCTTCATCGGACACGATTGCTCCTAGATATTTGAAGCTGGACACTGTGTCCAGAGCCTGTCCATTTACGTTGATGTCTGAGCGGATGCCATTGTTGTTGTTGGTCATCATTTTTGTTTTTCCTGCATGGATTTCCATTCCATAGGCTCGGGAGGTGGTGTCAAGCCTCTCAACTAGGCTGGCAAGTTCTTTTTCATCGCCAGCTAGCCCATCAATGTCATCCGCAAAACGGAGGTTGGTGATTGGTCTGCCTCCTATGCTGACAGTTCCTTCATGGTCTGCCAGGGCATCCGCCATGATACGCTCCAGAAAGATGTTGAAGAGAATCGGAGAGAGAAGGCATCCTTGGCGCACTCCAATTGTTGTCCTGAACCAGTCTCCGATAGCTCCGTTGTATAGAACTGCGCTGGTAGCTTTATTGTACAGGTGTTGAATGACTCTGACAAGGTTAGGGCTGATGTTATACTTCCTCATGGTCGCCCACAGTGCAGCATGCCATACCCGATCAAAGGCTTTCTTGAAGTCTACGAACACGTGGTAAAGGTGTTGTTGATGCTGCAGGTATCTCTCACAGATAATCCTCAGGTTGAATATCTGTTCTGTGGTGCTCCGCCCTGCCCTAAATCCAGCCTGTTCTTCAGCTATGATCATTTCAGCTTGAGGTTTTAACCTATTTAGTAGGATTTTCAGAAGGACTTTGCTGGGATGGCTAATAAGACTGATGGTGCGGTAGTTTTGGCACAGTTGAAGATTGCCTTTTTTCGGAAGTGTGCTCTTTACAGGGTAACAACCATGAATAATTGTATAGGACGCCTCCTTCACTTTATTTGTTAATAAGTTATATACTTATTTGTTTAAGTATTTATTATACTGCGTCCCATTGCACGTAAGGAAAAGACCTTGACCAAAATGAGATACAAGCAGGAACTGTTACTACATCCTTTAGGAATATTGTTCTTATATATTTATTATTAGTAGTTTGTTTTAATAAACAGTAACCATGTCCAATAAGGATGCTTTCTGAAGTTACAACAGGCACAAGGCAAAGTTTACCTTTTGGAGCAGACTGTAGTAGCATTTTAGCACCACTAGGGATGGCGTCAAAAACAATTCCATACTCTTTTGGAGTAACAGGAATTGAGAATTCTGATAAGAATTCAGAGTATGAAAATAGCTGTCTGTCATTGTTAACAAGCTGACTGACCAACAAAATATTGTTATTAAACCATTTGTTTTAAATTTGTTTTATATTTAATATCTCGGTTGTTCCAAATAAAATAACTGGTGAAAAATTGTGCTTGTAGATAAGTGCCCAGCACAATATCTGCTGATGAAAGCTTGACAGTTTCATTGGAATTTTAGGTACATCATAATTACAGCGGAGTAAAAAACATAAACCACACAAATTATTAAAAGCATATGAGGGGATAAAATTCCACATTGATGGTTGGGTTCTTGAAAAATTGTTTTATCCATTTAATTTTGAAAGAGCTGTTTAAGGTGGAAAAGTCAAAATAGTTCAGACCCCCATATTTTAGAACATTCATTAAAACTGATTTTTAAATAAGGTGAGACTTATTTTTCCAAATAAAATTTGTCATAATTTGATCTACATTTTTGCATATTTCTCTTGTTGCATCCAATGACAATGTAGTGTAGATTAGCCTGGATAATCCTTCTGGTTAATATAATTCTACCATTAAGTTACAAATCTCTTTGTAGTCAGAAATTAAATCGCTTCTGAATACTGGCTATATGAGGCTGAAAGTTCAGAGTGGCTCTCAATTTTTCCATTTTTAACTAACAATCCCCAGATATTTTACTTGGTCCTTTACAGGTATATTGTGGATACTGCTGTCTGTGCATGATTTAATTGCAAATAATTCACATTTTTAACATTAAGCCATAAACCCGAGGCCTCTGAAAATATATCAATAGCACTAATGGCTTTTTTAATTTGAGATTTGTCTCATAAAAAAAGAGTTGTGTCGTTGGCTAATTGGCTAATACAGATAGTTCTATTAGGGATGGATATTCTCTCAATATTACTATCCTTCAAATGAGACGATAAGAGCTGCATAGCCAAAATAAATAAATAGGGAGACAGAGGGCATCCCTGTCGGATGCCTCTTTTTTATGGAGGTAGATTTCTATCAAAAATAAACAAGCACAAAAGTATAATCCACAATTGTATTTACCATCCACACACACACACCTCTCAATTTGTGTTCGTAGATATAATCCACAATTGTATTTACCATCCACACACACGCACCTCTCAATTTGTGTTTCGTAAAAATAATCCACAAGTATGTGTTTTCCATCCACACACAAACACCTCTCAACTTGTGTTTCGTAAATCATCATTTGGATGAATGCAAAAATTATATTCACAAATGCAAATAACATTTACAGATATGTTTCCAATGTTCACATGTACAAATCAAAAGCTTGGCTTGCGAACTGGCGAATCTACATTTGCCGATCGAAGGACACGCTTGATCTGCTTGGATTTACGGACAGAATTTTGAGACAAATATTCTGCTGTTTTTCACCGTGTTGATTCACGCTCGCTTAATTTGCAATTTGTAAGCTAAACTTCTTCTTCTTTGGTGCTACATAACACGGCGGTGTGTGTGTCGGCTCATCAGCGCCACTTTTAGAACAAGTGGCCAAAATTGCACATTATCTTTAAGAAGTGGATTCATGGTAAATTTAATTAAAACAACCGAGTTTTGAGTTTATTTAGGTTGTAAAGTTAACCCCATGCTAATCTTGCGATGGCAAGTTTTTTAAACAGTCATTGCACAAAACTCCTATCAGATTGCATGTAGCTAGCTAGCTAGATTACATTACACAGGGGTAGGTCCATGTATGTAACTGTGATATCCAGAGCCGGTTTTTGGCATAGGCAGTATAGGCAAATGCTAAGGGCGCCACCACCCAGAGGGGGCGCAACAAATGAGAAAAAAAAAAAAAAAAATTCGCTTTTAAAAAAAAATTTTTTTTTAATAATTTTTGACTAATACTACTAGTTAACACTGTTATTTCGAAATATTAAATAACCCCACAACAACCAGCGTAGCTCTATAGCATAGCCTATTAAATAATAATAATTTCTTAGTTCATGTCACCCCGCCCCCCTCCAGCCAGGCAATTACGCTGCGTTCACACATCCAGCAACTTCGGTCGCCCAGTCGCCGGAAGTCCATTCATTCTCTATGAAGTTCAGCGACGGTCAGCGACCTGAGCGACCTGAGCAACTAGAAAACTGAGCGACCAAAATCGGCCGATAATTGTTGCCCGAAACTTAACTTCATATTTCTCCAACCGATACGAAACCATTTCGTGAAAAGGGGTCCCACTGTTGCCAGCAGCCGGTCGAACTGCTCACAATCCAGCCGAAAATAACGCTGGAAGCGGTCCCCGTCCAGGCGGAGTTCCTGCACCAGCCGGTGAAATTCTCCGAGCTGCCGGCGGCGTTGTACGGTGCTATGCACCCAGAGCCTCCGGCGCTTCCTCCGGCGTAAATAAATTAGGGCGACAGCTAGCAGTTTTTTTTTCCGGTTCATTTTACAAAGTGGTAATCATGAAGCTGAAGACTCAATTTATAGTAAAAAATATCCCTCCAAAACGTTCAAATAAAGGAGAGAAAGAATCTAATTGGAAGTTTAATATAATTTCATGAACGTAATCTACGTAATATTGCCTATCAAACTAAGCTAGGCGAAATAGGGTTAGCAGCGGTAACAACAGTAAATTATTTATATATTATCATTGTATAATTATCAGTGTCATAACATAACTATAAAGAATAGGATGCATCGAAAATATGTCTTTGTTATACGTAGGCTATTGCCGTTCTTTCTCTTTATCAAATAATTGTAGCTGCACAAACTTACTTGGATGACACAACGGGAAGCTCTTGCCCCGCCCCCAGCCTCGTAGAATTGACCGACTCAGCGACCAGTTGCTCGCTGTGTGAACACAGGGTTAATGTGATGAAATGAATTGTCTAGTGCTCTCTGACTTTAGGCGCATCCTGCCCCGGTACCGGGGGCGCTTGGGTTGAAGAGGATAGTGCCAGATAACTTAAGTTAGCTAGCTAATATTACTGTAGCCGAGCGTTACATTAGCTAGTCACTAGTCACTCACACACACACATCTGCTCTCTCAGTCACTCTGCACCTTCTTGCTAGCTAGCTGGACAGCGGCAAGAGAATGGTCGCCTCATCTTGAAAAATACATAGACTATGCGTGCATAACAGTAGCCTACATAAAATAAAAGTAGGCTACATAACAACTAATAAAAATAAGAGAACTGTAGTACCAGTCATCATCAGGGAAATTAGGTCTATTCAGCAGGTGTTAGTCCTGTGTCATACTGTAGGCTACATTTTTATTGACATCTGGTTACCCTGTAATCAAAATGCGATTCCTTTTCATCTCCTTTATAATTAATTGTTGTAGTAAGCCTTTGGTTTGTTGTGTTACAGTTCATAATCTCTAAAGTTAGTTTATGTAGTTAGTTACATCAGTGTTTTAAAGTGCATATCATTAATGTTAATGCCAAATAAGCTTTCCAATTATGCTATATTAGTATTACACTGCAGTTTACTGCTTTTTTTGGACTGTAAATGTAAATCTACATTTCATTGTAATGACAATAATGTTTCATTAAATTGCCATTAGTATGCATGCCCATCTTATGTACAGTATAGCAGACATGCATCTTTTTAAGTTTTTCATCTTTATTCTTTATATAAAAAAAATTACTAATAGACTAACACCCAATGGTCATACACTCTTCTATATTTTACCTTACTTTATTTATGGCAGTAGGCTACTGGTTTCTTTAATATATATATTAAAGATAATATATTGTAAATATCTATAATAATAATGTCACTTGTTCACTGTTTTGATGTTAACTGTTTGATTTTGTGAGTTATTTTCAGTAAAAGAAAAATGTGAAAACAAAAGTGTGAGTGCATGTTATTGGTAGTGAATAAACTGTGATGCAAGGGGGCGCCAGATAAAATCCTGCCTAGGGCAGCCAATTGGTCAGAGCCGGCCCTGGTGATATCGAATGGCTAAGTGCTGTAAACGTTTTGTGTTACCATTTTACTTTGGATGGCTGTGTGCCATCCACCGTGCTACGTTAGGTTTAATGCATCATGCATGCACAGAACACATCTTGCATGTGATCTGGCTTAAACATTAACCGGTCGTAATCTTAACACTGCACGCTGATCTCAACGCACACGCACCGATAAGCTTACGGCTATCTCTTATGCATTTGGTATGGTTTGTGCGCCATTGTTAGCTAGTCCAGCTAAAGCTAGGTTCAAACCTCCCTACATTTTATGGTATTTGTTCTCTCTGAACCCGTGTCCGAGGAAATCGCCCACACACAGGAGAACATACCCCCATGTGCGCCCAACGCACGCACACACACACACACACACACACACTCGCACATAGTTTGTTATACATTATAATAGTGAATCATGCTTTGCTCTGTTTGGTACTTTGTGTTTAATAAACTATTACATTTTCCAAGATTGTGTGTATTAATATTGCTCTTTTGTTGAATTGAGTCAGCCAATGCTAATTGCAGAGATTCCACAAATGCATTCACCTTAGCTGAATTATTTATATTCATTCGGTATCAACTGAGTACACAATATTGTGATTTTGCTAAGATAATTATTAATGTGTAATTTTATTGGTAATTCATTTAATAATTATTTCAAGTTACCCATTTGTAGTTAGTATTCTCTTTTGAGAATAGTATACATTTTATGAGACTGATTTATTATGCAAAAACTATGCCACCAGTTGTATAAGGATGGTAGTGGCGTACTCTAGTACATAAGTGACACCTTGTGTATAGATTTAAATTAATATTCCCTACATAACACTGGGCTGGGAATCTTATACTCAAAGGGCAAATAAACATCTCTCAGCCAGCGGATTTCAACACCATTAATAAAAGCTCTAGCACCCACAAAGTGGGCGCGGTTACCTTCCTGTTCTACTGGTGGCCATAGCTGTCTGCGTCTTTCTCTGTCTTCAGGTGTCAAGTCCTCGGCAAAATGGAGATGTGACCGTTTGGCAGATTTCCATACAGCATCTCGATAATGTCTAATTGAGAACTGCAAAATGATTCCGCGAGGGCGTTCTCCTCCAATTTGCAGCCTCCAAACCCGGTGGACCGAGTCGATGACGTCCTTCAGTTTTTTTTTTTGTGCTCTGGAGTGGTTTTTTGACAAATGTCTATAACTTTTCCCCTGATGTTTTCGCCTTCCACTTCAGCAAGGCCGTAGAGCCGAAGATCCCACCGTCTTTTGTACCTTGTAAGGTTGACGACTTTGTTCTCAAATTCGTTTAATCGTTTGTCTAATTCAATGATTTTGGTTTCATTGTGTTCTGCTCTGCTTTGGTCTTTGAGCTCAGCAGCCAGGAATTCAACGGAGGTTTTCAGGCTATCTATGCTGTTTTCCAACACATCTGCTCTCTCATAATTGTGAGTTTCAGGGCCGTTATAATGTTGTACTCCCTTTCATTTTGGCTTACCGAGCTTTTTCCCTTTTCAGCTGACGGGCTTTTATGTGGGGTTTCGTGCAGAGGCTGTAGCTCTAGATCTAGGTCGCTATTTATGGTAACATTAACACAGTAATCTGTAAAATCTTGCAGTTCCACTTCGCTAACGTTAATAGCTATGTTACGTCGGCTGATTAGGCTGATTTTGGGTAATTGTGCAGGAAGAGCTCCAAAAAAAACGCACCGCTCACCAGGCCGCCATCTTGGGTCCCCTTCTATATTCAGGCTACTGTTGGCTTTATCTTGTTGCTATGACGGAATACAAATTTTTGGTGGTGTTTTTTTTTTTTACGAACTCACAGATAGTGTCAATTGTCCACCGTGTCACGCATGGGTCGGTATAGTTGCGAGTGAGACTGGGTGGTGGGAGGGGGTGTTGCTTGTTAAATGGACTAGCTACGTGACCATAGTAGCACGTAGAAACTCCGTATTTGGTGTAGTTGTCACGAATCATGTACTAATAAAGATAAAACATGGAGTTTGTCGTTTCCAATCATAGTTTGGTTGCAGGAGCAAGGAATGGCTCAGTTGAGCACGGTGCTAGTGGCATGACCAGGTGATCTGCGTGAAGAGGTTAATATAGGCCTATGCCACTCACACCATTCAACGCAGTTCAATTCAATTTTATTTGTATTTCACTTTTTACAGAGACCTGTCATAAAGACGCTGTACAGAGAAGCAAAAGGACTCGGACTCAGAAATGACACTGCTGGCTTGTAATAGCACACTCAGCAGTGAGTCTAATTATCTAACCGGCTAGCTGAGTGCTTAACAGAGGAAAAAGTTGAAAACAGACAAATAAAAGAAAAATTTGGCAAGAACCAGGCCAGAACCCCCAAACAGCAAACAAGGTAGAAAACTCCCCAGTGGGAAGAAAAACACTCAAACAAGACACGAAAAATGGGAAGAAACTTCGGAAGGAACCTGACTAGAGAGGGGGAACCCATCCTTTGCTGGCCGGCCCGCTTTAAACTAAAGGTGGAATGGATGGTAATAGAAATGTAATGAGGGATCTAACACAACAAATAATCAAGTGGGTTCAACATGTTAGTCTGAGATATTAAACTAGCTGGTAAGAATAAAAGTCCAATGAATTCAGAGGGGCGGGGTGGTGAATCTGGGACTTCAGTTACGTCAAGGCGTGGGCATAAACCAAGGGGGGGCAGGGCTGTAGCAGTCCACAAGCTCAGGGCGAAGGGTAGGGCTGTAGCAGTCCGCAGGGAGGGGCAGAAGTCCCAGGAATGCAGCTCGGTAATGAAATGCTTCCATACTCTTTTAGGAGATGGTTAGTTTTTGGCAATCGCATGTTCTGTCTCCAGGAACTAATTCTCGCGGTTTAACAATAACATGTCCGATTAATGTCATTCCGCGTTTTTAGGAATTCATCTCCTAAGTAAGTCATTGATTACCTGTAAACAATGATGTTACGTTCTCCGTAGTGGTAGAGGTAAGGACCCAAACGCAGACCACAGGATAAGGCACAAGAGTTCTTTATTCCGTTCAGGGGTCAAGCCAGGTGATCAGAGGTAGGTAGGTACAAAACAAACGACAGGCGATAGGGCAATGAGGGACAATCCAGGAAGTCGACAAACCAGGGAATCAGATTTCAGGCAGTGCAAAAGGATCAGGCAGGAGAATAGTCGGTATACAAAACGTGGTCAAAGTCGAACGGCAAACTGGGCAGACAAGGGCAAGGCAAAAGAATAGTAGTAACAAAAGGGTATCGTTGAGGCAGAAACAGATCACTGGCATAAACACAGGTAGCAGGCACAGGAAAAGTAAAACGACAATCCGACACAGACTGGAAGTAACAAAGGGCTTAAATGCACAAGTAACTAATGACACAAGAGGAATCAGGTGTGTGAGGGGGAGGGACTCCAAACGAGAAACAATGAGAATACATTAGGGAACAATGAAACAATCACAGAGACAACTAGGGAAAACGCGGACTGGATTCCAAACATACACACGATAACAGATGACCTGGAGTTTCAGGAAATCGTGCATAGATTAAGATGACAGGGACAGAAGATCAGATGCAGCTGAGAATGATTAGCAAGGACAGAACAGCATGAAAATGTGCGCTCTAATATGTTAGTGAGATTAGTAACTATAAACACCCCTGCCGTTAGTATGATTAGTAAGTATATACAAATTAGTAGATCTTATCTATCATTAGTATGTTAGTGGTAATTAGTAAATCTAAGTGCACAGAGATAGGTGTGAAGCAAGAGGGAACCCGAACACCAATGAAAACACCGGAAAGGTACAGAGACGTAAACAGGGAGTGACAGATCAGAAGTAAACAAGCAGACAAAGGACAACTAGGAAAAACTGGAAAATAAACAAGCCAGAAGCAGAAACAGAATAAACAATACATACAAAATAAAGATACAAATAACAGGCAAAAACTCAGATCCTTACAGTACCCCCCCCTCAAGGGACGGCTTCCAGACGTCCCCAAGAGTAACCAACACTAAGCAGGGTGGGTGGTGGGGGACCGGAGGAGGGATAATGGGGTAGCAGGTACCTAGTTCAGGTGGGTGAAAAGGGCTCGGGGAGAAATGTCCGGAGTGCTGAGCAGGGTGGGTGGAGGGGGACCGGAGGAGGGATAATGGGACAGCAGGTAATGAAGAAATGTTCAAAGTTAGTAATGTCCGAAAAACAGAGCAGGGTGGGTGGAGGGGGTCCGGAGGAGGGGAACAAGAACGGCGGCACAGACAAGCCCGCTCAGGAGGACGACGGCGCAGACAGGACCACTCAGGAGGACGGTGGTGCAGCCAGGACCGTTCAGGTGGACGGCGGCGCAGACAGGACCGCTCAGGAGGACGACGGTGCAGACAGGACCGCTCAGGAGGACGGCGGTGCAGACAGGACCGCTCGGGAGGATGACGGTGCAGACAGGACCGCTCAGGAGGACGACGGTGCCGACAGGACCGCTCAGGAGGACGGTGGCGCAGACAGGACCGTTCAGGCGGACGGCGGCGCAGACAGGACCGCTCAGGAGGATGACGGTGCAGACAGGACCACTCAGGACGGTGGCGCAGACAGGACAGACTGCGATGGCTACATCGCTCAGGAGACCGGCTCAGGGAGCCGGCTGCGACGGCTGCATCGCTCAGGGGGCCGGCGGCGACGGCTGCATCGCTCAGGCGGCCGGCGGCGACGGCTGCATCGCTCAGGGGGCCGGCGGCGACGGCTGCATCGCTCAGGGGGCCGGCGGCGACGGCTGCATCGCTCAGGGGGCCGGCGGCGACGGCTGCATCGCTCAGGGGGCCGGCGGCGACGGCTGCATCGCTCAGGGCAGGAGGTGGCGGGCTCGGCCGCTCCGGACTGGTGGTCAGCGGGCTCGGCCGCTCCGGACTGGAGGTCAGCGGGCTCGGCCGCTCAGGACAGGAGGTCAGCGGGCTCGGCCGCTCAGGACAGGAGGCTAGCGGGCTCGGCCGCTCAGGACAGGAGGCTAGCGGGCTCGGCCGCTCAGGACAGGAGGCTAGCGGGCTCGGCCGCTCAGGACAGGAGGCTAGCGGGCTCGGCCGCTCAGGACAGGAGGCTAGCGGGCTCGGCCGCTCAGGACAGGAGGCTAGCGGGCTCGGCCGCTCCGGACAGGAGGCTAGCGGGGTCGGCCGCTCAGGACAGGAGGTTAGCTGGTCCCGCAATTTGAGAGGAGGCAGGGAACGGGACGGGACTGGTGGCGTGGAACAGGACGGGCCAGGAGGCCCGGGACCGGAAGGGCCCGGAGGCACAGACCGGGACGGGACAGGGGACATGGACCGGGGCGGGACAGGAGGACTGGGACGGGAAGGGACAGGAGAACTGTGACGGGAAGGGACAGGGGAACTGGGACGGGACGGAACAGCGGAGCTGGGACGGGACGGGACAGCAAAGCTGGGACGGGACGGGGGAGCTGGGACGGGACGGAACAGCGGAGCTGGGACGGGACGGAACAGGGGAGCTGGGACGGGACGGAACAGGGGAGCTGGGACGGGACGGAACAGGGGAACTGGGACGGGACGGAACAGGGGAGCTGGGACGGGACGGAACAGGGGAGCTGGGACGGGACGGAACAGGTGAGCTGGGACGGGACGGAACAGGTGAGCTGGGACGGGACGGAACAGGGGAGCTGGGACGGGACGGAACAGGGGAGCTGGGACGGGACGGAACAGGGGAGCTGGGTGGAGGAGTCCGGAGTGATGGGTGGTGGTCGGCATGACGGCGGGCAAACTCCGGATTCTGCCCCCAGATCCCCATGAGGTAGTCTTCATAGGGATCCGGGCCGAAGGGATCGATCTCCCAGGCCATCAGAAACCGGAGATCCCGGGTCACGGCCTTGATGCACGTCTGTTGCCGGCCACTCATGGCTCCTTGCCGCAGGAGCGCGATGTGCAGGTGGGTTGGGTCCGCTGGGTCCAAGAATGGTCGGATTGTACTGTTACGTTCTCCGTAGTGGTAGAGGTAAGGACCCAAACGCAGACCACAGGATAAGGCACAAGAGTTCTTTATTCCGTTCAGGGGTCAAGCCAGGTGATCAGAGGTAGGTAGGTACAAAACAAACGACAGGCGATAGGGCAATGAGGGACAATCCAGGAAGTCGACAAACCAGGGAATCAGATTTCAGGCAGTGCAAAAGGATCAGGCAGGAGAATAGTCGGTATACAAAACGTGGTCAAAGTCGAACGGCAAACTGGGCAGACAAGGGCAAGGCAAAAGAATAGTAGTAACAAAAGGGTATCGTTGAGGCAGAAACAGATCACTGGCATAAACACAGGTAGCAGGCACAGGAAAAGTAAAACGACAATCCGACACAGACTGGAAGTAACAAAGGGCTTAAATGCACAAGTAACTAATGACACAAGAGGAATCAGGTGTGTGAGGGGGAGGGACTCCAAACGAGAAACAATGAGAATACATTAGGGAACAATTAAACAATCACAGAGACAACTAGGGAAAACGCGGACTGGATTCCAAACATACACACGATAACAGATGACCTGGAGTTTCAGGAAATCGTGCATAGATTAAGATGACAGGGACAGAAGATCAGATGCAGCTGAGAATGATTAGCAAGGACAGAACAGCATGAAAATGTGCGCTCTAATATGTTAGTGAGATTAGTAACTATAAACACCCCTGCCGTTAGTATGATTAGTAAGTATATACAAATTAGTTTGTTAATGGAGTTAGTAGATCTTATCTATCATTAGTATGTTAGTGGTAATTAGTAAATCTAAGTGCACAGAGATAGGTGTGAAGCAAGAGGGAACCCGAACACCAATGAAAACACCGGAAAGGTACAGAGACGTAAACAGGGAGTGACAGATCAGAAGTAAACAAGCAGACAAAGGACAACTAGGAAAAACTGGAAAATAAACAAGCCAGAAGCAGAAACAGAATAAACAATACATACAAAATAAAGATACAAATAACAGGCAAAAACTCAGATCCTTACAAATGAAGTAACTGAAATCCCATACAGTTCTCACATAGATACATATACATGCAATTCAGCCTTTTATTTTTAATAGAGGCAAGGACATGCCTGTGCTGCAGGCTCAAAGACTGTGTACGGCAGGATGGGCAATTGATGGACCACATCACAACGACATAAACTAAAAAGAGATGGTCAGACAGTTCTACAAATGTATCGGTAACCCTTTATTTTAAGGTTCCGTTATAAAGAATTTGTAAACCAAACTAATGAGTTATGTCTTACTAACTTATCTGTACTTAATTCATATGAATACATAATAAACTGTGGCCACTTTGGTTAAGGTGGTGCAGTTGAGTTTATGAATGCATTATATACATGATTTCACACATATTAACTATTAACTAATGTTTTGCTAATAAGTAATTATTAGAAAACGTTTTACTAATGTTTTACAAATTCTTTATAACAGAACCTTGAAATAAAGTGTTATGGGAGCCAATGTGGGAGGGACACAGATCAGCGGGAAATGGACTATGCGTGCACTGACCCACAGCAAGTCACCACCTTAGCCTAGCTGAGCCAGGAAAAACCTTTATCTAACAATGACAAAGGCCAAATGACCAGAATTAGCAGAGCTGCTGCTTCTGCCGTATTCTTATAAGGAACATCATTTTAACATACCAGAGGAGAAAAACTATTAATTTACCCCTAGCCCTCCCAAGCAACAGAATCAATTATTTCAAAAGAAAGCAAACAGCTGAAGATGTCAATTGGTAGCAATCAACTGGTTTCACATACTTATCAGATCTGAGGGTTTGAATCACGCATCCAGCTGGCTTTCATTTCGAAAAGTCTTATTTAGAAAAAGCAGGCACTGCTGAAATGGAACAGTTCCATTATAAAGTGATTTCCCATTTCTTGCACAGCTAGTGCAGATAGGCGGCAGGTGCAATGAAGTCTGGCTACCATGTTAGCCAACCATATTTTTGCTGAAAAGATCAATGACCTTTGTTTTCCTTTTCACAGTAGAATTTAGGTTTGAGAAATTTCACACGGTTCTGCTGCTGTAAGTATATTTACCTTATTGGGTTAGGTGACAAAAAAGCTGGGAACCATGAGTACAGGTATAAAAAAACAAGCATTTTACTGACCTCCTTTCTTATGTCTCACACATCAACATGAGCAAACTATGAATAAACGTGTGACATGCTATGAATAAAGGTGTTACCCTCCCACTGGTAATCACAATGACCTATGACTGCACGAATGCCTGTAAAAAATAAAAATAAATCAAACACAAACCACTGTCTTCTGACAGTCCTGTTGAAGCTCACAGTGCCTGGTGTACACACCACAGAAACTGAGATTAGAAATCCGAATCTTGAAAAGGGGCTAGGGTGACCTACTACCTTTTAACCTTAGCTTAGCCTTTGCATAATAAAATGGTTTAAACCTTTAACCTTTGTTAAACTGTTAACCTTAGTTTGACATTTGCACTGCAAAAACTATTTTGGACACAATTTTGACATTTATTGATAGAATAGGAATCTAAAATGTACATACAATATCTGTGTCTATATTAAACATGTAGTGAAACAAGGAGGCTAAATGATCTGTATGTGCATCAAACAGGTAGTGTGCTTTCAAATAACTGAAATGCATGATAACAATTTACATTAACACTGTCTTCATAATCCATTCATGGTACATGCTTGCACATTCATTTTACAATTTAGACCTTGGTTACTGTTCGTATAAATCGTAACATCAAAGGTTAAAAGATCCATGCTTTAGCGTTTTTACATTACCTGATGTGAACTGTGGATATATGTTGTAGTGCACATTTTGTGAAACAACACGTGTCACAGAACTGCATTTCCAGAAAGACTACATATACCAGCATACGATAGTCATGTGATCCTGGGTGGAATTCCCCACAGACTTGACCAATCAGGACTGAGTTCTCATTTTATAAAACTTTGAACAAACCTCCTTCTTAGCTATTCTTAGCTTTACGCTCTCACTTAACGCAGTTCCAAGTTGCATGCGCAGTCCCGTCTACCTTCCCAGCTGGGGAAGCGGCGAGTAGGCCGAGAGAATAGTTTTGTGTCTCCAGTTATATCTGTTAGCGTGTCAGAGCGAAGCCTGCATCCAACAACTAGGAACAGGTCTATTTAAGTTACACTGAGCTATCGTTATACAACGTAGCTGTAAAGTGACAGCCTGTGTTATTACATGCAAATCGCAAAGGAACAGCAAATCTTCTAAAGTTTCCAGCAACACTCACCAAAGGACCTGTGAAAGCAAGCAAGCTGCTTGGAAACAGAGCAAAAGGACCCAGAGACGCTGCCAAAAGGACAATCCAACCCAGAGACGCTGCCAAAAGGATAATCCAACCCAGAGACGCTGCCAAAAGGACAATCTAACCCAGAGACGCTGCCAAAAGGACAATCTAACCCAGAGACGCTGCCTAAAGGACAATCCAACCCAGAGATGCTGCCTAAAGGACAATCCAACCCAGAGACGCTGCCAAAAGGACAATCCAACCCAGAGACGCTGCCAAAAAAGAGACGTTTCTTGACACATCAAAGCCGCGGAACCAGCCTGTGTACTCCAGTACAGTAAGACTGACACAAACATCCAGGCAATAGTTTAGGAAAACTTTTGTTTCATGTTTATTGTCAATGTAATTGAGACGGATGTGTGCGGGTTGGACCCGTAATGCACGACTCAGAACACCGACGTAATAATAAATGCCCGCAAGGGCTTTATTATGGGGAAATCAAAAATCGTAGTCACACAAGCAAAGTCCAAAAACCAATAAATCCAGCCAAACCAAAAATACAGTACCGAGGGAGAAGGCAGTCTCAAAATCAGTATCCATGCACAAGTTCAGTAACCAGAGTAGCTGTCAGCGGAGCAGAAGTACAATACATGGGTAAAGCAAAGTTAGTTGGTCGTGGGGCGTAGCAGGAGTCAGACCGAAGTCCTATCCGCGGGGCAGAGGTACAAAACAGGCAGTAGAAACAATAGGCAGGCAGTAACGATGGTCAGTAAACAGGCTAGATCAATAACGGTAGGTTCTGTATATGCAGTGCTGGAAATGGGGGGGGGGGGCGCAACGGGACGGCGTCCGGGGAGTAAATTTTGAGGGTGTCCGGTTCGAATTGGTATTAAAGTAAGATTTATATCGCATTTCTATTCAGTTTAAAAGAAGTACGTGTTACACAATGTTGCCTCTGTTGAATGCATCTTGAATGCACGCAGCCAATAGGATGCAAGCAGGATGCAAGCCTCTTTCTCCGTTCCTGACCAATACGTGAGGTGCAGTTGTTATGATTAAACCTCCTTGGATGCAGTCAGTGTAAGGTTTGCGTTCCCCAGCTTCCCAAATAATGCCAGAGTAAGTTAGTTAACTAAGATGGCCATTTTATGTTAGCTAGCTACCAGCTGTAGAAGCTTGCTTGCTAGCTAACATTTCTAAACTTTGTGGGTAAGCTAATAACGTTGTCATAAAATTTATTCTTACCGTGAAAATCGATGACTTGTTTACATTCTCTGACAGATGTTAGGAAAATCGATCACCACGGCAGCACTTTTGCCACAAGTCAGCAATTATATCGGGAAATGCCCTCTTTGAAAAAAAGAAAAAAAAAGAAAAAGGCTATGCTGTTACTGCATACCTGTTTTTCCCAAAGGTACATCATTGCGCAGAGCTTTCAAAATCATAACAGCAACGGAAACCCTTTAAAAAAAACTAAATAAAAACCGTAGGCTTTACGTAGCCTAGCCTATGTCTATGATAACTTTGGGACTAAACAGGCCACTTTTTAGTTAATAAAACTCAAAAGTAAGCTAAAGATATCCTGTGAGCACAGCTTACACTTGGCTAGGCCTACTAGTTCACTTTTAAAAAAAACTTTTTTCTGTTGGCAAAGTATAAACCAAAATATTTAATTATTATTGTTTATTTTTGTATTTTTTTAATACATGGCAACATATGCCTTTCTGAAGCGTGTCGCATTGGCTGACTGAGTATGTAGCCTACTCCTGTGATCTTTGCAAACTGCAACATGTATGTTTGAATCTGACCTTTTGCCACATGACTGCCCCCATTCCTCTTGCCTCTAAACTTTTTTGTATTTTTAAAAATGTATGACATAACCTATATAGCAACCGTTTCTAAGGAGGGATTGGTGGACTGTAGAGGCAACATTTAGCTGAAGTTTGCAATCATATGATTGGGAATAATGATTAAAAGTGATTTTGTTTTTATTCTTTGTACAGATGTTTGTTTAGATCAATACATTGTAATTTACTTACCATTCTGTAAAACCGCCCAATAAATAGCCACATACTTAAAAATAGCCATGATAATAGCCAGGTGATGCAATAATCTCTGGCCCTATCCCAATACTCTTAAATAACTTAATGTCCCTTCATCCTTTTCTTCATGAGCACTGATCTGAAACTAATTAGATAGATGAAAGCAGTCTAGATAGTGTTGGTAACATAAATTGCTTTCACCTTTCCGTTTTTTTAGATCAGTGCAGTGCTCATGAAGGAAAATATGAAAGGAGACAAAGCTATTTAAAAGTATTGGGAAGGTGTGTGTGTGTAACCTGATACATACACCTCTTTGACTTAAACAGGTATGTTTTCTGCTATTTTGTATGTATATTTTTAATGATCTCTTTATTCTCTCAAAGTGCATCAGAATTATGCGTTAACTTGTTGAAATTTTAAAAAACAAGTGTAGAGTCCCCCCAATAGATTTTTGCCATTTCCAGCACTGTCTATATGTATATTCTGATTACTAGTTGGCGCTTGTGTAATAATATATATATTACCAACATAACTGGTAACCTAGTGTGAACCCATATAAATGTATTTATATATTCTGCACATTCACTGGTGCCTCCATGTGCCTCCTCCAACTGTTAAGACATTTAACTATCTGTCTTCACTTCCAAATTCTTAATGTACACTACAGTGTCATTACTATTGCGCCCTCCGTGCTCTCCCAGTCCACTTTCTTATTGTTTTCCATGTTTTCCCCTTCCCTTCCGTCTCACGTCATGTTTTTACGTTTTCTTGTTTGTCTTCCGTGTTGTGCAGGCTGGACGTGGTTCTCCTCCTTGTTTCCACATTTCCCTTCTCATTCTCTCCAGCCAATTACACAGGCTCCAATTACCATTCAATCACTATCGCACACATTCTCACGCTGCACTAACTCATTGACACATTAACTTCACTATATATTCCCTCTTTGTTTGTTGTCTCGTCGCCAGTTCGTTATGCCTTGTCGCCCAGGGAAGATCCCTCACTCCACAAGGAAGCATGAGTGAGGCAGGCTCATCTACCCCCGGCTATCGCCGCGGAGGACCAGAGACGAGACGCAAGGAGGCATCGCGATCACCCGGTGGTCAAGAAGAACTACTAAGCGAACCAAGCACCCACTGATCCTGCAGCACAGCACTGCCGGTGAGTCCCCAAAGAGGCAAGGGGATCAGAGTCTACATCAGGATCAACGCTGCGTTTTTCGGAAGAAATAAAGAAACCAGTTCCAGGGACCGAAGATCAGGCAGCCAGTTCCCCTATCACAACCCTGCAAACTTGCAACCACAGAATCGGGCAACCGGCTTTCCTCTTTTCATTGTGAATGTGCCATCCAACAGAGGAAACTGTTCAAAGGACTTGATTCAAGTAAGGCTGTAACACTGGGCATAGCGTATTAGTTAGCAACCGCGACATGTTGTGATAGGATGTATGTATCTGTGATATCGAATGGCTAAGTGTTGTAAAAGTTTTGTGTTACCATTTTACTTTGGATAGCTGTGTGCCATCCATCGCACTGCATTAGGTTTAATGCATCATGCACAGAACATATCTTGCATCATGCACAGAACATATCTTGCATGTGATCCGTCTTAAACACGCGGATCTCAATGCACACGCACCGATAAGCTTACGGCTATCTTTTATGCGTTTGGTATGGTTCGTGTGCCATTGTAAACTAGCTCCAGCTAAAGCTAGGTTCAAATCTCCCTCCATTTTAGGTTCTTTGTTCTCTCTGAACACGTGTCTGAGGCAACCCCCCACGTGCGCCCAACGCACACACTCACACACACACCCACACACACATAGTTTGTTGTACATTATAGTAGTGAATCGTGCTTTGCTCTGTTTGGTACTTTGTGTTCAATAAACTATTACATTTTCCAAGATTGTGTGTATTAATGTTGCTCTTGTGTTGAACTGAGTCAGCCAATGCTAATTGCAAGGATTCCCCAAATGCTTTCAACTTAGCTGAATCATTTATATTAATTCGGTATCAACCGAGTACATAATATTGTGATTTTGCTAAGATAATTATTCATGTGGAATTTTATTGAGTACATAAGTGACGCCCCGTGTATAGATTTAAATGAATATTCCCTACATGGGCAATTGGGCATAATAGTAGAATCTTGAAACTTTCACAATTTAAGCGTTGTGACATGTAGCTAATGTGTAATGTAGCATAGTGAAAATAATTGTTCAATCAAACATTAGGCCAGTGTGATGTACTACACATATTTGACAATAGGTGGCAATTAACTTTATTTTCTAAGACCCAATGGCCCCAATTTACACCTGTTGTTTAACAATAGTTCAGATCTCAGTCATCATTTGATGGCTTGACGTTGGGCCCGGCCACATACTCACATTTTCTTCAGTACCCTAGTGGTTGATATAGCCAAAGAAAAAACCAGCAGCTAACCTTCACTGGTCGGACCCTTGCTTTCCAGCCGTGTTGTTCTGCGTCTTGTTCTTGCACTCATTGGCCTCATCCACAGCATCCTCCCAGGGCACTGTCAGCTCGACGATGTAGACGATGCATAGTGAGG
Source organism: Ilyophis sp. 1 JC-2022 (assembly GCA_022702515.1). Lineage (NCBI taxonomy): Eukaryota > Metazoa > Chordata > Actinopteri > Anguilliformes > Synaphobranchidae > Ilyophis > Ilyophis sp. 1 JC-2022. The sequence goes on along the minus strand of CM040406.1, from coordinate 18,144,125 downwards.
CGGATGAAAGCACACAAAGTCTGGTCTGAGGTTAGTTATAGTCATCTCAGCTGGGAAGCAGAGGCTTTGATCCAGGTCAGCCAGCGTCTTCCAGTTCCTTGCCATGCCTAGCTGGGTTTGAAATACAGGCCGGGAATGCCTCTCTCCTTCTCAGACAAATGTTCTTGCAGGTGGAGGACAGGATGAAAGAGGAGGCAGGGCGTTGATAGTTGTCCGCCTACTTTCCAGCAGAGGTGGTAATTCAGGGGACATAAAGTTCTCCCCAATATTTTGCTCCAATCACCTGGATTTGCAAATTAACATAATTCTTCAGTGAGGAGGTAGAACTAACTAGTGAAATCAGCTGGTTGAGTCTATGGATAAAAGAAACACATGGTAGGATTTTTACTTTATGTCTCCTGGATTTCCACCTCTGCTTTTCAGCATAGCTGCTTGGCACTTCAGCACTTGATTGTGCCGCCAGGAGTAATGGCCTTGTGTGAGGCTTGTCTTGCAGCCAACCAAGATGTGTTTCAGGGTTGTTGGAGTTAGGCAGAGGGGGCACGTGGGGTCTTCACCATACCATTGGTTGAGGTTCTTGGGAGATGGTAGAACATCATGTGGCATGAATGATGAAGGTGGTTCTAAAAGCTTCCATGTTCCACAGCTCCTTTCAAGAGATCTTTCTCCTCTCAACTCCCTCCCATCTCGTCGGCTGCTCATGCCACCGCACCTCTTCCACTACAAAACCTCACTGCTGGGATGGAGTTGCCTTGTGCCGGGATGGCTTGCACATTTATACAAAGATACGTAATCAAACTAATAATGAAAAGAAAAGAAGCACTGCCTCATGCAAGTGCCCAGAGACCCACACACGCTCTCTCTCGCCTTCCATCAGTTTTTCCAGGTGTGCTTCATTATATTCCCTCAGGGAACCCAGCCCCAGCGTTCCCTTCCAATCACTCAATCCCAATGAGTACCTTACAAAGGGTGACCATATTTTTGGATTTCAAAAAAAGGGGACCGGGTTAGACGGGCATTATGAACATAATACTAGGCTATTTGTTTGTTTATATATAGTCTATGGAACAAGGAAATCCTGAACAGACATTTTAGGATTTTAGAAATCCCTCCTGGACGGACATTTTTGGTCCCAAAAAGAAGAAATGTCCGGGGGAAAGAGGACGTCTGGTCACCCTACCTTACACTCATTCAAGCACTCACTCTTCCAATCATTCAATCAATCATTCAATCTGGCTTCGTAATTATCCCATCTTCTACTATGACAGCCACCAGCATTTTTTCCTCACTGCGGGAGACCACGAGCATGCTACATTTCTTTTACTTTATAGATCACTGAAAATGGGAATGTACCCTTATTTCATGTATAAATATTGAGCGTGCAGTTCATCACTAAGCAGACCAAATCTTTATTTCAGTAAATTATAATTCCTCAATTTCTATCAATGTGCAACAACCCCTGGGTGATACATGAAAGTAATTTAGTACCAAAACACTCACCGCAACTCTTCCTAGGTAGGCCATAGGGAAGGATTCATTTTCCCATCTATTTAATCTATAGAGTGATATACTCTGCCATAAGCAGAATAAGTTCCAAAGGATTATATAATCAGTAAAATTTTACTTTCTTCATGATTCTAAAAACAACTATTCCTGATACACACAGCTGTCACACCAAAAGATGCTGGTGTCTCTATCTGTAATCGTCAAGAAATCATAAAAAAGCAGCATCATCCTTTAGAAGGAGGGAGCTGATCTGACAGGTGGTGTTATTTAACTGCCAAATGTCACAGGGTGTCAGAGCATGTAAACACTGCAGGTTTTCTTTGAAGGAACATAAACCAACTATATATCTGTTTGGCTGTGTTTCAAAAAGCACATCTTTTCAAACACATTTTCTGCTTCACCAAATGTTTGCAGATTCGTATTGCTAAGGAAGTAAAATAAATAACAGTTATGAGACCGCAGGGCAACAACTGCCACCAAGCATAATTCACTTGCACTATAAGTCCAGATGTCAGATTTAATCTAACTGAAATGTATTTGGTAGTCACCTTTGAAGTTAGGTTGGTTTTAATTTTTACACAAATAATGATAATACTCAACATTGTATATGTGATTCAAGTGTGAGAGATATTGCGTGCTAAAGGATGTGTTGTTCACATCATGATTTTGTCTTGCTGAAACACAATGCTGTAAGAATTTTTGGTGTTTTTGAGTTAAGTCCAATGGTGCTACAAATATCTTTGAAATTTGTATTATTAATATAATACTTATTGAAAGCCAAAAGATTCAAATGTGTGATAGAAGAGGGGGACAGGGCGAAATGGTTGAAAGACCTCAAAAAAGTCTGGCAGGGAAAATAAAGTCAGCGTATCATGGGAACTTTGTGAGAACAGGAGTGATATTTAATAAACACTGAGCTCTGTGCCCCTCGGGTAACACTGGTTACCAAGGTTTCCATTCGCTAGGTGTAAAGAATGTGTTTTCAGAGCCAGCTGGGTTCACAAACTGAAATTGCTATCAGAGTGTAAGGATTAAGGAACAGTGGGAATGTAGCAAAAACACTGCACGTTGATTGAAAATGGCATCCACTGTATATTTTTGAACCTTGATCAAATTTAAAAAGAAGATCCAATTAAACCTATCCATAAAGAAATTGATCTATACATGACTATACATATGCATAGATTAAAAACTAATGAAATACAGTATGCTGTACATTATGTGGTGTAATGTGGCCTATATTATTTGATTTATGGACCACTTGATTTATGGATCAGTAGAGTAGTTTGTGTGTGTGTGCTTAATTATGAAATCCTGTTGCACTAAACCGTACAAAAGCAGGGGTATCTGGTGTTACTGACTTTTAAACATTCATACAGTATATATCCTGCTGAGACCTGGCAGATAAAAGTGACAAATTTTTCTATTGAACTCTATGGAAAAATAAGTCAGGAGAAACAACCCTTCAAGTGATCCGTCCATATCTACTGCATATCTGACAGCAGAGTGATGGTTTGTTGCTCGTTTGATACCTCAGACCCTTGATGACTTAGAGCCATCCGGTAATCTATCGGATTTTCCTGTGTTCCGCTACGGGTTTTGCTTTCGCCTCGTCATTAGTGAGTTCACCTGTCATTTATTTCCGCTCACTATTTATACCCCGCTTCCTGCCTCTCTCATTGCTTCCATGTTATTTCACGTAACATTCGAGCCGGTAAAAAGGGCATAGGAAGTTGTGCTGCTATCGACCGCTTTGCTTATCAACGCGGGACTTGTTAGCAGTACAACCTTAGAAAGAAAGCAAGTTCTCTTTTACGCTCTTATTTCAGAGCAGAGGTTTTTTCGTTTCTTTTGTTTTCCACTCATACCTACGAGTGCTCTCACCCAAAGTCTTTGGGGTCTTTTCTCTGTTCTTTCTTTTGTTTCGTTCCACAAACGGGAGTTAGATAAGCGTTACTGCTTATTTCTTTCTTATGCTCGAAGATCGAGTTCCTCGTTTTTATCGCAAGGTTTGTGTTCTTTTTATTTTATTTTGTCCGTCTCAGTGGTGTTCTTTGGAACACTTTAAGATTTCACAGCTATCGCATCTGGACCTCCAATATTTCCTCCGTGTCTCTGACATAGAGATCCCTCACAAGCATAATTTACAGATAAATCTAATCCCACCCCCCAATTCCCATCGAGATCCATTCAAATGCAGAGTTATAGTATATATCGCTTGTAAGAGTACCAGAAAATAAGATATCAAGAGTCTTTTTATATTGCTGGGTCACAGACATAAGGAAGTCATGGCATGCAAAGGATATGCGACCAAATATTTAAAAATGATTACTTAATTCTACATTATGTTAAACTGTCCAATATTTTCTGATGCCCGAAAATGGGGGGGGGGACTATGTACAAAAGGTTCTATCATTTCTAAACGGTTCATCCAATATAGATGAAAATACCCTCAAATTAAAAAGCAAATTGTCAAAGCTGACAATCTGCACCTCATTGTATCCTTTCAAACTCAAAGTGCTAGAGTACAGAACCAAAATTTTAAAAAAAAAGTGTCACTGTCCAATGAATTATGGTGCTCACTGTATGTTACTTGCCATTACTATCATTGTAAACAACAATGTTCTGCAAACTTGCCATACAGGTGATTAATAAAAATAAAAAAACGAATAAAACTACAGAAGTAAACTGTAAATAGAATAGCAGCCTCGAATAAATGGCTCTGAGCGTCCAAAAAACATACAGGCATTTAAGAAGCTAAATTTACTTAGCCGCTATACTACCGTCTTGCTATGACATGCTCAAAATCAGTGAATGTTTTTTAACCGATGGTTCATTAGTATTTGTCGTCATAGGGGCACGTTACCTTGGTTAACCGATTGCCAGCACATAACACCCCTACTCCCCAGTGCATCTGTCTCCTTAAAAGTATCCCCAGTCATTGGGCCTGTAAAGACCTTCCGAATAAACAGAGCATTCACTGCAACAAACCTGGCATTAGTTCATCACTCCTACTCAGTGACTATGTTACAGAAACGGTAAAGACACCTGAAGGGCTTGCCTCTCCAATCTTTTAACAATGTCAGCCCACTGCTACTCATAGGAGTGGATCACCCTCACCTCATTACCCACATCGAGCAAGTATGCTTGGGGCCTCCAGGCAGTCCAGCTGCAGTCAAGAAAAGACTTGGGTGGATGCTCCAAGGCCCAGCAAGAATCCTGAAGCAGCCACTTAACTCTCCACAGTGTATGATCACATCCATCAACCCGCTTAATTCCGACCTACTTAGGAATGTGGAAAGGCTCTGTCAAGTAGACACACTGCCCTACAGAAATGAAAGGCTTGCAACCTGATGAAGGCATGATCATGCTGCCATTGATCTCTTGGAAGCTAAGACCACAAGTGGTGGTTGATGGTGTGAAGTACCACACCACACCCCTGTTGCAAAAAAAGGATGCACCCAGTTTCCTGGCTCCAAAAAAAGGCAGTCATGACCCTTCTACGGAACACAAAGAGGCAATTGAACAGAGATCCGGAAAAGGCCGCCACCTACAATGCAGAAATCAAGAAGCTGGTCGATGCAGGCTATGTGAAATGGCTTGAGCCTGAAGAAGTCACACAGAAAGGTGAGAGTAGGTTTATCACCCACTAGATAGTGCAACACAACGGCAAGCCTCGCATTGTGTTCAAGTGCTCCTTCCAATTCAAAGGTCTTAACCCTATTTACTTTGGCCCATTAAGGGCCATTTTCGTCTAGTTTTTACTAGTGTCAATTAAGTGCCAATATCTCAAAAACTATTCAATGCACATCCATGGTTTAAAGTTTGAATGAAAGAAGAGGGGCCATTCAGAAATTTGCAACAGAATAAATGGACGTCAAAGTGGTCACATACAGTTTATACAAAATACACATAAGAATACAAAAAAAACACAAAACGCCTTGTTTTTTAATAGTTTATCACTGAATATCTCAACTTCAAAGTAATAGAGCAAGCCAGAATTCCTTATACTAGTGCACTAATATGTTGTCCACTTGTGTATACAATTTGGTAAATCTATCTACAGGCTTTTCTTATCCATTTGTATTTTTTCCAAAACGGGGCCCAGGTGTCCCAAAAGATCCAAACCTCTCAAAATATTAAACATGTGCATATCTTTCTTTCTAGGCATGCCAATCAAAAAAACTTGAGGGAGAGAGAAAAGAAATAGAGGTAGAATCTCTCACTCTCAATATAAGAGAGAAACTAAGAAATGCAGTAGAAAGGAAAAACTGTCTCAAAGAGAACAGAGGAAAACCAAACAAGAAAACCGCCAACACAAACGAGTAGAACAAAAAGTAATTCTAAGTACTAGATAATTTCTAAAGGCAAAGTTTCACGTTACTCCAAAAATACAATGAAGTAAAGAGGCCACCTTTTCCTATACCGGCTTTGTGTCAAACACCAGACAACGAAGCACGAAGCACAGAGAAAGGAAGACGCAGTGTTTAAATAACCGGCGGAAAAGCCGAACAGGTGAAATAACGTGAAGGGACAAAATGAAAACCAGACACGGACAACGGAAAACAGAAAAGACGTTCTAAAGCACTTGGCGAGAATAAGACGCATAAAGGGAAAATAAGCCTGCTAGACCATGACATGAACAGGCTTACAGCTCTGTTGCATACACACGCTCTGAGGATGGTCAAGCTAACGTACATCTAGCCTTCATCTGGTATCCCCTCCAATCTGCTCAATAGGCTCCAACTGGTCCAGAATTCAACCGCCCGCATCACTACCCTCTCCTAATCCCGCGACCACATCACCCCTGTCCTCAGAAACCTAAACTGGCTCCCTGTCCAATTCCGCATTGAATACAAGGTTCTCCTCCTCATGTTCAAAGCACTCTATGGATTGGCAGTCCCCTAACAAATGGCCAGTGAAGCCCAATGTCAAACCCTCATTAGATCTGACAGAACTAATTAAGTCTGTCTTCTTTAGCATCACCACCGTCACTGTCAAGCCACAAGTCCCTGACATTAGTTAATTTAGCATGTGGAAAGAGTTCCTGGTAGCCACAGTACAGTTGCTTCATGGGGCAGCAGGTCAGAGTAGTAGTCTCTCCGCAACTGACTACAGAGTTACTCATAATTTTAAGGGTTAAATTGGATAGCTTTCCAGATGAGTTCAAGCTCCTGAAGTCAGGTAAAGCTGTACCATCCCACATCCGACTACTTATCTTATTGTTGGAGTTTGATGAATCCACATAAATCATCAGAATGGGAGGTCAATTGCGTTGGGCTGAAGATCTAGACCCTGCTGCTAAGCATTGTGCTTGATTCAAGTCATTACTAGACTCCTGATCCAGGATTACAATGATCGGCTGTGCCACCCAGGTCCAGAGTGGATGTTTGAACAGTCTGGATCTTGAGAGGACGGGAAACCAGCCTTTTACTCTATGGGTATGGTCTGTTTTGGGCCATTCTTTGTCAAAGTAGGCAGACGTAATGAAACAAGATGGGGGATCCTATTCAAGTGCCACAAGATGCGTGCACTTGGACCTCCTGACAAGTATCAATACTGATGTCTTCTTAATGGCCCTCAAGAGATTCATAGCTCACAAAGGTACACCTGCAGAGTTCTCAGATCAGGGAACCAATTTCAAAGGAGGAGAGAAGGAGCTACGGATAGCCGTTGCCAAACTGAGTCTCAACCTTCATCAGCAGTTGGCAAAACAAAGGGTTGCATTCCACTCAATTCACCTGCTGCACCACCCTTTGGTGAAGCATGGGGGTGGGAGGTTTATTCTGTGAAGGCTGCTCTCTACACTACTGTGACGTTGAGCCCATCTTTAACTCAAAGCCCCTGGGTTATGTCTCCTCTAACATTGCTAACCTGGATCCTGTGACCCCAAATATTTTGTTGATGGGACGGTTAGATAGTGCTTTACCTCAATTTGTCTATCCTGATTCTGAGAATCTGAGTTGGCGACAATGGAAGCAATGCTAAGTCCTCACAGATCACTTCTGGTTCAGTTTTGTAAGGCATTACCTACTGGCACATTTCTACAGTACCCTTCTCTCCAGGCAAAGTAATCATACTCATGGAACCTCAGCTACCTAGAGCCGTCTGGCCAATCAGAAGGATCATCAAAGTATTTCCTGGCAAAGATGGGCTCATCAGAATGGCAGAGGTGAAAATCAAAAACAAAGTCTACACCCGTCCTGCCAGAGATCCCTGATGACAATGAAGACGACAGTGGCCCTGAAGCTATCAAGTAATGTACCTGGTTTTCCCATGAAGCAAATATACCTTACATATTTTGGGGCAGCTGTTGTGAAGACCCATAATAATTGCTCTGTGACATGATAACATCATCTTAAGCGCACAGAATTGTGGATTGCACTTGCTTCTAACTTGATGCTGGGAGACGAAAGCAACAAGGAATGCACCTACTATTTGAAGTTAATTCGATAAAAGAAAGTTTATCTGTGAAACTGTTAGTAATAATATAAGTGGATGTATGCTGTGCATATGTTAATTAACTTGAATAACTTGAGAACTATCGTGCTAATGCTAGTTGCCTTTTTTATTTAAACGGTACACATTATAAATACTTATAATGTTGCTACCGAAGGTTTCCAAAATATAGCCAACAACATTCACAGTACAGTGAGCATACAGTGAGCACCATAATGAATTGGACAATGACACATGTTTTGTTATTTTGGTTATGTACTCTAGCACTTTGAGTTTGAAAAAAATAATTGGACAGTTTAACATAATGTAGAATAAAGTAATCATTTTTAATATTTGGTCGCATATCCTTTGCATTCATGACTTCCTGATGTCGGTGACCCAACAATATCAAAAGACTCTTGTTTTTCTGGTACTCAAGCAATACTACGTTTAATTTATGAACATTTTTAAAGGTTATGAATTTTTTCTCAAAGCCCAAGATGAGATTTCAGATGCTTTCATATAAAGCTAAAGTATAGGCTAATTGGTACATTAGTGGATAAGATTATTTTATTACATTTTAAAACCACCTCCACCCCCCTCATCTTATAGAAGGACAACTTTATTTATGCCCAATAATACCAAATCGTTATCTAATCTTATATGGAAACAAGTATATTAAAGATGAGCTATATTCCTTCATCATTTCAGTCTCTTTGTGCTATTTTCTATTTACATGTTACTGTAACTTAATTTTAGCCATACTCCCCCTCTTTTTTATGCCTGAGACGCCAGGGGGCTTGCCTCTATTGATGGCTGCCGTTTCACCATGAGAGTGATAGAGAATTTAATAGAGACAGATATGATAGTGTATTTTAATATATATTAAGTATTCCAAAGTTTGAGGAAGGTAGGGCTGACTATAGCCAACATGCAGCAGTAGGCTAGCTAACACATACACGGGCACACACACACACACGTGCAGCCAGCTATGCATTGCTGCAGATGTTTCGCAGAATCGCAGCTATAACAACTAGGCTAGATGCAACATGTAATCAATCTATTTAAAATCAAATCTCCCAGTCGGGGACTCTCGCCACTATCCTGAACTCACTGAGTAAGCTAGGCTAGCAAATATTATATCCTAAGCAATGCGTAACAGTTACAGTTATCAAGAAGAGACCGCATAGATTGATCAAAGAAACTGACCTCTCTCTCGCTGAGTCTCCATATTTTATATGGCCAAACCAACCAATCGGATATTAGAATAGAATAGAATAACTTTTATTTCCCTTTCGGAAAGTTCAGTTGTAGCCCCAGCAACAACAAAAAAGACAGACATTGGGGCAGACCCACAACACACAAACAAACATATAAAATAAAGACATACAATAGAATCATTGCATTAATCAAGTAACTTAAGTGAATTAAAGTGGAATAGCCATGATTAGAAACAGCCCCCGCTGTCCCGAGATGTCCAGTGTCATAAGTCCAACACACAAACTCCGCCTCCGCCTTTTCTCCATACACGCAGTGCTGCGGTCTCTGTCCACTGTCGAAACGGAGCTCAGCCTTCCCAGTCACACCGCCTCACTCCTCCGCATTATTTTCTCCTTCCCTGGTGGCCTTCTGAAGAATGCCCGCACTCCCGGATCAGTCCCGACATCTTCAACTCCGGTGAAGAGCGATGGTAACCTTTGTGGCTGCAGATCCAACGGACATTCCCGAGCATAATGTGAATGCGTCTCCATGGTGACGACCACAAACAAAATCATCCCGGCTAGACAATTCGTCAATATTACAAAAATGAGCAGCTGGAGTGCCCCGAAAAATCTCCATCCGCTTCCCTGTACCACAACAGACACACAGCGCATGAAAAAAACAAAAGACAAAGCCCGACACAACAAAACACATTCAAATTAACAAACACATACACGAGAGACAGCTGGACTACATGTCGCCATTACAGCACCACGTGACGTCACGTATACAGGTGCAGCTCAAAAAATTAGAATATCGTGAAAAAGTTCAATATTTTTTGTCACTCATTTCAGAAAGTTAAACTCATATATTATATAGATTCATTACACATAGAGTGAAATATTTCAAGCCTTTATTTCTTGTCATTTTGATGATTATGGCTTACAGCTAATGAATACCCAAATTCAATGTCTCAGAAAATTTGAATATTGTGAAAAAGTTAAATATTGGAAACTCATGGTGTCACACTCTAATCAGCTAATTAACTCAAAACACCTGCAAAGGTTTCCTGAGCCTTTAAATGGTCTCTCAGTCTGGTTCAGTAGGCTACACAATCATGGGGAAGACTGCTGACTTGACAGATGTCCAGAAGACAGTCATTGACACCCTCCACAAGGAGGGTAAGCCACAAAAGGTCATTGCTAAAGAAGCTGGTTGTTCACAGAGTGCTGTATCCAAGCATATTCATAGAAAGTTGAGTGGAAGTAAAAAGTTTTTCTAATTTTCTGAGACACTGAATTTGGGTTTTCATTAGCTGTAAGCCATAATCATCAAAATTACAAGAAATAAAGGCTTGAAATATTTAACTCTATGTGTAATGAATCTATATAATATCTGAGTTTCACTTTCTGACATGAGTGACAAAAAATCTTGAACTTTTTCACGATATTCTAATTTTTTGAGCTGCACCTGTATATTAGAGAAATATATTATTTCGATGTGGCATTTTTATGATTGACCAAATCGTCTGTAGCTCTAATAGCCTACTGACGGTGCTCCGGGAACCAACTTCATATTGTCGGATTAAGTTTTTTCTGGATGTGGCTTTGGGGGGGGCAGGCGGAGCATTTGCAGGGGAAGTGCCCCCCTAGACACGGCCCTGAAGTCATCAAAGGTTTGACGTATCAAACAAGCCTTAAACCATCACTCTGCTGCCAGATATTCAGTAGATATGGATGGATAACTTGAAAGGTTTCTTCTCCTGATTTCAATATAAAAATTTGTCAGGAGAAACAACCCTTAAAGATGTTGGGTCACAGACATCAGAAAGTCACGGCATGCAAAGGATATGTGACCAAATAAAAAAAAATTATTACTTTATTCTACATTATGTTCAACTGTCCAATATTTTTTGATGCCCGAAAATGGGGGGAACTATGTACAAAAGGTTCTATCATTTTTAAATGGTTCATCCGATATGGATGACAATACCCTCAAATTAAAGCTGACAGTCTGCACTTCAAACTCAAAGTTCTAGAGTACAGAACCAAAATAACAAAAAATTTGTCACTGTCCAATGAATTATGGTGCTCACTGTATATCCAGGCTTGCGATATAGCGGCGCTCCTGTTGTTTAATATGAGAGTTCATGTGCTGTATTGCCACAGTTTTTTTGCTTCCTGTACCAGCTCTATTTAGACCACAAATCTGTTTACATTGCTCTACAGCCATGAATACTAGCTATAGTTTTGCAAATGTATTAGTACAGTCTGTGTATGTTCACACATCTTTATTTCCCCGTTTTCTGTAGACCACACACACACACACACCACAAAACAAACCTACAGAACTAATTCCATAAATGCCTGTGAACCTGTGCATGCTGTGCTGCTGCTGTTCCTTTATAAGACTTCAGTGCAAGTAACGGCATTGAACAGAAGACTGACACACCTATACCTACTATACCTATTCCACAGGTAGCATTTTTTGCTAGCAGTCATTAACTATTGATGACTGTTCTTATTTTGCTGTGTCTTATTAGGCATCTAATGGAAAACTCATTTTGATTATTTATTTTTTATATATCTGAGGATCTACGATACTAGGAGGCTGAGGGTGGGTCTGATTTGGTGACACACACATGCAAGCATACACACACCCACACACAGACACACACAAAACCTAAGATATTGTACTGGAAGAGATATACTGTCCAAATCTGCCAGCTTACACTGATATGTCTTTGACATTTTATTGCTACCTAAAATTAAATCTACTCACTAGCAACAGCCCACTATTGTTTTTTTCCCCCTGAATGTTAGTAATAGACTAAGATGGAATAGGTTGCTGGAGATTTCACAACTCCTTGCTCCCATAGCACCTGCAGTGTCTGGTGCAGCTAGACCTAGCAACGAGTGCTGCTCAGACAGAGACTATTATAAAATATAATTTTATAGGGTGGGTAATAAGTTAGAACCTCTAGGTTAGTGTTGCTTGTAAAATACAGCTTTAAAAATAAATGCTATGTTATTATACTGTATATGTCAGTGTTAAATCACAATTGCTATGTCAATGTACATTAGGCTAGCATTTTTTCTCATTTGCATAGACTTCAAATTTAAGCCACACCCACATCTGTTTTTCTGTCTGAATATGGATGCAGATAATGTGTTGGTTGAAAAGATACAGAATCAGATAGTGTCTTCCCTGCACATCCTTATTATCTAAGGCAATGTTTTCACAAGGATAAAATATTGAGTAACTTTTCCTTTCCTTTGTAGATAAAAACATTTTTTGTTGTAGCCAATTGCAGCCCTATGTAATTCAATGAAAATGTTTTCGCATGTGCAACGTATATTTCAAATGTCTGTGCAACCGGGAATTTAAATTGGGAGCACTGTTGTCCTGGTGGACCTGTCAGTTTTATTTTTAATAATGCGAGAAAACCGCAAGTTTATTTTCACTGTAACCATTCTAACCAACCAATCGTCAGCTTCACTTGACTTCTAGGCTATGTGGCGGTGCGGGACGAGGTGCGCCTCCACAGCACGCCACCCACGCACAGGATTCAATCCGCTCCTTAGCCACCACTTCCAGCCAGCCAGAACCATGGATAGCGATGGCCAACTAGCCAGAGGAGCAGGACCCTGGAGAGCGGCGCTGCAGGAAATTCGCTTCATGCAATTACTCGAGTAACACACCTGGCGAGAGTGAAGCGAATTAGAAGACACATCTGCCGCCCCTCCAGGGAATGAAAGCGGAAGCCTAAAAGCTTCCTTGCCCTGCCTTTCGGGAGTTGAGTTATTTTCACTCCTGGGGGGGGGGGGGGGGGGTAAACTAACCGTGTATGTCTTCTGCTTTATTGTTTACAGAAATTGACTAACCAAAGTACAGTCCACGGCCAACCTCAAAAGCACCAGCCTGGAGACTTGTCTTCCAGCCAAGCCTGCAAGTTTCCAATTCTTTTTCAGCTGGTATTTTCTTTTGAGTTTGTGGAAGATTTCTGTTAATAAACACCCCAGTGGGGCATTTGTTTGTACCCTCCTGTCTGCGAGTTTCTGTACCACCCTGCCAGTGTTGTACACCCTGTCAGCACCACAGCTACCTCTGTGCTGGTTTTAGATTTTCTAAAATCAGTCACTGACAGATGCCAAGCGAGCTAGCATTTCCTAAACCTAACTAATATAGAACTGAACCATTTTTTCCCCTAAAGGATAATAAAATGAAATAAACAATCACATAATTTGTAAGAAAAAAAAAGTAAGTGAACATCGATAGGCTATTAGTGATTCGGAAAACGTGACCCCCTCGACCGGCAAAGTTGACCCAGATGTCCAACCACCAGCAAAGAAATGGACCCTTGCTATTCAAATTCAGTCGTTTATTACTTTTTTTTCCAGACAAAATTTATTATAATGGAGCTTAATTACATTCTGCATAGCATAGCACGATTTGTGGATTTAATCATGAGTTATATTTTTATTGCAGTTAGGCAATTTTTGTGCATTAATTGGCAAAGCCTCGTCATTTCATAATTCAAATACCAAGAGATTTCAGACTGGTTGCATTTTGCTGAGGGTTGCTTTGTGACTTTTTTTTACAACTGTTACTGTATCTACCCATCATCCTTATGTCCTATTCATTGCATTTTTTCACAACTTTTGATTTAACTAAAAAATATATATCCTTTTTCGTGATCAATTAGAGGTTAGTTGCACCATTGCGGCAAACCTGGCACTCAGAAGTATTAGTGATCAAACCAGCTGATGCTCACCTCATGTGAAATGGTATTATGGAGAGTTTTTAAGTTTCATGCAGATAACACTGATATGCTACATACAGATACAGAAACTATGCTGGATTCATTCTAATTGAGTGGGCTAGTTATTAAATACACAACAGGTTCGATAGTAACATAATGACTTCAATCATCTGAAAGGAGAGGACTGCTTTGTGAAACCTTTTTGTTCATTTAAAATACTTTTTCTAAAGAACTGTTGTTCTGTAACTCATAATGGACTTGGAATATGCTATTCAAAGTAATGTTGATACTTAACCCACACATAATGACCTTAGTCCAACAGTATCTGTCAGAGGACCCCATGTAAACACTTTCACATCCCTTGGCTGATTTGTGAAACCTGTAATTATTTTGAAAAATTATTTTTCTAATAAACAGTATTCAATATGGGCCTGTTATTCAGAAGCCAACAATTCATTAATCAAATAATATAATGACTTCAATGAAAGTGTACCTGGAAGAGGATCCCATGTGCTAACATTCACAACACCTTTCAGCTATTGTCCATTGTTCAATAAAAAAATTATTCTGCTAATGTTTGTGGGTGCTCCTACATCTTTTCTGGTGCTCCTAACTTTTTGAGTTTGCTATTTTATTTTATTGATTTATTTCAGGCCTTGCTGGTCTGTGGGCAGAGTCATAACAACTAAATGCCATTTCATGTCTAGTGCTAATGTGTCTTGCCCTTTATATTAAGAAATGGAAAGTTGTATTTTACTCCCTGCAGCTAGAGTTACCCTCACTCATATACAGGTGCAGCTCAAAAAAATTTAATATCGTGAAAACGTTCAATATTTTTTGTCACTCATTTCAGAAAGTGAAACTCATATATTATATAGATTCATTACACATAGAGTGAAATATGCATATCCTTTGCATGCTGTTACTTCCTGAAGTCTGTGACCAATCAACATCAAAAGACTCTCGATATCTTATTTTCAGGTACTGTTACAAGCGATACTATAACCTCTCTGCATTTGAACTGATCTCTATGGGAATTTGGGGGTGAGACTAGATTCAGCTGTAAATTGCGCTGGTACAGTATGGAACACATGACTGGCGAAATGGCTGTACGTCATCAAGGGTCTAAGGCATAGGTGTCAAACTCCCGGCCCGCGGGCCAAATCCGGCCCGCCACGTCATTTTTTGTGGCCCGCGAGAACTCAATTATCTGACGCGGAATCCGGCCCGCCACGTCATTTTATGCGGCCCGCGAGAACTTAAGTATCTGACGCGTGTATCTACGTGGCTGGTTATCGGGGATTTACTTTTACGATATAACAGACAAACGCGGAGACGCGGACGCACACCCGCGGTACATACGTTAAATAAAACGTTAAATGAAGTTTGCACCCCCCCCGTCAACAAAAAAAAAGGCGATTACACGCCCCCCCGTCAACAGAAATAAAGGCGATTGCACCCCACCCCCGTCAACAATTACAATCGAGGTCCGCGAAAATCCCAAGTATGGTTATATTTATAGTCTTACAGTTACAACCGGCCCTTTGAGGGCAACCATAATGCTGATTTGGCCCGGGGTGAAAATGAGTTTGACACCACTGGTCTATGGTATCAAACGAGCCCCAAACCATCACTCTGTTGCCAGATATGGAGTAGTTGTGGATGGATCACTGCAAGGGTTATTTCTCCTGACTCATTTTCCTATAGAACTCTATGGGGAAAAAAGTCAGGAGAAACAACCCTTAAAGGGATCCATCCACATCTACTCCATATCTGGCCGCAGAGTGATGGTTTGGGGCTCGTTTGATACCTTAGACCCTTGATGACGTACAGCCATTTCGCCAGCCTTGTGTTCCATACTGTACCAGCGCAATTTACAGCTGAATCTAGTCTCACCCCCAAATTCCCATAGAGATCAGTTCAAATGCAGAGAGGTTATAGTATCGCTTGTAATAGTACCTGAAAATAAGATATCGAGAGTCTTTTGATGTTGATTGGTCACAGACTTCAGGAAGTAACAGCATGCAAAGGATATGCGACCAAATATTAAATATGATACTTTAAAAATATGTTAAAGCAAAATATTCTAATTTTCTGAGACACTGAATTTGGGTTTTCATTAGCTGTAAGCCATAATCATCAAAATTACAAGAAATAAAGGCTTGAAATATTTCACTCTATGTGTAATGAATCTATATAATATATGAGTTTCACTTTCTGAAATGAGTGACAAAAAATATTGAACTTTTTCACGATATTCTAATTTTTTGAGCTGCACCTGTATATCTTTTCTGTGACTGAGAGAAGCAACCTAAATAGCAGACATGTCCCTAACTGGCAAACTGACTCAGTAAATGAGGAGTGCTTAATGATCTACCACCAGAGGACTAAAGGAAAGCTGATTAGCCACAGTCAATTTAAGCAGTACTTGCCCAGCTCTTATTTGATATTTCTACGTCTCCCACTGTATAGGCCAAGGGTGTCCAATTCTATCTGAAAAGGGCCGGTGTGGGTGCAGGTTTTTTATTCTAGCCCAGCACTAAGACACCTGATTCAACTAATTAACTAATCATGGTCTTAGTTCTTCCGGTTTCAAAAAGAGTATCTCATTCATCCTTGGTTTCGCAGATTTTATTTGTTTCCAAACAAATATAGACACAAACATATGCATGCACGCACGCACACACACACACACACACCCACACACACATACACACACAAAAGCTGAAAACAAATTTTCTGAACTACATAATGCTTGGATATACTGTACATATTTTTGCTTTTCTTCTCGTTTTAAATTACATTTTCAAATTATTTTTGGATTCTTGAAAATATATTTAAATGTTTATGCATAATTACCTTTCAAATTCAAGGAATTACACTACCAGTCAAAAGTTTTAGTACATCCATAATTTTTAAGCAATCAGAGATAATAAAAAATATATATATAAACACCTTTTATTTTACAAAAATCTTAGATGCATTAAAATGGCCACTTTCTGCAGTAATAACTGCTGAGCATATTCTTGCCAAGGACAGTTTTATGCTTCTGAAAGTTCACAGCATCACTGCTGTAGAATTTCCCACAGGCGCCCTGCACTTGTGGGTTGCTTCTTCTAGACCTTTCTGAAAAACATGTCCCAAATTAGCTTGATTTGACTTCTCTTGCTGGAAAATTTATGAACTCAAAAATTTAGGTCACTATTCTGTGAATTAAATGATCATTTTATTTAACGTCTGACTATTCACTTCTTATCTTGTGCCATTTGAGGTTATTTACTAAAGTTAAACTTCTTAAATTACACTAAAAACAGAGTAGGAAAATTAAACTAAAGTATACAAAAAATTTTGACCGGTGGTGTATGTATTCAAATGATAACTGTGATGAAATACTGATACTTAATAAGTTGATGCCCTGGTGCCCTTTCACAGCCTTTCTGAGCTGTTCTGTGCAGTAGTTTCCATGGAAATAAAAAGATGACCCTGATGATGAATGGGAACGCGCAGGCATCATGTTGTATCCTTGGAAACCCATGCCACGTGAGTGACGGCTGGTGGAGAATTCTCAGGCGTTTCTGCAGATACAAACCCCAATTCCAAAAAAGTTGGGACAGTATGTAAAATGCAAATAAAAGCAGTAAGCAGTGATTTGTAAATTTTATTTAACATATATATTTAATTGAAACAGTAAAAAGAAAAGATACTTAATGTTTTACTTTATCAACTTTATAGATTTTTGGAAATATACGCTAATTCCGAATTTGATGCCTGCAACATTCTACAAGTACACAGGTGATGCTATCATGACTGGGTATAAAAGGATATCAAAAGACTCTTGATATCTTAATTTCAGGTACTCTTACTCATAATAGCATCACCTGTTTACCTGTGGAATGTTCCAAACAGGTGTTTTTTGAACTTCCCAGTCTTTTTTGCCCCTTTTCCAACTTTTATGGGACGTGTTGCAGGCATAAAATTTGGAATTAGTGTACGTATATTTAAAAAAATCAATAAAGTTAAAATAAAACATGAAATATATTTTCTTTGTACTGTTTTCAATTAAATATATGTAGAAAATAATTTACAAATCACTGCTTTCTGCTTTTATGTGCATTTTACATACTGTCCCAACTTTTTTGGAATTGGGGTTTGTACACTAAAAGGATGTACCTCTCAGTAAAATGGAAGCTAGAAGCTGCAAGTCTCTTTGTTTTTAAGCGCCAACAATAAATCTCAAAAACCCTGCCCTTTCTAAGCAACCCTCTAAGGGGCGCTGTGGCCCCAGAACAAACTCATTTACACAGAAGACTTAAAAGACAAGTACTGCTTTTACAATTATGCTAACTGTTTGTTCCATGTGTAAAACCTTCAAGTGTCCCTGGCTGTCAAAAGGGTTACCTGCCTTCACACTTCACACATGCCAATGGTAGTGTTTGTTTATTTATTTTGTTTGTTTATTTATTTATTTTATTGTCTATGAGAAAAAGTAAAGTACCATCACCCTGGGGATTTAATGGAAATTTGAAAGTAAGCCATGCTGACAGTTTGTCATCGATAAGAATGTCTCTGAAGAAAAGTCAACCCATTCTGGATGACTTACTCTGCTTCTGATGTGACTAAAGCTCAGGGCCTTCTTGTCTGGCCCACAGGCCTCAGGATCCCGTAGGCGTTGACAGGGTTAACATGTTCCCTGCTCGTTTCACTCCGACATTCCTTTTCACGGTCTCTGGGATGCAGACAAAACGAGGCTGTGATTTCCCATCACAATGTAATCGTTTCTGACAGCCGCTCGGTGCTGGCTGGGGTTTTTCTCGCAAGAATTAATTCCAACGCCCCTAATTGGAAGCCAGTTTTAAGTAATCTCCTTGCTTACGGAGGTCAGATGGCTTTGTTCATAACATGCGATTCGGCATCCAGAATCTAAAATTCAACAGCGCAAACATTATATGTTTGGATTAACTGGAATAAACAAAGAGGACAAAATGGTGTTTTTCTCAGTGTGTATGCACAGCACTGATGCTTCATTATCTCCAGGCAGAAAATGATGGGGCAGGGTGCACTAATGGAGTCTCATGTCACCAGGCAGGACTGATGAAGCGGGCAGAAATTGATAATCATCACTGCTACCTAC
This sequence comes from Ilyophis sp. 1 JC-2022, assembly GCA_022702515.1. Taxonomy (NCBI): domain Eukaryota; kingdom Metazoa; phylum Chordata; class Actinopteri; order Anguilliformes; family Synaphobranchidae; genus Ilyophis; species Ilyophis sp. 1 JC-2022. Next base: position 18,125,088 of record CM040406.1, on the reverse strand, counting down.
TCTCGTGAAGACTGCATTTCCCATCGGCCCCCCGCTGGTTTTTCCCCTCCACCCCCCTTCCACCTAAACCCCCTCCGCAGGCCTCCAAAAAAAAGGGACGTCCAGTTGAATTAGCCCCGGAGACATCAGCGTTTGATCTCCCCTTGGAGCCACGGACTGGCGGCGAGAGCACACGTTAGTCTCCAGAATGCGTGCTGTCATCCCTGTTGGTTACGTGTTGGCTTACGCTGAAGGAGTAAAAATCATGAAGAGAACAAAAATGTAAAGGAAAAGTTATTTCAACTTCAATATTTATCCCCAGTTCTAATCAAAACTTGCCTGAGAACTGCAATCGTTATTGATCGACTGCAATCAAATGTCAATTTTGCCCCTTTAATGGAAATATGATATTAGAAGATATAAAAGCAAATGAAGCTGCTAGATCTATGGCATTCTAATGTTAACAAAAATGCAAATTAGATATAAATAGTTATAAACAGTTTTAATGAAGACTTGGAGTGTCAGTCATAAACCTTTGTACAGTATATGAAGTTGTTGACATTGATCAGAGCTTGACAATTTGAGTCACAAAGTACCTCAGTTGCTAGAGAAGCTACATTTCATGGAGTTATTTAGTTCCCCATTCAAATGACCTCAATTAAGGGGAGGCACCACCCCTGAATAAGAAGAAAATGTCCTTTACTCATATCAAAATGAAATTTTACCAGTTGAATAAACACAGAAATACAAGACTTTTTTCTATTATGATTTTTAATAATTGTATTTTTTAAATATGCAAATGAGCGAATAGCTCATTAAATATGCGCTAATTTGCATAAAACCAGATGCGCTTTTTTAACCTCAACAGATACAATCTGAATTGATTTTGTTTTAATGTGATTAATAACTCACTGGGCTTTTCAGAGACCTTTTTTTATTAATTATTCCAAAAATAGTATTAACATGCTGAAACTGTTTTGGGCCTATTTTTACAGATAAAATGCCACATAAAATTTGCCTCTGAAAATCCCTAGATATAACATTTAAAAAGCAGTATGTAAAATTATGTAGCTGTACCTATTGTGAAAGTAAAAAAAAAAAAGGAACCTGTATGGTCAATATATTATTTTAAGAAAATGGCCGTTAAAGATTTGCTAATGTAAAAAAGGATTTCCCTTCACTGCTTGTTTTTCATCCATCCTCCCAGGGACAGCAAATAAAATACCTATATATGGTCATGCTTGCAATACACTCCAGGAAACAAGCTTTTGAACAATATCTGATTCAACCAGGTCAGTTTTAAAACCGCGGAGGCATTTGATCATAAAAGATGCTATCATAAGCTAATTTTATGCTTTGAGTACTTGACGAAGGTGTTATATAATCATCTAAATTAACTATTTATAATATTTATTTACCTTTAGTTTCTTAATTTTATGAAACTATAGAAGTTATAGAAGCAAAATATCAAATAATCTCAAAATCATCGTTTTTGAAGGTGGTGCCTCCCTTTAAACAACGCAGCAGTGAAGCTTTACGGTTAGGGAACTAGCCTTCTAACTCAAACGTTGTGGTTTCGATTCCAAGCTGGGGCCATGCCATTCCATTCTTGCACAAGGTATTTAACCTGAATTGCTTTAGGACATAGCTGTGTAAATAGGTTGCATGTAAAAATGTTTTCTATGTAAAATCACTGAGCATTGGAGGAGTGTCAATTTCCTGTATTTGTTTTTTAAGTGATATTAAAAAGCTACCCCCAGAAAAAAAAGGATCTCACTTTTGTGTCAAGCAGTTCAAAATAGCGCAAAAACTTTCTGCTTTGTTTCTCCAGAGCGGACTTAAAGGCAGTGCAGCCTTAATAACGAGAGCCGGATGAAGCTGGTAATCCACCTGCAGGCAAAAGGGAGCGAGGCGGGTGGAGCAGATAAACAGATTATTCCCAAAACAGACCCTGCTTTTTTATCCTCATCACTCCTGTCACACCGGGAGAGTCTTCTGTCCTCCGACCTCCCCCACCCTATCACCTCCCCCTCCCTCCTCAATCTCCCTCCGCGAAAGCCCGCCCCACAGCCTGGTGCTGGGGATCACCACCATCCTCACAAGTCAGATACCAACCTGGAATTTACACCATATGGTGGGATTGGACTACTTCCCTAACGTCAGCACTCAGCATACCCGACATACGTTGCGCCCAGAGGGACGCAGATACATTTGCGACAGCTGGGAATTTTGTCCACTGATGGGCTCCACATAGTTTTTGGGTGTCTTTTATTTTCTGCTGCTTTTTTTGTATGAAAAGTAAAATGTCCATTTTCATCATGTTTTTAATGGGACTTTTTCTCCCCTTGTTTCTGTTAACACTCCAAGCCAGCGCAATCACAGGTAAGCTTTTATTTATGCTTTATTGAATTGTTCTTTATGACAATAACTTCCACTGATTCCGATGCATCTTTTATGCAACGCCATGTTTTCTTTAGTGGGAATGGAGGAAAAGCATGGTTTACTTTTATACAGTTTACTTTGACAATTTCCCTCAATGGAGGACATTCCTAGTTCTCTCTGATTTTATGTTTGGTTCAGATTTTATGTTGAAATGTTTTAACCTTTCGTTCAACACGGTTTTTACACAAAAACTTTGAGAAGAATGGGGCTTGAAATTATTTAGACGTATGATAAAGTTTTGCACCTATATTGTCTATTCTGCTGACCCCCTGAAATATTTCTCAAAATTGATTCAAACTGCAGATTGAGAGTTTGTTTTTCCCAATGTCTCTCAAGTAATCCTGTGCTGTGCGGTGCATTTCAGTGCTTTAAAAACAACCCCATATTCTGCATTGATCAGCTTTTCTGCAAGCAGAATTCTTTAATCTCACAGTGCTACATGGCTGACTGCATAATGGCAAAAATACAAGAAACTCTCTTAACTTATCCTCACATTTTATTTATTTATTTATTTTCTACATCGGTTGTTAGGCATCTTAATGCTTTGTAAATTATAGATGAAATGCATGAAAATCAATCTTGAGAACCAATTAACCTCTTTAGAGGGCTTATAAGTGGACTTATAAGTGTGGGTGAGGTTGACGATTATTTTCTACAGAAGCTGATACATTCAATGGTAACACAGGGGGAAAGTAGAAAGGAGGATGCATCGTGAGATACACTAGTTTAAAAGACATACTGTACTTATGCTGGCCCTTGTGAAACTATTTGAACCATTGCTGTTCAAAGTCTTCTTGAATCCTTTGCTAGTGAAATTGGGCCTACTGTGAATAGCCCAGATTATCACTGTGCTGTCTCTGGCAAATGGAATTATTAAGCATGAAGCCCTGATGTGTATTGCACATGCAAGGGGTTTACTTTGTTTCAAATTTGCAAGCAAATGACACCTTTATGTTATAAATAGCAACATGTTTTTTCCTCATATCTGACATAGTATGATGCGACCAAAGAATCCCAGTGAAGGATTTAGCGAAAGATGTGAAGGCGTGCAAAAGTTCCTGTGCGCATATGACACCGCACATATGCCCGATTTGTCTTTCACATTTCAGAAATACATTAATTACCCAGAGAAACAAAAGGGGCCTGTTCCTAAATACTTAGGACAGTAATCTTTTGTGGCTTGTAGCTCCACTGGGAAGCCTTCACTTTGACCTCTGACAAATCTCCACGTTTCCGCACATGTGCACTGCGAAAATGGGGACCAAAGTGGGACTTTGATTTACTCTACACTTTTGCTTTTCCTTTCATTAGATAGTAAGTTCAACTCAGTTCCAAGTTGCATTTAGTATTTTTCTCTTGGATCTCACTGTTGCCGTGTTACACTTGAAATTTGACATATAAAAGGAAACCAAGGGTATTGTGGACTGGATCACTGTGGAAAGAACACGTTGAACTTAAAAGCTGACAACCGCACAGTGCTGGCTAACATTACTCCTGGAAAAGTGTCGGGTTGATCTCTCCCCTGTGGCCAGTGGTGATCATTCCAAGTGAACCCAAGTGGCCCAAATGGCGGATGCGCGGTAATTCAATTAGCACAGGTGGTAAATGTCCGTTTTTTTCCAAAAGTCGACGTGTATTTATTTATTTTTGTCATTTACCGAAACGTACTCAGTTGCTGCAAAGAGGGATCACTCCTCTTCATAAGGTCGCTTTCAAGGAACGTCGGCGTTGCTGGTAGTATTGCCGCTTTGACCGCCCGGCCTACTACAAAGTTTATCTTCTGGCCCACCATCTTTATAATCCTTTGCCACCAGGGAGACTGATGTTGACGGGCACTGGACAGACATGAATGGCCTTATTTGACGTTCCCTGTTTTTGTGGCTCAGAGTGACAGGTTTGGTGCAGTCTTTTGTAGTATATCTATTTTATTTTACCGGAAAAAACATGCTGAACTGTTTGACTGTCATACCCAGTAACTATTCCATGATTCTGAGCCATAAATGTATGAGACTAAATGTTCTGATTTTCTTTTCCTCAATGTTTCATCATAGAAGCTTTGTCACTTGTACTCTGTAATGGAAAACTGTTTCTACTTTCAAAACTAAGAATGAGATTATTTTTCATTTATTTTCGGGACAGGTGCAATTAAACATTGACACAATGCCAAACACATGTTTATATCTCCGTTGTATAACCAATGATGTTATGTTCATAGTTGAGTGCACTGTATGCGCTGAGTGCTTTGGGACGTACTGTTCATAAATTGCATGAAATCATAAAATCTTTCATAAAAGTAAGTATTTATAAGTAAACGTTCATAAATGATTATAACAACCACAAGAACAACAACAAAACAAAAAAACTTTTTTTTAAATAATAATGAATCTGCTGTGGAGTGTTTTCTTGGTTAAAATGTGCTACCACAAAGTGCATAAAATGTGTCTGATGTGCTATTGTACACAACTCAGTAATCATGCTTTTTATAAAATTATTTAATATACAGTAAAAGCTTTAATTACAAAGCAATTTGGTTACTGTTGAGATATTTTTGTCTTTTTAATGTGTAACGGTCAGCTCTCTGCCTCCCCTTTTTGCTGATGTCAATGTTTCGCCTTTATTTTAACTCACAATTCAAATTCATCATTTGTTTTTTTTTTCATCGCAAAACAGTTTTGTGAGTTTAGCAATTACCAAAATGAGTGCAGAAAAAAATATATACACTGCTCAAAGAAATTAAGGGAACACTTAATGAATCAACACAGTATATCACCAAGTCAATTAAACTTCTGGGATATCGATCTGTCCAGTTAGGAAGCGTAAACGATTGTGAATCAATTTTACCTGCTTTGGTGCAAATGAAAGTGACAACAGATGAACAGGAGAGGCAGCAGCAAGACAACCCCCAAAAAGTAAATGGTTTTGCAGGTGGTGGCAACAGACCATTTCTCTCTCCTTATTCTTCCTGACTGATTTTTCTCTGGTTTTTCATTTTGCTAGTGCCCTTGTAACTACTGGTAGCATGAGGCGGTACCTGCATCCCATTCAGTTTGCACAGGTAGTCCAGCTCCTCCAGGATGGTACATCCATACGTGCCATTGCAAAAAGGTTAGCTGTGTCTCTCAGCATAGTCTCAAGAGCATGGAGGAGATACCGGGATACGGGCCATTACACAAGGAGAGCTGGACAGGGCCGTAAAAGGGCAACAACCCAATGGCAGGACGGGTATCTGCTCCTTTGTGCACCAAAATGACCTCCAGCAGGCTACTTGTGTGCATGTTTCTGACCAAACTGTCAGAAACCGACTCCAGGAGGGTGGCATGAGGGCCTGACGTCCTGTAGTGGGACCTGTGCTCATAGCCCAGCACCTTGCAGCTCGATCAGCATTTGCCAGATAACACCAGAATTGGCAGGTTCGCCATTGGCGCCCCGGTCTCTTCACAGATGAGAGCAGGTTCACACTGAGCATGTGACAGACGTGAAAGAGTCTGGAGACGCTGTGGCGAATGTTATGCAGCCTGCAACATCATCCAGCATGACCGGTTTGGTTTAATTGACTTGATGTTATACTGTGATGATTAAGTGTTAATTTTCTCTCTTCATTTTTTTTAGTGTATTTCACTTGCATATATTTCACAAATCCAGGCTAATGTTTTGACAATTCAATGGCATAGGTTCATTTATCAAAAAAAAAGTATGGAATTGTTGATTTACTTACTTTAACTTAATTGCCAAACTTAATTCCCCAAACTGTACAAATTGTCAAAGACAAATATTAATTCCATCTTCACAACTGTGTAGTCTTTGTCCCATCCCATGTTTAATCACATGAAGGAAGTGACTGTATCCCACATTCAGATAATGTATAATTATTTAGTTACTGGAGAAGAGGTTTAACTAGAGTGGCAGGGACAGGGGCAGTGTGTGGTTTAGTGAGGCACAGGCAAGGGTTGTCACATTTCTGTCCAATGTATTTCAATAGACTCATGATTCCCCTTCCTGATATTGTTCCACAATTTGATCAGTATCTCTAGATCTCTGTTTTTAGGGGTCAGTGTTTGTCTGTAGAACATTCCAGGGATGGAGTCACTTATATAAAACAATGACTTCCTCGTTGCACTCTTCTTCACAACACAGTTGGCCTAACGTAACTTGCCAAACTGTGCTTGTAAAAGAGTTCACATTACAGATGAATGGCAATAGAATCCAGTCCTTAATAAATAAATAAATATTTTTTATGCGGGTATGAGGAGAGTTGATTTTTTACATGGGTGTTCTTTTACATGTGTCAATGTACATGGGATGGGACAATAATCAATATAACTATATCTCGGAAAAACATTTTTTATGGTTATTTCATCATCATAAATTTCTATCACAGTCATTACCAAAATAACCGGATGTTACATTTTAACAGTGGTCAGCTGCCTATAAAAGACGTTTTCATTGTACCATGGCGGAAGGCGGAGGTTATACTGCATATCCCTGCAGCAGGAGATAACATTATCAGAAACAATGGAGTTTTTCCCCCTGTCAAAATGTTTACAATTACTTCAATAAGCTGCATGTTATTTTGTTGAAAATGTTTTTATTTACTTCTGAATTCCATTATTTTGCTAAAACTAGTTATTGGCATGGCCAAAATGTTAACATTTTTGTCACGTCTCGTGCCTCCACGTCCTAGTCTTGTTCTGGTTTTTCCGTTTATATGTATTTTGTATCTGGAAGTCCGTTCCGTGTTTTCCCTCTCCCTCCATTTTGTGTCTCCACTTCCCCACACCTGAATTGTGTTTTCTCATTTTGTTTTGTCTCACCTGTTCCTCATTGTTTCTTAGTTAGTTTGGTATTTAGTCTCATCTGTTCCTGTGTTTTCTGCCAGATCATTTTGTGCCCTGCATTCGTGCTTGTCTCAGTCTTTCCAGCGCTTGATTCCTGCCTGCTCCTTTCCTGTTCCGAATTCCTGTGTACCTGTCCACTTCCTGTTCTCCTGCCTGTCCAGCCTGCTCCTGCCCTGTCTGTTCCTGTCCAGCCCTGCTCCAGCCCTTCTGCCCACCTGCCCTTCCCCATTATAGCCCTGCTCCTACCGTTCGCCCTTCTGATCCCCAGCTCTGACGAATTCCCCGGTTCTGACCCCTGCCTGTTCACTGGACATTGAACTCTGCCTGGATTTGACTACGTTTCTGTCGTACCTGTGTTTGCCGACCACGAGTAAAGCCTATTCCTATTACTCCTGGTGTCTGCGATTGGTTCCGATCAGTTCCCGTAACAAATTTTTACTTCTTTTTAACAATAAAACATATTTTAGATACAGATGCTTTCTGATTGGTATAACTAAGTCATTGAAGTATGTTTTAATACTGTGTTAAGACTTTCAATTTATTTCAATAATTATCAAGATAATATTGTATATTGTGAAAATGTTGGCCAAGATAATCGTACATAATTTTAATATCGGCACATGCCTACAATGTATAATTCTTTTTTTATACTGTGTTCAACTTTTCTGTGAATTGCTGTGGATAAACATCCTTATTTGAAGCAAAATAAATGTTGAATTTTGAGATGGAGAATATTGAAGACTTACAAAGTTGTCCTGATATGTTCCATTGCACTGTTTTCGTTGTAGTGCTTTAGACCATAATCGAAAAAGCTAAGCAGCTCTCCAGTGTCACAGTGTCTCTGATGTTTGTCACCTGCTTAGAAATGTGCAATTCCTGACAAATTACTGAATGGAAGGACTGTGTTTGTGAGCCTAAGAAGGTTGTGTAATGGCCTGGAACCAATTTGTTTGAGGTGAAAGGCACAGATTTAAACTTTGCCCCAAAGCTTTAATACCTGTAATGAGTTTTTCTCTTCCTGTACAATATGCATTCTTGTCAAAATAATTCTTTCATGCATAATGTTCTTAAGGCATGACTAATAAAGTTAAAGAATGAATGTTGAAATTTAAGGGTCAATTTAAAGAACGAATTCTGAATTTCAAGGCTTTTGGTGAAGCTGAGTCAGCCTGCTCATGAGTGGAGGTAGAGACAGTATAGGACCGTGAAATTCTGCATGCAGGTCTGTGAACGATGCGTGCCAAAGGGTGAGACAAAGTCTGACTTCATACTAAATGCAAATTGACCTGAATTATTCAGGATTCAGAAATATTCCGGTAATATCTCATACATTCCGCTGGGCCTGTTACGCTTTGAAAAGCACTAGCCTGCTGCCACTAGTTTGTGTTTACAATTTCACAACTATATAATCGGAAATACTTCTGTAGGTTAGGTCAGGTTAGGGCCCAAGAGCTGGTTTACAAACTAAAGCAAATGAGAAGAAACCTGTTAGCTAGTGTAAGAAGCACTGTGTGTCACATGCAGTACAGCCCCTAGCTATATTACTAATTCCCTAATTAATTATTTACATCCTTAATCTCAATTTCAAACTTGTAAAAGTTTTTCTGGACTAAGTTCTTTTCTCTACAGCACTTCAGCTAGCCCTTGTAAGGTGTAGACGATCTGTGGCAATTTATTGGAAAATATACCTTTGTCAACAGTAACAAGAAGAGTCAAAAAGAAGCTGTGTTTATCCTGTTTAAATGAGCATGGTCAGCAAATATGAACACTTGAAACTAAGATGTGAAAAAGTTGATGGTGATGCTGAGTCAGCCTTCCTAAACTAATTTAATAAAGTCAGACGCTTTTGCTCCTCATCATCAACTGTGTCCATAAAATGTAGTGGTTTTTGTGTTCAGAAGTATTAAATATTCCAACAACAAAAAATTGGTTCTCTATCAGTTGAAATGAAGACAGAGATGGCATGGCACACATACACTGTAGCTAACTGAGACTTCAGTCTGCCGTAAATTAATTCACAGCTGTCTAAAACAATAAACTGCAGTAGGCAGATTTTTCAATATGTGTCGACGCACACTCGCTGTTCTATCACAGCCAGTCTAAGAGGCTATAACTCAAACATCTGAGCAGGATGCTCTCTACTTTTAGTTTTGCACTACAAGCTACGTAGCTTACTGAATATTGTGTTTCTTCTCCTAGCTCAGTGTAACTCTGCCCTCTTTGCTTCGCACCCCATCATTGGTCCTGGGGTGTTCATTTGGCCATCCCTTAAGCAGGAACAAGTAGGCCCACAGGGAGGAAAGTAGCTCTGCTGTCCAGCTCACACAGCTCTGAAAATGAGAAGACTACCAGCCTGATACAGTACCTCTGATTTACACATAAACAGTATTCATCCATGTTGTAGATAAGAAAGAGCCAAATGCCTTTTGTGGTCATTATGTACGTTGAACCCTTATGAGTATATTTATTTATACAATTGCAGCGTATACTGCCAGCAGCTGTGCCACCATGCACTCTGCTCCTGCTGAATTGCTGAAGCTAAGCAGCTGTAGGCTTGGTTAGTACTTGGATGGGAGATCTCCTGGGAAAACTAAGTTGCTGCTCGTAGTGATGTTGGTGGACCTGTAGGGGGCAATCTTCCTTCTGATCCAATAAATCCCAATTTCCCAGTGTAGTGATGGGTACGTTGTGCTGTAGGAGATGCTGTCTTTTGGATGAGACGTTAAACATGACACTTATCGTAAAGAGTAGGGGTTTCCCCGGTGTCCTGGCTAAATTCCCAGCCTGGCTCTTTCAATCTGCCACCTAATCATCCACCGAAAATCATTCTTTCCCTCTCCACCTCAGCTGATGTGTGGTAAGCATTCTGGCACAATAATGGCTGCCGTTGCATCACACAGGTGGGTGCTGCACATTGGTGGTGGTAGAGGCGAGTTTCCCCCTCATCATTGTAAAGCGCTTTGAGTCACCAGTTGGTGTATAAATGCAAGGCATTATTATTATTATATAAAGATTTAATTCAATATTGTTCTGTGGATATTTGCATGTGTAATTTTTGCCAATAATCAGAATATTGTTCTTGGCACTCTATAAATGTATCAGTAGCTAATATTGTAATGTCTTTCAGAATTAATTAAATATAGCTGAGTTAATCATATCACATTTTTGCTTGCATCACAATAATTTTTTCAGAATGTACAAAACTATCCAAAGTGATAAGAATTCAATTTATATCAACCAAATTATTAAATTTCATTCCAATAATGAAATCTATGTCTATTGCACAAAATGCTGTTTTAGCCTTCAAAAATGTGTAAGTTAAAACAATTCTTCAAGTATAAATTTCTACTTTCATACTACCACCTTCATAAGTTAAATCTTTTGTTGTTGCAGATCTACGTAGACCAGATACTTTGTCGGAAGTCAGAAACATGCACAACAAAGATTTATTAAAGCTTCTGAGGACAACTAAACAGACAGATAACATCAAGGTGGCGTTTGAATTGGGAAGACACCGAACAAGGAGGTCTACGTTTTATCAGTCTGGTGTGAAAGTCTGCCCACAGGAAACCATCAAAGAGGTCATGTCCAGTCATCGTGCATACTACAAACTGAGAGGTACTGTTAAGGCCAATGTTTTTATCCCTGCTTAAAACTTTGTGAAACTACATAATCACAATAAGTGGTGTATTCTTATTTTGTATTGTCATGGATATTAACAACCAGCAGTTTTATATCTGTGTTTTTGTTGGTCTTTTGTTGGTCTCCGGTTATGAATTTTGATGATTCTTGCCATCTAGACCATGTACATTGCTCTGGACAAGAACATCCACCAAATAATTAAATAGTGCTGCTAATAATCTTGGGGTGAGACTGTTCCTAGAAAAAAACTAAACTTTATTGTAAGGACTGTGCTGTCCAACTATTCTGTCACAAATAGGGTCACCACTCATCTCAGATTCTGAGAGACAGTCCAGCAGTCTAAACCAGGGGTTTTCAAAGTGGGGGCCGCCAGGGGGCGTCAGGGGGGCCAATTGGAAGGGAGAGGGAAATGGAAAATGCTAAAGAAAAATTATAATTATAATTAAATTGAATTTATAAATAAAAAAAAATTCAATTCAATTCATAAGATTATTGTGCCAGTTTGAAATAAAATATAAATTGTTATAAATCCTTTCATATCAAAATTGTCTTTCCCATGCCCTTCTTTCAATCACAGCCAATAACTAACCGTCTGCCTGTCTGTCAAAGTGTTACGTTGAGCTGCTAACGGCCCGATTATGGAATCAAAATAGGGTCAAAAGTATTGTGTTGTGTATTAAGAAGCTGTATATTAGATTTTTTTATATTTGCCAGTGTAATTTAAAAGTTTTTTTTTTAAAGCCATTTTGCAATAGCGGGGCCCCAGCCAGAGGCTATGGCTATTTGGGGGTCCTTGGCATGGAAAAGTTTGAGAACCCCTGGTCTAACCCTTTGTTGCAGGTCGTGCAACCACAGACAATGCCCTGCATTTTGTAAAAATTTTGGTATTTTGTCTGTGGTTGTGGTTCAAATATGACTACTTGTATGTTTCCATATAAACTTATGAAGGTGACATTGTGTACATTATCATTTAGTAGTCTGTTGTTAGGCTATTATATTTGTTATCGCCAATGTTGTTCTTGTAAAATATTATGTAACACTACATTAAGTCGCACCTATACCTGTTCAGTTAAATTGTAACTAATTTGGTAAGAAAAAGTTGTCACTGAGTAACTCCAACATAGGTAACATGGATCAACAGGTATTCTTAATTGCACATGTGAATGTTTGAAATATTTTATTTACACTAATAGGCCACATCTTGATGATACTCAACAAATAAACCTTGCCTGTTAATTTCACAATGTGTTTTTATGATATGGAATGATTTAATTTCAGCAGAAGAGATGTAACCAGGCTTGGCTTGTTTCACATGCGTAATTAAGAATGCCACTAACTGCTGTTTCATGTTACCTACGTTGGCGTTACTCAGTAATAACCTATTGTTACCAAATCAGTTACTATTTAACAACACACGTATAAGTGCAACTTAATGTAAAGTGTTACCAAAATTATTATTAGTCTTGGCAGAGCACACAACTAGGTGAATCTTTTAGTTGTGCAGTGATGTTTTTTATCTCAGATCAAACTAAAGGCTTAAAGGCCCACAAGCATTGGCATTCTCGTCCTGATTTTAGTATCTAAAACACCCACAAAACATTAGCAAAGAGCAGTGACAGATTTATTTATTTTTTAAAGTCCCAAACCCCGGCCCCTGTCTGTACACATTCGGATTGAGACTCCGACAAATTGTGCAATACATATGTCATATCACGTGGAAAATAGTTTTACTAAGCACTCAGAAAAATCTAGTTTAAACCTTAAAATATGCATTCCTTGACTAAAATAGCAATTTTGCCTTGAGCCAGTATGGAACACAATTTAAAAGCTCCAGGATGATTGTTAGGTTAGGTGGAAATAGGGACCCAGTAGCAGGCAGGTAGTACAAAAACCGAAGTTTAATGAGGGACAGGGCAGCAATCTGTAACAAAACAGGCAAGGTCGAACACCGGAGAGACAGGGCAACGGTACAAAAACAGAGTCCAAAGAGTGGTCACAGAACAGGCAGAGGTCAGAACCGGGAAGACACAGCAGAGGTACAAAAACAAGAGTCCAAAATCAGGGTCGCGAGAATACAGGCAGGAGTCAAAACCAGGGAGGCGTGACGGGAAAACAAGAGAAAACAAAAAGACAGCAACAAAAAGAACCAACAGGGAAAAAGACGAAGGATAACAAAAACAGAGGAACAGATGCAGAACGACACTAACAGACAACTCGGACGATTTCTTGAAAAAGCTAGAATAAACAAACTGTGAGAAACACGCAACAAAGGACAGAAAGCACAACGTATAAATACACTGAGGGAGACAAGAAACAATGAGGATCAGGTGTGAGGAGGCGGGTAGGGGAGATAGCTCACAGGTGAGAACAATGAGGGTTAACAAGGAACAATAAAACAATAACGAGGAAAGAACGAATACATGGAAGGGATTCGGAAAACATGAATGACAGACAACGGGCTCAAGTAAGAGCGGAGTGTGCACAGTAATAAGGGGAGGCATGGTCTCTAAAGATAAACAGCTGAAACAAGTTAACAGGTAGCTCAGGAACAGCTTAGAAATGCAGGTAGAAAAGATAAAGCAGGGAAGCTGGTTAAATGTTAGTATCTAACTACAAGACAGACAATTAGTTTGTTAATATACATTTATGTTCATTAGTTTAGTAGAGTGCACGTAACTAATAAAGCACCCGGGTGATTGTTAGCGCGAGTTAGTAATATATACAATATACACGGGTATGAAAGCAGAAAGTAGCAGAAAACAAGACTTCGGTAATACGAAATACCCACGGAAAATCCCGAAGTCACCCAAATAGTGCATGCACGAGACTGGGTAAACAAACACACAGATGAGACTCGGACAACCCACGAAAAGAGGGGGATGCAATGATATGTGGAAAATAATAAATACATGAATGATAATGAAAATAAAAATACAGAACAGAATCTCAGAACATAACAATGATATAAAAAGCTCAAAAACACAAAAAATATGCCACCTTTAATTAATCCTGAAGGAGGATTCATTCAATTAAATAAATAAATAAATAAATAATATTATATGTCATATTGGGCCACAGTGTTTCTTCCCTGACATTTTATGAAGTACACTGTGCAGAGTAACAGAAATCTAGGGCAGTGATTAGGGACACATAATGTCAAATAATTAGGTTTATTACCATGAGAACAGAGCAGATGTACTCTTCAAAACAACAACATTAAAGATTTATGTAAGCTGTGAAATAATAAATGATGCTTATGGGACACCTTCAGATGCCAGTGGAGATGGTCATGAACCAGGAATTGGGTAAACTATATGGGCTTTCAAAATCTGTCATCACAAGATTGCAGGTTCGATAAGCAGCTTATCCACTTTGATGTTTCCGTCTCTAAAACCTTACTGGACAAAAAAAAGATAAAAGTTTCAGCTGGAAAATAAGATATAGAATGCCATATCTTGAAGATGTTGCTTTAGAACAACTAATAGCATAGAAGCGTAAATGAATGTCGAATGTTATCTTTATAACAACTGATAGCATAGGAATGCAGACTGTTATCACAAAATTCCTGAATAGGAAGTACAGCAGATTTGAGAGCCCAGGCTACATGTCTGTGCCCAGTTTGTCAAGAGGCTGTGTGGGAGGCTTTCCGTGTCTTCCTGGACCGGCTCCCGACCAACGAGGAGTACCAGAGGTGGGTGTTAGCCTGCCAGCATGAGACCCTCTGCCTGGATGAACTGGCCAGAAATTTCAGCCACTCCCAAGAGCACATTGACATGGTGCATAAGGTCAGCGTGCCCTGTCACAACCGCTCCCCCTCTGACCTCTGACCCTTCCCACTGGGAGAAATATTTAAAAGTAGTCATGAAATTATATAATTCAATATTATTGATTAAATAGATACAAATAACTAATTAGATTGTCATTTAATGAGAAAATGTATGATTTAATTAATTAATTTAATCAGTATGATATTTCTCAATAGGTTAAATATGGCATAGACAGAAATCTTTATTAGCCTTTAACATTTAGCTTGACTTTATCCAACTAGTTATGATCATTTTCCATCTTATCCTATTCACAGAGAGTGTTCTCTCCAGAAGACAAACAGCAGGAAAGGTAAGCACAGAGATTATTTTGACATGTCTGAAAGGTTTAAGGTCAATACATAGTCGCCAAAAAAAGTATGCGTACGGATGTCCACAGGGTCCGCGCAGATCTAAATGACATCATAGCGGACCCTGAGCGGACGTCCGCCTAAGCAGTCTGTGCAGCAGTCGTTTTTTGTGTCCACACGGACCTGTCGTTCTACCTACAAGCGTACCTTCTGCTTATCATAATGTTCTTCCTTGAAGGACTTCATTTTTGTTTGAAATTTGCGGAAATTTTGTCTACAAAGGGGGGGTTGGTACGCTCGACTATGAAAGGCAAAAGTCTCCGGACAGTCTGCTCCCTTTTTTCGTTGCATATTTGATCGCATATCTTTTGCATGCCATGACTTCCTGATGTCTGTGACCCAACAACATCAAAAGACTTGATATCTTATTTTCTGGTACTCTTACAAGCGATACTATAACGTCTCTGCATTAGAATGGATCTCTATGGGAATTGGGGGGTGGGACTAGATTGGGGGGTGGAACAGCATGGAATACATGGTTTGTAAAATGGCTGTAAGTCATCAAGGGTCTGAGGTATCAAACGAGCCTCAAACCATCACTCTGGTGCCAGATATGCAATAGATATGGATGGATCACTTTAAGGGTTGTTTCTCCTGACAAAGTTTCCTATTGAACTCTATGGAAAAATAAGTCAGGAGAAAAAACCCTTCAAATTATCCATCCATAGCTAATGTATTTCTAGCAGCAGAGTGATGGCTTCATTTGTTAAGGCTTGTTTGATACCTCAGAACCTTAATGACATACAGCCCTTTAGCCAACCATGTGTTCCATACTGTTCCAGTGTAATTTACAGCTAAATCTAGTCCCACCCCCCAATTCCCATAGAGATTCAGAAGAAGTTATAGTATCGCTTGTAAGAGTACCAGAAAATAAGATATCAAGTTTTTTTATGTTGTTTTGTCACAGACATCAGCATGTTATGGCCTGCAAAGGATATGCGACCAAATATTTAAAATGATTTCTTTATTCTATATATAAATGCAGGGATGCCAATAATTGTGACACAGGTGGTTTTGTTAAAAATAATTATTTCTTGATGAGGGATTTATTTTTCTCATAATACATTTACCTCAATTAAAGGCTGGATTTTTCTATTCTTTTCAGTGTGAGATTAAGTGACAAGCAACAAACGGTGAATTTTTTATAACCGTTTTTACTCATCTTTACCAGGGGTGCCAATAATAATGGAGGGCACTGTATATAGAGTGATGCAGTGCCGGGGTGGGCTACTGCATCACGTGTTGAACAGACTGAATCAACACAAAACATATAAATGGCTTGTTGCCTTTTATTAAGCCTGGAACCCAGCCGCATAGCAGTCATCAAGAAAAAAAGCCCTGGGAGTAATTTTGAGTATGTAATTAAGCGTTCACATTTGTAATCCTGTTGACTTGGCAAAATAAGAAGCCCAGTTGCTCTCGCCTCATCAGGTGGCGCGCTTATGGTAGCAATTAATATCAAAAAGACTAATAAACAACAAGCCATGTTATTGTTTTGGCTGGAGGATAGTTAGCCTAAATAAAGTTCATGTGTGGGTCATACCACACACGGGTTCTCCCCAATGAATGTAACAGAGGCGGCACAACCCCTCTGTTCCACCACTTGCACCAAAAAGGTAGCGCCGCATATTTTGTCAAGGCTGGAAAGAATTTCTTCTTTCCTTCGGTACGGGACTTTCGGTTTGGCCCACATTGTGAACCGAACAATTACATTGTTGCTTTAATGCAGGTGAGCAACTTTTTTTTGTGTGCGCTGAACTTAAATTCAAAACTCTCATCTCACTCCCTGATGACTTAGCTTTAATGTGCCTTATTTTTTTCAGGAAAAAATTATGGCCAGTTGGCCACTGCTGCATTTTAATAAATGAAAAGCAATTTTATATTTCACATTAACTTTTTTCTGCTGTACTGAAAATGTACTGTATCGTTAAGTCAAAACAAATGTAAAGAACCAAGATTTTTGTGTACCGTTACATTACTGCGTACCCATTAAGCCCAGTCTGGAATACCCCTACCCCCCATCCTCTGAGTGAGTGCCACTCTGGGGAAAACCCTGTAATATACATGAGATTTCTTCTAAATGCAAACACCTATATTGTATCAAACAGACCTCAATAAGAGGAAATAAATGTTAAAGGATAGTAAATAAAGGTGGCACTTAAGTGAACTTTAGCATCTTCCCTGGTTCTTGGAGAGAATAAACAGAAATGTATTACTGATTAATCTTAAAGCAGCCGACCTAAATAATTAAATGTTGGCACCTACTAACTAGGGGGTTCTTTGCTGACCATGAGCCCCTGATTAATGAGAACTTTTAAAGAATAAATCCACAGACTGCTCACCCGTACCCTTGACTGAGACTCAAATAAATAAAAAAACCAAGTTTGGTTTTGTTTATAAGTTGTTAAGTGTAATCACTGACCATATCTCTTCTAAACATATTACATCATCAGAGAGGGAGTCACCTCAGAGCCTGGCCCATCAGGGGAACCCAATCATGAGATAGCGGGTGAGTATGTGCCAGTCACCACCCTTCAAATATCCTCATTTTCCCCAATCGAGTCTCATGAACAGATTTTCACTTGGTCTACATTGTGGTGTCAGGACCTGAAGAATCAAGCACAACGTTGGCTTTTCCGGACTCCGTTCCCAGTGACATCATCAGCGGCACTCAGGTAAGGATTGAGGCCTGTGTTCTCTGCAGATCCAGAGCTCTGGGCTTGGTGCCAGAATTTTAGCTTCAAATTGGTGGGAGACTTGGTGGTAGAGAGGCCACAACTCTGATTTCGATCATTATCAGAACCTTGATGGCAATTAAAGCTGAAAAGAAAAAAATTGATATGTTGATGCACTGTTGTCTGCATTGCTTTGGCCAAAATCAAAAGGCCAGCATTAATTTATCTCAAATGAGGCTGTTCAATCCAGCTGATACAGACTCCTGCAACATTTGTGATAACTTAAAAGCAACTTTTTTGTTGGAGTTTGCAGTGAGTGTGAGGTTGTTTAATTGTTAGAATTTTTTCTCACCTCCTCCCAGGGCACAGACCTTCCAAACATTGTGCCAGAGATGATGGTGGAAGAGGTGGTGGTGTTCAGCATCACCATTGTGGACCCCGGTTACAGTGAATTGCTGAACAACCCCGACACAACCCAGTACCATGACCTCACCCGCAGTCTGCATGATCAGGTGAGGAAAAGGGAGGAAAACCAACCCTGGCCAATTGTTTCTCACCTTCACCTCAACACCCCCCTCCCCCTCCCTTGGCATGATAGAGGGATGTCATGTCTTCCTGTCTTTGTGGTGGCAGACTTAAGACATAAATCGCAAAACTCATTAAGGTTAACACATAGAGCCAGCTGGAGGTCTGCCATAGTGTTGATATCATTGCCTGTTGTGACACAGAACTGCAATCATCCTAGCCCAGCTTTGAGCCCTCTTGAGAAGCGTAAATAAGCTAAACGACAAAGAGTCAAAGTTAAGACCTGCAATGCCGGTTGACAGCCGAATGCTTCCAGAGGTGAAATGGAATTTGCAAGCCTGAAAGAAATTTTAAAAAAAAAAGATTAATAAGGATTCTATTGTGGGGATAAAAAAGGTTCTATCACTCTTCACAGAATCATGGTTCTGTGATTTAGCTCCACCTGCTGGTACCAAAATCAGTCAACTCCAGTTGGTAAAGATCAATTGAGATGGTGTCAATAGCATTAAAGTGATGATTAATTAAAGGCCACAAGGGCTTGTCTCTCTAACAATTTTTATTTAACAAGCGTGTTTCACTGGAACATGAAATTAATCAAAATTTCCAAAAGCATTTAAAATATGAAACTGACCAATCATTTTTTCTGTTCCAAATTTTGCAGATGGTGCTTGTGTTTGAAAAGCTTTCAGGATTTAAGGAAATCCGAGTCTTGGGATTCAGGTTAGTTGGTGAGGATACTTTGCCCACAATGGTGTTATGTCCAGAAGCCTCTCAAACTACACCAAGACCTTTTTTTTAATTTCACAGGACTTTTTTTTAGATTAATATTTTAGTGAAAACAACTGAAAACAAAAACCAAATGACAGATGGCACAGAGAGTGCTATCCTGTCTTCACGAGGCCTTGGGCACCAAGTTGGTAATCATCTTCCAAAGTGTTTACAGCTCGATGAGTCACAATCATTGTGGTAAATATCACCAAAATGGTCTGATTACCTTTTCATAGTCTGCCGTGGAGCTCCAATAGAATTCTCTCAGGGGATTGATTTTTAAATTCCATATTGACTGCACACTGTTAACTGTTATTTGAGGGCCAAAATAGTGGTTACTTTCTTTCTGCTCACATACATTGATGATAGGGTCAACCTGTAAAAGTATGCATACTTTACACTGAAAGGATTTAAATTAGGTGCCTACAACGCTTCATTAAAACATGCTTTGACACTGATTTTTAACTGGACATGCTCTAATAATTGCATTAGTTTTTCTCTAATGTGATTTCTCATTGCCCAGCTACTGTACTTAAAGAAAATGAAATGAAGTTCCATAAAATTAATTTGTTCTAAGAATGTGCATGAATTCAAATGAGGGCACAGTTCCCTTCCTTCTATGGCGACTATTCTACTGGATCGACTCTTGAATACATATGTTATAAAGAATTTTGTGCTGCATGCTAATCATAATCATAACCCTAAAGTAAGTGAGACTAGGGATAGGTGGGTTATTTGATCAGAGTGATGGGATGTGCCAGAAGCACCTGCCAGCTCCAAGTTTATCATACTTTTTCCTCGCCAGATGGCTTATCATGATTGTATCACCCAGCTGAAACTGCTTCATTAAATATCCAGTTGTTCAAATGGGTCATATAAACAGGTCATGTATTTTCTCTAACATAGGTCATTTTTTGATGTTTCCTTCATTAGATTGATTGAGATTGATAAAATCTCCTTAGAGACTGAGCCTTTGGTTTCATAAAGGAATTGTGTTCGTGTTTGATATGACCTGGTGTGTGAGCATCGAATGGCACTTTATTGTTCTAATAATGAGAGTAAGCCGTTCTGTTGTTGCACCATGTTAAATCCGTTGAGTGAGAGGATTCCACTATGTGAGAGCCAACTGTGCTCATTAAAAAGGATCATTATATTTTTCTGCATATTTAAAGGGATAGTTCACTTACTGGGGTTTTTTTCAGTGAAGGGTATTTTAGATATTTATAGAACTTTCAACAGCTTGTACAGCAACATTATGTTTATAGAGGTTTCGAGAGGCTACACATATCAATAGATTCATTTCATAATGTGCATTCACAATTATAAAAATAAATGTTTTTCCAGTATATTTTGCCTGTACTTTCCTTGAGCACAGCTCATATGGCAGGTTGCAGCGCCATATGAAAGAGTAAAAAAAACTTTATTAACTTTTTAGAAAGTGGACAACTGTGGGAGACATAATTTGTAGTTTTCTTACATTTTTAACAGTTGTGATGTCATTACCTATTACAATCTTCCCAAGATATTACAATAACCCAAACCTCCTAAAACATTTTCCCCTGCTTTAAGGGTATGATTATTCAATTAAATGTTGAAATCTCCTGAAAACAAATTTCAGCTAGGCCCATTATAATTTCACAATACCTGTGACCTGTGACCGCTTCCACAAAAAACCATAGCCTCTGCTATGAATAATTATGCAGTTATTCCTCCTCATTTGTTTTCTGGTCATGCAGATCTGGGGGAGAAACAGTGCGCTATGCTGTGGTGTTTGAGACGGATGCAACAGGCTGCAGTGACTACACAGATGAGATCTTGAACACAGCCCATGTGGAATCAGAACCTAAGGACCCTGCTGGTCCAAGCCTGAAGGAGATGGTGGCCAAGGCCCTGAGCGAGCAGACCTCCTTACCTGTAGATATACAGTCTCTCAGCTTTGAGCCGGGTATGCAAAAACCAGAGTGTTTCTCTTTCTTGGACAAACGTACATTTGAAGTATATTATGAAGGTAATGATAGGCCCTTAAATGGTATTTTACTGGCAATAAATTATTTCTCTAAACAACAGCAATACATAGTAAATTACAAAGCGACAAATAGTGATAAAGATTCCAGTCAAAAAACGAATTACAGAAGCATTATGTTCATTAATGTCCATCTTGCCAATTAGTTAAAAAAACATTGGAAGTCTTAAAAAATGAATGGATCTGATTTATTTGTTAATTTTATATTTTAACTAGACAATCTGCCACAGCCGACCATGCTAATCGCCCCAGAAATTGCTGAAGAGCTAAACATAGCTGTAAGTTATTTGATTAATTTTCCTCAGGCAAAACAGCTAAATTCAAGCATGACACAATTATGGCTTGTGCAATTAAAAATATATTTGTCAATGGCAATCTCTGTTTCACAGTCACCAGAGCCGGACAATGAACTAACAGTAGCTTCAGCTAAGCCAGAGGATGAAGTAGAAAAGCTTCACATCAGTGTCCCTTTTGCCCCTGTTGCAAGAGAAAATTATCTTGAGACCCTCCTGGACCCCACAGCCATTGCAGAAGAGGAGCATGTGAAAGAAATGAGCATTTCTGAGGTAAGTCATGGCATCCAGTGATGTTGTAACAAACAGATGGCAGATTCAAATTTCAGGTGGGGCATGGACCTGGGTATGTGCCTTTATAAGCAAGTAAATTATAAAAATGTAATTGTGGCTAGATTAGAACACACCTACTCAAAAGAGTTTGGGCCAACAAACACCTGTCAGCTTACAAGAGCACAACGGATACAATAGTCCTTGGTGCATGACCATACCAGTGCCACCTCTGGTAGAGGGCCTTTAAATTTGGGGTAAAAGTAAAAATGCTAAATAAAAAGTTATCAAATTTTCTATCTTCTAACCCAGTGGTTCTCAAACTCTGTCCTGGGTGAGCCTGTGTATGCTGGTTTTTGTTCCAACCACAATTTCAATCCCCATAAATCCCATAGCAATTTGGTAGATAATTAATAATTCAAAGACAAGGACAATTATAACAAGCCAAACCTGCATTGTGTTAAAAAAATTATTTAACGTAAACACGTGTTCAACAACCTTCATTGAGCAAGAGTAACTAACAAAAACAAGGATACACAGGGGTCCCCCAGGACCGAGTTTGAGAACCACTGCCTTAACCAGTTAGCCTTTGTGACTTGATTCCACAGGTGGGTGGCATCTCCCTTTCCAGCGATGTTGCCCCTGAGCACGATACCGTCATGCCCGCTAGCGCCATTCCGAAACCTGAGGTCGAGGGGACGATGCCCGAAGCCGGCGCACATATTCCTATGGCTGTAACATCGGCAACTTCTTCCTTCGTAGATGATGTTGGCACGGACACTGCGACAGAGCCGTCCAGCACCGTGCCTTCCATTACGGCTTTGTTGGCTGTGGTCGAGCAGCCGCCAGCAAGCAGCGAGGCAACTTTGCTCCCACAGCCGCAGCCTGAAGGGGGCGCTGACAAACTAGTCCCAGTGGAGGACGGACACCTTTCTGTAGACCCTGAGGTGGCAGAACCTGAAGGTGAAATCATTGTTCTGCATGAACCGCCAAGCACCAATGAGAATGAACGTGTTCCAGGGGTGACCTCAATGCCAGACAGCGGCGTAGCAGGTGAGATACATGCTCCCCTTAAATGGTGGAAGGTCAGAATTAAAAAATAGAGTGTGCTGTGTGAGGGAAACTTGATGCTGAGAAAGGAATAAATCATCAGGATATACAGCTTTATTAAGGGAAATAATTACAGTCCAATGAGTATTCTGGGATATTTTGGGATCAAGCTCTTTGTCTCATTTTGGCTTTGCATACACCCAAGCCGTCTAACAAATAATTAATTAAGAAGACCTTCAGTAATGGTTGAGGTTAAGGTTATAGAGGTTCCGAAGTGCAAAAATAAATGAGGCTGGTGAAAATGCGGATGATGCAGAAAGTGATGCCAGTGTCATGCAGCTAATGTGTTTATTTGGATACAGGTACACTGCATACATAGTGATTGCGTAACTAATTCCTGCTGAAAGTACTATGTAACTGCCATGTAAGCACACACTTCTCCAATTGTATATGGATAGGATTAGTTTTGTGGACACCTTCAAGGTTGGGGTTTGAGTCAGGGTTAGGTCTAGGGTTCTTCAGGTGTAATTTGCGAGTAATTATGAGGGTAATATACCTTGGCTATTCAGCAGATACAATGTCATTATCATACGTGTCATTATTCAAATGTTACACATTTTGGGGTTTTGGCTCATTAAGGACCAGTTGGTGCTTAATAATATTGAACTATCAGAATATTTACATTTGTCTTTCATTTGTCTCTTTATTCAATTATGTTCTAAAGAGGTGCCATCGATCACTGAGATTGATTCTTCAGAGAACAGTGAAGGAGTGGCAGATATTGTATCATTGGACGATAGCCCCATGCTGCCAGATGTCACAGCTATCCCCTCTACAGATCCAGAGTCCACTGAAGCTCCATTAACTGAGTTCACTTTGACTACAGTTGAACTTGCAAGAGGACACACAACGGTTGCTGTGACTTTGGCTGATTTCAAAATGGAGCCGGAGGAGGAACTGGTCGCCACAGAGGCCATTGTTATGGTAACAGAACACGCAGTTCAAGATCAGGAGGATCAACCTCCTCTAACGAGTTTGTGGTTCCCGTTGGGCAACGAGGGCACAGAAGGCATCATGGGGGGTCTGGATAGTGAGAACATGGAAAGCAGCGGCATGCAGGACTATGGGAGTGGATACCCCTCTGAGACAGGCGATCGCCCCTTCGAGACCACGCCACCCCCACCGCTCAAATACCTGACCACACCCTCAATGACCATGGCCAGCAAGGGCAAAGAGTTAGTGGTGTTCTTTAGCTTGCGAGTCACTAACATGATGTTTTCAGACGACCTTTTCAACAAGAGCTCCCCCGAGTATCAATCACTGGAGAATACGTTTCTAGAACTGGTAGGTAAACAATTTTTGTCCTTGTCGTTGTTTATCTACATGGTTTTTTCAGTTCACCATTATCTTGAGGCTGTGCACAGTAACAATTACGATAAACTCAATGTGCAGTGTATGAAGTCTGATGGTGTCATCTTTCTGAAATTATGGCACAAGCAGAATAGTTTGAGTTCACCATTCTTGAACCTACTTTTTGTACATACAGGTATGGACGCAAGCTGTGTCGCAGCTGTGTGGTTTATGGACCTTAACTCTCCTATTATGTTTGGGGTCAATTTGACCCCATTCAGTGTTTGACGTCTCTCAAAAACCAGTTTCAACCTGTATGCCCTTCCAAAACTGGACAGTTTTCTGCAAACTTGCAGCTAATATGTAGCACATTTGCCACAAACTAAATTGTTTACCACAAAATGTTGCCAGAGGTTTGTCAGAGTTTGCCAGTAATGGTGAACTAAAAACTTTGCCAGAAGTGAAATGTAGTTCCCACAAAGCTAATTTGCATGTGAAAATATGAGCTTGCTGCAAACCTGCGGCAACAGTGCCAAAGGTTTGACACAAATTTGCCAGAAGGCTTATATTTTTGTTTGGGTGATTCTTCCTAATTTGGTGGGATTAAATAGTAAAATAGTAAACATTTGCTGTTTTTAAAAATCTTATACCAACGTTGTATACAAAGGTGTTGCTTGGGGTAATTTTGACCCCAGGCTCTGTAGCTGTATAAAACATGAGAAAATATATATATATTTTTTAATCTCTGTGGGTGATTCTAAGTAATTTCCCTTACAGGTATTACACTTCACAAACTTTCACTTACCACCAGCTCTAAAATGAGATTAATTTTTTTTTATATTTAAGGATAAAAGGCTAGTCAATTGGGAGACAAGGTGACACACAAACTGTAAAAAAAGTTCTATGACAATAATTTTGTGTCAATTTAAACTGTTGGGGTGAATTTGACCCCAAACATAAAAAGGTGTCATTAAATTTACATAATAGGAGGGTTAAGATCTTGTTAGGTGGTGTGAATTATTTATATTTACACTAATTCTGTTTACCTGAAAACAAATATCAGGATATACTGTACACGTATGCTTCCTTTACATTTATACTGTTCAGAGAAGAGCAAGGTCTTAACTATTTAAATTACCACTGCTGCTATTAGCCAAGAGACTCATCAAGATATCTTCAAACAGTCCAGTTAGAGT
This sequence comes from Ilyophis sp. 1 JC-2022, assembly GCA_022702515.1. Classification (NCBI taxonomy): domain Eukaryota; kingdom Metazoa; phylum Chordata; class Actinopteri; order Anguilliformes; family Synaphobranchidae; genus Ilyophis; species Ilyophis sp. 1 JC-2022. The sequence goes on along the minus strand of CM040406.1, from coordinate 18,099,866 downwards.
TTCTGTACACTGAACACGAGTGTGAACACTGGATATTTTCAGAACAGAACCATTGTTACTGGGTTTAGCATTTATGTAGAACACAGGCATCAAATTGGCCAGTGCATGTTTGTTTAAGCTGAAAAATCTACGTTTAATGGGCTGCAGTGTAAACTGAGGCCCATCTTTATCAAACAGACGGTTAAGTATTTTTGTTGTTGTTTCGACCAGACACAGTTCTCTGAACCCAATGATAGGCCAAACCCAGGAGCATCACAGAGATCTGAAAGCGTGAAGCAGAGGACGTTAGCCTCGATACCGGTACCTCCTCATTGGCCTCAAACTTGTTATGCCTCGCAGAAAGCATGATTCGCTTTGCTCCTCTTCAACAGCTTGCTGCATTCTTTCATAACAATTTTCAAATCTTGATTTCCTCTGCTTCTAGTTTCCAAATATTCAGATGTCAGCATTTGAAAATTAACTTCAGCTGCAACCTATTTTTCTAACAACTGCACCGGGCAAGTGTATTTATTAATCTGCTTCACAATGGCTCATTACCAAATGTAGCCATCTTGTCAAAAGGTGAAATTTTTCTGCTTGTTGTTTTGTTAGATGTGTTCCTTCTTTTAACCTAGAGAGTCTGCAGTTTAGTTTACTATCAGATTCCTCCACTACTCTCTTCCTCCTCTTCTCTTGTTTTATTTTCTGAAAAGAAATATCTCTGTCAAGTGTATTCTGTCGAGTGTACACACACCCACATGTGTTTTTATTGTTATTCAGATAGATCAAAGTGAGAAAGGACTTTCATGGCAGTAATGACAGTTTATCATTACTTATAATGATATAATTCGATAACTCCTCTGTTTCTCCATCTTTGTATGTATGAAAGCAGATATGTATTTTCTATCAAATTTCCTTGCTTTTCCAGAGAGCTTTAAAGATTATATGGTGAGCCAGGGTCTTATATTTAGCAATCAAATTAATCTGTGCAGATATTTTGTTTAGTTTATTAAATTTAAACAGTTTAAAAAGTATTTACAGATTTTCATACAGAATATTTAAAGACCTGCAGTAGAAGCCCAAAGCGCTGATTGGAGGAAACTCATGAAGCTAAGTGCCACGTGACTAACATAGCTAATTGCGAGAGCTCAATCATTCATTGAACAAGACAGTAGTGGTGGGCATTACGGTTCCTTTCAGGGGCCCAGATATTTTGAACCTGTTCACTAAAAGGATTAGTTCCCGGATTCGTTCACCAATTTGTAAACTGTTCTAGTTCAGACTTTTGTTCTCGTTCCCACTCTTGCTTTCGTTCACTGCTCTCATTTCGACTCTCTCTCAGGACTCTCATTATTTGCATACTAGAACGAGCGTCGTGCAGTGGCTGAACTAATATCTGTTCTTTCTAAAAATATGTTAAAGCAATACTTATGTAAATGTGATATTTCAGTTTTTTATATAATCCTGAAGATATCTAAATAGTTTATTTAATTTGCACATTATAGATAATTACTTCTACAGGACTAGAAAAAAATCACATGTAAATATGTTTGAATTTGACTTTGCAACACAGCAAAATGAGAAATAATCAATGGGGTATGAATACTTTCTCAAGCCACTGTAGGTGGCGCGAGTTACTAAATCATTTGCCAACGGCAAAAGGTTTGATTATAACAATATAATCTAGGCTACAGGCTATTTAATTTAATTTAAAAGAGCACAATATTTAGCAGTGTGGGCCAATTTCTTATAAATGTGTAGCTTATCTAGATAGTAGGCTATATCAATATAGTGGATCAAGCATATTGTAATACAGCCAAAATTGGCATTTTTGAGTTTTACACTCTTTGTTGTAGTTGGTACCTGTCATAATTTTATGACCCGCAACAAATCCATAATAATAAATTCATTAAATTAAATCTTGATCATCTCTGGGTTCAATCGGCACCCCCACCCCCTTCTTTTCTTCCCTTTAATGTTATTCATGTTTTTTATTCACAGACTCAATAGTTCTAATACCCATTCAGCTTGCAAACTAGTGCCTTCAAATGCTTTGAAGCATCCATAAATAGTAACCTAAATAAAAGGTTACTCACTCTCATACACTTCCAGTTTTCACCGAGGACATAGATCTCGGGACATAGGTTAATATCAACAACAATGATAATATTTAATTGGTAGCCTAGATCAAATTGCCTATAAATATAAACCCCAAGTACAAAAAAATTGGGACAGTGCATACAATGTAAATAAAAACAGAAAGCAATGATTTTCAAATCCTTTTTGACCTGTATTCAATTGAAAACAGTACAAAGACAAGATATTTAATGTTTTAACGAATCAACTTTATTGTTTTTTTGTAAATATACGCTCATTATAAATTTGAGGCCTGCAACACATCCCAAAAAAGTTGGAACAGAGGCATGTTTACCATTGTGTTACCCAGTCATGATAGCATCACCTGTTACCTATTCACCTGTTTACCTGTGGAAGGTGTTTACTTTTTTGGAATGGTAGGTATAGGTTGAAGCCATAAAATTCGGAATTAGCATATATTTATAAAAAATCAATAAAGTTGATAAAGTAAAACATTAAATATATTTTATTTCTACTGTCTTCAATTAAATATATGTAAAAGATCATTTAAAAATCGCTGCTTTCTGCTTTTCTTTGCATTTTACTTGACTCTCCCAACGTTTTTGGAATTGGGGTTTGTATCTTCTCGAGTTCTCATGTCAGACGGTTTGGTAGTGGCTTCCATGGGTCCCTTTGAACTGGTAGTATGTGGACCATATGGAGTGGTGTTGAGTCATGTGAGAGTGTTATGATGGCTAAAGCATGCCTGTGTGCCTGATGAAGGCCTGAATAAGAAGCTTTAGGTAATGCCAGTTAGTGTAAGTGCCTTGACTGTTTTACAAGAACACTTTTAGTGGTTTAACCCTTCTATTATGTTTGGGGTCAATTTGACCCAATTCAGTGTTTGACATCTCTTAAAAACCAGTTATCCTTATTTTTTCATCCTGTATGACTTTTCTTAATTTGGTGGGATTAAATAGTAAACAAGCAATAAACATAATGCTGTTTTCAAAAGCCTTGAGCCAACTTTGAACACACGTGTTGTGTGGGGTCATTTTGAGCTGTATAAAACATTTGTGGGTGATTCTGGGTACTTTCCCATAAAGGTTTTAAACTTCACAGACGTTTACTTACCTCCAGATCTAAAATAAGAAGTTTATGTTTCAAGATTTTTTTATTACAATAATTTTGTGTTGGTTTCAACTGTTGAGGTCAATTTGACCCCAAACATAAAAGGTGCCATAAAATGTCAAAACAATAGGAGGGTTAAATCTACTTAGGGCTACATCAGCAGATGTGTGCATGTAGTATTTGAATCTTTGAATGTATGTGAGCTTATTGGTGTTTGGCACTTCGGGTTGCAAGTTCATGATTGTGCTTCTGTGGATGTGTATGTGGGTGTTTGTTTGAATAACGCCACTTTTATAACTCACAGGCTACTACTGAAACTTATATATTCCATATGTCAATAAGAAAGCATGCCTACCGATAATCAATGGCTATCAATAACATACACTGTATCGCCAAAAGTACAAACCCCAATTCCAAAACAATTGGGACAGTATATAAAATGCAAATAAAAGCAGAAAGCAGTGATTTGTAAATTCTCTTTTACATTATTTGAAAACAGTTCCAAAAAAATGTATTTAATGGTTTACCTTATCAGCTTTATTAATTTTTGTAAATATATGCCAATTCTATTTGATGCCTGCAACACATTCCAAAATAGTTGGGACAGGGGCAAAAAAAGACTGGTAAGTTCAAAAAACACCTGTTTGGAACATTCCACAGGTAAACAGGCAATGCTATCATGACTGGGTATAAAGGATATCAAAAGACTCTTGATATCTTATTTTCAGGTACTCTTACAAGCGATATTATAACGTCTCTGCATTTGAATGGATGCCTATGGGAATGGGGGGTGAGACTAGATTAAGCTGTAAATTACACTGGAATAGTATGGAACCCATGGTTGACAAAATGGCTGTAAGTCATCAAGGGTCTGAGGAATCAAACGAGCCTCAAACCATCACTCTGCTGCCAGATATGCAGTAGATATGGATGGATCACTGACTCATGACTCATTTTCCTATTGAACTCTATGGAAAAATAAGTCAGGAGAAACAACCCTTCAAATCCTTGGTGGTGCACTACTTTCGTACCCTTGACCAATGTTCTTAGCCTGAATTGTCTTAGTCAATGTCCACCTGTGTAAATGGATCATATGTAAGGTTCCCCAGATAAGAAGGTTCGCGAATAAATTAACTAATACAAAAAGGCATAGGTAAATTATTTATTTACACTATTTAGATGAAAACATTTTCACAAGCAATGAAGCACCATCTCACAGAGGCAGTGCTATACTGCACAGCTCAGTGGTGTGAGCTGTAACCACCAAGCCAGCTCTGAGATTAATTTAACTGACAAAGTCGATTTTCTACAAAGCTGAACACGTGTAAGTGGCAAACTCTTCAGCTAAAAACAGTAGCAGTTAATGGAGTCAAATAGGATTACCCACTTATGTAAATGCAGGGTTCAACATGGATGGGGTTAGTTCAACACTGACTGACTGTTTTCTGGTAGCATATTTACAAACTGGGCGGCAGTGTAGTATAATGGTTAAGGAATTGGACTTGTAACCGAAAGGTTGCAGGTTCGATTCCCTGGTAGGACACTGCCGTTGTACCCTTGAGCAAGGTACTTAACCTGAATTGCTTCAGTATATATCCAAATTCTAATTTCATGGGGAAAATGCACCACATTGCATATGTATGCCTGATATTCTGTTATCTGTGCAATCTGAAAGTGTTCCAAAGAACACATGGGCGGACAATAATCCTTATTGGAATAGTGGAAAATAACAGAATATATGCTGAATGTTACGTGGAATATGTATGCCTGATATTCTGTTATCTGCTGGAATATTGAAGAATTACAAAGAATATATGCTGTGTCATATAAACAGCTTATTGGAATGCTGTGGAGTATACTTAGAAGATATGCTGTGTCATCTAAAGTACAGCTTATTGGAATGCTGTGGAGTATACTTAGAAGATATGCTGTGTCATGTAAACAGCTTATTGGAATGCTGTGGAGTATACTTAGAAGATATGCTATGTCATGTAAACAGCTTATTTAGACCCACACTAGCAAGTGCAACGATCTCACCAATCTTTACTTGTATTTACTTTATTTATGGGTGTAGGAGGTAGTTGCACTGGATGGAGGGATTTAGCCAGGTATTTTGTTGTATTTTGAGAGAAACAAATATTTGACAAAACCTTGAACAATGATAAAGAACATCAAATAATGCACAAATAAAACCCTTCATTGGCTTGAAACCATACCACCCTGTACCCTACTCATGGCGCAAACTGCTGATGCTAAGGCAGGTCACTGGGCATGGTTAGTACTTGGATAGGAGACTTCCTAGAAGATGTATAGGAGGGCCACTCTGCCCTCTGGAACAAACAAAAATCTAGTGCCTTGTACAGTAATGAGGGCACTGCATTGTAGAAGGTGCCTTCCTTTGGGTGAGACCTTAATCCACGGTCCTGGCTCACTGTGGTAATTAAACATCCCATGACACTTTTCTAAAGAGTAGGGGTATTAACCTCAATGTCCTGGCCAGGTTCCTGAGGAAATGAGCTTTTTATCTGATAAGCTACACAGTCCCTTGCATTTCTACCCACTTTGATTTCTCAGGTTATTACTGCACTGTGGACCTACCTGATTAAATGGAAAATAAATAAATGAATTTAACGTGCTGACACTTTATCTAAATCTACCACTCTTGAAACTGCACTTTGCAAGTTCAATCGGCTGTTTATTTGAAATATCTGTTTTCTCCCATAAACAGCAAACCACATATTGAATACTTGCAAACAGCATCAGCTAAATAGCATTACATTACCTTCACTTTGCAGATGCTCTTCTCCAGAGTGACTTGCAAATGTGGAGAACATCAGTGTTAGTCTCAAAAATACAAAAATGTGATATCACCATGTAGGCCCATTTATAATAAATAAATGCAAAGGTAGCCAAACATAGCACATCCATTGAAAATGTACACACAATATTCCTATGCTCAGCATGTTAATGTAGTTAGTCAGAAAGAATTTACTGAGTGTCATTATCCTGACAGCACAGTCAAATTGTGGCATACATAAACATGTGGCCACAACCCGTTGGCAATGCATTACGGAGGTGTGCATTTTCAATGGAAGTGCTTTTTCCAAGTAGGAAATAAATTAGATCATTGTACCTCAGAAGGCACTGAACAGACACCTTTTATGACCGCAATCTAAATCGGTCTTTTAGCTTTAGCACTTAGTCCTCCTCTAATAACATATTACATAAGCATTTGCTGATTAAAACTGAGTTGCACAGTAGCCTACACATACTATTTTTAATTGACAATTTTATAAGATACAGAGCCCTGCATTGATTCTCCTTCTGAAAAGGCATGCTGGTCTGTGGGTGGACAAGGACTACATCCAGTTAGTTATTTTAAGGATGATGTTGTTTATAGGTGTTGTAAAGAGGTAGTTCATTAGTTGTGTTTATTGTAATAATTGTCATAATATTGGGCTAAATGGTGACCAAACTTCAAATTATAAGCACATTTTTCCAAGTGTAAATTGTACACTGAGAATGGCTTGATGCCAAAACACATTTGTGCACTTGCCCTCTACTTTAATAAAATTAAATAAGTATACTAAACCTCTGAGGCTTTTGCTGAGTAGGGTACATACAGCAGTCTTTTTAATATTACTTGGTATTTTTTTTTTTAAAAGAAGGATTTGTCAATAAGCTTTTTAGTGTTACGGCAGTGTGTAGGATTGGACCCAAATGCAGAACTCAGAGACAGACAGCTGGATGAACTCCACGCAAAAGACTTTATTTGCAAGTAATAGCCCACACAAGGTAGCAGGCAGGAGATCAGGAACGGGGCTGGGCAAAAGCGAGGTCCAGAAGCAGGCAGGGGTCAGAGCCGGGAAATCAGTCAGAGCAAGGGATAAGGAGAACGAAGGGCAGGAGCAGGGCTAGGACGGAGACAGGCAGGGCATGCAGGAGAACCAGAGCTGGGCTGGACGGGAACAGGCTGGACAGGCAGAAGAACACAAACTGGACAGGTACACAGGACTGAACACAGGAACGAGGTGCAGGCAGGGAACAGACAGGAATCAAAAAGGCTGGAAGGTTTTTTAATTTTTTTTATTCACTCAACTCAAACACACACACAAACAACTCTACATTTACACAAACCAACCCACACAAAACGACAACCAATACATTTATACCTCCCAATCAAATCTTAAATTTCAATTCCATTTTCCAATTAGAACCCACATGTACATACAAACAATTTTACATCTACATACACCCCTACATACGAAACAAAAAACACTTTTTTCCCTTGAGACTCCCATCTCACCCTACACATGGGACTTCTGTCCCCTCTTAAACAAAAAACTAGGCGCGCCTGCCTTTTCTTTTGTGGTTCTCAGCCACCAAACAAACTAAAAAAACCCTAAATAAAACCCTAACCCTAACATCAAACATGGTCTTGGCCTCCCGGCCTACTCCCTCTCCAGCACTGCCCACAGTGAACCATTACTTACTTACATGCACTCCCACCACCAAAACCTTCAGTGACTCCTTATTTACACAATGCATTTAGACACCATCCCTTGTGTCTCAACCTCAAGGGACAGAGCCCCACCGTCCGAGCCTCACCATCCGGGCCCACCCCGTCCTCCATACTACAGTCCCCCCACTCCTTCGGAACCTCCCCGACAGTCTCTGTTGGCCCCCTCTCCATACATCTGGGCGGACCCACCACCCCACCTGAGTCCTCCACCCCCTTCATTCTGGTCTCCCCTGACCCCTTTGGGGCCTCCTTTTTGCAGACTGTTGGCACCCTGTCCGCAGCCGCCTTCTCTGGAGGTTGCTTCCCCCCCTCAATTTTCGCCTTCCCACCAGGCTCTTCCTGTTGCAGGTTCGATTCCCAGATTGGACACTGCCGTTGTACCCTTGAGCAAGGTACTTCACCTGCATTGTTTCAGTATATATCCAGCTGCATCAATGGATACTATGTATAAATGCAAAAATGCTGTGTAAGTCGCTCTGGATAAGAGCGTCTGCTAAATGCCTGTAATGTAATGTTAAGTGCCCCCAGTAGCACTGTCTTTCCGAACACTTCTCTAGGCATGATGCCTCCATCAGCCTTCCACTGAAACCATGCCGTGTTCCGCAGTCCAGCCCTCGGGACTGACCGATCACCCTCTGTAACCATCACACTCAACAGGAAACGATACCATCTTGCAGCCAACGATACCAGCACACTCACAAAAATGTGAGTTCAAAGGCGCAAGGTTATAAATAACCTCTCCTTCATCCGAGGCAAAAGCCTGCGGACTCGACCTTCTGAACTTTTATGTTATGTTTCAACTTTTCTCACAGAAACAGTTAGCTAACACAGCTAGCTAACTATCTAACGATAGGCTAACGTCGTTATACCAGTCTGATCTTTCAACGTGATTCAATTGTCCCTTGTCTGTTGGAATATTTTCTGCATCCTGGCGTGGTGCGGCATCAGGTTCAAAGCGAAACGGCTCAATAAACATATTATTAAACATAAACATAACATTTTGGGACACCTCTACCACCGATATACATTACATTTCACATATAAAAGTAGAAAGGGTTCCAGGGCATTGCAAATATAGCTAATTTAAAATGATTTACAATACAATAAAGACCAATATTGTACACAGTACTGTATATACAGTAGGGAAATATTTACACTTCCTCCATGTATGACGTCATACAACTTCGCTAATTTTATGTAATTTCCATGTAGTTATATTAAAAAAAAATTATATTGTCTACATACCGGTCTAGTTCATAAATATAAAAATTGTCCATTATCTGGTGCTTACTCTTTAAGGTGAAACTTTAAACTGGGACATGGGCTGTGTCCAAATACGACCCCTACACCCTTTTGAGGGCGCATATTTGAGTCCACTTCATCTAAAAGCTTTTGAGTGGGCGACTTTTTCTCACAAATGGGGGCACTTAAAATTAGAGCCCGACCGATATATCGGGTCAATATTTGCGTTTCTGGACCATACTGTATCGGTGGTCAAGGATGACATATGGCCGTTATGAACGACCGATGTAGGCTATTTTTATTTTATTGTTTTTACATTGACACATGGGCGCTCCTAGCACTCTATCTAGTGGTTCTTGCTACCCTCTTCATGTGACAGGGAATCTTCACTCAGTCAGTCTCAGAGCAGCGCTGCCACTGGAGGAAGGCTCACTGAATGAAAGGAAGGAACAATAATGTGTTTCTCTTGCTAGCTAATTGAATATTGTTAATAATAATAGTGTATTAACACAACAGTAATGTTAGTCATTCTTTAACTGCGGTCATAAAAAATGTTTGCAAATTGCAGATGAATGTAAACTACGATAGCATTGCTAGCTAGCTATCTGCAAGCTAATCAGCTACCAGTAATGTGAGATGCATCCACAGATCTCGTTGTCCTCTTTTACCGAGCACCATTACTTAGCTAACGTTATCATTCATGAGTAGACTATCAACTGAGATATAACATAGCCTATAGCTACTGTATATTTAGATTCACCCCCGTATTTTAACTGAGGCATTTATTTTCATATCGAATAAATTAATGGGATTAACGTGACCAATTTAAGGTAACGACAACGTTTTGAATAGCTAGTTAACGATAGCTAGCTAATGACAGCTCCTGGGGCCTGTTTCACAAAGCTTACGGAGTTTGCTGAATAATTGCACTGAGTAAAACCCAAAACCCTCCCAAATCTGGAACATGGGCTGTGTCTCAAACCGCATACTTCCATGCTCCGAGCACACATCCATCTTGGAGTGTGAGTCCAAAAAGTGCGGTAGTACGGAGCACAGATAAAGTCTGCATCGATGCTTGCTCCGATCCCTAGGCTTTCTCCCTAGAGACAAATTTCCCAAGTTAATAAATATACTCTGCCTAACTTCAGGGCATCTGTCTATTTGTGTAGTAGCCTACTGACACCTAGTGGTTCAGATTGGAAACTTAAATGGGGAAAACTGTAGCCTACATTAGGAGTTTGTATATGAATAAAGTACTACAATGTGAATGAGCAACACAATATGCGATGTAAAATAATAAAAAAATTTCATATACATTTTTTAAGTTTAATGATATGAAATGTTAACCAGTGTAGCTAGCTAGTCGGCTGTAGCTATCAGACAACCTACATCGGTGCTGACAAGCGCAATTGTCCTACGAAGAGAAGCCCTCCTCTTCGCCCCAGCTCTCCGGATGGCATGCCTTCGTTGGATGCCGTTTTTAATAATGATCCGCCGTTTTATTCTGGCAGCAGAATCCGCATAGAGCGTAGCAATTGAAGACACCAGGTTTATCCTGCGGATGATCTTGAACGGTCCTCTGTAACGCAGAGCAAGTTTACGCGATTCAACCCTCAATGGCAGATCTCGCGATGAGAGCAAGACGCGCTAGAATAACCTAAGATAAGATAAGACCTACCCGATAAGAGGGGGCTATCCGGCAAAAGTGATGCGCAAACTCGTTTCCACACCGAACGACACCCCCAAACAAAAAAGCCAGCAGAGGGATCCTCCACATTCTTCTCAAGTTCACGAAAGAGCGGGGGCAGATAACCTACTTGGGCCTCGAAGGGAAAGAGGCCAGTGGAGGCATTGCGAAGCGTATTATGGGCATACTCAGCGCAGGGAAGATAACGACTCCACGCTGTAGGATTAGTAGCCGCCAAGCAGCGAAGGGTGTTTTTCATAGTCTGGTTAGTACGCTCCGTCTGCCTGTTAGTCTGAGGATGAAACCCGGACGACAGAGCCGCCTTAGAAAACCTATCCACAATGACTAAAATAACCATATTACCTTGCGAATCGGGCAATCCGGTTACGAAATCTAAAGCGATATGGCTCTAAGGTCAACTGGGCACGGGTAAAGAGCGTAACAACCCCAAGGGTAGGAGTCGAGAACCCTTGCTCCGAGCGCAAACAGAACAAGCAGCAACAAACTCGTGCACGTCCTTCTCAATACCAGGCCACCAGAATCGTCTGGAGAGAAATTCCTTGGTACGGTGGGTGCCAGGATGCACCGCGAACTGTGACGAATGACCCCACTGGAGTACCCAAGACCTCACCTCGGGAGGTACAAAAAGGGAATTGACGGGACACCCACCCGGATCCAGGTTACGTAGCAACGCCTGTTGAACCGCCACTTCAACGTCCCATAACACAGGATCAACTATCTGGGAAGCAGGTACAATGTGCTCCCGAATAGCGGGACTGTCAGTCCGCTCAAAGATACATGACAACGCATCCGGTTTAAAAAATTTTGTAACCGGGCGGTACGTCAAAAGAAAATTAAACCGAGTAAAAAAACAATGCCCAGCGCGCCTGTCTAGAATTATGTGTTGTAGCCAGTGGCGCCCCCAGAAAATTTTCATCAGGGTGGCCAGATGGGGCCACTGAAAATCTTGGGGTGGCACACCAAAACCAAAAGCCATAACTGAATTTCAGGAATTCTCTTATGTTGTTGTAGTATATAGGCTAGTTGAAAACTATGTCAATATTAGAGTTAAGGAATCGCATACTGATATACTTGTTTCTTATTTTACAGTTAATGTTACTAATTATCTGATGTGCACAGACTAATACTGGTACAGTTAACATTTTGAGTTCCACAGCAATCTTGTTTTAATGTGTTATGTATCTGTATATACATAGGTGATTTGTTGTTCTTCAAATAGGCTAGTAGTTGTCCTTTTCCTTAAAAAGACAAATATACAGCTTTAATTTGAAGGAGTAGCTACATTGATTGTAAGGCACAAAACATTTACTGGGAACAAGCCTACTAGAGTTTTAAAACACCACACTGAGGCCTCCCATTCTTTTCAAAACAGCTGTATTTGGCTGTTGCTGTGTCTTTTTGTAAACAAAAAAATTATATTATATATGTACAAAAATGAAAAACAAAACAAAAAAGCATAATCATGGACATGACTTATAGCCTACTTTTCATATCCCTGCTTTATTAGGATACATTCTTCTCAGCCTGTTTCCTCCACAGTTATCATAGGCTAGGCTATGTGTAGCCTACGGTTTTTATTTTGTTTTTTTTAAAGGGTTTCCGCATTGTTATGGTTTTGAAAGCTCCGCGCTATGATGGCTATGATGCAGCTTTGGCAAAAACTGGTATGCAGTAACAGCATAGCCTTTTTCTTTTATTTATTTATTTATTTAAAAAGAATTTCAAAGAGGGCATTTCCAAATATAATTGCTGACTTGTGGCGAAAGTGCACCGCCGTGGTGATAGATTTACTTTAACATCTGTCCGAGAATGTAAACAAGTCGTCCATTTTCATTGTAAGAAGAAATTTTATGACAACGTTACCTCTATTTCGCTAGCTTAGCCTACTTGAACAGTTACAATCTGCATGAGAAGAGTAGCCTACCCTTTGAAAGCTGATTGCTTTTTCTTTGGAATCTACACGCATTAGTTAGTCATAAATTGACAATTGGATAACTTATTTGACTTAGGCTACCTGTGAAACAATGCCTGCTGCACACATTTGTGGAGTTTCAGTGTCCCACATTTTCTTCTTTCCCCCAATGCCTCACGTCTTATTGCTCGGATCCACTTTTCTCATCTTATGGGCTCCGTTGCAGAATCTTATAAAACCGCAATTCTGGGTTTTTTTGCCTTGTTTGTAGTGCATCCCACCAAACTTTTAGGCATTTTTATGCTGTTAGCTAATGGATCGAAATGACAAGAAGGCACCAGCACATCAAGTCAATGGAGGGCGAGAGCGGGATGTGTTTTCCCCCCCGGGATGGGCGGGGTCTATTTGCGCTCAGTCTCCCGGCCGTGCACTGTGCAGCAGCAGTGCAGTGATGGACGGTCATAAGCGGCTGGCTGGTTGGCTGGCTATGCATTTGTTATTTTTTTTCACATGCATGAACTATTATGAAAAATATAATTATTGATTTAAATGAATAGTACCTAATGTAAAATATCAGATAGCAGCATAGTATGCATATGTGACTCGCGAGGGGGGGCCAGCGATTGTATCAGGGTAGCCGTGGCCCCCCCTGGCCACCCCTTGGCGGCGCCACTGGTTCTAGCCTGTTGGACATACTCCAAGTTTCTGTGATCGGTCCATACAGTAAAGGGGTGTTCCGCTCCCTCCAGCTAATGACGCCACTCCTCCAGGGCCAATTTGACTGCCAGTAGCTCCCGATCACCTACGTCATAATTTCTCTCGGCCGAAGTAAGAGCTTGAGAGAAATATGCACACGGGTGCATTTTGCGGTCGATGGGTGAGTGCTGGGATAAAATAGCACCTACACCCAACTCGGAAGCATCAACTTCCACCACAAAAGGGAGGGAGGGATTAGGCGTAACAAGAATAGGCTCAGAACTGAACCTCTTCTTGAGTTCCTCAAAAGCAGAATCAGCCTTCGGGTTCCACTGAAATTGAGTAGCCGACGTTTTCTTTGTCAGGGCTGTAATGGGTGCAGCGAGCGCACTGAAATTGCTAATAAAACCTCTATAAAAATTGGCGAACCCAAGGAAGCGCTGGACCTGTTTAACTGAGTGAGGAGTGGGACAATTGAGTACAGCAGAGACTTTCTCGGGATCCATACAGACCTTGCCCTCTGATACTATGAATCCCAAAAAATAAACAGTGCTAGCGTGAAATAAGCACTTCTCTGCTTTGGCCTCCAACAGGGCTTTCAACACCTTTTTAACATGACCGATATGGGTTTGTAAATCATAAGAGAACATTAAAATGTTGTCCAAGTAGACGAACACAAATTTTTCCAACATCTCCCATAGTATTTCATTCACTAATGCCTGAAACACAGAGGGGGCGCTAGTGAGCCCGAACGGGATGACCAGATATTCGTAGTGGCTGTTATGGGTGTTAAAAGCGGTTTTCCATTCATCACCTTCACGCATGCGTACCAGGTTATAGGCATTGCGGAGGTCTAATTTGGAAAAAATAAAAAAATAGTGTTCCCCTGGAAACGTTCAAATGCCGAATTCATCAGGGGAAGCGTATACCGGTTCTTAATTGTAATGGCGTTCAGAGAGCGATAATCAATACATGGCCTTAATCCTCCATCTTTCTTTTTAACAAAAAAAGAAACCTGCACCAGCAGGCAAAGTAGATGGCCTTATAAACCCATTGGCTAACGCCTCCTCAATATATTCCTTCATGGCCGCACTCTACGGAGCCACTAAGGAATATAGGCTCCCTCTAGTAGGGGTAGTACCCTGATAGAGTTCTGTGGCACAATCATAAGGGCGGTGGGGAGGAAGGGTAGTTGCCCTCTGTTTACTAAAAACCTCCACTAAATCGGCATATTCAGCTGGGACGTTGAGAGGCAAAGGAAATTCAAGCGTCCCTGCAATCCCAGTCACTCCCCTCTGAGTAGGCGACCCAGGAGGAGGAGACCACTGAATCTCAGAGTCGGAGAGCTCATCAGAAGAGAGCTCCCTCAAATTAGAACATCCATCAGCCAGAAAGTCCCATCCGTCAGCCACTCTCGCCACCGGCCTCAGAGCCTGAGACAGGCTCTCCCTGATTGGGCGGAGAGGTAACCTCCTGCAACTCGGAATCGGAAACGTCAACACGGTCCTCGGACAAACTGGAAGGAGCGAGGTGACCCTGAGAGGTACACAAGGGACCCCATTGACGAATGACTAGCTTATCCCCTCCCCACCTAATATGGGGATCATGCTTAACCCAACACAAGAGGATAAGCAGAAACTGAATGCTCTCAATGTGAGTCTGTTGAAGAGTCGACATGGTGAGGAGAAAAGTAATCTCCTTAATGGTACCTAAACCCAACGGGCGACCATCGAGCACGGTAACTAACTGGTTGAGGCACTGGACAGGTATTTTGTTTTTTCTAGCCCACTGGGCATCAATAAAACATTCCATAGCCTCAGAATCTATAAAGGCCTTGACCTGAAGCGAGTGCTGTTCCCAAGAAAGGTTAACAGGTAATAGTGTCCGGGGTATAGTACCCTGAAGTCCCGCTAGAAGCCTCGGTTCCTCTAGCCAGACCCCCCTTTTCCCTTAAGCGGAGTCTCCAGAAGATGGGCACGCTGCCCCATTTACCTGCATGGGCTCCTCAGTACTAGATGAAAAGGGTTTAACTACCGGAGGAGAGGACTCTGTGAACAGGATAAACGAAGACCTTATCCGGTGGCCCTTTCTGTGTTTTCTATGGTGTAAACGGTCTCGCAATCGATTGTCTATCCGAATAGTGGAAGATACTAACGCATCTAGAGAATCAGACTGCTCAAGAATGGATAGAGCATCCTGAACGGACTCGTCTAATGCCTCAGAGAATAATGTCATCAGGGGAGCTTCAGACCAACCTGTGTCATCTGCCAGTGCTCAAAATTTTAAGGCGAATTCGGCCACAGTGTCGCTACCCTGGCGAAGGCGATGAAGCCGTCTAGCCGACTCCCGACCCAAAATGTTATAGTCGAAGACCGACTCCATTTCGTCCAAAAGTGTTTTAGTAGTATTTAAAATCTGAGACTTCCCCCTGATTAATGGAGTAGCCCAGTCAAGTGCAGATCCGGTGAGTAATGAAAGTATGAATGCTACCTCAGACTTTTGATTATTGAACCGCGACAACTGGGCTTTAAAAAAATGTAACATTGGGCAAGGAACCCTCGGCACTTGCCCAGCCGACCGTCATAGCGGAGGGGTAGCTGCAGTTTTGGCTCCCTACCAATCTGTGCAACAGGGACCGGGGGAGCGATAGCCTGAGAGGCAGGTAGGGGTGCTTGGCGTGCATCTGTGAGTAGGCGCATGCTCTCCGCCAACTCCCGGAACCAGCCCTCTTGAACCCTCATTTGGGTATTCAACTGACTGACTTATTGGGCCTCAAGTCCCCTAACATACTCCTCGGGGTTCCTATCCCTCGGCTGATCTCCCGTTGGAAGACCTTGCTGATTCATCCATGATAGGGCTTCTTTGTACTGTAATGTATTTTAGTAGCGGATAATCAAACGCGGAGGGATAGGGGATCAGAACAAGTCACTCACGCCAGTGAGGACCAATAAAGGGAGTACTACCATAGATGCAAAGAAAGAAAAGACAGGAAACTAATTCCTTGTAGCTAAACAGCCAAATGAAAATCAACCCACGAAAATAGGGCGAACTCGAATATACTAGTGAATGAAACAAATTAAATCTCCCGAGCTCAAGCCTACATGGTCCCTGACAAATAAACACAATAAATAAAATAAATTTGGACCAGCCATAGTCAGCTGAGAGAATTCAGAGAGTCAATCTGAGTGAGTGGGGTGACTGAATCTCTCAGAAATCTCAGGCTCATTATCAGCTTATTAAATTATTATTTATAATTATGTAATGTCTGTAATATTAAGACTGGTGCCATGTATAATTTGGAGTCGGGTTTTGAGGACCAGATGCGACGGAGAGGGAATCTAAAAGTTATTCCCGTAGAGGAAATAACCACAAGAGCGGAGGGTATCCGCGAAAAGGACAGGAAAAATAAAGAATAGGGAATAAAAACTCCCAGCGTAGAGCCAAAAGAAAATCAACCCAGAGAGAGCCGGTGAAGGCTAGAGGCTCGAGTAGTGAAAAGAAAAGGAGATAATTACTTCTCGTTCTCAATACGAGAAAACACTAATAAGAGAAGTAAAGAAAAGAGGCAACAAAGGTAACTGTCTCCGAGAAAACAGTAAGAAACCAGGACGAGTAACAGAAAGTACACAAGAGAAAACTAAATCCTATAAAGGAACTCTTACGCAACTAACAGCAAGTCCCACGTTACTTCAATACAGAGGTTAAAAATTAAGTGGTCGCTTTGTACCTATACCTTTACCGGCTTCGTGGCAAAGAACAGTGATAACATGGAAGCACCGGAAGAAGGAAGGACTGAGCTTTTATAGCTGGCAGGAAACCTAAAACAGGTGTGCCGGATAAGTGCCGAGAGGGAGAGAAAGCACGGCACGAGAGCGCCCTCATGAGAGGAAACGACCGTAGAGATAAGCGGAAGGCTGCCAAACCATGACACCATGATACAACAAGCTTTACCACATTCAGTTTTATTTCAACTTTATTTTGGAAAGGACGTGCTTTTAACCTTTAAAAAACGTTTTGTAAATATAGAATTTGTTTCCATCTTTTAAATTGGTTTAAAAGCACATCTGCTTGATAAGTAGGCCACAAGTGTAAGTACATTAAAATAGAATAAATGAAGTATTTCATTTCTACAGGGACATGATGCAGAGTGAACAGTGTACAAGCGATAACTACAATAGTAGCCTACTAAAGTGTCACCAAAAACAAACTTGAAATGCTTTGTTAAAAATCTGTTTAGCAGTAAATTTACTGTAAATACAAGTAAACTTTTGAAAAAGCTCTAGCACATAGAAATATATATCTAGTCGTACTGCTCTGAGACTGCAAGCTAGACATACTACTTGTAAATAGCCATCTTACTATAGTTTGGTTCAAGGTCTCTCGTATTAGAAACTATGTATCTCATCTAATCTTATCCAAGTCTCATGTGCACTTGTTTAAGTGATCATTTTTGATCAGCCACATAACCCAACTAGGTCTTTGTTGTAGCAACAAACTGCTGATACCAGATACTGATACTGATCTGAAACCTGTAAGCTCTACATTTCTGAGGCTCAACAAGGATTGCGGTGTCAAAAATTAAATATTGAAATAGCACCTGTGTATCAACCAGGAGGGTGCCAAACATTGGTGGAAGATCAGCTTATTTAAAATTTCACATTAAAGTGCTCCAAGATTATTTGGGAGGTGATAAAATAGATTTTAAGATTTTGTTTCTATTTTCTTACTGATATGGCCCATTTTCTCTGAGAGCTCTCTTACACAGTATTGGAATCTTCAGCCACATACATCTGAATGTTGACATATAAGGACATGGACAAGGTTGTAATAAGTTACCATTTTTTCTAAAGCACATGACCCACAGGAATTTTACTGTATGTAATTTACATTGACATAATATCGAATTGAGGGTATTATGTCTGGCCAAATTGCAAGTGAGTGTGGACACTGAGCGTCCTTTTCCATATACCGGACACACGTTACTTGTCAAACTTTTAAGCATGTGAAAAATGTCCAGAAACCGCCAGCTATCCTACTATCAGTCCATTTACATGCTGCCGTTGTTGCAAACCATGAAGCATTTAGAGAGGGCACATTACCGTATTGACCTGACCGCCTGCTTGAGGCCGATAAGTAGAGCGACGCGATCAGGGACCGTTCCTAATGCTACTTATCTCTCGGTGAAGACGCAGGACAGCTGTGTCGAGGCATTGTAATCTTTCCCATCCCTCTCCTGCCTTTTCTAATTGTGCATTTACTTTTCGGGCTAAATCGAGTATTCTCTCGCACGACTTGACATTCCTATTCTTTTCCCTAGTACATTAAACTTTGGTGACAGAACATAGCAAAATAATAGAGTGGAGTCATGGAGAAAATCCAAATTTTTAGGATATTGAACATTAAGGCAAAAATAGATATTTAAGAAGTATTTCAGTAAAGCCAGTAATTCTGAAGATGTTAAAAATCTGCCTTTCTGTTATAATGAGATAATGAGATTATGAAATGCCTTTGATATAATGAGATTATTTTTTTCCTTTCAGTTTTAATGATGGGGAAGTTTCAACTAAGACAATTTAAACATTTAATTTTAGGAGACTTCTGAATATTAATCTTCTTATAGATAATAGTACTTCTGGTTTGATAATGAGATCTTTCTGTTTGTTTTAAACAAAGGTTCTGTACTGTAGCCAACTAAACCCAAACTGCTTCAGAATACTAACCTTAGATTATATGTTCCTTTGCAGCTAATGTTATTATTCAGCTACATGTTGTATCTGTGATGAAATTTTTGATGAAACTCTTTTAAAAATCTATTTCCTTGTATTTTTCGTGCCATTTCTTCGTCCACTTTGCTTGCATAATGTAAAATCTGCAAGAAATGTGATATGTAAAGATATATAATGTGATATAAAACATGGAGTCTTGAATGCAGAGGTATACATATTCCAAAATATACTACTCAAAAGAATTTTAGCGTCAAAGGAAATTTTTTGTATGTTTTTTTAAGCTAGATAGGGTTAGAATATCCCCTTTGGGTTGTCATTTGGACTATAGACATCACGTTATTATGGAACATGCATTCATTGCACTTATCTTTAGAAACTTTTTAAGTTAACCCAGATTTCCTTTTCATGGATTTTAAGCACAAACTTAGTCAGACTAAACTGATAAACTGCCTCGAAACACCCATTGTGACACCTCATGCACCATTTGCACGTGTTTTGCATGAGTGTCATTCCATGCATGCCAATTTTAGCAATAAAATGGCTGAGCAGTTTCCATTCATCATCATTTTGGAGGGTGCATTACTTTTTTTCATCAGGGTAATAAACTAGTGTCTAATCAAGTTTTTTGTTTTGTGTTTTCTGTTCTTGAGCCATCAAAGAACTATTTTGTCATTAGTCGTCACCATTTTAGCTCGTTAGCTTATATTTATATGCACAAATATTTTTGACCCTTAGCTTCTTTTGAGTAGTATATATTTGCACCACCAACACCCTACAAAAACTTGAATGAAATTAGTCTGATCAAAGGCAATAAGTCTGGGAAAGTTGACTCCTGTAGATAACTGTGTCCTTCCAGGATCTAGTTGTAGTCTGGGAAATTGTGTCTCAAATGCATCTGCGAATAATATATATATATATATTTTTTTAATGCTTAACAATGGTTCACGGTGTTTAATCTGTGAATGCAACATGTTAAATTACTTAGTGACTTTCTGGATAAAAAAATTATAATCTGCACACATCTTGCACATGTATAAGATAGTGATCTTGAAAAAACAAGATTTCTTTCTTGAAACACTGTTGAAATGACATTACTGTGATTTCTTCAGTGATTACTTTCTGTCACAGTCTTTAAAGTCATTATCACTGATGAGTCAACATGGTAAAAATTAAAAGGTCCCATGTGTGGGTGTTTACTGAATATGAAAATGAAAATCCGCACGATTAAAAATTTCTGTGAAAACAGAATTCTTCAGAAATTATTCGGCCATTACCAGATAAATATAATGTTTTTAGAGAACTGTTATGCTTCTTTGGAACAATGCAACTGACGCACAAGGACAAAGAGTCATTGAGGGTTTCATTTTACTTTTCTTTCTTACACAGGGCTTAACTTTGTTTTTCATCTTCTTTACAGCTTCTCCCATACCTGCAGTCCAATTTAACAGGGTTTAAAGAGTTAGAGATTCTCAACTTCAGGAATGGAAGTGTTGTCGTCAACAGCAAGATGAAATTTGCCAAGTCTGTACCATATAACATCACAGAGGCTGTGCACTGTGTTCTTGAGGACTTTTGCAATGCGGCATCTAAGCGCCTGGACATTGAGATTGACAGCCGTTCTCTGGACATTGAACCCGGTAAGAGGCTAGGAATTAGGCAGTATTTTTTTGAATTTTTAAAATCTTACTGTATCTTATGATTGTCTCATGAAAGCGCATGACTGAAACAATTTTTAAAAAATCCAGTGCAAGCCTCTAGGTCAGGCCAGTGGGCCCGGAAGAAGCCCCCCTAATACTAATACTCATCAGAGTGTCCCGGGTCAATACAAAAGGACTGTCTGTGGGTTTTTAGTTTTTTGCTCACAACACATTGTTGCGCTTATTGAAAGTCAGCTATTTACTCATAGGAATACATTGAGCAGTAGAGACGATCCAACCTAGTGATGTCACGACCGCGGTTGTTCCAAGAAGGCTGCGCCCTAGTGCAAAGTGAAATAAAATGTATCTTTCTAGCAAATAGCGGGTCAATTTGAGATTTGAATGCAGGGCCATGTCTTATCTAAGGCAAAAAAACTAAAGAACCCGAGCCACATTACTGAGTGCTTCATGTCCTCTTTCAAGATGACAGAAAGGGCACAAATGCTCAAATAACAGCTATTTAAAACAGTGGTATGCATTAGGGAATCTCTGAATGTACAGTGCATCTAACCTTGAAGCGGATGGGGGCTACAGCAGCAGAAGACCATGCCGGGTTCCACTCCTGTCAGCTAAGAAGAGGAAGATGAGATTACAGTGGGCACGTGATCAGTAAAACTGGACAATTGAAGATTAGAAAAACATCGTCTCATCTAAGGAATCTCAATTTCTGCCGTGACATGCAGATGGTAGGGTCAGGATTTGGCGTAAACAGCATAGATCCATGGATCCATCCTGCCTTGTGTCAATGGTGCGGGCTGCTGCTGGTGGTGTAATGGTGTAGCCCCTTAATACCAACCGAGCATCATTTGAATGCCGCTGCATACCCAAGCATTGTTGCTGACCATGGGTATCCCCTTCATGGCCACAGTCTATCCTTTTTCAAATGGATACTTCCAGCAGGATAATGTGTGGTGTCACAAAGCACGCATCATCTCAAGCTGGTTCCATCAACATGACAGCGACTTCAGTTTACTCCAATTGCCTGCACAGTCCCAAGATCTCAATCCAATAGAACACCTTTGGGATGAGGTAGAATGGGAGGTTTTGCAGCATAAATGTGTGGCCAAAGAAACTGCAGGAACTTTGTGATGCCAGCATGGACCAAAATCCCTAAAATATATTTCCAGCACCTACCAGGGGTCCTATATGGTACTAGATAGGTGTATCTAAAAAGTGGCCACTGAGTACTGAGTGTGTTTGTGTGTGTGTGTGTGTGTGTGTTAATGCTGTTCTTGTGTTGTAAACATCACTTGTGAAATTAACAAAAAAGCAGCCTTATGAAATGCCCTTGAATGCTAGCCTGATCTACAAGGATAGCCAGGCGATGAAAACAGATGGATAGACGAGAAGATGTCGCTTCATTAATACTAATGTGACATTGCCTCTCATGTGTCTCTTTTTTTTTCTTTCTTTTTAGCTGATCGAGCGGACCCTTGCAAGTTTTTAGCCTGCAACGAGTTCTCTCAGTGTGTGGTGAACAGATGGACCAAGGAGGCGGAGTGTCTGTGCGATCCAGGGTACAGTACGGAAGATGGCCTTCCCTGTCAGAGCGTCTGCAGTCTCATGCCGGACTACTGTCTCAACGGCGGACAGTGTGAGATAGTCCCAGGTCACGGAGCAACTTGCAGGTACCAGAAAACAAAAGGGCCAGCCTAAAATGCGCTCCCAGTGGTTCCCCAGATCTCTCAGACAGCTTTATTTGTTGTTGAACTGGCGCTATGACGGACACGTCACCCAGCCTTGCTCCTTATTTGTACATCGAAAGCAAATGTTAGCCTGTCGCTCAATGTCAGCCTGGATTCGCGTCTGTCTTTTTGTGGTAAACTGCAGAAGAATAACTTTTTGTTTTGCTAATCTAACTGGTATCTCTTTCTTTTTTCTTGAATCTTTTTTAGGTGTCCTGTCGGGAAATACTGGCATTTTCATGGAGAACGCTGCTCTGAGCTGGTTTCCTTGTCCTTAGACCCCATGCTTGTCGTAGCAGGCATTGTGGGGTCCCTCATTCTTGTATTTGCCATCATAGGAATATTGGTATGCATTAACAAGAAATGTGTTGGGACGAGAAAAACGGTGACTTTAATGTAAGCACATTTTTGTTTGTATTTTGCTTTTCGTAGTGTTTTTTATTACAGATTGTTTGAAGGCACAGGCCCCATAAAAATCCCCTCTCTCTTCAATATTATAGCCACACTCACAGTCCTTTTGCATTCGGGAGCACTACGAGGCTGAACCCGGTTTTTGAAAATGATGATGGTGTCTTGACTCAATTTACCGGCTCATATTGCACTTCGAGCACAGGTGCCGGTTCCTCCAGTAGCTCTCAGCAAGACACATTACATACGATTGAAAACATACACCTCAGTGTCGAGGTAAATCCCACAGCTCTTATGCTAACAATGCTAGCACTCACCAGATATATACTAACTCTATTCTTTTTACGTCTCCTAAGTCCTGCCATTTTAAAACTTTGTTAGCTGTTCTAAATATGTCTGTCCCACTCAGCTTAACTTTGGGTCACACACTAACTAACCAAGGCTATGACAAAGTATCTTCTTTTGAGTGCAACTTACAGCAGATCCATTGAAAACCCAATACCATTGCATTAAAACTTGTATAAATATTGAATGTATTATTATTATTGGTAATAACAGTCATATCAACAATAATAATACTAATAATAATCATATATTCCATTTATTTATCCAAAAAAAAAGTTTAAAATGTCAACAGTGACAGAAGGGTTTCAAACATAGAATAAAATTTTTACCCATATCCGATATGCTAAAAAATATTTTGGAGAACATGAATATTTTAATGTTTTACCTGGTTAAAATATATTTATGTTAGGTTGGATAACCTTTTAAAATTAAATACAAATACAAGTCAGCTCACAAGACGTGAGGACCAATAATTAAGGGAGAGAAAATAATAAAGAAAGAAAGAAAAAACAGGAACGTAATTCCTTAAGGCTAAACAGCCAAAACGAAAATAAAGCCACAAAAATGGGTGAACTAGAAAACTAGTAAATAACAACTAAATCTCCCAAACCCAAATAATGACACAAGCACAGGAAACTTAGTAAACAAAAGAACACCCTTGGCTGTAAAACCAAACGAAAGTAAAAAGAAAAAACTGTCTCAGAGAGAACAGCAAAGTGCTAAATAGATAAACAGGAGGAAAATCAAATCCTATACCAGATTAAGTAGCTAGCTAGCAAGTTCCCCCTGAACATAAACAATGTTTAATATCAGGAGGTCGCTAGTAACCTGGCTATACCTGGCTCGAATGCAATGTCGTAAGACAATCAAACACCAGAGAAGCGGAAGTGAAGCAAAGGTGAAAACAATAATGAGGAAAGCAAACCACAAAACGGAATGTGGAAAAAATCCCATTGATTCACAATCGGGAAAACAGGACGAGAGCCGCAAAATAAAAGAAAACAAAACAGCCACAAACCACTACAGGACCCACGACGATCCCTCAGGCCGACAACTGCGGAAATCTCCAATTAAATTGGGATCTAAAATGCGTCTGGCAGGAACCCAACACCGCTCCTCTGGACCATACCCCTCCCAGTCCACCAAAAACTGCCACCCCCTACCCACCCGTCTTTCCGCCACAATACAGTGGATCGACACGGTGAAAAACAGCGGAATATTTGTCTCAAAATTTTGTCCGTAAATCCAAGCAGATCAAGCTTGTCCTTCGATCGGCAAATGTAGATTTGCCAGTTCGCAAGCCAAGCTTTTGATTTGTACATGTGAACATTGGAAACATATCTGTAAATGTTATTTGCATTTGTGAATATAATTTTTTCATTCATCCAAATGATGATTAAAGAAGCACAAGTTGAGAGGCGTTTGTGTGTGGATGGAAAACACATACTTGTGGATTATTTTTACAAAACACAAATTGAGAGGTGTGTGTGTGTGGATGGTAAATACAATTGTGGATGATATCTGCGAACACAAATTAAGAGGTGTGTGTGTGTGTGGATGGTAAATACAATTGTGGATTATACTTTTGTGCTTGTTTATTTTTGATAGAAATCTACCTCCATAGGCGATAGCCTGAGTGGGAGGTGTGTATGCGTGGTGTGAAACTGTGATGGATTGCATACCCTCCATCAACTCGTGGAACCAACCCTCTTGAACCCTCATTTGGGTGCTCAGCTGACTAACTTGATTAGCCAGCAACTGCTGATTGGTCTCAATACCCCTGATGTATTCGTCAGATCTTTTATCCCCTGATTTATCTCCCTGCAACCTTGCTGAATCATCCATGATTGGCTTGATTGTTCTGTAATGGGTTTCTTAATTGTTCGGAGATTCAAACGCGAAGGTGGGAGGAATCTGAACAAGTCAGCTCACAAGATGTGAGGACCAATAATTAAGGGAGAAAGCATAAAAAGAAAAAATAGGAACGTAATTATTTAAGGCTAAACAGCCAGAATGAAAATAAACCCACAAAAACAGGCGAACTAGAAAACTAGTAAACAAAAACTAAATCTCCCGAACCCAAATAATGACACAAGCACGGGAAACTTTGTAAACAAAAAAAACACCCTCGGCTGCCTTAGCTCAGAGCCGGAGAAGTGTAAAACCAAAATGAAAGTAAAAAGAAAAAACTGTCTCAGAGAGAACAGCAAAGTGCTAAATAGATAGCGCAGAATGCTACCAGGAGGAAAAACAAATCCTATACCCGATTAAGTAGCTAACTAGCAAGTTCCCCCTGAACATAAACAATGTTTAATATGAGGAGGTCGCTTGTAACCTGTCTATACCTGGCTCGAATGCAATGTCGTAAGACAATCAAGCACCGAAGAAGCGAAAATTAGAAACTTAAGTACCCTACAGGTAGAAGCACAGGTGAAAACAATAATGTGGATGGCATTCGATGGTTCAAACCACGAAACGGAACGTGTAAAAAATCTGATTGATTCACAATCAGGAAAGCAGGACGAAAGTCGCAAAATAAAAGAAAACAAAACAGCCACGAACCATTACACATAGTTGATGTATTCACAAGTGTACACAAAAACGTTTTCTCAAAAGAGGATGCTATATCAATTAACTCTTGTTTTACCAAAGAACTGTGCATGTCTAGACATCCTGATTAAATTATAGTACCTGTTTTTTCAACATCACTCTGGATGTACCTCACCTTGCATCAAAAAAATGTGTGGTGCCAAATTATTTATTTTGTCGTTTTCCCGTTTCTTGTTTAGAGATATTTTTTAGGTGAAAAAGCACTAATAATTTTTCTTGGATGCCTTTCACAGATACCCGGGCAACTCTACACAATCAGGTCAGACAAGCTAGTACCAGAGATGGTTGATTTTCACCACTGTATTCCACATAATGAGGTGAGTAGGTCTTTTCTCTTAAACACTGTCAGTAGTTTACTTTGCAGAAACTATAGGATTGATGTCTGATTGAAATTTGATTTATGTTTCCTGGGGAACGGTGAGACATAAGAAAGAAACCCCTGGCAAAGTGAGGGGTTGGATTAACCAATAATCCAACCCCTGGTATCAATAAAAACTTAAGTGATTTAACAATCAAATCTTCATTTATCTGTTGCCTTAATGACCTGGACATGAAAACCAGGTGTGTCTGAGAAAGATCCATTTCTAACATTTCTCTATATAAAGGCTTAGTTGAGCGGAATATTGTTTATGTGTCTAAATATGTGCGTTTATCTATTGAAGCTTGCTGCTTGACTAAGAAATTAGGTCATGTCAAAAGAATAGCTATATTTTCACATTATCTATGAGTGCAAATAATTATTAATCTGTCTTTGCTGTGTTCATCCATTGTAATGTTGAGATAAACAGAAATAAATTGATGTAATCATGTCAGGTTGTCAACCCCAAGATATATATATATATATATATATATATATATATATATATATATATATATAAAGTATATAAAATGTAAACTCTTGTTACTCACATTAACACATAATTGAAATTTTCATTTGACGACAATCAACTGACATTTAAAGATGAACAAAGAGTAAACCTCATTTCACAATGATAGTAAATATACAATTCCTGATTACCTTACAATTGTTAATTATGAAAAGTACATCTACTTTGGGATTATTTATGATTAACAAAAGAACTGTTAAAACCCTATGCAAAGACCCTGTTTTTTTGCTTGTTCATGAAGAAGCCATAAGAAAATAATAGCATTCCTTTTGTAAAATATTTTTGAATAGGAGAGTTGGAGGACTGAGGGGACATGTTCCATCTCTTATGAATTGTATTTATATTTACTTTTGATAGACAGCCCATTAAATTGACTCACATTAATGAGTTAGCAGGATGTATACTACTGTATATGGAAACCAGTTCTGACACCATTGACACCAAAACCAACTAACTGCATGGTAGGACCAGAAATATTTATTTATGCAAATTAATAATAGTCAACCCCAGTGATAGGAACATCACTAGAGTGGGATCTGAAGATGTCTTTAGCATGTCAGCATATCAGGTGAATAACATTCTCTGTCTAGGTTGCTAACTATCTATGTTAGCTAGGGATATCTGGCAACTCAGTCAGTTTGTCAAGCCTTCTACCAAATTCCTATGTCAAAAGATGAGGTTACTAGCTTGCTAATCTAATCTAGTCCCCTATCTAATACATACCATAAGCATCCTTTTGGACCCTAGTGATGATATTTTGCTGTTTATCTTGTGTTAACACAGCATAGCATTAGCCAGTTAACTTCGCTTGAAAAATGTAAGATTTTGTTAAAGAATTGTTCCTCCCTGCACAGCTATATTTTACCTTTTACGTACCTCTTATATTTTGACATGCCCTTGCAGGCATTTATGATTTATGATGCCCTTACAATCCCAGCAGTACAGTGATTATTGGTAAGTGACAAGCAGGCATATAAACATATTGTTTAATTAAACCACCAGATTGGTGAAAAAACACATTTCACATACACTACCGTTCAAAAGTTTGGGGTCACTTAGAAATTTCCTTATTTTTGAAAGAAAAGCACTGTTTTTTTCAATGAAGATAACATTAAATTAATCAGAAATACACTCTATACATTGTTAATGTGGTAAATGACTATTCTAGCTGCAAACATCTGGTTTTTAATGGAATATCTACATAGGTGTATAGAGGCCCATTTCCAGCAACCATCACTCCAGTGTTCTAATGGTACATTGTGTTTGCTAATCGCGTTAGAAAGCTAATGGATGATTAGAAAAACCTTGAAAACCCTTGTGCAATTACGTTAGCACAGCTGAAAACGGTTTTGCTGGTTAGAGAAGCTATAAAACGGGCCTTCCTTTGAGCTAGTTGAGTATCTGGAGCATCACATTTGTGGGTTCGATTATATTCTCAAAATGGCCAGAAAAAGAGAACTTTCATATGAAACTCGACAGTCTATTCTTGTTCTTAGAAATGAAGGCTATTCCATGCGAGAAATTGCCAAGAAACTGAACATTTCCTACAACGGTGTGTACTACTCCCTTCAGAGAACAGCACAAACAGGCTCTAACCAGAGTAGAAAGAGAAGTGGGAGGCCCCGGTGCACAACTGAGCAAGAAGACAAGTACATTAGAGTCTCTAGTTTGAGAAATAGACGCCTCACAGGTCCTGAACTGGCAGCTTCATTAAATGGTACCCGCAAAACGCCAGTGTCAACGTCTACAGTGAAGAGGCGACTCCGGGATGCTGGCCTTCTAGGCAGAGTGGCAAAGAAAAAGCCATATCTGAGACTGGCCAATAAAAGGAAAAGATTAATATGGGCAAAAGAACACAGACATTGGACAGAGGAAGATTGGAAAAAAGTGTTATGGACAGACGAATCGAAGTTTGAGGTGTTTGGATCACACAGAAGAACATTTGTGTGACGCAGAACAAGTGAAAAGATGCTGGAAGAGTGCCTGACGCCATCTGTCAAGCATGGTGGAGGTAATGTGATGGTCTGGGGCTGCTTTGGTGCTGGTAAAGTGGGAGATTTCTACAAGGTAAAAGGGATTTTGAATAAGGAAGGCTATCACTCAATTTTGCAACGCCATGCCATACCCTGTGGACAGCGCTTGATTGGAGCCAATTTCCTCCTACAACAGGACAATGACCCAAAGCACACCTCCAAATTATGCAAGGGGGTGCACTATGTTTATGCACTATTTAGGGAAGAAGCAGGCAGCTGGTATTCTGTCTGTAATGGAGTGGCCAGCGCAGTCACCAGATCTCAACCCCATTGAGCTGTTGTGGGAGCAGCTTGACCGTATGGTATGCAAGAAGTGCCCATCAAGCCAATCCAACTTGTGGGAGGTGCTTCAGGAAGCGTGGGGTGAAATTTCTTCAGATTACCTCAACAAATTAACAGCTAGAATGCCAAAGGTCTGCAATGCTGTAATTGCTGCAAAGGGAGCATTCTTTGACGAAAGCAAAGTTTGAAGGACAAAATTATTATGTCAAATAAAAATCATTACTTCTAACCTTGTCAATGTCTTGACTATATTTTCTATTCATTTTGCAACTCATTTGATAAATAAAAGTGAGTTTTCATGGAAAACACGAAATTGTCTGGGTGACCCCAAACTTTTGAACGGTAGTGTAAATAGTTAATAACGTCACAAACAAGGCTTTCAAAACTAGTAACAAATCCTCCAGCACTGGACAGTATAATGACATTTCAGGATAAAAAAATTAAAAAACTCATTCAATTTTAGCAAATAACAAGTGCTTAATATCATGTTTTAAAAATGTATTATTTTGATTAAAATGGGATTTTTAAGCATTCATGGAGCAATAAAATGTTTCTGAATAATAATTCCTACATTTTTCTGAATTTCAAATTATTTTTTTCCTACAGATTTTCAAGGAATCTTGGGAAACTGTTCAGTAGGTGAATAACAATCTCTCGTTCTCTTTAGACATGGAGATTATCGAACGAGTACAGGACTCCGTGCTGCCTCCTGAGAGTATCAGATAATGAATGTGCTGAAGTGACTGTTTTGTGAACATCGAACATTGTGAACATTGGCAGAAACTAATTAGAGACCAAGAGGGCCCTCCTCACTAAGATCTGCCTGATGTTTCTAGCTTCCGCCAAAGCACGGCTTTCTGATGGGACTTCACAGACAGCTGTCAACACGGAAACTCAACAGCTGGGCAGTCAAGTGGAGTAAACTAGTCTGTATGGTCGAGACTAGGAATATGGTTCCACAGGTAGCCTATACCCCTTGACAGAGGTTTCATATTTCCCTCACAATGAGGCATTTATTTTCAAATCAATACACAGTTGTATATCAAGTGCAGAGACTACACCACAACAGAACGGATGTTGTTTCAATGTTTTTTTAGTAAATGTTCAGCATCCCAAAAAGGAAATTAATGTAATAAGGTTAATTTCTCTTTTATTTTGACATTATTTATAGCAATACCCATGTGTTCATTTGTTAATTACTGTGAGTTGATGATCAATTTTTGAAAAACCAGTTTTAATTAGGCTTTTACATGTTCAAGAAAGAAGACAATGATAACCATTATCTGTGCTTAAAAATGGTGCAGGTGGTTCATAGGCTTTAAGCATTTTCACCATGAGAAAATTAAATGAAAGTCAAGAATGCTAACATGGAAAATAGCTTCAGGCATCTTACAATACTGAAAATTTAAGCAGCTTGGTAAATACGGTAGTATTTTTTTTATGTTACTGTTCATTGAATTGGTAAAACAATAAGCAAAATTAAACATTTTTTCAACAAAAGCATTGCCATTCATTATCCAATATTTTTTTTAAAGTTTGAATTTGTGAATGATTGATTCAGTCATTACTGATTATAACAAGTGGGGCTTACTAAAATCATGTGAAATTATTTGTGAAACAAGAGCAATTTGGAAATATTTTGGTGGCTGTTTTGCTCAGACAAAAAAAGGGATTGTTTACAGTGACCCCTGGTAAATTAGCTAACACTGTAGTGGATTTCTATCTTGTGAGAAGATACTAATAAATAGATAGGGTTTAAAAGACATTTTATACTGGAGCTCCCTAGAAAGACCTTGATTTAATATAAGAGACAGGAGTTTATTTTGTAACGCACACAACCTGACATCCTAGGTCATGCTGTCGAAACATAATCATATTCCATGCCATTTTAATCAAGTCAGTCTGTGAAGGTAGACTGTTCTTGAAAGGTGCTATAGTTGTCACTTGGCAATTTCTGGAAAAAGGAGCTGATGGAGTTCAAAAACGTTTACAGATTTAGCAACAAGAATGTCAACACTGATCCTTCTTGCAGTACACATGACTACGCAAACAAACCTGGGAGTAGTTTTTTTGTTGGTTTGTTTTGGCTCCCTGCATTAAGAGGATCAATCCTCTGAAGTTCTGAGACTTTTGTTTGACTTAACTCCCCGGAGCGCGCTCTTTGATAAATGGGGTTATCCGACCGCTTTAACAAAGTGGTCGATTCATGGAGGTTTTTTTTAGGCCAGTCCGTACCGCAAGCAGTTTTAAACCATTGACAAACACCCAAAGAAGCTTTTAAACCATGAAATCCACCTTCTTTAGGCTGCAGGAACCAATAATCTAACCCTGTGATGTCATTCATCAGTAATGACCTCTTGTGAAAGCAACTTGTATACATCTTTTTTTTAAATAAAATTAAATAAATTTTTTTTTACATGTGAAGGGGAGGGGGTATATTTGACTAGTTTTTGTTCCAGTACCATTTGAAAGAAAAAGTGTGCCCCTGGGCTAGTTAATTCCCAGCAGTGCCAATATTCCTGGTATTGCACAGCTAATCACGGCGATTATTTTAATATCTTTGCACCTTCCATGTTATATAGGATGGTGCCTC
Source organism: Ilyophis sp. 1 JC-2022 (assembly GCA_022702515.1). Taxonomy (NCBI): domain Eukaryota; kingdom Metazoa; phylum Chordata; class Actinopteri; order Anguilliformes; family Synaphobranchidae; genus Ilyophis; species Ilyophis sp. 1 JC-2022. The sequence continues at coordinate 18,068,334 of CM040406.1, read as the reverse complement.
AGAAACACCCTAGATATCGAAAAATGGTAAGCAGTCAACCATAATAAAAATATATAAATCTAATGTCTCTTACCGCTTTTCAGATCAATATCCAGCTCTTTACGATGGGCTATGTGGTGTTTCACAAAGAATAAAAAAGAACAGTGCAGGGCAAAATTAAACTGCGAATGCTCACTAAGTTCAGAAATTGAACTCTTGCTTAGTGGCCGTACGACTTCAGCTTGCTGAAGTAAACGCCTTATAGTCCATAAAGTTCTTATTCAATATGGTTTGTTATACTTGTTGTGTATACCTATATGGATATCTGTGGATGGATCCATTTCATGGAAATAAAAGCTGTGTTGTACCCTGAATATTGGCATGGCTTGGGAGTTGATGTTCTAACACCGCCATCTACCCATGCTGACATTCATGCTACAATGTGGGTCCTCGCTCAATAAAATCTTCAACTGAATATGATATTCAATTAAAATTCTATGTAACCAAAGAAACACTAAAGCAGTTTTCATAATTGTAGTCAGCACATTGATCATCAAACGCATCGAGTAAATAATGAAGTAAAGTTACTCACAGCACACAGAGTGCTAACTGAAATTGCTATTCAGCACAGAGTCTGGAAGGATATTGGCATATTGATGTGATGTTTGGATTTCTCAGTGTTGGCTGCTGTGATTTCAGTAGCCTACTCTATGCTCTACGGCCTGAAAAACAATCCCTCTCATTTCTTCTTCTCAGTGAGTTTCATACAGAGTCCCTTGAGCAATACAAATTCTGCTGATCGGTTTTCTTTTTAAAGTGCAGAGATTGGAGATGTTCACCTTTCACATTTCTGTGGTTAAAGCTTGCTGTCATGCTAAAGTTTTTCCATTAAGCTCTACTAGCTGGCAGGTTAAAGAATTTTAAGTGTATAGTTTTATTTATTTATTTAAAAAAACGTACTTGTTTAATGTAAGTGTTTTTATTGTCATAGTTGTAACACAAGGGGGCCAGTGGCATGGTATGGCATTTTGGGCATTTGGCCTTTAGTGTGTGGATTGAACATTAAGCCACACATTATTTTTTTTCATTGTGAACCATCTTTGAATTCTACCAAGCAACGGTATATGAAAATATTGGCAAAATGTAAATTCTATCATCAATTTTTATAATTTTTATTTATCACTTATCCATAGGGGATCTCTATGCCAGAGACACGGAGGAAATATTGGAGGTCCAGCTGCGACAGATAAGAACTCTTAAAGTGTTCAACAAACACCACTAAGACGGACAATAATTCATAGTGAATGGGAAAAATAAGGAGAACACAAATAACCTTGCGATAAAAATCGAGGAGCTCGATATCCGAGCAAAACAAAGGAAATAAGCAGTCACGCTTATCTAACTCCCGTATTGGAGTGAACAAAAAAAGGAAGGAGAAGCACTGGGTGAGAGCACTCATAGGTTTGAGAGGAAAACAAAGAAAACAAAACCTCTGCTCTGAAATAAAAGAGCGAAAGAGCGCACTTTACTTTTTCTAAATTGTACTGCTAAGAAGTCCCGCATTGAGAAGCAAAGCGGTCGATAGCAGCACAACTTCCTATACCTTTACCGGCTAAAATGTTACATGAAATAACATGGAAGCGACGAGAAAAGGAGAAAGCGGGGTATAGGTAGTGAGAGGAAATGCAGGACAGGTGAACTCACTAATCACCGAGGCAAAAGCAAAACCCGTAGCGGAACACAGAAAAATCGGATAGATTTACAGGTAAATGGAAAAACGGAATACTAAGCGCGGAAATAAGGGAAGGAAGACGCGATCCATGACATTTATAGTGTACAGCTTGGATTAAATCTATATTTGTCTATAACTTTCACTCACAATAAAATTAAAGTGCTTTTTCTTAAATACAGTGGCAAATTCAAGGATAATGGAAATGAATGCACAAATATTTCTTTGTAAATGGACAAAAAAGGATAAAATGTTGAATCAATCCAGGTAGCTAGGTAATGTCATAAATGTGCATGCTGATCAAACTGATCAAGCTGATTATTGCCACATTATTAGTTTCAATTAAATGTCATTTACATTACATTTCAGTAAAATTCCATGCTAAATTCAACCTATTTAAATGAGTGGTACTGACAAAAATGGACATTGCAACTGATATTTTAAGTTGATTACACCCGGCTTATGTGGACAAGTTTGTTGCTGGGCAACCACATTGCACTACTTCATAGCCCAAATAACTACCACATGGATATATGACTTGTCCACTCCTGATTGGACAATGATTCATATAAATTGTACAGTGCTACAGTACTTCATACCATTGTATGCCGAAGAACTGTAATAACCAGTCACTGGTGAACAACGTACCTGGCAAGCCGTATACTTTAATTGTTGATAATGCGTGGGTATCCGGTCTTAAGAAACACCCAACCACTCTGCCGCAGGACCCCAATTTCAGTTTCAATAGATTCATTGTGTTAAAGCCTTCAACTGCTGAATTCATGATGGAGCACATTGGTTTTTTTTCTGGATTGATTGTGCTACACGAATAATGCCTTAGAGGCTCCCAGGATTTTATGGGAATGACTGCCCTCCAATGAAGGACAAAATCTCCATTCACCACAGCAATGAGGCGGAGAGGGAATATGTCTTCGCTTACCACAATAATGAGCCAGAGAAGAAAGCCTTAAACTCCTATTCATATTGCTTTAAGGTGCCTAGTTCCACCTATGCTATTTGGCTTGGGTGAGCACCCTGGGAATTTGATACATAAAAATATGCATTTTTTGAAAGTAGATCTGTTCACACAATATTAAAATATATTGCTCGGAACCAAAGTGTGTTTTTCCTCAGGGCAAACCTGAGATAGGGTAGCTAGTTTCACCTGACATACCCGTGAAAAATTGCAGCAGAGGCCTAACTCGCTGTAAAACACTCGACAAAGCAAACAGGTTACACATAGAACGCATTTATTTTCTGCTCTCAAATACATCAGCAAGACATCAGCAAATAAATTTTTTTTAATAAAAATAAAAAGAGGTGAAATGCGGAATCGCAAGACGGGCTGCGCCGGAGTCCGACGACATCGCAAACCAGGTGCGCTGCGAAAAGGACATCTGAAACGGTAATTGCCCTTGTCTTCAGATCATGAATAAATAATCAGGATCTGAATCATGGTCTCTCACGCACTGGCCCCAGGATGAGAATTCACCGGAATGTACTTACCAAAACGAAAAGCGTTTGTACCTAGCAGCCAGAGGGGGGGAAAGGAAATGAAGAAGCCTTAAAACTATCAGGACAGTAATAAACAACCTGAGGGGGTAGGTTCCAATTTCACACCAGATTGTGGGCAGCAGTTTTTGTTGCACCCAAAGCATTCATTTAATGACTGCTACAGTCACTATTGGGCTACTAAACAAAGCAACAGCACATGGAAGTACTCTGCATTTTACTATGCGATTTTATAGTAAATATAAGCAGGGTTGACTTTTGAATTTCCTGTGTGCCACAAAAAGTGTCATTACAAACTGTTTATCGCCAAACTACATATTGCAGCATTAAATATATCACTTGGAATGTATATAGAATCGACAATCTATCAGTATAGACAATATAAAATATTCTTCATGCCTATGTGTACACTGTAATCAAAAATATATGACAGTTAAGAAAATAGAGGGGAGACGTCTCTACATTCTAGTTCACCTGCAAGTTACCAGCTGTGGCTTGCAGAGTCTGATTCAAATCATACTCACATAAAGCATATAATCCTAAAACATTGTTATTAATTTTCTCAAACTATAGTATATCTGCTATTGCATATTTGCATTAGCCCCAATTGCCAATCTATTAACAAACACATGAATGTGTTTTCCAATAATTTTAAAAATATCCTTTCACTAAAGGTCAGTTATTGCATTGGTTAACATTTTTTTATTTAAATAGCTGCTTTGAAAACTCCGGCCATTGTTTTTTTAAAGACCGGAAAAAGAAAATTCCAGTACATTAAAACAGTGGTACCCGTAGAAATTGTGCAAAAGGCACAAAGACGCTGGAAATACAGGCCTTCTACTATTGGACTCAAACACCGCACACCTATTATTTGGGCACAGTCTATATAACCCATTGTATTTATAATCAGACCCATCTTTGCACAATGTAAAATGCAAAGGAAAGAATAGTCCAAACAAACTGAATTTACAAAAGAACTGTGAAGCTAGATGTGCACGCTGTTTTAGTGAAAGGCAGAAATGACACGCAGGTTATTAATTAATTAATGACATGAATGGAAAAAATCCATCTTACAAAACAAAGAAAAGCTCTAGCAGACATTGGAGCAAACCAATGTTTTTCTTTGTCTTCAGATATGGAAATTAATTAATCTTTATTATTATAATCAGAACATTATGAGGTCAATGGCAACTAAAATGAATGTCATGCAATAACTTAAAAAATGTAACCTTTGCGTAGATGTGTAATTTAACTTGAGGTCACCACTGCAGTCAGTTTGAATGCCACCCCATGATTTACTTTTAGGAAGATAGGTAACATGATGGGGCTTTAAGATGATCTAAGGCATGTTTTGGGAGGAGAGGGGGGGGGGGATCTGTCTAATTGCCTAAATGTAGGGCTTAGCTTTCCATAACAAAATTAAGCTTTACTTTGGTTAACATTACTGAAGTAAGCGTTCAGTGGCCACCGAAATAAAAATAAAACTGTAAAAACTAAATCTGCCACTCAACATTAAGAACAAAGCACAACAGGCAGACACAGTCTGGACCCACCCAAGTTACTGTGTAGAAACAAACTATGCACCAACTGTGTCAAAATGGAATGTGAAAAGGCATATTTCACACTTTTCCCATAAATGTTCATTCAGCTCTGTTTGAACATGCAATATTTTGTAAAAAAAAAAGAAAAGAAAAAAGGTCCTACTGAAAATCCTGGAAAATATTGTTTTATGACTATACCCATAAAACAAAATCCCATGGACCAACAAATATTCAAATCACTATAAACAGTACAAGCTGTACGAATATGTCTTATTAAACATTTCAGAATTGATATAAACAACTTTAGACTTCCTTGTGGAGGAACAGCTTTGAAATTGCTTCTACCTTCAGTCATACTGAGTGAAATTGTAGTTTTAAGGCCTCACAGTTAACCTTGCAGTAATATTAATGCATAGGTCAGATAGAGCATAACAAGAAAAAAAGAAGAGGAAATACAAAGATGTTCAGCTGGCAGATTTTTCTGGAGTTTTTCAAAAGTTCACAGCAAAATTAAGGGAAAAAAACTATAAAAGAACTGACCACAAGAAAAAAAGAAAAAAAAACAACTAGCCAAAAAACCAAAAGCAAAAAAAATAAACTGGTTCACTTTAAAGTCCTGGGTCAGTCAGCTGTGCACTCTAGCGCCCTCTACGGTGGGCAATAGACATTTCCCTTTGTCCTGTTGGGAGGTTCAGCCCACAAGTGATGTGGGCTTGGGGGTGGGGTGGGGCTTCACTTCAGGAGGTTCTGCAGCATAGCGGTGGCATAGGTGGGCCGGGCCTGCTTGCTTTCGATGGCGCTCTTCAGGTACTGGATCCCGCCACAGCGCTCCCAAATCTCCTCAAACTGCCGGGGAAGGATTTCTGCGCCCCTCTTCCGGGTCAGGCCCGTCTCTTCCAGGCTCAGCTCACACATCTCCATGTCGTCTTTCCCTGCATACGCACAGTCGGAGAGGTGGCAATGCAGGGTAACACAGGCTTCGGACATAAGACTGGAAATTGGCACTCACGGTCAAGCGACAAGACAAGCACACACACACACACACACACACACACACTCAAAACGGGACAGCAAACAGCAAGTGATTCGTACGGGGTCGTACCTGCCACCAGCAAGATAGGCTGCTTATCTGGGTGGAGCTCCATCTGTCGGGCGATCCAGGGCCCGTCAAAGTGGGCGTACCACCACCCCTTCTTTTTGTTCTGTGGGTCCTTGTACTGGTCAGCGGGGCGTATGAAGGGGATCCGGAAGTACCGCTGCTGTCGATTCATCGCCACCTCCTGCTGCCGGGCGGGGACGGGCGGGGCCGGGTTCTGCAGAGCTGAAAAGCAGAACGGAGGGGGAATGTTTAAGGCGTGTGCACATTTAAGGAGTGTATTTAAACACCAAACAGTGGCATTTCATAGCATTTACACATCATACATTGTAATGTCCTGTCATGTTCCTTTCCTCACTATTATGCCGCTCAGAATTTGACACGTCACTGTTTCTTTAAACTGGTAATCGGTACAGACTCCTACGTGTATGGCATTAATGACTCTTTATTTATTCATGTAAGTCAATGACAAACAAGTGTCAGGGGAATCTACAAATAAAAGGGAAACGCACTAAAAAGGGAAAAACAGTAACGGCACTTCGAGCATTCGCTGCAATCCAATGTACTGAGACTGCTCGCTGCCCCTCCCGATCCACCCACCACCGTCACCCCACCTAAAATGGAAAGTCAAAGCGTGACCTTCGCATTTAAACAAAACCGACGCAAACGTGCAGAAATACACCCGGCTGTAATACCAGACTGAATTCTCACACAACAAAGCAAAAAAAACAAAAAAACAATCATAGATTTAAGTGGTATAGCAGCGAACCAGAAAATAAACTTGCTTGGACGATTTGGAATGCGCTAGCAGCTAAATCACTGGCTCTGCTTACAGGCTGGGTATGAAAACGCATGAAAGAGAGCGTGAGAGTTTCCAAACAATATATGTGTGCAGTCTTCACAACCATATGGGAACGTTAACCTTCAAACAACCCTCATGCACGTCAAGACTTCTGTATGGCATTGCAATCATGAAATATGCCATTCTGTAATAATCTTCATTTTTTCCCCTGCCACTCATATCAATGCTTCACAGAAGAAGGTATGTGTCACTCACTGTGTCCCATTTTAATGGCTACCGTGGATTGTCCTCTAATAAGCTCTAAAATAACACGTGAACTATGTAACTATATATCACTATTGTGTACTATACAATCTAACTACACTATTCTATATAAGTATACTGTACCATATAATTTATAAACTATAGTCTGGAATTAATATAGGGTTTCAAGGAATAGTTATTACTCTGTCATTGACAGTAAACTCCAGAAACAGTGTATAGCTGACCTGAACGGGTAATCGCCAACTCGGTATCGCTTTCAAGGATGATCTATAAATAATATGTAAGTGCTCTATTAATGACCTATAAATGTTCTATAGCATCTAAGGCCGGTGTTACACGGACACCTTTTCATGCAACTTGGTTGTATGCAACTGAGTTGCATTTCAGTTGCACTCTGTAGCACCCTGTGCAATTCAATGAAAAGTTGCGTGTGAACAGGTTGCGTGTAGTTGAAACTCAATCAACCTTTTGCAACTAGTTGCATGCAACAGCCAATCAAATGCTCAAACCCTGTCACGTGACTTTCCGATCAGCTTGTACTACAACCTGGTTCCGACTATCAGATGATTTGATAAACAATGACGGACGGCCAAACAAGGAGATCATAGTCGTTAGCGATTAACTTTATATTTAAATATTGCCTTATGTTTTCCAGTTAGTTTAAGTATTTCTAATCGGCTTTCAGAAGGTTAACGTTAATTTGCGGCTAACCGTCAGCTTTGAACTAGCTTTACGTTATGTACTTTTTTTTATAATAAACAAATTTGGGTGAGCAATGCATTAATCTTTTGTTGTCCATCATGTAGAAAAAAGTGTTGATACGTGTAGTTTTGTTGCATTTGAAACGCTCCGTGTAGCGGTAAACTTGAATAAGCCTGCGCAACTCACTTACTAACGCAACTAAGTTGCATGAAAAAGTTGCCCGTGTAACACTGGCCTAAAGACTGGTCAAAAAAAGCCCAACCACTTTCTGTAAAATTTGTCAGAATGTTGATAGTGGCATTTAGAATGGTTAACAGGAAGAGGGAGCGTTACCGTAGTCGGTGATGGATTTGGGAGCTCTCTGCTCGGTTTCGGTGTTGCGCTTCTTGTTCTTTGATTTCCAGGCATGGTACACCTTCAGTCGGCGGTGAAACTCTTCGCGGCAGGCGGCCAGCAGCTCGATGTCTGTACAGGGCGAGAGCAGAGCGAACATTAAATGCGGCCAAACACGCAGGAAAATCACACAACGGCATGCAGGTAAAATAAATACAAGGGAAGGGGAAGGAGAGAAAAAAACGCCAAGAGAAACTTCTGTCAAAAAATATACAACAAAAGAGATGGCAGATTCTCATAAATACAGACAATTTTTCTTTCTTTGACTTCATCTGAGTTCATCTGGTTAATATCCGTTGCAAGAGAAATGTAAGCCCCTCTAGACAGAGGCGTCTGAAACACAAACCAATCATAATGACAAGAATCCTATTCCAAGAGCACTGCAGCTCCAACATGAACATATTCACAGCTCAAAAAAGAGAAAAAAGGATAGGATTTAGTGAAAATGCTATGAAATTTACTGTCCTCCATAGGCGCCAATATTACATTTCTTAGTATTGTAATATTCATGCACTACCGTCACTGCCTATCAAATGGTCGCAGGGGTGGAGGTGGGGGCAGGGAGGTGTACCTTACCGCAGGACGTGTTGATGGCGTCTCGCAGCTCAGCATACTTCCACTTGCTCAGATCGTACTTCTTGGTCCCGGCAGCGACCTTGTTGGCTTGTACTTGGGGACCCCTGAATTGGCAAAGGAAGCCAAAGCACTTGTGAATTGGGGAGGATGGGTAGAAATGATATTCCAAGAATGTAGCGGTTTGGGTTTTACAGTTTGGCTCAGGTGAAGAATTCCCAAACTGGATGTGGATAGAGTCTAAAGGTGACGTCATCAAAATGGGAAAAAAAGTGCCCACTCAAGTTTGTTTATGTTTCACGTTTCATAAATGATTCATTTATGACTGTTAGAAAAAGCAATCCTAAGTGTTAATAAAAATAAAAATATTGTTAATATTGTGATTACTGAAATTATGTCATATTTAAACTTATTAAACTATACAGGTGCATGACCTAAAGAGACCCATGACATGATGACATCATGATTTAAACATGCTTTGCTCTACTTGTATGTTACATAGCCACTGCATTTTAGCCTAAAACAAAAAAAAAGGTCTAGGATTCAGCCTGACCCTTAACAGGGTAATTTTACCAAAGCTTAATGATGGCCCCGCACATTCCAGGAGCGGCAGAGTGCTTTCACGTTTAGAGACGCTGACGTGACAACCACAGAGTGGGAACGTCCAGAAACGTCAGGACTAATTAAATATGCTTAGCATGAGTGGGAGACGCTTAACACTCGCCGACCTCGGGTCACAGCAGCGCACGTTATGTTGATACCACTAATTCCAGCAACTGTGGGATTTGCCGCCTTTAGTGTCCACGCTCCAGGTCAGGGAGGCGCCCGAGGGGGGCGGGATTTGTCAGCTCGCGGCCTGACCTCGGGCTCTCTGAGTGGCCAGTCCACCTCGATCTTCGGCTGCCCCCGATTCTGGCGACTGTGTTAAGGTGGTAGAGATAAGCTGAGGTCACTGGGCCACCGTCAGCGCTGCCTGGATTAACGGCGTGCAGCTGGCACATCATAAGCTGACAGCTACCTCAGAGGTCAAAGGGTGCCTGACTGCCACCGCAGCAGCAGCGCACAGAGAATTTGCAGAGAAGCACGCACAACACGTACACGTGCAACCTACCGTGGACACGCGCACCAGAACGTGTAAATCTCAGACATCACAAGCTCATTTCAACAAAAATGCGTCTATATTTGTCTTTTCATTCACATCTGATTTCACAGCAGAATTTGCAGAATGATCAGAATTGGAGGCATGCATGAAAACATAAAACCATTTGCGCATTCGATTTCTGATCTTTGTTTTCTGTTTTTCTGCCCCATTTTTGGGGAGTTGTGGTGATTTTCTTGATTTCCTTAAATGATGAACAGAGGTGTCTCACTACCCACATAGCTATCAGTTCAGCCATCTCTTTGGCCATTTCCTCCCTAAAAGGACAGGGTCATTCCAATTGACAAAAAACGCCCATCGCTTTCAGACACACTTTACGCACACCGTTGTAGCACACTGCTCTACAATTAATCAATGAAGGAGAGTTGAAATGAACCGAGTAGGTGTCTCTAACAGCTGAAAAGGCAAGCTGCTTAACCACGGCCCTGATCCGTGCATTCTTAAACAGAAGGTGGGCCTGAGAAGTGGGCCAATCCACATCGAGCCTGCTGGTCCAACTATAGGAGAAAATGCAATTAAATGAAACGAGACTTAAGTCTTTTCAGATTCAACCAAACCAATGCTCATAATAAAGCTGATAATATAAAAGAATATATAATAAAAGGCCCTATAAAAATAACTAAAAATAAAAAATATATATACCACCATATCATGAATAATATGAAAAATATCATATAAGCTATTTTGGCCATAACGCCCAGCCCTAGAATAAACCAACTAAGTTACCAACTAAGGATTCCTACAGTCTAAGTCTGTTTTAATGTGTATGTTAGTCAACAGCTGTAAGTAAAGCTGGAAGGCCATTTCTAGTTTTAACGCAGTTCTCAGTGTAATAAATGCTCAATGTAAATGAGCCAGGAGTGCTTGTGAACCAGTCAGCTCTTATGAATAATAAATCTCCAGTAGCCCAGATTGAAAACGAATAAAACGACTAAATTATGGGCATTTAGGAACACGTTGTTGTAGTGTTGAACATAAAAGGTTTCATATAAATGCATATAATGTTTCATAAAGTATAATCCAACAAAATAAATAAATAATGCGTTGCATTACTCTGACTAAAATTTTATCTTAATAGATTTGGAAACAATATAAGTATGTGGGCTTAATCTTGAAACAGAGCATACATTGTGAAGCTCCTGAGTTGAGGAAATCTGACAGCACTGCAAAAGAAGATAATGGATTAAAAATAATGAGCTAACGCCTGTAGGCTGTTGTAAAAGATAAAGAGATCACAAAACTGAAAATGATCATTATCATGCCTTTTCAGTGTTCTTTTAGATTAGCCTAAGATCTTGCCCATGCTATTAAAAAGTACACATAATCTCCAGATAGAAACCCACTGGTCAGAAATACTTTGGCATTACATGTTTGTATCTCTTTGGATACCTTTTTGGAAGTCATTCCGCTATATACAATTTTATATGAATGTGGAACGTATAAATATGTTACTGATTTTTAATCTATGAGTAGCAAATTTTTTTTTTAAACAACGATTTCAAAGCATCGCATAAATGACTGGTAACCTTTTGTCTTCCTGCTACGTGTTTAAAAATAAGCATTTTAATAAGTATGGCTGCATAAACAAGCTGCATAAATAGGCTCTTAAAATAAAGCGTGACCGAGATCATACTTTCTGCTCGTGGCAGTGCAATACAATCTTCTTATTTTCAGGAGGTATTTGATTTGTGGAAAGTAAGCCCTGATTCGTGAAGGAATTGAGTGTTTGGTTTATGAGAATAGGAATTGTTATACTGTTAATGATTGCATTTCAGAGGTAGCTGTAGTATAATCCCTCAATCTAGGTTGGTAAAAGATTAGAGCATGCAGGTATATAATTAATGGCTGGGACAAAGTGGATTTATTTTGGGGGGGCCCGGAGAAGGCTAGGGGGGTGTTTTCTCGTTCGTCTTACTTCACTCTCTCTGGGGATGATGTCATATCCGTGCCGTTACTGGGAGAGGAAAGAGAAAAAGGGGAGCGAGGTTACTGTGTACAGCAGGGAGGAATAAAAAGAAGAAAAATCCCCACATCCCCCCCCTTTTCCTAAATAGATTTATTTCAGGGGTTCCACTGACCAAAGCGCTCGTCTCTCTCTCCGCCTTGAGCTTCCGGGGCGTTCTCCTCGTTTGTCTACAAACGCTTGAGCACGTTTCCCTAGAAAAGTGCGTCTGAATCTCGCCACTGTGACCCCAAGCGGTCGTGCATTACCTGCGCAGGCTCGGGTCCATTTGCGCATCCTCGGTGATGAGCTCGGCCTCGCTCTGGGCGATCCTCATGGCGAGCTCGCGGTCGCGGCGCTCCTGCTCCAGGACGGTCTGCCGCTGGTTCTCCTCTTCCCGCTCCAGGGCCAGCTGCGTCTCCATTTCCGCCTGCGGCGCATTACAAGACAGAGTAACGCCTGCGATGCGCGACAGCAATGCGTTTCAGCAATATGCACCGTGCCAGTGGCATTCAGCAACGCGAGCCGGCACACGTCATTAACGCCCACTGACACGCGCCCGGCAAGCAAATAAAAGAGCTGCAAAGTACAGGCAAAGCATGTAGCAAAATGCTTCAACATGCAGCAAAATGCATCAACACATGTCCGCATGCGCCAAACACGCGTCGACATATCTTAACTTTTAATTTATGAAGCACAAACGTTAGATTCATGCTGGCAATTCACATGTAATAATCAAAAGGTAATTTCAATAGGGACGAGCACCGAAGATAGGTTGGAGCAGGTTATGTATATCAGAGGATAGAACATACCCAGAGAAGTACCAGGCCCACGGTTGGCTGACCGCAACGTTCAAACAATGCTCTCTCTAAGGACTGAGGGATTACCACTGCGTGCCAGCAATTTAAGCATGATCAAGTTTGTTATGCTATCACAAGCCTTGATTAAGACTCATTACCACAGTTACACCGCTAATGACCTTGCCTGTGATGTTAGTCCAGACTAAGTGGAAATGTCAATTGGACAGCATGTAGCAAGTGGAAGTCTGCTTAAAGGTTTCTGCGGGTCAAGCAGCTGGCCAATACATTTTTTAGCCCTGGGACAGTCATTTTCTGTCAAACCTGAGAAAAAGGCATCAAACCAAATAACTAGGTCAGGGAGGGGAGGAAACTCTAAAGAGTCAAGGTAAACAGGCAGGAACCGTGGCAGAGAATAATTCAGAAAATAATTCTGGCGGAATCGGCGGACTTTCTGATGTTCCGAGCCACGGATTTGAGTTCGGGAGCTCAAAGCAGTCTTTTGAAGGAAGCTTGTGAAAGTCATGAAGGATGACAGTTTTCAGCTGGTGAGATAGGGCAACTTCACTGCTGGAAGCTCCAGCGTGATTCATAAATGTCAGAGCACCGACATGTGGGTTTCAAAATGAAAAATAAATAAAAATCCTTTCTGAACTGGGTTTTGGGCCAGAGGTTTTCATTTGGGGCGTGACAGAGTAGGTGGAGAGAGACAGAGCAAACAGGAGGGTATGTAAGAGGGCAGGGGTCTGGCACAACGGCGGCAGAAATAAAAGAGAAGGAATGCGGCCAATACTTGGCAGGAAGTCAGGACACCCGGGAGGCAGATGCCATCACCGCGTGGTGACTGCGGGAGATCAGCTAAGGGCGTAACCTGATCCACAGGGGGGGACGGTAACACCAAAACAAAACAAAATAATAATAATAGAGGAATTCCCACCGGGAAAGCCAAACCATTCACCCCTAAACCCATACTACCCGCATGTATCCAAAAACCCACCTGTAGGCTGCGTTCTTCTTCCACCATCTTCCTCCTCTCCTCTTCCTCCTGCTTCCTCTTCAATTCCATCTCTGCTTTCCTGCATGGGAGGTGGGTTGGGGGTACAAGGAAAAACTTAGTGCCAAGAGTTGAGTGTTAGCAGAAGGAATCAAGTTGTGTAGTCAGTGAAGGACACCCAAAATCTTTTACAGATTTAAAGCAACAAGAGCCGGAACCTGAGCTGAAGTGCAGCTGCTACGCTATAGCGCAATGCTTACTGGACCGGACTTCTTGCATGAAGCATAACAGTTTGTTGCCTAACCTCCGTTGTATCCTTGAACAAGGTTGTCTTAATGTGAACAGCTTTAGTAAATATTCAGCTTTATAAATGGACTATATAAAAACCTAATAGGTCAGCCAGGATACAAGCAAATAAATAACAATAACAGCAATGCCGAACTTTAAGCTCGGGCCCATTTCATCCCTGGCTTCAATGAAAAGACCTTGTATTAAAAATTGAATGGCTGCTACTTCATAAGTGCTGTCTTATCGTCAGAACGGAGGAATTAGCCACCTGTTGATTATAACTGGGACGACTATCAAGGCCTCGCGACACTGTTACGCTCTAGGCACCTCATATTTACGGTCTCGCCCTTGAGCGGGGGTGTCATTCCAGGTGAGTTTGGGGAGCGTGAGTATTTTGTCAGGAGAACGTAAAGCACAGGCTGACACCTTTAATGCCCTTGAGTATTGGTTTGTGACAAACAGAAGGGACGATAAGCGCAAATGGAGGAGAGCACGACAGAATAGTCTGGCTTACAGGCGGCGGTCCTCTTCGTCCTGCCGGCGGTGCATATCCTCTTCCTCGCGTCTCGACCGCTCCTTCTCCATCTCCTCCTGGATGCGCCGGAGACGCTCCCGCTCCTCCTCCTCCTGTTTTTTCTTCTGCATGGACCCCAGCAGCTCCTCGGAGCGCTTCACCAGGCCTTGGTACTCACTGTCGATCTCGGCCCGAGTCATCACGGTAGTCTGGAGGGGTGGAGAGGTAATCCTCATTCAACTACTATACCAATCCATCCAATTATTATGCAAATCTTACAGTAAAATACTACAGTGTATGTCGAGAGAGTGATAATTCGGCATCATCTGGTTTGGTTGTTTTACGTGGTGGGATGTAGGTAAATTCACAGTATATTAGTGTTGCGTTTCTCTCTATGGCCCAGTGAATTAGAGGTCTTCACGGGTCCACATTAGTAAAATCAGCTGGTTGAATTCATGGGTGGAAGAAACACATGGCAGGACTTTTACTTTTCTGACCCCCTGGACTTTACACCTCTGGACAAAACCAATTTACTGAACAGGACTTATACCCAGAAGGACTTTTTTATGGTGTTTGGAAGTTCCATGCCAAAACAGTGTGTGAAAGGTCCAAAGGTACGCCAATTATGAATAAATTCTTTGTCCATGCACGTTTGGAACTGAAAACTTCTTGCTGACAAGGCATAACCACTGAAAGACGGCGTCTCCTACAGCACAGTGTGCTCATCACTGCACTGTGGCATTGGGATTTATTTGACTAGAGGGAAGATCGCCCCCTTCTGGCCCAACAACACCACTTCCAACAGCAACTTAGTTTACCCAGAAGGTCTCCCATCCAAGTACTAACCAAGAACACACCTGCTTAGCTACAGTAATTCAGCAGGAGCTGAGCGCATGGTAGCCATTAAAGCGAGACTGTAATTGTTCAGTTCGCAGCACGTGCCAAACCAAAAGTTCTGTAAAACTGATTTTGAGGCCCTTTGGGGGAAGATTTTATCGGACAACATTTTCCCCTTGTTTGTATTTATTTTAGTTTCAGTTCCCTTTTTTGTCTTATCGACTTATCAGAAATAAAAGTTCTGTCGGTCCATTTACTACTTTTCTGCTTGTGATTTACACATTCACAAGCTGATACGATGGGCGCATCTGACTCAGCCTCTCAAAGATGCCGTAAAATCTACCTGAGATCAGAGAGACGAACAGATCGAGTATCGGTGATGAAAGTCACTTCCCCCCCCTACCCCTAGTTCCGCTTTATCCAAATATACAAATTAAGTGTGATGGAAAGCCTCTGGAAAACATCAAAAGTCATTAAGCATACAACAGAAAGCCCCGTCACAGTTGTCATCAGTTGTCTGTGTTGATGGGGTGGGGGTGGGTATGGAAGAACAGATGTGTCTGAGTCACCTCAACCGGAGGGGGGGGGGTTAGGGGGGGTCTCGGATTTTTGACGGATCATTATTCAAGGGCTTCAGGTGGAAAACGAGGAATGCACACAAACAAAGAAACACACACACATGCGCGCACCCATACACACACACACACCAGTGTGAGAGGTTACTAAAGGACAGCATAGGGCAAAGGCCCTAATGATAACCGTGACAAATGCAAGCCTTTTTTCCCGTGGCAGAGTTTGCACGAGCGCGAAAATCGGAGTCTCCCGTCCCCATATTTCACTTCCTAGACGAAGGCTTGTGTTTACATTCTTCAGGTTCTGTGAATCTTTTCCTTCTCACCTATTTTGGTACTCCCAAATGTTTATTTTCTATACTGTATGAAACATACAGCAATTTGTATTTTCCTCTTGTTATTCTCAGACAAAAGAAAATAAAAAAAACATTAAACCGATTCCTCAAAAGCCCAGCAGGTGGACTACGGCCACACACAAGACAGCCAATCACATCAGTCAGGTGCTGAAGGGATGGGGTGGGAGGTCGAGAACATGCACGGTGGTATGCATCATCACCACTGACCTTTAGTTCAATTACACTTTTTACTCAATCAGGGACACATATAAGTCTATTCCACCACCAGCACTATGAATGTAGCACCAAAGGAACTGGGCAGGTAGCTCAGAGGTTGTAGGTTCAAATCTCAAGTGGTGAATTGCTGTTACTGCCTTGAGTATGTGAATATGTGTGCAAAGTGTTTAATGTTGCTGTGCTTAGTTACATATGATAAGGACATCTGCCAAGCAACTAAATAATGCAAATGCAATTATTCTAGCAGGGTCCAATGCTTCATGTTTCAGTTTCAGTCAATCAGTTAAGCTCATTCCATTCTGTAGAACAAAAGAGGCAATTCCTAAGCATTTTTAGGTTCTTATCTGTAGCAGAAAACCCCAATTACACTCACTGGCTAGGAAATGCTAATTATCTGGAAAATGCTAATAGTTAGCCATCTAAAACCAGTTACGTAGTAAGGCATTATGCTATGGAAGCTAGTTAGCAGTATAATTATCTGGTCTGTTACCTATCTATGTAGGGTGCAAGCTATCCGGGTAAGTTGCTCGTTGGGTAAGTAGCTACCAGAAACATTCCTTACATTGGGCATATTTATCCTATATCATATATCTTAAAATATTAACAACTATGAACATTTAATGTAATGTAAATGTAATTTCCTATTTATATTTTGTACTTTGTGGAGAGCTACTGATGTAACAACAGTTGTGATTCAAATTTATCCAAGTGGCTACACGTTTTCAACATGTCCGGTACGCGATTGGTTGAAACCACTGCACTGTACTGAAACCTTGAAACCTCACAGAAACAGATCCCGTCTGCAGTAGCCTTTTTGAAATGTGATCTGTGACATGCGCTGTGTCTGCTCTTTTAAAAGTTGTCCAAGCACTGTCCTGATTGACTAATTGACATGGGGAACTGAGGAAACTATATATTTTTAAAAAGTCTCTGAGACAGTCCCTGATATGTGGCTGTAAAAAAGCGTGTTGCGTTTTGGGTGAGGGCATCGGCGAAGACGGCGGGCGGCACCTTGATCTTGGCCATGAGGGCGTTAATGGACGCGTCCAGCTCTTGGATCTTTCGGCTCATCTCCTGCTTTCCCTCCTTCAGTCCGCTCACTGCCTTCTGGAAGCCCTCCATCCTCTTCTTTAGATTCCTCACCTTCACCAGGCCATCGACCCTGCCGTACAGGCACATGCACACACACGCACACGCGCACACACACACAGGAAAAATCAATGACCCTGTGAATGGGACTGTGGAGAGTGGCAAGGATAAAAGCCATCACTGCTTTTCCCTGGAGACAAAGCATGCTCACTGTCAACCTTTTTTTTTTTTGGGAAGTGAGTCAAGTTTTTTGTTCTTTTCTTTTCCACAATTACCCTTCAGGGGATCTGCCATCCCATACAAAGTCTGAACATTTATTCAGTTAATATCTCTAATTTATCAGCGGCTTTGGGACTCTTTTTGGGGATGGAGCATGTTGACTGCATTTTTCTTTCCCCGGTTAACGTCATTAAAAATGACCGTTAACATGAGCGAGGGTCTTGGGAGACAACTTTTCAAGTCGTAAAATACAAGACTCAACAAAACCATCCAATTAAAGGAGAGGGACACAGTCTGCAAGTCAAATTTATTTTACGCTTATTCCCCGCTTGAATGTTGCGTGCACACAAAAGCTTGGTTTCCATTAAAATCTAAGGCATTAATGCCATTTTATGGACAGAGTATATGCCCTCTCTTCATTAGTAATGAGATTAACAAGAGTGTTAGCAGTATCAACGGAGTTTTGAGAAGGAGAAGCAGAAGAAAACAAAGCCAGTTGGCTCTGTGTGTGCGTGTGTGCGTGTGTAGGACTGGGTGTAAATCAGATCAAACCACTGTAAAGTCAGGTGGACAATACGATTCTACCACAGTATTTTCATGACATTTGACATCCCAAACAAGTTTCAAGATCATCATAGGTGAACTGCAACATTGTACCTCATCATAGATCAGATGTGGGCAATCTTATCTGAAAAGGGCCAGTGTGGGTGCAGGTTTTTGTTTTAGCCCATCACTAAGACACCAGATTCAACTTATTTGCTAATCATGGTCTTCAATCAAGACCTTGATAAGTACAATCAGGTGTCTTACTGCTCGGCTAAAACAAAAACCTGCACCCATACCGGCCCTTTTCAGATAAGATTTGCCACACATACCATGTCATAGATCATGGTACGTGTGAGGGTCTAAGAGTCTAAGAGTCATTCTAACCTTGCTATGACATCCAGCAAAATTCTGAAATGTCAGATTCTATTTCTCACAGTCTTAGTCTGAGAGGTGATGCAATGCAGGTCCTCTATGACCAATGTCAACCGCCAATATAAACTCTGGGCATCATTGCCCCACGTGATGAAAATAAGAAATCTGTGTTTACACTTTGTTTGTTCTGAAGCAAGGCTCAGAATAAGAGGTTGGTGGAACTATGGCAGAACCTCAGCTGTCTCTCCAACATTGCTTTCACTAAGGCTACCATGACTGCAGGACCGCAGCTGGAGATAAATTGTTTTGTTGTCTAAGCAGCCTGGTAACCAAACAGCCTGGCAAGCTAGTATGTTTCAACGGTACTACAGCCATATATTTGTTAGCATTCTGCATTGGCAAGGAACTGTGATGCCCTTATGTTCAGGACAGATAAAGTTTTATATTCTAATCTATCTGGTTGAAACAGGCCGTAATCTTGAATTCACCAGTCGACTGTGGACTCACCGTGGTTTGTGCTTCCTTCTGCACAGCCACATGCGAACCGTCTTCTGGATCTTAACACATGCGGCTGCCCTGTAGCTCATCTTGTTCCTCACTGCGGGGTGTGTGTGTGTGGGGGGGGGGGGGGGAAGAGCAGGCTGGTTAATTTAACCCTTTCGCACGTAAGTTCCAAAATATTTTCAACAGCCCCAAAGCGTGAGTTTTTTTTTGTTTTTTTTATGTGTGCAACAGGTGTTCTATAATCTTGTTACGTCACAGCAGTAGCCTTCGCACGGTTGAGAGTTGAGTTTATTATATTAGCACACACGCATACATACATATACACACATATACATATATATATATATATACCACACTCTCATCTCAGTATGTGTGCAAGGGACAACACAGGACAGTCCATCATCAACTCCGAAGCTAACTGCACCGTCTTTTCATTTGCATCAATAAAAATAAAATTCAGTGGTGATGTGGTGGTTAAATTTTTTTTTTTTTTTTTTTTTTTTTTTGTTTTTTTATAGTTGTGTTAAATGGCGGGCGTGTCCGATTCCAAACAATTGCATGATGTTGGTAATTTACATTTTTGAAGGTTTTTACATTTTTGTTACCTGTACGATACCATAGATTATGAGATGCTATTATGCTATTTGTTTTTCTTCTTTTTTTTTTTTTTTTTTGTTGTTGGCATCCTTGTTGTTGCTGCATTACCGCCACCTCTGCTCCGTATGATCTGCTATTCTCTGATAAAGCGACTAACACTCACGGCGCAGCCATTCAAAATTCAATAACGTGAAAAACGGATGATAATAACTCACTTCCAGGTTAACACTTGGTTGGTGGTGATATGGTATTATGGTGGACAGTTGGGAGCAACTTTTCATCATCATCATCATCTTGGTTGAATTGGGAAGAACGGAATTTGCAATTGCCAGGATTTTTTTTTTTTTTTTTTTCGAAATTTTTTTTTTTTTAATTTCGTTTTTTTTTTATTTGATCACGATTGAGTTAGTTGTAAAGTGTAAACATTGTAAAGTGTATATATATCACAATGTCAGTATGTTATTATTTGTCCATGTCAGTCTGTAGTCATTTGGACAGCTAGGTTAGCAGCTAGCGAACTGTAGCTAAGCTAGCGTTATCTATAGGCTAGTTAGTATGTAAGGGCATGAAACATTTGAAGTGTGAAAGTTTAAATGTTGGTGTAAACAAAATAAATTAAAATAATTTTGTTGGTACAATGTTGTTTGTGGAACTTGTGTTGTTTTTGTTTACTAGTGTTTTAGCCAGGGGGCCCACAGCGTCAGCAGCCGTGGCCTATTGTTGTGTCGTCAGCCGTCAAGGCCCATTTTTGTTCTTGTCGTCATACGTTTGTTAATCTTGTTTCTAATACGGTGTGACAGCGCGTGTCACCGTACGACCTCTAAGCACGTACCACCGGGTTAATGCCAAATAACGATACATCCATTCTACAGAGGCGAGTCATTTTCAGCCAACAAGAAAAGCACCCAGAAAAGCTCCATTCTCGACGTCCCGAATGCGTGAGCGCACTTGTGATATTTTTGTGTTTTTTATGGTTAAAATGGGAAAGGGGATTACATAGACGAAGGGGGGGGGGACAGCGGGTCATTTTGCCACACGCCTGCAGAAAAATCAATGGCCGCTTCGAAGTCACTGGGCTGTGCATAACAGCATCTGATGTTCTCTCAGAATACACAGCTTTCCGCGGAATTCTGTTAAATGGAAAAATGTAATATGTTGGCTCAGGCCGACTGAGGGGTTCAGGTGGATGATTTCAGAGTGTTTAAAAGTTTTATGAGGATTTGGAATTTGGAGATAACCTTTTTATTATTATTTTTATTATTATTATTTTTTTACAGAGACAGTCTTGAGGAATAAACAGTGGCCCCTGCAGCTTGGACATGGTGTGGTCAGTTTGACTTACACTGACCTTGTGGGTCTGTAATGGGGTACAAGCCTGACTGACAGCTTCTTCTAAGACCACACTTAACACTTTTTTGAAACCAATTTTTGACCCCGATTTTTCTCCAGAATTGCCATGCCCACCTGGTACATCCACACAGTGGAACAGGGTCTTCACTGGATAGACCACCCGCACTATTTATGTTGATGATGAACAGCCTACATCATAACGAAACATGCACTTGATGACAGCCAACGAGCACCATGGTGATATATGTGCTTGATGTCAGCCAGCAAGCACCACGTGATACGGATATTTATGTCATACAGCAAGCACTGTGATGGGCAGCATCACCACGGCGATGCATACGCTTGATGACTGACGGCGAGCACCACGACAACGCATATGCCAAACGACAGGCAGCAAGCGCCACGGCAATAGGTTCGCTTGATAACGAACAACAGGCGCCACAGCGACGCTTCCTCTTGACGATGGACAGCTGGCGCCATGGCGATACGTACGCTTGATGACGGACAGCGAGCACCACTGGACCTTCTTCCAGCGGCTGCGGACGAGCCACTTGTTGACCCGCTTCACCAGCTCGGCCAGGTGCTCCGGGTCCGACTTCATGATCTGGTCAAACTCCGCGAACTGCGGAGGGAGGCGGAAACGGCGGCTTCAGACTTCACACCACAAGTAGCTGCACAGGCAACTAAGCTCCGTCCGTTACACACACCCATTCATCTGCTATTTGTTCACTTATTTATGTATCACTTATTTGGCTATTTCTCAAACAGCATAGTCAAATACTGGAGAAACAACAACATATAATAATAATATTCAAAATGAATAAATAATGCAAACAATCACTTAGGGTCACAACATTATCACACTATATATTCTGCATACACAGCATGCGCAGAACCACTCTAACCTGGATTCTCGTTCTTTACCCTTTCCAGCCAGACCGCTCTAATTTCAGCATAATTGTGACGATGGTTTGACGTCTAATATCTCTGCCGTCCAATCACGGATTAAAAAAAATAATAAGAAATGCTAATTAAAGATGACAAAATAAGCTACAATTGCATATAACTGGTTGGTGAGCTTAGTGGGCGGGGATTGCTTTCTTGACCGCTATATAAAAGTGCCCTTAAAACACGGAAGTCTCCATTTGCCTCACCGCGGACGAAACTACCACATCGGACAAGAGACCATCGTTTGAAGACTTGACGGCGACTGAAGAAACCCCAATAAACTAGGTAGGTAAAAAAGCATTTAAAGATAATAATTAACCATAAATATTCAGAAACGGTTTTATTTTGAATAAAATCCTGTTTTTGTACCGCAGACTTTCTCAGATTATCATTTAGAATTCGAACAAAAGCATGAACATTCGTGTAAAAGCTATCACGTTAGCTTCAAGAAGCCACTGTGTTATTCTTCCCCCAGCTCGTTTCGAGATGAAATTGTGAAAAAGTCTGTCATACAATGAATAAGTGAAGTGATAACGTTAGATATTTTTCGTATTTAGTGTAGACTTTGATAACTAAATAATAGCTAACTAAAGCTAAAACCAGTAACGTTAGTCTAGCAGCGAGCTCTGTTTCTCGGCGCGAACACAAATCCTTTGTCCTTTGTTTTGATAACTTTTAACGTTAGCTCTGCTGTCAGTCTGGCTAGCTTTCTAAATGTTATACTCAACTATTAGTCTTATCAATAGCAATTATCTAGCTAGTGTTTTAACATAACGTTATGCCTAAATCTGAAGGTAACTTATTGTTGTTAATCAGTCCTGTCGAAAATGGAGAAGGGAACTAAACTAGACTCACGTTTCTGACATGAGGAAGATTAGCCTGTTTAGACACATATGACAAAAATACATCATTCAGTTGAGCCAATGTCACTGATGATTTATGTCTGTTCATTCAAAACAATATTTTATATTTATGGACATTATGCCAAGTAGTCTAACTTGTGATATTGTTGAGCTTTTTATCTAACGTTATTCTGGAGCATAAAGTGTTTTCTGTAAAATGTCATTCTCACTATACAGCTCTTTAATGACTCAGAAATGGTTTTATATGTTATGGATTAATGAAATGGCAACTGATAATATTATTTATCTATTACAGTGATGGATGGACATTATGCTTGTGTCCAGAATAGCTATTTTATCTATTCCTGACATAAGCATAAATCGTTTGCTGTAAGATGTTATTATTGTAAGTAGAGCCCTTCTGTACAGCCCTTCAATGACTCAGAAATGGTTTTATATGATATGTTATGGATTAATGAAATGGTAAATGATTACATATTTATGTATTGCAGCAAAGGATGGACATTTAGCCATCTGATACAGTCCCTGAAGAGAAGGAGGGTACTGAGGGTCATTGCAGAGCACGACATGGAGGACCATCAGGGCATGCACTTACTGTTATCTTCTTGATTCTTGAATATATTTAAGGTATTTATGCTTGACCATAGATTTGTCTGCTGTACCTGTACTAATACATTAATGATTTTACTGTAAATAAATCCAATGTATTAATTTTACGGGCATCTAAACTGATATTTGCCATGGGTTGTATCTTGTTTTTATTTGTTTTGCAATGTTATCCATTTACTTAGTTCATCCATTCACTATGTTAAACATTTGTTAACATTTTTGTTAAAATAAAGTGTGTTTCATTGAACACATAAATTGTATATTTCAGTGTTTGTGTCTTTCAATTTAGCTATATATATATATATATATATACACACATACTCAAGTGGCCCATTAGGATAATGGATAAGTGGTAATGTGAAATGTCAATGAACCTAAAATTCGAATAAAAATGTTTTTTTTAGCCTTTTCCCATACATCACTAAGAGGTTATAACTTTTGAACAGTAAATGATAAATCTCTTCTGATTTGTAATCCATATCATTTACAAAATAGTGAAGATACCACACAGTTTGTCTCCCTCGATCTTGAACATGAAATGTTTAAAAACCTAGGTTTCTCATGGAGAATAGCCATTTAGAAAGTTTTGTATGATTATTTATTTTGTGAATTGTTTTAGTAATTGATGATATTGTGTTAAAGTAAGCATATTATTGTGTATCAATGGATATGAATGGAAAGCTCCAGTTATCCTGTTTAAAATGGTATATTATCTTTAGGGGTGTGACATAATATGATCTAACCTGGATTCTCGTTCTTTAATGAGCGTGTTATAAACCAGCGACAGCGACACAAGGACACAGAAAACCCATTACCTTCCCGGGCCGAAAGAAACCCGTGTCCGTGAGCGCCCTGTTTTAACACACAGCTAAGCTCGTTATACTTATTTAACTTTATTATAATCTGACAGCTACAAATGTGGGGCTGGATTACGTTTTTAAAAAGCCAGCACGCTCACTTAACCCTGCGTATACGAACCACTCTAACCTGGATTCTCGTTCTGTAATGAGCGTGTTATAAACCAGCGACAGGGAAAACCCATTACCTTCCCGGGCCGAAAGAACACACGGGTCAGCCCGAACTTGTAGTCGTTCTCATTCAGACCCAATGCCATGAACAAAGCCTGCGGGCGGGAAAAGAGGGATGTGGTCAGATTGCTGCAAAAGGGGTTGACGTGATGTGCGTTACGAGGCCCGGGTAGAAAAAGAGACCTTGCAGAAGAGGCGTGGGTCCAAGCGGGTCAGTTTTTCCGGCAAGTACCGCTTGTACATGTTGTAGAGCTCGTGGAAGGGAGCACGGGAGGGGAAGCCCCCCTGCATCAGGTCCAACACTGAAACCATTCCTGAGGGAAATTGAGAGAGGGGAACCTTCATTAACAATATACTGATATTGACTATATGACACTTACAATATTATTTTCTTAGTAGAAGCAGTGGTAATTGTAGTAACAGTTGTAGTATTATTAGTAGGCCTAAAAGTATCCATTTATAAGTGTGTTGTGTGGCAGTTCCCTGTACGCTGTGTGTTCTACGCTGGCTGTGTTCACCTGAACACTGTAGCTGGGACAGGATCTGTGCTCCTTCAAACTGGTGGCTCACCATCTTCAGGTTGGGTTTCACGCAGCGTATGAAGCTGGAGCCCTTTAAGAAAAGCAGGATGGACGCGTCCAGTCGTTGAGTAATTGCTCGAATGAACACTAATAACATGACATTTGGTGTGAGCAACAGAGTACGTGAGAGGGAAAGACAATGCTCAGAAAAAGTTGTGCCCAGGAGATCCATGGTACAGACATTTAGATTGTGAGTTAATGTGAATAAGCATTCCCAGAGATTATTATGGCCATGGGTACAGAATAGGCACAAACATATTGGACCTCATTCACAAAACATGCGTACTATCAGATTTTATCATTAACAGTGCTTATGAATGTTTCCACAAACATTTCAGCATTCATCATCTTTTTTTCTTATCTGAATTCGTTTTTTGGTACGATCAAAATCGGAAACATGTGTAAAGGCATATACGCATAAGATCTTTCTATTTAGAACATTTTATTATTTATGCAAAGTCAACTTAAGTAGTTACAAAACATTTCTCATCACAAGATGTAACCCAAACTGGAGTGCAGACCTCCGAGGCCTCAACCGTGGACACCACCACTGCACTCGCTTGTCAAGCTGCCTGGTGACAACCATGCCCTTAACCAAGATAACGCATGCGTGAGTGCTGAGCAATCAAAAGAGGAGGCTCCGTGAGACATTTCGGTGACTCACCGTGCTCCGGAGCTTTTCCAGAAGAAGGTTCAGCTGGGTCTGTAAAAGAGTGCAGTTCGACGGTTTAGCAAAGCGTGCTGGGTAATAGAGTTCACAGCAGCCGGAGATTCCAGCACAAACACGCTGCTGCTTTGTGAGACACTCAGCCAGTTCTGTGGGGCATCGCACCCAGCAAAGCAGTGAAGGATCTCTGCCAGCGTGCAAATAGGTGAGCTCCAGGCACAGGTAAACACAATGGAGAGGGGAAAAGAAAGGAGATGTGCATTGTGGGACGTCGGACAGGTAACTTTGTTCGCTTCTGAATGCTACGCACTATTTTCTGAGCCGTTTCGAACAGAGATTCCTGCATCACTCATTGGGGGCTTACTTTGGCCTGGTGTTTAGATGAACGCCGCACTAAGCCCCATACCCCATATGAGTCGGGTCAAAAATCTAATTTAACTAAGAAGACTAAAACGCACAAGCGGGTGGACAATACTTAATTGAGATACCGCTGTTGTGGGCTGAGTGGTACGGTGGATGGAGAATGCTGGTTCAAATCCCAGTACACTCTTAGAAAAAAAGGAATGCAAAAGTGCCTGAAAAGGTACAACGCTTGTCACTGGGGTGGTACCCTATAGCAGGGCCGTGCCCCCCCAAAGCAAAATCCATAAAAAATTAAATCCGACAATATGAAGTCGCAGTAGGCTATTAGAGCTACAGATGATTCGGCCAATCATAAAAATGCCACATCGAAATAATATATTTCTCTAATATCTGATTGGTTGGTTTGGTCATATAAAACATTCGAGACGCAGCGAGAAAGAGAGAGGTCACTGCAGGTCAGTTTCTTTGATCAATCTATGCAGTCTCTTCTTGATAACTAACTGTTACGCATTGCTTAGGATATAATATTCGCTAGCCTAACTTACTCAGTGAGTTGAGGATAGTGGTGAGAGTCTCCATCTGGGAGATTTGATTTTAAATAGATTTATTACATGTTGCATCTAGCCTAGTTGTTATAGCTGTGATTCTGCAAAACATCTGCAGCATTGCATTAGCTGCTGACCACGTGTGTGTGCACGCTCGTGTGTGTGTGTGTTAGCTAGCCTACTGCTGCGTGTTGGCTAGTCAGCCGTAGGCTACTTTTCTCAAACTTTGGAATACTTCACATATATTAAAATCACTATCATATCTATCTCTTTCTTACGTTCTCTATCACTCTCACGGCGAAACGGCAGCCTTCAATAGAGGCAAGCCCCCCGGCATTTCAGGCATAAAAAAGAGGTGAAGTATGGCTAAAATATAAATGAAAATGATGAGCAAGTTACAGTAACGTAGTTTCACATGTAAATAGAAAATAGCACAAAGAGACTGAAATGATGAAAGAATATAGCTCATCTTTAATATACTTGGTTCCATATAAGATTATATAATGATTTGGTGTTATTGGACATAAATAAAGTTGTCCTCATGTAAGATGAGGGGGGTGGAGGGAGGTTTAAAATTTAATAAAATTATCTTATCCACTAATGTACGAATTAGCCTATACTTTAGCTTTATATGAAAGCATCTCAAATCTCATCTAGGGCTTTGAAAAAATAAATCTTCAAAATGTTCATAAATTAAACATTTTATTTTAGAAAATGCCCTGTGTGAGGATGTGTAGAAAAGCAGGAAATTAGTTTTCAGCAATAATATGTGGATAATCCATAAAGTAAGTCTAGTACAAGCAAGAAATACAACGGATTAAAATGTTACATGGAGTAATAAGTAAAGTCTCCCAATATTCTTAACACATCCTGTGTCTATCTGCATAAATGGGTACTGAAATGCTTGATAGCACTAATAGATGGTTGCTTGTATTAAACTGCAATTACTCAACACAGCTGACAGGCGCGGATGTGCAGGTTGCGTCAGGCCGGGGATGCCGCTAAGCGAATGTGAATGGCGGGTTCTGAGTTTGCGCTCCGAGGTGAC
This sequence comes from Ilyophis sp. 1 JC-2022, assembly GCA_022702515.1. Classification (NCBI taxonomy): domain Eukaryota; kingdom Metazoa; phylum Chordata; class Actinopteri; order Anguilliformes; family Synaphobranchidae; genus Ilyophis; species Ilyophis sp. 1 JC-2022. The sequence goes on along the minus strand of CM040406.1, from coordinate 18,040,739 downwards.
AATGTCAAAAGCAGCACATTAGCGAGACGACACGACTTCAGGTGCAGAGGACTACATGTGGGTCACAGCACACACGCAACACAACGGGAGCGGGGGAGATGGGGGAGGGTGATGGTTTATAGGTTAGATGCTGCAGTGGGGGTGGGGCTGGGGGTGGTAATGATGTTTCCACGGGTTGCGGTCGAGTTACCTTCTCTCCCTGAGTCTACGTTTCACTGACACCCATTTCAACCCCAAACGCACAAAACTTTCTGTCTTTCTCTTTATCTGACTGCCTTCTCTTTCTCTACAATGTGCCGCAGACGTTCTCCAAGCGTACGGTCCCCGGTGTTCTTAGGGGAGGGGCTAGGAGTACAAGAAGAGGTCTACAGGCAGAGGAGGGCAAGGGAAGGAGAGAGGAAAAAAGAAAAGAGTAAGAGGGAGAAGAGTCACGATACGTGCTCACAGGAAAACAGATCACAGGAGAAAACACTGCAACTCCGGTTTCTCAATCTCTCTCTTTCTCTCTCTGAGTTCAAGAGAAATGACAGTTCAGTTCAGTTATAAAAGAAATAGAAATAGACGACAGAAAGAATGATGGCCAGGAGAAAGAATCACAGGTCAATACAATACAAACGCCGTCACTTAAGTGAGTGTCCAAGACGACTCGACAAGCCTAAAGAACACCCCAATCAGACATTTCTGGGCTCTGGTCTGAAGATGAAAGCCCTGATGCATCACTGAGCTTAAAAGACAGAAATCAAAAGAAGTAATTTAGCTCACCTTGAATTTGTTGCCCACGCTGATGAAACTGAGCTTGCCTGCTTTTTGTTTGGAGTCCTTGGCGTTGTTGTAGTTTTCAAAGAGCTCCCGCACAAACTTGTCTTTTGATTCGCACACCAAGCTCTCCAGAGACATGTGAAGGGCGTCGTTATTCTTCTCCACAAACTTGGCCTGCGGTGATATCGCGGTCACACGGTGGTCACACAATGCTCACAGCCGCGGCCTCCGACTCAAAAAAGAAGGTAAGCTCTCACAGTGACCAATGCGCATTTAGGTTTACTACCATCTGGGTCAACCGCATTCTTGACCTTACCGGTTCAGACCCCCAGTAGAGACGTGGATTCCCTTAAACACCATTGCAATTCGAATGGCCATTCTTATATATCAGAGCAGAGACGGGATATTGCCATGTGGGCTTGAGTATGGACATCAATGTTAGCATTCAAGTTGTAATGTATGGCTTTAGAAATATTCCTTAAAATAAATGCAGTGATGAGATCATACTTCGGTGACGTGTGTGTCGCAGCACGCTTCATACCGTCTCGTAGCACACAGCTCCAGCAAAGTGGCGAACGATGAAGCCCTCGTCATCTCGCACGTTCCTGTGCACCGCTAACTTCGACTTCCTGGGGACCTGTGGAGGGCCGAAGACCAGGCTCAGTCCCCACAAGCACACACACAAACACATCCACTCACACACATAAAAGCACACACTCTCTTTCACAGACACACACATGGAAGCACGCACGCACACAGACACACACACACACACAGAAGCGCGCACTCACTCTGTTATCAGTAAATGACAGATAAGGTCATTTAAAGCACTGGAGGTGTCGGCGTAGCGTAATCGTTATGGAACTGGCCTTGCAACTCCGGTAGGGCGCTGCCGTTGTACCCTTGAGCAAGGTACTTATCCTGAATTGCTTCTGTAAATATTTAGCTACAATAATGGATTGTGTGTAAAGAATGTAAGCTGTGTAACTGGCTCTGGATAAGAGTGTCTGGTAATGCTTAACGTAATGCGATGTAACCACCCCTCACACACGATTGTGAGGTGTTACAGGAGCGGAGTGCAGTGCAGCCTTTAAGGCCCACACGCATAGTTTTCATGTTTTTGAGCTTTTCATATCATCCTGGAGCTTTTCAATTGTGTTCCACACTGGTTCAGGTCAAAAAATTGCAATTTTGGTCGAAGCTGTCATGTATCATGCCTTTCTTTCCTTATCTCCGTGTTTTGTATTTCTTTTTTCTTTATCGGATTTTTCTGTGTGCCGCTACGGGTTTTACTTTCGCCTCAGTAATTAGTGAGTTTACCTGTCCCGCATTTCCGCTCACTACTTATACCCGCTTCCTCCTTTTCTCGTCGCTTCCATTTTATTTCACGTAACATTCTAGCCAGTAAGAGTATAGGAAGTTGTGCTGCTATCGACCGCTTTGCTTCTCAACGCGGGACTTGTTAGCAGTACAATTTAGAAAAAAAATGAAAAGTATAGTGCGCTCTTTTGCTCTTTTATTTCAGAGCAGAGGTTTTGGTTTCTTTGTTTTCCACTCAAACCTATGAGTGCTCTCACCCTAAGTTTTAGGGGTCTTTTATTTTCCTCCTTCCTTTCTTTTTGTTCACACCACAATGGGAGTTAGATAAGCGTGACTGCTTATTTCTTTCGTTTTGCTCGGATATCGAGTTCCTCGTTTTTTATCACGAGGTTATTTGTGTTCTCCTTATTTTTCCCGTCTACTACGGATCATTGTCCGTTTTAGTGGTGTTCATTTGAACACTTTAAGATTCCTCATCTGTCACATCTGGACCTCCAATATTTCCTCCATGTCTCTGGCATAGAGATCCCCTCCAGAAGCATGCATATTTTAGGGTTTTTCCGAGTTCTTGGTAAAACGATTTCCCACATGATATGACGTATGTTTTTGCGTAATTTGTCGAAATCCGATTCTATACAGACAGGGGGCTGGGTTTGGGACTTTTCACAAAAGCTACGTCACTACTCTTCGTTAACATCTGATACTAAAATACTAAAACCAGGAAGAGAATGTCAATGCGTGTGGGCCTTTAAGGCTGTTTTATACTTCAGTGTAGGTTGCGTGATTTGTGTTGCGTGTGGCACTCGTGAACGGGCAGAGCATTTATACTTATATATTTATGCTGTACAGGTTGCGCAAGCCACATAATTCGATTTATGGCCATCAGATGGCGACATATTGAACACAGTCCATAAGTTTCATAAACATTTATGGAACAAAGTCCATAAATTCTTTGCTTGACAAATCGTAGAGCTGCCGTTATCGTCAAACCTCTTCGGCTAGCCTCTCTATCAAACCCTTAGACCAAAAAATGCATATTTAACTAGACAGGAAAGCATGCCCTCAGCAAAGCGAAGCTCTGAAGCACCCCGAAGTAAGCCGTACTGCACGTGTGCTGAGTGCAAAAGATTGGAGCTGCCATTAAAATTAATGGGAAATATCAGACCTTTGAAGGCAAAATGAAACTTCTCCGATGATATTTTTAAACTTGATTAACGATCGTTACGTTTCATATGAAAAGCAGATCGTGAAAATATGTTCAATCTTTAGGGAAATTAAATTGTAATTAATATTTCCTCAACACTCCTGGAGCAAAACAATTATTGTTTCACAAACTGGTACAGATCATGAAATTTATGATCACAAAAAATTGACCGATTAGGTTTTATCGCCTTGGTTTTCTCCGTTGAATTTAATGGGCAGAAAGCTCTTTTGCACTCAGCACTTACGGGTGCTTCACTGCCTGGCCCCTCCCACCCTTCTAGATGTGTTCCTAAATACACATCAAACCGCTCCATATTTGTTGTTTAAAATTTGCAACAGGAGGTGAACTATACGAGTGACCTTTCGTGCAAATCCCACCTCACATCACCAGTCAACCAATCATCATCTGTGGGCCGTATGCAGGTACTGGTACTACGCGCTTTTACATTCTTGGCGAAGTACGTAACATCTACACGGATGTGGTCTGCAACCTACCCAGGCCCATTTTTACATGTACTACGCGAAGTACAAAACAGCACTTACGGTCAAGCGGAAGTGGTCCTTGTGCTTGCTGTGCACGGCCTCCGCGAAGTGCTGGTCGCTCTGCTGGGGCAGCCTGTTCTCTTCATCCAGGATGTCCAGGATGCCCACAAGCTTGGCCTCAACCAAGTCTGAGAGAAACAGAAACAAACAGCAGGCTGGCACGTAAATAATACAGCACAATGCCACTGCTACTCTTGGAACAAGATTGACAGAGACATATACATATATTTTCAAGAGTAGACACCTGCTTGTGAATTTATGAATACAAATAATCAAGGAATAAAGTTGAGAAAGTATGACATATGCAGGGACCATAGTTGTACGTCCCGTAGCTTGTTTTTAGTGTTTTTAGTGTCGCCTCAGTGAGTTATAACACACAAACTTTTTTTGTGAACTTTTTTCCTGACAAAGAAGAATGTAGACGCAAAAAACTAGAGAAAAGTATCAAAGAAATCCATTAAAACAACAACTGTAACAATATAAAATGGGAAAGAAAGAACAAACTGAATTTGAGGATGACCTAACTGTGGAACAGGCCGATTGGAAGTATTTCAATTCCTTGGTAAGATGTGAAAATAGAATAGAATTCTGGTGTTAATAGATTTTTCTTTGACAGTTGTCAATAATGTGCAGAAATTTTAACCGCTGCCTGAACAGTTGTTATATTTATATTTAGCTATGCTAGTTGTAATCGTGAAGTATTATAAATATTTTTTATATATACTTGCTGTGGAAAGCTTTTCCACACAAAATCAGGTATCTAGTACATGACACCCGAGGCCGCAACCGCATGCTACAGTAAACCACTCGCTCTAATAATCACTCTACGAACACACAGTGATTATTAGTCAAGAAAGTGATACAGAATATGGTTCCAGAGGAAAAAACAAGGGGGCCGTTCGTGTGCTTGTGACTGTAAATATCGAACTAACACAAAAAGCTGAGCAGTATGTGTGGAGTGGACGTGTGCATTTGTGTGTGTCTGTATGAGAGAGAGTATGTATTAGTGCTAATCACCTATGCAGTCCTGGTTGTCCACATAATGCACCTCATTGACTCCCAGGCCCTCCTTCTGGTACAGCTCTTGCTCCTTTGAATGGTAGAGAGAGAGAAAGAGCAGCCAGGCTGGAGTGAGAAAGCTCTTTAATGCAGATATAGCTAAGCACTATCCACCATGAAAAGCTTCTCTTTAGCTTCTGGGTGCCCCTTAGGAAGAGAAACATCCAAACCTACACCTCCCTCCCCTTCAGTCACGTCCAGGGGGGCCTCCCACCTCAGCTCCAACCATGCTAATGAGGGCCAGCTGAGTGTTTTTCACACATCTGCAACCCGGGGTGACCCTACAGGTGAATAACGCAGGGGGGATGATTTCGCCTCTGCTCATTTCGGGCTTCAGGCACTCCTCCATCCTCTTGCCCTGAGAAGCCCCGCTTCAGCCACAGATTCTCTATTCTAACAAGATGGCGAGCTCCTCGGCTCCTTCCATCCTCTCTATTTCCTTACTGTGAGAAAGGAAGCTTAAACTGCAGTCCTGGAGGGCTGCGTTATGTTGTCTGCCGGTTTTTGGCATGTTTTGACGCTTATTTTAAGTCATTGGTTGGCTAAAGAGTCCTAAATTGACTGCTGATTGAAAGAAAACCACAAAAAACATGCAGACACTGCACACCTCCGGGACCAGAGTCTGAGATCCTTGTGCGAGGAGGTTTCTGGTTTGTATACCAGAGCTCCCAGTGCTATACTAAAATTCATGAATATTCATGATGAAGCATGCCCAAGGACAGAACATTTGTTGCCACTGCTATTGTTCTTGACTGCACTCCTTAATAACTATGCAATTAACTGTTAAAAATATGGAGAAAGTTACATTAAAACTAAAGAGCTGGCCATCTGGCTTGTCTATGTATACGATCTGTATTCTGTAGCTTTAACCTCAGTTCCCTCCGAGCCAGAGAGCCACCCAATTACCCTTGCTTAAACTAAGCAATTTCTTCATTAGCTGTATACATGTACTGATCCAAAAATGCAGTGCAGTTAAAGTTTAAGTATTGGCCATTTGTATAATTTTCAGTTGCACAGCATAATGTTACCAATAGCAATTTTAAAATACATAAACCAACACAGAACAGAAGTACCTGCAGGCACCTAAACCCTTGAACAGTGCCACACACAGATATCACACGTTTCAAGGTTTTCAAGGACCTTCTGGAACCCTGAATATTCCAAAAGCCCTCGACAAACAGCTGGACGCCCTCGCCATAAGGACATCGCTCACTGTTCAGTGGGACTTGTTCAAGAGCGAACCGCAGGAGGCGGGACCGGCGAATCCCCTCAGAAGTGCTCACCTCCTTCAGAATCCGCTCGTTAAAAAACTGCTGCAGCTTCTCATTACAGTAGTTGATGCAGAACTGCTCAAAGCTGTTGTGCTCAAAATATTCTGGAGAGAGAAAAAGAAGAAGAAAAAAAAGATTATCTTCCCTGCATAAAACATCGACATTATACTGGTCTCTTTTCTCTTTGTGCTTTTAAATGGTCTGGCTGCAGATAGGCAGATCTCTTGAAAAAGGCGGTCTCTTCCGAAGCTGTCCTGTTCACCCTAATTTCAACACCACCACCATAATGAGCCCACAACTGACCCTTAACCTCAAGGGGTGAATACGTTTCCTGCCGCGCCGAGTAACGCTCTGATGGAGTGCTCATTATCAAATGCACGTACATTTCCTCAGAATGTTGACTTTGATTATTGCAGGACAAAATTAACAGGCTGTATGGTCGGCCTCTTTTAAATCAACATTAGTTCTCTTCGTCTCTTTCCCTGCTCTCCCTGTTCTCTCCTCCTAGTTCAGGCTACACCTCCTGTCAAAAAGTTTTAGAAGATGCGTAGACTAAAGCAGAGGCCATTCTTTCTGTAAATGTCAACACGCAACTACTTTATAATGAGCAACATTGATTTGAAACTGAAAGCTTCAAAAACCCATCATCGCGGTGATGGAAATTTAATCATGTGGACTTTCATAACTGTCTGTATGACAGTTATATAGTGATTGCGACAGCCCTAATTCCTACAATTTCTATTTTATCTTGAAAGAAAGTGCGCAGCCAATTCTGTGCTTCTCTTGCCTCAAGCTCCCGTAGTCCATTGCAAAGTATTTCCTGCCTTCATGATGTTACTGAAATACTTGATTATTATAATGAAAAATAAGAAGACCACTTGTGCCTTGAATGACAGAAAGTTTTAAAGACGTAAAACTTAAAAATAAAAATACTTTACAATCAACATACATAACACCCTAGACATTTAATTAAATAAGTGCATTTACAGTGGCTTGAGAAAGTATTCATACCCCATTGATTATTTCTCATTTTGTTGTGTTGCAAAGTTGAAACTAGATTCAGCTGTAAATTAGACTGGTACAGTATGGAACTGGCTAAATGGCTGTAAGTCATTAAGGGTCTGTGCAATCGAACGAGCACCAAACCATCACTTTGTTGCCAGATATGGAGTAGATGTGGATGGATCACTGCAAGGGTTATTTCTCCTGACTAATTTTCTTATAGAACTCTATGGGGAAAAAAGTCAGGAAAAGAAGTGATCCATCCACTACTCCATATCTGGCCGCAGAGTGATGGTTTGGAGCTTGTTAGATACCTTAGACCAGGGGTGGCCAATTCCAGGCCTCGCGGGCCGGTGTGTATGCAGGTTTTTGCTGCCGCCAGTTAACAATTATTTAATTAGCCCAATCGTTTACACGATCTGATATTTTAATCTACATATCCGCGATATGAAAAGCAGCTGATGAATGTTCTTGTGCCGGTATGCGTCAATGCGTGTATTGTAGCATTTTATCGTTCTGTAATTTACAAGTGAATCGGTGATTGTGTGTATGACTAATTAGCTGATTGAACCGTGGTAACTGGTGGCAGTAAAAACCTGCATACACACCGGCCCGCGAGGCCTGGAATTGGCCACCCCTGCCTTAGACCCTTGATGACTTACCACCATTTAGCCAGCCATGTGTTCCATACTGTACCAGCGTAATTTACATCTGAATCTAGTCTCACCCCCCAATTCCCATAGAGTTATAGTACCACTTGTAACAGTACCTGAAAATAAAATATCGAGAGTCTTTGGATGTTGATGGGTAACAGACTTCAGAAAGTAACAGCATGCAAAGGATATGCGACCAAATATTAAATATGATACTTAAAAAATACATTAAAGCAAAGGGTGTAAATACTTATGTAAATGCGATGTGTTTTTTATTTTTTATATAATCCTGAAGATATCTAAATACTTTATTTAATTTGCACATTATAGAGAATTACTTTTACAGAAGTGTAGCTTCCAGCTTCTCCCATGTAAATATGTTTTAATTTGACTTTGCGACACAACAAAATGAGAAATAATCAATGGGGTATGAATACTTTCTCAAGCCACTGTAAGCCGTATTTCAGTTCCAACCTTTATTTCCATTTATATTTTCAATCTCTACCTGACTATACCACTTAAACCTCAGTCCACTTCATAACCCACGGATGTGTATAAGATTCACATAACTGTTAAAATAGTCGACTGCAGAGGTAACGTCATTAGCTTGTGTAACAAAGACATGAATATGCTCTTTAAGATCTATCACCCCAACACTTGACCCACACTACCTATTTGCATTTGAGGGACCCGCTAAAAGGAAATCACACATCTATCTGTGAACAGGACCATAACAGGACGGATCTACCCCTGGTCTATGGCACAGCATCGACCGTGTTAGTTAGTGTCTGGGGAAGAGACGGAACAGGAGAGGCTTTTACTGACCGAACCCGGCGATGTCCAGGACCCCGATGAAGTTTGAGGAGGTCTGGAAGGGGAAGCACTGGTTGACCCTGGTCACCACGTGGTCGAAGAGGCGGCTGTACACGGCCTTGGCCATGGCATCCCGGGCGTTGTTCGCCTGTTCCACCCTCAGCGGCACCCTGGGAGTGCGGAGGGTGGACAAAGTAGAATGTATGCATTTTCATCCAGAAGAACTTTTTTTTAAAAGCTGTCGAAATAACTGAAATTTACAACAAAAGAGAAAGTAAATAAAACACAGCCGGCGACACATAGGGGAGGCTGATTTGTAGTCCGAATAAACAACTGCGCAAATTATTTTTTTGTGTGTGAGAGAGTGTGCATGTGGTTTCAAAATGAATAACTGTACGGCCCACCAGAGCTGAGCACAAAAACTACAAATTTGAGCTCAATTATCTGGAGAGCTTGAGTGTCTGAACATAATGGGCAGCCTGAGGTTCTGACCTTTTCTGGTCTGCTCCGACATTACCGCGTGCTCGGGCGACCTCCCTCCGGGGCGCTACCTTTATTAAAAGTGAACCTTTTGGCATCTACCGCCGCTCTCTCTTTCACCGTCACGCTCTCCAAAGTCGCGAGGGCGACTCTGGCTCCATTAAGCCCTGTAAATGAGACCTCGACTAACAGCAGATGTGATAAACAAAGAGGCTTGTGCGAAAGTATCCATTTTGCGCCTTGCTTGAAGTGCGGAACGCCCTCTGCTGGTGGAGGTCCTTCATGCCGCACAAAAGCCAAGCTCCCCTCCAAACAAATTCTGTATGCTGTCAAAACAAGTAACTGAGATTTCTAATCTAAAACAGGACAACAATGCATTATACTCTGGATCAGGTTCTCAGCAGAAGAAACCATTGTGGCCAACAGCCGTAATGACTATGTAATGTTTTCCACGCCACATGGCCATTACAGCAGTGTGTACATGGACACGCATGCCCATTTGATGGATGTTTACCTGAAGCAGGTCAGATTGAGCTACCTTGCCCAAGGGCTGCAGCACCAGTGTCTGGCCTAGGATTCGAACCTACAACCTCAACAACTACGCCCCCCCCAGTACCTCTTCAATGGATCAGGGGTGTGCTCACGGTCCCGGATGCAATGAATATTAATTGCGTTGAGTTTTTCCTTTTTGTTCAAAGACTGACAGTGCAGACTCGAGGAAAGCACCCCAATGTTCTTAGCATCATGAATAAGAATTTTTTTAAATCACCAGCGTTTCGTGGCTTGGTTCACCAGGTCTGCCTGGTCTCACTAGTAGAGGTCACAAATAATTACCCTCTCAAATGAATCGAGGCTGAAGCCGTCCTGAAATGGATTTAGTGCAATCAAGGCTTCATGCCTTACATAACCTACATAAATAAACGGCGCTTAAGCGGAAACAGGTGGGTTTAAACGTCCGGGGCCTCTGAGGTCGCCGAGCTGCTTTAGCGGTGCCAGCGGCAATTACCACGTGTGTAAATACGCTCGCGCGCCAACGGAACGCGACTCCATGCTCGTCGACCGTTTCCAACTCGACAGAGCCCAAATGAGAGGGCTTTGGATGGAGGTTCTGTCCACCTTCGTATCATCACGAGCACACCCTCCGCGAGAACAGCCAACGTGGGAACATGTAATGTCAATGACTGTGAATGCGTGCAGTACTGAGGGCATTAACTCAATGGGTGGTACAACGTGGCCTGTACCATATATTAACCCGCAACTTAAATGAAGGCGAAAATGATACAACCGTTGACGGTCTGTGATATTCACACGTCCAGAACAACATTTATGACAAATCGACATAAACAGTGAGCATATTTGTCACCCAACGACTGCAAAAAGGCACGGATGACCTGCCATCTGCTTTATGAACAGATGCCCCATCTTTAGTGCTTCTTTTAAACGTATTTATACACACAGGCCACAGTCTATCTTAAATTACCGGTGGAGGGTAACGATAAAAAATAAAAAAACTAATTGCCCATTAATGCCTTGGCTGGGCCCCTCAGGGTCCATGAAAACCCGACTAGTTCATTTTTTCAGAAGAGATGAAAAGGTTATTGATTCATAAAAACAAAAAGGCTCCCTACCACAACAGGCAAGCACAGCTAGGCTAGTTTAGAAAAGCGGGCGCGCAACTTGGCGCGCGGTCCCTTGCGGCCTCCCCGCGAGGCCGAGCGGCAAGCTGCCCTGCGGCTTACTTGATTACTGTTCCTTTGGCGCCCCCTGCTGTTGTGAGCATGATCCTGGTGGTGAGGCTGACTCGCAGGTCGTCCTGGTCCAGGCCCAGTAAATCAGCGCAGTATTCCAGCGTCTGGTTGGACTGGTTCTTCAGGGAGCAGCCACCTGTGAACACACGCGGCATGCGGGTAAAGCCGGACTCGCTGAAATTCACCGCACGTCTGGGAGATCACGTTTTCATGCAGTGTGCGGTGAATGCGGTTTCGTTTATATACGGCATGTTTTTCTGATTGATACATCAGGCCCGTGTTTGTTCTGAGCATGAAGGGTGGAGAGTTGCTTCAATCCATCAGGAATGAAAGGTCACATAAACTATTTCTGTTTTTCAGTTAAAAAATATATATTTTACAGACAGTGCCACTTTGACACATTTGTTCTCTGTTTGGCAGAATATGTGTGCATGTGTGTGCATGAGTGTGTGCGTGACTTTGTGCATTTTTGCATGTGGATGATGGCAGAAACAAATATTGTGCACTGGTGTGATTGGAAGACAGACACACATGCATGTATGTATGTATGCATGTATGTGGGTGAGCATAATGTGTTGATGTTTGAGTGTTTAAGCAGCTGTGTGTGCATGTACAGGTGCGGATGCGAGTGTGTGTGTGTGTTTGTGTGTCCTGGCTGAGGTGCAGCAGGAGGTGTTTACCCGAGGTGCACCCCGTCTCCTCAAAGTCAACGTTCCCGAGGTGCAGAACGCCGGCCACCACGCGGAACAGGTCCAGCTTCTCCGTGTCGTCCAGGCCGATCTTCTTCATCGCCCCACACATCCGCACAAAGTCGCCCTGATCATCCAGCAAGGGGTCCTTCAGGGCACCCGACTTCACGTGCTACCAAACCCACAGGACAGTCAACACCCTCTTCTCTCCCTCACGTCCACCCTCGCGTCTACAGACATCCCGCTCTTACCGCCAATGCTGTGTCAGCGCAGCCAGATTACCCAAAAGCTTTGACGTGCCCCCACCAGACCCCGTCCAATCGGAGCCAGGTTAGGCCCGGTACCGAAACCTGACGAGTAATCTGAATGCAGCTGACAGTAGATTGGTAATGCCCGTTTTGCGTGTGGGTCTAAGGTCACCAGCCTAACTGGAGAATGCATGACCCATGAGGGGTCTCTTGCCTTTGCGCACTGGAACACACCGGCAAAGTTTAGCCAGGCAAAAAAAAAAAGATTTTATTTTAAACTAGCATTACATTAGTGACTGTTAAGAAGCAGAAGAGCAAAGGGCACACTCCACAGAATGTCACAGTACGGACACCCTGAAATCACAGGGAGTCATTGCTACTGACACTAACAGTTATTCATGTTCCCCCCACATTATTAAAATATGGATTTTTCCCCTCACAGGCTTCACACACAACATATCGCATTTCCTCTACATATCCACAGAGACTACAACAATGTATAGCTACTGTAGTTTCGGGAAATTTACCTTATGCATAACCTTGGATTTTATTTTGTAATAGATTTATGATTTTGCACATGTTCAGCGGTAATGTTTGATCTTCAACACTGAACATATTTCAATCTTGCTTAAGACTTCTGTTCAAAAAATATTACACTGTGACATTCTGGGCCCAGGCAGAAAGCTCTGGGGGAAACAAAAATACACACAGTTCACCAACAGCAGCCTCCCTTCTATATATCACCATCATAAAATCATGCAAGCGAATTGAGAAAATGCTAACTCTGCCCCCACTACAAACTCAAATGATGCAAACACTGAGCATTCTCAGCGTTTTACATTGACAGGAGAGCAGCTTTAGAAATACGTTTCCTGAAAGGTTATTAAACATGATCACCTTCTCCTCCTGTAAAATACAGGGCGGTAGCCGTGCAAAAAAACGTAAAAGCTTTGGTTAATGAGACAGAACAAGATATACAGAGCAACAACAACCACTTCCAGCTATGGACACCCTGAAACAGGATGTGCTTCACATTCTTGGTTCTTCAAAGCCCAAGAAGGTGATAGGGGCATCCATACAGAGGCAACACAATCTTCACGGACACCAAGGGTGCCTCTATGAGGAAATAAAACCCATAAACATGTCTGATTGGATGGGACCCAGTAACATCTACATATGAGCATTTTAGGGCCGTTTTAATTGTGTGCACATAATATAACAAATTGAACAATTTCACCGGGATTAATGTTCACACGCCTGCTCACTTTCTTTAGAAAACGTATGATTAAATTAATATATGCTAGGACTGTCAATTACACCGAAATCTTATTTAAATATTCAAATTATTATTCCCAATAATTGAGCACTTTATTATTGGGCACTTCCTGTTATTTGTATTACATAAAGAAGGGAGAGCATGAAGGCAGGCAAATGCTTTAAGAATGTCCTCCTTCCAGCCCCTCCCAGTCCTCTCCATGCCCCTCCCAGTTCCCTCCCACCAGGTCCATCCAAACTCTAGGGAGCACGAAACATTAAACCTTCCATACATCAGTCTCAGGATTTTGGATGAGCGTCTGACATTTGACCCAAGTTTGGTGGTTCTGATTGGTTAAGGCATTCACTCCAAACACGGTACCTTACCTCCGGACTCTTTCTGTTCTGCATAATCTGCTTGTCTGTGTCCTTGTTTGCAAAGTACCGGGTGGAGCCTCGATTTAGATACTATGGAAAGAAAGAAAAAAATAATGAAAAAGTGAATAATTAGGTCACGCAAACACACACACTCACAAACGTATTGAAACTGTGAAGACTAAAGAATAATTACATTACATTGGGTCAATCACAGAACATACTGTATAGATTGCAAAAGCCATTCAGTTAAGCACCACTAGCCCTGAAAAACAGGGCTAAGACACAAGCATATCATCGAAACCAGTGTCAGAACACACAGCTATATATTACGCATATACAGGACACACATGTTCAATATTGTTACAAAATGAACGTTGCTGTACATCGTAGGATAGACACGGCGCAGTAGCTGCATCGTTTTAACTGGCCAACTGCAGGGTAGAAATTAAGTGACCAGCTGACCATTTATTTTTGTGCATGCTAGCACTTGCATTCGCTTGCTACCGATTAGTTAGCACAACTTGTTTCCCGGCGGACTGATACCCAATGCACCGTGTCATACCGGAAATACGCACACACTCCTGTGATTGACAGTGCTGCAAACCAATGAGTGCTGACTGTCAGTTTCCCCACAGTCCTACCCAGCTCATGCAAGCCTACACATCAGACGCTGCGCACGAAGTGCGTCAAATCGGCTGAGGCTGAGACTAAGTAGATCTATTCCATCGGCAATCGATTGCTTTCGTTGTTTTCCGCCTGCCCGGATGCAAAACTATGTAACAGGGTTTTCTGGCATTACATGCTGTTGAACTTGACACACGTGTCCATCTTCATTCTAGATATACTGTATATCAATATGAAACACACACCTCCCCTCCCACCCCACCCTCCTGAAAGCCGGATGCATATCATTGTATTTGTCAAATATGCCCCACCTCCCAAACAAGAAAAATCATTTACATTTTTTTCCCTGTTCATTTATTAACTGGTGCACCACACTCATTCTCCGCACAACTATTGTGTTTTGCTGAAGCAATTGAAATTCAGACAGAGCAATTATACTGTCTGTCGCGAATATGCTGTCGACGATGACAAAAATCCTCGGGTGTTGCCGACGGGCATAACAACCGAAGAGCTCAGCGCTCAACGTGTTTAAGAAAGCGTCGCTTCAACAAGATTGAGAGAATGACAATCAACAAATCATCAAAGCGCAGGCTCAAAAAAAGGGAAACAGCTACTCCCTGGACTCGCAAGTTACATTTTCAGGACAGATCACTCATTCCCATTCTTAAAAAAAGAAAAAGAAATCGCACATCCCCAAACAACATGCTAAATAAACCAGTCACCCCCATGTGACTTCGCCACTCACTGTCAATGCAAATGTAAATGTGAGCGAAACATATTTAGGCAGATTTGTGTTTATTCTCCAACTATACAGTGCAGTCCGTAAACATTTGGACAGTGACACAGTTTTAGTTGTTTTAGCTCTGAACTCCAGCACATTGGATTTGTACAATACATATGAGGCTAACGTGCATGTAATTATACCCTCAAATTATAGATGATAGTCTGCAGTTTAACAGTTCAAATCCAATGTGCTGCAGTAGAGCCAAAACAAGAAAAAATGTGTCACAAAAAAAGACAGAGACTGCACTACTAGGACTTTGAAGGCCCAAGAGTATGTCTATGATGAGCCACACGTGGTCTTTGGCAGCCATTTCAACAACCTACCCAACACTAAATAATGATAGAGCTGTAGAAGCCTTCAAAAAAACCTGCAGAAATTGTGCCCCTGTCTTGTAGGACCAGGGTTGAGTGTCCTTGATTCAGTCGTTCAGTCCACTGAGAAAGGCAAATGGATCCACACGTAACTTGACCATCTCAACCATGGCAGGGGCCATGCTGCACAGGGGACTGACCCTGCCATTAGGCCAACTAAAAATAAGGAAAACTGTTTCTGAATGCTGTTTCATAACAAAATTAAAATATACAGGTGCAGCTCAAAAAATTTGAATATCGTGAAAAAGTTCAATATTTTTTGTCACTCATTTCAGAAAGTGAAACTCATATTATATTATATAGATTCACATACACATAGAGAATATTTTCAAGCTTTTTTTTTCTTGTAATTTTTTATGGATTACAGCTACAGCTACCCAAAACAAGTATCTCAGAAAAAAGTGAAAACTCAAATGTTATATATTATAATTATACACACATATATATTAATATTTCATTTTTTTTCTTTTTTTGATGATTTTTGATTACTTACAGCTAATGAAACCAAAAAGTCAAAATTCAAAAATTAAAATAATTTTTTAATTTAATTTTTTTTATTTTTTTATTTATTTTTTTATATATTATTTTCCATTTTTTGCTGTTACTTCCTGAAGTCTGTGTGAAATCAAATCAACATCAAAAGATCTCTTATTTATATTTATTTACTGTTACAATAACCTCTATGCATTTGAATGATTCTCTATCTAATTTTGGGGGATTGGGGGGGGGGAATTTGTAAATGTAACTAAATTACACTGTACATGCTGGGGACAGCTGGCTGGCAAATCATCAGGCTCATCATCAGTAAAGAACAAAACCATCCCCAAACCAAGATACAAGGTTGCCAGATGATGAGATATGGATGTGGATGGATAAGGTTATTTTCCCTTCCTGATTTATTTATAGAAAAAAAAAAAAAAAAAAAAAAAAAAAAAAAAAAAAACAGTTAAAGGGATCCATCCCACAATCCATCCATACCATGGCAGCAGGGTGATGGAGATATGATGTTTTGGTGACCTTAGACCTTGATTGAAACCATTCATCAAACCATTTATGTTTCATTGTTTACAGTCAATACCACACCATATCTGAGCTCAGCTCCCCCCTCAATTCTCATAGAGACATCAAAGAGATCAGTATAGTATCATAAGAAATAAGTATATAGTGATAATAAGATAGATAGATAGAGATGATGTTGATTGGTGAGTGGTCAGACTTCAGGAAGTAACACAAAGCAAAGGATATTAAATAGAAAATAAATTAAATATAAAATAAAAAAAATATTCTAAATAAATTTATTCTAATTTTATGATTTTCTGAATTTGGTTTTCATAAGCCATAATCATCAAAATATAAAATTATATAAAAATAAAGGCTATTTTTTATTTTTTATGAAATGAATCTATATAATATGATGATTTCATATATTATAATTTTTTGAGAAAAAAAAAAAAAAATTTTTTTTCACGATATTTTTTTTTGTAACTGAAACAAACACAAACACCAGATTTTAAAATGTGGAATATAATGCAGGTGTAATAACACATGTAGGATTTTCATGTGCATTCAAACCGTCTCAAAATAGGGTTTTGCCCTGATAAGAGCGGTTAAATAGGCCATGGAAATGTCTGGCCAAGTGCCAGGGTCTCATTGTTCAGGCCACAAGGAGAGCACCGAAAATGCTCTCAAACTGTCCAATTAGGCCGGCAAATATGTTCCCTTTTATAGTAACAGTGTCTGCGGTAAGCTGGTCAGTACTCTCCCCTCACCCTGGCAACAGTCCATCCAGACCGAATCGCCAGAGAGACAGCACTCGCCACGTTTTCCTGGTACAGCTAAGGACGTCACGTTGCTGCAAAAACTGAAATTTACCAGCACCTAAGATGCTAATAGTACATCTTCTCTTCCCCCCTCTCAGGTCTTGAGGCAAGCAACTTGACAGTGGCACTTACATGATTGTAATGGTAATATGACTGTAACTGCACCCATCTCTTGTGGTGTTTGCTTACCACGTGTAATGCACCTTCACAAGTCACTGTGGAATTCATTCAATTGTAAATATTAAACCAACTTAAAACATTGAAAAAGAAAGAAAAGAGTCAGAGAAGTACTTGCCTAGCTATACGATCACAGCAACCTGCTGCTATTAATGCTATTAAGTGAGAAAGTATACTTACCCTGAAGCTGTCTGGCGAGTCCAGGTGGAGCTTCTTCCGGACGTCCTCGGACGCACCTGCACACAGCCGGTAGAAGATGTGGTAGTTCCTCTCCTCCTTGCTCTGCATGCAGATCCTGGACTTCTCCAGCAGGTAGTGAGAGACGAACCCCCCCACCACCGCGTTCTGCAGCGTGGACGGAGACACGAGCGGTCAGCGCGCACTCTGCGGTCCAACTTAACCACAGTAACACGACTTGGTAAAGACTGCTGGATGTACGGTTACATTTTCAGTTCAGATTCGACAGATAAATGACAAGAAAAATCTCAACAGCAATGACACCTAAACATTTTAATCTCAAGGCCCCCGTTTCATCCAACACCAACTGCAGGCTGCAACGCTATTAGATATTTGACACACTAGTATGTAGAAGCTGTCTAAAACAGGATTTATTTCTTATGCAACATATCTTAATCAGACATGACTTATTTAATAAAATATACAGAACATATGGAAGAAATTACAATGTTCATATTACCAAGGACACGTAAACCAGAAAGGTTTTGGTTTATCTGCAGGCCAAATATAACACAGCAAAATTCTAAATGTTAAATAAACTAGTACAGAGTACATTTTACTCAGAGATCATATTTTTATCCCACTGTTAGAACTGTCTGAAAATTGTACTGCGGTTGATTTAAGAGAGCTGGTATACGGGTGAATTTATCTGAGTTTAGCTGAAAGCCATACAGTAGGAATAAAGAAATCGGGTATCATCAATAGGACGTGTGAAAAAGAGTTTCCATCAAATACGGAATTGCTCTTTTCACATGGCATCACCGATGTGCCTGGTATGCGCCCTTATTCAGGGTGACTTACAATACTGTACATAGCTTATACTGAACACATTATTCATTCACACAGCTGGACAGTTACTGATGCATTACAGGTTAAGTGCCTTGTCTGGGGGTAAAACCGCCATGGATTTAAGCATTCAATCTTCAGGTTTTAAAAGCCTGTCTCTTTAATCACTACCCCCACACAGCTTCCCACCGCTGCCCTGTATGCAAACCGCTTGCATCTAAAAACATAACCTTGGGCCTTGTCCTTTTTTAATGACATGTGCGTATATTTGCTTTTATTGTAGAGGGCCCTGCAGGGACGGTACCTTCTCATTGAAGTGGATTTCCACAAACTTCCCAAAACGACTGCTGTTGTTATTCCTGACGGTTTTAGCGTTTCCAAAGGCCTCCAGCAAGGGATTGGCTGCAAGTAAAAAAAAAAAAAAAAGAAAGGTAGTTACAAAATCTACTATATGCACTATATCTAGAACCTGTTCCACATGGACTACATGCACCACCTGTACCAAAAAAAAAATCTAAGTCTGAAAACATGCATTTAGTGCCGGATTACAGGTTCTGCATTGCACTTGTCTGGCGTAATACTGCAAATACAAACATTCCACACACCTTCCACGATTCTTTCATCAATATCTTGACCAGTTCCATAGGATGTTGTCAAATACCTGGAGAACAAACAAGAGAAATGGATTCATTCTCAGTCACAAGCGTTTTAATAAGTAAAAACTCAAATTATCTCACAAATGTGAAAAAGTTCCTTTAAAATCATGCAACTTGCAATAACAAAGAGGGCCCTGTATGTGACACAAGCCAATTAATTTGGCCTCAAAGCACACATTCTAAAGAAACTCAGAAAAGACGGTTGCGATGTCGAGCGCGAGCTTGTGTTTTCCCGCAAAATGCGGAAGCGAATCCGTTCTGACCTGAGGACGAACTTCGTGTTTTCCGTCTTTCCCGCTCCGGATTCTCCCGAGACAATGATGGACTGGCTCATCTTCAGCACCTTCATGTCCCGGTATGCCTT
Organism: Ilyophis sp. 1 JC-2022; assembly: GCA_022702515.1. Classification (NCBI taxonomy): domain Eukaryota; kingdom Metazoa; phylum Chordata; class Actinopteri; order Anguilliformes; family Synaphobranchidae; genus Ilyophis; species Ilyophis sp. 1 JC-2022. Next base: position 18,021,500 of record CM040406.1, on the reverse strand, counting down.
GTCCGCTGGAAAAACGCAAAGCCGGAAAAAAGCTAAGTAAGACACATCTGTCCGTTAAAGAGATGGGCTCCCAAACTAAAGGGTTTGGGTCCACTGGTGGGGTCAGGAGAGAGACAAAGAGGTTAACGTAATTTGCGAGACGGCTGAAAAAACACACAGGCTGTGTCCCAAATCGTATACTCCCGTGGTCCGCAGTACCGTACTTCGCTATGGACTCACATGGATGCGCGTGCTTGCTATGCGTGCTCGGAACATGGAAGTATGCGGTTTGGGACACAGCAACAGTGTACCCCTTTCAGTAATTTGCACTAACCATTAAGTTACGTTACGTTCATTTAGTAGGTGCTCTCACCAGCACGAGTGCGTCCCGCTGAGAAATAAAAACGTAAGTGCCAGATGTGGCCAACAATGTTTCTAAACCAGCGAGTGTACGTGCAACATCACTAAAGAGCTAAATGTAAATTAACTGTGCAAACCTACAACTATAAAACAAATTGTGAATATGTGCCGATGAGCATTCATAACGACTTGTAAAAAAAACAAAAAAACATAGCCGACCTTTAGCAGCTGTTTCAATTTATATTCGTATTTTAGCGTGGCTACATTGGAGGGTCACAGAAAACAATTTCACTCATTAACCTTCAAAACATCTGGGCTGGTGGACCAGGAGAAGGGTAGGGTACATTAGATATGTGCATATTGATTAACTGGATTTTTAAATATTTTGTGCCTATTGAAATCCAGTATTACATTACAATTATAAAACATTGCTTGAACATACACTATGTGGAACTGCGGTTAATCTGGAATAATAACTAATACATTTATATTAAATAAATAATTTATGTAAGGACATTTGCCTCCCCTCACATTTTCAGACAGGAAAAAACTTATAATATCCACTAATTACCGACTATTTCATGCATTTTGCAGAGACTTCAGTCTATCTCTCATGAATATATTGTAGATGCTGCACAATAATACAGAATTATTCTGAACTATGTTAACTACCCAAAGATTTAACCAATAAAGCAACCGAATAAACAGTGTTTAGTTAAGAAAATGTTTTTAGTTAAGTCTGTCATTTGGTTGCAATGTGTATTTTTGCCATTGCCCAGGCAAGGCCTTGCGTCCTCTCACCGATTGCGTAAACATGAGGGGCCATGGTGCCTAGGGATCGCCCTCTGTAGCTCTTGATGGTGTCGGGCATGTAGAGTTTGGGGATGTCATAATATGGATTCACGGCGATCAAGATGTTGGCTACAAAGGTCTATAGGGGAAAAAAATAACACAACAGATTAAAGTACATACAAAATTTCCAAAGGTTTAGGCCACTGCACAAACATGTTTTTGGGAACGGAGAAATGTTAAACAGTTTATTACAAAAAAGACAATACAGGTGCCTGGACCAATATGCAAGGTTTTATATGTGGACTTAGATACTAAAGCCTGGGGGGCTGTTTGAGAACCCCTTCATTCCTAAGTTCTGGGAATGTGGGATAGAACAGGAGATGGCACATAAGGTTTGGAGTGATGAGATTATGGTTCTATTAACCTGTTTGCCCCTTTGGTCCTTCTCATCTACTGTGTCTCTGGAGCTCTGAGGGCTCGTTGCAAATGGAGTATATACTGAACACTCCAGAGAGAGAATGGAGTCATTGCATTGCAGGTGCAGGTGAAGTCATTGTGTAGGTGGTATATGCACACATTTCAGAAAGGAGAATGGAGAATGCCCTTTATAGATGATATATATCTCACACACTTCAGAGAATAGAGAAGGTCCCTTTGTGGATGGTATATGAATGCACACTTCAGAGAGATAATGTGAGAAGTACCTTTGTAGACGGTATATGTACATACCTTAGAGATTCAAGAAGGCCCTTTGTAAATGATATGCACACACTTCAGAGAGAGAATGGAGAAGTCCCTTTGTAAAATGTACACACACTTTAGATAAAAAATGGAGTATGCAGTTTAGGCAGTGTGCACAACTAGATAATCACTGATTAATGACCATTTTCCTTACAGCTCACAGCTTCCTTCCTTACAGCTATCATGATGAATGATGTTAGCGACGGCACTGAGAAATCTCTCATTTGTTTCAGTTAGACATTTTCAAGGGCCTAATTACGCCATTGGAAAACAGGTGGCATGCACACTGGCACATTAATTAAGTTGTCAGCAAACTGGATGCGAGCCAGCAGAAATTGGGTAAGACACCGAAATGTCAAGTCATTGTTTTTCTCCTTTACTTTTGACATTCTGATTTGTTTAGAATTTGTTTGAAGTTCTCTGCTTGATGCTTGACATTTGTTCAATACTATTTTTGTCACATTGTGGCATAAGTGGTATACCAGCATTTAAAATTTAACTTTATCCTGCTAATACACGGCGGATGCACTTCTTCGTTTGGTATCAAGCCATCGCTGTGCCGGTACTGACTGTGGTCGGTACTGACTGTGGTCGGTAGCCTTGTACGGCTGGGTGTAGTCGGTTGTAGAATCGCACATGGCGAGAGGGTTTCTGCGGAATTCGTCCAACTCTTACCACACGCTAACGGTTCTGCGGGTTGGTAAGGCATCCGCTAGCAATGCTTGCGCATGAAATGTGGCACTTCAGTACAATAGCTGCGCAGCTCACTTGGTGGAATGCGAGCTGAAAACAGGCGAGGTCTGGCAGAATGCACTGGAGAACACAGGCTTGACTCGCTTTCATGGATCTACAGAGAGCATTGCAGCAAAACTGGTCGTTCCAATAATATCTCAAGCATTTATTTGTAAATACAAAGAATCTATTTAGGTTTACTATGATGTAAAAAAAAATTTGTATGTGAATATGCTATACAAATAAATATACTCCTTTTCTTTGTCTTCTTCTAATTATTATTGTGTAATAAAATTAATTGCTCTGCAAACCCCTGCAGTTCAATCTTGAAATACCTGTAGTACCTCATTATGACCATTAGGCGTCACCTGAAGCATAACCTGAAGTGCTTGCTAACAACTTCTCATCCCTTTCTCTGCCACCTGTTGGGTATGCCCTCGGGCACGTGGGAACAGATCACTGTGTCACACCAGAAGGCCTGATTGGCTTCCCATGGAAACTTGATAGCATGGTGGAGGCGATTGCAGAGGTCACCTGATATTTGGGGCGGGAGGGGGGGGCTAAACTGAGACTCTGATGAAAGCCCATGCAGGAGTTACAACAGAGCCTGGGGAAGGGAAGGGGGGGTCTTTGGGTGACAATGCCAGGACTGTCACAGACCATATTTTGGCAAACACCCCCAGAAAAGAAAGAGCCATTACTGAGCCATAATACAAAAGGCCTCTTTCTTATGATCATGGGAATTAAGCAAAGTTTGCAGGCACAGGAGAAAATGGACGTAATGGGCCTATTTAAGTCAGCACAAACAGGTGAAAACCGTAAAACTTACGTACGTAGATTTTATCTTTACTGTACCGCACACGAACGTTGTTCAGGAGAGTGGCTTCATTCAAGTACATAAGGGAACCTGTGAAGGACAAAAAGAATTCCTCCATTTCAAAAATAAATGTGACGGGGCTCTTTCAACAAATCGCCTAAACAGTTATGACACAACACAGTACAATTTAAAGGACAGCTAGGTCAGGTTTACCTCACCTAAAGATATTAATTACGCACGTATCTAAATCGAACTCCCAGAGGGATTTAGTTTTCAGCATCATGCCAAGGGCTATATGGAAACCATCACCAGACATACTGTTTACTTGGACTGTACTGCTCAAAAACAAACGTGAGTTTTGCAAGACCTGGGGCCCTCAGAAAGCCGCGTAAGCCAGTTTCCACGCAGAAATTGAGATATAACATATACAATATAACAGGTGCTGTGAGAATCTGCATACCTATGCACACGATGGACACAATACGTACGCAATGTTTGGAGTCCGTGTGATATGGCGACACCGTGACAGGCAGAGGTAGAAAGCCGATTTCCGACTTTCACCCCGAGCGTTTTTTACACATTCTCTTACTCAGAGTTTTAGACATGTGGCCCCAGGGGTGTATACGACGAAGCAGGATTATTGAGTTAGCTGGATAACGGCACGGAGTAAAACCAGGAACAACACTTTTTACTTCATTCCATGTTCCAGATTTGGGAGGGTTCCTGGTTTTACTCTGTGCAGTTATCCAGCTAACTCAGTAATCCTGCTTCGTAGTATACCCCCCTGATCAAGTGTTTATAAGCCCATATCATAGAACTTCACTGGGTTAGCGACACGTCTGTTGCACTAGCACTTTACAGCCATCGGCATCAGCAGCGACAATTAATTTCCCATGAATGAGCATTAGCAAACTGAATGCACTGTACCCGTAACTAGAGTAAGAGGCATTGATTAATCCTCTTCCCACTCTCTAGCTATAGATGCAAGAACCTAGAACCTAGAACCTAGATGCAAAACCTCCAAAACTTACAGTTGTCTTCCACATGTTTGTTGACGTCATCCTCAGCTGGAAAGACTTGGTTGATTTGAGCCAGGAAGGTCTGAAATGACACAGATAAAATGCTTGAAGGCTTTGATATTTTTAAGCGCCGCGCGTCTCTATTGTCTGTTTTCCTGAGTAACTATTGGTACTGAATCAAATGAGGTATCCCTGAGCCTTTCACTGAAGTTCAGTAACAGATGCCTGAAGCTACACACATCATGTTTGTTCTGACGAAGGCCCCCTGGGTCGAAACATAAGTTATCATATCACAACAGAATGAGAAATGATTACTTCATTCTATATATAAATGCAGGGGTGCCATTTACTTAAATTAAAGGTTGAATTTTTCAAATTTTTTCAGTGTGAGATTAAGTTAATTCACCAAACAGTGAATTTTTTATAACCCTTTTTACTCATCTTTACCAGGGGTGCCAATAATAGTGGAGGGCACTGTATATATGGCTATATTTAGCCAGCCATGTGTTCCATACTGTACCAGTGTAATTTACAGTTGAATCTAGTCTCACCCCCCAATTCCCATAGAGATCAGTTCAAATGCAGAGAGGTTATAGTATCGCTTGTAACAGTACCTGAAAATAAGATATCGAGAGTCTTTTGATGATGATTGGAGACACAGACTTCAGAGTAAACAGCATGCATATGCGACCAAATATTAAATATGATACTTTAAAAATATGTTAAAGCAAAATATTCTAATTTTCTGAGACACTGAATTTTGGGTTTCATTAGCTGTAAGCCATAATCATCAAAATTACAAGAAATAAAGGCTTGAAATATTTAACTCTATGTGTAATGAATCTATATAATATATGAGTTTCACTTTCTGAAATGAGTGACAAAAAATATTGAACTTTTTCACGATATTCAAATTTTTTGAGCTGCACCTGTATATATAGGGCTGGGTACCGATACCGATACCTTTCTATGCTGAGTGTAAACAAAAATTCTCATTATTCTCATTTATTCTCAATAAACCAAAACATCTCAAATGCTTCAGTGATTAATGTTGTCAACTCAAACAGCTGTGTAAAATATAGTATTATAAAATGAAGAAAATTACGATTTAAATCAAGCAATACCTGATCAAAGAATAAAAACAAAAAAAAAAGAGTAATAAAAGCCCCCCAGACGGGGATACAAATTCGGTACTTTTTGGATAATTTTGGAAAATCTTTACAGAAAAGTACCAAAAATTGGCACTGAATGCTCGGACAGTACAATACTCCTGCTACGTACATGATTCGGTCGGTGCTCAAAAAGTACAGTGGTTCGATACCCAGCCCAACTTATATATCCTCCTGAGACCCAGCAATTCCTTTCTGACCCCAGTAGGAGACATGAGTCTCTGGTTTTAATCTCAAGAACCATACATTTTACTATGCTGAAACCTACAATAAAAATAAAATAATATTTCTGAAAATATTTTCACTGCAACATGTTTTTCGTATCCCAGAAACGTAATAATTTTTTTGACTTTTTTTATACAGGTTCTCCGGAGGTCATAGATATATGAATATATAAATTATGTAGGAAGAACATATATTATATATCTTTAACTTCTTTAAACTTTCTCATTAACTGATACAAACACCTCAGGGGCCAGAGGGGCAAACAATCAGTAAAATTGACTTGGTAGAAACAGGCATTGGTGCGAGACGCCACCAGAGAGACATCCCAATGAATAATTCGGCAGGAGAAACCAGATCCGAGGCCCCGTGCTCTGAGGTGGGTGAGTGGGTGGGGGGGGGGGTCCTCTTTGTGCCCTGGGCAGGGCAGAGCTCGAGGTCCAGACCACAATGCCGTGTTCCCTTGCTGCATTATTTATCAACGTTTAATTCACCTTCTCTGCATCATTGGTAATGAGTCCTCCCCCCCCCGAGTTCCACCTGCGAACAGCGGCGCGAGTTTAAAAGCGTCACGGGGCGAAAACCCCGCCTCGAGCTCGCGGGCCTTCACGGTTTAAGGATCGCCCGATGCCGCGTGTCCCCGCGACTGGGACGAGCTTCACGATCGGCGAACCCGCGCGGGTAGGGGCACTGTGCACCAACGTGGCAGTTGCAGTGGCTTCGTTTTAGTACAAGACCCCAGCCCATTTCTGATTCTTTTATTTTGGGAAATGAGTCTCTGGTCTTAATCTGAAGAACCATATATTCTCCTTAGTAAAATTTAAATAAATATATTTTTCCTGCAACATGTTTTTGTCATCCAAGACACTTGTTTTATGTCCAAAAAAATTACGCCATCTGACATTTTAGCTACATTTGTCGATAAGCACATGAATGACAGATGAAGACTGTTGTTGTGTCCCTATATGAAACATTTTACTGTGATCTAATCTATGAGTGAACCAGTTTTTGTGTATACAGCCAATTAGCTAATTTAGCCAGGATAATTGGTGGAAATAAAAACCTGCATACACACCGGCACTCCTGGACTGAAACTGCCTATCCCTGCTCTAACCGATGATGACCGGTGGATGTCAAATCATTGTTAGTTTTGGCAGCAAAATTTGGCAGCACACAGCATATACTATAATTAGCTTCCTGAATCAATCCTAGATTTATTGACGTCGCTTACTATTTGTATACACTTCTATATTAGGGAATAAAAATTTCCATAAAGAAAAAGTAGCCTTTGTGGCCTTAAAAGATTAGGTTCAATGGTTATGCACTGTTAACTTTTGAAAGTGGGTCCATCTTTGAGGGTATGCTAACTTCCTTATTTATTGCCATGTGACACTCTGGGTATTCCAGAAACAATGGCAGATGCCTCCCCCCCCCCCCCCCCCCATTTTCATTGAGGCCTTTAAATGTCTCAAATCGCCGGAGTCCGTGAGTGACGTCGGCGCTCTGTTAAAGACGTGTCCTGAATTCCTGGCCTCAGCCAGTAGGCACGGTTCCCGGGTTGGTGCCTGCCAGGGTCGTTGCGTTTCTGAACTGAAGTGTTGTCCTCCTGCCTTTCACACACATCGGTGTCATGGTGCTGCATCCCTCGTTCCCCCGAAAATGCTAATTATTTGTCATTACTGCTAAAGCTGCAATAGCCATTACAGCAATAGCATGCCCATCAATATTCCATTCTAATTCAGTGTATAGATATCGATGGGCACGCTTTTGGTTTTATTTCACCGAAAGATGCAGTTTCCCCATGGCCTTGTTTGTCCTCTGTGTGTGTGTGCGTGTACGTGTGCGTGTGCGTGTGTGTGTATGTGCGTACGCACATATACACACGTACTTACACGTCATATATAGTGTAAAAAACTGTGGAAACAATACAGGCATTGTGCAAGCGGTCTGTCAGAAAACATAATCGAAATCCCCTTGGCACAGCCATTGCTATTGGCAACATGTTGTCATCTCCCAAATGATGAAAGACTGGACAGAACAGGAGGTTTACACTTGCATAATAACTCTAGAAAGAAATGGGCCCGGATTGCTCAAAAACACTTACCTAGGTTTAAAAACTGCAGGGTGGTGGAACAGTTACTACGGAGCTGTGCCTTAGTGGCTTGGAATTTAAAAGGGTTATTAAACGGGAAACATCAAAGAAGATTTCTGCAGCTGGAGAGAAACTCCACCTGGAAGTGGGAACCTAATGTCCGATCAGAATTTTTGGACACCATACGTTAGCATATTTAGCACAGGCACCAGCGCACAGCAGTGCTAATGTTGCCCTGCACAAGGGCGTCGGCTAAGAAAATAACTATAATGCAAATTAGCTAGTGTTGCCACGGTCGTGGTTTGCCGCACTGGGGAACCGAGTGTCACAGGTGGAAACTTCTCACTAATGATCCGACCTATTGTCTGGTACCGCACAGCACACCTGCGGCTAATAAGATGAAGGCTGTTTTTAAGACTTACGCCTGATTGCATCACTGTTTTTGAAGGAAATGACCTGGTGCACACCGGTCATAAAGAATCCCATGGAATTTATGGCAAAAATAACAGGGGCAGTTAGCCCGCATCCTGCTCAAATCCCCAAGCGGGGCCAGTCGTTCGGGTTATTCACGCGGCGCGCTAACCTTGCCCTTCTGGTTCAGGGGTTCGATGGTCAAGGAGTCCGCCCCTATGTCCACGATCGTGCCCAGCTGGAACCCGTCGGTCGGGTGGGGGGCCCACACTGGCTTCCCATCCTCCATTGTACACCAGAGCTACACCACGGCTTCACTACAGGACCTGCGGAGAGAGAGAAAGCAGGGAGGAGTCAGTGTGACACACTTCTTCACCCACATTACTTTTCAAGCCCAGCCCTCCAGTCCCATGGTTAACCCCCCACCTCAAACAAGTGTCAATAAAGTTGGATGCTATACAGTAGAAGCTCAGAGATACCACAAGAAATTGCACTTTTTCAAGCTTCTTATTTTACACACATTCATTCTGCTTGTTATTATTACTGATAGAAAGTGAGCATTAAATGGATACGAGTCACGCTTTCCACAGATAAAAACCCTTCAAAAACCTAACCATTCCCATAAATTGTATCATATTAATAAATTACGTTATTTTTCAAGTTATGAACATTTCAGTTCCAAGTATCTCCGAGGTTCTACTGTGTCCGCACTATAATTCTTCACATTGCAAACACAGGAAGTCACATTCCATGAAACCAGTGAGCAAAGGAAAGGATCTTAAAGAGGAACATTAAAACAACGTATTTCCCTTGCAACTCAGCCTTGCAAATGCCGATCTCTAAAAATAAAAGTAGGCCTATTCTGGCCTACTAAGGCAAACGGCAGTAACTGCATAAAATTAGTTTTTCTATTGACAGCCAAATGTATAGGAGGCAGATCAGTCTAGATGGGGTGGTTTGTTCACTGATGTCTTGTTTCCACTTGCACATTCGACCCGTTCCAGAGCCGCGCTGGCTCGACTTCTGAGCATTTCCATTAGTTCAAATTCCGCCCGCCACAACGACCCACAAAAAAAACGGCCCGATTTGTCCTCTGGTGCTGGCTCTAATATAATGGAGCCCGCCAGTTGCTGCTATATGGTGATTCACCACAGCAAGAAAGAAGACGCGCGACGCGCTTTTGTCTTGTGTTTTAATTAACAACACAACAACAACAACAAACAACAAAAAAAAAAAAAAAAAAAAAAACCAAAAAAACGGTTCGAGGAAGTCCCAGGCCCCTTTTTTGATTTTTGCAGACGAGTCGCAGAGCAGAGCAGCTGAAAGAATAAGAAAAAAAAAAAAAATAATAATAAAAAAAAAAAAAAAAAATAATCCAGTACGAAACTATATTTTATTTGCTATTTTTGTACGATCACGACGATCGCGGGATGACTGCTGAAAAAATTTAAATGAATGTGTTTAGCGAAGATAAACCAAATAAAAAATAACCTGGGAGAGGGGCCTTTGTTATATGTATTGCATGACGATAATATTGTGTGCTGCGTTGCATTACACCACAACAACAAACACAACCAACACAACAAAACACCAACACAACAACACAAAGAGATAGAACTTTGGAACTAGCACTTTGAACAGCTGCGCATTAGCAACGTACGACGACGATACAACGAACACGATACGACTGGAAACGATAGCGGAGAAAAAGCTAATGGCAATGGAGCCGCGGCTGTACATTTGGTTGTGGGTGGTTGTGGAACGGGTCGAATGTGCAAGTGGAAACAAGACATAATACTGATATTATGTTTTATTAATATTAACAATAACCTCTAACATGACATTTGACCTTTAAATGGCCGTTACTGTGCATAGTATGGTCTATTTTACATTGTGGGGTAATACTAAAGCAAAAGACAGTATCTGCCAATTTTATTTGTTGATTCTGTATTACTTCTCCTGTTCTCATCTTAATGGATGAGTAATTTAATTACTACTGTAAAAGACTTTAAATGCATATTTTCTGCTTAAGGTTTACACCAAAGATGTTGATTATTATATGGAGATGTCGAGGTTACAGTGCATTTTTGCCATTGCTTCAATGCTACACAGTTAGATATTTTGTGTGTAGGTGTCCGTGGGTTCAGTGACAGTGGCAGTTCAGTGACAGATGGAACACGACACATCACTAAGGTAAAACACAATAACTGCAGTTACTATGGTTTGGCTTAGTTTCCCAGCTACTTTTTGCACTCACCAACAAAAAAAAGAAAAGCAACACGATAGAGCTAGAATAGGCTATTTATCCACGTGATAAAGCCTGTCTTTATTGTATCAAAAATGACAATAACTCAATTTTTATCAAATCTACTGCCTTTTTCCTTATTAGGACAGTATTCATGTAGGGCCTATTTTATTTTTATTTATTTATTTTTTAAATCAGCCCTGTTTGTCCTAGTGACAGGGTGTGCACTCAGCCCTTCATTCTTAAATACTTCTTTTTTTTTTACCAGCAAACTAAACTGAATTTAAATTCAAGCTTTGATTAAATATAAATGTAGGCTACATGTTCACTGACGAAATATGAGATAACTGCTCGTTTTACACAGCCAGGGTTACCATGGGTCTCAAACTCCAGTGCAGGAAGGCCGCAGTCTCTGCTGGTTTTTGAGATTTACTTTCAATCAGCAGCCACTTTAGCCAATGGAAACAAGATGCGCGGACTCCTTAGCCAATCAATGACGTAAATCAAGCACTTAAGTGCAAGAACACATGGAAAACCAGCAGACACAGTAGTCCTCCAAGATTTGAGTTTGAACACAGGCATAAACACAGGGTAACACCGCAGTTCAAGCTTAGCGAAAAAAAGACATCGTATCCTCAACCTTAGCTGACTGTTGTCATAGGCCAACAGCTCCGTCCCCCGTGTGTGCACAATACCCCTTGGGGGGCTTTCAATTATTTTGTTATCCATTACATGAGCCACTGGCTGAACCCGAAATGGAAGATGGATTTATAGCTGGAGGAGAGGAGCCGCCAAGGGAGCCACGACAACCAGAAGGGTGGGGCTATGTTTCCCATGATGACAGAAGGGGGAGAAGCGGTAAGAGGGCGAAGAGACCAAAATGTCCCAACCCCTTTAAACCTGTCACAACAGCCCCTGAAGGAGGTGCGCACACCCCTCCATGGAAGAAAAACATGTTTTTCACCCCTCACAAGCCCCAGCCTAAAACCAACCCGAAAAACAACCGTCATCACGATTCATTAAGTAAAACGAAACTTGTTTCAGCTGTATATGGGATTTTTACTTATGATTTGTAGATTTGATAAAAATTGAGTTATTGTCATTTTTGATACATAAATAAAGACAGGCTTTATGAACTATGGTTCCGAAAGCAAATCGAGGGGTCTCAAAAAACTGAAATTAAAGTTCCCTTTTGACGGACCATGTTTAACCAGGTCAAATGCGTTTCATCACCTATTCCTAGACAGTCTGTAAATTCGGTGTTTAACGTTGCCGTTTCAATTCATAAGACTCCGGTAACAACCAATTAATCATTTTAATGAATCATTCTTAGAATTTGCCTATCTGCATTACTAGCTTGCTTAAAAGGCAATAGATTAAAAAAAACTTAAGTCGCATTTACACTAAATTGACTTGCCGTGTTGGCCTAACTAACAATCCTAAAATGAATACCCAGGAAAAGTTGTTGGACAAGCATGGACAGCACATGGCAGTGTAAATTTCCTAACACTAAACACTTTTCCCTGACGTTACCATTTTTGAACCAACTATTCTCACGTGTTGATAACTTTTATCTTTCGCCCCAATTTTGAATCTCTGTTTGCATGCCTTTCACTGTAAGTCCTCAGTGTGTGAGAACACAGACTAGTATGCACTATGCACATCCTCAAAAATGAGTTCAGTCAGCAGCCAAATACATCAAATAAAGATTTGACTCTGCAGGGGCCATTAATGCATTACCAAGTGCTTTAGTTGGTCGTACCACCAAGGCGGCAGAGATTAACCCCAAGCTCCTTTAAACCATATACTTTCCAGTAAATGTCAAAATCCAACTAACAGCTCGATTGAGCCTAATTCATTACGAACAGCAGTAACCAGAACAATCACGCACTGTGGGTCACCAGAACGAGGGGCGGAGAAAAATCGGAACAAACACAGACGAATGTGTGCACTGGGTCATTTAGTCATTAATGAGTCCTTAATTTAGTCCGTCGTTCAGCTCGCGCAGCGGAAAAACCGGTCACCGTGGGAAACAATGGGGCCATTCTCCCCTGTCCTCATCAAGATGTCATTTAGCCCAGTTCCTTTCAAAATCCAATAAAGAGTCCAAACTGGCTTGGCAAAACAATGTCAACAATGATTGGATGAAAGTGGTTCTCTCTCTAGTGTAAAGGCAGTATTAATTAACTGATTTTAAGGTAATGCTAAGGGTGAAACAGACTACCAGAAGATAAAGACCAGGTGTATCCTAGACCTGGCTAAAAAGCCTGTATGTTATCTCTAGCATTATTTAAACAGTAATAGCTTAATGATAATTATTACATGTATTTTGTCTGAAATGCATTTAATAACTATCATAAAGATACAGGGCGGCTGTCTATCCTACACCCAACTGAGAAGTCTGCACATTATCTCATTACATTTATTTCATATGAAAGGACAGCCAACCATCCAACAGGTGCTGTCCTGATTAGCACTTTGAATTACAGCAAAGATGGTATAATAAAAAGAGAACAGCACCTAATTGGCCCAGCATGGGTTTGACAGTGCCACACATATTAGGGATAGTCAGGGAGTCCTGGGTGGCATATCCTAGTGCAGTGCATCTGAGTTGAAGCCTTGAATTCTTACTTATTTAAATGTGTGCCTTAGTTGTATCATATTAACTCATTTAAACTGAACTGATCCCTACCCGTGAGGCTCCCCAGGCCTTCAAACAGCCATACTAATTGGGAAACCCAGGGGACATGTAAGCATGCATATATGTAAGGCGCTATTTTCAGATACACTTATTAGCAGAATGAAACACAACAGCAAAGTAGCATAATTGTTATAGTAATGTTATACTATAGTACAGTAAAAAAGCAGAGGTTAGGGGTGTGCGACGGTCAAGGTTCGCTCTGAGAACTTAATTGGAAGCATATGTTGCAATGTCGCACTTAGCTTATAATTCTCTTTGTAACTGCAGGTCTAAAAATAGAAGGGATCAAGTAACGAGCCCCTGCAGTAACACCGCTATGCATGAGGTGGCAGAGCTGCTGCACCACATGGCTCGCTTGAACATAGTGGCTGTGAACACAGCCTCAGCACAGTGCCACAAAACACAGCCTCAGCTTAGTGCCACAAAACACAGCCTCAGCGTAGTGCCACAAAACACAGCCTCAGCACAGTGCCATAAAACACAGCCTCAGCACAGTGCCACAGAGCACAGCCTCAGCACAGTGCCACATAACACAGCCTCAGCACAGTGCCATAGAACACAGCTTCAGCACAGTGCCACAGAACACAGCCTCAGCACAGTGCCACAGAACACAGCCTCAGCACAGTGCCACAGAGCACAGCCTCAGCACAGTGCCACAGAGCACAGCCTCAGCACAGTGCCACATAACACAGCCTCAGCACAGTGCCGCAGAACACAGCTTCAGCACAGTGCCACAGAACACAGCCTAAGCAAAGTGCCACAGAGCACAGCCTCGGCACAGTGCCGCAGAACACAGCCTCAGCACAGTGCCGCAGAACACAGCCTCAGCACAGTGCCGCAGAACACAGCCTCAGCACAGTGCCACAGAGCACAGCCTCAGCACAGTGCCACAGAACACAGCTTCAGCACAGTGCCACAGAACACAGCCTAAGCACAGTGCCACATAACACAGCCTCAGCACAGTGCCACAAAACACAGCCTCAGCACAGTGCCGCAGAACACAGCCTCAGCACAGTGCCGCAGAACACAGCTTCAGCACAGTGCCACAGAGCACAGCCTCAGCACAGTGCCACAGAACACAGCTTCAGCACAGTGCCACAGAACACAGCCTAAGCACAGTGCCACATAACACAGCCTCAGCACAGTGCCACAAAACACAGCCTCAGCACAGTGCCACAGAGCACAGCCTCAGCACAGTGCCGCAGAACACAGCTTCAGCACAGTGCCACAGAACACAGCCTAAGCACAGTGCCACAAAACACAGCCTCAGCACAAAGCACAGCATAAGCACAGTCAGGGGGGGTTAGTGGCAGAGACTGGGATATAGGGGTGTAAAAACCTTGTTTCAGCTGGTTTTTGGCTCTGGAAACATTGACAAAGAATTTATGCCGCAAAATTGGCAGGAAGGACCCACCAGCAGAAAACAGAATGAAAAGTTGATTTAAAATGTAATTACATCGCTGCCTACAATGCAAAGTGTAATCATTTCAAAGTGAATACATTTCCAGAACATAAACACCGACATGGGCAAACCACGCAATCCATTTGGGGAAACGATCCATCTGGTAGAAATAACAAGAAAAGCGCAGCTCTGCACTGTTGAAAAGGCCCCTAGATGTTGCTATTGGCAATGTATAGAATCTGCGACGCTATATGACCAATAGGCAGGAAGCTGCTGTCACAAACCCCAACATTTGACTGCCTCATGCCCTGGTATCTGAGTGGCCCCAAGGTATGGTAATTCCACAGGATCCTAGTCAGACCCCCTAGGATCAAAGGTTGTTGACGGTGGCGGGGGAGGTTCACAAAGTTCTCAAAGTTCACCAGCTCATCAACTCTGATTGACGCTTCCTCGTACGCTCCATCCCAATTAACCACGCCAGCGGATTTGGGACGAGGTTGGAATGGCAAACCGGCATGCCGCCTTACCACAGTTCCCACAGGAATCATTTCCCAGATGCCCAGCAGATGCCCTCTTTCCAAGATGAAGGTGAGGCGGGCTACCTGTATGAATACAGATAAGACTAAAAAGACTTCTTATTCAACTGCATCATATGTTATGTGCTATCTGATAGCAGGATCCTACAATCAGATAACAGGTAATAGAGTTTGAATGACCACATTCTCTTCACATGGTAAGATGAAAAAACACATGGTCAAATTACATTAAATAATTTAGGAAAAATCGGGTAGAATTACTTTGGAATAGAGCTTGTTTAATTTGTGTGAACTAAGATAGCCAATGTTGTTTGGCCTCATTTTGATATCAATATTTTTAATGGCTTAGATTTAGCAAGTTTTAATGAATTACAGATATTGCTTCGTAAGCATGGGTAACTTGGAATGTTGAAAAAGCTTTTTGTTGAGATAACAGGAACTGAAATCAGTTACAGGATCCCCAGCACTAATTCAGGATGATTCTGCAATGGTTGTCTCTTTCCTGAGCGCCCCAATGCCAAGAGATTTTCGAGTTTATCGCTTTGCTTATGATCAGAAGACTTAGTAAAGTTTTAAATCTTGAATCGTCTCGGAGTTAAAAGTTAAAAACCACAGAGGATGTACAGTATGTACTTTCAAGAGAAAGGGGAAAGAGAAAAGTCAGCCTTACGCTAGAAAACCTTACAAAGGACTCTTTGTGTTTGAAGGCTTTAGTATTCATCACCCATTACAACTTACGGTGATGCAGTATTAGGGTTGGACATTGTGTCAGGTAATGACTTAACAAACAAAGGTGGCATCTGACCTAAAAATGGGAATTGCAGAATAATAAAGGAAGAAACTAATTAAACGAAATGAAATGCGGGGCTGAGGGGCACAGAATGTGGTGAACAAACATATAGGCTACGGGTCAAAAAAAGGAGGGCATTTTGGGAGTGAAACATCCAGAATGTCTCGGTGGATATTAATCCTTCTCTGAGGTACAGAAAACAGACCTGACATGGGCTAATCAACCTCAGCTGTGCACCTGTAGGTCAGGCTGCTGTCCGTGGTCCTGAAGGCTTCCTATTTTTTGGGAGGTGGGAGGAAGCTCCGACAGCAGCCAAACGGGGAGGAGCGGATGGTTCGAGAGGCAGACATTTCGACAAGGATCACAGTTTGAAAATTGCAGACGTTGGTTGCATCATCGGGTGACCAAGGCTCCGAAAGTACAAGTAGACACAACCTCTATGCCAACAAGCTATTTAGAAGGCTTGCCAGAAGAAAGCCTCTGCTGTCTGCTTACCACACACTACAACATAAGCACCTGGACTCTGGAGTTTGCTAAATATGACCAGAATCTAGAAAAGAACTGGGTCACCATGGTCAGACGAGACAAAAGTCGTGGCAATAAATACCAAAGGTGGGTTTGGTGTAATAAGAGGAATAATTACACCTAAAAGAGCCTTATCCCCACTGTGCAGTATGATGGTGGATGTTGTAGGGCTGGTTTTCTCCCAAAGGCCCTGGGAACCTTGATTATGGACTCCATCATATACCAGGAGATTGTAGACCAAGACTGCCAGAAGGTTCAAATTGGATCTTCCAGCAATGATCCAATGCATACCTCAGAATCTACACAAAAACTGTTCACTGACCACAGAATCAAGGTTTTTGCATTGGCTATCCCAGTCCCCTGACGTGAACCCCATTAAAAACCTGTGGGGTGAGCTGAAGAAGAGAGTCAGAAAGCGAGGACCAAATCCCTTGCTATGTGTTCTCCAACCTCACCAACATTACAGAAGAAGACTCAGTGCTGTGAACCTGGCAAAGGGAGGGTGCACAAAGTACTAAAAATGGGGATGCCAATAATTGTGACACACTTCTTCAAAATAAAAATGGTTTTTCATTAAAGACTTGTTTTTCCTCTGATCGATGGTATCACAATAAAACTATATAATTGTAGTTCTCGTTTTTCTGAGCATAGAAGACATTTGATTAACAATAAACTGAATTAAATCCTGCACTTTTTGCTCATATTAATTGAGGTTGCCAATAATTCTGGCAGGCACTGTAAATCCAAGTCACTTCATTTGGTACTGTATAAACTGTCTAGGGAAGCTTTCTGCCATGAACATTAGGAATTGCAGGGCAGAGAACAAATATCATGTAGCATACATTCCATAGTTCACAGCTGCTGAAAAGGCAATGTGGAGTAATCTTAAATACTTAAAAATCACATCCTGGGTGTGCTTCATGTCAACCTCACAGAATTGGAATATACTGAAAATATATTGAATATATTGGACAAAATACTGCAACACTTCATAACATACAGGAAGACATACAAATTATTGGCGCTTTCAGATATTCAAAATTCAAATATATATCTTTTTTTTTTTTTAAACACACTGCTGGGAAATAGCCTACATTTTTCAAAAAAAAAATCTAAAAAGTCTTATGTGGCATTTATATTATGTGGCACATCAGATGAACCCATGTGCATTGCGAGGCATTACAATGACTTGCAGTTTGTGAGCCGTCAGCAGAAACCCATCCTTAATGACGGCTGCGTCTGCTTCAGATACACAACGAGCTTGAAAATGTCTGCCCGTATGCTCTGAATTGCACACCAGTCACTGCAGACGAGGAAAACGATAGGCCTATTTGACTATTCACATATACAGCAGTAGGCTCACAAATTAATTTGTCCAAATGCTTATCAGAATAATGTGGAAAAAACAGAGGTCCCAGAAAATTGTTCAAATCCATATTAACAAAACAGTATAAGATACCTGCATAAAATAGCATATGGTGATATTAGTATCATATTGCTGTTTTTAAAGATGAGTACCATGTTGCCATATTTTTTAACATTTTGGACCACAAGCTTCCTGTGTATATCACTAACCATCACCTACTTGAAGCCCCGGTGACCGCATTCACAGCCTAAATTCTACCAATCATCACACTAATTTAATTAATATTCATATATATATTAATAATTAATTCATATATTCCGTATTAGGAAAAAGATTGCTCACGTATCCCCTACGGGGTTTAAATCGCTAAAGAACTGGATCAACTAAAACACAGGAACAACAGCATATTATGTTCAGTTGTTCCCACAATGCAATTTTAATGAGCCAGGCGCCAATAGCACAGCGAACAGTAATTGGGCCAATTTAACACAATGTACTGCAGATTCATTAGCCCGTGCAAGAGAGACGCCTAGGGACTGCAGGTGAGAATTAGCCTTGGCTAACTCTAGCACAATAGATCAAATAGTAATATGTTTGTTAAGTGTTGTACACGGTCCCTAACAAATAAATAAAATTAATAAATAAATTAAATGAGCAGACCCTAGGCGTGAAGCTCTGCTCCCTGTGGAGACACACAGTGGATATTGAACATGTTGACTTGCTAAAAATAGTACAGTCTGTCCATTATGGCATGAATGAATCGATATTCTCACGCATCTCAATTATCATTTAACATGCATTACAAGTAATATAAAAACACCTTCTAACTGGAGCTTGAGATCCAGTTTTCCAGGAAAAAGTCTGAATTGAATGTAATTAAGTTTTTGTACGTTAAATCAAACACTCCGAAATGTTTTCAGACATTATCCCACATTCCCAGAGAAAGTACTAGAAAGAAAATCCAGAGGAACCAAGTGCAAAGCAGCCAACAGCCAATCATGAGGCAGATTTCGACTGTGAATGCCATGTGTTTTATAAGAATCACCCCAGGTTCTTTTTTTATATGACACCGGGGGAGGAAATATTGGTATTACCCCCCTGGTATTACCCATGAATAAAGATATTTGATGCACTAACCAGATGTCAGGCTACTCTCTGAATCGATTGAGACCTCAGGGAACCTGAGGCTGCATTTAGCCCCACGCCGGATCTGCTCTGCAGCGATTGGAAAATTATCCAGGCACAAGGACAACCTGATTAAAGACCCAACTAGCTAGACAACAGTCCAGTCTAAAAAGGGCAGTTTGTGTCCTCAGCTTTGAGTCCTGAACAGCTGAGCACAAACTGAACCACGCTTGAGACAACAGAGTTGCTTGTTGAATCCCACGTTTGTCACTGTGGCTGCTGCACATTTGATTGAAAGCACCCAGACTGTTTTGCTTTAGTAAGCACACATCTGTGTAAACGGATACAGGTAAAGTAAACTATGTGCTGTAAGCCAACCTGGACAACACTAAATGAAAAACATCAAGACTGGTTGGGCCTGCCGGCTAGCCACCTAGCAAAGACACTTTTCCAGTGCGGGGATGAGAGCCCCACGATCTGGTATCGAATCCAGATTAAGCCAGTGTTGTCTACGGGGAAGCATGCAAGTTGGCTGCAAGCAGGCAATACCGTGTGGCGCAGTCCGCGGTGGAGTCGACTCTCAACCAATATACCAATCTCTGTGGGGCCGGGGGTTCGATTCCTGGGCGTGTACGTTCCTTTCTGTACCGTTATCCCTCTGCTTTCTCCCTGTCCGAATAAAGAGGAAAACACATATATGGAGGGCAGGCTGTGAACACTATCTGCTGTAGCTTTGCCTGTGGAAGGAAGGATTAAAAAGGGTGAGATCACCATGTCACACCGCACACCAGGGCAGAGGATAAAGAAACGTAGGCTAACAGCAGTATTTGTTTGAGAGCGGAAGGGTGGGCCTTTCCACTTAGAACGTCAGGGCCTGGTCATTTGTGGGTATAAGGGGAACAATCATATGAGCTAATAAGCCACAAGAAGCAATAAGACAATATGCCTTAAAGTGTTGCCTGGCAACTAGTTCCTCGGTAACACACGGCCAAAAGGCCAGAAACCGAAGGCTTAGGGAACTTAATTAAGAAAGGTCTTCCAACGCTCCCAACAGACACTTCTCAAAATACGGCCCGTCATTGGAACAACAGGACATTTACGTTAGATGTTAATCATTAGTTCCATTACGCAAACAAATTCTGAGGGAAAAATGCTTCCTGTGCTATTCTGAGAACTGGATAGCCGTTAGGTAACCACAGTAACCTGAATGGTGTTCTCACTTTATTGTTATATTACTCCAACCCTACTACAAAAGCAACAGATGAGACAAAGAGCGGCTTTGTACTAGACAAGAAGGTCAAGTCGCACACGTACCATTATTATTGGTATCTAGACCGGTTGTGTATTGTATGGATATCACTTAACACTAGAGTGCAAATCTAGGTATATTTCAGGATTTTTCAATCAAATTAATTCCATGCATTCTGGAACCCCAGAAGACAATATTGATTACACGCATTATCTGGTTGATTGAATGTTCCAGTGATTACATAGCCTATTTTGAACGTCCAATTTTTCCAAGACAGTGAAATTTATTTCATGCTCCATGTAGGTATAGGCCTACTGTATTATGACTGCAATGACGAGGAATGACTGTTCATAGAACAGTTTTAGGTCATTCGGTTCATTGCTCCTTTTTGATGATCTCAGCAAGAAAAAGCTCCAATACCTAACCTCAAAGTAAACACAACACTTGTGCTCTTACTTAAACATTGACAAAATGGACCTTCTTCTAGAACAGGGGTAGGCAACCCTGGTCCTGAAGAGCCGCAGGGTCTGCTGGTTTTTGTTGTTACTCGCCATTTAATTGATCAATTAAAGCAGTTGATTACACAGTTAACTCACCTCACCTGGTTTCTTTGGTCTAAGTAGTTGCAACAAACAAAAACCAGCATACCCTGCGGCTCTCCAGGACCAGGGTTGCCTACCCTGCGGCTCTCCAGGACCAGGGTTGCCTACCCTGCGGCTCTCCAGGACCAGGGTTGCCTACCCTGCGGCTCTCCAGGACCAGGGTTGCCTACCCTGCGGCTCTCCAGGACCAGGGTTGCCTACCCCTGTTCTAGAAGCTATTCAAGAACTATACAAAACCAATAAAAGCACCCGACAAAGAAATTTTTCTTGTGCTATCGCCGTCTTTCCAGAAGCCTTTGAATCCTTAAACTAACGACTAAATCTAAGGAAAGCCTTCTTAAAATTAATAATTAGAAGATTGTGTGGTGACTATGACAATTATGAAACTATTTTATCATTCTGTGAACATTGCTAATTTTAGCAGCCAGTCAAAGAAACGGTCAACTTACTTCCTTTCAAATATGCACTACACACCGAACACACGCACAGACACACACACTGTTATGATAATGTACATAAGTGAGGTCGATTTCCAAGCATGTCCAAGTAAGACCTAGCTATACAGAGACGATGTGAATGCTTAAAAATGCAGATGAAATACTCCTTCAGTCAGTAAACCATAATGTAGAACATTACAGTACATTGCCTTCACGCACAGCACGATAACTGTGAACTATAAATATATTACTGCAGTCACATCACTGACTGCAGTAAGACAGGCAGAAGCAGCAGGCCCACGCTGTAGTACAAAAACTCCGTCTCTGCACCCCCAAATATCATCATCCTTACAGCCTCAAATATCATTAACCCTGCAGCCCAAACACCACACCTGTAGCTCCACTCAAAATGAACTGCCGTATCCTAAGGTACAAAATGTGTGCACACTGAGCTGAGAGCCCTTGTTCCCACCTCCGTTGCTACAAATGGGAAGTAACAGTTATGCTATCGGCAATCTTCTCCGATGGCTTCTTTAGGCACAAAGTATTAAAAGGCTACATATGCAGGGTCCTCCCCAAAGACATTTACATTTACTCTGCGAACTGAAACAATTACATTTTTGCTTTAATGCAGGTGCGGAACTTCATATTCTTCCAATAAATTTTTTTCCAAATAGTTTTTTTATATATATATATTTAGCGCCACTGTGAAAAAATATGTATTAATATGTATTTAAAGACACCCTGTAGAGAACCTCTAAAACTCACTAGTCGGGAACTTTGGTACGGGTCCGCACGTGGATCGTTGCGAGTCCTGTGAAAATCCACGTAGCGTCTAATCCACAAATGTGAGGGAGGTTTATTGGAGCTCGCCATGGAGAGACTGCCCTTGTGAGAGTAGGGAGTTGGCCAGCCCAAGGGACCCCAGAAACTAAACTATTTAACCCTTTAAGGTTTAAAGGTTTAAATCTTATCTGAACATTCTAATGCTGATGTAACAATTGATGAAATCAATGCAGTTCTAGAACAATGGAGCAGGGGTGGGACGATTCAATCCCATAACGATTCGATTCGATTACGATTCTTTAGGCAAAGGTTTGATGCATCATAACATCTTACATTTGACCACGATTCGATTCGATAAGATTCGGTTCGATTAATTTTGATACTTTAAAAAAATGTAATAGGTATGCTAATGTGATTTGATACCGATACATTCAGCAGTAATTAAATATTAAATTAGAACCTTACGCCAAGTTCACAGCATTATGTTTATTGTTAAGGCATGCCATACATTTTGCAGCTGTCTGCAGCAAATAATGCAGCAATAAACATGACTAACAGTGTATTTTCTAAAGTTGCCCTATTTAGGTTATTGTTTTTCAAACAGTGTCAGACATGGTACCCTAATACAGTTCCTTCATTTACAAAATGAAAATGGCAAAATGTATAACAATTACTAAACTGGGCCAAGAAAAATGAAATAGCCTATAGGTTAGTGTCATGAATAGTACTTTCCTAAATCTTAGTACGATCTAGACCTTCGGTGGAGCAAGATGCCCATCCATCCGTAGTTAAAGCTACTCTCGTAGCGTTTTGCAAGGAGTCACAGTTTTCTTCACCTCTTCATACAGAGCAGGTATACATTTTTCACTAAAAAATGTTCTGCATGGTATGGTGTATCTAGGTTCCACGACATTCATTAAGTGAATCGGACAGTTAACGTAGTAATAATTAATTAAACGTAAGACATTGGAAATAGTCTTACTATTTTTGTTTTTTTGTCTCTAACGTCTACTTGATTTTGAATAGAAAATGGTTTAAATTTAAATATCAGAAAGCACTTTACAATTAACTGTCTGGACACGGTATAAAAACTAATAAAAACAATTATACAAAAAAATAGAACTGTTTGACCATTTCTCCAGGAAACTCAGGGGAAGTGTCAATGACTCCCGAGTTTAGCTTGCTAACCCGCTTGCTGTCCTTCACGTCAATGGTGTGTCGTCGGCTCAAATGGTTTATCATGTTTGTGGTGTTGCCTGTGTATCTGATTTCTACTTGGCAGATCTTGCATATTGCAGCATTTTTTTCAAGTACACCCTCCTTCTTTCTAAACCCAAAATGCTTCCATACCACTGATTTTCTGTTCAGAACATTCGCAAGTTTCTGTCTCTTTTGTAGCACTCAGCGAGCACGCAGCTAGCCATTTCGCTCAGATCTGTCCGTCTCATTGTCGCTTGATTCACGCCTGTCCCTGCTTTCAACTCACGCTTACGTGGGGGTTGGAGCAGAAACATGGATTGAAGCTGGTCAAAACAGTTTTAAAAGTAGTCGTGTCTCAGAAATATATATTTTAAATAATGAAATGAATATTTGTTTTGAATAAATGAATACACATTAATTTAAAATGCAATATTAATCGATGCTTATCAATTCTAATCTTACAGATCGATGCAGTTGTATTTACACATTCAGATGCATTGTCCCACCCCTACAATGGAGGAAAAAAACATACTCTTCAAAGGGTTAATTCTTGTTTGGGTGGGGGGTGGGACACAGAGGCTTCCTGGACCCTTAGCAGAGTACTGCTCTACCACTTCCTGTTCACGTCCGGATAAAGGATGTGGAAAAGGTGCCAGAGGAGGACAGGAAGCAGAGAAACGCGTGGATGCTGAGACTCTACAACCTTCCATAACTAAGGTCTGGGGCTCCTGAAGAATTTACATCACAGAGATTTCCTGTCTGGTTAAAAGGCCCCAACAGGTCGTCGGAAAGAGCAAGACTCCAAGTCAAAAGAGGGGTAAATATAACAGACATGTTAAAACACAAGAAAGTAAAAACTGGGACTATGGATGAACAGGAGTCCGTAAATGGACAGTCAGCCTCCTGTAAATTCATAATCTGTCTCGTGTTTTATTTTAGAAAAATAAATCACAGACAAATTATTTGCAAAGGAAAAATGTGACTAAATCCTACATGAGGATACACTACTTCTAACACTACACAAAAGCAACAGTTGGCTATTTGGCTACCTGCTCCATGGATCACAGACAGTTATTAGATATCCAAACATTCTGCTTCCAGCATTGCAGTCGAAAAAATCTAATCTATAGACATATAATAATAAAGCAATGAAAATATTTTATCTTGGTTACACATTCAAGTGTAAACATTACTTAGTCTAAATCCTATTTGTTTTTATTCAGGTTTAGTTAAATATTTATCATCACTATGTGACAATATAGATCTATATATATTTTTAACATTAAAATTCAAAGTGAGATGCCGAGGGAACCAGTTTACAATCCCACTGCTTTGAATCTGGCAAACAGTGGAACAAAGACATCATGATGTCTTTTTGCATGAGAACTGTAAATATTGTGATGACAGAAAGAGGCATCAGTCACTTCCTTCAAAGGCAGCTTCCTTTCAGAAAAAAACAACCATAATGTATTTTTCCATTTCCTTTATTTCAGCTGGATTCCTTTCTTCCTTTACCATTCGTATTTTTCTTTAAAATCTTCCACAATTTCAATCTTTTTCTTTTTTTCCCATTTGATCTAGCCTCTGTGAGACTTCTTTCTATGATGAGGAAAACTGTATTCTAAAGCTTAGCCTAAATCCATAATGTCTTGACAAGATCAGGATGTTGTTCCATCGCACTTGCTTGGCCAAGAGTTCTGCGAAAGGCACAAGCAGAGCTGGAATAGCCGGGATCTAAAATCACCTTTGATGGAAAACCTTATCTCTGCAGGACAAACACAACCAAGTAGGCCTACACTGCGCGCACAGCACCAAAAGGCCTGCATTGCCCCACAACATAATTCCTGAAAATGTTTTCAGCCTCACAGAGCTTTTGAAATGGAGGGAGCTGGTACCACATATGCCCCCTCCTCAAAAAAGCAAACACAAACAACTCAAGGCCGCTCTGGGGGATATTCCACAAAGCAGGATAAGCAAGTTAGCCAGATAACTCTAAAATAATACCATGAAATAACCTCAGAAACGTTCTTCAATATCAGCAGCTAACACTGTGTATGACTAAATCACACTCCTAACACAGATTCTAGTGGATTGTCATCAACTGAAATCTCACTAACGTGACAATACAGCCTTATCGTTCTCACAGTTATCTGGATAACTTGATAATCCTGTTTTGTGAAATACCCCCCCGGGTCCCCTGCCAAGTCTGAGACCTGAGATTCATGCTGTGTTCTCCCCCCCATCAATGATGTATTGATGATGCCAAGATGATCTTTATGGAACATAGCAGATTGGGATTTAAGCCTGGAACCTCAAATACACAGAAGGTAAGAACCCTTAATCGCATGGCAATGCACAAAGAGAAATAACTCGTCATAGCCCGACCTGGAGATATCAACCAGGAATGTCTTCAAATCCCTGCCACGTAGTGCTGTCTTAGTCAAAAGCACAAATGCAAACAAATCAGAGCCACTCGTCTGGACTCCTGACTAGTCTGAGACCTGAGATTCAATCTGTGTTCTTTCCATCAGTAATGTATAATGCCAAGATGATCTTTATGGAACATGGACTGGAAACACTGGAACAGTGAATGGGTTAGCCATCTAGAATAAATGTATATCAGCAATTATCCAAAAACACAGCTGAATCATAAGTGATTCGTTTTTGAGCTATGTGGTCAAGGAAATCAGTTTGGGGCTTTTCAAAGATGAACGTACATGTACAGTTCAGGCATCTGGAAATATATATCAGAGTCAACCATCATTTAGCCCATCCAGAACATATTGCCTATTGAAAAGGGTTTTTATCTTCTGAAGTAATACTAGAAAACAATCAATGGCCCTTCAGAACCAAAGCACTTACAGAGAGGGTCTCACTTATCTAACTGGAGCTTCAAATTCAGCCACTCAGTACACTGAATGATATTTGACGGTTGCGTCCACATGCTTCATCTTGGCCACTCTGGATAATAATTTAGGCTAATGCACTCCTGAAAAGAAACAGAAGCAGAAGCCTTTTTGTGAAAAAAATAAACAGTGCAGTTCAGCTATAAGCCTTCATCGGGAAATGCTGAAAAAAAGGCACACATAACCTCCCTATGTGTGGCTTTACAAATTTAATATGTGTTCTTTTATTACAATCGTGGTGGGCAGTCTATGCAACCGCAGAACGTGTTGTGGCTGAAACATGGAGTTAAACCAAGGTCGCATTGCATTGGGCCTGCACTGACTCTGAGACGTGTCCCTCTCAACCTCCCTGCCATGCGATCAGCGGTATCGGCATACGCCCGCCCTTACACTGATAACGCCATAAAGCCAAGATGCAGAGTCAGGTTTCTGTGGAGTGACAAGCAAGTGCTTTCCATATCACCAGCAAGGTCCACATCCCTCTAGCCTCTAATTAACATTGATTTGATGGTCCACAACCTCCCATTTTAATACACCATTGTGCCTACCTCTGCTCTGAATTAATTTATTCATGCTCCAGACAACCATATTCTGACTAACTTGCATAACTTCGAATATTACCAACTTAAACAGAATTAGGCTACCATTGTTAAGAAAATCTAAGTTGTGTGTCTTAGAACAATAATAATGTTTGATAACAGGCTATTCAGTTCTCATCTAGATTAGTCATTTTGCCAATTTCCCTTTGCTTCTGAACTGCGATCTTGAACTGCAGAAATCCTTCAAGAACAATAATGTAAAGCAATTGTATGATCTCACCTGGAGATATCAATCAGGAATGACAGCCTTCAAATCTGTGTGGTGCTGCCACATTTTAATAAGATCATGGGGGACGGCTGAATGAAGCATTAAAGCCCGTGTAGAATGACATGCTACATCACACTGTCCACTGAGAACTGTGCTCCGCCCCGTGGAACATGACTAATTCATCTCCCATTCCACTAATTACAATGGCACGGAAAACCAGCCGTTCACTGAGGCAATGGAGCTGATTTCTTCTTCCATGCCGAAAGAAACACGACCCTGACATGGTCTTTCTTTGTCTCCAAGCCGCACCTGAAAAGTGTTAAAAACCCTTTACCCAGTTCAAACAGGATATGAAACAAAAAGGGAAATATTCCAGTTTGTCTGAATTCTGGGTTGGCATGCATTCCAACTTCGCAACCTCAAAGAAGTAGACATGCAATGCAAGAAAACTTACCAAAACTGCATCCATGTGTTACAAATAAACCTAATAAACTTGCAAATGAATTCCTACTGTACACATCAGCATTTGTAGGCTATATTTAATTTATTCATAACCACTCCCAAGCCACACAACTCAAGCAGTGACAGTGGATTCTGAGGCCATGGTTTACAGGTCTTTCACACAACCCAGTGAACCACCTGACAAAGTACAAGAGAGTTGGATGAGAAAGCCTCATGTTAGCTGTGTTGTAACTTCCTTAAAACATTATTTTCTGGCAGCAACTGTTTGAACAGGTAAAAAACCCTGAAATTATGTAGATGTGCAGGAGTTAAACTATGCATCTGTAACTTTAAAACAAATGTAAAACAAGGAAATTTCAGCCCACTGTAACATGTAGCGACAAGCTTGCTAATTTTGGGTCCTTACCACACTGTTACAACAGATAATGATCTAGTAGCTAATTGAATGCTAGCTGAAGGTAAGTTACATAAAGACAAAAGCAAAAGTGGACCCGAGCTTAAATTTACAGGCTGTCTACAACTGGAAAGTGAAGGGCAGCGGATGGAACTCCACATCCACGATGCGTTTGGGTTCAAATAACGACTGTCTATGGGTATCGTCTACCTCTACTGGCAAAAGTATCAACTGCATAGTATTGCAAGCCTCCAACAGCATCGCGATTTCCAATTGATGCCAAATATCAACATGGGTATCGTAAGCAAGAAACAGACTGCACGACCACCGCTTCCTTTAACAGGCTAGAAAGCTAGCTTGCCAGCACAGGGCTACAAACTGCTGGTATTCCCCTGCATTTGGCAAGAAAACAATCGGTCCATAAATATGTAGCAATTAATTTTTGCAACGGCAGCCTATATTAACGATGCATTTAACTGGCAATCTAGCTTTAATTCAAGTACAGTTATCCGGTTAGCTAGCAAACGGACTGTTCAAAGAATAACACACTGACTATACTTTCTTCATGTGCCACTTACTATTGGTGTTCTTCAAAGAGTGCACGACTTCTTGTTGTATCTAAAAAGAGTTAAATAGCTATCCCCTCTTAGGATTCCCGACTGTAGACTCACGCTCTGATCTCTCCTCTTCCTTCCTGCCAGATCCCTGACTCCGTCGGTCCGAAGAAGTCCAGGGAATAGTGGTGACGTCACGGGGATAGAAGCAATGGCAAGCATCGGCCGAATGGAGCGCTGGATAACGATAACGTCGATGTACACTATTAATTGTGAATATTTTGGCCCCCCGTTTTTAATTGCACGGCTTTTGTTTGCGTGGACAATGTATCACAGCGACCAATATCGTTTATTTATTTTTTTACTATGACCTGTCACCCTTTGTAGGCAGTTTAAAAATAAATAAATAATCAATGGATAAATTACAAGGGCCTGTGCTGGCTTGATCTACCGGTATGTACATAACACAAGTTTAGATTCAGTCGAACATAAACTCATACAAAATCCATTCTATGTAATTCTGTCAATCTTGGTAACAGTAATGTGGCAAAAATGTGGCAATGGCTTGATATCTCTCACTTTTATTCTGTCAAGCAATTGCAATGTGATGTAATGAAACATTTGTAATTTGTAACTCTCACACATTCATGTGCAGTTAGGAGAACCAGATCTTTCCATGACGCACGAAATGCCTTATGAATGAATAAAGATTATACTAGGCTGAATTACCTGACAAGCATACTTGGGAGTTTTATTCATGTGCATCCACTTAAAGGTGTTTTCAGACTTGCCCAGGGATCCACAGGAAAGTTACTTCACCACTGTATGCGATCTAGGGCACAGCACACGGTCTCATTATAGCCACTAAGATGTCCATGAATATGTTGTTACATCAGAATTTTTGTAATTATGTAATTAAATTAAATTAATCGGAAATTGTGAAGCATATACAACATTTGACCTCCAAAATCTGTTCATAATGTCTGCATTATGTAATACAAGCAACATTCTCAAGTTCATTAAGTTATTTATAATTTCTGAAACATTTGCTTTTCATAGAGTTCAGAAAAGTATGGTTTGGAGGTGTTGGTTCAGCACTTAAGAAATGTGTATATATATGTTCTTACATTGGAAGTAATCAGCATCCAATGTTAATACTGTTCTATAAAATGATGTGATTAAAAACACACACACAAACCCTGAAACACCTTTCCAATTTCACTGTTGTAAGGTAACTTGAAACATCACCATGGTTTCCACCATGGAGAAACAAATGACAGCATGGCAGTCATTAATTTTTGAGAGGGCCAGTAACTCAAAACTTTTAAAGCATTTTTAAGAGGACATTCTATCCCAGACTGAAAGTCAATACTGGGAGAGGAAATCTAATTAGAAAGACAGCCAAAGTGCCCACGGCTGAAGCTGTATCACATTTCTGCACAGGGGGACAATGATGTGTAAACGTGTCTCTCCAAATGTTTACATGTCTTTTCATTTCTTTATGTTTCATAATCCATGCCAATTCACACTTTTGTCCTCATTGTAACATCAATCACAATTTGTAGACAGAAGGTTTATAATGATGAATGAGTAAATTATACTACAAGTAAAAAATATATATATATATATATTATAACTGGTAAAATATCTTATCAGACAGTGATGATGCAAACAGGCCAATGTGTACCTATCATACTACTTGCAAGGCAGCACACTGAACACAGCATGCTGAATTTAAGAGGCTGTGCATCTTTATAGAGCTGATCACATTATGATTATTGGAAAACAAATGAACATGACAAAAATGACTGAATAAACTGATCAGTGTAGGAAATGGGGGAACAGCTGGGAAAAAAGGAAGCTGACTTCCGAACAACTCAAAACGAGGACGGGTTAAATGAGAGCAAAGAGCAATTTGCTTTGACTTTAGACATTTAATTCAGTATACATTAGGTGCCTGATTTACTAAGACATTTAGCATATGCACAACCATTTATTACACTCAAAACTAATAACATAACCAGTGATTGGTGCAAAACAAATACCATGACCAATCATTGGTCATGTTATTGGTTTTGCGTGTGCAAAACAGTTTTGCACATGCTAAGGGTCTTAGTAAATCAGGCCTTATATGGTTGTTACTTTTATCACATGAAGAAAATAAACTACTCAGTTCAAGCTGTAGGCCTATAAAATTATTTTAAAAGCTTGTATGAGGTAACAGTGTAATGGCTGAATCCCATTCTCTGGACTCGTGGACTCAAAGGTGCGTTCTCGTGAAGTCCATGAGTGCTTAGGGCCGTCCCACTGTAAAATCGATAAGTGCAAGAGGGCTTTTCGAGCCCTTTATGTACACTTTCTGCAAGTTCACAATTCTGCAAACATTGCCTGAGGGAATTACCCAAAATTCAGTTCAGGTGAATGATGTATAGGAAGTATTGGTGGCAATATTTTTTTTGTCGGTAAGCGATGGGTATAGTACATTTGGGAAACTGCTCTTAGAAAACGTGCTATTTCTTTCTGCGATGAACCCAAGCGATTAAATTAACCACCCTATGCATTTTATTCGTATTTGTTAGGCTACTAGTGGCAACTGCCCCCTCATTTTTGTTGAAACTTCAAGCACTTGATATAGGCTGCACTTGCACAGGTTATTTCAATCATTTCCCACTGCTGTGCATAAGATTTACTGGTTCATTCAATAAATAAATTAATCTTATTCAGTTTTCTGAGATTTTAAACACCTTCGCTGTAACTGCTCCATGGCAAACACCCAGCCTTATTCATCATTGCTGTGATTTTGTGACACACTGCATGAACCCGCTATAAAATAACATAATTATAATTATTTCCTTTCTTTCCAAACGCCCCCCCTCTTGTGTCATTTTCCATTCAAAAGACATTAGAAGTCACTTATTTCAAAGCTGTAAAGATTTATTGGAAACACTCAGTCTCTGAGCACCCCCTGGCTATTTACAGTTCCAACGTGCCTGGTTCAGTTGGTGGATGACTCGGCTCTTCCTCTTCTCGTCATATAAACTTGAGTAACATTGCGTCTCCGTCTCTCAGCAACGAGTCACATATTGGGTGATATCAGAGGTACAACTTCACCCTTTATATACCCTCAAGCCCTTGTCCACTCGTGGACTCACCTATCCATAGTTCGCAAGTCCAGAGGGCTCTGTTTGGGATTGGGCCTCTTGGGCCACCAGTTTGTTTCCTCCTGTATTCTCGCATTGGTACTTCAGTCCTCCGCCAGCTAGAGGTCATGATAGCCTCTTTGTCAAGTCACTTCTCAAACAATTATCCCATTTGCACTACCTCAATCATCTAAGTTGATAAAGAAATTGCCACTAAGCACAGATGATGATTGATGGTGATGTTTACAAGCGACAGTCGCATGTTAAATCCACTTACTACTGTAGACAGGATGCAGTACAGTGGCATGTTAGTTTTTGGGAAATGCCCACATTAAAAATGAGCAGTTATATAACATTTAACTTGCACAAAAAAGGTAATTAAAGAAATAAACTGTTTATTACAGGAAAAAATTATCAAGGCACTCTTCTTTAGTATAAATGCTAAAAATGGCTTTATGTCCATGAAGGAGATTATTTTAAAAACATGTTTTACCTACACGTTTTGGCTAGCCTTTCTCCGGGTACCCACAAAGGACACAATACATAAGATCCAGTCAGAAACTAAGAATGCCAGAATCAAAAATTAGTTGTTGGCTAAAAAGTTGAGTCCAATATTCCACAAGTTTCACACATTTCACATTTGTGAATTAAAAAAACGGAATGTCTCAATACAGTGCTTCCAACAATGTTAAAGATGGGGAACAACTGGCCTATGCAAAAATAATAAACCACTGCCTGGGGAACCACATCCATCCAAGTTGTTTTATTTTTTATTTTAAAGCAGTGGGCGGCAGTGTAGTATAATGGTTAAGGAACAGGACTTGTAACTGAAAGGTTGCAGGTTCGATTCCCAGGTAGGGCACTGCCGTTGTACCCTTGAGCAAGGTACTTAACCTGAATTGCTTCAGTATATATCCAGCTGTATGAATGGATAGATGTAATAAGAAGTTGTGTAAGTCGCTCTGGATAAGAGCGTCTGCTAAATGCCTGTAATGTAATGTAATATTAGTTTTGGGTCCCTTGGATTTTGCAGTGCCATAAACAGCGATCTACATTGATCCCGAAAGAAAAGACCAAAGCAACAGAAGCTCGTCATCAAGATGCTGACAGAAGAAAAAAACAAAAAACACGTGATGATTACTTTACTTTGAGAGTTAACACAAAATGGAAGGGCGCTGCTTCAACAGCAGCTTACTCTGGCAGCATTGTCACTCAAAACCTTGTCACTGCCATCACTTGACTGCTCTGTCACACTCACTGAGCTGTTTGTGGGACTATCGATCCACTTGACCCTAATGCAACACTACATTTATGTGGCGTGACAGAGGAGGACACTGAGGCCGAGATAACAATGCAATTACTGGGTCTGAATTTAAAATATGTTTAACATGCTTCTCCCTCTAATTACGACATGGCTGCTATCCTGAGAGTAAAACAGCATTCTTAAGAGTAATTACCCAAAGCCAACTTCTAGTTAATAGAGAACAAAAGGCATGCTAGGTCCCACAGCCGACTGGCGGGCATGCATCCTGTTGAGGCTTTTAAAATATTTACATGTCATTGTTTTAAACATGTCTCTTGCAATGGGTTTAAGGTGCGACTGCACCTTAGCTTAAGAGTTCAACAGGCACATACTGTAACTTTAGCATGCCATCTGTGGAAGACTAAATTGAATAGCTGTAGGCCTGACAGAAAATGAGTAATTCATGACTGGTGGATGTTTCATGCAGAAAATGATATTTGCAGTTTTCTGTTTTCAGAAGAATGCCCTCATCAAATTGGGTGTGGCAATCACTGCCAAATTGAGAAGCATAAAATATCTTAAGAGAGTGACCTACAACAACAGAAGTATCTTAATTAAATTTGCACGTTAATTTGTAATAATATCGTTTTATTTAAAAAATATATTGTTTTAATCTTTGATTTATCCTAAAATTAGCTAGTTGAGCTAAATGCTCAAATTGCCAGAATCATAAATTAGTTGTTGGCTAAAAAGTCCAATATTCCACAGGAAAAGTTGTAGAAAAGATGTACAAAAGCATTTATAAACCTAAGGCCATAGCTATGACCTATTACCAACCATAACCAAGAGGAAAGTTTTGTGTATGATGAGTTTCCTGAGGTTTTCTGTCAGACACTGGATCAAGTCGCTTCATGTGTTGAAAAGTGATTCAACGAAAATCAGCCGCATGTTTTTCATAATTTTTTGACAAAAATGTAAACCAGAATACTATGCTTCTAAGACCCTGATGCATCTAGATCAAAGGAATCTATTTTGTAAAGGTGGCAAAAACCACGTACATCATCCGCAGCGGGTTCTTTTCCAGATAACTTGGCACTTTACCACCCAGACACTTCCACGATGAAATCAAGCTTACTAAAATGGAGTTAAGACCTCCATAGATAGAAGATAACATATTCACTTATTGGTGCAATACAGAAAAGAAAGTAGTGGTGTAAATAAAATTGGTTTAAAAGTGGTGTAAATAAACTCTGTCACCGTCGGCTGTAACAAACCTGTTTGCAATTAATATGTAACGGGAAAATCACAGCATCACTGCTGAACTGGGAAATAAACCCAGTAGCAAATTAACGTAGACTGAAAAATACAATCTCAAAACAGCCCTCTGTAGGCTAAAAAAAGCCAACCTTAATCCCTTTCAGTATGCATGTCGCGACTGACTAAGCCGATAATGCAATCATAATATCCTGAATGAGTATTGTTCCCTTAGACCCACACAATAAAATAGATCCACTGAGAGTTAATCAAATTTAATGTTGTGTCTTTCTTTTCTGGCTGGCTCAATTATACAGTATATCTGGCTTTGGTACCGACCTGCAGTGAGGCATTCATAAAGCACAAGCCAAATTAAAGACCCAGTCTGGGATTCAATCAACATTCGGCCTTAACTTTGTCTTATATGTCAAGTCTTGCACTTTTTCCTCACAAAAAGGTTGTCAAGCAAGTTATAGGATTAGTGAACTTGCAAAACTGCGAACGCGAAGACATTTTTTGTTTGTTAAGTTTCTCATTCAGAATGCTGCCGCTCTTCTGATCTACAACCGCCCCAGCCTCAGCCATGTCACTCGCCTTTTCATCTCGCTCCACTGGCTACCTATATCAACTCGCATCAAAGTCAAAACCTTGGTGCTAGCCTACCGGGCAGGTAAAGGGGCAGCCCCGTTACATCTTCAAAAGATCATCGGACCCTACACCCAAAGCCCTACGCACCAACCAGACCTCTCTGTTCTACCACCTCTGGTTGGCTGGTCCAGGTTACGCCTCCCGTCAATTCTGGCCCCCTGGTGGTAGAATGAGCTTCCCGCTTCCACCAGAACAGCAGAAACCCGGCTAATCTTCCAGCACAGACTGAAGACTCACCTCTTCAGATTGCACCATGGCACCCCTGACCCCCTTCAGATATCATTCCTTTCTTTGGAGTTCCTTTCAGGCGTTAAGATGATCTGTCTCGTGACACTTTCTTTTGTTACAATGCAAATTGTTTGTTCGGTTAACATTACACTAAATAGGCCTCTGTGCCTTCATGGTGACCACATTTTTGTATTCCCGAGAGTAACACTGAGGTTCGTCACTACTGTAAATCGCTCTGGATAAGAGTGTCTGCTAATGACTAATGTACTGTAACAAATGTTGACTGAATCCCAGCAACTATTGTGAAGACACCTCCATCTGCTAAATCCCTCAGACAATGGCTGGTGAGAAATTACAGTCTAAAATTACCAGATGAACTGAAAGTTTGAACATCTGAACACCCCTGAAATTAAAATATCCAGACTCAACATCATGTCAAATCAACAACCAAAATAACTTAAAATGGTCATGCTATAATACTTTGAACTCTGCCCTCAACATCTACTGTGCAACAGCCACTGTGCAAAAACCAAAGATTTACCTGCAAATGGCCACTATAACAGCTGCTGACCAATTGCATTCACACAGTATTCTCATTCATAGATTCAGAGTGAAAATCCTCGGCACATACTAGGCTATATATAAAATATTTTTATACTAAAAATAACATTTTAAGTGGCACTGATCTTCTGGCACTCTTCTCCCAAAAGAACAACAAATACAGCATGAACAGTAACTGGCAGATTTCCTTCTGAATAACATAAGTATCAACTAATATAACAGATATTACCAGTGATATCAAGTGATAATCAGTTATCAGCGATATCAAGAGAAACAAACAAGATAAAGGCTATACACATTCCAACATATGTACATACTTTATTTACTACATTTTCACATATTCTCCCTTGTCACAGGAAGGAAACAGAACATTGTCTTTATATTTAAAAAAACAAAGAACAGAATAAATCCAGCAGTGAATAACCTTCATAGGGCACCGGCCGGTTCTGTGGACGGGCCGTACCAGACCGGACCGGACCGGACCGGGCCGGGCCTGCAGGGGGGCTCAGGACCGCAACATGTAAGAAAAAGTCTCGTTAGCGCAGGTTCTGTGGACTAGACCGGGTCACTGACCCTGGATCAGTCATGCCCACGGTCCCCTGACCCTGTGGGTCTGTTTGCAGCAGATGGCGGGGTCAGTGTCACCAGGGGGCCCATGATCCTGTGGAATAGTTGGCTGTCGATCCTGGATCAGTGTTCAGGAAGGGTCCCTGACACAGCAGATCCATTTGCTGCTGACTCTGGATCTGCAGAATGAGCTCTTTCACCTCTTCCCGCTTTCTTTTCATCCGCTGCTGTGGAAACCACTCCATCAGGTTCATGGGTAGATGGAAACTCGGGATTGGGTTCTTGAAAATAAAGGCACAGGGAGAATGTCACAGCTACGAATGTGTGTGTGTATATACAGCGCACTCCAAAAGTGTTAGAACAGTGATACTTTTTTTGTTGTTTTGGCTCTATACTCCAGCCCATTGGATTGGAAATGTAACAGTGACTATGAGGTTAAAGTGCAGACGTTCAGCTTTAATTTGAGGGTTTTTACATCCATATCGGGTCAACCGTATAGCAATTTTAGGCATTTTTACACATAGCCCCCTATTTTAGGGCACCAAAAGTAATTGGACAAATTAACATAAACTTAAAGTAATCATATTTAATATTTGGTTGCATATCCTTTTCATGCCATGGTCTGGTCAGTAGATGTGCTCGCTACAATGTTATATTATTAATGCAAATTTTACTAGATCTGAAGATCTCCCAATGCAGAAGGGCAACGTGAAAGCTGCATAGCAAATATATACTACTCAAAAAAATTTAAGGGTCAAAGAAAATTTTTTAAATCAATTTTGTAAGTATGTCTTTTTAAGCCAGATAGGGTTAGAATATCCCCTTTGGGTTGTTATTTGGACTATAGACATCACGTTATTATGGAACATGCATTCATTGCACTTATCTTTAGAAACTTTTTAAGTTAACCCAGATTTCCTTTTCATGGATTTGAAGCACAAACTTAGTCAGACTAAACTGATAAACTGCCTCGAAACACCCATTGTGACACCTGATGCACCATTTGCACACGTTTTACATTAGAGTCATTCCATGCATGCCAATTTTAGCAATAAAATGGCTGAGCATTTTCCATTCATCATTCATTCCATTCATTTGGGGGGTGCATGAATTTTTTTTCATCAGGGTAATAAACTAGTGTCTATTCAAAAGTTTTTTGTTTTGTGTTCTTGAGCCATCAAATAATTCTTTTGTCATTAGTCGTCGGCGGCCCATTTTAGCTCGTTAGCTTATGTTTATATGCACAAATATTTTTGACCCTTCTTTTGAGTAGCATATGAAAGAACAGGGATTATTCTTTTAAATAAAGATACCGGAAAACAGTGCTTTGAACATAACTATTACATTTTATGAATGCGATTAAGTACATGCATTGTTTTATTTTATTTAAAACAATAGTGTCCACTCCATGTCTGCATTCAGATCAGTCTCTGCTGATCTTCAATGACTGTTTCCCATCTTCCTAAACTAAACGACGGTTAAGTTCTTCCAAATATCGCTCTGTCTTTGGAATTACAGTGTGAAAATTAAAATAACAAACAAAAAACTTTGATAATCGCTATGGTTCAAATGACCCCGCGAACCAAACGGTTTTGCATAAATTACGAGCGAGAGGTTAGTCAACTTCTGTCCAATCAGCGACATCAAATTGGGCATCTCTGCGCTATCCAACTGGGTAGCGCGGGCTATCCAACTGGATATGTGGTGTCTATTTCGCGTTGGCTTTTGATCTGTTTGGCTCTCCATATGGGAAAGCATGCACATCAGGTATGTCACAGCCCAGCTACTCAAGAAATCTGCCTGCTTTCAGACACAGAAGAGTAGGCATGTGTTCTATGGACTTTAAAACAACCAGGGGGTATAGTGTTGACCATTTCAATGCTGAAAATGTATGGTATTCACCTTCATTGTTGCCCATGAAAATAAAAACGAAAACAAAATCAATGATACTGTTTTTTCGTTCCATGCATTTCACAACGCTGTGATTATTTACCTCAAATAATATGGCCTCTTTCAAATCCCTTCTCAATTGCCTTACAATGTATGATCTGTATTTGACGACTGTTTCTGTTTTTATGTAGTTTCATTACTCTCTATTTGTAGTTTCTCTATTTTGTGTTTTAATACACTGTTCCATCAATCATTTTATCTAGCCATTTCATTTAATCTTTTTCCTTTCCGATTTAAAACATTTTATTTTAAGTCTTTTTTTTTTTACTGTTATTTTTACTGCTGTAAATTGCCTTGTGCTATATGCTTGAGAAGTGCTATACAAATAAAGTAATTATTTGTTATTATAATAGTCCCCAATGGTAAGTGGCTTATATTGACATTTTTATGGTTACGGCCCCGAAGCGCCCCATTGTTTACATTATTATTGTTCATATATTTGTTGCTGCTATTGTTGTTTTATGTAATGGCAATACTACGCTGATGTGCGGTCATGCCAATAAAGTTTATTTTAATTTAATTGGATTGGATTGAATTAAGAGAAGGCGAGAAGGAGAGAAAGAGAGAGAGATAGATAATCCCTCACATTGCAGGAACATATTAATGAGCACAGGTTATGGGCTACTAAATCTATATTACAGTAGCGGTCATATGCAGACGCCTTATGCTTGCATAAGGCATTCCAACCGTGTGCGCTCACCTGGAAGAAGCTCTCTACATACTGCAGGATATAGACCCCGCAGTCGCTGAAATTGTCCTGCTGTGGGACACGAGGGCTGGAGCCTCTCATCACATTTTTCCCAAAACTCCTCTGGGTCCCTTTTCTCACCTGCCACTCCACCTCCAGGTACCTGCTCACATGCAGGACACAAAAAAAAAAGGCATGAATACACACAATGACCCGGGCAGAAACACAATCACATATGTACCTACATATTAGACCCCGACCAATACCGGGTACAGATACCAGTTTTAGAGGGGGACAATTCAGATTACCGATCTGATACAGTTAATTTTTAAGATGGAATGAAAACAGACCTTTTTCTGTGTGGATTGTGCATCGACATGACTATGCAAAGGCTGCTTTCTTAAATAACTTTCATCAAATAATATTTTATTAGTAACATTATTATCATTATGTCAACCAATTTTACATTGAACATTGTGACCCAAGTAAACATCAGTGTGTTGAACATCAATCGATTACTGACCATCAATACTGAGTCAACACACACACACACACACACACACACACACACACACACACACACGATTAGAATCTAATCTGTGCACAGCGCTCGAAGACAATTGCAAGGAGACAGACTCACTCTTGTAACGTCTTGACCACAGTGGACCTGCCAGGGCCTCGCAATGAGTCCATAATGAGAATACAGGGTCTGAGGACACACATTATACATAACTACACACCCACACACATTCTGTGGGTACACACAAGATAACGAAGCTGCGCAAACCATTTTACACCAACACACCTTAACTTCCTTAAATAATCACAGCTGATTTTGCTTCCAGAGGAAAGTCTTTTCCAATATAGTATTGAACTTTAAAAAGTGAAGGGGAAGTATTATTGCACCACCTAGTGACCTCAGGAGGTACTACAGGAGGGGTGCCCACTGGACAAGCATTATTTCCAAGCATTATTGCTTTGATAGTTCTCAAATGCTGAGACACAGAGGGCGTCTAGGGCTACAAACAGCCAGTCACAATGCACCACTGTTTTACGGACACCTTTCAGATAGCATTACTTTAGCTATTACAACTGCACTTCCAGATGGCAGGCATGGCTAACTGAACTCACTGTTTACAGATTGTGGGTCTTGAGGTCCATTCCGTGTATCTGGAATCATCCAGGCCATCAATATCCAGCATTCCATCCTTACTGTTCTCATCCTTCAGAGATAGAGATGATGGAGAAAGAGAGTAACCCATATGTTAGAGGCCATTACAGGTTCCACACTGTGCCAAGGCGGTTCAACACTTATACAATTTATTGTGTGATCCTCGAGTCCTCCTTAGTAAAATTCAGAAATTTTGGAATACTGCTGTTGGCCTTCATTTACTTTTAAAATGAACTTTTCACCTACTGACCAGAGTGGCTTGTGGATACTAAAAATCGCCAGCCATTTTCAACATTTTGCCAGCCACATAACCCGTTACAACATAACACAACCTTGTTGGTTATGTGCCAAAGTGGCTGCCAGAGTAGAAAATCTTACCAGCCACAATCAATGTGGCGAGTGTTCATTTCAGACCCTGTTCTGAGGTCTTAGCGATATGACACAAAAGTAAGCGCAGGTAGAGGAGTCTTTGCATGCAGATCGAAACAAAGACAATAAAGAAGAAATGACACAAATCGCTGATCAGCATCTAGGGAAATCTTAGCGCTTTACCTCACACGAGCTTTGGTCGTCGGGGAACTGGTACGTATCGTTAGCTCCGCTCTCGCACATTCCGAGTCTGTGCAAGCCATCTGAAAGCAAACAACATTCTGTCGTTACCTTTCCAGTTCTACTGTGAACCCGCTATGGCTTAGTGGTCAGAGTAACGGCCTTCCACGTGGGAGACCCGGGTTCCATCCCCGCCGGGTAACAAAGGTTATATTTATTTGGGGTCGGCAATGTAGTTTAATGGGGTTGGCAGTGTAGTATAATGGGTAGGGAATTGGGCTTGTAACCCAAAGGTTCGATTACCTAGGTAGGACACTACCGTTGTACCATTGAGCGAAGAACTGGATATGTGAGAATTTCTGCCACACTTGGGAGCAACTAAAGTAACGTTTTTCTTTTTTTAACAATAAGAACTTGTTTGGGGCAAATGCCCTCCGTGAGGCGCTGAAATTCTTGGAAAATCCATAAGACGCTGAAACGCAGGAGTACACGTGGTCAAACCCTGAAGGTGGCCATTAGTCTTAGTAGGATGTGACCACAGCATGGTTAAATTTCAGAGACTGTTGCAAAAAGTAGAAAGTGCGAGTTTGAGCGGTTCTATATCATCTTCCATCTAATCCAACATCTATACTGATATTTCATTTGGGAGCCAGAAGATTTTTGTTCTTTTTATTTTTATTAAAGACCTCTCTGAGAGGGATTAGAAAATACATTTAAATCTAATTGTTAAAGGCATACTGAACTTTATTAGAATATAATGGGGTCGATTTACTAAAGGTTTGCGTGTACAAAAACACGTGTAAAACTGTTACCACCCACAAAAAATTGTCCGAGGTGATCAACTAACAAGGTGTAAAGAGGATTGCGTGTGCTAAAACTGAAGAATACGTTTATTTCTTATTTTTGCGAGTTAGCCTGAATGAATGTGCAAAAATGGGCATCCCTACGTTATTTCCCGAAATAGTGGGAGGAGGTCATGCAAATAGATTAGTTTAGCACGCGTAACTTGATTTACTAAGCCCGAAAGCAAGTTAGAGAAAGGTATTTGCAGGTACCGTATTTTCCGCACTATAGGGCGCACTGGATTATAAGGCGCACTGTCAATGAATGGTCTATTTTCAAACTTTTTTCATATATAAAGCGCACCGGACTACAAGGCGCATTAAGCGAAACAAAACAGTCTGATAAGTCAGTCAGTCAAACTTTATTAAACGCGTTCACAATAACTCTCAACATTGTTCAAACGTTAATGAGCGTTGTTCAGTTGTAACACGTAAAAAAAACATACCGCTAAATCAAACGTTAGCGTATTCACAATAACTCTCAACATTGTTCAGTTATAACACGTAAAATACAACACAATACATTCACTTTTTCAGTTCATTCCTCGTCCACAAATCCCTCAAATTCATCATCTTCAGTGTCCGAGTTGAACAGTTGGGCGATTACGGCATCCAGCATGCCCGGATCCCTCTCGTCATTATCCGAGTCAGTGTCGTTGCTGTTACCTGGCAGTTCAGTGATGATTCCGGCCTTCGTGAAAGCTCGGACCACAGTTGAGACTGATATCTTAGCCCAGGCATCCACGATCCATTGGCAGATAGTGGCGTAAGTCGCCCGGCGCTGTCTCCCTGTCTTGGTGAATGTGTGTTCGCCTTCTGTCATCCACAACTAAATGGCTAACCTAACGTTACTAAAAACCTGTTACTTTGACGATGTCGTACACACTTCTTTAGCCTATTTAATGGCTTGACATGCTTCAGTATAGTTGTCGTGCAAATGTGGATTTAACGTTAGCTAATACGTTCTAAACTGTGCTAATTTCTCTGACAGAATATGGGTTTGTCAATTTTGTATTAGCCTATTACCAAATTGAATTTAACATGATAGCCTAGGCCTAGTGATGCTATTGATGTAGCTAGGCTAATCTTAGATGAATATGGATCTGTGATACATTATGAACAATCAATATAACGTCAAAATAATCATATTCGTAAACCTTCTACGTTTTGTTCTGCATATTTAAAAAAATGAACAGCGCTCACTAGCTAATTGTCAGCCTACTATTTTGACGCCGGTGTTTGGGATGGAGTCGATCGTATTGGCCGATTTTCCTTCATGTGACTTCATCGGCAGTCCCTGAAATAGCATAGGCTACTATTAAACTTATCTTTAATGTGCTCGTTGTAATCTAACTAGCTATGCCTTTTTATATAGGCTAGTCCTTAGGGTTGTCATATTGGCATGCGATTGGGTTAACCGAAGGCTATATTATAAAATTGGTATGAATTGGAATAATTCTAAAATCATATGCGTCTATGTAGCATATTGTCTGGTGCAATAGGCTATGTAGGCTAGTATAATAGGCCAAGTGAGCCTCCTTCTGATGTTATAGGGGCAGTGCAGTGTAACGCAATATGACGTTAACATTAACAAAATTGTTCAAATTATGTTTTTAGTTACACATTCACGCTGTAGTAGGCCTACACTGTAGCCTATTAAGTGCTGTTCATACAATTGGGCAATTACTTCAACTAAGGCTATAGTGAAACTGACCAATAGTTTCACCAATTGAACACAGATAAAGTAGTTGTCTCCGCGTTGTAATTAGCCACGGCTCGGCATTTATTATGCTGCACAATACAAAATAGCACGATAGCCCATAAGTGCCAGCATTGATTGATCCGATGTGAGAACATCAATGTGCAGACGTAATGTGCGGATGGTTCTCTGCTCGCTCGCGTCACAGGTCCACGCTCGCAGATGGGCTTTGTGCTCGCGCGGATGGTTCTGTGCTCGCTCGCTTCATAGCTCCACTCGCGCAGACACTGTTCTGTGCGCTCGGCTTCACAATTCCACGCGCGCTATTTATGGAACTAAATAAACGCCATACGGTGCAGCTTTGTAGTTTACCAAAGTCGTACTAAAACATTTTGACAGCGCTGTGAGTGCCGTGTACCACACAAAATCGCTTCGAGGTCAGTAAGCACAACCAGAATTAATCCATATATAAGGCGCTCCGGATTATAAGGCGCACTGTCGTTTTTTGAGAAAATTAACGGCTTTTAAGTGCGCCTTATAGTGCGGAAAATACGGTACACTTAAGTATAATGGAAAGCAGGAATTAAAAGACGCACAATCGATAAGAAAATGGCGGTCATTGTAGCAAGACGTGTACGTGTGTGTTTAGCTAATGCTCAAAACACACAAAAAGAGAATTTGCAGATACATACAGTTGTGTTAAACAAATAGCAGTACAACATCAGTAACTTGATATTGTTATTAGTAGTAGTGATATTTCTGCATGGCAAA
The DNA here is from genome assembly GCA_022702515.1 of Ilyophis sp. 1 JC-2022. Taxonomy (NCBI): domain Eukaryota; kingdom Metazoa; phylum Chordata; class Actinopteri; order Anguilliformes; family Synaphobranchidae; genus Ilyophis; species Ilyophis sp. 1 JC-2022. Next base: position 17,977,768 of record CM040406.1, on the reverse strand, counting down.
TAATTTACTTGTAGATATAGTAGTGTAATAGAAAAACAGCAGACCCAATTGTCATGACATGCACGCTGCTTGTTCTGAGTAATTGACTCATTCATTGAAAGAGGCGTGTTCAAAATAATAGCAGTGTGGAGTTTAATTAGAAAATTCATTCATTCTGCGAAAAAACAGGTGTCATTAATTGTCCTTTATTAAGGAAGAAGGGAAGCAAATGTTTCACATTGTTATAAAATATATTTCCTTCTGAAAAGTAAAATGGGCCGTTCCAAACATTGTTCGGAATTAATTTGATTAAAAAGTTGATTGGAGAGGGGAAAACGTATAAAGAAGTGCAGCAAATAATTATAGGATGCTCAGCTAAAAAGATCTCAAATGCTTTAAAATGGCAACAAAAACCCGAAAACGAGCAACTACTGTTAAAACGGATCGAAGGATAGTCAGAATGGCAAAGATTCAGCCAATCATCACCTCCAGAAAGATCAAAGATTATCTAAAATTACCTGTAAGTGCTGTTACAGTCAGAAGACGTTTGATCGAAGCTAAGCTATCAGCAAGAAGCCCCCGTAAAGCACCATTGTTGAAAAAACAGCATGTGCAGAATCAGTTAAAATTTGCCAAAGAACACATCGATTGGCCCAAAGAGAAATGGCGTAACATTCTGTGGACTGATGAGTAAAATTGTTCTTTTCGGGTCTAGTGGTCATCGACAGTACGTCAGACGACCCGCGGGTACTGAATTCAAGCCACAGTACACTGTGAAGACTGTGAAGCATGGTGGCGGAAAAATCATGGTATGGGGATGTTTTTCATACTACGGTGTTGGGCCTATTTATCGCATACCAGGGATCATGGATCAGTTTGAATACATCAAAATACTTGAAGAGATTATGTTGCCGTATGCCGAAGAGGAAATGCCCCTGAAATGGGTGTTTCAACAAGACAACGACCCCAAACACACGAGTAAGCGAGCAACATCTTGGTTCCAGACAAAAAAGATTCAGGTAATGAAGTGGCCAGCTCAATCCCCCAACCCCATTGAAAACTTGTGGGGTGACATTAAAAATGCAGTTTCTGAAGCAAAACCCAAAAATGCACAGGATCTGTGGAATGTAGTTTGTTCATCCTGGGCTGAAATACCTGTTTCTAGGTGCCAGAAGTTGGTTGACTCGATGCAACGCAGATGCGCAGCAGTTATCAAAAACAATGGTTATGCAACTAAATATTAGTTCAGTAATTTAAAGTGAAGTTAAATCTTGAAAAATTTCTTCAGTTTATACAGTAAGTGTTTGAGTTTGAAGAGAAAAATGTCGACACTGCTATTTTTTTGAACAGATTAATATTCCTTTTTTTTTGCTTCCTGTAAAAGAATAACGCAGACGTGATACAATTTGTTAATGCTTTGATTTGGAATTGAATGTGTAATATTTCCACTACATTTGAAATATGGAACTATAAAAGCTATTAAAAAATATTTGCACTTTATTCACTTTTTTTAACGCACTGCTATTTATTTGAACACAACTGTACATCATGAACAGTAAGAATAAATTAATTTGTAATCATGAAGCAAATCGTGTTAGAGAATACAAGAGTAACTAGTATTTGAATCAAACAAGCAATACAATTAGTCTATTCTAACAAACAGTGAATAACAAAGCGAATAAAAACGTGATTTTATGTGACACTAACGGCGCAGGTAGTAAGTATAGTTATGATCGTTTCAGTCCTGACAAACATCTGTAACTCCCGGTAGAAAGTAAGAGACATCCAGTGAAACAGTTTGTCTTAAACCGACAGCTTGTTCAGTGTAACAGTAATCTAAAATAACAGGGTTTATATATATTTTCCCCATTCATGAAATGGTTTTTCACTGGCAACATTGCTGCCAGTCTTTTCACCGTTTTCTTACAGTGTAACCATTCAAAACACGCAAAATCCCTCATTTAAATATGCGGCTGGAGTAATTTACATAATGACTCTTAGTTGATCACCCAAAGTGTGAAATGTTAGCACTTGCAAACACTTTGGCTGCACCCGCAAAATGACACCCCTTATTTGGGATGTTAGTAAATAAAATTAACCCCAATATTGTGTAGCTACCTGGCACTATTATGACTCGTAATATTCACGCTCATCTTCATGACTTGCTCCAGTGGTCAGCAACAGAGAATGACGTTTTTTCTCTCTCCATTCACTCCCATTGCATTGCGAAACAGGTCTCAAAAGCAGTTTTAGCAGATAAACAAATGCAAACAGTGCGGATTATGCCCATATATGTAACATCAGGACATCCAGAACTGGCTAGACCTATCAAAAGAACTGCCTAACTACAAACAACAGGTTGACTGACCTACAAGAGAGAATCGTATCCTCGACCACTGCTACAACACAATAACATCTGCTTTTCATGCATATGCAAAAGCGCCCCTGGGCGACTCGGATCACGTACATGGGCTTTTGCGAGGATATCTGCATGCCTACCAAATCTGCGACGTCATACAGTCACAACAAACTCTGGTTCTCACGGGACTTACTTGAATTGCGAATTACCTATAGCTTCCAGAAGGCATGAGCTGGAAGAGGTGGTGAGCTGGGTGGAGAAGGTCCTCGACGATTTTGGTAGCACGCTTGATGGTGCGTTGAGTGTATATAGAGTCCAGTGTGGGGAGTTTGCAGCCTGTTATTCCTGATGCTGTGGAGATGATTCTGTCCCTTTTGTTGAATGTGTACCGTGGTGTCTTTCCATACCAGACGGTGATTGACGGGGTGAGGATGCTTTGGACGATGGCTGAGTAGAATTGGATCAGAAGACCTTTCTTGATTCTGTGTTTTTTCAGTTGGCGGAGAAAGTAGTCTCCTCACCCCGTCAATCACCGTCTGGTATGGAAATACAGCACGGTACACATTCAATAAAATGGACAGAATCATCTCCAGAGCATCAAAAATAACAGGTTGCAAACTCCCCACACTGGACTCGATATACACTCAATGCACAATAAAACGTGCGACCAAAATCATCGAGGACCCTCCCCACCCAGCTCACCACCTCTTCCAGCTCATGCCTTCTGGAAGGTATAGGTATAGATCGCTGGGAGACAGGAAAGACAGCTTTAACCTAAGCTTCTTTCCCCAGGCCGTCCGTATAGTCAATGAACACGTTTAAGTTTTGTATTTATGTATTTTGAGTGACATTTTCTCTTGTGTTAAATGTATCCTTGCACTTGTATGTCATTTTGCATTAATGTTGTATGTGGTGTATTGATGTAGCTCCTGCCACCTGTACTGGAATTAATTCCCCCAGCCTAGCTGTGTGGCACCAAAATAAACTTGAAATTGAATTTGAACAAAGCACACTTCATTCAACAGTAAGAGATCTTGTTGAGCTGCTAATTTAGGGTTCAAATAAAAACCTACGGGACAGTAGATCCCCAAGAACAGGATTGGACAGTCCTGTCTAAATACGTAGAACTGGAACCGTACTAGGAATGTGGAGCCATTGCAGATGACAAAAAAACCACCCTGGTTTTCCATAAAACCGCAATTAGATCTGGGCAGTCATCTTGACAGTAGCAGACACCAGCCTTCAGCGTGATGTCATGTTGTTGGCGGTAACGTGCAGGAGAAGCACAGCCCGTATACACCGCCCTGTGCTGGGCGACAAATTATTTAAAAAATAATTTAAAAACCCACAGCTACAGCTTCGATCGTGCTAGCCTGGTTCTAGCACAACGGCGGAAATGGTGTAAAAACAAATCAAAATGAATAGAAACAGTTACTATTTAGCATGTTCTAAGTCAGTATCTCTCTCTTTTTCTTACCCATGTGGCTCCCACCTGGCACCATGTCCTCCCTGGCACGGTCCCATGACATGGCCGGCTCAGTGTAGGCACCCATAGGGTTGAAGCAGGGAGCCCTAAGGCAGTGGGTAGTGGGAACGCTGGGGTAGGGCCGCTCCGAATATCCTGCCGTCCCTGCCCATCCCATCCTGTTGAGCTCCTGCTCCGCCAGGGAGCAGTTTGCTGGGACAGACCCCAGTGTCTCATACAGGGGGTTGGGCTCGAACCGGGGCCCATCCAGACCAGGGAAGCAGATAACAGCCAGGAACCAATGAGCCCTGAGAGCCAAGCGAAGAACAGGCACATAGCGACCGATCAGATGCATTATACACTTCAGATATAAAACACATTTAATTTGGACTTAAAAAATAGAATAACTTTGGATACGACTAATGAGTACAACTGTTTAATTTTTGGGATGAAGACTTTGGAGCTACATTTAATTTGACAAAATGTAAATCATTCAAAATCATCATATTGCTTAGTATACACTTTTGAGCTTATACATTTTTTCATGTACTGCTCAAGCACAGAAAAGTATTAAGATGCATAGCCACAGTTCATAATATATCAGATTATACAGTTTTCATTTATTTACGGAAAAATAGATTTTGGAGGTGAGCAGGTTATGTAATAAGGCACATTTTCTAAATGCGCCTCTAAAATTTTCTGTTTTATTTTAATATTTTAAAATCAGAGGAAATTCGACCTTAGGAGGAACTCACGACTCGTTAATGGGAACGAAAATGAAGTCCTTCTGGAACAGATCCACATGGCGGGTCCATGTTTTTACCCTATTGTGCTTTTTCTTCTGAACCCTGATGAACACGGAAACAGAGAAGTTTGTTTAGAAAAAAGTCATAATATCAGTACCTTTCATAATAATAACCATGATCAGGACAATGGCACAATCTAAACCAGGGGTGGCCAACCCTGGTCCTGGAGAGCCGCAGGGGCTGCTGGTTTTTGGTTTCACCTTAAATACGACGACTACTTAGACCAAAGAAACCAGGTGAGCTGAGTTAACTGTGTAATCGACTGCTTTAATTGATCAATTAAGTGACGAGTAACAACAAAAACTAGCCGACCCTGCGGCTCTCCAGGACCAGGGTTGGCCACCCCTGATCTAAACAGTTCCAAAAACACCATAATTGGGATGGCAGGCATGCCATTTGCCAAGTTACGGCTTGGTGGGGCACGCCCCATACCTATACCGCACAGACAGTTTTCCACTTTTCAAGATTTCCTACAGAAATGACCACAATGACCACAGACTCTCAGCCCTTAAAAACATGAACTTCTGTACAATCTGACCTTGTGTTACCACACAGAATTCAGATACAACTTCACACATCCATACAATAAAGCCCCAAACTTGGGTTATTTTTTTGCAATTTTTAAAGCTGCAGTAGGCAAGGTTGAAAATATACAAGACAAAAAATCTTGCCTACTGCACCTTTAATTTTCCTCCCGATTTAGTAACCAAAAATGCTCCGGGCCCTCAAAGAATAATTCTACCCATTAGACAACAGCATCTGATCTGCCAATAAGAACGTCAGATTAAAGTAGCCTGATCAAAGTAAACAATTGCAGGATACACAGGCAAAATGCTTATGTAGCGTTGCAGTCACCAAGAAGCGTCTTTAGTTTTGCGGTTACAGTGACAGCCTTTCCAGCTGGAAATTCGTGATCGAGCCCCGCCAGATCCCTACCGTTTATTTTCGACAAAACAATGTGCACATGTTATGCTTTTCACATACAAGAATGTTTTTTTCACATTAAAGAATGTCTTTTTTATTGGAAAGGCAAAGAAATTTAACAATATTAACTGTTAACTTTAAACGATACTTAAAAAACATGTGAAAGTAAACCGACATGGCTCAGTACTCACTACCACCAAAATACGTTACGCAGTACCGGAAACGTATCCCATTTGTCAGGCAGAAACAAATTAAGTTTTTTCTGGCTCACTTTCCCCAGTAACCTATAACCTCCACAGACCAATGACAGAACATCACTGTCAGTGTAATCAACATGCATTTCCTCATTCAGCCTCAACAGGAGTTGTCGCTAGCTAACTGAATATACTGTACGCACACATACAAAACACAGTCTATAATAAAACAAGCAAAATCTAGGCCTGCCATGAAAAGTATTTGTATCAAAATGGGGCCAAGTTACAACAAACAATATTGGATTGCTTAGCTCACACAAATTACACTTGCTCTCTTTGAAAGCAACGAGAGAATGTGGTCATTCAAACTTTGCATGTGAAAGTGTCAAATGGCAATCATTTATAGTGTAAATAATGTGCAATTCAGCCGTCATGCTTAGAGATTTGACAAATGACTACACATCATGAATAAAATGCATTATTATTATTCACAAATAAGATTTTTTAATTGTTTGAAATAAATTATACTTATTTGGCTGAACTTTATATGACCCACAAACATACTGTACATTAATGGGGCAAACATACACTACATAGCCAAAAGTATCCAGACACCCCTTGGTCTGGGGCTGTTTTTCATGGTTCGGGCTAGGCCCCTTAACTCTCAGGTGTCAGCCCGCATCTCCGCTTGCCTGAGAGACATCCAGAGCTGGATGGACAACCACCATCTCAAGCTCAATCCAGGCAAGCTAATCTACATTCCTGCTCTAACCTCTCCCCCTCTCAATCTCTCCATTTCCCTAGGGGACACTCCACTGACCCCAACGCCCTGTGCCAGGAACCTCGGAGTAGTGATGGACAACAGGCTGTCCCTCTCCGAGAACATCGCAGTGGTAACCCGGGTGTGCAGGTTCCTCCTGTACAACATCAGGAGAATCCGTCCCTTCCTCACCACCCACTCAACCCAGCTCCTGGTCCAAGCGATGGTGCTGTCCCGCCTGGACTATTGCAACTCTCTCCTGGCTGGCCTGCCAGCATCGGCCATTAGACCCCTCCAGCTCATCCAGAACGCAGCAGCGCGCCTGGTCTTCAACCTCCCCCGACACTCCCATGTCACCCCCCTGCTCATTGACCTCCACTGGCTACCTGTGATGGCTCGCATCAAATTCAAAACATTGGTGCTCGCCTTCCAGGCAGTCCGAGGATCTGCCCCTCCATACCTCCAAAAGCTCATCAGACCCTACACACCTGCCAGATCCCTGCGTTGCGCCTCCTCAGGACAACTGGTACACGCCCCCCCCCCCTCCCCCCCTCTTCATACTAGCACACCCGGTCTCAACGTCTGTCTGTCCTGGCCCCACGATTGTGGAATGAGCTCCCCGTGGAGGTCAGAACAACAGAAAGTCTGACCGCCTTCAAGCGCAGATTGAAGACTCACCTCTTCAAGCTGCACCTCTCTCCACCCTCCCTACCTCCTTGTGACCTCCCTTGATTATGTGGTTGTGTGGTTACTAAATAGTAACTGTTTCTATTCATGTCTGCTGACTGTAATGCTCTTCTGGTTGAATGCAAGAAAATCACAGGAGAAATGTTCCAACATCTAGTGGGAAGCCTTCCGAGGAGAGTGTAGGCTGTTACAGCAGCAATGGGGGGGGGGCAACTCCATATTAATGGCCATGTTTTTGGAATGAGATGTTCGATGAGCAGGTGTCCATATACTTTTGGCCATGTAGTGTCTGGAGTAATGTCTGGATAGGATTTTAAAATGCAATATTTATTTAGTAGGCCTAAATATTTGTAATTTTTATCCATTTATTTATTCATCCCGTTCCCCGCTTTCTCATCTCTAGTGTAAATTATTGTACGTTTCTTGGTATAAATGCCTGTTCATAAATGTGAATGTTACATGCTGCTAGAAAAATGACTCCATGGAGATAAGAAGTCTGTCTGTCTGTCTGCCTACCTACCTAGTTGTCATTTTAAACTTGTAGATTTTGTACTTGACAACCACGTATAAACATATCCTTTCTAGAGTGTAATTTTTTCCTCAGCCGTTTACAATATCAACTCAAATGAAAACTTTCCTCCATGAGGCAATCTTTGTTATTTGACACTTTGATGTGACACAAAGTTTGAATGACCACATTCTCTTCAGATGGCAAGATTAATAAACACAGGGCCAAGTTACATAAAATAATTTAAGAAACATTGAGTAGCATTACTTTGGAACAGAGCTCGGTTAATTTGTGTAAGCTAAGATAGCCAATATTGTTTGTTGCAACTCATTTTGATATCAACACTTTTAATAGCAGACCTAGATTTTTCTAGTTTTATTATAGACAGTGCTTTGTATGCGTGAGTGACTTGGCATTTTTGTATGTTGAAAATGTTTTTTGTTGAGATACTAATGTACATCAGGACAACAACATAATATCAGCATTTGTATAGATTTAAGCAAAAAATGAAGGGTTTCGTTGGATGCACTACACATTGTTGTTGACTTATCCACCTGGTATGACCAATGGAAACAGTGTTAATTTAATTTTCATATACAGACCTTACCTTCTGCCAAACCTGGGTAAACTATAGTCTAAATATATCTCTGTAAAATAACTATTCTTTGATTTTTTTTTTTTTCCCCAAAGAGAAACAAAGTTACTTGAATACAAAGTTACCTGAATACAATGTTAAAAAATATATTTAGTATTAGACTGCACTTGACTAAAAATGACTACTTTTGCACAATATTTGAATTCAGGTCTAGCACTGGCTTTCTCCCCTAAAATATTTTAATACAGACCACAGAGAATTACTACTTTTAAAAAATAGAGTATAGAGAGGACTATTTGACAATATTATTTGAGACATCATTTACCTTGAAACAACTGATGAAGTTATTTTGAGGAACTGTTTACAGCTATATAATACTGCCCTAAACCAGATTATTTGGATCAATTGGAACTCTACCACTGGATGGCAACTTCATCAATTTCCCTAACTGATCCGACATGCCTGGATAGGTGTCAAATTTAAATGAGCACATGATTTCTCATGTCCAATCACATTTAGATTACCTAAAGTGTCCATGAACAACCCAGACAATCAAATCAAGTAAAATTAGCCAATGGAATTTGTCTAAATCAACTATAAATCAGTAAAAACAGAAAAACAAATGTTCATGACCCTTAGCATAGCAGAATATTTCCGCTATCTTGGTACAGTGACTGTAGGGAGAGATAAAGAGGTGCAGTAGTTATCAAAATTTAATGAGTTTGTAATTTGGAGGGCTTGGCAATGATGTGATCAGAGCGGAATATTGGAGTGCATTTTTCAAGTCGTGCTATTGGGTCGAGTGTTCCTTTTGCAATGAGAGACCAAATAGGCAGGCAATAGGATGTTGTTGATAAAATAATTGCATGCAGATAAGTGGCCGAGACTGACATTGCCAGGTAAGGATGGATTTTATTATAGACAAATATCTTCTGGTTAAGTTGTTTACTGGGTTTGTGAATATGGGATTTATATGTCAGATGAGTATCAGGCAGCACACCTAGATATTTGCAGGTTTCTTTTATTATCAAGGCTTCATTATTAAGATTTATGGGAGAAAACGGTGGAAGTATTTTTCTGAGAGGTTGAAAGTACATGCATTGTTTTTTTAATGTTTATTGTAAGATGATTTATGTGTAACCATTTGTGGAGAGCATCAAGGTCAGATGAGTTTGAAGCTTGCCTGGTTTATGCCTCTATCAGATGAAAAAATGACAGTATCATCAGCATATAAAATTACATTTCAACTGGTACAGAGGGTAAATCATTAATGTAAATAAAGAAAAGCAGAAGACCAAAAATGGATCCTTGGGGGACCCCTATGTCGGTGGGAGCGTAAGTTAATGTTGTATTTTAACAAGATGAATCTTTGAGAAAGGAAAGAGACAATCATTGTTATTGAGGTATGGGACAGATTAAAGGACTGTAATTTAGTGATGAGTAAAGAGTGGTTCCCAGTACTGAATGCCTTTTTGAAATCTATGAGGATCGAATATGTTCTGGGAGTAGCAATATCGCCGATGCTGTTGAACTATTTGAGTGGAAACCAAACTGAGAATTACTTGGCAGGTTATTTTTTTCAAGGTACTCAAATAGTTGGATGGGATGGGATCGTCTGATTTAAAAGAGTGTATGACATTAGTGTTTCCCCCAGGTTGTCTTTGTAGGCAGGGTGGTGAAATGGAATGACCGCGATGGTTGACAGGGGGGGGATTTCCCGTTTTCTAAGAGGAGATTTATTGTGGTTTTTTAAGGCCTAACTACTTGCCCCGATTGAACCCCATTTAAACCCATGATAACCTGTGGTTAAAAGGTCAATTTCTCAATAATAAATCAGTGAGGTTGTGCTATGGACAATTATAAATGATGGGAAATAACCTTTCAATAAGGTCCAGGTTGAAAAAACTGAACCTGTCCTTTAAATACACAGTGGGATCAAATGCCACTATGCAGTAAAACGGAGTATGCAGATGTCTGCAATGATGCATATTTGTTTCTCTGGTTGGTGCAGGGTACTCACGGTAAATGACCGGCGTCCGAGCCGCACTTCCTCTCTCTCTGGTTCAGTCGTTTGTAAAAGAAGGAACTGAACACGTGAATCCTATGAGCATCTTCTTTTCTTAACTTCTCCAAAACTAAATACCTTTGGAAGAGGGAAAAGCGCATCAGTCACGTCACAAAATCCTCCAAAACAAAATGGAGAAAATCAACAAGCGATTCAGCCTCCTGGAAAAACAATACTCCAAAAATAGCTTAACATTTTGCAGGGATTAAACATTTAAAAAAGGCGACCCACTTTAAATAAAAGTCGATGATGACGTCGTTCAGAAATTCTCCTGTGTTGAGGCAGTGGAGGTCTTCTGTTGTGACAGATATCCCCCCTTTGACTGGTGGTGGGGGATACACCATTATCCTGGAAGATGATGGCACAAACTGTCACCGTGGCACGAGGATGGAACTTAGGGATCCTACAGCATTACAAATGCAAAATTCAAGGACCTTTCCAAGGTCCTCATTTGTAAATGACTGATGACATGACAGACTTCATTAAAACGCTTTTGTTTTTTTAAATAAAAAAAGCTCCCACTCCCAGAATGTAACCAGAACACCAATGAAATGTCACCAAATGACTACTTTCTTATTGGTCACTGGGGCTTTAATTAACCTTTTACCTTTACTTTTATGGTGCAGGATAAGTGACAAAAATAAGACTACTGAGAGGAGAATATATCTTACTCGAAGCTGGCAAATGATCTAGCAACTGATAAGCCAGCGGTGGTAAATGAGAAGCAGTCTATTGATTCGCTGAGGCGGGTAACTCATGTGCCTAGCTTAGCAGCCCACTGGATTTGCAAGTGACCTGGCTGGCCTAGCATTCCTAGGCTGGTCACTCGCATACCTAGCCTGGCAACTTTTTTTTCTAATTAAATTTTTTTACTATTTCTGAATTAGGCTAATTTATCATCTCTCTTGCATTTGCAGTTTGAGTCTGCAGCTATCCACAAGCCAACAGTCGTTCAATTCAAGTGAAAGACTTACGGAATCAGTTAACCTCATTAACTTTGGCCCACATTGGCGAACTGTAACCGAAGGTTTGTTGATACAACTTTTTAATAATATCGGGTAGGCTATTATTGTTCTTATATGGGAACATGATTTTTGATGTAGCCTAGAAATGGTGCGTTTTACGCATGTTATTGTCTGTGCCAAGATGAAGGTTACAGAACTTTTGGGGTTTAACCTGTAATTTATCATTTCAGAGAAATATGAATACAGTAATTGGGATGTCGACGACTACCACTAGTAGTGAATAAGAGATTCATAACTGGCTTGTCAAAGCAAAATATTTACCTACCTACCTAATATGTCATTTTACCCCATTAACCTCTTTGTGCAGAAGCAAAATTGGGCAAGATCTTCGCCTGTTTTGCACTGTTCTGTTTAAAGCCTTATAACCCCAGATGTGCACATCACACACACATGTGTAAAGACCCCTGTACCATTTAATGTCATTGCTTAAAACTTTTTGTTTACATAATATTTATATACATTATGGGCTGTAAATGCACAAAATAATGCAGAAAATGTAAAACGGAAGTTGTAATTCTTACTTTACAGTGCACCTCTGAAAGGCAAAGATATAAAGCGGGTCATACATACCACACGCCACACACCTCTTGACCACGTGTAAAACTTTTTTGGGGGATATGTAACTACTCAGGTTCTACAAGGTAATTTGTAAAGAGTGTATCCTGGCGTCCCTTAAGTGTCTCCAAATGTATCCAAAATGGATAAAATGTGCATTACAGTAAATCAGGAGGTAATCAGTTTCTAACAACACAAAGAAAACTCACAGAAAACACGTTTGCATTCAGTGCATGAAAGAATTTCCATCTTTTTCAAAAGAATGGGGTGGTGAGATATATAACGGACCAGAAACCTATCCAACCCTATCCAAAAATGAATACAATGCTTTGTTTGCTCTAAATACTAATGCTACAATACATGATATGACTTATCCTACCATTCAGCCACAACAAATGAGATAGTAAAATAAGAACAACATAATGTACTAATCATACTACTACATAATGTACTAATAATGTTGCAAATCAAAAATAAATATGGTAGGTCTTTCACAATAATAATAAATAAATAAATAAATCCTATATTTTACATGGATTGTGACTACAATTTACCCTGGTCACATATAAACTTGTTACTTTAGTCTTATAAATATCACAAAATATTGTGACACTGGACCAGTGACACCGGATTACCATCGACAGCCAGCAAAAATGTCATAGGTTAGTTTATAGCCCATTGATTCTGTGCTCAACATAGCATAATGCATATGTACCAAATACGAATGATATATGATATGACCTATGCTACTATTTACCCACAAGAAATTTGATAATAAATGCTATATTTTACTTGGCTACTGTGACTAAAATGCAACATATGCACAAATAAAGTTATTACTTGAAAAAATCTACTTGAATCTCTGTGTAATAACGATGAGGCATTGTGCGTCTAAAACTGGTAGAAATCGGATCCAAAATGGCTTCTGAATGGATGCAACCTTGTGCTGTGTTACGCATGGATATTGGTCAGCTGGTTAAATCTACCGATGGGAATGCCATATCATTTCAGAAAGCTTAGGATGCGCTCTATTGGACAACAGTAAGTGTCAATTATAATCACGTTTGTGTGAAGGATTTACAAGTGAATCTTTTGAATGCGGTCATTTACGCACGGCCATTTTGGAGCATGGATACATGTTGTAACAAGGATTAAATATTAAAAACGGGTCAACCAAGGCAAAAAATAACCTCAGATTCTTGCAGAGGGACATCTTAATCTTCATAACCAAAGGTAAGGTTACGACTATTTCATATTTTACCGGAGCTTTTTATAGCAAAAGAAAGTTATGTGGTAAACAAATACCACTCGTTTTTTTCCCAGCGGAGTAGGCATGTTGACATAGTAAACGATCTTTTGGTGATAAAATAAAAACTTTAATTAACTCTCAAATGTGTTTAAATGTCTGCTATCTTACATGTGGTCGGGTCCATTGTAGATAACAGTGTAGCAGCATAGCATGTTACTTTCATGAATTACAAGCTAATGGTGGCAGATGGAAACGTGATATTTTGCACGCTGATAGGATATTAAGTACTGATTATGATGATATGCGGGTTATGGTGATAAAATCTGTATTCTCGTGGAACGAGCAACATATTTGTGATGTTCTTAAAATTGAGAGGCCGGCGTCTCTACCACTAGGGGTCAGCACAAACAAGTTAAAAATAAAAACCATAGCTTCTAATTGATTAATTACAGTCCACTGGTTTCATTGCCACGTTAAAAATCTGTTTAAAGATTTGAATGATGAAGCAAAACTGATCGATTAAACTATGATATTCCACAGATTTTTGCCTATAGCCGTTTCTAGATAGCCCAGTGGAATTCCTGCTTAGGCTACTCAACAATCTCGGTCGGAATCCCACATGGGAGAGAAATCTTTCACTTTTGGACAGGAACAATCCTACTATTCAACATTGCTTGGAATGTAAGCAGTAACCTTTTAGACATTGTGTCATTAGATGAGCTTTCAGATTTATGTTTGATTCATCCAATTATTCTACGGCTGTAGCTTATACATTTGGCCAAAAACACTGATGCTGTTTGTGTTGCTGTTGACTGACATCAGCACAATTACTGGAATAGTAGTATATTTACTATGATGACATTTGTTGGTGTTTTTTATTGTTATTGTGTTTATACGTGAGTGACCAGCCTAGGAATGCTAGTGACCAGCCAAGTCAGTTGCACTGGCTTGCTAAGCCAGGCACATGAGTTACCAGCCTCGGCGAATCAATAGATGGCTTCTTATACCAGCGCCGGCTTATCAGTCGCTAGATCATTTGCCAGCTCGGAGTATGATATGTGGGGTGCGTCCCAATAGCCTAGCCTACTCGAAAAATGCATCCTCCTTTCATCCACTACCACCTCCTCTCCTCCGTGCTCTGGAAATTGATCTTTGTGTTCTAATCTAGGCTAATGTTGCGGATTACATATGAATGGTTACATATGAATTAATACCTCGACTCAACCCGCAAAGTCAGATACATTGTACACTGTACAGGCAACTATTTGTAGCTACTTGAAATGTTCCAGCGGTTTTGTATACGTCCGGGTAGGAGACGAGTGGTAGCGGGGGAGTGGAGGAAAGGAGGAGAGGAGTGAAGAATATTGAGATGCAGCCATGCTCCATTGGCCTCTCAGTAGGGCCTATTCTTATTTTTGGCACTTATCCTGCACCATAAAAGTAAAGGTGAAAGGCTAAGCCCCAGTGACAAATAAGAAAGAAGTCTTTTGGTGACGTTATCGCTCCCCTACGGTCATGGTTGAGTCCGTCCATTGATCGTTGATATTAGAAATTACCCCGGTTTTTCCACCAACACCAACAATGCAATTTTTAAGTTTCAAAAGACATTGAATATAGAATCCAATTTTAAAATTTTCAACTTGAGGTCTATGCATAAAGAAATCCAACTGATAAGCGGTACACAGTCCATCCAGAACTTTCCAACTCGTTTTGCAAAATTTCGAGCTCTCTCGCGACTATGAACTATGAACCCGAGAACTGGCATTGAGGCGAGCATGCAAGACTGCAGTTACGGTTACGCACTTTTCCGCCGACCCGGTGAAGGTAGGGGGGAGCTCCGTTGAGTCCTCGTCTTGGTCGTCAAGGCAGCAGTGTGAGGTGGTGGTGAGTCGCGTGGACATGTGCGTGTGTGTGTTGGGCTCAGTGGCTGACTGTGGCTGTGGGACAGGAGACGGCGGGCAGGCCGGAGGGGGTGGACGGACGCACTGCTGGTCATTCGAAGGAACAGCCTTCTGAACTGTATTCTGAGAGTGCGAGTGAGAGAGGAGGGGAAGGGGGGAAGAGAGAGGAGGGAAGGAGAGATGGAGGGAGAGAGAGAAAAAGACAGAAAGATAAGAGGGGGAGAAAGGAAGAGTGTTAATTTGTGACTGCATTTTTGACTCATTCTTTCTACCCTCATAGGTACTTCTGCCTCTGAACAGCTGGTTTCATTTTTAGATTTTAGATTTTTAAAATTTCAATATCAACTAATTAAGCCAAGTTAAGCCAAATATTTGGGCCATTTTCATTATATTAATTCATAAGCACCCCCTTTCTGGTATTGCAATGTGATAAAAACTGACATTTAACAAGAATATTTAAATTGCACGATTCATCACTACAAATTTTCTATCCCATGGCAGCCATAAAGCATTGCTTATAAAGTACTGGAGAAAAAACACAAAACCCAGCATACATTTAAATACTTTGTAAGTCTCTCTGGATCTTTCGGATTCTCTTCTTCCATCAAAGAACTTACCTTCTCTCTGGCCTTGTTATTGTATCGCACAAGCCTGGCGTTGGCTTCCTGGAAGGGGAGTCTGATTGGAAACTCTTTCAGTTTGTTGGCTTTTCCAATTTCTTTAAGTATTTCTTCCAGTAAGACCTCCTCCTGTATGGTCAGCCCCTTTTCGAATATCAGAACAATGTGTGTCTCGTCTGGATCTGGTGGGAGGCGTAACGGAGAACGAGCGCGTTAGTCGAGTTTGGAAGCAATTTACACTGCTTACACTGTGCATTTACACTGCTTTCGGGCTGCTCGAGTACCAAGAGGTTCCGGAACGGTCTGGGATGCCCACCTGTGCTT
Organism: Ilyophis sp. 1 JC-2022; assembly: GCA_022702515.1. Classification (NCBI taxonomy): domain Eukaryota; kingdom Metazoa; phylum Chordata; class Actinopteri; order Anguilliformes; family Synaphobranchidae; genus Ilyophis; species Ilyophis sp. 1 JC-2022. The sequence goes on along the minus strand of CM040406.1, from coordinate 17,961,752 downwards.
TTGCAGTCGTACCACACTCCCTCGTTTTCACGGGACATGTTGAGCTGGGTGCGGAGGCGAAGGCACTCGGCGGCGCTGGTCTGGAGGAAGAGGGTGGGGAGCTTTCGGACGCAGCACCACTCGCAGCTGGTCAGCTGGGACGCCCTCAGCTCTACCTTCTCCAGAACATCCTCTTGGGGAGCTTATGGGCGGGAAGTGGGGAAGGGAGGGATGAATGGAGAAAGGGGAGGGAGAGCAGAGAGAGGTCATTTACACAATCTAATATGAGATCTAAAGGAACCAATGTTGGTGTATACAGCCAATTAGCTTATTTAGCCAGAGTGGTAGTGGGGGAGTGAAGGAAGGCAGGTGGGGAGTGAAGAACATTAGGGCGCGCCCATGGAGTTTTTCACACTTAGCTTTCGCGTATCTCCAGCACCTGTGGTCTACACAGTCTAGTGTGCAATCATTTATTTTGATATTTATTTATGAAATATGGCATAAGAAATATGAATTGTATGTATTTATTGATCCCCAAAATACGTTTCACAAGAAATAAAAAATTACTTATTTTTTTGAGTGAAAACTACCTAGACAAAAGTCGTTGTTCCCCCCCCACCTCCAAAATTAGATTCTTGCCGTCATGAACGAATAATCGAATATACTGACTCGCCCCTATTGGCAACCATGGTATAAGCGGAATAAACCACTCTGGGCTGTCCTCTGCTTCGCCTCGGCCGAATCACCATGCCCGCCGTACATTATTTTCCAGTAACGGGACAGCCCGTCATGGATTATTCCTTACTTAGTTTATTTTAGCTTTATCTTTGAATGTTTACAAGAGCGTGAGAGAGATGAGCTCTTTTGATTTCAACTTCCTTACCTTCGGTTTCAATGTGGATGCTATCAGGTGAAAACTGAAACGGGGGAGAAATAGAATAAAAACAATTTTAAAAAATCAGTCAATGAGATGATCATATTACCTATTAGACCAGGGGTGTCTAATCTTAATCCGAAAAGGGCTGGTGTGGGGGCAGAATTTTGTTTTAGATCCGCAGATCACAGGGTTGGCGGTTCGATCCCCGGCTCCTCCTGTCCACATGTCGAAGTGTCCTTGGGCAAGACACTGAACCCCAAATTGCTCCCAATGAGCAGGCTAGCACCTTGCATGGCAGCTGCCGCCATTGGTGTGTGTGAACAGGTGAGAGGCCATTGTAAAGCGCTTTGGATAAAGGCGCTATATACAGGTGCAGCTCAAAAAATTAGAATATTGTGAAAAAGTTAAAAAAAGAAAAGTGAAAGTGAAACTCATATATTATATAGATTCATTACACATAGTGAAATATTTCAAGCTTTTATTTCTTGTAATTTTGATGATTATGGCTTACAGCTAATGAAAACCCAAATTCAGTGTCTCAGAAAATTAGAATATTACATAAGATCAATAAAAAAAGATATTTTAAACAGAAATGTCAGCCTTCTGAAAAGTATGTTCATTTCTATGCACTCAATACTTGGTTGAGGCTCCTTTTGCATGAATTACTGCATCAATGCGGCGTGGCATGGAGGCGATCAGCCTGTGGCACTGCTGAGGTGTAAGGGAAGCCCAGGTTGCTTTGATAGCGGCCTTCAGGTCGTCTGCATTGTTGGGTCTGGTGTCCCTCATCTTCCTCTTGACAATACCCCATAGATTCTCTATGGGGTTCAGGTCAGGCGAGTTTGCTGGCCAATCAAGCACAGTAATACCATGGTCATTGAACCAGCTTTTGGTACTTTTGGCAGTGTGGGCAGGTGCCAAGTCCTGCTGGAAAATGAAATCAGCATCTCCATAAAGCTTGTCAGCAGAAGGAAGCATGAAGTGCTCTAAAATTTCCTGGTAGATGGCTGCGTTGACTGTGGACTTCAGAAAACACAGTGGACCAACACCAGCAGATGACATGGCACCCCAAATCATCACTGACTGTGGAAACTTCACACTGGACTTCAAGCAACGTGGATTCTGTGCCTCTCCACTCTTCCTCCAGACTCTGGGACCTTGATTTCCAAATGAAATGCAAAATTTACTTTCATCTGAAAAGAGGACTTTGGACCACTGAGCAACAGTCCAGTTATTTTTCTCCTTAGCCCAGGTAAGACGCTTCTGACGTTGTCTCTGGTTCAGGAGTGGCTTGACACGAGGAATGTGACATTTGTAGCCCATGTCCTGGATTCGTCTGTGCGTAGTGGCTCTTGATGCACTGACTCCAGCCTCAGTCCACTCCTTGTGAAGCTCCCCCAAATTCTTGACAATCCTCTCAAGGCTGCGGTTATCCCTGTTGCTTGTGCACCTTTTCCTACCACACTTTTTCCTTCCACTCAACTTTCTATGAATATGCTTGGATACAGCACTGTGAACAACCAGCTTCTTTAGCAATGACCTTTTATGGCCTACCCTCCTTGTGGAGGGTGTCAATGACCGTCTTCTGGACATCTGTCAAGTCAGCAGTCTTCCCCATGATTGTGTAGCCTACTGAACCAGACTGAGAGACCATTTAAAGGCTCAGGAAACCTTTGCAGGTGTTTTGAGTTAATTAGCTGATTAGAGTGTGACACCATGAGTTTCCAATATTGAACTTTTTCACAATATTCTAATTCTGAGACACTTTGGGTTTTCATTAGCTGTAAGCCATAATCATCAAAATTACAAGAAATAAAGGCTTGAAATATTTCACTATGTGTAATGAATCTATATAATATACGAGTTTCACTTTCTGAAATGAGTGACAAAATATTGAACTTTTTCACGATATTCTAATTTTTTGAGCTGCACCTGTAAGTGCAGTCCATTTACCATTTACCTGGGAACTAGAATCAGGTGTCATAGTGCTGTGCTAAAACAAAACCCTGCACCCTTTTTGGATACCCCTGGATTAGACCTACTGGCTGGTCATAATGGCATTGAAATGGCATTTTAATTTAGCTGCATATGCTAACCCCAAAAAATTGCTACTACACATACTCAAAGCGAACAGTTGTATTGACAATTGGCAAGTTATTACACTTATGACCCCTAATTCTAGAAGTTGTATTTTGGCACTAGCATTTCATTCACAAAAATGGCTTCGTTAAAACATATACCAGACATACACGTATTATGTTTTGATAAGGCGGCCCTTACGGTGACCGGCTTGGTAACCATGCGCCGCAATGTCCCGAGCCTCACGCTACGGCAGTCCAGGACTATGCTCTCCTGCTTCACCACGTGGTTCCTTACGCAGGTGTGGACTGGGCTTACGAGCAGCACCTTTCTCCGCTTGAAGATGCAGCTGTCCGGCACCAAGTTCCCAGACTGTCAGGGAAGAGCCGCGATGAGTAAAAAGGTTCCAGCACAAAGGTACTTTCCATCTAAATATCTGGTGTGATGCAGTCTGCTCTGTTGTGGTGCCAGAGTTTTATTATTTGCACTTGTAGTCGTTTCTGTTTGCACAAATGTATCTGCCAAATGAATGAGTACACGGTAATCTGGGCTACAAATGCAGCCTGCTGCAAGCCTAAATTGGCCGAGCCTAGCACTAGCACTTGTCCAACAGATGACCCCCTTCCATTTCTGCAGAGACACAGGGTGTGCCGACTTGTTTTGCAACCAGTTTAGTCCCAGGTAATTGGTGTAATCACTGCTCAGTGAAGTGCTGAGTAACAGTGATAACCAGCAGACTCAAGAATAAGGGCTGGCCAGGTGTGCTGCCGGCTTTAGCTAACTGAATGACTGCTGTAGTAACGGACTGACTGACCGACTGATGAAGAGACTGAAAGTCGGAGTGAGTGACTGAGAAACTGAGTGAGCATGTGACAGACTAAGTAAGTGACTAAAGTGGAAATGAGTAAGAGACTCAGTGAGCGACTGACTGACCGCACTTACTGGGTCTTTCATGTGCATCTTCCTCGGCTGTGTGATCCGTGCAGTAGTATCGGCGAAGTAGTCGATGACATCCTCCCACTCTGAGCTGTCCTGCATTGCAGTCTCCACTCGGCCTCCGGTGGGTGCCGGCGAGGAGTGGGCGGAGTCGGCAGGGCACGGCGAAATGCTGTCTATCCTGCTGGCGATGCCCATGCCCTCCTCATCCTCCTCATCGCTGGAGAGCACGACTGAAAGACACAGCAGTCACAACCATGTCCTACTCATTTCCACTGGAACGGGCCAAGACATTCAGGCACACATAAGAGATCAGTGACTTATCAAATCTCACCAAAATAGCCTGGATACAAACAAGACACTTGACACCAAACAAGACACCAAAAGGACATCTCATAAACAGTTTATATGGGGTGAGACGTGAACCATTATGCAGTAAAGCTGTCACTTTTTTGTTTGATAATCAAACTTGTTCGAATCTCAGAGAAATGTAACATTTCGAATATGTAATTAAGGGTTTGAAATGGGTAATGTAATTGCCTAGGCGAAATAAGGAGCCCAGTTGCGCTTTGTCCTAATCATTTTTATTTTTCAAAGAGACCGATAAACAACAAGCCATGTTATCATTTTGGCTGGAGAGTATACCGTTAGGTAGCCTAAATAAAGTTAATGCGTGGGTCATACTATCTGCATGACCTGTAGGCTATACATTCAAAATTGATGGAGGAGCCAAAAAAAATTGTAACTCCACCGCAGCTCAGGAGTGCATTTTGGAAATGTTACAGGTTCATTGGAGAGAAAATAATGACAAAGGAGAAAGTCCCCTGCAAGGTATGCAAGCTGCAACTGCCCTACTAACCCTCCAAAGGCTGAAACTTTTTTCTCCTCCAAAGGATATTGGTAGATTCAGTTTATTTTAACCCCTTCGCTCAGACCCTCTAGTGGTCATGGCGCAAAATTTTGCTCAACTCAGATATTGATTTCTCCCGCAACGGCACTCTAAGTGTCACTATTTTCACGTAGCTCGCAGGGGTGTGCAGCAATGCCACTATCTGCAGCTGTACGACCATGAGCATTATCTGTATCAGTACTTGGATTAAAAACAGGAAGTGGGAAAGGCTTCAACCAGAAGTGGTGTTACATATAGGAAATGTCATATTTTATAGTCTAAAATTAATTATTGCAATTTATGAGTATTCACCCCCTCCCTGTCTTTTTTCAAAACTTTTTATAAAAACTATATTCATACTTATTTATCTATTGTTTTGTTTAAGGTTGTTTTTGTTAACCTATTTGAACCCCCCACTGAACAATAATTTTGGATAAGAACTGGAACAAATCACGATGGTTAAACATATTACTGATGTTAGGTTGTACATGGGAGTACATGCCAGGCTAGTGTGTGTGTGCTCCGCTATTTGCCCTTCTACTCCCACAATAAAAGGCATACAGTCAGGTGGGCACTGAATCAAAGATTTCCCTGCTGTAAATTAATTATTTCCTGAATATGAACGAGTAACTTCGGACAGGAAAATCCGTTTCCAACCCACTATCAGTTTCATTCATTAAACTTTCATCTTACTGTACGTGTTAGCTAGCTAACTGTAGCCACAGCTCACGGCTGCTGTGCTGTAATGGGTGGAGAGAAAACAACATCAGAAGTGGATTCGCATGTAGGTACATATTCGCAACAATCGCACTGTAAGAATTAGTGCGTCTCTCTCTCACGTTTTTAAAATTATTTTTTCCCCCTGAATCCGAATATTAACAAGCAACTTCGGGTATGAAAAAAATATCTGTTCTAACGTATTATCTGTGCTTTCCCGAATATGGTATTCGGCTCCGGGTACACCCCTAGTAGCTAGTCCATTTAACAAGCAACCCCCCACCGAGTCTCACCTGCAACTATACCAGGGTCGGAAATTAGCGGGGGCTCAGGGCAAAATACCCTTAAAGAATGTAAAATTGCCCTTGGAATTGGGATGAAAATAGAGTTAACGTCCTGTATTTTACTTTGTATTTGCAAAGTGTGTCCGGATTTTGTTCTGTATTTGCAAACTGCGAAAAAATCCATCTAGGTATCCGTACCTGGACACCCCCCCAGTTACTTAATGTTACTTTAGTTTTCACGGTAACATTACACCAACATGGAGCGTTTTCTAATTAGAAAACAACCAGCTTGACCCATTGATGTTACGCAGAGATGTCCCTTTCAAAATTCAGTGGTCATTTATTGTCTGTGACAATGCGTTTGAGAAATACACACCACTTTATAACACTATTACACTATCTGGAATTTAGAGGTAGCCCCTCTGAGGAGGGTATTACTGCACTTCATACACAACAGCAAGTGCTTACCAGTTAAGTTGATTAGTTGGCGACCCAGTTGCGAGTTCAGGAGGGCTGGTTCCGGGAATTGGCAGAGAGTATGCGTCTCCTTACTGTATCACACTAATCACCTTCATCTGCTGCTCAGGCCATTCCTTTCCCGGCTCCCACGGTACCCCCTCGTAAAGAGCCCAAACTGCAACTCCCTCTCCGCTACGACGGTCGGGTCAGCAAATGCCGAGAGTTCTTAGCACTGGGCTACTCCATTAATTCTGAGAGGTTTGTCCACACTCAGTACTGCCAAAGCACTTATGGACGCTATGGAGTCGGTTTTTGATCAGCACATTCCCCGGTCATGAGGCTGCTAGGCACCTTATTCTCCTCCACCAGGGAAATTAAAGAGTTCTCCATCAGGTTTCGTGCCCTTGCAGGTGAGACAGGATAGCCGGAGGCTCCCCTGATAACCCAGTTCACTGACGCGCTAAGCGATTCCATTCAGGACGCCTTGGCAGTGCTTGAGCCGTGTGAGACGCTAGAGGTTTTAGTCTCTACGGCCATTCACATCGATAATCGTGTCAGAGATCGGGCCCGTACTAAAGGTAGCAGGAGAGACCGTCCTATAAACTCCTCCTTCACTCCCTTCACTACACCGGTTCCGTCTCCATCCGCTCCCACGTCTCGCGGTAATGAGGAGCCGATGCAGGTGGATGGTGCTACTTGCGGTCCCTCTGGAGACACTTCTCCCACTCTGGGGTAGTGCCGTTATGGCAAGCGCCAGGGGCACACTCTTAATCAGTGCCCCAGGCTTAAGGGAAAAGGGTCGTCTCGTTAGAGGAACCGGGGCCTCTAGCGACTCAGAATGAAGTTACACCTCAGACTCTTATCCCGGTTAAGATAATATGACAACAGTGCTCCCTCCTGGTTGATGCCTTTATGGACTCCGGGGTGGTCAAATGCTTTGTTGATGCCGGGTGGGCCTGGAAACATCGGTTACTCGTCCGTCTCCTCACTCACTCCCATAAAATCACTACACTCGATAGTCGACCATTGGGTACGGGGATCATCAGAGGTTACTGCCTTCCTCATTATGAATATTCCTCACGAGGATCATACTGAGAGCATTCCGGTCTTTCTAGTTGATTCTCCCTCTTACCCCATAGTACTGGGTCACATGTGGCTGGTCCAACATAACCCTCATATTAAATGGGGGAGGGGCAAATCCAGCATCCTATAGTGGGGCTCCCAGAGTATGGCCCAGGTCATGTGTCTCCGACATATAAAAATATACTTAGACAATATTTTTATTTTCTCTCCCGATCTATACTCACATCGGTGACGTTAAACAGGTTTTGAGTGCATTGTTAAAAGCTAAACTATTCGTCAAGGCGGAGAAGTGCTCTTTTCATGCTGGCACTGTTTAATTTTTAGGGTTCATTGTTTCGGAGTGCAAGGTCCATATGGATCCTGATAAAGTCTCTGCTGTACTAAACTGGCCCACTCCTCACTCTGTCAATCAAGTTTCTCTCATTTTTATCTGCGATTTATTCGGAATTTCAGTGCACTCGCCGACTAATTACCGCTTTGACCAAGAAAATGTCAGCTGGTCAGTTCCACTGGAACCCCAAAGCTGAGTCCACATTCGCGGAATTAAAGAGGAGGTTCAGTTTTAGAGCCTATTTTAATCACACCCAATCCCTCCCTCCCATTTACAGTGGAGGTTGATGCTTCCGAATTAGGAGTAGGCGCAATATTGTCCCAGCACTCCCCCATCGATCGCAAGATGCACCCGTGTGCATATTTCTCTCGTGCCCTCACCCCGGCCGAGAGGAATTATGACGTAGGGGATCAGGAGTTGCTGGTGGTAAAATTGGCTCTGGAAGAGTGGCGTCACTGGTTAGAGGGAGCTGAACATCCCTTTACTGTGTGGACGGACCACAGGAATTTAAAATACATTCAACAGGCGAGGAGACGTAATTTTCGGCAGGCGCGCTGGGCATTCTTTTGTAACTGGTTTAACTTTCTGCTGATGTACCGTCCAGGTTTCAAACCCGTTAAACCGGCTGCCCAAACCGGATATCCCAGGGCAACACGGTCATCTTAGTCATAGTAGATAGATTTTCTAAGGCGGCGCATTTTCTTGCTCAGGCCAAGTTGCCATAGGCGCCGGAAACCGCTCAGCTGGTGGTCGATCACATCTTCCGCATTCACGGAACACCCTTCACTGTTTGGCGACCTCCAATCCCACTTCATGGAGTCGTTACCTTCCCTCGGCTGAATATGCCCATAACACCCTGCATAACGCCTCCATGGGTCTTTTTCCATTCGAGGCCCAGGTGGGTTATTTGTTATTATACACTTTTTCCTGAGCTGGAGAGTTACGTGGAGGTGCCCTCTGCAGGTTCGTTTGTTCGGAGGTGTCGTGCGGTTTGGAAGCGAGTTTGTGCCTCACTTTTGCGAGCTTCTGCTTGTCAGAAGGTTTTTGCCGACATAGTCGTTCGGGTCCTTCCTATCAGGTGGGTCAGTGTGTTTGGCTCTCCACACGGGATTTACCTCTGCGGGTTGAGTCCCGCAAACTCGCGACGTGCTATGTGGGTCCGTTTAAAATGGTCCGTAAAATAAACCCTGTTACGGTCCGCCTCCAGTTGCGACACTCCATGCGTGTTCACCCCACCTTTCACGTTTCCCGACTCAAGCCGGTGCTCGTCAGCGCTCTGGCCCTTGCGGAGAAATCTCCGCCTCCTCCTCGGATCGTGGAGGGAGGTCCGGCTTATACCATCCGCCGCATTTTGGCGGAGAGACGAGTGGGTAAGGGTTTTCAGATTTTAGTGGACTGGGAGGGCTATGGTCCCATCAAGAAACATTTTGGATCCTGAATTGATTAGGGACTTCCATAGGAATAAGCCTGGGGGATCGCCTGGGGTCGTCGCTTAGAGGGGGGGTCCTGTCATAGGTTGTGGCTTTCTCCCTCGTTTGCGCCAGTTAGCAATCTATCTGATTTTCTCTCTGAGTTTTAATCTTCCCCGCTAATTATTAATTTCACCCGTTTCCCTACCTGTTAGGTATTTATGTCTCTCGCTTCCGCTTCTGGATGCTTCATTATAATTTTGTGCCTTTACAAAGATATCGGGAAGCCAAGGGAATTCGTTTTTCCGTTCCCTTTTCTCTCTACGCTGCCACCCTCTCGTTTTCTGAGGGTGTGAGTTTTATTTATTTCACCAGTTATCAAGCGTTATATTCCTTCTCTCCTCTCGCTGTTTTGTTTAGTGGTGGCTATTCAGAGTCTCCTCTCTGCCCGTGTTACGAGGCTAGCTCGTTTTATAAGGGTGTGTTATTGTTTGGCTATGGCCAGGGATTTTATATCCCTTCTTTCATTTGTCGTGTTTGGCTCATCATTATTCTGCACAAACCCTCACAAGAACAAAGCAGCCATTGTGAGTGCTGTCCAGAGTAGAATAAGCTATATGCTACTAGTGAAACAAATTGATGGGGCGTGGTTCGATACCTGGAGCTCAGCCCCTATATTATTACCTCATGAGGCCCAGATTTCGGCATTTTTCTAATTTCAAAAGGGGGCGGGATCTAGTTAAACAAGCGTGCTTTGTTACCCTTTAAATATAGCACCCCTTAAATTGACCAAACTTGTCATCTGCGCGAAGGGGTTAAGTAAGCTATGCTTAACTCCTGTGGACTCCTGCGTTATAAATTTTCTCTTACGTTTGAGCTACAGTTGATCTAGTCATTTTACTGCTGTGAACGGCATCAATGGCATTGTTCCATTCTTTAAAAAAACTGGAATCTTACTGGTGTTGTTTGCTTCTGACTGCTTGGTCCCCTGCTGCCTCCTGCTTCTGGAGGCCTTTTCCGCAGGCGTGCTGAAGCTGGCCACGCACCCTCCCTGGGGATTGGATGACAGGAAGCACCCCCTGTTCACACGTGGCGGCGGAGTCATCGTGCCATTTGCCTGGGGCGCTCTGTTGGTGGGCGGGGGGCTGTAGAAGCTGTGGAAGAACTGTGGGTGGTTTGGTCCCTGGGTGGGCGGGTGGATGGGCGGTCTGGCCAGTGCTGGGTGGCAGGGCTCCTTTAGGGTGGAGCTGCACGCAAGGGGGTTCCTGCAGTTCTGGCAGCTGACGTGGTTCTCGCTGGTCGTGCTGCACTTTCCGCGAACTGTGAAGTACTCGTCCGGCTGCAACGGCTGTGGACGGACAGAGAGACTGGCATACTCGGAACAATTCTCTGTTCCATATCGCAAACACCTTATTCATCACAGAACTTGCCTGAATGAGCCAAATCCACTGCTGCTACAGCCCAGTGGGAGTTTGATGGAACATTTCTGAAAATTCTAATTAAAAATTTTTTTTTCAAGAAACAATTTTATGATTTATTTATATATTGATCCCTTATGTCATCATTCTTCATATGATACTGAAAAGAAGCACGAGTTGTAAAAGTAGATATTTAAAAAATGTAAGTTTCACAACAAAGATGATTATGCTTTTTTTAAAGATAAAAAGTGTTTTATTCATGTAATCACCTACTCCAGGATGTATGTCATTCTGAAATATGTGTCTTCCATGAAGCTGTACCACAGCATGCTGAGAATCATAGATGTGACTGGTCTTGATTATGATTAGCTGAATCAGAATTTCTTTAGTCTCCACTAGGGATGTTCCTAACGACTAATTTCCCTGACGTTTAAACGGAAGTTTAAACTTAGACTAGTCGACTAGTCTAAAACTAAGAAAAGTCAAAATTTTGCACAATTTAATCTATAAGGTTAAACATTGTCCGAAAAAATATTGCGTATATTATAAGAGCCATTTGAAACCGTTAATCACATTCTTCAATAACCAAATCGTATTTTAAATGCCGCTGAAATGTGTGGCACTTTGTGCCTTGCATTATGAACATTGCACATTATCCTAGAAAACATGACAACAACTTGCTAAATAAAAGTTAACAAATAACATTTATTGAAAACAATATTCAACGTAACAAAACATTTTTAGGAAACGTGCCTGATTATTACAACGGCATTTTCATTTGGTGAACGCGATCGCATAGCAAATACAGTAAAAAATAATAATCGGTCATCAGAAAAACTACCAATAATAGGCCCACAAAAAAATAACAATTAGGCCTACTGATCGACGTGACATTACATTAGTTTTATTGGGCTATTCAACAACGTGATAGGCCTACTTACTCTTGTTCGCTGGTTTAACTTGCAGGGCGAACAGGCTATTAATGAGTTTTGTTTCTTTCCTTCGTTTTTTTAAATTTTTTATTTTATCCGGCGTTGTTAACATTAGTAACGGATGCTCGTTTTTTTTAAATCAAACAAATATACAGTGCAGTCCAAAAGTATTTGGACAGCAAGACATTTTTTGTTGTTTTGGCTCAGTGCTCCAACATATTAGATTTGAAATGGAACAGTGACTTTGAGGTAGACTTTCAGCTTTAATTTGAGGGTGTTTACATCCATATCGCGTGAACCGTGTAGTAATTGTAGCCCTTTTTATACATAGTACCCCTCCATTTTAGTTATTGGACGATTGTCTGCTCAGCCGTTTATTCGGTAGGTGTGTTTCGTTTCATTGTTACTTCATGCACAAGAGAGCTAACAAAGGTCTAGAGTTTAATCCAGGTGAAACATTTGCATATAGAGTCTGTTTTTGTTGTCTCTCAACATGTGGAACAAAGAAGTGTCAATGCCAGTAAAGCAGGCCATCATGAGGCAAAAAAATCTAAATAAATCAATCAGACACATAGCCAAAACATTAGGTTTGTTGAAATCAGGAAATTTTACCTCACCTTAACCTCAAAGTCATTGTTCCATTTCAAATCAAATGTACTGGAGCACGGAGCCAAAACAACAAAAACTGTGTCACTGTCCAAACACTTTTGGAATGCACCGTATCTACATTAATACTAAACTATATAACAAATGATGTAAAAACGTTTAAGTTTTTTTTGTCTGTCCACATTCTAAACAGATTTCTTCCAAATGCAAAGGAGTATCAGTAATAGGTAACTAGAAATTTGACATTCCATTCCATCTAAAAAAATCTAACATCATGGAATTATACGAGATAGCATACTTCTTGATAGGAGTCTATATTCCCCTGCACTGAATACTATCACAGTGAACAACACGTGTTTGCTGCTGTTGTTGTTGTGCAGAGTGAATTGTGCATGTTTGGTTTACACATTATAACTATGACATTCACAGCTGCCACAGCCTTCATTTACCTGCCACTGCTACAAGCAGTATATGATAGAGCAAGCGGCTTATTTTAAACCAGTATTTTCCTCCTCCTCAAACAAAAACAATTTTGCCTGTTCTTGGTTAACGCTTATTGGTTTACTGTTACAAAGTCCCCATGTGTCATTGGATGGTAATTGAATGATTAATTGAGGTTAGGGTTGCAGCCATGGATTATATTGTTATTGATTAAATACTCTGATAACCTTTCCAAACACACAAACAACTTCTTAGTTTGGCATTCACTGTGGAGAAAATTCTATTAGATGCCCGCCCACCCAAATCAAACAAACAATTACGTTGAGAAAAGGGAACCCATTTATTTGTGAAAATTATGGAGTGATTCCAATCATTTCCCCAAAGCATTCAGCAGCGCTCCTTCACTGACGGACGCTTTAATCTTATTATAAATGATAATTAATCACAGTGTACAAATTATTTCGTAATGGATCAAGTAGTTATATTAATCGTTGTGACCCCTAATTGAGGTGACTGCCGCAATTAATTGAACGATTTTTTTTGACACGTGGCTAGAAATAGAGGGTCCATTGAACCCTTGGTGGTGGAGGACTGAAATGCATTCCCCAATTACAAAGAAATGTTATTTCACAGGTTGACTGCCCCTTCCCTTTGGGAATTAAGTTGCAGTGTACCGTATATACTTCATCACAGTGTGCAACATATACTGTATGTGGCAGTGTGCGCAAAGCATTAATGTTGCCGTCCTGTCTGTGGGAAAGGCAGAGGCTGTAGATGAAGGGAAGCCCTGAACTGAGCAGACCCGGAGCGCTGTCCGTCCTCACCTGTGCTCCGTCGACCGTCGCATTGTACGCCTTCCTCCGTTTGCTCTGTACCCGCCTCTGCGCGTTCCCACTGAGCAGCAGCGCGTCCCTGTCTGACGGGAACACAGGAGCGCAAGCATGTCACACTGTTCACTTCTTCATGAGATGCAGACAATGACTAAAATGGTATGTGACTATGAGGTGCAGACTTTAAGCTTTAATTTCAGGTGAACCATGTAGCAATATCGGGTGAACCATGTAGTAATTGTAGCCATTTTTATACATAAACCCCGCCTCCCTATTTTAGGAGAGCAAAATGAATTGGACAAATTAACATAAACATAAATAAAGTCATTTTTAATATTTGGTTGCATAGCCATGGCACGCTATGACTTCATGATGTCTGTGACCCAACAACATCAAAAGACTCTTGATATCTCGTTTTCAGGTACTCTTACAAGCGATACTATAACCTCAGTGCATTTAAATGGATCTCTATGGGAATTGGAGGGGGGGGGGGGGAGAGACTAAGCAGTATAGAACACATAGTTGGCTAAATGGCTGTAAGTCAGCAAGGGTCTGGGTATGAAATGAGCTACAAAACATTACTCTGGATGGGTCACTCCACTCAAAAACATGTTTTTTTAAAGGTTAACTCCTCTTGGGAGCATGACTTTAAAGTGACCATCAAGAAAAATCAGTAATATGCTTATAACCATGTTATTTATGGCTATTAAGATATGTATTGAGCACCAATAAAGCGTGAGGAATAAATTCCATTGCAATCTCATTAAATTTCAGTCTATCTATATCTATATCTCTTTATTCCTGTATGCTGAAAAAAAAGGGTGGAGTCGAAATGGGTCCATGGTGACGTAGACGTGGAACCTCAACCAATACACACTTTGATCTCATTACATAACTCCTCCCATAGTTTAAGGCGACTAAAACAGTCCTGTCCCACTAAGAAATCCTGTCTGAAGTCCAAAACGCTCGTTTTGTTTGCACTTGAGAATAGTTGTCCGCGTTATCAGCATTTAGATTAGTAATAGTTAGTTAGCTAAGGTGTTTATTTTTTCCCGCTCTCCTTACCCCTATACCAATTGTATCCATCCCTCTGTGGTGCTAGCTAGTAACATTAGCTTGCTCCTTGTACACTTTGTATAAGAACAGTTCTGTGGTTCAAACATGTAGGGCTGGATGATGTCGATGGCACTCGGGTTGAGGGCTTTATTAGCTGACTTTGAGATGTATATTAATATACCTATTCATATTTTCTTGAAAAGATATTTGGTGGGTGTGTATTTGTGCAGCACTTGTCACCTGTTTTCACATTCGTACACTGTAAAGGGAGAGCTTCTCCGTGCTTCTCAGAAACCTGAGATGGTACCGTGCACACACGAGCACAATTTATGGTGTCAGAAATTTGTAGAATGCTAAGATATGCAAGTTACAGGAGAGCAATGTGGTAAGCTGAAACAGCACACAGAAAGCTGAATATTTAGACATTGTTCTGACAGTTGGTTTGTTAAAATGACAGACTGCAGTTTTAGGATGCAATCCCAAGGTATTAGCTTCGTTACACTAACAAAAGGAGCCCATTCTAAGACAAAAATGGTCTGATTTTATTCATAAAAATCGCATGGATGTGCCTGATAGCATAGAGAGAATCCGTGTTTGTAGCACACATTTTTACAGATGACTGCTTCCAGAACCTAATGCAGTGGTTTCTCTTGATGCATTTCCCTATGGAAAAATAAGTCAGGAGAAGAAACCCTTAAAGTAATCCATCCACATCTACTGCATATCGGCAGCAGAGTGATGGTTTTAGGCTCGTTTGATACCTCAAACCCTTCATGACTTACAGCCATTCAGCCTTACCCTCATAGACACTGTTCCATTTCAAATCCACAGACCCAAAACAACTAAAAATGTGTCACTGGCCAAGTACTTTTGGACTGAACTGTGTGTGTGTGTGTGTATGGGGGGGGGGGGGGTATACAGGCACATAATCACCACACACAGGCCTCGCTGTACGAGACCCCAGCGGATTTTTTTTGTAAACCTGTTTACCTGAAGTTTCAGGACAGGTGAGAAAGATGCTGTCCAATTCCACTCTTTGTATCTCTTGCGTGTAGTCTTTTCTGTAGGGGAAACAATGGTGGGTCACAGTTAATATGGAAACAAATAGAAAATCCAGAAAAGACAGCAACACTGACTACACCAAACTCGATAAATCTAAGTATATTGTATTCATTGTGTGGGTCTACAGTTAATGAAACCTCAGCAAAGAAACCTTATTTTATTATTTCAAGAGCAATTTGTTTTTTTCCCCCCAACTTGGACCCATTTATTTTTTTTAGAACTACAGTGCACTCCAGAAGTGTTTGGACA
This sequence comes from Ilyophis sp. 1 JC-2022, assembly GCA_022702515.1. Taxonomy (NCBI): domain Eukaryota; kingdom Metazoa; phylum Chordata; class Actinopteri; order Anguilliformes; family Synaphobranchidae; genus Ilyophis; species Ilyophis sp. 1 JC-2022. The sequence goes on along the minus strand of CM040406.1, from coordinate 17,946,115 downwards.
GTGACACATTTTTTGTTGTTTTGGCTCTGTACTCCAGCACATTGGATTTGAAACGGAACAGTGACTATGAGTTTAAAGTGCAAACTTTCAGCTTTAATTTGGGGGAGTGCACATACATATAGGGTGAACCGTGTAGCAATTGCAGCCCTTTTTATACATAGTCCCCTCATTTTAGGGGACCAAAAGTAATTGGACAAATTAAACTTAAATAAGGTCATCATATTTAATATTTGGTTGCATATCCTTTGCATGCTATGATGATGTCTTTGACCCAACAACATCAAAAGACTCTTGATATCTCATTTTCAGGTACTCTTACAAGCGATACTATAACCTCTCTGCATTTGAATGGATCTCTATGGGAATTGGGGGGGCGTATAGATTAAGCTGTAACTTACGCTGGAACAGTATGATACACATGGTTGGCTAAATGGCTGACTACGTCATCAAGGCCCGCCCCCCCCCAGATCGATCATCAATCTAGTGCAGAGTAACAACAAAAACCACTTGACACTGCGGCCCTCCAGGACCAGGCATGAAGATCACTGTATTAAGCAATGTGTATGCAAGCATTTCTGTCTGTGTGTAATTATCTGCATACGCACACGTATAAACATTCAAATCTGAAGGAGTAGACTACATTTTACTGATCCCAATACAACCTCTAAATGCAAGAGTTAAAGAGGAGTCCTGCCTTTGGGAGGCCTTTCGCACTACGGCAGGTGTGTTGGCGTGCTGGAAGAGTCGCTCCTGAAGAACCAGTCCTTGGGAGGGCGCCGGGCCGACCATGAAATAGTTGGTGGTGTTGGGCATCATTAGAGGAGGTGTGGCAGCGCGGGAGCTTCTTCTTGAGAAGAAAAAAGGCAGAAATTCAAACTTAAGGCTTTCTGCATCGCACTGTCACACTGAGAACCCGCCCCACTTCAATCGTAAAAACACAGGCTGACCCGCGGAGCAGTTTCAGAAATAGATGGCGACTTGATTGAGTGAGTGGGGTCGACCTGCTTGAGTTGCGTTCCGCCACACGTTAAGCTTTCGTACGTCTTTCAAATGCAGCTCTGTATGTGACCCAATAAAGGTGTAACAATTCTCAGTTGGTTGTTCGTACATGCTGTACCATGTCTTTTTATCTCATTTAATTTTATTTGTTTTTTTTAGTAGTGGTGCTTGTACAACTAAAGTACTGACTTCACCTACTGTTTTAGTTTGGTCCAACCATCTACCATCTACTGAGATAAAGGTTAATAAGCAAGAACTTCAAGTGGACTCACTGCTGTTTTGTTGCCACTTGGTTTACCTTTAGTGACCCACCCCCAGTGACTTTATTGCCCAAAAGCGACCGCCAGACAGTAAATTTTCAGCGCATTTACCAATTGTGAAAGAACGGAGAGTGTGGAAGGGCTACAGCCTGCCCTGGTTTAGTTATGCTGGCAAGTGTAGGCTTCTTTTCCCACTGATATTTCGCACTCGCTCCTTCATTCATTCAGCAATGCCTTCAATGCTGGTTGCATTAGTTAGTTTAAATCATGGTCTCATGAGCATTGGGAATAGTAGGTGTAGTAATGTATGACATCAAATGAAGCTCAGCAGCTTCTTACTCTGAGAAAAGGTTGGCCACTCTGGCTTCATTTTCCAAGATTGCTAATCAGAAAACGCCACAGCAGGGGGCATTGTTAAAGCACAGAACACCCCCTCAGCTGAGGATGTGGACATTCTCCTTTTTCTGAAAAAGAACTCTTAATGAATGCATATATATGAGCTTGATTAATGCATACATACAAATTACACTAATTAAACACAGCCTATTTTTGAAGTAACATTAATATTAAAGCAGTTATTTATCTTCCGTAAGGACAGTAAATATTCAAAATTATGATTTTTTTTTCCTTCCTTTTTCCCCCCTCGTCATTAGATTCACTGCAGGGTAATGTCAGACTCCCTGACACTTCAGTGCCTAATTCTTTAGTTGTGTTATAACAGGGAAAGGTGCTAAGATTTCGTCTCTGAGTGACCAAGATGCGTTTGATAGCATGCTTGATTTGCATCAAGGAAGAGGGAGAAGCAAACTAAATATTTACTTTACTGACATTTTAGCAGACACTCATATCAAGAGAAACTTACACAACCTTTAGAGTTTAGCATTTAAAATAAAATAGAGCTGGATATATACTGAAGCAATACAGGTTAGCCACGTGCTCAAGTGTACAATGGCAGTATCCTACCTGGGAACTGAAACTGCAACCTTTGGGTTACAAGCCCAGTTCCGTACCCATTACACGACACCCGCATACTACACTGGCACAATGATCCCCTTTACACAAGAAAAGGTCGATCTCTGGTTGCATGCCTCCTTTCACTCTGCTACCCGCAGTCTGTCTCACTCGATCACGATCGCAGGGCGAGTTCTGTAGGACACAGACAGGGTTGCAGAATCAGGTCACAGCACTACATGCGGGTTCAGATGCGTTCAATAATGGCCGCCAATGGCTCTGGCTTAATGGCTTTCGATTTCACTTTGCTGCAGCCTTATTAAAATCTTCTCACTCAATTCACAGCCTGACCGGCCACCCCACATACTTTCTGTGTTTGGTTCCCCGGTTTAACCGGATGTGACGGGGTCAGGCAAAGACCGGCCTGATAACTGTACGAGAAGTGGCGAGACGTTGATTTGGAAGACGTGTCAAAATTCAGCCCGTGAGGCTGTGTGAATAAATCTTGGCAGCAATAAATGGAAAATACAGCGTAAACTTGGCCAGACCCCAGCTTCCTGTACAAATTGCTGCTTCACAAACGTTTTACTGCAATGTTGAGATTCACACAAATTGGTGCCGAGACTGCATATGGCTCTCAATTATATTACTTGGTATTCATGTTTTATCTCGGAAACATGTGTCGGTACTCTGTCGCTGCAGAAACCATGAGTTGCTCTACACAATAACATTTCTGCTGGGTGAGAAAATTGTGCAATGCTTCAAATAAAGCAAAATTACTGGAGCTGCAGCCAAGAAATTATTTGGATGGGTCTGAAAATACTCCTCATGACTGGAAAGGAAAGCCACAGAAAGCTAGAATATGAACAGAAGCTCTAAAAGTGGTCTCAATTTTCCAAAAAGCAGCAAATCATTTAGGCTGCTCATTTATAACGTTTTATACATTCATTGCGTTTTATCACTGGGGATACATTTCTCACCCATCATTGTGTATTGCATGAAAAAGTAGGATGGTCCTCTTTAACAAAGAGGAGGGGACTACATTCCATTGTATTTATCTATAAGGCTTTACTTAAGAAACTTCCCCGTTATCTCTCATCTTTAATTACGTTTAAATACAGTAAATATGGTACCAGATCTCAGGACTTCTTAGCCTTAGATACACCACATATAAATACTGAGCTGGGCAAAACAGATTTTCAATATTATGCCCCTCATAATTAGAATTAATTATTTTAAAAAATATCTTTATACATTAATTTTTGTAATGTTGTATACTTGTTTCCTTTGATATATCCTGTATTCTGTTTGAATGCTGAATGTTAACATGGCTGAATTGTACTTGTCTCTTTAAAGTTTTTTTTACATGTTTTTATTTTGATCGCAGGCCTCTCTTGTAACAGAGATCTTGATCTCAATGAGGCTAACTGTAAACAAATAAAGGATATAAATAAATACCCCACATGGTGACCATTATTGCATTCAATAATTATTGTTGCAGTATATATCACCCAGCCCCATCAAAAAGTTACATGAGAGAAACCAATCGGCAGGATTGGATTTACATTGTTGTCATACAGCCATTGCTGTGGATGGACTGCATTTAGCTTAACGGAAAATAATTTTTAAATAACTATCAGCATGCCGACTTGTGCCTTGCCCTACAATCAGGGTCACCAGCTTATTCTAGGGCAGTTCCCTCACCTGCAATGCAGTCATCCCTCAGCAAGTGCCTTCTTTCAATCACCACATTGTCCCTCCCCAGAAATCGACCATTAATTAAGCACAGCCTATGACTTACAGCAAGGTTCCCACACTGTCATGTACTGTTTTCAGTGCATTAAACTAGGGATGTTAACAATTAATCGACTATCAATTAATTGCTAATAAGAATTTAATCGATAAGATTTCAAATTAAACAATTAACTGAACAATCTGTGGTCTTGTTTCAACGGGAGTTTTTGCGTGAAATGTAATCATGATTTAAGGACGCCAAATTCAGCCTAGTGTAATTATTGAAGAGGCCGCGAAGTTTAGCCTACACAAGAAGACACAAAAATGAAGCGGGCAAAACAATGAGGCCCATTGCAATACCTGTGGTGCTGTTTTGAAGTATAACAACTACTTCGTTAATGTAGCCTACCACCTAAAAAGCGTACATCCAACCGTCCTGCCAGGGCAAAGTGGATCGCAACCTACCATCACCTCAGTGTTGCCAAAGAGGGTGTGACGATAGACGAGCGGAGGGTATTTCTCAGAGGATATGGAACATGGTTAAAAAGGACATGATGCCAATAAGCACCGTTGACGGCGAGGGATTTCGAGAGCTAATAAACAGGCTGCGCACACGGCTCACTCCCGACCACGTAGATATGCTTAAATGTTCTTGAATAAAAATACGTTGGTCTATCTAGTATGCATATGAGGAGCCTATTCAAAACATAATAGCCTATGTTTTAAGTTGACTGTTCTAGGCTAGGTCTACTAGTTTAACTGTCGCCTTTCCATTTCAAGAGCGTTTATGTTAATGCAGCTAGCACCTAGCGGAGCAACGGTTTCGCTTGTGACAGATGAGACGGAGCGCAATTTCTTTTCTGTTAAAGTAGCCTATACACGCCTTCATATTCTATTTTTGTTATGCTACAATAATGCCCGTTTCTCAAATGTTACAATAAATATTTGATTGAGGAATATAACATGCATTTTTTATTCTGTATATCATTAGCTATATTTAGCTTTTATGTTATCAATTAATCGACGATTGTTTGTTAAGGTTAACAACTATCGATTAAGGAAATTCCTTTAAATTTGCATCCCTACATTAAACCACAGAAATTGGGTGAAGAAAGGCATCTTTTTGCATCAACAGCATTGGAGCATTGGTTGGAAAGAACAAGTACCATTTTGCCGTCTGCGCAACATTAGATTTTTTCGCCTCTCTCCCGTAAATCCCCGGCTGCCAGAGCAGTGGCTGGTTCGTATAATAGTCATTTGTAATCAACTACTTCAGATTTAATCTGAGTTCAAATCCAGAAAACCAGCGGCAGTGTTCCCAAGCCTGAACTTTGTTCCTTAAAGTGCTGTGTCATGGGACTTTCCGCTAGGACAGTGCGTGAGGACTACTCCCCATGAATTTGTCGGGAAATAGCAAAAGTTCAGTAGGCATTTTTTGATGCCCTCCGTGAATGAGCTGTAACCTACACCATCATGGTACAGTGTCAGATCGAATTGCTTTTAAATCGGATGCAGTTTATTTACCATGCAGAACAAATAAAAGTACAAAACATAGGCTACTGTGGCATCTGACTCATCAACGATAATTTTTTTCATCATTCGAATCAGCAGCCTGCTGCACATACTTCTGCTGAAGTCGTTTTCGGGGAATGTCCCCACAATTTCTCACATGCCAATTCAAAAACACATAATTTAGGAATGTCAACTTTTTCCAGGTGCATTGCTTGCACTTGAAACGCATCCATCAAATGTCACTGCTCAATTCAGTTTTTTCACTGACAGATTCACTTTTTCTTCCAGACTGCAATTGATGTTTTTTTCTGTAGATGGCGGTCTTGTTATTTGTGCCTCTATGGAATAGTTATATTGACTATACCGGTGTGCCGTGTACAAGGAGGGCAGCCTACGGTTGCACCGAGACTCTCTTGAGCCGTCCGAATCAGCACCCTTCCATGCTATTGAGTATGTGTGTTGAGTACACTGGATGAGAAAGTTGTTAAGTAGGCAAAATTCTCTCTAAATGTAGTGGAGACCAATCTTTTTAAAGCTTCCTCTGAAGCTGGCAAGGTCAATAAATCAAAGCCAGGTCAAGTGAAGGCTATTTTCAAAATCATTGCCACCTAGTGTCCAATATATGTAGTAGTACATCACACGATTACTTTAATAAAATATTATCATTGGTCAGTAGAGGTCACTGTTTTAGTCACTATTCAAATGTAGCTGAGAAAATAAACTATGACGAGGAATGGAAATTCTGCACAACCCGGTCCTCCAAGACTGTGAGTAGCCCTGCATTGGCTCCGTTTACACCCATTTAGAATTGTCCAATGGAGTTTCAGATCATCATGACTGAACTAAAAACTTGACCTGAGTGATAACTGTAGGAATGATTGTTTGCGTATGTGTTCCTCTCGTCCAGAGATAATTTAGAGACATTATTTCTGGCTATTAAGGTGACCACTTTTATTAATTTGACAACTTTAGGGTCATATCTGTTATTGAATTCAATAAAGAAGAATACAAGGAGAAGCCACTGGCGATTCAATGTATGGTTACTGTGAAACATGCATGCTGCTACACTCATCATACCCAGTTATCCAAGAATTTGAGGGACGTTTATTTCAGTCATTCTTCTTCCTCATTGAATTTGATGACTGAGATCTGAACTCATGTTAAATAACAGGTGAAAATAATTACGAAGTCAATTGCCACCTAGTGTCCAATATGTGTAGTACATCACACTGGCCGAATGTAGTAGTTATGATTGAACAATTATTTTCACTATGAAGGGATTTCATAAGGATGATGGCTTTCTGTACATATTAGCTACATGTCACAACACTTAAATTGTGAAAGTTTCAAGATTCTACTAATATTCCCACATGTAACTTTTATCCTTAAAGACAAACCACAAAATTATTATTTAGATGCCCTGTATAGATGGCAGCATTGTTATACGAGTTCTGTGAAATTATCCCTCGGATTTTTATTTACTTTATTGTCTGAAATACACTCACATAATGGGTTCCAACCCCCATGATGACGGCCATTTGGACCCCTCTATCGCTACAACTATGCATAATATCATGACCAAAGTTCAGCTTTATTTATTTGGATGGACAAGAATTGTGAAAATTGAGACCTAAGCATGCAAAATCAGCAAACCCTCATTGAAATAGCTTGGTCTGACCTCTGTGTAATGAGAATTAATCTTTATACCCAAGATAGGCGGGTTAAGCAAAACTACACCTTTGCTTTAGGAAATATTTCATAAACTGATTGTAACGTTACTGAGCCTTCTTTAATCTTCATTTAGCTTGCGTTTGATTTATTTTTATGACGTGCGAGCTACCTTTGCAGAAATCAAAGGTAGCTAAATTAATGTTTAAAAAAAAACTGTAGCTATCACGCAGTTATGGTTTTAATTGCGCGAAAGACACAATCTAGTTTACGTGACATTAAATGTATAAGATAACACGAAGACCATTAACGATAAACGTAACAGTTACCTCTGGATTGTTCTGATACATTGATGAGATTATAAACACAATTTCCTTGCCACCTTTACGTGAAGCTGGGAAACATATTCGGCAATATTACGTTAACAAAAGCGATTGTTTTGTCCGCGCACAAAGAAACGTACTACGTGTAAATGCAGCTTTATTCGAGTTTCTAGGCCACATAGAGCTAATGTAGATGCTAGCTAAGTAGCATAGTTAACGTTTGCAAGCTAGCTATGAGTCTCAGAACAAGACCTGCTCGTGTTGGGTTAGGTCACATCGTTGCCATTTAGTCTACGTTAATACGTGTTTTCTGAATGTCGCGTCGTGACAATATTGGAAACTACTGACAGAGGAAACATGTGAACACCAAAAACAATTTAACCGGTTTTAGCTCATAGAATGCTCGAGCTATCCCCGTGTGTCTGGTTGGCTAACAATCTTCATATAAAAGCTTTGTTGGCTGCCGCTACAAGTAGCTATAACATTAGCCATATGCCGATCAGTCAAAACTGAGTAACGTTAACGTTACCAGTTCAGGGATACATAGTTCTGATCCAAATTCTGAGGTAAAGTCTGATCAAACGGCCCATAACCTTTTAATCTCGCTGGCCGGCCACCGCGACACTGTACTGGCTAGTAGTGATGACAACCCGTTTAGCCAGCTAGCAAACATTAGCGAGCTGGCTACCGTTAGCCAGTGTCACAATAAAGCCAAAATGCTCACCGAGTTGACGATAAGTTACCTCCTTTGAACTATTGCCGAGTATTGTATGCTAGCTATCAATGTTTTTTGTTTTTTTTTAACTAACGTTAGCAATACGAATAAAACGACGTCTGGTAGACTTACCTTGGTTAAAAACACTCACGTGGACCATGTTTATTCCACGCGTAAAATAAAGACGTGCGTTTCTCTTCAGGCGAACCTATCCTAGCCGTCTCGCGTCGACTCGTAACGTTACTGCTTGGTGATTTTCGCTTCTTTATTGAGCTGCCTAGCTTGCTAACGTTACAATGCCTGGACAGTTTTGATTTTCTTCGACCAAAGTTATGATTGCTGGGTTTCTTGCCATTTGCTGGCTTTAGATTTTTTCCATGTCTTAGCTAGCAAGAACGCTTTTACCTTAAAATGAACCCCTATGTACTTACGTAACACAAGGGTAGATGTAGCTGGTGTTGTGTTAGCTAGCCCTGCGAACGTAAATATATTATTCCTTTATCTTTGCTTCGCAACTGCGTGTTGGTCAAGCTGATTAACTGATAATAAAAAAACAAGCAAACCCTAAAATACCGGACTAATTTAAAAGAGGTGTAAGCCTATTATTTAAAAAATGTAAAGTTTTCGTTATTTAATGACACCGAAGTTCAGAACCTGTAACGTTAGTCTACGTTATAAATAGCTAGCCACTAATGATGTCCGGAGGCCTCGTTCCCCACTGTTTGGAAAACTTTCAAATAAAATCCCCGGATGCTTTAATCAAAGGCCGCTTAAGGAGAGTAGGCTACCGTCCAGAGACAAACAATTAATGTGCATTGACGTTAATTTACCGGCATTTAGCACGAAGAATGCTCACTTCTACTTGCGCTTCATTTGTTAACGTTTAAATATAGCATATTAATGTAAATAATGCCAGTATACCGTAAATTAAATAAACAAATGCAAGATAACTGATTATTTGTATAACGTTACATCAAACAGAAATGTTCATATCCTGCAAATTTTAGGGAACGGTTAAGCAGCGTGAGTCTGATAGATATTAGTAGGCTATAGCGAATAGCTACTTTAACCAGGGGTTTTATTACAACTAGCCTATGTAATGTCTTGTGCTTCGTAGCAGTCAAGTCGTCTTGATGAAAAGTTGAAACAGTTTTACGTATAATATGCTCTTACTAGAAAATATAAGTTCATAGCCAGCGATTAACCCTTCAAATCAATTAGTGTTTGGGATTTTTAGACAGTCTATGGTTCAAGCTAATCAGTGAGTAATGGTAACGTTACAGTGTAACCACCCATTATGGAGTTAATCAAACTTCACTGAAAACAGATGCTTCATACATTGCATTGAAGGTGGCATGATCCTCAGGGAACGTTACATGCAGGTGGATCATTCCCAAATCCACTACCCATTTGGTAAATTAAAGACATCAGATTATTACTGTTAGCTGGTATCACCATATTGATACTTGACATTTTGCACACCTAACTAAGCTCAGAAGGACATCAAAAATATGCTTAGGTGGAAGCCTCATTGTCAATGTAGTCAGGTTTATTTAGAAAGACAAGCAAAACTCCTTTGAGGTCACTTTAACACGCACAATTTTCCAGACAATTTGAAGCCTCCCCAGGAGAAGATATCAGTACTGAGCCTCTTACTGTCATGTCTGACAAGGTTGGAGGACACTTTTGGAGGGATCTTGGACCACTCATCCACGCAGAACTTTTCAAGATCCTTGATATTCTTAGATTTGCAGTGTGGACTGCCCTCTTCAATTCAGACCACTGGTTTTCAATAGGGTGCAAGTCCAGAGACTGAGATGGCCATTGCAAAACATTGACTTTCTGTTCCTGCAACAATTTCTGTGTTGATTCTGATGTATGTTTGGGGTCATTGTCTTGTTGAAAGGTCCATCTATGGCCATGTCTCAACCTTCTGGCAGAGGCAACCCGATTAACCCCATAAATAAGAAATACACATAATGATAAAAATTTTAATTTGGATGAAAGTATTAAAAAGTTTGAGTAATATTCAAAACACAGATTATACAATCAATCTTGCTCATTTTCATGAAAAGTGCCAATAATTCTGGAGATGACTGTAAAATTGTTCACATTTTATTTAGACAAGGTGGAAATTAAATGTAAATTACGACGGTAATTGGATGACAATGGTATACATATACAGTATACGTTGGTATGCAGATTTTTGGTCCCACTGGTCAAGTTGCATGTTTTGTTACATTTCTAAGTGAAAGAAAGTCAACAGGACCTCTGCAGGGTACAAACTTAAATGTGACATATTTCTGCTAATTTTAATGCACAAGTAATACATATGTTCTTAATTTAACAGTTTGAAAAAAAAACTGTAAATGTGGCATGTGTAAAAGTTTAGGCACCCTTCCATTTGCATTGCTGGAATTTATTGGGACCATTTGGTTAGGGCCATCAGTCTGTCTCCACCATGTGACCTGCAAGGATTTAAACAGTAAGGGTTATCCTCTAGGAGTCCCCATAGACACTCCAACGGAACAGTGAAGTGACTAATACAATTGAGTTTCTAATTCAGACATTTATAAAAAACAATTAGTTGATCTAATATGGGGAGAGTCAGGAAGGAAAGTGAACATGGATGAAGTTTAAATACTTCGAAAAGCATGTCAGGAATTGAGCCGGAGAGGCCGGACCCCCCTAGCACTGAACTGTCTCTATGATTTTTTTATTTTTTGAAAGTATTGCTATATTGTTATTGTTGCTGTCATTAATTTGAATCATTCATTTTGGTAAATACACTGCTCAAAGAAATTAAGGGAACACTTAATCAACAGTATAACACCAAGTCAATTAAACTTCTGGGATATCAATCTGTCCAGTTAGGAAGCGTAAATGATTGTGAATCAATTTAATCTGCTTTGGTGCAAATTAAATTGACAACAGATGGACAGGAGAGGCAATAGCAAGACAACTCCCAAAAAGTAAATGGTTTTGCAGGTGGTGGCCACAGACCATTTTTCTCTCCTTATCCTTCCTGACTGATTTTTCTCTAGTGTTGCATTTTGCTAGTGCCCTTGTCACTACTGGTAGCATGAGGTAGTACCTGCAGCCCATTCAGGTTGCACAGGTAGTCCAGCTCCTCCAGGATGGCACATCCATAGGTGCCGTCGCAAGAAGGTTTGCTGTGTCTCCCAGCACAGTCTCAAGAGCGTGGAAGCGATACCGGGAGACGGGCCATTACACATGGAAAGCTGGACAGGGCCGTAGAAGGGCAACAACCCAGCGGCAGGACCGGTATCTGCTCCTTTGTGTGAGGAGGAACAGGAGGAGCACTGCCAGAGCCCTACAAAATGACCTCCAGCGGGCTACTCGTGTGCATGTTTCTGACCAAACTGTCAGAAACAGACTCCATGAGGGTGGCATGAGGGCCCGACGTCCTGTAGTGGGACCTGTACTCACAGCCCAGCACCGTGCAGCTCGATTGGCATTTGCCAGAGAACACCAGAATTGGCAGGTTTGCCATTGGCGCCCCGTTCTCTTCACAGATGAGAGCAGGTCCGCACTGAGCACATGTGAAAGAGTCTGGAGACGCCGTGGCGATTATTATGCTGCCTGCAACATCATCCAGCATTACCGGTTTGGTTTAATTGACTTGGTGTTATACTGTGATGATTAAGTGTTCCCTTAATTTTTTGAGCAGTGTATATATTCTATAACAACAACATATTCTATATATATTGGTGTGCCCTTTGAGCACCTGCCCCTCAAAAGGTCCCTGCATGGCCCTGATCACTACAGTAAAAAGAAAAATGCATCCATATAAAGCAGGGATGTCCATGAAGACCATGATTAGTTAATTAGTTGAATAAATACTTTTTTATTTATGAATTTATAATAACATATGAAAAGAAAATGATTTTTGAATCTCTGGAATTCCAGTGAGTGGCTGTGGCTGTACCTTTTGACTTTGAACATGTTGTTGTGTCTCATGAGAGCGAGAGAAAGATGCAAGTCTGACTTGTTTTCGATTTCAGGCTCTTCTGGAGTTGGTGATGAACTCTGACTTGAAGGCTCAGCTAAGGGAGCTCAATATCACTGCTGCTACTGTGAAGATCAGCTCTTATCATAGATTATTGTCTCACTAGCTTTGTGCTCAGAATTTATATTTATTTGTGTAAATGCTAAAGGTTTTTTAATTTTTCACCCTCCATATGATGATGAATGTTTTTTTGTTTTTTTTTTTTGGTTTTTTTTTTTTTGTGTCTAGTGATGGAATGTGTAATTTGTCATCAATGTAAGTGAAAATGAAAAGAATAAAAAGAAAAAAAAAAAAATTAGTAAATAAAAAGGGGACCAATTTTTAAAATAGCTTTTTAAAAAGACTTCCACGGTATTTATATATTTATTTGTTTAATGGTTTTTTCACTTTTTCTTTTTTTTTTCTTTTTTTTTTTTTTTTTTTTTTTTTTAAGATAGGTTTTGTCACATTGCTTATAAAAATAAAATAAAAAAATAATAATAATAAATAAAAAATAAATAAATAAAAAATGAATAATATGCAAAAATATGTAATTTTTGCAAAAAAAAACAACTACATTCAACAACTTTTTTAACAAAGAATTCACCCCCAATTACAAATTATAACAAACAAAGTATAAAAGTGTTACATCCTTTGTAGTGTTATGACATGTTGTGTAACAAATGTAATGAAAAATAAACAAAATATTTTTAATATTTGATATAATTTTAAAAAAATAGATATTATTATAATAAAGAATTTAAGTTATTGAACTATTATAATGTATGATTTTATTATGATTTTTTGAATTTTTATTTAAATTAATTTTTTAAAAATAAAAAATTTAAATAAAAAAATTAAAAAAAAAAAAATAATAAAAAAAAAAAAAAAAAAAAAAAAAAATTTTAAGAAACCATCCTTTACCTTTTTATCCCTTTACTTACCCCCTTAATTCACCTTTAAATCAGGTGTGAAGAATTCAAAGAACTAAAATTCAGTGAAGTACCAGGTACTAGAACTAGAGATTTAGAAAAGAGAAAGAAACCTAAATCATGAGCTAAGGGATAGGAGGTCCCGATTCGCTAAGGTCCCGTGAAGCTAAGTGTCACGTTCCCGTCCTCTTTTTTCCCCGTTTTTGTTCTTTTTTTTTTTTTGTCTTCCATTTTTTGTGTTCATGTTGTTCTCTCTCATTTGTGTCCGTTGTGTCGTGTGTTCTCTGTTGTGTTATCGTCGTTCCTGTTTTCGTTGTGTGTTTTAATCTCCCCTGTTTGTGTCGTTGTTAGTCTTCTGTCCATCTGTGTTGATTCCTGTCTGGTTTGTGCCCTACCTTTTGTGCCCCTTCCTCCTGGCCCTTGTGTTCCCTGCTGTTCCCTCCTTTCCCGTTCCCTGTTGTCCTCCTGCCCAGTTTGTTCCATGTTGTGTAAATCCTGTTTCCTGCCAAAAAAAGTCTCCAGAAAAAAAGTCATAACTGTCCCTGTCAAACTTCCTCTGCTCTTCTTCAGTCTGTAAACAATCACAATCATAAACCTAGTCACCATTCACACAGTGCCTTGGTGACTCCATCCTACAGTGAACATCCTATTATCTATTTTTTCTCCTACATCATTATGACCACCTTGCCACCTCTTATAACTAAGTCAAGTATCATTAGAACGCATATACTATTCCGAAGCATTTTTTTAAAATACATCAGAACAACAAATAAGATTAAAACATTTTAAATTTATAATATAATAAATTAAATATTTTTAATTTATTTATAATTAATTAAATAAAATAAGATCGCTTTACAAAAAGTCCTTAAAAAAATTTAAAATTAAAAAAGGCTGTTAAACTTTTAAAATTTTGTCGCACCCAAAGCAGTTTCATTTAAGAAACGTGACGATAAAGACACATAAACTATTCACTGAAAATAAAAGAAAACAAACAAATAATTAGCATTTGTTCATGAGGATATATTTGCGACAGTGGTGAAAGTGTATTCCTAGCCTTGAATGTCCACTTTGACTCGCTAGCGTCGGCTCGCTAGCGTCGGGGTTGGCCGTTCTCTTCTGACGATGTCTAGCTTTTCTTGAAAAGTTCGTCTTGAAAATGGCGTTGTAATTATATCTGCGACCAAATCGATCTCTTCTCCTCCTTCAGCCATTGTGGGTTGAAAAAAAAATTGCTTGTAGAAATCTACACAAATGAGCTCGTTCAAGTTCAGTTTGCTATCTCTGCATAGCTCTGCCTCTCAATAGTGCGTATCCAATCAAAAGACGTGCACGTGCTGACGTTATCGTACGCCTGCTAGCTGGCCCCGGTGTCGCCTACTCGAAATCTGATAGGTTAACACCACAGTTTTGTTTCCGTTCACTTTAAGCTGCATGCGCCCGCAATGTTTATTCTGAAGGCCTAAGGGCAGATTTCTTGGACCCTGGCAACACATTATGGCTGAAATATGATTGGATAAAAGCTCTAACATAAAGGCCAGCCCTCCAAATCTCGATCTGAGGCTGGAAGCAGCGCAACCAAGAGGAAAGCTATGAAATGAAGAGAATAGACTATGGGGAATAATTTAATACATATTTGTGGAAAAAATATATCAAAATTAAATTTATATTCTGATGATGTTTAGGCCAGCAGAGAAGGCCTTGCTGGCCCTGACGGCCCGCCACTGACTAAACCTATTTAATGTTAACCATTTACAAACCCCAATTTGAAAAAAGTTGGGACATTATGTAAAATGCACAGAAAGCAGTGATTTTTAAATTCTCTTTTACAAATATTTAATTGAAAACAGTGCAAAGAAAAGATATTTAATGTTTTACCTTATCACTCTTATAGTATCACTTGTAAGAGTGCCTGAAAATAAGATATCAAGAGTCTTTTGATATTATTTTATACCCAGTCATGATAGCATCACCTGTTTACCTGTGGAATGTTCCAAACAGGTGTTTCTTTTTAACTTCCCAGTCTTTTTTTTTTTTTTGCCCCTGTCTCAACTTTTTTGGAATGTGTTGCAGGCATCAAATTACTGTATATTTTTCAAAAATCAATAAAGTTTATAGGGTAAAACATTAAATATATATTTTGTGTACCGTTTTCAATTAAATGTATGTAAATGAGAATTTACAAATCACTGCCTTCTGCTTTTATTTGAATTTTACATACTGTCCCAACTTTTTTGGAATTGGGGTTTGTTGTTTTGCCATATTAATAGAACGTACTCAATGGTTAACATTGACTAGGCTTAGCCTTACCATATATAGACATTTTAAATGTTATGACTAAACCACTGTCCGTTAAAGTGGACTACAAGTCGAACTACAATCATTAATGCATTACTTTAAAAAATAAAAATTGGAACATGCGATATATAGTCTATATCCTTGTACCACACAGGCTAATCCAGGAACGTTTCGGCTCATTCTATGAATCAGATTACAAGAAATAGTCGATAGTCTCCGAAGCCCATTCTATCTGCCATAGGGAATTTACTTCCGAAACCAGACTACGCCCACGTCTGATGTACTGACTTGAGTGACGTCAGTCGTGGGCGGAGTCTGGTTTCGGAAGTAAAAGATAGAATGGGCTTCGGAGACTATCGACTATTTTTTCTTGACGTCTTCTGACCTGCTTACGACACTTCCACAGTGCGGTTGGAAAATAGTGTGGCGGATATTTTTCGCAGACTGCTAAACAGTGCACATTAAACAGCACACTTCTGCCAGTGCTCTGTACGCAGGAGACAGGGTTCAGTAGCCTTAGGTCCGTTCACACTACGAGGATAACTATAAAAAACGAACTATAACTATAACGATGAAAAATTTCTCACACGTCCACACTACAACTTTTTATCGTTCCTAATTTTCCCGCGAATTAAAACAAACAACGGGAAAAAAGAGCCGACAGACCTCGTCCTCATTGACAGACAGTGAATCATGCATCTCTCAACTACCAAGCTAGCTGTGTTTACAGCCATCGCACAGCTCCTCCTTTTTCCACACACACACTCACACTCCTATTAGCTGGCTTGGTCACTACGGAAGAACAAATGTTACTATATAAAATAAATACATAAATAAATAAGCAATGAAATAGATCATAAAATAAATAAATGAGCAATGAAAAATCACCAATATGTTGGCAAAATAGTTGGCTAACTGGATTGTTTACCTGGCAGTCCGGAAGTTGTCCATCTCATTGAATTTATTTCTTCACAAAACGATAAACTAACTTTTAAGCCAATGTAGAAGTGACAATGTATTTTTTGGTTTTAACATTTTAGATGGGACAGTACTGTCAAAAAGGGGCACCCATTATCATTTATTGGCTCAATCTTATTGGACTTGTTTCTTCACAAAAACAATAAATTAACTTTTAAACCAATAAACATGTAACGTTAGACATGACCGGTAGTTTCTTTGTTTTGTTTTAACGTCTTTAAGATGAGACAAGACTGCCAAAGGGGCGCCCATTAGCAGGCGGCTGTTGTAATCCATAAAGAAGCTCACGATTTTTGTTGTTTTAAAAACCAATTAATATTTTATAATCATCAAGAAAGATAGCTACTAAATAAAATAGCTGGCTAACTGGATTGTTTACCTGGCAGTCCTAAAGTTGTCAATCTCATTGGATTTATTTCTTCACCTACCAAGTGGACATATAAAAAAATGGCACTTATTGATGTTGGTGCTTGCTAGTTCAGGCTAGTTGAGTGCTAATATTGTAAATGTGCTATACACATATCAGTCTATTAATGGTTAATATATATTTTTACTTTATTATTAATATACCTGTATTGTAAACAAGAATCTTATTATCAAACATACTGTATATCTGAAAGGAGAAACACAGAGCACTTGAATTCTATAAAAATATATATTTTTATAGTTTTTTAATTTATTTTAAGCTGCAGTAGCTGCAGAAATAGTCCTCGTTTTCCCTCAGGTTGTCTACCACCCACTGCACACAGACAGTGTGGAACCACTGCCACAGTGGCTGCACTGCACCCAGGACACCACCTCCCCAGATGTTTCTGGGTTTCTCAGGCCACAGACGCCATACACCACATTTTCCTCCTCCTCCTCCACTGCCTGCCATTTCCTTGTCCTTTTTCAGAGGTGGAGGTAGATGCGGAAGTGGAACAGGACGGGTAGAGGACACCGCGGAGTAGGGTTGTTTTACCAGCCTTCGTTGCACTAAAAAAATAAAAATACAATGTTGATACAAATAATAGAAAGTAACAAGACAGGCGGCAAAGTAATGAAACAAGAATAGGCAACAATTTGTTTATGTATAATGTTAACTACCTCTACGGTTGTTGGGCCGTGTGTTATGTGAGAGGAGGTTGGTGTCGGAAGAGACAGGAGGCGATGTTGTGGCTGTGATGTTGATTTGCCCGGGGGGAGGTGGCATTAGAGGAGGCCGGTCCTATGGTGTTGTCTGACAGGTCAGGCGGTGTAGAATGCAGGTGCAGGTGGTTGTACTGGTGGTCGAGCTGGTGGATGGCTGTGCGGCTGCAGGGAGAGTGGATGTTGTTGTGGAGGAGCTTAGAGAGGTGGTGCTGGTGCCAGGATCTGGTTGCACATCAGATGGCATCAAGTGTGACTCATCCATTACGGATGGGTCGAAAGGGAAAATGTGTTCCTAAAGCCTGCCACCGCAATCTTCTTTTCCTTGCAGTTCTTGTATGGGAGGTTGAATATTTTTGGGAAACTCAGCTTTTGTCACAATGTATGAAATTTGATATTTGGAACAAAGCCCGGCCTGAATTGAAAAAGCACTCTTGATTGGCCCAAAATATCCAACATCCAGAGGCTGAAGAATGTGGGAAGTGTGCGGTGGCAGGCAAAGGAGAGTGACACCTTCCCTTACAGCCATCCGACGCGCTTCCAGGTCCAGGTGGCTCTTATGTCCATCAAAGATGAGAAGGAGAGGGCACTCAGGGACGGCGTGGTGGATGAAATGCTGGAACCACCTTCTGAACAGCTCCCCGTCAATGTGCCATGCCGTAGATCTTGAGTACAGGGCATTCCTGGGACCTCCCTGTGTGAATGATGGATCTGCTGGGAAGCCCGAATTGAATATGATGTTTGGGGGGATATCTCCCCCAGCAGCATTTAAACAGACCAGCACTGACACATGTTCTTGGTGCCACGGGACTGGCGGTAGACATGTTTAGCGCCTCTACGTGACAGAACTTTCTCCCTACCCCTCTCCATTGCAAACCCAGTCTCATCGCAGTTGTAGATTTGACTGGGTTTGTCCTTCAACCTCAGGGCCTCCAGGGTTGACCAGCAGGGTGTAAAAAAAACTGCTCGGTGACAAAAATGTAAACAATCATGACTGCACATGACCAACCTTGACAACAATCATGATGTTGTATTCATACATAATACTCAAAAACATGTACAAACATCAGAATCGGAATGTCAGACCTTTTCATCAAATGTATTAGCATGTTAAAAGATGAGGAAATTATTTCTTTTTTACCACAGCTCTTTGTTTGCATTAATTTCTATCTAGTAGTTAAGTGTTCCTGCTGTTAGAATCCTGGGTTACGTTCACCCCTCACCTCAGTCTGAACACCAGCATCAGAGAGAGCTAGAGTAGCAGTAGAAGAGTCTTAACCTGATGTGAGGGTTAGAGTAGGGTTCGGAGAACCAATCGCGACTGATAAGGATTCTAAAAGCGTATCTCGAAAGATATGCCACAAAAGCGGAAGAAACCGCACCAGGAAGGGGTGAAACAAAATAACCCTAGCACAAGGCAAATCAAAAGAACCTCAAAACGTAGGTGTATCTCGATAAGCAATGAGAATCAATAACAAAAGAACCTCACGCATTAAATAATTAGGCGTAACAAGAGGTTGAAAAATAAACTAAGAAAACCCAAGAAAACGGGTGAAGGAAAGAAATAGAAAATCAAACCTGTTACCTAAGTTCTAGTAAGAAAAGAGCTGAACACAAAAGGTAAACAGGTCGAGAGAGATAAATGTAAGATCAGAAAGAAATGAATAAACCAATCTAATCCTTTAACTCACCGGACTTGCTGCGTTTCTTAATTATACAAAACAGAAATGCAGTGACCGAATTCCTATGTGACCTAACCTTTACCGACTTTGTTTTGTCCAGAAGCTTAGACAATATCAAAGTGCTGAGCTATTTATAACCGGCAGGAAACTCAAAACAGGTGAGAGGAATAATTGCCGGGCGAGATTCAAACACCGGAACGGAGGTGGAAAAAATCAGATGGAGCATCAAACGACGCCAAAATGAAACCTGAACGCAGAAACAGCAGAGGCTGCTAATAACCATGACACCTGAAGAAAAATGTTTACCAACAATAGGAGAAAACTCGCTGAAGAGGAGATTAGAAAAATTATTTAATTTGGATGATGAGGGTGATTACAATAGTGAATCATGTGGGAGTGACAGTGATGGTGATTCTGAGGAAATCGTAACATATCCTAACTTAGCTGCCCCTGAGAGGAACCCTGAGCTTGAAGGGGGAACTTATGCTGAGGAAAACCCTGAGGAGGGTCTATCAAGTTTTTCATTTAGTTTTTATTTTTATTCGTTTTTTAATTTCACTTTATAATTTAGTTTAGTTTTCAGAGTGTGTTTATAGTTTTAGTTTAGTTTCAGTTAATAACAGTCAATAGTTGGGTTGGGGGAGAGAAAAATACAAAACCCAATTCCAAAAAAGTTGTGACAGTATGTAAAATGCACATAAAAGCAGAAATCAGTGATTTGTATATTATCTTTTATATATATTTAATTGAAAACAAAAAAAAGATATTTAATGTTTTACCTTATCAACTTTATTGATTTTTGTAAATATACGCTAATTCCGAATTTGATGCCTGCAACACAGTTGGGACAGGGGCAAAATAAATACTGGGAAGTTCAAAAAACACCTGTTAGGTGATGCTATCATAACAGGGTATAAAAGGATAACAAAAGATTCTTGATATGTTATTTTCAGGTACTCTTACAAATTATACTATAACCTTTCAGCATTTGAATGGATCTATATGGGAATTGGGGGGTGGGACTAGATTAAGCATGTGAATAGTATAGAACCCATGGTTGGCTAAATGGCTGTAAGTCATCAAGGGTCTGCGGTATCAAACAAGCCTCAAATCATCAACTCTGCTGCCAGATATGCAGTAGATATGAATGGATCACTTGTGAAGGGTTGTTTCTCCTGAGTTCAATTGGAAAATAGCGTTTACAAAATGAAATAAAGTTGATAAGGTAAAACATTAAATATCTTTTCTTTGTAAAATTTTTGAGACGGATGTTTGCGGGTTGGACCCGTAATGCACGACTCAGAACACTGACGTAATAAACGCCCGCAAGGGCTTTATTATGGGGAAATCCAAAATCGTAGTCACACAAGCAAAGTCCAAAAACCAATAAATCCAGCCAAACCAAAGATACAGTACCGAGGGAGAAGGCAGTCTCGAAATCGGTATCCGTGCACAAGTTCAGTAACCAGAGTAGCTGTCAGCGGAGTAGAAGTACAATACAGGGGTAAAGCAAAGTTCGTAGTCGTGGGGCGTAGCAGGAGTCAGACCGAAGTCCTATCCGCAGGGCAGAGGTACAGAACAGACAGCAGGCAAAACTCGTGGTCAAAAACAGGCAGTGGAAACGATAGGCAGGCAGTAACGATGGTCAGTAAACAGGCTAGATCAATAACGGTAGTCAAAACAATGGAAAACGCTCAAAAGTGACAGTAGTAAACTAAAGGCAACAATTTCGCAAAGACATGACATGAACACTGATCTTATATGCAGGTGTAGACAGGTGCAGACACTTAGCTTGAGAGCAGCAGGAAATGAAAAATGAGAAAATGAGACACGTAACAAGGCAATTAGTAAATCGTTAGTCGTTATCCTATCCGAGACCTGACATTAGTAAATTAGTAAATGACATGCACAAGAAACGTAAGGTAAACATGAACACATGGTTAGAGAGTTAGTATTACCCAATCCTGATCTAATGTTAGTAGATTAGTAAATAGACACGGGAGAATGAAACAATTAGGGAAGCGTGAGCGACAGCAAGAGAAACAGCATGAATGCAAGGCTGCGGAAAAACACGGAAATGTGTATGCAAACAATGAACTGCATCGTAACATAAACAGAACACAAGCATGACATGAACAGAAAATAAACTGTGACAAACACTAAACATGAAACGTGGCATAAACATGACATAAACGTAACAATTTTGAGTCTTTTAAAACAAATTTCCTGCATTTCTAATAGATTACAGTTTAGTTTATAATATATGACTGGTGCTGGTATAACGGTCCATAAGTCGCACTGGGTCCTTTTTCTGTTTTTTATAGTTTACGAAAGTACAGATCCTGAGCTTTCAACTACACTGCAATATGTGCATATTTGAAGAAGATATGCTTCTTTGAATGTTGGTACACCTTAAAACACTTTCCAGAGAAAACAGCTCTGAAAGATTTGCAAAGATTCACACCTCAGCCTGGCAAACTTAATGGGCGTGAAAAGTAGCTGGCACACATTCAGGAGGTTGATCAAGATCAGACTGAACACAAAAAAAAAGAAAGAAACCACGTTAAATAAAACCAAAAACTATAGAACTATATCGGTGTTTCTACCCCGCGTTGCAAACGGGAAGGATCACATTCACAGTGGAGGAATTATCGGACTTGGAATCATTCATCGATCAATACTACTACTTCCAACAGGACAACATGAATACCGACAGCAACAGCTCAACCACCCCATCCACCAAACGAAAGAAAAAAGATTCGTCCACGGATACAGACGATTTACACATGACTGAAATTGAGGTTAGTGTTCTATCCAATATTAATAAAAAGCTTGATATTCTCATCTCTCTACATGAGGAAGTTAAAGAGCTAAAATCTAGCCTGGAATTCGCCCATGGTCAGATCCAATCAATCGATAGAGCAAACAATTCACTTCAGTCATGTGTAAAAACTCTAACCGAACAAATGGAAACAGTAACGAAAGAAAACAAAGTAATGAAAGAAACTATCTTGGATTTGCAAACACGCAGCATGCGCGATAACCTTATTTTTTCCGGCATTACCGAAACCACACCCGACAATCCGGAGACAAAGATTAAAGAATTCATGAAAACTCACCTTAAACTCCCATCTGACACAGTTAACAATATAACCTTCCATCGAGTACACCGCATCGGCACACCATCAAACAGAGGACCCAGACCAATAGTCGCAAAGTTCGAGCACTATCAACAGAAAGAATTAATTAAAAGCAAAGGTAGAGAACTAAAAGGAACTAATCTCGGTATGAACGACCAATTTCCGCGTGAAATAAATGAACGCCGCAAAATATTGTATCCGATTTTAAAGGAGAATAGGAATAATAACAAGCGAGCTTACCTGGTTGTGGATAAGCTTTACATTGACGGTCAACTCCTCCGAAATACGAAGTTAACTCCATGGCTCTTCTAAATATAACATAAGATAGATATAACAGGATCTACATAATGTACTGTAAACCTCTCACCGGTTCTATGCTTTTCTTTCTGTTTTTTTCTTATTTAACTTGTTTGAGTATTTCCTCCCCCCCTATTTTTCTTTTCACCCCACGCCTATGTGCGCACCGGCTCCGTTCAATGCATACACGCACACATTTGCGTGCGCTAGCATACACACTCATAGGCCTACTGTCGCCCTACATACAGATAAACACACATACACACACTCCCTTCCCTCTTGCTATTTTCCCTATGTCTGTTTTTTTCTACTTTTGCTTACTCTCTCACTTTATGTCTTCACACCAATCCACCTTTATATTATGTATGTGCAGTTATATGTGGTATTGTATTTGCCTCACTGAAAAAAGACTCACGCACACGCACACAAATCAATCACACACACAGATCAACTTTAACAGAGGTTCACTCACACTAACATGACACAAACACTTAACTTAATAACATGGAACGTCCGTGGCATTCGTACTCAGATTAAAAAAACAAAAATTCGAAACCATCTTATTAAACTAAAGGCAGACATATGTTTGCTACAAGAGACACATCTATCACATTCTGAATTACATAACCTTAAATCTCAACAATTTAATCAAGTTTTTTCAGCAACTTACAACAGCAGACAAAGAGGTGTCTCTATTTTAGTAAACAAAAGAATACCTCTAATTCACCATTCCACAATTGCCGACTCTGAAGGACGTTATATTATAATTACTGCATCCATCTATGACACAAAATTCACAATTGCCAACATATACGGTCCCAACAGCGACAATCCATCTTTCTTTGACACATTATTCTCTACACTACAAGAATCAACAAATATCATAATTGGCGGTGACTTCAATACAGTAATCAATCCCGCAATTGATCGGTCAAGTACAGCCGGTAATTTAAGAAACTGGCACTCTACAGAATTATTAAAACAATATATGGGAGATTTTGGTCTTGGCGACAGTTGGAGATTGAGAAACCCATCATCTAGAGAATATTCTTATTTCTCCCCACTACATCAATCATTCTCCCGATTAGACTTTTTTTTGATCAATAATATACTTCTAACTAAGGTATCCGAAACCATCATACATCCAATTATTATTAGTGACCATGCACCAGTATCCCTCACTTTAAACATTAAATCCTCTACCACTACCAAACACTCTTCACGCTGGCGCTTCAATACCTCACTGCTCAAAGATTTTGATTTTACTGCCTTTATACAGAGAGAGTGGGCATCCTATATGGAATTGAACGACTCCCCAGAAATCTCATCATCAATACTATGGGAAACAGGTAAAGCAGTAATTAGGGGATACATAATATCATACTCAACAAACAAGAAAAAAAAGGAACAGGAATTAGAAATACATCTGGAACAGAAGCTTAAACAACTTACAGATACATACTCAAACAATCCCGATGAACAAATACAAAATGAGCTACAAAATACCAAATTCCAGTTAAACGAAATTATAAACAAAAAAACGCAATTTATGATTCAACAACTTAAATATGATAATTTTGAAAATAGCAATAAGTCAGGCAAATATTTAGCTAGTCAGTTGCAACGCAAAAAAGAAAAAGCAATAATTTCAACCATAAAGAATTCAGTAGGCGAACCCACACAAAACCCACAAGAAATAAATAAAATATTTCAAATTTTTTACAGTAATTTATATTCTTCAAATACAGACCCTGACCCATCAGAGATACAGTCCTTCCTTAACAATCTAGATTTACCCAATCTATCTAATCAAGATGCAGACACCCTAGATGCGCCATTAACACCAGACGAACTCTACAAAGCTTTACTTCAGATGCCAAATAATAAGTCACCCGGACCCGATGGCTTCCCTCCTGAATTTTATAAACACTTTTGGCACATACTATCCCCACTATTTTACAAACTAACATCAGAAATACAAAATACATCGCAAATTCCTACACACATGAATACATCTGTTATATCAGTTTTACTTAAACCTAATAAAGATCCAACTCAACCTACCAGCTACCGCCCTCTGTCATTAATAAACACCGATCTAAAAATAATTACAAAAGCCCTAGCCATCAGATTAGAAACAGTCATTTCCACATTAATACACCCCGACCAGACAGGCTTTATCAAGGGAAGACATGCCTCAGATAATGTACGAAGACTGATTAATATCATCAACTTCTCACAACAAACTCAAACCAAGACAATAATTGCATCACTTGACGCAGAAAAAGCATTTGACCAAGTTAACTGGATCTTCCTATTAAACACATTACACAAATTTGGCTTCGGGGAGTCGTTTATCCATTGGATAAGGACACTCTACACCTCACCCAAAGCCACAGTCACCACAAATGGAATTACATCAAAGAGTTTCACACTTCACCGGGGCACCAGGCAAGGATGCCCACTCTCTCCCTCATTATTTGCTATCTTTATAGAACCACTTGCTGCAGCTATACGTCAAAACAATACCATTAAAGGAGTTCACACCACAAACCTTCAACATAAAATTAGCCTCTATGCTGATGATATTTTATTGTATTTACAGGACCCCGTACCCTCGTTAAAAGAAACCTTTAATCTCATCGCCACCTTCTCTAAAATCTCTAATTATACAATAAACTGGAATAAGTCCATTATACTTCCACTTTCTGAAGATGCTTGGGATTCTGCAGAACAAAACTCATCACTCCCACTTCGCACTGGTAACATTAGATATTTGGGTATTGACATTTCCCCCCGGCTGTCAGAGTTGTTTCATCTTAACTATACTCCATTGCTAAAAACAGTAGAAGATAACCTCCGGCGCTGGATGAATCTACCTCTTACTCTCATAGGACGAATTGCAACTGTTAAAATGAAAATACTCCCCCACATTAACTATTTCTTTTCAATGCTGCCTGTCACACCAACAGATAAATGGTTCAAATCTATTAACTCTCTCATTACACATTTCTACTGGAAAAATAAAAAGCCAAAGTTAAATTATCCACTTTACAAAAAAGTAAATCTCAAGGTGGACTAGACGCCCCAAACTTTCTTTTCTACTACCTGGCAAATCAAATACAATACCTTACCAAATGGATCCATCTAACTGACCACAACATCCCATGGATAGACTTAGAAGATCTATATTGCAAAAACATTTCACTCCCAGATTTACCTCTTCTTAACATAACCATCAAACAGCACCCCTGCTATAAAAATACGGCAATATCCACAACTCTGACAGCCTGGTGGAAAGTCATTAAGATATTTGGTTCTTCTCCGACACCATGTAAATACACTCCTATATGGCATAACCCCGACTTCCAACTCCGCGGCACCCCTCTTCACTATCACACTTGGGCACAAAAAGGTATCACACACCTTCACCATCTTTTCAATAACAATCAGTTCATAGACTTTAAAGACCTCATAAAGAAGTACGGACTTGGGAGACATCAATTTTTAGAATATCTACAACTTAAATCCGTAATCAAAACAAAAATTAATATTTCTTCTAACCCACTCGAACCTTCCAAAATAATCAATGATATAATTCAATTTAAAAATTTAAATAAACTAACTTCACAACTTTACAGACTTTTATTAACCTCAGATGATTCTATAACAGTCCCAGCAGCCAGCTGGAACACCGATTTAAGCATCTCTCCCTCAAACGACTTCTGGATAGAAATCAATAAAAATATTTTTACCATGACACCCAATACAAACCTACAGCTAATTCAATACAAAATCATCCATAGAACACATGTTACTCAATATAAAATGTACAAAATGGGACTGGCAAACACAGGCATTTGCTCACAATGCACGATAGGCACAATAGATAATTATTTTCATGCACTCTGGGTTTGTCAACCGGTTCACTCTTTTTGGGACTCCGTAACACAAAAACTTTCCACCATCTTGAACTGCAGAATCCCTCCATCCCCACAGCTCTGTCTATTAGGAGACACTTCAGAAATCAATATCCCAAACAAATACAAGAACAGCTTGCTCGTTTCTCTAGCTGTCGCCAAGAAAACTATTCTCTTAAACTGGAAATCAAAAAATGCAATAAATATTAATCATTGGACCAATCTCATTTCAGAATATATATCTATGGAAAAAAATCACTGCTCACAATAACAACATCACCACAGTCTTCAAGGAAAGATGGTCTCCTTTCTTGTCCTTGTTGGGGCTGGGCTAATGCCACGCACATTCCCACACTCCCACACATAAATCATATTGCAACACACACATTAACTTTATAAGTTATTTAATTATTTTTATTTCAATGTTTTTGTTTCGTTGTTGTTATTATCATTATTACTGTTGTTATTTTTGTTGACAATATTAACTATGTTTTGTTGATACTTATTACTGTTATTATTATAAAAAGTTGTAAATATGCACCCACAACTTCCATAACACTGACATCCCCCTATCTGCTCATGAACCAATGTATTTATCAATTTTTGTTATTTGTCTATCTTTTGCATCCCGGTATTTGTTATTAATATTATATCTTCTCAACGTTTTTGTATTATGTTTTGTGTAGCAGTCACCCCTTCTCACTTTAATTATTGATGTTTCAATGTGCTTAGTTTTTCTACTTTATTTATATATATATATATATGTTTTTTTTTTTTTTAAATATATAATTTCTTTTTGCATACACACACACACACACACACACACACACACACAAACTCACACATATTGCATTAATCTGTATATTTTTTGTTTGTTTGTTTATTTGTTTGTTTTGCTTACTTAACCCCCCCTCAAAGAGACTTCACAATATTTTTCTCCCCTTTTTTTTTCTTCTCTCTTTTCTTTCTTATAAGTTGCAAATGTAATAATAAAAAATAAAGTTGACCTCCCAAGAGGGGGGGGGTGGTGGCGGGAAAAAAAAAAAATAAAAAAAATAAAAAAAAAAAAAAAAAAGTAGCTGGCTAACCCCACCCGCAACCACTCTCCCAGTCTATCATACTGGATTTCAGAGGTTTGTGTTACGAAACAAAGACTGTTAGAGATACGAGAATCACGACGAACACGCTTGCAGATACATTGTTTGGACATGCAACTTTTTTAGTCAGCAAGGGATTGGTTTGTGTTAAACAAAGACAGACAGATAAGAATATCACAACGAAAATGCTTGCAAATGATACATTGTTTGGTCGTAACTGTTAGCAATTTTGTTTCTGCTAAACATAGGATGTGTTTGAATCGGTAGGAATCAACGCCTTTCTATACTATTGAGTATGCTAGCTGTGAGAAAGTTGTTAAGTAGGCGAAATGTTATCTAAATGTAGTGTACTTTAAATCCGCAAATTATATACTTAGTATGCTTAGGTTTTCGCTGATAATGGTATTGAGGATATTTTTTGCATAGGCTACTGTATGTCACTAAACAGTACGCTGTAAGCAGTAATGCTAGCCTACCTTTTCTAGTATACAGGAGGACACAGTAGATTCGGACACAGCTCGACTAACAGACAGATTGATAGCAAAAACTCAAACTTACCCGAGTAACGTTACAAACCAGACAGGTTTCACAGCAAACGACAGTAGCTACTTTGCTCCATCTGGACCTCTGGCTTTTGATATGAATATCTTCAGACAGAGTTCCTGTCATGGTTCGCAGGTTTTGGTTTTCTTGTCTGCTGCGATTCTCGTCCCGGTTTCCTGATTGAGAATCTATCGGATTTTTTCCACGTTCCTGTCCTGGGTTTTGCTTTCCCGTGCTCGTTATTCGTTTCACCTGTGCTTTTACCGGCGGGGTATTTAAGTCCCTTACTTCCGCTTCCCCGGTGCTTCTTTGTCATTCATTTGTACATTGAGCCAGGTATAGCCAGGTTTAAGCAACATTAACTTTGTTATGTTCACAAGGGATATTAACTTTGTTATGTTCACGAGGGATATTAACTTTGTTATGTTCATGAGGGACTTGCTTTTAGCTTATTCAGGTATAGGATTGTGTTTCCTCCTGTTAGCGTTCTGTGCAATTTATTTCCGTGCTGTTCTTTAGGAGACAGTGTTTTGTTTTGGTGGTTTTGTTTTGTTTCACCTTTTATCGGACGTTGTAGAGTTACGTTCCGAGGGTGTTTTCTTTGTGTTTCTAATCTCCTACTTTTAGCTCTAGTATTGAGTTTGGGAGATTTAGATTTGTGTTTTACTCGTTGTATTTGGGTTTGCCCTATTTTCGTGGGTAGATTTTATTTGGCTGTTTAGCTGACAGGAATTAGTTACCCGTTTTTTCTTTTCTTTTGTTCTTGTTATATCTCCCTTGTTGGTCCTCACCTATGTGGATGACTTGCCTGATCGCCCTCACCTCTGCTTTTGAATATCCGCTACAAAATCCCTCACAGTTCCATGTAAAAAAAGTGAACGCTGTAAGGCCTGGTACATACTCTACGCAAGGAACATAAACGCCAACGCAGATTCGGGACATACGCAAGCTCTTTGCTTACATAACGTACGCGCATTTACCGGCTTCTTTTCGCCCTGTCCACTAGTTGGCAGCCTAGGCTAATCTGGTTGGAGCGAGTAACCTAAGACCGGAAATTATTACTTCTTTGTGTGTACTTGTTCATTCTGCAGTGCTTGAACAGTATTTACATTTAGCGCCTCTAACGGAAACGCGTAGAATTGCACCACACGTTTGCGTCGTGTTACAAAATTTGGACTGCACATTTTGCTACGCAAGAACGCGAGAAACGCCCCCTGCTATGGAACGCCAAATGGGTCACAATTCGCCACAAACTGGACACAACGCAATACAACGTTTCCGGTATAATACATTGTGACACCGCAAAAACGCCGCTAAAATAGTCAAAAACGGCGTATTTTTCAAAACTCGTTAAGTGAAAGCGCGTTTTTGGGAAAGAAAATGCCATATTTTTTTAAGCTGAAAACGGCGTTTAATAACGCAAAAACTGAGAAGGACGGCGTTTTCTTTCCCAAAAAGCGGTGTATTTTACGCTGCTTTTGTGTCACTTAACGCACGTTTTGAAAACAGTCTGAGCTCTGATGTTTTTCATAGCCAATGGTTGAAACTGCTTCACCCACATAATTTAAAATGCAAAATAGCAATCTATTATGAATTGAAAATTTAGGAGCAGAATCGATCCTGATGCATAGATCTAAGCTGTGCCACGGAAATGGAGCAATTGTAAAGGAGGTTGCAGAATTTTAGCTTGCCTATGGTAGGCTATAGCCTAATTCTGCTACAGCAGGTTTTCAAACTCGGTCCTGGGGTAGGGAGGCTACTGCATGCTAGTTTTCGGTCCAACCACAATTGCAAGCTATATTGCAAACAATTAGCCTTCATAAAAAAGAGGTCAAACTGTTCAAATTAAAAACTGAGATGAATCAATAGGCTCCTACTTCATTTTTTTTAACCCGTGTGGTTACGTTCTTCCATCATTTTCCCTTAAACATATTCACACAGGGCTCTAAATTATTTTTTTTACTTGGTAGCACTGGTGCTCCCAACTTCAAAAAGTTAGGAGCGCTGTTAGAATTCCATTAAATCCATTGGTCACCTGTGACAATATGTATTGATTATATTTGAATATGTATCACCTGTAAACTGTATCACCTGTGACAATATGTATTGATAATATTTGAATATGTATCTGTGAATGTATTAAGAGCAATATACAGAATGTATAAATATATTAAGAGCAGTGAAACGCATTCTTAAGCACAGTAAAATATTATAAGAGCAGAGAAACACATTCTCTGTCTATAAAAGCAGGTGCTTTCAGAGAGTCCAGAGAGTCTGATAAGAAGTTCATAAACAACGGTCGTGTTGGGCGCTTTCCAAGGCGTTCCTAGGCAACAGTCACTAAGTTTGTTGGATGAAAGTTGGAGCTGCAGGCACTCGATATCTGACCCCCTATTATATCAGGCCTTGATTTCAGTACAAAACGAGCACAGAAACACATAGTGATAAATTAATTAAAATGCACTTTCACAGAATCCCATAAAGTTAATAAATAGAATGATCACAGTGAGATATAGACATTTCTGTGAATATGAACGCTGAGTCTGACAATAAAAGTTGAAGCCACTGTTATTTTCTCCACACAGTTAGCCGTCCAGAGAGTTGGAGAATAACTTGAGTTTTGTCCAAACACTTGGTATCTGATCACCATGGTTACTCAGTTCTCTATGCAAAATGTTGCTGTCCGGTGAGAACTCTTCTCATGGGGCGGAGCTGGAGATGGGTGACTGGGAATCTGCGGGGGGAGAGTTTGAGAACTCTCCTCATGGGGCGGAGCCGGGAGCGTGAGAAACCAGGTGTGGCCTAGATACAATCCAATAGGAGATGCCCTACGAAGGAAAGTTTTGAAAGGTTCTCGACACGGGATGACGCTAATAAAACAGGGCGGAGCCAGAGATTGATGTCTGGAAACAACCAATGAGGCCTCAGAAGACAAGACACCTGTTACGTGGAGAAGTGGGAGGGACTTTGTGATAAGAAAACTGTATAAAAGTGAAACTAAAACTGATCATTTTTTAGTGTCTCTGCGGAGATGTTATGACTTTGATTGAGCGGTGTATGGAATAAGGTCTGACATTTTTGATAGTCTCTGCGGGGGCACTACGCTAGACTTTTGTTGTACGTTGTATGGAATAATAAAGTCTAGCATTCTCTGAGATTACTGCCTCATCCTTTTTATTTGAAAACTTATAAAGAGATTGGGTCCAAAAGTTGAAAACTTTGAAATTCTTGTTACTTGTAAACCACGACAAATTAGCGGGGTCGGCAGGATTGGATCCAGTATCCACAACAGCACCTGCAAAAATTTAGGAGCACCAACAATATATGTAATAGATTTTCTTTCTTGATAAAAAAGTACAATATAACAGTATGGTTATAAAACGGTGAAAGTAGCCTTAAAACTTATGGTATAGGACACCACTGGGGCTTTACGCAATATCCAGGAGCCAGGATTTAACTCCTTCAGACCATTGTCCATTGCAATGGACATGACATGTTTGGTGTTTTTTTTCTATGATAATATGGTCTTCTGGTTGGTTATTTAGGAGACCCTAACTAACCAAACAGATGCAAGTATGGCCCAATTTGTTAACATTTGAAGAAGTTACATCACACTAAAATTAAGCATGGCAGCAATACCTCAAAGTTGTCAAAGCAAGTAACTTTTATAACAGCATTATATATATATATATATGTTTAAACATTAATTTCTACATTTGATGTTTAAAAGTTACTTGCTTTGACAACTTATGCCGGATTCATCAAACCATGTAGAAAAGGTAGATTTTTTCGTATTCATGTATGATGCGCGTCCACGTTATTTTGTGATTAGCATAAATCTACGCCCATGAATTGCCTTATATGGAGGCTGTCACTTCCATTTAAAGATCCATATCTCGTCAGAATGGCCCAGAAAAAAACAAAGGAAAGAATTATTCTGACACTGAAATTTTTTTCAACTTATTAAAGTTTTGTTAGCAGATATTCAATCAAAGAAAAAAAAGTTTAATATTGTCAATACCAGCATCATGAACTGGTAAAGTAAAGGCCTAGTATGAGACGTATCGTCAATATGAACGCATTGCATTATCGCAGTCTGGAAATAAATTAAACGTTATTAATTTTGTAATTCTGTTGGGGTTCTGTGCATGTGAGTTGTGGTTTGAAGTCGAGTAATCACATGGGCTACCTAATTTTAGAATCTCTCTGGCGCATTGTAATTGTCTATGGCACCGATAACATTGTACAGGTTGGCAATTTCATAAAAAACTCGCTTTACCTCCACCTGGCTTTGCATCTTGTAGGGAAACTACACTGTACGCTGGCATTAGCTGGATTAAGCTGTTGACCACAATTGAAACTCTGGCTACAGACATGTAAGCCACTTTAAAGCAAATTTAAATGGTTAAATGTGTGCTTTAATTAGCATAGCCTATGTAAGGTCATGTAGAATTTAAATCTTTAGCAATTTAGAAAAAATAGTAGGCTACTGTGAGCGTTCATTAGCCTATGTTTTGGGTCTAATTAAACAGCTTCATAGCCTACAATTTATTAATGGGCGTTATCTAAAGGGTTTGTTTTTTACAATCATAATTTATTACGTTTGCAACATGTATTTCAAAGGCCACATTTAGTCTCGTGAATTTAAACAGAAAATAAAAATAAATTCATATTCTAATTATCACTCAGAAGCTACATTTACCGGCATTCTGAATTTACGGTACGCATGCTCTTGAGCAGGTGTACATTTTGTTCGGAGGTACTAACAAATCTCAGATACAAAAATGTTAATGAATACCAAAATACGGGCAAAATTGCAATTACGAATGATTTACATACAAATTCGTTCTGCTCACGCTAAAGAGATGTAACTTGTTGTCCATTATAGTGGACACCAGGTCTAAAGAGATGTAATCTGAACAAGTCTATTTATATTATGAATGTTACATTTTCATATGTATTGGCATAGTACCAAAAGTTCATATTTGCCTAAAAATGTTAATTCATTATACACGGCAATAGAGCTCCTGGAACTTCTGGCAGATGGAAATCTGTCCATAAGGATGGTGGACTAAGGCTCTGTATAGGCTATTGTGGGCTCAACGGTTATAAACCGGTACCCGCTACCTCTGATGAATTCCGCGTTCGAACGTCTTTGAACTCGACCTCCGCAACGCCTATAATCTGGTGCGTATGCGTGAGGGCGATGAATGGAAAACTGCTTTCAACACTCATAGCGGGCACTTGGAGTACTGGGTGATGCCGTTCGGGCTCACTAGCGCCCCCTTGGTGTTTCAGGCGTTGGTGAATGATGTGCTTCGGGAGATGGAGAGATTTGCTTTTGTTTATTTAGACGATATTTAGATTTTCTCTCCTGACCTGCCTACCCACCAGCCATGTTAGGCAGGTTTTGGAAGCCCTTTTAAAAGAAAAGTTCTTCGTCAAGGCAGAGAAATGCTAATTTCACACCGGCACTATGTCTTTTTTGGGGTTCATTGTGTCAGAGGGGAAGGTCCGTATGGATCCTGATCAAGTTTCAGCGGTGTTGAACTGGCCCACTCCACGCTCAGTCAAGCAGGTACAACGTTTTCTGGGTTTTGTCAATTTTTTCAGCGGTTCATTCATAACTTCAGTGCACTCGCCGCACCTATTACCGATCTAACCAAGAAAACGGCCGCAGTTCATTTTCAGTGGAATCCTAAAGCTGAATCGGCTTTCGTGGAGCTCAAGAGGAGGTTCAGTTCTGAGCCCATTTTGAGTACTCCCAATTCTTCCCTCCCTTTTCTGGTGGAGGTGGATGCCTCAGAATTAAGAGTGGGTGCCATTTTATCCCAACATTCTCCTGTAGATCGGAAAATGCACCCTTCTGCGTACTTCTCTCGGTCACTTACTCCGACCGAGAGGAATTATGACATGGGGGATCGGGAATTGCTGGCTGTGAAATTGGTTCTTGAGGAGTGGCGTCACTGGTTGGAGGGGGTGGAGCACCCCTTCACTGTTTGGACTGACCACAAAAACTTGGAGTATGTCCAGCAAGCCAAAAGGCGTAATTCCAGGCAGGCTGGCTGGGCGCTATTTTTTACCCAGTTTAACTTTCTTTTGGCCTACCGCCCTGGGTCTAAGAATGTTAAACCGGATGCCCTATCTCGCATTTTTGATCACACGGACAGGTTCGCTGTTCCAGAGCCTATTGTACCGGCTGCTCAGATAGTAACCCCAGTATTATGGAAAATTGAGGTGGCAGTTTAGAAGCCAGGTCCAGGTGGGGGTCCCCATAATTGTCTTTTTGTGCCTCCTAAATTGAGTTTCCGGGTGCTCCAATCGGGTCATTCCTCGCAACTTGCGGCGCATCCGGGTGCTCACCGTACCAGGGATTTTCTCTCCAGGCATTTCTGGTGGCCGGGGATGGAGAGGGATGTGCGCTATTTGTGCTTGAAATAAGTGGTCGCAGTTCCCACCCTCGGGGCTATTACGCCCGTTGCCCGTTCCCAGTCGACCTTGGAGCTATATCACACCAGACTTTGTTACTGGGTTGCCTACTTCTTAGGGTAAGACGGCTATTCTAGTCGTAGTCGATAGGTTTTCCAAGGCGGCCCATTTTATCGCCTTATCCAAACTACCATCAGCACCGGAAACCGTACAGTTGGTGGTAGATCACGTCTTTAGAATACATGGTTTACCACAGGATATAGTTTCGGACCGTGGTCCCCAATTTATTGCCAAGTTTTGGTGGTCCTTTTGTGCCCTGCTGGGGGAGTCCGTTATTCTCCGGGTGAAACCCGGAAGACAGACTAACGGACAGACGGAACGCACCAACCAAACTCTGGAGAATACTCTTTGCTGCTTGGCGGCTTCTAACCCCGCGTCGTGGAGTCGTTACCTTGCCTGGGCAGAGTATGCCCATAATACTCTAATAATACTACTAATGCCGCTATTTCCAGAGTTGGAAAATAATGCAGAGGTGACCTCTGCAGGTTCTCTTGTTTTGAGATATTGAGCGGTTTGAAAGCGGGTTCGTTCTTCATTGTTGCGAGCCTCAGCTAGACAAAAGATTTCTGTTGACATGCATCGTCGCCCGGCTCCCTCCTATCGGGTGGTCCAGTGGGTGTGGTTCTCCACATGGTACTTTCCGCTACGGGTTGAGTCTTGCAAACTAGCACCACGCTATGTGGGTTCATTCAAAATCATTCTCAGTTCCTGGTGGATTGGGAGGGGTATGGTCCGGAGGAACAATGTTGAGTCCCAGCTAGAAACATTTTGGATCCCGAACTGGTTGGGGACTTCCGTAGAGATAAGCCTTGGGGGGATCGTCTGGGGTCGTCCCTTAGAAGGGGGGTCCTGTCGTTATGGCTGTCATTATTTCTACGGCTTTTCGTCCTCTGAGCGGCTCGATAGCACTCTGATTTCTTCTGGTTTCCGTTTCATGGTTTTGTTTTTTCCCTGCACTCAATCGCTTCACCTGTGCTAGTTACCTGTTGACTATTTAAGTCCCGCATTTCCGTCTTCCAGTGCTTCTGTGTCTTATTGACTCAACACTGAGCCAGGTATAGTCAGGTACAAGCGACTTCGTAATAGAAAAGCTTTGCTTTATGTTTACGAGGGACTTGCTTTAGCTACGTTAGTTTTTACGTTGAGGATTATTCCTCGTTGGTGCCATTTCTGTTCCTAATTACTTAGTGCTGTTCTCCCTGAGACAGTCTTCTTTGTTGTTTCATTTTCATTTCACCTTCTTACCAGCCGTTTTAGTGTTATGTGTCGAAGGTGTTTCTTTTCTGTTATTTTTCCCGTGTCAGCTCTAGTATTTGAGCTCGGGAAACTGTTTTGTTCTCACTTACTCGTGTTTTTGAGTTTGCCTACTTTTCCTGGGTTGATTATGATTTGGCTGTTTAGCCAGAAGTATTTATTCTTTTTTTTCTTCTGCCCATTTGCGGCTTAGCTTCTTTAGTGGTCCTCACCTTTGTGGGTATCTTGTTCTGATCCCCCTTCCCATCGCATTTGATTCTCCGCTAACAGAAACCCTCACATTTTCGTTAGAATGGGATTCAACTTTTTTATTGTTGTGTGGTTTGCATGTTCTTGCTTCATTATTATTGCCCTATTATCATTTATCACACAGCAGACAATACTTCAACTTCAACTCGAATGCCTACATTCGCCTTATAGTTACAGCAAACTGGAGATGTTGGATGAATAAAATAAATTTTAACAAGTAGAGAAAGTCTGGACACTTGATTAACTGAAAAATTAGCAATCAGCACCATATGTAAAAATGCAGATTAGCCTACTGTAAATACACACGGACATTTTATTTAAAAAATTTTTTGCCCTACCAGACTCGACTAATTAGCATAAATTGTCGGCTTTTTCGGGCCCCGTCGGACTTGGGCTGAAACTGAGAGCTCTATTTTGTAGTGATGGGAGGTTCGACTCTTTTTACTAACTCGAGTTTGTATGAGTCACTCACTAAAGAGAGTCGGGTTTTGGAGTCACTCGAGTCATCAAGTCAGTCTATCTTCCGGTTTAGCCGTCCTGAATGGGATAAAGTAATTTAATAGTGCGGCGACTTTGAGACTTTCCAAATGTTATCGGAATGAATGGATCAAATTCTGATAGTAAAACGAGTTATTTTGCGGGGATTGTGAAGCTCAAAAAAATTATCCATCGTTTTATAGCCGCTCCTTTTCCCATGATTGTGTGCAAGAAAACTGCTTTTCGGACCTGGAAATTGTCATTACACGGTTTGACGACTAAATAAAATTGGCTTCAAAGCCCGGCGTTGTTCTGGGGGCTTGCTCAGTACTCTCACTCACGAGTTAACGAGCTCAGGGCATGGGGCGGGTTCCGGGGCTGGGGGAGCGAGTACTGGGTGACCGAGTGAGCAGCTATTTCGTGCAACCCGAGTCAGACAGCTCCGGGCGGGCTGGGAGAGCGAGTACTGGGTGTCCGAGTGAGTAGCTATTTCGTGCAACCCAAGTAAGACAGCTCCGGGCGGCCTGGGAGAGCGAGTACTGGGTGTCCGAGTGAGTAGCTATTTCGTGCAACCCGAGTCAGACAGCTCCTGGCGGGCTGGGAGAGCAAGTGAGTGAGTGATTTGTGCAGCCAGACCTTCAGCTCAGGGCAGGGAGAGCGAGTGCGGAGTTGAAACAAGCGCCAAAAAGTGGTTGCTTTCTCACAGGGCTAGGCTCATACATGGCAACCAAAGTTGTTTTCTCAGCCAAACCTCAAATCACACTATTCACTGGTCAGTTTCGCACCTTCCCCAACAGACACACCATAAGGTTCACACGTCAGATTACAACACGACAAACCTTTATAACCAACTCAAAAGAAAGCACTGCAAAGAGCATGCCGAAAGTCTCACATGAGTGCATCAGCCACAGCCCCGCAGTCACATGCGACAAGGCCAAAAACGAACAACTGGGAACGAAACGAAACATACCTCACGCAAATACGCGAATGTGGACTTCAAGCTACGCGAACAATTTTTATTTTCCAATGACATTTGTGACAGACAAACCAGAGGAAAGCACAGATCGAACAAGAAAGTTGTTTACTGTTGTTGTCTGCTATAGCATCCATCCAGCTGCAACTCTCTTGTTTGTCTTTCACAAATGTCATGGCAAAAGAAAAACTGCGTAGCTCGGAGCGTCCACATTTGCGTATTTACGTGAGGTAGGTTTCAGTCCTAATGAAAGCATTTGAGAAAGGCACTCCCTATGAAAAGACAAGTAAGCGCTGGAAAGAGGTAAGATGCAGTGATATTTTACCTGGCCATAGATATGAGTCCCATAAAAAAACATGGAAAATGTGGGTTTCAAAAGACCGCTCTAAATAGCTGATCTGCGGAGTTACCCAGCTGCAAATATTTTTACAACACCGCCATTCCACTCTGAATGCCACAACAAGAATTCATGCTAAATTTACTTAAGAGATTAGAAGAGTTAGTTTACATTTTTGATAATTTTTTTTGAAATAAGAAATCTTATTCTGTTATTCTGTTTATTTTTATTCTACTTTTCATGTTAATGAGAATGTTACATACTGCTACCTCAAAAAACAGGTC
The DNA here is from genome assembly GCA_022702515.1 of Ilyophis sp. 1 JC-2022. Taxonomy (NCBI): domain Eukaryota; kingdom Metazoa; phylum Chordata; class Actinopteri; order Anguilliformes; family Synaphobranchidae; genus Ilyophis; species Ilyophis sp. 1 JC-2022. Next base: position 17,907,866 of record CM040406.1, on the reverse strand, counting down.
TGTAATAGCGACAGAGGCATTATCGGAAATACGAGTTGCACTTGAACGAACCTCCAAGTCATAATTACAAGTGGGGAAAGTCGGAGATAATTTAGCTTTTAGACAGACAACAAGCGCTCATTGAATGACTGCAGGTCAATGGAGTTTTTACAAAACAGAATGGATCATTTATCAGACAGACGAAATCCAAAATCTCCCTTTTCTTTTTATATTATATATGCCTAGGTTGTCAGGACCCAGTAGGCCTACTACTACTTACAACCTGTTATAATTTTGACTATCCAACGAAAACCAACTTTAAATCCAGATAGCGCTGGTCAGATGCGCGCCACATTAGGCTATATGTAACTTTAGTTGCAAACTATGCAAAGCTAACCGAAAACACTACTGCACATGTCTGATCACTTCCTCAAATGGGGAAAAGCACTAGTTGCCTATCTTGTCATATCTAAAAATATTTGCTTGATTTGCACCAGTGATCAGCGCCACTGGAAAACAGCTGAAAACAAAAGAACCAGGAGGTGCAGTTCTCGTGCGGTAAGCTTCAAGACTCACATTAAACATATAGAATCGATGTAGAAGTTTAAGAAATAACCTGGAGTTGCCCTTTAGTGATAACAATGTTCTCAGTTTTACCAAGAATGTGTAAACTACGACTACATTGAAAGGCATGTTTTTGGTTTGTCCAGGCGATGTGCTGTGCAGACGGAGACCATTGCTGTCCCAAGCGGTACACCTGCGACAACGACAACTGGAGCACGGGGACACGTGATGATCCCCTGGTGCACGAAGACGGAAGCCCTCGCCAGCCCTGCCCACCACAGGGGTGTGCAGTGCGACCCCCAGATCAGCTGTGCCACCGGCTCCACGTGCTGCCCGCTTCCCAGGGGCTGCTGTCCTCTGGATAAGGTGCGTCCACCCATCCGCAGACCTACACACTTTAGGCCGGCATTCAATCAGTATACGTCCATAACTTTGGCCTGGATTTAATCAATGTGTCCTTACATCAGAGGTTCAGGGTCAGAAAGTTAAAGTCCTGCCACCCAGTAACTCAGCCAGCTGATTTGACTAATTCGTTCTACCCCCTGACTGAACAATTGTGCAAATTAGAAAATTCAGGTGATTGGAACAAAATACTGGGGAATTTTACTTTCTGAACCTGAATTTTACCACTACGTTACATTCGTTTCCCCCCCCCCCCCACCACTAAGGCAGTTTGGCGAGTGCAGCAATCAGCAGGTACAATGAGCCTCTTTAAAACAGTGTAACAGGCCTATGTATGTCCCATTGTATTGGATTAGGGCTTTTATCCATTTCCTGCTGAGTGGGGTTCAGTTTTGTCAAAGCTACTGCATGTGGTTGATTTGGGTTGAAAAAGGGGACAATAAAGTCTTTGGAACTGAAAAAAAAAATTCCGATGGGATATTCCTTTGATAGTCTGTGTCTGTCCACCTTTTGCAACACACAGGCCATTGTGACCTAAGATGCAATCTTAGACTAGATACTGATAACTGCAAAAAAACACCTTGAAGAATGTACGATGCAGTGACCTGTGGTTTGGTCTTGATGAGGTTGACCTGTTGGAGAGGGTCTGCGTTCAAATTTAATTTAACACACTCTCTTCCCTTGCTGTCATCCCTCGAGGGAGCTATCTTGTGACGCAATTTACTACCTGCAGCAAGCAAACTTAAAAGGTGCTCTACAAGGGAGGATTGACGAGAAACAAAAAAAAACAGAACTGAACCGCCCTCGCAACATTTCGGAAGTGCAACACCATTGAAATGTGACCGCCACATAGTTCTGTGGTGACCGCCCACTTTTTCCATGTGGATCTTTGCATTGTGGGATTCCCTTCTTGCTGGAAGATTGCATTTTATACTCTTGGTGAAAGGGAGGATAAACGAGGGAGCGAGGGCATATAATTACTCCGAATCACACTTGGTGTGGCTGCCATATTTCATCCTGGCACTTTGGGGATTCCCCCTTGAAGCAAGGGAAGGGAACGACAGGAAGAAAGGATAAATTTTGGATCCGAACGCAGCCCCGGATTTGCTAATTAGCACAATTCTTCTGCCAGGAGGAAGAACTAATTGGTGAGTTCATGGGTGGAAGAAACGCATGGCAGGACTTTTACTTTGACCCCTAGATTTTACACCATTGTGAACAGCGATTATGAAACTTGAGTTATGAAGCATTATAGAAGTGGGGCCAAGTTGTCCTCAAAACAGCAAAATAAAGTGAATGATGGAAGAAGCAAAACGTTGGTCACAGGGCTTTGTTACAGTGAAATGTTTTAGAAATTACTTTGCAGTTAAACTGACGTGTACAAAAAGCATTAGTCATTTCCCATCCTCATGACCCAAATTAGTTGGTATGTTAGGTTATGTGTATACCGGGGGATGTAGGATCAAAGGGGTTGTTCAACTTGGATCCTTTCCAGCTAATGTTTTTGCATTTAACAGTCAAGTACAGAAAAAACTTACATATTTTTTATTATTTACAATATCCACCGTTGTATTGATAAGAATTCTACCACAATGCCTTCTCTTTCAGCCTCTAAAGCTGTGATACCTGCAGCTATGGACTACCTTGGTTTTGTAAAGCAATGTTAATCACAAATATTACATGATAAGAAAAATATTTTCTTCCAAAGGAGTTGTATTCATTTAGAGTATAGTGACATCCTTTTTCAAAAAATTTTGAGCATACAATATAGCTCATTACCTGTACAGTTTATGATGCACAATCTCCATTGCTCATTTTTACATTGTGTGTGAATACTTTTGAAAGGCATGTACAGGGCACTGCACATGATTACTGCTACTTTAAAACAATATGCTTTTCACCTTTGTTTTAAGATATGGTGATGTACTTGCATATCTTTTGCATATGCATGGCAAAGAGGGATCTATACAGCAGGTGTGGGAGCAGAGAAATGTAGTAAATAGAAATATGACGCAATGTTCATCGTTTATTCTAACCTCGATTCACGCTGGCAACAGTTAGCCCCTGTTTACAGGGATAACCCTGAAAATTAAACGGTTCTAGAATGCATTTAGCCCAGGGTTAAGTGCATTTTGAAAAGTCTATAGTCTACAATCTAGAATAATGTTTGCTTATAAGCAATTACTTCTGAACAATCGCATCTATCCATGTTGTTAACCGTTACTAATTGTTCTTGTATTTAGCTTAGACCACAAACACTCGTGTCCACTTTCGGCCAAAACGTATGTCACCCAGTCTTTATTTGAACTAACACGTTTCACCATGATTTTTTTTTTAAGAAGATGTGTGTGGACTACAACCTTTTTCATATGTGTGCAAAATTAAGGAAAATTAATGAGTACTACTAAGTCCTGGTCTAGTCCGTGCTTCCCCTCTCTCCCATCCAGCTGTTGCACTCAGTTCCATTGCGCATCTTTCCTCAGTGTTGCTGGGAATAGCCGATGCTGAATTTTCCGGGGCAGTTCCCTGTTGTCTTTCAGAACTGCTGCTGCCCAGACAGTCCCGATCATTTCTGCATGGAGAAAGCTGGTTTCACAACCTGCCTCATATCCCTCTAGCGCCAAAATATCACAACCTGTCTACGATCCTGGAGCCAAAATCACACCGCCTCAGATGTCTCCTCAGAAATTACATTGTCCATGAAATATTATGTATAATGGCTCACGGAAATATTGAACATGTTAGAGAGATTGACCATTTGTTTGATACCAGAGTAACAGGCAGATGCTTGTGTAAGACTGTGTTCTAAAGCTGGTCTTGACCGTGGCCTTGCTGTTCCCCTTGGTTCCAACACTGGTCTTGACCGTGACCTTGCTGTTCCCCATGGTCCTACATGGTCCGGTAGGCTACCAAAATATTTCCTGCAGGTAATGTTACACTACCGAAAAATATTACGCTGAAACTGCACTGTATGCAGCGTTCGTAATGAACTCGGCAGCTCACAGTCCTGACATGGAAGCTCGGAGCGTTCCAGTTGTCACTTTGTAGTGAAAATTGTTTACTGATATCCTAAGTCCTTCGCTTGAATGGAACGACTGCTGCCTTGTCGATAGCCTACTGCAGACTCAAACTGCAAATGCAAATGAGAAGTTAATTCAGACATAGTAAAAAAATAAATAAAATCGATATATATTTCATCGTAAGTGTAGCAGTTAGTACATTATGACTAATAATCTAATTCTTCTACGGCGAGGGTGAATGGCATTTTTACTTCCGGAACCAGACTGTTGAGCTCTATAAAGTTACGACCGGAGCAGAGGGCGCCGGCAAATGTTATACACTGATAAACCGGCGTTGGTAAATGAGAAGGCGGCTATTGATTCGTCGAGGCTGGTAACAATAATACACATCAAAAGCATAATATAGCTCCTACGAATCTTAGACACTCTATGGGCCCTATCTTGGCGATCTTAGTGGTTGGTCTAAACGCATATTGCGTAAAGTATGGTAGGCCAAACAGTTCAAAAGGCGACGCAAAGTAGACACCGTATATCCAGTTGCTCTGCGCTACCCAGTTTTTAAGCGAGATATATCCAGTTAACAAGACACTACCTATCCAGTCATCATGTTGGTGTAGGCTACATCGACTGGTTGAAGGGCTACTTAGGCTACATAAGGGTGCGTCTGCTTCTGTGAACAAAGCCCTACTAGGCTACTTGTGCTCGGTCCACTGATAACTGTATCCACTTCATCAGTTTCAACAGGGCTGTCCGAAATTTCACTGTCCTCTCGACCCTCATTTCTCTTCCTTCCTGTTTTGAGCCACGATGTAAGGGCATTTTTTGAACCATCCATTTGCAGTTTCTCTGCACTAGTTATCTAGCTAAACTGGCAGTTGACTGACAGGATGAAAGTCAAGTGTAGTCTACGGAGACACCGCACGCGCTACGACCACCGCTCGTCATGAACGTAGCCTGCTGGCAAACAAAATATTACAGGACAGGCTAAAATTAAGTTCTAACATTATTAAAATGTTTTTAATTTCTCATTTTAATGATAGAGTTATAATTCAAGTATTATTTAAATTCTAATTCAATTGTATTTTAATGATATTTTTTATATTTTAATGATATTTTTTATATTTTAATTAATTTTTTATATTTTAATTAATTTTTTATATTTTAATAAAAATATTTTTTTAACCATAAAATGAGACCTCTCTCGTAGGGTGAATTCGGGTAATCTGGGAATTTTTTTGCAATTTTGACTTTTTATTTATTTATTTATTCCGATATCTATCGAACACATTACATCAAAACATTAGACTTTTCTAAAATCCCTAAGATGTTTTCTAACCACACAAGAAGGAAGAATGTAGATATCATAGCCATTCCACACCTATTAGTGTTCTTTGTGCCAAAAAAAAATTCTGCCTGAATTTGAAAAATTCGGAATTTGATAATCTGGGAAAGGTGTTTACTGGCATGGATATTTTCATATTTTAGCTGACTAATGACTCTCACATTTGTACATGATGAACAACTACAAAATACTGTGTGTGTGTGAGAGAGAGAAGGATCAGGTATGGCAGTGATGAAGAGAAAGAGAGAGGGAGAGAAAGAGAGAATGTGTGTGTACACGAAGAACATTGTGAGAGAAGAATCAGATATGGCAGCGATGAAGAGAGAGAGAGAGTGTGTGTGTGTGTGTACAGAACATTGTCTACTGGTATTAGACTTATAAACCTTGAATAACTATGTATGCAACTTCAGGAAGTCCCTAAATGCACATTTCCCCTATTTGAAGAACTTAAATGACGGTCCCAATTACCCAAAGCATGCCGTCCCACATTCTCAATAATATTTGATAAAGTGGGACAACTAAAAAATGTTTAAAAAATAATTTATAATTTGATAACAATTAGGAACATTGTCTTATTTATGACAGATTTATATCCTTAACATTAATCTTGTCAGAATCCTATGTCACTGACCTTGTCATGCAATTCCCAGGGGTGCTTTCTGATTGACAAATGCCCTGCCCCTTTCTGTGACAACACCACCATGAAGTCATGAAATTTCAGTCACATGACATCCGTGCTAAACCTATAGTAAAAGTCCTGTTGACTAGATTTTGTTAGAACAGAAAATAAACACACTGGAGTTTAGCTGTCCCACATTACCCAATGTCCCAGATTACCCAATATCACCCTACCACTAGAGGAAGGCTCTGAGAAGTCCATGGTTTGAGAATCACTGGTCTAATGTCTAAAAGTACAATTTATGTGACGCCATTATATCATACAGATTATTTACTCGTTGGTTTAGTTATGCTGTTTGAGGGAGGTGGAGACACCCTCTGCGCAGGCCCTTGTTTCTCGCACCCGGAGAACCTGGAGGAGGGCAAGGGCCACCCTGCTGTGATATGTCTCCCGGGATAAAGAGCCGTCCGTCGTCAATGCCCCACCCCACATTACACGGTCTGTCAGAAGATTTGACTCTCATCCCGGAACATTCCTCTCCAGACACCCTGTAAAAAGCTTACCCCCCGGTTCATTGGCTCATTCCTATTCCCCATCTCCCGTGTTATTAGCCCCACTGTTGTCCGTCTCATCCTTTCACCTCCCCTACACCACATCCACTCTGTTTTCCATGTGTTCTGTGTTAAACCCTGTATTTCCTCTCGTTTCAGCCCTCCTGTTTGTCTCCCTCCTCACCCCCGACTCATTGATAGCGGTCTGGCTTACACCGTCCGCCGCCTCCTGGATGTTCGGCACAGAGGGCGCAGTCGCCAATTTCTGGTTGACTGGGAGGGGTGTGGTCCAGAGGAACAGAGTTGGGTTTCTGAACATAAAATCTTCGACCCCTCCCTGATCCAGGAATTTCCACACCTGATATGTGTTTCCTCATGTTGTCTCGTCTCACCTGTTCCTCGTTGTCTCTGTGCCAGATCGTCTTGTGCCCTGCATTCGTGCTTGTGTCAACACTTTCCAGCGTTTTCTGCTTCCTGCTCCCTGCCTGTTCTGAGTTCCTGTTTTCTACCCGTCCTGTCCCTGTTCCCCTGCCCGCCTGCCCATCCCCGTCCAAGCCCTGCTCTAGCCCTTTGCCCTCCTGTTCTCCAGCCTCTGATGGATCTCCCGGCTCTGACCCCTGCCTGTTCTGGACTTTGTCCTGCCTTTTCTGTATTGCTCTGTTGTCTGGACTCTGACCCCTGCCTGGACCTGACCACAATTCTGCCTTTCCTACACTCTGACCCTTGTTCTGTCGACCTTGAATAAAGCCCTATTCCTATACTCTTTGGTGTTTGTGAGTGGTTCCGATCAGATCACATAACCTCTAGGGTATATTTGGGTGTTGCTCCGGTGTTACATGGTGCTAGTGTGTTACTAGGTTTAGGAAAAAATCTTTATTTCCCAAGTTACCCCTTATGAGGGCCCCTTTGTGGAAGAAAAAAAAAGTTTGCACTGGCCATTCAGTGTACTGTAGCCTTTAAGTAGGAATAATTTGGTCCCTCTTGTGTTGAGGTTTTACCAGTGTTTAATCCTCCTGGGAATATGATGTTGAGTTTTCTAATCCAATGTTTCTGTCCTCTTGTGTCCAGTTAATGTTTGAATGGAGGCCCAATATGCTTCAAGTCCATGGTGTAGGAAATGAGCCACTAGGTGTGTGTCTGGTTTTCTATGATTTTTTAATGTTATATACTGTATGTGTTGTGCCAATCTGGTCTTAATTGTATTTCCTGTCTCTCCTACATATTTTATGTCACAGTGTTTGCACTTCATGACATATACACTGCCTGACCAAAAAAAAAGGTTGCACACTCTAATATTCCGGTTCCGTTCGCTATTTGGCTGAATGTCAAGTAGGTGGTGATAAGCGAAATAATTTTTCGAGTGTCCTGTTGTTTTGTAGCCAAGAAGGTTTTCCGAATCTGTCTGAGGAACGATCTGGAATACCTCTTTGGTTTTAATGCATTGAAGAGGGTTTTAGTAGCCTCCTCAAAGTCTGTAGGGTCTTACTGGGTAGTTGCTCGGGTGTACTAGTGGTTGCCAGGGTGTTAATAGGTGATTGATAGGGTGTAGTGGTTGGTTGCTAGGGTGTTACTACATTACATTACATTACAGGCATTTAGCAGACGCTCTTATCCAGAGCGACTTACACAACTTCTGATTACATCTTATTACATTTATCCATTCATACAGCTGGATATATACTGAAGCAATGCAGGTTAAGTACCTTGCTCAAGGGTACAATGGCAGTGTCCTCCCTGGGAGGACAACCTTTCAGTTACAAGTCCAGTTCCTTAACCATTATACTGCACTCCTGCTGGTTACTAAGTGGTTGCTAAGGTACCACAAGGTGGTTTCTAGGGTCTTACTGGGTAGTTGCTATGGGTGTACTTCGGTGGTTGTCATGTGGTTGTTAGGGTGTAGTAGGTGGTTGCTAGTGTCTCACTAAGTGGTTGCTAAGGTGTTACTAAGTGGTTGCTAGGGTATATTAGGCAGTTGGTAGGGTGTTACCAGGTGGTTTTTAGGGCCTTACTAGGTGGTTGCAATGGTCTTACAAGGGTGGTTGCTATTCATAACAGCCAATCAGAGAGGTGAGTTGCTATTTGCATAATTCAAGGCAATTGGTAGAATTAAAGTATATCCTTCTCCTAGAGTGCATTGAGACATCATCAGCTGCAATGCAAGAATTCACCTGCTAGGTTAAATTTTCTGAACAATTCTATGGCATATCTGGTGTTGCTAGGTGGTTGTGAGGGTGTACGAAGTGGTTGCAAAGGTATACTACATGGTTGCTAGGGTCTTACTAGGTGGTTGCTAAGGCATCATACGTCGTTTCTAGCATCTTACTAGGTGGTTGCTAGGGTAGATTAGCTGGTTGCCAGGGTGATACTGCCTATGGTAAATAGTGGAAAGGAGGTAGAGGGGGTCAGGGCTTGGCCCGGCAGGGCACTAGGGGAAGAGAGGTCCAGGACCTTTGATATACTCATCTTATGTTATACATGTCTAACAACAAACAGCACAAAATATATTTTAAAAGCCAACATCAGTACACAGCATGCCTTCCAACAAACATATATTAAAATATATCAAAAAGTTGAATACAAGAAACAGGGCCTGATTTACTAAGACCTTTAGCGGGTGCAAAAATGTTTAGTACACGCAAAACTAATAACATAACCAATGATTTGTGCAAACCAAATACCACTGTGCGCCTTCAATTGCCACGCGCCATGCGCATCCATGCCACTTTTCACGTCTCTCGGTTGAAACCGGGGCTGGTTAGCACTCTCGCCCCTGCTGACAAGCCACCGCCCCCCCCCCCCAGTTCTTGGAGGGAGGTCCGGTGTATACCATTCGGCGCATTTTGGCTGAGAGGCGTGTGGGTAGAGGGTTTCAGTTTTTAGTAGACTGGGAGGGTTATGGTCCTGAAGAGCGTTGCTGGGTTCCCTCCAAGAACATCTTGGACCCAACACTTATTAGGGACTTCCGTAGAAACAAGGCTGAGGGAGTCGTCCCTTAGAGGGGGGGTCCTGTCATGGTTTTTGGCAGCCTTCGCTGGTTTCTGTGGTCGTTCTTTTGGCGGAGTCGGGGCACTCGCCCGGCTATTTATCCTCGCACCTGTTTTGGGTTTCCTGTCGGCTATATTTAGCAGAGTTTCCGTTTTCCAGTGCTTGATATTGTCTTTGCTATTTGACATAGAAGCCGGTAAGCTATAGGTAGTTATAAAGCGACCGCTTCACTATTAAGCTTGCTTAAGAGATACAAGGGACTTGCTTGTTAGCTTCATTAGAGGTTTTCCTTGGATTTGTTTACCTTTCTGTGCTTTCTGTCTCTCCTTTTGGTTTGCACTTCTGTTCTCGTTGAGACAGATTGCCTTTGTTTACTTATTTTGCTTGTCTCTCTTGTGCTCTCCCGTATTGAGAGTGAGAGACTTTTATTTTCCTGTTTTGATTCTCGTTTGTTTTTATAACTCTGTTTATATCGCTTACTGGTATTTTAAGCGAGAGGTTTTTTTTCTTCTCTTGGATCTCGAGTTCACCCCGTTTTTATTGGGTAGTTTTGATTTGGCTTTTGCGTGGAGTGTTTTTCATTCTCCATTTTTGTTTGTTATTTCCCTCTCCTGGGGCCACATGTATAAACAGTGCTGAGCCGAAAAATGCCCTTAGAAAGCAGCGTAAGCGGGTTTCCACGCAGAAATTCAGATGTATAATATAACACATGCTGTGAGAATCTTCGTACCTCTGCACACGGTGGACACCATATGTACGCAATGTTTGTAGTCTGTGTGATATGGCGACACCGTGACTGAAAGGCAGAGGTAGAAAATAGTAAACTTTTTTTAAGCAGATTTCAGACTTTCACCTTCAGCATTCTTTTATGCATTCTTTTACTCAGTTGCCATTTTTATATTATACACCCATGTATAATTAGTTTTATACATGGGGCCCCTGGTGCGGATCTGTCCGCTTTATTGGTGTACACTACGGTGTACACTTTGAGATTCCTTAGCTGTCGCGTTTGGTACTCCGAACCTGACACTCCACCTTACAGGGACAGGGGGATTGACATATGGCTCACAAGATCACTGCCCTACAGAATGGCCATACATTTCTCCAATTTTCCTAAATGTTGGTGAGTTTGTCTTTATAATTTTTTGTTAATTGTTCAGGACAAACGATGTAGTACAGCCTGTTGATAGATTTGGTGGGTGCAATTAGCTCATTCTGCCATTATGTGGTCAGCGAGTGTAGTGTGTCCTCATGGTTAGGGTTTTTGACCTTTTGAAGAGTGGCATGTAAACAGAGGTGTCAATATTAATGCAAATTCTGTTGCAATAACTAAATGGGACACTCTGACTCGTGGCTAATAACTAAAAGGGACACTCTGACTAGTGGCTATTTGATTTAGTGCCTTACTCTTGTGTAAATTAACCTGAACACTTACATTCAGTAAGTCTCATTATTATGAAAGAGTAAGTACACAAAGTAAGTTTCCATAAGATAATTATCTGAGGTGTATTTCCTTTTGTAAAGCAGTCTTATGTAAGTAAATTACTAACATCTTGATTGCACCCACTGCCTATTCCTCTTCAAGGTAGATTTCTTGTCGTTTTTATCAGTGGGCCCAGCTTATCAACAGCGCAGGACTTTCCCACGCAGTTGTATCTGCCGGCGGCCAATATGTCGTTGCTCTATCAGTGTGAATGTTTATGGATGCTTGCGCTCTGGGCCCCCGTTTCGGGGGTGCAGTGGAGAAAAACGCGAGCCCTCTCGCAGACCTCCCGCACGCACAGTTCCGAAAACGAACATGATTCTCATTTGCACTGTGCCACACGCCGAGAGTCGCTTGTTACTTAAGGGGCTTGAAACTTTACAACCAAAGGTAGGATTTGTTTTCTTTCAGACGCTAGCGTGTTACGCGGCATTGTGTTTGTTGCAAAGTTAGGAAACAGACAGATGACATTCAGTATTACATTCTTGTGTACCGTTGAGGCAAGTGGATCGAGAACCAACAGTAATAGATATTGGCAAGATATTTTTTTTATATATTGCATTGAAATATAATCAAGTTTGTCAGACATTTGCTATGTAATTAGCCACAATGCATGATGAACCTATTACATACAAGTGAAGAAGGGACCTTTATCAGTGACTGGCTTTAGTTGTATCAGAAAGTATAATATAAATATTTGGAAATCTTTGGCTCTTGGAAAAATCGCATTTGGCATGTTTTAATTCAAATAATATTGGTGAAAAAACTTAGAGCCTTGGAATAAGTTGTATTGCTCACAGCTTTTTTAATTGTTTCTAGTCTGAATTTACAGTACAAAATAAGTCTTCTGAGTCTATTTTCAGTCATCCCTTTTGCTATGAGTGTGGTCTTTGAGTTTCTTTTTGTGTCAGTTGATTGTGTGACTGATGGAGTTAAACAGTGTCATGCTCTGTGAATACGTTTACAGAGACCTTACTCTGACCATCTTGATGAATTGCTTTTCAATATCTTACATGTCTTAAGGCATAACCTAAATCACCTCAAGGCCACAGTAACACCCATGCATCACCGCCTGTCTTTGTGACTTTGTTGTACAGCTGGAATTACAATATTGGTGTTTAATATGTTTGTATGTGTGAGAGAGTTCTCATACAAATATATTATGTAGACATGCTTACACGTTTCAGTGCCATCTCTGTGTGTGTCCTTAGTATTAAGTGTCTATAGGTTCTTACATGTTTGAGCAGAGTGTGTGTGTGTGTGTGTGTGTGTGTGCGTGCGTGTGCGTCTGTATGTACGTATGTGGGTTATGTGTAGCCTACGTGTGTGTATCTGTGCCTCCCTCTTCAGGTGTCAGGATGAGAGTGGAGGGGTTCGCATTGTGCAGTCTGGTTTCTTTTCTGGGTCTGACGCTGTTGGAGTCGACGTACTGCCAGCACCTACCTGAGGAGCCCTGCTCGGTCCAGATCCTCGTTCCTGGACTCAAAGGTTAGTATACCACCAACAGTAGTAAAACTACACCAGCTCTGCTATGTATATGCAGTGGTATTTCCATCCTTGGTATCTAGGAATTATAATAAGTTATTTTTATTTTTTATTCTTTTGGAGGTAAACGTAAAATGGACTGTATAGCTTCCTTAAAAATAACATTGGTTAATATCAAACTCCCTTATATATAAAATCAGCGTGGCCATCTACTCTTGAATTTGCACACTGAATAGCTTTTCTTTTTTGGTGCACACACACCACAGGTGGGAAGAGTTAACGTGACACATTCATCTAACAACAAATACACATAATTTGCAATGATATGGACTTCCAACAGACTGAATATTGACGAACAAAGGGGTTGTAAAACAAAAACTTATTTTTTGTTTCATGACTAGTTTCTGATTCTATTATGGTAACAGATGGCTCATTAAGACGGTTACCCATTACTGATACACGTGGTGTAAAAAACTTCAGCATTTGCAGCTCACCCCAAACAAGTTTCTGCCAACAGTAATGTAGTCACTGGCAGTTTAACAGTATGATAATGTATAATTACATTATTATTATTAGTTTTTAGTAATAATAGTAATATTTAAACTAAATATTTACTGAAGCTATTTAAGTTCAGAGCCTTTGACCAGGGTAAAATGGCATTTCCCCACCAGGGAATTTAACCTGTGATATTCTGGCTACAGGTACAGCTCCTTGACTGTTACCCCATACTGCTTCCTTCTTGTGCCCTTGTGACAGGTGAGGCAGGGGAGAAGGGAGAGAAAGGAGCACCTGGGAGGCCAGGTAGAGTGGGACCCCCCAGTGAGACAGGTACGCCCTTCAGCAACACACACTACTGTGACTGGGGGGCTAAAATCAAGCGCTCCGCCAACACCAGTACTGTGTTGGAGGACTGTGGTCATTGACAAGCACAGATAAGCAAGGCCCAATTCTGCGATTTACAAACCGGCCAAAAAAAAATTAAACAAAGTCTTATTTCAGAAGCTATGCTGGACAACGAAAAGAGCACCTAGCCTGTTTTCGTAGGTGGTAAGTCCTGCCATGTTTTCCTTCCACCCATGAACTCAGCCAGCTGATCTCACTAATTACTTCTACCTCCTCACTGCAGAATGAGCAAATCCAGTTGATTGGAATACAATAATGGAGAGGACTTTTTACTTTCTTAAACTGGATTTTACACCTCTACCTGTTTTCATAAGACATATCACTCAGATATGTATTTCATTGAAGCTTGGAATAAATTCTACATTTTATGAGAACAAAGTCAGAGATTGTTTGAAAATGACCCTCAGAGTAATTGTGTTGACATGTGAAGCACACGCCAAGTCAATGGCCTTTACAAGGCTTAATTATAAACACTGGGTACATCCAACCATACACTTTCCCTGGGTTTCATCATCATAGACAGTGAAATTGTGACCTCTGACCTCTGGTCATCCAGTTACATCATGGTAAGGAAGTCCAGAGCTCCAAAATGTTTACTCAGCAGAGGTTGGAGGTCGTGCGAGCTGAGCGGATACATGCACACTTACTGCTAATGATGGCGGTTGTTTATAACAAGGGGGAGAGGTATGGCGGGACAGCTGAACTCGCGCACTGCCACCCAGAGAGAATACAGCCTGTCTGTTCCTGTCAGGATACCAGCCAATAACTGCATGCATTCAAAAATCTGTCAGCGATGCCCAATTCCACTACAGTTTCTGCAGGCAATCTGTATTTGGTGAAATGTGGACCACTTTCCTTGTCACACTTTTAATAGCAACAACTCTGATACACTTCACATGCAGCGTGAGATTAGTTTTCTTTTTGTTTCTATATAAGGATGCACATACTATAGGGGACATTCAAATAACTGCCAGTTAAACTAGCACATTTCAGGAAAGTTGTTTTAATTCACAACTTTTTGGGAATAAAGATCATCAGGAACTTTTAGGAGCTTCCTTGTCCTTTCTTATCTCACAATCAAATGGGATTCAGACTGGCATGTTTCAAAATGTTCTTGAGAATATCTTACAGGTTTACACAAGTTATCCATTTACAGCTTGGTATTTACAGAAGCAATTCAAGTTAAATCGCTTGCATAGCAGTACCTCAAGTGGGAATCAACACTTCTGCCTTCATATTAACATGTCTTCATGTCACCACACTGCCAGCACTGCCTAGACACATATGGACTTTCCTCTGTTTTATATGTTTTGCTCTTTGTATGTCTAGGACATCCTGGACTCAAAGGACAGAAAGGCCTGATAGGACGTTATGGCAAAATGGGACCTAGCGGTATCAAAGGTAAAGTAAAGCACTTCGGTTTGCCATTCCGGGACACAACATAAGGTAATCACAGTCTTATGATATGAAGAATGAGTATTGGTGATTGGAGGGTGCATTTTTCGAGTATTGGGACGCACCCGAGGAAAGGAGATGGGGAGTGAAGAATATTGAGACGCACCCTTACTTTAGTGCATGGTATTTGCGACACTTTTGCGCCCTCTGCTGTTTGTACTAAAAATGGCAAGTGTTACCTCAACAGGTACAAAGGGAGATATGGGAGATCCGGGACCACAAGGGTCAGATGGAGACCCAGGTATGATTTTTTTTTTCTTCTGCATTTGGCCTTGGGATTACAGATTATTTGTCAACACATTTTAACACTCTTGGGAAATAACTTGAACTGAATCGGTCTACATTATTAGAACATAATTCAGGAGCATTAATGCTGTGAGAATATCAACCCTGTGCTGTAATGTTAAGTGTTGTATGCAGGTGTGTTTTCTTATGACGTACTGACTGTGGACCCTGTAACAAATGTGTTTCCAGGTGTCCCGTGTGAGTGTGCACCAATAAGGAGGATGATTGGTGAAATGGATATCCTTGTGGCTCAGCTCACCAATGACCTGAAGTTCATCAAAAATGGTATGTCTCTAATACTTTAACACCCTGTTATTCAGATCATGGTCCCCGAGGGCCACTCTCCCTTTACCTGGGAGTCAGGTGTGAAGACAGTTTGGCCAATCAGTCAATTGTTCAGTTACTTACCTGGGAGAAAGATAACCAGGGCCGGATTTGGATTCGAGGGCCAGATTTGAATATCTATGCTTTAACACATTGACTGCCTGAATCCCAAAGCACTGTTTGCATTCTCTAAATAACCCAACGTACTGCCAACATTCCAGAAATGGCAAAGGATTATGACTTGAAATGGTCATCCCACTATGCTGTTGGGACTGTTATTCCTGTCCATGTAGTATATTTAAACTGACACCTTCCTGTTCTCGGCTTTGTGTGTTGTGTGTCGATGTGCGATGGGGCAATGCAGCAGCATGATTACAGAAACACAAGTGCTCATTTTTCAGCACTGCCCTCCCCTGCAGCTGTCGCCGGCCTCAAGGAGACAGACAGCAAGGTCTACCTGCTGGTCAAGGAGGAGAAGCGCTACACGGACGCTGAGCTCTACTGCCAGGGCAGGGGCGGGCACCTGGCCATGCCCAAGGACGAAGGTGCCAACACCGTGGTGGCCACTTACATCACCCAGGCCGGCTTGAACCGGGTCTACATCGGCATCAACGACCTGGATCAAGAGGGCCACTTTGCATATGTCGACCGTTCCCCCATGACCACCTTCAGCAAGTGGCGGGAGGGAGAGCCCAATGACGCCTATGAGGATGAGGACTGCGCTGAGATGGTGGCGTCCGGGGACTGGGTGGACGTGGCTTGCCACCTCACTATGTACTTCGTCTGCGAGTTCGATAAGGACAGCGTCTGACCCCGTTCCCCACACCCCTCGACAGGCACGCTCGTTCGGTCACTTCTGATGAATTTTTACTGTTTTTTTTTCTCACAAGGACAGGACATGACTTGAGGGGCAGTAGCTAATTAGTTCATAAATACATGGAGTTCAACACATTTGGTTTGGAGTTAAGCTTGATAATGTTGGAGATTCGAATCATGGGTCTGGATGCCGGTTCCGACACCTTGGGCCAAGGGTGCTTTTAATCTGAATCTAAATATTCAGCTGTTTAAACAGATAACATTTAAAATGCAAGTTATATATGTGACCCTAGCCAGGGGTGACGGATATGTATGATGAACAGTATTGGCACTCTGGAATGCAAGCAGAGATTCACAGTTCTGTTAGAGCCCTCTGTTCACAATTTTGGTGACTCTGTTTTCATCAGAATATGTGCATAGTTTGTTTTACCTAAAAGTTCAAGCCTGTTATTTAACATAATTGCTTTGTTTTTTTATAAGTCCATATACATGTACAATTTCTGTAAAACCTTTTTATTCATTTATTTATTGGTATATCAATGTATAAGCTTTCAGAATAAAGCAATGTTACAAAAATGGAACAAAAAAAAAAGGAATCATACGCAAAGTGGAACCAAAGACCTTTGCTAACAGAAATCTGACTTTATTGCACTGAATGTCTTATTTTCTTTCTTATCCTTTCATTTTTGCTGTCTTTTTCTACCTTTTCACTTTAACAGCAAATTTCCATTCTTGCTTTCCTCTGAATGTACTGTCAGTTGCAGGATCATGTTTATAAGATAAATTGTAAAATGATTAAAAAAAGGATTTAGTACAAATCATAGTCTTTGTTTTCTTTCGTACTGAAATTCATAGTGATTGCTCCTTTCACCGTTTCTTTCATGACCATTTCATCTCTCTCTCCCTCCTCTTAATGCTAATGAGTCCAATATGGACTATATGTACTCTGTAGGAGCTGATTTAACACCGACCATTTTACTGTGCACCATTCCATCACAAGGCAGAGCTTGAGTGAATTTTATTGTAAATGTGAATGTTATATGCTGCTAGAAAAATATCTCCATGGGGATAATAAAGTAGCCTAAAGTCTGTCTGTCTGTCTATCTATCTATCCAGTTGCAATGTTAAAACATTTTGTACTTCACAACCAAGTATACAGTGCTGTGAAAAAGTTTTTGCCCCCTTCCTGATTTCCTCTATTCTTGCATATTTCTCACACTGGATGTTTTCAGATCTTTAGACAAAATATAATATTGATTTTAGGGAACCTGAGTAAACAAATGACACATTTGTTTTTTACTTATTAAATTTATTTAATGAACAATAAATCCCAACACCCATTTCCCTTGTGTGAAAAAGTAATTGCCCCCTTACAATAACTGCAGCCAATGTATAATAAAGTAATCATTTGTAATATTTGATCACATATCCTTTGCATGCCATGACTTCCTGATGTCTTTGACCCAACAATATCAAAAGACTCTTGAAATCTTATTTTCTGGTATTTCTACAAGCGATACTATAACCTCTCTGCATTTGAATGGATCTCTATGGGAATTAGATTTAGTTGTAAATGACTAGATTTAGTTGTAAATTACACTGGAATAGTATGGAACACATGGTTGGCTAAATGGCTCTAAGTCATCAAGGGTCTGATGTATCAAACGAGCCTCAAACCATCACTCTGCTGCCAGATATGCAGTAGATATGGATGGTTCACTTTAAGGGTTGTTTCTCCTGACAAATTTTCCTATTGAACTCTATGGAAAAATAAGTCAGGAGAAGAAACCCTTAAAGTGAACCATCCATATCTACTGCATATCTGGCAGCAGAGTGATGGTTTGAGGCTCGTTTGATGCATCAGACCCTTGATGACTTAGAGCCATTTAGCCAACCATGTGTTCCATACTATTCCAGTGTAATTTACAACTAAATCTAGTCCCACCCCCCAATTCCCATAGAGATCCATTCAAATGCAGAGAGGTTATAGTATCGCTTGTAGAAATACCAGAAAATAAGATTTCAAGAGTCTTTTGATATTGTTGGGTCAAAGACATCAGGAAGTCATGGCAAGCAAAGGATATGTGACCAAATATTACAAATTATTACTTTATTATACATTGGCTGCAGTTATTGTAAGGGGGCAATTACTTTTTCACACAAGGGAAATGGGTGTTGGGATTTATTGTTCATTAAATAAATTTAATAAGTAAAAAACAAATGTGTCATTTGTTTACTCAGGTTCCCTAAAATCAATATTATATTTTGTCTAAAGATCTGAAAACATCCAGTGTGAGAAATATGCAAGAATAGAGGAAATCAGGAAGGGGGCAAAAACTTTTTCACGGCACTGTAAACATATCCTTTCCGGAGTATGTTTTTTCTCAGCTGCTTACAACATTCATTTAAATGATGTCTTCTTTCATTAAGCATTTTTTGTTAGTTGACACTTTGATGTGACACACAACATTTGAATGACCATCTTTCAGATGGTAAGATGAAGAAGCACAGGGCCAAGTTGCATGAAATAATTTAGGAAACATTGGGTAGCATTGCTTTGGAATAGAGCTTGTTTAATTTGTGCGAGGTAAGAAAGCCAATATTGTTTGTTGTAGCTTGGCCTAATTTTGATATCAATAATTTGAATGGCAAGCCTAGATTTTGCTAGTTTCATTATAGACAGTGCTTTGTATGCATGAGTAACTTGCCATTTTTGTACGGTAAAAATGTTTTTTGTTGAAATATAATTTATTTTTGTACTGCCTTATGAGTAACTAATAATGACAATGCATATACATTTATGAACCATTAGATAATTAAATCTAGAGAGAGAGATACATACAGATACACAAACAAATGCATTCTGGCTAAAAGAAACACATATGCCTGGATTATGTCATTTCCCCTTTACCATGAATTACAAATAAATTTTAGTTTTAGTCATATTTTTAAATGAATTACCATACTTGTTTTTAATGGGTTATTTTAGCCTACATAATATGTCAGTAGATTATCTAGCTAACGTAATTTTACAAATGTGCCTTTTGCAAGGTGGCTACAGTAGCCTATAAAGTTGTTCAAATATAACACTACAGCAGTCAATGACCTTTTTCACAAAGAAATCCAATAAATCTGCGGTCACAGAATCCATAGCTATCCCTTTGTAACTTTTCCTAAATGTATGTATTGAACATTCTGATATAATTTGATTATTAATATTGCACAAGGAAATAAAGTTATAAACACTTACTTAAATGGCCATGAACGGACCATCATTTATTTTGCCTGTATAATTGATAATGTTGGTCTTGCGACGTTTGATCAGTAAAGTTGTTGCGAAATGACAAGGTTGCCATGCGTGATTGTGTTGCCTAGTAAAAAATAATTATTTATTAAGCTACTGTATGACTTATGCTAGCTATAAAATGCTAGCTATATAAGCGACTGGGGAAAGTGACAGAGCTAGAAAATGCTTCCTTTGTGTTTAAACTTAGTATTAAAATATTTTTACTGGTACTGCAGTAAATCTTTTGGTGGTAGCAAGTACCGGACCATGTCTTATCTTTGTTTTGGCAAAGTATCATTTAAACATTTAAAGTGATGGTCAAGGGATTCTAAAAACTTCAAATAACCACAACATATCACAGTGGGATGTGTCCACTACACACCCACCAAATATCTTTTCAAGAAAATGTGAATAGGTATATTAATATACATTTCAAAGTCGGCTAATAAACTCAGTCTTGAAAGGACTCAGGATTGTAGGGGTGTAGTCTAAATTCATGCCCTCAACCCGAGTGCCATCGACGTCATCCAGCCTTATGGCCCTGTCACACTATTGCGTATGAGAGAAACGTATGAGTTGCGTATGTAAATTCATAAAATAACTGTACGGTACACCTTCATGTCAGCGTATGTCAGCGTATGACCAGCATACTCAACCTATGAGTAACGTACCTCTAGCGTAATTCTAGCATATTCAGCGTATGCCTAGCGTATGCTTAGTGTATAAACCATACGTCCGAAAACGCACAAAAGTTTTAAGCATGCTTAAAAAACTTTTTGTGCCTCGCCGTATGCCAGCGTATGCCACCGTATGCAACCGTGCTTGAAACGTATACAACCTATGCCTAACGTACCCCTAGCGTATGTCAGCGTATAAGTGATATTTTTCATACGCTAGTACGATACGCAATAGTGTGACAGGGCCATTACATGTTTGAACCACAGAACTGTTCTTATACAGTTCTGTGGTTTGAACCATAGGTTTGAACCCGGTAAAGAATTAATGCAACCAATTCAAAGTAAATTACAGTGCAGCTGCTATCAAGAGATAAATATCACAAGCTCACAATCAAAGTTATGTTAACACTAAGCCGTTAGCTAACTATTCCAAATGCAAATGCTGATAACGCGGACAACTATTCTCAAGGGCAAACAAAATGAGCGTTTGGTTCAGACTAAAAACAGGATTTCTTAGTGGGACAGGATGGTGGACAGGACAGTTTTATTCACCTCAAACTAAGGGAGGAGTTATGTAATGAGACATGTATTGGTTGGGGGTTCATGTCTACGCAGACATGGAACCATTTCGACTCCACCATTTTTTTTAGCACACAGGAATAACGAGATATAGACTGAAATTGAATGAGTTGGCAATGGAATTTACTCCTCGCGCTTAATTGGTGCTCAATACATACCATAATAGCCATAAATAACGTGGTTATAAGCATATTATGGATTTTCCTTGACCATCACGTTAACAATTCATACTGTTCAATTTATTTGTCTTTTCAATAAAAATACATTATTTAATGTGAAAAGAACATTCTTACATGTGAAAAACATAACGTGCACATTTTTTTGTCTGAAAAAAATAACTTAATGGTAGGGATTTGGCAGGGCACGAACATGAGTCTACATCGTGAAAGTCATGACTCAAACCACAAGGCAAAGGCCATTGTTGACCAGTTGATACAACGTTACCATGTAGATCTACCAATGTTTCAGCTAAATGCCACACTAGCAGAACAAATATAGCACTCACAAAGTTCAGAAGAAGAGCACCCAGGATGATGTCCTCACAACCACATCCTACAGTCTCGCAAACCCTTTGCCTTAAAGCGACAGTTTACATAGAGCACTAAACTTCTTGCGCTCACAAAAACTTGCCTCTTAAAGCCTGAGGATATGTTCTTTTTCAGAATTCTCTGTTGGCGCATTGGTTTAGGCTGTTGCTTCTCCCGCTGTAGGTTCTCCCTTTTGTGCTGATGCAAGTTCAAATCTCACCTTTGGAAAAATCTTTTTGCGCCGTGCCTGCCGCAGTTCTTATAAAATCGCCCAAAGTTCACTGATCAGTTTAGGTTTTTGATATCTTCTGATGGAAAGCATTATTCTCTTCACGAGAATAATAATTTATAAAAGACAAAAAGAATCAGATGCTGCAGAGTGGGATTGGAACCTTAAACGCCGGAAGTAGCCCAAATGTTTCCAGAGCCACATATGATCACGTTGTGCCACAGAACACACACCGCTAGCCAGAAAATAGGCCTACACTTTTTTCAAAGAATGATGCACAATTTTTTTAAATATAAAACCGGGGTGTTGTGTTACATTTGCATTCCTCCTTAGATCTCTGATAATTGCTTCTATGGAATCATTTGATTTGAATATCTGAACCTGAATATCTGCCTATGCTTGTTGATGTTCATAACTTGTTAAGATGTGCATCTTCTGTGGGGGTTCTATATAGACCTAGGCTACTTTAATTTATTGATTTGATTATAGGCTAACACATTGCGAGCAAAAATAATCTTTATTTTTTATGCATTTGGAATTTGAACAACAGTGTAACTAGGTCTACTACAAATTAAAATGTTTTCTAGCTGTTGCATAACGAGTCCCCGGGTCGACACCTGGCCATAGCTAGGATAAAATAGATAACGATTTATTATGATAAATAAATAGTTTATGATTTTTATAAAGATTGGCATGCTGTTTCTTTGTGTGGAGCTGGAGTCATAATTGACAGTCATTTGCAGAGCTGTACAAAATCGAGTCATTACAAACTCAATTCCCAGAATTGAAAAAGCGCTTGTAATTATTTCTTACATAGAAAGAGGACTACATCACAACAACAACGGTGATGATGATGATACGGTTTGGCAGGAATACGCATTTCATGCATCTAAGCTGTTCTTCTCTCTCTTAATGCTCCTCTTTTGATAAGGAAAAAGGCATCACATTGCAGTGTTGTTTTTAAACCATTAAGTTATTAACCATTAACCAGTTATCCTGATACAACTTGTATGAGATTGTATAATAACGTTATTTAACATACAGTATGTCTTGGTTCCTACGTTGAGCTGTATCTTGAGTACTGTAGGAGCCGGGAAGGAGGAGGCAGGAGGCGAGAGATAATGCTCAATAAACTCTGAGAACAGGAGTCACTTTATTCTCCGTTAACACGTTGTGAAAACAAGTGAAAACCACAACATCAGAAAAACCGGGAAGCTTCTACGCTGCCCTGCTTTACGTGACAACGTCACCGACTGTCGCAATGTGAATTATCAGCATCTAGGTAGGTACCCCTACAGTACCGACTTTTATGAGCCGGTCAAATAATGATATTAAAGTGTCGGCACTTTTGAGAAAGATTCACAACGTCAGGTAAAACACATTGATCCATTGTGTAATTTTTTACTTTTACACAATGATCCAAATACAACTCAAAGGACACGTTGCTACCACGTATTTTTAATGATGGCAGTATGATGTCTGGTTTCTACGTTGTCTTGCATTAATTTCTTAATCGTCCTGATAACGTTACCAAGTGACAATGCAACTACGTCTTTTTGTTCACGTTCATACATTGTCAAGATTCAGACATTGTGGAAACCAGTTATTTCTAGTCATGACTGATAAACAATCAAACAACTAGAAAACAACGTTACATAGACGGTCGCATGGGCAAAAATGCCTAAGGGGAAGACTCAGATTTTAAACACTTCCTCAGTACGATAGATGTGAAAACAGACTCATTTTATAATATATTGCCCATTACTTAATTCCAGGACAGGCTTATAATTACCCAGATATTGATAATAAAGTAAATATGTGCTCTGATATGCTGATAAAATAAGTATAAAAACAATGAGAAGTTAAATATTGCTGGTTAAATCTGTTTCCACCAGATGAGCTAAGAGTTGCTGGCAGTTTTCAGAAGGCTTTGTCCAAAGTGTCTTTCTTGATTGAGTAATTAATCACAAAGGGTTTGAAAAATGAAATGCAGATTATGCTGCATGTATGCCAAAGCTCGGAGATGTGCCAACGGTTAAAGTGACTAGACGCCACGTAAGGCAAAGCTTGCTAGAAATCATCTTGAGGTCACCCTGAAAAACTGATGGGATGACATCCCAATTATGGTTTCTTATAGGGTTACAGAATGATTTAATAGAAAACAAACACATATTTGTGTTTTGTACAACAGTACATACATGTGAAATGTGGAATTCTGTGTATGTTTATCATTTAAATATGTTTGCCATAGTATAGTAGCAGTTTCCACTCCTGGTCTTGGAAGATTTTAAACTGTGGACCAGGGATTCCAAACTCTGGTTCCTAGAGAGCCATTGTGTTTGCTGACTTATATTGCCATACTCAGCAAATAAAGGGGAACCTGTAGTGGTTCGCAGCTGTTTGTTTTCTTTTCTTTTGCGGCTCTCATCCTGCTTTCACAATTGCGAATCAATCAGATTTTTTCCACGTTCCGTTTCGTGGTTTGCCAGCCTCATTATTGTTTCCACCTGTGCTTCTACCTGCAGGGTATTTAAGTTCCTTACTTCCGCTTCTCCGGTGCTTGATTGTCTCACGACATTGCTTTCAAGCCAGGTATATCCAGGAACTAGCGACCTCCTGATATTAAACTCTGTTTATGTTCAGGGGGGACTTGCTATAGCTACTTAATCGGGTATAGGATTGTTTTCTGTCTAGTAGTGTTCGGTGCTATCTCTTTTGTACTTTGCTGTTCTCTCTGAGACAGTTTTTCTTTGTACTTTCGTTTTGGTTTTTCACTCTACCAGCTTTGAGCTACGGTAGCCAAGAGTGTTTTTTTGTTTTACTAGGTTTCCTGTTTTTAGCTCATTACGTGAGCTTGGGAGATTTAGTTGGTATTCTACTAGTTTTAGTCGTTCGTCTGTTTTAGTGGGTTGATTTTTTCGTTTTGGCTGTTAGCCTTAAGGAATTTGTTTCCTGTCTTTTCTTTCTTCCTTTATTATTTTTCTCCCCCTAATTATTGGTGCTCACGGTTGTGAGCTGACTGGTTCTGATCTCCCCACCTCCCCACCTTCGCGTTTGAATCTCCAAACCATCAATAAACCCATTACAGAACCAAGCCCATTTCTTGGTTATCCGGGAAATAGTCCAATCCCACGGCGTTGCTGCACCCAGAATAAGTGCATTTGTGACCCATGCTTGTTAAATATGGTCTATAATATACTACAAAAAAATACTAGCTGCTAAGAATAGCTAAAAAAATCTTTCTCAGTCAATCACCCTCGTTATCTGCAAAATGCAACTCATCTCCACATTTGAAACAATCTCTCTTTTTATATGTCCTGATATAAGGGCGTTACTAAATGATGACAAAAATCAGTCCCAGTGAGGCGTGGAACCCATGCAGTGACATGTCATATATTTTGCTTAATGTGATTTTCTCTGAGCACTGAGACCCCTTGAACAGTCGAGATTTGGACTACAGTCAATTGCTAGCATTTTTGGTGTTGCCCAATGCATCACTTATCAACTAAAATAAGTTGTTTCAGTGCTGGGTTTCCCTTTAACTTATCAATTGCAGGAACAGTGGATCATCAGGAGATTGCAGAGATTTGGAGTTATTCACTCGGATATAAAAAGTAAATAACATGGGCTTCTAGAAACTACCGTGGAAGTTATTGTAAGGTTGCAGTTTGCCCAGAAGAAATCTGGCTTGATATGATTTAACAATTCAGCCTTTCTTGGAATTGATTTGAAAAGTCAAATCAAATTTTTTTTTTTTTTTTGGAACTGGGATACTTTTGGTACACTTTCAAGTGTGATCCAAATGATTGCTTTGTACATGACTCTGCAGTACTCTGGATTAAATCAAATTGTTCTGTAAATATTTATGAGTTCTTATGTGATCTTCAAAACCAAACTGATTGAGATGACAAATTCTACAAAGCTTTGCCTGCTGAAATTTATTTGAGTCTCCAGTCTTTCTCTATGCTTGCCTGTACACATAGTTATGCTTACTTATACTGTCATTTATAATTATGAATTTAGATGTATTTTTTAAAGATGTGACAGGCACCTCAGTCTGACCGGTATTCCTGATGCCAGTGTGGTACTTTGAAAATGGGGCTTGTATATGCACAACGCAATTCTTTTTTTAAAGTAAGCCCGAATTTAAATCGTGCCCTTGGGCATTAATAATGAACCGAGTGATAAATTATGCATTCCATTGATCAGGAATTGACTGTCTGAAACCAGTTGTCAAGGGGGAGAAATCTCTGGTTACTTTTTCAGCAAACAAAAACACACCATGGTGTGCAGACACAAACAAATAGATTATGATAGATCAGTTATCTGTTATTAGCTAATAGGGCTTTTCCATATTTTAGCATTGCAGCATGTCTTAAAGCTCCCAATGCAACAAGTTGCAACAAAGCTTTACAATGCAACAAGTTTGTGGAAAGTTTAGGGACAGCCAGTTCATCTAGACAACTTAACATTCACCATGACATCTTTCCATCTTCACTCATTGAGATACCAACATTAGGTGTATTTTCCCTTTTTCAGTTACAAAATGGGTGCATCATTTTTTTCTTGAAAAGTAAAAATGACATGAAATTAAATTAAAAGAAGTACCACTAATTCCAAGATTTTTTTTTCAATCCCTTACCAAACCTTGGATTTGCCTTTCTTCTGTCTCAACAACTTTTTTAAAGTTACATTGTATAGCTCATGGTTTCAGGTCACACCTCTACTCCTCTTCCCTCTGGTCTAAATGTCTGTAATTTTTCATAAAACAGATTGTCAGAGTTGTACATAAATCATGTGTCTATAAAAAGTTAATTATCAGGGACAGCAGGACATATTCTCGACATGTTTCTCAGAGACATGCCTGTTTACTCTCTCTTAAGTCAAATGTAACAATGTTCTCATGCCTGGCTATACAATGCTGTGTGAGAACCTGTAATTCTCATTTGAATTTCTAGTCTGTGTGCTATGCTTTGCTACTTGCACTTTGTGCATATGTTCTGTGAGAGCACCATCACAGCTGGCTGACTCTGCCCATGGAATTCAAGTGATGCATTTATTTGTATGTACTGTGTAGCAACACCCCAATTTTTTTTTTTAAATGAAGAATGCAATAATTTTTAAAAGTAATTTTCTCTTGAGGTACCCATTTCATTGCATTACAACCCTGTAAGTGTGCATAACTGATGTGTGTGTGTGTGTGTGTGTGTGTGTGTGTGTGTGGTTTATTAATATTTATTTTATTGTTTTTGTATGGACACTAATAGCCTATGTGTAGCCTCATTAGCTACACATATATTCTGGTATATTTTGATATATTGATATGGACTGAGGGATATCCTGGAAAACAATTAGGCTATGGTAGATGCAGTTCCTTGAACTTCGAGTTGGAGCAGTTGCTGTTTTTATCATTAATTTCCAATTAGGGAGTGACTTCATATATTTGGAGCACTTCATATGAATTGGAAATGAAGTGCTCCACACAAACTGAATGCCTTTTTCCTACTTCAGATGGTTTCCATGGAGACATATCAAACACTGGTCTACCGCACGTGGTACTTACTCATTTACTAGCAGGATCACCAGCCCGGTCACCACTGTTACAAACGCAGTGGACAATCGTGCTTCCGCGAGGATACCTGATAAGATGCGCCACACTCGAATGAACGCCTGTGACTTAGTCACATAGGATAGCCTACCTCCTGGTCTCGTATTACCAGAGGCTAATTTAATAACTTTTGCCACTTGACCTCGGTGCTCGAACGCAGTTAACAAGTTGTTGTGATCGCTGCATTGCACTGGACGCAAACAATGTCTGGGACATCGGGTAGAGCGTCCCTTCCACAACCACCACCACCGAAAACCATCGTTGTTTACCGGAATGGGGACGCGTTCTTTCCAGGGAGGAAGTTTGTACTCAAGCAGCGTCAGATGTCAACCTTCGACAGCTTCCTGAGCCTGGTCACGAACGGCGTCGAGGCTCCTTTCGGAGCGGTGAGAAACGTGTACACCCCTCGCGAGGGGCACAAAGTTCTTGATTTGCAGAAACTGCGGCATGGGGAGAGATATGTTGCAGCCGGAGCAGAGCGTTTCAAAAAACTCGAGTAGGTAGCTGATAACAACTGCGCTTTAACTAAAAGCAAATCTTCTTTTAACATTAACGCTGTCGGCTTAGCCTACAAGAATGACTGTCTTACGTGTGTGTGTGTGTCCTGTAAACTATCTAGATGGGCACATTTGTGAATTTAGCCTAACGTTACTGATTAAGTAGAGTGATCCTGTTTGTCACAATGACAAAAACTTGCACGTATGTAAACGTAAAAATTGGATTAACAAAATTGCACGCATTATGTCTTTTTTTTAAAGCTATTGTCAGATTACAACGAAGAAACCACAACGTAAGAAGAGTTTGATGGTAAGAAATAGTGCGCGTGTACATTTCACAAATTATAGTCTACTTGCAGACAGCCAGGTGTTGTGCCTACTGCCTAAATTTCACAACCTGACTAGAATTTCCGGCTACAGAAGCGCCCACTCCACACACCTCTGCATATTCTCCTTTTGCGATTTCCGACCAATATCTTAGCCTATTTCAAAGTAAATGCGGCTTTGTGTCATTGCAACAACAACAAAAATACACACAAAGTAATGATGCAATTTAAGTATAACTTTGACATGCAATTAAAAAATATAATTTGGTTACTGGTTCCGTTTATGAACAGGATATTTCTGTGGTAATTCATGCTGAGCAATGTGTATATTCTACATATTTTCATATTTCAGTCATGTGAATTTTTTATGGTGGCTTGTCTACATACACTCACACTGTTGTCTAATAGAGATATTTGAGTTCAGAAATGTTATTCTAAAGCACAAACCCCTTGACCCCTTTAGATAACCTTTCTCTTTGAATAATGTTATTACATTACATTACATTACATTATAGGCATTTAGCAGACGCTCTTATCCAGAGCGACTTACACAGATTTTTTTTTGCATTTATACATAGTATCCATTGATACAGCTGGATATATACTGAAGCAATGCAGGTGAAGTACCTTGCTCAAGGGTACAACGGCAGTGTCCGACCTGGGAATCGAACCGGCAACCTTTCGGTTACAAACCCAGTTCCTTAACCATTATACTACACTGCCCCCCCGTTATAGTTATAGGTGACCAAAGATTTGATATCGTGTGTACTTTTTTTAGTTACAATACAAATTGTTGGTTGCTAGGTTAATATTATACTTATTGATTGATTAATGGGTCTCTGTGCCTTCTTTTTGGTATCACATGTTTGTATTCCTGAGAGTTACACTGATGTTCTCCACTGTACATCGCTCTGGATAAGAGTGTTGGCTAAGTGATTGTAATATAAAATATGTGTCATGTAAGCACACCCTTGTCCCCTCTGTTATCCAAACCTATCGCCCTGTTTCTCTTCTTCCCTTTCTCTCCAAAACTCTTGAACGGTCTGTTTTCAACTGACTCTTTCTTTTCTATCACAAAACAACCTTCTAGACCCTCACCAGTCCAACTTCAGGGTTGACCATTCTACTGAGACGGCTCTCCTTACCATAAATGAGGAGGTCCACGCTCCAATGCCAGCTTCTCTCTTCTAGGTTATTATCCTTCTCGACCTCTCTGCATGTCAGCATCTGACATGGTTGACCACAAACTCCTGCTTTCTTCCTTGATTACCTTGTGGATTTGTGGCACAGCGCTGAAGTGGTTTGCTTCCTACCTTGACTGTCACTCGTTCCAGGTTGCAAGGAGGGGGTGCGGTTTTGAGATCTCAGAAACTCTTAACAGGTGGCCTCCTGGGTTCAATCATTGGTCTTCTCCTCTTTTCTCTCGATACCAAGTCTCTTGGCTCTGTCATCTCCTCCCAGGCTCCCATGTACTTGTCCCATGTCTTATTCATATGCTGATGACACAGAATCCCTCCCCTCCTATACATTGGTCTCAGCACGCATCTCAGCTTGCCTACAATACATCAGATGTTGGATGTCAGATCAGCGACTTTAGCGCAACTTGGATAAAACTCAGATTCCCTACATCTAAGCCAAGTGCTTTCCCCAGCTGGACCTATCGGTCACCCTAGATGGCACAACAGTGTCACCTTTGTTATCTGCCAAGAATCTCAGAGTGGTATTCGATGCCAAACTGTCTCCGAGGACATCATGGCAGTTTGTCGGCCTCTGGGGAATCTGTCCATTCCTCACCACCAAGCTCTTAGTGCAGGCACTCGTCATGACCCACCTGTACTACTGCAACTCCCTCCGTGCTGCCTCTGCAATCAGACCTCTGCTTGCCAGATCTGCAACCTCCCCAGACTCAGCCGTTTCACTCCCCTTTTTTCCCCTCCTTTACATTTTTTTTCTTCTGCTCATTCACCCCATATGTTCAAAAGATCATCAGATCTCACAGAACTAGCACACCTCTCCACTGTAGAACCTGCAACCCTGCACTTTCAGGTTACGTCCGCAGTCAGAACAGCAGAAACCCATCCGATAGTCCGACACGGAGAGAGCACTCGTGTCTTCTGATTGCACAGGGGCTCCTTGAAAATTTTCACTTTTTAAAACTGAGGATGTCGTTGCTTTCAATGTCACATAAATAATATTTCTACATTGTTTATCAGCCTGTAGCTTATTTAAAAACCCCAGAAAGATGACGCAGACCATAGGCAGAGGGGAAATTAAAATAAAGCAGCTAAATAGTCTCCACTGGGAATTTAGAAGGGCTATCCCTAAATTGCTTGCCCAAAAATTAAAATACCCGAAAAGGCAAAAGAAAGTGTTCTGCAGCCTGCTGTTTTACCCTGCACCGCACTTCCTATAAAAAAGTTTTATAATGGTCAAAAATGGTCTGAAGAAGTAGCACAATATTGCTAATATTGCTAATATTGCTAATATAGTTGTACTGCTTCTTGTGTCTTGGGATTGGCACACGTTACATGCCCCTGAACATGCCCCTGAATCCCCCCCCCCCCTCGCTCAATGCACCAATCTGCAATTAATAGCTGCCAAAACGTGAAGGAAGAAAGAAAAAAAAACGACCACGTTGGCGGCACAAATACACTAGGAGCGCAGAGGAACTCAACACATGTCTCTCCCTTTCTCTCGCTCTCTATTCTTCCTGTCTCTCTACACTGTGCTGTCCAATAAAAATGTAGCTGAATAAGCCATACTAAATGATTATTTTTAAAATATTAGGCATATAAAGGTTACTTTTAACCCAAAATCAAGTGGTAGCATAGCACCCTGTTCACATTTGTGTTGCATAACTTTATTTATAAATAACCTGGGTGGCTCATCATACTCACAGAATCCACCCGAGCCTATCCATGGCCCATTAAGGTAAGAGATTTTATACAGTACTAACCCAAAAGAATACTATAATATGTAACACAGGACTGTGTCCATTGATGCCCTCTGCAACACTGCCATCATTAGTCATAAAGTGGAATTACAGTAATCAGCCTTATTAAATTGAAAGATATTCTAAGTACAGACCAGTTAATGTTGCTTTATGGATTGCCTGTTGTGTGAAATAGGCACACTCCCTGTCATTACCGTCTACTGGCTACCTCAAAGTGGAGTTTGTTACATTCATTAAAGCTGGTGTACCTTACTTGCTTTTCCAGAGTGTCTTCTTGGGGTGGAGAGAGTTTGGGGTTCATCATTAGGATAAGGATTTACCGGATTATTTTAAATTTCACTCAACATTTGACTCTGATAATAGTTCATTTGGTATGCTGTTATTATGCTGTTTATACTGCAACAGACTAAATAACTATTCATTTCTGCTTAGGGGTAGTTGGCGTTGTGGCTCTACTTAATAGATAAGCTGTTCCATGTACTTATAGCCTTTACTCACCCACTGGATCTTTTTGAGCAGTTGTTTTCACAGTATTTCACAGCAACAATTTCACAGGAAATTTAGATGAAATTATTATAATTTTTTTTGTCATTGTGAATTTTTAACATCCATGTTCCAGGCAATATTCTGAATACGGCAATGTTTTCTTACGTTGAAACACTGTTAATTTAACTTGACCATCCCCATTTATTTTCTTTCCTTTAATTTAAGTGTTCAAACAGAAATTCTATCAGTAGCTGCCTTTTCAACATGGTAGCCACCCTCCCCCCTCCCAACCACAAAATTGCTTGAAAGTTTCAAGTCTGATGTTAATAGTAATTCCATGGTATGACACTGATAGATTGCAGAGAGCCTGCCTTCCCCTTTAAACAATATTTCCTATTTCTGTCCTCCATGTAAAGTCGAATCAGTCAGCAATAGCTCAGTTATTTGTAATCACCTCATCCTGTTATATTTCAGATACGACCCGTGGTTCACAGCAGAATAATTGTTTCTGCACGCTGGAGAAAAATTATTCATGAGTCATGCACTATCAAGTGAGTATGGATTTTCCCAGTTGTGCCACAGTTATTGTACATCAGCAAACATTCCATTTAGAGGCAAAAAAAAGTACTTTAATAGCCAGTAGATGGATGACTGCTGAGTATTCCATTACACAAAGATTCACTTTAAAATGATTGAATTGAAATGGTTTGGTAAAAAAGTAAAGATGTATTCAGTCAGCTAAATATAAGTGTATGTGCATCTTGTGTTTGTATTTAACTGTTAATACATTCATTGTCATTTAACACATGATTTTTATCTGTTTTAACCTCTGGCTATTATAAGTCACGAGTTTGCATTCTCGTAGATATCAGTAAGTTTTTCAAAATTAAGTCCTAAGGA
The DNA here is from genome assembly GCA_022702515.1 of Ilyophis sp. 1 JC-2022. Classification (NCBI taxonomy): domain Eukaryota; kingdom Metazoa; phylum Chordata; class Actinopteri; order Anguilliformes; family Synaphobranchidae; genus Ilyophis; species Ilyophis sp. 1 JC-2022. The sequence continues at coordinate 17,875,585 of CM040406.1, read as the reverse complement.
AGGTGTTTAGTTGGACACGTTGTCTTTACCAAGTCCATGGCTCTATGGAGCTGAAATATAAATGCCTGCTGAAGTGCTTTTAAGTTCATTATGAGCAAGCATATTAGCAAGTAAAAACAATCAACAGAAATAACTACTGTCAAATTAGGTTTTTATTTAATGGCCCTGTCACACTATTGCGTATGAGAGAAATGTATGAGTTGCGTATGTAAATTCATAAAATAATTTTCATACGCACAAAAAGCCCTTGAAAATAGCGTATGGCTAACGTATGCTTAGCGTATAAACCATACGTCCGAATACGCAGAAAATTTTAAAGCATGCTTAAAAAACTTTTTGTGCCTCGCCGTATGCCAGCGTATGCCACCGTATGCGACCGTGCTTGAAACGTATACAACCTATACCCCTAGTGTATGTCAGCGTATGAGTGATATTTTTCATACGCTAGTACGATACGCAATAGTGTGACAGGGCCATTAAGGGTAAGTGCAATCACGGTAGGGTAAGTAAGGATGAGCTCTCAGTTTTAAATTTACTGTGGGTAAGTGCAGGGTAGGTAAGTGTTTATTCTAGGTGTTCTTATTCCAGAAAATTGAAATGATCTGCTGTTCTGGTGGTGTTGGGGAGATGGTTAGTTTTGGTTAGTGGTATGGGAAATGGTAAAAGACAGGAATTCAAAGGCAGAAACATTCACATTCTGATGTGGTTGCCTTTTATTGGAATGACCTTCGTAAAAACAGAATAACCTTGGCATTAAAACTCTGGTCATGTTTTCATTAACGCTTCAACAAATAGTCAAGGGAGACTGATTCTCCAGGAACCCCAGAACAGCTGGAGCCTCCATGTGTTATCTGGGACCGATAATGTTTCGTGATCGAGAGCAAAGTCTTTCGATTAGTTCAAAAGGGCCTGTGATTGATAGCACACGGTAGCGGCAGCAGATGGCTAGAAGCAGAAAGACGAACGGATGCCGTGGCGCTCACCGAGACACGCGCTCCTGTCTTGCAGTGTCTTTACCAACGGAGACGTGCTGGTTCCTCCAGCTCGTATACTGATCCCGAAGTACACACTGAGAAGCTGGGATTGTGTTCTGGCTCTCGTGACTCAGAAGGTTCACCTGCGCACCGGGGCTGTGTACAGGTAGGAAGGAGGAAACGGGGCAACCGCTGCACTTGCTGGTTACATTGGCGTTTGTCAGACGTTCTTATCCAGATTGACAATGAGAAGGCAAGTGCATAAATCAGTGTTAAGAGCAACATTAACCCTAGAGGTGGTTCGTCTTTTCATCTGAGATCTCATTTCATATTAAAATGGGGGGATATACTCAAAGGAAAGTGTGCTTTGGAAGTAAATTATAATTTTTTTTAAAAAGAAAACTGAAAACATACCTTAAAAAATGTACTTAACAAAGACAGCCAAATATAAACCAACAACATAAAGTTAAAATTAATATATTTCTTTTTTTATTCATTGCAAAGGGTGAAAGAGAAGACTACAAATCTGCGATGTTACACTTTCAGGCAAAGACTTGGATGAAACATTTGATTTTAAATACAAGAAACCAAGAAAAAATACAAAATAAAAGCTTTTTTTTAAAGCTTTCTCGTTGTTTTGAGAGTGCATTCTCTTTTTTGGAAATCTCTTGATTTTCTAAGTGAGTTTGGCACCCATAGAAACTTTTAAGACTTTTCAAAATTCAGGCCTGTTAAATGCATATGTTGTCATTCATGTTTATTGTGGCAGTAATATAGACCAATTATAGCTTGATGCATTTTCATAAGCTTTAAATATAATGTTTTTACAATTATGTCATGCTCAGCAGAAACGTCTTCCGATCTGGTTTTGTAATGCAGTTCCCATCAAGTCATAGACATTCTAGACCGATCCAAGAAGCTTGGTAGCTTCAGGCAAGGGAAACAAAAAAATTAAATAAAAAAGATTGTGTACACTATCTAAATATAGTTGACAAAGATAGGACCAATGCATTGACATGCCAACTTTCTTGACTGACAGTGGACAGACATGTACCCACACATCTACACATGATTGATTTTGAAATTGCGAAAGTAATGACAAGTCACTGGGAGCTTGAATGTCGATATGCATATGCAAATTTTTTCAAGTTTTTCGAGTGCTATCTCATAAAGCAGGGCATTATAATTATTGTGCTCTTGGCATTTGTATTATCGTCTGGGGGGAAGAAAAATTGGTTTTTAACATTTTAAAAACAGAAATTGAACTTCACAGAAAATCTGATTGTAGAAGTGGTGACTGAGAAGGCAATTATGTTTGGCCTTTATATTGTGGCTAATTACATACTTTGTTGCAGGAGCCAACACTCCTGCTTGCAGAACACCCCTGTGAAATGTCTCCCAAAGAGTATTGCAAACCATTCAAAATGAACTGATATTCAACACACTTTTTGTGTACTTTTGTGTTACTTGAAACACATTTTATGTCACAGTTACTACTTGTATTTTACTTTTCAACACATTTTGTGTCAAATAAAACAATGTACATGTTCAATTCAATTTTATTTGTATATAGCTTTCACAAACTGTCACAAAGACGCTGTAAAGAGAAACGTGTTAAAAAAGGAGACTTTTTAGACACAGAGGTTTGTTAAAAAAATGACACATCTTTTTGTAACACATCTGTTTTGAGAGTGTACTGAATATTCAAAATATAGCAGAGCGTTCTGCCTATTAAGTGAACCCAAGAATAGTCTGTAGATATCATTTATAATTATGAATTCATGTACCTAAAATGTCAGACCTGTAAATTATCAGGCTATTTAAATAATTATGCAAATAAATAGGCTGGAAATCCATAAACAGATATGGTCCTCCTTCCCCACTCCTCAATGCTGATCTGGAATGTGTTGGACCATTCTACCAGAAAGGCACAACTAAATTTACTGTCTCATTTGTGTCCATCAAAAGAATGACTAATACAGACAAGTATTTGATTATATTGATTAAAAGTAATTAGTTGTTTGATAGGACCTGAAACAGCTAATTGAACAGCTAATTAAGCTTAATGGAGACGTATGTACGCCCCCAGCAGCTGCCAGCGCTGACGGTACTCATACCAATCTGAACAAGGTCAGGTTTCTTTGGTTTGGAGCTGTGATCCAAAACACCAGTCCTGGAGTGTTTCAGTTTTTGTCATTTACTTTCAATCACTAAAAAATGTTATTTAGACAGGGAGTAATAAGAGGCAGTGCTAATAAGAGAGACATAACTGCACTAAGTAAAACCTGGAACCCTCCCAAATCTGGAACATGGACTGAAGTAAAAAGAGCTGTTCTGGGTTTTACTCAGAGGTAACTCGGTCATCCTGCTTCGTAGTACACCCCCCTGGTTTAGAGATTATTGAGATATAATCGGCAGTGTGTGGCACTGGTAATAGGATTATCTAGTCTTGCTTTATTAAATGATTCAATTGATTCATCTCACCTAGAACTGCTTGCATAGGTTTTAAATTAGGATCCCTGTATTGATGGACTGTTTAATGGTGGTTCCAGTAGTGAGGATCATTGTGATTTTTGGTTTACTTAAAAGTGATAATTTAGTGACAATCGCTTCGGTCAGTGATCTTCATTCCTGGTCCTGGAGAGTCTGCTTGTTTTTGTACTCGCCTTCATATCAGCGACCAATTCAGACCCGAGAAACCGGGTGAGGTGAGTCAACTGTGTAATCGACTGCTTTAATCGATCAATTAAGCGCAGAGTAACAACAAAAACCAGCAGACCCTACAGGCTCTCCGATACCAGGAATGAAGATCACTGGCTTAGGTTAATTAAGCGGCCTTAAATTTGAGATGCGGTTGCTTAACCGTAGCAACCCCATGACCAACGATCTTTCGTTGGTAAAGAGAAATGGCTTTTCCCTCGTAAAAAAAGTGTCCTTGCCTCACAGCTGAAGATCCTTGATCACTTTGTTTTTTGGCGCCCCAGGCTCTGCACGTTGGAAGGGACTCCATTACTGGGCTCGGCCGAGCTGGAAAATGGCCAATATTACGTCGCCGTGGGTACGGAGAGATTCCGTTTCCTGCCTTACTGCCACTGGGTTCCCGCCAGGGAGGTTATCCGGGACAACAGCCAAGGGTAAGGGCTACAAGGAACATTTTTTAATCAATTGATTCAGCAGCAATGAATGAATAACATTTTAAACCGGGGAACAAAGTGCATTATAGCGATGGGGGAGTAAGACTTTCCGCAGCAAAATTGCCAGTTGTCATTTGTAATCATTAGGAACACCAGTTTTTCTAGGGAAGTTTTCTCACCTGCAATTCAGTCATCCCTCAGTAAGAGGTCAACAGACCCTTCTAGTCCAGGGGTGGGCAACTCCAGTCCTGGAGGGCCGGTGTGTATACAGGTTTTTGCTGCCACCACTTACCCTGCCTCAATCAGCTAATTAGTCATACACAACAACACAGATTCACTCGCAGATTAGATCACAATAAAATGCTAAAATGCATACAGGCACAAGAACATACATCAGCTGCTGTTCATATCGCAGAATGTAGCTATAATATCAGCTAACGTAAATCATTGGGCTAATTAAATAATTAAGAGCATAAGTTAGTCTGAAATCAAGAAACGGATACGGCCCTCCAGGACTGGAGTTGTCCACCCCTGTTCTAGTCTGTCAATCACCACATTGCCCCTCCCTAGTAATCTACATTAATTGGCAGTAATAATAATTGGAGTGCTAACTTTTTTTTTCTTTCCAAGCAATGGGAAGTACACAAAGTGCAGTTATATTACCTAGACTAAATAAGAAATGACTAATCATAAAGATTAAATAGTTTGCAGTTGTATAGGCTTAAAAATAACATTTTCCAGTCAACAGAGTTAGTTGGAACAAGCAAATATTGTTTTGTCTTGCATGCAATATTTGGACTCAATGGGTATCTATAAGCCCCCTTCACACAGAATCCAACATACAACAAATAATCGACCGGAAGTCATTGATTTCCTATGGTAGTTCCAACCCAGTGCGATGTGGTGATTTTCTTTTTTGTCTGCGGATTTGTCTGCGGAGGTCAGATTCTGTGTGAAGGCGGCGTAAATGTGACTGTGCTGTCTGTCTGTCATGTATTCCCCTGTTATTCAAATCACGGTCCTTGAGGACTGAGAACTGCTGGTTTTCCACCTTTCCTTTAGCTGGTGTGAAGACTGTCTGGCCAATCGGTTGCACTTATTGTTCAAGGAATTACCTAGGAGAAAAAAAAAACAGTTGGATTTGAGGTCCAGATTTGAATATCCATGATGTATTCTGATCTCTCCTCTCTCAAACCAGTGGATCAGTTCAACGAGATCTTTGCCATGTTTCACAGATAACTTGACTGGCATCTGTGCCAGCACGGCAGTATTCAGTGTGACTCTCCTTTCCAGGTCCACAAGTCATAGATGAGTAGACATTGAAGTACTGGGAATGGTGCAGCATAGTAGAATGCCACCTGCTCCACCTTGCTTTGCACAATTGCATTAATTCTCCATGCCATCTGTGACTGGTCTTTGGCCACAGACAAACGTCAGCTGACACGGCCAGCTCTGCCAATTCTTACACGTGTGTTTAAAAGTGCACGTAATTTAGGATTCGTCAGCTTTTTCCAAGTGTTTTCGCGAATTTCTGCACTCTGCATCTATAAAATCTCAAATCCATCTACTCCTCAATTCTGCTTTCCCCCCCTTGCTTACGTCAGACAGCAGTTGATGTTTTTATCTTTAAATGTTGGTCTATTGTCGATTTTTTTTGTTTTGTTGCCTCTGTGGATTAATTGCAAACTTGCGAAAGAAACAAATTAACTTTGTCTGTGTGCAGTTTTTGTGTTTGACATTCTTTCCATGTCACATTCCTTCCTCTACCTGTTCTATTGGAAACAAATTGCTTTTATTAGGGTCAAAATCGATCATTGATTGTATAATTAGCCAGGTGATAGCAGAAATTGAATATCTGCAGTGTCCCATGCGGATTTAGGTGGTAATGCACGTGCTGTAGTTAAACTGGTGTCCCTATTTATCAGTGACTGATTTGTACCAATCATAGCATTTTGCTGTGGTTATATAGGTAATTCATAATGTTTTTTACCTGCTTGAGCACTACGTATACTACAGTTTGCAGGAAATTGCCATATTAGCCAATTAGGTCATACATGAGTTGGATCTATTTCACAGAGTAAATGGGAAATATAGAGAAAATACTCGAAATGTTGAAATCCTTACTTTATCCACTGTGGGGTTTAAGAAGCTTCAATGTAGCATTGGATAACAGCAAGGTAATTTGATCTGTAACCAGAAGGTTATAGGTTTGTATTGCTGTTCTACCTTTCAGCAAGGTACCTGACCTAAATGGGCATGCCTTGATGGAGAATAGATGCTGTAAGCTGAGATGCCCTGGAATGGATTGAGCCAGGCACATAAATAATGTAATTATCAATCAATCAATGAACTAATTAATCTTTAGTGCTATTTATAAATAGGTTGTCAGACAATGCTCCATAATGGAATTTCTTTCTGGAGGGAATAGAAAATAATAATTTATACCATTGTGGCAAAACTGGAGAATTATTCTTTGAAAAAGTGTGATCAAGCTAAACTCCTGGAGAATAGTGAGAAGCAGGTAAGAATATGTTGAACTCAAATGTATTGGAGGAATTAGACCAGTGTTTTAAGGGTGACCGGGCGACTGAGTCCTGTGATGGCTGCTCTACGCATAATTTACAAAAATGATACTCACGAAGGCTAGGAAGACGCCATTTGTTTGGATGTCTGACTGTCCGTGAGGTTTAAAAGGCTACCGTAATTCTGTTTTTAAGATTCTGTTGGAATCACAAACACTTTAGTACCTGCAGGTTTGTGCACTCTCTGGGGAAAAGGTTGTATTTTTTTCTATGCTTGCAGCATGTAGTGTGAACTTACTTAATTATTATTGTTTTATTGATTGTAATGAGTCGTACGTCTTTTTTCTTTCAAATCAGAGTCCAGAGTGATTTTCTTCCACCATTAAGGAAAAGCAAACATGCAAAAGAAATGGTGAGTACGCTCTGACAATTTTAATGTTTAACAACGTACACATGCAGATAATTTCTCAGGCCCTCATGAGTCATCGCATTAATGCGATTACTGATGTATCTTATTTGCTTAATAGTTTGTGTGTAATTGTCATGCAAATGACTAGTATTTAAAGGCCTACTGAAATTTGTTAGAAAATAATGTTGTATAGCTACCTGGTCCCGATATGAGTCGTAATATTCACGCTCATCTTCATGACTTGCTCCAGTGGTCAGCAACTGGTCAATGAAGAATTACGTTTTTCTCTCTCCATTCACTCCCATTACATGGTGAAACAGGTCTCAAAAGCACACTTTTAGCACATAAACGAATGCAAACAACGCAGATTATGCCGATATACAAAATCACGACATGAAGAAGCGTACGTTTGAAACTTTTTAACCAATTTTTGATTGAATTGAATTTGAAGAACTCTTTTCTAAGAACTAGTAAGCTAGCTTCTTTGCTGCTCGGTTTATTTACTTACGCACGCTTCAGGAAGTGAATGGGACCATTATGGGCACAAGAACGAAACAAGGAAGTTAATAAGCTAACGACTGGATCTTCTTCCAAACCTTTGTTGAATGGAGCTTTTTATCTTCTCAAACGTACGGTTCTTGACATCGTGATTTTGTATATCAGCATAAGTTTTGTATATTGCATTAGTTTATGTGCTGAAAGTGTGCTTTTGAGACCTGTTTCGTCATGCAATGGGAGTGAATGGAGAGAGAGAAAAAACGTCATTCTTCGTTGGCCAGTTTCTGACCACTGGAGCAAATCATGAAGGTGAGCGTGAATATTGGGGCCAGGTAGCTATACAACATTATGTTCTAACAAAGTTCAGTATGCCTTTAAAAGGCCTTTCGTTTCGTGTGCTGCTAGGAGAAAATAAAACAAAAGGGAAGTGTTCGGTTAGACCTGTAATTAAATACTTTGTGTGGAAGCTGTTCACTGCCTTAGAAAGGGACTGTAAACACGGAGCCTTACTCTCTTACACTAGACATCAAACCTTTCACACTTTTAGACTGACGACACTCAGGATGACCCTAGAAACAAGGCTTTCACTCTCAGACTAGGACCACAACCACAAAGCCCTTAATTTTTTCAGATTGTGACACCTCAGAAAAAGAGCTTAAACAACATGGTTTTTACTTTCTTAGACCAGCACTGCAAACACTAAGGACTCTTACACTCAGCACTAAGCGGCGATAACCAAAATGCAAGTGTCTTTGCATGTTTCAGACCAACGCAGTTGGAAAGCCCACGTTGTTTAAATAGGAAATTAACTTGCGCCCATCTGGGCAGGTTGGTCTTAAGGTGAGGTATGGACAGGCACATTGTTGACATATTGCTATTTTGATGCAGCTGAAAGCATTTGCGCTAAAACCAACACAAACCTGGTCTCAAGTCACGTCACAGTTGTTTCATTGTTATTTTGAGGGCGCAATATTAAGATGGTAATGTGCGTCTACATAGGCATGTGTGCAATGCGCATACATTTTCCTGTCTGTTTACACACACAGGGGCGTGCACAAACATGCATATAAATAGCAAGATCACCAGGTTAGATATTATTATTGTGTATATCAAAAAATAAACAATAAAAAAAGATCCATTGGCTAAGGAGCACATACCTGTCCCACAGCGAAGGGAGATGCCGCCGTAATTTGCGCTTATCCCACTAGGCTGAAACAAACATCCGTCATCTCCTGGCAGATGAGCTGCATGGAGACAAATGCCTGCTATCCCTATGCTCTCCCTGTTGCCGTGAAAGTAACGGCTACACCACACTTTTTTGTGAGGAGTGCCGTTCCAGCATCCCATAAATCCAATTCAACCCAGTATGGAAAAGTTTATCGGGTTGAATTTTTCACTGAGGTTTTTCTCTGTACATGAGGTACTTCATGAATTAATGACCAAAAAAAGCTACTGATGCTTCTCTTACTCCAAATTGCTTTTGCTGGCAGCTCCCATTTTGGTTTTACCGTTGACTCACATTTTTAACCTGAGTATTGCTGGGGGAGGTTTTCCTAAAGTTTGGACAGTAGCTCACGTCTCTCTTTTATTTAAAAGTGGAGAGGTTAGTGACCCAAATAACTACTGCTCAATCTCAAAACTTCCTTGCTTCCTTGCTTAGCCAAAAATGGGTGAATAAGCAAGTTCTTATTTATCTAAAAGTAGTATTTTAAACTCCTATCAGTCTGGTTTTAGGCCTGGGCACAGTACTGTAACCGCCACTTGCAAGGTGGTAAATTATATAATTAGTTCACTGGAAAAGAGAGGGCATTGCTTTGCCCTATTTATCGATTTATAAAAAAGCTTTTGACACGGTAAATCACACTATTCTTTTAGATGAGCTTAAATCAATTGGCTTTGATAGTAATACCTGTAAGTGGTTTGAGTGTTACATTTAATGGCAGAACTCAAGCAATAGTGGCGGATGGGCATCAGTCTAGTTTTCTTGAGGTTTCCATAGGGGTGGCCCAGGGCTCCATGTTAGGTTAAAAAACTAAAATATAAATTGGCTTTTTTCTACAGGAACAAAAAGTTTTACAAGAGCATCAAGATTTGAAGTTGTACAGAAAACATTTTTATCTGTGTTGGATTATGCAGATATAATCTACATGCATGTATCTGGCAGTACCCTCAAACCACTTGATGCAGTGTATCAGAATGCACTCCAGTTTATTCCTGGTGATAATTTCAGAACACATCACTGCATATTATATGAAATATCGGATTGACCATATTTCATCTACCAGAAGGGAATACCACTGCCTTATGTAAATTTATAAAGCAGTGTTAAATAAGTTGCCATTTTAGAGTTTAGATCTATTGGGCAGTATACTCATTCTCAAGAATATTTCACTCTCTGTAACCCACGTATGAATACTGAAACTGGAAAGGCTGCTTTTACCTTCTATGCAAATGGAATCAGTTACAGATTACCCTCAAATTGGACAGACTGACTAGCATTGAGGGTTTCAGGTTTATTTTGAATGATTTCTTGTACTTGCTTTTCATAATGTATTTGTTATTTTAAATTATTTTCATATTGTTCACACTACTTTTGTATTTCTTTTTTTAATTTATTGTTATTTTTTTTGTTGCATTGTTGTATGCTCAGGGTGCCATTGTAAAAGAAAGCTTTGCTCTCAATTGGCCTATCGCTGGTTAAATAAAGGTCTCTATCGATCTAATTGGACGCATATCCAAATCTGGCGTAAGTTCGGCCATACATGCAGTAACCTCAAACGTATAGTCCAACATGCTAATGAATATTCAATTCCCCATAACACCTGCCAGCCAAAAACAGGTAAAACATGAGTTCATGGTGAACGTTGGCTTCCCTGGAGTTCTGCCCCAGCGAAGAATGTCAAAATCCAGATTCGCTTCGTGTAAGGTATATTCGCAAATTGCCCCGGATCAAGCGATGACTCTTTTATATTGGCCAACTCATTCCTGCAATCTTCTTGCTGAAAATGCGCTTCGGATTTTTGGATCAGACAAGTGGAACATTACAATGTAGCCCTCAGCTTCGTCTACAGCCTGTAAGCAAATGGAATGGTTTTGAATGGGAAAATAAGGTTCTAAACTTTGTCCTGCGAATATTGCATTTATTTGGAAATTTTAAATCACATAATGCATTTTTACAAATGTTTTTCAAAGACGGGTCCCGCGGATTCACTGTGCATGATGGAATTTTTTACATCTCAATATGATTAAAAAAACTAAAATTGATTCAAATTTCACAAGTTTTGAACACAATTTTAACCGTATTCTTTGTTCTTCACATTTTTTATTGATTTACAGTGACCAGATTTCCATACTTTCAGCCATTAAAACCCCACCGATTTCACCTTACTCCACAACTGAACAATACGATAAAGAGAACTAAAATTTTACTGAAAAAAAAAAATTATTTTAAAAATTCTGAAACAAAGACAAATTTTCAGCACATTACACAATTAATTCTGAGTATTTTAATGCCATATATTCTCTGTTTGCGCACACATGAGCAGGTCTGTTTTGCCAGCTGTAAATCAATTTTCAGTCTTACTAAATCCGCCATTATATTAGCAATCTGCCGAGTTGCAAATACAAGTGGCTTTTAAAGGGAATGGGAGATGACACTCTGATCGGTTTATCGCATGTTACGCCTAAGACTCACCTATTATTAATGAAGAGACTAAATTCAGCCCATTTGAACCTTGCGCCTTACTTTGCGCTCAGATTAACCACCGCCCTAAATGCGCTTGCGTCATGCTCTTTAGACCACGCGCTAAGATCGTTAAAATATAGCCCTAAGGCTTTTACCCTCTCAGACCGGAACGACACAGACCATGACCATAAACGTGTTTTTCACTCTCTCGAACAGGGGCAATTTGTTATTTGATTAGGCTGCGCTCACATGGGTACACATCTCATGCGTTGTGGCCATTGAAGGATGGTGAAGAAAGATATAAGTGTGAGTTTGGCATACAATGCAACGTGGACAAAAATACACACAGAAGCTGCCCCCCCCCCCACATACACACACACACACACATACACTCTCACACAAACAACCTGCACATTCAGCTGTTTGTATTGAGAGAAGTTCAACATGAAATATTGGATGTCTGTTCAGAATAAACAAGAAAAATGACAGCTTCACCTTTGCCAATTTATCTAGTGGGAAAATGACTTGCAGGTGTTGCTTTAGGATGAATTGATTGTGCACAATAAGCACTATTTAAATGTAAGGACCTTTAATCACTAAAAGCAGAATAACTTCAAACGTATAATGGATTCAGACAGTAATTGCTGAATGCTGTGTGTGTGTTTGCGCGTGTGTGTGAGTTTGTGTACATATATATATGTATGTATATGTGGGTTCATTGCATTTGTATTATGGAGACTCATCAAAACTCATCACCTCATTGTTTTTTGCAGTCGGTAACGTACATAGTACCACACATATAATTGCACTTATAACATTATATGTACAGTACGCATTTTATCAAAGGTTTTAGATTATAAAATGTGTGAATGACTGTTGTTTTTTTTAATGTATTAGTGAGAGAGTCTGTCTTCAGTTTTTGTGCAGTTCTTATGATTTCTCCAGAATTGATGTTGTCTTGCCAGTTTGCACCAGAAGGTGGAGGCAGAGAGACGGCTATCACGCAATCTCACCCTTAGGTAATCCGGTAATGCTCATTCAATACTGCGGCACTGTACACCGGCCTGAAAGCTCGATCTCTCTGGATCAGATAAATTGGCTACAGCCAAGTTTCCCTGACGGGGATTGTTTCACATGTGTGCGACAATGAGATCTTCATGTCAAATAAGTACACAAACTAAATTTACCCTCTGATTTGCCTTCGCTTGGAGTTTGTTATATTCCTGGAGGGATTGCCCTACTGGTACATGGTTTTGCCCATTTTGAAGTCCTGATTCCCTATCAGGGAAACCTCATTGGACATAATTGCATCTTATCATCTCTCTGCCCTTTTGTATGAATATTAATTAAAATGTGCTTTATTGCATACGTTTCTTAAAGCGTAAGTCAGCTAATAAGTGTCACTGATCACAAACCATCCAAGTCAGCACATCTCCCTCTCAGCCTTAAAAGAAGTGTGTGGCAGCACTTTTAGACCATTAAACCCCGGAAAGTGTTCGGATTCAATGTACCAGCAGCTCGTATATCAGCAATGGCTGACTCAGTGACCTGGACCGTGTTTCAAAATGCATAGTTGCACACGATGTACACTTGGTGGTACAGGCCGACGAGGTCAATGCAGCGCAATGAGGTCAGATCAGGGTGATGAGGTCATAATAGCATTATGAGGTCAGAAAAGGACAGTCAGGTCATTAGAGCTGGGTGATACTGGTACAAAGCCATGTGATGTCTGCACAACGTGATGGAATTCGTACAGGGCGGCAAAGTCATTGCAACACAGTGACGTTGTTGCAACACGGTGAGGTCATTACAACATAGTGAGGTCAGTACAGGTTTTTGAGGTCAGTAGTAAACAGTGACGTTCACGTTCCTGGTGCTGAGTGGTGTACTGTAGCCAAGCTTGGTAAGTGGTTAATAATGGAGTACGGTGGTGGAAAGGGCACGTATCCAGTGTGCTCGCCGCTGCAGCACGAGATGCGATTACACTACCCTACCAGGTGCCCTGAGAACAATGCCATGCATCGGACATTACATTAGATTACATTATTTATTTATGCTATACCGAGCGACCTGTAGAGCTTACATTTTACTCATTATCTATTTATGCTTCAGGGTATTTACTGAGGCAAGCTCAGTTAAGTGATGTCACGACAGGGCTCCTGCTACAATTCAAACCTGCAACCTTCTGGTTACACATCCTGTCCCTTAAAGGCATGCTGAACTTGGTTAGAACATAATGTTGTATAGCTACCTGGCCCCGATATGAGTCGTAATGTTCACGCTCATCTTCATGACTTGCTCCAGTGGTCAGCAACTGGCCAAGCGGAATATGCTGATATATAAACTCCCATCCACATACTGAAGCATGCGTTAGTAAACAAACCAAAGAAGTTAGCAACAGTTGCTAGTTTTCTCAGAAATTAGTTCTTAAAAAATCTAATCAATCAAAATTTCAAACGTTCGGTTCTGGATGTTGTGATTTTATATATCGTCATAATCCGCGTTGTTTGTATCCGTTTATGTGCTAAAAGTGTGTTTCGCCATGCAATGGGAGTGAATGGAGAGAGAAAAAGCGTCATTCTCCGTTGGCCAGATGTTGACCACTGGAGCAAGTCATGAAGATGAGCGTGAATATTACGACTCATATCGGGGCCAGGTAGCTATACCATATACATTATGTTCTAACAAAGTTGAGTATGCCTTTAAGCACTCGGTACATGCTGGTATCACTTACGATTCATCCCAGATGACTTTAGCATGCTATTCTGTCTGACCTTTTTTTATTTTTTTGAACAACATTTAGACATCACATATTTTACCTCAACATTTACTTTTTTCTTTAGTGTTTTTTTTTCATTTTGTTTGTATTGTATTGGTAGTGAATGGCCTTAAGTTCCCATCAGTTTACTGCTCTACCTGCTAAAACGTATTGGGTTTTTCTTGTATGAACTTTTCTTGTGTTGTGAATTGCAGTTTATTGTTTCAGAAGTAAGAGGGGGAAATCCAATTTCAGGTTAATCCCGTTTGGTCTCCTGCTCAGTTGAGTGCCAGTGAGTGTTCTGACTCCACAGGAAAGCAGTTTGTTAGGAATGGATGTTTCAGAGCGCTCATATACCCATAGTTTACACAGCAAACTGAGCAGGTGGTATATGCTGAGAGACTATCAAAGCATTACTGAGCACTTATTTGTTTCCTGGTCACGGAGTGAGCCCGTCCCCCAGTTTCTACAAAAACCCACAGAAGGCTTGCGAAATTCAAAGGGCATTGCCTGTGTGCTTAAAAAAGAAGAAACTATGATCAAGTACCCCCCCCCAAGCTTCCTATGATAGCAGATGAACAGTCAGCGTTAGCCTACAGTGTGTTCTTCTCCTGGGGTAGTCTTCCAAAAACCAGCTGCAGGTCGACCAGAAGCACAGTAGCCAACTGAAAAAAGCCAAAAAAAACCTCCATCCCCTTGGAGACTCAAATCTCACCTTGTTACCTAATGATTGCGTAGAGACAACTCCCAAAAACCAAAGTGCAGTATGGCGAAGAATTAATTCAACTGTGCATGCTGTTGTCTACGAAGGACTGTGAAGTCTAACAGTTTTTTTTTCTCCTTTCCTCTTTCTTTCTCTTTTTCTTGCGCTCTCTCTCTCCTTCTCCCGTCTTGCTCCCAAGCCCCGCTCTCATCAATACGCGTCCGCCGTCTGCCCCAAAGAATAAGCTATCCCCTGGAACCCACTTCTCCCTTTAAGCCTGTTTGGATTCCCATTGTTTGATCTGGCTTGATAAATAAGACGAATGCAGTTAGAAATGCGTGGCTGGCCCATTCCATCAATAAATGATTAGCGAGCCGCGCTCCCGGGTGATTGATTGACTGCGCATAGGATCTATTGGAAACAGATGAATTCAATACCAACGGGAGTCGCTGGGGAGCTTCAGAGCATATCAGCTCACGAAAAATTGAGGTCAATGAAAAACGTAAGAGTGAGATGGAAGAACGGGGGGAGAAAACATGTCTGGTGTTTTTTCTGCAAGTGCAAAACGTGTGCACACGCACGCGTATGCACAAAAACGCATATGAGCTCACATGCACACACGTATTTCGGACGTACAAAGACCAAGGTAGTCGAAGTCGCGCAAGCTTCGTGCAATGTTTGTGCTTTGTGCAAAGTGACTTGCATGCAACTTCGTGCTTAAGTGTGTGTGTGTGTCTGCGTGTGATATTGCGCTTTTGTGTTTTCCTCAGTTTCCAGAGCTCAGAGTCCAGTCTCTGGGAGATGAGGTGGAGAGCCCTGCCAGGGGTAGTCTGAAAAAACACGCTGAATCTTACTTCCATGCCAAGCCAGAAAGAGAGAGACCACCCAAACAGGTCTCCACAGTTCCACATCTGTTGTCAGCGGCAGGGGGTAGGTGTCTCATCTCTCCACATTGGTCTTCTCAGCAGGCTGGCAGGTATATGGTCTCTCCCTACAACCTGAGCCTTTTGAAGATTGAGAAGCATGTCTGCATGTATTTGTGTATGCAGTGTGAGTGTTTTTTGTGTTTATGGATTTGTGTTTGTAATGAGAGCGAGTGAGTGTAAATGTATACATGTCTTTGTATGTTTGTGTGTGTGTCTGGGAGATAGGAGAGGTTTGGCATACAGATTTCTTTTGACTTCTCAAATTGTCTTTCTGAGATAGACCTACGTCAGGGAAACATGTTTGCCGCCTTTCCCTAAGAACACAGCCCTTTGAGTGTTCAGACAGTATCTAGGATCCAAATCATAAATTAACTCAATCAGGGCATTCATGTGTAAGTAGGCAGGGAATGGCCTTAGTCACGCGCATACTAACGCACGTGCTCAAAGTGCCCGCAACCAGCCACTGCTTCTTTTTCCTCTGCTGTCCACTAACTGGACTGTGCAGCTAGTGAACACGAGTAAAACTGGTGCGAGCAGACCGCAGGCAGGTGCTCAGAGGACCGGCGGAGATGCTCGCGCATGATGCGACAGGAGGAACGTACTGCCGACCGGAGCCCTTTCTCGCTCTGCAACAGTATGCCCAATTATTTGTTTCGCCGCACGGGACCACTGGCTGCAATCAGCACTGACACGGTCAAGAATCGATTCTGGCACCGTGGGACAGATCTGACCGGTGATTTATGCAGCCGCAATACGACATCAGTCTTGTTTGAGAATGCTTTCATTTTGTGGTTGTGCGTTGAGCTTTAAAACGCAACCCATCTAAAAAATACCCAAACAAATGGTGGCAAGCGTTTCATGTCATGACCTCCACTAAGCAAGGGGATTCTTGCTTAGTGCAGTAATTACAAGCTGATGGGGACAATGGGCATTGTTTGACACGACGACCTCATGCCCTCTGTAACTTTTCCTCCTCTGGTGTTTCGCGCGCATTAGCAAGGCCCACGAGGTCTCAGGCTGGCCCTCGGACACTCGATTGACCTGCAAACAAAGCTAGGCCATAAGCTCATTACGACTCTTAAAGAAAGTGATCCAATGGCTTCCTTTTAAAGACATTAACCCACCGCTGAGGGACAGGCAAGCAGAGGGTTACACTGTGTGTCAGATCATCATCAGTGTCAGCTGGTGGGCATGTCATGTGTGTGTGTGTGTGTGTGTGTGTGTGTGTGCGTGTGTGTGTGTGTGTGTGTGTGTGTGTGTGTGCTGGGGTGACTGAGGGTTTGCCATTAAAATGGCTCATTAACTGTTTTAGAAGCTTAAAAAGCTAATCCTTTTTCAGTTCTTGACAGATGCCTTTGGGGGAGCTCGGTGCTTATGTGCACATGTGTGTATGTGTTTTGGACATCAAATATCTAATGTTTCGGAGTTAAGGCAGGCCAGCCAATTGTCTGGAAACGTTCACAAGAGCCCCGCTGTCATTACCGCTGATGGGTTCGGTCCCAGCTACCCTGGAGAACGGAATTAGCCTGTGGCAGCTAAAAGCAATAAAGCTAATCCAATTTGGCCTAAGATACAGGGAGTTGTAACCCATAGCATACCAAAAGGTTGCTGTCTCCAGCCTTCACACACTTACTTCAGATGCTTGCAGGGGCTTTTGTAACCACAACAGCCTGATTCTCATGTATATGACAAAGATGGTATTTACTTGTTATGAGAAACTCCTTCTGGAAATATTTACAAAAGAGGAATGCATTTATTTAGCTGAAGAGCAAATTATGTGTATTGTAGGCTGTTGCTCTGACCTTAGGAAGCCGCTGTACAAATTTCATTACTCCCACACTCGATAATTAAATTAGTTGTTCCCTCAAAGATGCTACAGTACCTTTATTTTACCAGTAGGTGGCAGAAAAGCACCAATAAATGGTTCCGTAAAAGCAGTCGCAGGAATGATGGCCATTCTTTGTTTATTTATTTTTTTAATAAAATAAAAAAATCAACCTTTTGTTTTAGAAGTTGTTTTCTTTTACATACATCTTTGTTGACGTGTATTTATGTTGGGGCTTTTTTGTGTGTACATAAAGCCCTATTCTAAAAGCCTCAAAATGCATTTTAGTACCGTTTTGGAAAGATAATAATTTACAAATATACAGTTAAATGCAAAGGTTTTGGGCCATTGACACAATTTTTGTTGTTTGGCCCTGTACTCCAGCACATTGTATTTTAAATAAAACA
Organism: Ilyophis sp. 1 JC-2022; assembly: GCA_022702515.1. NCBI lineage: Eukaryota > Metazoa > Chordata > Actinopteri > Anguilliformes > Synaphobranchidae > Ilyophis > Ilyophis sp. 1 JC-2022. Next base: position 17,857,744 of record CM040406.1, on the reverse strand, counting down.
ATGGCTATGAGGTTAAAGTGCAGACTATCAGCTTTCATTTCAGGGTATTTACACCCATACCGGGTGAACCGTGTAGGAATTACAGCCTTTTATACATAGCCCCCCCCCCATTTTGGGGGAGAAGTAATTGGACAAGTGGCTGCTCAACTGTTTCTTGACCAGCTCTGTGTTTTTGCATCATTAGTTCATGCGCAAGAAAGCTAACAAAAGGTCTAGAGTTCATTCTACGTGTGGAATCTCCAGTCTCCAGGATGTAGGCATAGATGTGTCAAAGACTACCATAAAAAGAAGACTACACCAGCATAACCTCAGAGGGTTAATCACAAGATTCAAGCCACTAGTAAGCCTCAAGAACAGAATGGCCAGGTTAGAGTTTGCTGAAGAGTGTTTTATGGATAAATGAGACGAGTACTAAGTTCTAACCTGTATCAAAAGTGTGGATCACTTTAAGGGTTGTTTCTCCTGACTTATCTTTCCAGAATTCAAAAGGAAAATGAGTCCGGAGAAACAACCCTTAAAGCAATCAATCCATATCTACTGCATATCTGGCAGGAGAGTGATGGTTTGATGCTCGTTTGATACCTCAGACCCTTGATGACTTACATTTAGCCAACCATGTGTTCCATACTATTCCCATGTAATTTACAGCTTAATCTAATCCCACCTGCAAATTCACACAGAGAATGCAGAGAGGTTATAGTATCGCTTGTAAGAGTACCTGAAAATAAGATGGCAAGTCTTTGGATGTTGTTGGTCCAGACATCAGGAAGTCATGGCATGCAAAGGATATGCAACCAAATATTAAACATGATGACTTTATTGAAGTTTATGTTCATTTGTCCAATTATTTTTGGTGCCCTAAAATGAAGGGGGGGGGGGTGGGGGGTGGGGGGAAAGACTATGTGTAAAAATGGCTACAATTGCTACACTGTTCACCCAATATGGAAAAACCCTCAAATTAAAGCTGAAAGTCTGCACTTTAACCTCATAGTCACTGTTCCATTTCAAATCCAATGTGCTGGAGTACAGAGCCAAAACAACAAAAAATGTGTCACTGTCCAAACACTTTTGGAGTGCACTGTAAATACTCTCAAATTAAAGCTGACAGGCTTGCACTTTAACCTCATATTTATTGGGCCTCGTTCACAAAACCTTTCTTCAATTCTTCTTTTGTTCTTAAGAAAATTTCCCACGTAAAACCAACGTGGGATTTCTGAAACGTGCACAGACCTTCGATCCCAGGTGCTGCAGATGAAGAATGCCAGTTGTTGTTAAATGGGATGCGCATGCCTGTTCATGTAGATTAGCATAGCAGTCCCATAAAAGGCATGCTGATTTCAGGGCTGTGTGCAAACATCAGCTATTCTTCGCTCTCTGCAAACATATTTGCGCATTCTCAAATGACGAGCTCTGATGATTAGCCAAGTAATCCAAAATCAGAAACTATGCCGTTGCTAAGTGTTGGGTTTGACGGTGCGGCTGTAGTTCTTCAAATATGTCATCAATCATCATCATTAATTACTTTTAAAAATTAACTAAATGAATTACGTGTTCCAACAATGTTATTATCGCAAACTAATACTAAGACAAAAAAATGAGGTGTGAAAAAACAGTATTGTACACTGAAATAAAAATTAAAACTAGCAAAACACTCTTAAAACTAAACTGAAATTGAAAACGAAATAAAAGTGAAATCTTGTGAAAATTCAGATGGGTTAGTTAATGTAGTACTTATTTAGGTCTGTAATTGTACTGATACACATTTTCTTGTTAATATGAGGTCTGTAGTGACTTTAATTGACTTAAATAAAGCATTCTAAATAGAAACCTCTTCTGCATCGGAGCCTTTGTGCATATTTCCAAACACACGTATATTTTGATCTTACCAAAAAACGAATCCAAATAGGAATAAAATACGAAAGCCGAAATGTTTGTGGGAACATTGTTAAGCACAGTTTTCAATCAAATCTGATTATATGCATGTATTTCTGAATGAGGCCCATTGTTCTATTTGAGTACAGGACTGTAGGGTGGTTTACAGAAGTGTGTCTCTTATCCTGACTACCAAAGGTGAACTTGCTGGCAAGAAGTCGGCAAGGTCTGATAAAGGAGCAATGCTATTGCCCAAGAGCACAGTTGCAACTATTCCGCTGAGTCTGCACTGTGTTCACAGAAATAAGTTGAAACTGCATTATGTAACAGTAGGTTGTCCATATACAGTGTATTTGGAAAGCCTGTGTCATGGGGAACATTGGTGGTGTCATTGGTGGTGCGGTACAGTGGGCGCTGAATAAACATCTTGGAACACCAGTCAAAAGTGAACCGCAGGAAATGCAAATTACTTATGAGTCGTCAGCCAGCTGTGCCACAAATGGTTAAAGGGGTAGTCCACTGTAATGAACTTTTAGGCCAATATTTTGGAATTTCCAAGCTTTTTCTCTGTTATGGTAGCTGCTATGAGCACGGACGATGTGAACTCTGCAAAATGCAATTCAATGACATCACTGAATTGCATTTCTGAAATGTCTAATATGGAAATTTATAGGGGAGTCATTTTCATATAGCGGTAAAACACGCCTAGAATTACGTATATCACCAGGATAAATGTGTAGCCACGGTTGTTTTCTTCTAATTACATTTTGTATACACGGTGAAAACATTAAATGTTTATTTATGTGTAGCACCAGGTGGTTGCTACACATTGGTAGTGGTAGAGGCGAGTTTCCCCCTCATCATTGTAAAGCGCTTTGTGTCACCAGTTGGTGAGAAAGGCGCTATATAAATGCAAGGCATCATCATCATCATTTATAGCCTGCACCGATATTTCGCAGCCGTTCAAGCCTCCAACTCCCATACATCATTGTGGCGCTGTAACCAGGGTAACTACAAGCCTGCTGTCAGAGTTCTAACAAAATAACAGTTCTGCCGTTAGCCAACATTAGCTTTCACTTTAATCTTCAGAAAGCAACAACACAACCTGACCCAGTGAGCTAGTTTAACTAAGCTTGCCACCATCAGACCGCTAACTTTGCTAAAGGATAAACTTGCCTTTGGCTTCTTCTTTGCATTACATCCAAGTAAATTAATCTATAAGTAATCCACAAAAAAGGAAAGTAGCTAGCAACTAGCTAATCCATTTCAGCCAATGGTGTAGTTAAAGTGAAGCATTGTGGGAACTGTGGTCTTATAACAAAGCAAATGAAGATCAAGCTTCCAAAATGTGATATCCACACAAAGTGATATTTTGAAACATAGAAATCCTCCAGAAGGAAACTGGCAGTAGTATGTCATAGTAAAATACATGCACTAAATATATTTGTATATATTTGATTTGTTTTATTGAGGTGGACTATCCCTTTAATGTGGTGTTATAAACTTCCAGATAGCGCAAGCACAAATGGTTAACGTGGCGTGATAAATGTACAAAGCGCAAGCAGGGGTTATTGTTGTTACTGCAGTTTTGTTGTGATTGATTCTTGCTTTGATTAATCAGGGTTTTTTTTGTTGATCTTTCGGTATATAGGGGAAAAGTGGAATGGTTCCAGGAGACTCAATACGACCTACGCACCATTCGCGTATAGCCATTTCATTACACTCTCATCTTGCACCATTGCATGCTGCCATTACTGAACATACTGTATAATAATTGCATTCATTTTAACCTGCCATTTTAAAAAAAACTTTTACCACTACACACTTAGCGGTTTTAAGGTGCTAACATACACATAGAATTAAGGATATCTGCACCCCATAGTCACTCACCTATACATTAGTGCCGTCGCGAGAGGGTACACAAGCCACAGGCATGTCTGCGTCTAAAAAGATAGATAGCGATCCGTGTAGAGCCACATTATTGGCGGAAAGAGGCTATCGTCCCTCATTTGCTGCCTCCTTCTATGTACAACTGTTAGCACAGACAAAAGGTTAAAACATTCATTTGGAGTCAGATAATCAAGCAAAATTGAAATAACATTAAATAAATCCCGTTTCAGTAGCAGCAGGTAAGACTCCACGCGTTCCTTCACCACTCAGATACTTCCACTGTTTGGTGTGTCCGAGGGGAGCTTTACAGTGCCAAAACAACAAAAATTGTATCACTGTTCCAGTACTTTTGCGTTTAACTGTATGTATACAGATTTTATTGTACAATACAAATGGTAAAACGCATAAACATACTGTGGTATGAAAGTGTTTAATAAGTATGACTTTAACAAATCTGAGATTTGCCTATATGCCTACATGTGTGACTGGCATGGAAGATATTGTGAACTGACTATACAACTGACATACTCAGTCAAGACTTACATTCTCAAAGGGATCATAAATCTATGAAATAGCAGATGAGAGGGAATGTGTAAATTGCAGTGTGCTTAGCTGGAGTTTAAACCTCATGTTTAAAGCCCTAGACCACAGAACTGCATTACAACTAGAACAGCTAACTTATTTCACAGATACGGATAGCTATTCCAGTTGTAATGCAGTTCTGTGGTCTAAGCATTTAAAACTGAAGTTTTAAACTCCGGCTAAGCACGCTGTAATTGACCCAGTGTGTTTAAAGACAGGCCTGAAACTGCTCCTATCACTAGGATTCCCCTTGTTTTGTGGTTTGGGAGCTTGCAGACAAACCGGCCTGCTCTTGTAAATGCAATCAGCCGCCTGCAAGCTGCCGGGCCAGGTGACTCCCCAGCCAGCGTAGGAAGATCACAGGCCCACGATTGAGTTGCTGGCGACCCTGTCTATTGCCAACATCCCTCCTCGAGCGACGGGGGGGGGGGGTTGGTTTGCAGACAATGCTCCTGGTCACTTTTGGTGCCGGCATGACCTGAACTCAATCTGGCACAAGTACAGGGGGCGGCCAGCCCTAGCCGTAGAGAGAGTGCTGGTTTTTCTTTTCAGCTTACAATCAGCAACAGGTTTAGAGCCAAGAGAGCAGGTGAGCTGAGTTAACTTCGTAATCAGCTACTTTAATAGATCAATGCTGAGCTCCGCAACAAGGGATATCAGCAGATCACGTGGCTCTCTTGAACCAGGTGTGGCTCCATTAGCTGCATGTGCCACTCAGGAGCCCCTCCCAACAGTGCGTATGAATCTTTATGTGCCTTTCAATAAGTCAGATTTGACAGGCCCCTCCACAGCATATGTAATAATAATAATAATAATGTACTGCACTTGTATAGTATTGTTCTTTATGTAAAACGATGTAATTTTGTATCCAATGTCACAGCTCTGTTATGAAGTCAGAACCGTACTTTCTTCAGCGCAACTTTCCCGGGGTTGACTTGGAAATCAGAAGGAAAAAAAATGTCTAGACTTGCAATAACCTTCAGTCCCACCGCGCAGTCTATATAAATGCATTGATTGAAGGAATTATTGATTACCTTTGAAGCTGAGGGGGGGAAAAAACAGAAGTAAAAAAGACGACGACACGCGTCTGTGCGACTGACTGCCCTCGCCAGGAGTAACGGTGATTAATGGTTTTTCTCAGAGGGCAGCGTATTCAGAGCCAAAGGCAAGAGGAAGGAAACGACGGGAGCGACAGAAGTACAAGAAGACGGAGGAATGAGGGCTGACTTGCCCATTGATCAGGTAGCGACCGTTCCCGGTAAATGAAACACACTGCCCAACAAGGTGAAACAATAGCCTGGATTTAATCAACATTCATCCTTAAATTTCTCTTGCGAATAGACACAATTATTTACTTGGCAAGTTCAGAAATCACCGAAACAAACTCATTGACATTTGTCCTTAGCTTTGACTCACGATTATGCTAAAATGTAAGTGTTGCGTGTTGGGTGTTCGGCACATTAACTTGGCAAAGTGTGTTTGTAAAGAAACAAAGCTGACGTAAGGAACAAAAGTTTTTGGTTGTCAGTCATTGTTTAGAACAAATGCTGATGGAGTTCAGGCCTGCGGTTATGCGGTTCGAACAATCAATTGTATATGCAGCAAATGCTTGTCGAATGCGATATGTATCTTGCATAGAAAAGGGGTGCCTCAAGTAACTCAAATTAACTGTAGGCTGGGGTTAAAAGCCGAGGTGGAAAGTCCAGGGGTCAGAAAGTAAAAGTCCTGCCATGTGTTTCTTCCACCCATGAACTCAGCCAGCTGATTTCACCAATTAGTTCTACCTCCTGGCTGAAGAATTGTGCTAATTAGCAAATCCAGGTGATTGGAACAAAATACTGGGGAGGACTTTTACTTTCTGCGCCTGGATTTTCCACCTCTGTTTACAAGTGAGGATTAAAAGTACAAGTACACATAAGCTGGACCTCATTGCATGTGTTCTGAGTAGATTTACTCCATTTACAGACTGAGGCCAAGGTCATTGAAGAGGAGCAATGTGATAACAGCGAGCCTCATTCCACAAGTGGGCACCAGACCCCATGTGAATGCGTCCTGAAACAGCCCCAGACGTCAGGCACTCCGAGGCCTGTTTCGGTGGGCCCTAGGAAGGTAGGTGAAACTGGCACCAGCTTGGCTTTTTTCTCAGTCTAGCAAGCTTTTAGCGACCGTAGCAGCGCACTCCAGTAGCGCTCGCTTTCGCCGCACGTTCGCCGCACGTTAACTCATCGGTGTCCTTTCCCTCCACTGGAAGATATCCGGTAGCACTTGGCCAGGCCCGAGCGAGTCAGAAGGAACCCTTCGGCCTAACCCCGGCAGCAACACGCCGCCGCTGCCCCCTGCAGGAATGGCGAAAGAGGTGTGTGCCTGGCTGTGTGCGAATCAGAGCCCTATCTACTGTGCCCTGTCTCTTGCGTACAGTGGCAGAAGTGAGCTGTTTAATGTGCACTGTTTAGCATGCAAGGTGCAGTACGCGAAAAATATCCACCATACTATTTTCCAACCATACTGTGGAAGTGTCGTATAATGGTTAAGGAACTGGCCTTGTAACCGAAAGGTTGCTGGTTCGATTCCCAGCTTGGGCACTGCCAATGTACTCTTGAGCAAGGTATCGCTTCAGTGTATAAATGGATAATATATATATTTTTTTTAAAGTTGTGTAAGTCGCTCTGGATAAGAGCGTCTGCTAAATGCCTGTAATGTAATGTAATTCCACCCTTGCGTGTCCATGTCACGTGTTGTGTTTGTTGTATTTGAAGAATGTCAGCGAAGCTGCGCCTCATTTTTTAAAACAAAGCTTTACGTATATTTATGCGACCAAAATGTTTGCGTACTTTTTGAAAAGTGTGCTCCCGAATATACTCAGCCAAACCCCAGAAGTAAGTGTATCATAAGGGGGTTTAAAGTATACTATATTTAGAGAAAACTTTGCCTACTTAACAACTTTTTCATCCTGTCTACTCAACAAGCCCACCTAATAGTATGGAAGGGTGCTGATTCGGACACAGCCCTTGTTTTTCAGAGCAGTGCTACACTCTGGGCCTGATTTACTAAGACCTTTAGTGCATGCAAAGCCAATAACATGACCATGGATTGGTCATGGTATTTGTTTTGCACCAATCATAGTGCTCTACTGACTGAGTCATGCCTTTCATTACAACTAAATGCTGTCAAAGCAGTTTTACAGTCTGCAGCACAGCAGTTATACAGTCTTAATATACTCACCATTAACTGGAGGGGGAAGCTGAGCAAACATTTAAAAGTCAAATTTCATACATGCGGCAAGGATGAAACCTTAATGGTTTATTAAAAGTCTTACATCTTCATCCTAATCTGACTATAGATCTACTAATGGCAATTCATGGGACAGTCTGTGACAGAACTTCCAATCATTGCAAGAGTGGCGCTTTCCATCTGAGTCACTTTGGAAGCGTGACGTGGCTTTGAAATGGCCAATCAGCCCTGCACTGAACTACAGCTCATGTGAATATTTATCAGCAGGAAGATCGTGGCTTAGATCTGATTATAATTGGTGTCTAAAATACGAGCAGTCCTTAAAACTCATGGAATCAAACAGGCTAGGCCTGACTGTTTATGCACAGTAATGAGTTTGGATACACGGAGAGCAGAACTTTTCACATTCCAGAATGGACTGCTTTGTCACACGCAGTCAACTCGCCAGAGTTGATCATGTTGCTGGAGTAGAGTATCTTTGATCAATCAGTCGTGCTCAGCCAACTGTCTGTTTACAGCTTCCTGTCCCACTGCTTTGCATATACTCATAAGCAATATCTCAGGCTATCCTTTTTCCAAAATCACATTCAATTTAACATTAGAGGCCCAAGGACTTGCGGTTTACAGTAATGAGGTGTCATTTAAATACGTTTATTCCAGCCTGATACATTTCAGCAAATCATTACATGTGTATTGTCCAACTCAGTAATGAGCACGTTCCACGGCTGGTCTTTGTAATGCCACGCAATTTCATTCTGTTCTGAAACCCAAAGCCATCAACTCCCATTGACCCAATCCGCAAGCAAGCGTTTCCTTTTAATGAAAACCATCATTCCAAGCAAGGGCAGTTACAACAATGGGAGATGTTTAAGCACAATGACAATATTGCTGCGGTGTGCTCTTTTGTAATAAAGGTAACTCTTATCGAAATAATTATTGACTCCACGGGGCAGTTATTGCCTTGTTAAAGGCCACATCAATAACATTTTTCATTAATTGCCACATTTACTTTGATGGGAATGTTGCTGATTCAGAATTACCATAGACCCAGAGAATGGGCGAGATACAAAAGAGCTGAATTATTTCCCTCAGCCTAGACTTTGCTAATTGGCAGGATCATTATCCAGAACAACAATGGCTATAACTTATTTTTTTTCTTTGGGGGTGAGGGCAAGAAGGAGGGCAAAGTGGGCAGGGTGTTTGATTTGGGGAATGGGATTTTATTCGATTAGTTTTTTTTTTAGTTTTTGCAGGACTAAGGAAAGATATGTGCATTTGGGGGGCCCAGTAGACTTTCTTCAGGGAGGAATTTGACATCCAACTTGGGGTGTTGTGTTCTCTCAAAAATGCAATCACCATTGCATAAAGGAATCAAATCATCATTTTGTTTTGATGTTTCCTGAGTGCATTCAAACAGTGGGTCAGACACAATTTGGGTAGTTTTAACATTTAGTAACTTGCACAATCTATTTATTGCTGGATATGAAGCATTTCAGATTACTTGATTGTATTGGGGCCTTAGGCAAGCAACGCACAATGCACAACGCATTAAAAGCAATGCCCTGTGGAAAAAGATTTAGGCCTAACTCGAGGAGGAAGTGTAGCCGTACAAGCCCACATCATTTTCTGTTTATCGCAACCGTTTGTTTTAATTTAACGATATCGGCTGATTTATTGGTCCGTCGGCTAAGCACTTCCTCTTAATTAATATGGTTGGATGTGCCGATACGAGCGGGGGACGTTTGATCAGTCGCCTTCCTCTCCCTTGGAATTTTGTGATAAAAATCAAACGGCCATCGATCGCTCTATCGATCCCCCCCCCGTTCTTATCCCCACCCGCGCGATTCTATTTTTTCTGTTTGTCCGCAGCCAGTTTTTTACGACGAGCGTCCTCCCCGCCACCCCTCCCGCGTTTCAAAAGCTTCCCTCACACTTAGGGTCAACTCTAATCAACCCCAGCCACAGTCACCGGCTTCCGCGGCGAGTGTTGCCGGGGGCGCTCGGGGGCGACTGCGTTATATCATTAGATTACTGTTCATTAGACAGTGTACGCTCATTAATCAGAGCAAGCTGCTCTGTTTTTCTAAGCAAGGCCATTGAACCACTTGAGAGAATAAGGAAATCTTTGCTGTTTGTCTTTGCTTCACGCACAGAGATGGAAAGTTGGGCCACAGCTTTGGAAGGCCACGCAGAATCGAAGCTTTCTAAGTCTTTTTCATGATTTATTCGAACTTGATTAAGTCTGAATAATTAATTGACTCCGTTTATTTCAGGGCCTTCTTGTGGCAGGCAGTACATAAAAAAATGTAATAAATAAATTTTTAAAAGCCTGTAACAAATAAAAGGCTTTAAAAAATTTTACAGCAAGACCATTGTTATGAACCTGTTACAGTACCTATTCTCATAAAAAAATGGCCTCTGTATGAACAATGGATGTGTGTTCCCACATCCCAAATCCTGACCCCAAATGGTCTTCATATTCTGTTGACCTTGGTTCTCGGCAAGATTGTTTTTCATTTTGCTGCTAATGTTTCACATTTTGTTATTATTATTTCTTATTCTGTAGACCTTGACTCTTGCCAAGATTTGTTTTTCCTTTTGCTGACTATTTAAAAAAACAATTTCTCATTAACATTATAATTTTTTTTTAATGACCGTTCCCTGTATTTGGAGCAATGGACATTTTCTGGCTGCTGAGAGCAGTTTGTGAAATTACACATGGTTACTGAACCCTGGTTCTCGTGGGATACCTTGTCTAGAAAGTTTATTCTTCTCCCTCAAACAGTAACCATGTTAACTTCGCCAACCTGAAACACAACTCAAGCAGCTGCGCGTGCCGTTGTCTACGAGAGCACCCGATGACAAATCAAGCATTTTTTCATGGCCAGTGTGGGGATTCCCCAACATCCCCGAAACAATTTGTGGAAGTCAAATCGATACATGCCTTTTGTTCATGTAGATTATGCATGTGATTGAGAATGGCACACTGTGTGTTGGAATAGCCAGCAATTGCGCTGTTTTTTTTAGGTGCGGTGATATGGCCCAGGTGTCGGGATTCAATTTCTGACCGGCACTGAGCATGGCCAAATGTCCTGCAGGGAAATGCATCATTTGAATACAAAATAAGCTGGGGGGGGGGGGGGTTTCAGAAGTTTGGGAGGACGGCCCGTACTCGCCTGTGCCCTCCTGAAAGGGTGAAGGACATTGTAGCAATGGGACGAGCCTTCAATTGCTCTTCAGCATTTCAAATTGCGAGACGTGGGAGGAGGGGGGGTAACTGCCTCACTAAAAATAGTTTGCCCAAGGAAAAAAATGGCAGACCGTGTGCACAGGAATTGCCAGTACCTTGTAAAGTCGCATACTTACTTTTAGCAGTAAGGTCATTCCTTTTCTTTTATTTCAACGACACGATTTCTGAAGCTCTGCGGACAGTGGCGTCATCCCCCTTTCGTGTGACTCGAGGTGTGAGGAAACGACAGCCCATCCGGTCTAAACACCTCGCGTGAAAATGAAAAGCAGAAAAAAGGGAAAAAAATACCAACGCATACAATTTACCTTCAGCGATTCCCAAAACGTGCGTGGGGGTTGGGGGATCGGGAAGTGCGGTACTTTGACAGACATTTGCCAGACTCCAAATGAAGAATGTTTTGACCTCTGCGGAGAGTATTCTTCCTGCAGTCGATACAGAAACGAGACATGACGTTTGGCAGGCAGAAGGATGTTATGAAATGCATCTGCATAGAGGGCAACCGGGTCGCAACAGGAGAAATCCCATTTATGTTTCAGTCGTCTAAAGTGGAATGGATGTACTCCAAAGCTGCAGGGAATATGCTTGCAGGTTTACAGAAGCACTGGAATTGCTCTGGCTCGCATCCTAGAAAACCAATGGGACACAACCCACTCAAGAGGAGAGCCATGGGTGTCCTTCACATTACTGGGTCCTTGTCTACACGGGAGCAGGGGCAGAAGCTTCTGTAACTGAGTCTGGTTGGGAAGATTCTCCATTAACCTCAGACGGCTTATTCCTGTAGTAAATACAGTCGCGTGTCTGTATCTTTTCCAAATTACACTAAAATAATGTTTCAGATACATTATAGAAAATGCACTCCTGTTTATAGCTCTAATAAAATGGTATTTATTATATCATGTATTACAGGTCAAATAGTCAAACATTGTGTATAAATGTATTATATAGCCTACATTTCATATGTACAAACCCCAATTCCAAAAAAGTTGGGAGGGTATGTAAAATGCAAATAAAAGCAGAAAGCAGTGATTTGTAAATTTTCTTTTACATATGTTTAATTGAAAACAGTACAAAGTTTCTATTGAACTCTATGGTAAAATAAGTCAGGGGAAACAACCCTTAAAGTGGTCCATCCATATCTACTGCATAGCATGACTCCTTTTATACCCAGTCATGATAGCACCACCTGTTAACCTGTGGAATGTTCCAAACAGGACTTCCCAGGCCCTGTCCGAATACGTCCCCTACGCCCTTTTGGGGTCGCATATTTGAGTCCACTTTGTCAAAAAGCTTTTGAGTGGGTGACTTTTTCTCATAAATAGGGGCACTTAAAATACCAGAATGAACCCCTTATTTCCGGGGTTTTGTTGAGGGATTTTAGGAGCACACTCATCTGCAGAACGGTGCACTCATCTGACAATTTCAGTAAGTAACCCGGAAGTAAAAACGTAAAAGACATAGAGTGTATATGGTATAAGATAGGTTGATATTACCAAATACTATTTTTTATTTTTGTTCATTCTATCTTCGTTCATAATCTACACTTTGTAACAATTGTCATATGTTAACTGATTGATATTCTCAATAAATAAAATAAATATTACAAACTACTTCCTCACTAGTTTGGAAAGTTTTGCGGGATTTCTTTCGCACACTACTTGCAAAGTGAGGGGACAGGGGTCTGAGTGGACAGGGGACAGTGGACAGGGAACAGGGGTTTTATTCGGTCATGGCCCCAGTTTTTTTTTGCCCCTGTACCAACTTTTTTGGAACGTGTTGCAGACATAAAATTCTGAATTGGCGTATACTTACAAAAATCTATATAGTTGATAAGGTAAAACATTAAATATCTTTTCTTTGTACTGTTTTCAATTAAATAGGCTATATGTAAAAGAGAATTTACAAATCACTGCTTTCTGTTTTTATGTGCATTTTACATACTGTCCCAACTTTTTTGGAATTGGGGGTTGTAAGTAGGCCAATAGTCAGAGAAGTATAAGGATTACAGCTCGGTAAAGCTTGAGGCAACATAAACAAAACACATTATTTACTTTAGGCATTGTTGCTGCCAGTGGTGTGGGTTGTTTACCTCCCGTTATATGTCTCCACATGCCAGATAAATAGTTATTCAATAGTCTATTATCTAATACTAGATGCGTTAGCTAACGATACTAGATACGTATGCTGTTTTTCTGAACAGATGAATGCCAGAAATGTTACAGCGAGCTGTCTGGAGATATCACTTTTACCTCAGAGCGTAGGCTATTAGTCAGTTTGTTTTACTGTGCGATGGTCATCTTGCTAGGATTGCTTGATGGTAAATTGAGCGAAAATCAGTTCCACGGGGCTCGCCTCGGGATATTCTAACAGGCGCTTTTTTCTGTCTCACATTTAGCCAATCAGAGAAAAAAATTGTACATTTTTTTTCTCTTGTATCCACTTTGCTACACGCCACTGTGGCAGGAAGGTTTGATACATTTACCCGACAATTCTGAAATCTACCCACATTTGGCGGGTGGCGGGTGCTAATTTCCCACCCTGGTGTCTGGATATGGTGGCGGGTTGAAAATGTGTTTTTATTAAGATGAATTTATCCTCCGGAAACAGGGAACTGGGTAAAACTAGACTGTGTGGAGGCTCTGTGTTTTTATTAGTTTTTAGCAATTGGCTACAAGATATTCATTTTTCTACGGATTCCGAGACTGGGGCTTCATATTGAATATCACCCTTTCTCATTGTACCGAACTGATGTAAATACACACGCTATCCTTATTCAGCATTTTCAGTGCTACACTGAAATGCTTCCTCTTAAAACTCCTGCTGATGAAACGTTTATTGAACAAATATTTTTTCTAAAATATGTTATCATTCTTTACTATTCATTTTGGAACATCGTTATTCATTACAGACTTCTGCTTTGGCTTAGTGTACCCTGCGACAAGACATTCTTACTGTCAGTCAGAGGGTGACTTAAAGGGAAATTCCACACTGGGTTTTTATTTTTATTTTTAAAAGACTAGCTGTCCTCTTGATTGAAATGAGCTCTCAGCCAACTCTCTTCATGTAGTGAGTGTAGAGATATAGCCCCAAACTACCACGCATTCTTTTGCTTTCCTGCTTTACTGTGAACCATGACAGGGTGGGCGGTTACAGTTTATGGGCAGGTGTCAGAAAAGGCCAGTGACTCCTACTGAATACTAATGGAGGGGCTGTAAAGCGCCGCGGTGGCGCAGCGGTAAAAGGATCAACTTTGAGTTGATAGTCACACACCGAGGGCCTGGGTTCACGTCCTCCTTCCTAACGCCAACAGACGGGGTTGTGTGGTGGTGAATTCTCAGCAGCTGCTACATGGGGAATTGAATCATACTAGGGTATAATTGGCTACCAAATTAGCAGATAAAAACAGGAAAAAAATCTGAAGTAAAATTATTATTATTAAATTTTTTTTGAAAGGGAGGGGCTCAGTAGGAAGCCATCTTCCTTGGGTAGGAAGCCATCTTTCAAGTGAGGCTAACGATACTCACTAGCAAGCTAGCCACTAAAGAAAGAAAATCTAGGTTTATGGTGTTCAGTTGAGTTTACTTTCGTGCTCAAGCTCTATGAAAAGAAAATGCCACTTCGCTGTAGTGTGGCAAATTGCAAGGGCTTTACATTGGCGAAGGAAGGAATAAATTTTTACTGGCAACCGCAAGGTGAGGGTGAGAAAAAAACAATGGCTGAGTACAATTGGGAATACTGAATATCCTCCAGATAGCAGGTACTTTTGCCCAGACGATTTTGAGCAGAACACTCCTGAGAGACGACTGAACATACCGTCTGTTAGCTGGGTCAACGCCCCCTTCACCTAGTATAGGAGGTTGGGGGGAGGTATCTCGAAATTCTAATTACCCACCAAAAATGAGTAGTTGTTCAAAAATGAGCAAGGTTAGGGTTGTACGTCGTTCTAAATATACCTCTACCAAATTTGCTTCTGCCCCTGCCACTATTTCTGTGCAGAGATCACTAAGAGAGACTTAATCAGTCACGCCTTGATCTGTTAAATGAGGTTAAAAAATGTTGTTTTGCAGTGGAATTTCCCTTTAAATGAGAGTGTCCTGGTCATCAAGGTTCAAAGTGTTTTAGCTGCAGATATTGTATATGCATGCACACACACATACTCGCACATACTCACACACGCACACACACATACACACACATTAATTGGCCTCAGTTCTACAGGGCTCTCTGGTGACAAGCAGCCTCAGTATTCCATTGACTTGGTTACCCCCTCCATGTCTTACAGCACGTTCCACTATAGAACACTACTTCCTTGTTCGTATACATAACTGGGCTTAGCAGCTCTCAAGTAACCTTGACAGATTTGATTTGGATTTGCATAACAGTTGAAGGGAAGTTCACACATGCTTCTGCATGGCTTTCAACCATTGGCTCAGCTGTTCTGTTCAGCTGCACCACTTGAGCCCCTGTGGCTGGGATTTGTGGTGACTGGTGCAAGAGGGAACTTGAGAGGGAAAAATTATAGAAAGATTTTTGCTCCTGAGGAAAGAGATATCCAGCAGGGGTGCAGAGATTATAATTATGACTATTCCAGTTTATTTCAGCATATTTCAGTACAATACACTCATGCTCATAATATATGACAGCCTTGATTTTATTAGTCTTAAGAGTACAGGACTCATTGATGAGAGAGGAGAGATATAGCCATTATCAACCCATTATCACGTCAGTTATAATTATCACTAGAATTATATTTTAATTAGAAATAGAATTATTCACACACTTTTTCAGAAAGCTAACCCACAAATCATTCTTAAATAATAAACGTTGTTGATGGCCATTTCCATAGGGTGTAAATGGGAAACCTCTTGCTCTCCAGATTTGTGGTTGGTTTTAAAGGAAAATTCCAGGCTAGAACACTTAGGGCCTGATTTACTAAGACATTTTGCGTGTGCAAAACCCTTTAGCACACGCAAAACCAATAACATGACAAATGTTAGTAAGTGTGTAGCAGCGACGTGCAATTTATCACAGGATTTATTATCTGATATGTGTAATATATTTTACTTTATTGCTATTCACAATTTTTCACTTGCTATACTGTCAGGGTTCTTCTGGTTCTGCTCCAGTGTGTTATTTTAGTACATTACCCAGAACAGCTTTTGCCACCCCCTTTGTGAGGGGGAAGAGGTGCAGCATACATGGGCAGATAGATTGACATGAGTTAGCTTGCTCGTAGCTAAAAGCAAAGTTGGATATTGTGGCCACGCCCCCAATCTCCCACAAAACCATGCTGTTGCATTCTGGACTATTTGAGGCAAAACCACTGTGCCAAGGTGTGCCAAGGTGCCTTAGAAGGCAGCATTTGAAGGCAGCATCGCATGTATCCTTCTCCGGGTATGATATCCCATAAGTCTTACATCAGGGTTCTCACTTCCGTTAAATTAATGGCGGCTGAAAACAACGATGCGGTATTTGCCGCTTTTTTACAGTCTGAATATGCAGTAAACTTCATAATTTGTTGTAGTTATATTTAAAAATCCATTTAAATGATTGAATACACTGGAATAGTGTATCTGATGTTTTTAAGCCTCTGTGAGCTTTCCCGTAACTAGCCAGCTAACTTCCTACCAAGCTGACGTAGCGTAATGAACAAACGTAAACACTGATCTCACGTGACATCATCCTGCCTTCGAAGTGTCTCCCAAATTCGTTGCCTTTTGAGGTACTTTCAGAGGGAGCAAGACTACAAGGCAGCGAGGCAGCTGCCTTCAGTTTGAGACACAGCCAGTGTCTACAGAACTCGAGTTTAGCTGCGGAAAAGTGAAATACGACACAAAACAGAAAAATAGGACCCGGGATGCAGTTTACATTACCTATATGCAAATTCTAACAATGTCAAAGTGTTTTAACCTGGGATTTTCCTTTAATTGATGACGTTTTACTCAGCACCAGATCAGACTATGTGGGGTGTGTAATGACTCTCCTTGGAAAGGTTACTGGTGACACAAACAATGGCCAAGTTATTTACGGGGACTGTTAGGATCCACTGATATTGGCAGTAAAGCACCGTGATTCATTGGAGATGTGAAATGTGTTCAGTCATGGTATATAATCTCTCTTTCTCTTCTCTCTCCTCTCTCTCTCTCTCATAGACACACTACACACTGAGTGCTATTCAATGCTATATTATGGTTAAATTATTCCATGTGCCAATTTAATGATCGGTATATTAAATTCACAGTCAGGAGTGTCTACTACTGAATGACAACCTTTATGTCAGTTTGAATTTTATCCATGTAAATCATGAACATGACATTCATATAAAGGGTGTTTTTTTTTATCCGTCTGATTTATGGTATTTATTGCGGCATTCCACACAGCAAAAGCTACAAACCGGGAAAGTCGTGTGTGGACTTGTACATTCCCGAAACACGTTCAGTGCTGCGATTTCTTTGTATATTACTGTGATTCCTTGAAAGCATAAAGCACTCAAGTGAATTTTTTCCACTGAATACGACTAATTAGGTCTGATGACAAATTATCGGGAAGTTCTCAGCTTTTGTTTACTGAGGTGGTGATGCACTGCTGTGCGAGCCAAAATCCTATTCCCAAGACAACTTTGTTAATTTGCTTTATACGGTTCCCATATTAACCGTTGTGCCCTCCAATATTCTCATCTCATAAATAAGTAACTGCTATTTGTGCTTTTTTCCCCCTCTGCATAATGTATTTTAGACGAACACTTTTGCTGCAAGAAATAATTAAACAACACTAACAAAGATGCATATTCACATCCCCCCTCATGGAATGCAGATTTCCTTTGTGTGATTTATCAGGAAGGAGAATTTTAATTTGCTAAGAGTAATTACATCATTCTGAATCAAAATGTAGCTATCCACCGTTCCCAATATTCTCCATACACTTCATATTTAAAATGTTGCCAGAATGCTGGAATCCTCTGTTTTGGTCTTAATGAATTGCTTGTTTTGCTTGGAAAACCACCCCCTAACTACAAGACTGCACGGCCTGACTCCTTTTATTCATTTTAGACAAAAGGAAAAAACGAAGCAGTCCCTCCGAGCAATTCACCAGAGCGCCGTAATTCACAGGTAGGTATATTTGCCTTGTATCAGTTTTGAAACTATTTGGCTTGTATCAGTTTTGAAAGTGAATCAAACGATTTATTGTTTTCCTTTCACATTGAACTCAGTTTTAGCGCGCGCTTCCCATTTTTGTGTCATTTTCTGTCACTGTCAGTATTAAGCTGCAAGGACCTTCAGTTTTTTATTGAGAAATCATCTTCCACGATTCTGGTGCATTTCACTTGTAACTTACTGATGCGGGCAATCTGGTTCAAAAAAAGTTTATTTTCCTTGAAGCCGTAAGCAACTTTTTTTAGAAAGATATTTGGGAATGGTCATGCTTAGTTGGTAGCATAGAACCGCTGCTGTGAGAGAAATCCAGCACTGTGTTTATACCCTCTAATTCTACATTTTAAAACCTGGGATCCGTCCGTTGTTTTACCTGGACTCTTGGAGCTGACAGTAGCTATACCAGTAGGCTAATCCTATGCCAGTAGGCAAGCGCAGCTAGAAACGTTGATGCACATTCATGACGGAGAAGCAGTGGGGTGTCTCTCTCTCTGTGGGCAGGGCCAACGAGTGTTATGACAACAAATGTTTTCACAACTTTGCGACCGTTGCGAAAGTTTTAGGTTTTTTAAACATTTGTCATAGCATATGTCATTGCTTCTTAGTGTGCATTCTAATGGCTTTTTGCTGCAGTGTATTCAAACAAGATCTATCACAGAGATTTACCACAAAATATCCTTCCATCTACTGCATCAGAAGACACCTTCAGAAGAAAACTATAATGTTCCAGTGGAAATGTCTTTATAAAACAGGGAAACTACACTGCCTGGCCAAAAAAAAAGTCACCGTTGCACCCGTCATGCATAGTGCCCACTGTACAAGCCTCTGGAGACAGTGTTATGATCTGGGGTTGCTTCAATCGGTCAGGTCTAGGGTCAGTAACGTTATGCAGCAATAAAATGAAGTCAGCTGAGTACCTGAATGTACTGAATGACCAGGTTATTCCATCAATGGGCATATACCAGGGCGACAATGCCAAGATTCATTGGGCTCAAATTGTGAAAGAGTGGTTCAGGGAGCATGAGGAATCATTGTCACACATGAATTGTCCACCAGAGTTCTGACCTTAACCCCATTGAAAGTCTTTGGTATGTGCTGGAGAAGACTTTACGGAGTGGTTAGACTCTCCCGTCGTCAATACAAGATCTCGGCCAAAGATTAATGCGACTCTGGACGGAAATAAATGTTGTGACGTTGCATAAGGATGTCGAAACAATGCCACGACGAATGCGTGCAGTAATCAAATGTATAGAAAGTAGAGGCTTCACTGTTCAGACAGTTAGGACTTGTGGGGTGCTGACCCAGTACCGTGTGACGATCCATTCAGCTCTTGACAGCTGGTTCTGTGAAGCAGGGCACACATTTGTTTTGATTGCCAGTTCAGGCCATTCACAGGCGGCCCACAAGCCGCAAGCCACGGATCAAGATTAAAGCGAAACTTGGCAGCCTTTTCTACAACTGGCGGAGTGCCATGTGGCGGCCTCAGACACCATGAAGGGCAATTTGGCCCACCGAACGCAACCCATCGCTTGCAGTTTTTTTTATAGCCGGCCTCCATTTTAATCTGATGCAGTTCTTCACCTTTTATGTGGAAAGAGTCAGTGGACAAGACTGCATTTGTTGCATTTTCTGACCATGGCCCCGAATGTGTCACCTGTCTCTGTGTTTCTTTTCCCTCCCATAGAATCCGCTGACCAACCTGCAAGCTTCCGCCGCAGAAACCAGCAAAGGCACGTGCCCCACTTCCCAGAACGCTTCTCACGCACAAGATAAAAGTATTATGAACCAAATAAAAACGTCTGCATTTTGACAGGCCCGTTGTGAATTTACTTCGTCTTTTTTTATTTCAGGAATATATTGCATAATTATGTATTCTCATGAATAGTGCATGGACCCCCTCACCCTCATCCGTATGGTAAGCTGGCTTAATTGCAAGGTTTAATTATTAAGAAGCAGAGGTCCAGAGTGGGATTTCAGAGTCGCATGCTTGATGAACTCTTTTTGCAATTTTTGTGATGAATTATTTTGGTGTTTCTGCCTAATCAGCAAGCGTAGTGCACGGCGTAATTGCGCATGAGAGAAGCTTACTGTCCCGGGAGATGAATTACTCTGCTGATTAAAGGCAGTGGAATCAACTAATAACATAATGATATTGGAGTGGATAAAAAAAAAAAAATGTTTTATATATACCGGTATATATATATATATATACAGGCGGGTGACAAATTAAAGAAAAAACCCCTACAGTGAGGGGGTCCGGTGGCTCTTATGCTGTGAGGGGCATTTTTCTGGCGTGGTTTGGGTCCACTTGTCCCCTTCGAGGGAAGGGTCACTGCAAATCAATACAAAGTTAGTAGAGTGATCACCCTTATTCTATGATGAAACATTTCTATCCTGATGGGAGTGGTCTCTTCCAGGATGACAATGCCCACATCCACAGGGTACGAGGGGTCACTGAATGGTTTGATGAGAATCATATGCTATGGCCTTCACCAGATCTCAACCAAATTGAACACCTATGGGAGATTTTAGACCAACATGTTAGACCGCGCTGTCCACCACCATCATCAAAATGCCAAATGAGGGAATATCGTTTGGAAGAATAGTGTTCCATCCCTCCAGTAGAGTTCCAGAGACTTGTAGAATCTATGCCAAGGTGCACTGAAGCTGTTCTGGCCCCCCAACACCTTACTTAGACACTTTATGTTGGTTTTTGTCCCCCGTCTGTGTATATATACAAGGCTCAAAAAAATTAAGGGAACACTTAATCAACACATTATAACACCAAGTCAAACTTCTGGGATATCGATCTGTCCAGTTAGGAAGCGTGAACGATTGTGAATCAATTTCACCTGCTTTGGAGCAAATTAAAGTGACAAAACATGGACAGGAGAGGCAACAGCAAGACAACCCCCAAAAAGTAAATGGTTTTGCAGGTGGTGGCCACAGACCATTTCTCTCCTTATCCTTCCTGACTGAGTTTTGCATTTTGCTAGTGCCCTTGTCACTACTGGTAGCATGAGATGGTACCTGCAGCCCATTCAGGTTGCACAGGTAGTCCAGCTCCTCCAGGATGGCACATCCATACGTGCCGTCGCAAGAAGGTTTGCTGTGTCTCCCAGCACAGTCTCAAGAGCATGGAGGAGATACCGCGAGACGGGCCATTACACAAGGAGAGCTGGACAAGGCCGTAGAAGGGCAACAACCCAGCGGCAGGACCGGTATCTGCTCCTTTGTGCGAGGAGGAACAGGAGGAGCACTGCCAGAGCCCTACAAAATGACCTCCAGCGGGCTACTTGTATGCATGTTTCTGACCAAACTGTCAGAAACTGACTCCATGAGGGTGGCATGAGGGCCCGACGTCCTGTAGTGAGACCTGTGCTCACAGCCCAGCACCGTGCAGCTCGATTGGCATCTGCTACAACCTTCACTGTTGATCCGGGACACTGCAGACAAGCAAGGCTTTGGATCTACCAGTGGTGGTCACTAGTATGTGATGAGGTGCTGTCATCCCAGTCAGTTGAAGGGCCTCCTTCCCTCTGAGACAGCGTAAACTGAGCGTCACCCTGGGGCACAAATTCAGCCCAGGAGTTTCAGATGCAATAGAGTGCACGGCCCACCATTATAGCCTACAGATCATTGATACATAGGCTAATATTTACAAGAACCTTTGTAGCAGTGCCCCCATCATGCAAAACGGAAGCATAAACACAGCCATTATGGCTCACGTAAACCTACCCTTTGATCAGCGCAGTATTTAGCTGAAAGCATGGGCTCACTGAATCGAAAATAAACACTGTCCTCACATTAGCCGTGTGATTTATTAGGCGCACAAAGACGTAGAGAAGTAGGAATAGTGCAAGCATTTGGCTTATGCATATGTTTCTATAGGGATTTCAGTTTTTTAATTCTTGCTTTTTCAGCACCACCTTTCTTTTTTAAACTTTTCTCCATTTCGGAACAAAGGCCAACAACAATACTGTCTCACTCTCACTGTCACTGATCAAACGGCGACAAAAACTTGATGACTACTACTGAGCCAATCAGTCTTCAATAAAAACAAGGATTGATCCAAATTTTGGCAGGGGCCGTCTCAGCCTCAGTGCCCAAGGTATTAGATTTGCCCTGGCTAACTGCGCTCTGCGACCATGGCCCGATCTGACTCCTGAACAGCCCATTCGATGTGAGAGAGAGACAGAGAAAGAGACACGGGTTGGCAGCAGCCTGAATCAAACTTAGGCCCAGATAAAATTGTGGGGATGACGAAGGTCAGCCCACCAGCTAATATGTATTATTTTCTAGATTCTAGACCACTGGCCCACTTCGGACTGGAATGGACTGGCCCATCAAGACTCATCCCGAACCTCTCAATCGCCAGTCCGGGCCTGGCCACCACAACAGTGCTTTAAAGTTACATTGAGGGCTTGATTTACTAAGACATTTTGCGTGTGCAAAATCTTTTAGCACATGCAAAACCAATAACATGACCAATGATTGGTCATGGTATTTTTTTTCACCAATCATTGGTTGTGTTATTAGTTTTGCTTGTGCTAAAAGGTTTTGCACACATGAAGGGGTCGATTTACTAAAGGTTTGCGTGTACAAAAACACGTGTAAAACTGTTACCACCCACAAACAATCATACTAATGAGGTGTAAAGAGGATTGCATGTGCTAAAATGGAAAGATACCTTGATTTCTCATTTTTGTGCGTTACCCTCAATGAATATGCAATATTGGGTGTCCCTATTTCGCAAAATAGTAGAAGGTGGTCATGCAAATAGATTACATTAGCACTTTAGATTTAGTAAGCCCGAAAGGAAGTTTCGGAAAGTTGTTTGCGCGTGCATTTTTGTACAAACCGTTATAAGCAGGTATTAAAGACACAGAATCAATAAGATGACAGCTGTCATTGTAGCAAGACACATATGGGTATGTTTGGAATATCCATAACTGAACGTTCTGAATGATTGCATAAAAATGGGGGCTAATTAACTGGCTCATTCTAGCTAACATTTTTTGAATTATGAAGCAAATCGTGTTACAGAATGTAAGAGTAACTAGTATTTGAATCAAACAAGCGATACAACATCTATTATAACAAACACTGAATAACAAGCAAATCAAAACTTTATGAAAATGTTTTAACCCATGATCAAATAAAAATGTGATTTTATGTGACACTTACGGCGCGAGTAGGCTTAGTGCTAGTAAGTCTTGACAAACTGACAGAAACTAAGAAAAAATACAATAAAAATGGCAACATTGCTGGCAGTCTTTTCCCCGTTTTTTTTACAGTATAACCATTCCAAACACACCAAATCGAATTTAATTATGGCTGTTTGCGGCTGGAATAATGTACATAATGACTCTTAGTTGAACACCTGCAAAGTGTGAACTGATAACACGTGCCAATACTATGGCCACGCCTGCAAAATACCACCCCTTGTTTGGCATCTTAGTAAATCGACCCCGAAGAGTCTTAATAAATCAAGCCCGAAGTGCATTTACTTACTTTAAACCATGAACCCCTGAACGCCCCTATACCAGCCATTGCAGGCTAAAGCCAGCTGGTCATCAAAAACCTCTGTAAATATCTGTAAATAAAAACATCTGAAATATCCTGGATTACACATAAAAACTGTCTGGCACAATCAAAAGCATAGGCTACACTAAAAATGAAATAGTATCAAAAAACCCTGGAAAGTAAACTTTCCTTTTCAGGTGCTTGATATTTTACTGGGTTTTATACATAAAATTAATTTTATACAGAGAAAATATTTCATTTCCTATCCTGTAAATGAAAAATCTAACCTGTCCTGAATTTTATGACAGACTGTTTTCCAGATTACGCAAAAGTACTTATAAACTGATTTCATTTTGAGGGTTTTGATTTAAAAAAACAACAACTTTTAACTGTAATTTTTTGAACTTTTCACTTTAATTTACAATTAAAGTGCTTGAAAACCTTGAACTAAAGGAACACTGTCATAGTGGAAGTTTCCACAGCAGAAATCTTATGGGAAGTCTTTACATGGTGTGTCAATCTGCAGTTTTTTCACATTTTGTTGTATTGTCCTAATCTGTGCCATTTGTCAACTGTTATTCTGTCCCCTTTCTACAATAAATGTGAACATCTAAAAAGCAATTGCAGTGTGGTTTCCTGCTTGATATCTGATGTAGTTGCCATCGCTGCTGTACTGTATATGGTGGTCATGAAGGTGTTTATACCAGGTAAAACAAGTGCCACTTTTCTTGAGTTGTATTTGAAAAAGCTGTCATGTGCATGTCATAATTAGGCCAGTATTAGCCCTTGCTGTAGTAAGAAGTTTATGAAGGTTTTATGAACGATAAAGCATTTGATTTAATTTAACTACACTTGAAAGATACATGGAAATGTCATGTTAGTGCCATGAACAATTCTATTTATATTCTATTCTAACAAGGGGATGCTGTATTTAACCTACACAATTTATTTTAGAGGTAGTTATTCTACTATAAAACTAGAGAATATCATCACTTGGTTAAAACAAAGTTGACCTTTATTATGGTGGTTATGTAGAGATTTAGCACAGCATATAATTGTGTTTGTAATTAAAAGACTATCAATGAAGTCTTCCTCTTTTACTTTAATTACAATTTACAATACTCATTTAAATAGAGTAAAGTGATTTTGGTAAATATTTGAGGGCCGGATTAAAAGAGCCATTGCTTTTCTGGTTATATGCACTGTTGTCATGGCAGTTGTGTCAAGTTACATTTACTGATATTCGAACACAGTGTGACATTTTATGACACTGGTGTCATGACAGGGGACAAAAGACTAGTCATTCTCTGCACAGTTGAGAATGTGCCTTTGCACTTTTGTCATTACAATGCAGTCCAAAAGTATTTGGACAGTGACACATTTATTGTTGTTGTTTTGGCTCTGTACTCCAGCACATTGGATTTGAAATGGAACATTGACTATGAGGTTAAAGTGCAGACGTTCAGAGCCAAAAAAACAAAAAATGTGTCACTGTCCAAATACTTCTACAGCATGTTTTTCTTCGGCAAAATGTATGCAGGTGTTTCCCCTGTCCACAATAGGCAGATATGGATACGAAAAGACACCAGCAACCAACACACCTCTGCATATTACTTTGATGTCTCTGCATTTGAATGAATCTCTATGGGAATTGAGGGGTGGGACCAGATTTAGCTGTGAATTACACTGGAACAGTATGGAATACATGGTTGGTAAAATGGCATCAAGGGTCTCAAAACCAGGTATCAAACCATCATTCTGCTGCCAGATATGCAGTAATTAAAGGTTGGATTTTTAAAATCTTTTCAGTGTGACATTACGCTAATTCACCAAACTGAATTTTTTTATAACCCTATTTACTCATCTTTACCAGGGGTGCCAATAATAGTGGAGGGCATATATATATATACGTATATATATATATATACGTGTGTGTGTGTGTCCATACATCGATTTTTACCTGCTTATAGTAAAATAAGTAAATGTTAGAGAATATTCCTGCTCATTATAGCCCATTAAAAAGATCACTGAAACTACTGCATGTAGAATGTCACATTTGTGTATGACAGGCCGTGCATATGCTCCTGAGCGTCATTAGCTACTATAATCTCACAGTGAAATGTGCACAGACACGCTCGCTACCTTATTAAATTATGCAAATGAGGGGCTGCACCTTTTTTCAACCCCTGCTCATTAGCCAGAGACAGGAGTAATGAATGTGACTGCCCAATGGATTCTTGTAACGAAAAAAAAAAATGCTTCCAAAAATTTGCATAGGCATCATTTTTTGTTCATTTTTACTTTTATTTCTTTTTCATTAAAGTAAATGATGTGTGTGCTTTAAAAAAAAATTTGCCGCCCAACCCAGGGCTATGTATGTCCAATTCCCATCCCGATTTGGAGTGTCTAACTGCCTGAAACTGCAACCGCGATCCATGCGAGAATCACCCTGCCAACTCGGGAGAGCCGGGACATCCACGTTTTTTTTTTTCCGAAACACATGCTTTCCAACAGCTGCTTCTTTTCATGTCGCAGACCGTTTCAGGGGAAGAACCTTTCATGTGCGTCATTAACACGCAGTCTTACGAGTGCCCTTATCGGCCAGAGCGGGTCGCCCAAGAGCAATGAAATGCGGATCTCTGTCCGACTGAACCTTCCCATACACTGGGCAACAAAGGCGCAAAGTGTGCGTCGCCACGTGGAGCTGCTGGCCACAGTTGGCACTGGCACTGGATCTGAGGCTGTGAGGCTCATCCATGCGCCGGCATTAACTGAATGAGCCATCCAGTAGCCCCATTTTTTTTTTTTATGAAAGCTGAGGAGGCATATTACAAAATGGTGATTTGAGGCCACTGATTTTGAGGCCAACTACATTTTTTGGGACATAACAATCTGGTCATAAATTCCACAGAAAAATAAAAAATATTAACCTTAAAGAGTTACGCTCAAGGACATTTGTATCACAATTTGATGTACCATATATTATTCAAAAGCAAATAATATATCTTTCTGTCAGCCAATTTGTGTGTTCCACTTGGGGTTTGTTGGACATTATGTTAAAAAAACTCACAAAATTCACAAAAGCACACTTAACAAAGGAAATATAACTGAATATAACTGCAAATGGTAACAGTTATAACATGAAATGGTTTAAAAAAAAAAAAAGTTGTAAACACTAAACAAACTCAAGACATGTTTATGAACCAGAGTCCTCCTTTTTATTGGGCTCTTTCTGGAATTTGTTCTTGTGATTGTAATTTTCTCGCATTTTCCTGTTTGCACAGTGTGCGTTGCAATAATGTGTATTGTGCAGCAGAAAAAAACGGGGGAAAAACCGCAGTGTATTTAGAGTAAGTATGTATGGTAATCTTTCATTTACGTATTTATAACCATTCAGGCCCAACCCAACCCCCCTCCCCAAATAGTGTATCCACTTACACGCAACTAAATTGCATTTCGTATCACACTAATGTTGTGTCCCAGGAATGCTTTCCCTTCAATTAGACCAATGGTTTCAAGGTGTGCTAATAGCCAGGGATCCATTTCTAGCTTTTTTTTCTCCTACCCCCCAAGCTGTCATGACCTCATTAGCAAGTGCAGACTTGCAGTTATTTCAGCTCGATGAAATTGACTTAAAATTGTATTAATTTGAATGTGAGGCCATACACGTGACCCCTGCTGGTTAGGCTGACTGCATGAGGATTTCTAAGGCTCCTGTTCTCGTGCATGAGCCCATTGATACTCAGTCCTACGAGGGCGAGTACACTTGGGCCAGTTATAAAAGGCACCTTGCAGAAAAACGTCAAGCAATGTGAAAACAAACAACTGGGTGTCATTTGAACGCACCCTTTTCTTGTTAAAATTCTGCGCGATAGTGAAGTGACCCAGGTGAAAAAGTAATATACTTTAGTGTAATAAAAATAGAATTTAAGTATATAAAGGTTATTACAAGTATACTTTTCATTTTTGTACTTAATTTGAAATATGTTTAAAATGTACTTTTAAAAAGTGTACTTCAAGTAGTCTCAAACACACCGTAATACTTTTAAAGTTTGTTTCAAACGCACTGGTGACATAATGAAATTGTACTGCAAGTGTATTTAAGATACCAACAAATCATACTTTTTGTTAGTGCACTTACATTTAATTAAGTACACTAAATATAGTCCTATTTTAACATACAGACATAGTACACTTAAGTATACAAAAAAGAATCCCATTTTAACATACACACTGCGCTTGAAGTACACTTAAGTACTTAGTATACTTAAAGCGCTGCCAATTTATCACAAAGTTCATAATTAGTACAAAAACTACTAAAATTATACTTTGAAAAAATATATTTAAATCTTTTTTCACCTGGGGATACATTTCTCTGCATCCAAAACAGTGAGTCAATAACAGTGGGCAAGGCTGTAAGGGAGAAATAAATTTGTCTTAATTTCAACCCACTTCAGTGTGTCTGTACATTAAGCATGAAAATTAGCATTTGTCTGTGTGTGTGTTGCTACGATAGTTGTTTTAAAACAGTGAAACTTAAGGAACAGATTCGTAAAATGTTTTTTACGGCACTGATAATGCCAACATACAAATGCCATTAATTGTCAAGCATTTTTTATGAATCGGATGTGCCGTTCTGTCATTTGATTGATCCTCTCTAGAAGACTTAAGTTTAGCAAGGGTAAAAAATGTTATTTCATTTTAAAATGAGGAGGAAATAATCTTTGGTTCATTCATAAAAGAAAATAGGACTGTAAATGTAGTTTTTTTTATCTGCAAGCATACCTTTATCCAGACATATTTTACATACTGCATCAAGTTAATTTAACTGAAGCAGTCAATTCCTGTGCCTACAAGCGCCCTGCTTGGGAGTTGTACTTCATGCTACAAATCAGACCACACAGTGCTACAATGCACACCTGCAGGGAGAGTCACAGTGAGGTTTGTTATCTTGATTTACCTAACAACGCATGCAGTCACAACCGTGCCCTGAACTGGGGTAATGTATGCATAGCCTTCACCTGCTCGTTCATTCAGAATGCAGATGGGAATTTCTCATTACGCAGGGGACAAGCAGATACACGCAATGCTCCCCTGCAGTTGGACGCAGCGCATACTGAACTCTCAGGTGTTTAGGAAGCGGTCACATTTTTCACTGCATGGTGTTCCATGGTCTACTCAGTAGGATGGACATATTTGCGCTCAAGCACTGGAGACCGGGGGCCTGTATCAATAATTACTGAGCTAGCTGGATAACTGCACTGAGTAAAACCCGGAACCCTCCCAAATCATGGACTGAAGTAAACAGAGCTGTTCTGGGTTTTTCTCGTTGCAGTTATCCAGTAATCCTTCTTTGTGGTACAGGCCCCTGATCTCCATGTATAGATTAATGCAGCAGCCCTGTTTCGGCTATGATGAGCTGCTCACAGGGAGAAATGGGTCCCCACACGACAGCAGCGCAGTCAGAAATATTTATATAGTTGGGCCTGCATAGAACTAAGTGGGCCAGAACTACCTAGGTGGGCATTCACAATTGAGTGTGGTGGTTCCGCTACTCAGGTGGCTGTGACCACACAGTTGCCCTTGCACTTAAAATCTCCATGTGGTAATGCCGAACACAGGGAGCTACTCAGGAGCTCCCCCTAGTGGCCTGCAGTACCTAGACTACAAATCATTTGGAGAACAGATGATGTCAAGCACTCCTTTGAGACAGATTGAGGCCGTCAGATTCTATCAAAGACATGCTGTATAGTTCCACTTTAGATTTTAAATATTCTTGGCCGAAAGGTCAGAAGCATGTGCGTCATCCATCGTTATTTCCAAAACACTCAGTGTTATTGCCCTAATTGAACAAAATCAGGATGGATAACACAGTTATGGATGAGCACATGCCTGCACATAATTCCCCATTGAAGAAAATGTATTTAGGAGTGATGTACTGCTGATGTAGTCTGACCTAAAAATGCGTTTTCACAGAGAGCGTTTTCATGGATGTTAAAATGGTTCACGTGACGTCTTCATATAGCCTGCCCTCTATTGTCCATTGTGGCAGTTCAATCATGCATGCAATCAATCAGAGGTGTAAAACCCAGGTTCAGAAAGTAAAAGTCCTCCCCAGTATTTTGTTCTAATCACCTGGATTTGCTAATTAGCACAATTCTTCAACCAGGAGGTAGAACTAAAGAGAAATCAGCTAGAAATCAGTGGGTGGAAGAAAAACATGGCAGGACTTTTACTTTCAGACCCCTGGACTTTCCACTTCAAGCAATCGTTCTCGTTTAAACACTCCGAAACTCACACCTGAAGCAATTCCATTGCACCTCACGGCATTGGCAACCGAAGGCTCGTTTCATTTCACTGGTTTTATTATTTATAAGTTGTATAATCGGTTTTGTTTAAACGCAACATAAAATAGGATTATTTTCAGATATTTGTGAGATATGAAAAACAATTGGAGGACATTATCTATAGCAAAGTTTCAGACAAGGTCTGCCCCGCTCAGTGTTTGTCGGCCCATGTATTTTGGTGGCTGTGCTGTGAAATGACTGGCCTCAGTTTTATGGCTGAACTAACATCTTCGTCTCAGTCTCTTGAATCCTGAGTATTGTCCTTTACCCGCTCCAGTCAGGTCTAATGAAAGCACGTTCCCGAAGGTGAATGCTGTAATTGATTAAAAACCGTAATATTTTATTTCATAGCTGTCTGGAAACATCAAAGACGCCGCGTGCTTTATTTCACCCCGGTTAATGAGGAAACTGTGAACGCGCTCTTGGGTCGCGACTGGATCATGCCTAGTGAGGTCATTTCAAAGGATACTGACGGATTACGAGTAAATTATGGTGATGCTTAAACTCTGCGCAACATTTCAGTGTCCCCAGACATATTATTCACAAGGTCCTTTAAGACAACATTTCCCCTCTGTGCTCTTTGGTAACTCACTGTGTATGCTGTGTAGTCCCAGTAAATACGAAAAAATATGTAAAATAGGTATTTTTGAACTGTTAATCGTTCATTAGTCTGGATTGCGTGAAACTCAATTAAATGCATCTGCTCTACATCTAATCTCATTCAAGTGCAGGGTTTTTTGGATGTGTTTCTGACACATTGCTGGCATTGACATGAATCACGTACACAGGGTCCAGACCACTAGGCTACTTCACAAACAATGGTAGAAAGAAATTGTGGTGGATTAGCCTACACAAGTAAAACATTTCACAGACGTTTACACCAATCAGACTAAACACTGCACTGACTAGTGTACAAGTCTTCGAATCAGGTGTGATTCACCTTATTTTTTGTTAATTGTTCCCCTAACCGTTTTCTGAACATGGATAAGTATATTGCTTAATTAAGATTCATTAGATGGTCAATTGATTCATTGTTTAAGTGCCTAGAACAATTAATTGAACAACTAATTAATCTTAATGAAAGGAGACAGCAGCCCTAAAATCTTTTATCAGGGAGCTTCTGCTGAAGAAATATAGCTCACATTTTGCACACCGTCCATTTATATAGCCAGATATTTACTGAAGCAATTAAAGAAGAACCTTGCTCAAGGGTACAACTGCAAGTAGGTCAACCAGACTGCAACCTCTTGGCTGGAAGCTCTGTTCCTTAAATACAACCTCTAAGACGCTGAGAACAACAGTTTAAAAAAAAAAAAACAGTTTTGCTAGCACCTACTCTCTAGTCTTGTGTCTTATTCTGGGAGCATTGTTTCTGAGGCTTCCTCGTTGCATGGAGCACCGTCTGTGGATGTGTTGAATTTGGCTAAAGAAGCGGCCATCTTTTGTGAGTCTAGTTGGCCTTCATTAAAAATGTTTTTTATCATTTACTGAGGGGGCCTTTATTGTGGAAACATAACAGGCCCTGCATTGCAGCTAATGGCTGACAACCCCCCACCGGTGCACTACACGGTGGACTACATCCCCAGAATTCCAGATGTTGAGTTCTTATGGATTCCTCCCCGGGAAGCTATTTCAGATAAATTATTAGGCCATCCGACAAGTGCCTCCAGCATTTAACACAGCAAAGTCCCCTGACAGCGCACAGACAAAGATACAGTCCTTATTATCTCAGTCTGGGGCGTACCCGTGCGCCTTGAATACATGCTATAATAAGTCCACGGACGGTTGCTGTCAGCGGAGCTTTTAAAGAGATGACAGAGGAGCACCGTTTCATTAATTGATCAATATCCACGGATGGAGACTGGAGAGGTGTTGATGTTGATGGTGTTGAAATGTGACTTTATTTTTTTTTCCTGTCTGTGTCAAGGTAGACAGTTTTCTTTGAAAACCCTCCAATACTCCCAAAGATTTCTGTCTGCATTTAAATTAGGATATTTAATCACTTTCAGTTAGGGAAGAACTCCTGGCAGTACATGTTCTAGCACTCTACCTGAGTGCTAAAGTACTTAATAAATGCAGATTTGTTATATAACAGTCCCAGCTGAAAAATTTTAACTGTAATTTGTCTCGTTTGATCGACTTGAAAAAAAATGAAAAGAACTGTAACAAAAAGACAAAAAAATGTTTAAGGACACATTTGAGTGTAAAGTTTAAGAGGGTTGCTATTGGATGTTATTGCATGGGGACTTTCTTTGCCTGCAGGACTATTGGTTCGGGGGCTCCAATATCCTCTATTCCTGTAAAAATGAATGTTTTTTGAAAAAACTCACCTCAGCACCTCATACATAAATCAACATTTTTATAAAGATGTTTTCATGTTACGTAATACAGTCTTGCACAGGGCCATTTGCTCCTGGACATCTTCCTAAATATTAAAGGTAATGGATATACGGTTTATCATACCTTTGGGGGAGAAAAATGCATGAACAGTGGATCAAAACCAAAGTCTATTACTATCTTCTGAAATTTTCACTTTGAGCTGTCATCGGTGAAACCTTGAAGTGCTGTCTGTGTCGTCTGTCTGTCAAATGGGACAGTGGTCGAGAAATGTGGCAATTTACCTGGCTCAGCCATTATTTAAAGTTATTTTTCCCTTCCTTTTTTAATGACCTCCTCTACAAACCTTGAATATGAAACAAAGGACAAGTGGGAAGCCAAGTTCAAATTGTATCCATCATCTTTATAGCCACGTTGACATTCCTCCCTGTCAGCTGATATCTCCCTGATAGCTACAGGGAGAGATCATTGATATCTGCGTGAGGGACCTTTTCTTAGGGGTCTCATCTATATGCATTGAAAAATACTTTGCTCTTCTGTCGGCATCCTGGCACAGAAGCTGAACATTTTTACCTGGTTGGCTCTGCCTGTCCTAAGGTCTTCAGTGAGGTAACAATTACTGTTACCAAGCTGATTCTTTTGAATCTACGGCTGAACCAAAAACTTTTCTTAAGTTTTAGTTTTCCCCTAAAAGAACTTTGCTTTTAATAAAATCTGGAAAAGTATTATGGAGTATGTCACTTATTTCTTTCCTGTATAACGGAATGTATAAATTATTGTTGCTGCATTGAAAATACACATTTTTATTGTCATACAAAACAGCCTAGACAGAGAGCTATACCTGATCATGAAAGTTTCGGAAATGGTAGTCTAGGCATGTATGAATGAACATAAATGCAATGTATTCAACGTAATGCTATGTAAATATTATATTATATACATTAATAATATATTAGCAATGTAATGCTATATAAATAATATTTTGATTGATTTGATTGATTGCATGTATCATTACCACAACAACTAGGTAGCCCAATAAAGATGCAATGTATATACAGTATATTGTACTTTAGAAAATGCTGTAAAATCAGGAAATTGTCTTGAAAATTGTGCAATATTTCATTTTTCTACTTTTTGGGCACCCCCAAAGTAATGACAATACCTGTATTTTACCACAAGATGGAGCTAATTATGTACTAATGAGGGGATCAACTAAATTACAAAAAACAGCGGTGTATGTTATTGCTGTTTTTTAATTAACTATTATTATTGCCATAGTTTGATTAATCATTTGTCATACTGAAAATGGGTCACACTATTATTAATGCGGCATTGAAAAGCCATATACCCAAGCTAGTTTCAGTCAAGTGTGTCCTCACTGCATGTAGCTCTCGGGCATAACATATGATCATAGAACTACTGTGTATCCTCAATGATCAAAACTGTGAATGTAGATATAAAAGAACCTAGACACTTTATGTCTGCCCACCCACACATTGGTTTGAAAATGTCACATTCTTTCCTCAGGGATGCTGAAAGTGGCGCTCTGCTGTTCCTCCGTCCTCTTCTGCAGGCATTGTGCTGAGTGAGGCAATTCGGCATTAATAAGATGCTTGCCAACCGTCCACTGTCGACCATGGAACTCAGCTGTGAGTTAAAAACCCACAGCTAAGGGGGTTCACGGTTTCAAGATCCCTTGGCGTTTGAATCATCCATATTTGCTTGTTGGAAATGGAATTTTAAAAATACTTAATATCTTAGGGAAGATACCTGCATTGGCTCAACCTGTTTGTGCTTACACAGCGGAACAATTTGTGTTTTAAGTACATCCTTATACATGGAAAGATTTTCACCAACGCATAGCCCGGAATTGGGTTCAGAGGTGTGAGTTAAGAGTGTGAACGTCCACCACATAAGTTGACGTCACCCCCCCCCCCCGGTGTTTATATGAGAGTTTGATTAGTTCCCCTGGCTGGAGACCTTTGGTCTTTAACTCAGTGAGATAGTCGTATCTCTTGTTTTGACACGCTTCCGGTGAGGGCCACGGTTCGAAAACCTGCAGCGTTCCTTCCTCCCATTATCACGGTGTCGCGGATCAGACGATACTGCTGAGGTTGCTTCCGGAGCACACTTTCCTGGCTAAACATGCTTACAACTGGAAATGAACAGAAGCATTTTCGGGTTGGATTTTTTGCTTAGTGGAGCAATAGAGAGATCCAAGTCTAAAGCCTTCTGATTACAGGTCCAGCTCCCAGTTACCAGGAAGAAAGCAGTGCAGTGTGGGTTTCACTGGCACATGCAGAGATCTCGATGACTGATAGCGTTTTACCTCCACCAGACTGTACGTGTGTCACCTGGTCCGTCTCTCCAATGAAAGCCTCCCCAGGATGATCCATCATCACCTGTCAAAACTCTTGGGAGAAATGAGACAATGTGTCACTGCTGTTTGTGTTTTTGTTCAGGGAATCAGCATCATCTACAGTCATCCTCGGTAACAACTGTTAATTTCCCTAGATATGAAGCAATTCTTGGAGCCAGGTTTACTGACAGCAGGACATGGGCATAATGTTGCTTTGAGCATTGGAGGGGTTGAGGTGAATCTCTCTCTCTCACCATTTAAATCTCCATCACTTTTAATACCACCACTCTTCTCTCAGTGGCCAGTATATTGTCTTTTTTATATGTTATCATTATACTTAACTCCAACCATGGCCCACTAATTCTCATTACTGGGAGTGCATTGTTAACACATGCAACTATGAAACTGTATGTAATTTTGTGTGTATTTTAAACTGTATTTTACACACTTTAAAGCTGGAGTAAATCATAGAAAAAAACTTGCGTGTGAGAAATACAACACCATACACTGTGCTTACAATGTCTATTATGACAAACAGTGAATAACAAAGCAAATGAAAACATGTATCAAAATAAAACCTACCATCAGATGGAAATTGTATGTGACACTAACGGCGCGAGTAAAGCTAGTAAGTAGCCTATACTTACAATCATTTCAGTCCTGAGAAACATCTATCACTCCCGACAGAAACTAAGAGACATCCAGTGAAACAGTGTGTAGTTTGCCAGCTTCATTTATACATTTTATTAAAGTCAGTTTATGCATCTTTTCCATTCATGGAATGTTTTTTCACTTGCAACATCTCTGCCAGTCTGTTCACCGTTTTCTTACGAGATATTTCTTGACAGTGTAGGCAAGCCATTCCAAACACGCAAAATTTGATGCTAATTTCAGCTCTTTCCATTTCTTCACTAAAGACGATGGCCGTGTCCGAATCAGCACTCTTCCACACTATTGAGTAGCCTTGGGGAGTAGATAGGGTGAGAAAGTCGTACAGTACGTGAACATTTTTCAAATTGCAGTATACTTCAAACACCCGGATGACACACTTCCGGGGTTTCGCTGAGTACATTCGGGAGCACGCATTTCAAGAAGTACACAAACATTTTGGTCACATAAATATGACGTGAGCTTCGTTTAAAAAAAATTAGGCGCAGCTTGGCTGACATTTTCCTTCAAATACAACAAAAACACGTGACATGGCAGCACAAGAGTGGGGCGCAGCGTTGCCAGATCTTGGAAGACTTTCCAGCCAAATGGCGACTCAAAACTAGCTAAAATCATAGGCAATTTTTTACCAAAACCAACTTTTTTTTAATCATGTTTTTACTTTTTAAAATAAGTGCGTGCTTTGCGACTTTTCATTTTTACCCATGACTGCACTTTGAAAGTATCCCAATTTAGCTGTAAAACCGCGGACATGGCAACACTGGTGGGACGTCTTATGACCTGCTTACGACACTTCCATAGTGCGGTTGGAAAATAGTATGGCGGATATTTTTTGCGGACTGCTAAACAGTGCACATTAAACAGCACACTTCTGCCAGTGTACTGTACGCAGGAGACAGGGCGCAGTAGATAAGGCTCTGATTCGGACACAGCCGATGACCGGCTGCTATAGTTGAAACTCTACTTCTCTTTTCATAAACGGAGCTTGCGTGGGCGCAACCAATATTTAGAATGTAGGGGGTTATGGGGAGCCAAGTATTTAAAACAGAGATTTTTTCTGATAATTTATGATGGCAATCATTTTTTTTTATTGATCAAGACATTTTCTTTGGGGTGGGAGGGTGGTGGTGGTTACTGCCTACTTATGATTATTGAAGAGGTTATTGAGAGATTATGCCCTTGCAGCAAGAACAGTGTTTTGCCTGAATATACAGTCAGGTCCATACGTATTTTGACAGTGACACAATTTTTGTTGTTTTGGCTCTGTACTACAGCACATTGGATTTGAAATGGAACAGTGAGGTTAAAGTGCAGACTTTCAGCTTTAAAGTTTTTATGTCAGGGGAACGGTGTAGCAATTGTAGCCTTTTTTGTACATAGTCACCCCCATTTAAGGGGACCAAAATTGCAGAAATTAACAAACTTTAATAAAGTTCTCATATTTTATATTTGGTTGCATATCCTTTGCATGTCATGACTTCCTGATGTTTGTGACCCAACAACATCATAAGCCTCTTGTCATCTTATTTGCAGGTACTCTTGCAGTAATGCAGTAAGCGATACTATAATCTGAGAATTGGGGGGTTGTAAGGGGCCCGGTTTATGGGGAACCAGATGTGACAGAAAGGTGGGTCAGAAAGTCTCCCACGGACGTGAGAACCACTAGTTGGGGCGAGAGGTCTGCGAACGGAGCAGAAAATAAAGAATGGGAATAAAACCCCCCGGCGTAAAGCCAAATAAAAAATGACCCAAGAAGACAGGGCTAAACTCGTAGTAGAAAAAAAAGTTAAGATTACCTTTCACTCTCGATACGGGAAAGTACTAAAAGGGAAGGATGGTAAACGGAGGTAAAAGAGAAGGATGACAAACTAGAGCGACCCCAAAAAATAGGGCGAAAAGACTCGTAGGCTTAAGTCGAGGAAAGCAAAAAAACGACAAAATGTCTCGAACTCAGCAAAGGATATGCGAGCAGGAAAACGAGACAACTGAAAGAAAAAACAAACAAAGGTATTCCGCCCAACGGGGGACAGAAGGAGAAGGAAAAGGAAACAGGAACAAACCGCCCACCTCAACCGCAACGGCATTTCACCCACCTCTACCTGTAGAGCCGGGTTCTCCTCTTTCACCCCAGGTGCGCTCTATTTATTACCTCAGGAACCCAGCCCCAACATTCCCCTTTCAATTATTCAATTAATTCTGTCAATCATTCACTTCTCCCCACAGGTACCAATCATGTGTTCAATTAGGCCTTCTCATTCCGCAGTTATTCTATTTCCCACCGTGGGAATTACCGCAAAATATGTTAGACTATCTCTGACTCTGAGTTAGTTCCCTAACCATAACACTACACTGTCGTTATTGAGAAACAGAGGTTTTGTATTTATTCAATATCCAACCTGTCCAGATTAGCTTTGTATTTAATTATTAATAGTCAATTTAAAGACGTCTGAACAGATACAATGAATTCGACATGCTATGGAATGAGTTAGCATTTGTTTTGGAAACTTAAAACAACCCACGAGACAAGTCTGCTTCTGAAGCATCCCCTTGTTTGTGAGGCCACAGTTCGAAAAGAGACCAGTTTCTGAGAGAGAATAAAAGTACAGTACTGTAAGCACATAGAAGAAGAAATCAATGCCATGGGTTGGGGTACCAAAAAAACAAAAAGGAAAACCATTTTTAATGCAGAGCGTGCCTCCATACACAATTCCCTGAACCGAGGTTAAGGCTAAAGCCTTACAGCAATTTTCACCCCATCATTATTTCTCATATATCCAAAGCCAGGCTAAGGCTCTGCCATTGACAGCATGACTGATGAGTCTGCTGTCGTGAATGTCAAAAGGAATGGTCTTCCGCCGTCTTATCTAGGCATTGCTCAATGTACGCGGGACCTGGGCTTTATGGAGAAACGCAGCCGTTGCGATGTGCATTAGGCGCTGATAACAGGGCCCGCCGTTGTAGAGCCGGGTTTTACAGGATGAAGACGTTCCAAGGAATACCAACAATCTGTGCAGTGGCGTGCATGGGAATTTAACCCTCAATCCAGAATGAACGGGTAATTATACATGTTGGTGCTGGAGTGCAATCGCGACAGCCTGTAACGTGACAAGGCCGAGCAAAAAGAATACGCGATGTCAACAAAGGGCAGCGGTGTCGTGCAATAGAAAACTGGACTTGCGATGTCAATGTTGTAAGTTGAACATGGTGCTTCACCTGAATTGCTTCAGTAAATGTCCAGCAGTGCAAATGGATTGTATATACAATTAATATATGCCGTGTAAATCACTCTGGATTAGATAAGTCTGCTAAGTGCCTAAAATGTAAATATAAGAACGACTGCACCATGTGTTCTGCCTGCCTCAGCGATGGTTTAGTGCCTGGGTTTTCAGGCAATTAATCTCAACACCCCAACCACCCGTCACCCCACCCCGGTCCCCGATCGCAATTCCGAAAACATTTAAAAAAAATATTATACTTATGATGGGGCCCCATGAATGCCTTTGAGCCTGGGTGGAGGGTCCCTGGATCAGAAAATATGGAAAACCCTTGCTTTAGTGAACTGGATTCACACGCATGAAGCTGTGCACAGCATCGCAGTTTGTCTCTGGTTTTTGTTGGTTTTACTACTTGTTATGTTTCTGTTTACTCTGTACTGGTGCTTGTATGTATGTATGTATGCACCCTTGTTGTTTCCACTTGTTTCCATAAACTGGGAAGTCACTTTTGGACAAAACCATCCACAAAATAAGTATTTGTAAATGTATTTCAGTAGGTGTGCAAGTGAGTCTTGCAAAAAAGCAAGTGTGCTATTCAAACCTTTTTATTGTTAAGTACTCCAGTATGACCTGCTGCCACCTTGTAACTAAGCAACATGGCAATCTTGAGGAAAACTTTACGTTGAAGAAAACAGCTCAGGATTTGGAGTCATGCCCTTGGAAAAAAAAAAAGAGTGGTTCATAATAACCAGATGTTTGCCAGTTGTAAATGTAAAACAACTTTCTCTTGTCTCCAATCATGAACAACTTGTTCTGCGGTACATTAATGTCATAATGAGGGATTCATTTGTGATATGATTTACGAACAATCTGCGTTCTGTTACTTAACAAAAAGAATAACAAGATTTTTTTAAAGTGTACTTATGCATGTGCACTGTTACTCAGAAACCCTCAGTCTTAGGCAAATGCAGAAGGTGAACTGTTGAGCTACGCAATTGCTATATTTATTGTGATAAGTGTATTACCTGGCGATGGGCAAGAAAAGCTAAATCTGATACACTGATGCTGATGCTTCCCGATAGCTCTCCAGTCAGACTGTCTCCTGCTATTCCCGACAGTATTGCTGCTGATGTAGTTCAGTACACAACTCCACTATGACATCAGCCCCCTGGAGCGATGTTACCACTTGGCTGTTTAGTACAGCCAGCTGCTAGTTTGTTGACTAGTTTGATCCACTCTCAGTTTATTTATTTGCTTATTTATTCATATTTTATTTATCATGGACAGAGTGCCATTTTACAACACATTTTACACCTGATGAATCAGTCCATTAAAGAGAAAGTGAAAGGCAAGGTGATTGTCTATATTAAAGAGGAATACTGAATATGTAATTCAGTACTATCACACAAATGGAAGATATGTTAGCATATGAGATAATAGTATAATGCGTCAGGCTAGGTTAAATATTTGTTTAATAATACATTTCAGTAGCAAATTTATTTGTTGAATTTTATCTTTATGTATAATTTATTTTTAAAAACGTATAGGAAAGGCTCGACTCTCCAAGTCCCAACACAACAAAATACCTTCCCAGGTATGCATAAGCCACCTTTATAAAAAAATACCAAAAATATCAGGCTCAGCAATAAGGATTGCAACCAGAGTGTTGTCTTTCCCCCTCAAGTTCATGTCAAGTGTCATTTGAAGAACACTGGATGACATCCGAACGGTGCGCACATCGGTCTGCATAGCAGGAACTGCTAGATGAAAGGGAATTCTTACAGATGAGCCAAAGTCTGCAGAGGAAAATGTAGAGATTTACTTATTCCCTTGTATCCTTTGTGTGAGAGTCTCCCTGTGGATGTTAAGATAATGAGAGCTGAGCCAGGTTTTAGCGATAGCTTTTAGCCAGCCGATTGCATATTTATGAAGGCTTTATGAAGCGTTTAGGGCTGCATTTCATCAGACAGGTCTACGCAGGGATTTGACAGACTTCCTTTGAGATCAGGGCTGTAATACCCCAGCGAGGTAGGGGCAGCGCTCTGAGGATTTGATGCTTTTCACTGTTTCAATTCCATTGCATTCCTTCTTGTTCTTCTTCTTCTTCCTCCACCTCTCCAGCTCCTCTTCAGACTTTCAGTAGGCCTGTGGGTTCGTTCAATAATACTCTGTATATCATAGTAGTAATGTGTAATCATAATAGCAATATGCAATCATAGCGGTGACGCGCAATCATATAATGGCAAAAAGCAATTGTAGTAATGCGTAATCACAGTGCACTCATACAAATTGCTGTATTAACATGAAATCATAGCCATATCAGCTGTACACAGGGCCCTATATAAGTATTGGGACAAGGAAGCATCTTCTCTTCATTTGGCTCTATAATCCAAAAATCTGATTTGAAATTAAGCCATTCCTATGAGGTCAAAGTACAGAATTTCAGCTTTTTAGAGGGCATTTGTATAAATATTGGATTCACCAAGAAATTATAACATTTTTTTTTTTTTTTACATAGTCCCCCTATTTTAGGTCAACAAGGTATTGGGACAAATTAACATCATGTAAAATAAAGTACCCATGTTTAGTATTTTGTTACTTAGTATCTCATGTACATGCCATAACTTTTTGATGCATGTGACCACACAACATCAGCATCAGACTCTTGATATCTTATTTTCAGGTGCACCGTGTAGCAGTTGTAGCCATTTTTATACATAGTCCCCCAATTTTCCTATTCAACTCTCTGGAAAAATAAGTCAAGAAAAGAAACATTTAAAGTGATACATCCACATCTGCATATCTGGCTGCCAAGTGATGGTTTGAGACTCGTTTCATACCTCAGGCCCTTGATGACTTACAGCCATTTAGCCAACCATGTGTTCCATACTATTCCAGCGTAATCTACACCCCCCGCCCTCTGGAGTATTAGTATCACTTCTAAGAGTACCTGAAATAAGATATCAAGAGTCTTTTGATGTTGTTGGGTCACAGACATCAGGAAGTCACGGCATGCAAAGGATATGCAACCAACTATTATATATGATGACTTTATTTATGTTAATAAATGTGTTAATTCATGTTAATTTGTCCAATTTTTACTTTTGTCTTCTAATTGTGAGTCAAAGCTGCATACAGATGTTACTTGAATACAGAGCATAGCTATCGTAATATCATTGCAAAGAAAGGGCGGGTTCGAGTCATCAGGATATCCCTGGCATCATAGCACAAGGACTCCACTGTTTTACCAGGTGCTTGCGATTTAACTGCATCAGCTGCTCTAACTGTGTGATCCTCAAGCATAGTTCCAGCCCGGGAATTTAAAACCAAAGCTAAAAAAAAAACATTTTAGTTAGTAATACATTTAAAGTGAAACAAAATTAAACAAAAACTGGGCAAAAGTAAGCGGATCCTTGTCCTATGCAAATCTGTGCTCCGGACCTTCGCTATACATACCTTTTTCAAGGTTATGGCCGCAATCCTTTATCCAGCTGTCTGGAGGCCAACCTTTTAGAAAGCCTCCCGGCCACTGAACACATGATCAATATCTGTCACCTCCAGGTTGTTCCTGCAACGGGCAGCTCTCGCTCTCAAGCAGGACTATAATCCATCTCTATACATAGCCATTTGAATTTGTATTACACAGTTAATGTAAGGACCTTTTTTACCATCTGAGGACTTCAAGGATTCCTAACTGGGTCTTCAGTACTTATTTTCCTGAGCTCTGGACCTGGTTAATAAAATCCATACCAGGCACACAACCTACACACACTGTGGTTAAGGGTGGTTAAGGGTGGTTAAGGGGAAAACTCTTATGCCATGGACTCATTTCAGAAATCAATGCCAGAGGTAGAATGCTACCAGATTTCTTTCCACAAACATATTTTTTCTTGGTCTTTTTCTGATGCTGGATTTCAGATTCCACGTTGACTGGGGCAAGAATTTTCCCAGGCTGAAAAAACAGCCTTTCTCAGAATTTTGTCTTTCTCAAAATTGTAAATGGTTGTAAGCAAGCACACAAAAATTCAAACACATGAACAGTGATTGCACTCCAATTATACTCATTTTAACAAGCCAAACTGAATCAGTGGTGAGAGAGAGAGAGAAAACTATTTTTGCTTTCTGAATTTACTTCTAATTAGATATTCCAGTAGCGATTTTCGTTCTGGGGACTTCCTGATTGAAATACATTGTAATCCCTAAGCGCAGTTAGAGCCACTCAGTGAAAAAATCTAGCATTGACGCGAGAACAGTTGGGAGTGTAGTAAGTGGGGCATAGTGGAAACCAATGCTGCAGGAACGATCAGGTTCATTATTCTCACACAATCCTTAGCTCACTAGACTGGAGCGACTGCCTTTTTCACTTTGTCTCTGTCATTCCATAATTGAATCACTCTTTTAATGACTGCCGTTCCCCAGGGGTCACTCTGAGGGCCCCCCTCTTTTGCTGTACATAGATAAGTTGTACTTCCTGTCTCAAGTGGGTTACTCTCAGCCAACTTATCCTCACCGTTTCTGCTCACTGCTGGGTACCTTTAAGCCATTCACCAGCCATGTCAAAATAAGCACACATACAGTGTGTTTACAAACAAAGGCAAGTTACTCTGGGAACATGTTGACAAGAAATATGTAACAGAAAATATTTTTAAATAACAGGCGGTGAAAAAAATTTAGATTTAGCATTTGGGCGCATTTTATTTAACAAAAGTGAATAAAGAGCAGATGTGGAATTAAAAGTGTCTGTTAATGTTTTTAAACGCTGTTCAACTGTTCAACCCTCAGCCTTCTTTGGCCAGTGTTAATAAATGCGTAAGGTTGTTTCCTCTACTTCAACCAGTTTTGGAAGCTTACAGGACAGATCTACAGAGTGATACAGAAGAGCTAGCACTGGTAAGAGGTGAAAACTTTCACTGACGATAACCTGCATCCCCAGTTCCCCACCACTGCCAGTATCGAACCCGTCTCTGTGATGGATTTTGGAGCGGATATTCAAACGCACAGGTGAGGGAGATCAGACAAGTCACCCACAAAGGTGAGGACCAACAAGGGAAATATAACACAAACAAAACAAAAAAAAACAGGAACTAATTCCTGTCAGCTAAACAGCCAAACAAAATCTACCCACGAAA
Organism: Ilyophis sp. 1 JC-2022; assembly: GCA_022702515.1. Lineage (NCBI taxonomy): Eukaryota > Metazoa > Chordata > Actinopteri > Anguilliformes > Synaphobranchidae > Ilyophis > Ilyophis sp. 1 JC-2022. Next base: position 17,814,189 of record CM040406.1, on the reverse strand, counting down.
ATAGGGCAAACCCGAATAGAACGAGTAAAACACAAATCAAAATCTCCCGAACTCAATACTAGAGTAAAAAATAGAAGATTAGAAAACGCAAAAAAAAACACACTCGGAACGTAACTCTACAACCTCCGATGGAAAGTGAAACAAAATAAAACCACCAAAAGAAAACACTGTCTCATAGAGAACAGCACGGAAATAAATAGCGCAGAACGCTAACAGGCAGAAACACAATCCTATACTTAGAGAAGCTAAAAGCAAGTCCCTCGTGAACATAAGCAAGTTTCTATCACGAGGTCGCTTAAACCTGGCTATACCTGGCTCAATGTACAAATGAATGACAAAGAAGCACCGGTGAAACGGAAGTGAGGAACTTAAATACCCCGCAGGTAGAAGCACAGGTGAAACGAATAACGAGCATGGGAAGCAAAACCCCGGACCGGAATGTGGAAATTTTTTTATAGATTCTCAATCGGGAAACAGGACGAGAATGGCAGCGGAAAACAAAACAAAACCCACGAACCATGACAGTCTCTGTGTATCTGGCTGGGTGGCTCCATATTCTGTCAAAGCTCAGGGTGAGTCCAGCCTAATAGAGTTGTCTTAGCTGCACTACACCTGTGTGGGCAGTTGCAGCACAAGGCTTATGCATGCCAGAGAAACAGCTTGGAAGGGAGGGAAAGTCACGGTTGTGAATCGACTGCGTTCTGAGACTTTGTTCCGGGAGCTGCTCACGTTTAGCCTTTAACCAGCAATGATCAGCGTGAATATAACATGTTAATGATAAAACGTTGTAGGTGGAAGTCTCCCATGTCCTCAGTTTAGTCACAATGCAGGGAACCACCGTGCACAGAACTGAACTGCGCAGCACTGCAGGATGGAGAACTGCTGAGCAGACACTTTGCCAGGTGCTTTGAGACCTCTGCTGAAGACCAGGGACCATATTCTTAAAGTGACTGCAAGCAGAAGTGCTAGGGTTTCCATGTCCGTATCACAAGCTTATTCATTACCCAGGTAGCCAGAAGGTTCTGACCCAGATCTGGCATTCCGACCTGACTCTGCTTTGAATTATTCAAGTGTCTGCCTTGAATTACGGCACGGTTCTTGGCAGAGTGATGTAACGATGAGTCCAATGCCGTATGTGCCGTAACTGCAACAGCACTGAGCCACAAGCTGCGGAACTCTGGCCAAACCCGAACCATATCTGGCCAGAGTGGCTTATTTGATTCATTTTCACCAACACTGAACCCCACCTGAAGCAAATGATAGTTTTCATACATGTAAAAAGTTATATTAATTATAACTTAGAATACATAACAATATTAGTACAGTTAAGTCATAATGACTCAGGCCACATCACTCGGCCCAGAATCATGCAATAATTCAAGGCATACACTGAGCCGAGTTGGAATGCCAGATCTGGGCCAGACCCATTTAGCTACCTGCATATGATCTAAAAGGCAAAACTAGATCCTAGATCATCTGCGACACACTTTATGAATAACTATTCAGAGGTCGAAATGTAAGCTGTAGACATTGTATTTACTGAACCAATATTCAGCTCCATGTTCCTTAATTTATCCATAACTCCATATCTATATGATTATCCCACATAGATTCAGTCTTTTGTGACATAATAGGGGACACGCTATTGTGGACAAATTACAGAGTGCTCATACCACATTGTCACACTGTATGCCTCCAGGTTAAACAAATCACACCACACCCTTACACACAAAAATGCTCGACCCATTCTGGTTCCAGTGTAGGCCGAGAATATGACAGGTAAATCTCACCCCAGGACCAACCACTGCAGCAACATCATGGGTCATATAGTATATATACAGTGGGTTGAAAAAGTATTCAGACCCCCTTTTTTTGCTGGTATTCAACACAAACAACTCGACAATGACACTGTGAAAAGTCAAATCTACAATTTTTTCCAAATTATTTCTAAATATTATTTATAAATATAAAACCAATTATCCCATTTTCCTGTCTGGTTTCACTATAGAAGTCAATGGAGAAATCTGAAGGGAGAAAGTTACTGAATTTGCACCTTCTATATTTTTGCATAAAGTGATGGAGAGGAGATGATTGATGTTTTCTTTGAACCCCCAGGGACTGGTCTCAAATGCCATCCATGAATGAACAATATCAGATAAACTCTGTTTGAGTATTGCGATGTAAAGTCCATTGTACTTCCTAAAATCCCATTAAGAGCCATTAAAATGTATTGAAGGGACCTGGTCTTGGCTTTGTTACCAAGAAAGACAATACTAACATACATTTAAAATATATATATATTGTTCAACGTCCTTAAATACAATCTAAACATGGGCACTTTATGATGTGCAATTTTGAACAATGTTTTGCCTGCATGGCTGTTAAAGTACAATAAAGCAAGGGGGCTGAATACTTAAGAAATTGATTGTTTTCTGTTTTATATTTATAAATAATTTGGAATAAATTGTAAATTTTACTTCTCACATTGACATTGTAGAGTTGTTTGTGTTGAATACCAGCAAAAAAAAACCTGATTAAATACATTTTAATCAAATGTTCATACACAGCAAAATATGAAAAAGTCTAAGGGGGCTGAATACTTTTTCAACCCACTTTATATACATGTACACTATACTATAACCTCTCTGCATTTGAATGGATCTCTATGAGAATTGGGGGGTGAGAGTAGATTTAGCTGTAAATTACACTGGAACAGTATGGAACACATGTTTGGCTAAATGGCTTTAAGTCATCAAGGGTCTGACGTATCAAACAAGCCTTACACCATCACTCTGCTGCCAGATATGCAGTAGATATGGATGGATAACTTCAATAGAGTTCAATAGAAAGATTTGTCAGGAGAAACAAAGTGATCCATCCATATATACTGCATATCTGGCAGCAGAGTGATGGTTTGAGGCTTGTTTGATACCTCAGACCCTTGATAACTTACAACCATTTTGCCAACCATGTATTCCATACTGTTCCAGCATAATTTACAGCTAAATCTAGTCCCACCCCTCAAATCCCTTAGAGATCCATTCAAATGCAGAGAACTTATAGTATCGTAAGAGTACCAGAAAATAAGATATCAAGAGTCTTTTGATGTTGTTGGGTCACAGACATCAGGAAATCATGGCATGCAAAGGATATGCGACCAAATATTTAAAATGATTACTTTATTCTATATATAAATGCAGGAGTGCCAAAAATTGTGGCACACGTGGTTTTGTTGAAAATAATTATTTCTTTATGGGGGATTTTTTTTCCTCATAATAAATTTACTTCAATTAAAAGTTTTTTCAGTGTGAGATTAAGCTAATTCACCAAATAGTAGAGGGCACTGTACTTGTTTTTTCCCCAGACAGAGCTCTGCCCAATCTTTGAGGGCAGTAATCTTCACCTTCCAAAGCAACACTTTGCGTTCCCATTTTTAACTTTTTGTTTGTAATATAATTAATAAAAAATCGAATCAATTCACCTCCCTGTAGATTTTTTAAGAGAATGAACGTGCAAACAAAAATATCCTGTTTTGTTGTAGCCTACCACAAACATCACAAGAGACATGGCCAGTTCCAATATGCGTGTAAGATAAGAGCGAGCAGGTATAGTTGGATGTGTGTTTTTTGTCCATCAATTCCTTTCACAGTCCAGTATACATTTCGCCTTCGAAATATTTCCGAAATATCAGTAGGCTACATTACGCAATTTTATTTTATTGAGACATTACACACCCATAGCAGCCTAATGTGCACGCTGTGTTTGGTGTGCTTCATTATTTGTCTTACCAATGATCTGTCAGGACCACTTTTCAGTTTGACATATCTCGATCAAATTATTTTCTTGAAAAATAGTATAATGTATTCGAACAAGAAACGTTTTGTATTAAATTGCATTTATTGTATTCGCCATTTCCCCCACATTTCTGTTGTATTATTGAATTTGTATGTTCTCTGCATTAATGCCAGCATGTGGAAACAGCTCATTTGAAAACTGCAAACTATAACCCCGAGCGCACCCGGGTTTTGTCTTTAGGCTTACATAGCAAGTGAACGAACAAGGGGCATGAATTCGATTGAGTCGCTCTGGTTCCGGGCTTTAATAAAGATGGAACATGCGCTTCTGGAAATTAAATTCTCACTTCCCTATTATTACAATGAGCCGCTATGCATCATGCAACTGTTTACCCTAGCAATTATCTAAAATGGTCAAATTTTGCTCAATCAGACTGCAAAATGGTGGCTTTTTTTCAGCACCGCCACATACCTCTTTGAATTGGATGGAGAAGAGAAAGCGATTTAAATAAAATTCCTATAGCCTACGGTAAAAGTGAAGACTGAACTTCTGGGGCTGTTTGTCATTAGGTTGAGTGTCGTTAGGTAGAGGTAGTAGCCTATGTGCTGGATTTTAGCATCCAAAAAAATTGTTGCGCTGCAACATTTAGGGGACGATGCACAGCTAGGTTATTGTTTATTAACTCGTGTTGACGCGTTTGATCAGCATGCATCATGCAGACCTCAGCTAAAATAATATCGCTGAATGCGATGGTTTTCCGGCGTGACCACAAGAGGGTGGCAGCGACACAGTGGATAGTTGGACTATACCCCCTAATTTGAATAAATACAAAAATGTGTATTAACCGTAGCCAAATACAGTGCATCGCCGTTCATTTCAATTCTTTATGATTATCTGGATATTTTTGTATGCTTCCTTAGGATTCTCTCACAACCATCGTAGATGGAGAAAAAGGCTCCTACAGATGGAATTTCCAATTTCGTGTGATAGGCTTTTATAGGTAATAAGGATCCTGATCAAAGCTTCACATTATTCAAACACAGCCAGGTTGCACTCGAGGGGGGAACAAGTGCTCTCTACTCTCGCTCACTAAATTGGCCAGAAATTTTGCAGAGACGGGGAAGCAATATCCTAAGTTAGATTAGAGCTATTGAAACATTTTTGAGAGTAGCCTATCATGCCAGGTATTGGCTTTATTTTCTCTGTAACAGACGTGGTTATGTGAGATGTTTTAGTCTAAAGAGTCTAAAGAACTTCGGCTACAAAGCAATGTTGCCCTGGACACAGCCTAGCGTGCGGCGATGTGCTGCTAAAACAGCATAGCGTAGTATACACATGACAACGCATGTGCTCCCTAGAGTATGAGGTAAACACAGGAGCCAATTAACAGCGCGTCGGCTTCTGAAAGACGGTCAGAGACAGTCTGCGCGCGACACCTACAGCAGCTCGAGATGGCTGCTTCCTAATGAATTCCTTTTTCCCCCGTAAAACGGGAGGAGAGTAGGAATATTTTCCCCGTTGAAAGACAGTCTGCGAAATAGGCCCAGATGGTTGCTACCTTTTCGTGTAAACCACAGATTAATGAAATACGATCTGAAAGGTGCACCGTGCGCCTCTGGGACCCTCTATGAATTAATGGAACAATGTTTCTACTGCCTTGTGGAATTATTTGAAAACCCCAATGTGTCTATGTCGCATGATTTTACACGAATACCAATTACATACATCCCAGGTTTTATTGTGTATCAGTGATCTCTGTGTAAGGACCAGTCGGAAATCAGGCTTCACCTATTGATAGCAAAGCCACTTTTCCAAGTCAGATTGTTGGATGGATTTTTGTGTCACTTTTCTTCATAAAAAAACACAAAAACTAAGGCGTATATTGGCTAATTTGAACATATATAGCCTACACTTTGATTTACTTTTAACGTTGAGAGGTTGAGAATTACATTTCTTGGGAGTTATGACAGGTAATTCAGTTAAGTGGTGCGGACCATGGACTGACCTAAAGTTTCAATATGTATGCTACATAAGTAATATTATTAATTTTCTTTGCTGAAGTCTGGACTTGCAGTGCACCTTTTTTTCAGAGCTTGAAAAAAAAGCCATCATGTTAAGGACCTTGCTCAAATTCAACAGTGGCTTACTAAAGATATACAAACCCACAACTCACGTTAACAAGCCATGTTACCTTCAGCACAATGAGACACACATTTTCAGAATGGACTGCCAGCCTTCAATGAAACCTGTTGGGGGGGCTCTAACACAAACAACTTAAAACAATTGGCCTGTTCCTAAATATGTGCGTACATTTATGTACGAAACGAGTTGGTACAAAAAAATTACACCGGATTCATCAAACTGTGTTTTTTCGTGTGCACGTCAGATTGCCTCTGTTGCCAGATGCCTCTAAAAAAATTATGAAAATCTTCAATTGAGTCCCATAAATTTTCCACACAATGAAAATGTACCACTTTTCATTGATTCAATTGTTAACTGAAGTTTAATTACTTCAAGGAAATGATGTAGACCAAAAAAAAAAACAATTTTAAGTTGATATTTGCGCTGCAAAATATTGTCCTAGCTTCTTCCTGTGAAACGGCTGTGTGATGTTTTGATGACGCGTACCTGCACTGCATTCCAGATTCTAGGCAAATACTTATTACAGAGGTTCACGTTACATACGACTGTTATACCATTCAGAAACATCGAGATTCTCTCGGGGTGGACCGCATTTTCTGCCGCAGTGGCAGCAGCAACAGGGGGTTGATCAAACATAAGGCGGCAATGGAACGAAGCCGTCCACATACTCATCGTCATTTCCCTCCCTGGTACTATCCTAGCCCTCCCTGTTCTCCTATCCCTCATTGTACAGGGTCGGTGCCAGAACAAATCAAATGGGTGGGCATTTGGTTTTCACGGGGGGCAAATCCGAGACCAAACTTACAAACTCATTATACATACAGTACATTTTGCAGAGGGGAAGCATAGCACTGTTCAACGAATATAGAATAGAATAGAACAGAATATAATAGAATAGAACAACTAGAATAACACTCAGAGAGATGTAGCGACCACACCGTATGTAGTATAGTATGCTTGGGACTTGACCTTGCGCTGTGAAGTGAAGCGTTCACAAATTTGAAAGAAAGTGAGCCGTTCCGACAGTTACACAAAAAACACACTGCAAGAGACAGGAGCGAAAACAACACCCCCGGTGTAATAGAATAGAATAGAATCATACTGAATACACCGAACATGAGCGATATGTAGCTATAGCTATACACATTACCATATAGCATAACTAAATTTGTATAGACCGTCAATGCGTGAGATTCCAATTCCTAAAATTCCAATATCTACATAAAATTGGCCATGGTCGCAAATAATCCTGTTTTTAGACCGTAACGTAAATAATTTGATGCAGTATTTTTTTAAAAGGTAGCCGCGTGCGAAAACCTCAGCTTCTCCAGTTACACTGCAGTGCCATAAAATAGGAGGATGCTATGAATAGCCCAAAGCACTTACGACCCTCCTCTCGCCACAACCACAGACTGTAGAATGCATAAAATGCACCGCTTATACACGCTACGAAAATCATGTTCACGTAGAGAAACGCCGTTTTCCCTTGCTTACTGTACTATATACATTTGCATTTTCGGTTTAGAAGACACCACATTTTTTTTTACAAAATATTTTGGGAATATTTTTTGAGATACTTTTTAAATAAAACTTGTAGAAACCAAAAACATTGCCTCTGGAGGGCCAAAGTAAATAGAGTTAATAGTGACCATGTTACGGTCCCAAACGGGACAGGACCCAAACGCAAGACTCAGAGACAGCTCAGGAGAAAACCAGAGAGCACGTTTAATAGGATAGACAGGCAGGGGCAAGACAGAAAACGGGCCATACAGACAGATGGGAAACGGGCCGGGACAGGCTGGGCAGGAAACTAGCTGGGACAGACTGGGCAGGAAACGGGCCGGGACAGGAGACGAGCTGGACAGGAGGCGGCTGGACCAGGCAGGACAGGAACAGGCTGGACAGAAACTCAGAGCAGGCGTGGAGCGCCTCGGACAGGAACAAACAGGAACAGGCGCGGGGCCCCACGGTCAGGAACAAGCAAGGGGGGCCGCGGTCGGGGACAGGCATGAGGGCCTGAGAGGAGCGGGGAGTCGAGGTAGGAACAGGGGAGCCCGGGTAGGAACAGGGGAGCCGGGGTACGAACAGGGGAGCCTGGGTAGGAACAGGAAAGCCTGGGTAGGTACAGGAGGCCAGGGCAGGACAGGAGGGCTGGGCAGGTACAGGGGGCCAGAGCAGGAACAGGAGGGCTAGGCCAAGACTGGGGGAACCGGGTAAAGGGTCCAAACAGACGCCAGGACAAACGGACGGAAAAGAGCAGGAAGCCAAACGGAGGGAAGGAAAGCTGACGGGTGCAGAACAAACTCACAGGCAAAGAGACAAGACGGTTTGGCCCCGAACAAAGAAACGGGGCAGACTAAATTACAAAAACGAGGACCGAACAAGAAACAGGTGGGGGGAAAACTAACGAGAAAACAAGAGGAAAACACAATGCAGGTGCGGGGAGTGAAAACACAAGTGGAGGGAGAGAGGGAAAACACGGGGTGGAATGCCAGACAGACAAAAACCAGCAATGGAACACGGGACATGACAGACCTTCCGATCATTTTCTGTCATGGTTTCTCAGCCTGCTCTTCTCTTGTTGGCCACTTCCCTGGGGAGCGCTCGTGTTGCACCTCTTCCCTTTGTTTTCTTTGTGCATTTTGTGTGTTTGGGTTTTCTTCTACTCAGTGTGTTCACCTGTTCCGTATTTCCTCTCATTATTTAAACCTCGCTTCGTATTTGTTTGACGCTTCCATATTGCCATTCATTTGACAAGAAGCCGGTAATTCACGGTATAGGACTGATAGTTTGTGATGACTGTATCACCTCAAAGTGTTGACGTTCCACGGGACTTGTCGCTGGTGTCTAAGAGTTTATTAGAAACTTCGCTTAGGTTATCCTTTCTATCCTGTCTCTTTTCTTTCCCTCTGTCTTTCTGTCCTAGACTGATTGTCTTCGCCATCTTCGTTTACCTCTTGTTTATGTTTTTCGACTCCCTCGTTGTGAGCTACAGGTCTTTCTTTGTTGTTTGTCTTAATCTCTAGTACTAGAGTTTTTGCCCTATATGGGTCGCTTTGAGTTTGGTAGTGGAATCTCTCATTGTAAGGAGAGTTTATTATTTTCTTTGTACTGTTATTGATTCCCTGTTTGCGGGTTTTTCTCCCCCCGCTTTGTGGTGTTCAGATTGAGCACTTTAAGAACCCCCTACTGTCGCGTCTGGGCCTTCATTTCTAACGCTACCCCTGACATTTACTAGAAATAGGCCTACTGTAGTTATATATTTTGTTCAAAGTTGAACTGAAAGTTTGCCAACCTGCGGGATTAGCCCGCCTTTTCGCAAACAGTGAGGGAGGAGTCAAATATTTAAATCTCAAATATCATAGTAGTACTGTAGGTGATTGCATTTTGTGTAAACAGTTTTTGAATATCAAATTAAAAATAATATTAAAAAATTAAATTTAATTAAAAATATTAAAACATAATACATCTGAATTAGTCTACTGGTTTATTGAAATTCAATCGTTTCCCCACATTTATAAAGGACTAGAATGTAGCCAATCATTATACAGTTCTGTCAGGGGGGCACTAGCAGTCTGGTGGACCGGCCTTGCACCCCAAGCCTACCCTGCTCCTCAACAGAGAGGTATGGAGGAGGAGAGGAAAGTGCTCCTCGATTTCAGACAAAATGTCATCCATTCTGGCTAACGCGTTAGCTTTGTTTTGAGCACTGCTATCCAGAAGCTAACTAGCTAGCCACTGTGACTGCCCGCCCACTTAAAAAAGAAAAAGTCCTGCCCCAACGTCCGGTTTCACGCAGAAGCCTTCTGAAAAGCAATAGAAAAACATGATCTGACTTCCGTTGTATGGGATCTTTAAAATTTCCCCTGTGAATTTTGAAAATTCCCTACATTTAGGAGAAAATCCCCCAGTCTGGCAACCCTGATGCACGTAGGAAGCTGTCCAGACAGTCACGTTTTTTATGTAATTAAGCTGTGCCACTGCATTTTGTGTCAAAAAAGAGGCATTCACTGAAACTGAAACGTTTTGTTTGAGCCTTTAAGGCTTGTTTTGTCCGTGATCTGGATTTTGTCGCTTGTCTTACGGATCGCTTTTGTTTTGTCCATTGGCTGGACTTTGTTCGCTTTCCAGTAAAGACTCACTTTGTCATCCATGATATGGACTTTGTCTGCTTGCTGTTGAGGCTTGCTTTGGGTTGTCCAGTTTGAACTGCTTACCATTACAGGCTCGCTTTGTGCTGTACAGATATGGATTTTGTTTGCTTGCCATTAAAGGTTTGCAAGTCTATAACCTGGACTTTTGTAATTGTCCCAGATTGGACTTTGTATCTGTGTCTTGTAGTCCTGTTTGCCAATATTTCTATATGCGCTGTTGTGTTTTCAGCATCTATTTTTCTTAGTTTGTATTCGTTTCTATTTTGCATGTACACTGTCTTCTGATGTGGCGTTGCATTCTATTGTAACTGGCTACTAGTAATCCATTTGCATCATTGTGTGCCTTTTGTGTAATGTTTCTAGTGTGTTATTTGGTACTTATTTTTTTCGGTAGTGCGTTTGTCAGTGTGGAGGATCTGTTGCATTGTAGTGCTACTGGGTATTTGATAGTATTTTGCACTTTGCTCTTTACGCCTGTTTCATTCTGTCGGTTTTTACCTCCCTCTGTGATTTTCTGTAAAAAATCCAGATCTGGACGTCACAAAGCAAGCCTCCAGTGGCAAGCAGACAAAGTCCATATAAAAAAAAACAAAGCAGCAAAGGTACTTTAGAGGACTATGGACCACATGGAAAACAAAGTAGCCACACCTCCTTATAAATATTCATATCCCGGACGAGCCCCCAATTGTTACAACCCAAAACCCACCCGTGTTACAATAACCAAGTGGTTACAAAGGGTCTAACATTTTGGGTCCCATTTGTGCGTGCTTATCTCAACTCTGAATCTGGCCCTAAGTAGGCCTACCTCTTTCCATCACGGATCGGGAATTCAAACCACCTCTCGCCGTCTTAACTTTTTTTCATCACAAATACCCCCCTCCAACTCTCCTCCGGCGCATTGACGTGTTTGAACTGCTGCATTGAGACAATAAGCCTAATATCGAAAATATTTTCACTGAACAATCTTAGAATTACTTCAAATTACTTGCATAATTTTATACTTATAAACTTAGGCTAACATGTCACGGAAACATGTCTCGGGTCTCCTTGTGCATTAGGCCTAAATCCGAAGTATTGCCAGATTGGCGAAGTTGTGCCTTTCTTCGCGACCAAGTCTAACTCCGCCATTGTCTGTTCACTGCAGTTTTTTTTACCCGACTTTCATTTTTATTAATTTTCTGAAACTGTGTTACCATGAAATAATGATTCATATTTAGTTTAGAATAAATAAAACACAAGTTAAACGAATAGCCTACCTGATATAAATAATAGGCCAAAATAATGAAAATACAAATGTATTAATTAAAACAAACCAGATAGGACGATGTCATCATGATGTCACGTTTGAGTAGACATCGCCCAACCCAAGCGGTAGTGAATGGTTTGGGCTTGGGTGTTTGTCTTGAACTGCTATCCCTTGGAGTGGGGGCTGCTGCTTGACTGATGTTAGCTATAGGATGAGGAACATGTTTCAAAAGCTTTTAAAACTAATGCTGAGGTTGCTCCACAGAGCTGTTACCTGTTAGCAGTGTACAGGAAATAATTTCCCGAAAAGCTATTGAGTGTTTTAGCTCTGGGTTTATGTAATGCGGGCGAATAAGTTAGGTAACGTTAGACCAAAGATATTCCATGTACATTATGAACAGGTAACAGGAGGAGCTGCAACAAAACTTGAATACTGTCGTCATTCTAGGTCATTTAACATGCAATACATCGTTGTCCAGCGCTTTTACTATGTGGCTGGCCATCTAGTAAATGCTGACAATGTTATTTTTCGAAGTTAATAACTATGGACTTGTTTTATCTTATAACGAATGTTACCTTGACTTGATGAGGTCCAGACAGTAACGTTATTTTGGAGAATCGCATCAGCTTCAGAGCCGGATCGAGGGCTGTACTGAAGGGAATGGCACAGCGGCCGCTTTGCTCAAGCAGTCAAATACACTGCGGCAGATTTATGGCACTTTGTATTTGTAGGTGTTTCATTAAATTGCGAGTATTACTCCCCTTACAAGCAACAGCTTTTTTTACATAAATTGCATTTTGTTGTGTTTATGTTCGCTTTGGTAAAGTTGGCCCACACTTTTGAACGTCTTAACCTGTCTGCCATCAGTGCCACATGACTGGAGTGCACAGAACGTAAACAGACAACATCGAACGTAATCGCCTGATGCGTGCAACTCATCATTAGGACCCAAGTTGAAACATATAATATAATTAGAAAATGCCTGCCAGCTATGTTAGAATGAATTAAAGTGAATTACCTTCTAATATCGAGAGCAGCACCATTTGTCCAGGAGCTTATCGATATTTCGGTCCTGACCAATCAGGAGCCGGTACTAGTTTAATACCGGTTCTCAACACCCATCCCTACCAATAAGTCACTAAAGCCAGCCATAACTGAAGCTGTTGTGGGTCCCACCCGTCTATGTTCCCACCAGGCAGTTGAGCCAGGACATTGAGCAATGCATTTCGCATGACATGAGCTGCACAGATGTGACAGCCCTTTCTATTCATATTTTGCAAACGTATATTCGGATGGAGCCTTGAGGCTACGTTTGTGCAGTACAGTTACGGCACCAATAATATTGCTGGGCAGGTTGTCAATTTCATAAAAACCCGAAAACGACTAACCAGCCATATATCACTCTCAGCCAACAAATTATTTGTGCGCGATCTTAAAGATGCGTTCGTTTCTCTCCTAAGCAGCCAACTCCTCCAACAGCACAAGGTCAGTCATAGCAACGCTGGCTACAGACCTGTAGGCAATTTAAAGCAAATTTCGTTCATTGGTCAAATGTGTGTTTTAAATAGCATATTTAACGTCATATAAATTTGCATTTAAATTTTACCAATTTAGAAAAATAGTACTGGGAGCATCCAATACACTTATGAGACTAATTAAACAAATTCATAGCCTACAATTGATTAATAGGCTCTAATGTGTTTGCTTTTTACAATCGTAATTTTTTAGCTACATTTGCATTGTGTATTTCAGAGGCTACATTTTGTCATGTGAATTTAACAGGAAATGAAAAAAAAAAAAATTATACATTAGAATTAAGCTACATTAAGCGGCATTCTGAATTTACAAACGCGGTACGCGTGGTCTTGAGCAGTTACCTGGATAACTTCGCTGAGTAAAACCCGGAACCCTCCCAAATCTGGACCACGGACTGAAGTAAAAACAGCGGTTCCGGATTTTACTCAGTGCAGTTATCCAGTTAAGTCAGTAATGCTGCTTTGTGGAAATACCGCCCAGGTAAAGCAATGAGCTGAGAGCTTCACAGGTCTCATATTATTATATATCATATTATATGTGTGGATCATTACTGCGGCTATTTGGGTTTGGGTATGAGAGATTTCTTGGTATAAGCGATCTGAGAGACCAAGGCAATCGCTCAACTCGGTCCAGCTCGGTAATGCCTGGAGTCAACTCCAGCCACCAAAGAAGATATACATAATGTGAGTATTTATTATTTGTTCATTTTTATAAATGCTCTTATAAAGAGTGAGCCACTACATAACCATGAGATGAGGCCTACTATAACGGCAGTTGTAACTGAAATTGCAACCAATCAGTTGCAGACTCCATTCCCAGTTGGGCTGTTGTTCATAACGAAGATTTCTCCTAACTGCAATGGTGGCGCTGCTCCAAAATGTTCCAGAAGTAGTGTGCTGGTCTTCTTATTCCTGGGCTTTGTCCCAGGTCACCAAGCTGTGAGGCAAATACTGAACCCAATAGACGTAACCCCTCACCTGCCTAGTCCCCTTTTACTTGGGTTAGTTGAAGAGTTGTTCAGGGAAATTTTTGCATGGTCTGATGGGAAGGTGGCGGCTGTTGATCACATGACGCGTCTCTCCAGTGAATATTAATGCATACATGGCCAGGGGGAGCACAAATATTTTCTCCAGGGTTCTCCCCGTGTGATTCTGAATGACCCTCGCAAGAGAAATCTGGCAAACAGGACCTTAGGCTTTGAATTATGCTATAACGCTCACAGTTCTGATGGAAGTCAAAACCATGAAAACACAGATTCCCCCCCCCCCAAAGGCGCTCATCACCCTCCACCCCCTCCAGGTTCTATCACTATGAAACCGTGGTAACGTCCTCTCCTGTGAAATTATATCAAAAAGCAGTCATCTCACGAACCAATCCCATTCATTTACACTGCGTTTACCATTCCCAGATGACTGTAATGACGAAGATGATAAGGATGAACGTGTAGATTATTAGGCCTTACAGCCAGGAGGGAAATACGCCTTCCTCTTATTTTTTTCTTTCCTTCCAACTTTCTCATTACAATATGTATTTTCCCCTCTCTGCTGTACAGCTTTGATATGCCTGGCTGGTTTGGGAGTAGCGTACCCTGAAATCTCATGGGCAGGTGTCTGGCGTCTATTCCCAGAGCAAACGGGTACAACTAGATGCAGATTGCATGTGGAGATCACAGTCGGGGCTAGATGATAATGGTTTAGAAATACTAGTGCAGGCCTGGGAAGGTGGGGTGGGGGGGGGGGGCACATTTAAAGAAAAATGGATACAACGGCTAGGAATGATTGCAGTAATGATAGACCACCACCCCACACCCCCCAGTGAGACATGTCTCATAACCAGAAACTTAGACTCTGGATTTCTAAAGGAAAAACAAACTATACACAATGCACCAGGTAATTTGTGAATAATGTTTCCATCAAATTACCCCAAGGGGTGCTTTGGATCACCGGAAAAAGTGATAGAGTTCTCTGCGATGCACGGACAATGAACACTAAAGCTGTTGAACACTTAAGAGTTTCGACAGCTCTGGTATCGGGAAAATAAAAATCCCCCACCATGGTCTATATCGATGTCACCTCCTTTATCACGCATGAGTTTATTTAAAAATTAATAAAACATATCACTACTTCCCTTTTAAATAATCTTAGGGTGCATTGTATGTAAATCTAACAATTAAAGTACTTTTTAAACATTGATCACCATCTTGTCTTCTCCAGCTCCAGCTTATGGTGAAAACATGATGATAATTTGATGTTACAATATACATTGAATTCTTTTTGGTGCATTCATGTTTATTCCATATTACTGTACCTGTTTGGCCTCTGTATATTTGACAATTCATAGCCGTAACGCAAAGCAGTTCTCAGCTGCAGCATTCCTGGCTCTGTGTCAAGCTTTTTTTTTGTAAAAATAAGGTGACATTTATAGCAAATATATAGGCGTGCATTAAACATTAATGCTCTTAATGAATATTTACACAAATAAGAGCTTTAAATGAACGTGAGGCCACTGTGTGAGCAAACACTTAGATCAGAGCTCAGTCATTTTTGTTTAACGTGCTGCATATTATGCATATATGCCGTGTCTATAATATCAAAAAGAGTGGCATGCTTTTAGAGTAGAATCACTTAATATATATATAGTATATATATCGTGGGTGTATTCTTGCCTCTCGCCCAATGCATGCTGGGATATGCTCCAGCCCCCCCTGAGTTAGATAATGGATGGAAAGGGGGTTCATTGACTCTGTTATGCTGTATCCTTGCATGGTTTGAGTCCACTTGTTCCCATAGAGGGAAGGGTCACTGCAGATCAATACAAAGTTATTCTGAGTGATCACCTTTGAAACATTTCTATTCTGATTGGAGTGGTCTCTTCCAGGATGGCAATGCCCTCATTCACAGGGCACTAAGTGGTTTGATAAGTATGAAAATCATGTGAATCATATACTATGGTCTTTGCAGTCACCAGATCTCAACCCAATTGAACAGCTATGGAAGATTTTGGACCGACGTGTTTGACCGCGCTCTCCACCACCATCATCAAAACACCAAATGAGGGAATAACTTTGGAAGAATGGTGTTCCATCCCTCCAGTAGAGTTCCAGAGACTATAATCTTTGCTAGACTAGAGGTAGAATCTATGCCATATATATACAGGTGCAGCTCAAAAAATTAGAATATCGTGAAAAAGTTCAATATTTTTTGTCACTCATTTCATTTTTATTTTTTTTTATTTTTTATTTTTAAAAATTTTTTCATTTTTTTTTTTTTTTTTCAATTTAGTAGCAAATTGATTTTGAACCTATTTTCAATTCCCCCCCCCCCCCCCCGCAACGCTAGAGAAACCACCGCACCCCCCCAAATCGTATATATTAGGGAGGGCGCTACGTCCTCTACAGGGCGCAGCTCCTCAGCCGTGACACTGCCTGGGTTCTTCTGTGCGCAGCGGTTCTCGAGCCCCTCCCCCCCCCCCCCAAGCGACCCCCAATTGTCGCTTCCACAGGGCACCGGCCACGCTCGGCTATGCAGGACCGGGGGCGCGAACCCCCGGCCTCGCGAACCCCGATCCGACTGATTGTCTCTCTTTTCAAAAAGTGAAACTAATTTATTATATAGATTCATTACACATAGATTGAAATATTTCAAGCCTTTATTTCTTGTAATTTTGATGATTATGGCTTACAGCTAATGAAACCCAAAATTCAGTGTCTCAGAAAATTAGAATATTTTTGCTTTAACATATTTTTAAAGTATCATATTTAATATTTGGTCGCATATCCTTTGCATGCTGTTACTTCCTGAAGTCTGTGACCAATCAACATCAAAAGACTCTCGATATCTTATTTTCAGGTACTGTTACAAGCGATACTATAACCTCTCTGCATTTGAACTGATCTCTATGAGAATTGGGGGGTAAGACTAGATTCAGCTGTAAATTACGCTGGTACAGTATGGAACACATGACTGGCGAAATGGCTGTACGTCATCAAGGGTCTAAGGTATCAAACGAGCCCAAAACCATCACTCTGCGGCCAGATATGGAGTCGATGTGGATGGATACCTTTAAGGGTTGTTTCTCCTGACTTTTTTCCCCATAGAGTTCTATAGGAAAATGAGTCAGGAGAAATAACCCTTGCAGTGATCCATCCACATCTACTCCATATCTGGCAACAGAGTGATGGGGCTACTACTTGGGGCTCGTTCGATAGCTCAGACCCTTGATGACTTACAACCATTTAGCCAGCCATGTGTTCCATACTGTACCAGTGTAATTTACAGCTGAATCTAGTCTCACCCCCCAATTCCCATAGAGATCAGTTCAAATGCAGAGAGGTTATAGTATCGCTTGTAACAGTACCTGAAAATAAGATATCGAGAGTCTTTTGATGTTGATTGGTCACAGACTTCAGGAAGTAACAGCATGCAAAGGATATGCGACCAAATATTAAATATGATACTTTAAAAATATGTTAAAGCAAAATATTCTAATTTTCTGAGACACTGAATTTTGGGTTTCATTCACTGTAAGCCTTAATCATCAAAATTACAAGAAATAAAGGCTTGAAATATTTCACTCTATGTGTAATGAATCTATATAATATATGAGTTTCACTTTCTGAAATGAGTGACAAAAAATATTGAACTTTTTCACGATATTCTAATTTTTTGAGCTGCACCTGTATATACATACAGACAGGTGACAAATTAAAGGAAAAACCAACACAAAGTGTCGGCCGGGATTCGAACTCGGTACCTTCGTGCTGTGAGGCGACAGTGCTAACCAGCACTACCGTGCTGCCCCCTTTAATTTGTCACCCATCTATATATATATACATGGGAAAGTGTTTAATTGGAATAATACGCTTTGTGAGACATCTCATCACTTTTCCTGGGATGTGATACTTGTTTGCATAAATTTTCCCCATGGAATTGAATTAACAACTGAGTGCATGGAGCACTGCTGCTCAAATGTGTGCACTCTTACAATGTACTAGTCTGCAGACCAACACTACAACACATTACCTACCGCAGGGAATTACCGGGCAGAGCGAGCACTGGTTGGAGTGGAGGCGTATATCTCGCTGGTAGCCTATGGGTGTCTGATTTGAACCTTGGCCAACTTAAACCCACCCTCCACCTTGTAGTACGAACCCAATTACGTCGAGCTGCTGCAGACTCCCATAGTCTTTTAATGCTGAAGCGTGCGTTCAAAACTATGAGTCTAGGACCAAGTATGATGCGAAGCTTGCGGATCTTGTTTGAGCAGACAACTCGAGAAGCACCAAAATCACCATCAGCTCACATAATGCTTACGCCTTAAATGGGAGGGCCATTCAAATGACAAACCTTACCTGTTCACGCATTGCTCATTCTGTCGTGATGCTGCTCCAGTGCTATCCCTGCTACCCATGTTTAGCTTACTCTATGTCTGTCAGAAAGGTTTTTTGCGCTACCACCACCACCCCAGCATCCACCTGTGGGCTCTTCTTCTCATATGCTCCCCATGCGGGGTTTGCAGTGGTTACTCCATGTTATCATTTTGTCTGGCTTGTACGAAAAAATTTTTTTGCAAACAGGGAGCGATATGAGGCACAGCCTTGAGGCCAAAGTTGCAGTCACATTAAATCTCAATAAAATATAATTTAAATCACTGATTACACAAAGGCTTTTCAGTAACTCCCCCTTTGAAATCCACAGACACGTGCCAGGCGGAAAGCACACGCGTGTTCGGTAGGCCTGGAATGCTCACCAACCGCGAGCGAAGCGCAATTCGAGAGGCCTGCATGCGTGACCAGAGCACTCGTTGACTGCCAGCGAACCGTGCACGTGGGGCTCGCAGCACCCCACCCCTGAAATATTCATGGGCACATCAGTGGGATAAATGAAGCAGTGTAAAATTTAGAATAGGGCAGACTGCACAAGCTACCCAGGAACAATTTACTCTATATGATTTCCAAATGTAACATCAATTAATATGTTAAGCGCATTAAAACATTTTTTAAAAACCACGACATTTGCCATTTGCCCAGCTGGGAAATTGATTATTCAGGAGGAGATGGATAATGCCTTTCAACGATATAACTCAATAAATGAGTTACACAGGTTTATTCTAAATACAATTATGTTAATCAATGGACTTCCTTGCAAATGGCTTTATGTAAGTCACGCTCTTAGCCCACTGAGCCATCAGTTCTCATGACCTGGCTTCCTCAGGTCATGGCATGCAGGGTCATCCCTCATTCTGTGCAATGCTTCCAGCTCTTTGGGCAAAAACTGTCACTGTTCGTAGATGAAAGTCACTAATTTATCTTGCTTTTTTCAATTTTTGTCACTTTGGGGGCCCATACAATGCACTTTAAAAAAACAAAACATCTCGGTAAATCAAACAACCAAATTCTGTGTGTGATCACAGAAAAATCCGGCAGAAATTCTTCAAACTGTTGAAACTGATTGAGACTCATCCGAGGATAATTAAACTGGACCCCCGCAGAGCCCGGCTATCGAAAAATCTGTGCAGAAACAACTGACCAGCTTGTATTCTGCTGAATGTGACCAATATTCACACATTGAGCTCATGGCAGACACACATGCTTATCTCTCCTTAGCGTTCTCAGAGTGCGAGCTTTGGCTTGATGCAGGTTGCAAGCTCAGATTCACAAAAGTTTCAATGAGAAAACCACCATTCCGGCTCCAGATTTGATGATTACTAATTAACATGATCATTGCTCCCGAACATACAGAGTACATTTGGAATAGAAATTTAAAAATGTATCTATTATTTTGCTCTTCATATTATACAAATAAAATAATTATTTAAAAAAATCAAGTTAACTTTTTGGGCTTTCATCCTTAAATTATCATTATTATTGAGTTTTTCGCCTCTATCTCCAATCCCACCTGAATTTGGAATGTCCAATTTGCGAACGATGCACAAGAGTGTTCATATACGCCCCCTGCTGCTGGCTTGGGAAAACGAAGACAACTCGCGGTTCTCCTCTGAAACACGCCATGCCAGCCAGCTGCTTCTTTTCACACCGCAGCCACAAGCCGCACACAGGCAGAGCAGGGGCCGAGGAGACCCAATCATACGTGTGCACAGAGAGCAAGCCACGGGCGCCCGGACCTTACACATGCATTTTTAACTACACTGGAAAGCGTGCCATCAGCCAACCTAAGCCTGTACCGCGTATATTGAGTGCAAAATATTGCAGCTCCTATGAAAGTGAATGGGGAATATCAGACCTTTGAAGGCAAAATTAAACTTGGCTGTAGTCATATGAAAAGCAGATTGTGAAAATAAGTTACATTTTTTAGGCAAATGTACAGTAAATAAATCTTATTAAATATTTTCCAAAGACTTCTGGACCAAAAGAAACTGTTAGGATCTATCGCTGGTACCTCCCCTTTGGCTTCCATATTCTGTAGGGGATCTCTATGCCAGAGACACGGAGGAAATATTGGAGGTCCAGGTGCTGGGCATAGTGACATTTACGATCACAAAAAAATGGACCGACGCAGTTTTTTTTGGTTTCGTTAAATCACCTTGGTGTTCTACATTGAATTCAATGGGCAGCAAGCTCTTTAGCACTCAACATGCGCAGTAGAGGCAGTTTCCCATTGCGTTCTAGGCTTCACCGCCTGGCCCCTCTTACCCTCTCCAATTCCTCTGTACACTCTATGGCCCAGATGGGCAACTTGAGCAATGAACACTGCTATTTCCGACAAGGAAATCCCTCCAATATGTCCCTTGGGTGACACAAAGACAATTGTGCACCGCCCGCACAGGGCTGCCGGCAACAGTGGGCACGGGCCGGATTTGATCCAAGACCACAGAGTGAGCGACCCAGCATCCCTCATCTCCCAATTTTTTATGAATTTTGTTGTATTTACTCAGTTGTTGTATTTACTCCTGCAAAACACGATATCAAGCCACTGCTTCTTTTCACTCCACAAGTTGAAATTAATCAGAAAAATATACTTCATATGTAGCTTTAGCAACACACTGTAGGTGCCTAACTGACAAGCAGGGGTCACTGCTGAGCAATGAGATGCGGTCAGCTTGGCCAGCCAATTTTTTTCAGTTTGATCCTTTTTTCAGATCCTGCCTACATTTGTATAGGAAATAGATTGCCATTTATATTTTATTCATTGTATTGATCCCCATCTCCACTCTTCAAATCAAATTTTAATAAAAGAGCTTTTGCCTTTGTATCGCTTGTGTTGTGCCTGGTCCTGTAGTATAAAATCTGGACCCCATGCACCCGTGCCGTTTTGTCAATTAACGAGTGCAATCGATCGGCCAATCAATCTTAAATCTGTAAGTCAGCAAACCTGGGAATGAACTTTATGGGTCCTTTTTCAAACACAAAAATGGTGACACGTCTCACACTGACCGTGCGTTTCATTTCTTTGCGCTCTTATGACCGCTTTTAGATTTCTACACATTTACTGTGGATACAGCAGAGCAGAGATAAAAGCTTTCGCTTTCATTGAATCTGTCTATCAATATTTCTGCATCATGCTTCCTTTTTGGGAATTGTTCATATTGTGCTGGGTGTGTCCCTTTCTATTTGGTCCTCAATGTAACCACTTGCATAAAAAACACTAGCATATTTGACATAGAGCGTTTGAGACTGTAACTGTACACAATGAAAAGTACTTAAAACACAGTTACACCATACCATACTACACTGTGATTGCCCAAATCTGTTTCTTTCTTGCTGTTCTTCTGCCATAACAATTCTCAAACAGGGGTAAGTGTGTTTCAACCAGTCGTGGAAGGACTACTGCAAATTCCCCTCCAGTAAACTAGCTGAGTTAGGGTAAAATGTAAAAAATACAAAAAAACAAACAAAAAAAACTAATGTGTGAGATATTGACTAATAATAGCCTGGGTTGTGCTACATTTTGAGGAAGCTAATGAGAAATAGAGAAAGGGAAGCTAGAACTGCAGTGAAATACCAGAAGTGTCTGAGAAAACTTAAGAGGAGAGAAGCACGGAGGGGGATTGGCATATGCACTGCCACCTAAATCTCCATACAATTAATCATAGAACGCAGACAGATATCCGTGATGTCAGCGGCCTATCCACTTGCTCTCATCTTGTCACGCATACTCATGAACTTCTGCCTTAACCTTTCTACTTAACGCATCATTGCAGCGCAGTTCTGTTGTGAAGGAAATCCAATTTCTCTAAACACTGCAATAATATCTTTGTATTTTTGTGCATTGTGGACAGCAGTCATTTAATCATGTCTTTGTTGCAGATTTCAAGAAGAGCAGAGGTTTCTTCTTCTGACCACACAATCCCTTCACCATCACCAGTAGCCATTCTGTTATTTGTTTTTATATATTCTTACCAATAAGCCAGCTGTTTTTCACAGCAGTGTTCTCCAAACGAGTGCCAACTGAACTGCCCCGCAGAATTAAGCTGCCGTGGGTCCCAACAGGCTACCGGGCCAGGACATTGAGCAATACATTTCGCATCGGATTGGAGCCTTGAGGCTTTGTGTGTGCAGTACACTCATGGCACCGTTAACATTGGGTAGGTTGGTCATTTCATAAAAACCCGAAAACGACTAACCAGCCATTCATCACTCTTAGCCAACAAATATGCTGTGCGCCAACTTCTCCAACAGCATAAGAGAAGTTGGTTACAGATTTGTCAGCCATTTTATAGCAAATTTTGTTCATTGGTAAAATGTGTGTTTCAATTAGAATATTGAACGTCATATAACATCTGAATTTAATCAATTCAGAAAAATTGTAGCTTACTGAGAGCATAACTTAAGTTAGGGGTCTAATTATATAAGTTCATAGTGTAGTGAGGTCTGTTCCGTTTTATTCGGAACAAATTAAGTTCAACACTCAATTACAATCCTATATGTCAGTAGTGTTGCATTTGAGAATAACTGTAAGTCCACACAGTTGTAAACTTTTAACGTCTTTATTTGTCAAGTGCCTTTCGCTCTCCCAACACACTCACACCTCACGTAAACCACAACTGACGCACCGAATGTGACGTCGTAAACCAAGTAAGTAAAGTGCTGCACTGTCGTACATAACATTTCCCCCCCCCTGTTCAAAACCCCAAGCAGCTAAGTAACAGTCTCTCTCCAAACAGGAGTAGGGCCTGCAGGCTTATGTGTGAAACGTAGTAACATAGTCCTGGAGGTGTGAAGGACGAGCTCGTTCCCGCTGTGGCCTGTCGACCCCCACCATGGGCTGTGGCCCTGCGAGAGAGCCAGGGTGAGGTGGAGGAGGATGAGGAAGAGGAACAGCAGGCAGAGGCTGAGCGGGTGGAGGGCACATAGGCAGTGGCTGCGGTGGAGCCTGGGGCGCCCTCGCTGCCCTTGGCAGTACAGGTCTCGGGGGCCTTGAGACAGTTCCCTCTGTCTCAGCTGCACCGGCTGCTGGTGGCAGTGTGGCCATGGCAGGCCCAGGAGGAGTAAGCACCCTCCGCAGTCAATTGGCATGCCAGCGGGATCCGTTGCTCAGCAGGAACGTGGCTGGCCCCAGCTGACGTGTCACCTGAAGGGGCTGAGACCAGAAAGATGCCATCTTGTTTTCTCGCTGGGGCCTACGGGCCCGAACCCAGTCAGACACCTGGATGGTGGTGGCCTTGACCCTATGTTTCTTGTCGAAGCACCGTTTCATCTCCCCCTGATGTTTAGCCACTGCTGTTTGAGCAGCCTCTCGGGCGCTGCCTGCTGCAGGTGCCACTGCATCCCGGGACCTGAGCCTGTCCAGTGGCAAGTCCATCTCGCGGCCAAGCATGAGGGACGCCGGAGAGGCCTGTGTTGTTGCGTGCTGACTAGCTCTGTAGTGCAACAGCGTTTGGTTAAGTGCGGCCTGGAATGTGCACCCCTGGAACAGATGTGCTCGGATCCCATTTTTTAAGCTTTGATTGAAGTGTTCCACCCCCCCATTGGCCTGAGGGTGGAAGTATGCCGTGCGGATGTGCTTGATCCCCTTGGTGCGGAGGAAGTCAGAGAACTCTGCTGAGATTAACTGGGGCCCATTATCCATGGTAATGGTGAGTGGCAAACCCCATCTTGCAAACAGGCCATCCAGGATGTCGATGATGACCCGTGTTGTGACCGTTCCTGCTGGGACCACTTCAGGCCATTTGGAATAGAGGTCGTATGCTACCACCAGGAAGCGCTGGTGGTGCGGGACCCCTCGGCCATGGATCTCGCCACAGATGTCCAGCTGGAGATGCTCCCATGGGCGGGGTGGCCATGGGGCAGGCTGCAGGGGTGTTGAGGCGGGCAACCCACTTTTCCCGCTGAGGAGATACGGCGCGCAGTCCTTGACCATGATCTCAATGTCGCGGTCGATGCCTGGCCACCACACCTGGTCACGGCATCATTGCTTGACCTTCACTATGCCTAAATGACCCTCGTGCACCATGGACATGACACACGCACGCAGGTCACTTGGGACCACAGTGCAGAGGCCCCTGGAGATACAGACGTCCCCCCAGCACGAGAGTTCGTGCTGTACTCTAGCGAACGGGGCCAGATCCTCCGGCACCTGTGATGGCCATCCGGTGCGTATGTAGGTGCGCAGGGTGGATAGCAAGGGGTCCTGTTCTGATTCCCGCTGCAGCTCCTCCAGTGACACCGCTGTCTGCAGGGGCCCATGCAGCATCTGGACGAGCTCTGGCTCTGTGTCGTCATCAGGAGAGACAGTTGGGGTGGGGGCCTCGATCGACCGGGAGAGGAGGTCAGCCACTACGTTGTCCCTCCCCGGGGTGAACTTGAGCAGTTCCTGCATGTCTGCCCTCGAGCTGGGCAGTTTGGAGCCCGTGTAGTATGAGAGCTAGCCCCACAGTTACTACAGCTGTCATCGCTACGTCTGTTCCACTGTCTGCGGGCTTGCTGCACTGGGAATCCCGCATCTGTGGCCTCTTGGCTATCCTGGTAGGCAGGCTGGAGCTGTTGTGCGAGTGAGGCCGTGGGGGCGGAGTCATAGCACAAGCTGGCAGTCAGCATGCTAGAGCACTCTAACGCGGATTCCACTTGCATGGCTTTAGCTAAAGCGTCATCTAGTGTTAGCTCATCTGGCTCCAACAGTAGCTTCTCTCTGATTTTCTCACACAATGTCCCTTCAATAAGCTGATCCCGTATGATCTGGTCCTGAAGCACCCCATAGTTGCATTTCCTTGCCAGATCCCTGAGATCAGTGACGTAGCTGAAGACGGACTCACTGGGTCGTTGATGCCGTTTTCGTAGCTTGTACCGCCGGAGAAGCACCCGTTGTTTGCCGGCAAAGAGATTCGTTAAGAGAGCGACAGCTTCCTCGTAGGTCTCAGCGCAGCCGAGGGCTCTGAATATCCTCTGACCATCCGTACCGAGACAATGACGGAGCAGCGCTGTCTTCCGCTTGTGAGAAATGTCAGTGAAGTCCATGGCATCTAGGTAAACGATAAAGTCATCGGAGGCTCGCCGGACACAGACAAGAAAGGTGCCGGCGGTGGAAAGGTAAATTCAGCCATCTTCTCGTCACCAATGTTGTATTTGAGAATAACTGTAAGTCAGTTGTAACAGTTGTAAACTTTTAACGTGTTTATTTGTCAAGTGCCTTTCGCTCTCCCAACACACTCACACCTCATGTAAACCACAACTGACGCACCGAACGTGACGTCGTAAACTAAGTAAATAAAGTGCTGCACTGTCGTACATAACAAGTAGAGCCCAACTTAATGAAATTACGTAGACACGACAATGGTTTGGAAAAATAACATGTTTTATTGGTGAGTACAATTACGAATAACAGAAACAATACTTTGTAGAATATGAGGGATAATATCTTAATCAGAGGAAATTATAATTACGTGATTGCTAAATATAGAAGCTATATATCAGCCCATTAACGGGGGTTAGTCCGTGTTATGGGTTAGTGATATGCTAAACTATATTTTGTGGTTAGCTCGTTTTATCAGTCTCATAACTATACAATTTTAACAGTGTAAAACTATAAGGTCAGGGAAATTGGCTATTCCCGACCAAAACACGCATTGCAAAACAAAATACAACAATAGAAACCAGCAATAAAATGACCTCAACTGGGTATTACAAGTTTTATGCTAGCCTATCAATCATACTTGCCAACCTTGAGCCCTCAGAAATAGGGAGATTTTTTAAAAAATTGTGACGGGGGGAATGGGGGGTGCTATCAAGAATTTTCGCGGACCTCGATTGTAATTGTTGACGGGGGGGTGGGGGGGTTGGGGCGCGATCAAGAATTTTCGCGGACCTCGATTGTAATTGTTGGGGGGGGGGGGGGGGGTTGCAATCATCTTTTTTTTTTTTTAATACACTCTATTTAACGGTTTATTTAACGTATGTACCGCGGGTGTGCGTCTGCGTTAAAAGTAAATCCCCGTTCCCCGTTAACCATCCACGTAGATACACGCGTCAGATTTTTAAAAAAATAAATAAATAAATAAAAATTTTTTAAAACACGATATTGTCCGAAATCGGGAGAACTGCGGGAGATTGTTGACTCCGGGAGATTATCGGGAGAGGACATTGAAAATCGGGAGTCTCCCGGGAAAATCGGGAGGGTTGGCAAGTATGCTATCAATTGATGTCAGTGCTAAATGAAATGTGTTTCAATACTTAACGGTAACAAATGGAAGGCCAGTCCCGATTCCGTAAGTGATGTCAGCCCATCAGCTGGTCCAAGGTCGGGGCGCGACAGGTTTCCAGTCAGGTCGACGTGGATGTGCACAGATCTTCACTTGGGTCTTGCTGCAAGGAAGATAGTAGAGGAATAGTCTGAAGAAACGTGTCCTCAAAACAGCTGTTGAGAATAAACCAGCTTGGTTTATTTTGCGAACGGTGGCAGGCCAACGCTGTCTCAGTGATCAGGCGAGATGCGGGTTGTGAAACGTAGCAAAGTCTGTCCGGGTTTCAGTGGTGCGTCTGGTAGGGTAAGACAGCGTCTTTACCATCAGAACAACGTTGGTAGAGTTTCAAGGGTTATTATGGTCAAAAGTCACTGATGCAACCAAACCCGTTCCTTTGATCTCAATTGGTAGATGGCTTTCGGGCACCCATGCATTTGATTGGCTCATTTCCTTGGAACCATCAATAAAACACAGATGGATCAGCCATTTCCAATCACCTCAGGGTGTGTGTGTGTGTGTTCTCTAAAAAGGGAGGTGTTCCTGCCCAACCCGGTGCCTCGATCAAGCAGTCTGTGTGTTAACCAATCCCATGATCACAAAAACCAAGAGTCCCAATATGTCCCTGTGTATCATTAGCTACAATAGCATACAATTGATTAATAGGGCGTAATCTAAAGTGCTTGCTTTTTACAATTGTAAATCGTAATTATTACGTTTGCATTGTGCACTTCAACGGCTACATTTAGTATGGGGGTATTATTGTCTCAAAAATAAATAAATATAACTGATACACAAATAAATGCAACTGGTCCACAAATAAATAAAACTGATTCACAAATTAATTAAATTGATCCACAAATAAATAGAACTGATTCACAAATAAATGCAGCTGATCCACAAATAAATGAAACAGATTCACAAATAAACGTGACTGATTCTGTCATGGATCGCGCCTTCCTTTCCTTATTTCTGCGTTTTGTATTCCTTTTTTCTTTTACCTGTAAACTAGCTGATTTTTCTGTGTTCAGCTACGGGTTTTGCTTTCGCCTCGGTGATTAGTGAGTTCACCTGTCATGCATTTCCGCTCACTATTTATACCCCGCTTCCTCCTTTTCTCGTCGCTTCCATGTTATTTCATGTAACATTCTAGCCGGTAAAGGTATAGGAAGTTGTGCTGCTATCGACCGCTTTGCTTCTCAACGCGGGACTTTTAGAAAAAAAAAAAGCAGTACAATTTAGAAAAAGTAAAGTGCACTTTTATTTCAGAGCAGATGTTTTGGTTTCTTTGTTTCCCACTCAAACCTACGAGTGCTCTCGCCCTAAGGTTTAGGGTTCTTTTATTTTTCTCCTTCCTTTCTTTTTGTTCACTCCACAACGGGAGTTGGATAAGCGTGACTGCTTATTTCTTTTGATTTGCTCGGATATCGAGTTCCTCGCTTTTTATTATGAGGTTATTTGTGTTATACTTATTTTCCCCATCCACTGCAGGTTATTGTCCGTCTTAGTGGTGTTCGTTAGAACACTTTTAGAGTCCTCATCTGTCGCACCTGGACCGCCAATATTTCCTCAGTGTCTCTGGCATAGAGATCCCCTACATATTCACAAATCTGTTTTTGCACTCACAAACAAATGTCTCCCAAACTAATATCTGTGTGTGGAATCCTGTGCATATTTGTGAATCCGTCACATTTATTTGTGAATCAGCTCTATTTATTTGCGTCTACTGCACCCAATCAGACGTCCTTTCGTCCTTTTGATAAATCACAGAAGGTTTCACGCCACGGTTCTGTGAACCTCTCTAGCCCAACAAGGTACTTTTCTTCCCTCAGTGACGACCGGAAGGCACTCGCCGCCTCCAAATGCATTAAAGTTATATTGAAAAATACACAAGGGTATCCTTATAAGAATTGGCGAACTACAAGCAAAATACCTCGCTACTTGTTTGCAGCTATGGTTTGCAGGGGGGTAGTGTCATTACAGTGCTGAAGACAATGATTGGTAGTTTGAGCAACAGCTTGACACACACCAACGTTAGCTAGCTAGCTAAGTTCTAAGTTATGTCAGCAAGATGTTATTTGCGGTATCATCTTGTATTGTGTAGGCTAAATTACTGTGCTATTAGTATTCCCAGAGATGAGCTGACTAAAAAAAGCATATGGCAGGCAGTGCTTACAGACTTGGACAGACTCCACAGAACCGTGGCTTTGATTCGTCGAAAGGATGAAATGACATCTGCTACAGTCGACACAGTTAAAAAAACTGCTATTTGTGAATTTCTTTGCACATCTTGCTGTGAGGATTGTCTCAAAAATCTGCAAATAAATTGAACTGATTCCCAAATAAATGCAGCTGATCCACAAATATGCACGGGATTCCACACACAGATATTAGTTCGGGACACATTTGTTTGTGTGTGCAAAAACATATTTGTGAATCAGTCACGTTTATTTGTGAATCTGTTTCATTTATTTGTGAATCAGCTGCATTTATTTGTAAATCAGTTTCATTCATTTGTGGATCCATTTGATTTATTTGTAGATCAGTTACATTTATTTATTTTTCAGACAATAATACCCCCACAATTCAGTCTTGTGAATTTAACAGAAAATAAAAATAAATTCATATTCTAATTGATATTCAAAAGCTACATTTGCAGCATTTTGAATTTACGAATGCGGTACACAAGGTCCTGAGCAGGTGTATAGTTTGTTGTTCGTACAAACAAATCTCAGATACAAAAACTTTCATGAATGCCAAACTCCTAGCAAAATTGCTAATACGAACGATTTACGCACAAATTTGTCTGCTCACGTTTCATGAATGAGGCCCAATGTATGGTAAGCCTCATGGTACAAAAGTGTACAGCAAAATCTGAAGTGGACTAGGGCCAGATTTAATCAAATACACTTAAACTCATATGCAAGGGCATATGCAATTCAGTCAAATTCTCCAGATTAATCTAGGACCATATCTTTAAAAAATGGACTTTGCTTGTTTACTTGAGTTATGGCCAACAGATGTAAGAGGTTCCTGCCAATGAGTTTTCATCAAATGGTTGACACTCACTGCTTGTATTTCATTGGTCACGCCACTTTTAAAATATTTGCCTTTTCAAGTGAAAAGTTCTGCTTGGTTTGCAGTTTTTTAAGCATGATAAAATTCAGTTCAATGTTCTCTGTAACACAGAATTAAACTGAAAGAAATGAGACTGTTGCTAATTTAAAATATCTTTTTACTGTCCTGGAAATCTAATAAAAAATGGATGAATTTAGTTTAATTCAAATATAAAATCACCAGGGCACGCTCAGCTCTGCTGGTGCTTGTTATAGATATAGACTAATGTTTAATGTACCGTGGCCTAAAGACACGTAGGTTTGCATTTGACACAGACAGAACTGCCAAATATGGAGTTTTTTTTGTGCCACTATTGTAGCGTAGCTAGTCCTTTTAACAAGCAACCCCCCACCCAGTCTCACCTGCAACTATACCGACCCATACATGACACGGTGGACAATAGAGTCTATATGTGTACTCACTTTCACCACCAAAAATTTGTATTTCATCATAGCAACAAGATAAAGCCAACAACAGCCTGAACATATGCCAATACAGTGGTGAACGGCCCTGCTCGCTCAATAGCAAAATAAACTAGTGAAATTCTTGTGAAATTATACCACGTCATTCTGTTATCAATATCTGGTACTAAACATGAAATAAATATACAATCCTACCATTGTTTTTATGCATAGAGATGTCCCTTTCAAGATTCATTGGTCATTTATTGTCTTGGACAAACTCTGCTTGAGAAATACGCACCCGTTTATAACATTGTTTGCCATTTCCTATCTGATGCTTTGAACAATACATTATGGCCGAGCGTAACAGCATTTTTTTGTTTTAGTTGTTTAGTTCTACGCAAACAACGACAGAAAAATTTATTGAATGAATTTGCTCGCTGAGGCGCAATTTTTGTTTCCCTTCTATGTTCGCAAGATTTTACTAATTAGACCAACTCGTCAGCTTGGTTAGAGAAAATCCTCACCTTGCTTACATCGATTGAAGGGTGAGTCAGAAGAAGAGACCATAGTATTGATTCTATCAGAGAATATGCCTACGTTCATGACAGAGATTTCCTCCTCAATATGTAAGTATCACTGCTCGTAATATTTATATTATGTACGTTCGTTTTTCCACTGTCTTGTACCATATGTTTGATTTTTTTTTCTTCCGCATTTTGAGTGCATTTCACGTACTATTGTTTAAGCATTCATGGATGGCTCAGTCATGTTTTATGTTTGATGCACTGATTTGCTGTGAAGCTAGAACATTTTCCAGAATTTTCTTGATTGAGGAACATTATTATATTGCAATCTTATAGTACATAATATAGATTATGGTGTATTAGTATCTCCCTTGGCTATACTTGTCACTTAGGGTATGGAGAAGTTATAATTGTCACTCCAATTTACTGTGCACTGATATGTGCTAGATGAAAGCAAAGATTTAGGAGCACCAACAATATATGCTGTGTACACTGTAAAGCCTGTGGGACAGAGATCGCAGGTAACAGTGTCGACACATTCTGTCCCCGTCCCGATCGTCCCCGTCATCCCAAACCCCATTCCCACCCATCCCCGGCATCCCTAACCCCATTCCCACCCCGTCCCCGACATCCCAAACCCCATTCCCACCTCATCCCCGGGATCCCAAACCACATTCCCACCCCGTCCCCGACATCCCAAACCCCATTCCCATCTCATCCCCAGCATCCCAAACCACATTCCCACCCCGTCCCCGACATCCCAAACCCCATTCCCACCCATCCCCGGCATCCCAAACCCCATTCCCACCCCGTCCCCGACATCCCAAACCCCATTCCCACCCATCCCCGACATCCCAAACCCCATTCCCACCTCGTCCCCGACATCCCAAACCCCAGTCCCACCCATCCACGGCATCCCTAACCCCATTCCCACCCATCCCCGACATCCCAAACCCCATTCCCACCTCGTTACCAGCATCCCAAACCCCATCCGCACCCCGTCCCCGACATCCCTAACCCCATTCCCACCCTTCCCCGGCATCCCTAACCCCATTCCCACCCCGTCCCCGACATCCCAAACCCCATTCCCACCTCATCCCCAGCATCCAAAACCCCATTCCCACCCATCCCCGCCATCCCTAACCCAATTCCCACCCCGTCCCTGACATCCCAAACCCCATTCCCACCCCGTCCCCAGCATCCCACAAGAAGGACCAAATTCTTCCTACTTAAAGGCTGCAGTACACTGAATGGCCAGTGCAAACTTTTATTTCCCAAGGAACCCTCATAAGGGGTAACTTGGGAAATAAAGATTTTTTCTAAACCTATAATAATCTAAAATCAGCATTAAAAGTAAGAATGTCAAGCTCACGTTTGATTGGTCGCACCAGAACAATTATTTGCACTCCCAATTATATTTTGAGGTCGCACAAATAAAATTTTGGGAGCATATGCGACTTTGAGCAATTTCAAGCCCTGATTAGGCTCCATATTTAGGTGTGTGTACCGTATGATATCAATGTTTTCATCTTAGACCATCATAAGGGGAAAATTAATATGCTTTTTAATTGAAAAAAAGTATTTTATTCATTTTATGACAGGTGGATAGGTTTTTGGACCCATAGATATCGAAAAAGAGACCTTTTCTATAAAGCCTTAAATAGAACAATACCTAAATAGGCGCGGATTGACCAAGTCTGTTCAAAACAAAATGGCGGCGCGCGCGCAACGCGAATCCCTGTGTCTCTCCAGTTTTTGCAAATTAGCGGTAATTTACCTACTCGTTTTAAGTCTGTTCACTCAAAACAGTCTTGCCAACACATCTTACACCCGACAAGAACTTTTGGACATTGGAGGACAATGTTCAGTCAACTTTAACGGTGATCTCACGCCACACGCTGAGATCATAAGGACACCGGAGATCAGCGACCCAGCTCGACCGGCCGGAAGTGCTCCCAGACGGCGCAGAGAACGTAAACAAAGGAGGGGAAGACGCGGAGGCCTACGAGCTAGGCTACGGCTAACTCCTAACCGACTATCAATTCCCAGCCTTTTTCTCGCGAATGTTCGGTCTCTGGTGAACAAGATGGATGAACTGCGGCTGGGGATCACCACTCATAAATGGATTATGGACTGCAACGTCATGATTTTCACGGAAACATGGCTCAATAGTGGCGTTCCCGACAACGCTATTGTGCTACCGGGACGTGAAATCTTCAGAGCGGATAGAACAGAGGAGGGCTCCGGTAAGACCAGAGGTGGGGGTCTGTGCATTTATGTGAACAAGGCTTGGTGTACGGACAATACCATCATTGAGAGCCACTGCTCTGCTGACCTAGAGCACATCATGGTTAAGAGCAGACCTTTCTATCTGCCAAGAGAATTCACTTCTACAATTGTGACTGCAGCATATATCCCTCCGGATGCTAATGCTAAGCTAGCCATGAAACAACTGCAGGCAGCCATTAGCAAACAACAGACCACACACCCAGAGGCAGCCTTTATTGTTGCGGGGATTTCAACCACTCCAGCCTGAAGACTGTTCTCCCTAAATTCCACCAGCATATCTCCTGTCCTACAAGAGGTGATAAGATTTTAGACCATGTTTACACCAACATGGCTGAGGCTTACAAAGCCGTCCCCCTCCCCCACCTTGGACAATCTGATCACCTCTCTTTGTTCCTGTTCCCCAAGTACTCCCCACTCATCAAACGAGTGAAACCCTCTGTGAGGACAGTCAAAGTTTGGCCTGAGGGGGCAGACTCTCTACTGCAGCACCGGTTTCAACACACGGACTGGAGTACGTTTGCCACACAGGCCACCCTGGACTCCCACACAGACATTGACTCCTACACCACCTCCGTCTTGGACTACATCAACACCAACGTTAACGATGTCACCACCCTCAAACGGATTACAACATTCCCCAATCAGAAGCCTTGGATGAACAAAGAGGTCCGTCTTCTGCTGAAGACACGCGACACCGCCTTCAGATCAGGTGACGCGCAGGCCTACAGCTCAGCCAGGGCCAATCTGAAAAGGGGTATCAAGAGGGCCAGGCACAGCCACAAGCTAAGGATTGAGGAGCACTTCATCAACTCCGACCCCCGACGCATGTGGCAGGGCATCCAGTCCATTACGGATTACAAACCCACTAACAACTCCCCCCCAACCAACGACACCTCCCTCCCTGATAAGCTCAATGACTTTTATGCCCGCTTCGACAAGGACAACCATGAGGCGGCTATCAAGGCCATACTTCCTGTTGACCACCAGCCCCTCACTCTCTCCCCCACTGATGTGTGTGCTGTACTGAGCAGGACTAATGCACGCAAGGCTGCTGGCCCCGATGGCATCCCCGGTCGGGTGCTCAGGGTCTGCGCTGAACAGCTGACTGAGGTCTTGACTAACATCTTCAACCTGTCACTGGCCCAAGCAGCTGTCCCCACGTGCTTTAAAACCACCTCCATTGTGCCAGTGCCGAAACACACCTCTGCTGTGAGCCTAAATGACTTTCGCCCTGTTGCACTCACCCCCACCATCATGAAGTGCTTCGAGAGACTAGTCCTGGCTCACCTCAAATCAGGCCTATCCCCCCGACTGGACCCCCACCAATTCGCCTACCGGGAGAACAGGAGTGCGGAGGACGCCATCTCCTCAGTGCTTCACTCCGCGCTCTCCCACCTGGAGGGTGGTAACACCTATGTGAGAATGCTGTTCATTGACTTTAGCTCAGCATTCAACACCATAATCCCCTCCAAACTGATCTCCAAACTCGGCGACCTTGGCATCAACCCTTCCCTCTGCAACTGGTTACTTGACTTCCTCACCAACAGACCCCAACATGTGCGACTAGACAGTCTCACCTCCTCAACCATCACCCTGAACACCGGCGTCCCACAGGGCTGTGTGCTGAGCCCCCTCCTCTACTCCCTCTTCACCCACGACTGCACTCCTGTACATGGCTCCAACTCCATCATCAAGTTTGCAGACGACACAATGGTGGTAGGCCTCGTCAGGAACAACGATGAGACGCCCTACAGGGAGGAGGTCCAGCACCTGGCGGAGTGGTGTGCTGACAACAACCTGGCCCTCAACACCAAGAAGACCAAAGAGCTCATTGTGGACTTCAGGAAGACCAAAGCAGGCACGCACACCCCCATCCTTATCGACGGGACGGAGGTTGAGCGTGTCTCCAGCTTCAAGTTCCTGGGTATCCACATCTCCGAGGATCTCTCCTGGGCCCTCAACACCTCGGCCCTGGTCAAAAAGGCTCACCAGCGTCTCTTCTTCCTGAGGAGACTGAGGAAAGCCCATCTGTCTCCTCAGATCCTGGTGAACTTCTACCAGTGTGCCATAGAAAGCATCCTCACCAGCTCCATCACAGTCTGGTATGTAAACTGTACTGTCTCTGACCGGAAAGCGCTGCAGAGGGTGGTGAAAATCGCCCAACGCATCACTAATACCACTCTCCCATCGATCGAGACGGTACAGTACAAACGGTGTTTGAGGAAGGCACGCAGCATAGTCAAGGACTCCTACCACCCCAAACACAGACTGTTTGCCCTCCTCCCCTCTGGGAGGCGCTACAGGACCCTCCTCTCCAGAACCAGCAGGCTCAAAAACAGCTTCTACCCCTCAGCTGTCACCCTGCTGAACTCTGCACCTCGGTGACCCCCCCCCCCAACCCCCACCCAGATACCAATCCCCCGCCCTACCTCCGGACCACCCCAGTCACTCCCCCAGAGACTTTTACTGTTAAATATACCGCTGTACATAATGCCCATACTAATCATCCTGTACCATACTGTATCATACTGTATAGACTTATATTTTTCTTACAATTACTGTCATTGATGTCCCTTACTACTGTCTATTCATGTTATTTATACTATTGAGATTATTTATATATCCATATTTATAGTCCTGTACATAATGTTTATAGTGTACCATATTATATATATACACAATGCACTTTACTGCCTCTTTGCACTCTGGTCAGATGCTAAACTGCATTTCGTTGTTCTTGTACCTGTACATGGATAATGACAATAAAGTTGAATCTGAATCTGAATCTGTGCAAAGGGATTAAATGCAGAAATTTGCACAATACTGGGGAGCCAAATCTTTTACATGAATTACAGAAATGCCTTTCATAAAAGTGAACAGGCTCTCCAGGTCCTGCCAGACACAAAAAAAAAACAAGTAAATATCCAAAAAGTACAAATCCTGAAAGAAACTACTAAAGTAGAGTATCAAGAGTATGTCCAATCCGTTACTTTATACCTCTGGTTTGACCCCATGAGAGGCATTTTCTTTAAGAAGTGGGCGCATACATCCATATGCAGTTCACAGTCAGTGAATTTTGTGCTTGACCAATCATGCAACAATAATACTGGAAGCCGAGTATTACTCCACAAATAGAATATCTCCTTTCTGTCATTCATTTCAATTTATAATAGGTTCTTGAAAAAGCTGTACTCTCTGTTTCTTACATTCCTGGTATTTTCATGTATTTCTTTATTCATCTATCCATTTACATTTTAGTGAAAATACCTTTCCTTCAAGGCCTAATGGTAACACTTTATATAACCGGATTATAGCGCTTGAAAAAAAACATCTGTTGAATAAATTCATATTCATTCAAAAGACTTATTTGAAAAGTAGTTGGCAAACAGCTATAGAGAATGAAATAAATAGATAATAAACTGGCAACGAATAGTGAAATTATGTAGAATGTATTGCTCTTCATTGTTAGATTTGAGTGAATTTTTTAAACATTACATGGACAGTTCATTATGGCTTCCAGACCAAAAAATTGCATGACAACAACATTTAAATCATTTTCTGTTTGATAACTATTTACTTGCTACCTTTTAAAGTAAACGTTATACTTAATTTAATGTAGTGTAGTAACTGCCTACAGCCACCAAATGTCTGCAAAGATCCTAAGCAAATCTCCACAATCTAATTAACTTGTAGAATCACTTCTGTTAATTAGAGCATAAAAGGCAGGTAAGAAATGTCCTTCAAAATCCTTCAGACCGACTAATTTGATGATGAATATACATGGAACAAATCCTGTCTCACTCGTAGATGATGATTTAATCATTTGGCCCTTCGCTTGATTCAAAACCAAACAAGCAGCTGTTGTATACATACCTGTCCCTTCGAAACTCAGCTGCAGCATCTGATTCTGATTGGCTGTCAAAAGCTATAATGGGGTCCTACTGCTTGAACCTCCCTCCTCCCTCTAAACCCAAATGCGATTAGTTCCTTCCTTTCTTTGCCAGTGTTTACACACAGCGACTGATTAGTTCTTTGGAAACACAGCATCGTGCCCGGCTTCACTGGCACTGAAAGGCTGCACACATGTGCTTTCTATTCAGCCGAACATCTGTTATTTTTTTATATAAGGCGCCATACGTGCTCCTCTCTAGTTTCCTCAGTAGGCGAATGGTTTGACTGGAGGGGCATTGTATAAGCCCTTGTCATATAATCTGTGGAGGGAGGTTCTGGTGGTGGAGGGTTCGGTGGGTGGGGTTGGGTGGGGGTTTAGGGGTGAAAAGAATTCAACTCAGCAAAGTGCGCTCAATTTTTCATGAACGCCAAAACCACTGAACACACACAAGCTAATGTCGCGCTGCAAAGCAGATGTACTGGCGTCTAATTTATGGACGGCCCAAAGCAGAGCGGGCAGATGCAGTCAGGTGGAGACAGAGGCCTGTTACGAGACTGCAGTTTCCTCTGTGACAATTCAGCTGTCACACACACACACACACACACAGACAGACGTACACACACAGGCACACACACACATACATACGCACACACACGTGCATGCAGTGCATACATACAAGCACATTCACACACATGTACATACACATTCATACAAATACGGACGCACACACAGACACACACACCCACACGCACACGCACAAACAAAAATCTGCAAGGATTTGGCTGCGATGCCTTGGTACATCCATTATTGCTTTGACTTGATGCATATTTGCACTGGGCTGTGTTGCTGTGCAGAAATGAGACTGGCATCATGCTGCCTGGCCATATGCATGTATGAATATGCATGAAAACCTGGCTCATGCTCACACAAGAAATATAGACACCATAGGTCAGTTGGTAGGAAAGTTAAATTAGCCTACTTTTGCACATATTTCAAAGTCAGCTGCTCTAGAATATACAATTATTTAGAACATGCATCTTATAAAAATGCATATGTTATTATTTATTTATTTGCTTAGCATAAAATACAACCTTATCTAGACCCCTTTATTGATGTTGTTATAAGCACAGTATGACATATAGCATAGGTCAGGAGGCACAGACTATCCATGAATAATTTACTGTATGATTTCAAAATCTAATTCTAATTCATATTTATACAGCCAGACATAAGTTAACAACTTGCTCAACCTTCTGGTCACTTGTCCTAATATCTGCACCACATTGCCCCCTGCTGGATGGAGGATTGAGCCAACATAGTTCAGTCCATCAGGGCTGCGCTCGGATCCAAAATTTATGGGGTGCGTCCCAATAATCTTTACTCCTCACCTCCTTTCTTCCACTCGTCTCCTATATGAAAGTGTGCAAGACTGCCTGTACGTTTCAAGTACAAGTAGTTGCATGTACAGTATACAATGTACCTGACGTTGCGGTTTGCGTCAAGACATTAATTAATATGTTATGAGCAACATTAGATTAGGACACAAAGATCAGTTTCTGAGCCACGGAGGAGAGGAGGTGGTTGTGGAGGAAAGGAGGATACATGTTTTGAGTATTGGGACGCACCGATGCTTTCTTCCTGTCGTTCCCTTCCCTTGCTTCAAGGGGGAATCCCCAAAATGGCAGGATGAAATATGGCAGCCACACCAAGTGGGATTCAGTTCCAATTTAAGAAAGGGGACGGATTAATTATATTCCCTCACTCCCTCGTTTATCCTCCCTTCCACCAAGGGTATAACATGCAAGCTTCCAGCAAGAAGGGAATCCCACAATGCAATGCTCCACATGCGCTTCCTATATTGGTTGTGAGGGCGGTTCAGTTTAATTCTTGTTCGTTTCTAGTCAATCCTCCCTTGCAGAGCACCTGCTAAGTTTGCTTGCTGCACGTTGCAAATTTCGTCACAAGACAGCTCACTCGAGGGAAGAGAGCAAGGGATGGGAATGTGTTCAATTGGATCCGAATGCAGCCCAGAATTTCTTTTTTGAAGAAATCAGTGGCAATGTAATAGGTCTTTTTTATTCAGATTTGCTGCTATTGTTACTTTTAAAAATTATGATGATTGAGGATACATGATCACTTTTAATAATTTTACACCATGCCTGACTTTCAAAATCAGCAGATTAAGCTCAAGGGCTCTGGCTTACATCCGGCACGAAGCGGCAATGCACATTGTCCCTGGAATTGCGGGAAAAGTGGGCTTGTTTTAAGGCATTAAGCTACCAGTATAAACGCATTGGTCATATTTCCATAAGCAGGACAATATAAATCATGGGAAAATATGCACAAACCTATGGGTTCCCAACCTGACAGCTTTAGTGTCATCATTTACTGTCATCATTAAGGCAAAAATATAAATATTAGAATGCATGTAATATGAACTTCGGATGAAGCTTGAACTAGCCGAAATGCATTGCCTGTGAGAACAACCTCATGTAATTGATGTTTGACTTCATTGTATGATCAAACGAAATTTGTTAAACAAGCAGGCTAATTTGACGTTTTCTAAGCTGAGAGGGAAGCCATGTTCTGTTTAACTACGCGCACAAGCATGTCTATTTCACCAGCTGTAAATCGCTGTTTTCACAGTCTTACTACCCGCCATCATATCAGCAATCCGCCAAGGTACAAATGCAGGTGGCTTTTAAAGGGAATGGGAGATGACACTCTGATTAGTTTATTGCATGTTACACCCAAAACACACCTAGAATTAATGAAAAGGCTAAGTTCAGCCCATTTGAACCTTGCACCTTACTTTGTGCTCAAAATATCCGCCCTCTAACTGGCAAATGCGGAGTTGGACACGCCATAAATGCACTTGTGCCATGCGTTTTCGACCATGCGCAAAGATCGTCAAGATAGAGCCCCAAGTCTTTATTTCAACTTGGAGCTATCACATTTATTTATGTGAGTTAGAATATACTTTTTTAGTTAATTTGAAAGTCTCTATCTATGACCCAGTTTTCTTCTGGATGGGCAATTTATGTATATGAACAGAATGCATTTTTGCTATATTGTTGAGGGTTTTGATACAGGGAACTCTTTGTGACACTATTTCCAGTTCCATAATAACATTTTGAAAACTATGTAAAAAATCTGTAATGTGATGATCTGTAATAACTCACAGTTTCCTGCATAAAAAGTGAATTTAAATAATTAGCCCACTAATGATCTATTAACTATCCCTGTGGACAATTATGGAAAACATCTAAACAGTTAGTGTATACTTTTAGTTTTACATTATTAAACTGAAACATACTTTTATCAAAATAAAAAAAAGATTATTGCAATGGTTTTGATTTAGAAAGTGTAATAATAATAATTATAGTCACCATTATCATCACCATATTTACCACTTTTTCTTGTTTGTCTGGTTTTCCTTAAAAGTGCGCTTGTATGCTCATAAAGAAAACCAGCTCATGCTAGATATCCTGCCTGAATGATTGGAACAATCATACAAGTATAAAAAAGAATACAGCTCACTGAAGTGCAGGTCTTGAGAAAAATGTAGCTAACAGTTGTCAGACTGGCCAGTGTCAGAATTCAGGGTGACTCTTCGATAAAAAGGCAGTGTTTACTTTTACTCGTGGCGCTATTTTTAAAACGGCTGTAGCTGGACCACAAACTGCCTTGGAGATGTGCAGACGCATGGCTGCTGTTTCATTTAGGTCTTGTCTCCCTTCTGGGCTGCAGTCCAAGTGGCTCACACATTGGGCCTCTATCCTGTTTTTTTTTTTTGCGCTAATACCGTTAACTATTTATTTCGGAGGCATTAGCGAAGCATTAAGCGCAATGAAAACACACATGACCCCCAGTGCACCCAGCGGTCTTTCTGGGCTAAAAATCTTCTACTGAAACTTTCATGATCCACTCAGGGCAACATGTCTGTCACAAAAACACTTTTAAGACCCGATAGCTGTAGCTGTAGCAGTCATGCCACCAAAAACACATTCACTAGGTAAGATTTTTACCAGATGAGCGTTTTCAGAGCAGTCAGTTGTAGACTGATCGTTTTCACAGGCTACATCTTTCTCTTGGTCTCATTCTTTTTCCCCAAGAACATTCCATTAAACACTTAATTATTCATTTGTAATGCCTGTCATGTTGAAATATTGTCCCTTTGCCAATCTGAATGCATCAAGCCCCTTCCTCTGCTTCCCTGGGGTTAATGACTCAGCCCTCACTTTCATTAACTCGACTAAATACGGAAAACCTCATATGTCAAAGTTCCTTAAGTGAGTAAAAAGCAAGGCTGCTTCCCGAGTGTCTGCTCCCCAAACCCCTGGCCTCTGGGGTCAATGAGATATCCAATGGACAGGAGTTGCAGAATTTCCATGCCCACAAGGGGTGGGGGTGAAGCTTGCATATCCTATGTCACATCAATACAGCGGTGGAGAGAATAGGTGTGTTGCGTGTGTGTGTGTGTGTGTGTCTGTGTACACAATGTTTCCACCAGTCCCACCTTCCAGTTCATTCTGGAATGGACGCATTGCCTTGTTATGACCAAATTACGGGAATTACATTAGTTATTCTCCACCACATCTGCAGTTTCAGAGGATATAAACAGTATTAAACAGATTAGGGCAGATACCAGTGACAAGGTTCTCAGGGGCCTGATGGTAAGATTTATTAGGGGTCTCGGTGTTAATACACTCTGGCATGTAATATTTTTTCCAAGCAAATATGCAATGTTAACAAAAATGATAGTTTTGTGCACTTAGCAAATTGCAGGTTGATTACATCTTCGGGATATTGCTGAAATGAAATTCACTTTATCACCGGTTAACAGGGCGTTACACGTAATGCAAAACCCTTCTGGAATAAAAAATGCCAGCATTTAGGGTTCGCGCCAATAAAGAAAAACGCTGACACTTACGCAAACATTTCACCAACGAGGCAGGTTTTCATGCGACAAATAAAATGTGTACCGACAATTAATTAATTTCTCCTGAAGGAAGGTCAATCTGTTTTAACCTGAGCATAACAAAAATGACAGAGAGAAAGGCAGAGTGATGCCAGAGATTAATATTGTGTCTAAAAAACAAACGTGGGTCATTATTTAACAGAAGGCTGTTATTTGGTGAAAAAACAGACACTGTGATTATTGAGGAGCTGTGTATACAAACCTTAACCTGAAACTCCACGTTAATTGTTACAATGAAAAGGCCTAGTTGTCTAAGACTGTGGTGCTGGATTTAATTCAAGGGCCTGACTAACAGTCCCATAAGCCCAGCTGGGGTAAAAGCAACCCCTCAGATTGTTGGAATCACTTTAGCATAAATAGCCACCGGGGGCACATTCGATTCCTTTGTTTCATTCATCGCTGGTCGATTGTTTGTTCCGGTAAAGTTAGTTCCTTGCAATAACCTCCCTTCAAAAACAAACTTCTTCAATTACAAACGCTTTTAAAACAAACATTTAATGGAAAATTCAATTAAATACACATTTCAGAAGAAAAATACATATTTAAAAAAATAGCATTCAGAATGTTGTTCCTGGACAGACTGGAATATCGCTCCCATTCCAAAGCCTTCATTAACATGTATGAGAGAGCCAAAATCCTTTGGAGGCCCGTAAAAACGAGCGGCATTCCTGTAAGTCATCTGTTTGTTATTCATTAATGACTCCTGAAGTCCAGCAGCATGTTTGGTGATGAAGCGGCTGACCTTCGCAACACAGCTGTCTCCCCCTGCTGTAGCGCTCATTAGCGGGCCATCTTATCTCATTAGTGAGCCTGTGGCAAGATGGCGCAGCTAAGGAACAATAGCCTGCTGCAGGAAGAGGCACGGGGAGAGGTATTGCGTAGCACATTCTCTATGCCTTTCCATAGTGTAACACCACACTGCGACATCACTGCACTTACACATGCTTTCCAAGTGTTATGCATTTTTCACACAATATCAAATACTGTTCCCCAAGGATGGTGGGAAGTGAAAGTGTGTGTATGTGTATATATATATATATATATATATACTCCTCAAAAAAAGTTTGGAAACGTTATTTCGGTCGATTATTCCTCCCCTTTAATAATACCAATTGGTATTGTATTTTATATCGTTGGAAAGCCTGATTAGTCACCTTTACAACGAGGTACAACTTGTAAGGATCATGCATTCGTGGAATGAGCAACACAGCTAACCGTGTGGGTAGTGGCCCAAAAAAATGTGCCAAAATCCCCTGCAATATTCTTCTGTTGGTATTCACTCTCGTTTTGAGCTTCAAGTGCTGGCAGGTGTATGCCAGTCACAGGTGTGTGACTGGCACCTGATTGGCACCGAGGAATGGGATGCCATCCCACAGCAGTGTGTGACCAGGCTGGTGACCAGCATGAGGAGGAGGTGCCAAGCTGTTGTGGCTGCGTATGGATCTTCCACACGCTACTGAGGTCCCTGACAGTGTAAAATGAATAAAGTGTAAAAATGGCCAATATGTGTTGTTTTTTCCTTATTACTGTGGGAGAGTGCAATCATCCAGTCCACCAAGCAACTCAAAACGAGAGTGAATACCAACAGAAGAATATTGCAGGGGATTTTGGCACATTTTTTTGGGCCGCTACCCACACGGTTAGCTGTGTTGCTCATTCCACGAATGCATGATCCTTACAAGTTGTACCTCGTTGTAAAGGTGACTAATCAGGCTTTCCAACGATATAAAATACAATACCAATTGGTATTATTAAAGGGGAGGAATAATCGACCGAAATAACGTTTCCAAACTTTTTTTGAGGAGTGTATATATATATATATATATATATATATATATATATATGGTGTGTGTGTGTGTACGTGTACACGTCAGTGTGCACAAGTTTATACTTGTATGCATTTGTAAGTGTGCAACATGTATGCGAGAGTGTATGTGCATGTTTACATGTATGCACATTTCTGTTTGTGTATGCATGTACATGCTTTGACATGTGTTTGCATATGTGCACATTGTGTGTGTGTATGTGAGAGAGTGTGTGCGGGTGTAAGACCCTTGCTCCAGCTGTAATTTCCCACAAACTGTGTTTGTTGTCTCTGCTCTCAGTTAAACCCTCACATAGGTTTCTTGGACTCCTTAAAGCACTGCTGTTGTGTGACAGATTTTTCACTTCCGACATAAAACAGCAGGGTACAATTATTTTATTTCTTCCAAGCAGATACATCAGCTCTTAGGCCTTCAGGAGCACATCATTTATAGGTGGTTGTAATGTATTCGTCTCCCAGTCTACTGTTGTTGTAAATCACCTTGTTTACGTAACCTCATAACAACTTTAATGGGTGCATCTTCTAATAAAATATTGGCATTACTCACTACTCACCCCCCCCCTTTCGATTGAGATACCTAATTCAGCTATTCATCTCAGCTCGCTTAAGCCTATTTTCCCTGGACGTGTACATATATTTACCGTCACGGCTTATTTAAATAATTGCTTTCACATGTGTACGCGTTCTAACCCTCTATCAAGCTAATAACACTTTGTCATTGCTGCCGGAGTGCAAATATTAAACCATAGATCAATGTTTACATTTATGCAATAATATGGCAGGTAATGCTTTGTAATTCAAACGGAGGCTCCTGTGGCGGAATCTAGAGCACTTTATCAAGAGAGAAGGATCATTTCATACACTGTTGCATTGGTACTAAAATTTGGAAAAAGCTAAATGGTTGCATATTGTACCAATTGTGATTTGTGATTGCTGCTACGTGTGACCTGGTCAGGTTATTCTGGCACTCTGCGCAGTACACTGTGCTAGATAGAGGTGTGTGCAACGGCACAGTTTGTGGGTAGGGGTGTGTGGGGCAGTAGAGTGTTTGTGGGGGTTGTGTAGGGCAGCAGAGTGTAGTGTGTGGGCCAGTAATGTGCACTTTTAGGAGATCTGTGGGGCAGTAGAATATGATGGTGGAGGTGTGTTGGGCAGTAGAGTGTGCTGGTAGGGGTGTGGGGCAGAAGTTTGTATTTGTAGGAGATGTGTACAGCAGTAGTGTGTGT
Organism: Ilyophis sp. 1 JC-2022; assembly: GCA_022702515.1. Taxonomy (NCBI): domain Eukaryota; kingdom Metazoa; phylum Chordata; class Actinopteri; order Anguilliformes; family Synaphobranchidae; genus Ilyophis; species Ilyophis sp. 1 JC-2022. The sequence goes on along the minus strand of CM040406.1, from coordinate 17,769,426 downwards.
TTGCTTAAGTGGCAGTAGTTAGTGATGGTTAGGGTGATAGTGATGGTTATTTTGTGGTGTGTATTTGTGTGGGTGTGTCAGACAGTACTATGCATTTGTTGAGGGTGTGTGAGGAAGTATGTTTTGGACAGGTTGTGTGTAGGGCGGAAGTGTGTGTTGATTATAAGGATTAATAGAAGATAATATATGGCCGATTACAACAAATTACTTCAGATGTAAATTTCCAAGCTGAAAGTTCGGTCTGAGGGATTTCATGGGGAGATTGTTATAACTGCACAAAAATGTATACAGTATACAATGCATGCTCAACATATAAGACATGCTGCATGGTGCTTTAATGTGGATGAAAAAAAAATTCACATTTCAAAAATAATTCTCATATTAAAAAATAGCTACATTCTAATGGGATAATTAGCACTAGAAGGTGTAAGCAAACAGTATCATATTTTAAAGCGTGCACTTTATGCTCCTTCTGAACATGTCCCTCATCCTTCTTGCAGACCCTGATTCTTTTTTCCTCTTAATCTAGAAATTGTCCCCACAATAGAGCCAACCATCACTTAAGCTACAACGCCATAGCCAAAATGTGATGGTTTCCAGTGGCGGATAATCAAACACGAAGGTCGGGGGATCAGAACAAGTCACTCACGCAAGTGAGGGCCAATAAGGGAGTATAAACTATAAATCCCAAAAAAGAAAAGAAATGAAAACAATCCCTCGTAACTAAACAGGCAAATGAAAATCAACCCACGAAAATAGGACAAACTCGAATATACGAGTGATAAACACAAACTAAGTCTCCCAAGCTCAATACTGGAGCCAAACCGGGAAACTTAAAAAAGAAAAGAACACCTTCGGCACGTAAACTAAGACGACCAGATAAGATAAAACAAACCTACTTGGGCCTTGAAGGGAGAGAGGCCAGTGGAGGCATTGCGAAGCGTATTATGGGCATACTCGCCCAGGGAAGATAACGACTCCACGATGTAGAATTAGTAGCCGCCAAGCAGCGAAGGGTGTTTTCCGTAATCTGGTGAGGACACCCCATCAGCCCGTTAATCTGACGATGAAATCCGGACAACAGACTAACCGACGCGCCCAACTGCACGCAAAAAGAGTGCCAGAACCTGGCAATGAATTGGGGACCACAGTCCGATACTACATCCTGCGGTAATCCATGTAAGCGGAACAAGTGACTGCAGAGGTGCCATCACCAGTGTAAAAGTAATATTGCCAAACTTTCTCGCCATGCACAATATGGTGTATGCATTAAATAAAGAACTCATAAAGCTACCTATTTTTGTTCTTTTATTCTGTGTTATTGTAAGTTTAAATGTGAAATATTTTAACAATGTAATTATGGATCATATCACTGCAATGTAAGTTTCCCACAGATATTTTTTCCTATGGTTGTTGAACCCAAAACCCTATAGAATGGTCAAGAAGCATGAACCCCCATTAAGACAATTATCACAATCATACTAATATCTAAATAGGATAAATACAGGCAAATACAGGTGAATACAGGTAAAGTGGGACACTTTCTGATCATTTACATTTTGCATAGTTTTAAATTATGATCCAAATGGTTTAAATGTCAGAGCTACAGAAACTTATAATAAACTTAGTTTATTTTTAGTAATGGAAGTATATACACAAAGATAAAGATTATGAAATTGAAGTGTCCCTGCTGTCCCACTTTACCTGTATTCACCATACTGTTTACATCATGAATTAAGTCTCAGCAGCAGCTGACAGCTACACAGCTGAGTCAAGTACTTGTCTGAACACATGCAAACTCCATTTATGTACAAATGTATTTATTAATACTGTTGAAATTCACAAATATACATATACATTTTTGACAAGTTCTTTTCAAAGTTCTTTGCAATTAGGTGGATGGTTATACACGAGTAGGCCTCTATTACATACAAGTGATTTACAAAGATCTTAAAATGTACTTCCAACACAATTTATTTTAACAACTACTTGTGTGTGTTAATACAATACAACTACAATCAGCCCCTCCAGGAATAAGCGATCTTGCGATTGCAAGAATTAATGCAAATTCAACCAATCCAATTATTTGCGATAGCTTGCCATTTTGTCCAATCCCCGCAATATTTCCGCATAAAATGGTCAAATCGAAAGAAAAAAAACCGCTTGTAAATTTAGTCAATTTCTGCAATTTCCCCTCATAAAATTTTCTTTGGTTGGGGGTGAGTTCTTTAAACAATCGCAAATTTTTCCAGTTGACGATTGCAATTTTCAAACATTCCCACAATTTTATTGCAAAATAACCCAAAAAGGTCGCAAATAGCAGCGCAATTTTTGAGAGAAAAGCCGCTGCAAATTAAATTATTTTGGACAAAAATATTCCCTACTTAACCCTTCACTAACCTTTTAAAGACCATGTCTTTGAAGGTGCACCTGCATGCTTCATGCTGCCACATGCACTGCACGTGCAACCTGTTCTCTTCCTGTCTGCATGGGGAAAAAATACTAGCCATTGCCAACTTAATCTGAATAAAAAAGACAGAAATAATTAAACTAAACTTAAAGCTGCTTGAATTCATGCATTATCCATCGAAACACACGACGATGGTGTGGACTGTCATTAGTTAATATAGCTAGCTAGCTAGTTATCCATTCACTTAAATAATTTCAATTTAGCTGGTTAGTAAGCTAGCTAGTAGCTACGGAGCTAATAAGAACGAACTAACGTTAATGCATTTCGGCTCAAGATGCATCTAACATTACATTTCGACTCTGAAATTTCAATTGATCACAATTAGTGTGTAAGTTTGCTAACTAAGTTTGCTGCCCAACTGTCCCAGTGCCTCGATCTAGCTACCTACTAGCTAATGTTAGCGGCTGAAGTTGACCACAACGTTAAAAATTGAGGAACACATGCAACAATGCTTCAGTCAGAAATACGACCAACTGTTGTACAATACTGATAATGATGCCAAATATTCTTGTTTTTATGTACACATCTCGCCTGTTTTGAAGTCTAGCTAGATGACTTGATCTGACCGGTCGATACGTCTCTTCCTCTGAGCTGTTTCCCGCTGTCTCTGGTCGCGGCGGTTTGGCGGTAGCGGAGAGGAACGTTCCATCTGTCTACTAGAACAGCGGTTCTCAAACTGTGGTCCACGGACCACACTGCAGGTGGTCCGTAGAAAAAATAATGAATGAACGTGAATGTGTTTACTCACTATCTTGCAATAGAGGCCTGTCACATAGAACTAGAACTGTCGTTACCAATGGTTACAGGGACGCGCCGCCATTTTGGAGGACCAACCCTAACAGAGACGCTTGACGTTACCACTGAACTTGTCGTGTTCGCTACTCCATGAAACGAGTTTCATGCTAACGCTACTATGATTGCTGTCCTACAATGACGAACTTCTGCACTGCGTACTGATGTGCGAATAAAACTGGGAAAAGGCGAAAATGTCCTTTTACATCATAATCTGAGTACTCACCATAGTAACTAAACTACCAGGCAGGGTGAACGAACTAAATTTTACGACCGAAAGAAGAGACTGGTGGTTGAAAGCAGTGAGGAGTGAGCTGGATTTAGACAGCAACCAGGCTCGGATCGTTACAGCATAGGCTCAAATCATTAATGGTAAATTACGTTTTATGAACAAATTATAAAGTTAGCCAGTTAATATATACATAACTAGCTGGCCTAATGTACATTTATGTGCATTATCTTAATGTTAGAAAGTTAAAAGTGAATTAATCGCTTGGTTTAGCTAACGTTAGTAGCTATATCATTTGTGTGATCGACTGCTACGCCTGCGAAACATTAATGTTAACCTAATGCGATACGTCAAGCATATTGTGAACATCAAAACAGTGTTCATTTGAACTATTATTACATTGCTAGTGGTGCTACGTTGTACGATGTCTCAGAAATAGATTGGATAAACTGTAAACATTAGCTACCTGTGCTGGCCAGGCAGGGTGCGAGCAATATGAGAATCCAGAAGAGGGCGAAAAGAAAATGTAACGTTACGATATTAAGCACCAAATAACAACAGTATTTGAAAGTAATAATGAAAGTAACGGTAAATGTACTTTATGTGTTGAACTGATTTGCCTTTTATGGTGTCTACAACTGAAGTTCCCTATCGGGAAAAAAAAAGTTATTATATTCTATCCATCGAGCTAAAATGTTTTATTGTTGAAGTAGGCTACTGTAGCCTACCGTTAATACTTTAACATGTAACGTATCACTTTGCTCCCATATTAACTGCACAAGCACTTTACTTACCAAGGTGGTATACTACGAAGCAGGATCAAGCAATCTTAGACTTTACAGCCGTGGGTTCGTAACAATATATGTACTTATTTTTGCGGTTTGCATATGAGGTGGTCCGCGAAAATCCTTGATAATAAAAAGTGGTCCGCATAAACAAAAAGTTTGAGAACCCCTGTACTAGAATACAGTGCACGCGCACCGCCGCGGTAGTCGTGCACAGGCACTCAAATGGCGCAACGTGTCGTATCTACTCTAGCTCATTGATAAAGTCGAATGTTTTCATATATCGCAGCAGATACAATCAGATTCTTCACTACATACAATTAGGGTTTCATTACAGGTTACCTAAGTTTTCTAAATGAAATAAACGCCATGGTCTGCGAAAAAGTAGTATTGCCAGGCAATACTTGTTTAAAAAGTAGTATTGCCATGGCAATACTGGCAATACTGGCAATACTGACGGCGGCGGCCATGCGTGACTGATCACCAAACAAACGACTGATCACGAGCGGTCTCCGCTGCCGACGGTAATTTTGCCAGAGCGAGAAAATGAGCCGCCTTAAAAAACCCATCCACAATTACTAAAATAACCAAATTACCTTGCGAATCAGGCAATCTGGTTACGAAATCTTAGGCGATATGTACGGGTAAAGGGTGTAACAACCCCGAGGGTGGGAGTCGAGAACCCTTGATCTGAGCGCAAACAGAACAAGCAGCAACAAACTCAGGCACGTCCTTCTCCATACCAGGCCACCAGAATCGTCTGGAGAGAAATTCCTTGGTATGGTGGGTGCCAGGATTCGCTGCAAACTGTGATGAATGACCCCACTGGAGTACCCGAGGCCTCATCTCGGGAAGTACAAAAAGGCAATTGACCGGACCTCCACCCAGACCCGGGTTACGTAGCCACGCCTGTTGAACCGCCACTTCAATGTCCCATAACACAGGAGCAACTATCCTGGAAGCAGGCACAATGTGCTCCGGAATAGCGGGACTGTTGGTCCGCTCAAAGATATGTGACAACATATCCGGTTTAACATTCTTAGTACCAGGGCGGTACGTCAAAAGAAAGTTAAACTGAGTAAAAAGCAATACCCAGCGCGCCTGTCTAAAATTACGTGTTCTAGCCTGTTGGACGTACTCCAAGTTTCTGTGGTTAGTCCATACAGTAAAGGGCTGTTCCGCTCCCTCCAGCCAATGACGCCACTCCTCCAGTGCCAATTTGACTACCAGTAGCTCCCGATCACCTACGTCATAATTCCTCTCGGCCGAAGTAAGAGAGCGAGAGAAATATGCACACGGGTGCATTTTGCAGTCGATGGGTGAATGCTGTGATAAAATAGCACCTACACCCAACTCGGAAGCATTAACTTCCACCACAAAAGAGAGGGAGGGATTGGGCGTAACAAGAATAGGCTCAGAACTGAACCTCTTCTTGAGTTCCTCAAAAGCAGACTCAGCCTTCGGGTTCCACTGAAATTGAGTCACTAACGTTTTCTTTGTCAGGGCTGTAATGGGTGCGGTGAGTCTATAAAAATTGGCGAACCCAAAGAAGCTCTGGACCTGTTTAACTGAGTGAAAAGTGAGCCAATTGAGTACAGCAGAGACTTTCTCGAGATCCATACAGACCTTGCCCTCTGATACTATGAATCCCAAAAAAGAAACAGTGCTAGCGTGAAATGAGCACTTCTCTGCTTTCACAAATAATTTGACCTCCAACAGGGCTTTCAACACCTGTTTAACATAACCGATATGGGTTTGTAAATCGGAAGTGAGTGAGTGAGTGAGACCGAAGGGTATGACCAGATATTCGTAGTGGCCGTTATGGGTGTTAAAAGTGGTTTTCCATTCATCACCTTCACGCCTGCGCACTAGGTTATAGGCATTGCGGAGGTCTAATTTGGAAAAAATAGTAGCCCCCTGGAGACGTTCAAATGCCAAATTCATCATTCATACATGGCCTTAATCCTCCATCTTTCTTTTTAACAAAAAAGAAACCTGCACCAGCAGGTGAAGTAGGTGGCCTTATAAACCCATTGACTATACTATAGACCTATAGGCCCAGGTACTATAGACCCAGATTTAACCTTTAGCACGCACATAAAAAACATATCAAGAGTAGCTTTCTTTCAATTAAGGAACATTAGGCAAATTAGGCATTTCCTATCAGAAGGGGATGCAGAGAAATTGATCTAGGCTAGATTACTGTAATGCTCTGCTATCTGGCTGCTCTAAATCCTTGCTAAATAATCTCCAGTTTGTGCAGAATGCAGCCGCTCGCATTTTTACTAGAACTAAGAAATATGAGCATATTACCCCAGTACTAGCATCACTTCATTGGCTACCAATTAAGTATAAAATAGACTTTAAGGTTTTGCTTCTGACCTTTAAAGCTTTAAATGGACTTTCTCCAGTGTATATATGAAATCTGCTTTTACCCTATAAGCCGAAAAGATCCCTTCGTTCCCAAGATGCAGGCTTCTTCGTAGTCCCTAGAATATTTAAAAACTTGAAAGGTGGTAGAGCTTTCTCCTACAGAGCGCCACTACTGTGGAACACCCTGACAAAATGTATAAGGGAATCAGACTCAGTCTCAATATTTAAGTCTAGATTAAAAACGCACCTTTATGATCAGATTTATTACGAGTTGTAGTCCGGAGACAGAACCAGAGAAGCTTTTAGTTGTAGAGTAATATGGAGTGGCATCCTTTCCTTACTGTCACCTGTTAACAGCTGTGACTCCATCATCCTGGGCTGGCTCTTAATATGTGGGTAGGATTGTTTACTCTCTCATGACTGGATGGGTTCTCAAACTCTGTCTTCATTGCTATGCAGCCATAAATTACTCCTGGCGGGGGTACTTGTCCAACCCCCCCCCAGTTGGTGTTCCTGCTGCTCTATTACACTTTCCCTAACTGTTCTCTCTTTCTCTTTTTCTACATTCTGCCGGCGAGGCTCATGCCTCATCTCGAGAGTTGCTGTCCAGCTTCCTGTCCATCGCCGCTTGCCCCTCCTTCCTCACCACCGCTGCCAGCCGGTTCCCCAACATCATTGCCGTCACATCTGGACTGTCATCTAGCTGCTGCAAATTCCATTATTATGGACAATGACAGTTTTGACCATGCTGGTTATTAAGATCTCGACCCTGAGCCGACCAGAGGAGGATGGGTTCCCCCCTTGAGTCTGGTTCCTTCCAAGGTTTCGTCCTGGTTACACCACTGTTCCTTCCAAGGCTTCTTCCTGGTTTCCTTGCTGTTGCCACTGGCTTGCTCTTGTGGGGGTTTAGTTTAGTCCAGAGCACTCACTCCTGCGCCGCCGCCCTCCTCCAGAGCTGTCTCTCCTGCGCCGCCGCCCTCCTCCAGAGCTGTCTCTTCTGTGCCACCTTCCCATTTTACCCTGTCTCATGTATGCACTGTTTGGGTGACTTCGGGATTTTCCGAGGGTTCACGCTGTATTTCCGAAGTTTTGTTTTCTGTTTACTTCCTGCTTTACGTTTCCTGTGTTTATATTGTTGATATTACTAACTTGTGCTAACAATCACTCGGGTGTTTATTAGTTAGATGCACATTACTAAAACCATTAACTGTATATGTTCACTAACATACTAATTGTCTGTATTTAGTTAGAACTAACAATTAACAAGTTTCCTCGCTGTATCTTTTCTATCTGCGATACTGAGCTGTCCTTGAGATACTGTTTAACTCGTTTCAGCTGTGTCTTCTTTGAGACCATGCCTCCTTAATTCTAGTCACGTTCCGCTCCGACTTGAGCCCGTTGTTTGTAATGCTTGTTTCCGAGTCCCTTCCATGTTTTCATGATTTTCTTGTTAGCGAGTTATTGTCTCTTAATGTTGTTTCACCTTACGTTGTTTGTAACCCCTCCCACTTCCTTGTGTATTTAACCCAGTCATCCTAGTCCCTCTTCCAGAGTTCCTCATATTTAATGGCGTTTGTCTTTCTGCCAATCTTTTTCGAGTGTTCCCAGTATTTGTGTTTTCCGAGTCTTTGTTTCGTGTGTTAGTTAGATTTTTAGTATCTATTTTTCCCCGAGTTTTCTTTGTGTCAACTTTGTTAGTTTTGTGTTTTGTGTCTCATTGATCTCCTGTTTTTTTTTTACTTCTGCCCGTGTTCTCGCGACCCTGTTTCCTGGACTCTGATTTTGTACCTCTGCCGTGCCTTCCCGTTTTTGACCTCTGCCTGTTTTTTTACTTTCCTTTGGATTTAGATTTTGTACCTTTTCCTGACATTAAACTTCGTTTTTTTTTACTCTGGGTCCCTATATTCCACCGGCCATAACAATGGTCCCCTCACGTCTGGACGACTGCAACTCCCTTTCTCGCAAGCCTACCAGCCTGCGCCATTCTGCCCCTACAACTGGTCCAGAGCGTGGCTGCTCGGCTTGTGCTCAACCTCCCGAAGTTCTCAGACATTAACCCCCTGCTAAGGTCACTCCACTGGCTGCCAGTCGTGGCCAGGATCGGGTTCAAAGTTCTGACCCTGGCCTACACTGCAGCCAAAAGGTCAGGCCCCTCCTACCTACAGGACTTGATCCAGCTCTCGCCATTAACATCCAGCCTTATGGCGCTACATTTTCCAATACAATAAATCAAATTAGGATGTACTTTGATCCACTTTTTTTGAGCAAATTATTATGGGTTATTACACGGCTTTGTTAAATGCTCGCTTCCAGCCAAGTAGTCTGTTCAAAATCTGTTATTTCCAACAGGGTAATGCGAACCCGTGTCCTTCATAGTAAATCGACTCCTGCGTGTCGCTACATATTAACATTATGCTATGTGTAATTAAGATTAACAATCTTGCCACTTGTAACATTAGTAGGACTAGCATTGTGCTTTGAGGTACGCCAACGCAACAGCCCCGGCAAGAAGGAAACATAGAAGAAAGAAACGCTAACATCAACATTACCAAAGTTCCATTCTCCTTGTCTCACTTCACTATAAATGGAAATGTTACATTTCAGTTATAATGCAAAGCTTTAATGAACAAGCATCTGCTTTTATATATGTGAACAACCCAGTAGGCTTTTGTTGTGTGAACTAAAGCCCTTTATATTGTAATGATAGCCCTTTAATTTTTCCAAGTATTATTTTGCTAATAGTTTACATTGTTACAAGAGCCTGCTTAGCCTTTGTTGCTATGGAGACAGCTCTAAACAGTCGAACTGACTATTTATTTTGTGTCAAATTATTGATTGGTTCCTTTCGTAAGGTAATTAGCCATGTAATGAGCTCCTCCTAATAAGGGTTCTTCACCTGCGTTGGTCATTATTTTTCAATAGCTGACCACCTCGGAGTGTATTATCCCTTACATGTCAGATGTTGATTTAACTTGTTTTCCATTGAGCGTTATCATAATAACTTTTGGATGCACATCAAACTGTAGAAATACAATTCTTTAAAGAAAAAAAGGGTTGTTATCAAACAGTGTCTAAGCTAAAACTAAGTTTTCAGCAGCTTCTGCTGCACATGCTGACAGCGATGATGGTGGCTCTGTCCAAATTCATTTTACAAACTGATTGCTTGGATGTCCTGTTTTATATGGCTAATTCTTTCACTTTTGCTTCTCACTAACAACTACAACATGATTGAGGTGAAATGTATCACGACAAACCAAATTGTTAGACAACACACTTCTACAAGCTGTAAGCTAGCTCATCCTGCGCTCTAAAGTTAACTGTTCAGACTGCTTCCCATCCCTCATTGGTTGATGAAGTGGAATGGGCTCTATCTTGACAATCCTAGCGCTTGGTCTAAAATGCATGGCACAAGTGCATTTAGGGTGTATCCAAGTCAACTTTTGCTAGTTAGACGGCGTGTTATTTGAGCACTCAGCATGGCGCAAGGTGCAAATGGGCTGTCGCTTTGCGCAGATGGCTAGTGGCCATGGTGCCGACGGCAAGATTTCTCTCAACTGAGACTCCGTGTTGTATCTATATTAGTATACAATTAGTGACAACTCTGCCGAATACGGAGTTTCTAAGTGTCACTATTATCTAGTAGCAAGTTCAATTAACAAGCACCCCCCCCCCACCCAGTCTCGCCTGCAACTATACCTACCCATGCGTGACATAGTGGACAATAGCATCTATGAGTGAGATTATAAATATATTTCTTCATCATTTAAAATTAGTATTCCATCATCGCAACAAGATAAACCAAACAATAGCCCTATCCTATACCAAAAAATCTGTGAAAAGCCTTGCTCACTCAAATGCAAAATAAACATGTGGAATTCTTGTGTAATGATATCACATCATTCTACTATCAATATCTGCTACTAAATATGAAATACATATACAATCCTACCATTAGTTTTACACATAGTTTAGAACGTTATTACACAACATGGAGCTTCTGTGTGGAACACCACATATACTGTACCTGCAGCTCTGAAGTATTTCATATCATTCTCGCTGGCTACATATGTCAGCTAGTTTTTCCACTTCCATGTTAACTCTATAAACTTCACCCCTAGTGGTTGAGACGTATTTGTCTCAATTACAGTATTCATGTTTGTCTGAAATTATAAACTGCAGCTTTAAGAAAACCCCCTAAATTTTGACGTAGTATTTTTTGAAAGGGTAGCCTCTTGCAAAAACCTCTGCTTCTCCAGTTACACTGCAGTGCAATAAATTAGGAGGGTGCTATTAATAGCCCAAAGCACTTACGACCCTCCTCTCGCCACAGCCACAGACTGTAAAAAGCACCATTTATACACGCTAAGAAAATCATGTTCACGTATAGAAACAATAATATATTTTTTAAACGTTGTATAAATAAGCATTCGCCGTTTTCCCTTGTACTATATACAGTACCTGATGCACTTTCGGTTTAGAAGACACCAATTTTTTTCCCCCCAAAATTTTTAGTATAAATATGTTTAAGCAACCAGGTACTTACCGGTGTATTCAGCTACAGCTGTTTTCTGATTAACCCTGAAGTGTTTATCTTGTTACATTTAGCCAAAGTCCTGTACAGCGACCACCTATTGCACTTAGGGCTGAAATAAGTTGCTGTTGTTGTGTAAAACACACACTTTTGTACGTTTAAAAAAAAACTTATTTAATTACATTAGGCTACTCATGTTATGGTTATTATATATATACTGTATGTGACGATTCTGAAATAAATGTATTCTGTTGCAAATTTCTGAATGATACAGCTTCTTCTTCCACTCAAACTTTAAATGTGCAGGGAATATTTTTGAGATATTTACATTTAAATAAAACCAGTAGAAACTAGGTGGACATTGCCTCTGGAGGGCCAACGTAAATAGAGTTAAATATTATTATCTTCACAATTTCAGTGCATTTTACACACTGTAGTGTAACATTTATTGATGGCTCAGTCATGTTTTATGGTTGATGTACCGATTTTCATTGAAGCTAGAACATTTGGCAGCATTTTCCTGTTGGAGGAATATTATTTTATTGTAATGTTATCATACATAATATAGGCTATAGGCTTATATAGATATAGTTAGCGCATGGAAAATATTACAATTTACTGTGCACTGATATATAGATGAATGTAAAATTTTCCTTGGATTAATTTTTTTTAAACTACAGAAAAATGGCAGGGCAAAGGAAGAAAAAAAGACTGTACAGAAGAAACGTTTTATTGAGGTACAAGAGTGAATGATTAGGCTACGTTTTAGGTGTGTGTAACAGTGTGATATCAATGGGTCCATCTTTTACCATCAGAAGGAGCAAATGTATACGCTTTATAATGGTCAAAACAAATTTTATTCATTTCATGACATGTTTTGGATAGGGTTTTGGACCCATAAATATCTAACTCCCTGATCATACTGATGAAAAGATAGTAATTCCCACTTGACAATTATGCAAAAGTGAGTTTTATGATCCAAAACAGTTGATTTGTAGTTAAATATATAATCATTATTGTGATTTAGAGCAGTGCACAATTTAGCCATTTGGATAGATTTGGAGACACTAATGGACACCAGGGTATACTGCCTATATTTTGCATCATATATCTTTAGTAGTTCTGCATATCATCCTCAGATTTTGCACACTTATGGACACAAATTTATAGATTTACCTGTTTCACATATGTTGCTCTCAGTATTTCATCGCAAACTAAAGATTTATTTTCTTTAAATTTTTCTAAAGTTTCTTTGCATTTGTGGAACTTTATTTTGACTTAAAGTATGAAAATAAACAAATCTACGTACGTATTGTAAACTGTCTTGTTTCATTTAAGCCATTTACCAAGTTTCTGTGATGCTCACACCTGGGAGTTATAAAGCCTTAAACAGAGCACCTTCTAAATAGGTGAGAATTGACCAAATTTGCCATCTGCACGAAGGGGTTAATTAATAGGTGGGTCTTGGGCATAGCATGCAATAAACCAATCAAAATGTCCTATCCCATTCAATTTAAAAGCCACCTGTGTTTGCACCTTGGCGGATTGCTAATATGATGCCGGATAGTAAGCCTGTGAAAACAGCGATTTACAGCTGGTGAAACAGACATGCTTGTGTCTGACAAACATCAATTCCACGAGGCTGTTCTCACAGCAAACAGATCACAGGCAATACATTTTGGCTAGCGAAGTTCAAGTTGCATCCAAAGTTCATATTAAGTGCATTCTAATATTGATTAATGACATAACTAGCGTTATTTCGCCTTAATGATGACATTAAATACACTAAAGCTGTCAGGTTAGGAACCCATAGGTATACGCATATTTTCCCTTGTTTTAGATTTTCCTGCTTATGGAAATATGACAAACGCGTTTTTACTGGTAGCCCACTTTCCCGCGATTCCAGGGACAACGTGCTTCTATTCTGGGAGAGATGGGAAAAATAGTAATCCCTATTTCACTATGTAATCTTGATATTTTTATACATGTTTCAACTATTGTCCCCTAACAGAAGATTGTCCCCCCAGAAGATTACAGGAACTTTTGGCCAATATAGAGCCATAGCTTGATCCAGGATAATTGCGAATACATGTGTAACTTTATACGTTGTATGGGATCTCTATGCCCAGAGACACGGAGGAAATTTCGGAGGTTTAGGTGCGACAGAGAAGGACTCAAAACGAATGAACACCACTAAGACGGACAATAATCCATAGTGGATGGGAAAAATAAGGAGAACACAAATAACCTCGCGATAAAAAGCGAGGAAACTCAATATCCGAGCGAAACAAAATAAATAAGCAGTTACGCTTAACTAACTCCCATTGTGGAGTGAACAAAAAGATAGGAAGGAGAAAAATAAAAGAACCCTAAACCTTAGGGTGAGAGCACTCGTAGGTATGAGTGGAAAACAACAAAACCAAAACCTCGGCTCTGAAATAAGAGAGCGAAAGAACGCACTTTACTTTTTCTAAATTTTACTGCTAACAAGAACCGCGTAGAGAGGCAAAGCAGTCGATAGCACACACAACTCCTATACCTTTACCCGCTAGAATGTAACATGAAAGAACATGGAAGCGACGAGAAAAGGAGGAAGCAGGGTATAAATAGTGAGCAGAAATGTAGGACAGGTGAACTCACTAATCACACAGGCGAAAGCCAAACCCGTAGCGGAACAGAAAAATACGATAGATTTACAGGTAAACGGAAAAAAGGAATACTAAGCGCGGAGATAAGGGAAGGAAGGCGTGATCCATGACATACGTAGCATCGCACATCGCCTGGATGTTGATGGAGTGGGCTCCCTTACATTTCATATAGCGTTCTCTGCTGGGGCAAAACCCCAGGAAACCCAAAGTCTGACACTTGCATTTGGGTTACCGCCACTTAGCGCTGGGTGTAAGATAGGGCCCAATGTATTGGGCATTTTATGATATCTTGACAACATACAGTGTAACTGCAACATTTAGGTTCGCTGAAAGAACATTTCAATTCAGTTGTTGCACAGCCCTTACAAAAATCTAGGCTGTCCAGCAAATTTGCGGCAAACTTTTGGTATTGTTGCCACAGGTTTGCGGCAAGATCATATTTTCACATGCAAATTAGCTTTGTGGGAACTGGCATTCACTTCACTTAAGTTTTTAGTTCGCCACTACTGGCAAAGATTGACAAACCTCGGGCAAAATTTTGTGGAAAACAATTTAGTTCGCAGCAAATGCGCTGCATATTTGCTGGAAGTTTGCAGAAAACTATCCAGTTTTGTAAGGGGAAAGTACATTTTTGCTGCACCCTTAAACGATTTGAGTAGTACATTGTAAAATTGGCCAAAGCATGCCAACCCGCCTGATACCCATAGTCCGCATTTCTTCCTTTTTTTTTGTGATCCCTGAGCATTTGTGGGACAGCCTGGGAGACTAAACACAGAGGTCATGGCTCTGAGAACTTTTTTTTTTTCAGCTGCCAAGCTGCCGCCAGGGATACCGCTTCATGGACATTGGGGACTGTGTGTGTGGGGGGGATTCTCTTTCTCTCAGCCACCACATTCCAGGTGAGGGAGATTAACTCTTTTCTGGAGGGAGTAGCTGTGGTTGCGTTGGCGTGTGGGGGTGGGGGGTGGTTGGGGGGCAATAGGAAGAAATGAGAGGGCCTCGCCTTGAAATCTAATCCAATTACAAAGGGGTTTGATACCTCAGACGCAACTTCATGGCCGTTAATGCAGGCATGAACTTTGTGCTCCTGAGGGGCCCTGGAGAAGGCAGACTTGTTAGCAGGGTCTCCCCAGCCTGCTTATGTAATTTACCTTTACTTAACCATATTTTGCCTTCATGAGAACAGGGGTTCTGATGTCCATTTCCTCTCAAATTAACCCTTATACCTCTAATGATATTTTATACTTCGATATATGAGATTTCCATGACAGTATTTTGGAAACATTTGAATCTCTCTTAACTGCAAGCGTTGAGTGCAGATTCTCTATGAATGTATTTATTTAACCAGGTTGTCCCACTGAAATAAAATAATCTATTTTACAAGGACCCACAAAGTCAGTGTGAAAATAGATAAATAATGCATGACAGAAGACAAAGTGGAACATTAGATAGATAAGTTTTACGTGAGTAACCATATACAGTTAAATGCATAAGTATTGGGACAGGCATGGCAAATTGGTTGCTTTTCCTCCGTACTAATCATTTTTATTTAAAAAAATAATTACTATGAGGCAAAATTCACAATGTATACATTTACAGATGGAGCCATACTGTTACGTCTCAGACACAGACCCAATAGCAGACAAGGATAGAGCAAGAACGAGGTTTATTTCAAAAGGGTGAGGTCAAAAAGCCAGGATATCAAATAGCACAGTACAAAAACGGAATGCAAAGAGTAGTGAGGAAGCTAAAGTCGGAAACCGGAAATCAGAGGCAGAGTTACAAAATCGGCAGGCAAGGCAAAGTCAAAAACAATCAAAGGTCGAAAAACTAGAAATCAAAAGGCAGAGGTACAAAAACGGTAGGCTATCTCGGGTCGTAAGGAAAAGGTTGTCTCAGGTATGCAATAAGTCACTGGCTTTCAAATTCTCAGGCTCAGGAAATAAAGGGTACGTTCTGACAAGGAACAAAACGGATATGTGGGTCTATATATACGTATAGGAAAGGGAGGGGTAACAAACTACGTGAGGTAAACACATGAGGTAGAAATGAAACAATCACGTAAACATAACAAAGACATGGAAGGGACTCGGAAACATGCATAACAAACAACGGGCTCGAAGTGGAGCGGAGTGTGCTCAGTAATCACGAGAGGTGAAACTACATACAAACAGCTGGGGCGAATAAGAGATCGCGGACAAACTGGTTAATCTTGTTAATACCTAACTATAAGACAGACCGTTAGTTCGTTAGTAGACATTTATGTTAATAGGTTTAGTAAGTGCATTTAATTAATAAACCACCCGAGTGATTGTTAGCACGAGTTAGTAATCTATACAATTAGCGTAAGGGAACCAGGAAGTAGCAGAACACGAAACCTTGGGAAATCCCGAAGTCACCTAAACAGTGCATACACGAGACAGGGTAAACAAACACACGAATGCGACTCAGACAACCCACGAACAGAGGGGAATGCAATGATGAATGATAATAATAAACAAACAGACATACATAATAACAGAACATCACAGTACCCTCCCCCCTAAGAAGCACCTCTTGGTGCTTTAACAGGTGGCACAGGATGGTTCTTGTGGAAGTCCTTAATGACAGTCTTATCCAGTATAAAACTGGTGGGAATCCAACTTCTCTCCTCGGGGCCGTAGCCCTCCCAGTCAACCAAGTACTGGAGGCCCCGACCCCGACGACGGCAGTCCAAAAGTTTACGTACAGTGTACGTATCGCCTCCATCGATGAGACGGGGGGGAGGGGGGGCATCAGGGGCGGGACAACGGGGGTGGGTGACTACCGGTTTGAGCCGTGAGACGTGGAAAGTCGGGTGGATCCGACGCATGGTGGTAGGCAACTTGAGTCTCACGGCTGTGGGACTCAAAACCTTAGTGATGGTGTAGGGCCCAATGTAACGAGGTGCCAACTTGCGGGAGTCCACTTTGAGGGGAATGTCCCGTGTCGTAAGCCACACCCGTTGCCCCACCCGATACTGGGGTGCCTTGGACCGACGCCGATCGGCCGTTACCCTCATCCTGGCGCTGGCACGAAGCAGATTCTGACGGGTAGTTTTCCAGGTGCGGATGCATTGCGGAGGTCCAACTTGGTGAAAATGGACGCCCCCTGGAGAAGTTCAAACGCGGACGCCATGAGAGGAAGCGGGTAGCGGTTCTTGATCGTGAGGTCATTGAGACCCCGGTAGTCGATGCAGGGCCTTAGGGAACCATCCTTCTTTCCCACGAAGAAGAACCCCGCTCCAGCGGGCGAGGAGGAAGGTCTAATGACTCCTGCCGTCAGAGACTCCCGTAGATACTTCTCCATGGCCTCGTGCTCAGGTCGGGAGAGAGAGAAGACTCGCCCTCTAGGTGGAACTGCGCTGGGTTGTAGCTCAATGGCACAGTCATAGGGACGGTGAGGAGGCAGATTAACGGCTCGGGACTTGCTGAACACCTCCTTGAGGTCCAGGTACTCGGAAGGGATACGGGACAGGTCCTCGCACATCTCGGAAGAGGGGGGGCTCGGAAGGGGACTCGGAAGAGGAGAGTGGGCTTCTCGGAGACAATGAGATGAACAGAATGGGCTCCAGCCCAAAATCTCATGTGTCGACCACTCGAACGTGGGGTTGTGCTTGACCAGCCAGGGGTGTCCCAGGATAATGGGTGAGTTGGGAGAATCGATGATGTGGAGCTGAAGCTCCTCCCGATGGTTGCCTGAGATCCGCAGCTTGAGTGGGGCGGTGATGTGGTTTATGCTGGCGAATCTCTGGCCGCTGAGGGACTTGGCGGCTAGTGGGTGTGACAGCTTGAGGAGAGGAACTCCCCATCTGGACGCCATCCCAGCGTCCAGAAAGCTCTCCTCCGCTCCAGAATCGACGAGGGCGGATGTCCTCCTCGCTTGATCTGCCCACTCGAGCGTCACAGGAAGGCAGGTGCGGTTCCTAGAGGAGTGATCAATTGGAATAACGCCCACTAGTGCTCCTCTGGTCACTAGCGGGCGTTGGCTTTTACCGGGCACTTGGCAACAAAGTGACCCGGTTGGCCACAGTAGAGGCAGGCTCTGGAACTCATCCTCCGATCACGTTCCTCCTTCGACAGGCGAGTACGATCCACCTCCATGGCCTCCGTCTCTGGTGCCCGGGACGGCGGTTTCTTGGTGGCAATGGATGGATCGTTGATGTGGGATCTCCAGGGAGCCCCCTGATTAGAAGTAGCCTGCTGACGGAACCTGCTGCGGTCCTGAAGGCGATGGTCAACGCGGATGGCGAGCGCGATGAGGTCCCCCAGGTCCTCCGGAAGATCCCGAGTCAGCAGCTCGTCCTTAATCCGTTCCGCCAGTCCCATGAGGAATGCGTCGTACAGCGCCCTGCTCTCCCATCTGCTGGACGTCGCCAACGTCTGGAATTCTATGGCGAAATCCGATACAGTGAGATTGCCCTGGCGCATCATCATCATCTCCCTTGCCGCCTCATGCCCATGTTTAGAACGGTCGAAGACCCTCTTCATCTCCTCCGCGAACCCGTATGAGGTCTGGATGCACGGAAGACCCTCCTCCCAGGCCGCCGTTCCCCACTTCATGGCTCGACCAGATAGCTGCGTGATGATATAAGCCACCCGGGAGAGCTCAGTGGGGAAGGTGGTAGGCTGCAGCTGGAAGACGAGCTGGCACTGGGTGAGGAAGGGCCGACAACCGCCAGGTTCTCCGGAGTATCTCTGCGGCGGAGGAAGACGAGGTTCCCGGACCGGAACAGGAGGGGGTGCTGAGGGAGCAGGAGCCGGAGCAGAAACCGGAACAGGAACAGATGGTTGCTGGGGAGCGTGGCCAGGCTGAAATGCCTGGATCGTAGCTGTCAGCTGCGAAACACAGAGGGTGAGGTTTTGCAGATGCTGCGAAACTGAATCCAACTGGTTCTGGTGGCGACCCAGTATGGCACCCTGCTGCTCGATGGCGTGGCCCATCCGGGAGCTGTCTGCTGGGTCCATCTCTGGTCAGAACGTACTGTTACGTCTCAGACACAGACCCAATAGCAGACAAGGATAGAGCAAGAACGAGGTTTATTTCAAAAGGGTGAGGTCAAAAAGCCAGGATATCAAATAGCACAGTACAAAAACGGAATGCAAAGAGTAGTGAGGAAGCTAAAGTCGGAAACCGGAAATCAGAGGCAGAGTTACAAAATCGGCAGGCAAGGCAAAGTCAAAAACAATCAAAGGTCGAAAAACTAGAAATCAAAAGGCAGAGGTACAAAAACGGTAGGCTATCTCGGGTCGTAAGGAAAAGGTTGTCTCAGGTATGCAATAAGTCACTGGCTTTCAAATTCTCAGGCTCAGGAAATAAAGGGTACGTTCTGACAAGGAACAAAACGGATATGTGGGTCTATATATACGTATAGGAAAGGGAGGGGTAACAAACTACGTGAGGTAAACACATGAGGTAGAAATGAAACAATCACGTAAACATAACAAAGACATGGAAGGGACTCGGAAACATGCATAACAAACAACGGGCTCGAAGTGGAGCGGAGTGTGCTCAGTAATCACGAGAGGTGAAACTACATACAAACAGCTGGGGCGAATAAGAGATCGCGGACAAACTGGTTAATCTTGTTAATACCTAACTATAAGACAGACCGTTAGTTCGTTAGTAGACATTTATGTTAATAGGTTTAGTAAGTGCATTTAATTAATAAACCACCCGAGTGATTGTTAGCACGAGTTAGTAATCTATACAATTAGCGTAAGGGAACCAGGAAGTAGCAGAACACGAAACCTTGGGAAATCCCGAAGTCACCTAAACAGTGCATACACGAGACAGGGTAAACAAACACACGAATGCGACTCAGACAACCCACGAACAGAGGGGAATGCAATGATGAATGATAATAATAAACAAACAGACATACATAATAACAGAACATCACACATACAGGCCCAAGCCATCACACTGCCACCATGCCTGACAGATGGATTAGTATGCTTAGGGTCCAGAGCATTCCCCCTCATTCAACATACTTTCACCTTGCCATCACTCTGGTAAAGGTTTATCTCAACAAAAAACATTTTTAACGTACAAAAACACCAAGTTACTCATGCATAGCCTACAAAAGCACTGTCTGTAAGTCATTAATGAAAACTTGCAAAACTAGGCCTGCTGCTAAAAAGTATCTTGACATATAAAAATGAGGCCAAGTTACAACAAACAATATTGGCTATGGTAGCTCACACTAAATGAGATATATTTCAAAGCAATGCTACCCAATCTTTCCTAAATTATGTCATATAACTTGGCCCTGTATTTTTTTTATCTTAAATGGGTCTCCAGTGTCAGAGCTTGCCATGTTAACCGCAATGCTATAATACAGCTACATTTGGTCACTGTCAGCTGGACAATATATAGTGAAGTGGAATGGGATATTTGTTCTGGTACTTACTCACCACTGTTTAAATATAATTTAAACAGTTAACAGTTAATATATTCAAATTAGCCTTAGCATGACGTTCTTTAATGTGAAAATAATATTCTTATATGTGAAAAGCATAAGATGTGCATGTAGTTTTTGTTGAAAACAAATTTAACTGTCGTGAACTGGCAAGGCTCGAACCCGGGTCTGCAGCGTGATAGTCCATTGCTGTAACCACCAACACCATGGCGCTTTCGCATTTTGTGGGGCAGTTACGCAGCCTTATAAGCATTCAGCCTGTGTATCCTGCGATTTTGTACTTTGATGAGACGTTGTCATTGGCAGATCATCTATTGTTATCCAATAGGGAGAATTATTCTATGAGGGCATGGAGCATTTTGATAACCCAGGTTTTTGGCTAAGAGTATGTGGTCATTGTGGTTATTTCTGTAGGAAACCATGAAAAGTGGCAAACTCTCATTGCTTTATAGTTATGGGGCATGCCCCGCCAAGCTGTAACTTGGTGGATGGCATACCTGCCATCCCAATCTTTGTCTCACCCGTCCATAAGACTTGTTTCCAAAATCATCTTTTTTTTTTGTTGCAAATTCCAATATCGCCTTTCTGGTCTTACTGCTAATGAGAGGTTTACATCTGGAAGTGTAGCCTCTGTAATTTGTCTTTTGTGCACATTGTTCTGTGATACTTTTATATGGAGTTATATGCCAAAACATTTCGTAAACGTAAATTGAGATTTGCAAATGTAATTCAAATTGCAAATGTAAACTAAAAATCATAAATTGAGATTGGCAAATGTAAGTCAAATTGAAAATGTAAAAGCAAAATCAATGTAACTAAAATGTATTGAAGTGTAAATGTAAAACCTGATTTGTGTACATAATATTTTTTATGTGTACGTGCAGAACTCATTATAGGAGTGTGCGCTCTATTCTCTACATACATGCGTTTTGTCAGTGTGGTTGGCACCAAAATAAAACTGTAACTGTAATTTGGAATTCGTAACGAGAGCAACACAAACCTAGACCAGGAAGTCACAATTAAAAACCGGAATTCTCAGAAACAACCTTTCCAAATTAAGAGTTCACAGGTTTTTCCAATCAACTGCAAGCATATGAAAGCGTCCACTAAGGTTCCAACTACGCATTCACAGAAACTAGCTTAGCTAACCAACTAATTTGCAAACTATGGCTGGAGAAGAGTGGTTGGCTATACCTAATTCCCAGGTAACGGTAAAGCCCCACAGAAAGCGGTAAAATCACATTAATCACATAATTAATTATGGGTGAGCACCTCCGTGCCTGGAAGACTGATGCACAGGTTCCCAGTGCCGGTTCACTTGTAGATTAGAATAAAATATTTTCTATGTAGCTCAAGTTGGCTAAGCTTTCACGTCCTAAATTGTCATTCACAAATTTATCAACAAATTTTGCTAAAATGAGATGGCATAAATGGCTGGGCTAATTATAACCAAGTAAAAAGTATGAAACCGCATCTCAATTTACGATTTTAAGTTTACATTTGAAATTTGAGTTACATTTGCGAATCTCAATTTACATTTATGAAATGTTTTGGCAGCTATCTAACTTTATACTTTTACGTGCAATGTATGGAGATCTTTAGCAATTAGTCAAGATGACCTTTTTTTTCCTCACAGCTCTTATAATCATCCTGTCATCACTTTCTGATGTCTTATGCAGATGGTCTGATCACTGATCCTCCAATAGTTTCTTTTTTTTGACATTCCATACCGTTGACTTTGCAATAAACAAACATTCTTTTGTTTGTTTTTTCAGAAACAAGTTATTTTTTCTTTTCTCTCATCCACACAATCGATTTTTTGGTTGTCATAGTTAGTTCTTGCCCTCATCTGCAGTTTTCTTGTTGTGTGTCTTTTAGCTTATAAAGTAGACTCTTCAAATGCTTCAAATAGATATAAACCATGCCCTGCCACTCACAGCTTTCCATTTACAAATAATTAGTGTAACTAGTGCAGTGCCCGTGTCCGTACAAAACGTGCCCGTTCGGAACGAGCCGATTGCTTGGTCCCCGGTATTGATGCTTGCAGCTTTCTCGAGAACCGCTCATCCAATCAACTTCACAGTCGACACTGCACTTCCTTGGGTCCTGAGCAATACACCTAGCAAATTTTTACTTCATACAGTGCCCGGTTGTCAAGCAAAGCGAAACACATGCAGACAGACAGCAGACACACAGACACGATTTCTTCCTTTATAGTTAGAATTTAAGTTTAACACAGACATGATTTCTTCCTTTATAGTTAGATGCAGTGCCTGTACAAAACGTGCCCGTTCGGAACGGGCCGATTGCTTGGCCTCCGGTATTGATGCTTGCAGCTTTCTCGAGAACCGCTCATTCAATCAACTTCACAGTCGACACTGCACTTCCTTGGGTCCTGAGCAATACACCTAGCACTTAGCACTGTCGCCTCACAGCAAGAAGGTATTGAGTTCGAATCCCGGCCGAGGGCCTGTCAGGTTTGGGTTTAGAAAATAGAGAACCAAACGCGAAAGATAAGGATACAGAAAGCGTATCTAGATTAGATACGCCACAGAAGCGGAATTACACCGCACTAGTAAAATGGGAAAGCAAAAGCGGAAACAAAACTTCCTAGCACAAGGCTAAATCAAAACAACCTCAAACGGAGGCGGAGATTCGCTAAAACAGCGAGAAACTAACAACCAAAGAAATGACCTCACGCACTAATTGATCTGCGTATATCAGAGGTCGAGAACTGAAAAGAAATAACCAAAATAGCAAGCCTGTAACTACAGCTCTTTGTTTTCTTTCTTTTCTTTTTAATAAACCCTATACGGCTTTCTACCTACTGCAACGTCAATATAGAAGCACCGGAAAGCGGAAGTCAAGCTCTATTTATAGCCGACGGAAACCAGACACAGGTGTAGGAGATAATGACCTGGAGAGATCCAAACACCGGGACGGCGGAAGAAAAAATCCGATAGAGCTTCAAACGACGCCAAACGAAAAAAAAAGGTAGAAAACAAAAAGAGACAGCCACTACCCATGACAGTACCCCCCAACTAAGGGACGGTACCAGACGATCCCGAAGCTTTGCTGTCTCGGAAGTCCCTAATGAGAGTGGGGTCCAAAATATTCTTGGAAGAAACCCAGCAGCGCTCCTCGGGTCCATACCCCTCCCAGTCCACCAGGAACTGGTACCCTCTGCCCACCCTTCTCTCGGCCAAAATGCGCCGAACGGTGTACACCGTACCTCCCTCCACGAATCGAGGAGGAGGAGGCGGCTTGTCAGCCGGAGCGAGGGCGCTCACAAGTACCGGTTTCAAGCGTGAGACATGAAAGGTAGGGCGGATGCGCATGGACGATGGTAACTGAAGACGTACCGTGACTGGGTTAAGTTTCCGCACGATCTTAAAGGGGCCCACGAATCGAGGCGCAAGTTTGCGGGACTCAACTCGCAACGGCAGGTCCCGTGTGGAAAGCCACACCCGTTGACCCACCCGGTAGAAGGGGGCCGGACGACGGTGCCTGTCAGCCACCGCTTTCTGTTTAGCTGAAGCGCGCAGTAACGATGCACGTACGCGCTTCCAAACCGCCGTTAGTCTCCGGATGAAAGCCGGAAGAAAGACTGACAGATGCCCCCAACAGAGCACAAAATGAACGCCAGAATTTAGCGGTGAATTGGGGCCCACGATCCGACACCACGTCCAGAGGTAAACCGTGCACCCTAAACACATGGTCTATCATTAGCTGGGCCGTCTCAGGTGCCGATGGCAGTTTAGGCAGAGCGACAAAATGAGCTGCTTTGGAAAAACGATCAACTATAACTAAGATGACCGTATTCCCATGCGAAGGTGGCAGACCTGTAACGAAGTCCAGGGCGATGTGACTCCAGGGACGCCTGGGAATGGGCAGGGGGCGCAAGAGACCCGAAGGGAGAAGCCGTGAACCCTTATTACGGGCGCAAATAGCACATGCCGCGACAAACTCCCGCACATCACTCTCGAGCTTGGGCCACCAAAACCGACGTAAGATAAACTCCTTAGTCCGGTGCATGCCCGGATGAGCCGTTAACTGGGAAGTGTGACCCCACTGAAGGACACGCGACCTCAATCGAGGGGGAACAAACAAGCAGTGAAGCGGACCCCCTCCTGGGCCGGGATCAGAACGCAGGGCCTTCTGCACAGCCGCCTCAATGGCCCACATAACAGGGGCCACAATACTAGAACTGGGAACCACAGATTTGGGACGTGACTCCTTATCCGACCGGTCATAAATGCGTGATAACGCATCAGGCTTAATATTTTTTGACCTGGGACGATAGGTAAGGATAAAATTAAATCTGGTAAAAAATAAGGCCCAACGGGCTTGTCGCGAATTGCGCGTTTTGGCCTGTTGAATATACTGCAAGTTCTTATGGTCCGTCCAGACTGTAAAAGGGTGCTCAGCTCCTTCCAACCAATGACGCCACTCCTCCAGCGCCAATTTGACCGCCAATAGTTCAAGATCACCAATGTCGTAGTTTCTCTCGGCAGGTGTAAGGCTACGAGAAAAATATGCACATGGGTGAAGCTTGCGGTCCACCGGAGAATGCTGAGATAGAATGGCCCCAACCCCCTGCTCCGAAGCGTCGACCTCCACCACAAAGGGAAGGGAGGGATTGGGAGTAGCAAGAATGGGCTCGCAGCAGAACCTCCTTTTTAGTTCAGTAAAAGCGGTCTCCGCCCTGGAGTTCCACTGAAACCGGGCGGGAAATGCTTTTTTTTTTGTGAGGGCTATGATAGGAGCCGCTACTGAGCTAAAATTGCGGATAAATCGCCTATAAAAATTAGCGAAACCCAAAAAGCGCTGCACCTGCTTCACCGAAGTAGGGGTGGGCCAATTCTTAACCGCTGCAACTTTATTAGGATCCATCAGGACTTTACCGTCAGCAACAATAAAGCCTAAAAAGGAGACGGAACTGGTGTGGAAAGAACACTTCTCAACCTTAACAAATAGTTGGGCCTTAAGAAGTGCTTCCAACACCTGTCTAACGTGTCTGATGTGAGAGGGAAGATCCGGAGAAAAAATTAAAATATCGTCTAAGTAAACGAAGATGAATTTCTCCAGCATCTCTCTCAAGACATCGTTCACTAGCGCCTGAAAAACAGAGGGGGCGCTAGTGAGGCCGAACGGCATCACCCGGTATTCGTAGTGTCCGTGATGCGTGTTAAACGCGGTCTTCCACTCATCCCCCTCACGAATGCGCACCAGATTGTATGCGCTACGTAGGTCGAGTTTACTAAAAACCGACGCCCCCTGTAAACGCTCAAATGCAGAATTCATGAGGGGAAGAGGATACCTGTTCTTAATGGTAATAGCATTGAGGCCCCGGTAATCTATACAGGGTCTTAGCCCTCCGTCTTTCTTTTTAACAAAAAAAAACCCCGCACCGGCTGGTGACGTGGACGGCGTGATAAACCCATTGGCTAAGGACTCCTCAATGTACTGCTTCATAGCAGTGCTCTCTGGGGCTGACAAGGAGTACAAAGAGCCTCTGGGAGGCACAGTACCAGGGTACAGCTCAATGGCACAATCGTATGGTCTGTGTGATGGTAATTTGGCAGCACGCTGTTTACTAAAAACCTCTGCGAGGTCTGAATATTCAATAGGTACCCCCGCGGGTAGATTCCACTCAAGCGCCCCTACCACCTCCGGAGTACCGGAGGATCTGTCAGACGAGCTATCCCACTCGAAATCGGAGATGGAATGTTCGTCCTCCTCTGTGAGAAGCCCCTCCGCAAAGGGATCCCAAGACAGACTCTCTTCACCGCTCCCCGTGAGGAAGGAGGAAGTGTCTCGGTCCGGATAGGAATCTGCCTCATCTGAATCACTCTCGGAATTAAGTTCGGACAGATCACCAGTAGCGTTTGGAACAGAGTAAACAGCAGGATAACAATGCGATAAACAGTGGGAACCCCACTGACGAATAGGATTAATATTCCTACCCCAACAGATAAGCGGGTTATGTAGCCCCAACCATGAATGTCCCAGTACCAAAGGATACGACGGAGAGTTTATTAAAAAAAATTCTATTATCTCCGAGTGCCCCTGGAGAGGAATGCGCATCTCAATTGGATTCGTTTTTTGTTTAATGAGCCCAGAACCCAAAGGACGACCATCCAGGGCAGTAACTTGGCGAGGGCTAATTAAGGAATTGGTAGGGATTTGTAACTTCCTAGCCCATTTAGCGTCAATAAAAGACTCCACGGCCCCTGAATCAATAAAAGCGGTAACGTTTGCCGAACGCCCCTCCCAAACCAGTCGGACAGGTATGAGGGTCCGGGAGTTAATACAATCCTGTCTCACTAGGGACCCCGACCTCCCTAGTGAGACCCCTCGTTTCCCACCAACTTATAGCATCGATCCTTAGTATGACCGCTACGCTTACAATGCTGGCACCAGTACCTCTGCGGTCTCGCTCTCTTATTTTGATGGAGGGAGGAGCCATCCACCTGCATAGGCTCTTCCTGATCAACGGAGAGGTATGTGGGCACAGTAGGCGGAATGTCTCTTAACACGGATCTTAAACGGGGCGACTGCTCTTTAATCGCACATTCACGTTCACGTTCTCTGATCCGGTTATCGAGACGTATAGCAGACGTTATTAATTTATTTAGTGTCGCCGGTGGTTCTAGCATAGCCAACGCATCCTTGATGGAATTAGATAATGCTTGAAGGAAGAGGGATTTTAACGGACCGTCTGGCCATCCCGTCTCCCCGGCAACGCTCGAAAAATGATGGAGAACTCAGCTACGGTTTTAGTGCCTTGGCGTAAGCTGGTGAGTCTCCTTGCCGCCTCCTCTCCTGAAACCTCGTGATCGAAAACCAGTTGCATCTCATCCATCAGTTTAACTGGATCACGAATGGTAGGTGCATTGGCTCGAATGAGAGGGTCTGCCCACGCAAGAGCCTGGCCATTTAATAGCGATAAAATAAATGCTACCCTGGATTCAGGTGTGGTGAAACGAGAGGGTTGTGCCTGAAAAAATATCAGACACTGAGTCAGAAATGGTCTGCATTTTCCTGATTCCCCACCATAGCGATCCGGTAATTGTAATTTGGGCTCCTTTATAGTACGTGGAGCGGCTATGGGAGGTGTGAGTGCTTGTGCAACTGGAGGAGGGTTATTTGCCACAGAAAGTCTATGCAGGCTCTCTGTCAAGCGTTGGAGGCACTCTCCCTGGCTACGCAACTGTTCCCACAGCTGACCCTGCTGAATTTGCATGGAGAGGAGTGCTTGCTCCACTGTAACCCCCGTAGCACCCTGACTGGCTTGTGTTTGTTCATTATCCTTATCTAACGCTGATTGCTCCATGTTTGTAAGGCTTCTATATTCTGTCAGGTTTGGGTTTAGAAAATAGAGAACCAAACGCGAAAGATAAGGATACAGAAAGCGTATCTAGATTAGATACGCCACAGAAGCGGAATTACACCGCACTAGTAAAATGGGAAAGCAAAAGCGGAAACAAAACTTCCTAGCACAAGGCTAAATCAAAACAACCTCAAACGGAGGCGGAGATTCGCTAAAACAGCGAGAAACTAACAACCAAAGAAATGACCTCACGCACTAATTGATCTGCGTATATCAGAGGTCGAGAACTGAAAAGAAATAACCAAAATAGCAAGCCTGTAACTACAGCTCTTTGTTTTCTTTCTTTTCTTTTTAATAAACCCTATACGGCTTTCTACCTACTGCAACGTCAATATAGAAGCACCGGAAAGCGGAAGTCAAGCTCTATTTATAGCCGACGGAAACCAGACACAGGTGTAGGAGATAATGACCTGGAGAGATCCAAACACCGGGACGGCGGAAGAAAAAAATCCGATAGAGCTTCAAATGACGCCAAACGAAAAACAAAGGTAGAAAACAAAAAGAGACAGCCACTACCCATGACAGGGCCTTTCTGTGTGGAGTTTGCAAGTTCTCCCCGTGTCAGCGTGGGTTTCCTCCGGGTACTCCGGTTTCCTCCCACAGTCCAAAAACATGCAGGTTAGGCTAATTGGAGACTCTAAATTGCCCATAGGTATGAATGAGTGAGTGAATGGTGTGAGTGCTCTGCGATGGATTGGCGGCCTGTCCAGGGTGTATTCCTGCCTCTCGCCCAATGCATGCTGGGATAGGCTCCAGCACCCCCCGTGACCCTGAACATGAATAAGCGGGTTGATGAATGATGATGATGATGATGATGTTGACAATGTTCCAATGCACTCTAGCAGCCTCTAGCTGCTTCAGATTATATCCTCCTACAGTTTTTAGGACAAATAGCTTATTTTCTGGACAACCGCTCATCCAATCAACTTCACCGTCAGCACTGCACTTCCTAGGGTCCCGAGCAATACACCTAGCGAATTTCAACATCATACAGTGCCCGGTTGTCGAGCAAAGTGAAATACAGACAGATAGAGGAGGAGAGGAGGAGGATATCGCGATACTTCACCGTGAGACTTGGAAGGTCTCATCAGTCACAGTGCCAGTGTCTCGCTCTTTCGAGTCTGTGGCTCTTCAATTGAATGGATCTACTCCTACCGTTTTAGTTAATATCTACCGCCCACCCAAACCAAATAAGGATTTCATTGATGAATTCACTTCATTTCTTACCCACATCTGTTCACTTTCATCCAACATAATTTTGTTGGGTGATCTAAATATTCACATGGACAACACTAATCATGCTCTCACTAAGGACTTAACTTCTTGCCTGGACAGTTTCGGTCTTCATCAACACATTGACTTCCCTACCCACTCTAAAGGTCATATTTTGGATTTAGTCTGTTGTTCTGGTGTCATCCCTTCTAACTGTTCTGCTGTTGATTTAGGATCTAGCATGTCTGACCACAGGCTTGTGTCATTTAATTTAAGTTTAACAATGTCCAAAACTAAACAGTCACGTGTCATATCCTTCCGCAACATCAAAAACATTAATTTAGCAGACTTCACAACAGGCATTGACAGTTTTCCCATCATCACCCCCCCATGCACCCCGGATCAGCTGGTTTCTTTTTACAATGATAGTTTACAAACTCTCCTGAACGCACTCGCCCCCCTCAAAACCCGGTCTGTCTAATTCCCCCACTCTGCCCCCTGGTTCTCCCCTCACCTTCGTCAGCTGAAAGCCAAAGGACGTCAGCTGGAGCGGCTTTCTAGCAAAACTGGACTCACTGTTCATAAACAACTGCACCATGCCCACATCCTCCAATATAAAAACGCACTCTCCTCAGCCAAATCCCAATATTTTGCTAAACAAATTACTGCTGGTGCTGGGAACACTAGGGCCCTGTTCTCAGTGGTCAACAACTCACTCCGTCCCCCTGATTCCCTTCCCCCACACTTCTACTCCACTGACTACTGTAACTCCCTGATGTCATTTTTCAACACTAAAATAGCCACCATTCACCAGCAACTGACCCCTCATACGTCCAGTTGTCTACCTCCTTTTGTTCCCCACCCCCCCCCTCTCTATACCTCTCTCCTGCTTCCAACTCCCCTCTGCCGTTGATTTATCAAAACTCATCCGGAACTCCAAGCCATCCACCTGTCAACTTGACCCCCTACCATCCTCCCTGGTTATAGCCTCCCTCCCCTCTCTGCTGCCCCTGATAACTGCCATCATCCATTCATCCCTCACCTCTGGTTCTGTCCCATCATCTCTCAAATCCGCTGCTGTTACACCGATATTAAAGAAACCTGGTTTAGACTCCAACATTTTCAATAACCTTTGTCCCATCTCCAACCTGCCATTTATCTCAAAAATCCTGGAAAAAGTAGTGGCATCACAGATCCAGGTCCACCTCTCTAACAATAACCTCTATGAACAGTTCCAGTCTGGTTTTCGCCCCCGCCACAGCACTGAAACAGCCCTCCTCAAAATCACAAACGACCTCCTGATGGCAGCTGACTCTGGCCTACTATCTATCCTCATCCTCCTCGATCTGAGCGCGGCCTTCGACACCATTTCCCACTCCACCCTCCTTGACCGACTAGCCTCCATTGGTTTATCTGACACACCCCTAGCCTGGTTCCACTCTTATCTCTCTGACCGTAGTCAATTCATTCAGTTAAAATCATTCACATCCCATCCCTCCCCTCTCTCCTCCGGTGTTCCCCAGGGCTCTGTCCTTGGCCCTATTTTATTCATTATCTACCTCCTTCCACTTGGACTGATATTCCGTAAACATAACATCCATTTCCACTGCTACGCGGACGACACCCAGCTCTACGTTTCCTCCAAACCCTCTTCCACCTTTCCTCCCTCTTCCCTCTTTGTCTGCTTACAGGAAATCAAATCCTGGTTCTCCTCTAATTTCCTTAAACTCAACAGTGATAAAACCGAGGTAGTCCTCATAGCCTCTAAATCCACACTCAGCAAGCTTCCCAGTTCTACCCTCACTATAGACAACTCCTCGGTTTCCCCCTCCCCCCAGGTTAAGAGTCTGGGTGTCGTCCTCGACAGCACCCTATCATTCCATACCCACATCAACAACACCATCCGGTCTGCCTATTTCCATCTCCGAAATATCAACCGCCTCCGCCCTTCACTCACTCCCAATAACACCGCAATCCTGGTCCACTCTCTCGTCACCTCCCGTTTGGATTACTGTAATTCCCTTCTTTTTGGTCTCCCCCACAAACTCCTTCATAAGCTCCAACTGGTCCAGAACGCAGCTGCCCGTATCGTCACCAGAACCCCTGTCATTAGCCACATCACCCCCGTTCTACACCAACTCCACTGGCTTCCTATCAAACACCGCATTAATTTCAAGATCCTCCTCCATACATTCAAGGCTATCCATAACCTCGCCCCTCCATACCTGTCTGACCTCCTTCACATCAACATTCCCACCCGGTCTCTCAGGTCTGCCTCCTCTATCAACCTGACCATTCCCCCAGCCCGTCTGTCTACCATGGGCGCTAGAGCCTTCAACCGCTCTGCCCCTCGCCTCTGGAACTCCCTCCCCCCTGACATCAGAAACACTGACTCCATTTCGCTATTCAAAACTCACCTCAAAACTCACCTGTTTAGGCTGGCATATGTATGACTTGCTGTTGGTGCTCTGCTGCATCTCTTTTTATTCTTGCATTTTTCTTTTAAAAAAAAAAGGGATTATTTGTATCTGTATTTGCATTTGTATTTGTATTTGTATGAACTGTTTTTATATTGTTGTACGGCGACCTTGAGTGCCTTGAAAGGCGCCTTATAAATACAATTTATTATTATTATTATAGAAGGACAGAGATGATTTCTTCCTTTATAGTTAGATAGGGTAAACCTGTGAAATTGGAAACAGCTGACGGTGATGTCATCTGATGGAAGTTGGCGACTTCCCGACCACAGGAGTTCTCTACCAGATGAAGAAAAAAAAAGCAATGTGGTATCACCCGTACTCGTCACATAGCGACGCTTCTGCCCAAGCATCGCTATGTGACACCAAAGGTAGCCTTTTGCGTCGTATATTGAAGCTTGTATGGCCACATAACTTTTCTTTGGTTGTGGCACTTCAATATTATGCTTTTTTTTTCTTCATCAGGTAGAGAGTTACGTGAACTCCTGTGGTTGGGCTCGCCCACTATCTTAACAGTTCGGGCATGAGCCCGAGTTACGTGAACTCCTGTGAGGTTATGTTTAGGGGTTGGGAGGGGTACGGGAATCACAAACTCACAAAAATCAACGCGCACACGGCGAAGACTGAGCGGGCATGCTTGCAGTGAATATTCATGAGCAAAGCCTTCGCCATAGTAGGATTCGTAAATTCGCGACCGAGTGCGTCAACATGCTGACGCAAAAGGCCTCCTTCTGCGTCTAAAGCATGACGCCGTAGGCTGCTGCCCAAGCGTCACTTTATGACGCCTTGGGCATGAGACCAGCCTGTGCAGTGAATTATAGTCTGACTTATAGTCACAGTTTAAGAGAGAGAAAGTAAAATTAATTTTAAACAAATGATCTACCACCTTCTCCGATTTGCTTGACGATGTCCAACTAAATTCTCTGTCAGATAATTTTTTAAGCAAATTTCTTCAAAGAAACATTATGTGAAATACACTGCGATCAGCTGTACATGTGAAATGATAACTGTAAGATAAACCACTGATGTATTTTCAGACAACAAACCAAATGTAATATATTGGTGGAAAACCTGTGCAGACGGCATTATTGTGCACAAACTACTCCTTCTGTGTCATTCCAAGTAAACAATACACAGTAAGGCATTAATTGGCTTGATCTTTGATTGAACGCTCCACTATAAGTTCACTTTCCGGTATGAGATTCTAACGATGCGGCATTTGTTTTATGTGTTAATGGCTTGATCGCATTTTACGTATTAATAAGCACTTCAGGGTGCGTATCTGTGTGTAAGGTGCTATATAAATAAATCATTAAATTAAATTATTAAATAAACAGAGCCAGCATGCTGCCTGCGTTTCCTTGTGAAGGGTACTTCAAGTT
The DNA here is from genome assembly GCA_022702515.1 of Ilyophis sp. 1 JC-2022. Lineage (NCBI taxonomy): Eukaryota > Metazoa > Chordata > Actinopteri > Anguilliformes > Synaphobranchidae > Ilyophis > Ilyophis sp. 1 JC-2022. The sequence continues at coordinate 17,736,695 of CM040406.1, read as the reverse complement.
ACACCCTGCCAAGCAGAGCTGACTTCACTTTGCATCCTGTAGATTTATGTTTGTTTTCAATTAGGTGCAATTAACAACCCTTTTAATAACGGCTTAGAAAAACAGACAGCAGACACAACACGTAAACAGTGAGCCCCGTAGCTATATCGGCTTACCGCAGAGTTTAAGGTTGCCTTGGGAGCTGGTGTGAGCTCTGTTTATCGATAAACCATTTTCTATATGCAGGAAGAATTGCCTTCGGTGATTAAGTTGCGAAGCGGAATAAAAAACATAAATATTAATGAATGTTTCGTGATAGCATCGTGTTTGCTTTGTTTTCTCCCTCAGGAACTGAACCTCAATCAGTTCTTCACTATTATTAAATACAGTATCATGATATTTCTGAATCTGATGACTACTCTGTCAATGGCAGCAATGCTTATCCGTTACTTTGCGTGGAAATATACAGCTTAGTATATCTGTATTGAAAAAAAGTGGACAGGTAATTCCTAATTGACTGAAATGTGATAGCACTTTTATATTTTTCAAGTATAACTAATAAAATGGAGCCATATCAGTTCACTGATATATCTGTATACTGTCTTTAAGTGTGTTAGATACCCCTGGAGATTCCAAGACACACACAACTAATTTATACATCGTGGTATTCCAAATCACAATTCAGGTTAAGTGCCTGGCTTGAATGGGAATCAAACCCTGCAAATCAGAGTCTGGGAGTTGGGTGATCACTGCAGTGAATTGGTCTATGTTGTTGCTCTGAGTAAGAGCTCTGCATTGTAGTGTAACGCTTATAATGGTTAGAAACTGGGCTTGTAACTCAAAGGTTGCGGGTTTGATCGCCAGCTGAAGATGTACCCTTGAGCTGTGTACTTAAATCTGAATCGCTTCAGTAAAATATCCAGCCGTATAAATGGATTGTCTGTAAAAAAAATGCGATCTATTTACGTCGCTCTGGGTAATAGCGTCTACTAAATGCTGAAATGTAATGTAATGCTATACGTTTTGTGTGATTTTTTAATGTGAATTAGTGGCGCACACACAAATAGAAATAAAGCAAAAACAAAAAAAGATCATATTTTTAGGTCAGACCCTATAGTTACAGGTTTTAGTCAGACCCTATGGGCCGGTTTCCCAAACATGGATTAAGCCTAGTCCTAGACTAAAAGAAAAATTCAATGAAGATCCCTATTGAAAAAGGTTTAGTCTAGGACTAGGCTTAATTAATGTCTGGGAAACCGGCCTTATAGGTTTAAGTCTTAGTCGTGCCCATGACATCTCTGAATGAATGTACTGCATTTGGTCTTGTCCTGCCAGGGGTTGGGTGTGTGGGTTGAAATCAGCTAGGGTCCCTGCTACATCAGTTCCTCAAAATGTGCAAATCACCAACGGGCAACCAGTTGTTATAACTACGTGGGTGGCATAGAAGTAACTCCAGAGGCAAAACAAAATGTTTCTTAACCACAGTGGGGTCACAGTTTATTTTAAATGAGTCTGTTGCCTTAACATACTGGCATGAACAGTTTATAAATACACTGCAGTCTTTGAAAAGTTCCAAACTGAATGAAATGAATTGTACGTGGCATCACAGTACTAATACGTAACATTCACAAGAGACTAACGCTGCTTAGCTATAAACTGACCTGCTGTTACCCAGCTATAGTGCTCTGGATTTTCAGTCCATTGGCTTTTCATGAACAGACTATGGTATGAGGGCACACATTAACACATTTATTTGTTTTCATTTTTCATCAAATAAAGTATTGAGTAGGGGGCCATAGGCTTTTTTTCATAGGTGCTCACCTCTGATGCTATACACTATCCACTCACAAAAGCTAGATGCTGCAGTGCTACTGGGAAAAAGTGACTAGACAGAGGTGGGAAAGTCATAGTAAATGACAAGCCATTGACCAATAAGTGATTGATATTTCATTGATCGAACAGGTCCATTGTAACTACTAGTTTAGGACTGGTTTTTAAAATGTGATGTGAATGTGAGGCGGGCACTTGTTCAGTGAGACCTCAAGACTGGAGCGATTTTCAGTGATGGCAACATGACCGGCCGCCCTCAGAGAAAGATCAAGTTCAATTACATTTTTAGTATGGATGTGGAAAACATGTTAAATTATTACCTGCTTATTATATGTTGATTATCTGTTTTGAACAAATATGGCATCCATAATTATTTATTTAACATATTTATTACTTGATTTTTAACAGTATAAAGTGTGACACTAATCTTTATTCTGCACCAGCTCCCTATACATGAGGCAATTTTAGGTTGTTTCACGCCTTCCAGCCTGCCCTGTGGTGGAGGGGAAGGGGTGGTGGGAGGGAAGGGGATGGGGGTCGGCAACAGGAAGCCATAGTTAATTAGTTCTATCAGCCAGGTAGACAGTGGCCCGCACCCCTCTACGGGTGTCTTTGCGAGGGGCTGTCTTTCTGTCCTCTAGAGAGCGATCGCTTAACAAGAAAATAATGAAAGAAAGTTGCCCCTGAGCCAGAACAAAATTAGCCACCGAGCTACTGAAACAGAGGCCCATTTTCAAGCGTGTTGTCTTTTTCCTCTTCTCTCTCCTCCCTCATCTGTGCTGCATATTTAATTAGGTCACTTCTGCATAGTGTGCATTCAGTTTAGCGGGGACTGTTTCTTTAAGTGTGAACATGATTTAGAACACACATGGCAATCAAAGTCAATACAATATGAATCAACACACTACAGACCAATAGAAGGGTTGCTACTCAGATGTCAGAAACCATAGAAACATCAACAACTACAACCTAGTTAATTGATTAGTCACTCAACCAATCAAAATGTAATATTATGCTCTTGAAGCAATTATGTGCTCTGTGAATTGCTGTATATATATAGTAGCGTTCAAAAGTTTGGAATCACTGAGACATTTTTATGTTTTTGAAAGAAATTGATTTAAATTGATTTTCATAAATACAGTCAAGACAATGACATTGATAATGTTATGAACTACTATTTATATTTCTACTTTCTACAATTGTAGCCATTTTTACACATATTTAACATTTTGTTGCATATCCTTTGCATGTAATGACTTCCCAACAACATCAAATGACTCTTGATATATAATTTTCAGGTACTCCTAGAAGTGATACTATAACCTCTCTGCATTTGAATGGATCTCTATGGGAATTGGGGCGTGGGACTAGACTAAGCTGTAAATTACATGGGAAAAGTATGGAACACATGGCTGGCTAAACGGTTGTAAGTCATCAAGTGTCTGAGGTATCAAACCAGCCTCAAACCATCACTCTCCTGCCAGATATGCAGTAGATATGGATGGGTCATTTTAAGGGTTGTTTCTCCTGACTCATTTTCCTATTGAACTCTATGGACAAATAAGTCAGGAGAAACAACCCTTTAAATGATCCATCCATATCTATTGCATATCTGGCAGCAGAGTGATGGTTTGAGGCTCAGACCCTTGATGACTTACCTGATGGTTCGCAATAGCTAGCGTTAACAAAATATTTTTATACATGTAAATTGTTGAACAAGGCTACCCTCTATCCCAAACTTAAAGCTACCCGATACATCTCATTTTAGAATGCAGAATTTGAGGGTATATGTTTTGTGCGGGATTTCTTTCTATGATTACTACTAGGGATGCACCGATACCATTTTTTTCAGACCGAGTACGAGTACGAGTACTCACTTTTGAGTACTCGCCGATACCGATACCGATACCATTTTTTGTGTGTTTTTTTAAGTATGAGTACTTTATAATAATACTGTATAATAATACCACAATAATGAGACGGCTGATTTTGAAGATACTGTGTTTATTTTCTCCTGTTGATGGAGCACAGTCTATCAATTTACTGATTATTTAAATCAAATGAGGTCCAATAAAAATAACTAAATAAACATAAATAATAACCAAAATAAAACTGTACAGTCTTTTGTGCATCATTCTATTTATACTGGAACGTCAAAGTATAAGTGACCCCTAACCCTTACCACTAATATACATGGTCAACTTAACAGGGGGGGCTGACTGTAAAAAAACAATTGTGAAATAGGCCTACATACATTATAGGCTAACCTACTGTACTGACATGGAACAGCCTGTGTGCTATCTAAAGACTAGGTCTAATGCTGCTTATTGGCATAATGTCCTTTTCAACCATCAACCTCAGAGAGTCCTACTGAATTGACTAGCCTATATGAACTGCTGACTACCGCACCGCAGTAGCCTACATAATTGTCAACCGAATCAGTTACTCTCTGCATAGGCTACGTGCTACTCAATTAGTTTGCAACAAATGGCGGGGGCATTAGTAAAATAATATAGCCCGGTCAACTGTTTTTTGGTACAGTTTCACATTTAAAAAATATAGCCTGCAATCATGATCGGAACCTGTAGCCTACCTACTGGCATCTGACGTCCACCCAACGTAACGTTACCGAAAGCAAAACGGTTCAAGCATTTCTAATCAAAATCGCATAGGCTACTGTAGGCTATATTGTACATTTTCCATGTAGGCCTATTCTGTAACTATCAAACTAAGAGTTAATAAAAGTCTGCCCGTTATTAAACCATTTCAAATCTGTAATAATGATATTGATTAAATGAAGCACATTCGTGTTTTCTTTTGTATCGAAATAGCACAATAAATGTAGGCTATTTTAAGAAGGCCTAATATGCTATAACCATGTTTTATAGGCTACACAAATATAACCAATATGTGGCTATACGTTTGTTTCTTCTTTACACTTGAAATTCAGTAAGAAGTCTAGCTAAAGCCCTTTTCTTTATTTGTTGTCAGGTAATTTGAGTCTAGATCACGCACTGCGTGAATGGTTGCTATTTTAATCTGAACCGCTATTTTAATCAAGTAGCCTACTGACGAACTGGGTGATTAATAGCACCTAGCTCAACCCTTTGTATAAGGGCTCCCCCCATACATGACTGAACATCGACATTCAATTTGGGAGAAAAGAATCATCTGCTTTAAAAAAAAAGTATGGCCCTTGTCACCCTTTTGACAACTTTACCATTTGAAAACGCAATGTTTTACAATAGGTTACTTACCATGAAATGGTCAGAACTTGAGAACACACAAATTGTCATATATTTCCGTAGTTTCTAATCCATATTTAAAACGCTCACTGGAGCGACCATAAACCTAATCCATAAAACTATATAACTACAAGGAAAAAATACAAAAAGTTCATACGAGGTTTATAGGAAAAGTTCGCATTTCAGGTGGTAGGCTACATTAACTTCGCCCTCGCGTGGAGACCTTAAACCATGATTACGTTTCACACAAAAACTGCCGTTGAAACAAGATCGCAGATTATTCAGTTAATTGTTTCATTTGAAATCTTATCGATTAAATTCTTATTAGCAATTACTGTTAACTGTTAACATCCCTAGTGAGCACGCAGGTCAGGATTAGGTGTTGCTAAAGTGATAGCATTAGCGTGCGGACGTTTGGACGTTGGTATCGGTACATTTTTTCGAGTACGAGTACATGAGCATGGTATCGGCCCCGATACCGATACTGGTATCGGTATCGGTGCATCCCTAATTACTACCAACTAAGCGTGACCACTTCCCCAATATCTTTTTTTTATTTTTTAAGTTGCCTCCTCCAGGTTTAAATGCTATAAGGGATGCTCAAATATGACCCTCGAGGACAGTGGTACTGCTGGTTATATTTTCTACCTGACTATTATTATTATTATTATTGACTAATATCTTAAAGACTCCAGTCACATGGTGACGCAGGCCTGAATCAGCCCCCGATTAGATGCGAAGAATGCAAACCTGTCAAAGCATTGTGTGTGCAATTTGCCTGAATATGAATAATCAAGAGTACTACATTTTTTATGCTTTGCAATTGCTTTTGTGTGCATTGTGTCCACCACAGGTTGAGATGTTACCACATAAGTCATAAGCCAGAAAAGCTGTACTTGGATGCACCTAATTCACAACATTATCATATTTTCCAGCTGATGCAATGAACATTATTAAAATGCACAACAGTGATTAGGATATAAATCCTCAATTTAGGGGTGCTATGGAGGGTCGGATACAGGGCTTGCACTGTATCTAGGATGTTGTCGGACCAAACCTTAGACGGGACACGCTCATCGTTTCCTTGAACAAGGCAAAGTTGTCTGAAAGGTGGCATTGAGTGCCTAGCTATGTAAATGGACGATATGCAAAGGTTTTGGCTGTGTAAGTCACCCAGGGTAATGGTGTCTGCTAAATAATGTAACAATTAGCTCCTTTCTTCAAGTCATTAGCTCAGAAGAGGGTCTTGATGAATATGTCAGTGTGTGTATTTTAAGCCTTGGATATATTACCCCCTTTATTGTGCACATGTGTGTGTGTGTGTGTGTGCATACACAGACACACACACAATTATATTATGGGGGTCCCAAATGGGACATTTTCCCTGGTCTCCCCTCATTCGCCCCACCCCCAACTCCAATAAATTTCCCTGATCATGATCAAACAATGAAATTTAATCAACGCGACTTGGCCCCTACACTGCCATGCATCAGGCACGTTTCACTAATATAAAGTTCATTTCTATGAATATTAAAGCAGCCCATGATCTCATGAATGTTTCATTTATTTCCTCTTCAATAATGCAAGGGAAAAAAATAGAATTAACACTTTTGATCATTCGGGACTATCATTCCTCTTTTTGTGCGACACTGCGCGGCTCACACCACGCACCTCAGCGAAGCACCTGGTTTGACTTCACACTGAATTCCAATGTTTCGACAAATCATTGCCCCTGTACTTGGGATATGCGCTGAAACAGCTCAATTCAATACACTTCTATACATTGACACGCAATTAAATGCTGGTGTTCGTTATTTTCCCCACAAACACAGTCTGCAAATTAGCAATGACCAAAACTTGACTTACTAAACCATGAAGAGAAAAATAAACATGTGCATTTAATTAAGACAGATGATGAGTCGTCACCATGCTCCTCCCCCATAGCACGTAGCATTTTGGGACTAAATTACATGAATGACCAGTTACCTGCATGTGCTGTATCGTTAATTAATCTCATACCATGGGAGCATTTTCACATCTATTGTTTACTTTCCTTTTTGCATAATGATAATGGGCTTCAGCTACATTAAAGTCCTGTGTGCTTCTTGTTGTGTTTGCCATATGTGAACAATTCTCAAGGTGACTTGCTGTGGATGTTTTGATCAAGTTTATGGGGATGAAGCCTTTGTCAAAGCAACAACTGCCAGGACTCCGGGTCAGCTAAATATTTGACAGCCTTGCCTTGGACTCAAGTGCAGTGCACGGCGCATTTTCGTCATGCAGCGCGGAAAGAAATCTAATCTTGCACCAACTGTGGGCAGCTTTCGGTTGCTAGAATAAAGTGTACATTTCATCAGCTCCTTCTCTGGAAACATGGCCTTGAACGCCTCTTTAGGTGTCTTGGCATGTTCAATGAACTTTATCTTTGCCCAATAATCTATGCTTCAAGCAAGGAGTGACATTCCTCGCACTCCTTGAGCATTTTTGTGACATTGGCACTGGATGCTTGGCATTATAAAATGTCCAAGGTAGTGGAGTGTAATTAATTTGGGTAAACAAAGTGACAGGAGTATGCATTCATATGAGAAGCAGCAAAACCTTTGTGAAACTGAGATACGTAATAAATTTAGGAGTTTTTTTTAATTTTAGTGGATATTACCTATAATTTGATGATCCATTACCACGTGCTTCTCTTTTAATGTACTAAAGCTGCACTCAAACTAAACCAGTTAATGTTTTTAGATAACAAGGATTGAGTAGTTTTCTTCATTCAGCTCACACATCTGTCTATATAAATTTTTTGTGTGGCTGCCCCACTATAATATGTTGATAATTCAGTGTATTTTAGCGTGTATTTGGTGTTGACTTATGCTGGACAAACAATCAAATCACGAGAGAGCCTTTTGTCACATTGAAACACTTTTAGATTGGGCTGACATGCTCATTGCAGGTAAATCCCACTACTTTCCCAAAAGGGTACTTGTTCGGTCCATTTTCCAAACAGCCAATGGCAGATGTGGTAAGATTTTCAGCTTAAGAATGCTGATAATTTTCTATTAAGCAATTTACTGCTGGTCCTGTGTACTCACTGTGGAGGTAATTACCTACATCCTCAGTTTTTTCCGGCTACTATTTCAGCACCACAATGCAGTATTTAAAAAGTATTTGGCAAACTGTACAGGAAGCAAAGATCATTCTGAGCATCCTTTTAGATCCCAGCTGAGAAAGTCAGTCATTGTCTTCACCAGGCTTTCTGGTTTTGGGCTCTTTCATGAATCATTTATGTCAGGGTGTTTTCTTGTTGTTGCACCTTATCTGTGCATTTTTGTGTGCTACAGTTGAGTAATTTAATTGCTTGGCTCCATCTTGTGCACTCCAGGAAACCATCTGTGTCGAGATAATACCTCAGTGACCATAGTTACTAGGTGTTCTTGTCAGTGTAGAGGCAGACGACATTTTGCTCAGAATTGAAAAATGCACCACACATGTTCAGCATGTAAGACTGTAAGATTTACCTTTTAAAATAAGCAGCCACAAACACCAGACATTTTGTCTGGCCGTGCGATAGTTACACATAATCGTAACTGGGCTGAAGGTATTCATCGTCACTAGCAGAATCCCACTGGAACAGCTGGTGGTCTTCATCGCCATACACAATTGCAAGTGCTTCCACAACAATATGCTGGAGACAGAGCCTGTAGTAGAAGCTCAATTTCCAAATGTTTTTGTTTGTTGACGGATCTCATCATCTGCGGAGGGTGGTAGTGATGGGTTCGGGGGGCTTTAAATGGCTTTTCTAAGAAGACATGATGATTATAACATAGACTTTAATGCCACCTTAAAGTAATTATCTGACATAATAAGCATGCAAATTGATTTTTCAGACATAGCACGACTTGGTTACAGACTTGCTGCATGATTTCAGTCTGCTTTCTATATTGAATTCCACTTAGCCTCCATTTTAATTGTATTGTCACTGTCATTATTGTCATTATTAGCGGGCGCCTCGCTATTAAACATCGATGTATAATACATGAACGAAGGCGATAATTGCATCCAGAGACCGATTAAAACAACTTTGGCTCCAGCATTGTAATTATTCAGACGATTAACACTTTATTAAACCCCATCAAATGGCATGTCTGACTGGTTCAAACTAGCAGAGACAATGAGTCCCCTGCTGTCAACGTGAAAAATATAAAAAAATCTAATATAATTTGTGTAGCGTTGTCGAGCTGAACCAAATGGTTGTGATGTATAATGTGCTGGGCCACAACGACGAGCAAGGTTTTAGCAGCAGCTAACAAACAAAACATAGAAAAAAAAAGTAGAAGAATATAAACTCTTTTGAGAGGCAGAAAAATACATGGACCTAGATTCAATACACATTTTTCTTAATTAACACAAGCATAGGCATGTCAACAAATCATTAGAAAAGTACTTACATTTAACATCAGCTAAAGTAATATTCATTAAGGAAGCCTTTCCAATACTGTATATAATGATAATAATGCACAGACACATGTTTTAATGTTTTGATAATGCAGAAATTAATGATCTGGTCGTCTTATTTCCCCTGCTGTTCTGAGCGGTGAGGGGTTAACTAATCCATGTTTATGGTTTACTTAATGCACGTTACTATTGCTAATGCTTTGTAAATACATTACAAGCGATTTGTTCCTGTAAATTAATGCAAGGTTATGTTAAGTCATTTAAGTATATTCTAAAGTGTTTTAAAACAAGAAGACAGCTCTGCTGAAAACTCCACCTGTTCCTCAGGACCCAAAGCAGGTGAGCTATGCAATGCAGCTTATTGTTTGGACGTCTCAAGGTGCTCCAACACACGACGCATTGTAAACCCCTCAAATTCATTAGGTGGCGTGGAGCCACGGCCCTGCGAACATATGCACGTAGTGAGAAAATGTGTCTTTTATTTGGACGGCACCGTGAGGATTGAAGTTCTCCAAAAAATGGCTTTGATGTAGGATAAATTGAAAAGCAACGATTTACACCTGACCATAAACTGGTGTGTTTGGTACAACTTAACGCAATTCAGACAGGCCTGGCAGGCAATTCAACTTCAGAATATTGATGTAGGAAAAAAAAAAAACATGAACCTAATATGCGACACTATTTTTTATAACCAGGTTTAACTCAATTCAGGCCTAATTATAAGGAGATATACACCTGGCACTTGTACTCGCTACCACATTCCAACAATATTTTATATGTTGGCTTCTCCATCAAAGGCTCGTTGGGATGGTATTTGGCATGGGGATATTTTGGCTTAATCATAAATGAAATAAAAATCCTTGTGGCTCATTAAAAAAAACCAAGGTCTGAAAAAATAAAGTTCATAATGTCAAACGAGGAGGCCTTTGACGCAATATCCGTGGCTTTGTCCACTGCAAAGCCAACTCCAAATGTGTCTGGCCGTTTGCAAAACAGAATCGTGCATGTCAATAAGCTGCACATATGCCAATACTTACTTAAAGCCGAAAAACCAAAAGACGTCCTCTCGACCTGATAAGTTATTCAGCTGTTAACAGATCACATTAGAATTAAACTAAATGCTTTGTAACCTACAAAATTTGCATTAAAACATGTTTTATGAATAGTCCACTGCATTTTCCATATCAATCTCACCTGTTTTTATCTATGCACATGCACTGCACTACAATAACAAGCAAACTCAAGGCAGAGGGCTAAAATAGCAAAGTGCACCTTTTTCTTGCTAGACTTTGGTTTATTAGGGTCATACCAGGCCCTAATAAACCAAATATGCCACATGGTGCAATGCAGCTCATTGGTTTTTCATTTGTCTCAAGAAAAACACACAAGAAACTGATAGGAATACTTAAATATAAACAAAGATAAAAATCAATAAAAACAATACTTGCATTTAACTCTTTCACACTGTTTTCTGATTTCAAGTTACCTATTCACTTTCTCATTTCCATTTATTGAATTCATTTATAGATCGTACTGCTGAGGCCATGCCCAATACACAGTGCCTTCCCCTGGGCAACTTGAAAAACTTGGGCTTGACACGGGAACTAATCAGACAAACTTAATGATGGAGTTAATTTTGTTTTCAGGCACAGTTGGTCCATATTTCAGTTAGGAGCATTTGTTGTGCTTCACTTCAATGCTTTCAACAAAGTTAAGCGTAATTTATAAAAGTGTTATGTTAAACTGATAGCAGTTACCCGTAATTCCCCAGGAGTGCACAGAGACTGTTACATGGAAACAAAGTGACCATTGGGTGGTATCAGTGCTGTACAGATAAATCCTACTGGTACATTTGCAAAAGCCTTCGAGCTGATATATCTGGATCCCTTCTCCACAGAAGTTAATTATCCGATTACTCTTCCCTTCACTTGTGTTGGAAAATAATCAGATCAGGGACTCCTGAGTGGCAATATTTTTCTTGGTATAGTGGCACCCCCTAGGACTGAATCCTGAGGCTGCCCCAAACTCATCTACAAGAATGCACCGCTGAGGGTGATTGATAAACAGCACAGGTATGTCTTGTTTCTTTCATCAGATGTGTTTATGAAGGCACACTATGAGTGTGTTTGAAATCGCTTACTATATACTTACATACTATCTCAGATAGAAAGCGAATGTTAAACGATGTAGATTCAATGTGGAATTCCGACGTTGATTCAACATCAATTTGCTCATCGAGATCATGTTGAATCAACGTCAAAATATCGACAAATATTGAATAATCATCAAAATTGGTTATTTTTTCGCCCACAGTACAATCACTGCAATGAAGTTGTATCCATTTTATCACATGTTCAGTAACTAATGTCTAGGCCTACCAACTAGCTGGCAAAGCAATATGACGTTAGGCAAATTATTTAGGCTACAGTTACTGACATTATCGGCTACTAACTAGTTCAGTTAACTAATACAGTGAGTCAGTGATGGCGACAAACATTAAAACTTTTAAATATCATGTTTAGCTATATTTAACCTTGATTATTCAATATTTGTCGGTATTCTGACATTGATTCAACGTGATCTCGATGAGCAAATTGATGTTGAATCAACGTCGGAATTCCACATTGAATCTACGTCGATTCAACGTTTGCTCGCTATCTGGGATTTTAGTATGTACTGTGTAGTAGGGGTGTGCCCGAAGCCAAAGCCGAAATCCAGAAGTGCACGGATAGTGAGTTGGAAATAACTCACTTTTTTTCCCTATCTGAAGTTGCCAGTTCATATTCGGATGCGGGAAATAACTTAATTGCAGCAGGGAAATCTTTGATTCAGTGCCCACCTGTCTGTATGCCTCTTCTGAACTTTACAGAATAAAGCATTGGATTGTTTATTTGTTTATTAAAACATTAAAATATATAATTAGGGATAGAGCCGTTCGATATGGGCCATATCTCAGATAGCAAGGAAACATTGAATCAATGTTGAATTAACTTAAGATAAAGCATTGATTCAATGTTGATCTCTGATGTTGATTCTGCATCCAGGTGCTCATCGAGTTTACGTTGATTCAATGCATTGAAATAATGTTGAAACAACGTTGATGTTAACAATGGAAATCAACGTAACTGATGTTAAATCAATTTATTATAAAATGTAATCTATCATAGCTAATGATAATATAATTTTATAACTATTTTACATTGCTCAAAGTAACTATTCTTGCTCAAACTAGTCAAAATCGACAAAAAACAAATCAAAATACTTTTTGAGTTAGGCTACTAAAATGGATAACACATTGACATCAATTTAAAAAATGCAAACCTCTTTATTGATTTTAAACCTCTGCTTAATGGACACAATACATGCAATAGTAGTTATAGTTTCATGCTGAAAGTTGAAGTGTTTTAAAAGCTAAAAACGTCTAAAAAATAATGTTTACTGTTCACAATGTCGTGGTGTGAGCTGCCAAGATGTGATGTCAAGTTATTGCCGGGAGGTAGGGGTTGATTTCTCGAACCCTGATTTCAGACTGAACTCGTTTTATTACATTTTTTCTAGTCGGATATCTGGATTCCAATAGTTGGAAATGAATAAACGAATGCAGCATTAGCATCAACCACAAATATGCTTTGCTGTTAAGGTTCCTTTTGTTTATTTTCCTACATCACCCGTAAAAAACTTTTAACTACATAGAATAGAATAGAATAACTTTTATTTCCCTTTAGGGAACTTCAGTTGTAGCCCCAGCAACAACAAAAAAGACATAGACAGTGGGGCAGACCCACAACACACAAACAAACATATCAAATAAAGACATTCAATAGAATCATTGCATTAATCAAGTGAAATAAATTAGAAAACAGCCATGATTAAAAATGGCCCCCGCCAATTTAACCATTTTAACCAAGAAAAAATAAATCGGTCCTGGGCGAGTTGGAATCACGGTCAGGAGCAAGAGGAGTCGCGCCCTGAAGAGGACATGGTGCCCTCCCTCCTACTACCGGCTGACAGGGTTGTGTAGTGGCGATTCTCTAGCGGTTGCTACATGGGGGAAATTTAATTACAATAGGGGCTCAATTGGCTACCAAAAAATGGGGGAAAAAATCTGAAACAAATTTTAAAAAAAGTTAATGTTGATTCCACCATTGAAAACTGGTTGATGACCGATACTGATGCTTATAACACAATATCAATACTTCCTTGCTATCTGATGGGATGTGACTCAATTGGCAGTCCATGAAATTACGGATACTCAACCTATATTATCTTTAACATGCTCGCTATAATCGAACAGTGTGCCTTGTTTATGTAGGCCTGTGTCAATCTTGTGACATGTGAGAGCAAAAGAAAAAGAAACAAAACGTTAAATGTAAAATCCCTTTAATGCTGCTCGCTTTAATTTGGCTGCGCTTAATCTTGCCACTTTTTCATTACATTATATAGACATTTCAGACCATAAAAACACATTTTACAAGAAAGCAAAGGAACAGCTAGAATTTTCAATGGAATACTAAAAGCATATTAAAAGCTGTTGAAATGCAGCCATATCCAGACTTTGAAAATGTTCTTGAATTAAAAGCTTTTCAGGTGTTATAGAACTTTGTTGTTATTGCTAGCATAGAAATGCTAGAAACTGTTAATTTAGAGTGGTTTTCTCAATAAATCATGAGGCTATAATCCCTAAGTCTTCTCCTTCAATTTTAGAAAGCATAATAATAGTAGTGATAATAAAATAATTAAAATTAAAAAATATGAAATCACAACAGGCAGAAAGGGCTGTTATTGTGGAAATAGTTTCCATTCAAATGTATAATTGAATGATTTGATGTTTTTATGAAACTGCCTTTTCATTCTGAGTTTATTATATATTGTAGCTCCGATTTTTTCCAGTTCTTATCCAAAATGATTGTTCAGTATCCCCCAGTTAGGGGTGGGGGGTTCAAATAGGTTAATAAAAACAACCTTTAACAAAACAAAACAATAGATAAATACGTATAAAGTACAGAAAATAATTATTATAAAAAGTTTTTTTTAAAAGACAGTGAGGGGGGTGAATACTCATAAATTGCAATTACAATTTATTTTAGACTAGAAAATATCACATTTCCAAAAGTAAAAATAAAGAAAAAAGAAAAAATCACCTTTCCTATATGTAATGCAACTTCCGGTGGAGGCCACACACACGTACGGTTTCTATCCGAATACAGATACAGATAATGTTGATGGTCGAAAAGATACAGATACAGATAGTGGCATCGCTCCACACCCCGACTGTGTAGTATATACTAAGCCAGTTAATATGAATAACTAATACACACGGTTTGGAATGTAGTGCGCCACGCACCTGCGGCTGTCAGTAGCCTATTTTAAAAAAAACATTGTAAACACATTGAGAAACCAAACTCATTAGATTTAAAGATTCAGAAAATATTTAATACATTAGTCACTAAAAAATAAAAATAGAAACCACTGGATAATTTTCCATTTAATGTCATTGCTCTCAGTTTCTGCCCAACGTCCGTGGTGCAGTTACAGTTAATACAAATAACCACAATCCACAAAGATGGCAAAGAATTACACTTGTCACAATTAATGCATAACATCACAGAAGACGAAGAATGATACCGCAAACACTCTCATCTCTTTTCTCCCATACAACAGCAGCCTCTGAAAAAGCCAAATATTTCCGATGGATGAAATGCTACTTTCCAGTTATATGTACAGTAGGTCAGAAGCCTACCACATGAAAAACGGCCTGGAAATACCATGCACGAATAGGCCTAACGTCACTGTAGTGGTTATTTCCTGGCCTATTGATAACCACTATGGTGGCTGAGCAAAAATGTCTGACTCTCTGGCTCCAAAATGATCCAAGGTCCACAGAAAGGTGTTGTCCAAAACTTAAACAATATTTATTACAACTAATAAAGAACACAAAGCTCAGAAGTTTCAATTGTAAAATAGAAATTAGGATTGCCAAGATAAATCAAGGATTGTCTATTGTATTACGCAGGAGCAGTCTCTGGTTGCCTGGCCTTCAGGATGTGAGGTCAAAGACTGTGTCTTCCTGCTCCGGCCACGCCCTCCAGGTAGAATCACCTGGCTTTTATCTCCCATTCCGGCCACTAGATGGGGTTGACTCAAACAAAAAGTATATGAGACACTGCAAACTTAAATATAATCATTTTGGCTCCTACACATCCGGCCCCTAAATGTTTTAGGCTCAACATAAAACACTTACTTAACATAGTATTAGTGGAGCCAGTAAATAATAAAGACATACATTACATGTTCTTTGATCTAGTCCTTAGTGTTCTTCTAACAGCAGGCAGAGCTTTGTAATTGGCCGCTCTAAGAAGCCCGTCTTCGTCTTGAGTTTAACTGACCGGACCAATCCTTTGGAATCAGCCTTTGTCTCCAGGATTCTTGCCAGAGGCCATGATGATCGCGGAGAGGAAGGGTCAACTACCATCACGATGTCTCCGACCTTGAAGTTCTCTCTAACCTTGGACCACTTCTGTCTTTCTTGCATAAGTGTTAGATATTCTTGTGTCCATCTCCTCCAAAACAAGTCGGCCAGGTACTGTATTTGTTTCCACCGGCGCCTGGTGTACGAATCAGCCCTGGAAAACTCACCAGGAGGCAGAACTGGTTGGGAGTTAAGTAGAAGAATGTGGTTTGGGCTAAGAGGTTCCAAATCCGAAGGGTCAGAGGATGTAGTGGTGATTGGGCGGTTGTTAAGGATTGCCTCAACCTCACAGAATAGTGTCTGGAGACCTTCATCATCTACTGTTTGTTGGTGTAAAAGAGAGTTCAGGACCCATCTGACTGACCTGATCAGTCTCTCCCACACCCCACCATGGTGAGATGCTCCTGGTGGATTGAAACTCCAGCTTATTCCCCTCTCAAGCATGGCACTTTGAATCTTACTGCTGTTGAAGCTGGACAAAGCCCTTTTCAGTTCTTTTTCGGCACCAACCAAGTTGGTGCCATTGTCGGACCAGATGTGCTTTACCTGGCCTCGTCTACATACAAATCTCCTCATGGCGTGGATACAGGAGTCTGTGTCAAGGGAACAGGCCATCTCAAGATGAACGGCTCTGCAAGACATGCATGTAAAGAGCACACCATATATTTTTACCAAACTTCTTCCTCTTTTGGTTTCTATTGGCCCAAAATAGTCCATGCCAACATTGGTGAATGGTGGGAGGTCTGGTTGTGTTCTTTGTTGTGGCAAATTGGCCATCTTTTGCTCCCCTGTCCTGCCTTTCAAGCGCCTGCAGATCACACATTTAGAAATGATCCTTCTTGCTGCACTATTGCCACTGACAATCCAATACTTCTTTCGCAACTGGGCGAGGATGTAATTTCTGCCACAGTGCCCGTACCTTTCATGAATGTGGTGAAGCAACAGACTGGAGATGTGAGACTGTTTTGGAAGGATGATGGGATACTTCATGGTCTCAGACATGGCTGACCTTGACAATCGTCCTCCTACTCTCAACAGCCCATCCTTCAAAACTGGATCTAGCCTGTAGACTGTGCTCTTTCTGAGAACACTAGGTGGTGTCCTTTCTAGGTTTTCAAACTCACTTGGGAAAGCCTGCTTCTGAGTAAAGGATACAATTGCTCTCTCAGCCCTGTCAAAATCTTTCAGGGAAACACACTGACCACTGAGCGTTAACTGGAAGACTAGCTGCTTCTGACGGCGAGAGCGTGTGTTGACATTGGGGGCAATCTGTTTCCTTTTGGCAGCCAGAACTAACAGGGTGTCTCCAAGCTTTTGATACCAAGCAACAGCTTTCACTAACTTGGTCCAATCTGAGAAGAAAGAGAGAAGCTTATGAGTTGGACTTGAAACATCTTGCATTACAATATTGCACACAACAGGGCAACCTTTGACCTCTGGGTCGTCTTGTGGTAGAGACTCCTGATTGACAGTTTCCGCTGGCCAGTTGTGCTTTGGCTCCCAAAGGAATTCAGGACCGTGAATCCATCGTCTATTCTCAAGGAACTTCAGCATACTCAGCCCCCTAGAGACGTCATCTGCTGGGTTCTGCTTACTGGCAATGTATCTCCACTGCTGGATACTGGTGTTCTCTCTTATGACAGAGACTCTATTTGCCACAAAGGTGTGGAATCTTGCACTATCACTGGCAATGTATTTTAACACTGCCTGACTATCCATCCAAAACAGAGAATTCTCCAGGGGGAGCTGCAGTTCTGACTTGAGCATCTTGTCTACTCTAACAGACAACACTGCAGCTGCCAGTTCAAGTCTTGGTATCGTCATATGCTTTAAAGGGGCAACTCTTGCCTTTCCTATCATGAAAGAGACATGTGTCTCACCTCTGCCATTGGTCATTCTAAGGTAGCTTACTGCTCCATACCCTGTCTCGCTGGCATCAGCAAAATGGTGTAACTGGAAGGATTGCAGCTTTCCAAAGTTAGTGGGTTTGATGCAGCGTGCAACACTAAAATCTGTCAATTTGGGAAGGTCTTGCACCCAACTAATCCAC
Organism: Ilyophis sp. 1 JC-2022; assembly: GCA_022702515.1. NCBI lineage: Eukaryota > Metazoa > Chordata > Actinopteri > Anguilliformes > Synaphobranchidae > Ilyophis > Ilyophis sp. 1 JC-2022. The sequence continues at coordinate 17,718,670 of CM040406.1, read as the reverse complement.
TGCCTAGACTGAACTGTGGGTATCAGCTCATCCCATCCATAACCTTGCCTACAGAGCTCTTGTAACAGTTGCTTGGCTGGGAGAGTGAGAGGTGCTAGAATGCCAAGTGGATCGTACACAGAGCTTACCATTGACAGAATTCCTCTCCGTGTGTGTGGCTTTTCAGTGACCATGATGTCAAACCTGAAGGTGTCGTCCTCCACACTCCACTGAAGTCCTAGTGCACGGTCAGTTGGCAATTGGTCTTTGTCTAGGTCCAGGGATCTGATGTATTTTCTTTTGTCCTCCTCTTTTATGGTAGAAAGCACAGCTCTATTGTTGCTCACCCACTTGGTGAGCTGGAATCCTCCTTTGCTGCACAGCTCCACCAAGTCTGACCTCAGTTGCACTGCTTCCTGTACTGTGGGCAGAGATGTTAGACAGTCATCCACATAGAAATTCTTCGTTATGGTGTCGGTCACCTGTGGTCTGATGTGGGGATTGTCCTCAGCGGTTCTTCGCAGGGCAAAACTGGCACAGCTTGGGGAGGAGACAGCTCCAAACAAGTGTACCAGCATGCGGTGATCTACTGGATCCTGTTCAATGTCTCCGTCTGACCACCACAGAAAGCGTAGGAAATCTATGTCTGACTTGGAGACCCTTACTTGATGGAACATGGATTTGATATCTGCCATTAGTGCAACGGGCTCTAGTCTAAACCTGAGCAAGACTCCGTTTAGCGAGTTGGTAAGATCAGGGCCTTGCAAAAGTTCGGAGTTCAGGGATGTACCCTGAAACGCAGCAGCACAGTCAAACACCACCCTTAGCGTGTTCTTTTTGGGGTGATAGACTGCATGATGTGGGATATACCAGGTTCTTCCATCGGCTGGTTTCTCCTCATCCTTGGGGACCACCTCGGCTTATCCATTAGCTATGACGTCACTGAGAAAGGCTGTGTACTCTCTGTGGAAAGACTCTGTTTTCTTTAGCCTTTTCTTTAGGCTCAGAAGACGTTGCATGGCTATGTGGCGGTTGCTAGGCATTTGCACGTCATCTTTCCTGAAGGGCAAGTTAAGGGTGTAGTGTCCATCCATTAGTGAGACTGACTCATCTGCAGTTTTGAGGAACTTTTTATCCTCGATTGACAATTCTCGCTTTTCTTCTGATGCCTTTTCATTGAAGTCGTGATTGTACTGACTAATCAACAGCTTTTCTAAGTTTGCAACAGAGATTCTATTTACTGTGGCAGCCTGAGAGTCATTGTAGGCACGGGATTCACCACCTCTTAAGGGCCCATTGACTACCCATCCCACTAGGGTCTTCACTGCATAGGGTCCCTCACCCTGACTGTTTATAATTTCCCAGGGTTCTATAACCTTTGAAGCATTGGTTCCTATCAGCAGCTCAATGTTGCTGTCTATCTCTGGCATCTCAACCTTTTGCAGGTATGGCCATCTAGCGAGATCCTGCTTTGTGACTATGTTGTCAGTGGTGACTGGCATCTCTTTTTGGGTGAACACATCTGGTAACTGTAGAAAGTTATTTCCATCCAATCCAGACACTTCTAGGCCTGAGATCACATATGTTGGTACTGACTTCTCGTGACTCATTGTTTGCAGTAAGATGTTTGTTCTTCTGCCTTTGATATTCAGCTGGGACATGAGGCGTTCTGTACAGAAAGTGGCTGAGCTACCTGGGTCAATGAAAGCATACACTGGGACAACCTTATCACCTTTACTAGCTTTGCCTTTCACTGGCACTACCGAGAGGACACTACCGGCCCCAGTACCGGCCCCAATGTGCCCACATGCTTTGGGGTGCATCACTACAGTGTTTACTGCTTCTGACGTGTCACTCTTCTCTTTTTGCGTTGTCCTTTGTTCCATTTGCTCAATATGGAGGACACTAGGATGCTGTTTGGAACACACTGTACAGGTAAGTCTTTGTCTACAGTGTTTGCTGATGTGGCCTTGCTGTAGACAGCCAAAGCAAATTCCCTTTTCTTTTAGGAAATCTATTTTGTCCCTGTGTTTCTTTTTCCTAAATGAACTACAATGCTCCAATGTGTGCTTGCTGCTGCATAGGGAGCAAGAGGCTTGGAAGTGACTACTCTCAGGTTGTTGTGGCTGAGATGCAGTAGTGGAGACACTAGTTGCAAAGCTGCTGCTGCCACTGGACTTGGGCCTAGCTTTAATGGGCAGCACTTCTTTTGCTCTGGGGGGTCTATCCTGGATGTCCCCATATACTGGGTCAGAAACTATTCTCACTTGCCTCTCCAGAAATGCAACAAGATCTGTGAATTGAAGTCTGCTGTTTTGCTTCTCCTGAAATTCACATACACGGGATCGCCATCTTTCTCTGAGTTTGTAGGGAAGTTTCATGATCAAGAGTTTCATGTTTGACGACAGATTGATTTCATGTATCTCATTTCCTCCATTGCATTACAGCAACTCCTCAAGAATATTGCAAAGGCTTGCAACGCTTTTGAGTCCTCCGCTTTCACTGAAGGCCATTCTAATGCTTTCTTCATATAAGCAGAACAGATTCTGAATTCATCTCCATACTGTTCCTGTAGCAATGTTTTTGCTCTCTCATAACCTCTATCTGGGCTCATGTGCAGACAACTCCTGACAAGATCTCTGGGGAGACCACTAGTGTACTGATCGAGAAAGTACAGCCTATCTGCACTACTATCAGTCTTACGCTCAATCGTATGCTCAAAAGCTCTGATAAATGGTCTATACAACAAAACGTCACCATTGAAGATTGGGATTTCTCTTTGTGGGAGATCAGAGTGTTGCTGTTGCTTTACTAAAGTGGATGTTATATCATTTTGACGTTGGAGGATGTCCACCAGCCCTACCTGGCTCAAACTGCTCTGTGATGTCATTAAAGGTTGATCAGAGGCCTTCTCAGATCTGTGTGAAGTTTGAAATGAAACACTCTCTGCACTAGGATTGAGAGGCCTTGCTGTCTGAACTGAGCTGGTTTTCTTGTCTACATTGTGTCTCTTTGGTTGCATAGGGACCGGCTGAAAGTGGACGCCCTCCTTGTGGCGAATACTTGGGGTTTGTAACATGGAACGGCCTCTACTAATCTTCTCTAAAGACAGAAATGCAATCTCTGAAGTATCACTTTTCATTGACATCTCGGCCTCTGCATGGTAGGCATTCATTGCATCTTCTTCACTTGGCAGGGTTTCAGCAGGTGGTTTAGCTATTGGGTCTGCTACTGGGCCTGGTTGATGATCCTCAGTAGGCGGCTTAGTTGTGGGTTTGGCCACCACAGCTCCTTGTTGTTCCTCAGCAGACATGAGAACTGCTAATTTACTTGATGAGGCCGCCAACTGTGTTTTTAGCTCCAAGGCTTCACGTTTTTCCTGTAGTACTTGTATTTCTTTCCTCAGGTCGTGCTTTTCTTTCAGTGCTGCCACCTTGGTCATGATGGCTGCTCTTTCTGCTTCTGCACACACCCTCGCAGAGGTTACAGAGAAAGTACTTGAGCTGGACCTGTTGCTGGAGACTTGGGACACACTGTCCTTAGGGGCAACTTCCTCCTCTTGAGTTCCAATGGTTTCAGTGGTTTCAGCCTTGGATGCCCCGGGTAGCCACTCATACACAAAAGAAAGAAAAATGTTAATGTCAGCCAATCTAGGTTCAGCCCATTCACATTGATCTTTTGTTGCCTCCTCCTCTGTCAACAGTTAATGATAAGCTCCATGTACAGATTTAAAGTCATCCAACAGTTGTGTATACTTGAGAAGATTTTCTTTGACTTCTTCCACACATGACGCATCTTCCATGAGTTCTATAATTATATTCTTCCTCCGAGTTAAATGTGCAAGTTTTCCTTTTCTAGCATTTCTTAATTTGGATACACTCTTCCATTTCTGTGCCTATGCTTGAGGGTCCAGAGCTGTCTTCCTCCTCTTTATCTGTCTTCATGTTATCTGCCATGCTTGTTAGTTAACGGTTCCTTCTTAAGAAGTCATCCAAACAATCCAATAATCCATTCCTATAGTAGACTCTTTAACATTTGAACGAATTCCCAATGTAATCCACTCCTATAGTAGACTCTTTAACATTTGAACGAATTCCCAATGTAATCCACTCCTATAGTAGACTCTTTAACATTTGAACGAATTCCCAATGTAATCCACTCCAATAGCAGATTTCCTTTGTCAGTTTCCAATATCCATGCACAGCTTAAGAAATTCATTGAGGGGAGTACATCACCTGCTCTCAAACAATCCTTGTTAGTTAACGGTTCCTTCTTAAGAAGTAATCCAAACAATCCAATAATCCACTCCTATAGTAGACTCTTTAACATTTGAACGAATTCCCAATGTAATCCACTCCAATAGCAGATTTCCTTTGTCAGTTTCCAATATCCATGCACAGCTTAAGAAATTCATTGAGGGGAGTACATCACCTGCTCTCAAACAATCCGGCCATGTGCTCATCAGCACCCATCCAGCTCTCCATTTTCAGTTCAGTCTTTGTTGTTGGAGTTCTTCAATTACTTGCTGGATGGAGTCCTTCCTCTGTTGGGAGTAGTTCTTAACTTGTTGGAAGGAGTCTTTGACTTGTTGTAGTGGTTATTTCCTGGCCTATTGATAACCATTATGGTGGCTGAGCAAAAATGTCTGACTCTCTGGCTCCAAAATGATCCAAGGTCCACAGAAAGGTGTTGTCCAAAACTTAAACAATATTTATTACAACTAATAAAGAACACAAAGCTCAGAAGTTTCAATTGTAAAATAAAAATTAGGATTGCCAAGATAAATCAAGGATTGTCTATTGTATTACGCAGGATGTGAGGTCAAAGACTGTGTCTTCCTGCTCCGGCCACGCCCTCCAGGTAGAATCACCTGGCTTTTATCTCCCATTCCGGCCACTAGATGGGGTTGACTCAAACAAAAAGTATATGAGACACTGCAAACTTAAATATAATCATTTTGGCTCCTACAGTCACATGGGTGTGAGGAATGTGTGTTAGTCGTGAATCAAAAACAGAAATGGCTAACGTTACGTTTTTACAGGATCCCAGAGGGAAAGGAGGCGCAGGAACTATGAGCACAAATGAAACTAGCCAGAATTAATAGGTAGCACAGCTCAAAGCACAGTCAAAACATAATCACTTAGCTGACAGGGTACGCTGGTAAACAGGCTGAGACATGTTTAAACCAGATAGCCTCAGCTATCCAGACAGCAACTGTGAGCTAGCTACAGTGGTGTTCGATTAAATAGCAGTACGTTCAAAAAAGTGAATAAAGTGCAAATATTTTTTAATAGCTTTTAGTTCCATATTTCAAATGTAGTGGAAACATTACAAATTAAATTCCAAATCAAAGAACACATTTTATCAAGTCTGTGTTATTCTTTTACAGGAAGCAAAGAAAAATAATATTAATCTGTTCAAAAAAATAGCAGTGTCAACATTTTTCTCTTCAAACTCAAACACTTACTTTATAAACTGAAGAAATATTTCAAGATTTAACTTCACTTTAAGAGACCTGGGTTTGATCCCCACCTGGTACTAAAGTGTAATTTCATTTTGGACTAAAACAGTGTGCACATGTTCCGGTTCTCATACAAGAATGTTTTTTTTATTTATTGCAAAGGTAAAGACATGTTTACAATATTAACTGTTCACTTGTAGCCTGTTAGTTAAACAATTCAGTCACTGAATAGTAATAGTAATTGGACAATATCTGGTTTGGGGAGGAGCCTAGCGATAGGTCAATTGTGTCCGGATCACCCTCAGTGTTAGGTAAGGTGGAAACAGGGACCCAGTAGCAGGCAGGGAATGCAAAAACCAAAGTTTAATGAGGGACAGGGCAGCAATCCGTAATGAAACGGGCAGGGTCGAACACCGGAAAGACAGGACAACGGTACAAAAACAGTCCAAAGAGGCAGAGGTCAGAACCGGGAAGGCACAGCAGAGGTACAAAAACAGAGTCCAAAATCAGGGTCGTGAGAACACAGGCAGGAGTCAAAACCAGGGAGGCGTAACAGGAAAACAAGAGAAAACAAAAAGAAGACAGTAACAAAAAAAACCAACAGGGAAAAAGACGAGGGACAACAAAAACTCTGGAACAGATACAGGATGACACGAACGGACAACTCGGAAGACGCTAACGGACAACTCGGAAGACGCTAACGGACAACTTGGAAGATATTTTGAAAAAGCTAGAATAACAAAACGGTGAGGAACTCGCGACAAAGGACTGAAAGCACAGAGTATAAATACACTGAGGGAGACAAGAAACAATGAGGATCAGGTGTGAGGAACCGGGAAGGGCAAATGACAGACAGGTGCACGTAATGAAACAATGAGGAGAACAGATAATAAAATAACAAGGGAGAACGTAAGACACAAACTGGAAACAGGTACGTAGAGATAACATGACATGGACTCCAATAAGATAAGTGCATACAATAAGGGATAGGAAAGTGGAAACGAAAGTCAGCTGTAGTTAAGAAAGATAATTAACCAAAGAAAGATAGTGATAGAACAGGCAGAAAGAGGGACAGCTGCAGCGAGGAACGAAGTAGATGTTAGTAAGTTAGTAGAAAACCCTGATTCTATGGTGTCAGTAGATTAGTATTATATACAAGTTAGTCATTAGTATATTAGTAGACACTAATTCTAAGACGTTAGTGGTTGTTAATTAATTAGTATTATTTACAATTAAGTAATTAGTAATGAAGGAAGCGCATGACAGAGGAAATACAGAGAAAACCGAAATCCACACAGACTCCCGAAAAGTGTGACGAAGACAGGGAGTGACAGTAATACAAAACACAGAACAGTGAAACCACAAATAATCAGAAACATAAATACACTGCTCAAAAGGGAACACTTAATCATCACAGTATAACACCAAGTCAACTAAACCAAACCGGTCATGCTGGATGATGTTGCAGGCAGCATAACATTCGCCATGGTGTCTCCAGACTCTTTCATGTCTGTCACATGTGCTCAGTGTGAACCTGCTCTCATCTGTGAAGAGAAAGGGGCGCCAATGGCAAACCTGCCAATTCTGGTGTTCTCTGGCAAATGCCAATCGAGCTGAACGGTGCTGGGCTGTGAGCACAGGTCCCACTACAGGACGTCAGGCCCTCATGCCACCCTCATGGAGTCTGATTCTGACAGTTTGGTCAGAAACATGCACACGAGTAGCCTGCTGGAGGCCATTTTGTAGGGCTGGGAGACACAGTTAACCTTCTTGTGACAGCATGTATGGATGTGCCATCCTGGTGGAGCTGGACTACCTGTGCAACCTGAATGGGCCGCAAGTACTGCCTCATGCTACCAGTTATGACAAGGGCACTAGCAAAATGCAAAACTAGAGAAAAATCAGTCAGGAAGGATATGGAGAGAGAAATGGTATGTGGCCACCACCTGCAAAACCATTTACTTTTTGGGGGTTGTCTTGCAGTTGCCTCTCCTGTCCATCTGTTGTCACTTTCATTTGCACCAAAGCAGGTGAAATTGATTCACAATCGTTAACGCTTCCTGACTGGACAGATCGATATCCCAGAAGTTTAATTGACTTGGTGTTATACTGTGTTGATTAAGTGTTCCCTTAATTTCTTTGAGCAGTGTACATAATCAGAATAAATAAACAAGTAAAAAATACAAAACAGAAAGACAGAATCTCAGAACATAACACACAGTGAAATGAAAGGTACAATACATCTCTCACTGCCAGGTAAAATAAAAAATGTTCTACTCACCTCATGATGTCAGTCGAAACTGAACTCAAGTTCAGACGTCCATGTAATATTAAAAGTTTGCTAATGCAGCTCCATCTTTGCGTGAAATAAAAGGTACAATACATCTCTCACTGTCAGCTCCAGTCTAGATGCAGCACTGAAGACGGGCATTACTGACATTTTATGTGCGCGTGTGTTCAAACGGAAGAATCCTATTAACTTCAGTTGTGGTGTTTTGAACTGACACACTTGTTTATAGACCACAGTCTTATTATGTTAAGGTCTGGCCCTAGGACTCAATTATAAATGGACATTTTGTTACGTGCAGACTGCTGACTTACATTAATCATTCAACCACTCGGGCAGGACAATCAATTCACACTTAAATATACAATTTAGTTACTTTAACTTCATTATGACACGCAGTACCATTTTAAACCATTCCAACATGTATTTTATTACAACCTTTTCCATTTTGAGCAAGCAAATGCGCGGGTGTAGCATCTCTCTGAGTGCCATTCTTGTCATGGTTTTTGGCAGCCCTGCTTTTATTCTGCGGTCCTTTTCTCGTTTGACGCTGTTAGGTCACTCTGATTTTCCGTCCTCCGTTCCGGTGATTTCTTTTCGCACTGCACTTATCCCTCGCACCTGTGTTTGGTTTCCTTCTGCTTTATATAGCTCAGTGTTTCTGTCTTCCAGCGCTTCTGCCTTGTCAATTGATTTAGACTTGAAGCCGGTAAAGGTATAGGATTTGGCGACTACTTCTCTTGAATCTTATTTAAGAAACGTGGGACTTGCCTTAGTTGCTCTCGAGCTCTTAGTTTCATAGGTTTGTCTCATTTGCACTTGTTTTCCCTGTATTGGGTTTTTACTGTTTTCTCGGAGACAGTTCCTTTGTTCCGATTTGTTTGAGTTGCATCTTGTTTCCGCTCTCTCTAGTTAAGTTATTCTTTAACAGGAATAACTTTTTGATTCCCTGTCAGTCGTATCTGGTCTTCCGCCCCGACTCCACCCTTACAGAAGGCAGAAGCCAGTATGGAAAGACTAGCGACTTCACAGGAAGTTGAGGAGGTGTTAGTTCGCCAGGGGGCTGCTATAACAACTCATAAGGAAGGCATTCGTATTCATCAGGTCAGCCACCAGACCCTACACACACAGCGAGGTCAGCTTATGGACCAATTACATCACCAGGGAGAGTGTCTGCGGGACTTAGCTGACCATTTCAATCACTGGCTCAGTTGCACAAGCACCCAGTAACCCTATTCCTGTGCCACTCACTCCTAGGGAGCCAAAACTCCAGCTGCTATCCCGCTGATGGGGAACCTGGGAGATGCCGGGGTTTCTTAGCTCAATGTCTTTTATTTTTTAAGGCACAGCCCTCCCGTTTCACGACCCAGGAGTCCCGGGTGTCTTTTATTTTGTCGCTTTTGGCGGACAGTGCTCTCGCTGGGTGGAACCACTGATTCGGACTAACGCCCTGGTTACACACGACTCAGATAACCTTATGGAGGAGATTAAGTTAGTTTTCGATTACGACATATCAGGTCAAAAGTCAAAAGTTGGCTGTTAACAAACTCTCTTTTCACCAGGACCAGACACCATTTCGGCTTTTTTTTTTTTTTTTTTTTGCTGGCGGGGGAGACAGGGTGGTCTGACAGACCACTTAAGGTGTTATTTTTTAACGCATTGACTGACTCCATTAAAGATGCCCTGTCCGTGCTCGAGCCGCCTGACACATTCAGTTCTCTAGTTACTATGGCCATTTGGGTTGACAACCGTGTCAGGGAGCGTGAGAGGGAACGCAAAGTTCATCCTGTTCTTTCCTCCTCCTATATCAGTAGAACCTCCAGCCCACACTTCCACCAACTCCTCTTTTAGTCGGGAGGAGCCCATGCAGGTTGATGGGACTTCTGTTCGTGACACTAGGGGTACTAGATCATGGGAGAACTGGTGCCGGTACTGCAGACGCAGGGGGCATACCAAAAACCAGTGTCCAAAACTGGAGGGAAATGGGGGGTCTCGTTAGGGGAACCGGGGTTCCTAACGAGACAAGATAATACACTCTCTTGCCAGTCCAACTACTCTGGAATAGGCAGTTCGTTAACATCAACGCCTTTATTCCGGAGCAGTTGGATGTTTCATCGACGCAAAATGAGCCAGGGAGTTAAAAATCCCCATACGCATTCTCACTTGCCCTCTTTTTGTCACAGTCCTTGATAGTTGCCCGTTGGGTTCTGGGACCATTAAGGAGTCCACAGGTTCTATAACTATGTCCACTTCCTAACAGGGTCACAAAATATATATATTTTTTGTTGATTCCCCTGCTTACCCACTCGTCCTGGGACATAGTTGGCACTTCACGAGCCTCACATTAACTGGGATGGTGACAAGGGTGTTCGTCAGTGGGGTCCCCAGGGTAAATCACATTGCCACTCTCCCATTAACACCTATTCGGGTCGGTCTTGCGACTGTCCCGCTTTCTGCTCCAACAGTGATAGTGAGGAGGGAGAGATTTATCCGGTCCAGATCAAACCGGAGGCTCACTCTGAGAATAAAGAGAAGAGCTTTGTGTGGGATTCCTTCGCAGATGGTAATTCTATCTGGGAGGAGGACTTTTCGAATGGGAGTCTACACCTGACTATTTTGTTGATTCTAAAATATCTGAGGTGGTAGGGGCGCTCGAATTCCGTTTGCCTACCAATGTACCAGAGAGGTACACTAACCTCGCTGAGGTTTTTAGTAAGCAATACGCCACCACCTTGCCACCTCATAGGTCTTACGACTGCGCTATGGAGTTATATCTTGGTACTGTTCCGCCTAGGGGGTCTCAGTACTCCTTATCAGGCCCTGAGAACACAGCTGAGACAGTACATTAAGGAATCTCTAGCTAATGGCTTTATCAGGCTTTCCACCTTATTAGCTGGCGCTGGTTTTCTTTTTGTCAAAAAAAGATGGAAGCCTGAGGCTCTGTATTGACTATCGGGGGTTAAATGGCATCACTGTCAAGAACAAGTACCCTCTCCCTTTGATGAACTCTGCATTTGAGCGCCTGCAGGGGGTATAGATTTTTACGAAACTCGATCTTTGTAATGCTTACAACCTGGTGTGCATGCACAAGAGCGACGAGTGTAAGACAGCGTTGAACACTACGAGTACCGGGTGATGCCGATCAGTCTCACTAGCGCCCCCTTTGTCTTCCAGGCACTAGTGAATGACGTTCTTAGAGAGATGCTGGAGAGGTTAGTTTTCATGTACCTAGACGATATTTAAACTTTCTCTCCTGATCTTTCATCTCACGTCGTTCATGTTAGACAGGTTTTGGTGGCGCTTCTTAAAAGCCGAGGCTGTTCGTTAAAGCCGAGAAGTGTATATTCCACACTAACTCAGTTTTTTTCTTGGGGTTTATTGTGGAGGACGGCAAAGACCTCATGGATCCTGAGAACGTTTTGGCAGTTAAGAACTGGCCTACTCCTACATTTGTTAAACAAGTACATCGCTTCTTAGGCTTTGCAAATTTTTATCGGCGGTTTATTCGCAATTTCAGAACGGTAGCCGCTCCTTTTATAGCCCTTACAAAAAATAATGTCTCCTGCACGTTTTCAATGGAACACCAGGGCTGAGGCAGCGTTCACTGAGCTAAAAAGGAGATTCAGTTCCAACCCCTCCTGGTCACTCCCTAATCCCTCCCTCCCCTTTGTGGTAGAGGTTGATGCATCAGAGCTGGGAGTAGGTGCCATTCTGTCCCAGCACTCTTCTCTCAATCGCAAAATGCACCCCTGCGCATATTTCTTTTGTGCTTTAACACTCGCTGAAAGGAATTATGACGTAGGGGATCAGGAGCTGCTCGCAGTCAAATTGGCATTGGAGGAGGGGCGTAATTGGTTGGAGGGGGCCGAGCACCCCTTTACGGTCTGGACTGACCATAAGAACTTACAGTACATCCATTATGTTCAGTTGAATGCATCCAGCAAATAACTCCGGTTCATACAGTTGAATGCATCTGGCAAAAAATAAATAATGAAAATGGTTGGATCTACTACGAGGTGGTAAATCTACATATAAATAAGTAAATTTTATTTCCAAATGTTAATATACGTCCAAAAATATTGTAAGATGACTGTATATTCCCTCAAAACTATTCTCCAAACAGGATATTGTTATCAAATCCTATCATTATTCCTCTGTGCCCCCTCAGTTTTTTAGGTGCAGGTTACCCTTGTTCTGAAACAGTAGCAGAACAAATTACAGTTTACAGGCCACCCGTTTATTTACCTGTAGGCCTATGTAATTTATCCCCTGCCAAATCCCCTGATTTGTGCTGCGCTAATAATGAACAGAAGTGGAAACCGCGGCATTAAAACTGTACGATTGAGAAAGAATCATGTCATTTAGCTCACATCTATTTATGTGAATTGGCTTTACCGATGCAATGCATGTCAAAGTAACACATTCGCACAAGCGCGCATTGCACGGCGGCCAAAAAACACACACATGGCCAACGTTACATGCCTTACATGACCAATCAATATATGACTAAGCCACAAATTAATAGAATATAATATGAAAATAATAACTGTCCTACCCCTCTCCATCTCTCTCTCGCAACAAGGCAGTCGGACCAGTGTAGCGTAATGTTAGCTACAATTCTTCCCAGGGTATAATTTTTTCCCACTTCCAGGCCCGTTGCTCGATTGTAGGCTACGTCTCGCTAGCTACAAGCACCTAGCTGTTGGGGTTCTCTATGCCAGAGACACGGAAGAAATATTGGAGGTCCAGATGCGATAGATGAGGAATCTTAAAGTGTTCAAATGAACACCACTAAAATGGACAATTATCCGTAGTGGACAGGGAAAATAAGGAGAACGCAAATAACCTCGCAATAAAAAGCGAGGAACTCCGATATCCAAGCAAAACAAAAGAAATAAGCAGTCACGCTTATCCAACTCCCATTGTGGAGCAAACAAAAAGAAAGGAAGGAGAAAACCAAAAGACCCCTAAAACTTAGGGTGAGAGCACTCGTATGTTTGAGTGGAAAACAAAGAAACGAAAACCTCTGCTCTGAAATAAAAGAGCACACTTTACTTTTGCTAAATTGTACTGCTAACAAGTCCCGTGTTGAGAAGCAAAGCGGTCGATAGCAGCACAACGTCCTATACCTTTACCGGCTAGAATGTTACGTGAAATAACATGGAAGCGTCGAGAAAAGGAGGAAGCGGGGTATAAGTAGTGAGCGGAAATGCAGGACAGGTGAACTCACTAATCACCGAGGCGAAAGCAAAACCCGTAGCGGAACACAGAAGATAAGGAAAGGAAGGCACGATCCATGACACCTAGCACTGAACGGATAATTTTCAATGTATTTGTTCAATTGGCCTTGTAAATAAATGAGTGGCCTACTTAGCGAGTACTGATCCACCTAGCAGATCACAGTTCACCACACAAAAGAACAAAAATTAAAGGCAGCCATTAGGCCTATTAAATCCAACTTCGACTACACCCGCTTAAGAGTTAGCTAACATTAACATTCTACTTGCTCATCGGCCGAATGCACTGACAGACAACTAGCTCACGATTAATTTCCAAAAGTGAGGGCATTGAAATTACACCAAGGTCCAACTGGTTCAGTATGACGACAGCAGTTCAGAGCAAACATTGCCCCTGGCCTTGCCACATGTAAAGGCTTCCCGTCGGGCTAACGTTATTTAATTCGATGTCAACGTAATGTTAGATATAAAAAGATGTTCGCCTATTTGTAAGCACATGATGCCACACAGTTAAATTAGCTTCCTTGATATTCTGTACAATTTAACCCAAGCAATCAAACCAGCAGATTGCTGAATAATTTTAGATCATAAATGTAAGTTAAATTAGCATAACGTTACAAGTTACTTTTTAGATTAATAAATGTGTGGCTAGAACACCAGCTAGAAAACATTGGCACCACTAAACACAGCGTATTCCCAAAATAACAAAAAATAAAACCTTTGTTCTTACCTGAAAATCTCCTCTTTTTATGTATGACCTTGAAAAAACTCTGCATGTCTTTGCAAGTTAGCTTAATCCGTTAATCCATAGTTAATTAGCTAGGCCAAGGCAAAGCAACTTCTCGAACGTAACGTATATCAAATGAAAATAAATGAGACCACGCAGAAAACAATTCATTAATAATTAAAAATAAATAATTAATAGCTAATAATAAGATGAAAAAACTGGAATTAACGTAGGCCTAAGCTTATAATGTGGCTTTATGATAAAAAGTGCGTTTCTCTCTATCTCTCACTAAATTCTCCTAAATCACACCACAGTGACCGCACCGCCCGTAGCCTACAGCTACTAACAATTTATACTTTATCAAGGCCCCTCCCACTAAACTCGTTTTTGCCAATAAAAAGCATGCACTGAACTTGAACTGGCTATAATTTAAGACTGCAAGAAATGTGCATGCAGACAATTGGACATTTTCCACCTAACCCCCCTTCCCCTCCTCCTCCAACTCCAAGCTGCCAATATGACATTGGACGTTAGAAAAGCTCATGTAAGAACTCCCTTTTATGTGAATCAATGCGGTTTGTTGAACAGAATTGTCTATTTTAACAAGTGGGGCGCATTTTCTCATTTCGTTTAACAAGGGGAGCGCTTTTTCTCATTTTGTTTAACAAGGGGAGCACTTTTTCTCATTTTGTTTAACAAGGGGGGCGGTGCTCCCCCGCGTTCAACAACAATTCGAACACTGCCAATAAGTGTATATTTGAGCGTAGCAACTTGCGTACAAAAATCTCACGTGATCCATCAAATTTGCGTAAAGCTCTGAGTTTAAATTATGTGTTTGCTGGTTTATAAATCAGACTCACACGCCCATTTATTTTCTCATATATTATAAAGGCCACCTCTATTAAAACGCACATGCCAATAGATCCTGTCGGCAAGAGCGGGCACGCCCACAAAAACTCCAGGCCCAACCCCCCCAGGGGAAAATTTGGCAGAGTTTCCATAGGAAATCAATGAAGCGGCCAGTTATAGGTTTTTAAATTAAGACAAAACCTAGTAATATATTAAAAACATAACAATTTTCAAAATGCCAAAAAGCTGAAGTGTGGCTTACTGTATGGCAAACAGATTTAAAAACCCGGATTTCCACCTTTCTTTAAAGCCAAGAAACCCGTTGCTAACAGCAGCTAACAGCACTAGCCCAGAAAATAAAATGATTAACATTGCTTCTATAAACAAATGTTCAAAGTGAAACCGTTCGATTATCACCGTACATCAGCTAGCTAATATTAGCCTACTTTTCATGGTCATGGATCATAACGCGTACCGTCGGCTGTAAAATAGGCCTTCTGTAATCGTACCTTTAACGGATGATCACTGAATCTGTTTCCGTCTACTTTAGCTGATTGTCAATCAAACTATTGATTCGGTTAATAACCAAGACCAATAAGTAGGCTAAATTATTAGGCTACCAATTTATTTTGCAATAGCATTATTGTCCTGTGCATCATAAACTTGTTGCATTTTTCTATAACCACATGTATGATGACGTATTATCATGCAAAGGTTTTGACTTTTAAATGTTCCATGTTTAAATGTCCAATGTTTTGTAAATTCTGATTTTCTAGCCTTAATTAGGCTATGCGTTGTGCTCAATGGTTTGAGAGGCTGTCCTCTTTAAATATGCTTTCTAATGTTTAAATCGCTTTGACTAATTTGAGTGCCGTCTTAAAATTAATTACATTCTTTAACGCATTCAGATTATTGTCTGATCTTTGTTAAACAGTCGCAAGTTAGTTTTCTTTATCATTGTCATTTCTTAATCATTATAGGCTACATATTGGTCTTGATTATTCAGCGACTTAATTGTTTGATTGTTAGGCTACTCAAGCTAAATAAAGGAAACAAAATCCCAAAACCAGCATAGCTCATTAACATTTGACATCAGTCACAAGTGCTTTACCCACTTTTTCCTTTAGCGGGCAAAGCGGTGACATCTGGCAGCCACTTTTTGTGCAAAACAAGTGCAGAACACACCCATTCGGTCATGGTTGTTTTTTTAACAATAGGATATACGTGATTTATGAAATGGAGACAAGATACTCGGCTTTATAACTCAAAATATGTGATTTAGTGTTTATTATTAATGTTAGCTATTATTTTCCTTTTAAAGCACAATTTAACTTTGGTAGAACTTTGGGTTATGTAGTTACCTGGCCATATGATATTATTTCAAATGGTGGCAAAATATGCTCTCCATTCACTTCTATAGGGCAGCTAAAATGACAAATGACACTTCTAGCACGTATATGAATGCGAACTAAGCAGATTCTGTCAATACAAACAATAACCAGCCCAGAGGGGTGTACTACGAAGCGAGATTAAGGGGATAGCGAGCTAAATTAAGCTTCAACCCTGGTTTGTGAGAGTTTGGTTTGAACTGATGAGTCAAATGCTACAAAACAAAGCACGACACAGAACAAGTCACGCACAGAAGCAAGGACCACTAAAGGAGTCTAGGTACATGACATGGTTTTTCTGTATGACAAAGCCGACTCACTTTTAATCGGGGTATATTGCCACGGCAATTTACTCTGCATGGCTAACCTGCTCCGGGGCAGGTTATGTTCAGGCTATTGGATTGGAACATATGAAAGCACCGCCCTTTGACCAATCAAGTCATTGGCTTTGTAACAAGGTGTCTCCATTCCAAAGGATCCCGTAGAGATATGTGCGGATACTGAGGGAATCTCTTCGCAGGGCGA
Source organism: Ilyophis sp. 1 JC-2022 (assembly GCA_022702515.1). Classification (NCBI taxonomy): domain Eukaryota; kingdom Metazoa; phylum Chordata; class Actinopteri; order Anguilliformes; family Synaphobranchidae; genus Ilyophis; species Ilyophis sp. 1 JC-2022. Next base: position 17,702,217 of record CM040406.1, on the reverse strand, counting down.
GATTATCGAGTTCCGGAAAATGCTTGAGAGACTTTTTTTTATGAATGAACGTTAGTGTGATTGCTTCGGAAAGATTTTAAACATGCTCTATCAAGTTTAAAGCTTAGGTGCTCTAGAATGTAGTAGTACAGTTGTCACGTTAGAAATAAACTATGACAATGTACTGAGAGTATAGATTTATTTGTTAGGAGTGGTAAGGTGAATAAGGTATTAACTAACAAATTTAACCTACACATTTTGAATATTTTTTTTTTGAAAAAGCTCCTTCCTGGCTTTGTTGGAGGCAACGGTGTTGCTTTTTTATATCTGTCCGTATCAGTCTTTTTCCCACTAATACGTTGCTCTAGTCCAGCCCATGCTGCACCGCTATAGGCTCGTTGTTGCAGACACCACCCCTTTTATGGGAACGTGCACAGAGCTTGATTAATAAAGCCCGTGTTCACAAGTTGATAACCATGTTCGTAGTACCGGTTAAGCTAGATTGCGGTGGTTAGGCTTTCTGAAGCCAGCTAACGCAAAGAAACCCTGGCTATGTTAAACTTTCCTCGTAGTATACCCAGGGTTCGAATTGTAAAATGTTAACAAGGTGGACGCTGTTTGTTGACCGGGGGGGGATGTGTAAGCGATTGCTATACATTTGCCGCAGGTAGGCACACACAATCCAATCTTACCATTCCTTTTTATTTATTATAAAGCGCTTTAATCCATATAACACTAATTTTTTAGGACGAATGTTTATTCTATGTTTATTCATGAAAAAAGAGGCTAAAACACAGTACAGTTATGCGCGTAAGCATATTACTGACGTTTTTGTTTACCATATCATTCAGTGTGTTTGTTACGAGGAAACACAACCTTCAATGCTTAACGTTAACCCATGTCCTTTCAAAAATATAGTTATTAATTTTGCCGTATGTAGCCTATGCAGTATGTCACGTTTAAACTAGAATTATAATTATGTCCATACAGTTGAATGAATCCAGCAAATACACTCTGGTTCATACAGTTGAATGCATCCGGCAAAAAATAAATAATAAAAATGGTTGGCTCTACTATGAGGTGGTAAACCCCCGCCCTCTAGGGGGGTCCGTTGGCATTTTATCGATTGATGTGATGTTTTCTTACATTAAACGCATTAACACAATAATAATAATAAACTTAATAATAAACTTTATCTATATAGCACATTTCAAACTCAAAGTGCCAATCAATGTGCTTTACAGAAAGCAAAGGACTAGATAAAATGACAGTAAAACACACAAGGACAATAAAATACACAATATATGTAAAATAGCGATAAATTAAAATAGCGATAAAAATAATTATAAAAATAGATATATGAATAAAGAAGAGAAAATTAACAATTAAAATAAGTTAAAAACAGTTCCTAAGAGAAAGCCCTTTTATAGAGGTAGGTGTTCAGGTTTTTCTTAAAAATATCCACAGATTCAGATTTTCTAATAGCCAAGGGAAGCTTATTCCACAGACTAGGGGCATATGAACTAAAAGCAGCCTCTCCATAGGTCTTAGTTCTAGACCGCGGAATGAACAGTTGGAGGGAATCTGAGGACCTAAGGGCTCTGACAGGGACGTATTTTGCTAATAGGTCATTTATGTAGTTGGGGGCGAGTCCATGCATAGCTTTAAAAACCAGTAAGAGCACTTTAAAATCAATTCTAAAATCAACAAGCAGCCAGTGTAATGATTTTAAAACTAATATCATAACTTTTTTTGTGTTTGTGAGTACCCTGGCTGCGGCATTTTGGACCAGTCTCAGTTTATTGATAGCTTTTTTGGGGAGGCCAGTGAGTAATACATTACAATAGTCGAGACGACAGGTTATAAAGGTGTGTGTTAACTTTTCGATTGGGCTAGCTGGAGATGGATCTGACTTCGATGTGGCCACTAAGTATCCAATTTTATTCCCTCATGTGAGGAACATTGATATAATCCCTGTGTCAGACAGAATTCAATCCAAATCTAAAAAAAACTAAAGAAAACCCTTCCTTTGATTAAGTCTCCAATAAAATCTATTTCCTGTACCCCTTTTCTCCACCTATTTCCAGATGTTTATTTCCCAGGTGGTCTGAGCACGACCCAACATCCTGCTCACGGTTTCTACCCCTCTTCCAAATGCTCGGGACAACAGGTCGCTTCCTGTTCGGCGGGGCTGTCCATGCAGTATAAGAAATACGGAAGGAAGCCAGGTTGCTTCTTTTGTTAAACACTCTTTTTAACCCCACAGCTGTTCTTGTGACCTCACAGACTGTGGCTCACAAACAGCAACCACGTCTCCAGCTGTGCGGGCGAACTCTCTTTTGAGCTGTGAGGGAGGTATAACTAGGCTACTTATATAAAGTAAACTCAGATCGCCGTGCGATAGCGATGTGTCAGTTGGCTGCTTGAGGCTGTTGGCTGTTCTCCGGAAAAAGACTTCACAATTATCATGTTTCACAAGCGTCTAATTGGGGTTATACAGGTGCAGCTCAAAAAATTAGAATATCGTGAAAAAGTTCAATATTTTTTGTCACTCATTTCAGAAAGTGAAACTCATATATTATATAGATTCATTACACATAGAGTGAAATATTTCAAGCCTTTATTTTTTGTAATTTTGATGATTATGGCTTACAGCTAATGAAACCCAAAATTCAGTGTCTCAGAAAATTTGAATATTTTGCTTTTACATATTTTTTTTATATATTTAATATTTGGTCACATATCCTTTGCATGCTGTTACTTCCTGAAGTCTGTGACCAATCAACATCAAAAGACTCGATATCTTATTTCCAGGTACTGTTACAAGCGATACTATAAGCTCTCTGCATTTGAACTGATCTCTATGGGAATTGGGGGGTGAGACTAGATTCAGCTGTAAATTACACTGGTACAGTATGGAACACATGGCTGGCTAAATTGCTGTAAGTCATCAAGAGTCTGAGCTATCGAACGAGCCCCAAACCATCACTCTGTTGCCAGATATGGAGTAGATGTGGATGGATCACTGCAAGGGTTATTTCTCCTGACTCATTTTCCTATAGAACTCTATGGGGAAAAAAGTCAGGAGAAACAACCCTTAAAGGGATCCATCCACATCTACTCCATATCTGGCCGCAGAGTGATGGTTTGGGGCTCGTTTGATACCTTAGACCATAGGTGTCAAACTCCCGGCCCGCGGGCCAAATCCGGCCCGCCACGTCAGTTTTTGTGGCCCGCGAGAACCTAATTATCTGACGCGGAATCCGGCCCGCCACGTCATTTTATGCGGCCCGCGAGAACTTAAGTATCTGACGCGTGTATCTACGTGGCTGGTTAACGGGGATTTACTTTTACGATATAACAGACAAACGCAGACGCGGACGCACACCCGCGGTACATACGTTAAATAAAACGTTAAATGAAGTTTGTATAAAAAAAAATTAAAAAAAGGCGATTGCACCCCCCCCGTCAACAAAAATAAAGGCGATTGCACCCCCCGTCAACAAAAATAAAGGCGATTGCACCCCCCCCCCTGTTAACAAAATAAAGGCGATTGCACCCCCCGTCAACAAAAGTAAATGTGATTGCACCCCCCCCCCCCCGTCAACAATTACAATCGAGGTCCGCGAAAATCCCAAGTATGGTTATATTTATAGTCTTACAGTTACAACCGGCCCTTTGAGGGCAACCATAATGCTGATGTGGCCCGGGGTGAAAATGAGTTTGACACCCCTGCCTTAGACCCTTGATGACGTACAGCCATTTCGCCAGTCATGTCTTCCATACTGTACCAGCGTAATTTACAGCTGAATCTAGTCTTACCCCCCAATTCTCATAGAGATCAGTTCAAATGCAGAGAGGTTATAGTATCGCTTGTAACAGTACCTGAAAATAAGATATCGAGAGTCTTTTGATGTTGATTGGTCACAGACTTCAGGAAGTAACAGCATGCAAAGGATATGCGACCAAATATGAAATATGATACTTTAAAAATATGTTAAAGCAAAATATTCTAATTTTCTGAGACACTGAATTTTGGGTTTCATTAGCTGTAAGCCATAATCATCAAAATTACAAGAAATAAAGGCTTGAAATATTTCACTCTATGTGTAATGAATCTATATAATATATGAGTTTCACTTTCTGAAATGAGTGACAAAAAATATTGAACTTTTTAACGATATAAATTTTTTTTGAGCTGCACCTATATATATATATGCATTCAGGATTCAGGATTGAACCCCAGGGCAATATATTAGTGGGACACACGCCATGCCATCAGTACCTGGATGGATTTCTGAACACTAGATGCATCCACCAGGCACTTTCACAGGGTTTCAGCTCCATTTTCAACAGAGATAGTTGCACTGTAACTATAGTGAAGATAAACATTGTTATACGTAATACGTATTACTCTATAAACAAACTGTACTTTTAACATGAAGTTTGAATAGAGGGGGGGGGGTGTATTTTATTCTTCATTACATGCATATGCTAACATAATGTGGCTTAAGAGGGCAAATAATCCCTGTAAACATGAAAAATGAACAGCTTGTTAAAATTTTGGGATTGTAGTTGGAACAAAAACCAGCATACACATGGGGCCCCCAGGACCGAGGTTCAGAACGAACCACTGCTGTAGAAAATGCAACTAAAGATGTATTTGCAAGTGCAATGCAGATACAGTTGTAAATTAAGTGAAACTAGCAACGTGTACAGAGACAGCAGTTGAAGCATACCTAATTACACAGCTATTGGCGCTACTCAGTGCAACGTGGGACCTGACTTTGAAACTGAACCGTCTGAAAGGTCTTTGTTGAGTTTTTTATAAGCTGTTAGATTTTCATTGATCGAGTCAAAAGGTCGCGTGCTCATTCTCTCCCATATTTCAATATCTTCGTAACAGCAGAGTCAGCACTCTGGAGCGGACCGCACAACAATTTCCAATGCTGAGTGAAAAAAAATTCTTGTAGCAGTCACACACATGCCCAACGCACTTCATGTAGAAGATTATTGTCCAATGAGCTGTGAGATGTAAAGATAAAGCAAAATTTTAATCAAGTTGTAAGGGTGCCCCTGTATTCATATGAAACAGTCGCAACAGGAAGAAACACAATGGCTCATTCTAAAACACCAGTGTCCGGCAACTTTTTGTTCACTGGGAAAGAAAGGGTTAAGCGGCGCTAATCCTCTGTCCCCGACCAGTCCACGATTTATAACCAGACTTGACAGCAGGCGACTTGTTTATTCTCCGCTCCCGCCCCACATTTTAATAAATCTAATTGGCTGGCTCTGAGTGTAATCTTCTCTTCCTGCCACCTGAGCGTGACAGCTTGACGCCTGGCCGTAATTGTCCGGCACGCATGTAAAGTTTGGGAAAATTGGAACAGAGCTCCTACGGATGTTTATTTCGTTCTCCCAGCAAAATTACCTCATTTACAGTATTGACATTATTGACCTTTGGGAGGGTGAACGAAAGGAGTGTGGTGACCTCAGCCAGCAAACATGTGAGAGGATCGATACTTCAAAGTCAGAGTTCGCCTCTGCTCTCCTCTGGGGTTGATTGCTGAATGAACTCTATTAAAAGTTTTTAAAGCCAAAAAAGTCAAACATTATTTAGTTTAGGGGAAGCGGGAGGCTGTATGCTGGAATGCCCGGGCGTGTGATGACTAACGGAGTTAGTCCATGGCACCCGAAGAGAGGTCGGCCCAATAAAACAGTGAGATTCATGAGGTTCTTGCTTAGTTCGGGGTTGCGAGGGGGGTGGGTGTCTAAGATTTGTGATTTTTTTTTTTCGGAGGGGGAGGGAAGGGAGATGATTTAGTGAACCTTTTACTGGGTTGCAACCGAACTGGACGGCATATCTATGCAAACGGCAGTTCTGCTTACATAAGCACCTTCATCTTATTGGTGTAGTGGCCTATATTTGTCACTGTTACCGGATTAAACATACAGTACAGGATAATCAAGCATGCTGATAAAATGTAATTGAAATGGGGAGGGGTACAGTCAGCATAAATTGTATATATAGTATATTGTTTGTGTGTGTGTATGTATGCACACCTATACTGTTTTATGAAAACTCAGTTGCTTTTTTATCTCAAGGTAATAACACCAGATTAGTCAGACATTAATAATAGTACTATTTCTTAACTATTTTTGCCAGGTTGAGAACAATCCACACAAAAGTTACAATCCACACAAAAGTTACAATACACACTTCTTATGCATTTCATATGTTCCCATCTGAACAACACAATTTTAGCCTTTTTGGCATATTCTTTACAAAGGTTTAATTTAGGTAGCAATTGTGGCAATTGTGTTAGACGATATTGTCACGAACGAAGATCGCATTCCAGCATAAATACCTCACGAGGGCCACAGCCCGTTTATCACTCAATACAAAGTCTCGCTTTTCGTCTGTTAATGAAGCCCTTTCTGGCCCTTTTTTTTCTTTGTCACGCTGAGCACAAAAAAAAACTAAACAAAAGAAAACAACATCCTTTCTTTTCATCAAGTAATAGCTTCAATTAGCCATGTTACAGTCTTTTAATGAGTGTTCTCTGACCTTCGGGCTACTCTGATTTAACTGGATCTGATGGTGAGTTTAAGGGGGGGGGGGGTGTGTAGTGGTGTGCGTGTGTGTGGGGGTTAGGGTGACAGGTTTTGTTTACAGACTGATAAATGGGTGTAATGCCAGAAGATAAGGGGGGGATGAAACTGAGAATTTATGTACTCCTCCCAGCTGTCAGGGGGGTGGGGGTGGGTGTGGGTGTGGGTGTGGGAGGGGGGGGGGGGTTCTACTATACATTCCCTCCGGTGTAGGGAACTGTATTTTCTTGTTGTCTTTACCCCTCTGCACTCTGTCTCTGTAGACAACCCATCTCTTGGTGGCCCTGTGACTCACTCAACTGGGGATGGCTATGTGTATGTGTGTGTGTCGGGGGAGGGGGGCGGGGGGGCTTGAGAAATAAGGAGATGTAATCGGGCGTTACAAATCAACTTTCCCCGGGCGTGCTGGGGAGCCCCGATAACTCCGTTTTCTAATATCCAGCCCGTCTTTACGAGACAAAAAACACATTGATCTAAAGGGCTAATAGCCGCGGCGATCGGCCAGTCTGCCGCAAAGTCATAAAAATGAATAATGCCCCGTGACTGGAGCAGTCAGAGCTCTGGCGTTCCGCACCGAAGCCCAGGTTGGTATTGCTGCATCACGTCAGGTGCTTTCGCCATGGCTTTGTTCTGTCTTGTCACCTGTCAATGGGCTTGTATAATCCATTATGCTCAAACCCCCTGCTCATAAAACCCAATTTCTGTGTGGATAACACAGCAATCAAAAGTGTACATGCACCGTGTGGTTTGTGTGCATGGACGTGTACGCGTTTGCCAGTTTTATGGCAACCGTGCACTTAAATGAGATAAGTACGCACGGTTCACGTCCTAATTACAAGGTGTAATGTTGCATGTTGAATGTTTCATTTTCATTTATTTAAATGGGAAGTGGAAATCATACATGGATGGGGCACAGTCCATCCACACCTTACTCTCATTTACCCTTCCACATTTACCATTGAGTTTTGATCTCATTGATCTCTTTATTGTTATATGGCGCCAAAACAATTTGAGATGGGGTTTCTGCTCAGATTTAATACCACTTTTATTGAAGAGATGTGGTTTTATTGAAGAAGCTGTGGTTGTCATGTGGGAGTATATCAATCTGGGATGGTTTTGTTGTTTGTTTGATTAAATATCACTTTTCTTGAAAACGACTTGGCGGTTTTGACTGAATACGGAACTAACTATTTGTTTTTTTCCAACCAAGTCCTTGACTGTGTCTGCTCTTGCCTTTCCAGTTGCAATAAAATACCACTGGTGTCACTGCATCTTGTTGAGAAATAGGCTCCTTGAGCTGACAGTCTCTATTCCTTAGACTTAAAAAAGTGACACTAAGGTGCTCAGCGGGAGAGGTATTTCAGTCCCTTATTGACCGCCACTATAGATTAGGCTTTCTCCAGGGCGCTCTATGACACGGTACAAATCCACTGGGATATGGCCATCATTTAGCACCTTGATTATTTGCAAAAGGGTTGATTAGACTTTCCGTCACCATGCTTGTTCGATGAACACCGCCTTATTTTTCTTGTCTACTGGAAAAAAAATCTACTCCAGTCCGAAACTCAATTTCCTGCCATGGGGAAGGTTAATGGACACAAGCTCTCCGAAACGCAGCCCGCATGTGGTTCCAATCAGCAGAAGTTGGGGAAAGCGAAACTGTCCGTAACATGGCCTGAAAAGGACAGGTTGCTGACAGTCCCTCGCACTATGCTGCAGAAAAATTCCCATACGGTAATCTACAGAGCCACGCATCTCATTTGCAGAGGTGTAAAGCCTCAACAGCATTCCCTGTGATCTAAAGAGCCAAAATCTTTATTGATATAACCCTACAAATTACAAACAAAAATTAACAAATGTAGAAATTGCATGGAAATTTCCACTGGTGACATGCGATAAAATACACACCAGTTAAAAGGTAATGGTTATCGCACAATTGTCTAACAATTGATGATGTTGAAAAAACATTTGAAACTGAGCTGTCCTTTACAGACCTCAAAAAGCCAGAAGTAGGCTACCTTGGCCCTCACAAAAAGCCATTATATTACCATATAAAAACCTTACTATTTATTTCCCCATATACTAAGGGCTCAAGTTACTTTGCGTGTACAAAATAATGTAAAAAACTGTTACCATCCGGAAAAAAATTGTCCAAGGTGATCAACTAACAAGGTGCAAAGAGGACTGTGTGTTAAAATAAAAAAATACATGGATTTTTTTATTTTTGCGGGTTAGCCTGAATGAATATGCAAAATTGGCCGTCCCTACATTATTTCACAAAATAGTGGGAGGAGGTCATTCAAATTGATTACTTTAGCAGGTGTAATGTGATTGACTAAGCCCGAAAGCAATTTTGGGAAAGGCAATTGCATGTGCATTTTAGTATGAATGAATGAGAAGCAGGCATGAAAAGACATGAAATCAATAAGATGTCATTGTAGCAAGAAGGATACATTATAATCAAAGCCCACAACGTAAAGAGCAGGTATTTATTTAACATTAGAATAAATACATTTTTAATCATGGAGCAAATCGTGTTACAGAATACAAGAGTAACTTGTATTTGAATCAAACAAGCAATACAACATCTATTATAACAATCAGTGAATAACAAAGCAAATAAAAACATTAGCAAAATAAAACGCATCATCACATGGATTTTATGTGACACTAACGGCGTGAGTAGTGCTAGCAAGTAGCCTATAGTTACGATCATTTCAGTTCCCGGCAGAATTACAAAAAAAAAAATATTTTTTTGTAATTCAAAACTCTGTCAAAGTCATGTAGAATAATGGAAATACAACATCTATTATAACAATCAGTGAATAACAAAGCAAATAAAAACTTTAGCAAAATAAAACGCATCATCAGATGGATTTTATGTGACACTAACGGCATGAGTAGTGCTGTAATTCAAAACTCTGTCAAAGTCATGTAGAATAATGGAAATATCTCATTATTTAACAGTTATCCTCTAAAATAACAGGATTTATAACAAATTTTCATTTATTAAATTAATAAAATTTTCACTGGCAACATTGCTGCCAGTCTTTTCACCGTTTTCTTAGGAGAAGTTTTTTTTAAGGTGTAACAGTTCCAAACAAGCAAATCTCATTTCAATATGGCTGTTTGCGGCTGGAGTAATTTACATGACTCTAAGTTGATCACCCGCAAAGCGTGAAATGATAAAACGTGATAAAAACACTTAGCTGCACATGCAAAATAAAACCCCTTTTTGGGGATCGTAATAAATCGACCCCTAAGTGTTTTATAATTATGATTTTAAGTTAAACAGTACACTGCCACTTTTCTTTTGTGTGTCTCTTATGCCACACATTTTTGTGTCTCTTGTTTTGAGTGTTAAGCCACCCATGGCTGATATTTATGAGCACCACCAATGCAATCGGCCTCCAGCACCGATCACACTGTGAATAAAGATATCTATAACTATAATGATAATTATTTATTTTTGACTAGCATTCACACTAAGGTACTGCACCTTTTTAAATTCTTTAGAACTTTTTGTAAAGGGATTGAAAAAGCTTGTAAATATAAATATGAATATTCTTCAAAATCTCAGACTCAGGACTTCATCTTCTGTGCTGAAAAACTTCAAATGAAACTTAATTGTGATATTTCTTCTGCCTGCCCATTTAAAATAGTTGAACTCAATTTTTGCATCTAAACTGTCATTTTTCTTAAAGTGGTGGAGAAAAAGTCTGTCACAGAATTGTACACATAATAGTTGATAACATATATATATATTTAATATTATTAAATATATTTTCTGTACAAATGTTGAGTACAGCCATTACAATGAATGCATAAATGTCCTCAGTTTTTTTTACTTGTGTCACTAAGACATAAAAATGTATACCCTTTAATGACTGAGCCACTCAGAAGTATTTTATATTATTCTATACTCTTATTGTAAAGCTGGAGTTTTCACATACTATGCCAGATTTTTCCCTTGCTGTGGTATTGTGTTTACAATCAAAGAAGTGTCTTCTTCCGTCCTCAATCCTGCCCAGAATTTGATACAAAAGGTACCCGGAGAGCTAAAGGTATTGTTACTTACAGGTTCAAGAGAAAACCCGCCAACTCGGCATCGCTTTTCATCCCCTTGGTGAACTTCAGCTGTCGCCATCGAGGAAAAGAAATTCCAAGATGGACTCTGGTTTTTGAATGAGCCCTGTTGGCTTGTCGTTTTGCTTCACTGTACTTGTGTTTCTTCACTTCCGCCATTGCAGTAGCTAGCTACAAACGCTCAGCTGAACCCTGATCCTACCCCACAGGCTCTGGAGCCACACCCACTCCTCCCAATACAGAAAAGAGTGTCATACCCAGAAACGTCTTACACATCTTAGAAGAAATACAGGTGGAAGCAACAACAGCACTGCTCTAAGTGGGATGCAACTCCACATCCACCAAGTGCAGCACACCATGCTGCCCCTTACAGAGCTTTGACATAACACCATGAATGGCAAAGACAAAAACAAGCAAAGAAAAGAACCAAGCAATACAGGTGCAGCTCAAAAAATTAGAATATCGTGAAAAAGTTCAATATTTTTTGTCACTCATGTCAGAAAGTGAAACTCATATATTATATAGATTCATTACACATAGAGTGAAATATTTCAAGCCTTTATTTCTTGTAATTTTGATGATTATGGTTTACAGCTAATGAAAACCCAAATTCAGTGTCTCAGTTAATTAGAATATTACATAAGATCAATAAAAAAGGATATTTTAAACAGAAATGTCAGCCTTCTGAAAAGTATGTTCATTTCTATGCACTCAATACTTGGTTGGGGCTCCTTTTGCATGAATTACTGCATCAATGCGGTGTGGCATGGAGGCGATCAGCCTGTGGCACTGCTGAGGTGTAATGGAAGCCCAGGTTGCTTTGATAGCGGCCTTCAGGTCGTCTGCATTGTTGGGTCTGGTGTCTCTCATCTTCCTCTTGACAATACCCCATAGATTATCTATGGGGTTCAGGTCAGACGAGTTTGCTGGCCAATCAAGCACAGTAATACCATGGTCATTGAACCAGCTTTTGGTACTTTTGGCAGTGTGGGCAGGTGCCAAGTCCTGCTGGAAAATTAAATCAGCATCTCCATAAAGCTTGTCAGCAGAAGGAAGCATGAAGTGCTCTAAAATTTCCTGGTAGATGGCTGCGTTGACTGTGGACTTCAGAAAACACAGTGGACCAACACCAGCAGATGACATGGCACCCCAAATCATCACTGACTGTGGAAACTTCGCACTGGACTTCAAGCAACGTGGATTCTGTGCCTCCACTCTTCCTCCAGACTCTGGGACCTTGATTTCCAAATGAAATGCAAAATTTACTTTCATCTGAAAAGAGGACTTTGGACCACTGAGCAACAGTCCAGTTCTTTTTCTCCTTAGCCCAGGGTAAGATGCTTCTGACATTGTCTCTGGTTCAGGAGTGGCTTGACACGAGGAATGCGACATTTGTAGCCCATGTCCTGGATTCGTCTGTGTGTGGTGGCTCTTGATGCACTGACTCCAGCCTCAGCTCCCCCAAATTCTTGAATGGATTTTGCTTGACAATCCTCTCAAGGCTGCGGTTATCCCTGTTGCTTGTGCACCTTTTCCTACCATACTTTTTCCTTCCACTCAACTTTCTATGAATATGCTTGGATACAGCGCTCTGTGAACAACCAGCTTCTTTAGCAATGACCTTTTGTGGCTTACCCTCCTTGTGGAGGGTGTCAATGACTGTCTTCTGGACATCTGTCAAGACAGCAGTCTTCACCACGATTGTGTAGCCTAACCAGACTGAGAGACCATTTAAAGGCTCAGGAAACCTTTGCAGGTGTTTTGAGTTAATTAACTGATTAGAGTGTGACACCATAAGTTTCCAATATTGAACTTTTTCACAATATTCAAACACTGAATTTGGGTTTTCATTAGCTGTAAGCCATAATCATCAAAATTACAAAAAATAAAGGCTTGAAATATTTAACTCTATGTGTAATGAATCTATATAATATATGAGTTTCACTTTCTGAAATGAGTGACAAAAAATATTGAACTTTTTCACGATATTCTAATTTTTTGAGCTGCACCTGTATATCAATGAATTTACTTTTTTAATCAATGCGGATGCATCCAGATCCACGGCCCCCTTCCGTGACTTTGGCCGGCAGGTGGACAGCAGCTCCATCGAATGGCAATCCCACAAGAGGGCTCTGTCAAAAGGCCCAGGACATTTGTCGGGATTATGAGCGCGGGGGAAAAGCCAATATGGCAGCAGCTGAGAGTCTGACTCAACATGACAGACGGGCAGTGGAGGATTGGGATACGTAAAATCTCCCATGGAACACCGTGGGCATCTGGCTCCTGGCATTTTCCTGTGTGGACTGGCACCTCAACGCTTTCATCAAGCCTGCAAGGTCATGCTTACATGGAGGGATCAATTCACTTCCTCTGCCTGATGAGCGAAACTATGCCTTTTATGATTCAACAGGATTGACTGAGAGGTTGGCAGAGGCTTATATTAATGATAATAATGGATTGCATTCAGATATGTTTCACAGTCTCATAGCGATTTAAAGTGACGAGAGGAAGGTCACCTCAACCACCACCAATGTACAGCAGCCACCTGGCCAGCCAACTGTCGTTGAAGACTCAGTATGACAGCTGACATCCGTCACAGAGTGATCTACAAGTTTTCAGTCAGTCTTCAGTTTCTAGCTGCTAGAACTAGATTTAATTTTGATAAAGTCTGAACTTGGCAAATTAAATTTGTGGAAAAAAAAAAAAAACTTTTATTTTTTGGAACAAATTTTTGATCGTGCCACGTCCAATTATGTGGTGTGAGAGATTTTATGAAAAAATGTAAAAGAGTTCCTCATTCACACTCAGATACTTGACAATGCCCTTATCACAAACGTACCATACAGAACCAAATCCTTGTTGTTGAGGTGGGGAAAAGACTTTGGCACAACAGATTCGTCTGACTTCTAATCCAGTGGTGAATCATACTGTGCTAAGAAACATAAGAACAAGCACCTTTATCCCAATAATCTGTTCAGTGGCAGGGTTGCAAGTGACACAATCAGACCAACAGAGGAAATTGGGGCTCATTTCAAGTCAGCTTCCAGATGCATCAGCATTGGGAATTCAATCAGTTAGAATTTTAACAACATGCATGACCTTTTAGCTGACAAAATCAAACAAAACCATGTTTGAGGATGAGACAAGGAATTTCAGCTCATCTACATTCTGCAGTTTCCCTGCTGTCTTGCTGTCTAAAGAGTGTCAAGGGTGGAATTAACAGCTCCATGTGGAAACAATACATCCTGATACCAGTGACAAAATGTACATTAACTAATTTCCAACAACCCCCCTATAATAATGAATACTACTGAAACCGTTACTTTTTAAGTCAGAATTTAGTTCAGTTGTACACAGCTGTAAATTCCAGCCAAAACCATCTTATAAATGTAGCTGGTCAAGCTGGTTTTAGCTGGTGTAACAGCCTGGTAGAGCTGGGCTGAGCTGGAGTATCAGCCTGGTCGAGCTGGGCTGAGCTGGTGTACCAGCCTGGTAGAGTTGAGCTGAGCTGGTGTACCAGACTCGTTGAGCTTGGCTGGTCACCATACCAAATACCTGTTAGGGGTGAGGAAAACAGGACCCAATAGCAGACGATAGAAAATAAACCAAAGTTTATTATAGGGGCAAGGCAGCAATCCGTGGTCCAAAACAGGCAGGGTCGGAAACGGGAAGACACAGCAACAGTACAAAAACTTAATCCAAATGCAGAGTAGAGGGAAACAGGCAGAAGTCCAAAACCAGGGAAACTCACGAAAACAGAAAAATTAACAAGGAAAAAGACAAGGAAAACAAATACAAAACTAACAGAAACTCGGGAAACAGATACTGAAAAGAACAGACAACTCAGGGGAAAAAGCAGGTACTCGGGAAAAGGCTCGTAGCGACACAGAGGCAAAAACAATGAGGATCAGGTGTGAACTGGAAACAGATACATAGAGATAACATGACATGGACTCCAATAAGACAAGTGCATACAATAAGGGATAGGAAAGTGGAAACGAGAGTCAGCTGTAGTTAAGGGGAACCAAAGAAAGATAATTTGTGATAGAACAGGCAGAAAGAGAGACAGCTGCAGCGAAGAAAGAAGTAGACATTAGTAAGTTAGTAGAAAACCCTGATTCTATGGCGTTAGTAGATTAGCATTATATACAAGTTAGTCATTAGTAGATTAGTAGACACTAATTCTAATATGTTAGTGGCTGTTAGTTAATTAGTATTATTTACAATGAAGTAATTAGTAATGAAGGAAGCGCATGACAGAGGAAATACAGAGAAAACCTAAATCCCCACGGACTCCCGAAAAGTGTGACGAAGACAGGGAGTGACAGTAATACAATACACAGAACAGTGAAACCACAAATAATCAGAAACATAAATACATAATCAGAATAAATAAACAAGTAAAAAATACAAAACAGACAGACAGAATCTCAGAACATAACAATACCAGCTATCATGTTTCACAAACCTAGCTCTCGCTGGTACCAGCTACCAACAACGGTGTTTCACAAACCTAGCTCATGCTAGCTGATCACCAGCTACCATGTTTCACAAACATAGCTCTAGCTGGCACCAGCTACCAACAACGTGTTTCACAAACCTAGCTCATGCTAGCTGGCCACCAGCTACCAGCTCTAGCTAGTCACCAGCTACCATGTTTCACAAACATAGCTCTAGCTGGTCACCAGACAGCAGCTCTAGCTGGTCACCAGCTACCAACTACCAGCTACTATGTTTCATATACCTAGCTATCACCAGTCACCAGCTACCAGCTCTGGCTGGTCACCATCTACCATGCAGCTCTAGCTGGTTACCAGCTACCAACTACCAGCTATCATGTTTCACAAACCTAGCTCTTGCTGATAATGCTGGTTACCAGCTGTTTTCTTTCCAGCAGGTTATTCAACATACTGTACGTGCATGGATGTTTTTTAAACCCAAGACTGATCAGAAAATATAATGTCAACCAATAGCAAGGGCTGTTTTAATCTTTTGGATTGCTGTGTGAACAATATTTTCTCTACAGCAGCTATGCTGTTCCAGCGCTGGGTGAATGAAATGCATCATATCATGCACAATTTTGTCTGTGTTTCCAATGAGCGGCACTCATTTTTTTTTTTTAAGCCAATCATAGAGCAAATGATCACGGACTTGAGATATGTTGAATCAGATTGATCCAGAACATATTGGATTCAATGAACATTTGTTGTTTTGTAAACTTTTGCACCCAACAAAAATTTTTCTTGTCACAAACACAGTTTGGTGAGTTCAGCAGTCACCAAAATTTCTGAAAAGGTTTTTGAATTATAAAAATGAATGCTTGCATTTAATTGAGAGTGTAAGTTAAGGAAAAATGCTTATTTCAATCCCCTAAATGGGCAGCATGGTCCACAGAGTACATGTAAGGCATAAAGAAAAGCACATGACAAATGTTGAAACAAAGCTGTTTAAATGATCAGTTTAAACAGTTTGCGGTTATGAAAACAGTACACGTGAATGACAAATTAAAAAATCTTCCCATAAATACATCTTTTCCTTTCATTGAATGGCTTTTGCAGCTGGAATAGTTTTTTCAGCAGTGATCCAATATTCTTCCCTTTTCAAATCCTGCCAAAAGCTGCATCTTGAACTGTGAACGGCTGTTGCAGGCTGTCTCCTACTGATGTAATGATCTGCTGGACCTATTCCAGTCAAATTTAACAGCTGCACACAGTACTGGAACAGCCCCAGAGAAGATAGTTGATGATCTGCTCTTGACTTTTGATACAGGGTCTGTTAAAATCGTCTATCTTCCACCAGACCCAAACACTGTACTGCATAGTGTTAATCATGTTGCCTTTTTTACAGAAGAAAAAGGGGGGGGGGGGGGCATGTAGGCATTGTTGGCTCTTCCCATTTTTTGCTCAAGGTCTGAGTTTGTCTGGCCTGAAACTATTTGTTATCCTTGGCAAGTGTACATCTGATGTTGCCCCAGTTACCCAGAGTGTCCCTCAGGGTTCCATCTTGGGACCTCTATTATTTACTGCATACATGTTCCTTCATGGCTACCTAATCCATCACCAGGGTCTGGGCGTTCGGTTCCCATCTATTCAGAAGCTGTGCTGAGCTGCTTGCAATAATATGCAGCTTAAATGGGGTGTAACAATACCTGGGAGAAGTACACACTTAATTGTTGGGTCACGGCTTTTGATAAAAGATAAAAGCATTAAAAAATTAAACCCAAAAGCACAAGTATAGCCTAAAGCCTACATAATGTCAGAAAGTCTGTAAAATAAAATAATTTAAAAAAACAGACTGCTATATTGCGTGACTTTCTTTTGTTCAAGGTAGGGTAAACAGCTGTGAAACAAACTAGAGTGAGTCGCTGCTGTTGTACCCTTAAGTGAGCTAGATAACCTGCCCGCTTCAGCAGTATCTCTTCCGTTGAATAAATGTGGAATACTGTCGGTCAGATTTTGAGAGCAATTTCCTCTACCGGCCTAACAATAATGGCAATATGTTTAATCTGTGCCATTTTCTGTGTATGTATGCATTTAAAAAAGAACTGGGGGGGGGGGGGGTTGACATCTCTTTATTGATGTTTTTATTAGATGTTTTGATCAGGATTCTGCATTAAATTTTTTCCCCATTAACTTATATCAGTCTGTTCATTATTTAGAAAGAACATACACACACTAAGAAGATAAATTAAAGTTAAATAAAATCATATGTGAAGACAGAAATACATTTTTTATTTTTATTTTTTTATTTCAAAACAGATTATTGGCCCTCCCTGGATGCTGTTTTGACCTTGATTTTAAGAGCCGGGGTATTGGCACTCACTTTTCTGTCCGTCCCCACACTGCGATTATCCCGCAGAGCCTGAAAGATAACCAGAGCGCAGAATACGGCTTGCCCCACCTCTCTCTCTCTGTCTTTTCCTCTCGTCTTCCTCTCCATTACCCTGCCACTTCACAAACAGAACAAAAGCGGTCAGCGTACGTTCACTCCCACCTTTGTTACCCCCGAATTCTCATTATTCTCCTTTTTTACACTCCAAATTGCCCTAAACGATGATTGGATTTAAATAAGAAAAGGAATTACATCTGATCTTTTGATGTGCGAGAACATGCGGTCGTGGTTTTGAATAGTTGAAGCGTTAAAGTAGGAGTTGGTTCTGAAAGGTTTTTTTCACATGAAATGTCTTTTCAGAATGAAAAGGCTGTATGGTGACAAAAACTGCTCACACAAGTGTTAACAGAATTTAATAGTCCAATATCCTGGTTGTGTCCTGCAGGCATTTAGCCCAACAAGACAGCATAGAGTATTATTATTATTATTATTATTATTATTATTAACTCCTTGAGCTATACAAAATAAAGCCCATAATGCTGTCTTATGCTGGTAGCTGTCTTAAACATGGTATACTACTAGCCAACCTATTACATAACACTTGTCATACTGAACAGTAATATCTTTGAACCCGTTTTGTAAAATGTTCTGCAGACATTATGACATCATTATGACCTTTGCCATAAGCTGTAATACTGTCAGGACTGTTTATGATAGGTGTTATGTATTGTTTATGATGGTGTTACGTAAGATTAATAGTGAGTAGTCCCTGTCCAGTTCTTTAATTGACGTGATATACCTCAGTTTGTTAATAACGGGGTAACTAATGAGGTTGCAGATAATAAAACCTCAGGGGTGTTTCACTGTACACATGCGTTCAGGTTTAGGTTCATGCAAACGGTCACTGTGAGAAAATTACTATAGACCAATGTAACAATGTTTTTATTCTATTCCCTCCCATTAAATTATATTCTATCCTAATTATGATTGACTCACATGGTCCAATGGCCGCCTGCCAGCATGTTGTTTTGTGCACAATTGTGATCGCCTTGATGGGCCTCGTTGTTGGATGTTGACTTGGTGTGCTTGTCTCCAGTCCGATGCAGTTAATGACGGGACTTAGACAGACATCTTATGCCTTGTGATGATACTAATCAGCAAGATAACGACAGAGCAGCTCATCTTACAGTCTCATTGTGACAGTGTTGACACATGTATTGAGATGGATGTGATTAATTTGACCATGTGTATTTGAGGTGCAAGTACAGTGGCCTGTACCAGTGGTGTGAGTAGTCAATCATTCCAACCTTGAGACTAATTGTTACCTGTTCAAAGAGCCCTTTCTCCTCCTCCCCCTCCTCCTTTCTCGCTCTCTCGTTTTCTGTCTCTCTTTGACAGCACAAATCCAAGTATAAGTATAAAATATAAATAATAATATAAGGATAATATAATGACAATAGAATCATTGGTGCTTGGCCCCCAAATAATAATAATTACAATTGTAATGTCATGGATAAAACTGAAAGAAGAAAATATAAGGATTTCATTCAACAGATATTTCCACGTGACACAGGAAGCTGCTCTGAGAAAAATTACTTACTGTTAAACTGTCAACATCATTTGCAGGAATAAAGAGTTGAAATAAAGAGAGGAATCAAGATGACTATTCATCTCCTCTTTACAATATTGTATATTTTCCTGCTGGAGGAAGAAGCACCACATATCCATAAATGCTTCACTAAACTACAGTGCATTGTAAAGGTTAAGCTTGTTGGGCTCCGTATTTGCTCAGACTGAAACGGTACCTGTTGAAGGTCAATGGCCTCATAGCAGGACTTGCTCTTCCGTCAGTGTACTCATCAGCGTGAATGACATGCACACCCAGGCGTAAAGAGACCTAAAGGCCAACACATACATGCATCCTCACAAACACACATGAGCAGAGGTCAGGGGATGCCAGGGAAAAAAAGATGTTTTCATCATTTCAGCAGATGAGAGAAAAGGAAAGTCAATAGAACTCTCTCACCGTGATATTAAGCAAATGAGCCGCGACCTTTGATATATCTGGAGAAAGTCGATGGCGTATTGACAGCGCAGGCTCTTGTTGCTAGCTGATCCCCCCCCTCTCGCTGAGTCGACACCGGGAATACGCAGAGCCAGAAAATATTGCACGTGTGAAACAAAGGAAGTGACAAAGCAACGGGCAATAAAAAATACCCTAATTTTAATCCAATCGATAGTCAAAGCCTACAAAGGATCACTGCTCTCACACTCTTAGGGAAGGTACCTATCCTGAATTGTTTTGGTAAACATCCAAATATAGCAATGGGTAATACTGCATGTGTAATGTAAGCTGTGTTTGCTACTCTGGATAGGAGTATATACATAATCATAAATAGACGGGCATTTACTTAGTTTATTAATTGACTGGTGATAAGGCTGGTGTTGGCATCCAGGAGTGTTCTCCTGCACGAGCAGACAGATACATGGGGGGGGGGGGGGGGGAGGGGGTGGCAGCCCATTACAAAGAAAATAAGTCAGCAGCAGAGCCTTGTAGTCAATTCTGAATTTGACAAGAAGCCAGTGCAAATTAAAAAGCAAAGGGGTGATGTGCTATCTGGCCAGGTAAAAATCCAGGCTGCTGAATATTTGACATGCTGTAACAGATTTATAACCATCCTGTAGACCACACTATTACAATAGCTCAGCCTCAAAGTAATAACAGCACACAAGAAACGGACAACCACCACAACAAGTGTTATGTGCTCTTAAAGAAAAATATCAGTGCGGTTAGGTTGAATTTAGGCTGCACATTTTGAATCTTGTTCCTTCCATTAGGTTCTCGATTTTCGATTCATTCTATGAAATATGCACTTCCATCTGGCATCTTCATACTCATCTTTTATTCTTCTTCTCATTTGAAAATCATAACTTCAAGACAAAGCCTATCATCGCTAACTCATTATAGATGGACGTAGGGGACTCGGCATTTCAACACCTAGTATGCCTTTGTGTGATGTGCAATGTCCTCAGTGATTCCGAGATATAGAAGAGAAACTCTCCTGGTACATCTTTTTGTTTATATCTCAGACTTTCTTCCACCCTGTGAGCAAATGTAGTTCCCTGGAACTGTTCCTTCAAGTTCCATACTTTTGTCGAATCGATCTTGATTCGACTTGGGATTTCTGTTCTTGGAAAAAAAAGGTATAGATGCCAAACGTATCCTCATAACTTCAACTTCCCTCCTGGGTGACACTGTGACCAATTATACTCTGCCCCCAGAGGGCCGTGTATATAGGCACGGATAGGATGTATTCTGGATTGTAGAGTGTATTATTGCACAAAGAACAAGAGCCCAAACTAAATGCAGCACTCACGAGGCCAAAGCATTTTGAAGCACAACCCTGTGCACTGGCTAAAGGAAAACAGTCAGGCTAACCACTGCAATAAATCCTTGGAACAAGTTACATTTTAGTAAGCAGTAAAGCAAACATGTTTTTAAATTGCGGCAGAATTAATTGTTTCTGCGGACACTGCCTCATCACAGCGGCAAACAGTGAAAACACCGATCTCCGCGCGGGGAAGAATTGAAACGTGGGCCCTCGAGTGGTTATTTGGCTCGTAAATTAGGCCTTGATCGTATCACAGATAAGCTCGGAGCTCAGAGCAGAGGCTTAAAGAACCCGATTCGCAGTTCAATAAGCTGATAAATAATTTAACAGGGGTTCTGGGAGATCACCAGACGGGACACAAGTGAAGTATGGGTCACAGCATTTCGTCACAGGCAGTGGTGTAGAGATTTCAGATGGCAGATGCCGCAAATTATATTGTGTGCATGGTATTCACTGACCTTTACTGAAAGATCTGAAGACACATACACACCCACATGCATACACACTATGGGCCTCATTCATGAAGCATTCCTAAATATATGTGTACATTTATATCCGAAGGAAGTTGGTATTAAAAATATACGCCGGATTCATCAAATCGTGTGGAAAAGGTATATTTTTTCGTATTCACGTACGTCCACGCTATTTTGTGATTAGCATAAATCCACGCCCATGAATTGCCTTATATGGAGGCTGTCGCTTCCATTTAAAGGTCTATACTCAGAATAGCCCAGAAAAATCTAAGGAAATAATTATTCTGACACTGAAATCGAAGTTTTATTAGCAGATGTTCAATCAAAAAATAAAAATAGTTTAATATTAGTACCAGCACCATGTACTGGTAAAGTAAAGGCCTAGCAGGAGATAACATGTAGCCTACCATCATGAGCGCATTGCTTTATCGCAGCCTGGAAATACATTCAACGTTATTCATTTTGTAAATATGTTGGGGTTCTGTGCATGTGAGTTGTGGTTTGAAATCGGGTAATCGCATGCGCTACCTTATTTTAGAATTTCTCTGGCGTGTTCTAATTTGCGGTCACATTGACCTGTATGCCGTCACATACAGATACAATGGGGGAAATAAGTATTGGACACGTCAACAATTTTATTATCAAACATATTTCCAATGTAGCTATTCACATGAGATTTTGACCAGACATTGGTATTAACTCAATAAAACTACACAGCTAAATAAATTGTAACGTTCCAATTCTTTAAAAAAGTTATGTGCAATAAAGTGAAATGACACAGGAAAAAAGTATTGAACACGCTAAATTAAATGTATTTAATACTTGGTAGAAAAGCCATATTTTATATATTTGGTTGCATATCCTTTGCATGCCATGACTTTATGATGTCTGTGACCCAACAACATCAAAAGGCTCTTGATATCTTATTTGCTGGTACTCTTACAAGCGATACTATAACAGCTCTGCATTTGAATGGATCTCTATGGGAATTGGGGGGTGAGACAAGATTTAGCTGTAAATTACACTGGAACAGTATAGAACACATGGTTGGCTAAGTGGCTCTAAGTCATCAAGGGTCTGATGTATTAAACAAGCCTTTAAACATAACTCTGCTGCCAGAAATACAGTAGCTATGGAAGGATCACTTTAAGGGTTGTTTCTCCTGACAGATTTTCCTATTGAACTCTATGGAAAAATAAGTCAGGAGAAGAAACCCTTCAAGTTTTTTTACAGCAAATTTTGTTCATTGGTTAAATGTGTGTTTTAATTAGCATAGCCTATGTAAGGTCATGTAAAATATTTATTTTTTGCAATTTAGAAAACTTTAGGCTACTGGGAGCGTTCATTAGCCTACGTTATGGGTCTAATTAAACAGCTTCATAGTCTACAATTCATTAATAGGCGTAATCTAAAGTGCTTTTTACAATCATAATTTAGTATGTATGCAATGTGTATTTCAAAGACTATATTTAGTCTTGTGAATTTAACAGAAAATAAAAATTAATTCATATTCTAATTATAGAATTAGAATACATCTGCTCCTGAGCAGGTGTAAACTTTGTTCGGAGGTACTAACAAATCTCAGATACGAAAATGTTGATGAATACCAAAATACGGGCAAAATTGCAAATACGAACGATTTACGTACAAATTCGTCCTGCTCACGTTTCATAAATGAGGCCCATTGTACAAACACGTATACACACACACATACACACCTATACGCATGCAGGCATGCATTCAATAACACACACAGAAACACACATGGAAATATACGAACCAAGGAGGCCGTGTGGCAAAATGAGTGGCTGGTTCTCAACCCATATAGTAGAGAAATGTAGGAGACCCGCACACTGCTGGATAAAAAATTATAAAATCCGAAGAAGCTTGTCAAAATATTCATTTATTTAAAGTGCATATAGTGCCAAGCGCTCTAAAAAAGACAAACGTTTTGGTCATGGACCTTCATCAGCGTCTCAACCCATATAAAAATTCCACTGTGTGGCTAGGGGTTCGATTCCCTGCCTTGGCACTTTCTGTACAGTGATCCCATCTCAGTCTGTAACCCATTTAGCATTTTTTTCAAGTCTGAATAAAGTGAAAAATACATAAGCGGAATGAACTGTCCGTTCTCCACATGCACACGCACACACACACACGTTGCCCTTGGCCCTATTTGTTTTTATAGCTGATGCAGTATATTTTTTCCCTCTGAATAGGTATTGCGGAGGATACTGAATCACATTGGTTTCCTGTTACGATAATTAACCCAAACGCCCCACGTTTTGCTTGATCTTCAGCAGATTGTGAGATATGCTGACTGCAGGCCCTGGCGCCTTCCCACATTCCCCTTTTTCTTCAGAGAGTGTCCGGAGGGAAACGTTATCAAGTGTTGGGTGCAGATTTGTCAATTAGAGATTGTGACCTTCAAGCTCTGTGCACCTCCATTGTATTCTTGTGTCAAACGGGAAGCAAACATATGCATGCAAATGTCCATCTGAGAGTGACTGAACAACTGAAATCCAATGCACATTATAAGTAATGTCTATATGTATATCAGTCAGTAGACACATCAGACGTATCATTAAAATGTCCATTAATTAAGAGGATGCCATTCGCTCAATTTTACGCTGAAAGGGACCAGAATTTTTTGACCCACTGACGGAGTCTTCTGATTAGTGCATTATCTTCCTGATCAATACCCTCCCAAATTATTGAGCGCCTGTCAGCTATGTGGTGGTAACCTTGGGTCAAAGGGAAAAACATAAGGAGGTCATTTTCAAAAGGGAAGGTGGAAAATCCTGAAATCTCTACGATTTACTGATTTACACTTTTCAAAAGGTACTGTCAGCCATCTGAATGGAAACCTTGCATTGAACCTAGTAATGGACGCCAGATCCCGTTTGATCTGATGCAATTGTTTTAGAGGTGTACATAATGCATCGCAATGTCTTTCTGGATCTTTCTCAAGATCAACTCGACGCTCTTCCGCTGAAAGGGGGGTGGAGCGGGGTCAAACATCCCGGATTTCCCAGCAAATAAATGATCTGCTGGGAGCCCATGACTTTTTAATGACATCTCTTTCCATTTGTCGCCCGTAAAAGGCACATAGAGACGTTGCCCCCCCACCCCCTCCTGAAGTGCACTTGCTTAGCTTTGCAGCAAATCAGAATAATTTTCCTTGTCTTGGATTAGAGCCAGCAACCTGAAGGAATGTGCTTTATATATATATATATATATATAATAATAAGTGAATATATAAATAAACGTCCATAATGTTTGGGACAGACATATGTATGCTTGATTTGGCTATGTTATCCACAATTTTAGATTTGTAATCGAGCAGTTCACATGGTGTTAAAGTTCATATTCCCAGCTTTTATGAAAGGGTATTTTTATACATTTTACATTTAACTGTTTTTGTCTAACTTATGAGCCTCACAATGGCTTACTTGAATTTCATTGTCACAACTTTGGTCCTCATGTTGACAAATGCCAATAACAGACTCCAAAGACAATCAAAAGCCTAGAAAGACTAGATACTGAACACTCTCTTATACCAGAACTAAGGACGCAACACATCTGACTTATCAGAAACACATCTGAAGCCATTTGTCCCAAACAATATGGTGCCCTAAAATGGGGGAGAGGGAGCTATGTATCAAAAGTGCTGTAATTTCTACATAGTGAAAACAAAATGTATAAAAAATACCCTTTAATAAAAGCTGAGAATCTGCACTTTAACGGTTTAATGGTTTTTATTACAAATCTAAAACTGTGGAGTACAGAGCCAAATCAAGCTTTATGCAGGAGAAACAAATCTATTTTGAATGAAACCAAATGGAACTTCAGCAAGCAAATGAAGGACATATACAGTAGCTGAGAAAAATACGCTCTAGAAAATGCAGTGTCAACAGTGTTCTGACCGGGCAATAGCCATTGGGCTGTGTAGTGTGCAGTCTCTCTGCTTGGCTGCTGTCCTTTCATTTCAGCAGTCAGCACTGCGAAAAGAACACCCAGGCTAATAGCCCAGAAAGTTTATTCTCTTTCTCAGTTATCATAGTGGAGCACTGCGCTCTGTCATTACCCAAAATTTCCAGCGCAAAAATTACAACACATAAACAACATAGTTGATGTGCGCCAACACTGCTAGTTAAAGCTAGCTACCTAGCTTCTGTCAGTGCTATTAATATTGAGATTAGGAGGGGTGAGGCGATGCATCTATTCTGCCATATTGCGTCATGACATGGGCTTCAGCTGATTTATGGTTTTTTTAAGCCAGTGAAAATGTTCAGTTTTGTACTACAACAAAAAAATATTCATAAAAAGTTAAGACAACCAAAAGTTTGCATGCTGGATCAAAATTACACTTACATTTGCTGGTCGCTAGTTAAAACTAGCTGTACGTTTTTAATGAGGTGGTATCAGAAAAGTTGTGAGCAATTCATACATACTGACATGTACATGCATACTTATGAGTTTTTCTTACAGTACTTGAGGTTTATTTTCTTCAGGGGGTGACACCCCTACTACCATACTAACTCAAACCCTCTTACACTGAGTGAGGTTATGATTATGACCGCCACCTTGCAAAGGTGCAAAGACCAAGAAGATTCCAAAGAAAATGGCACATCCATGTCTTTAGAGCGAAAAGCAGTATAGTTGCCTGTTCGAGGCGATGTTATGTCATTAGCTGGCTGTGACTGGGGGTCCATGGTGGTAGGACACAGTTGGTCTCAACATGCCAATCAGCAAGAGTTATTTGGTAAACCCTCCCACCAATGCACAGGGTGCCCACATGAAGACTAGATTGGAGGAAGCTCTCCTGTAGTGTCTTGTGTGGAAAACAGTCAGCGGCTAATAGATTAATCAGCGTGCACATGCTTCAGCTGCAGTGCTTCCTCCAGAAGACAGAGGGCGATGCTGCAAGAAAGAAAAAAGGAAACTGGTAAAACAGTTTTGACAAGAACCATGACTAATTTTCTGGATTACGTGTCTATTCTGCTATGCCTTTTGAAAGGAAAGTATCATATCCAACAGGAACAACTTAAAAACAAAGTTTGAAGCTTTAGACCTTCATTAATAGGTATTGTATGGATGAGAAAAACAAGGTACCTGCACTCAATTTTGCCAGAAGGCATTTTAGCATATGGAACTCTTCCTATTCCATCTGTATTCTGCTAAGACAAGTAATAATGTGTCTAGGCCTGAGCCTGCAGCTTCCCACTGTTATTACATTGTTGTCAGTTGTTATAATCAAACATCCTGGGGTATTGGTGACATGCTAATATTGTCTGTGAAAAAAAGCAGGACTGGAACCCATTCTCTCCCAGTCACATCAATGGATTTCTGACACAAAGGAGCAATTTGGTAATCAGAAAAAAGGGCATTGCATGAATTTTAAACGACAATTCCATCCGCTCCTGAATTATTTATTTCAGGAGGTAATCGCATGCATTTAAAAAAAAAGAAATACATCTTGTAGCTCAGTTCTGTAGGTAAAAAAGAAAATGGTATATATTTTTCTGCAAAAAAGAAACACGTGAAAAATTCTGTTCACCTCAATTTTATACACACTAACAATTTTGAGTGCTTGACACTGGTAGTCTGTGAGTAAAATAAAGTATTCTTTCTATCTTATCTCCTTTATGATTTATTTATTTATAAATTTTGACCTTCTGAATTTTTTGTTTTAATAGGTAATTAATATATTTCTTGCATTAGTATGAAAATATGAAAAAAAAAACTTATTTTTAAGATATCTGATTTAATTTTAATACTGATTTTTGCCTAATAGCAATCTTGAACTGGCCTTTGTGCTTGCCATGACAGCATTAATTCAATAGCTCTAATTTACATAGAAAGATTTTATTTCCCACTTTTTACAGGTATCATATAATCATATAGATTAATAACTGATAGCATTAAAATGCAGGCCAAAATAATCTACTTTACAGTTGGAGGTTGATATGCTTGCTTTTTAAAGGAATGTCCACTTGTCTCAGAAAAACTGCAATGTAGGATTTTGTTCTTCCAGGGGTGTTAGGTAATTCCTTTGTTTTTAGAAGGTTAGAAGGTAGAAGCACTGTGGATTTTGTGGTGGCTGAAATTAATTAAATGTTGTGTACAAAGCAACACATTAAAAAAAAAACAAACAAAAAAAACAAAACAATGTGCTTTGTGGTAGGCTTGATTAAAGAGCTGAGATACTGTGTCATGAAGTTGGGTGATGACAAAATGCTGATTTGACTTTTATAGCCATATATCATGTGCTGACAGATCTGCAAAAAGTAATGTGCTGCATATTTATCACACCAAATTTACCCCATGAATATTCATACCTAGAAGCCAAAAAGACACAGATGTGCAACATGAATACTCCCTAAGTGTCAGTATTCTGATATGAATTTTGGTATTCTGTAAGAATTTGTTGGTTGGAAGAAAGTCTTCAGACATACTTGAGTTAGTAGACAGTCACAAATACAGCATGATTGTAAGACATTTTCTCTTCCTCTTAAGATATCTGTTTTAAATGATAGTCTGTGCTGATGAAAGTGCCAGAAATTATCAGTACAAACTGATGATCTGTAAAAACTATTTTCATATTTACAAACAGCGATTTTTATCAAATTCCATTTGATGTGAGCACTACCGATTAACCACTGAGCTCTAATAATAATATTATTTATAACAAATTATGGTATTCTGGTAACAGTGCTCGACTCCACCCCAAAGGTAGGTGTTTTTTTACACAGAAGGGAAGCAAATAATCAGATCAACAGCATATAATAAGAAATGACAAATTCCAAAAGGAGAGAAACCAAGCCTGTATTTTTTGTCAAGTTTGACATTTTTAACAAGCAGATGTGTCAAAATGAAAGGGTTCCAAAGTTTTCAAATAATATTCACCCTGGCTTTTTCCTGCCTTTAACCATCACAATGCACCTTCACTGGGAAAAGCTCAATTCACCCACCACCAATGTATATCACCCACCTAGGTGATGCACGGCAGCCATTTTACACCAGAATGTTCATCACACATCATGACCTTGGGGGAGAGAGTTATTAAGCCAATTAAACTGGGTGGACATATTGAAACACCTGGGTTGGGTATTTACATTACATTACATTACAGTCATTTAGCAGACGCTTTTATCCAAAGCGACATACAGTAAGTGCATACAGAAACATCATCGAAGTAACTACAGAACAGATAAAGCACATCCTTCCCATAAAGTAGCAGCTATCCCTAGTAATGAACATTGAATGCAGTTCACAGTAAACTGGGTAAATCAGCTCTACTACAATTCTATTCTAAATATTATAAACTTCAATACACAGTTAAACAAGAACAAGTACCATGAGAGGTCCTAGATAAGTATCAGTCCAGGTGGAGTCTGAAAAGGTGTGTTTTCAGGCCATGACGGAATGCAGGCAGGGTTGGCATAGAACGTAGGGGAATGGGAAGTTCGTTCCACCACTGGGGAGCTAGGGTGGAAAAGTAAGTATTTAGTTGCATTCATTTGTGCACACATACCAGAAAGTGGAACTTTCAGGTTCCTATTATTAAGGATGATCGCAATCTCCCTCCGAGATTGTCTCTAGGCAACCATGATTTATATATTTTTATTTTTTGAACATTACCTATTTTAAATAATGATAGATAGACTGTGACAGATATCTGTGATGTCATAACTAATAACTCAACGAAGTGATTTATCATTTATAATTCACTTCAGTGAGGCACTTACTGCCTCAGAATGAAATGGAATATTTAAGCAAACAGATATATGCCCACGGTGTTTAAATAAATAATATTAAATCCCACGAGTCCCACGTCGAAAAGAGTGCTACCCTGTGTACAAGTTTTATTCACCAGATACCAGTGTGGTTCTTGCATGTTTTATGCTCTTACCATCAATTAACAATGTTTTGAGTCAACTTCATACACTTGAAGGTACGGTTATTCAAATAGTTTAAGCTGGGTTGGACAAGTTATTTATTTTATTTATTCATTTTTACTTCTCTGAGGGTAAATCGTATGCATTTCCTCCTTCGACCCTACAAAGGGCTGCAGATCTTCTTTTTTTTTCTTTTTTGGAAAGCAGATTTTGATTTATTTCTCTAACCGGCTACCAAATCCCACCAAAGAGACTTATTCACTTACTAAACACAGTGTGTATGAGCTGGATGTCTTGGCACAACCTACCATACAATCTTGATTAAACGTAATGAGTGTATTTCTACATACGGTCCCATGTGGAACAAATGGACCAAATATTACCAACCCGACAACTTCCTACGTAATTTTTCCCTGATGTAGATCCCTCAAAAGTACAGGAACAGAAAAAAAAAAGTTCAAAAAGAAGGTTGTTCTTTGTGCCAAGGTGCTTAAACCACCTTTCAGCATTTTTATATAAAGACACCCCCCCTCTCTCTGTCTTTCTCTCCTAGCATTGGGAGTCTTCGGCTCTGTTTTGAAATGCTAATGACGTGTGGCAGTGAAAGCCTTGCATTAGGGTGCACTCAGACGAATCCCGGCTCATGTTCAAGAGCAGAGCGTTCCCAACCCCTCCCCCCCCCCTCTCCTCTTGCCCCTCCCCTGGCTCTTTGTGCAAAGGGTAATGGGCGCAGATGTTCTTCTGGGCCCTTGTAGGACCACTTCCCCTAATCAGCGCCTTGCATGCGGGCAGACTGCACCTGCCCCGGCAGCCGCCCGGCCTGATGGCCTTTGAGATCTCGGCGTGCTTTTCAGGGCCTGATTGCTTTAGACGTGGCCGTGGGGGCGGAGAGAGAGGTTGCGGGGAGGGGGGGCGGGGTTTTGTCGGTTTTTTTGGCGCACCCCAGCTGGAGAGCGTGCGGAACAAACCTCGATTCTGACACTCGCAGAGCATGTGCAGGGACCGATTTGGGCCATTGGGGGAGGGGGGAGGGTGATATAGATATAGAAGAACGGAGAAAGAAAGAACGGGCGGGGGGATTCTGGAAATTATGGGCTGTAACGGCGCTTGTCTCCCTTCCTGCTTCTCTGAAATTGCGGGCTCAAGCCTTGCAGGAAAAAAATTCTGCTTTGTCTCTAATCCCAAATAGCGCAACCCGTGCAGGATGAAGTGCCACCCGCGGCCTGCAATTGAATGTAGCGCATGATGCAAAAGAGCATGTTTACAAGAGTCTGGACTGCTTCAAAAATCAAGCTGGATAAATGCTGCAAAAAGGAATTCTGTGTAAGTCCACTTTATCAAGGGTATCTGTCAAGTGCGTAATAACAGTTTTGGACTATGATTTAATGAACATTCCACATACAAATAAGAAACATATTAACACATGATAAAAGGGGATAGTTTCTTTGGTTGCTTTGATATTTGACAAGCCTGCTGAGATCTGTGAAGTATTATCGTAGGTCAGGGATTCCCAAACATTTTAATCTCAAGGCCTGCTAAAATGACCATGTTGCGGTTAATGTTTATCCATCTTCAGTCAACCACCAGTACTGACTTGTAATACAGTGGCAATTTAATACTCTCATAAAAGGAAACCCACTTAAATCACAATGCCATTGCATTATCAATCTAATTAAGACATGTAGCTATTTAGTGCAGTGTAAATATTTAATAATTGCAATGTTTGCAAAATTACCAAGGTTCTTTAAACCGGGTTGGGAAGCAGGTTTTCTGCTCCCCACGTTGTGAGAACATTGTGCCGGTAGTCAGTGAGGATGAAATTTCACATGGTCTGCAGTTTTTTGCGGAGCAGGTGACTGATAGCAATCGAAGCACAGTCATTGTGCATCTATGCTCAGCTATATGGTCTGCAGCCTTCAGAGCCCAAGAGTAAGCTGTTGACCCATTTTGGAAGTAAATAATTGATTATTGCCTCGACTTCTCCTGTAAAGGAATCGGGGGTTGGTTCACAATTAAAATGCACCGTCATGTTCTTTTCCGCCTCCCTCCTCGCTCTTTGCGCAACGCTTCCCTCAGACGCCAGCGGGGCCATGGCTCGCAGGGGAGACAGCCGGCACTTTTTGGAAAAGGCCGTCCGGTTCGCGAGCGAGGAGCAACGTGCTGTCGGGTGATGTGTTTTGACAGTTTTATGGTTGAAGCCGAGCTTTTAGCACGTCTTCCCTGTGGGTGCTGTGTACCGTAACCTGAATGATAGCTTCGGCCTTGGCCCCAGCTCACTTAACTAGGGTAAACACTGTTGGAGTCAGGGGGGTGTACTGCTGTGTAAGGTGACGGGGCTGGGGGGAGGGTTCATAGCGCGCCAGTATTTCACAAGCCACATATTTAATTTTGCAAACATGTCGAACCCAGTGTTCTTACATACAAGCTTCCTGCATGTCAGTGGTGGAGTTGAGTGACTGAAAGCGTCGTTCCCCTCGGATTTGACCCCATTGAAGGAGGTGTTGAGACTGTGAACATAGGTGCCTGGACCAGGTTTAAAATCTCCACTTTCTTCTAGACATACATCTGTACTACTGTACTTACTTTTTGTAATATGTAGGTTACATGTGTCACATGTTCATACTGCTGCTGCTACGACTATACATAATAAATAATAATAATCATTATCATCATCATCAGATCCTAATGTACATTTTGTCACCTGCCACGGAAATTTGAAAAAGATGTTTAATGCCGGATGTACAATAATTCAAGAAAACACCAGCAATACACGTAAAACCTTATAAGTGCTTATAACCTATGGTATAACCTTGTGAAGTGCTTTTGAGTACGGCATCCTGCAGCACTGTATTCACTCTCATGCTGGCCCCGTAAGAAGCACAGGAAAGAAACAAAATCAAGTCAAGCAGGCAATACTTAATCTTTCAACATCCTGAATTATTAAACGCATGGGCCAAGCAGATGAAGCTGCGAGATCGCAGTCAGCTGTTTGATTGCTATTGTCTCTACCTTTGCATTCTTAATCATGGCCCCCGTGACTGACATAAATCGCCATGGGGCTTGCAGCCTCCATATTTTGTCCATCAAAGACAAATGTGAATAGACAGTAAGGCTTGGATTCAATCAACGTTTGTCCTTAACTTTGATTTACTCGGGTGACACTGCTTTGTTCGCAAGTACAGTTTGGCAAGTTTGTTCGCTAAATTCTCCCAGCTGTGTCAGTGAAGAAAGAGATGTATTAAAAACAACACATAACATGCCATTTTTTAACACACTTCTGTATCTCGTTCACGTTTTAAGGACAACGAATTTGCAAAACAAAGTACTTTTCAACAGCCTGTGTTAAAAAGTCTACCTTTTACATACATAAATTGCGTAATGTGACACAAAATATGTTGAAAGTAACATAAAAGTAGTAACACAAAAAGGGTGTTACATCAACGCATCCTTTTTGAGTGCATGGTTCCTCTGTAGAAGACATAAATAGATGGCAAATAAATCACATGCTTCATTCTTTGACCATGGATGTCGACATAGTAGGTAGATCTGGATTGAAACTAAATTCAGGCTTTCAATAAATTGATCTCTTGTTGATCCATATCGGATCTAGGAATCAATTTTTCCCCCCATCTTTCAGGACAGACATCTGCGGTTTGTGACACGCTTGATAATAACAGCAGCAGTAGCAATAATGGTAAAATCCATGGTCAGAGAGGTCCAGAAAAAAAGAACCGGCATATAAATCAATAAATGACCTAAAGTATAATCTTGTGGAGGCAGAGCGAGAGAGAGCTAAGTGCATGGGTTTCCTTCTCAAAGCCAAAATCACATGAAATCCGACAGAGATACATTTTTCCATATTATATCAATTTATTCTCCTCTCACCTTAAGGTAATCCTTCCTGGTTAAGATAATGTACACAGCATCCCTTAAGTAAGGTAAATATAAGCTATTGTCAAAGAACCCTCAATGCTTATCGTTAAATATCTCCAATGTTAGGGATGCACTTAACCCTCTTACTCAGAGATCTGACAAAATAAGTTATGATCATGCATAAACCTCCATGCCTCTATAATCCATCTGTGTAAAGTGTTCATTCCACAGTGGATTTTTTTTTTTTACTGTCCACCAATAGTATAGTAGTTACTGTAAAATAAAAAAATAAAAACATAGAAGCCAATATATCTTGCTGGAAATGAATAATAATGGTTGCAAGAATATAGCAGAAAATTAACATTCTCAAAGGGCTTTACAGTGAAGTGTGAGGGGAGATAAAGATACTCTATTAAGAGACTGGGTAAAGCACAGGCGAGTCTTCATCAGACCTTTCCACTGTGGACACCTAGTCAGGAATTTTATCTTGAAATTTTAATTTGAGGAATGAGTTTTTAACTTCACAAAGAGTCTAGCAAGTTCAGCTATTCGCAACATTAACTTGCCACGTGACTACAGGGAATATCTCAACCGTATCTCAGTAATCTTACTGAAAAAATGAATGCTATATGTTAAATTCATATACAGGAATAGAACATATTTTCAGGGGTAAAGTTAACATCCTGAGAAGACATATTGAAACTGTATGACTGTGCATGTGTGTGTTTGTCTGATTTCTCAGTGCAGTATTGAGTAGAAAATCTGCAAAAGTAATTTCCACGCTAAATTGATATTGAGTGTCCCATTTCTTTCTAAGTCCAATAAATGAATAACTGTTGGTAATTATTTGACTAGTGCATTTATCTCAGCTCATCCCTTATCCATCACTAAATTAGGAATAGATTAAAATCAATACACTTCCTGTTTTTTTCCCCACAGTCTTGAGATGGTGCCACTGTCGCTTGATTGGAGACCTGTGCTTGTATAACAGCTATTGATATTTCCCTGGAATATTCCCTTTCATCACCAACACAGAAGTCTCTCTCTCTCTATCTCTCTCTCTCTCGGAAGACACTGTCAGTCTGTGACAAAACACGTTTGCGCTCGTTCTTATCAGTCACCGCTGGGATTATAAATGCGCAGACGTGAGAGAGAAAGAGAAAAAACGCTAACCGCGCTGATAATGTCTCCATTGAAGCCGAAGCCGTTATTTCAGTTTTATCTGTGAACGTGCCCTCCCCAGCTGCCCTATCCTGACCTTGGTCGGAGCCATTGGGCAAATACTTATTAAAAATACAAATAAACGGCTGAAACAGAGGAGCGAACCGCTCCTAACGAGAGAGGCCGCTTGTCGGCAAACATTTGCGCAGCTTTATCAGGGCGGTGGCGGGGGCAGGGGGCCAGACGGGGATGCCTTTGCCAGCCCTCGTATAGCAGCTGTATCCTCACAGGTTTCAGAGTGGCGAGAGAAACCCTGAAGGGCTTATGTTCATGGCGGAGAGGGAGAGGATTATTAATGTCATTATTTATCACAAATTATTTACAACCATTTTATAATATATTCATTATTCGCTATTGCTACGGTTTCTGTTATTATTCACGTTACCATTCATTCGTGGTCATTGCACTATAATTTTAAAAACAAATTATTTGCTCTGGAAATATGTAATAGAGTCCCGTGGGAAATGACTGTCTGAATCTGAATCTTGATCAACATTCCTGCAATTTACCAATAGATTGTGTGTATGTTACTGAATTTGAGGGGGTAAAAACACTCTAGAAGGCAGCCATCTTGATCTCTTCTTCTCAATCCAGGTTTAAGTTTAGGGCTGGATCATACATGGTACAGTGTTTCTCCTTCAAGCTGAAGTGTAGTGACCATAGTAGAGAAGGCAAATGCTAGAGGTCTTTCCAAACTTAACTGGAATGAGTTTAACAGTATAATTGAAAATATGGTTTCATTTTAAAAATGAAAGAATAATAATAATAATAAGGGTGTAGTATAACCATCTGCTGATGTTTGAATTTGAGCATCTGTGTACAAATCCATCTTAATTGCTCTGATTGATTTCTTGCACGGCTCAAACTTGCTTCTTTTCATTTTTGGATAATGACTGGTGACAGCTTTGCTTTACTTCACACGGAAGCTCAAAAATGATCCTTGAATTTCAATCTCCTGCATTCGGATTGGCTGAGAAGTAAAAGGCTGGCTGCTAACAGCGCGCCATGATTATATGCGTCGAATGTGGATAGGAGTACTTCTGTTCAGGGCCAACAATGGGACAGACCAGGCTGGTTTCACGAGCTGGCATCCTGGTTAACTACAGCCAGCTAACATGTTTTGCTTCCCAGGACTAAATAATAACCATAAGCAACATCTGAAAACCTTTTTTGGTGACTTATTATCAGAAAATTAAATACATTATATGACTGTTTAGAGAATATTCTTGTCCTAACATTATCTCACAACTGAATCTAATCAACGGGACTCTAACATTCTCACAGTATGTTCTCTGATGTGCTTGCAACATTGCGTAAGCTAGTCAGCGGCTTAAAGTCTTCGGACGAATTTAGGCCGCAGTGCTTTCGTTCTTGCAGGAACCCCAGTTCGACCGGGACAAACTAGTACACGTAACTTCACAGCCCACTCTGACCTCCGTGAGGGGGTTGCAACGTTTGCAATAATAACTCTGATGACAATTTGTTTACCCTCATCTAAGCCCGGCAATAAATCAAATACAAGGAGGACCATCTGGTGCACAGGACATAGAAATCGGGCGGTTTCACCAAGGGTTACACCCCGACCGTGTGGGAAACATCAGCGCTTTAATGTCAAGGACTTGCTGTTTAGACATTTAAAGCACATTTAATTCAACATATGCGTGCACTTTTTTTGTCTTTCAGCTTGATTTCTGTAGTGTGATTTTTGTGTTCGTTCACTTGTTTTGAAGCATGGACTGAGGATTAGATCAATAATGTATATTGCTATTGCTAATTAACGAGGTGATTGATGTTCATAAAACGCATTGCGGCTGACCTGCGTGCGTCGGGTGCACAGGCGTCCGACGCAGCCCCTCTGCCTGTGCAGGTCAGTTAGTGGACTAGAGTGTAAGGGAGAAGCCATCTGCATGCGTTCTTGCTAACGTGCTCCTCCTGAATTGAGGACACTGCAGTGATGGAGCAGGACTAAACCAGGATTGGCAATGGCAAATTAGGAGAAAATAAAAATAGAATGGACGGTTTAAGACAGTGTAAATTAAAGCGAAAACTTGGGAATAGCACTTAATGTAGCTGATGAATTGGCATATCAGGGACAGAGAGAAAGAAAAAAGAGAGACAGAATGAGAGAGCACAAAGGTGAAATATCCAACAAAAGCGAGAGAGGCATCTGTCATTGATCCTATCACTTGGCTTGCCACTCTTTGCAGAGTCACCACTGCTTTGATTAGATAGTCTTTTTTCTTATTGTGTTACTGAGTTTGCCCTTCACAATGAGCTCACCACAAAAATATCCAAATTATCTTTAGTCAGGTGGGGCTGACTTTGGTTCAGTCTGTTGTTCTTTGAGTGAACTATCCTGTCCTGGCAGATGTCGTACGTGCCATGCCACAGGCAAGCACAGACCTGAAAAAGTGGTGGTTACACAGTTCAGCCAACAGATGGCAGTGCAGCCAGCGAAGATTTCAGTGCAATTTTATGGAAGCCATAAGAAATTATGAGAAGTTATGCAGTCATCTGTAACAAAGCCACAACCAATTCCACGAACTTGGCTTTAAAAACAAACACGCATGCACACACACACACACTATTATTTCCCAGAAGAAAAAGCTTGCAGAAAACAATGCAAAAAAGTAAACCTAAGGCCTGTTCACAACTGCATGCAGCATTTCTTTCTGCAGCAGTACACATAAATGTTATTAAGCACAATTTGCTTTATTTTTTGTTTTGTTTTACAAGCCAGTGATTCTCACACATTTTCAGCTTGCAGACTACTTGGTAGATCTAAAAATGTTTGTGGACCCACAGTGTTATTACAAAGCGATAGTTAGCTAGCAGTGAGGACGTTTCCATCACATTTGCAAATGTTAAATCAAATGAATAATTTACTAGATTAAACCAAGCCCCATGCTATTGTTTTTCATTCTTGCTGATTCATTCATATGCAAGTAAACTGTCATCAATGGTGTTTTTGGCTCAGAAAGCCATACTACTACATTAGTCCATTTTGCACTTGGCCTACAGACAGAAAAATGTATAGCCTATTTACATACAAAAATGACTATTTGTATACCGTATATATACAGTGCCCATCAGAATTATTGGCAATCCTGGAAAATATGAGCAAAAAAAGGCAATAAAAAATGTCTGTCATTTATGACCTTACACTCAAAATATGAGAAAAATCGAAGCTTTAACCATAGCACCGGCCAGTATAAAGACCAGAAGTGGTTTATTTCTATTCATTGCATTTTGTACGATGAAATGTTCAATCAATGTGGTCACACAATATAAATTTGAAAGTTTTAAAACTCACGATTCTATCTCTATAAACTATGTAAGATCTCAATATTATAGTGACATTGGTTCCTTATTTTGTAACATGATACAAAACAGGCTTGATCGTTCTATGGGCCTGATTTACTAATACCTTTAGCGTGTGCAAAACCTTTTAGCACACGCAAAATCAACAATATGACAAATGATTGGTCATGGTGTTTGTTTTGCACCAATCATTCATGGTTGTGTTTTGCACCTGCTATAGGTCTTAGTAAATCATGCCCTCTGTGTTCTGAAAATCCACAGACGATACGAATAAAGGTAGTCTGTATGCTTATCCTGAAAAAAAAACAAATCTTTTAGGCAAGAATAAAACTCCCACTTCCACCGTGTTTGAATGTCTGTTACTTTGTTTCAGTCATACTTCTTAGAGTAATTAGAGTAGACTTGGAAAACAAACTCCAAAGGGTTACCTTATAGAAAAGACCACCTGTAGTCAAAGAGGTTCAAGAACAGTAACCATTTTATATTTGAGTTTGTGTTCAAAAAGGTGGTTTTTGAGAAGGGGTTTTAACTTAGGTAAAAAAAAACAAAAAAAGACAAAAAAACTTCATAATTTTTTTTTAATTCTTCAAGGATCAGAGTTTGAGAATTGCAGCTCCATCTTAGGGTCACCAAGCCTCCAAAAGTACAATTAGACACCACCTTTATGCCAGCAAGCTATTTAGAAAGCTTTCCAGAACAAAGCCTCTGCTGTCATCATACCACAAACGTAAGCACCTGGAGTTTACTAAATGTTAGCCAAATTTCTACCGGTTACTATAGTCAGAGGATGTACATTTTGCTTTTTGGCAATAAATACCAAAGGTGGTTTTGGAGTAATAAGAGGTAGAGTGCAGAAAATAACCTTACCCGCACTGTAAAGTATGGTATCTGTGAAGCTGTGGGGCCGTTTTTCCTCCAAAGGCCCGGGGAACCTTGTTAGGTTACATGGAATCATGCACATGGACATTTCCGGAGATTTTAGACAAAAAAAAGCAAGTGTGTTGTAGTTGGATCTTCCAGCATGACAATGAACCAAAGCAGACCTCAAAATATACACAAAAATGGTTCACTGACCACGGAATCAAGGTTTTGCATTGGTCATCCCTGTCCCCTGACTTGAACCCCATTGAAAACCTGTGGGGTGAGCTGAAGAGGAGCATCCACAAGTGAGGACAAAAGATTCTGAAGGATCTGGAGAGATTCCTTATGAAGTTTTAATGGTCTCAAACCCCTTGTTGTGTGTTCGCCAACCTCCTCAAACATTAGTGGAGAAAACTCAGTGCTGTTATCTTGGCAAAGGGAGGATGCACAAATAAATACAGAGATGCCAATAATTGTAACACACACCTTCTTCAAAATAAAAATTATTTTGCATTAAAGATTTTTTTCCCTCTGAACAATGGCATTACAATTAAACTATATAATTTTCTCATCTTTCTGAGCATAGAAGGCATTTCTGTAGTGTTTTCACGGTGTGTGTGTCATCAATCAGATTTTTTCCACGTTCCGTTTCGTGGTTTGCCAGCTTCATTATTGTTCCACCTGTGCTTCTACCTGCAGGGTATTTAAGTTCCTTACTTCCGCTTCTCTGGTGCTTGATTGTCTCACAACATTGTTTTCGAGCCAGGTATAGCCAGGAACAAGGGACCTCCTGATATTAAACTCTGGTTATGTTCAACGGGGACTTGCTATAGCTACTTAATTGGGTATAGGATTGTTGTCCGCCTGGTAGCGTTTGGTGCAATCTCTTTGCCGTTTTCTCGGAGACAGTTTTTCTTGGTACTTTCATTTTGGTTTTTCACTCTACCGGCTTTGAGCGATGGCAGCCGATAGTGTTCTTGTTTTTACTAAGTTTCCCGTTTTTAGCTCATTGGTATTCTACTAGTTTTAGTAGTTCGCTCATTTTGTGTGTTTATTTTTGTTTTGGCTGTTAGCCTTAAGGAATTAGTTTCCTGTCTTTTCTTTCTTCCTTTATTATTTTTTCTCCCCCTAATTATTGGTCCTCATGGTTGTGAGCTGACTTGTTCTGATCTCCCCACCTTTGCGTTTGAATCTCCGAACTATCAATAAACCCATTACAATTTCATAAACAATAAACTGAATTTAATCCTGCACATTTTACTCATATTTGTTACGGTTGCCAATAATTCTAATGTTTGAGAAAAAGACATATCTTTTCTTGATTCGGCGCTGTCCGCCACAATTTTAGATTTCACATATTCACATATGGTTAAAGTGCAGATTCTCAGTTTTTATCAGATAGTATTTTTATACATTTTGTTTTCACAGATGTATCTGATTAGTCTTGTGTGTTCAATTGCATCCTTAGTGCAGGTATAAGAGAGCTTTCCATGTCTTGATTCTAGGCTTCTGATTGCCTTTGGAGTCTGTTATTGGCATTTGTTAATAAGAGAACCAGAGTTGTGCCAATAGAAGTCTAGGAAGCAACTATGAAGCTGGGAAATAAGAAACAATCTGTCAGAGAATAGGCCAAACCATAGGCTTACCAAAATCAACTGATTGGAACATCTTTAAGAAGAAAGAGAGCATTGGTGAGTTCAGTAATTGCAAAGGGTCTGATTAGCTAATGAAGACCTCTACAATTCATGACTGAAGACTTCTCAGAATAAAGAAGAAAACCCCCCCAAACACCTGTCCGACAGATCAGAAACACTCTTCAGGAGGAAGGCATGAATTTGTCAGTGACTAATGTCCGCAAAAGACTTCACAAACAGAACTATAGAGGCTACACCGCAAGATGCAAACCACAAGTTAGCTGCATAAACAGGATGGCCTGGTTACAGTTTGCTAAGAAGTACCAAAAAGAGCCACCTGCAGAGTTCTGGAAAAAAGATCTTGTGGACAGATGAGTACGGAAGCCGACGGGTATAAATACAACGACATTTCGGAAAACACACCAACAAGTTATAAAACACAACGACATTTCAGAAAACACACTAAGTTATAAAACACAACGACATTTCGGAAAACACACTAACAAGTTATAAAACACAATGACATTTCGGAAAACACACCAACAAGTTATAAAACACAACGACATTTCAGAAAATAACTGCAAGTCAGAAAACACGACGGCTGTGTCCAAAACAGAGCCCTATCTACTGCGCCCTGTCTCCTGTGTACAGTGCACTGGCAGAAGTGTGCTGTTTACAGTTTTTACGCATTGCTTACACACTTGTTGTGGAATTTGGCTCATTGTGTTGAAACTCTACACACAAGCCAAATCAGACACAACACTTGGAGATAAGCATCTCACTTCTATGTCAAAATAAAACTGTAATCAAAACCTAACAATCCTTTTTAAAAATGGCATTTTTGCAACGAAATGATACACACATTTGAATTACTCTTTAAAAGCAGCAACGCACTTTATACAAAACACTGCTGCCTTTTCTCATACAGACTTTGTCATGGTTATTGGCAGCCCCGGCTGTTCTGCAGTCGTTATTCTTTTTGGTGTCGTCAGGGCGCTCTATCTGATTTTTTCCGCCTCCATTTCAGTGTTTGGATCCTCACGCCTGTTTTAGGTTTCCTGCGGGTTGTAAATAGTCCAGGACTTCCGCCTTCCGGCACTTCGAGATTGTCTTTGCTATTTGACAAACAAAGTCGGAACGGTATAGGATTACAAGCGACCTCTTCTCTGTTAAGCTTTGCTTAAGAGATATGAGAGACTTCCTTTAGCATCTTGAGTTATTCCTTAGTGGAATTGTTTTTCTCTTAGTTGCTGTCTGTCCCTCGCTTTGATTTGCACCCTGTTCTCGTTGAGGCAGATTGCTTGTTTCTTTCTTTGCTTTTCTCTCCTGCATTCTCCCGCATTGAGAGTGTGTTGGGGATCTCTATGCCAGAGACCCGGAGGAAATATTGGAGGTCCAGATGCGATAGATGCGGAATCTTAAAGTGTTCAAATGAACACCACTGAAACGGACAATAATCCGTAGTGGACGGGGGAAAATAAGGAGAACACAAATAACCTCGCGAAAAAAACGAGGAACTCAATATCCGAGCAAAACAA
Organism: Ilyophis sp. 1 JC-2022; assembly: GCA_022702515.1. Lineage (NCBI taxonomy): Eukaryota > Metazoa > Chordata > Actinopteri > Anguilliformes > Synaphobranchidae > Ilyophis > Ilyophis sp. 1 JC-2022. Next base: position 17,660,495 of record CM040406.1, on the reverse strand, counting down.
AAGAAATAAGCAGTCACGCTTATCTAACTCCCGTTTGTGGAGCGAACAAAAAGAAAGGAAGGAGAAAACTCAAAAGACCCCTAAAACGTAGGGTGAGAGCACTCGTTGATATGAGTGGAAAACAAAGAAACGAAAACCTCTGTTCTGAAATAAGAGCGAAAAAGCTCACTTTGCTTTTGCTAAATTGTACTGCTAACAAGTCCCGCGTTGAGAATCAAAGCGGTCGAAAGCAGCACAACTTCCTATACCTTTTACTGGCTCAAATGTTACGTGAAATAACATGGAAAAGGAAGAAGTGGGGTATAAGTAGTGAGCGGAAATGCATGACAGGTGAACTCACTAATCACAGAGGCGAAAGCAAAACCTGTAGCGGAACACAGAAAAATCCGATAGATTACCGGTAAAAAACTAAAAGAATAAAAAACGCGGAGATAAGGAAAGGAAGGCATGATCCATGACAGGACCCCCCCTCTAAGGAACGGCACCAGATGTTTCCACAACCTTATTTCTGTGGAAGTCGTGATTAACTGAGGGTCCAGGATGTTTCTCGATGCAACCCAGCAACGTTCCTCCGGACCGTAGCCCTCCCAGTCCACAAGGAACTGCCACCCTCTGCCCACACGTCTCTCGGCCATAATGCGGCGAACGGTATAAGCCGGACCCCCTTCAATGAGTCGGGGAGGCAGAGGTGGTCTTTCAACCGGGGCGAGAGGGCTGACGAGTACCGGTTTCAGACGGGAGACGTGAAACGTGGGGTGGATACGCATCGAGCGCGGCTGTTGCAGTCGAAATGTGACTGGGTTGATCTTTTTTATAATTTTGAAAGGGTCCTTCAAAATGAGGGGCGAGTTTGCGGGACTCGACCCGCAACGGAAGGTCACAAGTAGTGAGCCAAACCCGCTGTCCAACACTATAGGATGGTGCAGCTCGACGATGCCTATCAGCCGTGGCTTTTTGTTTAGCCGATGTATAAGAGACGAACGCACTTGTCTCTAAACAGAACGACACCTCTGAACGAAAGATCCTGCGGAGGGCACCTCCACCTCCCTCTCAAGCTCAGGAAAAAGAGGTGGTTAATAACCCAGCTGAGCTTCAAAGGGGGAGAGACCGGTGGAGGCGTTACGCAGCGTGTTATGAGCGTACTCTGCCCAGGCAAGGTGACGACTCCAGGAAGTAGGCTTGGACGCGGCTATGCAGCAAAGAGTACTCTCTAGAGTCTGATTAGTGCACCTAAGACGAGGAGGCACGAAAAGACAGTTGGCCGGTGCCCCACCTGGGCCTGGGTCCGAGCGCAAGTCTCTCTGCACCGCTGCCTCAACCTCCCATATAACCGGGGCAACAATGAGGTCAGTGGTGATAATAGGCTCGGGAATAGAGTCTCAGAGCGGTCATAAATCCGCAAAAAAGCATCAGGTTTTACGTTTTTTAACCCGGGGCGATACGTGATAATAAAATAAAATCGTAAAAAAACAGCGCCCACTGGGCTTGCCATGAGTTTTTATAGTCTGTCCATACTGTAAACGGATGTTCCGCTCCTTCGAGCCAATGGCACCACTCCTCCAAAGCTAACTTGACCACAAGCAATTCTCGATCCCCTACGTCATAATTCCTCTCCGCCGATGTTAGGACACGAGAGAAATAAGCACAGGGGTGTATTTTGTGGTCAAGTGGTGAGCGTTGGGACAGAATGGCTCCGGCACCTCGCTCGGAGGCGTCCACCTCTACCACAAAGGGAAGGGAGGGGTTGGGTGTAACAAAAATAGGTTCGGAAATGAATCTTTTTTTTAAATTCCGTGAACGCTGCCTCCACCTTAGAATTCCATTGGAACTGGCCAATGAGGTTCTTTTTAGTAAGCGCAGTAATGGGCGCTGTTACCGCACTAAAATTGCGAATACATCAACGAAAAAATCCAAAAAAAAAATAAAAAGTGTTGCTGTTTTTTTTTATGGGGCGGGGGCGTGGGCAGCTTTAACTTTTCGGGAACCTTCTCCGGATCCATCTCCCCTCTACTAAAAACCCAAAAAAAAAAAAAAAAACAGAAAAAAAAGACCAGTCAAGACGCTTGCTTAACAAATTTTTGAATAATAAGAGAGCAGAAGGAAGAGAACGAAGAAACCCGTGTGTGTGTGAATGTGTGTGTGTATAATAAAAAAAAAAATATAAAATATAAAAAAGATAAAAACGAACGAACTCCTCTCCCTCCCTCCTCAGCACATCACGTTAAAAAAAGAAAAAAAAAAATGGGGAGGGGTGATGCGAGAGCGCATGATGATGTGCCCGCTGTGCGTGTTAAAAGCTGTCTTCCACTCGTCGCCCTCGCAAATGCGAACGAGGTTATAGGCGTTACGTAAGTCCAGCTTCGTGAAGACAGACGCCCCCTGAAGACGCTCGAAGGTGGAGTTCATAAGGGGAAGGGGGTACCTGTTCTTCACCATGATGTCATTTAGGGACCTGTAATCGATACAGGGTCTGAGACCTCCGTATTTCTTTTTAACAAAAAAAAAACCGCATGGCGGCTTCCTTGCCAGAAATGTCCTGATCGAAAACTGACACCATCTCCGCCATAAGCCTCTCTGTGTTACTCATGATGGGTGAATTAGCCCTGATACATGGGTCAGCCCATGCGAGAGCATTCCCGGTTAGGAGAGAGAGAATGTAGGCTACTCGGGATTCTTGTTCATAGAAACGTGAGGGCTGTATCTTAAAAAAAATTAGGCACTGTGTTAAAAACCCCTGACAGGTTCCCTAGCGTCAGGTGGAAGTGGCGGGGGAGTGGAATGTGTAGGTGCTTGTGCAACTGGAGGAGGATCTGCCCTGAGAGAGAGAGTTCGGATATTCTCCGACAGATCTTGCAGAGCGACTGCCTGAAGGTGCAGCTGCTCGTGCAGAGCTTGCTGCAAAATCTGAAGGGCATGAATACTCTCTCTCTGGGCCGCAAGGGCTGCCTCCTGAATGGCTATGACCACTTTAAGATTAGGATCTATCGCTGGCACCCCCCCTGTGGCTTCCATGTTCTGTTGGGGATCTCTATGCCAGAGACACAGAGAAAATATTGGAGGTCCAGATGTGATTGATGAGAAATCTTAAAGTGTTCAAATGAACACCACTGAAACGGACAATAATCCGTAGTGGACAGGGGAAAATAAGGAGAACACAAATAACCTCGCGAAAAAAATGAACTCGATATCCAAGCAAAACAAAAGAAATAAGCAGTCACGCTTATCTAACTCCCGTTTGTGGAGCGAACAAAATGAAGTTAAGGAGAAAACTCAAAAGACCCCTAAAACCTGAGGGTAAGAGCACTCGTAGGTATGAGTGGAAAACAAAGAAATGAAAACATCTGCTCTGAAATAAGAATGAAAAAGCTCACTTTGCTTTTGCTAAATTGTACTGCTAACAGGTCCCGCATTGAGAAGCAAAGCGGTCGATAGCAGCACAACTTCCTATACCTTTTACCGGCTCGAATGTTACGTGAAATAACATGGAAGCGACGAGAAAAGGAGGAAGCGGGGTATAAGTAGTGAGCGGAAATGCATGACAGGTGAATCACCGAGGCGAAAGCAAAACCCGTAGCGGAACACAGAAAAATCCGATAGATTACCGGTAAAAGACAAAAAGAATAAAAAACGCGGAGATAAAGAAAGGAAGGCATGATCCATGACAGGGTGAGAAAATTATTTTATTTTCCTGTTTTACTTTTCATTTGTTTTCTTACCTCTGTTATTCGCTTGCTCATATTGAAAGCGAGAGGTATTTTATTTTCACTCGGTTCTTGAGTACGCCCTGTTATTTGCGGTTGTTTTGTTTTGGCTCCATTCCTTATTTATTTATATATATATAATATTGCTAGGGCCTTGCAAGGCTTGTGAGGGCCACTGGGACCCTGAAGAAGTTAAAAGCAGTCCAGAGGAGGTTGTAAGGCTGGAAAAAGTGTTATCAGTCCTAAAAACCCTTGGCAGGGGGGGGTCCTTTTGGAGGGGGCAATAAAAAAAATTATGCCTGAGAAAAACCTCTGACTTCTTCTGGCCTCCTCTAACCGTAACGGGGGGGTTGGGGGTAACAACACACACTGGACGGCATCACGGCAGGTCTTTTTTACTTTTATCGGCCTACTGGTGGGGGAATGGTGAACACAACAAATTATATTATATATATATTGATATCATTGTATGTAGATTGGTAATTGTAATTGTATAAGTAAAAGTAATAAGTAAAATATGATAAATGGATAAATAACCTGGATACATAATAATTGAAGTGTGTGTGTGGTAAAGTATAAGGGGGGGAGAGAAAAAAATAAAATGAAAAGAGATGTATAGGTTATAGGAGGATGATGTGGATGTCCAATATCAATAACTGGAGTGGCCATCACCGGGGACCTCACCGGATATTATAATATATAGAGATAGATCAAGAGATCATCAGATCACCAGCCGTCGAGTCTTATTCTTATGTCTAGAGACTAGAGGAGAGGAGAGAGTCTCTGTCTCTCTCTCTCTCTGGTCGGGGTGAAGGTGATTGAAACTTGACCTTTTTTTGACAACACACCTGAGTGGGGAAGGGGGGTGGGAAGGGCATGATGGGCTGAACTGAGAAGGAAGAAGAAGAGAGAGAAGGGAGACTCCGCTGGAAGGTCTTGGTCCTGGGTAGTGGCAGCCATTATCATTTCATATAGGAATTTTCATATGGGAACTCTCCTTCTCCTTATAGTCATACACACAGTACTTTTGTGAATTACTTTTGTGTTTGTGTTTGTTTTGTTTGTGTGTTGTTTGTTGTTATGTTTATTTTGTTATCTGTGTTTATGTGTTGAATGTGTTTGTGTTTGTTCTCTCAGTTGTGCTTTATGATTATTTTTCATTTTAAATTTACCATTATTTTCATATCAACTTCATTTTTCTTTTTTTCTTTTTTTTTTTTTCTTCTGTTTTGCATTTTGCAGCTAAGATCCTCCTCCAAGAGCTGGACCTGCTGCCTGCAATTCTTTTCATTTTTTTAATTATCTTTCTTATTCTTCTTATACCCTTTTCAGCTAAATTACTACTGAACTACTTCAGGGGACTAATTACCCACCTCCCGACAACCAGAGAGCCTGTGGGGACTGGACCCGGACGCGGCCGGGGTATAGTCCAGCAGTAAAGGTCGTGTTGGGTAGGTCGGTGTGTATCGGTTTGGTTGGTGATTGGATTTGAGTTGAATCCATGGGGATCCTTGATATTGATCCTTTTTGTCATTTTGTCTAATTAACTCTATTACACCCACCCAAATTCTGGTTTGTGGTAATGACTGGGGGGATGGCTGGTTTGGATTGTTATGGCGGTTTATTATTTTTTTGCATGGGGAATTGGGGTTCTGGGGATTTACCTTTGTTCTTAATTTTGGTAATTATCTTTTTTGGCTTTTTGAGCCTGGGAACCCTTAAAATATATTCACAACATATCTTATCAAAATGTCATCATGTATTTCTCAAAATGTACATTAATGTGTTGACTAGACCTGACCGATCTGACCCCCAGCTTTGTGTTGACTTCACAAAATTTGAAACGAATATTGTTGATTGAGTGATGGCGTATGAAGTAATGATGTTGGGCGAATGGAGTACCACGTATAAATAAAAATTTTCAAAAAATAATTAAAATAAATATTAAATAAAATTAAAAAAAAATAATAATAAAAATTCTAAAATATAAAATTAAAATAATTTAAAATAAAACGAATAAACTTTTTCATTTTGAATTTATCATTTTTAAGGTTGTGAGGGACTGAGACAAAGGCGTTAGTGAGGTCCAGGAACACCACGTGAAGGTCTATTCTCTCCTTCTTGGCAACCTGGATCTGATGACAGATGGTGCTAGCATGTTCCAGACAACCGGAGAAGCCTGAGATCCCTGCTTTCTGGATTGATGTGTCAATCAGATGGTTTCTTTGCAGGTATCCCGACAGCCTGTGAGCCACCATGCTGAAGAAAATTTTGCCCTCAACATTTAGGAGGCTGATTTGGCGGAATTAGCCGATTTCTGATGAGTCCTTTTCCTTTGGGATCAGGATTCCTCCGGCTGTTGGTATCTCATGCTTGCACCATACCACCTTCATGAGCCTCCAGTGGAATCGCAGGACATCTGGTGCATAATAATCTACCAGGGGAGTACAGTGACCTTGCTGAGGTTTTCAGTATGCAATGCGCCACTACCTTGCCGCCCCATAGACTATATGACTGCGCCGTTGAGCTGTACCCAGGTACGGTCCCTCCCAGGATAGCTCTTTATTCCCTCTCGGGACCGGAGAGCGCAGCTATGAAGGAGTACATTAAGGAGTCCCTAGCGAACGGCTTCACCAGCCGGCGCCGTTTTTTTTTGTTTGTTAAAAAGAGTCCCCCTATGCAGGGACTCTGCCCCTGCATAGATTATCAGGGTTTGAACGACATTACTGTGAAGAACATGTATCCTCTTCCACTCATGAACTCCGCATTTGAGCGCCTTCAGGCGGTGTCGGTCTTTACTAAACTCAACCTTCGTAATGCCTACAACCTTGTGCGATTGCGTGAGGGCGATGAGTGAAAGACGGCGTTTAACACCCACTACGGGCATTACGAGTACCGGCTGATGCCGTTCGGGCTCACTAGCGCCCCCTCTGTCTTCCAGGCGCTAGTAAACAATGTTTTTCGTGAGATGTTGGAGAGATTCGTTTTCATTTATTTAGATGATATTTTAATTTTTCACCTGATCTCTCCTCTCACGTCGGTCATGTCAGGCATGTTTTAGAAGCTCTTCTTAAGGCACGGCTGTTCGTTAAAGCCGAGAAATGTTCTTTTCACGTGGACTCCGTTTCCTTTTTGGGTTTTATTGTGGCGGACGGAAAAGTCTTAATGAATCCAGAGAAGGTCACAGCTGTTAAGAACTGCATCAGTAAATCAGGTACAACGCTTCCTGGGCTTTGCTAATTTTATCGGCGGTTCATCCGCAATTTCAGCACAATAGTCGCTCCTATCACAGCCCTGATGAAGAAAACATCACCTGTTTGGTTTCAGTGGAACCCTAGGGCTGAGGCAGCATTTGTGAAGTTAAAAAGGACGTTTAGCTCCAAACCCATTCTGATCACTCCCAATCCCTCCTTCCCCTTTGTAGTAGAGGTGGATGCTTCAGAATTGGGAGTAGGAGCCATTTTCTCTCAGCATTCTCCACTGGACTGCACTTCACCCGTGCATATATAACACCTGCCAAGAGAAATTATGATGTAGGGGACCGGGAGTTGTTGGCAGTCAAGCTGGCATTAGAAGAGTGGCGCCATTGGCTGGAGGGAACCGAGCATCCGTTCATGGTCTGGACCGACTTAAAAAATTTGTACATCCAACAGGCTAAGACACGCAATTCTCGGCAAGCCCGATGGGCTTTATTCTTCGCCTGGTTTAGGTTTTTACTAATGTACCGACCAGGGTCGAAGAATGTTAAACCGGATGCACTGTAGCGCATTTTTGATCGGTTCAACAAGGAATCACGCCCTGAGCCTGTTGTACCCAGTTCCCAGATTGTGGACCGGTGATGTGGGAGATTGAGGCGGTTGTGCAGCAGGCGTTGCACTCTGACCCAGGTACAGGTGGGGGATCCGTCTCACTGCCTGTTTGTTCTGTCCCAATTGCGATCTCGGGTTCTCCAGTGGAGTCACGCCTCACAGCTGGCGGCTCATCCTGGCATCCACCGGACTAAGGAATTAATTTCTCGCTGCTTTTGTTGGCCTAAACTGAAGAGCGATGTGCAGTAATTTGTCGCCAGTTGTGCGGTGTGTGCTCGCAACAAGGGCTCGCGGCTTCCACCCTCGGGTCTCCTACGCCCTCTACCCATGCCCAGACATCCCTAGAGCCACATCGCAATCGATTTTGTTACCGGCTTGCCATCCTCCCAGGGTAACACTGTTATCCTGGTTATACTGCTGTCAGCACTATAGACAGCGCAGCTCAAAGTGGACCATGTTTTTAGGGTTCACGGTCTCCCTTTGGACGTAGTCTCTGACTACGGTCCCAATTCGCCACAAAATTCTGGCACTCCGGGGGCATCTGTCAGCCTGCCTTTCGGTTTTCATCCGGAAACTAACGGACAGATAGAACGCACGAACCAGACCATGGAGTGCACTCTGCGTTGCTTAGCCGCCTCAAATCCCACATCTTGGAGTCGCCATCTAGCCTGGACAGAGTACGCACACGACACCTTGTGTAATGCATAAATGGGGTTTTCACCATTTGTGGCTCAGCTGGGTTACCAGCCTCTGTTATTTCTGGAGCTAGAAAAAGAGGTAGAGGTGCCGTCCACAGGGTCCTTCTTTTGGAGGTGCCAGTCTGTATGGAGGAGTGTGTGTGCATTTCTTCTGCGTGCCACCTCTAAGCAGAAAATTGCAGCTGACAGACAGATCGTCGCCTGGCCCCTTCCTACAGGATCGGGCAACGAGTCTGACTCTCCACGTGAGATCTGCCCTTGCATGTGGAATATTGTAAGCGAGAGGTATTTTCTTTTCACTCGGTTCTCGAGTAGGACCTGTTATTTGGGACCAATTTGTTTTGGCTTAAGCCTGGAGTGTTTTCTATTCTCCATTCCTTGTTTATTTATATATATATATCCCCCTCTCATAGTGCGGACCCATCCATCTTTTTGGTGCACACTACGGTGTGTGCTTTTAGAACCCTTAGCTGTCACGTTTGATTCTCCGAATCTTACACTCCACCTGATGGTGGAATCTTTCTGTGAAAAATTGTTAAAGTGCAGTACATCTACTCAAAATTTTAATGTACACAAATAGAACGGCTTCAGACAAAAATATATACAGCCTTATTTTTGCCAGTAGTTTTTACAACAAAAACACACAGAAAAATAGGACTACAATACACACAAAAACATGGTTTAGACTGGTGTTCAGTTACCATTTAGGGCAAAAAAAAAGACGAATGTTTAGGATTTTTTTTAACAGTATCTTGTAAAGATGGGGTGATGGTTTAAGTCTCCCGCCATCTGTTTGCTTCTGGCCACATTACCTCATCCACGTCACAAGCAATATCTTCCCTGGTCAGGCAACAGGGGAAATATCGCCTTGCGTGCCGTATCCAACCCTGGACTGACCCCACCTCAATGTCTCCGCATGCCTCTTCCATTGCTTGCAGAAGAGGAATGCGGGCATGTGGTTGGCGGTCGTACACCTTCCAGCGCCAGGCCGAAAATAATTCCTCTATTAGATTGAGAAATGGGGAGTAAGGGGCCAAGTATAAAACTTTGAAGTTATTGTAGTTTGTAAACCAGTCCTGGACCAGAGCAGCCCGGTGGAAACTAACATTATCCCAGATGACAACAAACCTGGGCTGCTCTGGTCTGTCCTGTGCAACTGCATTATATAGTGTGTCAATAAAAGTGATCATGTGCGCTGTATTGTAGGGACCTAGGGTGGCATGGTGATGGAAAAGTCCTTGCAGACTTATGGTGGCACACAAAATTATATTTCCCCGCACTGGCCAGGGACATGTGATGTCCTGTGATCCGATCCTGGTTTTCCGTTTGTCTGTCAGTCCACCCCGTGTTTTCCCTCTCTACCTCCACTTGTGTTCTCCACTTCCCCGCACCTGCATTTTGTTTCTCTCATTATTTGTCGCCTCACCTGTTCCTCGTTCTGTCTTCATTAAGTTTGTATTTAGTCTGCCCCATTTCTCTGTTCGGGGCCAGACCATCTTGTGGTGTACCTTGTGTATCTCGTGTGTTCTCGTCATGTCTTGTCCTGTGAGTTTTGTGTTCTGTTCCTGCCCTGGCTTCCTGTTCCAGCTCTGGTCCCCTCTTCCTACCCAGGCTCCCCAGTTCTCCCCGGCTCCCCTGTCCGTGCCCAGGTTGTGTGCCTGTATGACCCCCAGGCTGAGTGCCTGTCCGACCCCCAGGCTGAGTGCCTGTCCCTGACTGCGGGCCCCCGCGCCATCCACGGAAACACTGAATCTGTTCCTGAACCCCAGGCCTCGCGCCTGGCCCTGACTGCGCGCCCTCTGCAGTCCCCCACATTTGTTCCTGAACCCCAGGCTCAGCGCCTGGCCCTGACCGCACGCCATTGCACCATCTGTGGTCCCCGCACCTGTTCCTGAACCCCAGGCTGAACATCTGAACCCCAGGCTGACCCTGAAAGTTCCTGACCCTTCTAGTTCCTGTCTTGCCAGTTCCTGTCTCGCCCATTTCGGTCTTGCCCCTGCCTGTCTTCCCATTAAATGTCCTCCTTGAGTTTTCCCTTGAGCCGTCTTTGAGTCTTGCATTTGGGTCCAGTCCCCCCTTGAGGTACCTAACAGGACATTCACAATGGCTTTCTGTCCAGTCACATTTTTCCCCCGATGCCTGGTCTTGGCCAGATTGAAGCCAGCTACGTCAATGTAAATGAACAAAGCAGGCTGTGCAGCTGCATCATTTGAGGCTCCTAATTGGTACTGTGGACACATAGCCACTAAAACTAAGCATTAGTCGATGAAGAATTCAAAGACAAAGCAAATGACAATGAGCCAAACCTGCATTGTGTTAATACGTTTATGGGAAAGTGATGGAAGAACGTAATCACACAGGTTCATGAAAAAACGAATTAGCCACTTTTTTTTGGAGACAAAACGCTGTGTTTTTCATCGTTTTTGAGTTCATAAAAACGCATATTTTTTATGCCATTTTAACAAGCTCAAAACGGCGAAAAATACTGTTATTTATGGAACTAAATCAACTCCATAGGCTTGTCTTGAATGTCACGTTAGATAACAGAAACTGTTGTTAGTTAGACACTCACGCTGTCAGACTCTCATTTGACATCCAATCAGAAGGAGGCTACAATCTCCCTTCATGTAGAGCTCGTACCTACCCTTTCCGTAAAGTAATTTGTAAACGTGTGTTTTGGGTTTTGTCGTTGTGTTTTCTGACTTGCAGTTGTTCTCTGAAATGTCGTTGTGTTTTATAACTTGAAGGTGTGTTTTCTGAAATGTCGTTGTGTTTTATAACTTGTTGGTGTGTTTTCCGAAATGTTGTTGTGTTTTATACCCATCGGCTTCTGTAGATGATACCAAGATTTGCCATCAGAGTATCTCTCAGTGTAAAAGAACTCCCCAAGATCCAAAGAATGCCACCTCCTCTGTGAAAAATGGTGGTGGGGGTGTTATGCTTTGGGCATGTATGGCCACAGGTACTGGCTCACTTGTCTTCATTGATGATGTATAACTGCTGACAATTTAGAAGTGTACAGAAAAATCGTATGTGCTCAAATTCAAGCAAATGCCTCCAAACTCATTGCAAGGTGCTTTATCTTACAGTAAGACAATAAATAATAAATAATAATAAATATGTGCGTAAATCGTTCGTATTAGCAATTAGCAAAAAGTTTGTATTTTGGCATTCAACATTTTTCGTATTTGAGATTTTCCGCTAAATGTAGCTTCTGAATGTCAATTAGTCTGAATTTATTTGTATTTTCTGTTAAATTCACGAGACAAAATGTAGCCTTTGACATGCACAATGCAAACTTAATAAATTACGATTGTAAAAAGCAAACATGTTAGATTACGTCTATTAATCAACTGTAGACTATGAACCTGTTTAATTAAAACCATAATGTAATGATTGCTCCCAGTGCTATTTTTCTAAATTGATAAAAATTGAAATGCTATATGACATTAAATATGCGAATTAAAACACACATTTAACCAATGAAAGAAACATGCTTTAAAGTGGCTTACAGGTCTGTACAATGGCTGATCTTGTGCTATTGGAAGAGATGGTGCATGGCGTCCTTTGGAGAGAATGCATCTTTAGGGATCACACAGATTTTTTGGCTGATAGTGATGAATGGCTGGTTAGCCTGCCCAATTTTATCATTGTCATAGACTGCACACATGCATCAAGGCTCCATCTGATCATGCATTTGTGTATAGGAATAGAATGGGCTATCACTCTATCAATGCGCAGCTCAGTGATACAAAATGTGTGTTGCTCAACGTCAAGGCCTGGTGGCCTGGCAGCTTCATTCTGCGGGGCAGTTCAGTTGGCACTCATTTGGAGAATGGTGCTGTGAGAGACGGCTATGCGTATTTGTCAAATTACTTGTCCTTAGCCATCTCCTGTAACTGTGGTGCTTTTGTGCGCAGCTATTTCGACCCACCACTAACTGGTCCAAAAGGCTACCCTAGGTAGTTGGACAAGTTTGATGACTATTGACATTTCGCCGCCTTTGGCTGTCGTTTACCTGTCACGTTTCTCTCTGGCAAACTAGCTAGCTAGCTACCTAATTTAGTTAACATTAGCAAGCTAGCTAAAGTTTCAGTGTGAGATGAGAGGAAAGCAAAATGCCATTAAAATACTCTTTTCAGTCATACTGTAAAAAATTATGGTTAGAACTCCAGCTTAACAAGGAAGAAAATATATGTTATATCATCAATCTGATTTTGCTTCGGATCATGTATCTGATAGTTTGCTTGCTAGCTAGCTAACGCCTTAGCTTACCGGTCAAGAAGAAAAGTGGCCATCTCTGCGTTGCTTGTCAAGCATTGCAATTCTTTCAGCTCCCTCCAATAAGCAAATTCAGAACCACTGTTGACCCTCATCTTACTCCGGTCCTTGTCATTAAGGACTTGGAACAGGTACTGGGGTTTCTTGGGTCTAACGTTACTGCTGGTTGAGGGCTCCGGCAGAGGAAGCCTGACCCTGGCGCTTTCTATCAAATTAAGCCATCACTATAGGCTAAGCTAAATCTGGCAACCAACTGAGACTCCTGATACAGAGATGGGTGTGGTACCCACATTACTGGCTCAGGAGCTTTGCTAGAGGTGGGAACCAAACTCTGACAACTTAGACAGAGATAAACACCACACTCTCTTACGAATGCAATAATAAATTCAGAATCAATTTTTTTTAGGGAAAATCAATACTTTTATCCTGCATCTTCCAGCAAGCTCTGTGGATGTATTATTATATTTAAATTCGTCATCTACATAAACACATACACCACATCATGGTGCCCTGAAATATTATGATAATATATCATATCATTTTTTAAATATAAATTGAACTAATATGAGGAATACATCTGACATTCAAATTGGCATCAGCGTGCCACTTTTATTTTTAGAAATTTTTATTTAAAGGGATTGCCAACTCAAATCGATTATTCAGCTTTTTAATGGTTAATTGTTGTCATCCTGCGGTGGAATAAACGTAACCCAAATTTCAGTACAAAGTGATATGCCTAAATTGAGATATGCCTGCCTTTTTTCCACCATTGCCTGTAATTGATCAGGCAAGGTTTTGATGGGGCGGGATTAATCTCAGCTAATGGAGAACCGCAGTCATACATCACTGAATCGTTTGTGTGAATGCCATGCCCAACTTTGAGGGAATAATTCAGACTCGATCCCATAGAAAACAATGATGCAGGAAGAAGACGACAAATATCAAGAAAAAAAACTATAAAATTCCCCAAAACTGTTGCAATGCGGATTAAAAAAACCCAATTTGCATTTTGCACGTTTGCCAGGTCCAATTGGAAATCCCAAAAGATGAGCCCTGTGGCTACATGCTATTGTGAGACAGCAGGTGGAAGGATATGGTTTCCTGCATCTCCACATTATGTCTGCGGAAATAACTTTTTAACAGGTAGGCTAAATAAACGTCACATAATACGGATAGTTAGAACTACAGGCTTCAACAATAACGCTCACTGTTCCAATCCGGTTAATATGCCCTCATTAGGCTAAATGTAGCTGGAGATATCGCTAACGTTAGCTAACTAAGAAACATCCAGAGGCCAACGGTAAATTTTACATATTTATTGATGATGATAACTGACATGCAACACACTTCTATTATTCCTCTCAGGAATCAAACACAAAAATACAGTTTTGTTGTTCAAGGTAAACTACCGATTTACGAAAACTAGACCTGTTTGAAATTGTTGATGTATTTCGCGGGAACTTGGACGACTGAAGCCAGAGGCATGTCGCCAGATCAAGTCAAACTTAACATTGTATATTGCGCGCTCGATGCTGGGTAGTGATGTAATAGAATCGGTTGACATTTTAGTTATGTACATTACAAAACATATCTTTCGTTGTTTGTCTTTTTTATTTATACAGGGATTTTATTTTTGTGTCTCAGGGCAATCCCATTAAGTTGATACTCAATAGCGCATGCTACGCTGTACCGGTAACCAGGGTTTGAATTGTAAAATGTTAACAAGAGGAACGCTGTTGGGGGGATTTAAGCGATTGCTATACATTTGCTGCAGTCAGGCACACACAATCCAATCTTTCCAATCTCCATTCATTTTCATTTATTATAAAGTGCTTTAATCCATATAACAACACTCATTCTTTAGGATCAACAAAAGCCACATTTATTCATGAAAAAAAGGCTAAAACACATTCGCCTACAGCTATGCACGTAAGCATATTACTGACTTTTTTGTTTCCCATATCATTCACTGTGTTACTAGGAAACGCAACCTTCAATCCTTAACGTTAACCCACATCCTTTAAAAAATATAGCCTATTAATGTTTCCGTATGTATCCATTATATCACGTTTAGACTAGAATTATAATTATGTTCAGTTGAATGCATCCAGCAAATAACTCCGGTTCATACAGTTGAATGTATCTGGCAAAAAATAAATAATGAAAATGGTTGGATCTACTGGTGGTAAACCCCCGCCCTCTAGGGTAGCGAGTAACGAGTAGCCTACTTAGCAAGTACTGATCCACCTAGCAGATCACAGTTCACCACACCAAAGAACAAAAATGAAAGGCAGCCATTATTAAGTTACTTTAACGAATCCAACTTCGACTACACCTGTTTAAGAGTTAGCTAACGTTAACATTCTACTTGCTCATTGGCAGAATGCACTGACAGACAACTAGCTAACGTTTAATTTCCAAAAGTGAGGACATTGAAATTACACAAAGGTCCAACTGGTTCAGTATGCCAACTGAAGGCAGTTCAGAGCAACCATTGCCCCTGGCCTTGCCACATGTAAAGGCTTCCCATCGGGCTAACGTTATTTAATCCGATGTCAACGTAGAAACGTTGCCTATTTGTAAGCACATGATGCCACACAGTTAAATTAGCTTCCTTGATATTCCGTACAATTTAAGCCAAGCAATCAAACCAGCAGATTGCTGAATAATTTTAGATCATAAATGTAAATTAAGCCTAATGTTACAAGTTAGATTAATATATTTGTGGCTAGAACACCAGCTAGAAAATATTGACAACGCTAAACACAGTAATAACAAAATAACAAAAAATGAAACCTTTGTTCTTACCTGTAAATCTCCTCTTTTTATTTATGACCTCGAAAAAACTGCAGGTCTTTGCAAGTTTTTCTGGTTGCTATGGTCCACCAGAACACTCCGTTAGTTTAATTAGCTAGGCCAAGCAAAGGTAACTTCTCGGACGTAACGTATCAAATGAAAATAAGTGAGACCACGCAGAAAATAATTAATAGTTAATAATAAGACAAAAAAACTGAAATTAATGTAGGCCTAAGCTAATAATGTGGCTTTATTATACGCACTTTTTTTTCTTCTATCTCACTAAATTTTCCTAAATCACACCGCAGTGACCGCACTGCACATATCCCAACAGCTACTAACAATTTATACTTTATCAAGGCCCCTCTTACCAAACTTGTTTTTGCTAATAAAAAGAATGCACCGAACTTGAACTGGCTACACTTTAAGACGGCAATAAATGTGTATCCAGACAATTGGACATTTTCCACGTAACCCCCCTTCCCCTCCTCCTCTAACTCCAAGCTGCCAATATGACATTGGACGTTAGAAAAGCTCATGCAAGAACTTTCCATTTTATTTGAATCAATGCGGGTTGTTGTACAGAATTGTATATTTTAACAAGTGTCGTGTTTTTTTCTCATTTCTTTTAAGAAGGGGAGCGCTTTTTCTCATTTTGTTTAACAAGGGGGGCCGCGCTCCCCCGCATTCAACGACAATTCGAACACTGCCGGTAACTTTACTATTTGAAAGACATGGGTCTTTGAGATTAACGTTAGTATTATTATGTGAACGGATCTTCTTTAGTTCAGTGGCTCTAACATATGGTATGGTTGCACCACGCACTTTCTTTTTTATTTAGCTATTGTTTGAAACTAAATTTCCAAATGTTCCCAGTCTGCGCATTAACTAGCCTTCACACCCACCCAGGCCTGAGAACTGCATAGTCGTCAGAAAGTGACACTATTCAATCTTCATTTATTTCAGCTGTAGACGTTTTTTAAGGCTGAAATCTTGGTGGATGATTATTTTAATAACGAGTAGTGTCAAATAAAGAAAACCACGTTTTATTCACAGTTGGCAATCCCTTTAAATAAATATATTGGGGTGATTCTATGTGTACATGTCTGTGTGCTTGCGTGTGCATATATGTCTGTGTTTATTGGTGTGTACATGCATGTGTGTGTATAAATAAAATAGGGGTGTTCATGTGTTAATGCATGTGTGTACACACGCGGATGTGTTAGTGTGTATAAGTGTGTGTATTTGTGTTTTTGTGTGTGTGTACTTGCATGTTTAATAAGCAGATGCTACAATTCTTCAGGAAATGTTTCCCATTTAGAGTCTGTGTACATACTGTTGTGTTTAGTGAAGACAGAAGGAGGCCTTAATTGTGGGAGGAGAGGCTGTCTCTAGAATGCTACAGCTGCAACCCCATATTATTAAGCGTATCTGTTGGATACAATGCAGAGGGGACTGGGGAGGGGGGTTCTCTACGGTCCTTGGCGTTGTGTTGTTTTATTTTTCTGGTATTGTAAAAAAAGAATAAGCAGTTAAAAAAAGAAAGTTAAAATAAAAATAATCATGGTTATGTTTTAATGCAATGTGGTTCTGACAGGTCCTGACAGTTTTAATGAATGACAGCTGGACAATTAGCCAGACCTCTCCCCTACTGCGTATCTTTAACCTATAAGTCATCTCTCACTGTGTCTGCCCTGGTTCTCTGAGCTGCTTTAAGAGACAGCATGCATACTTGTTACAGGGAATTCAAACAATCAAAGTAGATGCCTAAAACCACACAGTTACACAATACTTCACCTTTTTACAGAACACCTTATAAAAATAGAAAGCTTACAATTATAGGGTTCTATCAGCAGATACAGTTTTGCAGTTTGAGCTATTATTAGAACTTTCATGTCTGATATATTTAAAAAATTGTATTCATCAATATTCGTTTTTAGCATGTTTTTGATAAGATAAGTACTTTCTAGTGTTTTTCTGTTAGCAAAGAGACATGGCATAAAACTGTTAACTAAACCCCAATAATTCTAAGCTTGTAGTTTTGCAAGAAGGGAGGATAAACTTGACAGGATAAACACTGATCTTTGCTAGACTAACAAAACAAGAAATGTGGGGGGTTAAGTCCATTGCAGTGGGCCAAAGTTGCAGTCAAAAAGTGTTTCACTGAAAATTATGAAAAATAAAAAATTTACAGAATTTTATTTTCTACTCACAATTGATTTGTCAATTGTTGCACAAAACAAAAGAGATAATATGTGAATTATATTAATTAATGAGTTATTCACAAAGGCCTACTCTAATTACATGGCACTATTAACAAAAACAAACGTATTAATTCAGTGCTGTGTTGTTGGCCTGTATATTTCCAACGCAATGCCCACTCATGCCTTTGACTACGGCAGCTGTATTTGCAGGAGGACAGAAACATCGGCCTGGATTACAAAAACACAGGCAAATTTGATCCACAACTTATTTTTTCTTCACAACCAGTTTGGCAAGTTCAACTAAATTAACATGCCAAATTGGATGTGATCACATTTATTTGAAAGGGCAATTAGTCTTTGACTGCCAACCAATGTCAACAAATTCTGCCTATGAAGATATTCCAGGCAATTCTAGGCTGTCTTTTTTTATAGCTGAAAAATTTATTTAACAGGCTCAGCTGTTTCTATGCCATCTACTCCTATCATGCACCTCTTCAGCCTACAGCACTGATTAATTTCCTATTCTCACAGTTCCTCTGGTGAGGCTTGCATTAGTACCCTGTCACTGAACAAAAACATTTAATTTGTGCACCCATTGATTCCATATTTTCATCCCATCAAAATTTCTACTGTAATTTATCCCCAAATATTACTTTTGTGGTGTGATTCAATTTCACACTTGATTCCCATCTCCTCAAGAGGTGTTTCAAATCATAATCAAATTAAAATGTTCACCAAAAACATGTACAATTTGTTTTTCTTTATGTGAGAAAAGTTTATTTAAAATGTATAACTGGTTCTACAGTTTAAAAAAAAAAACATTTGAAAAAACCTGTTCACAGTTGGCACTTAAAAACAGAGCAGTTATGAATGACACATTAAAAAAAAAAGGTTCTCAAAATTTTGCTCAAAATATGATCCGCCAAGCGCAGATGCACGTCCTGTCTCTCAGACAGTTCATTGGTTAAATTCTTGGCCCTGTCCCACTGTATTTCCTTGCAGTAAAGTGCAGCTAGTCTGCCATTTTAAGTGTGTGGACTGGTCTGTACATCTTATAATACAAATACACTGAGACAAGAAAATGTATATACGGTATACAGTGAGCACCATAATTCATTGGACAGTGACACTTTTTTTGTTATTTTGGTTCTGTACTCAAGCACTTTGAGTTTGAAAGGATACAATGACAATGAGTTTGAAGTGCAGACTGTCAGCTGTAATTTGAGGGTATATTCATCCATATCGGATGAACCATTTAGATATTATAGAACCGTATGTACACACATAATAAATGATGACTTTATTCTACATTGTTAAACCCCCCCCACACACACACACACATACATTTTCGGGCATCAAAAAATATTGGACAGTTTAACATAATGTAGAATAAAGTAATCATTTATTATATTTGGTCGCATATTCTTTGCATGCCATGACTTCCTGATCTCTGTGACCCAACAATGTCAAAAGACCCTTGATATCTTATTTTCTGGTACTCCTACAAGCAATACTATAACCTCTCTGCATTTGAATGGATCTCTATGGGAATTGGGGGGTGGGACTATATTTAGCTGTAAATTACACTAGAACAGGATAGAATACATGGTTGGCGAAATGGTTGTAAGTCATCAAGGGTCTGTGGTTAACAACCATGGGTTCCTCTAAACAGTTGTCCAAGGATGTCAGAATCAAGATAGTTCACTTCCACCAACAAGGAAAAGGCAAAAAAAACTCTCAACTTTTCAAACTACCTATTTTCACTGTCAAAAATATCAGAAAATGTAAGATAAATTAAACAAGTCAAGGCCAGATCTGGAAGACCAAGAACAATTTCAGATAGAATGGCCAATTCCCTAAATGCAGATACATCCATATCTACTGCATATCAGTAGAATAGAGCACAGGCAGCAGAGTGATGGTTTGAGGCTCGTTTGACACTGTGTGGACTTTGCATGTTCTCTGCAGGGTTTTCTCCGGTTTCTTTCCACAGTCCAAAGACATGCAGGTTAGGTTAGAAAATTGATGGATGGAGTTCAGGTTTTTTTTATCCTTAAAAATGCAAATTAGTGCTTGAGCAAAGATATGAAGTATGTATGATTGAATTGAATGTATGTACACTGCTTTTAAGGGAACACTTAAACATCACAGTATAACACCAAGTAATTAAACCAAACCAGTCATGCTGGAGGATGTTGCAGGCCGCATGATGTTTTTTCTCATCAAACAATGTAAACTGGTTATCATGTGAGTGAACAGTTTGGGCTTGTTTCTTTTCTGGCATGTTCAAAAAATGTCACTGGTGAGGTTCAAAGTCCATGGTCCACATTCCAACACAGTAGCTCAAATGCTCATAATCCAGATAAAGCTCAGTGCACTCTTCCAGCCGGCTTTAGCTTCCTTTGCAGATAATGAAATAACCTTCCTACCAGGGGTATATGTATTTAAATTTCCCAAGTTTCTTTCAGTCACAGCACAGCATTAGCAAAGCAGCACACATCCAAAGACTACAAGTTTTTGTCTCCTCTGTCTGTGACCTCACACTGAGTGACTCAACCAGGATGCCATAGACTCACTAGGCCCTCGAAGAGAATCACTCAGTCAGGACACAGGGAGTGTTTGTGAACTCACATTGAGTCACTCAACCAGGATACCATAGACTCACTATGCCCTCGAAGAGAATCACTCAGCCAGGACACAGGGAGTGTTTGTGAACTCACATTGATTCACTAAACCAGGATGCCATAGACTCACTATGCCCTCGAAGAGAATCACTCAGCCAGGACACAGGGAGTGTTTGTGAACTCACATTGAGTCACTCGCAATGACACTGTTAGTGACAATAGCCTAACATTGACTAGCTCAGCCAGTTGTTCGATTATATTACATCATTTAGCAGACACTTTTTTCCAGAGTAACGTACAATATAAGATAACATAAGTACATGAATCAGTTATTTGAACAACAGTTCCAGACCAGCAAGTGGATGTGTAACAATATTGAAGAAATAATAATAATAATGGGTTGTTGTGGGAATTCTGACAGTAAAAATGAAACCAGCCCTTGCCATTCAGATACTGTTTTTGCCATTCTTCTCAAAAAATCTCAAGAATAAATTGATTTGCGTGCTGCTGTTACACCTACCAAGCCTGCACAGTAAAATGTTCAGTGGATTCATATAAACTCTGTTATAGTGCAATTGACACTGGACATTTTACTGTGCGGTCAACTGTGTGCACATGTGTGGAAGAGATAGCAAGTGCCTTCTACCTGGAAGAGCAGACTGTCTCTTTCATTTTTCCTCCAGTCATCTAAAAGCCGGGTTATCAGGGTGGGGACCACTTCAGATCTGGCAGCAATTTAAAAAAAAGCTTTTCATCATGTTCACCTACACTGTACAACCCTTGCACAGACAGTATGTCACAGAAAATTAGACATTTCATAACAAGAGTGTAATCATTTACATGCCTCTCAGGCTGGAGGAGCTAATGGAGAATTTTATTTATTTTTAAATTAAAATTCATTATGCATATTCTAAGCTTTGGTTTACAGATTTTATTTTAATCTTCAGCTAAAAAACTTTAGTTTTTGTAAAATTATTATAACATCAATTGGCACAAAGGGCTCTCTATCTACTTGCAGGACTTGCTTTTTGCTTTATTCCTCATCTCCTGCATCAGCGGTTAACTTTATATATATATTTATTGTTTATTCAGATAAATAATAAATTATATTTTTGTCACAATTTCAAAAAACACTCCTTGGAGCGCTTCAATGCTGATTGCATAGTATTTCATATAGTACAATTCACTTGAGCATAATGGAAATACCTTCATTGCATAGGACAATATTCTTATGCAAAGACAACCCCTTACCACAATCTGCTCTGCAGTTTGTGCTGAACATAAAAGCATTTTACCAACCTTATATCAAATTAAAGACATTTGCAAGTACAAATATAATTACAGAAAAGGTGAGTCTTTCTGCGAGCATACACCGTAAAGCAGAGGGAATGATTGCAGAGTGAAAGCTTCACACTTTTCCGCCACTTTTTAATCCGCCCTGTCATTGGGGTTACTGATGTGAAACCAGACTGACTGACAGCTTCAAGCACGTGGGGGTGTCTCATTTGGAACAAATGTTCGCAAACCAAAAGCACAAACATGCCAAAAGAGACCCCCTTTGGCTTTCATGATGGTTCCAGCTCGCTGGGAGCAGACCGTTCCACCAAGTTGGGCCACACGGTCAAGGTTCTCTTCTGCTTTGTACAGCTGGTCAAAAAGCTGACAAGCCAATAAGTGACTTTACGGAACCTATGCAACTGCAATTCATAATGCACTTTATGTAAGATCCGCCGTTTCCCACCAGTCCACGTGCTTTTCGTTTCTCCTGTTTTCCCATTCCTCTTGTTTCATGTCGTGTTTTTCTGTTCACCCTGTCTGTCTAGTTCTGTTTGTGCAGGCTGGGCATGGTTCCCCGTTTTGTTCCTCGTTTTCTCCTCGTTATCATTTAGCCTATCAGTCTCCCCCTCTGCTTACATTCCGCGCGCTCTCCCATTATTTCATCAGTACTCACATCTGTTCAAGCTTAACCTGTTTGTTCTTTGTTTCTTGCTCCAGCCCGTCCAGCCTGCTTCCTGTTTCTGATCGCTCCTGCCCAGCCCATTTAGTTTCGCCAAACCCTGTGTCCAGCCCTTCACCTTCCCTGTTCATTGCCTTGTCTTGCTCATTGTTCTAATAAATGTACTCCTTTTTGCCTGAGTTTGTCTCCAAGTCCTGCATTTGGGTCCATACCAGTGTTCTACACCATAACACTTTACATGCAAATATAACTTGTTTGTGACTTCTTAGTTCTTGGAGAAAGTTTTTTGATACATGTATAGAAGGTGTATGTCAATAATAGAATTGAGGAACAAATGTAATATGAGACACAAAATAGCTGGAAATTCAATTATTTCAGAAATGGGAATTGAAAAAAAAAATACTGATTAATACAGTGGTATTTACAAACAGTGCATATATCCTGTTTTGATAATAACAAATTTCCCCCCTCAGATTGAATATGCCCTGCTGCACCTGTGTGTATGACAGTCCCTAGTTTTACAGTCAAGGAGTAATTGAAAAGTCAGAACAGTGCTAAATTATGTGTCAAATTCAACTCCAAAAATGATATGGCTGGAGATGGAAGTGCACCTGTGGAGCAGTTTCAAAACTTGGTTTTCTTTCATTTTTGCCAATCAAACCAGCTGCTTTTTCACCCTCAATTAATAGCACGATATTTAGCAAATTGGCAGTCTCATCATGTGTGATAGTTCTCACTGTCAGAAAAAGGGGTATGGCAGGGAACCGTATTGCATTTCTAAGCAATTCCTGTTCATTTTCCCTCACTGGGTCATATTTGTACCTTAAAATATAAATCTAAAAGGGTACCGTGAGCGTACCTTTGAGGCTACTGCCCCAGTGACAAGCCATTGTAACCCTATAGGTACAGTTTTTGCACGTTTTTTCTGACAGTGCATAAAAGATGAAGTCATTAGCGAGGGAACATTGAAAGGGGAACAGCAGTCTGCCAACGAGCAGACGGCTTCTGACTTTCCATTTAAGCTTCTAGCAGGATTAATGAATAAATGCCTTGAGCAATGCATAAAATGAGCATGTTATTTTTCTCACTCAGAAAATGATCCTTATTTTACTATGGAAAATATATCCACAAAATAAAGTTGTTCTTGTTTTTCCAGTGAATTGGTAATGTGGAAATGCACAAACCATGGCATCGCGCTATCAACATCTGAAGGTCACAATGCACTTTGATGGAAAAAGGCTCCCCAAGGTGCACATGCTGAATGAGGGCTGTGTGTTTTCATAGGGCGAGGGTCTATGGTCTATGTGCCTTTTGTTTTTCATGTCAATGAATAACCCTACAACGTGTTCAGCTTTTGTATGGAATGAATGTAGTTTGCATCGGAAATTGCGATGTCCCATTCACAGGCTTTTATTGTTTGCAATTTCAAAACTCAAAGACATAGTGTATGACTGTTGTTATGCTGTTGGACCTGCACCATTATAAGTATGTACCTTTCTGATGTTTTTTCGAGTGTTTTTTTTATGATAAAATTTTACAATTAAAAGTGTTTTTAATACCATTAAATGGCTTTAGTTTTATTGGGACAGTGGGTTAGTCTTGGTGTTAAAGTTAAATTCAAACTCAGAATCAAACACACACATTAAACACGGATTATACACATTAAACACGTATAAACACAAATACGTCCCACCCCCCAATTCCCATAGAGATCCATTCAAATACAGAAACGTTATAGTATCACTTGTAAGTGTACCAGAAAATAAGATATCAAGAGTATTTTAATGTTGTTTGGTTACAGACATCAGGAAGTCATGGCATGCATAAGATATGCAACCAAATATTAAAAATGATTACTTTATTCTATATATAAGTGTAGGGGTGCCAATAATTGTGGCACACGTGGTTTTGTTAAAAATACAATTTCTTGATGAGGGATCAATAAATTTTCAAAGGGATTTTCTCAAAATAAATTTACTTCAATTAAAGGTTGGATTATTCAAATTTGTTCAGTGTGACATTAAGCTAATTGACCAAACGGTGAATTTTCTATAACTGTTTTTACTCATCTTTACCAGGGGTGCCAATAATAGTGGAGGGCACTGTATGTGGCATTCAGTCCATGTAGGACTTGGATTTGTCTTGGCTACACCCACTAGTGGAGAGAGCACATGCACCTGGGTTGTGTTTGCTATTCAGCCCAGGTGCTTAAAGTGTGCTCGTCTCCACAGTGCGGGGCCGAGACCGGGAGCACATGCTAATAGAGAGCGAGTTTGAGTCTGTCTGTCTGTCTGTCTGTCTGTTTGCTTATTTATTTATTTATTTATTGATTAATTAAGACTAACGAACCTGGCTGGACGAGCTGAAAAACTGACAGCACCGCGATGCGCTGAAAATCGGTCACGGATTTTGGTTTGATTTAGTTTGTTATTTTGTCTTTGTTTTAGTTAATTGTTTTTTCCCGGAACCCGTGAGGCAGAAGGGTGAAGGTGTTTTCTTTATTTTCATGTCTTGTCTGTGTGCGCTTTCTCTCTCCATGTGGTACTTAAGGCTCAAACCTGGAAATGCCACATCTCACTCCTCTGGGTATGTTACTGCGTGTGGAAATATACTTTTCACTTGTGTTTTAGCGAATCCTAATCTCCTGATTTTTTAAATGTGTTTTAGACCGTTTGCTTTTGATTGCCCTGCTGGACTATCTCCGATAACGGCTTAGCTTTCCTGTGTTTTACTGCTGTTTTTCTCTACTGGCTCTCACCAGGCTAGGTTCCTTTATGATTCCATCTGCAACTGATCCCGCCACTTGATTCCACTGGGACCTTACAGCTATTCGACCCATCAGTCCTCAACCACTCCACCATCCTGGTTGCTGGAAGGTAAACCCCTGGCAACACTAAATCAGACTTGATCGTATATTAGGAAGTGCATGCACATCATTATGAATTACCATACGCACATACCAACGCCGTTTTCTCAGTATTGTAGGCCATGGCAGGCAACAGCAAAGCAAAGAAGTGTAATGGATTTTAGTGGCGGATAATCAAACGCGAAGGTGGGGAGATCAGAAGTCACTCATGCAGTGAAGGATGTAAAACCAATACGAAACAACAACAAAAAAACTGTCTCAGAGAGAACAGCAAAGGACAAAATAAATAGCACAGAACGCTAACAGGAGGAATAATACCTATACCTGAAAATAAGCTAATAGCAAGTCCCATAAACAGCGTTTAATATCACAAGGTCGCTAGTACCTGGCTATACCTGGCTCAATGCAATGTCGAATGACAAAGAAGCACCGGGGAAGCGGAAGTGAGGAACTTAAATACCCCACAGGTGGAAGCACAGGTGAAAAGAGTAATGAGTGAGGGAAATCAAAACCCCGGAACGGAACGTGGAAAAAATCCGATAGATTTAATTAAAACCAAACTCAAAAGCTGCTATGTGGCAGAGGATAACCAGCACTGTAAATAGTGCTTCCTCTGAATAGCGAACTACAACTGAGATAAAAAAAGGAAAATAACCCATCACAAAAAAAAGGTCTGGCGGTACAGCTGGAGGAAAGGGCATTCCGGACCTCTCACCTGCAGATGAGAGGATGGGGATTATCATTGGAAACTTGCCCTGCAAGGCATGATAGAAGACAATATATTTTTCCACTTACACTAGAGGCATCAAAGATTCTCTCATGCCGTGGTGCGGCGTTTGCTAGGTCTTCTAGGCTAATAAAGCTAGATCGCCCATTCTTAGAAAAAATAGAAAAAGGTTAAATTTTTGCTCATTTCATACGAAATGACTAGTCATGCGTAATTACTTTCATATGGCTGTCTCCAGTAAATCTTTATACAGAAGCTATTTCCTCAATCATTTTAACATTTCATTCCATCTATGCATCTTGTGATGAGCAACTAATAGCGGCATCTAGGCTAATTAAAAATCTACTTATTCAGATATTATTTTTGGCAACTAGGCTACACAACATAGCTTACATCTAGAGCTGCAAAGCGTAGGTTGTGTGTTTTGAAATATTTCCCTGATGCATTAACGACTTTTAATATTTTCACAAATGGAATGCATTGGACCCTTTCTGCAATCAGCTACTCATTTCAGGCAAAATATAATTTTTAAACTCACATAACCTAGGTTTTGCAAAGAGCACCAAAGAGCAGGTTTTTTTACCTGTTGACTCCGCAGTGCTCTGAACAAAAGTTATTTTTTTCATTATTTAGGCTGCCGAGCTATTGTGCCCTTGGCTCCTCGCATGCAATGTCGCTGGCTCACCACTGGAAAAAAGTGTACGCAAGTCAAGAGCTGTTATGAGATTTCATCGTACCGTACACCCACGTTTATTTTGACACTTATGGAAATGTGCGTAAAAATGGTCGTACACACACTTTACAATCAGATTGGTGCATACGCATGAATGATAAATGGGGCCCTACGTGAATCCAGCCAGTCTCGGAACCCTTGCCAAGCCCACTCAACCAATCACAAAACAATGCAGCCTAAAAGTTGCATTATTTAACTTCCGTTCCCTTACCAACAATAGTTACATCCTCAATGAATTCATCACAGACAATAACCTGGACCTTTTCTGTATCACATAAACATGACAAAAACCTCTGGACTGTACATCATTCAATTAAACTACCCAAACACTTACAATTAAGGATAAATCTATTGCAGTATTACACCAGCAAAATCTAAAAACCAGCCAAATTCCCATCCACACTTTCTGCCCCCAAACCCTGGTTACCGCCAAAATTTACTGCCCTGCTAAGACCAACCTAAATTCAAAATGTCTCAAGTCTCTTCCATATCTCTTTCCATTCTGTTCCTTGGCAATTTCAGTATACACATTGACTCCCCTGACTGCAAATTTACCATAGACTTTCTGGAAATTTTATCCTGTTTCAACCTCACACAGCATATACCCACAACTGTGGACACATCCTGGATCTTGTCCTCCCATTGACCACCTAACAGGCATCAACCTGACCAACTCTGAGCACCTCACCACATCACAATGCACATTGAAATCCCCACCCCAGAACCGAAAAAAAGCAATGTCCCATAGTTTTCAGTAATATTAAGGCTATTTCTCCCCCATCATCTTCCGCCTGCCTTTACGGCACTTCCTACAAAATCCTAAAAATGAGTCCAGAACTTTGCTTCTCATTTGCTCACCCACACAGCAAAAATGCCAGTGTAAATCTAACACTGCTGGTGTAAATTGAACACCCTAGGGTGTTTATATGAGGCCACAGTATTCCTACTATATCTAAAATTACAATGGGTGGCAGAGCCTTCTCTTACAGAGCTCCTTTCTTATGGAATAATCTTCCCATGTATGTTCGGACTTCAGACAAACTCTGTCTTTAAGTGTAGGCTAAAAACGTACCTCATTGGTCAATCCTATAGTTAAGGATGTCGGAGGGGGGTTTACTGAGCTGCAGATTACTCCGGCCCGTGCCCTCTCGCCCTGAGTTTGCAGAGTGCTCCAGTCATGCCCCTCACCCTGAGTTTGCAGACTGCTCCAGTCCTGTCCCTCCTTTGGTTTATCCTCCCGACTTGATGCAACCGGAGTCCCAGATGCACCACCCCGCCCCTTTGAATTGAACATTTTACATCCTTTTCTTTGGAATTCGCACTTACCCTTATTACTCTCTATTACTATCCAGTTCACCACCTTTAGTTTAAACCGGGCCGGCCAGCGAAGGATGGGCACCCCCTCTCTAACCAGTTTCCTTCCGAGATTTCTTCCCACTGGGGAGTTTTTTCTTGCCACCGTTGAGTGTTTTTTCTCCTCTACTGGAGAGTTTTTTTTATCTTGTTTTGCTGTTTGGGGCCTAAGGCCTGGTTTTTTGCTCTATTTTCCTTCCGTTTCCCTGTGCAGCGTCTTTGGGACAGTTTTCTGTAAAAAGTGCTATTCAAATAAAATGTAATTGAATTGAATTGAAAATGTACATCACCATTTTTGCTGTTCACATTTTTGCTGTTCAAAATAGCATTCAACTAATAATTCACCTGCCTATTACATATATTTCTAGTTACCTAGTTCTATTTTCCATATGTTGTCCTCATTTTTGCTTTTCTCACAGTTGCTTGATTTTATTGCTATAGGCACTATTGTTTTCTTTACGCTGTTGTGTGATTTTGTACTTTATATTAGTCTTTTATCTCTTCTTGTTGTAAAGTGTCTAGCACTTGGAAAAGCACTATATAAATAATTATAATTATAATTATTATGATTATTATTATTATTTGACCCAATTTAATGACTTAAGACTCAATTGATTTAATTCCACTTTTATAAATTCAGGTTTCGGTTTTAGGTTTATATTATATTACCTAGAAACAATTATGAATTATAACTAAATGATCCAGATGTTGTTGACTCAAAAAATCTGTTTAAAAAAATATATATATTTGAATAGGAAAAAAACTCAGCTCAGTTGTGTTTACTTGAAGAAATATTTAAAAGTTTCTTCCAACAAAACTTTTTTTTTCCAAATGCCAATGGTAGTTGTTTCGGATAAATGTTAATGCAATCA
The DNA here is from genome assembly GCA_022702515.1 of Ilyophis sp. 1 JC-2022. Classification (NCBI taxonomy): domain Eukaryota; kingdom Metazoa; phylum Chordata; class Actinopteri; order Anguilliformes; family Synaphobranchidae; genus Ilyophis; species Ilyophis sp. 1 JC-2022. The sequence continues at coordinate 17,631,874 of CM040406.1, read as the reverse complement.
CTTTCCCACCTTAATGCTGGGAATTTCTGTTGCACATACTTTTCCTAGGGTTTCCCACTCACTTTGGCAGTGAGGATCAGAAAAGACTGCAGTGGTCCTCCGCCAGTTACTTCCTCCACCAACTTGTGTTTGCTTCAGTTAAAGCTCTTAGAAACATCCCAGGCAAATATAAGCTCAAAAGGAAATGTGATCCTGGTAGTCATCACATCACATCACCACCACCACTGTCGCTATTGACTTTGATTTCCACTCTCGCCGCGTATGACTGCCCATCCCTGACATCCATTCCGCTCGTAGGCCTGGTTGAGACTTCGACAGAAAGGCCTGTTAATCTCTAATACTTGCATGCAAGAGAAGCAAAAAAAAAAGCATGTGAGCAAAAAGAAAAAAATCTGCAGCTTCAAAGCCAACGACATGAAAGTGAATGCTGAAGGACCCCGCATATCAATACCGGAATCGTTGAGGAATCGGATCAATGCGTAAGACACATCATTATTTATTAAAATGCTCTACCTTTGAACTGAACCAGAAGAGCTACCTGTAAATTTTAGTAAATCAATGGTTCCTACAAAGGAAGCATACACAACAGTTTGAATCCCACTTCAAAGCCAGCCAGCACCAAAACATGACCCCCGGAATCAAAAGATTTCTTTTTTTTGATGGCTTGCCTGCTGTTTGATTGTACTTAATGTGCACAATGTATCAGGACAGAAACAGATCTGGGAGGCGTTGCACTTTTGCTTTGGCAATGTAAAATAAACTTTCTCACACTTGAATAATTATAAATACACTTCTTGTGTATGAAAGATATTAAACAGAATTAACTTCCCGGGTGCCCTGCAAAGACCTTAAGCCTGGAATGCATTTCGAACAATTGTCTTTAAACGTTTAACACATGATTCTATGCCCTAGGCTACTGAATTATTTGCTGAGTTGTTGAAGCAAGACCCCATTGAGTTTTTAGAGACCTTTTTATGTGGTTTTGTGCATGGACATGGATACTGCTCTCGTCAACCTTCAGGGGCTGCAACCTCTGCCTGATTGAATCCCCTGCTATTCATTGTTTTCACATGATGTCACTTCCTGTATTTGCCAACATATAAGGTCATATAGCGATGACATCTAACCTAGGCTGTGTCCGAATCAGAGCTCTCTCTACTGCATCCTGTGTACTCTGTACTACCATACTGTACACTACTTGCTGCATACTGTTTAGTGACATGCAGTATGCAATAAAATACCCTCAATATGATTATAAGCAAAAGCCCGGAAATACGTATATAATCCGGGGATATTAAGAACACTCAATTTTCAGAATTGTCTTGTACTTAACAGCTTTTTAAAAAAGTATATTCAACTGGCATACTCAAAAATAGGCAAGTGCGCTGAACGGCCCTAGTTCACTTGCACTTGTTTGGAGTCTGGGGCTGCACTCGGATCCTTCCCTTGCTCTCATCCCTCGAATGACCTATTTTGCGACAAAATTTGTGATACAACATGTGAACTTAAAAGGTGCTCTGAAAAAGAAGATATACGAGGAACAAACCAAAACGGAACTGAACAGCCCTCGCAACCTGTGCTACAAAGTGCTACCCCATAGCAACCTCTGCTCCGTGCGCAAATATTTTTTTCGTAGGATGACTTTGGTAGGTTCATGAATAATAGCCTCTCTTGAGTGATAAAAACACACCAGTAGGCCTTATAAAAACACTATCGCCAGTCTTTGCTGGGTCTTTAGTGTGGATTTATTGTGAGAAAATCTCACACAAAAAAACCTCACTCAAAAAACAAAAATGTGTAGGCTAAAGGTTCTGACAAAATGTAATTCTCAATTCTTAGAACTGAATTACGGTTTGAACGACTTGCTTGCTCAACTTAGAAGTGTTCACACGTTAACCTCGGATGAATCCGTTTAAAGCCCAGATCACCAGAGATTTGGGAAGGGTCTCTGAGATCACTGAAAAGATGGAGGCTTTTCCGGAAACTTTTGTTTTTGTTAACTATCACCGTTTTGGCTCATTTTGCCAAATTTTGCTGAACATTTGATTTGATTGAATTTAGGTAGAGTTGTTAATTTTCCCAGATTATTTGTTGAAAATATGCTTATTTCTTGCATTTGACCACAGAATTCACCACCATGATTGGTAGGCTATGGTATGATGCATTCACGTCGTATGAGAGAGATGGTAGGCCATTTCCGCATTGGTGACGTCAAGTGGGATAAATCGTAAGTACAAAAAAAATTCTGAGGTTAACAAGTAGTATTTGCGACTTTAAAGCTGACGGGCGGTATTTCCAAGTTGGAAGCTCGTAGATACCATCTCTCTCGTATGTCGTGAACGCAGCATTAATCATGAAACTATAGTACTTTTAAGAAAATGACTAAAGAAAATTGCAAGCAGGCATTTTATAGATCCTATGGTAAATGGTGGGTTTGGGCAATAACAGGATTGTTTTTTTCAGGATCTCAAATTTATTGCCAAATTCTGCTACTCACCACAAGTTTTATAGAGTCACGTTTATACTCCCTGAGGGGAAGCCCTCATGGATTCCTGCTAAAACAGCTGAGTCAATTGAACGGTGAGGAGGAGGAGCTTGTCCCGTACCCTTTACTGAACTGGTCCTGTTGTGATTAAGTCCTCTTTCATCATTGACAGTCAATGGACTCTGTTTACTGCACAATATTACTTTCCATTGCACATTTATGGTGTAGTATTTCCAAGCCCATGAAAACAGCTGCCACGTGCAAGCCAATAATTGCCATAACCCCTTTCTAAACTAGCAATTATGGATCAAGTCAGCACGGTTGATTCTTCCTCATGCACACACTGGATTTTAGACATTTCCAGTGTTCTGTATTCAAAAGCATAGAAATATGAATATTCAACATTTTACACAACTTATTCTGCTTCGTAACTCAAATTTGCATATAACCGTACAACGATACACTATGAGCAGTCTTGTTTATACATTTTACATCCATCTTTGCGTCAGTCTTTATTATCAATTACTGTTTGCTTGATTTCACATTATATATTTCTGTATAATTTGAACATGCAGGGAATATGAATGCTTGCAGTGGTACTTTTGCGATAAAGCAAGGGAATAACGCGCGTTATTTATTGCTGCGCATGTGATAATGTACATAATTACTCTGATGTCTGTCTGTTCAGGCACTGTTGGTTTTTTCTGACTGATTGGTTCTGTGCAGATGTGGAGAGAAGTGAGGCATGCTGGGACACACTGGGAGTTTGATACATTCTGCTGTCCACCTCACAAAGAGAGAGAGCGAGATATGCTGGAGACATAGAGGTATGATGGAAGAAGACACAATGCCATGCAACAATGCACAGCAACACTGTTATAATTATTAGTAAGAATTACTGTACAGTTCATTTTATGATATTATTTTTCTTCTGTTCCCCTGTGTTTACAACTGTTATATGCCATTAAATGAGAGCAACATTTAAAGATGATTTTGAGGTCAGCTAGGCTGACCAGACCAGATCCTCTTTTTCCTGGACATTTCTTCTTTTTGGGACAGAAAATATCCATCCAGGTGGGACTTCTAAATTCCTAAAAATGTTAAGATGTTGTTTTTCCATAAACCGTATTTAAACAAGCGGATACCGCGTTTCATATACGGTCTATGCACATTTATATATGTCTATATATACAGACATAACGCCCGCCCTTGTCCTCTTTTTTTGAAATCCAATAACTCCCTAGGTCAGCAAACTCTGAGAATTCTATTAAACGTTACCCATAAACCCAGATGGATAATGATTCTGCGATTCCCAACTCCAATGACCATGAGCCTACAGGCTTTGCAGGGTTAAAGCAGCCAGATGTGCCAGTTCTCTGGAGGCATGTTAATGTCCAGATGGGATTAGAGCCAAATGACTTCTGGTTCCATCAGCAAACAGTTTCTTTGGGGACAGTGGGCCGAGCATACAGCTAGCACCCTGTGCTAAACCTTGTGACCACAGACACTAATCCAGAGTGATGCCTCGCAACTGCTGAACTGCGCAGAAACATCTGGAGTTAAATCGAAAGCTCGACCCACCCATTCCAATCCAGAAACAAGAAACCACTACAAAAACGGAGCAACAATTTATTCCTCGTGTGTGCTTTAATACTGCACATAGAAACATAAATGAATTCAGCATATTGTGCTGTGAAGAACAAGAAGCAAAAAAATGTGACAAAACCACACCAAGAATGACAACAAAAGTGTAGAAAAAGAAACAAATTCATGCGAATCATTCACATATGTTTAACGTTTCTTTATAGATCTTCAAGAACCTTTTAGTATAGCACCTTCACTTAGTGCTTCTTGCTCAAAACCTTAGCCTTATATGTAACCATACAGTATATCTCACATGTATCTCTCTTTATTTTATAAATGCAGTGGCCCTTGGTTCTGTAACACAAGCTTTTTAGATTTTAATCCAGATCACTGGGCGGCAGTGTAGTATAATGGTTAAGGAACTGGACTTGTAACTGAAAGGTTGCAGGTTCGATTCCCAGGTAGGACACTGCCGTTGTACCCTTGAGCAAGGTACTTAACCTGCATTGCTTCAGTATATATCCAGCTGTTTGAATGGATAAATGTAATAAGAAATATGTAAGTCGCTCTGGATAAGAGCGTCTGCTAAATGCCTATAATGTAATATAATGTAATGTAATCTTTGTAGGATTTTTACTGATTGTTTGTTAAATGGCAAAAACATCATCAGCTGGCTCCCACCTTGTAAACGACAGACATGTATTTGGAAGACAATATTCAGTTTTAAACAACATTGTGGGTATTGACATTTTACACTAGACTTTATGATTTAAGATGGCAGGTAAACATAATCTCGTTTATCTTCTCTGCCTCCTCCACCTTCCGGAGCTGCAAGTAAGTGCTTTGATGTAATCTTCTGTTGGCTTTTTGTAATTGAATCAAACCGTGGCGGAGAAATTCACTGAGCTGCCATGCCCACATAATTGTGTGGATATGCATTCATGTGAAATGATGTTTTGAGACTTGTGGTCCCAAAAAAGAAGCCTGATTTTACAAAGAAGTCCATCACCTGTCAGATATCACAAAAACCTAAATATAAAATGCAGAAAAAGACTCAAGTGAGGATGCTACATTCTTGTGTAGTCGCTTGTTTTATTCAGATCAGCATATTGTGGCACTACAGGGCCCGAAACTCCTACAAATTTCCTCTATGCATTAAAACAGCCTAGCTTGGGCTGGCAAAACTCGAACCCCTTTTCAACTCTGAGGACTTAAAAGGTCAAAAGAACACCCAATAAGCTTCTCTGTTGTATAATTTTTTTTCGTGGGAGGGGGGGGGGGGGCGCTAACAAACTGCAGCTTTGTCCTATGGGGCCACCCCCACTGTGCGCTGCCACGGGGACTGGGGCTCAGACTACCAGGACCTGCCGTCAGGCTCTAAACGGGGCCTGCTTTAGTTCACCCTTTGACCTCGGTTCCAAAAGGAACCGAGCAGGAGAAAGAAAGGGAAAAAAGAGAGATATGTGATACACCAGTCCACTATGTGAAACTCCAGAGCTGTGAGACACGGACCTCAAAACTGCACTGTGTGCAAGAATGAAGGAGACCATTGTACACCACCACGCCGCCCCCACCCCTCACTTTCTTTTCCACCACAGGCGATGTCTGTGTACACACGCGCATATGGATTTATAAAATGGGAATTGAGCAATTGAATCCATTATTTATCTAGTTATGCAGGCCGGAGTCATAATTTCCCTAAGGGGTGGTGCATTATTTTATCCTGTTCCTTAACCGGGACATGCAAAATCAAAACGGCACGATGAAAACAATAAAAGATAAAGTACAAACGCTTCTCTTCCGATGTCCTCTAGGGAGAGAAAAAAAGTTGTTAAAATGGCACGGTGTTCTAAGCAGGATTCATCGTTTACCTGATTCCTTTATATGCATTAACTGATCTTGTCTTCTGTCTAAGCAATGTGTTTACCCGACTCGAACCTTTAAACAAGAATAAACGCAATACTCTCAGTATTGACAATACTCAAATTAATCAATTTGAGAGTGTCATTGGAAAAATGAATCCTTACTGATATTAAGTTTCGGTCATAGAGTAGACATGAACTTTCACAGTCTCATTACATTATACACTAATCTTCATTATATTTCCAGGGTCATTCTTACATTGTTTCTTAAAATGTTTCATGAACAGTGATCAAAATAAACATACACTGTTATGACATTAGTGAAATATGGGTTTTCACATGTCCACGAATGACACTGCTTCTTCACCACACTGTGACAATGGTTGGGGGAAGTCCTCCATGTATGGGAATATCTGCTGACAATCATGAGAAAGGCAGACATAGGTGTCTCAAATTGCAAAAATGCTGCCTTCAAAAGACACAAAAATGATACCTTCTAAGGTGCCTTATGCCTTGTGTACACTTTCAAAATCCTAACAACTGGGAGCATCTCACAACATGTTGTACATTGCAAGGTGTGAGTCTTTAATGGGGTGCCTGTTGTCACTAACAACGTTACTGTAACGGGAGAAGGAGCCGTCAAACATCCAACTGCAACAGTGGGAATCTTGATCTCAGTGCATTCCAGAATCTGTATCCATTGTAACACTCTGGACCTAAATCTCGCACAGGTGTAAAGTGATATCCAATGTCAACAAACATGGACGTGGCTATCGACCGCTTTGCTTCTCAACGCGGGACTTGTTAGCAGTACAATTTAGAAAAAGTAAAGTGCGCTCTTTCGCTCTTTTATTTCAGAGCAGTGGTTTTGGTTTCTTTGTTTTCCACTCAAACCTACAAGTGCTCTCACCCTAAGGTTTAGGGTTCTTTTATTTTTCTCTTTTTGTTCACTCCACAATGGCAGTTAGATAAGCGTTACTGCTTATTTCTTTTTGTTTTGCTCGGTTATCGAGTTCCTCGCTTTTTATCGCGAGGTTATTTGTGTTCTCCTTATTTTCCCCATCCGCTACGGATTATTGTCCGTCTTAGTGGTGTTCGTTGGAACACTTTATGAGTCTTCATCTGTCGCACCTGGACCTCCAACTTTTCCTCCGTATCTCTGGCATAGAGATCCCCTACAGTTTCTAACAGGACTCGTTACTGTTGTCGCTCTCGTTCATAACCATACTAGTGTGAACTTGACTGGATTAAGCACTAAAATGAGGAGCGACAACCATATTTAGTTGTAGTGTGAACGAGGCCTTTGTTTCTCCCAGCATTTGGCAATATGGTTAAAATGCTTAGGCCTGTAAAAATGAAATTAGGCTACATAAAGGTTGACAGTTACCATCCAAATCTGCTAAGAAATCACAGATAGCTCTAAAAACGGAAATCACGGAAATGACAAAAACTGGGAAAGTCACGGAACTGGAAAAAATCACGGAATCACGCGACTGCCGTGACAAACACCCAGCAATACTAATGATCAAATGGTCTTATTTCAATATCTTAAAAGTTAAAGTACATTCACCATTATTTAAAATGTTGGACGAGATTTCTTCTTAGAACAATGATAAATTCCCAAGTAAAAGACTGTGCTTTTAACTGTGTAAAACAGTATCTGCTATTCACAGTTTAGTTATTTGGCAGCTACTTTTAGTAAAAGTGACTTCCAAAAGTGCATTTATCATGGTAAGAAAACAGCACTGGAGTTAGCAATATGCAAAGTTATGTGTTACAGTTTTTGCATGCTTCAATTAAGGGAAAGAAACATTTTTTTTTTTAGGTGCACTCTAAAAAGGTTGGTTTTTAGCCATTTTTTAAGAAGACGGCCAGTGAAATCTTCCTGCCTGAAGAATCCCCATTAGGGGATGAGGGCAGAAAAGAGCCGGGGCTGTGAGAAGCAGAAAAGAGCCGGGGCTGTGATGGGCAGAAAAGAGCCAGGGCTGTGAGGGGCAGAAAAGAGTCGTGGCTGTGAGGGGCAGAAAAGAGCCGGGGCTGTGAGGGGCAGAAAAGAGCCGGGCTGTGAGGAGCAGAAAAGAGCCAGGGCTGTGAGGGGCAGAAAAGAGCCGGGGCTGTGATGGGCAGAAAAGAGCCAGGGCTGTGAGGGGCAGAAAAGAGCCGGGGCTGTGATGGGCAGAAAAGAGCCAGGGCTGTGAGGAGCAGAAAAGAGCCGGGGCTGTGAAGAGCAGAAAAGAGCCGGGGCTGTGAAGAGCAGAAAAGAGCCAGGGCTGTGAGGGGCAGAAAGGAGCCAGGGCTGTGATGGGCAGAAAAGAGCCAGGGCTGTGAGGAGCAGAAAAGAGCCGGGGCTGTGAAGAGCAGAAAAGAGCCGGGGCTGTGAGGTGCATCTGCTGCGTACTGGAGGAGATGGAACAGCCAGCTGGCGAGAGGATGCAGAACGGAGAGCTTAATCACTGCCTGAAGATCGGAAGGGGCAGTACCATTCACAGCCACTGTGTGAGAGATTTGATCTGTTAGAAGAACAGGTGGATAGCAGCATTCTGGACCAGTTGGAGTGGCCTGATAGCACAGGCTGGTAGGCCGGCCAACAAGATGGCATAGTAGTCCAGACGAGCGATAACGAGAGTGGAAGGAAGGGGTGCATTCTTGTGATGTCGTGAAGGGAGAAGCTGAAGCACTGGAATGGTTACCACAGAGTGTCCCAAGAAGCTCAGCTGATCATCCATGGTGACACCATTGATCTTGGCTTAGCAGGAGGGAGAAACTGATTGCATCAATCAGCTGGAAACCTTCGCTGGGGGGAGCAGTTCTGCCTTCTCCATTTTGAGCTTCTGGTGGTGGGAAGACATCCAGAGTGCAATGTTAGCCAGGCATGCCTACTACATGTACAATGTTGCACAGAATCTCCCAAATTGCACAGCACCAAATTGCACTGCAATGATCAGCAGGCTAACCATTTGGTTAGCTTAAGTGCCTCTTTATTTTGACACTGAATGAAAATTTTTTAAAAGAGGCGGTTGCTGGCTGTATGTCTTTTAGAGGATGCATGTAAAAAGCCAACAATTACTAGTAACTCCAATTGGGGAATAATAAAGAAAAAATATACAATGTGATTATCTATAACCTTTGAATAACATGAAAATATGCTAAATGTGACTGTCTATATGTAAAACTTTGCTTAATTTATTTGTATTAATACATAATAACATAAATGTTTTCTGTTTGACATTTGCCAAAAATGTCAATATTTGCAAAGCACATGCAGGTATATATAATAGAAAGCTGTGTATTGTATATATACCTACATAAAAATGTCATAGGTTATGTTTCTGTTTGTTTTTTTATGATTCAAAGGTTCAACAATTTAATTAAAATTTTATTAATTTTTTTTGGTATTCCATAAAACCATCTGAAACAATTCAGTCAATCATGTGATTGTCCTCAGTTCACTGATGTCTGTAATCACACGTTACGTTACATCAGATGGAGCCCTAATCAACAATATTTGAGTTTTTCACAGCAGAAAATTTAACGGCGCACAACTGGGGGGCGTAAACAAGTCATAAAAAAGGGGAAATGAATGAGTCGTGTTTCTCAGACGGGCGTTGCGTTACCATGGCTTTGTCCCTGATTGAAAGGAATTGATTGACTCAGAGATGGTCCACGTAGCCTATCAATCTGACAGGGGCACGGGGGGAGTCCGTGGATACGGAGGGGGACCCCCCATTGTTTCAGGGCTGTGACACTCAGTTCTTGACCTTGGCAACTGAGGCGGGGACGTTCCGCCAGGGGTGGGAGGGAGCGGGGGGCGCGCAGACAAGGGGCTTGGGAGCTCAATATTTGAGACTGAGGCTTTTAAGCGGAGAGGTCAGGGGTCAGCGGTAAAGCTTGGGAGTATTAATGAGTGACCTTGGTAAAAGGGGTGGGGGGAAGAGAAAGCTTTAAAGCCTGAGAGAGCAGAGAGGCTGGGCCGAGATCTGCGTCTCCCAGATAACAGCCCCACTGTGGGGAATGCATCCATCACCGGGGTGCTGAACCGAAGCACTGGACCCGTCCCCCTGCTGTGTGTGTGTGTGTGTGTATGCGTTTGTGTGTGTGTGCGAGAAAGATAGTTTCCCTGCATGTGACTATGAATTCAAGACAGTGTTTGTGCCTGTATTTGTCATTGTGTGTGTGAGATTGTTTATCTGTGTCTATAAGTGATTTTGTATATATGAGACATTTCGTTGTGTGTGTGTGTGTGTGTGTGTGTGTGTGTGTGTTATTGAGGGTGTACACGCATCAGTGACGGCTGGTGGGTTTGGAAACGGGAGGACAGAAATATGTTTCTGCACTAAGTATGTGTTGGTGCGGTGTGGTTGGGAGTCCCCACCGAAAAAGCGGGGTACCTGGTATCTGGGGGGGGCATTCCCTGACTGCCAGCTCTTGTATGCCTATAAATGTTGTGTCAATCAAACGTTTAACCAGAGCATCTCTGTTTCTCCTTACCTTGTCGTTGTATTGTGCAGTTTGTAGGCTAACATTTCATGAACACCCTCATTGAGCACTTGGTCGATTGGCTTCTTTCCTAGAAACTTATCAAACATTATCACTAATGTGGTCCTTGCATGTGTGATCCCGTTTGGTTCTCTCATACCATGATGCATTAAACATTCCCACCTTCTAGTTTCTCTTGTTGAACTTCATTTTAGGAAGTGGCTTTCTGGCCATTTTAATCTGCACCTTCTTCCTGTATTCCAATGAGTGGAATGGATTTTGCAATAAAAAATTCACCACGGCCTCCAACGCTTTCCATTCTTCCTATTGTTAGCTAGCTAATGTTAGCTAAGTTCGCTCTCCTTTGAAAAAATGGTAAGAATCTATAAATTTGCACAGCTATCGCATCACAAGCTTTTCTCTTTGCTAGCCAATATGAAGTTATATTACCTAATGTTAGTAGTGTTAAAAATATATATATATTTTCTTTCGCCAAGCTCCTCCAAATGAATAACAAAAATAACTCAGACAACATTCTCGCCCTATTACCTTCAATTTAAAAACTACAGTTAAAAAAATCTATAAATTTGCATGACTACATTTTTATCACAAGCTTCTCTCTCTCTGCATCTTTCACAAAATCTCCTTATACTCTATTATACAACTGAGCATTATTATACACGTCTTACGTGCATCATGACACTTGATCAACCCCCTCCCATCTATACTTTAATTGGATGTACAGTGTGTCAATTTTTTATTCCGAAGGCTAATTGGTCTGACGGCATTAGGGAGCATGTCCTCCCTCTATGTCATTTTTGCAATGTAAAAGATAGGAGAGCAGAAACTGCGGTACGACGTTACATTTAAATGGAAGTTTATGGAGCTCTGGGGAGGAGGATAAAACTGTGGCCTCCTGCTGCTACATTTTTCCATTGCAGACAGCGCTGTTGATATTTTACCATTGGCAAAAGAGGTTTGGTGTATCATAGATGCTTATAAATGGATATTAATGTGATGTAAGTTGTTATTTTTATAGAATTATTTTTATAGATTTTTTTCCCCTTCAAATTATTGAGGACGGTCCTCTGGCACGCATGTGTGCTGAATTGTATGGTTTATGAGTGTGGGCATGTATTTGGGGTGTATCTGATCCGAAAATACCCTATTCACAAATGCATAACATAGTGATAATTACACTAGAAAAATAATCGCCGTCAAAATAATCGGTAGACTACTACAATTGTACAGTACCCTATAGGTTTAACTTTAGCCAAGTAACAATAGCTGCATTGGATATTTTAATTGAATGTGATTATATTACTTACAAAATACATGTAGAACTGTAATAGACTGTAAACTACGTTGTACATTTTTGTATATAAAATTTGCCTATTATTCAGCAGAGCCGACCCTAGGGTGTTCGTGGCCCTAAACATGAACGTTGTTGCGCCAAAGTGCTCCACCATGAATCATTAAATTACTTCTTTTTTTTTTTACTTGAAATATGTGGCCCAAACGATGGTAAGAGTGTTAATGACAGCGGCCAACTTTGTCTCTTTATATTATTGAGAGACAGCAGCTCAATAATATAGTTTAGGAATTCTGTCATTTGAGGAGATACAGACTAATTTATTTATGAATAAAATAGGGTATACTGTTGGTTATGTTAAAGGATACCTTTAGCCAGCAGGGCTCCAGGCAATTGCCTGTAATAGCTAAGCATGCCCTTGGGAGCAGCATAATGAAAAGAAAACAATGGTAATTTCTTGCAGACAATAAAACACGTGTTTTAATGACTTTCCCAACAGCCTGTTATTGTTTTCTCTGACTGTTAGCAATGGATGATGAAATATTTGAGGTGGGTTGAAATTCACAGAGCTTCCTGCTCTTTCGGCACCTGCAGTGTCTAGTGTGGCTGGAGATAGCACTAGTGCTGCTCAGATAGACTATTATAAAATATAAATTAGTTGTACATAATGACAGCCTGTTGATGGCCCAGATGACCACCAATGAGAAAATTTGTGTGAAACGATGCGCATGAGGCATTTGTAAGATTTCTAAAACCCTGGTTTTATTTAGAAAAATGCTAACTCTGGATTAGATGCTGTAGGCAATTGCACTGAAACACATTTATCAGACAGTCATACCCAGAGAGACTGAAGCCCTATTCTGACGGGATAAGTTTTCAGGACAATGTCTGTAAAATAATTGTAAAAAAAATCAGTGTCTAGAAATGCAGAGATGGGAGTGTCTACACAATTTTGTCATCACCCCAAAAATTATCCATGCGTCATACAACATTATACATCCCATATCTTTGCTACAAACTGATAGCGCTGGCAGGGACCAATTGAAAAATATATATTTTTTAAAACAAAAACAATGTGGACACAAATTTGGAATGGCAAATTGTCCACAAAAAGCGTGAGGAATCCTGCATTGCACCTTAACGTTAGCTTGATAAAAATAGTAGGCATACACTGTAGGCTATAGACTAGAGGTCTGCATTCCCGTGGTATCCGTTAATTTTTAACATGCGGCGCGGGACAAATCATCAGTGCTGCGGGCGGGAGTGGGCGGTCAGCCTGCCAGTGCGCGCAGGCGCGGGATAAAAATAAATCCTGCAAAAGGTTGAGGGGTCAATTAAGATCCCAAGTAAGGGGTGTTATTTTGCGGGGGCAGCCAAAGTATTTGCAGGATGCGGGTGATCAACTAAGAGTCATTATGCAAATTACTCCAGCCGCAAACAGCCAAAATGAGAGATTTTGCGTGTTTGGAATGATTATACTATAAGAAAACGGTGAAAAGTCTCACATTAATGTTGCCGTTTTAATGGAATTTTTTTAGTGAAGGGTATAAGCTACTGTCACACTGAACGAGCTGGCGGTTTATTACAAACTGTTTCATTGGATGTCTTGGTTCACGCCGGGAGTTAGCCTACAGATGTTGGGCAGGACTGAATTAATCATAACTATGCTTACTTGCACTAAGCCTACTCTTGCCGTAAGTGTCCCATAAAATCACATTTCCATTTGCTCATGGGTTTTATTTTTTATGAAGTTTTGATTTGCTTGTTATTCATTGTTTGTTATAATAGACGTTGTAGCATATTGTTTGTTTGATGCAAATGCGAGTTAGATGCTACAAAAAGAATTAATTTCTGAAATTGGTATGCGATACTTGAAAACGAGGATGTTTCTATGCACCTCCCACTATTTCTAGAAATAACGTTGGGACGCCTACTCACCCAGTGTTGCATAGCCTATTCATTCAAGCTAACCCGCATCAACGTATCTTCAATTTTAACTTGCTGTTAAATTCTAATCTTCTAGACTGTTTATTAGTGTGGTTGCTTCAGCTCTCATGCATTATTATTATTATTATTATTCCAGTTTTTCCGCCCAAATGTTGTCACGTTTATGGCATATTTTGGACATCAATAGCCTGTGCGGTACTCTGCGGGTGGGAGCGGGATAAAACTTTTATGTTGCGGGCGGGAACAGGACAAACAAGTCCAGTTTTGTGCGGGAGTGGGTGGGAGCGGGATTAAATAATCAGTCCCACGCAAATCTACTATAGACCATAACATGCATGCGTCATTCTTCTTTCTTTCCTCGTCATTTTGTTCTCCACTATCTGTGTTCTTCACTCTCTTTGTTCCCCTCTTTGTATTCTTCCCCCTCTGTGTTCTTCACATCACTTCACTGTGTCTCAATTGGCTTATTTGTTCACTCCCCTATTCTCTATCGTGGATAATATGTAGTACACTAAATAAGGAGCGAGTGTATGGGCTAGATTCGTTTTGGAACATCACTTCCTCATCATCCTGCCCCACACCTACTCAGTAAATATAAATGTCGCGCAAACTTGTTACGGCCAATTAGTTGTGTTTGTTATTTTTTCAGATAGCGTTTGCACTGAATTTTAGGATGCACTAGAAAATGTGTTACACTAGAAAATGGCTGACACCCTAGTTAGTCCACTATATGTGACGCATGCTGGTAAAACGGTCCGCATGTCGCACTTCTGCAATTCACAGTAGAGTTTTTTTTTTTCTTCCATATATGAATGTTTATGTGTTTTAGAAGTCGCTTAATATAATATACAACGTATGTACGATCTCTAAATACCTGTAATAAGTAACACACATATGCTTGTTAAACCATGTTTGCCGGGGGTGGGCTTCAATTTGAGAGACAGACTATAATCAGCTGTCCATTAACACCTTCCTAGTTTCGATTGGCTCTGATGTTCGGCATCCCTCGCCCATAAAGGGCCTACTTCTCTGAATAATGTAGCTGTGTCACGGGTTGAACCGGGCAAATCCCGTGCCCGAATCCAGACCAGGTTTTTCTTGGATCCACCACTCTCCAAACAGTACCAGACAAAAGTAAAGGTAAAAATTATTTTATTTGCTACAATTCATTTAAAACACAATACAGCACGGCTGACAGAGGCTATGCCCATCTGTGGGTTCCTTTCCCTCCCAGTCTCTCTCTCTCCACTTCGCCGGATGAAGTCGACCCCACCCGCAGGTAAGCGTGCCTACCCCCACACACCACACAGTACACACAGTTGCTCATATTACATATTCAGGCTATTGCACATGGGCACACACACACACACTCGTGGTCACACCCTCAATAGCCCATCTTGGGGGCTGCCGGCTGCCCGGCCCCACAATACTCAAGAGGGGAAAGCCCACACACAAACAAACACGGCGGTATACATTCATACAATAACAAAACATCCCATGCCACAAACAAATAACATGAAACACACAAAAATAATATATGTTGTGGAGTCTTATCCAAGGCGCCACTCTGGGAGGATCCGGGACACATGAAACATGGGGTGAATACGCCGCATAGTGGATGGGGGTTTTAAGTGGACAGCAGTGGGGCTAATAATCTTAACAATGGGGAAGGGACCAATGAAGCGAGAGTCGGAGGGGAATGTCTCGAGTGGAGAGCCAGACCGGTTGGAGCGTTGTCCCAGGTGGTAATGTGGTGCTTTGGAGCGCCCCCTGTTAGGCAGGTGCGTCACCAAGTGCACCTGCATCGACACAGGCCTTAACGAAGTCCTGGATGTCTTGTGATATGGTGGGCCACCAAAAGTGTCTTTGAATGTAGGCTTGGGTTCTTCGAATACCGGGATGACAAGACAACTGAGATGAATGTCCCCACTGGAGGACTTGACAACGGACGGGGTTGGGGACGAACAGGCAGTTGGTGGGGAAGCGACTGGGACCTTCATGTGTTATGTTCTGAGTATCTGTCTGTCCTGTGTTTTTATTTAATTATCATTCATGTATTTATTATTTTCCACATTATCATTACATCCCCCTCTGGTCGTGGGTTGTCCGAGTCTCATCTGTGTGTTTGTTTACCCAGTCTCGTGCATGCACTATTCGAGTGACTTCGGGATTTTCCGTGAGTTAACGCTGTATTTCCGAAGTCTCGTTTTCTTCTACTTCCTGTTTTCATTCCCATGTATAATTGTATATATTACTAACTCGCGCTAACAATCACTCGGGTGCTTTATTAGTTATGTGCACTTTACTAAACTCATTAACATAAATGTGTATTAACAAACTAATTGTCTGTCTTGTAGTTAGATACTAACATTTAACCAGCTTCCCCACTTTATCTTTTCTACCTGAATTACTAAGCTGTCCTTGAGCTACCTGTTAACTTGTTTCAGCTGCTTATCCTTAGAGACCACGCCTCCCCTTATTACTGTGCACTCTCCGCTCCTACTCGAGCTCGTTGTTTGTCATGCATGTTTTCCGAGTCCCTTCCATGTATTCGTTCTTTCCTCGTTATTGAATTATTGTTTCCCTAATGTTTTAACGTCACGTTGTTTGTTACCCCTCCCCTTCCTCTGTGTATTTAAGACCCACATTTGCTCTGCCTAGTTGTCAGATCAGTTTGCCAGTGCCTACACCTTAGTAAGCCTGAGTATATCCTGAGATTCCTGAGATACCCTTTGTTTGACTTCGATTTAGCCTAGCCCCTTTTGTACCTTAGCCTTTTGATTTCTGGTTTTCGACTTTTCTTTGTGTATTTACTGACATTAATTTAGCCTAGCAATTTTGTACCTTTGCATTTCTGATTTCTTGGTTTTGACTTTTGCTTGTTTATTAGTTTTTGGATTCTACTCTGCTTACTTGGCTTTGACCTCTGGAGTGATCTAATAAACTACGTTTTTTGCCTGATCCTGGTCTGCACTTGGGTTTTCTGTGTCCAGACGTTTCATCATGACCATCTTGAGCTGAGCCCACTAAAGTTTCAATGTCAAACTGTGCAGCTCCAATGATGCAGCGATGAGGTAGAATGGTATCAGTTTCAGGGATGTTGGTGGAAGGAGTGAATTGGTGGGAGAGGGCATCTGGCTTGGTGTTCTTGGAGCCAGGGCGATAGGACAGGGTCAAATTTTATCTAGAAAAGAACAGGAACTAGCTAGTCTTTTAGCGGTTTGCAGATATTCTAGGTTCTTGTGATCCGTCCAAACAATAAATGGAACTTGAGCACCCTCTAGTCCAGGGGTGGGCAATTCCAGGCCTCGCGGGCCGGTGTGTATGCATGTTTTTACTGCCACCAGTTACCACGGCTCAATCAGCTAATTAGTCATACACACAATCACCGATTCACTCGTAAATTACAGAACGATAAAACGCTACAATACACGCATACCGGCACAAGAACATTCATCAGCTGCTGTTCATATCGCGGATATGTAGATTAAAATATCAGATCATGTAAACGATTGGGCTAATTCAATAATTGTTAACTGGCGGCAGCAAAAACCTGCATACACACCGGCCCGCGAGGCCTGGAGTTGCCCACCCCTGCTCTAGTCAGTGCCTCCACTCCTCCAGGGTGACCTCGACGATAAACTTGGACTCGGGATCACGATTAATCAGGATAGGGGCGGAAGTGAAGTGGTTCTTGAGAGTTTGAAAGGCTTCTCCGGCTTTTGGAATCCAGACAAAACAAACTTTGGATGAGGTTAGAGCAGTGAATGGTGCAGCAAGAGTGCTGTAGTTGTAAATAAACCGGGGTTGGGAAAGTGCTTGAATTTTGAATAAAATGCTTGAAAGTCCTTGAAAATTGTAATTTCACTACTTTAATAATAAATCGCTATCTGACTGACTAGTTTGCTAGTAAAGATTTTATTGAAATTGAAGTTATTTATCTGGTGATCTGAGTGATTGTTTCATATTGGCTCAGCCGGGTTATATACAGTAGGATACCAGGTATATATAGAGACAGGTGACACATTTCGAAAATTTGTTGTGTTTTACTTTAATTTGTCACCCCTGTAGAATGCTCTCACTAAACATACTTGTGGTTGTTTATAGCACAATAACCATAACATCTGATGAATGATGAAGTGAAATTATCATTTTGAGTATATACAGTTGTGACGACCCTCCCCGCCCTGTCTGTTTGGTTGGGTGTGGCTGCCTCCTTGGCAGGTGCTGGTGGGCGTGGCAGAGGGTCATCAGCAGAGTGAAGACACCTGGGGCTCGTCAGCGACACTGGAATCACATGGGCCTTGTGTGCCAGGGGTTTAATAAAAACCTAAGCTCAGTTGTTGTTCCCCCCTCCTCTCTGAGCTACGCCTTTGGTTTTTGATTGCTGGTTTGTCTTTGTTTTACAGCACTATACAACATTGCATTCCCTCTCTTCCACTCATCCACTCACTTAAGCTACTGACTCATACTGATGTCACATACCATTGCTAATGTAAGTTTCTTTCTTATGTTACCAACTTTTTAATGAATAAACTATTTGCTAATTAAGCTTGATTGGTGTGCATCTCCCTCTTTGTCACGGCCGTGCGGCCCGGTTTGTGACACAGTACATAAATATGTAATTCACCCCAGCCGCGTAAGGTGCTGGAAAAGCTTGAAAATGCACCATGAAAGTGCTTGAAAAGTGCTTGAATTTGACTTTGGAAAAGGTGTAAGAACCCTGAATTTAATCTGGCTTCGCAATTATCCCATCTTCTACTACGAAAGCCACCCACATTCCCTCCTCACTGAGGGAGACCACCAACATGTTAGAACTGCCGGTAGAAGCATAGAAAACCAAGAATTTCGGGTCTAGAAAATACACTATTCACAGTAGCTACTTGCTCCATCTGGACATCTGGCTTTCGATATGAATCTTCAGACAAAACTCCATATTACTCCATAGAAAAAAGCAAATGCTGTAACTTACGCTGCATTCACACAGCGAGCAACTGGTCGCCGAGTCGGTCAATTCTACGAGGCTGGGGGCGGGGCAAGAGCTTCCCGTTGTGTCATCCAAGTCAGTTCGTGCAGCTACAATTATTTGATACAGATAAACAACGGCAGTAGCCTACGTATAACAAAGATATATTTGCGATGCATCCAGGCTGGTAGATGGTAGTGATGTGCAGTTCGCGAACGAATCGGTATTATGAGTCGACTCTTTATGCTGAGTCGTCTGAGTCGACTCGCCAGTTCGAGGGAATCGTGCTAACCCACGGCTCTCGACTCTCGGCTCTGGCTCTCGGCTCTCGGCTCTTAGCTCCGGCTCTGACTCTGCCTGCTTTCTACTACAGCCGGGAGACACTCCCCCGAGACACTCAGCAGTGGTAATGCGCGGCGTTGAAGTCGAGCAGCGATTGATGCGCCCAACAAAATAGGTCACACGAATATCTTCTTTATAATGCTTTATGAATACATTTAAAGTTGATCTAAACAATATTGCACACAATTTTGTGAATGAGATAATCGCCCCAGCTCATTCCAAAGTAATTTTGACTAGGCTACTACTAACGGTTAAAGGATAGGTAGCAATAGTAGGCTAGTAGTCGGACCTAACTCCGTTCAGCACGGAATCACCTCGACTCAGAGCCGTGAAACAAACAAAGCCCTTTCAAGTTTTAACGGAGAGGAAAAGAAATGCTGTAGGTGACAGCATTAATAATCGAGTTTAGCCTACTCAGCGTGTATCAACCAGAAACCATATATGCAAAGGAATTCTGTACTTAATAGGCTATCTAATTATATTCCGAGACGTCGACACTTTAATAGCCAACTGTTTATTATTATATTAATACATTTGGCTGTTTGCGAGGAAATTGCAGTAGGCTATAAAACAGAATTAATATGCGATTGTGTTCAGCTAAGTTAGGCTACTAAAAATGACAGCAAATACTTCAAAATGACAGGTTAGGCTACTAAAAATGACAGCAAATATATTTAAAGTGGTGGCATTTTTATTTTAGAACTATTGACCAACAACAACAGTGAACAGAATAAATAGCCTACAATTGTGTATGATATAATAAATAAAGTACAGTTAAAATAAACACATTTAAATAACCCTATGGTTAGCATAGATTAAATAGCTCTATACAAATATAACCATTCAATGTCTATTATTACCTGTAAGATCTAATGTTACAATCTGATCGAAAAAACGGAGATGGGAAAGTCGTAAATAAACGTAACCTGCGATTGCAAACTAGCTTGAGACAGTAGGCTACTGTAAATTGAGAATATTAGCAATGAGTATCATTCAGATGATTTGGGTCTGAATAAAATATCAAGGCTTACAAACTTATTTTGTCTACTTTGTTACCAGCTAGGGTCTGCTGTCTGAAACAGCTTCTAATTCCAGCTCGCGAGTAGCGCCGCTGAAAGAAAAAGATGCGGCTCAAAGATGCGGCTCTCACGGCTCTCGGCTCTCGGCTCTCGCTCTCGGCTCTGGCTCTCGGCTCTCGGCTCTCGGCTCTCGGCTCTGGCTCTCGGCTCTCGGCTCTCGGCTCTGGCTCTGACTCTGACTCTGCCTGCTTTCTACTACAGCCGGGAGACACTCTCCCGAGACACTCAGCACTGGTTAATGCGCGGCGCGCAATTTCTGATTGCTAAGTTAGAACCTACGTAAGAATATATATATTTTTAATTTGATCTAACAATATTGCACACACTTTTGTGAAGTTAATAATCGCCCCAGCTCATTCCAAAGTTATTATGACTACTAATGGTTAAAAGAAAGATACGTAGCTACAGTAGCTATACTACCCAACTGATCAGCACGAAATCAACTCGACTCAATTTAAGAGCCATGAGCCGTAGCAATATTCCACGGCTCCAGACAGAGCCGGAACCAGAGCCGTGACACAAACCGAAGTAATTTTCGAGTTTTAACCACATAACTGTTCTTATAGAGTTCTGTGGTTTTAATAAAGGGCAAAATGAAGTACACCATTAAGCTATTAATCGGGTTTACTACTCAGCGTGATTCAAACGGAAACCCTATTGACAAAGGAATTATGTTAGCCTATATCTAATGATATTCCGAGACGCCGACTGTATATTACGAAATTATTAAACTTTTTGCGAGAATTGCAACCGAATTCCAGTCAACGATGAAACAATAAGGCCAAATTTGCGATATTGCGATTGTGTTCAGCTAGATTAGGCTACAAAAAAATGACAGAAAAGACTTATTTAAAGTGGTGGCATTTTTATTTTAGAACTCTTGACCAACAACAACAGTGAACAGAATAAATAGCCTACAATTGCGTATGATATAATAAATAAAGTACAGTTAAAATAAACACATTTAAATAACCTTATGGTGTCCAAATAAATAAACGACACAGGCTCCTGTACATCATATGTACACACTGACACACACAATAAATATCTGGCTTGTTTGTCCAATTTGGCTGGCTATCTCTCTTATACAGTCTTCCATCCACCTAATTTTCAGTAGACCTAGACTACTGGATTCTGGGATCTGATAAAAAATATAAGATTAATATTAGCATAGATTAAATAGCTCTATACAAATATAACCATTCAATGTCTATTATTACCTGTAAGATCTAATGTTACAATCTATGATCGAAAAAACGGAGATGGGAAGTCGTAAATAAACGTAACCTGCGATTACAAACTAGCTTGAGACAGTAGGCTACTGTAAATTGAGAATATTAGCAATGAGTATCATTCAGATGATTTGGGTCTGAATAAAATATCAAGGCTAGTTTACAAACTTATTTTGTCTACTTTGTTACCAGCTAGGGTCTGCTGTCTGAAACAGCTTCTAATTCCAGCTCGCGAGTAGCGCCGCTGTAAGAAAAAGATGCGGCTCAAACGGCTCTTCTGTATTAACCGGAAGTACCAAAATGGCAACTCCGACTCCGACTCCGACTCTTCAAACTGAATGGTACGAATAGAGCCGACTCAGAAAAAAGAGCCGAACTGCCCATCACTAGTAGATGGAACCCTAGTGCTTTAACTGCCTACACATAACACACACAACTAAACAGCATTCCTGACAATACAGTAGGCTCTAGAAGTGTCATGACGTTACATTAGCCTACCTGTGAACAGTAAATCATAGCTTTTCGCCGTTTTGGCTTCCAATAGCCTAGCCAACATGATATGCTAACGTTAGCTAAACATAGCATTTATCTAGTGTTGTGTGAACGTTTAATTCACACAATAAAATAACAAAGACCTTACCATTGGTACCAAGGGCACTCGCAATTGCCCTCCAAGCGTCAATTTTTAGGCGCTTATCCCGGTATTCCTTTTGGAATACATTAAACAGGACGTGGTAGGCTTGGACCATTATTATTAGCTGCTACTCCATTGCTGCAATTTGAGTGAAATCGGGCGGAACAATTATTCACGAAATGGTTTCGTGTCGGTTGGGGAAATATGAAGTGTGGAACTCTGATTGGCTGTTACGGCCGATAGTCGGTCAAAAGTTAAGTTTCGGGCAACATTTATCGGCCGATTTTGGTCGCTCAGTTTTCTAGTCGCTCAGGTCGCTGACCGTCGCTCAGCTTCATAGAGAATGAATGGACTTCCGGCGACTGGGCGACCGAAGTTGCTGGATGTGTGAACGCAGCGTTAGAGCCGTTTTGTGGCTGAACGGAATCGACTTTAGTAATTCTGTAGTTCTTACCTATTCTGGCACTTGTCCTCTCCACAAATCAGGTTTGCCTGTAATCCATACTTTAAGCGAGCTATAACCAACAATTTCAATAGAAACTAGTGACTTCTTCAATACACCCCCGGCCAGCGGCGTCAGTGCTGAGAGCGTGTGTTTCATTGTCAGAGCGAAGAAGTCCGTGGCGTCCATGTAAATTTTTCATTAGTTTAGAAATTATTGCCTATGGCTCGCTAAAAGTATGGATTACGGCTGAGATTTGTGGAGAGGACAAGTGCCAGAATATGTAAGATCTTTCAGAATTACGGAACTCGATTCCATTCTGCCGCATAACGGCTGTTAAGTTACAGCGTTCACCTTTTTATATGGAACTCTGTCTGAAGATATTCATATCGAAAGCCAGAGGTCCAGATTGAGCAAAGTAGCTACTATCGTTTCCCGTGAAACCTGTCTGGTTTGTAACGTTACTCTAGTAAATTTGAGTTTTTGCTATCAATTTGTCTGTTAGTCGAGCTGTGTCCAAATCATAGACTATATAAAAATAATCAGAATCTACTGTGTCCTCCTGTGTAGCTGATAAGGTAGGCTAACGTTACTGCTTACAGCATAGCCTACTGTTTAGTGACATACAGTAGCCAATGCGAAAAATATCCTCTACAATTATCAGCGAAAACCTAAGCATAATAAGTAGGCCTATATCATTTGCGGATTTAAAGTACACTTCATTTAGATAACATTTTGCCTACTTAACAACTTTCTCACAGTAAGCATCTCAATAGTAGCCTATAGAAGGGCCTTGATTCAGGCCAATTGGGACACATCCTTTTTTTAACAGAAACCATGTTAGCTAACAGTTAGCTATCTAGCTAGCCGCACTTCCAAACAATGTATCATTTGCAAGCATTTCTGTTGTGATATTCTGATCTGTCTGTCTTTGTTTAACACAAACCAAGCCCTTGCTGACTAAGCTAACAGTTAGCCTTCTAGCTAGCTGCATGTCCAAACAATGTAGCTGCAAGCGTGATCATTGTGATTTTTGTATCTATATCAGTCTTTGTGTAGTAACAGAAGCCTCTGAAATCCAGAGTCTGATACTCTAGTGGGGGAGTGGTTGGGGGTGGGATTAGCCAGATACTTTTCACGCCCATTAAATTCGCAAGCCTCAGGTGTGAATCTTTGCAAGCTGTTTTCTCAGGAAAGTGTTTTAAGGTGTACCAACATTCAAAGAAGCATCTCTTTTTCAAATATGCACATATTGCAGTGTATGAGACGTCATTTGAAAGCTCAGGATCTGTACTTTCATAAACTATAAAAAACTGAAAAAATGACCCCGGGCAACTTGTGGACCGTTTTACCAGCATCAGTCACATATAGGAAACTAATGGCCCTTTTTGAGACCATTCCTAACTCTTTGTTTTCTTCACTCTGTACTCATGTGTTCTATTTTATGAGTTATTCCCTTCTTCATTTTGCTCTCCAATCTGTGTTACCCTTTTTGTATTCTTCTAGCCCTGTGTTCTTCACTCAGAATGTAGCATGCTACCATGTTGACACCCTCATCTTTTTCTCTGTTTTTTGGAGGTGGTTCTGTGCCATTATTCTGCCCCCAGGTTCATCATTTTCCCAACTCTTTCAGAGGACTCCTGTCCCTGCTCTCAGAGGGATGCTGCTCGTGCTTTTTAAAGTAGAATAATGCATACATAATTCATGGGATGACACGAGAGGTGCTCATTAAACTTTACATGGTAAATGGTGAAGACAGGCACTTGTTAAATGTGTTCCCCCAGTCGCATATGGCTCGATGTGGCCACAGTGAAGGCATAGCTTTGGGAAAGAGCATGTGCGTCACGTTGATTTGGCAGAACTTGTCATAGTGTAGAATTTGTAGAAGTCTCTGTCCCATAATCTTTCCTACTCTTTGCAGTCAGTGCGGTGAAATCTTTAATGACCACAGTCAGTGTGGACCTCAATTTAATGTCTTCTACAAAAGTTGGCTTCTCTGACAGTACAGTGTCCCATTCAGCACACTCTGGCTTTTATTTTGTTTGCTGTTGGTGGTGTCATACTCACCCATCAATACCAGCAACTTAGATTTCCCAAGTTTTCCATCTAACTGGGCCTACGCCTGCTTAGCTTAAACCATTCAGAAAATGCAGGTTATATGCAGGTATGGCCTAAATATTTACTTATAATTAATCTCTGTACTGGAAAGAAAAACTGAGACAATTTAGATAAATAAATCATTCAATCTTAACCACTGTTGCCTTTTAGGCAATTGAGAAATATTTACAGTGACCTCTTTTCTTTTGTTTATAAATGTAGCTAAAATGTAAATAGTTACGTTACATTATATTGGTCAGTACTTGCTCCCATTACTTAAACTAGATACTTCAAAAAGAAATCTCAGGTCAGATTAGGAAGTGTTTGAAATACACTGACAACAGGGATTTATTTTAATGATCATGCAGTGCCTCCAAGTCATGATTCCTTCATAGCCCCTTAAACTTCAGATATAACTCATTCATAATTAGGCAGGTAAAACCCATATTTTGCCAATTTTCCAAATTAAATGGTACATTTATTTTATAAAAGAACCTTACAATAATTAAAAATATATATAAAGTGTGACTAAATGGGTTAATTTGTGATAATCATCTAGAAGTAGTTGTAAACACTGTCAAAGGGTCATTTTTTAAATGGAGTTTAGTTACAGAGTAAAAAAAAGCAAACGGTGAAACACGATATTACTTCAGTCAACATCAATTTACAGATGCTGTAGATTTACTGTTGAACATGAAGCATCCTCAATACGGGAAAATAAAGCGTTTGTCTGAAGAATGGATTTTCTTTTGATTCTCTATGCAAACTGTTAGAAGAAATGCCCTCTGGGTAAATCCTTTTCTGTGCTTTACTTTCTCCGTAGTTGCCTCAGATTGTTCAGATCCTAATCATACAACATTTAACTCCCCCTGTATGATCCAATAAAAGGAAACAGCTTGTGAAATATAGACAGGTAAGAGTGAGCTTTTTGGGGTTGCCAGGCAGAAGGGGTGAATACAGAAATCACTCAAGGGGGAAACAGGGAGCTGTCATTACGGCACTCAACACATGGGGGAACTGCTCTGTGTTTCGCCTTTGCTCTCTCTCTCTCTCCAAACCCCAAATCTCATAAATATATAATTCCAGGACCGTTGACTATTTTCTGTTTTCATCTGCTGTCAGAAATGACCTAAATTCACCATCTAAGACTGACCTAAATTCAATAGTCAGATATGTTAATCCAGGTTTATGTAATCATCCTGCCCCATTTCCAAACGTGTGCTACAACTCGGGCTGAAAATAGCACTCACCCCCGCTAATTGAAACTGGGGATGAAAATATTTGAATCCATAAATGAACCTTTTTTTTTATTTTTTTGGAGGAATATCCCCTTCCCCCCACCCACCGACCCTGTCAGTTTCAAAGAATTAAGACTTTAACAGCAAGCATGATAGAGCCGGAAATGGGAAGCAAATTGTTTGTCTCTGAAAAGGGAAACATATATATACACTGCTCAAATAAATTAAGGGAACACTTAATCAACACAGTATAACACCAAGTCATTTAAACTTCTGGGATATCGATCTGTCCAGTTAGGAAGCGTAAACGATTGTGAATCAATTTCACCTGCTTTGGTGCAAATGAAAGTGATAACAGATGGACAGGAAAGGCAACAGCAAGACAACCCGTAAAAAGTAAATGGTTTTGCAGGTGGTGGCCACAGACCATTTCTCTCTCCTTATCCTTCCTGACTGATTTTTCTCTAGTTTTGCATTTTGCTAGTGCCCTTGTCACTACTGGTAGCATGAGAAAGTACCTGCAGCCCATTCAGGTTGCACAGGTAGTCCAGCTTCTCCAGGATGGCATATCCATACGTGCCGTCGCAAGAAGGTTTGCTGTGTCTCCCAGCACAGTCTCAAGAGCGTGGAGGAGATACCGGGAGACAGGCCATTACACGGGGAGGAGCACTGCCAGAGCCCTACAAAATGACCTCCAGCGGGCTACTCGTGTGCATGTTTCTGACCAAACTGTCAGAATCAGACTCCATGAGGGTGGCGTGAGGGCCCGATGTCCTGTAGTGGGACCTGTGCTCACAGCCCAGCAGCGTGCAGCTCGATTGGCATTTGCCAGAGAACACCAGAATTGGCAGGTTCGCCATTGGCCCCCCCGTTCTCTTCACGGATGAGAGCAGGTTCACACTGAGCACATGTGACAGACGTGAAAGAGTCTGGAGACGCCGTGGTGAATGTTATGCTGCCTGCAACATCATCCAGCATGACCGGTTTGGTTTAATTGACTTTGTGTTATACTGTGATGATGAGGTGTTTCCTTAATATTTTTGAGCAGTGTATATACTGGAGTTGGGGGAAAAATCAGCACAGAATTACTCTTTTTTGGTCATTTCACTGTTTTTCTGGAATTTCATTAAATTTTAATGCCGGCTCACACCAGGGGATTTGGTGCTTGATTAAAAATGTATTTGCATGGAAGACGTCCTACATGGGAAGCTCATTGTTGAACAGTATTCTCAGGATAGTGTGTCATAATTTTCTGATATTTAGGCCCAAATACAATGCGACCAACAAAGATTGTTCTTAACTTCTAATGATAGAATAACGGATGTTTTCTTTCTTTGTGGGCACTTTCCTTTTTTTAATGAATGTTTTGGCTCAACTCTGAAACCTGATTCAATTGATCAGTCTTAAGTCAAAATCTTGATTTGTGATTCTGGTGTTTTAGTGCTGGGCTCGAACAAAGGCCTACACCAATAATACCCCTTCTTGCTTTAGACAAACCCCTTGGGCAATATTAAATATATTGCTTACTTTATACAGGGGATGTCTGCCATTTGCTGTCATGATGACACTAAACTCAACATTATTCATTATTTTATGATTATCTTATGCCTGTGTCCAATACTAAGATGTTCATTAAAATGTCTCTGTAACATTTCAAAAGGAAAAGTCCCTCAAGTGACACAGTCACACAAAGCGTGTGAAATATTCAGGAAGACAGCACATGTACATGGCTAAGATATTAAAACTGCTGTCCACAATTAAATAAAACATGGGAATGCTGACAATAATTTAAATACACTGAGGCCTGCCACACCAGGGAGGGATGGTTTAATGCTTCAAAACCAGAACATTGCTTAATATTAATACTTTAGTAATATGTCTGCTATGACTGTAATATACTCGACTATGGTTTTTTCAACACCAGTGCACTGGTCATTTTTGCCATTTGTAACACATCAGAGAAGAAATAATGCAAATCTCATATGAACACCCAAAGGGTGAAATTAAAATCTCAACTGTGAAAAACTAGTTTTTTAACACTTTCATGGAGAAAAAAAAATAAATATTGTCACAATACCTTTCCTGAATTTAACTCACCATTCATCTTTTAACTGAAAAGTTGAACTGGAACAAACAGTTTTCAGGGGCTTTTCTGTCTTGGCTCTGTTCTCTCGAGTAGTGACTTCTTTCACCATCTAGTGGTAAGACAGAGAAACTGTTACTGCTGTGGGGGAGCAACTGCCTTGCTCACTTATTCACTATTACTGCTTGTGCTGCTTAGTCTACAATCAACAGCGTGCATAGATATACATAAGTGTATGTACACAGACACACATACAAAATGTTCTAATATGGAATATTCAATACATAGAAGGGAAGTAATAAAGTTGATGCATTAAAAGCATACATCTACCAAGCTATTCATCCACCAAACAGGATTATGGGATTTGAATGCATCTCTGCTGTCAAAGTCACTATGATAAGAAAGACAGCGCTGTTGTGTTGGCGTGAAATTAAGAAACCGCAAACACATGCAAGCCTGTAGAAATAATAACATCATCAAATTAACTACAGTAATTATTACAAATACTGTCTTTTTATGCCTTACTGCAGGGTAGACCTTCTTCAAACACAAAAACACAAAATGTCTTTTGCATCATTTCTCTCTCTCTCTTCTCTTTCTCACATCACACACATATACTCACATACACACACACACACACTCACTCATGTGTACTCTCTCTGTCACATACATACAGACACTCGCTCACTCTCTCACTCTCACACATACACAACAAATACAGACCCTCTCCCTCACGCACACACACACACACACACGCTCTTTCTCTCCCTCTATCTCTCCTTTTCTTTGCATGAGCATCGCCTGCAGTCACCAAGTTCTCTGATCAAAGGGACAAATCTATCCAGGAGCAATCAGGTTGCTGAGCTGGGCTGGTTGCCTCTTTGATCAGAAGCACATGGTCTCCTGCAGGCGGGCCGCCTTTGTCTGGGCCAGGAAATGTGGGGGAAGTGCTCTGCGCTGCTCCCTCTTGGTTTGGTGTCTCTCTCTTCCTTCTCTGCTCCTGTCATGTCAGATGAAAGCAGGGCTAATTACGAGCGAAAACACCCCCATGCTGCTACACTGTTAGGGATGGGTATCGTAAGGATTTTATCGATCCGATACAATTATCGATACTGCTTTAATGATTCAATATTTTATCGATACCACTGTCGATACTTTTTTATTATTTGGAGGGGAAAAAAATTTTAAGAGCAGAACTGGCACTGATTTTCTTGCTCATATAACATAACAAGTGTACAATTTTCAGCAGCAAGATTGTAAATATTGAACACCAAACAGAACAGTGTAATGTATACCAACAATAAATAAATCATAAATAAAATAAATGCTTTACAACAAAAAGCCTAATCGTATAGCAGTATAACTGGGCATATCTGCCATATGAGCATATCTGCCATATACGTATCTGGTAGAATCCGGGATCGCCACTCCTGACTGATAGTGTCCCCAGCTGTAGAAATCACTCTCTCTGTGTGGGGGAGGCTTGAGTGCAGAGGTAGGTGTTTGCTAGTTCTGCGAGTTGGGGCAAAGTATCTCCCTTTACCCACCACCAGAGGACAGGGTCTTCCACTGTGGGCATGGGTCTTCAGCTGTGGGTCTCTGTAGAGCAGGATCTCTTGGGAGAGTTGTTCGTCTGCATGGTGGTCCTAAGTTCTCTGTCCTCCTCTGCGAACAGCTCCTCTAAGGCAGTCCTGGGCTGAGTGACTGCCACTGCATGCTGAAATGAAAATGACACGATATGGGTCAGGTTTAAAGATGTGAAACATAAATGTGATGTCATCATCATCATGAGGTGTTTGGAGGCGGTCAAATGCATCACATTTCTGCTTCAAATGGTGAACCAAAGAAGAAATATATCTATTACATATGTTGCATTTCGCTTCCTTCTTGTCTTTTGCCCTAGTGAAATTTAGGCAAGCCTTGGATCACTTTGGATGCTCAGCCGTGTTAGCGAGTGAGTGAGTGACAGATGAGTGAAGTGAAGAAGAGAAATTTGCGCGTTTTGTTTGACAACTCTGCGGTTGAATGAAGTAATTCTTTGTGAGATTTATTTAGTTTATAAGCTGTAGCTATGTCATAGCCATGTACTATCAAGGCATATATAACAATTGTTTGAGTTTTATTTAGGCTATGCTAAATAATCAGCAGGAACAAATATTTGAATGACACGACCCGTTAGTCTCAATAGCAGAATCTATGAAGTTGGCGCTTATCAATTCTCTGGTTTTCATTCATTTAGAACCGGTTCCATTGTAGAACCATTTGATCCTCATCCCTATACACTGTATACCTGCAGTCATAGGTGTCAACCCATACGGTTTGCTCGTATAAAATATGGTTTTTCCACCTTTTAGAAAGTATATGGGCATATAAGTTTACGATACAGGAAATCTAATCTAATACGTTTTTTTCCCCAAATGTTTTCCAACATAATTAATTAAATCACAGTAATCACATTTTTTTTCTCCCTCTCTCTGCTATTCCCTCGATTTCTGAGACAGTGGGAAAAGAAAATAGTGGCATCAGGACTGTATGATCTAAAAATGCACTTTATGACAACGAACCATGAGGACACAGTAGCCCACAAGATATCTAACAACAATCTAACATTAGTTAACCTAGCGAACAGTTAAATGATTATGAATGGACAATGTTCATGTTTATGCAATTTTGGCCGAAATTAGATAATGTTCCATGATGTTTTAATGTGGTAGCTCTGACTCAATTTAGCGAGGTTACTACAAATTTCATTGTAAATTAATTAATTGTTAACTTAGCAGTCGTTAACAACTTCATTAAGATAAGAGCTATTTTTATAACCATATTACATTACAAGCATTTAGCAGACGCTCTTATCCTGAGCGACTTACACAACTTTTTAGCATTTTTTTTTAATACATATTATCCATTTATACAGCTGGATATATACTGAAGCGATTCAGGTTAAGTACCTTGCTCAAGGGTACAACGGCAGCGTCCTACCTGGGAATCGAACCTGCAACCATTGGGTTACAAGGCCAGTTCCTTAACCATTATACGACACTGCCGCCCAACACAGTTAAACAGTCACTGAGACACCCCACATGACTGACCCCACACACTTACAAACCAGTGCTAACGTAGCTTAATTAGGCTATCAAAGCTGTTGTGTAAGCTAGTAAGATAACTTCATTAAAAGTGCCACAAGCTTGTGCAACATGACTCATGCATAATTTAGGAAATTGTGGTATCTATCAATGTATCTCTCCTGCGCTGGTTTGTAAGTGTGTGGGGTCAGTCATGTGGGGTGTCTCAGTGACTGTTGACTGTTTTAAAAAGAGCATCATGCTGAATTTGTACATACAGTCAAGCTGGAAAGTCTGCATACCCCTTTCACCTTCTCCACGTTTTATTACGTTACAGACTTATACAACAATAGATTGAGTTCATTTTTTGCCTCGAACATCTACACACAATAGCCAATAATGACAAAGTGAAAACAGGTTTTTAGAAAATATGCAATTTTATTTTACTGACAAAAATATGTTATTTAGGGGTTACATATCTGTACACACCCTTAGCCTAATACTTAGTTGCTGCACCTTTGGTAGCGATTGCAGCTTCAAGTCGTCTTGGGAAAGAAGCTACGAGCTTGGAACACTTGTTTCTGGACATTTTTGCCCATTCCTCTTGGCATATCCTTGCAAGCTCCCTCAGGTTGGATGGGGAGCGTCGGTACACAGCCATTTTCAGCTCTTTCCATAGATGTTCAATTGGATTCAGGTCTGGGCTCTGGCTGGGCCACTCAAGGACATGCACAAACTTTCTCCGAAGCCACTCCTTTGTTCTCTTGGCTGTGTGTTTTGGGTCAGTGTCATGTTGGAAGGTAAACCTTTGCCCCAGTCTGAGGTCCAGAGCGCTCTGAAGCAGGTTTTCTTCTAGGATCTCGGTGTACTTAGCTGCATTCATCTTTCCCTTTATCAGGACTAGTCGCCCCATTCCCGCTGCTGAAAAACATCCCCACATCATGATGCTGCCACCGTCATGCTTCACTGTAGGGATGGTATTAGCCAGGTGATGAGCGGTGCCTGGTTTTCTCCAGACGTGACGCTTGGTAATCAGGCCAAAAAGTTTAATTTTGGTTTCATCAGACCAGAGAATCTTGATTCTCATGGTTTGAGAGTTCTCTAGGTGCCTTTTGCCAAATTCCAAGCGGGCTGTGATGGGCCTTTTACTAAGGAGGGGCTTCCATCTGGCCACTCTACCATAAAAGCCTGATTGGTGGAGTGCTGCCTGGATGGTTGATCTTCTGAAAGGTTCTCCCATCTCCACAAGGATATGCTGGTGCTCTGTCAGAGTGACCCTCGGGTTCCTGCTCACCTCCCTGGCCTCACCTCCCTGGCCAAGATGGCCTCGGCGTCTTCCCCGATTGCTCAGTTTGGCCGGGCGGCCAGGTCTAGGAAGATTCTTGGTGGTTCCAACCTTCTTCCATTTACGAATGATGGTGGCCACTGTGCTCTTTGGGACCTGTAAAGCTGCAGAGATTTTTCCGTACTCTTCTCCAGATATATGCCTTGACACAATCCTGTTTCTGAGGTCTGCAGATAATTCCTTTGACCCCATGACTTGGAGTTTGCTCTGACATGCACTGTCAACTGTGGGACCTTATATAGGCAGGTGTTGGCAATCCCCAATTATGTCCAATCAATTGAATTTATCACAGGTGGACTCCAATTAAGTTGTATAAACATCTCAAGCAGTATCAGTGGAAACAAAATGCACCTCAGCTCACTTTTGGGTGTCATATCAAAGGGTGTGCACACCTGTATACATATGATATTTTACAATTTGATTTTTAATAAATTAGCACAAATTTCTAAAAACCAGTTTTCACTTTGTCATTATGGGCTATTTTGTGTAGAATTTTGAGACAAAAAATTAACTCTATTATAGAATATGTCTGTAACGTAATAAAACATGGAGAGGTGAAAGGGGTATGCAGACTTTCTGGCTTGACTGTATGTACACAGTCATTATTATGTGAAAAGCTAAATAGGCTACAGGAATATATTAAGTAAACTTGAATCAGACAAATAACTGTGGTGGCTAGAGATTGTAATGATAATACGTAGATAATGTTATATACGTTTTTTTGTGAATTTATAAAGTTTTGCAGGCATGAAAATAAGGGCCTCCCCAGAGGTTGACACCTATGTGCAGTCAACCCCCTTAACATTAGAGGTGTCAGGCTTTTTTTGCAGTATAGCTATTTAGGAAAAGTCATGGCAGTTAACCAATGACATATACAAACAGCTGTAGCCTACTCGAGCCCTATATCACAAAACTCAACCCCCAACAAATAACACACAGCTATAGTCTACTCACATATGACTGAAATTGAATGCTCCCTTCCAACCAAGCATTTTAACAAGGACCTCCACCAAGCCTGTGAAATCTAAGACACTACTTATTATTTGATACTACTTACAGTTCACTGCCCAGAGTTCACTGATGGGCCCTTCTTAAAAATACCTGCCTCATGTGAGGATATTGAAGGCACAATGGCAACTATTGCATTTTATTTTGCTGTACAAACATATGTACTGTATGAGGGAGGGAGAGGGAGAGATATATAGAGCTGCCGCCGGCTCGAAAATCCACAGGGCCAGCTTGAGTTTCTGCAGTGTCAGGATTTTATAAAGAGACATGATGGGAGGCGAGAAATAAGAAGCAGACATCTGAAGCACCGCAGTTTTACTTTCTCTCTCTCTCTCTCTCTCTCTCTCTCTCTCTCTCTCTCTCTCGCGCTTCTCCCTTTTTGCCGCATTCTATTCTATTCTATTCTATTCTATGCACACAAACGCATCTTTCGGGCTGCGGGCGGTGGATGCCGATCTGCTGGGAGTCTATGGTGGTTCGCTCCGCATTGCAGGCTATTGCTCAGAATTCTCCCCCTCCCGCCTTGACAACCGGAGCCATGGGCGTAAGATCGTTACAGCGCCTTTAGGATCATCCGCCCCGATTTTCGCCGTGGTCCTCTGGCAATTACACACCTGTCAGGTGTCACCCTGTCTCCGGGTTTGACCGACAGGGTTAAGTCGAGCAGTCAGCCATTAAGGCGGTCCTTAACGCGAGGAGCTGCCATTGTTTAGCTTGGGAGAGAGTCAGAGTGTGGAAGAGTGAACAAGTGCTGGGTTAAGTGTTGACTGGAGGCTGGGTCGAAGTTGTGAGATCTCATTTTGATATTTCACAGACCCAGATTGGCAGCAGGGGTGTTTCTTTTTTCCAGCACATCAAGCATGACAGAAAATTGTGGTTCTTCCTTGCTCTGGCTTTGCCCTCACTCGGCCGACGGCTTTCATACGCATAAAGGTGATTCCACCTGTCTTCGAGCCGCAAAGTGCGTTATGCGCCATAAATCAGACGGAATGGCTAATACGATGCAGAATGAACCAGCTTTAGCCCTCGGCTTGCTCTGGATGCGGCTAACTGTCTTGCGGTGCACGCATCCACAGTGACGGGCCTGCCTCTTTGTCAGTTTCCCTGGTTTTGTTAAGAAACATAAACCAAACGGAATAATTGAGCTCCACACAATGACGACTCAAGAGAAAAAACATCAGTGAGCAAAGTGAAGTTTTTCTTCAGGGTCCATAACAGAATCACTTTGTTTACCTGGTGCTGAGTTTCCTTACAGTGTTTCCTGGAGAGCATTTTTCATTACTTTCTGTGGTGTGTGCTTCCATTCTTTCAGGTTTGTAGTTTTCCCTCACATTCTGGAATGTGTTTTTCCTTGCTTCCTGGATCTATAGTTTCCTTCCTGGATTTAGCCGTTTTCTTCCTGGACCCGGAGTTTACATACTTTGTTTCTGTATGGCTTAACAACTCAATACAAAAATGGCAGTAAAGTGAAGATATTTTGCCTGGTCAGTAGCACACCATTACATAAACGTCCTCGATGCAGGCTGTCCTTACTTCCTGGATTCTGTGTGGCTTCCTCTCACAGCGCCACTAATAGTGTGAACAATGCCAGTTCGGAATATGGGGAGCAAAACACTTGTCTACACTAAGTGAAACTAACAGTTTATTGTCCCACACAAATAATCCTTGCGTGACCTGGTAATTTGTAATGATTCTTTATGACGTACAGCATATTCAGGGCCATTCACATTGCGCTATTTGTTTTCCAAAACCCACTCTTTTGCCCACATTTTTGTTTATTTTAAATTGAGTTTTATACTTAAATACCTAAGAATAATAGTGTAAAGGTAAAACTGCAAACATTAACCATTTATCAGAAAAATTATACCCACCTTGAAATATATGATTTATGAAAACTGAGTGTTGTTTAGAAAAACACTCTTCATATGCCAGCCCATGAAGTTGGTGTCGAATCATCAGCTGCTCTTAATCACCATCTGTTCAACTGGACACATTAAAGATAACTGTTGAGTTCTGAACACATTTTGGTGTTGAGTAAAATACACAGGCATAGGCATAATGGATGGTTTGGGGCGGTTCTTGTCTCCTACCCCATCCTCTGAGTGGCAGGTACATTGCAGGCCTGAGCTCATTCCTAACCATCTAATGGAAAGTAGAATCTGTAGTGAAGTCTTGGAACTGACTTTCACATCAAAACAACAATCAAACACCAGTAATGTTTATCTCCGTAATCATTATTTCCTGGATGTATAAAGCAGTGTTTCCCAACCTTTTTTGAGCCGCGGCACATTTTTTACATTTACAAAATCCTGGGGCACACCACCAACCAAAATGACACAAAATGACACTCTAACACAGTACATATTAGATTAGATGACCTTTATTATAATACATATAGTTAATAATATAGTTTTTTAATGTATTTATACTTAGTGGGAAACCTGGGGCTGTTTCGATGAACACAAAATGGATATCCTGGCAGTAATGGTAGAAAGACACACACGAAGCTCTTCCTCAACAGCTCTCAGTCTCTCTCTGTTTTTATTTTTTATCGCAGTCAAGCTTGAGAAGCTCAGCTCACACAGATATGTGGTTGAAAACGGGAGCAATGTCAAAATAGCTTTGTTGGCTAGAATGGGGAACTCCTTGGCAACAGATAACCAAAAACTGTCCAAAGGAAGATCAGCAAAGTTTAGCTTAAAACCACGATCTTGTTTCAGTTCAATGAGTTCCTCTTGCTCCTTTAAAGTCATGTCCTTTCCAGCAACGGATGCTGAGCTGTATGGGTCCCTAACCCAGTCAAGGCATTCTGTGAAGGCTGAATAGAAATAAAATGACAACTTCTCCTCAAGAGTTTTCAAATGTGTGCAAATCACCTCGCACATTGCAGCAGTGTTGCCATCATGCAGTTTCTCGGTGAGTGGGAACATCTCAAGGTTGCCACGCTGCACATGTTGTTGCCAGAGCTGCACCTTTAAACGGAATCCGTTCATTTTATCAGTGCTTGTAAGCAGGTTTTCATTTCGGCCTTGCATCCGTGTGTTCAGTTCATTCAGATGATGAAATATATCAGCCAGGTATGCCAGCTTTGCACACCACTCATCACTTGCAAGCAGCTTTGAGTAATCGGACCTCTCGTTTGTCAGAAAAACTTTAAGTTCCTCTCGTAGCTCATACACACGGGCCAGCACTTTGCCGCGCGACAGCCACCGGACCTCCGTGTGGAGCAATAAGACTTTATGCTCCGCTCCCATTTCCTCACACAAAGACGCAAATAACCGACATTTCAAAGGTCGCGTCTTCACAAAGTTCACTATGCGCACAACATCATCCAACACAGGAGCTAGATCTGCTGGTAAGGTTTTTGCAACGAGGGCCTCACGGTGCAAAAAACAGTGCGTAACAATAACATCTGGGTTTTTTTCTTTGACCCTACTTACGAAGCCTTTGAGGCGCCCGACCATGGCTGCGGCTCCATCAGTGCAGACACCTGTGCAGTTTTCCCACGTAAGTCCTCCTTGGTCAAGATATTCCGACGTGACCCGAAATATTTCCTCTCCTGTTGATTTTTCTGGCAGTGCCTTGCAAAATAGGAAGTTTTCTCTAATGGCTTCTCCATCCACAAAACGCACGTTGGCCAAGAGCTGACAATGTCCACTAATATCCGTCGACTCATCAAGTTGCAAGGCAAATTTCTTACTGATGCGCATCTTTTCTAAAACAACAGTTTCGATATCCGCAGACATGTCATCAATACGTCTGGCAATTGTGTTATTTGAGAGAGGCACTTTAGCTATCTCTTTGGCCGCGTCAGGGCCGAGCATCTCGTTTACAATGGCTTTACAAGCTGGCAGTATTAATGTTTCTGCCACAGTGTGGGACTTTTTTGATTTAGCTACAAGTTCAGCAACAAGGTAGCTAGCTTTGAGGGCTCTCTCGTTTACCTTTGTGGTTTTTCTAAAAAAAGTTGCCTGTTTCTCATTGTTTGTACGTAAGCGTACAAAATAGTTTTCGTTTGGAGATGGCGTTTAAGCTTGCTTGGCACCATGGAGTTATTGGATATAGTTATTAACAATTGTAAATTCGTTTTTTCAATTCCAATAGTTTCAATTTACAAGCAATGACTGATGGGTCGCAAGTGTGCTTTCTCTGGGTGCAAGAGCATCCGACTGATATTTCTGTCCCTCCAAATGCGGTAAATTAAATTAAGTGCAGCCTACGGCGTCTTGTTGGCTTGCTAACATGATGGTTATCTTGTAGCCTCAAAGATATTTACTTGAGTTGTTTTAACACTGGTATAAAGCACTGCTTTTCTTAGACCAAATTTTAACCCTGTTTCCCTTTTTTCCCACAGTATGGAATTCTGATTTGGAATGTCCAGACTACTGGAAAAATTTTAATTGAATTTTTTTTTTAATCAATTACAAATAAGTTCTGCCCTCTTCTGTATTTAATTTTTTTAAATCAAGTGACATCAATTTCATTAACATTCCTCTTGCCATCTCAGGTAATGTTTTCCAATGCCGGCTTTGTGCTGTCATTGTAGCATTGACAGTTTAATATTGTATGCCAGGTGGTGCCCCCATGTTAAAAGCATTTGAGTAGAGATGGAATCTGGGTCACTTTCCAGCCATGGTCTGTTGCACGGCAGTGCTACTGGTGCTTGAGTAACGTCAGAAACATTGTCTTAACTATTAATGAAGGAGCTGTCCCCACAGGCCTGGTGTTTGTCAAAATAAATTACATACATCCAATTGCAAAAGGTATGAATTAATCTTTCAGACTTCTTCCGGATGTGGAAGAGGCACCACGTAGCCCACCTGCTGAAAATAGCCCTTCGACGGAGACAACGGATCAGCCAAGCAGGTGGCTTCTTCCATTAAGCCTTGTGTGTTTTCACAGATTTATGTTACTGATGCCATGCAGAAAAAAAAGAGCATAATATTTAAAGTTTTTTTAATTAGTTCTATATTTCAAAAAAAGGATATAGTTGTGGAAACATTGACATTCTAATGATTACGTGCCATGAGAACTGAAATTATAAGAAAGGCTTTGGCCTTGAATAGCATGGAAGAATCAAGCAAGGAAAGGATTGTCTTATAGCATTTGATTGGTGTTTAAAAACGGATAATTAGAACAAACGCCTTGTGAATGAAATTAATTAATCTGATGTAGACGCTTGTACAATCTAAATACCAACACAAAGCTGGTTTGCAGGGGTGGATGGGGGAAATTAGAAAAGAAAAATATGAATCAATATTTGTGTAGGACATCAGCATTGTTGAGGAAAATAAAGAACTTGTAGCAGTCATGGTCATTTTATAAGAAATTAATCACAGGGTTTCATTATAGCATGAGATATTTTTAAAAAAAATGTAATGGGCCTTATTCCCACGGTGAATATTATCCAGACGTTGAGTGAAGCACTTTGCAGTCAATTCAATTCCATTGTGCTTAGTTGGCTGCCAGAATCAAAATCTTAACACCAGGGTTTTGGGTCCAGCTCGAGAAAAAATTAATTAATAACAGGATATATTGGGATCTGTAGTTTTTCTGTCTTGCTGAGGCTGTAATATGCCTACAGATCACCTTATCAGCTGCCTCCCAGCTTAGGGCGGGGCAGAGGGATGGGATATTGGATGCCTGCCCCCACCCTTTCCCAGACAGCTGTTGGCCTGAGGTCCAGACCAAGACACGAGGAGTCCATTGTCGGCCCACACTGGGGAAAGCATGTGCATCTGTGTTAGAGAGAGAGAGAGAGAGAGAGAGAGAGATTGAATAAATAAACAGTATTATAACAATAACTAGAGGTAAGTATTATATACACAGTCATAACAGTGTAACTGTATGCCATAAGTACCCCCTATCCTCCCCAATATACCCTGGTGATGGAATGCACCAAACTGATGGATACATTACCCACGTGTTACAAACAATGCACTCAATGCGACAGAAGACACAGTGGCCAGGGGCAGGTGAACTATAAACTAGAGTCCTCGTGATGACAATGGCCTGGGGGCCAAGCGCTCACGAGACAGCTGGTGCTGCAGCTTAGGAAAAAATGAACTACGCTCGGATGCACAGGTGAACGAGAACCCCCGCCCCCCGGAGCATAGCATTTGCGTGAGAGCCAGCGGCTACGGCTCGTAATGGGGAAAGTCCCATTTGATTAGGCGCTTTGTAATTAGCAGGCTATTTGTATGCGCATCAAACTCCATTTCATCCCAATGTCGAAGCATCGCCAATGCATCTTGTGCATCCATTCGCTTTTGTGCCATGGTAAATTGGGTAATTGCATGCTCTGTGTGTACAGTGCAGTATGCTCTGTACCCAGCCAAGTTCAGCTGAGCAGTAGCCAAGTAGGGCTCTACAAAAGTAACTTTATGCCACTTGTATACAGTTGACTTTTTAATCACATTTTATCTCTGCGGTAAACATTTTTTATCACAGATCATTAATGATTTTTGTATTAAATAATAATAATAATTTAAGTAATAATTTATAATAATAACAGATAACAATTATTATAATTAAATTGGCAGGCTATTGTTTTTAGCTTAATTGTCATCGAAAGGCCTTTGTATAATAGTGTTGATGGACTTCACACCCCATTAGTTTGAACGATCCAGCGCAGCAGATCCAGTGTTCACTGGCTCCAATGGTTGTTTCTTTTTTACCAATTTTTTTTGGGCAGATTTAGGAAAATTCATGAGGAAATGTGTGCAATGATGACATAACCATCACGGCTGTGGGGCGGCTGTGGCTCAGGAGGTAGAGCGGGTGGTCCGCTGATTGCCGGGTTGGCGGTTCGATCCCCGGCTCCTCCTGTCCACATGTCGAAGTGTCCTTGGGCAAGACACTGAACCCCAAATTGCTCCCAATGAGCAGGCTAGCGCCTTGCATGGTGGCTGCTGCCATTGGTGTGTGAACGGGTGAGTGAGAGGCCATTGTAAAGCACTTTGGATAAAGGCGTTATATAAGTGCAGTCCATTTACCATTTACCATCACATTTCAATCTGATGCCAAATATCCACCGAGATGCTAACTGACATCAATCAGAGCTGTTGCGAATTTTCTGTCTGTCAGACTCTATTAAATACCAGTAATTTTGGATCAGGACTCTTAGATCAGCCGCATAACTCTAGGGTGTTGCCGGTATAGTTCCATTATAGTCCTTTTCATTGTTCCCTAATGATTTACCTCCTCAGTCACCAGCTGTACAGGGCATTCTTTCCCAATTACACCTCCCCATTGCTTTATGTGGGGGGAGGTCTGGAACACAGTAAACCCAACACAGAGGTGACATTCCCCCCCGACCAACACACACACACACACTCACACACCTGTGGACATCCGTGCACATTTGCGGTCTGATGGTGATGTGTTCCGCTCGAGAGGTGAGCTTCACATTTCTCCCTGCTGAAAACATGACAACAGAAAGAGACACACTGTCCATCATCTAAAGGACCAACTGGCATTTCTGCCACCAGTCATGGCATCAGGAGAGTGTGCGGGGAAGGCAACAGGATGTTGCGGCGAAGGAATCAGTGGCGCAGGGGAAGACCGCCATGACCTGGAGGAAGCAGGAAGGTGTCATGCGCTTCAAAGGCACACAGTCTAAAACAACCTCATTGTCATTGTATCCTTTCCAACTCAAAGTGCTAGAGTACAGAACCAAAAAAAATAAATAAATGTGTCACTGTCCAATGAATTATGGTGCTCAGTGTATATGTTTAGAGAATAGTTAATGTTAGTTACTACCATATGTGTTTGTGTTATTAAACATTTCGTCTTTTGAATCACTTTGCGCTTGACTGGCTTTGTTTCTGAGGTCGTGGTTTGCGTTTAAGTGGCTTAGTGTTACCTCCACTATACACCTGGTTATTGCAACGCAGGTGGATTTTGGGACATAACATTCAGTATTCAGAGTGCTGAACATTTTAACAAGGGCATTGACTGTAGGACACATTTTACTTAATACTTACTTCCCTGTCAAGCTGTAAAAGCACTTTATTTTGGCAATTATTAGTTAGAAAGCAAGCTAGCTTCCACACAAAGATGGTGACCACTAACTTTTAAAAACATGCTCTATTGGGTGAAATAGCATTACATTTGCACTTCCTTATATGTCCAAAAGCATCACATGTTCACATCCGTATATGTCAAAAGCATTACATGTGCACATTGTTCAGTTTGCCTATGTATTCTGCAATTGGCTACTGTTATTTGCAGATCAGATGTTCTTATCCAATGGGGAGAATTATTAATTGTGGGCATGGAGCATTTGTGATGATGAAATAGGCAGGAAGAAGAAGAATAAGTAAATAATCTAAATAATCCAAGGTTGGGGCTTTATTGTGTGGATGTCTGAAGTTGTATATTGGTGGATGGCATACCTGCCATCCAAATATTGAAGAACATGTCACCAAAATGTACCACTGTGTTAATGAATGAATGAATTAATCTTGTAGCTCTCTTTCACCTGCAGGACCTTAAGGCTACTGTTAGTCTGTTACACTAATGATTTCATAGGACTTCTGGTTGTTCCAACCAAGCAGTACCACACCTGACTCTACGAATCAAGGTCCTTAGCAAAGACTAGTGGCTGAACAGTAGAATCAGGTGTGTAACTGCTTGGTTGGGACAAAAGCCTGCACTCACACCGGCCCTTTCTGGATAATATTGAGGACCCCTGCCCTATAGTGTTGACATGGCAATAAAATACTCTTATTGAGTAAATTTTTGACATGTCACACCAGTGTTAAAAAAAATCAACACTGACCAGCAGCAATATAAAATTTTGTCTATTTAGAGAGTCACCACTTTCAGGAGTGTATTTTTATCTCTGTATCGAGTGGCACAATATAGACAATTTTTTTATGTGGAATTTAACAGCATAGGAGCTGATTTAACCAACTAAACAGGCTAGGGCTACATGTTTGCTAATTAGCCGTCATTTGGGAACCATCACAAGATTAACAGGCAGGTGGGACCCGTCCCTTTCAACAGTGCCGACTGAGGCAGCATGGACCGGCCTTCCACCCCCGCCTGAGGGGCCCTCATTCTGCCTGCCGTGCCGGCAGAACCGAAACCTTCAAAGCGCCTAAATGCGCCCGCTGTGATCAAATGGAAGCGAGCGTGTCGAAAAGGCACAGGAAAAAAGTATGGGCTAAAGTTCCGTTTTAGATGAAGACATCAAAACCT
This sequence comes from Ilyophis sp. 1 JC-2022, assembly GCA_022702515.1. Taxonomy (NCBI): domain Eukaryota; kingdom Metazoa; phylum Chordata; class Actinopteri; order Anguilliformes; family Synaphobranchidae; genus Ilyophis; species Ilyophis sp. 1 JC-2022. Next base: position 17,589,473 of record CM040406.1, on the reverse strand, counting down.
GAGGGAAAAAGCAGATTTACAAACCCGTTTCTGCGGCACGGGATTCCCTCCTTCCCGGCCATTGCTCCGGCTTTCTGATCCAAGCCGCCCTCAGATGTAGGGAGCTGTGTCCCATTGCGCCCGGGCCCCTCTGAAGATGACATCATCGGTGGGAGATGTTGCACGTGTGAAGCGAGGCACAATGTGACGCACGTGCTCCCGGTTAGCAGAGGTGGAAGAAGTACACAGATCCCATACTTAAGTAAAAGTGCAGATACCCACATAAAAAATACTCAGGTAAAAGTTAAAGTACCACTTGGAAATTTATACTTAAGTCAAAGTATATAAGTACATCAAAAGTAAAAGTAGTCATCCGAGGCGAGCTATTTTGGGATATAGGTAGTATAGGTAATGCGTTATGATGTCATGAATAACATTTAAAAATATAATGTTATAGTTATCTCCGTCAGTGGTTCTCAAACTCGGTCCTGGGGGACCACTGTGTATGATGATTTTCGTTCCAACCAAAATTGCAATCCCGGAATTTTAACAAGCTGTTAATTGTTCTTAATTAGGTGTTTGTCATATTTAGAGGGATTATTTACCCTCTTAATTTAAGCCACATTATGTTAGCAATAGCTATGCATGTCATGAATAATAAAAGTCCAATATTCTCATTGTGCTATATTGCAAATAATTACAAAAATAGAGGTGAATCAATAGGCTCATAATTGGTGAAATTGTGGACACATGGCCACTAAAACAAACCATTTGATAAATAACTTAAAAAACACATGTGTTCAACTACCTAATTAGGAGCCAATTGATTCACCCCAGTCTTTAATATGATCAGTTTAAAAAAAAAAAAATTGTTACCTGTTTACAATATAGCCCAATAAGCACAGTAGGAACATGGGAATTTTATTATTCATGGCATGCATAGCTATTTCTGACATGATGTGGTTTAAGATGTTAAATAATCCCTCGAAACATGAAAATCACCTAATTAAGAAAAATTAACAGCTTGTTAGAATTTTGGGATTGCAATTGTGGTTGGAACGAAAACCAGCCAACACAGTTGTCCTCGAAGACCGAGTTTGAGAACCAATGATCTACGTTATCTCACTAGAAAAAAACACCCATAGTGTAGCTAGCTAGCGAATAGCCTAATCTTAGTTAATGAATTACCTCGACGTGTTTTATGACTCGAAGACGAATTCTTGAACGATAGAATCTTGTGCCATTTTGGCAGACACAGGAGACTGCGTAATCTGTATGGATAATTTTTTGTACCAGAAATTTTTAACAGTTTGCCTAAATAAGGCCATAGATGGTGAATGGCTTCATCCATATATGATAAAATATTTCTCTGCACTGCAACAAATGATGGTCCCTGTCTTTTCAGCTACAAGAGATTCAGCAATGAGCAGCCAGCCTAGGAAGACACGCATTAAAAAAAAAAATAATAATTGTTTTGAAGGCGCGCATATTGGTCGACTTGCACTTAAATAAAGTTAAACGAATGGACGAAAAATTTTATTTTCAAAAATGCTGTAAGCAAAGAGTAACGACACTGTTTTACATTACATTACAGTGATTTGGCAGACGCTTTTATCCAAAACGACATACAATAAGTGCATATTGAAGGTCATTGACGCAAATCCGACAAAGCACACTTTCTCACAACGTAGGAGCTATCCCTAGTAATGAACATAGAATACAGTCAGCTATACATTCTTAACTATAAAATAGCAAAAAACACAAATAGAAAATAAAAAATAAACAGGAAGTACGTACTATATAATTGGCCCTGTATAGGTAGTTTAGTCAAAGTGGAGTCTGAAAAAGGGCGTTTTCAGACCACGACGGAAAACAGACAGTGTTTTAGCTGAGCACAGCGGAGTGGGGAGTTCGTTCCACCACTGGGGAGCTAGGGTGGAGAAGTTCCGCAGCTCTGCTGGATCAAGTCCTGTAGGCAGGAGGGGTCTGACCTTTTGGCTGCAGTGTAGGTCAGGGTCAGAACTTTGAACCTGATCCTGGCCACGACTGGCAGCCAGTGGAGTGACCTCAGCAGGGGGGTGATGTGTGAGAACTTCGGGAGGTTGAACACAAGCCGAGCAGCCGCGTTCTGGACCAGTTGTAGGGGCAGGCTGGTAGGCTTGTGAGAAGGAAGTTGCAGTAATTCAGACGTGAGGTGACCATGGTTAGGACAAGGTGCTGGTGTTGTTCAGGAGGAATCTGCAGGACTGTGTCGTTGCCCTGATGTGTTCTTTGAAGTCCAGCTGGTCGTCCAGGACCACCCCCAGGTTCTTTGCAGAGTGGGAGGCGGTCACCATGGTTCCGTAGACGGTGATGGACAGGTCAAGAAGTGGGGAGGTCTTGTATGGCTCAGTCTTGCCGAGGTTGAGCTTCAGGTGATGGCTAGACATCCACTCAGAGATGTCAGCCAGGCAAGTTTCGGATCTTGGCTATCTTCTCCTCAAAGTGGATCAGGAAGTCATCTGCAGAGAGGGAAGAGGGTGAGGGGGGTGGAGGTGGGGTCAGCAGGGGAGAGATGGTGGAAAAGAGTTAATGTGGGTTAGACACACATGCATTAATTTTTGACTGAAAAAATGAAATCTTAGCAGATGTGGTTGCTGATGTGAAGGCTGCCAGCAGAGTGTGATACGAGGCCAGATCATCTGGGGATCTGGATTTCCTCCACTTTCTCTCAGCAGCTTGCAGCGTGGTTCTGCTGGATTGGAGAGAATCCGTCAGCCACGGGCAGGGGGGTGATGATCGAGCTGGTTTGGAGACAAGAGGACATAGTGAGTCGAGAGACTGAGAGAGGCAGGAGTTAAAGGTGGAGGTGGCAACATCAATAGGCAAATTTAATTATGCAGGAGGAGGAAGTGCAGAGAGAGCAGAGGTAGAGAAAGAGGAGTGTGAGAGTGTGCGGAGATTTCTCATGAAAGTTACAGAGGGTCGGTTGTTAGAGGAGTTGGGGGAGAGTGGGTAAGAGAGAGAGAATTAAATAAAATGTAATAAGTACAAAGTAGAAAGTACCGTTTTTTAATTTAAAATGTAGTGGGTAAAAGTCCCATACAAAATAAATAATAAGTAAAGTACAGATATGTGACAAAACGTACTTAAGTACAGTCATTACATTCCACCTCTGCCAGTTAATGGCCATCTACAGGTAAGCCCGCAGACCGTCTGGGCAACAGTCATAATTTGATTCAGGGCCAAATGCTAAGGGTTTTCGGTTTACCATTGTATCCATTTTTATATGACGGATTATAGGTTATTGTGTGTATTTTGCTCTCTCTGACCATTACATTACAATTGTAAGGGGGGTGGTTTGGAAAGATTATGACAGAAGTGAGCTATGGTAAGGGGTTGGGGGAAGGGATAAAATATTGTATTTATTCTGTTGTATATAATCCGTCAAATAAAAAATAAAAATATACGTATATATAATAAAAATGTTTCTAGTGGGCATTCTGACCCATGTATAGGTATCACAATGTATTGTTTAACGTAATGCTTAAGAGAATGAACAGATCACATTACCAGTGACCTCTGGTGTCGTGCATGGACTATTATGGGTCCCTGTTAATGCACAGGGACTTATGGACTGCTTCCAAACAGGTTTAGCAAACCTTTAATGACTCTTAAAAAACACACACAGCTTGTGCTTGTGAGAGATCTCTGTCAGAGACAGAGGATGGGAGATTGGAGATCCAAAAAATAATAATAAAAAAGAAATCCTAGTGTTCCCAGAACAACACTAGAAAAAATGATCCAATGATCCGTAGTGGAAAAAAAAAAAACACAAAAAAACAATAAAAAAAATAAAAAAAAACGAGCAGCGAGAAAAAAAAAAAAATAAAGAATAATCTAACTCTAACTCCGTTTGTGAAAACAACAAAAACAAAGAAAAAAAAACAAAAAAAAAAAAAAAAAAAAAAAAAACTTTCGTAGAGACAGTAGAGAAAAGAAAACAAAAAAAAAAAAAAAGAAAAAAGAAACAAAGAAAACAAAATAAACGCTTTCTTTTTAAGTTTCTTTCTAAGGTTGGTTGTAAAGCTAACCCGCGTTGCAAATAAAAGCATAGCAATACAAACTCCTTTTATTTTTTTTTTTTTTAAAGAAATGAATAACAATAAAATAAACAACGGGGAGGCCGGAAGCGGGTAAGCGAATATTGAGAAAATAATAAATGCAGGGTAAACCAAATAATAACTGAAAGGTGAAAAAAAATAATAACGCGGAAAAAAAGAAAAAAGATATATTACCGGTAAAAAATAAAAAAAAAAAAGAAAAAAAAAGATAGAAAAAAAAGAAAAGTCCAGAGTGCTGCACCAAATAGCAATTAAATCCACTTAGACCTGCACAGAAATCATCAATGCATAATAAACCAAGAGATCATCATTAATGGAATTATATACTTGACACTGTCAAACCACCTCCAAATAAAACATTCCCTGCTTACAGTTAATTTCATATTTAAGTTATGCTTACTTAAAGCTATTGAGTAAAGGACCAAGCTCCACATTGGAGATTGAATACCCCACCTCAACAGTATGCGTGAGTATCAACCTTTAGCTCTCTGGACACAGAGCATCGTTCACCACTGGTTCCTCGGGAGACAGAACCTCACAGTTGGTCATGTTGGTTTGAGTACCAGCGTTTGCCGGAACGGGCGTGCAAAGCAGCAGCGTCACTTTTCTACCCACTTTGGCCAAGAAGGAATAAAATCTGAGGGGAATGCACAGGCATCATTAAAAGAATAGAAATCTGTATTATCCATTAAACATACAGTACATACAATGGAACTTTCCCCTCAGCTGATAAGCGTATGATATAAAAACAACAAAATCAACAAAATGAGAGAAAAAAAAATTCTAAAATCAAAGCCTCAAACCTTAAACAAGCATTAGGCATTATGGCCCAGCCACCTGGTGTCCACATGGGGCCTCAATGAATTCACTTTTTTTGGGCTGTGACAGTTGTGTGAGTGGGAGAGTGTAGGGGCTAGAGGTAGGGGGCAGGGCGAGTGAATTAATGCGATAGGTGATTTATTTGTTTGCTGTAATAAGGACTGTAAAACAGTAAGAGTTCTGTCGGGCTTAGCAAGGCCCCCACCTCAGGGGCACAATCAAACAGTGTCAGTAAATCAATAGAGCCGGGAGAGGTTTTTATAACTGGACTTTAACACCGGCCTCTAAGTGCACCAGGTGGCAGGTCATTTGTCCATTACAGCAACTTATCACAATAAACAGTGGCAACCCTTATTTGGCAACATCAGTGTGCTCCCCCATCACAAAAAAGAAAAGGAAGTTGCAGAAAAAAAAAACAGGTGTGGGTCAGCGAGACCTAATAATACATGACTGTACTGGAAAAAGAGAGCCGGAGATTAAGCGCTGTAATTACCCAGAAGTCCCAGTGAGTTGTCCATGGGAGACAAGTTTCCTGTCCTGATTGCTGCGCTGACCCCATCTAATAAAAAACCCTTCTTTATGCCCCTCCCACACCCCTTCTTGCCTTTATGTCACGTAACACAGATGACCAATGAAACGTGATTCACCCGACCCTGCACCAGGCAAGATTAAACAGCACAGGAGAGATTTTTGTTGTATCCATTGTTACTGTCCCAGGGGAGATCCATATAGAAACACCCCTTCACACTTGCACTAGAGGTCAAGGTCAAAAGTCGAGGTAGGGTGCTCGGCATGCTGGGAGACAGAGGCAGCCTCCTGCCCAACTCCTTTACTCACAAAGGCATCCCACTCACGTGCCTCATCGATCGTGATAAGAAATAAAAAGAGGAAGGAAGACAATAAAGAGAAGGATGAAAAGATGAGGGTTAACTCGTGGATGGACATTCAGAAGGGCTTCACCAAATGCACCCACTCAACTGTCCTTCCTCATTTCTTTGCTTTTCCATTTCCATATGGTATTCAATCTCTCTTCACATGCTTTCAGTTAATAGGCTTCACATCACATGTTGGTGATGACCATTGCAACCAATTCCCCATTGTGGTTGCCATGTATTCCAGCTCTTTGCTCTCCACTCTTGAGCCGCGATGATGACGCACTGAGTCACTGGAAATATCAAGTTCAACCAAAGTTTTCTTTCCTCTATTTAGCAGAAACCAGAAATAAGACTTGAACAATGAACAAAGGATACATATGAGTCAAATACAAATGTTCACTGGATTCCAGGCTTTTATGATTGTCGTGGTCACGGGTTATGCAGAAACACCTACAGTAAGGTACATGAAGTCAGTTTAATACACTGCAATACTATCAGTGTGACTTGTCTCTCTAAGAAAACCTCTTGAACTCCTTGCAGTGTTTACAGAGCAAGTTATTCTAAGTAAAATATAACTGTATGCAATGAAATCTTGAAGCTTTATTTAGTTGCAATGTGCTCTGGTGAGTATTTGAAAAGAGGATTTAAGTCAAGTGGATTGTGAGAGCATGACCTGTATCGCTTACTTTTGTACTTGACACAGAACAGAACAAACTAACATTGCTGCAACAATTCATATAGTGTGATAAAAAATCTATGCTGTTAAGGAAATATACAAGCAAGCTTCATCCGAAGTTCATATTACATGCATTCTATTATTGATTAATTACCATATACCATAATTAACATAAGTTGCGTTCTTTTGCTTTAATGATGACACTAAATACACTGTCAGCTGTCAGGCTGGGAACCAATAGGTTCACGCATAATTTCCCTTGTTTTATATTGTCCTGCTCATGGAAATATGACCAACGCATCTTTACTGGTAGCTTAATGCCTTAAAACAAGGCCACTTTCCTGTGATTCCAGAGACAACGTGTGCCTATTCCGGGAAAGTACATTTTAGATTTTTGAAAAAAATGTGAATCCCTTGTCATGGTTTTGGCAGTCTCCTTTTATTTCTGCGATCGTTCTTCCTCGGAGTGGCACTAGGGCGCTCTTGCCTTGTTTGTCCGTCGTCCGTTCCGGGTTTTCGCTTTGTTTCTGCCCTCAGCACTATTTAAGCTCCGTGCTTCAGTATTGTTTTGCCACTTTACCTGGAAGCCGGTACGGTATAGGATCATATAAGCGACCACTTCACTTTTCAGCTCTGCTCAAAAGTAACGCGGGACTTGTTTTATTCTGCATTAGAGTTCCTTGTTAGATTTGGTTTCTCTTTTGCATTTTCTGTTCCTCGTTTTGGTTTTTCTTTCTGTTCTGCCTCAGACAGATTTCCTTTCCTACCTCCATTGCTCACCTCTATTTAGGGCTCTCTCTTATTGAGAGTGAGAGGCCTTTCTCTTTTTGCTTCTACTACTCGATCTTCAAGTTTTTTCGCCCTATTATTCTGGGTCGCTATTATTTTCTTTTTTGTTTCATTATCTCTGTTTAGTGCGCTCTCTTATATTGCGAGCGAGAGATATTTCTCTCCCTCTTTGCTCTGCTCGATACTCGAGTTTCGCCCACATTTTCTGGGTTGTTTTCATTTGGCTCACGCCGGGAGTTATTACCCATTATTATTTTTTCCCACTCCCTGTGCAGATTATTCCGCTTTTGTGGTGCTATCACTACGGTGATCACTTGTAGATTCCCTCTTTGTCGCATCTGGTCCTCCGAACCTAACACTGCCCCTTACATCCCTATTTCACAATGTAATTTTGATATTAGACTATTGTCCCATAACAGAAGACTGTCCCCCTGGAAGATTGGCCAATATACAGTAGTCATAGATGGATCCAGGATAATTGCGAATACATGTGTAACCTTACACGTAGCATCGCACAAACAGGGAACCAAAATTCCCTGTTTGGCTTGCTGAGTGATGAATGTGTGCATCTCACTACTAAAAAACACTCCATTGAGCATGCTTTGAAGTCCAGGAGCAGGCTTAATCTGGGTTCGATGAACCATGTCTTTTAGGTTTTACTGTTTTATCTGACTACCAAGGAATTGTGTCAGACCTTACCTGTTTCTCAGTATGCTCAGTTTTAGGTTGATTGCAGGCTATTCACGTTGCTATTACACAGTAAAGCGCGCCCAAGGAACAACTGAAGCGTGAGGAGCCAACGATCTTTAGATCACAGCAGCCAACATTTGCTTCACCACCTCTCAGGACTAAAACGTTTACACTAACCTTCTCATGAACCCAGCAAGTGAAACAAAAACACCGTTGTCCATGCTCCCTGTTTCTCCAAGAGCCCCTTTAAAGATGCAGAATCTGTCTTAATAATGCACATCGTTTCTGGATGAATTAACAGCATGGGGATCGTGAAATTACAACGCACCGCAAGCGCCACAGAGTAGTGCAAATGAACGGTGGAAGCAGGACAGAACAGCGGTCATCTCGACCGCAGTGCATTCGCGATGTGTTTCACTGACTGCGCAGTTATGAGCGTGTAACACTTACCGATAAAATAACATTAATATTGTGGTGGCATGTGTGGGTCCCTCCCATTACTATAAATCAGTGTTTCCCAAACTCGGTGCTGGGGAACCCCTGTGTATGCTAGGTGCCTATTGATTCGCCCATGTGACTTTGATTCTTCAGGCTTGCATAGCTGTTTCTGACATATTGTGGTTTAAATGATAACAGCTTGTTTAAATTCTGAGATTGCAATTTTTCTTTATTTTCTTTTGCAGGTATCCACCAGGAGACTGACAAGGTAAGTAGAACAGAAAAAAACAGGAACTCTTTATTAAATACAATTCTTTAGGTAGGAATTGTATTTCTTTCACACAGCAGAACAATAATGCCTTTCTCCGCTCCCTCTCTCTTCTGCTCTACTCACTTCGCTGGCCCCCCTTCCGTGCTGAGGTTGCACAGGTAAGTAGAAAAAATTCACACACACGACAGCACTCCCAAAAGAACACCCATTATAAGTTGTGCATTATCACTCTCACACACTGCCTCAATATCAAGAGCACACAGTTCCCCTGTCTTTCTGCTCACACCCAGAGATGCAGAGATTACAGAGGGCAGTTGCTCCGCAAGAGCACACAGCCGTACACACAGACATACACAAAAGAACTGGGGGAAAGGTAGTGTTGGCCCGCGCCACTTTGATGAGCTAGCTAGATAAATTAAAATAAAACTCAGGTCCGCTCCCCGCGAGCGCCACTCCCGCTCCGCCTGCACTCCAACTCAGAGTCTTCCGTCTGGTCACACTCCGACCAGTACTGTGGGGAAGAGAAGCGCACCTGTCAGCTCACAATCACCCCGTCATCAGACACCCGCACCCACGGCAAGCCAGGCCGGCTCACATGCCTTACGCACAGGGAAACAAGTTCCATGGAGCAGTCAGGATTCCGGTCCAGGATTTCCCTGTTGCGGCACTGCTGACCGTCTGTCCCCCCCCCTTACAGCAGGGCTTTTAAAAATCAAAGCGTGCTTTCTGACTTCAAAAACGGACACACCGTCGGACCATGCTTATGTATTTTTATGTGCACTTTGTAATTTTTTATAATATCTTTTTTCACTTTTATTCCCTCTTTTTATACAATCAATTTCCCAACCTCTAAACAGCGTGTGACTAAATATTGTTCTGGTTTTACAGACAAGAGTATTTGTTTTCAAGATTATGCTAAATCCATTACATGAAATTCACTCTATTTTTCAAGTGTGTACTTCCCTTGCTTCATTACTGCTCTCTTAAATCACATTAAAATTAATTTTTACACTTAAAAATGTGTAGCTTTAATCATTGTATTCCAGACTTTATGATATATTAATTTATTAGTTGAAAAATAAACTGGTATTAAAATAACCAATGAAGTGCCTCAGTTCCAATGTGAAGAAGTGTGCTTTATGTTCCCAATTAAAGTATTGGCACTTCCTTCATTAATGTGGATGAATTTCTTCCTTCTGTTAACCACGGACATAATTAGTGGATAGTTGAGCGCTGTGGCTATAAAGTAACTGAATAACCTCTACCCATGTGCTGGGATATTTAAAGCATGTCCATTTCCATAAAATGTGTAAGTGAAGTGAAATGTTATAAATTCAAAGAAAAATATGTGCTTAAATTATTTTATCAACGTTCTGAACAGTGCACATTTTGGATGGGTTGAAGCTCCCCTTGATGTTCACTCCTGCTGCTAACTGACTGTAGACAGGCTAATGAGAAGTCTATGATAACAGAATGGCTGCATTTGGTAAAATAATCATTTTGAATATTAATATCACCATAACATTAAGGTGAAAGGCCTGAATCAGGCTGTTCAAACCCGTTGTCAGGATATCATCAGGAGGGCTTGTGTTGTGCAGGTAGATTCAAGCTTTTACATGATGCATTACCTATGCATTGCATTACTCACAGTGCTTTTCCTATGCTTCAGGAGGCTGATTCAACACGGGGATAATGACAGAAAAACACGAAAATTCATGAAAATGATCAAAAGAAGCAAAGCATACATGTTTAAGTAGACGATCAAAGAAACAACGATGGTTTAAACTTGGGGGTGGGATGGGGGAGTTTCTAGTCCTCCGCCAATGACACGACTGCAATAAAGTCCTGATTGTGCTTTATTTGAGTTCCTGGCACTGTTTCAAACTTCAGTGTGAGGCCGGTGAGATTAATCAGAGCAGTTAAAACTCAGACAGAGAGCTGGGGCTTTTATGGACTTTAATTAGGCGGTTAATTTGGGGTGATGGATTGGGTCGAGGGAAGCAATGAGCGGCCCCCCAAACCTTTTTCTTTCCATGACTTGGCAACAGAGGAGGAGTTTGTGGTCCCGTCAGCTTACAGCTCGACCGACTGGCGTGCGCGGTCAGCCGTCTATGTCACAATCACTGTAAACATACACAGTAGTTCTCCGTTGGTGTTCCGAGCGACATCTCAAATTACGCAAAAATGGTTAAATAAAATACATCACCGGTGACAAGTCCGTGATTACCTACCTATAATCTCCCCGAGAGATGGGGAGAAACCATACAGCACATGCTCATTTAGAAGGTTCATCTAGAAGGCACCTCACAGGGCGGTTTTTTTGAGAAAGTAAAAAGAGTTCTGTTGGAACGTACATTAAATGAATGACTCGACTTGATGACATTAATGACTGTGATGGTCCAAGTCTTTTTTGTTGCTATAATGGTATGAATCCAAACATTTAACGTATGTCAAGAAGAGCCCTCGAGCTTTAATACAAATATGTGACTTCAGAAATGAACACACATACCTGTATGCAGATGTTTTTTTTACACAGCAGCACCTTGTGCCTGATGGTATGAAGAAAAGAATTAGGAACAGGAAGTGCAAACATACAAAAGTGCACTCAAGCGGATTAGGACTCCACCCGCATAATGCTATACAACTGGGGCCACATGTATAAAACTCTGAGTAAAATAATGCATAAAAGAATGCTCAGGGTGAAAGTTGGAAATCTGCTTTAAAAAAGTTTTGCATTTTCTACCTCTGCCTTTCTGTCATGGTGTCGCCATATCACACAAACTCCAAACATTGCGTACGTATGGTGTCCATCGTGTGCAGAGGTACGCAGATTCTCACAGCTCGTGTTATATTATACATCTGAATTTCTGCGTGGAAACTTGCGGCTTTCTGACGGCATTTTTCTGCTCAGCACTGTTTATACATGTGGCCCCTGGTGTATGAGAAAGATTCTCCCAATGAATTGAAATGACTGTAATAATAAATTATGTCTAATTTTAAGCAATGTTTCCCCCATGCATTAATACCACTCCAGTGCACAAATGGATTTGTATCTATATGTAATTTATTTCATAATTTCTGATCATTCTTTGAAAGGCGGTGTATTGGAAGAAAGAACACCATTACAGCATAAGCCTACTGGTCAACTGAATTTTCTAGAATTGAACATGGCTGTGGCAGGTATGTCACAACGGCATGATCGGCAACATGCAAGGAATCAATAATCAATAACAGAGGTAATTATGTTTTTGATTCACATATCTCAAACCGCGAGCGGGGTGACTGCGTCACCCGCTCCATCGTTCAGCAATCAGCAGTCAGTCAAATTGCATTCCAGGTTGCCGGCGTATATACGCTTATTTTGAATTTTCTTTCTTTTATTCACAGCTATGAATAACGATAGCCAACAGGCAATCGATAAAGGGTATTTAATATTAACGGGTCATGGTTAGACGACGTGGCTCTGTGATTGAGCTAACAGCGGGTGTCCTGAGTGAACAAGGTAGGCTTAACGATCGTGTGTCGTGTCTAACTAGCACCACAAGGCCAATAGTGCAGAGCACGGGAGTGTAAAAAACGGTGATATGGGCTGACTGCAAGGGAAACGCAGCGGGGTGCCGCTGTACACAGGGTTTGTTTATTTTATGTTTTCATTATTTGGTCTCTGAGTAAATACATGTGGAATGCAGCCCCTGCATTCGCTCGCCTTTAGCGCCGTACAACACGCCGCTGTTTTGCCGGAACAGGGAGGGTCTCTGTCTCTCGTTGCTTTAGATTTGATTCTGATTTCTTGTTGTTGGGCATTTCAGACTACCGGCTTTAACGTAGCGGACCCAGCATGCGCTTTACTCTGCATATCGAGACAAGAGTATTTTTTAGGACACCTGGGGCCACATGTATATACAGCGCTGAGCAGAAAAATGCCCTGCGTAAGCGAGTTTCTACACAGAAATTCAGATGTATAACATAAGAGAACCTGCGTACCTTTGCACATGCAGGACACCATGCGTACGCAATGTTTGGAGACAGTCTGATATGGCAACACTGTGATAGAAAGGCAGAGGGAGAAAATGCTAAACTTTGCGAAAGCATATTTCCGACTTTTTCCCTGAGCGTTCTTGTACGCATTCTTTTACTCAGAGTTTCATACATGTGGCCCCTGGAGCGGCAAATGTGTTTGAATCTTCACCATTCCGCAACAGGACTGACGCAACGCCAGAACGAGCGGGGGCTCGGACGTGGGCAGCAAAAGCAGCGGGGGTAAAATGAGAAAGAGTCAAATCAGTGGAGGCCCAGGGAGCAACACACAACACGGGAGGTAGAAAACCCAAGTGGCCTCCCTGAATATTCAGTGGGAAACCCTGATGTCAGCATGAATTCAATCAACATTTTTCTGTAACTTTGATTTGATTAAAACAATTTAATGCACACTTTTTTTTTTACCTTCACAAACACAGTTTGGAATTTCATTGCCAAAATGAAGGCCCTCAATTATGCATGATAAAATGTTCAATGTTAAATCAACTATAGAGTATATTTCACTTTCACGAGACGCATCCCGATTGGACTTATATCAACTCAGCAAGAGTGGAATTAAGACTGAGCATTTTACTGTGTGTTTGTCAACAACAACACTGAACACTTGCCTTCAAATCAAATATAAGGACAAATAATGACTGAATCCAGGCCCAGGTGTCCTCTTTCACATATAAATGGAGAACCCAAAATTGTTACTCAAAAGCTAAATAGAAAGGACAATATCTTCTCGATGACTTTTATTTGGATTTACTTAAAGTAGAATGGGAGAGAAGTGGGGCAGGGGAGGGGGGGGGGTGGTGGACCGTCGTTAAACCTCTGATTACATGTCATCATGATTCACAGCCACCAATTATAGTGGTTTGGACCGTGTCCAATCACGGCTCTAATTTACCACTCTTCTTTTATGAGCCCCAGCAAGCCTCGCCGCCTTGCCTTTCTCGGCTAATGATCGTTTGAGTGACAGCTGCTATCTTTTGAGCTCAGCGGGGAACCCCTCGCCCCCATGACTGTATTTCTGGGTATCGAAGCTCACCCCCTAACCCTGTTACACCCTGCTGGTCCCCAGTTCCTCCTCCTTTCTCCCTCTCATCTCCGCCCCATCAACTGGTGCACTGCGTGACTCAGAAGACGTGTGCTCCAGACACTCCTGCCGGGCCGAACCCCCCCCCCCCCCCCCATGTTGTCTCTCAGCAGTACCCCTGTCCCACCTCCCACCCCCCACAGCCCATGAAATAATGAGCTGATGGTGTACCATCTCTCTGTTCTCTGTGCATCAGCAGGCTTGTTAGAAAACTCGGGATTGTTGTATATATTAAATATATATAGGTTGTTGTTTTTTGTGTTCATTCCTTCAAACTTATGGAACGTTGCGGGTGCCATGGGCGATGCGCATCTGCCGTTGACCCCGTGCCAGATCAAAATGTTTGACCGATGTTTGTGTTGCTCACAAGAAAATATTTCTATTTTGTCAAGCCATTTTTTTCCAGCCTTTTTTTTTGGGAAGTGATTAGTGATTACACAAATGGAAAAAATTGTTTAATATTTTTAATAGTCTATGTGTGTGTGTGTGTGTGTGTGTGTGTGTGTGTGTGTGTGTGTGCGTGTGTGTCTGTGTTTACATAACTGCTTAAAATGGCAGATGGTCAATCACTGTGATTATTGAACAAACAAAAACACATTACACCAATTGGCCACCACATTACACCATGACCACTGCTTAGTTCAGAGCTTCTACTGCTGTATATTTTGGAGGGTGCTTTGATCCAGCTTTCCTCTCAAGACAAATAAGCCCTGCATATGGACAGTTTTTCATTAACAAATGTAATGCAGTTTAAATTGGTTTAATGAAGCAGACACATAATAGGAGACTACTGGCCTTCACTCTGTGAAACTTCCTCCTATCTGTGAACAGGCAAGTGGTGAGCACTAGTAATCTATCAGAAACGCACTGTGTTTAATGGTAATACTTCCTTAGTTTTTACCTAAATTGAAAATATAGGGTGATTTAGTATTGTCTTTTTTCTGGAGGGTTAAACAGAATTATGCACAACGGCATTCTTTTATTTAGACAATGGTCCAGGCACTAGATTTTATTGGGTAGAGTCGCTGAAATTATATTTTTCTTCTTTAAGAAAGCTATGTTTTTATCGTAGACCTATCTAAAGCCTATTTCTAGGCAAACTACCATGCATGCACCATCAAACCTCACTATTAACAATAGTAGATAGTGTAGAGGATTTAATGCAATGCATGGCATGTTTATGCTATATATAGCTTGTGGAATATTTTGTGGTGTTCCGGGCAAATGTAAGACTACAAATCAAAAAGGAGGATCCTAACTTTCTGTGAGAATCAAAATTCTGCAGCAAGCGGGAGGGTCTTTATGACCATATGGAAGGGCACGTTGCCGAATAGGAAGGATCCGTAACAAGAAAGGGAGGAGCCTGTGGCATAGAGAGGAGTGGCGTGTTTTCAGAAAGTTCTAAATGTTCTATTTACACATCTTTACATTCCTTGGGGAACTTACAAAGTAAAAACTTCAATTAGATGAAATTACATCCTTTTATATTTATCCTCAGGAGTGAGAGTTTGGCACAGCTGAGAGAAACTTGTATTTAGTCAGTTTATAGGTTCACAATCTGTATCCTCAAGCATGGGGTTAACCATAACTAATTAACTGCAAAATGGATCATACATCAGAATGTGTAAGCTATGCTAGTCATGCAGGATAAAAGTGTAGGCTAAGAATGTGAATAATGAAAAACTGAGAGAAATACAAACAATACTAAAGTAGGTACCAGCATACACTGCCAGAGCACTCAGTGGATAGCTAGATCACATTCTCTGTAATACATGGGACCCGATACTGGCCTGAGACACATCTGCTAAACTCACATTTCCTCACAAGTTAAGTGCTTATTCCCCTGTGCATATCTTGAGTGGCTTGGGCGACTTAAATAGGGACGTGATAGATACACACTTGGGGTGGAGTCTCACTGAAAAGAAAGTGCGTCCCACTGAATTTTGAGTTACATGAATACTGGCTTGAGGTTTACATGCTTTTTAAAAAAAATCTAGTTTTATCTACACAGGCTTGGTTCGCATGACCTACTGAATTTTGAGTTACATGAATACTGGCTTGAGGTTTACATGCTTTTTAAAAAAAATCTAGTTTTATCTACACAGGCTTGGTTCGCATGACCTATCAACCAGCGTGTGGAATTACAGCTCAGTGGATTTTTCTCCAAGTGGGCAATAATGTTTTTACATGCAATACTGATGAAATTAATTCAATCAATGTACTTTTATGGTGATTTAGACTTTTATGTTCAAACAAATAATATGATGAAGATAAAAAGGCATAAACATAATATTTGTCTCCACATTTGGTAGCTCATGACTAGTGATTTGTAATTACTGTTTGCCTTTGTCATTAAAACATTCAGTCAGCTCATTCCACGATTTTAATGGACCCCCTTTGTGAGACAACCCAAAGAGTGCGTTTTTCGCACAATAGAATCAACCAGGCATATGCATTTTTTATCCGCATATATAGGAATTGAGTAAGGGTAGGTTATTGCTTAAAATTCTGTCGACACCAAACATTTTGTCTTTACACCAGGCTGGCAGGGATGTGCAAGAGCAGCATAGGTTATCCTGGCCACTGTGCATCTGTTGGAAAGGATTCAAGAAATAGTTCTTTGCCTTTGTTATGTTTCTTGGGGTGACCTTTGTGACCTTTCTGTTGCCGTCTCCCCCTTCTGAGCTTGGCAGCAGAGGCGTTCACCCAGGGGCTCTGCTGGTTTTTCAGAAGAGGAGGGGCAGGGCGAGCTGGAGGCAGAGCTGCAGAGAACTGTGAAAGAGAGTTCAGGCAGTCCAAGGCCTCTCAGTTATCACAACAATGTATGCTTGTGTGTGTCTACCTCTTTTATTTCTTACCAGTCACATTTTCATTTGTGGATTTAGGTGATTGAGATATGTAAATGAATCCCCTTTAAGTTCAAGTTCAAGTTCTTTTTATTGTCACTTTACAGTTTACACAGGTATAGACAGAGAGTGAAAAACTTTATGTGCCAAACGCCCGACAATGAACAGCAGTTATAAAAAAAATATGTTAAAAATCTAAGTTAAAAAGCTATGTCAATTAAAATATACAATGTACAAAACAATAAGTATATATAAAATTAAAATAAAATAAAAAAGTAAAAAATAAATTGAAAGGAGCAATATATATATATAAATCAATGTAATAAATTATGCATTGTTATATAATTACAGTTACAGTTACAATACAGTGCAATAAGGTGTGCAAAACAAGTTATCGAAATTATTAGTTTAATTATTTAAGTATTTAAGTGTTTAAGTGGGGCAGGGATCAGCAACTTGTTCAGCAGCCTGATGGCCTGACTGTGGAAGCTGTCTCTGAGTCTGCTCGTGTGGGTCTTGATACTGCGGTATCGCTTGCGTGACGGTAGAAGTACGTACAGTTTGTTGCTGGGGTGGTTATTGTCTTTCGAAATACGTTTAGCCTTGGCCACGCACCGCCTGTTGTATATGTCCTGTTGTATATAAGTGTATATGATGTCAACTATTGTATAATTAAACTCACCCATTCCTTTTAGCACCGAATAATGGGTTTTACAAAAGTAAAAGCAAGAACATGGGAACTCACATTTTCCAATTGTGGGTGTGGTTGGGACACACCCACAGATGGAAAATGAATTGCAGTCAATCAGATCAGCTGTTTTTAATGAATACCCATACATGAAGGCCAAATCGAACTGGCATTTTTTCCATGTCTGATATACATGTCCACACGCGCCAGGTAAATTATGTCAAGATGTCTTGTGAACCAGAGGAGGAAGAGGTATACACGTCATATGTTGTTTTAGTTAGAATTTTCATTTAAGCTGTATAAAGGCCTAAATTATTGGTTTATTATTTCTGATATTGGATTATTTTATTTACATTTTATATTACTAAACCTTGTTTATTAAATCTATTACTATTTTAGGTTACTAGGCTGTGGAAGTGATATAATACATAATCACAACTTTTAACTTGGTTTCATTCCATAATCTCCCATGTGCTCTGTTCTTCTCTAACCTCCTCCACAATCAGAAAATGTAGTGCTTGTAGTATATAGTATATGATCAAGGAATCTGAGAGAGAAAAAATTGGATAGGATGCTGAATCATGTGCCTATACCTTGATCATATACTATATACTACAAGCACAACTGCATATACTACAATCACAATTGAGTCAAAAAGGAGGTGATCCATTGTAGAACAAAAACATAATGTTCTAATTACAGATCATAAAGTAGCCTAATTAAACATAAGGTGACAGTGATGCAAGCAACAATTCCAGTTAAAAAAGTAAAATAGTTTTTTTATTGATATATTTTTATGTCAATTTTTGCGACAACGGGAACAGTCCCAAAGTAAATTCATTTTACTTTCAAAGTAGATTTACCAAATTAATTATAGTTGAAAAGCGAGCACAAACATGCCAGGTCAGATCTTATTCAGCCTTGTAAAATTCCTTCCTGTTAAAATGCCAGCCCAGCCTCAATACCATCAAATCATCTCTGCCAGCGAGGATTTCCCCCAAATCTCCCAGATTATCAGTGCTGAAGCCTCAGCTAATGCAACTCAGCTCTGATCCAGTTAATCTATAATTCTGGCTAAACGTAGAGCACAGTTCGTGTTGAAAATCAAAAGTGAGATGCAATTGGCCTTTCCCCACCAGGGTCTGGGCAGTTTAAAATTGGTCAGGTTTCCTTGGGTTACTGCTGCATTGGCTTCATCCACTGTCATGGCAGATGCCCACAGACCTCAGCAAGACTCAGTAGCTCTGTTATACAGTGTAAAATAGTTACTGAGGCTTGCTGCAGCTTCAGCTACAGTGCTTCAGGGGTAGGTGGCACTGCAGCAATGTTTGAGGCAGACTTGGTGAGTCTACATTCAGGAGGGAAAAAAAAGAAAAAAAGGATGTTTTAAAAAAATGTGTATATGTCAGATATTTTACGGTCTCCCTCGGTGGAGGGAATTGCGAGACGGTCCCTGAGCTGTACTCAAGTGACTATGTCACACTGGTTTCGGAAGTAAATTCCCCATTCATGTAGAGTTTAGACATTAACTAAAACTTACTTTTAAACCATTTGTAATGATTATGTCTTACCATCAATTTCCTGTCTTTTTCTGGACCAGCTTCGAGTATATTTTACGTTTCAGTATTTTTTTGTGAATATACCAGCGCTGCCACTGTTTAAAAACTTGCGTTGTCTCCAAACGTTGTCATATAACGTTAGCCAGCAGTAGCACATAGCTTCGTTTTTAAACACTTTTTTCTAACGTTAGCTAGCTAGCTTGAAGGACTAAAAGCTAGAATTGCTTTATGTGGTTTACTGCAGTGTAGTTTCTGACCTTGTCGGGCGAGCTTCTTAATTTAGCAAGCTAGCAGTAGCTTGTCTTCAGTGGCAGCACAGCCAAAAATGTCCAGACCAGATGATGATATCTGATTGCAGTGTTGGATATGTTGTCCGTTAAAGTGGACTACAAGATTAACTCCAACCATTAATCCATTACTTTAAAAAAAAAAAATTGGAACATGCGATATGGTCTATATCCTTATACCACACAGGCTAATCCAGGAATGCTTCGGCTCATTTTATAAATCTGATTTTAAGAAATAGTCGATAGTCTCCGAAGCCTGTTCTATCTGTCATAGGGAATTTACTTCCGAAACCAGACTCCGTCCATGTCTGACGGACTCACTTGAGTACTCTATTGCAGAGGAAATCGCGGTAGATAATTGAATAATTATGACTAATGAATCATTCATCCCTCCCTCCACTGTCCCAATAGTGGAGAAGACGAGCAAAGCGGCTTCAAACTCGGCTTCTCCTCCCGTCCGGCAAAGCATACATCGATGTATCCTACTGCGGACGTTTTTTCACATTTTTGGGTGACATCATTGCGCTCACGCCCACAGAGGCAACAGTGAAGCTGCATAGCTATGCCTTATATGAATTTCCCCAAGATAATGATGCCCCAATGCAAGATATTTAGCCTAAATTGTGTGTGCTTCAGTAGGTTATTAGCACACAAAGGACATAGCATCCTACAACGGATAAGAAAATGCCAGTCCATTTTTGTGGTTAATATCCTCCATAAAAATTTGCCAATTTAAGTCAGGGATACAGCTTTATTGCTTGCACATTAACGTCACTTATTAACGAACATGACATAAATATAGCCTAAGCATGACCGCTACCATTTAAGTATGTGAATATGCATTCATTCATTTATTCAACCAATCATTTCCAAAGGACGTTTTAAAATTTGATTTTAGATGTTACAGTGGGAAATAGGCCTAATTGTTTTTCAGTGTGACCACTGCAATACTATGAACATTGGGAATAATATCTCAGATAATATGACGATAATTCGTTCCACTAATCTAGCCTACAGGAATGTTTCAGAATTTGCCGATGTGATATGCAAGGAACTGATGGCAATATTAGGCTGTAGTGTAGCTACAATAGCCTATATGAGGTGAATTAGTGCTCTGTATGTTCAGACATTGGGAACATCTGGATTTTAGAATTACGATAAATTGTTATGTTTGCATGGGCTATACTACATGATGTTCACTTTGATCTAACACTGATTACATATTAATTAACTGCAATGTCAGGTAGGCGACATGTTTATAGCTGCTTCTAATTGAAACTTAAAAGATATTTTGTAGCTTTAAATGGGCTGGCTGTGCATAAGATCTGTAATTGGCGCTGGGACTCATTTCTGGGCTTGGCGTCAGTCAAAGTTATGATAGGGCAACTTCATCAATAGTCAACGGTGATTTTGATGATGGTGAAGCAGATTCGTTGTCCCAATTTTTTTTACAGCTCTTTTCCTCTACTCCCCTCCTCCCCTCCCTTCCTCCACATACTTCTGGGTAGTAGAGTAGTGGTAGTGGGGGAGTGGAGGGAGGGAGGTGGGAAGTGAAGAATATTGGGACGCACACTGTGGAAGAAAGCAGAGAGAGACGGCATTACTTTCGGGTTTGGCGATAAAGCGACAGCGGCGAACTGCAGAGCTGTTCATGAGAGAAAAACATGAACATGTCAGAAAAACAAAATTGCCTTATGATAATTTACTTGCTCTACTGTTTGTTACAAAATCCACATCAGCTCCTGGCCAAATTATGAACCAAAACCAAAAGGTACAGTATTGTCCGTATTAACTTAAAATTTTAAAATGTATGAGGATATAAGTACAATGCAGTGTTTTTTCCCTACCATGCAATAGGCGGGGCGGCAAGCTCCGTAGGCGCTATAAAATGCACATAATTAGTGTTTTAATCCACGGCCCGCACAGTAGAAAGGATTTGTTTGGGTTACATTAACTCAAGAAAGCAAAAGTAAACCCCCCCGAAAGTCTGCACTTTAACCTCACAGTCACTGTTCCATTTCAAATCCGATGTGCTGGAGTACAGAGCCAAAACAACACAAATTGTGTCAATCTCCAAATACTCATGGACTGCACTGTATGTATGCATGTTTTATTCTTGTAAAAAATCTTATGGAAAGTGAGCGCCTAACTGCATAACTCATTTTCCACTTTGTAAATTAAAACAATATTTCAATCACTGAATGCAACACATAAAAGAGAGGACAGGCATTGCTCATCGCTTCTTCTGCATGCTACTGTATGTCATATCCATGCATAAAACTTGTTAAAGGAGAAAAAAAAAGACACAAATATGAATATCTTGGGGAAATAATTGACCGGGGTTATCTTAGAAATATAATTCACTCTTATGTAAATACGTGTAATTATTTCTTTCTTCAAGCTGTGACAACTCTCTTTGAAACACAACATGAATAATTTCATGCTGGTCATAGTCTCACATTACTATGAACTGCAATAAAAAGTCTCCAAATGACTTGAAATAACCAGAAAAGCCATTGTACAATCAGCTATTGTACGCTGGCTATACAGACCTGTAAGTAATTTTATAGCAAATTTCGTTAAATGTGTGTTTTAATTCGCATATTTAACATCATATAACATTTTAATTTAATCAATTCAGAAAAATAGTAGTCTACTGGGAGCATTAATTAAATTAGGGGTCTAATTAAAAAAATTCATAGCCTACAATTGATGAATAGGCTTAATCTAAAGTGCTTGCTTTTAACAAGTTAAAAGTTTACATTGTGCAGTTCAAAGACTACATTTAGTCTTGTGAATCCTGTGGTCCTGAGCAGGTGTAAATGTTGTTCATATGTAAGAACACATCTGAGATATGAAAACTTTGATGAATGCCAAAAATACGAACAAAATTGATAATACAAACAATTAACGTGCAATTTCGTTCTGCTCACGTTGATGAATGAGGCCCAATATGTGCATTTTATGTTCGTGTCATGCCATCTTGTCACGCGATTGCCTGTTTTGAACCAAATTACAGCAAAGCCTGTTTGTTATATTCAGTACATCTCAGGCCTTTTCTCTTTCAACAGCATTTCAACCACAGGCTCAAAAGTTTAATAAAAACAAACTGCTTCCTGCCATTTTAACAGCAAGCCACCGTAACATGGGACTTCTCTTTTATTATTATTTTTATCCCAGTCACAGTCAAAACAGCACATTCAGCATTTGCAAATGCAGAAGGTCAAAGTTGTAAAAGGGTCTGTGGAAGTTAGGCCTCGTAATAGATTCCAGACCGCTCTGAAGGATTAAAGTTGGGGCGGCCGCTCACAATGGAACCTTGGCATCGGAAACAGCTGCACTGCCCTGCAGATGTACGGAGGAAGCAGAAATAATCAGGATTTTAACAAGACTCAACATTCAATCACTATTGTTCAGGAATCCTGAGCGACCATTGAACTGGAATCACAGCAACCATTAGACCTGCACCTGCACGCTTTGAATAGTATTTAGCATCCAGTTGAATAAAAAACAACATTTTCCCAGCACGTCTGTTTCCAATCACCCAGATTTAGCCCAAATACATTACATTTGTCCTTAATGCTGAAGAAGACTTTCAGCTGGCGTGACCATAAAATGCATTATATAAGAAGTGTATAAGAAGACTATGCAGCACTTACCATACAGGTAATTTATTTATCAGAGTTTACAAAGTGAAAAGCTCACACAGGACCGGATTGGAGGTGTGCCGAAATAAGACATTTGAAATGGCACACAGTTGAAGTCTCTTTACAATTTCCTTAGGCAAACATCTGGACAAAAGAAAATACAAGTCAGGCCGCAATTACATGAAGCCTTCAGAGAGGGAAATGAGAAACTTCATGTTTAATGACAGGCAAGTGGAGCCTCAGAAAGAGTTGCCCGTATAATGGTTTGGTAATTTTGATTGGAAGCTAGGGCCGTTCCTTTCTTTTGATGGATAGAATGTGACTCCATTTTAGCCCTTTGTGATCGTAGCCTGAGGCTACTTTCCTTTGGGAGAGGAGAGAAAAAATACACTTGACAAACGTAGCAAAGAGAAACTCAGCCAGGGTTTACTTTTGGCTTTAATGAATGTGAAGAACAATTACTACCACAGATAAATTCCTGGGTATTGATTCGCCGGTTGTTTTAATATGGACAAATAAACAGGCCTCTGGCAGCTGTGGGTGCAATTACCAACACAAGCCGTCCCTCGGGAGAGCGTGTTCAAAATATCTTGTAGCCAGGACGTGGAAGGCTGAATTGTGTAACTCCTGTCCAGTACGGAAGGAGCCTGCTGCTTTTCCTTGCGTTGGAAGTTGCACTGGAAACCTGTGCTTGAAGAGGACATCTCGGTCAAAAAAAGCGTGTTGTGTCATGAATATATGTCCGAACTTCACAAAGCATGGTTGCTTTTCCACTTTTAACCCCAAATTGTAATGATGTGAAAAAGAAAGTATGCCCTCTTTCTACGGTTTTACGTATTAGGACATAACTAACCCTCATCTAGTCCTCACCAATTCCTAACAGTAGATAAATCTAACATCATGTAACAAATAGCACGTATAAGATTTTACATGTACTAGCACTTCCTGATGGTAAACTAATCGTGTGCACTATATTGGCAGCACATGGTTCTAACTGCCTTAACTGATATGGAAGCTGTAAGAGTGCACTTACTTACATGCCTTATGCATGTTGCCTTATTTTTTGTTGAATAAGTAATGAAAAAGGTTTGCGGGCATTATAAGGCACATAAGGTTAGATTTATCTACTTGTAGGACTTGGTGAGTGGTGGCAGAGCCAGAGGGGTGTCCGGGGTGGCACTGGACACCCCTGATATATGATTGGCCACCCCGGGTGCCACCCTAAAATTTAATTCGCTATCACTGGCAGTTTGATGCTGATTGACAACTCATTTCACCACCACGAATGCACTACAAAGTCATACAAGGGTATACTGTATGTCGAAGTCAAAGACCTCGTTTGCATGTTCAATAAATCAAACAGTCATTAATGCTTTGAACGTTTATTAACTTTGTACATAGTTAAACATTTTAACGATAAACAGTAATTGAGCATGGGCGCCTGGCCAATCCTAGCCCTTGAACACGATAATTCCGTGGATACAAATCCATGGTGGTGGACACGATAATTTCACTGAAATCGTGTCACCCACCACACTTTCATATATCATGAAATCGTGACTATGACACGAAATTGCGTGATACCGGGTTGCAGTGCTAGTTATACACGCCACGCATATACAGTGCAGTGTCGTAAGGTACAGTATACGAGTGTTTAGCTAATTTGTGGTAACTAGTACAGCTGTCAGTGTTCAGCAAGTTAACATTTCACAATTTGAAATCCATTAACTCAGTTAGATTTCCGTACTTGAACTCAAAACGAACAATTGTTATTATCAATCTGTTAACGTTACTCAAAAGATTACCACAATTTGCAGATAGCCTGTTTGCTATCGTAAAGGTGTAAGAAATGATAGCTACTTACTGCAGAGCAGGGCTAGCCATGATCTAACTAGCAACTTTGAAGTTTGTAGTTGATTTTACGGTACAGTTATGATAATGGGGATTTGTAATTAAGATTGAGATTGGACTAAAATGCAACAATGCCTGTAAAATATATGTAATCTTGAGTAAAAAACAAAAATGCACTTTCTATGTTAAATAGGGGTTGTTGTTTACAGTTTTTCTCAGTTGCTAAAACACTAAACCCCATTCGCTGAACCAAATTATCAGTGGCCTAAACTCATTTGTCGAATCAAACACTCTTTTGGCCAAACCTTAAACACTGTTCAGGTACTTAGACACAATTTGCAAAACTCATCTGCTCTTTTTTGCCAAACCTTAAACACATTCTCAGTCACTAAACACATTTCACACTGTGATACACTTGTGTTGCAAAATTGTAAACACTGGCAGCAGAATGTGAACACAACTCCAACACAGCTGTCATCTGTTACACACAACAACTCAAAATTGAACACACATGTTTCTAATGATGTGATCAGACCAATTGGGCAGGATAAAAGTCAGTTCAGAGTGCACAGGTGGCACATGTGCATCCATCTACAATGGACAGAAACACACAGAGAGGCAGAGGAGGAAGAGTTTGTGTGAGAGGTGGACGAGGAGGAAGGGGACGAGGAAGAGGCCGAGGAAGACCAAGGAAGACCAAGAACAATCATTACTGATGAAATCCGGGCAACTATTGTACACCATGTTGTTGTTCATGGGATGACAAAGAGTCCAACCCAATTTGAGCAGATTCTCTGTGGCCAGCATCATCAGGACATTCAGAGAAGAGAACAGGTAATTGTTTCTTGCTGTACAACATTTGACATACAGTATACTATACTGTAAGTACTGTAATGTTCATTACAATACTATTTTTACTGGCTGTATACGTTTGTAAGTGCATATTCCCCTTTGTAGAATTGAAAGACGACCAAATGGGGGTGGAAGGACTGCTCTTTTCTCCCAACAACAAGAAGCACTCATTGTTGACATGGTCCTTCAAAGTAATGCCATCCGACTCCGTGAAATCCAGCTGAGAGTGATTGAAGACAATGTCAACTTTGATGGAATCCACAGTGTGTCTCTGTCAACTATTGACCGTGTCCTCACACGCAACAGACTTAGCATGAAACAAGTGTACAGAGTACCCTTTGATCGCAACTCTGCAAGAGCCAAAGATCTAAGATATCAGTATGTGCAAGTAAGTCTAACCTACACACACTTTCAGCACTGATGCTTCCAGTACAATTCTATGCTCATAGGCCTACTGTTACTGTAGGCTAGTAGTTGCAGTTGCTACGTTTACAGTACTGTAAACTATATTGTAATGTACGTAAATCTATTTTTATAGAGAGTGTTTGAACTGGATTCCATTGAAAGGCTGTCATGGATCTTGCCTTCCTTCCCTTATCTCCACGTTCTCGTTATTCTTTTTTGTCGTTTACCGGTAATCTATCGGATTTTCCTGTGTTCCACTACGGGTTTTGCTTTCGCCTCATCATTAGTGAGTTCACCTGTCATTTATTTCCGCTCACTATTTATACCCCGCTTCCTGCCTCTCTCGTTGCTTCCATGTTATTCCACTTAACATTCGAGCCGGTAAAAAGGTATAGGAAATTAGTTAGAAAGCTAGTTTTAAAAAGAAAGGGTTTAGAAAGAAAGCAAGTTTCTTTTCGCTCTCATTTCAGAGCAGAGGCTTTCTCGCTTCTTTCGTTTTATACTCTGACTTAGGAGTGCTCTTACCCAAAGAAAGTTAGGGTCTTTTGTGTTCTCTGTTTCCTTTTGTTTCGCTCCACAAACGGGAGTAAGATAAGCGTGTCTGCTTATTTCCTTTGTTTTACCACTCTTACCTACGAGCGCTCTAACTGCTCTGACTCCAGTTAAAGGGGTCTTATAGTTTTTATTTTCTTTGTTCGTTCGCTCCACAAACGGAGTTAGATAAGCGTGTCTGCTTATTTCCTTTGTTCTTCCACGAGCGCTCTAACTGCTCTGGTCCCAGTTAAAGGGATCTTATAGTTTTTATTTTCTTTGTTCGTTCGCTCCACATACGGAGTTCGTCTGCTTATTTTGGTTGTTTTGCTCGCATATCGAGTTCCTCACTTTTTTCGTGAGGTTATTGGTGTTCTCATTATTCTCCCTTTCCACTACGGATTATTGTCCGTTTCTGTGGTGTTCATTAGAACACTTTAAGACGCCTTATCTGTCGCATCTGGACCTCCAAACATTCTCCTCCGTGTTTCTGGCACAGAGAACCACCACAGACGCCCCATGAATACATTTTCATAGATGAAGCAGGGTTAAATCTGGCGAAAAGGAGGCAGAGAGGCAGGAACGTAATTGGTCAACGTGCCATTGTGGAAGTCCCTGGCCAGCGTGGTGGCAATGTCACCCTTTGTGCAGCCATAAGTAACTGGGGATTTCACCACCGTCATGCAAACCTGGGGCCATATAACACTGAACATCGCCTTACATTTCTAGGTAGTCTACAGGATATTATGGCTACGCGTGAGCAGCTGCATCAGTAAGCAGTTCATCCTGTATATGTCATAGTTTGGGACAATGTGAGCTTTCACCGTGCTGTCCTGATACGTGAGTGGTTCACCAACAACCAGCGCTTCATAATGGTTTTCCTTCCACCTTACGGCCCCTTCCTGAATCCAATAGAGGAGTTTTTCTCTGCGTGGCGGTGGAAGGTCTATGACCGACAGCCCTACACCAGGGCAACTTTATTGGAGGCAATGGAACAGGCCTGTGATGATATAACTGTGGAGTCTTGTCAAGGCTGGGTTCGGCACACCAGAGGGTTTTTCCCCCGTTGCCTGGCAAGGGAAAATATTGCCTGTGACGTGGATGAAGTCCTCTGGCCAGACCCCGCACAAAGACAGGATGTTGGAGAATTAATCTCAGTGATTGTGCAGTAATGTGCTTTTCATTGAGTTTTTTTTGTTTTTGTTATGAAAGTGCAGATATCACATTGACTGCAATAAGTTGTTGCTAAATGCATTTACAATAAACATTTTCTGTTAACTACATGCCCTGGATGCTGTGTCCTAAATTATTTTATGTAGTGTCTAACAAATGCTCTGTGGTGAATATATTTTTACTTGCTGTGTGTATGATCTGAACACATTGTTTGGTTTTGAACACAGGATAAGTGGTTTTGAGGTGATAGTTTGATTTTGATAGAAAAGTCTGGGGTTTTGTGAATGTAGTTTGAATTTTTGGATTTGTGTTTAAGGTTTTGAGAGGTTTCAAGAAATGTGTTTTAGCAACTGAGAAACTGTAATAAAAACAACCTTTCAATAATTGCAGGAAACATTGTTTAAGTTTGTAATATTGGTGGGCACCAAAATACTTTCTGCTTGATAATATTTTGTGAGGGCATATCTTGTGTTTTCAGTCAGACAGAAAAAGAAACATATTGTTTGACTTGGGTGGATCAGAGAGGTCTGTACAAGTTGGTCATACCTGGTATGTCAAATTTGACTGTGCTTTTTTTGTAAATTTACTTCCATAAATAAACTATGCAAATTATGTCACACACAAATGATATTTTATCTCTTTGGTGCTTGAGCTTTATTTTCTGAAAATATTTTGGATGTTCAACACTTATAGACCCAGATTATATATTCATGAAAACAGAGTGACCCAAGTCTCTCCAATATGTGAGTACAGTACTGTGTGTGTGGAGAGTGAGTGTGAGAGTGAGAGTGAGAATGAGAGTGAGAAATTGAGCTGCAGTTCCGAGGTAGAGACACTGGCTATTCATTTACATTACATTATAGGCATTTAGCAGACGCTCTTATCCAGAGCGACTTACACAGCATTTTTGCATTTATACATAGTATCCATTTACAGCTGGATATATATACTGAAGCAATCAGGTGAAAGAAGTACCTCAGGGGGCCACAGGGCAGTGTCCTACGTGGGATTCGAACCTGCGACCTTTCGGTTACAAACCCAGTTCCTTAACCACTGTACTACACTGCCGCCCCGTATTCATAGTATGTTAAAGAATTCTATTGAAGTAACCCTAGTGGACCAGACTATCTGCCACATTGAAGAACTCCGGGTTAAGTGAATTATCACTTCTACCTTTAGTCAGCAATCATAGGATTCATTCATGCTCCTTAGATGCCAGGTTAGGGTTACACACAATTTTTTTGTCATGGTCTATGGACCCCTTGAAGTAGCCTTGGTCACCCCATGTATAAAACTCTAGTTCCGCCACTGTTGGTGAGGGCTAGATGAGGGTCAGGTAGGTCGTAATTTCTAAAACCATAGAATTGAAAGAGGGTGTACTTTATTTTTCACATCACTGTATGTGCATTTCTCCATAATATAATCAATGGGGGTGTCTCAGTGGCATAGCCCGTAAGAACAGCGTCCACATACTCATTGTGAGCTACGATGTCGGCGGTTCAAATCTGTCGGCTCGACCTCTCTCTAAATATAACTTTAAAAAGTAATGCAATCAATGATGGGGCGATCTCCTCTGCGAAATAGCTTACAAAGGTGTGCGAGAAGGGTTTTGGGGCACTTCACACATTAATCACGGAGCATGGCACAAGTGTCATTGAGCTAATCAACTGTTTTGAATCTACATATTGAACATGAAATGTAGAATAACATTGGGTTGAGAAGGAAAAATCCACTTTGTCTTGTAATAGAGAGGCATTGCAGTCAGGCAAAACACAAGTCTTTATTTCTGCAGAAAGATTACGCCTGCCGACAGAGTCAACATCGTACTAAAAAACATTATTAACAGCGATCCTTTATACCCTCCCAGACAGGCTGTGCAGCTGTGTGTGTATCAGTACCAAGGACACCCACCTCATTAGGTAGAAACGTAAAACTTATTTTCCCACCGTCCAGCTGCATACTCCCTTTTTGCTTTTCGTTTATTTAGTTCCATAAATAGCACTGGCCTGGAATTGTGAAATGAGCTCACAGAACAGTATCCGCGTGTGTGGACCTATGAAGTGAGCAAGCAGAGAACCATCTGCGATCGTGGAGCTGTGAACCGAGCGAACAGAGAACCATCCGCGAGAGCACCAAGCTCATCTGAGAGCGTGGAGCTGTGAACCGAGCGAACAGAGAACCCTTGGTTTGCTCTCGCTCGAAATTAGTTTTCTCTCGCTCGCTCACCAAGTTGATTTTTGAGACTTTGGGGGCAGGATACACAGTGGTTGATATCTCCACTCCTTTGATTGGTCACTTTAAATACCGCCCTTGACTTGTGTGATTGGCCATTGACCGCAGTATACTGCGACTAAGAACATGGCTGATCATGCAAGATACTCATTTTGTTGACTCGGTGTAGGCCTACTTTAATAATGTCATAGCTAAGCATTCGATATGTCGTAGAAGACACCTTTTTAAGTTTGCCACGAGTTTTCATTAACTAGATGGCTAAACCTAACGTTAGCCTACTAAAAACCTGAGACTGAATGTTACTTAGCCTATTAACACTTGCAGTTACTCTGAAGATGTCCACACTTCTTTATATAGTGCCTTGACGTGCTTCAGTAGCCTATAGTTGTCGTGAAAATGTGGATTTAGCTAATATCTTCTAGTGCTCATTTCTCTGACAGAATGCATTTGAAATGCTTGTCATTTTGGAGTACCGGATGGAATTTAATAGGCCTACATCTCGGAGTAATAATGTAGCCTATCCTTTGATGTAGGTGTATCTTTGATTAATAGCTAAATATAGGCCTATGTGATCCATTATCACCAATCTAAAATAATTATATTTGTAAACATATATTCATGTTTTCAGATTTCAAAAGTGACAAACAGGTTGTTAGGCTAGGCTGCTATTTCAACACCAGTGTTAGGGGTCAATGGGCTATGGCATGAAATTGAATTCAAATTTAACCTTCTAAAATTGTTATGAAATTGAATATATTCCAACATCATTTGCATAATAGGCTATGTAGCTTATTGCCAGGCGCAATATAGGCTATATGAAGTGACGCTCCTTCTAATCTGTTATAGGCGTAAACATTATCATCCACAAGGGTGCAGTATAACTCAGTAGGACATTGACAATGTACAGAGACACGGCCCTGTACCGCCTACACCTATAACAGATTAAGCAGCGTCACTTAAGTTATTATAGGCTACTAGCCTACATACTATCCAACAATATAGGCTACATAGTGTAGGCTATCATGCAAATGATAGGCTATTAGAATATATTCAAACTAGTTTCGACCGAGAGCAAACCAATTTCAAGCAAGCTGAAATTACTCCTGAATTACTGTGTGCACAATTATCCATTTTGTGTAGATTTTTGGACACCAAGGTACAGTGTTTCAAATTGCCTCATAGGATTTGAGCAGTAATACATATCACTTTCCTATTCACATATTTGACTCTCAGGTGACTCTCATATTTGACTCTACTGTAAACTAGAGTGGTGGAACTTTGTTTTTCACGGGGGGTTGTGCATTCACTGCCCATAATTTACATCTGAGTTATAAAAATAATTACATTTAAGGCATCATAATAAATGGTACCAGGGTCTTCTTTAATTTAAGCCATTATTGGTGTTTGTGTTACATTGATATCTGGAGTTATAAAGCTTTAAACAGAACAGTACAAAGCAGATGAAAATGGGTAAAATTAAGCTTCTGCGCAAAGGGGTTAAACGTGCAGATTTTGTGCATACCCCAGGTATAGCATAGGATGAATGCCAATTGTTCATAAATTGGATACATGTGCTTGTCTTGACAAAGCATAATCTTGACAGTAAATATTGTGACCAATTCTGAAGTTTCTGGCCCCCTTCATAACATATTTATTAACATTTGTCAGTGTCAATTAGCCATTAACAATGTGTTTTAATTAAGTACAATGCTGTGATTAAAACTATATGAAGCAATAATATAAATTGCACTAAAGTAATCTGACCCCAAAGATATTTAGATATGCACTGAGAAAAAGCTTTATCCCAGCTGATATATGCACATATATTTTATAGCTATTTTGTTCGATTGACTATACGTTTCAGTTACGCTTATATACGGTGCATTATTGTACCTGCAGTGTATTTCTGTATGAGCAGAGGAACCAATAGTATTGTGGTATTGCGTAGTATATTAAGAAAAGGAGACAAGGAAGTGAAAAAGAAGCGATTGGCATGAACCCATGGTCTCTTCCGTCCCATGATCTGACCTGGTGATGTCATATCCTGTTGCGTTGTAGCATTTTTCTGCGATACTGGATGTGTCCTACGCAGATGACAGGTGGCATTGGATCAAGCCCAACAGCGCTGGGGCACAACCACAGATGTCTTCACCTCAAAAATGTTTCAGTAGTGCTGCAATCTGAGAGCTGCGCTGTTGCAAAAGAGATGATGTATTTAAATGAGTACAAGCTGTGTCTGATGTGTTTTTCCACACAGTGGGACAAATCTGCTGCAAAACGATGTAGGCCAGATGGTCAACTCACCATTCTGCAAAAGCCCCTGATGGACCACAGGAATAACCAGAGGGTCAGTCCACTTATAATAAAGGCAAGGTAATGATTATTTGTATGATATAGTTTATTGCAGCTAGAGCCTGGTAGAGGTAGCGAGTCTGGCATGTGGATTATTTCTATACATCATCCAAAGAATTCGCCTCTTCCACACCACCTACTCTTACATGCTGTAGTTCCTAGTCCAAGTCTTGGTATTTTCACACATGAGTTTTCTTCTTGCCGGTCTCTTTGCTTTGGCCACCATTAATACAGAATGAAGGCACATTACATGTTTGCAGTCTTCCCAAGTGTGCCAATGCATCTAATACCAATGGTCTCACATCTACCCATCTCACTTGACTGGCTACCTATAACAGATTGCATCAAGTTTAAAACCTTGGTACTAGCCTGCAGGCAGTGAAGGGAACAGCTCTACTGTACCTCCAGTCAAACTTTGAATCCTACCTCCCAACCAGATCTCTCTGTTCCACAAACTCAAGGCGACTGGCTCTTCCCTCCTCGTGTGATCGCGTCGCCCAGTCACGATGCCTGTCTGTCACAGTCACACAATGGTGGAACAAACTTCCCAAAATGGACAGCAGAAGCATTGTGACACAGATTGATGATCCACCTGTTCAGACTGCATCTTGGGTCCCATCACATCCTGTCCGGTCCCATCCCCACCCCATAGCATTCCATGGCTTTATGTTTCTCATATCAGGGCTTATTATTAGTGTAGTATGCATGTATTTATGATTTGCACTTTGGTTTTTGCTTAGCATAGTTAACTTGCATTAGTGTGATTTAGTGATGTTGCTACTTTTCTTGTTGGTCTGAGAATGTTGTTAACCAGGTATGGTACAATTATTCGTATTAATCAGGTGATTGCAGTTATGTATATCATTATAATGTAATGCTCTGGATAACATCATCTACTAAATTAATGTAATGTCATGTGGTAGATCGACAGCGGAGAAAGGAAAAATGCAATCGAAAGAACGCAGGAATATGTTTGAGAACAACTGATGAAATGTTGAGTCTTTTTTGTTTTGCTCATAATTTGAATGCCAGAGGCCCCTGTTGCTCAGAGGTTGACCCAAAATCCTTTCCTCTGTTTCCTGTCTGACTCAGTAAAAGGAGTAAATAAACCAGATGCGAATCTGAGCTGGTGGGGTTCAAAGGTCACAAGGCAAGGGTCATCGCTGCAGGCTTATGTTAGGCCTGAGACACCCACCTCCAAGGACACTTGGATTTGGTTTTGAGGTTTCTTGAACCCTGGTGCTTAGGTGTAGGCGTTAGTAAAAACAAAAAGTAGTAGATCTTAAAAACAAACCGGGAAAACAAACTTTTGCATCAACTTTTTTTCGTGATGCAAACATCAGCTATACGGGTTCAGTTGTTGTTGTAAAATTTTCTTTTTGTTAATGGTCTAATGGATAAATGCACATCGACTGTTGCACAAAGACTCTGAATGAGAAAATAGAAGACGGAGGCTTGCTGGATTCTTTCAATGTTGCAGTTATCTTTAATTCCTCATCTCTCGTCAGGAAAAGGGGAAAGTGAGAAAGTGTTTTATCCATGATGTTAAAAAAGCATTCAGAGCTGTTTGAAGCCAACAGAACTGCGTTGACCGGCAGAAGATTGAGTTGGAAAAGTGATATGTAATTGGCGGACGATGAACAAAGCACACATTATGGTCGTGGGGGTCCTGTGCATGAAAAGTGAAACTTCTTGATGTTCTACCGCCATCATAGGAAATACTATTTTGCAGAGCATCATTTGGGGCTGGGATGAAAAAAGTATATATTTGTGACAAAGTACTCAGTTGACAGAGTGACTGCAATTGGCTGCCTGACAGTTCGACACTACAGATATTTGTGTGCACGATTCAGGGTAATTCTGAACTAAAATCACACATTATAGATTTATAAGTGTATTTATTAATTCTCCCTCAAAAATGTCGGAAATGTATGGGGGCACGCATCAATGAAAAATAGTTTATCATTGCCTGCCTAACGATTTACTAATGGCAACTATCAATTGTTTGCCTGCAGCGTCAGTATGGTGTGCTAGCAATTACAGAAAACAACCAGCAGTGTAGCAGGAAAGTGGTTTAGCGTTGAATCCCAGGTTAATTTGATGTTTATTCTGCTTGGTGAATTAAATTCATTCCACACCATCAGTCTTGTTTATTTATTTATTTGTGCATTTTATTTCTTAAAACATTTGATTGCTGTGTTTTCTCTCGCTCCCTCTCTCTCAAAATTAACAGTCATTCCATATTCCAGTTTCTTGCTTCAACAAACAAACGAATACAATTACCCGCCATCCTAAGGATTCATTATAAAGTATAATGAGTCAGAGAATATGATTTATGATTTGGAAAAGAATATATATGTACATATGCATTTGTGATGGTCTGTAATTGAAGAACCATTAGTAACCATTATAACAGTAGCCATGATGACTGAAATTAAAGTGATGAAAGTTGCCTATTAACATTTTTTTAGGTCAGCTGAGGACGTATGGCGGTGAAATATGTCTAACACTGTGTGAAATAAAGATATTTAAATAGTTATTCTGGAAGCTATAGTACAAAATTCAACAGTATGAAATAAGTGAGCGGAAGCAAACCTGAACACAAATATGTCATTCTGACCCAGGGAGTACTTTTTCACGACACACCAGTGCGCACTCTAGTCCACATTTTATTTATTTATTTACCCCCCCCCCCCTCCTCTCCTTTCCATGCCTGCCTCAACGTACACAACACATCGGACGTTTACTTTCTCAGTGTTTTTATTTATTCATAATGGCCCGGAGTGTTCTGTGTCCTGGCCGGGAACACTCTGCTTTGCTGTCACGGTTCCCCCCCCTCCCGTGTTTGATAAAGAGCGCGATGATGGTATTCGCAATAGCAGCGGGATAGTGAGGAACTGCTTCCACAGCGAATGCAGGGTGTCATATGGCCAGCTCACAGATTTTGTGTAATGGACACATACCCACAGCACAAACGGGCTCTTTGCATTTATTATCCAGGTCAAACTTTAACAAATGCATAATTCATAAGACACACAATCTTTTTTTGGGGGTCTTTTGGTTGATATGATTTATCTCCTTCTGCCTGCCAATACAGGAAGGAAACATGGGGTTTGTGACAGCAACTTTAAATGGAGGAGTCCCTGAAATGGTGTGTTGTTGCTGGTTCTGTAATGAAAATGCAATGTTCATGTCACATTTTATTCCTTTGGGTAAAACAAAAATACACACAATTTATTAATCCATGGCAAACCAAAGAATTCTCAGTTGTTGAATTGCCCCTTTGATGTTTGATTTGTTTAAATACATGCACACACACACACTCACATTCACACAACAAGCAGACACACAATCAAACAGACACACACATGCATGCACACTGAAACACATATGCACGCAGAGACACATGCACACCGACACACACACACATGCATACACACACAAAGTACATACATACACTGCTTAGGAAAGGTATTCAGACTTGCACAATTTTCTTTTTATTTGCTTGGTTGGTTGGGAACGGAGAAAATGTGGATCAGTCAACAATATCAAGAGCAGTACATAAATCTTGGCTGTATGACAGGGTGGCATGAAAGAATAAATGGCATTATAAAATCCACCTCAAAGCCAACTTGGACTTTGCAGGGAAGTACAAAAGTGGTCCAGATAAAATGTGGCAAAAAGGTCAAATGAAATTTGGGCAATATGTTATGTATGGTAAACTATGTCTAACAGTAACCTATGCCCCAATTGACACCATACGTACAGTGAAGCAATGGTGGTGGCAGTATCAAGCTATGTGGATGCTTCCCTTAGGGAAGGCCTAGGAAACCTCTCAGAATTAAAGGGAAAATGGAAAGCACTGAGCACAGGCACATACTGGCTTCACAACAATTCAAGCAAGACAACAATCCAAAGCACAGGGCCAAAAGCTGTATTTGAGTGGCTCAAGAAAAAAAGAAAATGTCCTTGAGTGGCCCAGTCACTCAACCCCATTGAAAATGTGTGGCACAATTTAATAATTACAATACAAAAGCAATGTCCAAGAAGCTTGAGAGGTGGAGCATATCTGCCATGAAGAATAGACAAAAAATATCCCAACCAGTGTGCAACATTTGCACATACCCAAAATACCTACAGCAATTATGGTGGAAAAATGCTTCCACCAAATATTAATGTGAAGGGTCTGAATACTTGAGCAGCATATTTCAGTTTTATTATTCAGATAAGAATATTTGGCACAGTCATTTTCATCTTAAACAAAGTTCAAACTGTCCAACGGTGTTTTGCAAGGCAGTGTGTGTGTGTGTGTGTGTGTGTGTGTGTGTGTGTGTGTGTGTGTGTGTGTGTGTGGTCAGACTCGTTAACTGGCATAATGTGTACAAATACATGAATACATTTATTAAGCTTTATCAGGATTCAACTCAATTTTACTTTTCTAATGCATCTGAATGGACAGAAAAAAAGTCCAAGGCTTTTTCACAGTGCACAATGTTTTTAAAAATACAATGTATTGAACCTTTGAGCAAGGTTACAAGCTGTTCTTCAAATAATGTGAGTTAGGATTGATGACACAGCAAATTCTATATTGCCTGGATTGCCCTGAATAAAGGAGATGCGTGATATTGATCAGTGCTTTGATGTGCATGTCTATCACAGATTGTACAGCAGCTTTCAAAGAGGAGTACGCTTGTCTCGTATGAAAAGAAACGGTGTTGATTTCTTCCCTTACATGGGAAAGTAACGTTCAGTTAGGTCCTTCTGCGCGAAAGACTGTTAATTTAGTTAGACAGTGTTTAGTTATACCCGTTTATGGGAAATAAAGTGTTCAGGCATGTCCATAATTGGGAAAAGGCAGTGTTCAATTACACTCTTATATGGAAAATACAGTGCCCAGTTATATCCCAAATAATATGATATCCTTATTTGGGAAAGGCAGTTTTCATTGATGGGAAATATAGTGTTCAGTTATATCTTTGTATGGGAAATAGGTGTTGAGTTATATCCTTAAAAAGGAAAGACGGTACTCAGTTCAGTTTTTCAGTAGTGGCGCTCACAGTGAAAGGAATTGCTTATTGAACAAGCTGCAATGGGTCCACAGGTGTCAATAGCTATGCTTCTTACTGACAATCAGGTGGCTTTGGGCTACAGACTGTTCTTGGAGATGACAAGGCCAGGACTTTTAATCTTGGCCTGAAAACCCCATCTGGAAAAGCACTCTGAAGCTGTGCCAGCTTGACTGACAGCTTGTTTGAAGTGTCCATAGACTGACAAAACCACAGCTTGTCCATCACTGTGTGTGTGTGCGTGTGTGTGTGAATGTATTTATACAATATGTAAGGGGGATAGAAAATAATTTCAAGTTTAAATATTTATCTAAACTACCTTTTAAATTGCTATTATATTTCAACTCGTGGAATGGAAGAATACTGTTTTACATATTTAAGTGTATTGGTGTGCTTCATTGTAATTAATTTTTTGCCTGAGATATCTGTGTGTGTAGGGCAGTCTTCTGTGTTTTGGTTGCTACATTTGGCAAGAAACAGCTCATTGTTTTCAGGAGTGCAGACGTGGTCATCCGATACCCATTCTAGTCCCACCTTTGCCCCAGGCTATAGCATACATGTGTCTCAGGGTTTGAAAGACAGCTAGGTTAAAGGCAGCTGGTGACAATGAAAGTTTGAGCGCAGGTTTTTTTTTTTTCCTTTCCAAGCTTTTTTGACTCGAGCCCTGACCAAAACAGGCATGTTGTTCATGCATTCCTGAATGCTTCAGTAGGTTTATTGATGTTGCTATTAATATTCAGGAGTAACAAATAAAAGAATGGGGAAAAGAGCGTGTAGCGTGTTATAGCCTCCTCGTACAGGTAGGTTGTTGTTGGTATTCCTATGAGAGTTGAGCGCATGCAGCGTTTGTGGGTTCCCTCACTGTCTACTATATATGCTAATATTTACCACAGATTGAAGAAATTACATCTAAAAGAAGTAAATTAACTAAAAGCAACAGAAAAAATAATTGTGGGAAAAACCTATTCCATGTCAGATTACAAAAAAACAGGGTGTATTGTTGTTTGTTATGAATTCAGCAATATTACAGCCTCCTAAAGACAGGTTCCTATTAAAGACACTGAATAACACTCAGATGTCCTACGTATCACAGGGCATCCACACAGGCTCAGTGCTGTTACTAGCTTTATCAGCGTATTGCTGAACACTAGAATGATAACGGCAATTTTGTTTTTAATTTTTATAATTAGCTGGCTATTTGTATGTGTAGCTATCTAACTCCATTTCATCCATATGTTGAAGCATCAAAAATTCATCTTGTGCATCCATTTGCTTTTGTTCCATGGCAAATTGGTAATTGCGCGCTCTCTGGCGCGCTCTGCAGCGCAGGATACCGCGTACTCAGCCAAGTTCATCTCAGCTGTAGCCAAGCAGGGCTCCGCAAAATGAACTTCATACCATTTCTATACGGTTGACTCCGCCTGCGGTAGAATATGTCCGTCCATGATAAATCAGCACAAATTTTATTTAGCATTTTATTTCTTTTAAAATATTGCAATCAGCAGGCTATTGTTTATAGCGCATATTGTCAAGACGTTTTGATGAGTCGGTACACATTGCGATCAAAAGGACTTTGTCTAATAGCTTCGACCGTCACGCCACCAAGCCGTAACAATCCAACGGACGTTGCTTGGCTCAAACGATTTGGTGAGATTACGTTTGTTATTTTTACTTTTCCTTTTTTACAGAACTTAAATTTTTTTTTCAAAGCCACATATTTAGGAAAAAATCTGGAACTGGGAAACACAGTTTTAGTGATGGCGGACGGATTTATTCGAAATTAGATACCCCCAAATGGCAGTGTGTGGTTGGTGATGTGCTGTTGCTGATCAAGTGTTAAGACCCCAAAGGAAAAGGCCCATTATTGTTTCCTCATTGTTATGCCTTGTAATATTCTGTAACCTGGAATTCTTTTGGAAGAAAAGACTTTGATGCAGACGTATGGGTATGTACCCCAAGGTTACTATGAATTACTC
This sequence comes from Ilyophis sp. 1 JC-2022, assembly GCA_022702515.1. Classification (NCBI taxonomy): domain Eukaryota; kingdom Metazoa; phylum Chordata; class Actinopteri; order Anguilliformes; family Synaphobranchidae; genus Ilyophis; species Ilyophis sp. 1 JC-2022. The sequence goes on along the minus strand of CM040406.1, from coordinate 17,550,249 downwards.
CCTACCTAAAAGTATCTGAATGTGAATATATTGGGCAGGGTAAGATACCACAGGCCCTGGGACTTTTTTAAAGAAATACATACGTTTTTTCATGCCATAACCATAAAACTAAACCTTACATACCCTATGCAAATGTGTGGCGCACATATATTCACATCTGCTGTTCATTTCTACATATGATAGGCCTCAGTTTTAATGAAACCATGTTGTTGCACAAAGCAACCAAACTAAAGGCTCCTCATTTACCTTACACTAAATCTGACATCTTAAATTTAACAGGCACCATAATTCTCTTAACGCTGTAAACATAACTAACTAGCTAGCCTTGAGGAGTGTTTAGTCTACACGCTGGATGGAGAATTGTAGATGGTTTATTGGAGTTCTTAGCCGCAGACAGCATTATTGCAAGACTGCAGCATAAGATCCGTATAACAGCAGCGGCTTTGTGCTTTTGTAAAGTTACTGTTTGCCTGTGTTTTAGAACGTCGGCTGTGAATAAACAGATAGATTTGATTGAGTTATTTATTGGCTGTGACTTTGGGCGTTAGCCTTAGGGTGTTTTCATGCCCAGTTCACTTAACAGTTTCAATGGAATGGAACTTTGGTTTGTTTCATTTGGCGCTATATGCGAAACCCCAGTTCGTGACAAAAATTGCGCCAGGACGTACAGTAGATTTAAGCAATTGAACGCAGGCCAAGTGTAATCACACTGCTTTGGAACTGAACCTGGTGCGTAGTGGTGTTGGCCCCACAGAAATGTGTACGGTATGAAAGCAAACGCATTCAGGTTCACCAAACCTCCCAGAAGGCGCACCGGACTGTGGGTTTGAGGTCAGGCGAAGCGGCGTGTTTGCCTTTGCTTCAGCCATTTCATCTAAAGAAGCTGTGGCTTGTAATTGATCTCAGAAGGAAAGTGGCTTGAATTGAATTAAAATATGTCCCAAACTGTGACTCACAGTTCACTTCACGTATCAGATCCTATCTTCACCGTACAGTTGGGCATCACTAAAGTTGTAATCATCGGAATAACACACCAAACCATGTGAAGAAAATAATCAACTCTCATTCAATATTACAATAATAAATATGGATGGAAATATGGCCATTGTCCTCAACAGTGGGACACAACACACTATTCCAATTTAAAGTAATTCCTGAAAGTAAAATCAAAATCACAGCAAGGGAGGCTATATTCTCCATCATAGCAGTACAGCTTCCTGATGACTTCCATTAAAGCAGAATAAAAAGGACTGGTAAAACAGAAGCTACAATTTTCTTCAAATCCACTGAAGTTTCTACATAGTGTACTATCTATAGCTTGAAATAATTATAGACAGTGCGCGTTCTTTATTGTTTTGGCTCTGTATTCCAGCACGCAGGGCCGTAGCGGACGCGAGGTACGTGGGGTACATATCCCTCGCAATGCCAGCACCTGTCCCCTCTGTCCCCCGCACATTATTCCACAATCCAAGGCTAATTTTGTGACAATACACGTTGTTACGGTTAACGTTAGTCCTGTTGAACTTGTCCGAAATGTAAATCGCACCGGGGAAAAAGAAAACGTTTACCACGTACTTTTAGTTTTGAAAGGCATGCTGCGAGAGTGCAGTCAACAAGTCAACATCCATCTGAGCGTTGAGGGCAGGGTCCTCTGCCCATAAATTGTAGAGAAGAGTTCTGCCCAGAAAAAAAGCGGTCTGGCCAGAACTCCGGTGCGATCCGTCATCTAAGTGTTAATGACAATGATGCGCTGCATAGCCTACTTTGAGGTAAACTGGTTTAAAGGACAGGTTCACTTTTTTCAACCCGGACCTTATTGAAAGGTTGTTTCCCATCATTTATAATCGTGCAAAGCACAACCTCGCCGAAAGCTTTATTAACATTTTAACCGCAGCTTCTCAGTGGGTTTAAACACATTCCAATGGCGTAAGTAGTTTTGCCTTCAAAAAACTTGATTTTCCTTTTCGAAAATGGGAAACGCACACTACTCACACGTGCCTTTACATGTTCTACCGAAAAATGGAATGAAATTAAAAATCTATCAAAACCACGCTTTATATCAGGTTTTATTTAATGAATTCTGCACTTTTGCAAATCTGTTTTCTTGGTTGCATCCGCGCCGAAATAAAAGAAGCTAGCTGCCAATGACGCTATAGAATGGCTAAATGGCTGTTATCAAGGGTCTGAGGTATCAAGCGAGCCTCAAACCATCACTCTGCTGCCAGATATGCAGTAGATATGGATGGATCACTTTAAGGGTTGTTTCTCCTGACTTATTTTTCCATAGACTTCAATTGGAAAATGAGTCAGGAAAAACAAACTTTAAAGTGATCCATCCATATCTACTGCATATCTGGCAGCAGAGTGATAGTTTGAGGCTCCTTTGATACCTCAGACCCTTGATGACTTGCAGCCATTTAACCAACCATGTGTTCCATGCTATTCCCATGTAATTTACATCTTAATCTAGTCCCACCCCCCAATTCCAATAGACATCAATTTAAATGCAGAGAGGTTATAGTATCGCTTGTAAGAGTACCTGAAAATAAGATATCAAGAGTCTGTTTAATGTTGTTGGGTCACAGACATCAGGAAGTCATGGCATGCAAAGGATATGCAACCAAATGTTAAATATGATGACTTTATAAGTTTATGTTAATTTGTCCAATTACTTTTGGTGCCCTAAAATGGTGGGACTATGTGTAAAAATTGCTACAATTGCTACACGGTTCACCCGATATGGATGTAAAAACCCTCAGATTGAAGCTGAACGTCTGCACTTTAACCTCATAGTCACTGTTCCATTTCAAATCAAATGTGCTAGAGTACAGAGCCAAACACAGGAGTGTACTGTAGCTGTAGAATTGTTATTTGTCAAGATTTTGAATGGTGCAAGATAAAAACTATTTCACTAATATGCTTTTTTGGGGTGTGATACTTATTATTAGTATACAAAGATGAAATTAATTAATTAAATTTATATATATCATTACTATTAATATTTGTAATAGTATTTAATTAAATGTTAGTCATACTGATAATATATTATATGCATTGTTAGTAATCATTCTTTTAAGAGTATAATGTTCCTGTCATTACTGGGTACAGAGAGAACTTATCCTAAATCAGGATTTTGGCGCAATTCCTTGCAGTGGATGAGTGCACTGTAATGTTCGGAATATCTGCACATTAGTTCTGATAAAGATGGGCTTAAATATAATGCTTTTAAATACAGTATGCTGTTTAAAATTACCTCTCTGATATAGTATGGCAAGCATATACCTACTGATATAGTATCTGATATAGTATGGTAAATTATGTGGTTCAGTTGGACGCACAAAAGAAGACACGCTAACAGCAAAAATGCACATAGTGGATTTTCTGGTAACCCAAATTGTTCACAAATTTACTGTTCTGACCTGTGAACCACCTCTCACAGCCATGTGTTTAATCTTATATGAGAAAATTCTGTTCAGCAATGCCCTCATATATATTGGTGTTCAATTCTTCATAAGGGAAAGGCAGTGTCCATCAATATCTTTTCATATGAAAGACAGTATTCACTTACATCAGTCGCTTTGCGCTGTCACTTTGCTTGTGTGTGTAAGGGCGGCAGTGTAGTGTAATGGTTAAGGAACTGGGTTTGTAACCGAAAGGTCGCAGGTTCGAGTCCCACGTAGGACACTGCCGTTGTACCCCTGAGCAAGGTACTTCACCTGAATTGCTTCAGTATATATCCAGCTGTAAATGGATACTATGTATAAATGCAAAAATGCTGTGTAAGTCGCTCTGGATAAGAGCGTCTGCTAAATGCCTATAATGTAATGTAATGTAATGTTGGAAATCTTCTGGTTGTTGTGACAACATTGGACAAACCATAAATGGTATTGCAGGGCTATCTTGTATTAACTGAAAGAAAAAAGACAACTCACAGGCTGGACCTATAGTTCAATTTGTAATATATATATGAACGTGTGTGTCTCCAGTTAGTCCACCAGCAAGTTACCCAGCAGGCTGAACTGTATGTAACCCATCAAAGGGAAACATAAACCGCCTCACACATAACGAATGCCTACTATGCCACACATCTAGACGGCACAATGGTCTGAAGTTATTTATTTCAATGGAAGTGACAACAATAATGCACAATCAGATCTTTTTTTTGTTTGTTGCTACTTTCATGTATCGTTTTGATTTGATGTTATAACTGAATGGTTTTCCTTTCTTCAGTCTCTTTCTTCACAAGAGTGAACTTGGCGGCATGCTTTTAAGATGTCACAGTATGTAATACAAGATATTATGCTCATTCAATTGATGTACATACTTTAAAATATCTGAGGGATTTAAGAAAATTGAGGGCATAACATGTTGGTTCTCAGTGCAGTGATGCATATTGGCTACTGGTGCACACAGCAATTGATGTTGTAGCACTTTTACTGTTCATTTATATTTGTTTGTCCCCTTCAGTATACAGTTTTGTGTGACAGTATGTTTACTGTAGAATTGTGTTAAACAGTATTATGTGTACACTTTTTTCTTATTAGAGATACCTTCTCTATCTATGCAGTTGTTTATCTCTCGCCTCATTGTAAGCGCTTGTAAATGTAGGCATGTTACACTCTGCAGCAAAAGCAAAAAACCTGCATCTGTTAAACACCATACTGCACTTTTTCAGTTTATCCTATATAGAAATTCACAAGCACAACTTGTTCCTGTTAATTGGCCCATTATGTAAACGCTACCAAACGTATTTGTATTGATGTGCGTATGAACCTTTTGGAGCTCGTTATTAATTTTCATTACTTATTGTTTTAATGGTAAAGCACATTTCCATAAAAGGTTTGAACCTCTAAGTGGTTTACATAAGTTCAAGTTGTATATTCATGAAACATAGGCACTTTAAAGACTTTATTAAATATTAAAATCAAAACAAATATAAAAAAATGTATATAAAATATATAAATTATATTGTAATAAAGTAACAACCAAAATACTAAAACAATGAATTGTTCACCTACACCTGTAATTTGTGTGCTTGTCTATGAGGAAGTGAGCCCCCCGCAGTGCTGGGTTCACATTCCAGGTTTCTGTGAGCATGTGCGCTTCAGTAGGGGGTGAAAATTAAGCGCACTTGCAAAAGCCGACACCAGAGGGCGATGTCTGGGCAGGAGATGCCCTTTGTGGAGATGCCGCAGACGCGAGGTGCAATTTATCATCATTCGTGCCGTCTGTCTTCAAGCACAGAATGAGGGCAGAGGCTTGTCATCCACAGCAATCATTTACCTTTGTGTAAAAGAATGTCCGTTTCCATCTCCGGGGGCTGCCTCTGTGCAGTCTGTGTGTGCGTGTGTGCGTGAGTGAGGTGGGCGCGGGACAGCTGAGTTTGCTGGGGTGGAGTTGAATAGTGGGGAAGGTAATCCTGCTTTTGTGTGTGTGTGTGTGTATGCATGTGTGTTTGTGCATAAGCTTGTGTGTGAGGAGCAGTGAGAATTTTTTGAAGAGCCAGGATCTGGAACCTGGAGTTTTTCGAGGCGAGTTTGGGCCTGATCGTCATAATGAAGTCTGTCTCAAGAAAAGTGTTTTGCATTAAAAAACTTTGACAAAGTGCACCAACAAAAGCGTGGTTCAAAGGATCAGCTTCAACTTACATTAGCCTCCCAGGACACGTGTGGGTCTGGCAGAGCGGCAGCTCTGAAAAGACGTGCTGTAATTAATCTGTCTACGATTTGTCTCTACCACGCTTATAATGCTGCAGAAGAGCAAGTGAGCAGAGCGTTTCTCATTAACTTCTATCTCTCGGAACACCGTCTCCAAAGGTGCAGAAATATACCGACCGATACACCGGTAAACAGGGAGCCAAGGGTTTATTTTAAGCAAACATTTATTTCATGTAATGTTATTAGCCTTAAACTGCTCCCGTCCGTAAAGGCCGAACTGACTCGAGTAACTTGTGAAACTCTTTAATTTTTTATTCTCTGCTGGGTCTGGGTTCATGAAATACAAGTCCACCTTACCACCCCACCACCTTCACCAACTCACCCTCACACACACCATCACCACCACCACCAAAAATGATAGATTAATTGAATGTGTTTTGTCAATTTTTGAGTATACTTTACTCAGAGTTTTAAGTACACCCTTTCAAGCAGGCTGTGCGTTGGGGGCCATTAGCGTGTTAGTTTGCTGCACAATAAAGTGTTCAGTATCTATTTAAGAGAGTTTATATGTATTCAAGAGGGATTGACCGTGTGAAATGAGTGTTGAGTTAACACTAGACATTTCCCTCTCAGGTGCTGAAGACATTTACCATGAATGCGATGAGGTTCTTTTAATATGTCAAAGTGGCATCGGGACACGACCGTGCTCATTTACGGCGATTAAATTAAGATCTGATTTTTGCATCGTCAGCGGGAACTGATTCGTCGCTCAATTAAAATCTTTGGTAACATGATGAAAAATGGTTTCCGACGCCTCCCCCTGCCGGTTTTAAAAGGGTCGTCCCTGATGACCTCAATTCACTGGGGGGGGGGGTGATTCAGGAAATACAATCCAGCAGCTCAGGCGTCAGCCATATTTTCATGTTTAAACTGAAACGTCGATGCAGCCCGTCTGGCAGGATCCGAGGGCCGCCAGGTCCGCCGGTTTTCCCACAGGGAGGGGATCGATGCCAAGCTAATTCTCATATTCATTAAGGGAATGGCATCCGTCGTTCGCAGCTATTTGTGAATTGGCTGGCAGATTATTTCATTTTACATTATTACTTTGAATAACGAGGAGTCTAGTGTGATTCAGATTTGGAAACTCCACCTCCCCCCCACCCCCACACCCAAAGCTAATAGTCTTACTTCGTGCTCATCAATCCCAGCAGTCAAAAGATATTGATTACGGGGCAGATGGAATCAGAGTTATTTCATGGTGATAGCTATTACAAAGTACAGTTATCGTGGCAAAAGGGCTCTCCATTTAAAATATGGAAGACCTGCCTTTTTAGGTGAGTGATCGTATAGACTAGCATGCGATCTGAATTCATCTTCTCACGTTGGAAATGGGTTTCCATCAATGGAGGAGCTCGCGCCATGACCATGAGCAAAACTCATTACAGGAAAGCACTAAATTAAGCACTTCCTCCTAGCTTTTTGTCTGTTTATGCGGCAGGCTGGGTTCAGTTTAATCGCAGTGTGTCTTTTACTTATCACATATTTTTTTCACCTCAGTGTTGAGTGGTGAATTTTATAGCTTGCGCCACTTTTATTTTTTTTATATACAGGAACATCACAAGGCCGCTAGCAGCTGAATTGCAACATTTGTTGTGTGAAAAATTTCGCACTTGCTTAAATTCACAATGTAAGTAAAGTATGCAACCAAAAAAAAGTACAGCCCTAATCTAGCTATAATAAGCATAGTCCTGAAATGCATAACTCAAAATTAAACATAATGCTTGCACTTGCTCGTCCTCTTAAAGCAATGGTACACAGCCCACAATCTGGTATTGAATCTTGCCCATGCCTGCACGGACTGTGGAGGGAGGGTTTCATTTGGTAGGTTTGTCCCTACTCTTGTGCGCAAGAGAGCGACCCCTTTGGTCGATGGGGTACCTGCAGTCTGCCTGCCCCTGCTATGCTTGAAGCGCCTTGAAGCGTCTGCTGACGCAATGACTGCAGCTCAGCTGATGGACTGCAGTCAAAAGTAATGATGGCTTAAAGAATTAAATAATCCAGAAGTTACGTTATATTACATTGGTCATATGTATGCAGATCCCCTTTTCAGAGTTTGCAGTTTTACACAGTGATGATCCTTGTAGACAACAATCCTTGCCCCGCTTCGGATTTGAACCCGCAACCCGGGCCTATCATGCCTTGTACTCCGGTGCTTTAACATACTTCTTCCCACAGCGGTCACTGTACAGTGACTCTTGAGTAATGGTCTAAAGACCCTGAGCAGAGAAACACAATCCCCCATCTCGCGGAGACAGGTTGACTTGTGGAGGGATGACATCATCAGACAAGTGACTGGCTGATTCTCTCCTCATGAGTTTGTGACAGTGAGTGAAGGGAGGGGCCCTGGGGGTGACATACAAAATGTAATTAGTCAGCCTTCAGTCCACTTCAGAAGTAGGTTTCAGATCTCTTAAGCTATCTTGTGGGAGCATTTTAGGTCCGTCTTGTACTGCCCCCCCCCCCCCCCCCCCCCTCACCCAATTTCAGCATGCATTCATTTCACCTTCATTGCGCCAAAGCAGAGAAAAAAAAAAAGAGGATGAGATGATCTCTCTCAGGATTTATCCACCCACTGCTGCTGCTCTGCAAATCCTGCCCATGATGATCCTCCTTCCCCTTCCCTGCTTCCCGGCGCCAAGCGGCGAGCAGCGCGGCCGCATACCCAGAGCAGCTGGACCTGGACGGTCGCGCATTATCTCATATCTGATGCTGCTCTCTCCCTCTGGAAGTTCCGACGGGCTAACGTTCCAGGCGCCGCGGCGCGGCGCGCCCGAAAGAGGAGGGGGGGGGGGGGGGGGGGGGGTGGGGGGGGATGGGGGGATGGGGGATGATGCTGCTGTAGTGAGTGAGTTGCACTTAGTGGGATATACTTAACTTACTCTTTCCTTCTCCCTCCTGCTCTCTCTCTCGCCTGCTCGCCTCCAAGGGGGGGCTGCTCTCCTCCCCCCCCCCCCCCCCCCCCCCCCCCCCCCCCCCCCCCCCCCCCCCCTGCCCACATCCATATGAGTAACATCCAACATCCATCAAAGTCACGTGTGTCAACAACAAAATTTATGCTCCTCTCAAGTCATCTCCAGTCTCATCTCGTCATCAAATCATCCCCTTTAAAATCATCACCTTTAAATCTTTAAGTGTCATGTGTTTTTATATTCACACATATTTATTTATATTATTATTTTTATTTTTTATTTTTATTTTTTATTTTTTTTTTTTTTTTTTTTTTATTTTTTTTTTTTTTTTTTTTTTTTTTTTTTTTTTTTTTTTATTTTATTTATTTTTATTTTAACTGCAGTGATTATCCCTGAAACACACACAAGCTCAAAAAACACCCATACACACACACGCACACGCACACACACACAAACAAGGGTGACCTTTACATTCGCTCAGGCTTTTTCAAGAAGTGTCCAGAGCCAGTCTGGGGCGCTGTAAATCAAGGCAAAAAGCAGGGTTGAAGGGATGATGTCACGCTGCTCGGTTTACGCGCCATTGAATAGCTCCTGTCTCCCTGGCCTCTCGTGACCTGGCAGATGACACATCAGGAACCGTGATGCGACCTCACGGCGAGGTTGAAGCAAAAAGCGTAGCGTCACCATCGCTGAGTCTGCAAGTCACCGGAACAAGCGGTGAGGACAGGTGTTGGGGACGCAGCTCGAGCAACGCTGTTTGTTGACATTTGACGCGTCTGTTACCTTGACGCCGGCTGGGACGGCCCTCTTCACCCTGGGGAATAGTCTGTAGTCTGGCTCCTTAAAACAGACGCTACGCGGAAACAACTACTATGGCTTCTGTTTAATATAACTGCACTTAATTTTAATGAACACATTTATGCAAGTGTTTTTTTGTTACCTGCACTACATTACTAGCTGGATTTCAAGTTGTCACAGACTCCACAACATCAAGTTCATATTCATTACATGCCATATTGTGAATTAGTGCTTAGTGCATTTAGAGCTGGTACAGCATGTGTGGTATTAATGGAACGACCCATAAAATGTTTATACATCAGGTGACAGAGCAGTTTAACTTAAAGCACAAAAGCTAGAATAAACCACAAAACATATTAAAAACCTCGTCGAGCACATCCATCACCTCTCCCACGTCAATAGCAAAGACTTGAAAATGGAATTGTTCTTGTTGTCAAAGCCAATTGTTTGAACTCGGGCCAGATTAAATTGAACCGCAGTGCACTCTATCTTAACAAAATGAGGCAACTGATACTTATTTGATTTTTATTTTCTGATGTCATGACATTATGTGCCCGGTAGTCCCCAAACTGAGTACAATTATCTCGCGTGGCGTGAGAAAGCGCAGCAGATGCTCGGTCTCCTGCTATTCGGAGTGGAGCGCGAAACGTGCCTCGGACAGGTTGAACCCATCCCCATGACACTGCTTGTCTTTTCCTGGTGGGTGACACTAAGCAGAGGCAGCTGGAAGGCTTACAAGGCCGAGAACCCAAAGAAAGCTGCTCTTAAAGGCGGCACTGTCATGCGTGCGGCCTCGTCCACGCTCCGCTAACGAGATTATCGCGTCAGCGACGCGCTGCTCAGACCTCGCGCTGTTTTGTTGAGGGGGGGGGGCGAAAAGGGGGGGAATTGCAGTTTTTTTGTACGAGCGCTGAAGATGCCATAATGATCTCGTAAAGGCTGACTGGCGTGTTTTATCTCCCTCTTTGGGAAGCGGCTCCCTCGGTTCCCTGCATGAAATCGGCTATCAGACAGCGCAGCCCGCGGCTTTGAGCGGCCCATTCAACGGTGGCATCGTCACGCCCGTAACACCATTGTCCAGCTACTCAATAGGGCTTTTTAAAAATAAGCATCTCAGACTAGAACAAGCCGGGCAGACCCTAAAACCTGCCTCAGCTGTGCCACGCACTGGAGAATGCCACTCAAATCCGGAGGCAGATAGATTCAGAAAAGATTTGGTTCAGCCATTAAAATGGATCGTTCTCTATATGAGCGTCTTAGCGCTTCTTTATACGGTTCCGGTCTTACACTTCCCTCCTCATCGATGACGATGTCTCTTTTTGTAACGACTTTTTGTTTGTTGATTTTTTTCTTTGCTCCCAATTCAAAATGCCCCCCATTTTGCATCTCTAGGCCTGTCCTCTGTGAATTTATGCAAAAGCTACCCTGAAAAAAGAAACAGAACAGACTGTGACATATCCATGCATTGTGTCCAAACAAGAAGTGCCATAAACCATGCAGGCACTTAAATAAAGGGAACTGCTTAGTCTGAGGTTGCCACCGATGCCTGGATACAGTATGTCACAGTCTGTCCCAACCCAGTTTTTTTAACCCTGGTGAATGCCTCCCTCCCTGAGCGACGTTACCGATACATCGACTGAGACGCATTGTCGCACCAGGCTGAATATGCCACCGGACCGCACTGCGAATCTAGACATTTCACAAGTGACATCGCAGCATTCAGCTTGTTTGATGGGTTGCTATTTAATTGAGCCTCTGAAACATGCTAAGTCCGACGCACCTGTCTGGCGGGCCGCGTTTCAAATGCAGAGTGCCCATTATTGAGTGTTCAGCTCTGTTTCCACAGCTCCGTGCAGCTGGGCTCCGTCCCGCAGAAGGGAAAAGCTGTTCGATCAGCAGTAACGCTGAAGGTATGTATTTTAGGGAACATGTGCAGTTATGACACTCTTCTGAAAGGCTTACATTACACGGGACAGGAGTCCCATAAGAAATATGCATGTCTGCATGTCTTTGAGAAACAGGCATGTGGTCCACTGATTTCACTCTTCAGCACTTTTTCAGGTCTTTTACACTCACACACACGCGCACACGCACACGCACACACATCTTTGAGCACCTATGCCCACACAGATGCAGAAATGTACACAAACACACACACCTACAAATATGAACACACACGTCTCTCTCTCTCTCTCTCTCTCTCTCACACGTACGCACGCACACGCACACACACACACACACAATGTAGGATTTTATGGTTATGCCCACACACACAAGGCAGTCAGAAATTTGTGAGAAACCTACACCCAGGATTATATGAGGAATAGAATACAGAATCAATGAGCAAAGTAACTACTACACTGAAATATTACACTGAAAACTACCAAAGCTGTAAAAAGCTACTGTATCCACCGAATAACTCACTAGGCAGTCAATGAAATACTAAAAGAGCAGGTCAAGCTGGCATCAAAAACTGAACTGAGCGGCCTTTGGCAGACTTGAGAAAAATGAACAACACAATTTCACGTGCTGAGTTAGTCAAAGGCTATGACATTGGAAACATCCATATAAGTACAATTTACAGCTTCATAAACAAAAGGAAACTTTGGCAGGGTACAAGTGGTAGCTAAGTGACTGTTTTGACGGGTCTTTCTGGGAATTTGCACCGTGAGTGACAGGTGCATGATAGCGGGTGGAAAAGCATGTCCTGCAGAGCCAGGCGAAAGTCGAAAGCGCCAGCGTTCGTTCCCCGGCTGGGTGATATCACAGAAGCGGCACTGGTGACATCACCGAAACGGCCACTGGTGACATCACCGAAACGGCACCGGTGACATCACCGAAGCAGCGGAGCTCAAACTCAACTAGTGATTTCATTGGGCCTCTCTCGTCATGTGGGGGTGGAAAAACATCAAGCGCATTAGGGCTGCTGGATTTTCACTAGGCCGAAAAGCTGATGTAAAAGCAAAAACGGAAGTACAAAAAATATTAAACAGGAGCTGAATGTTCAAATTAGGGCTGTATCTGAACCAAAATACCCGATTAGGAAACGCACAGAAACGGTTATATGCAGGCAGTTATTCTTCCTGAAGTTGACCAATGGAAATTCTATGTTCTATAGTCGCACTTTCTAATGGTAGAAACATGGAAATACACATCTCACTCTATAACTGTGTTAGCTCTGCTAGCTCAGAAAGAACAGCATGGTTTGTGACATCCTGATTACAGCTTGTTTGATTATTACCTATTCAATTATAAAACGATTTATAGCAAAAAATTGGTAGCCTGTTTAAAAGGCTTGAGAAATGCAAGTAACCATTCCAATAAATAACTCAAGTTAAAATGTGTGTAATTTGACTTCACTTATAAAATAAGTTCTGAACAATCACCAGAGGGGGAAAAATACTGTGTAAATCTGCCAGTTTAGTTATGCAGATATATCTTTATTTATATATTATTATTTGATTGCTACAAATAAATATATGCAGCAGGGATAAGTAAATCTAAGTGAGTAAGTCGGTATTGTTTTGCTTTTGCGGTCCTGTCTACTTACCTAGTTACCTATAGTCTTAGTCTTAGATTAGTAGTAATAGCTAATCTGTTTGCTTGCTTGACTGGCAAGACAACAGTGACCTGCTAGCTACCTAGCAACAGCCCAATATGGTATAGCAATGCATTCAGGAGAAATGAAATCCCCAAGGTTGGTAGAGATTTGACAGAGCTGCCGGCTCCTTCTTCACTGCAGTGCTTGGAGTGGCTAGACAGAGCACTAGTGCAGCTCAGGCCATTATAAAATGTAACGGTGAATCATTTAGAACTAGGTTAGCGTTGTTTGTAAAATACATCTTTAAAAGGAAACAAACCGGTACGTATACTTCATGATTAATGATATGCGAGTGTTAAATCACACATTTTGTACTTTGAAAAGGGTATTGAAACAAGGTATTCCTATACCTATACCTGTTGAATGCAATAAACTTCCACCCATGGACTGTGAGGGGGAGGAGCTGAACCCTCCTCCCTGCCCTTGCTGGTAGCTCGGAGACGGACTCCGCCCCCTGAGGACGGAGATCCGGGTGCCAGTTCTTCGGTACGGGGCCATGCATCAAACGGAGAACGATATCCCGGCTGCGGCTCGCATGTGCTGCAAATGATTCATGGTTATTAATTAGTAAAACGTTGGGCGCAGCGTGATTTATCACATTTGCATTATTCAAAATCTATCATCAACATGGGGTCGTCAGCGGGGGTCTTTCAGAAAACTTCCAACGTCGTCTTGTTTTGCTCTTCGGGGGAGATTCACGCACCCAGCCCATGCACTTTAAACAAAGGCAGAAAAATTGTAGCAAGCATTGAATCTGCTGTACGATCAGTATACGTATTAATGTAGACATCTTCTTGTGTAAGTTCATAAGACAATAATGAATAAAATATGAGAAATGTCATACACTGTATTTTAAACGTTTGACCTTTGGCGTGGGATTTTATCCGACCGCGAGGAAGAGGTTATTGACCACCCCATTTGGACATCAATGCGGATGGAGAGGAGAAAACATGTAAAAAAATAAATGGTGGTGATGGAGGGATGCCAGAAATAGCTGAAAGAATATTTTTATTCCTTTCTTTTAACAGGTTGAGGTGATTGTGTGGAGTTATCTATAATTTTTTCTCTCAAATACAAAAGCTCCAGTAATAACAACAGTAATCAGCAGTATTACGATTTTAATCACCTGTTTTGAAATCAATCCCTAGAATCACTTGTTGTTCTATATGTAATTATTCATAATCCATTCATTAAATATTTTAGATACTTGTGATTACACTCATGCAATATATAACAAAGAAGAGTTGCCACCTTAAGACAGTGAATCTTAAGAAATATGAAACACAGGTACATCCTCTGACTTCATCTATATTATGAAATATGCCATGTGAATCTTGTCTGGAAAAATTCATAGAACCCTTGGAACCCATAATGATGAAAATGATGGAAAAACCAAGTACAAGTTCAGGACATTTTCTAGAGTCTAGACAATAAGCATTAGCTTAACACTGTAAAATAAAATGAACAACTTCACTTCTTGGGTTACCTGGCATATCGCAATGAAATCAGTATATTGTTTGCAACTCTTAAATGCATTGGTGAAAATTGCTGAACACTGTATATAAGACCTCTCAATTTCCTTTCATGTCATTTGAATTTGATTACTTGTACAATCCAGTCAATTTCTCAAAAACTGCCTTTGCCAGCACAAACAATAAATGCAGCTTCTGTGTTTATAACATTTTTTTCAGTTTTTATAACTTGATTGTTTTTAAATTAGTCTTTGACTAATTGATAACTGTTTGTTCCAGAGCATTCATGATTGTTTGATTTCTCTAGGTAATCCACGCTCACACAGGTCAATCAACTTAAATTCAATGTAAGCACAACTGCACAAAGTGCACAATGGAATTTTTTTGCACAATGAAACAACGTCCAATTTTACAAATGGGAAAATTATCCATCATGTCACAAATAAATAGAAATATAATTTTCAATATCCAAAGATCTTTTTTAGTTGTAAATGACTCTGGACAGAAGTACAAAGTGCACAAAAAAAGGAGGCGGGGGATATAGCCACTCTTGTAGAAGAAACGGGGACAACATTCGATGTAGTGGTTTAAATCTCGTCAGTGTGACTGCCAGACATATTTCCTTTAGTGCGACCGAATGTAAGAAAAGACGTCAAAGATGCATCCAGCTTGCGCTGCAATTTTCTGTCAGCCTACGCACATTAATCTGCCTCTCGAGCTCTCGTTTGTTGGGCTTGGTGACATACCGCTCTGTCGCACCATGGATGTGGACCGCTCCGCAGCACCCCATGTTCGTCTCCGGCCCGCTGGATCCGAGCTCAGAGCGTTCTTAGGTGGTCTCCCCCATAAATGTTAATGTTTCCCTCACACCTACAGCATTCATCAGCCGTCCAAAGACCACGCTGTGAGCAGCCGGAGCAATGAAAGAAATATTATAGCGTGTAATTAAATTCGAAATTAAGTGATATTTCATCTAGGCTCATTAATTTAAAGAGGTCTATGAAAAATAATTTATTTCAGGAAACATGGGAGGATGGCTATAATCATCACCGGAGTAGTGGAGGTAAAGGGTACGTAAAATATTTGAAAACACGGATTCCAGCCCCCTCCTACTCCCGCTCATTTAAATAAGTAACCCAGGCCTTTCATAAGAACGCTCTGTATTAGATTTTTTTTTTACCATTCTGTAAACTCAATAAGAATTGGAATTGGTAAGAAACCAGTTGCAATTCCGAATTTGTTTCCAAAGTTACCACCCTGTGCAAGGAGCACTGTAGTCGAAACGCGAGCACTTATCCCATACGCAACCCAGTGACTGTGTCCGCATTGCAGGCCACACAGAGAAACAGAAGAGTAAGGTTGAGAAAGTGACACTTCCTCTGTTGTCGAGCACACATCAGGTAACATGCAGAGGAGAATGAGGTTAATAAATACCTTTTTGCAATGGGATATAGATAAAAACGTCAGGGCCATTCACTCAGATTCAACTTTGATCAGAAGTTTTTGCTGTAACAGGATTGCTCTCATTTAATTACAGGATCTTTTTGCACTTTGAAGACTAAGGCCATGTGAAGATCAATGATTTTAATCACGTTACCTGGGGAGTCCATTGGCTTAAGTCTGCTGCGATAGCCCCTGTACTGTCTTAATGACTTTTGTGTCAGATTAAAATGATCTAAGGGGAGAGGGATTCTGGAAAATAAATATTTAAAGATTTAGGACTTCTGTTCTGCCTGGACTAAGATGAACAAGACTTCTCAGCAGGCCTAGAATTTAGTATTTTCAGGTCAAGGCACCTTTAACCTTAACAGTAATTTGTTAGGGCACAAAGGCCAAGGCACAAGGCCGGGCAGAAGAAAATGGCCTGGTTTCAATCAACATTTATCTTTAAATTTACCTCACAATTAAATGTTAGTTTTTTTTTCCCCATAATCACAAAAGTGGTTCTTTTTTTTTCAATGAACACCTAAGTGAACTCACTAAACTGTGTTTGTGAAGAAAAACAATAACACTTACATTTAATTATGTGTTAAAGATAACACACAATTAACATGTGACTAACATGTGATTGATTCCAGGCAATTTTCTAGGTTCTGGAACCTGTTTAGAGAGTGGTTGCTTTCCCCAGCTAGCACTAATGTTACAACTAAACAAGTTATAACAAAACTCTTCAAGGCACATCATTAAAAAGATATTCAATGTTCTATGTTAGAACAGAGAAGTTTGTACTAACGCACTGATCATTTTTAAATACACACAGCTGAGCTGCCCATTGCCCTCAGCAAAATAGCTAGCACTTTCTAGTTAACTAAAAATTTAGCTTGGGTGACCAAATTAGCCCAAACTTAACTAGCTTATTGGATTATTCATTTGACACTATGGTAATACAAAAAAAAAACACTGTTTAGGTTTTTCAGTTGCTCGTGTCTATCCAATGTGGTTGTTCTGCTCGCTTACCTTTTAATTCCTACGACTGCGTAACTAACAGTGACTGATTATACTGACTATAGAAATGCGCGTTAGAAGTGGTCTTGTACTGTGGGTCACTTCACAGGCTGCAACTCTGAGTGGAGGTACTACGGTCGGTGACATAGTATTTCTCAGTGCTTTCATTGACAAGTTTAATGGTCCAAACATATTAAGCATTACAAACTGTCCGGCAGTGTCTGTGAGACTGAAAATAATGTGCGTAACAGCCAGGGGACAAGCACTTTATTAGCTTTGATGGCACAGCAGCCACTTTTGCAATGAAGGTGCTTTTTTACGAGGGCCACCACAGCCAAAACGATGGAGGCTTTGTGGGTACTTTTGTGGGTGCCCTCACTCATGCAGTGTAGACTGGCTGGCTTTAATTTGAGGAAGTCATTGACGGAAGGAGTGTGAGTCTCTAATAACCCTCATGCATAAATCTACAAAGCTCCAGGGCATCAGTGATACTCACTCTCTTTCAGTGAACATAGTAGAGCACTCCACCCCAGTTCCTCTGACACCGTTATACTGTGCCATAGCAGTAGGTGTGTACCAGAATTCTAATTAAAAAAGGTAACCCTCTACAGTGCTGTGCTAATTAGTTTCCAGGTGGTAATTAGACGACTAGTATAAACTGCAAGTGCCTAATGTGAGTGATTGTTCTGTGATTGGACATTACCTGGTTTTCCTGGGGGCAATATCCTGTGGAGGAAACTAATGGCATTCCTTAAAAAAAAAAAAAACTACATGGAAACACATGGGCATTACACAACTCTTGTTATACTCTTGTTTAACCCTTAACTTTAGAATTAGTTAAAATTTTTGAGTTTTGTACTGAATCAATATGAAACAGTGAGCATTGTCTTTCATGATAAATAGCTCATTTCAGCATATTATAATGCACTAAATTAATATAAGCCACGGTCTGCTTTATGCTTAATGTTGATATAGCTTGGTGGCCAATGATACGGTATAGAAATGTTGCATAAGGTATGAATAAAAATAGATTGGACATTTCTCATAACATTCAACAGTTCACCCCATAAACTTCAGCAATGTGAAAGTAATTACATTATATTTTAAGCCTCGTAGGCATGTGATAATTGACGATAACTCACTAGATACACATGCGGAGGCAAGATCTGCAGAGAAACCCTTGTAGAGAGATAGAGAGATAGAGAGATTAAAGGTCAAGGGTCAACCAACCCTCTTTCTGGAACCTTCCTTTGCTCATCATACAGTACCAAGATGTAAGCTAAGAAGTGTATCCTACTCAAGGTGCTGTTGCGTCACCTAAACAGTATATACAGTATATAAGCATATGAATGCATGCCTTGCAGTATGAAAATGTCTATCCTAATTTGACATTTTAGTAAGGAGTTTGAAACCACATTTCTGACCAATTATCAACACTCTTTACTGTTTCTGTAACCTTACCACCTCTTTGCTTGTATGTTTTCTGGATCAGAAGAGTACCCCTTTCCAAAGTCCCCATGAAAGACACCAAGGGTACCAAAACTGCTCATGGAACACAGGGCAGATGATGGTTCTGTAATCACTAAAACGTGATATAATGCGACCCCGTAAATGTACCTTTAACATGCTTGATACTGCTTCTCTCACCGGGGTATTTCTCGCTCACGTTTAATACAGGTGTGTTAAGCAGAAAAGCCATTTTCGGTTCCTGTAATTACTCACAACTTTCCAGCACACCCTTGGGTGACTGTTTTTGTTTTTCCTCGAACCACAGTCTCTGCTGGTGACTTTATTGCAACTCCTTGAAGCTATCAGAATGAAACAAAACAGCAATTACTACTTTAACTGGTCTCCGTGCAAGCCGGTTGCGCTCTCATGGACACAGTCATGCAAAGTTACGGCTGTTGTGCTCTTGAGTAAGGCACTTCACCTGAATTGTTTCAATAAAACATACAGATAGTGTACAAATAGATAATATCTAAACATGTGAGCTATATAATTGACCCAGCAAACGAGAACATTTTACATTACATCTTGGTATATAGCTTTCACGTATTACATTTTTACATACAATCCATTTATACATGTGGAAATTTTTCTGAAACAATTCAGCAAGTAACTTTTGCCAACAATTCAGCTCACAGATACAGTGGCAGCTCCCCCAGATGGGAATCAAACCCACAACCTTTGAGTTACATGCCCAGCTCCCTAACCATTGAACACCATCGCCTTTGCTATTAGCAAATACTGCAATGCAATTTACAACGCAACTGTGAAGCATTTAGTTATGACAATATATGCAATATGACAATACAAGCATTAGAGAGATTGTTCTCACACAATTTTGAATAATAATTATAATAATCATACGTTAAAATAAACACCATCATCATTGTCATGTTATTATTATTATTATTATTATTATTATAGTACAGGTTGACTCACATTAACTCGACAAGCAGGACTAAAAATAGTTGTGCAAGCTGTCTGCTGTTGCTTTTACAGGATTCCCTTGAACGCTTCCCCAAAAACTCTTGACAACTTTGCCTACGGCTAAACAGGAAGCGGACCGTGGGGCAGCTGTTAGTTTGGTATTGGGTGGTAGGGTGAGTACGTTTGTTGTGTATTTGAAAGCTTTACGAAAGATTCTCTTTGTAAAAGTAAAACTATTGCCTCCACCACCTCAAGACCTTGGAACCTTAAAGTGCAAATGTCATGTCCCATTAAATTAAAATGTCTGGAGATTTCACATCCTTGCACCTAATGCTGCTTTGATGTTCAGAAATGATTGTTTTTAGTTCTCTCTTTGACTTCCCAATATAACATAATCCGCACTGACATTTAAGCATATAAACAATAAATTTACACATCGTACACGTGATTCTCCCTCTAACATTGAATATTTTTCCCATATGGGGATGTGACAAAGTGGTACCTTTAATCATGGAATGACAGTGTATTCACAATTAGAGCATGGAAAATTTCCGTAAGGAATGGAATTAAATGTTTTGGGGGACTACAAGAACCTTTAAATTCTTGGCTCTCTTGTATGCAAACCGTGGAAGGTTACAAAATGTGTGTCCCACAGCCAAATCACTAGATAATATGTGCCAATGGCGACACACAATGGCTTTTAATTTCTTTGAGATAGGAGAGAATGTGGAAATCAGCATGGTGGACATTAGCTTTTTTGTGGACGGTTTAGGATGCAGTAAAGAGTCCCTTGTAATCTTTCGTACACGTGTTTGATATGTATTTAACAAAACATCATCATAACCTTTAGCTGAAAAACATTGGCACAAGTTGGCTGTAAGGCAAACTGCACCTCAGTGATGGGTGATGATAACTGCTGAAGTGTAAAAAGTTATTCCTGTCCGTTGGCTTACGATAAACTGTCGGCTTTATTCAAGAAATGTTATAGTTTCTCTGATATGTACGTCAAGAAATTAAACCTTTTCAGTATCACTCTCTAGAGTAAATTTAATAGTCTCTACTGTTGTCTATATATGTCTTAAACTCCTCCAATTGATCACGTGTTCCCTTCCAAATAAGGAAAACATCATCAATATACCTGTGCCAATGTTTAATAAAAGGAAAAAAAGGATTATCATTGAACACAATTGGACTCAACCGTCACAGACTCACAGAGCATTTCTGGACACACTGTCACACTCTCTGTTAATGCCAATTAAACACAATGTTATACATTATGTGTGTGTTGACTGCCATGCAGATAGAAAAAAACAAGTCACACTTGAGTCGCTTAAATAATGTTATTTTGTATGGGGTGTCAGGGTTTTTCCGACATAGTAAATTCTTTGGTGGCTGCCAAAATGTTTTCACGGACCGCCAAAGGAAAACCACGACAGCCAAAATGAGAATAATTGTGAAAGCGGCAAATAAAATCACATAAAAATTTTTGAAGCCCTAAATTCTGAAAAGGTAAAAGCTTTTACAAGTTCATGCAATGTTTTAACAGAAGGTAGTATTGATAGTAGATTGCTGTTTCACCAACTTTACTGAAGGGATAAACTGTCTACTTTACCTCAGCAACACTATAGGCTACTATCTAACAGTATTTTACCTCAGCAACACAGCTACTATCCAACAGAATTTTACCTCAGCAACACTATAGGCTACTATCTAACAGTATTTTACCTTTGTGACATTCAACACTAGTGTGTTGAATGTGACATTATTTGGAAAACTTATCTTGCACACTTATTTTTTATTACTGTTTTAGAGTGTTGTTTATTTATGTTTCTATTTGTGTGCTATTCAAATAAATGTAGCCTAATATTCAAATGTTCCAAAAGCTTCAAGGACCTTTGATTTATAAACCCTAACTCCTAAGCACAACCATACTGTTACTTTACAACCAAAGCCTACATGGGCTCTTGTACTAAAAAAACTGCATTTACGTTTAAATTAATGCAAAGAAATTTGCACTGCATGCACTCACACAAGGATGGACACCTCCCCCTCCTAGACTTACCCTGCAGTTGGTTCACCTTCCACCTATGCAAGGAACTCGTATACTGTAAACTTGTGAGAAGTAATATTAGTTTTATAATGATCAAGTAAAAAATCTCTTGCAAATTCCAGCCTTTGGCTTCAATTGCCACACCAAAGATGGGATCTCACAGCAACGTAATCGCTCTCGAGTTCAGGGAGCAAACTCTAGACCCTTCTATCGTCCAGTGTGAATGTCTGTTCTTTTTGCTCTCCTCCCTCTCTAAAACCTTGAAAAGTGCTGAATCAACTCTCTCACTTCCTT
Source organism: Ilyophis sp. 1 JC-2022 (assembly GCA_022702515.1). Classification (NCBI taxonomy): domain Eukaryota; kingdom Metazoa; phylum Chordata; class Actinopteri; order Anguilliformes; family Synaphobranchidae; genus Ilyophis; species Ilyophis sp. 1 JC-2022. The sequence goes on along the minus strand of CM040406.1, from coordinate 17,528,530 downwards.
TCACAGAATAACCTTTGTGACCCTTTCCAGTCTGGTTTTAGGGCTGGCTACTCCAAAGAGACTGCGCTCTCCAATTGTGAAGCACTTTCCTCAGCAAGAGCACTTTCTTCTGTCCCTAATTCTGGCAATCTCTGCATCATTTAACTCACTTACCACATGCTACGCCTCTCTACCCTGACTTCATTGGATATCTTGGGCACAGCTTGGGTTTGTATTCTACCTCTCTGGTTGCTCTTTTAGGGTATTCTGGAATGGTGGCTTGCCTGAAACCCATTGTGTCCCCCAAGGTTCTGCACTGGGCCCCCTTCTTTTCTCTGTTTACAAGCAATTTCTTGCTTTTGGTAGGTATTTCCATGGTTTTTAATACCATTTCTATGCTGACTATACTCCGCTTTTCCTCTCTGTGACACTCCGATCTCACAATGCATCTCAGCTTGATTGAAGGTCATCTCAAGCTGGATGGCAGACATTGAAAGGAACTAATGCTGTTTTAACCTCATGGCCCCTGGCCAAATTAAACCCACTCTAACAACCCAGCCTTCCAATCATAGTCAGGTAGTCAACTAATACACAAATAATACCAATTTGAATAATACTGAAAAATATATGAATGGCAGCCCCATTGTTGTGAATTACTGTTGTGTATATAATAATTAATAAACTGACTCTAAGAAACAAATATGTGTACCCATCCAGTTAGGTGACTGATGTCACTGACGATGTGTTCTTTGAGACAGTTTGTTAGTGCTGTCTAATGACTCAAATCTGCTAATTGTAATTGTTTATACAGGGAGTTCTTGGAAAAGCATCCAGCCAAGCTAAGCTAATCTAACTATGGTCAAGGCTGCTTCACATGGGCTGCTTTGAAAATAAAATATTGATATACATTATTGAATTAGGCAAAAAACATGGATGTGTGGCTGTGGGCTATCTGCTAAAGGAATGTTGTATTGATTTCACTGTACATTAATCCCTATTACTGAGTAGTGAAGAAAATGGCCTATCAAAACAATCAGAGGGTGAAGGGGTTGTTCGCTTCGATGACTGCCGTCCATGTTGGAGCACTGAATATCATTCTTTTTTATTTTAAAAACTTATTGCTCTCAATGTGAAGTCCTAAATCCTACTCATATAATTATGGGAGAAGGAAACTCCATTTAATTAAGTGATGCAATGTCCATTGTGCTTAATGGCGAATGACAAATATAAGCCAGTGTTTAGTTTTTAGTTTAGTTTTTCAACACCAATTCAATGCTTATTGTAGGCTACTGTAATGATACCGAAATACTGCATTGTCTTGTGTAAAGTCAAGAGGGCAAGGACTAGTCTCAGCTGCAGCAGTCAGCTGACCATTGTCGATTCTCTGCTGGACTCTACGCTACAGCTGGCTTCACCATGCTTGGGATTTGATCTGGGCCTTCACTGCACTGCATCCATAATCTAACCGCTACATAGGCGCACCACTCAACGGTCCAAGCTTTAGCTTCTTTCTTCAACAGTTTTGAATTAGTTCCAGTGGCCACAAAACTAATGATGTTTCAGAATAGCGTAAGATAAGTCATACTTAAGACCATAACAATGATTAATGGTGAAAAAAGGACCATTCAGCCTTTCATGGTTTGTCATTTTACATCTCATAATACAATGGGGGGGAAAAGCACTGGAATCACTACTGATTGTGGCAAATAAGGAGTGAAATTACAATTCATAACAGCAAGTATGCAGCAAAATCACAACAAATTGCAGCAAATGACTACTGATAACAGTAAACAAGCAGTCGAATCACTACAGATCTCACCGAATAAGCAGAAAAATCTAAACTGATCAGGGCAAATTGGGTTTGGAAAACAGACGTGCAAATGACTAAAGCCTGCAAATGTGGCGTATGCTCTTCATTCTCTACAGTCCACAGGAAAAGGCGGGAATATTGTTGAGTAGGCAGGCAGATTTGTTTACTGTTGTTGTATTAAATGAGCAGAATGTACTTATGTATTTGGAAGTTACTGATTAACAGAGCTTGTATGGGTGAGATGGATGTTCTCTGCTTTAAGGAACCAAAACAATACGTTAATTGTTCATTTCTACCTTGTGTTCTGAACTTATTTTTGGATAGACAATCTCACTAATGACATGAAATTAATGGGTGCTCTGATTCATAATTAATGGTTAATTTCATCACCTGGGGATTAATAGCATGCGTAACAACAGGCGGAACAACATGTGCCTACAAGAACTATTGCTGAAATATTATGCCCCTCTTCCCTGTCGCACATCTCAGAGAAACTATAACATTTCAGTTTTTTTGCATTTGTATGTACCCATTGATTAAATTATTATTTTTAAAAAAACAAAGTTGGATCATAAAAAGGAGGACAAGCAACGACAAAAATACTCTTCTTTTGAGAAGCATCAGTTTTCAGATGTGATTCAAAAATAAATATTCAGGGCTTATTAAGCAACATTCAGACTGAGCAGAAACCTTCTTCCTTTATAACTAATCTGTTCCCATCACATATGAATATATATATAAAAGGGTCTTTAAATATTTTACATCTCAGTAATTGGTCTAAAACCAGTTGCTATTCCAAAGCGGGAATTACAATCCACACGCTTCGGCTGTTGTACGGGGTGAGACTGTCTCATCTTCCCGACTGTATAACTGCTTACATTACCTACTGCGGACAGACCCCAAACCATAAAGACTTTGGACTGGACTCAACATTTTCTCTTACCTTTTACTTGCATGTTGCCTGTGCACGTTTTTTTATTTCCAAAAACGGTTCAGTGTACTGCGTTCAGCAATTGCCTAAATTAACCCGCCAGACTAAGTTTGTGCAGAACGGACAATGACAAAGGAACGGTGGCATTTTATGTATTTCGTATTTTGACATCCAGAAACGCACCTATTCGAAAAAGTGATATTTTTTTGACTGCACAGCGTCTGCTTTGCTCCTGTGACCGCCAAACCTGCCGGACAGCTGCGCAGCAGAGGCCGTCGCTCCGGACAGACTGTAGGTGTGCGATGAGGCGACGTGAAGTCAGGATTAGGAGGAAATGTCAATTGAGTCTAGGATGCAGTCAGGCTGTTGTTCTCAAGCTACTTGGAATAAGACTCGATGACAACACTCATAAATCACCTTCACTCAGGGCATTCAGAGGGGGCTTTGACACGGGTGCCCCTTTTCAGCAAAACTTAAAATAAGACACTGAAAGAGAGCGTAATACACCACAAAGCCACCCCAGAGACACACCCCTCTAAGTACCTCTGAAACAGCTGAACAGATGAAGGCAACGGCTCCCGAAACGCGCTCCGTGTATGGATTAGAAACTTTTTTGGTGCAAATGAGAATCGTCGGAGAATACGTCTGACACACCACTTTGCCTTAGGGACCTTGGGAATGGGGGGGGGGCGTTGTGTGTGGTGGGGGAATAGCAGCGCGAGATAGGCTTGTACTTGTTCTCTACTGGGGAGCAAATCAAATCCTTCCTGGAGCGTTTTCATCAGCTGACAGCTCCAGACAGATTTTTCTGCAGGGCCAGGCAGGAAATTAGGCTATTAAATTACAGCTTTTCACAGGCCCCTTGTCATTCTCCCTCCTGCTCCTACAGATGTTCTATCAAAGTAAGTCATTGTAACCATTCATCTTTCTGAACTTAAATACCTTCTCTCCAAACTATCCACCCCACCCCCACACCCCCGCCCTCCCAGCCCCACCCCCACCCCCACCCCACACCCTCAGTACTTGAGGTCTTTGTAGTCCGCGTCTGGCCTCCCGGTCTTCTGCTGATCGGAGATTAATTTGAGCTGGCGAGGGGGTTTTCACGACAAAATCAATTTCAGTTGGGTCAGCAGGGGTCATCTGCCGAGACTGGAACGTGAGCGAATAAATAAATAATTATCATGGCCGTGATGGGGCTGCCTCACCAATGCAGAGCAGGCGCCCGCAGAAGCAGTTACAAGTTATTCGGATTCCGTTGTCCTTCTGAGTACAGATCGCCTGACGGTTGTTTCTCGCCAGAGAGCTGCCATTGGGCAGTAAGCCCTGATTCGTTGCTCTGCAGATGGCACTACATTTGCTAGGGCACTTGTGAAAATGATTACAAATGCTGTGTTTCCTAAAAATATTAATCACGTCAACTGATTAGCGCATTCAATGATGGAATAAAACTAAGATGCTCTTTGTGTTTTTCGTGATCTTTGCTGTTTGTGCCTGCATGTGTGTGTGTGTGTGTGTGTGTGTGTGTGTGTGGGCTGTGAGATTATTTTTGTATATGCAAAAATAATAAGGTAAAAAAGTGTGTGTTACTCTGCATTTGCAGTAGCTTCTGTAAATACTGTATGTGCGTATGCTGTGTGTGTAATGCTTTAACATTTTCAACATCAATGCCACAATCACTTACTGTAACAATGGGCCTATACAGTTATACCCTGTAATAACCGCTAAATCTTTTCAGGACTGAAGCTCATCCCTGTGGTTCTTTAATTACTTCTCATAAAGTGATTTATTTTCACAGCAAGCTGTGCAGAAACACACGTTGAAGCATGCACACCTAATAACACGTCCAATAAATACTCATTTGCAGATGCAAATGGCTGTTGTCATTTCTTGTTTGTCATATCTCCAACAGATGTTCTGCTTTACCCCGGTAGTTCCTGCTGCGTCCCAATTATTGCGGCGTTACCAATGTGCGAACGGTGCATCTGTTTATTCTTCGGAAAGGTTTGAGTGATATCCAGGCAAATTCTTTCAATGGTCTTGGTCTTGTCTGTCCTCGTTTTGTACTTCGTTGCGGAAAATGCTGGCGCAGGACGTCAACTAATGTCATACCCTGACATTACGCAGCACTATTTTGTTCCTTGTTCTTGTTTTTTTTTCTTCTAAAGTCTGTCCATTTCCGCTAACATGCGTCTCCTTCAGCTTGACTGAAACATTTTTAGCAAAAGGGCAACAATATCTCATTATGTCAGGTTCTCTGTTCCTTTTCCCCTCACGACTGATCATTATCTAAGAACCCATTTGACTGTAAAGGAGCATGCTTCAGAAAATAGCTATTTCACGAGCAAACAAACGTGGCCTGCATGCCCCCACTGAACTGTGAGAGCCGCTCTTGGGAATTTTGTTTTCCTTTTTTCATGTCTGTTGGGTTTAGCCGTTCCAAATGGCCGTGTCCGTTATGCAAGTTGGCGCAAAACGAAAAGTTTTAGTAAGTTGCCGGAACCACAAAAACATAGGCCCCTATTTTCGCAGTCAAGGCACATTTGTCAAACTCTACCCGTTACTCACGGCAGTGGCGAATTAAGGCATGTCCAACTCAATTTTGAAAGTTTCATGACTAGAGTCTGTAGCACATCTGTAGCACACTTGTAAAAGAGATTGATTCAAGACGACTGAATTACCTATGGGAATGGTGGGAGTTTGGTTTTATTACAACCAATCAGACCGGCCGCTTTCTTTTCCTTTAATTCTTGTGCATCGCAGCCTTAGCGAACGGCTGTTTTGTCATGTCTGATATGCTTGCCTGGCAGATAGAATTTCCACTTCATTTGTACGGCATATTATGGCAAAACAATTATGTTGTCAAGATAGCCTAAAAGCTATAGGAGGAAAAAATTACATGCATTAGTTATTTACCAAAAAATTTTATTTTGATTTGTAGTACTAAAATTTGTTTACAGAGTGCAATACTTTTTTAAGTTTACCAGGCTATTTGCATGACACAATACATATTATCCTCCTCAATTACCTTCCATTCATGCATGTGCAGGTCCATCCCACTCAATCAAAACCCTTAAGAAAGTTATACAGTTATGCCAAATTAATATCAAGCTCTGATGCAAGCCTGGAGAGAATTAAACCAAAACTAATCACTTTCCAAGATAGCAAATGTAAATAATATCAAAATTAGATGAAGGTCTAATTTTGGATGTTTGTTTCTTATGATACAATTTAGAAAAATACAGTATTTGACATAACTAGTCAAATGAAATACAAGATGCAATCAAAAATAAGACAAGCTCACTGTATTATCACAAACAGCGTAGAGTAGCACTCACTTAGCATGGTTACAGTCGCACATTTAAACATATGCAACAGAACATGTTGCCTCTATTTCATGAGCTTGCATGCATCTGAGTATTATTTGTTTATATTTCTTTCTGTTGTGCACATTTCATTGAATCACTCTGTAATCCAGTTCGCTACTTTATGACTGGGTGCTACTAATAAACTCCTCCCTGTTTTCTGATTTAAAGACAAGCAGTACAAATAAGAAGTAAATACAATTTAAAAGTTTCAAACAAAACAGGATACATAGCTACATAGTGAGATGTATTCTCAGAAAGTAGATGTTGTAAAAACAGTTCTATTGAGATCCCAACTACCACAGGTTTGATCATTGTTTAATTTATACTCAGATGCATTGCTACAAATTGTTGCCTATTTAAAGAAAGCGACAGTAAAATAAGTAGCAATTCTAGTGAAAGGATTTTGAAGTCTCCATAAAACATTTCACACCAGATTACCAGCCTTAATTCCCAAAGCTGTTATACTATATATTAGAGGTTCTACTGTATGTAGATATTTATTTCACAAATTTGAATCTTCGACAAATTGATGTGAAGAGAAGTCTCTCTCCCTCTCAACATCCATCATACAGTCCTGTGTGTGTGCTTGTCTTCAAACGTTCACATGTGCACATTGGTTAACCCACCATAGTGAGACAGGGCGTGTTTGAAATAAGAGTTGATCTGGGTGGTTTAAGATGCAGACAGGTTATTTGACTCTAAATTAGCACACACACCCCATCGTGCCACCCAACCCGCGCTGATGCAAACACCATTATTGAGGATGATGACATTACCAACCCAGGTGGAAGTGAAACGTACAGTGTTGGGGAGTAGTGAACTACATGTAATTAAACTAGTAGTTTAACTACATTTCGCAGTAGCTTGCTGGTAGTTCAACTACATCCGTATTTGCATAGTGATTCAAGTAGTTAAATTACTTTTTTTGTTAACTACTGAAACTACAACTTGAAATTTTGTCCTTTTGAAAAGCCCAGATGGGATTGTTTTGTTTAGGACAGGTTTAGGTCTCAGGGGTATTCCAGGAAGCTGGATTGTCAGCTCACCTGTGAAATATATTTGGCTATAGTTTTTAATGTTTTGAATCTGAATTTGTAAAAACTAAACTTGAATATATTAGGTGTCAATTAGTGTTAGTCAAGTATTGATTATTGTTATTTATTACCAAATGTTCAGAGAAGTTGCTTGGTGCAATACCCCCACCTGGACTCTAGTTTCTGGAAGGCAGGTGTCTGACTGATGGACATTGTATACATTCCTTGCACTTTCCCATGAATAGTGGGGTATTTTTTTTTTTGGTTTATGTATGACCTGTGAACAAGTGGGCACTTTTTGCAATAAACTCAATTGAGTGGCATTTTTTGCTGGCATGTGACTTTTTTGTATTATATGTTATATATTCGTATCACATATACAGGTGCAGCTCAAAAAATTAGAATATCGTGAAAAAGTTCAATATTTTTTGTCACTCATGTCAGAAAGTGAAACTCATGTATTATATAGGTTCATTACACATAGAGTGAAATATTTCAAGCCTTTATTTTTTGTAATTTTGATGATTATGGCTTACAGCTAATGAAAACAGAAATGTCAGCCTTCTGAAAAGTATGTTCATTTCTATGCACTCAATACTTGGTTGGGGCTCCTTTTGCATGAATTACTGCATCAATGCGGCGTGGCATGGAGGCGATCAGCCTGTGGCACTGCTGAGGTGTAATGGAAGCCCAGGTTGCTTTGATAGCGGCCTTCAGGTCGTCTGCATTGTTGGGTCTGGTGTCTCTCATCTTCCTCTTGACAATACCCCATAGATTCTCTATGGGGTTCACGTCAGGCGAGTTTGCTGGCCAATCAAGCACAGTAATACCATGGTCATTGAACCAGCTTTTGGTACTTTTGGCAGTGTGGGCAGGTGCCAAGTCCTGCTGGAAAATGAAATCAGCATCTCCATAAAGCTTGTCAGCAGAAGGAAGCATGAAGTGCTCTAAAATTTCCTGCTAGATGGCTGCGCTGACTGTGGACTTCAGAAAACACAGTGGACATGGCACCCCAAATCATCACTGACTGTGGAAACTTCACACTGGACTTCAAGCAACATGGATTCTGTGCCTCTCCACTCTTCCTCCAGACTCTGGGACCTTGATTTCCAAATGAAATGCAAAATTTACTTTCATCTGAAAAGAGGACTTTGGACCACTGAGCAACAGTCCAGTTATTTTTCTCCTTAGCCCAGGTAAGACGCTTCTGACGTTGTCTCTGGTTCAGGAGTGGCTTGACACAAGGAATGCGACATTTGTAGCCCATGTCCTGGATTCGTCTGTGCGTGGTGGCTCTTGATGCACTGACTCCAGCCTCAGTCCACTCCTTGTGAAGCTCCCCCAAATTCTTGAATGGATTTTGCTTGACAATCCTCTCAAGGCTGCGGTTATCCCTGTTGCTTGTGCACCTTTTCCTCCCATACTTTTTCCTTCCACTCAACTTTCTATGAATATGCTTGGATACAGCACTCTGTGAACAACCAGCTTCTTTAGCAATGACCTTTTGTGGCTTACCCTCCTTGTGGAGGGTGTCAATGACTGTCTTCTGGATATCTGTCAAGTCAGCAGTCTTCCCCATGATTGTGTAGCCTACTGAACCAGACTGAGAGACCATTTAAAGGCTCAGGAAACCTTTGCAGGTGTTTTGAGTCAATTAGCTGATTAGAGTGTGACACCATGAGTTTCCAATATTGAACTTTTTCACAATATTCTAATTTTCTGAGACACTGAATTTGGGTTTTCATTAGCTGTAAGCCATAATCATCAAAATTACAAGAAATAAAGGCTTGAAATATTTCACTCTATGTGTAATGAATCTATATAATATATGAGTTTCACTTTCTGAAATGAGTGACAAAAAATATAGAACTTTTTCACGATATTCTAATTTTTTGAGCTGCACCTGTACATTGTCAATTTGATCAGGAGTTTGAAATACTTTTTCTATGTAATAATAATAATAATAATAATAATAATAATAATGCCTTGCATTTATATAGCGCCTTTCTCACCAAGCGGTGACTCAAAGCGCTTACAATGATGAGGGGGAAACTCGCCTCAACCACCACTAATGTGCAGCACCCACCTGGGTGATGCAGCGGCAGCCATTTTGCGCCAGAATGCTCACCACACATCAGCTGAGGTGGAGAGGGAGAGAAGAATTTTTTTTAGTTAACCAAATTAGATTTTTCCCTAGGGTAGCTTTGCTGTAGTTCAACTTCTTCCAGGGTGAAATAATTGGTATCTTGCAAAGCTATGCTTTCAAAGTAGCTTCCCCAACACTGGAACCGTATTACATTTGAACAGGAGGAAATGATCAATTCAACTAGCACCCAGTTGAACTTATTTCCACCAAAGATGAGGGCATTGAGAATGTAAAATATGATCTGCGAAACGAAAGTCATAAAGTATTTAAGTATAGAAAGAATGTATTTATTTTGCTTTACTCTTTGCTTTTGTCTCTACATTTTTAATGTGGTGGAATAAGAAAGGGTCTTTTTGGGAATACTCAATTGAATGTGTATGCAGGAAGCTCTGAGGATGATCAAAGCATGAAAGCCTGCTCACTGTAGAAAAGCACTTGCCCTTTGGCTCCATGCTTTTGCAGATTTGCATATTAAATGGTTATGCTGCATCTCGATCCCAGAAGCTCTCTCCACCTCGCTAGAGCAGGGATACTCAAATCTGACCCTTGAGGACAGTAGTAGCGCTAGTTTTCTTTTCCACCTGATAGCTAATTGTTTGATTAATGTCACTGATTGGTCCACAGGCACCAACTTGGCCTTTGCCGGTGTGGTTGAAAAACCATGTGGCTGGAATAAACGATGAGAGTAATGATGTGTTTGACGACTGTACTAGACCACCACTATTTTCAATGAGCGTATGAACCATGGAGGTTATACAATAGTATTTTATACCATTCTCTGTTCTGTTTGAGGAGTTGTATTTTTACTGAATAATCTAGGTAATAAACCCTGTTCAAGGTCTCAACAGCAATGATCCCAGACACTTAGGGGTCGATTTACTAAGATCCCAAATAAGGGTGTTATTTTGCGGGTGCAGCCAAAGTATTTTGCACACGATATCATTTCACACTTTGTGGGTGATGAACTAAGAGTCATTATGTAATTTACTCCAGCCACAAACAGCCATATTTAAATTTTGCATGTTTGGAATGGTTACACTGTAAGAAAGCGGTGACAAGACCGGCAGAAATGTTAACGTTTTTATGGTATTTCTTTAGTGTGGGGAATAAGCTAGGGTACTGTTACACTGAACAAGCTGGCTTGTTTATTATGAACTGTTTCACTGGATGTCTCTTAAACATTCTTGCAGGCTTAGTAAATCACTTTACATGTGCTAAAGTAATCGATTTACATGACCACCTCCCACTATTTCGTGAAATAACGTAGGGACGCCCAATTCTGCAATTCAGGCTAACCTGCAAAAATGAGAAATCAACGTATCTTTCCATTTTAGCATGCACAATCCTTTTTACACTTCGTTAGTTAATCACCTTGGCCGATTTTTTTGCGGGTGGTAACAGTTTCACACGTGTTTTTGTACATGCAAACCTTTAGTAAATCGACCCCTTACCCTCCAAGATGGAAACATATGACCCCATTCAGTGGCATGAGTGGCACTCCTCTCCTTCACCGTTTTGTAAGTGTCTCTGGTTTCGAGCATCTTCCAAATTCCAGTAGTCTAAGGTAATGCCTCATTCCATTTTGCACACAGTCAATTGACTTGCAATGACAATGTACCTCTGGACTCAAGAGCATTTGCTGAAAAATTATTCAGTTACTTTTATATTGACTAATTGCATGAATTGTCTGTCCAAAATAATTCCAGGCAGCCTTATGGAGGCTGGTGTGCCCGCCTCCCAGACTGAGCGCAGATTAGTGATATGACTCATTATGGATTTTTTGGGGGTCTTATCTCAGTGACCAGATGCAATGACATACTTAGGGGTATGCATGTCCCCTGGAGTGCCACAGCTCACAAGATGGAAGGGGACAGTTATTCCATGTCTGTAACCACTGGCAGTGTGAAGACCATGGCATGCCTTCTGAATCTGTTTGTGTGTAAGTACCTTGTCACTAATTTCACTAGTTTCCGCCTGGTACAAAACACATCAATGGATGCTTGGATTCAGTAAATATTTTTCATTAACTCATTTGAAGACAGTCCCACACTATTCCTCTCATACAAACCAAACATAACCCACACACTCACCAATCCGTCCAAACACACCCACATGCCCCCCATCCATATAAATTCACGCACACTCACATTCCCATAAAAATACTCTGACACACTCACCCTGCCATATTTGTAAACACTCCCACACACCCTACATGCAAGCCAAACATACCTACATGCTGACCCTCCTGTAGAAATACACAAACACGTACCCTCCCACATAAACTCACACATGCCCCCTCCCATAAAAACACAGGCAAACACTCGCTCCCCCATACAAGCACACACACAGGGGGGCGGCACGGTGGTGCAGTGGTTAGCACTGTCGCCTCACAGCAAGAAGGTACCGAGTTCGAATCCCGGCCGAGGGCTTTTCTGTGTGGAGTTTGCATGTTCTCCCCGTGTCAGCGTGGGTTTCCTCCGGGTACTCCAGTTTCCTCCCACAGTCCAAAAACATGCAGGTTAGGCTAATTGGAGACTCTAAATTGCCCATAGGTATGAATGAGTGAGTGAATGGTGTGAGTACTGTGATGGATTGGCGGCCTGTCCAGGGTGTATTCCTGCCTCTCGCCCAATGTATGCTGGGATAGGCTCCAGCACCCCCCATGACCCTGAATAGGAATAAGCGGGTTGATGGATGATGATGACTTACCTTACTTTACAAACACATACACAGGCACACTCACCCTCTCATACAAACACACATAAACACCCACTAACCCTCCCATACATCTTGTACATCTACCTGGTAATGCCCAGGATAGCACCCACTTTCTGTGAGAGTAGGTATGGAGGTAGTTCTGGAGGTCCTTCAATATATTCCAATTTGCAGAGCACATATCTATACCCCAGGCCTGAATTTACAAACACGGTAAAGAACGGACGCCTGACATCAACCTTAATCTTCTAAAGCAGTGACCCATTCCGGCTCAGTGTAATAGCAGGTCCCAGTGTGACAATTAAAATAAATCATTCCTTAAGCGAATCTGGCATTTTTATTCATGCCTCATCAGTAACTGAATTATGGTATGCAATTTATCTCAAAGGAACTAAAGCACTGCATGCTCCACCCCCCAAAAATATTTAGCATAAAGTATTGCTCTTTGGAGCATGGTGACCATCACCAGGCAACCTGCACTTTCTGTAATAATGTTCTTAGTGCCAAACGTTTGCTAAACTTATCCAATATTATACAACAGTTAGTTCCAGATGAGCAATTTGATTGGACAAGAGACATTCCATGACTACTGATAGGACAACAGCACTGGAACTTTTTACTCAAACTTTTACTGTTTATTTTTTTACACACTTGGCTGTGATTATCTATGAATAAATCACAGCTATGCTGATAAACAGTATGACAGCACTCCCTATTGTGTGATATCGCTTAAATATTTTAAATTCACCATGTAAATGTTTGGCTTGCATTTCAAGGCTAAGAGATATATCGTGTTTTTCAAGCGCGGATATGTGACTCAAGGCTCACCGCTCTATTCTCTATGGTCATTATTTGACTGCTTTTAGGCGCATCTGTTCATCTTCACAGTATTATCCAGTTGTGTACCTGGGGTTTTCTTGAAGTGGCCTTGGTCAAGAACCTTGCTCTTGAGAGAAATAGCAGGCCCTTCTAGGAATAAGAGCTTGAAATGTTCTACCTGCAACCTGGCAATGCCTCCCAATCCCCTGACCAGCTAATGAGGCCATCTGAACTCTCTTGTAAAATTAACCTTCTACAGAACCTTCAGAAAGTATTCACCCTGCACCCCCCTCCTCTGAACTTTTCGCATTTTGTTTTATTACACCATAAAATTGTACTGAATTTAAATACCCCCCCCCCTCATCACCAGCACAACTTTTTATATTCAAATATTTATTTTATATTTAAATGATTAAATAATTTATAATAATTTATGATTTAAATAATTATGTTTCTAATGTAAGAAATTCTGCAATGCAAATTTGCTCCAACTCTGCCGAGTTAGACAGAGAGCATTAGTGAAAAGCAATCTTTAGGTGGTACCACAAATTTCCAATGGGATTTGTCTGGGTCATTCCAGAACTCCGGCCGTCTTGTTTTTAAGCTATTTCTTTATTGTCCTCTTCTAACATCAATCACTGCCCTAAAGACAGATCTCTTGAAGACTGCAAAAGGTTCTTCTCCAGGATTTGCCTGTATTTGGCTCTGTCCATCTAGGCATCAACAGCAACCATCTTACCAGACCCTCCTGCAGAAAAACACCGGAGCATGTCTCTGGGTCCTCCACATGGCATATGGCAAAGTCCATGTTAGCCTTTCTCAGAAGTTGCTTCCATCTAGCCAAGTGATTGCACTGAAAAAATTGTAGATCTCTGGACATTTTCTCCCATTACAGCCAATGAGCTGTGCAACTGTGTCAGTCTTGCAGCTGGCCTTGTCCACTTCTGATGGACTGGTAGTGACTGAGTTGTCATATTTTTTGTGACAATTAACTTAAAGGGGGCAACACACTGGTGCAGTGGATAGTGAACCTCTCCATAGTGTATTCCTTCCTCTCGTCCAATGCATGCTGGCTCCAGCCCCCACCCCAACCCTAAGTATAAGGGGGTTAGATGATGGACGGATGGATGAACTTAATGGTGCTTCTAGGATGATTCAAAGCTTTGCAAGCTTTCTATAACCTTCTCCAACTTTTTGCCCCCCAAAAACGTCAGCTTAAAGTTTCACAGGCAGATCCTTGGTCTTCATGATAGTGTGACTGGGCTGATCAGCTGTTTCAGTTTCAGACCTCACACAGGTTGGTATATTTATTCTGTAATCATGCAGTTGAACACAGGTGGATTTAAAATACAACATAAGTGAACCATGTTAACATACTAAATGTGATCTTTCAAGAAAATGGAACACATCTGGCCCAATTTAAGATGTTCATATGAAAGGGGTGAATGATTCTGAAGAAATCTGAATACTTCATTTAATTTTGACATTTTATAGTTTCTTATATACAGTTATGTGAAAAACGTATACCCTCTTTAAAATCTGTGGCTTTACATATTAGGACATAACTAACCCTCATCTAGTCCTCACCAAGTCATAACAGTAGGTAAATGGTGGTGCAGTGAGTAGCACTGTCACCTGACAGCAAGAAGGTACCGAGTTTGAATCCTTGCCAAGGGCCTATCAGGTGTGGAGTTTGCATGTTCTCCCTGTGTTTATGTGGGTTCTCTCCAGTTTCCAAAGACATGCAGGTTAGGTTAATTGAAGAGTCTAAATCAGGGGTGCATAAGAAGAGAAAAAAATGTAATAAAATAACTACATTTCAGGATTGTGCCAACTTCTGCTCTTAATTATTTAATTCGCTCAATCATATCTTAATGTGACATTTGTATACGCACCAGCTACAGCTGCACACTGCAAGTGTATCCAAAAGATTTCACTGTGCTCAAGTACAGGAGTGTACCAGTGTACTTTATAGATCTGTCAGAAACTAAAACTAAGGTAATTGGTCGGAAAAAAAAACCAGCACGAACACCCGACCTCCTGTATCGCAGCTGTGCACCCCTGGTGTAAATTGTCCTTGGGGTATAAATGTGTGAGTGAATGGTGTGTGGGCACTGCAACGTATTGGTGGCATGTCCAGGGTGTATTCCTGCCTTTCACCCAATGTCTTCTGGGATAGGCTTCAGTGCCCTGACCAGGAGTAAGCAGTTTAGCAAATGGATGGATGGATGGATTATTTATTCAAAAATAAGCTAACATGCATAAGCCATGTGTGGAAAAGTAAGTTCACCCTTACGGCTTCCATATCAAGTAAAGCGGTAATTAGAACCAGGTGCAGCTAATCAAGTGTACATGATTAGTTGATCACCAGGAAGTGTTACCACCTGTTTATAAAAGTAGAAACATTGAGGGTGTTCAGTTTTTAAGACGGGTTTCCAAACTACCGTATTAACATTGGGTTAGCTGTGTATTAAGTTTAGGAAGGTTTATATTGCAGCGTGCAATTGGACCTCTGTCATATTCTTTGTGACAATTAACTTAATGGGGGCAACACATTGGTGCAATGGATAGTGAACCTCTCCATGGTGTATTCCTTCCTCTCATCCAATGCAAGTTTCTTGTTAGTCCCGAAACAAATGTGTATGTTTTTTTGCCAGTGTACGCATGCTCCTGAGTGCAGTTTTGAGTGGTTTAAAAGTGTAGGCAAAAGCGGAGAATGGAAAAGTTTTAATATTTGATGTGGGCTAATTTTATTTTTTAAATTCCTGAAATATCTGCAATTGTACTGATTACACAAAGCCTATATAAACAAGACAATATGCTTGCAAAATATTCTTCTAAATAAATGGTTACAAAATAAAATGTTTCCCGGCCTTATGTACATAAATATGTGATTAACAAAATTATTTCCCTCTCTTTTGGCATTAGAAATAGCATATTAAACTGATATAATTATATTTGTTCAAACACCTCTATCCACACATAAATTGCTATAGTTAGTACTGTTGACTTCGGATTGGATATAATAATTCAATCATCAGTATGCATCTGGTACCTGCTTATTACTTCTTGGACCCAACGGTTGGTGATTAAGGGTGCATTTACGTACACTACCACTGTGATTCAACCTGATTCACATTTTTTTTCACACATCTAACACAGATCAAAAAGCATGCATCTCTCAAAATTACCGACAGAATGAGAGGTCTTGTGTTGGGATCCGTTGGATTTAAATGAAGTTATTTTGCGAAAAAAAAGTATTTTATGCGAATGTTTAGGGGGTGTCCACAATATAGTAATGGCTATACCAAAATTAGTATTTAGCAAGCCCATTGTGATTGTATTCGACCTGTGAAATGGCATTGAGGTTTTTGAAACGGCTGAGACATCGCTGTTTTACATTGGACAGCTGACCAACGCAAACATACACTCAGCACGGAAATATTTTATTTTATATATTACAGGCCGTATAATTTTATTATATTGTCATGGATCGCGCCTTCCTTTCCTTATCTCCGCGTTTTGTATTCCTTTTTTCTTTTACCGGTAATCTATAGGATTTTTCTGTGTTCTGCTACGGGTTTTGCTTTCGCCTTGGTGATTAGTGAGTTCACCTGTCCTGCATTTCCACTCAGTATTTATACCCCGCTTCCTCCTTTTCTCATCGCTTCCATGTTATTTCATTTAACATTCTAGCCGGTAAAGGTATAGGAAGTTGTGCTGCTACCGACCGATTTGCTTCTCAACGCGGGACTTGTTAGCAGTACAATTTAGAAAAAGTAAAGTGCGCTCTTTCATTTCAGAGCAGATGTTTTGGTTTCTTTGTTTCCCACTCAAACCTACAAGTGCTCTCGCCCTAAGGTTTAGGGTTCTTTTATTTTTCTCCTTCCTTTCTTTTTGTTCACTCCACAACGGGAGTTAGATTACATTACATTACAGGCATTTAGCAGACGCTCTAATCCAGAGCGATTTACACAACTTTGTATTACATCTTATTACATTTATCCATTCCTATACAGCTGGATATACACTGAATATACAGTGTGGCACCCGGCGAGGACAGAACCACGGAGAGGTGATAGAGGGAAGGTATGTACGGCTGATGTGGAAAGACGGCATGCCCATATTAGGAGATCCGGGGAAATCAGCGCCGCAACAAGGAAATACACGGCACCTGGAAAAGACGCCGGGCCAGTCAGCTGTGGCAAATCGCCGGGCTAATCGGTGCCCTAGAAAAGGGAATGACAAACAACAGGAAAACGGAGTAGCATATGCGAAACCAAGGTGGAAGAGAGAGAGAGAAGTGTGTTGTTGGAGAGAGAAAGTAAAGTGACGTGTTTGATTTGTGTTTGTCAGGAGAAGTCTGCTGTGTGCCCGATCCCTGGACCGAATGAGAACCCGCCCCGTTACCGACCACCGCCTGTCTGACAACCCTGCTCCTGCATTAGCCCTGGACCGTAAGAGAACCCGTCTATGTGTACCGACCCCTGCAAACATACACCGACTATTCTCCCGGATTACGGACTGGCTGACGTTTCCCTGCACTTCGACTTCTCGTTTCCCAAAAACAGCAATAAAGCGTGAAGTTAAATTGAATTGTCGCGTTGTGGACATTGAAGTTATTGTTTTCAGTTACGTGACAACTCCAACCACCTCGGAGTTTGCCACATATGGTGGAGAATGCGGGCATAGCATTCTGACTGAAAACAATAATATTCAATCCGCAGAGATAATGACGACTCCCACGATGTTCTCCGAGCTCCTCGCTAGACTCGTTGCAAGCAACCAAGAACAACAGCAGCAACATGACCAAAGCATGCAGCTCCAACAGCAGCAAATGCAACAACAGCAACTGAACATGGAACATTTCATGGCTAAACAGATCGAACAGACGAACTATCTACAAACAGAGATTACCGGATTATACAAAGCGCAGACCGAGCATAAAGAAGCGGCTCGGATAGAACGCGCAAACCCCGTGCGCTTTTTGGTAAAACAAACGCGGACGATGCTGAAACTTTCCTCCGCACTTTTGAATTTACCGCGAAGCGGGAGAAATGGCCAGAAGACCAATGGGCAGATTTGCTGGCTCCGTTTTTGACGGGCGTTGCTCAGACAACGTATCAGGATTTAACAGAGGGCAGAACAGTGACGTTTGAGGAACTAAAGGAGGAAATTCTACAGCGACATGGATACACGCTGCTGACTAGGGCGCAGCGATATCATGATTGGACATTTGACCCATCAATCTCCCCCCGAGCGCAAATGCACCAGCTCACCCGGATCACCAATGCATGGCTGATATCCGAGCCCAAAACCCTGGGAGCCATCGAAAGGGTGATTATGGACAAGTTTTTACGCGCCCTCCCCTTCGAAGCAAAGAAACTGGCAGATCAGAGCAACCCAAAGAATGCAGAAGAGCTGGTTGAGGCAATGGAAGGATATCAGGCGTCCCAAGCATTGGTGCGCAGTGGTAGGGCAGGGAAACCAGAAATAAGCACGAGGCCCAAGGAACGTCCACGGACGGACAACTACACTCGGGGCCTCGCAGTAGAGAACCCGACCGAACCACCCAGGCACCGGCCACTTGTGACAGCCGACAGTAGGAGGTGCTATGAGTGTGGGGAACAGGGCCACATAGCCTGGAGCTGCCCTCACCGGGGGGATGTCCCCATGCCCACGGCCTCAACCAGCGAAACAAGCCGACCCTGTCGGCTACTGATGACCTGCTGGGCCCAGGAGAGCGACGGATCTCCTTTTACACCTGTGAAAGCCAACGGAAAAGACGCAAAGGCACTATTGGACTCCGGAAGTGCGGTGACCCTTGTCCGGCCAGAATTCGCCAGACGTCCCCATCGGTCAGAGAAAATTGCAGTGACGTGCATACACGGGGAGACGCGGGAATATCCCACCACGATGTTAGACCTACAAACCACCAGAGGGCGGTATAGTGGGCCCGCTGGGATTGTCACCGACCTCCCCGTTCAAGTACTCATCGGCAGGGACGCCGATGTCTTCCCCGGGCTATGGCACGTTATAGTGGGGAGTGGAAGGGCTAAGAAGCACAAAAAGCCCCATCAAAAGCCAGAACAGATGTGTGGGTTACAGGAGGTGGATCCAGAGGCCTCCACAGAGCCGCTCTCAGAGGGTGTGGCCAGCGAGACGGCCAGAGCAGCGGAAGAGACCGCTTGGGAGACGGCTAGAGAGGAAGAGGAAAGCCCTCCCGGAGAGGGGGACGATGACATTGCCTATCTGTTCCCCCAAAACCCAGATGACTAACCACTACCAACCCCTCTCACCGGGAGATTCGGGACCGCCCAGCTGGAGGACGCCAACCTCACCAGCTCGCTCCAGCATGTGTCAGTCGTGGACGGCAAACTATTAGACGGGGTAAGATAAATTACATTTCCTCACTTTGCCATAAAAAATAAACTATTGTATCAAGTAATAATGAAGGCGGGAGTACAGGTGGAACTGTTGTTAGTGCCCCGTCCCTTTATACCCTCGGTCTTACAGCTCGCCCACACACACCTGCTGGGGGCCCACCTAGGGGTGGAGAAAACCCTGGAGAGGATTAAGGCACGGTTCTACTGGCCAGGGGTCAAAAAGGCCGTAGAGGACTACTGCCGCAGCTGCCCTGACTGCCAGCAGGTGGCGCCTCGCCCTCACCTGAGGAGCCCTTTAATACCTCTGCCAATAATTTCTGTACCCTTCAGTAGGATCGGCATGGACCTGGTGGGACCCCTACCTCGGAGCAGCCGAGGACACCAGTACATCCTGGTAGTGGTAGACTACGCCACCAGGTACCCGGAGGCTATCCCACTGAGAACCATGGCCACCAAGGGAATTGCAAGGGAACTGATGTTACTATTCTCCCGGGTCGGGCTGCCGGAAGAGATACTAACCGACCAGGGCACCCCATTCAAGTCACGGATCATGAGGGATCTGTGCAAGTTAATGAAGGTAACCCAGTTACGCACTTCTGTTTATCACCCTCAGACGGATGGGCTGGTCAAGAGGTTTAACCAAACCCTCAAAAAGATGCTCAAAAAGACGATGGAGGCGGATGGGAGAAACTGGGACCAGCTGCTACCATTCGTACTCTTTGCAATTCGAGAGGTACCCCAGGCATCCACCGGGTTTTCCCCGTTTGAGCTACTATATGGGAGAAGACCCCGAGGACTATTGGACCTGGCTAAAGAGGCCTGGGAACAGCAGCCGTCTCCCCATCGAACCATGGTGGAACACGTAGAGCCCTGGACCGTAAGAGAACCCGTCTATGTGTACCGACCCCTGCAAACATACACCGACTATTCTCCCGGATTACGGACTGGCTGACGTTTCCCTGCACTTCGACTTCTCGTTTCCCAAAAACAGCAATAAAGCGTGAAGTTAAATTGAATTGTCGCGTTGTGGACATTGAAGTTATTGTTTTCAGTTACGTGACAACTCCAACCACCTCGGAGTTTGCCACAACAGGTTAAGTACCACGCTCAAGGGTACAATGGCAGTGTCCTACCTGGGAATCGAACCTGCAACTTTTCGGTTACAAGTCCAGTTCCTTAACCATTATACTACACTGCCGAGTTCCTCGTTTTTTATCGCAAGGTTATTTGTGTTCTCCTTATTTTCCCCATCCACTACGGATTATTGTCCGCCTTAGTGGTGTTCGTTTGAACACTATTAAGAGTCCTCATCTGTCGCACCTGGACCTCCAATATTTCTTCTGTGTCTCTGGCATAGAGATCCCCTACATATATATATATTACAGGTCATATTATACATTTTTTATATATTACAGGATGCAACCGATGCATTGTTTATATATTACAGGGCGTATTTTTTTAGTGCATATCAGTCGTTGTCATCTTTTATCAATGCTGTGCAGTGTATCGACCTATTTACAGGCTATGTATGGACTGTATCTTTTAGTGTTTATGAGCCAAAAGATACAGTACATACAAGATCGTATCACACTATTTACACATTTATAAGACGACCTAGCATCTAGAGCCACACAATGGTATGGCGCTATCATTGTATGGCTACGTGATGGTCCGTGAATATGTAATGAATTAATTCAAAGGAAACCACTCTAGGGAGATAGAATTCCATGGACGAGTAGTGTTTATAAGAGGCTAATCACTGAAAATGAACAAGTTCGAAAAATGCAAGAATGTGGCAAACTATATGTATTAGGTTTTTCATAACAATGATGATTCAGTAATGGTGAATGTAACTGATTGTATGATGACAGTGGTTCATCTAAAAAAGTCATGGAAACACATACATCTGTCTGATAAATTTGCTCATATATAAAACCTCTGAGATATATGAACATTATATGTATGAATATAATCTGAAAAATATGACTGTATTACTTTCCCAAACATTAAATAGGCAGGACAATATGCATTATTTGCACTTCATGCATTTATTAAATTTGTAGCCTTTTTCAAATTAATTACACATATTTGACAGTATGAGGCAGGATTGACCTGTGTATGAAAATGTTTTATTCAGTATCCCACACTGTATTAGTGCAATGAGATGGAAGTTTTTTTAGGTGCATGCATTAGGTCTACGTGTATAGTCATTGAAAAGAGATGAATGTGAATCATGTTTGGGCAATGTTCATTATATTATAAATGTGTGTGTGTGAGAGTGAGAGAGAGAGAGAGAGAGAATAAGGCATGTGTGTGGTGGGTGAGGCTTGTTAGGGGCTCTGGCACTTTGGTTTTTATTATTTGGTGTCTATGTTATGTTACTGTTAAAAAACTAAAAGTTTGCCTGGAGACCTGGACATGTTTGTGAGCTAGCATCTAGCCCACCTGAAAGTACTGAAAGTTGATAGCATTTATGTGAGAAGACAAAAGATCATCACAGACAGGTGGCTTCGCAGTGGAACCATAATCAGTCTGGAAGAAATGCTCTGAGAAACTGCAAAGAACCCAAAAACTACATCCAGGGAACTACAGGCCTCTGTCAACACAGTACATTTGAGTTCATGACTCCAACATTATAGTAAAATACTTTCTGTACTTTCTTTTTCACACACTGTATGAGTAGAAAAATCCCATTTAAATACATTTTTGTTTGGACTGCAAAACAGCAAGATAATAATCAATGGTGGTGAAAGCTTTCTGCATTATATCTTATAAGCCTAGGCCACAATCAGCAAATTAAAAGTAGAATGTATGATGGTATAAGTCAAAATTAAAAACCGTGTATTTTTTTTATTTTAACATTTATTTTCAGATTTTTCCATTTTTCTCCCAATTTGGTAGCCAATTGGACCCTATGTGATTCAATTCCCCCTGTTCAGCAACTGCCAGAGAGTTGCCGGTACAAAACGTCGGCCGCTAATAGGAAAGAGGGCCCCGCGTCCTCTTCTGGGCGTGACTCCTCAAGCTCCTGACCGTGACTCCAACTCGCCCAGGACCGTCTTATGCGCAACTAAAGGGGCTTCCTGCTTTGCTTATTTGCAACAACCAGAAAAGCAGTATCCCAAGTCCTATACCTTACCGGCTATGAGAAGTCGCAAGACAACTACTAAGCACCTGGAAACAGAAACACAGAGCTTAAATGCCCGGCAAGTAAGCAAGGACAGATGCGGGAAATTACAAAAGAAATAACCAAACCCGGAACGGAAGACGGATAAACAAGGCAAGAGTGCCCTCAAGCCACTCAGGGGAAGAATGACCGCAGAAATAAAAGGAAGCTGAAAACCCATGACAGCACCATTCAAAAATTTGCAACAGAATCAATTTGTCAGAATCGTCACATACAGTATATAACCTACATAATATGCATAATCGAGATGTCGATGACTACCACTAGGGGGCCACTGTAGATAGGGATGAAAAAGGATATTGTCACAAATCTACTGTCATGTCACATTTTATTTTATTTTCGTGTCTTAGTCTTCTTGTTAATGTCACGTATTGTGTTTAGTCTAGTCACGCCACATTTTATGTTTTGTTCTTGTTACGTTTTATTTTTATGTCATGTCACGTTTCATGTTTGATTCATGTTACGTTTCCCGTTCGTTGTTTAAGCATACACATTTCCGTGTTTTTCCGCAGCCTTGCGTTCATCGTGTTTCTCTATCTCTTGCTGTCGCTCACACTTCCCTACTTGTTTCATTCTCCCGTGTCTATTTACTAATCTACTAACGTTAGATTAGGATTGGGTAATACTAACTCTCTAACCATGTGTTCATGTTTACCTTACGTTTCTCGTGCATGTCATTTACTAATTTACTAACGCTAGTTCAGGATAGGTTTATTACTAACGAGTACTAATTATCAGCCTTCCACACCTGATTTCCATTCGCATGCTGCTCTCAAGCTAAGTGTCTGCACCTGTCTACACCTGCATTTAAGCTCAGTGTTCATGTCTATTCTTTGCAAAATTGTTGCCCCTGTTTATCAGTGCACTATTGAACGGTTTTTCAAGCCTGTCTTTTGTTACGGTCCAAGCCTGTTTTTGACCGTTGTTATTGACCTCTGTTTTGTTACCTCTGCCTGCTGTACCACAAGTTTTTGCCTGCTGTCTTTTTTGTACTTTTGCCCCGCGGAGCGAACTTCGGTCTTGACTCTTGCATTGCCTTCGACCCCGAGCCTGCCTACCATCTGCCTGTACTTCTGCCCTGCTGACAGCTACTCTGGTTACTGGATTATTGCATGGTGTACAGATTCTGAGACTGCCTTCTCCCTTGGTACTGTACTGTATTGGTTTTGGTGGGATTTTTGTGTAGGAACTTTGCTTGTTTTTTGATTACGTTCATTGGACATTCCTTGAATAAAGCCCTGACAGGACTTTATCCTTCTACCTCTGTTTCTGAGTCGTGCATTTCGGGTCCAACCCTCACGCACCAGTCTTGGATATTAGTGATGGGCAGTTCGGCTCTTTTTTCTGAGTCGGCTCTATTCGTACCATTCAGTTTGAAGAGTCGGAGTCGGAGTCGGAGCTGCCATTTTGGTACTTCCGGTTAATACAGAAGAGCCGTTTGAGCCGCATCTTTGAGCCGCATCTTTTTCTTTCAGCGGCGCTACTCGCGAGCTGGAATTAGAAGCTGTTTCAGACAGCAGACCCTAGCTGGTAACAAAGTAGACAAAATAAGTTTGTAAACTAGCCTTGATATTTTATTCAGACCCAAATCATCTGAATGATACTCATTGCTAATATTCTCAATTTACAGTAGCCTACTGTCTCAAACTAGTTTGTAATCGCAGGTTACGTTTATTTACGACTTTCCCATCTCCGTTTTTTCGATCATAGATTGTAACATTAGATCTTACAGGTAATAATAGACATTGAATGGTTATATTTGTATAGAGCTATTTAATCTATGCTAATATTAATCTTATATTTTTTATCAGATCCCAGAATCCAGTAGTCTAGGTCTACTGAAAATTAGGTGGATGGAAGACTGTATAAGAGAGATAGCCAGCCAAATTGGACAAACAAGCCAGATATTTATTGTGTGTGTCAGTGTGTACATATGATGTACAGGAGCCTGTGTCGTTTATTTATTTGGACACCCTAAGGTTATTTAAATGTGTTTATTTTAACTGTACTTTATTTATTATATCATACGCAATTGTAGGCTATTTATTCTGTTCACTGTTGTTGTTGGTCAAGAGTTCTAAAATAAAAATGCCACCACTTTAAATAAGTCTTTTCTGTCATTTTTTTGTAACCTAATCTAGCTGAACACAATCGCAATATCGCAAATTTGGCCTAATTGTTTCATCGTTGACTGGAATTCGGTTGCAATTCTCGCAAAAAGTTTAATAATTTCGTAATATACAGTCGGCGTCTCGGAATATCATTAGATATAGGCTAACATAATTCCTTTGTCAATAGGGTTTCCGTTTGAATCACGCTGAGTAGTAAACCCGATTAATAGCTTAATGGTGTACTTCATTTTGCCCTTTATTAAAACCACAGAACTCTATAAGAACAGTTATGTGGTTAAAACTCGAAAATGACTTCGGTTTGTGTCACGGCTCTGGTTCCGGCTCTGTCTGGAGCCGTGGAATATTGCTACGGCTCATGGCTCTTAAATTGAGTCGAGTTGATTTTGTGCTGATCAGTTGGGTAGTATAGCTACTGTAGCTACGTATCTTTCTTTTAACCATTAGTAGTCATAATAACCTTGGAATGAGCTGGGGCGATTATTAACTTCACAAAAGTGTGTGCAATATTGTTAGATCAAATTAAAAATATATATATTCTTACGTAGGTTCTAACTTAGCAATCAGAAACTGCGCGCCGCGCATTTACCAGTGCTGAGTGTCTCGGGGGAGTGTCTCCCGGCTGTAGTAGAAAGCAGGCAGAGTCAGAGCCAGAGCTCAGAGCCGAGAGCCGAGAGCCGAGAGCCGAGAGCCGTGAGCCAGAGCCGAGAGCCGTGAGCCGAGAGCCAGAGCCGTTTGAGCCGCATCTTTGAGCCGCATCTTTTTCTTTCAGCGGCGCTACTCGCGAGCTGGAATTAGAAGCTGTTTCAGACAGCAGACCCTAGCTGGTAACAAAGTAGACAAAATAAATTTGTAAACTAGCCTTGATATTTTATTCAGACCCAAATAATCTGAATGATACTCATTGCTAATATTCTCAATTTAAAGTAGCCTACTGTCTCAAGCTAGTTTGCAATCGCAGGTTACGTTTATTTACGACTTTCCCATCTCCGTTTTTTCGATCATAGATTGTAACATTAGATCTTACAGGTAATAATAGACATTTAATGGTTATATTTGTATAGAGCTATTTAATCTATGCTAATATGAATCTTATTTTTTATCAGATCCCTAGGTCTACTGAAAATGAGGTGGATGGAATACTGTATAAGTGAGATAGCCAGCCAAATTTGACAAACAAGCCAGATATGTATTATGTGTGTCAGTGTGTGCATATGATGTACAGGAGCCTATGTCGTTTATTTATTTGGACACCATAGGGTTATTTAAATGTGTTTATTTTAACTGTACTTTATTTATTATATCATACACAATTGTAGGCTATTTATTCTGTTCACTGTTGTTGTTGGTCAATAGTTCTAAAATAAAAATGCCACCACTTTAAATATATTTGCTGTCATTTTTAGTAGCCTAACCTGTCATTTTGAAGTATTTGCTGTCATTTTTAGTAGCCTAATTTAGCTGAACACAATCGCATATTAATTCTGTTTTATAGCCTACTGCAATTTCCTCGCAAACAGCCAAATGTATTAATATAATAATAAACAGTTGGCTATTAAAGTGTCGACGTCTCGGAATATAATTAGATAGCCTATTAGGTACAGAATTCCTTTGCAAATATGGTTTCTGGTTGATACACGCTGAGTAGGCTAAACTCGATTATTAATGCTGTCGCCTACAGCATTTATTTTCCTCTCCGTTAAAACTTGAAAGGGCTTTGTTTGTTTCACGGCTCTGAGTCGAGCTGATTTCGTGCTGAACGGAGTTAGGTCCGACTACTAGCCTACTATAGCTACCTATCCTTTAACCGTTAGTAGTAGCCTAGTCAAAATTACTTTGGAATGAGCTGGGGCGATTATCTAATTCACAAAAGTGTGTGCAATATTGTTAGATCAAATTAAAATGTATTCTTACGTAGGTTCTAGCAATCAGAAACTGCACGCCGCGCATTACCACTGCTGAGTGTCTCGGGGGAGTGTCTCCCGGCTGTAGTAGAAAGCAGGCAGAGTCAGAGCCGGAGCTGAGAGCCGAGAGCCGAGAGCCAGAGCCGAGAGCCGTGGGTTAGCATGATTCCCTCGAACTGGCGAGTCGACTCAGACGACTCAGCATAAAGAGTCGACTCATAATACCGATTCGTTCGCGAACTGCACATCACTATTGGATATGTTTGAAACATTTTACACTTAGAAATGCATCGTTAACCTTACTCCTAGAGTGTGCAGACCTGGCTAGCTGACAAAGCACATAGGCTAAGTATGAAACTCAGCATGTCATGCTTATGTTTGGGTTATAATGTTGGGTTGCTAAATCTGGCCATGTTCCAGATCATTTCAGTTATTTACTGTGTTTGCTAGCTAGCAGTCACAACCTACCATTACACAAGTTATCTCTAGTTTTTGGATGTTGAGCCTGTCAACTAAATGCTTGTAAGAACACCATTACAAAATTAATTGCTTGTGTGCTAGTATGCAGTATACTTCTCCCTGGTAAATATCTTTGTCAGGCTCTTCCAGTTTTAAGTTTATTTTTTACCCAATGTAAGTTAGCAAGCAGGCCAGCGCCACATGGCAATGGAAGCCATAACGTTAGCTATTTATCTTGGCTAAGATAATTATTTTTGTTGCATTGTACCGAATACAACTCCGTGACATTATACATAAGTAAGTTAGGCTATTGATTTTTAGCAGATAAACGCAGATATTCCTTTCTACCTTTATTAGCTTCCGTTATTAACATTAGCCATTTGCAATGAAGTTAACTTGAGCTAACGTTATATTGGCTAAAAATGTTAGGTTATCTTAAAACTATCACTTTTCAACTATGTTGTGTTGGTAGGATTTAGTCTAACATTACTATCTCTGCCAAAACTATATTCAGCAAAATATCTGGATATTTTAAAAACGAAATTACGTAACGTTAACATTAATTGGTTTGCATTGCTTGGCACTGTATGGGTTCCATGTGTGACAAGGGTTTGTAATGTTACTAGCTAGCTGATAGCTCACACGCACTTGTAGCTCCATTACTGATAATATTGTGGACATGTCTGAAAGGAGTAACATTAGTAGCTAAGATATGTTTGTTTTTATAAGGCTTTTATTTTTTTATCTTATCTATTTAAAAACTGTACAATAAACAGAAATGTGACCCATCAAAGGATTCAGTCCATGTCATGCCCGACATAACGCTATGTCTACTTTAGCGATTTGAGTTTGAGCTATAGGTTGATGGGGAAAAAAGTCTTATTTATATTTTCATGAGCTATATTAAAATGGCTGAATAAATCTTTCCCATATTTGTTTTGTTTTGAGATATTGATGATTGGTTGATCTGCCAAGTGGCTTGGTAATTGGTGCTAAAATGGCTGAGATATTGACGTGCGAAATTTGGGTTTTAACATGTAAGTTGCAACCAAAACCAAACTTAGGGGGACACGGTAGCGAATTAATGACTGCTCATCTCAGCAGAAAAGCAAAGTAAAGAAGCTTGTTATTACTCATTTCCAAACTCATTAGTAGAAATACTTTTGGAATTGAACGCATTCACATTATGCTCGGGAATGCCCGTTGGATCTGCAGCCACGGAGTTTACCATCGCTCTTCACCGGAGTTGGAAGATGTGGAGGAGTGAGGCGGCACGACTGGGAAGGCTGAGCACCGTTTCGACCGCAGCACTGCGTGTATGGAGGAAAGGCGGAGGCGGAGTTTGTGTGTTGGACTTATGACACTTGACATCTCGGGACAGCGGGGGCTGTTTCTAATCATGGCTATTCCACTTTAATTCACTTAAGTCACTTGATTAATGCAATGATTCTATTGTATGTCTTTATTTGATATGTTTGTTTGTGTGTTGTGGGTCTGCCCCACTGTCTTTTTTTTTCTGGGGCTACAACTGAAGTTCCCAAAAGGGAAATAAAAGTTATTCTATTATATCACTGCTTAAGCATTCTATGAGAAATAAAAAAAAATTTTTTTTATTGAACCAACTACCCTGATGGGGCGCAGTAGATATTCCATCGTTTTGTGTGTAAAATGCAGGTGGAGTAAATGCAGTCAGTCTGAATGGGCTCATACCTGTCTAACATAGTACACCACCTCAAACTCTGCCCCACATGTCTATATCACTCTCCTTCTCTTACGTGCCTATTATGTATTGAAGTCTAGATGCGCTTAGTCGTCAAGGTGCACAATTTTAGATTTATGTTTGATTTCAAGCATGTATCTCAGGTCTGAAAAGGCCCCGTTGTTTTGTATCTGTATAAATAAAAGTAACGTGATGTTTGCTGACAATATAGCCCTTCATGTTAACTTGTGTTAAATCAAGTTAAGTCGACTCAGTCAGTTCAACTTCACTGTCCTCAATTAACCACCAAACTTTTCGTCAAAAGGAAGATAATTAATCTCACATTTTTAAATGTATTCCTTTCTAACGTTCAACCAAATAAAATATTGCTTTTGCACATGTAAAGACCACTGTGACGAAAAGTCAGGACAGGAGCCAGAATGGTGACTGAAAACCAAGGGATGAGAAAGAAAACAGAAGAAGATTTTATTCCCTTTTCTCTGGGAAGTGTGAGAGCTTCAAAAATCAATTACTGAGTCAGTGGTGTCAGACTTCCTTCCCTGAGAAAACGAGTGTGATAATGGAGGAATATTAAGTTATCGTTTAACCTTCCACTGATGGTTTCAGCTGAATGAATCAAATGCCGTCTGAGGCACTGGCCAATAAAAGAGTATGCATTTAGAAATTGCATCAAAGGAATGAGGCTCTTGATGTGAAACCTATTCACTCCCTTCTTTCCTACCTTTATAGTGTTTCCTGCTGGCAATCACTCTCTATTAAAGGGCTTTTTTACAATATTTTATTGCAGTATGAAATGCATATCATTATACTGACTGTGATTCTGGTCTTATCGTGTCAGAAAAATAAATATATTGCAAAAATGCATATTTGATAGATACAACTCACTAATCAATGAAGAAATATTAACCTTCATAAATGCTTACCCGAGTCAGACAGGTAAGACAACATACTTAGAGATCACAAGAAGCCTCAGGCAAATGAACGTTCTATATTTGCTTGTTAGGTCTTGGCAAATTAAAATAATTTTACTGTTTAGGTTGTATAATTTTAATCATTGTATAAACATGTAAATCTTCAGCAAATTACTCTTGTCATCAATTAAGTACCTAAAACTCACTCCTTCTCATAAAAAGCAAGATATTCACATTAGTGGCAGACAATTTTATGTCTTTTTTCTTTTCTTTTTTTCCCTGTCATTATGCTGTTTTAATGTGGCACATAATGATGCCATTACTGGAGCCAAAATGGTGGCTTTGGCAACTGATTTGATTCTGAGGCTCCTTTTATCACCCTTGTGATATTTTGCTAAGAAACCGTGAGCTCACTATTTTACATGTATTTTATAATATAGAACACTTGGGCCTTCATCCAAAGCTGATAGTTCATCAAACTTATTATAAGACAGAATTATGTCATTAATTCACTCTACTTACCTTGCTTGAGGGTACGGTTTCAGCACTCAATGCTTACTGTAAATTATGTTGATTTTGAGTCTGGCATGAATTAGCCTCATCTTGATTATCAAATAATCTTCAACAAATCAGAAGTTATTGGCTAATTGGACATCAAATGCATTGACCTAACCCCGCGTCAAGATTATTAGTATTAGTTAAATATTAATACTAATACCTTTCTGTTCATACTAGCCGTATATTAGGCAGTGCATTCCCTTGTTAGTTGCACAGCAACAATAACGAACATTAACAACAACAAATGAAATGAGTAAGAATAAAAAAATAATTAAGCCGGAAGCAGCCTCTGTGTCAGTACGCACGTGCTACCTAGGGCTTCCGCGCCCAGTAACACTGTTTCGGGCTCTTGACTTGGCGCTGGACACACTTGTAATTATTGTTATAGGCAGATTGCTGCTGTTTCTATACAGAAATCAGATTAGTTTGTTCTAATACCTTTCTGTTTATACTAGCCATATTAGGCATTGTGTTAGTCCCCACACTCCTCGCGGCCCTTCAGTATGACACACTTCCAGGCCAAGCATGTTGCAGACAGCCTGTTCCATCGGCCT
The DNA here is from genome assembly GCA_022702515.1 of Ilyophis sp. 1 JC-2022. Taxonomy (NCBI): domain Eukaryota; kingdom Metazoa; phylum Chordata; class Actinopteri; order Anguilliformes; family Synaphobranchidae; genus Ilyophis; species Ilyophis sp. 1 JC-2022. The sequence goes on along the minus strand of CM040406.1, from coordinate 17,497,923 downwards.
GACCCCCAGCAGTCAGGGACTGAGAGGGGGATCATTGGCTGACCAGGAATACTGTTTATCTGAGCCCCCTGTCCCTGGGTCTCTCCGACGGGGCGATGATTCTCAGGGGGGCTAAACATGCGCTCTTTCCCCAGTTGGGCTCCTGCTTCCTCATTGTTCAGCCATGGTCTCCACCCCCTTGTGGCCCTTCAGTGGTACTGATTCGGGCCCTTGGCTTGGTGTCGGGCACACTTCAACATCAGGGATGTCTGAAGGTATGCAGAATCCAGGAATGTGATGAGGAACCGCATGCCCCTCGCCTCTGGGTCTGTGAGGACATACACTTCCTGAGGCGCTTCACCCACCTCTTGCCCTTCAGTAGTACTGATTGGGCCCTCAGCTGGTGATTGGGCACACTTCAACATCTAAGATGTCAGAAGGTGTGCCGAATCCAGGCCCCTAGCCACCCTGTAGTGTTGCTGTTCGAGTCCATGGTATAGGGGTATGTATATTTCAGCGCTCATTGTGTCGAAGCTACTACGCATATCAACGAAACCATAGCACTTCAGATGATGCAGCAGGCAGCCTCTGTCTGTGAAAGCATACACTACCTGAGGCTCTTCACCCCCTTGTGGTCCCTCATAGGTAGCCACGTAGGCCCCATCACTCATGAGAGCTAGACACTCCGGCGTCACCCCGATAGGGAGAGGGTTTCCAACGGGATTCCCGGCTTTTGATACCGCGGCCTACTGCTAGCCACATGCACCGGCCTACTAGGCCTCTGCCTTGTTGGCTTAGCTAGCCGACACTAACGCGCTGCCATTAGTGTGTTGGAGGGATTGCCACAGGATACGTCCTCCGCTACCCCCCGTGACCTTGCTATGACGCCTACGTACCCGATGTCCTTCAGTGCTCAGCACCTTGGAGTCAGGGTACAAGCTCCAGTTCAGCCCCCCCCCCTGATTTTGTGGGGTTATCCCAACTCAGGAGAAACGGGGCTACTACACAAACTCTCCCAGATGAGATTCTGGTGTTTCTAAACAGGGAGCAATAAAACCCCTGCCCTAGGTGGCAATGGGTTTTATTTTAAGTATTTCCTGGCACCTGAGATGGATGGAGACTTCTGCCCCATCCTAGGCCGGAGAGGGCTCAACCGCTTCCTAAAGCGACTGCCCTTCCATATGCTCCGCCTTTAAATACTATACGCATACTTCCATATCCCTATAACCGGGATCACCGGAAGTACCGCCGTTTTTCCTTCCAAGGCAAATGGTATGATCACTCAGTCCTTCCCTTTGGCCAAGCCCTGGCCCGACACACTTTTTATGAAGTGCAGGGAGGCCACACTGATCCCACTCTGTCACTAAGGGATTCGCACTGCGAACTACCTGGACGACTGGCTAATCTGCGCTCCTTCAGAAGAACAAGCCAGAAGGGATACAAGGTCAGTACTGGCCCACTTAGCCAGCTTGGGTCTGACCCTGAACAAGGGAAAAGAGGCCTCTCTGACCCAGAGAGGCAGCATGTTTTTGATGGCGGTTTGTCCCACTTTGCTGCAGCGTGGCAGGTGACAGTAAACATTAGCCGAAGGTTGCTCGGCCTGATGGCTTTAGCGGCAAGGTGATGCCACTTGGGCTGCTGCATACGTGCCCATTACAGCGTTGGGCAGCAACACCCGTAAGCCCGAATAAGCCCGCACAAGGACGGGCGGCGACTCCTCCCTATTTACCCAGTGTGTCCTAGGGTGACGACCACCACGGACGCCTCCAAGACTGGCTGGGAGCCGTCGGAGAGGGTCAGTTCCTACATGCAAGCATGTCAACTCCCGCTGTGGGCACAGGCCTAGGACATGTCCACGAGGGCAGTGCATGTGCCGGGCACAACCAATGTGGTAGCCGATCAGCTGTCCAGGGGTGGCCCGAGAGCGGGGGAATGGCATCTGCACCCAGACAGTGTGCAGTTAATTTAGCCCCTCTTACGGAGGGTCCAGGTGGACCCTTTGCATCCAGGGAGAATGCTTTGTCCCCTACGATATCCCTTAGTACTTAGGGAGTTTTTAGTGGGCACCTCGTCGCACCTCCCGACCAGAGATATGCTGCTGCTGGCCAGAGTCTGCTATGGCAACAAAATCCGCAGCTTTACAACCTGCTTGGCCCCTAGATGGGACTGGCCGCAGGGCCTAGGGCCAGCAGTACTGGTAACACTTCAGGCAATGAAGCCCCCTCCACCAGGGCGCTCTACGCCGGGAAGTGGGCAGAGGTCAACCATGGGTGCCACAATAACGGGTTTTCCGCCTAGGTCAAACTCAGTCCCTTCATGGGGCTTACAACTGGCTTTGAATCCCCTCACTGAGCCGCCCTTCGAGCAGGCCGGACTCAGTCTAACCTTGAAGACTGCCTTCCTGCTCGCTATCGCCTCCGCAAGGCGTGTGAGCGAGCTGCAAGTACTGTCAGTACACCCCTCCTGTATGCAGTGGGGTGACAGTAGCTCATCGGTCTCTCTGCTTCTTAACCCCGCGTTTCGGCCTAAGGCCCTCTCGCGGTCGTAGATCTCTGGCTATGGTGTTGGAGGCGTTTCACCCTCCTCCCCACGAGACCCCTGAAGAAGTCAGACTGCACTCACTGTGCCCCACTTGGGCTCTATGGTCTTATACCTCCCGCACAAGTGCAGTGTCTTTATTGTCTTGGAAGGGCTAAGCAGGGCTTCACCCTATTGTACAGCGCTTGGCTCTCTGGATCGTAGAGATGATTCCACGGCTTACAGCAGCTCTGACGCATCCCAGCCCACAGGCGTGGTAGCTCACCTCACTCGGGCATAGCTACCTCCTGAACTTTAATATGTGGCGCCCGCTCGCTGACATTGTGCAGCGGCGGCCTGGGCCTCATCCCCCCACATTTGCCAGGTTCATCACCTGGGCAAAGTGTCATTCACATTGCTTGCCTCCCCTGTCTTCGGGTCAGTGGCGCAGCCGTGAATATAATTAGGGTTTTATCACCCGGTGGTTATTTTCCATGTTTCTCACTTGAACTTCTGGTAGAACAGCAGCCAATAGTGCATTTTTTACAGGATTCACACTCATGCTATGACCTGCGTTCCTGATACCCCGCTACATCTCCCGCCTGACTTTATTTGGTACTTTGTGACGCATACCGTGGCATGTTGACCGATATGAAATAGAACATATGGGTTACGGATGTAACCCTGGTTCTATGAATACGGTCAACACGCCACGCTGCGTGGTCAGGCGGGGAACCTTGCAAGTGCCCTCAAGTCGGCAAAAGAGTTTGGGCGGCATACAAGCGCCATATTTATGGCGTGGCGTGGGTCCGCCCGTAGTGGTGGTTAATTTTCTATTCAGTCTCCTAGCAGCTCCTCCTCGCCAGTGTGATGGCTCGCCACTGGCCGGAAAATAGAGCCCTTCATGTTTACCCACAGTAAAAGAGCTTTAAGCAGCCATTGCATTTAGAACCTAAGTCTGAGTAACTGTAAGATTTACCATCATAGATTTAATGCTATGTCCATGATATATCAGACATATATAAATATGTATAATTTTAAATGTATTTCACATACAGAGTTTATATTACTATGGAAATATAATGTGCCACTGTGTGGCTCAACCTGATAATACTTTGTTCCAGTGTGTGGGTGAGCCCCATAATCCAGTATTGAATCATGACTGTGTGTGTTGCAGACAATCCTGCAGCATAGCTAGCTGTAGCATCACTCAGGACGGGTTGAATTCGCAGGGTGACCATAACACATCGCGCACCATCCGCCCCTTCTGGTCACGGCAGTGTCTGCAGTCTCACAGACACCACGTTGCTCAGCTGGTATACCGCCGAGCAAAAAGAAGCGACAGGCATTGTTGCGACGGCTTTGATGGCCTTTCCAAAGATGCTCCTCAGACACCTCTTTGTATTCCAGTGGAGAGAGATAGACCTGGCCACAGAGGCAAAATCAATCACTGCATGTGTGCAACGGACTTGGTCCCCCATCTTTACCAATTACAGAAGATGTTCTGCACTCCCACTGATCCTCGTTACACTTTTAAAAAAAAAAAAATAATAATTGTAGGCACGATACCAGTGTTAAATTTTTTATGTGTTTCTCCAGATCCCAGAGTAATGCATTTGCTGTGCTATGACATAGTTTAGCTGAACGAAAAACAAAAGATAACAATAAATAAATAAAAACAAAGCTTTGATAGTGTATTTTCATTGAAATTCTGATTGTTGTTTTCTCTGCCCACTGTGCTGCATCTAGGCAGGTCACATGACTCTGTGTGGGGAGCCCCTGCTTTGTGGGGGGTGGGGTAATGATAGTGGTGATGGAGGGGTTGGGGTGGGGGGGCACTCACTCTAAACCAAAGATCAGCAGCCTTTCTGTGTTATTAGGCAAATTCAGTACATTAGGGACGGGTTAGTTCCCTGCATTTTTGTGATCGCAAACATCTAGTTACTGCTTCCTACACTCCCACCCGCGGTGTTTAGGGAGATATCTATATCTGCATGACCCCTTTGGGCCACTGCTGGAGACCTTGCATAATGTAAGAACACTTGTCTAATCTCCCCAACCTTCCATCTCTGCTAATTAATATTCATGCAATCAGGCTATAACGCCAACCTCTCTGTGTTCAGTGTTGAACTAAATACGGTTGAAATAATATAATCTTTGGTTATACAGTACATTGTGAACGCCAGTTCTTCAACACTTGCCAATCGGTTCATGCACTGGACTTCGGATGAAATTTATTTGAAAAATGCCCTCGGGAGAAATTTACCATCGACAGCTAAAAGAATGATTGGGTCAAGATCAGGCAAACTTGTTGTGATTTTCCCATCTTGATAACACAACTGCGCCACCATACCCTGATGAGACCTTATTTCTGGCTTATTGGATTACTATACATTGTCTTTATCCTGGAGTTTGCTTTGTTGTATTGCTTTATTGCAAAATGGCAGGTGCAAGCTCACGCCCTTGTTATGTGGTATTGTATAAATGCATGACGTAGATTAATTTCATAGATAAATAAACATGATAGACATTTGTTTTTAAACATGACTAATACAAATGTAGATGCTTCTCACTGGCATATCTACACAATGCCACTTCACTGCCAGCTTGCCTTGCGCCTCTGTCCTTCTATAATAAAGCTTTGGTCCAGGTGTTATCAGTTCCACTATGTACTTTCCATATTAAGAGCAATGTGTCTGTCTCTGGAAACCCCACATGTCATTTCTAATTGGGCAGAGTATCCAGGGTTGGTGCATCCACGGTGCAACGGGGGGCAAAGGAGATCGTCTCTACCTGATCAGGGGATGTGAAACACAACTAGATACAAATGTTGAGGGTGTTGCCATAGATCATCATGTCCGTTCATATGTTAGGCTGTGACTCTGTGGATTGGGCCCATTAAAGAAAGACTATTGTCAAGCCTATGCAACAGGAAGTGAGGTGAATGTAAGAACTGTTCAAATATGACAGTGGCCCACCTGGGCTGAAATGCTCTGTGGGAAACCCTATTATGCTTATTAACCAAGAAAACAACAATGAAATTCTACAGGTTTTGTGCTCTTAGGAGGTATATTTACATAGCATCACAAATTTTCCAAATAGATGCCTTTATCCGAGGCCTACTCAATATCAGGCCTGCCCCTTCCATCGCCCTTTTTAAATCAAGACATAAAACGCACATTTTATTTGTAGAGCGCTTTTTACAGAGAGCTGTCACAAAGACGCTGTACAGGGAAACAGAAGGAAAATACAACAAAAAAAAACAGGCCTTAGCCCCCAACCAGCATTTCTAAATGTTTAATGTTTTCTTAAAATGTTTGAAAATGTTCATTTAGATTTTATTTTTTGTGTCTGTATGTATATGCCAGCAGTCATACCACCATGCACTCTGCTTCTGCTGAATGGCTGAAGCTAAGCAGGTGTGGGCTTGGTTAGTACTTGGATGGGAGACCTCCTGGGAAAACCAAGTTGCTGCTGGAAGTGGTGTTGGTGGGCCAGTAGGGGGCAGTCTCTCTGGTCAAAAAAAAAAAAAAAACCAAAAAGTGCAGTGATGGGGACACTGTGTGGGGATAGGAGATTGTCTTTGATCTTTCGACTTAGGAGTGACTCAGACTGTCAGTAAAGATCAAGTAACTGACACTTCAAGAGAGTAAAAGAGACCCCGGTCCCCGGTCCAACCCTCCCAACCCAGCAACCCAGGCATCACTCCCTCATCCCCATCACCCCCCCCCCCAATTTTCAATTCTTCTTCTTCCCTCTTCTTCTCATCTTCTCTGTGTCTCTCTCTGTCTGATGGCGGGCTGGCTGCGCCTGGTGTGCTGGGGCAGGTGGTGCTGCACATTGTGGGTGTTGAGGCGTGTTTCACCAGGTGTCATTGTTGAGTTGTATGTTTGATGAGTGTATCCCGGCGCATTAAGGCGCTTATTATATATATTATTTACATACATTTCAGATGCATATATTTTGTACAGCACTTGTTCAACAATTGTTTTTTTTTTTAAATGCGCTTAATAAATAAATGTTCTCCTCTTCCAGAGCAGAAGGAGTGCAGGCTAAGTACACTGTTTGCGTGTATAACAGTAAGCTTCTATTATAAACCTTTCTAGAGTGGCTGCGTGGTCTGTTTCATTACGTCTTCTATGCTGTGACCTCAGTAGTTGCCTTGTCAGCAGCTTGAATAGAGGTTACCTGTTAGCTCCTCCTTTACTGAGACCAGTGATATTCTGACCTCTGACTGTGTCCTGACACCATCTGGCTGCAGATACTTTATTGTAATGGTTAAAACAAATAGAACATCTAAGTAATTTGTGCAATAAAGGTGTTCAGCTTTTCCCCCTCGCTGATGGATCAGGATAGCAGTGGGGACAAGGGAAGGGCTTTAAGAATGATTTTGTCCCATTCTTCACACCCTTTGGGCCTGAAATCGACTGATTGCCATTTTATTATTGGCTGATATGCATCCCTTCTGTTTTATGTAATTTTTTTTAAATTATTAGTGCAATTTTGTTAGGTGCTTTTTGGTTGACAAAATTTTTTTGCATAAAATAATAATAATGTATTATTATTTATTCCAAGGAAATCGCCTGGCCTGCCCTGGCAGTAGAATATCTGCTACTGCTTTTTCTTATTTTAAGTCAGCCATCAATCCGCACAAAACGAGACTATCTTTTCTTTACCAGAGCCAGCTACCTGCCTGAAGCTTGATTCGATTCATCGCAATGCAATGGTGGAACACAAAAACTTCTCTTCTTCCTTAAAAGACTGAGAATTGTTCTATGTGAAGAAAAGGAATGCATTGAGCCGGACCTGTGGTATGTGTGTCTTTTGTCCATGCTGTCCGTTTAAAAAATACTTACAGGATTGACTCATCCTTTAGTTTCAGTTTGGTATGCATTTGAAATAAAATTTTGAGGCAGATGTCTGAGAACAGCCATAGGGCTTGTTTTTCACTTTCTAGAATGTTCTATTTTTCTTTTTCAGTGCAACAAAGACTTTTTCTTCCTATTGCTATGTTCACGCCTTTGTTGGCTGACTTAGTAGCGCTGGTTGTCTTGTGAGTGATTTTATGAAATGTATCAGGTTCTTATTGTGTGGATTACACCAGTGTACATCTGTGTAATATCTGTGATAATGGGATAAAGCCGCTTTTGGGAATAAAACCAGAATGTGAAATGGATTATTCCAAAGCGCCACCTATGGGATAGGGGACCCGTGAGTTATCTTCGTCAACAGACAGAATCTCAAAGCGGTTTCTATGCCTCCAGAGCCTTGCGACAATGCCCCTTAAGGTCTATATCTGGCCATTTTGGATAAGGGAAAAAAAGCTGGTTTGTGGAGCTGTGTTGTGGTTCTTTAGAATTAATAATTCCTTTGGAGAAGGTGAGCTCAATACACAGCAAGCTGGCCATGGAACTTTGCAATGTGCGATATCAAGGAATGTTTAGAGTGCGGTCCAAGAAAGCTGAAGAGTCCGTCTGTGCATGTGCGTGTGTGGATGTGAGAGAGAGTGTGTGTGTATGTGTGTTTGCATGTGAGTAAGAAAGTGTATTTCTGAGAGATAGAGTGAGTTTTATGTGTGTGAGAGAGTATGTATGTGTATGTGAGTGTGTTTGTGAGTAGGGGAGTGTATGTGTGAGAGATTGTGTGCATTTGTGTGTGTGTGAAAGAGAAGGTATGTGTGTGAAATGTTTACAGTGCATTCCAAAAAAGCTTGTGTGTGTGAGTAAGGGAGTGTGTTTGTGTATGAGAGTAAGAGATTTTGGCAAAGAGAGAGAGAAGGTGCATGCTGAATGTTTGCAGTTCATTTTAAAAAAGCTGAGGAGTCTGCGTGTGTGTGTATGTGTGCACTAGTTGGCATACGGATATGTACATATACAAATCGGTGCACTTGTAGTGGTCTCTGCTCATGGTGCTTTGAGTGCATGCTTACATTTTTAGGAAAAACTACTTTGTGTGTAAATAGGTTTGCTAAATACCCCTATCACCTACAGTGCCCTCCACAATTATTGGCACCCCTGGTAAAGATGAGTAAAAAGGGTTATACAAAATTCAGCATTTGGTGAATTAGCTTAATCTCACACTGATAAAATGAGAAAAATCCAACCTTTAATTGAAGTAAATGTATTCTGAGAGAAAAAAAATCCCTCATCAAGAAATAATTATTTTTAACAAAACCACGTGTGCCACCTCCTTTTGCCAATAAGTCTTCTCCTGTAACATCTAATAAGGTTGGAGAATACAGGGCAAGGAATCTGAGACCATTCCTCTTTAGAGAATCTCTCAAGATCATCCAGAGTCCTAGATCCTCTCTTGTGCACTCTCCTCTTCAGCTCAGCCGGCAGGTTTTCAATGGGGTTTAGGTCAGGGGACTGAGATGGCCATGGCAGAAGCTTGATTTTGTGTTAACCATTTTTGTGTTGATTTGGACGTATGTTTTGGATCGTTGTCCTGCTGGAAGATCCAACGACGACCCAGTTTTAGTTTCCTGGCAGAGGCAGCCATATTCAGATTTAAAATTTCCTGGTATTTAATGGAGTTCATGATTCCATGTACCCTAACAAGGTTCCCAGGGCCTTTGGAGGAAAAACAGCCCCACAACATCACGGAACCTCCACCATACTTAACAATGGGGATCAGGTTATTTTCGGTATAGCCATCCTTCTTTTTACGCCAAACCTAACTTAAGTGTTGGTTGCCGAAAAGCTCAATTTTAGTTTAATCTGACCATAGAACACTGTTCCAGTCAAAGTTCCAGTAGAATTACGCAAACTCCAGGCTCTTACGTTTGTGTTGAAATGACAGGAAAGGCTTTTTTCTGGCATGCCTTCCAAATAATTTGTTGGCATGGAGGTGATATCTAATGGTAGTTTTGGAGACTTGATGACCCCAAGATGCTACTTTCCTCTGTAATTCTCCAACAAAGATCCTTGGGGATTGTTTTGCCTCTCTTAACATCCTCCTCACTGTGCATGGGGGCAAAATAAACTTGGGTCCTCTTCCAGGCAAGTTCCAGTTGCTTTGAACTTTTTAAGTATTGCCCTAATGGTAGATATGGGCATTTTCAGGTGAGTAGCTATTTTTTATGGCCATTCCCTGACTTGATGTATGAATAAGGGAATATGGCCTCTGTGTTACCTCATATTTATACCCCAGTGAAACAGGAAGTCATGGATTACTGCTTGAAAGTTCCTAAAAAAATGAGAATTTCTAGGGGTGATAATTGTGGCACATGTGGTTTTGTTAAAAATAATTATTTCTTGATGAGGGATTTTTCTCTCAGAATAAATTTACTTCAATTAAAGGTTGGATTTTTCTAATTTTTTCAGTGTGAGATTAAGCTAATTCACTAAAGGGTGAATTTTTTATAACAATTTTTACTCATCTTTACCAAGGGTGCCAATAATTGTGGAGGGCACTGTATGTCAATTTTTCCTACCGCTTGTTCATTAATGAGAAAATTAGTCCTTTTTCCTAATATACAAAAGCAATTACAGGCAATTATTACACACATCATTCCCGCATGTTCCCAATTACAGGCGTATTATGTCTTCAGATGGATTAGTTATGCATCATAACAAAGTTATTGTCTCAGGTCTGCATAGAGGTTTTCAACAGCACTTTAGATTTCCTACCACGCGCTCACATCTTTCCAACCATGTTGTTTATTTTAAAAAATAATAATTTCACCCAGACAACAAAAACATACTAGGGAATGAAGCTCTCATAAAAATACATTAAACCATATATACAGTGCAGTCCAAAAGCATTTGGACAGTGACGCATATTTGTTTTTGTTTTTTGTTGTCCAGCACATTGGATTTGAAATGGAACAGTGACTGTGATGTTAAAGTGCAGAATTTCAGCTTTAATGTGAGGATGTTTACATCCATATCGGGTGAACCATGTAGTCCTTTGTATACATAGTCCCCCCCATTTTAGGGCACTAAAATTGGACAAATTAACATGAACTTCAGTAAAGTCATCATATTTAATATTAGCTTGCATATCCTTTGCATACCATGACTTCTTGATGCCTGTGACCCAATAGCATCAAAAGACTCTTGATATCTTATTTTCAGGTACTCTTACAAGTGATACTACAACCTTGCTGCATTTGAATGGATCTCTATGGGAATTGGGGGGAGGTGAAACTAAATTAAGCTGTAAATTACACTGGAACAGTATGAAACACATGGTTGGCAAAATGGCTGTAAATCAAATCTGATGTATCAAACGAGCCTCAAACCATCACTCTGCTGCCAGATATGCAGTGGATGGGGCTCTATTTACAGGCCGGTGGCGAGCCATCACTGGCGAAGTTGTAATTTTGTCATGGATGTGCACACATCTGAGACCGTTTTGTAATTTTGTTTTTTCTCTTGACTTATTTTTCAGTAAAATGAACTATTCTTCCTCAAATTTGTCTGTGAATGATATGTGCCCAGTTGTATAAAACACTTTGGGCTCTATTTTCTGGCGGGTGGTGAGTCAGTGACATTTTTGGCATGTATTTTCACGCTCCTGAGCCGTTTGACTCACCATGTGCCGAAGTGAGAGGAGAGTCATTGGTGGAGGTGTGTCAGTTCAGATCAAGCTGCGAACATGCAAATTTGGGGCTCTATTTACGGACCGGTGGTGAGCCATCACTGGCGAAGTTGTAATTTTGTCATGGATGTCCACACATCTGAGACCATTTTGTAATTTGGTGACTTGCCGTGCACTGAAGTGGGAGAGAAGCCGCTGTTGGGGGGTGTGTCCGTCAAAAAGGAGCACCGCCAGGTGAAACCACGTTTACGGCGCAAATCGCACCACAGCGTATGGCAAGTTGCTAATTTCGGGGGTTTCCTGAGTATCCTAGACAGAAATTAGCTAGGTGAGTTCTTTTATTCATAAAATTTCCCAAGTATGTTTGATTAAGAAAGTGTATGCTGCTATGCTGCACCTTTCTTAACATTAGCAGCATTAACTTTTACCATTCATTAGTTTGCAAATTGAATTGAAATTAATTGATATAGGCTACAAACAATATACAGACCAGAAGCTAAATTACAATTTAGCCAGAAGTAATCATTGTTACAGAAGTAATGTTCTACTGTGTGTGCGTGCGTGCGTGCGTGCATGTGTGTGTATGTACAGTATTGAAGGCCTTTTTTTCCAGTCATCCTCATTACAGCCGGCCCAGCTTAAAGTCTTTAACGCAGCCAGTAGCACTGCCATTGGGTGAGTCATAGCTCTATTGTCTATGAATCACAATGAAGGATGACATCACCCATATTAGCCCATAGACATTAGTGAGTCGCTCCACAAATCAGCCCTACTGCTCCACTTTACCTGTGGCTCTAGGAGCCAGACTGCCAGATACAGCAGTTCAGCACTGGCTTGGAGAAACCCAATATGTCCCCAGGAAACATAACAGCAGAGATGAGTGCAAATCTACAAGTCAGGAGAGGCTGTCCAAGGAAACAAAAACCCTGGGAAAGTGCATGGATGGACATGTTGAACATCAAGATAAATCAGTCTGGTGTGTGTCAGGCTCATCCAACCAAACCCTTTCTCAAGCTCTACTTTGATGCACTCATTCAATGATAAATTAAATGAAAAAAGGGACATTGAACACAGAATGTAGTCTGTTCAAAACCTGTTGAGTTCAAGGATAAGATATTGGACCATATTGAATGAGAAATATTTGAACAAACTGCAATTGATTTTAGGTTTGTTTACTGCCTGGAATAAGAGGTGTTCAAACACTGCTACAGGGACATGGTGTCAGAGTAAATAGTGAACATTGTGTGAGTGTGTGTTTATGTGTGTATGTCTCTGTTTAGGTGCCTACATGTGCGAGCATATGTATGCATTTGTCTATTATGTATTTCTGTGTGTGTAAGGGGGAGAGAGAGTGTGTATACATGTCTTTGTTTGGGTGTTTTTCACTGTTTGCATGTGTGTGGAAGTGACACAACCCCCCCCCCACACACACACACACGCATCCGTTATTACTCGCTCCCCAGTCACACACAGTTACTAAGACTGTGGAAGTTTCAACATTCTGGGAAAGAAAACTAATGAAAATTTTTCTAAGGAGACAATGGTATATGAATATGGACTATGGCCCCACACACACACTATTGCTCCCCCCAAACCTCACACAAACAAACTACTTAATGCTGTTGTCACTGCTGCTTAAAAAGAAAATCATAAACAGTATTACATCAGCCCAGACATTGTCAGATAAATCCATATAAACAAGGTAATGAGAACCTTTGATGCATATGCACATACTTCCTCCCGCCAAAGACATATGAGGTAATCCTGCCATAAATATTCCAGCCAGGCAGACGCGTTTCACTTGTGTCGGCGGCCCAGTGCTGTGTAATGCGAGATGGGCTCTGTGTTCATGGCCCTTAGGTGTCTTCACACATTAAAGAACATTCCCCCCCCTCTACCCCCCTTCAAAAAGTTATATGACAGTTGTTTACATAGGGTGTGATTTTAACCGCATAAATACGTGTACGCGTGTGTGCATAATGCCAGGAAAACACACACACACGCACTCACACAAAAAAAAATTCAATTTCCTTCCAGAAATGTGTGTTGTCCTTGAAACACTGTAAAAGTAACTGCATGCACAACGGTTTTAGTGCCGACTACCGAACATTATTATACCTATATCCCGTACATAAATATGGAGGTTTTTTGGTCTCGTTTCAGCTTCCGTTTGATGCTATCGGGCCCCACCATCGACCGCATAGTCGGAAATAAATTGCACACTCCACCCCCCCACTTTTTTTTATTCTGCCAGTGGTTGCCGTGACGGTGTCCGTAGGAAGAGCATTATAATATAAAACATGAATAAACAGAATCACTCATGAGCAGAAGTGCGGGAATATGGGGAGGTAATCTCCTTTAGCCATGCTCCTTGAAATTAACTCCATAAATCTGCGTGTAAAAACGTGATAAGAAGACAAATCAGGAATTTTAATGACAGTTATGAAAGCACCCGGAAGGGAGGGTGGATATTAGAGGTCTGCATCCTGACCCAAACCCGATGGGGCCCGAAGGTATGCTGTGATCACACGGGGTAACGGGCCTATTTTTATCTCTGTGATGTCGGGTCAGATCAAGTATGGCCCGCTGCCAACCCGGAAGTTTACAAATAGTAGCATAGCAACACTTTTGCCAACTGCTTACAACAATTGACAACAAAGGCGCAAAGCTTCCAGTTTTTGAGTGTACCATTATGTTCAATTTGCAACTTTAAACAGCCATATTTGACAGCCAAGGAGCAATAACCTTATAATGTAATGTTAATGAGGATTCACTGTTTGCACTGTTCAAAGTTTGTGAAGAAAAAGCGTAACAAATTTACTTGTAAATTAAAGATAAGGACAAATGTTAATTGAATCACAGCCCCCGTCTCTAAACAGGGTGTCTAAAAGAGGTTTTATTTTGTTTGCTTTTTTTCTTTGCAAAAAAAGGCAATGATAGGTAATCATAGTTGTTGCATGTAAGCTAGCCCATTACACATAAAAACCCAGGTAAGGGAAGGGATCTACACAGTTAGAGTACAAGAGAAAGACAGGCCCTGAACTGGCATGAGGTTTGTTAAAGGGTAAGTACTATTGGCTGTTGTACAGTATACGTGACGTGCCAGTAAATGTGATGTCACACCAACTGGGTGCGTCTGGCTATGCCTTTCCACCAAACACTATAAATGAGGGAGATAGACTGGTGCAGTGACGATAGGACCACCTGTTGAAAAAGAAAGTTCTGTTATGTACTTAATGATAGCATACGTGTCAACCCATACGGTTTGCCTGGATGAAATGCGGTTTTTCCACATTTTCGAAGGCATACGGGCGTATAAGGTTATGATACGGGAAATCTAGTTTAGCTAATATGCTTTCATTTTTTTTCAAACATTTTCCAACATAATTAATTCAATTGCAGCAATCACATTTTCTCTGCTTTTCTTTAGATTTATGAGGCTGTGGGAAAAGCAAGTAGCAGGACTGATTTAAAAATGCACACGAACCACAAAGACACAGTAGCCCACAAGATACCTAACTATCTAACGTTAGTTAACTTAGCTAACAGTTAAATGATGTTCATGTTTATGCAGTTTTGACCAAAATTAGATAATGTTCTGTGACATTTTAATGTGGCTATTTCACTCAATTTAGCGAAGTTACTACAAGTTTCATTGTAAATGAATTTATGGCTAACTTAGCAGTCTTTAATAACGTTAACTGAAACGTGAAAAAAAAAAAGAACTAGGGTGTGGCTTGATAACTTGAGCCCAACCTTTTCATGAGTACCTTTTCCACCGCTGACTTTGGCATTTTTTGAACTGCAAACAGAGGTGTGGTCGCTCTGAAACAGCCCGTTTAGTTACCCTTTAAATTAATGTTTGTTTTTCTCTTTTCATGGAGGCACTCCGCGACTTGAAACAAACTCTTTTGGCCTTTATGCATCTGTTAGAGCTTTGCGCAAGCTTTTAATTATAGGGCCCTATCTTGCACCGCGCGAAGTGGCGCTAACCCAAACGCAAGTGTCTTTGCTATCATACAATCGGAGCAGGGTTCATTATAGCACCTAGCGCTCACGTAGTTTAAATACCAAGTATTCTCACGTAGTTTAAATACCAAGTATTCTCTCTGCTTAAGTTGCAGTAAAGAGGAGTGTTTATTGCTCACTCTGCATTCACACTGACAACATTCACACTTCCTGGTCGCCTTATATATACATCATCACCCCCCGCCCCCTGCTAGGGTACCTGGGTAATGTAGTGAATTCGGCTCCGTGATCACTCAGTGGGTGCCCAGTCACCACACAGGTCCCCCCCCAGAATTCACAAACACTGACTTCCCGTAACGTGCCGGGGCTCGGATGACTCGCCCAAAGCGGTTGCGGGACTCCCGAACCTGGGATGGACGGAAGACTATCGGCTGCTGACAGGCGGGCCCAGACCCACTGGGAGGTTTTTTTGTTGTGCTTGCACCAGCAGGAGGGCGGCCACGACGTGGTGGACGAGCCACCTCCACCGCCCGCTCTCCATCCAGATGAGCTGGCTTCAGGCGGTCCACTGAGATATGCTCCATATTTCCACCTATGTCGACGACAAAGGTCTTGTCGCCTGCCTCCATGACTCTGTAGGGGCCATCGTAAGGCGGCTGCAGAGGGCCCCTATGTGCATCGTGACGGATGAACACATATCTTGCTGCTCGCAGATCCTGAGGGACATGGATATGTGGCAGGCTGTGATTTGAAGTAGGGGTCGGCATAAAGGCACTTGCCTTGTCCCACAAACTACGCAGCTGTTCTGGTGCCGACCAGGGAACGGTAACAGATGGAAAAAAATCACCTGGTACTCTAAGGGCCTGGCCATAGACCAGCTCTGCTGAAGAAGAGAGGAGGTCCTCCTTAGGTGCAGTACGAAGTCCCAGCATCACCCAGGGTAGCCTGTCGATCCAGCTATTGCCCTGGAGGTCCACTTTCAGGGCTGCCTTCATGGAACGGTGAAAGCGCTCACAAAGGCCAATGGCCTGGGGATGATATGCTGCAGTCCGATGGAGTGAAATACCCAACTGTTGGGTGATAGAGGTCCACAGTTGTGAGGTGAATTGCGGTCCCCGGTCTGAAGAGAGGTCAGAGGGAACTCCAAACCGGGCAATCCAAGCACCAATGAATCCGCGGGCCACCTCGGCTGTCGTCGTTCCCGACAGTGGAACCACCTCCGGCCACCGCGTCGTTCTGTCCACCATTGTCAGGAGATGGGTGAACCCTCCGGAAGGAGGAAGGGGTCCAACTAAGTCCACGTTGACATGGTCAAAGCGCCTTTCTGGGACCGTGAACTGCTCCAATGGTGCCTTCACATGTCGATGGACTTTCGTGCGCTGGCATGCAATGCATGTTTTGACCCAGTCGCGAATGTCCTTCTTCATGCCATGCCAGACAAATTTTTCTGTCAACAGACGCTGCGACGGCTTCCGGCCTAGGTGTGACAGGCCATGTATGACATCAAAAACCTTCCGTCTCCACATCTTTGGTGCCAGAGGACGGGGCTGGCCTGTAGAAACATCGCATAGCAGTGTCGTACCCTTATCGTCAAAAGGGACATCCACCAACCGAAGCCCTGTAGTCGCCGTCCTAAAGGCCTGAATGTCAGGGTCCGCGTCTTGGTCCACAGCCATGCGGGAAAAATCGACGCCGAGGTGGACGGTGCTTGTGAAAGCGCGAGAAAGGCAGTCGGCCACAGTGTTCTGTTTTCCTGCTACATGTTGTATGTCTGTAGTAAATTCAGAAACGTAGGACAGATGACGCTGTTGCCTGGCTGACCATGGTTCCGACACCTTAGCCATAACAAAAGTTAAAGGCTTGTGGTCCACGAAAGCAGTGAACGGTCGAGCCTCTAGGAGGAAGCGGAAATGTCTGACTGCCAAGTAGAGGGCGAGTAGCTCACGGTCAAACGTGCTGTACTTCTGCTCACTAGCACGGAGCTGCCGGCTAAAAAAAGCAAGAGGCTGCCAAACCCCGTCAATCCGCTGCTCCAAAACAGCACCAACCGCACGGTCCGAGGCATCACTTGTCAAAGCAATGGGGGCATCTGGCACTGGATGTGCCAGCATGGTTGCGTTTGCAAGAGCGTCCTTGGTGGCAGAGAATGATCCTGACATTTCACTGGACCAGTCAACGATGTGCTTGGGAGGCTTGTCCTTGAGGGCCCCATACAGGGGGCGCATGAGGCGGGCTGCTTGTGGAATGAAGCGATGATAAAAATGTACCATACCCAGGAACTCCTGTAGGGCCTTCACCGTTGTGGGGCGTGGGAACTGCAGCACCGCCTCCACCTTTAAGGGCAATGGGGTTGCACCGGCAGAAGTGATGTGATGGCCCAGAAAATCAATGGAGGACACCCCAAACTGGCATTTCGCTGGATTGACAATCAAGCCGTGCTGCCGCAATTGAGCAAAGAGGAGGCGGAGGTGCGACATGTGTTCTGCCCTGGATGTGCTGGCCACCAGGATATCATCCAGGTAAACAAAAAGAAAAGGTAGATCGCGCAACACTGAGTCCATTAACCGCTGAAAGGTTTGGGCGGCATTCTTCAGGCCGAAAGGCATTCGCAAATATTCAAAAAGGCCAAACGGTGTGATGACTGCCGTTTTGGGGATGTCTTGAGGGTGAACTGGCACCTGGTGATATCCTCGAATGAGATCCACCTTTGAAAAAATAACTGCTCCTGCCAGGTGGGCTGAAAAATCCTGAATGTAGGGAACAGGATACCGGTCAGGCGTAGTGGCATCATTAAGCCGCCGGTAATCGCCACACGGGCGCCAGCCTCCATTGGCCTTGGGAACCAGGTGCAAGGGCGAGGCCCAGGGACTGTCAGACCTACGAATTATGCCCAGTCTCTCCATGGAGCTGAATTCCTCCTTTGCGATCGCCAACTTGTGTGGGTCCAGCCGACGGGCTCGAGCATGCGCAGGCGGACCACTGGTGGGGATGAAGTGTGTCACATTGTGTTTGATGGAGCCAGCCGAAAACGTTGGCGTCGTGATGTCCGAAAACTCCAGCAGGAGTCGGGCGACATCATCAGCTGGTGAAAGGGCAGCGGCCAGTCTTGTTGATGTAACGTTGCTGTGCGGAGCGTGTGCCAAAGGTGGGGATGGGGGTGCCATTAGCAGCTTCAAGGGTGGGGCCCAGTTTGGCTGTTCGGATATCCAAAGCCGACGCAGGCAGAATGCTGACCTGAGCTCCAGTGTCACAAAGAAATCTGCGGCCGGAAACAGAGTCAGTGATGAACAGCAAGCCACTGGAAGGGCCGACACTCAGGGCTGCTAACGAGTGGCGGCCAAAGCTTTTCCCGACCAGCTACAAGGTGGCAGGCACTTCTTTGCTTTATCGCCGAACTTGGCGTGATAAAAGCAGAGACTTGACTTCCCACGGCGGTCCACAGCGTTGGCGGAGACAGAGAGTGTGTGCGGGTGATGCATGCATTCCTCACAGGCAGTGCTGCTGTTGGTAAGGGGCGTGACTGAAAAGGTCTTCCTCCCAGCTGAAAAAAATTCATCAGCTTCCTTGGCCAATTCACGCAGGTCTCCCTTCACAGAACTGGTTAAAGGCAAACGAATCTGGTCTGGGAGTTGCTGCAGAAATAGCTCCTTAAAAAGGAAACATGGTTGATGATCGCCAAGCAGAGCCAGCATATGGTCCATTAACTCTGAGGGCTTTGAATCTCCAAGCCCAGGGAGAGACAGGAGCTGCCGAGCTCGTTCTGATTCAGACAATCCAAAAACTCCTTTCAGGTGCCCTTTAAGAGTGGTATATTTGTCCCTGGCTGGTGGGTTCTCTATCAGGTTTATCACCCGTGCAGCAGTTGAACTCTTCAAAGATGCCACCACATAGTAATACTTTGTATCTTCTGAAGTTATATCCCTGATTGCAAACTGAGCTTCAGCTTGCACAAACCAAGCACTAACATTTTGCTCCCAAAACTCAGGCAACTTGAGAGCAACTGCATTGGCCATGTTCAAAAAATAAATAAATTGGAAAACATCCAAAAAACTCACGTCGAGGTCACCAATTGTGGTGGTTTGAAGGATATGAAGAAGCACTAGGAACACCTGGTTAAGTTGCAGTAAAGAGGAGTGTTTATTGCTCACTCTGCATTCACACTGACAACATTCACACTTCCTGGTCGCCTTATATATACATCATCACCCCCCGCCCCCTGCTAGGGTACCTGGGTAATGTAGTGAATTCGGCTCCGTGATCACTCAGTGGGTGCCCAGTCACCACACCGTCAAACTAGCAAAAGTGGACTTGGACACACCCTTGGACCATGCATTTAGACCAAGCGCTAAGTTTGTCAAGATAGAGCCCATAATGTTTATTACTGCTGAACGCCCTCGCATGGCTTGGCAGCTTACTTGTTTCCTCCTGATCAGAGGAAAAATAACTGTTGAAATGCACCAATCCTGCAGAATGTGTTCACAGGAATCAAACAAGTACAAATAAGTACCACATGCCATTAGATTGATGTGTGAAAATACCAGCCATATAAATGGAATGAAAGACATCCTCTTGGATGGATGGAATTTTGCCATGTCTTGTTTATTTTTACCCAACAGACACCTTTATTTTTCACGTTGGCTCAGCAGTGTAAATTTCTTAGTTACATGAACTTGTTCATTTTGGTTTTGGATTAGAATGGACTAATAAAGTGTCGTTCACGAAGCTTCAAATATCTCACTGGAGCTATTAGTCTTGTTAGCTGAACAGCACAATATGAGTTAATGCAATTTATGGTTGCCATGCCAACATAAAAGACTTGTCACCGGAGCTTAGAATTTGTAATCCAAAGAACCTAAGTTGAGCCAATTTAAAAAGTGCATTGTAATCAGTTACTTACCATTTTGTAGCTCGAGGAGTCTTACAGCGCACAATGATGTGGATCCTGTTGGACCAAGCCAACCTGTTATATGACAGACAGGTACACACAGACACATAAATACTGTGCTCAAGTTACACACAACCTCATGCAACATACACACTCACACAAGCATGCATGCAGTATACATGCACACATAGATATAGACATGCAAACAGGTCTTTTATCACTTCACCCATATTTATTCCACATGCTAGTATAAGAGATAGAACAATCTGAAATTAATATACAGATGGTAAATCTGAAATATGTTAATAAAAAATGCTTGTATATAAGCAGCAATGGTCTAGCTTTCTGATACAAGACAATTGAGTTTAATAAATAAGAACATATAAAGTCAAGGCACCGCCTATGTTCTGAGATATGAGAATGCTGAGCGAAAAGCACATCTCAGTCACCTATTACTGCGAAACTGTTGAAAGATCACCGTTCAGCTGGCACAGTGGAATTATTTATTTCAGTCCGATAATAAACACTGTAGGAGTTATTCATAGGGTTTTTAAATGTGAACCGCAAGCCTGTGCTTCTGTAGAAAGTAAGGTTCAGCACTTGGTCCTGGTGGATGATTACAAGAGGAAGGGAATCTACCCAAGATGCTAATGCTGTCCTTTTGGCCTGGATCCAATAAATGTTTCCTTAACTTTGATTCTCTGTTCTATATACATGTTCAATTTAATGCATCTGTTCATGCTTATTTTCATAAACACAATATGGCGAGTTCAGCCTGTTTAACGAAGAGTCTGTCTGTTTAATGAGTGATGGTCCTGGATGTTCTTAACTCTTTCAGAACCACAGAGTCTGAGAGGGCCAGGCTTATACAATACACAAACAGTCTTGTTTTAGACCAGTTGTCCTCAACCCTGTTCCTGGAGATCTACAGTCCTGTAGGTTTTCACTCCAGCCCTAACAAAGCACACCTCATTCAACAGCTAGAGATGAGTACTAGTACTAATTAGTAGAATCAGGTGTGCCAAATTAGGGTTGAAATGAAAACATACAGAACGGTAGATCTCCAGGAACATGGTTGAGGACTGTTTTAGACCATTCACCTCTCTATGCTATGGTAGTGCCCCCAATGTGGCGACAGTCTATTATAATCGCTACACAATTGCTGTTGCAATGCTTGCTCTTGAAGCTGCAGGTTAAAATCCCAGATGGGATACTGCTGTTGTACCCTTGAGCAAGACACTTAAGCTGAATTGTTTCTGTTGTCCTGTATAAAAAGAAAGTATGAACAAATGTAACCTGTTTAAGTTACCCTGGCTAAGAATGTCTGCTAAGCAAGTAATAATGTACTTTTAAGACCTTGTAAGCCACCTTCCCTGAACAGGTGAGAATGCATTAATTCAGTTGGCCCTACGGGAGCATCAGGAGGGAAAGGCACACAATTGCACCCTTAAACTTGTTTATTGTGGGCTGTGGCATGTTCGTGCAGTCGGATGTGCACCTTGTCTAAGAATATCACGCTGTCTGACCAAGCCTAAAAACTTGGGAGATATGAGCCCATCGAGTAGATCTGACAAATCTTCTCCTTCTATTGAGAAGCGCAGATTGTTCTTCACGGGTCCAAATGGGGTCTTAGATTCAAAGAACCCTCAGTCTGAAGGGGGCAAAGCTACCGCTCTTGACCTCAATCTATGCTCAGATTGGCTTTGATGCTCCTGTCCCACTAAAATGAGATTACAATCTTCTCCTCAGTGTGACCTCTGCAGGCTTAGAGAAAGCCACAACAGTAAAAACATGAATTTCAGGGGACAAGAAATATCAGGCATAATGTTGGTGCAATGGCAAAACATTTTTTGTCAAAATGGCAGTGCATTCTAGTGTACCATTGTTCTTGTAGACCACCAACATTAATGTCAGGAAGTCTTAGGAACATAGAAAGAATCACAGCAATGTTTTTGCAGATGCAAATGAGTGGCCATTATAAGCATGGGCAGACAGTTAAATGCAATTTTCTGGTGCACGATCTGAGAAATAAAATGGGTTGGACAAAATTTGATGGTGTTTCCTGCTCTATTATAATTGATCATTGCAAAAAGAAAACAAAGTGGTTTATTTGCATGGCAAAGGAGGGTTTCTTCGTAATTATCCTCGATGTGCTATGCTATTTGTGTATTTATAATTTATTCCACTGTGCAAGCATAACAAACCCAGCCAAGTTCCAGAATATTTCACAATTAATTGAAATTCTCATTTGCATGAACAAAATCAAACGGTCTCATTAGCATATGTGAGATTAAAAAACGATAACCTCAATTGTTACACCATATTTGATCTGAAGCGGCTGCCATAATTGTTTAATGGCACAGATGTGAGAGATATTAATAACAAAAAACTACGTTTTAAGTGTGAAGTTTGGCTTGGTCAAAGGCTACAAAAGACAGGAAATTCAAATGAGCACGACCAAGCCAAACTTCGGCTCTCTACACTATCAGGGATTTCCAGTACTCCATTTTTTATATCTGACTGCTATACTGTTCTGTAGCTACTGTATTCTATATGTACTCATCACTGGGCAGATAGGTTCAAACCTTCTCTCAAAGAGCCTAATTCATACTCTTAAGAGTATGTGCTGCCACCCATGATAGTGATCTGTACAAAAAGGCATTGTATTTCCCTACTACAGTTTTGTGTAGGCTATTTCTCTATTTCTCTTATACCAATATTGATAGCTGTGATAATATTGGTAGGTAGCTTTTGAAAGGTGGATCTAAATCTTTTAATCTATTTACGTTTCAAATCCTTTTTAGAAGTATTCTAAAGCTATATGAGTAGATGTATAATTGTATGCTGTGATTGCATTAGGCTATTCAATGTATACTTTCACCTATTGTTTTTATTTCTACCCTTTGAACTCCACTATGTATGACATATCAGGCCAATTCGGCCTACATGTTATGCTATGACTGAAATCTTATTGACTACAACTCTGTATGTCAACAGTGTATGTTTTTTTTCATATATTTCATACTACTTAGGTATACATAAGTGATTTTCATGGGTGGTGGTATAAGCCCAGGCTAGGTATAGGCTACTCCTTATATGGATGATTCCATTTCTAATCAACAAATAAAGAGTCTATGATGGTATAAGTCTAAATTAAATAGCGCTGTATTTATGCACTCCAGCAGCAAGTGATATATAGTTTTCAAGTGTGTCCTGTCTTTTGTGTAAAATAATCAGCATCACGTACAGAAATATATATACTATTGTGCTGCCCTTAATGTACAAATGTGCATTATGTTACGTTCTCCGTAGTGGTAGAGGTAAGGACCCAAACGCAGACCACAGGATAAGGCACAAGAGTTCTTTATTCCGTTCAGGGGTCAAGCCAGGTGATCAGAGGTAGGGTAGTACACAAACAAAACGAAGGGCGATAGGGCAATGGGGACAATCCAGAGTCGAGAAGGGTCAGGAAACCAATTTCAGGCAGTGCAGTGGGATCAGGAGGGCAAGGCGTCGGATAATAAATAATAAAAAAGTCGAGTCAAAACTGGGCAAAAGGGGGCAGCAGAAGGCAAAAGCAAAAAAAGAAGTAGTAAAAAAAAAAGGGTATCGTGAGGAGACAAAACACAGGTCACAGGCACACAAAGTAGAAACGACAGGAAAACAAAAACGACAATCCACACAGACTGGGAAGTAACAAAGGCAAAAAATGCCAATGTAACTAATAAAGGTGAGGGGGGGTGGGGGGGTGTGGGGGGGGGAGGGGGAACGAGAAAAAATGAGAAAACAAAGGGAAAACAAAAACAATCACACAAAACAACTAGAAAAAAAAACCACTGGATTCATCAACAAAACATTCAAACATGATGACTGGGATCACAGATGACAGGATAGAGATCAGAAGAGGAGGAGAAGATGAGCAGGAAAAGAAAGAGAGAGAAAAGAAGAGATGCAGCAGCAAAAAAAGAATTGATTAGTAAGTTTGCGAATTAGTAAGTGACAATACACACAATAGTATACATATAGTATAGTATTAATATAAGTAGTTAATTTAGTTAGTATTAGTATATTAAATTATAGTTGTAGTAGTTAGTTATAATTAAGGGTAATTAGTGAGTAATAGAGAAAATTAAGAAGCAAGGGAAACACAAGAAGAGGGAGGGAAAACGGAAAAGGGACAGACACAAAGTACAGGAACAGAGACAAGAAACAAGACAACAGATCAAAAATAAACAGAGAAAAACAAAACAAAAAAAAAAAATAAAAACAAAAAGCAAAAAAAATAACAAAAAAATAAAAAATAAATAACATTATACATCTATAGCCTATGTCTAAACCTACTCTAGTGGGACCTCTTTAGCCTAGGCTGTAGGCAGTCGTAGGCCACTTACTATTTGAAAGAGCATGAATTAGGCTCTTTGAGGGAAGGTTTGAACCAATCTGCCCAGTGATGAGTACATGTTGTTTGAAATACAGCAGACCAACAGAACGGTATAGCAGTCAGATATAAAAAACGGAGTACTGGAAATCCCTGATAGTGTAGAGAGCTGAAGTTTGGCTTGGTAGTGCTCATTTGAATTTCCTGTTTTTTGCAGCCTTTGACCAAGCCAAACTTAAAACTTAGTTTTTTGTTATTAATTCCCAGGGTTTTTTCTCCAGAAGGTGTCTGTTTAAAAAAAGAAATTAATTATCATAACTATTGTTACACATCCACTTGACAGTTGAATAAACGTAACTGAAGATTACACAATCACTAGAAAATGTATTGCTAGATACCACTAGAAAGTTCAATCAATGTGCCTCGAGAGCACCGTAATAGACCAGAATAAGACCAAATAACATAACACATATCATAACATAATAATAACATAAAATGTTATATTTCGTAACACATTGGAAATAAAACAATCTGAATCATGACAAACAACAACAGATACATTGAAGTTACATTTTTATTTTATTATGTGCATTTTTCTAATTTGATAACTAATCTGTCCAAAATTCTACTTAGTTTTAACCCCATTAGCTTTTGCCCACAAGAGACAATTTTCATATAGTTTCTACTTGTCTTATTAAAGTGTCAATATCTCAAACACTATTCACATCCTACTAACATCCATGGTTTAAAGCTCAAATAGAAGAAGAGGCTGTACCATTCAGAAATGTGCAATTTGAAGTAGTGTACAATTCTTCCCAGCCGCTGCTGCGTCCATCACTTGAAAAGGACAAATAACCAATCACTGCTCAACGACAAGCGGGAAGTTGTGCAATGTCCAATCAGATAACACTTTCATTGTTCACGTTTATGAAAAAACTAGGCCTACGTCCCAATATTCTTCACTCCTCTCCTACAAGGAAGTATGCAAAATAGCCTGTATGTTTCAAGTATTTGCATGTACAGTACACAATGTACCTGACATTGCTGTTTGCGTCGAGACATTCATTAATATGTAACCATTAATATGTCATTAAGATGTAATCAGCAACATTATGAGATGCACAAAGAGATGGAGATGCACGAAGGAGAGAAGGTGGTAGTGTAGGAAAGGAGGAATCATTTCCATCTCAAGGGGTGCGTCACAATATTCTTCACTCCCCACCTCCTTTCCTCCAGTTGTCTCCTACCCGGAAATATGCAAAACTATCTGTACCTTTAAACGGTTCAAGTACAAGTAGTTGCATGTACATTATACAATATACCTGACATTGCGGTTGGCGTTGAGACAATTCATATTCAACAATTCATATGTAATTAGCAACATTAGATTAAGACACAAAGATCGGTTTCCGGGACATGGAGGGAAGGAGCTGGTAGTGGAGGAAAGGATTGTAAATTTTTTGAGGTTATGAACTAGCTAATGCGAGGGTATGAACCAGCTAATAATGTTTATTTACTGGCTAATTCAACAAATACATTGAAAATTATCAAAACACTTGTAGATTGCTGGCTAGCATAGAGCGTAATCGACACAGTTCAGTGCTAGTAGCTAGCGAGACGTACAAGTACAGTCAAGCAGTGGACCTGGAAGTGGGACAAATTATACACTGGAAAGAATTGTACTACAACGGGACTAAAATAACAGAGATCCTCTGGTAATAATTAGGCTACATTACCCCACCTCCCCCCGTAAAGCTTATCCGGTCCGAATAGGGCTG
The DNA here is from genome assembly GCA_022702515.1 of Ilyophis sp. 1 JC-2022. NCBI lineage: Eukaryota > Metazoa > Chordata > Actinopteri > Anguilliformes > Synaphobranchidae > Ilyophis > Ilyophis sp. 1 JC-2022. The sequence continues at coordinate 17,471,873 of CM040406.1, read as the reverse complement.
ACACATAATGTTACAATTCTTATACAATCTGTCAATGTCAGGCTCTTCCCGTATAAGAGAGACACCGGTGTACAGAGACACCGGTGTACAAAAAGAGACCGGGGGTGCGCTCAACTTAGAAAGAGGTCTGTATGGTGCTCAACTTAAAAGTTTGATTAGGGACCAATGGGTTCGTCACTCTGTTGAGTGATTCAAACTGTGGAGGCTGTACGCTGCTCCCACCCATGGGCAAATACAGAGACACCGGTGTACAGAGACACCGGGGGTACAGAGACACCGGTGTGCAGAGGGGCACCGGTGTACAGAGACACTGGTGTGCGGAGACACTGGTGTACAGAGAGACACCGGTGTACAAAGACACTGGTATACAGAAACCGGGGCTATTTATATATTCATGCACTATAGCCTTTTATCTGTTTTATTGTTTTTTATCTTATTTCCTTTTATATTGTCTTTTAAATGTTCTCATTTTAATTCTTCCCTTTTTAAATGTATTTTAATTGTATTGTCAAATCAATCTTTCTTTTTTCATCATTCTGTGAAGCACTTTGAATTGCATTCAGTTGTATGAATATGTGCTATACAAATAAACTTGACTTGACTTTTTACCCAATGTAAGTTAGCAAGCTGGGTAGCACCCCATGGCAATGGAAGATATAATGTTAGCTAACGTTATTTAACTTGGCTAAGATAATTATTCTTGTTGCATTGTACCGAAAATAACTCAAACCATGCTTCCGTTGTTAACGTTAGCCATTTGCGAAAAACACAAACAAGAAGAAAAGAAGACGGCGAAGACAATCTGTCTAGGACAGGGAGACAGAGGTTCCGCAAAGAGACAAACAAAGGGTGGAGAATAACCTATTCTAAGTTTCTAATAAACTCTTTGACACCGGAAACAAGTCCTGTGTAGCGACAACAAGTTGAGGATATACGATCGTAACAAACTGTCAGTCATATACCGTGAATACCGGCTTTCCTTGTCAAATCAATGGCAATATGGAAGCGTCAAAATTACAGGCCCCCTATACTTTTCCATCTGTTAATTCATTCATTTATTCAACCTCATCGTTCAACAGAGATGAAGTCCCCCTTTGCAGTGACGATGCATGCAAAGATTGGCAATGTATAAAGATTATAAATGGTGAGAACATTGATGGACAGACAGATCAATTTCATCCAGGGAAAGATGAAACAATATCATCATGATTTCTTCCCTCTTAACTTTCCAAGAGATTGTGGGAAGCTGCGGAGGGCGGCGGCCTGGGTGGTTTTCATTACAAACAACCCAGCCGATTCCTACAGGACACCATTATAGTCTTCCTCTCCCAGTCCCTTTAGCCTTTCTGCCCCAGATGCGCCCAATTAATCCATCCACTGACGCCATGGAGATTGCCCCCCCCCCCCCATTTATTGCTCCCTCCTTCCCAGAAACATGATAGATTGGCCTTATTTAGGGGGCAAAGCCAGGCCAAGCGGGCGACCGCCAAGCCCGATGTCATTTTGCGGCAAAACGAGGTGTCAATGCAGGAGTTTAGGGAGGAATGATGGGAAGCAATGGCCCAATTAAGAAGCCCAATCCCGAGACTTTCTTGAGGGATTTTTGATTGGGGTGGGGGGTTGAAGGGCCATTCCGCTGCTTCTGAAAAGCAAAGGGGTCGTGACTGCCTCTCGTTAACGATGGTGAGTCAGCACATGCGCTTTGTAAACAGTAGTAGTTTGAACCGACCCCCCAAACACCCCTAGAAGTATTTGCTTTGAAATCCCTTTATGGTGTGTCTCATGCAGCAATAGAGAATATTCCAGTACTCTGTGCCTTCATTTCTAATAAACATGATGTGCTTCATCACCAGTCACTTATACTAACTGGAAAAAAAATAGACACTTTAAATGTTTTTTGAAACTCCAGGCTTAACAGTCATTTGCTTAGTATTATGAGTTCGAATTGTAAGAAATCAGTTTGTCCTTTTTTAAAGGTATGTAAAAGTAAAAATGTCTTGGGAGTGAAAGTGACTGATTATGATTGAGCATGTCTCAAACGTTCAAATAAAAATGCATGCATGAGTTCAGTTAAAATGGAGGCAGGGATTCCACAGGATGTGGCTGTAAAGGATCATGAATGAAGCATTAATTGTCTTCATGACAAGTCCATTTTGAAAGCCAATCCAGCGAGCAGGGACAAATAACCTTTACAACATAACAAAGAACATTTTATTCATTCGTCAAAAACAAATTCGGCACTGCAAGGTTTATGCAATTAAACTAAACAATTCTTACTCTCCAGTGATAAGAAAAAAAACTCTAAAAGAAATTGAATGTCGAAGATAAACATTTTGGTTACCAAGGCGAGCTTGCTTCCTCTGGATCAGTAATGACCTCTACTCGATAACTTAAAGGACAACTGTCAAAGTAAATGACGTAAGGTATATTTTATTTCTGCGCGTGGCTGACCCGTGCATTTTTGCTGCAGAAGTATGGCCCGGGTTCTCATCTGGGCCACTCGGTGCAGGTAATTGAAAAGCATTGCTCAGTGTAGCGTATGCCTTCAGACATGCAATGAAGCCACCATTACCATCCTGCATGGCCTGAAGGGACAGCAAGCCAAGTGTGATGGAAGAACCCCACGTCCCTCCCCTCAGCCTGCTGTCATATAACTGTGTGCCACGGTTTCACCACAACCCATATTCCACACATCTCTAGACCCATAAACACACATAAATATAGACACACATATGTGAACACTAGTGCATATGTGCTTCTGTTTCACATATGCTTTGGCATATTTCAGCACCCACGCACACATACATACACAATGGGCCTCATTCATGAAACATTCCTAAATATGTGCATACATTTACGTACGGACGCGTTTTCTACAAAAAATGCACTCCTGATTCATCAAACCATGCGGAAAGACAGATTTGTTCTTATTCACATACATATGTTCACACATACCGACTCATCGTAAATAACAGGCACCGTGCACATGTTTTTGCGATTAGCATAAATCCAAACCCATGAATTCCCATATATGGAAGTTGCAAATTCCTTTTACAGGTGCATATTAATTCAAAATGGCCCAGAAAAATCAAAAGAAATAACTGAAACATAGTTTACTCAACAATCGTGGCACATGATTTCAACTGCAACAGCTCAAACTTAAACACAAGCTGCTTTTCGTTCAAAACCTTTTTTTTCCTTACTCTTGTAGGCTATGACTGAGAAATAATAATGTCATTTCAATCTATTTATGTGGGTTTGCTGTCTTTTACCGAAGCAATTCATAGCCTATGTTTTAGGCTATTTATGTTTTGCATCATTTACCATACATATTTCATGTCTGAAATACAGTGTCCAATAAAACAGTACATCCCATTTTCTGTGCAAAAACAAGCTCTGAGACAACAAAACAGTACAGAACAATCCGTTACAAGCACTATGACAGATGATACAGCTGTTCACATAGGCTATCTCATCCCACGTCCGTTCCTCATGTCCTCCGTTGGATGGAGCTAAGGAGCGAGAAAAGGATGCAAGGAGTGAAAGTAATCGATTGGAATGAACCCTAGACTTCTAGAGGGGTGTAAATCTAGGTTAAGATATGTTTTGACACGTTTTTGACATAAACTTGTAAATTTAGTCGAGTTTCATATAGCCTGGCTACATTCTAGCCGGTTAAAGGCAAAACACGCTGGTTTCGCTAGACCCCGCCCCCTTTTGAAATTCAAAAAATGCCAAAATCTGGGCATAATAAGGTCATAATATAGGGGCTGAGCTCCAGCTATTGTTTTTCACTCGTAATCAGAAGCTCATTTCTACTCTGTACAGCACTTACAGGGGCTCCTTTGTTCCACTCTATCTCTCTCGGTACCTCTCTCAAAAACACGCTAACGTTAGCTCAAGTTGCTGCCGAGCCCCCATTTTTTATAATGATGCGGCCAGAAAACAGAAAATCACACACTGTCCAAATAGTTACCCACGCCATGTAGGCTACTCATTTTACAAAGTCTGTAGGTAATCACACTACCTACAAATATCAACAATATTGGTTTTCATTTCAACGGGTGCACATGTGGTCATTAGTTATATTGTAAGCTAGCTATATCACTCAATCGCTCTCTCTATCTCCTCTCCACGCAGATCAACCGCTGCGCTGCCCGCCCTCGCTCCAAAACTTCAGGGTGTAGCCACGAACTATCAGTGTGCGTAGCTGTACAGGTTTCTATTTCGTCACCGGGAGGAATACGTCAGCTCTGGCCAATCACAGATTGAACATGCAGTACCTAACGTTTTACCACTAGAGACACTTTTGAGCCAGATTCTTAAAGTTTATGCTTTTTTGCGATGACTGCAGTGATCAGTTATCATATAAAATAAGTTGTTTTAGTGCTTTGTCATCCTTTAAAAAACTTTCACTTTTCAACCCAATTTAGCCAGTTTATCACAGCGTTTAATTGATTTTTCAACACAAAAATACTGGGCATGTGCAGTCTATGGCACCGATAACATTGGACAGCTTGTAGGGGAACTGGATGTACTCTGGCATTACCTGGATTATGCCGTTGACCACAATTAGGCCTACAACGCTGGCTACAGACCAGTAAGCCACGAAAGCAAATTTCGTTCATTGGTTAAATGTCTTTTAATGAGCATTTAACATGATAGTGCTTCAATTTTTATCAATTTTTAAAAAATAGTAGGCTACTAGGAGCATTAATTTTGTTATGGGTCTAATTACCCTTATGGAAAAAGAATATACTGCAGTATATTGTAAATATATAAAAATTATCTTCACAATATATTTAAAATTAAAATATAAAAGCGTCATAGCCTACAATTGATTAATAGGCATAAGTGTTTGCTTTTTACAATCGTAATTTATTACATTGTGCATTTCAAAGGCTATACATTTAGTCGTGTGAATTTAACAGAAAATATAAATAAATTCATATTCTAATGAACATATAGAAGCTACATTCAGAATTTACGAATGCGGTACATGTGGTCCTGAGCAGGTGTGCAATGTGTTCGTACGTACGAACAAATCTCAGATGCGAAAACTTTGATGAATGCCAAAATACAAGCAAAATTGCTAATATGAACGATTTACGTACAAATTCATTCTGCTCACGTTTCATGAATGAGGCCAAATGTGTTCAATTATTTTTGCACTTGTCAACTACCCAGCTAGCCTACAGATCTGGGCCGATTCCGGCTGAGTGTCGGCACCGTCGGCAGAGTGTCTCGGCCTCGTGACAGCTATCTGGGCCAATTCCAGCTAGCCTTAGGCAGAGTCGCCTGATTCAAAGATGCGGCCATGCTATGGCTAGCCGCACTCGGGCCAATTCTGGTTACTGCTCGGCATGTTTTGAAAACGGGCAACGATTAAAAATGTATATATGTCCGATTAAACATTTGTGTATGGGCTTTTCTATGTTTGAGCCATCTTCTCATCAATCAGTAGCCAAATTATCTTAGTTATGTAACCTATTTTTATTTATTTAAGAAATGCAAAGATTTCTTAGCCTTTAGCTAAATGGCCATACTTTTAATGTTATTTTCTTCTTTTGGAGCATTGATAAAAATTTCAAAGGGATTGAATATGTGCACTCTCGCATAATGGGGTGAATTCATTTCAGGCCAGAGGTGCATCGACAGCACAACTTCAGCAGTCACACTTGGGTCATGATTGAAGTAATTGAAGTAAACAAATTACCGTTATAAACATGTCATTCTGTGACCGATCGCGAGGATTAACTGCATGAGAAACAGTCTTTCAGTCTCACTCTGACAGAATAAAGCGTACAGCTGGGTGAGTATTGGCTAAATTAATTTTATTCAATGTTAACGAAACACATTTTTAATGTTCAATTTTGTAGTCAATTTAAGATGTAGCTACATATGTAAACACGTTTATTTTCTGGTTGTCTGTTGATGTTCACCAAATTCAGGAAAACATTAGCTAACGTTATCTCTTTCACTTTCAGAAATGGTCTTGACCGTTAATTACCTGGATCTGAGGTTACGTTAAATTAAAGGAAGCCACAGCTAACGTTAACTCAGCTTGCTAAGTTATTTTTCTAAGGTTAAGATATTAATTAAAAATAAAGTTAACGGTAAAGTGGCTGTAAGGATAGCTAACGTGAGTGAAATATTCTGAGACATTTATTAATTCTCACCTCGCATTTATTTAGTTACTTGGTCGTTACAGTGTCAGTTGCTATCATGTAGCTACATGCTAACAACAGCTCAGCAACTGTTAGCTGGCTACAGCAACCTGTCAAAGCTGGTTGATGTTAGCTAACGTTACGTTAAGTTAACTTACAGCGCAGCATCTTGCAGTAGATATGGATGGATCACTTGAAGGGTTTCTTCTCCTACTTATTTTTCCATAGAGTTCAATAGGAAAACTTGTCAGGAGAAACAACCCTTAAAGTGACCCATCCATATCTACTGCATATCTGGCAGCAGGGTGATGGTTTAAGACTTGTTTGATAGTCTACGTCAGACCCTTGATGACTTAGAGCAGGGGTCACCAACCTTTTTGAAACTGAGAGCTACTTCAAGGGTACTGAGTAGTACGGAGGGCTACTTGTTTGATACAAACTTCCTGAATAACATAAAGTTGCACAGATCACCTTTTAATAATAATAATATATGTGAAGAGACTTAGATATTATTACTTCCTTTTATTGCCCTGTTTAATACTTTATTAGACAACATGGAAGCTTTGGTGACACGTACTGAAGTGTCTCTCCACGTTGTGCCGCTTTGCCGTTGCCACAGTCGCCCCGCAAATGAGACACACACATTTTTCTTTCACTGTCATAAAAAAGAACTCTTCCTCCCAATCATTGTGAAAATAGTATGTTTTCTTTCGCTTTTCTGCCATGTTTTCTTTATTTTGGGGGTAAAAACCACATCTAGCTCCGCAACGTAGCTGCGCCCGCTTCCTTGTCTCAGCAATGTCGGTTTGTCTTGCGCACAATATTGAACTTTGACTTCAGAGAAGGTCAGAGTTCATATATACATAAAACATTTTTGTTTTAAAAATTTTATATTATATATTAATGCAAGCGTTTTTGATTTAAAAAGAACAGCAACACAATTAAATACAATTTTTATTTAGACAGATCTCCATGGTGATTAGTGCTATTTTTAGAACATGCCTCGCGGGCGACTCACGTGGTCCCTGCGGGCACCATGTTGGCTACCTCTGACTTAGAGCCATTTAGCCAACCATGTATTCCATACTGTTCCAGCATAATTTCCTGCTAAATATATATTACTGCTCGAAACTTTGTGAACCCTTTAGCACTTTCTGTATATCTGCATAAATTCGATGCAGTCCTAAGTCCTAAAACTTGATAAAGAACCCAGCTCAACAAAAAACACAAAAACATTTTTTTTTTAATTATCCAACATTCAATGCTTTTTTGGCAAAAGTATGTGAACCCTTGGATAATACGTATTTTTAAAGTATCGTATTTAATATTTGGTCGCATATCCTTTGCATGCTGTTACTTCCTGAAGTCTGTGACCCATCAACATCAAAAGACTCTCGATATCTTATTTCCAGATACTGTTACAAGCAATACTATGACCTCTCTGCATTTGAATGGATCTCTATGGGAATTGGGGGTGAGACTAGATTCAGCTGTAAATTACACATGACTGGCTAAATGGCTGTAAGCCCTCCAGGGTCTAAGGCAGGGGTGTCAAACTCAAATACACAGTGGGCCAAAATTAAAAACTGGGACAAAGTCGCGGGCCAGATTTCATATTTATTGAAAAAAAGCATGTTTTCCCTTCTTTCTAGATATAATAATGAACCTTTTCATATGGGAACAAACTTAAGTTTTACTTAAACACTGAATCTGGAACAAGCAAATCTTAATACTATAAACACCTGAGAAATCAAATTTCAAATAAAAGACACATCAGTGGCATTCATTTCTTAAATAAAAATAATATTATGCCTCTTTCTCCATCTGTAGCCTTTTCAGTTAATTTTCAATGGAATAATTTTTTCACAGGCCAACAACAACAAAAATAATAATAATGAGGATCATTTCCTTCAATGAAAATCCAACAATTCAATTTTTGAGAGGGGTGTCTTACATCTGCCCGAGGTGACTGGTAGCATGAGGTTGCGAATGAATGAAAACAGAGGAGGGGATGCTTGCGGGTCTTGACGCGCCAAGGCACTAGCAGAGCATTCTGGGATTTGTAGTATTAGCGGTGCATGCGTTACCGGCGGGCCAAATATAATTACACCGCAGGCCAGAGTTTGACACCCCTGGTCTAAGGTATCAAACGAGCCCCAAACCATCACACTGCGGTTAGATATGGAGTAGATGTGGATGGATCACTTTAAGGGTTTCTTCTCGTGAGAGGAGTTCTATAAGAAAATGAGTCAGGAGAAATAACCCTTGCATTGCAGGCTACAACAGAGTTGTGAACGCGCTCGTCAAGCTACATATGAACGCCCAGCTGTACGCTTTATTCTGTCAGAGTGAGACTGAAAGACTGTTTCTCGTGCAGTTAATCCTTGCGATCGGTCACAGAATGACATGTTTATAACTGTCATTTATGCATTTGTTCACCTCAATCATGACCCAAGTGTGACTGCTGAAGTTGTGCTGTCAATGCACCTCTGGCCTGAAATGAATTCATGGAGGAAGGCAGGGTGCATTTTTTGAGTATTGGGACGCAACCCTGGAATGTTAACGTCTGTCACCGTAGCCTACCTCACGGATGAAACTCTACCTGTTTACATTGATTATCAGTCAAGCAATTGGTTTAGCTACTGAATAACAAATATCAATAAATAAGTTTTGCGTTATAGCATATTTCTGTCATAAAATTGTGTAGCATTATGTAGGACAGCCTGTGCGCTGGAAAAAGAGTAGGTAGGCTGTGAAGCATTTTAACTGAACATATTCTCAACCTGTTTCCATTTATTTTGCTTGCTTTTGTCAATCAAGCAATTAATTCCCTGAATAATCAAGAACAATTATGTAGCATATGATGATTAACAAATGACAATGACAAATGGATAACTAACATGAGATTGTTTAATAAGGTTGGTAGTCATTCTAAATAATTAACTGGCAAAAAAAAAAAAAAACGTTTTCTCTGAGTTGCACGTTAGCATTGCATTTTCTTCTCATCACGTTAAAGAATGTAGCCTAATTAATTTAAGACGGCACTCAATTTAGTCAAAACAATTTAAACATTAGAAAGCATAAATTTAAAGAGGAGAACCTCTTAAATGGCTGGAACCAGCGTTGAGTGCAACACATGGATTCATGCTAAAAACAAATTTACCCAAATATGTGCTGTTCATTAATCACTTAGCTAAACTCCAGAATCTTCGCATGACATATTAACGCATTTTATGTCATCACAAATGTGGATATAGGAAAATTCTGCGCAAGTTCATTTACAAATTTTTCTTGGTTATTAAGCAAATCAATTATTGTTTGATTGTTAGGCTGTCTGGCATATACAAAAAAATACTTAAAATAGCCTAATAATCAATATAAAAGCAAGATTACAGAGAACCTGGTATATATTCAACATTGTGACCTTTTGCAATTATTCTATGTCCACCTCAATCAATAGATCTACAATTCATGGTTCATAGCTATACTCGTACCACAACCCACAGTAGGCTATTATTGTTAATTAATTTTAATTGGAGAAATTAAGCAACAAAAAAGCGCAGGGCGTTCATATGTAGCTTGACGGGCGCGTTCACGAGGGTGGAGGGGTTTAAATCGAAACACCGGCTTTTTCATAGATGTTTTGGGGGGAAAAAACTCAGGATATCATCCAAGTGAATTTCACCTTATTTAAAATATTTTATAGTTAGCCGGCTAACTCTGTTGTAGCCTACCCAACAACTTTGCTGGGTTTTCTTCATTCAAAATGTGCGAATTTGAGGGCAACAGCTAAGGAGAGCTGTCGATCCGCTTCGCCAGTTACGCTCGCCACTAACTTGACAGGATGCGGCAGTTTTCCGCGATCCATTGCGCCAGTTACGCTCGACAGGCTACACCAGTTATCCTCGATCCACTGCGCCAGTTACGCTCGACAGGCTGCGCGTGCCAGTTATCCTCGATCTCTTGCGCAGGTTATCCTTGACACCCCTCTGCGCTGTTCTCAACAGACTTTTGAATTAATTGGCGCCTCATAGACTGCTAGACAATATTACATTGGTATAAAAGTTTAAAACCCCATCAGTGCGGTGATGGAAATGGAATCATACGGATTTTCACTTAATTTCTTTTTAAGAACGCACCATTAGTATTGCAGGTAAATAACGTGAGATTGTGTATTTTACTGTTTTGGATTTTTGTATAGCCGGCCTGTCCACTGGCCCTGCAGGCCATTGAAAAATTACTGGGGTTTAAAACCTTTTACTTCCCACTTATTTAGCATCACTGATGGCTACATGTTGTGATGTTTTTGCAGATATTACAAGAGAACTAAATGAGGAGCAGTTTCACATGATCAAATTGTCCACTGTAAAGCCCAAGAGTTCAATTGGCTTGAATCATTTGAGTATAGGGAAGGATTCATTTGTTTGAACGTTTCAATTAAACTAACCTTAACCTTATTTTAAATTGAGTAATATCCACTTCAATTGGGACTACCCAATTCTGTTAGCAAGATTGCCATTAAGGTTTAGGTCAGTGTGATTCAAGGTAATTGGTTTCCTAAAATGATTTGAGTAAAATGAACTTAGCAGTTTTAGCCTACATGGTAACCTAGGCCTACTTATATTTTATGTAAAAGCATAAAACACCGATTTGTCCATAGTGGAGTTCAAATTGAAATGGTGACGATCATTTTCATTGATTTAATTACAACACATCCATTTCTCATATAGACCAAAAAGAAGAAGAACCGGTCAGTGATTGTTAGCCGGCAACTACCGGACTTTGGCCGGTAATGTTTTAAGTCCGCAAATGAAAATAAATTAAATAAAAAGTCTATTTTATTTATTTATTTTGCCAAATAAAATTTTTAGAAGATCCTTGTGTCTCATTTTTACATTAAACTAGACTGTTGATGAAATGGTTAGAGACAGATGGCCTAAAAGTTATTTATCCCTCTGTCCATCCATCCTGATGGTCTGACGAGTTTGTGCGCCGGTAACCAGTCCAGTGAGTCGTGACTACTATACAGCTACGGATAGCTTACGCTAGCAATCTACATTTTGCCAAAATGCCTTTTGTCAAGAAGCCTAGCAGCACTAATGCAAATAGTGAAATGCAGGCCAGTAGGCCTATAACTGAAGTCTCGGAGTCTAGCACATAACTAGCCTACATTTTTGTTTGAATAATACTGGAAAGCAAATACTTTGCTATGTTTTATGCAATAGCCGATGTCATTCGTTCAGTTTTCGATTGTTGGGCTATTAATTTAAAATCGAAAACACGGATTATATGGCAACATGTGACAGTTGGGCCAGTTCTGGCTCAGGTTTGGTCCAAGCATGGCACATATGGCACAGTGCTGGCTGGCCGGAATCGGGCTGCATGAATTGGCCCAGACTCGGGCCGTAATTCAAGACCGAGGCTGAGCCGACTCAGAAGCCAAACCTGGACCACACCCAAGCCAACTCAGAAGCTGCACTCGGGCCATATCTGGGCCACATACATTTGGCTACTTGGGTATTGTCAGGTTAAATAATTATGCTATGTCTTATAATGCTGCATCTTTTGGAAAGCCAATGTAGAAAAGATATGTTCTTATGAGATCCTGCTTACAGCTTGTTTCATTTCAGGGTTTCCTGCGCAAATAACCACAATGACCAGAGACTCTCAGCCCTTATTAACTTCTGTACCTTCTGACCTCATGTAAACACACAGAATTCAGATACAACTTCTTACGTCCACACAATAAAGCCCCAAACTTGGGTTATTTTTGCATTTTTTCTCCTCCTTTTTCCTGCTGATTTCATCATGACAGATTCTCCAGCCCACAATAAACAAATCTCCCCATTGGAGATTTAGCTATACATCTGCCAATAACAACATCTGTTCAAAGTAGCCAATTGCAGGATACACAGGCAGTATGAACGATGTGCACATGTAATGCTTTTGATTGACATATAAGGATGTAAACGTGATGCTATTTCAGCCAATAGAACAATCACGTAATTATTTTTAAAATTTAGTCGTCGCCATCTTTGTATTGTGTGGAATCTACCTTGTTTATTAACTTATACTTGCCAAAAAATAAAACTATTGCTTTCAGAGCTGTATAATCTTTGTAGGAAGCTCATTTAATTCATAATATCGTCACCTTCTTAAAATAATCGCCTAAGTCATTATTTGAGGAACATGAGATTTTTGCTTAAATCAGCTCTTCATGATGCTGGCCACCTCTGGTAAAGTTGCCTAGATCCTTAATTGAAAGGATCATGCTGTTTTACCCCGGTAATGTAATCGCCTAAGTCAAGAGTGCTCTTAGGCCGTTTTATGTTTGCCTAAGTCACAATAAATTTTGACTTAGGCATTTTTACAAGTTATTAATATGGCGGCTGCTTCAAGATGCACAAAGAAAATCAACATAAATGAAGTCATTTCCATGATTCTGGACTCGTCCCCGAATGGTAAGTGATAATGTTTACTACAATATTTGGCTAGGCTATAAATGTTGTGTAGTTATTTAGTCTTTTACTTTCACAATTTATAGTTAAATTACGAAGCCTCACAGTGGGCTAACTTACAGACATGAAATAGCTAGCTAGCTCCATGAAGCTAGCAGTGTTTGGCAAGTTACTGAAGATTAGTTCTCTTGTGTTCTCCTGTGTTTATTGTTATGTTATTATTCTCTTGTGTTATTACTGTGTTATTATCATTGCTGCTGCGAGATCGGGGAACCTAGACATAAGAATTTTACTCTCTTTACAACTGTAAGTTATAACTGAGATGTAACAATAAAACCCCTTGAATCCTTGAATCTAACAAAATAGCTATAATGTAGCCTAATACTGATGTATGTTTTTCCTTTTTGGTAGGAGAAAATGACAATGAGACCGAGATGGTACCAGGCCAAAACCCTGTTTCAGATGGAGCAGACAATACCATACTTACACTTATACCCATTGAAGAAGAGAGTGTTGCTGAAGATGCCAAGCAGACGCATCCACATCATGAAGAAGACACAGATGACAACCTTACACTTATACCCACTGAAGAAGAGAGTGCTGCTGAAGAGATGGTACCAGGCCAAGACCCTGTTTCAGATGGAGCAGACAATACCATACTTACACTTATACCCATTGAAGAAGAGAGTGTTGCTGAAGATGCCAAGCAGACGCATCCACATCATGAAGAAGACACAGATGTTGATGATGATGATATCAGAGATCCAGACTATAAGCCATCCTGTGATGAGTCCTCAGACAGCCTTGAAGACAGCATGGTGGCAGCACCTCCAGAACAGCATGGTCCTCATCTAGAGGATGAGGATGTTGATGAAAACAATACAGTCAAAAGGAAATGACATAAACAACTCAGCCCGGAAACATGGAAGCAAAATGAATCCAAGGGGAAACGTCTCAAAGGAATGCCATACAAGGGCAAAGGTGGCAACGAAGTAACTGCGAAGGCTATGGGTCCTCCCTGCAATTCGAAGTTCTGTCAACGAGTCACGACTCGAGACTGCCAATCCATTACAGAAGAGCAGAGGCAGTGGATATTTAAGAAAGTTTGGTCAATGGACACCTGGGAAGAACGTCGGGTATACGTCACCACTTTGGTTACAAAGGTTGCCATAAAGCAAAAGAAAGTTGCTGAGGGATCCAGACGCAATTCATCACTTTCCTACCAACTGAAACTTGAGGATGGAACGAGTCGTAAAGTGTGCAAGGCACTTTTTTCTTCTACACTTGGTATCCCTGAAAGAACCACTACACAGTGGCTGAATGAAGACACCATCGACCATGACCAACAAGCGGAAGCCCCGCCAACTAAATCTGGACCTAAGAGTGGCAAGCATGCAAAGCTGGAAACTGACGCCAGGGATTTCCTTAAGGACTGGTTGAAGGACCTGCCCACTGTTGATTCGCACTACTGCAGAAGCACAGCAACCTACAAAGACAAGAAGTTCCTTCAGCCAGGCACAACCATCTCCCAACTCCATCGGGAATATCAACAGGCAGCTGCAACTGCAGGAGTGAGGGCTGTTGGGATACAACATTTCACAGATGTGTTCCATGAAGGAAAGTATTCCGTATTCATTCCGCGAAAAGATCAGTGTGATGTTTGTGTTTCATTCAAGCATGGGAATATCAGTCAGGCCGAATATGATGCACATGTGAACAAGAAAGATGAAGCAAGGCAAGAGAAATCCCGCGACAAGGATTCTGCAAACAATGAGAAGTCCGTTTGGACAATGGACTTGCAAGCCGTGCTGCTGTCTCCAAAAACCCAAGCCAGCTGCATGTATTACAAAACGAAACTGCAGGTCCATAACTTCACCCTTTTCAACTTGAAATCAAAGGAAGGGTACTGCTATATTTGGGACGAGACGGAGGGCGACCTCAGTAGCGAGGTATTCGCACACCTTCAATATCACCATTTTGAAGGTGTGATCAAAGACCATCCAGAAATCAAGGAGATAGTAGTGTGGAGCGATGGTTGCGGTTATCAGAACCGCAATGCAAATGTGGCGAATGCATTTTCCGAGCTTGCCAGGAAATATAGGGTACTAATAACACAGAAGTACCTTGTTGCAGGGCACACACAAATGGAATGTGACAGCATGCACAGTACCATTGAACGCAAAATGATTACGGATATCATCACCCCAAGAGACTACGTGATCATACTCCAGACTGCAAGAATCAAACCATCACCCTACCATGTGAAGCTGGTCAAGCATGATGAAATCCTGAAGATGAATGGCTCTTACTTCTTCAGCATCAGACCAGGCAAAAAAGCTGGAGATCCGACTGTACATGATTTGCGGGCTCTTCAGTTTAGCAGTGATGGCAATGTCCATTACAAGCTATCCTTCTCGGAGAACTCTGCGTGGGAAGCACTGCCACAGAGGGTACAGGTGCCAAATGAGCCGATGGCATGGATTCGAATGTTTCCACATTAGGGGTGGGACAATGCACCGGTGCATCGCGGTGCATCGATCCGAATGTGTAAATACAACTGCATCGATCTGTAAGATTCGAATCGATAAGCATCGATTAATATCGCATTTTAAATGAATGTGCACATGTATTCATTTATTCAAAAATTATTTTAAATATATATTTCTAAGACACGACTACTTTTAAAACTGTTTTGACCAGCTTCAATCCATGTTTCTGCTCCAACCCCAACGTAAGCGTGCGTTGAAAGTAGCGACAATGAGACGGACAGATCTGAGCGAAATGGCTAGCTGCGTGCTCGCTGAGTGCGACAAAAGAGACAGAAACTTACAGAACTTGCGATGTTCCGAACAGAAAATCAGTGGTATGGAAGCATTTCGGGTTTAGAAAGAAGGAGGGTGTACTTGACAAAACCGCTGCAATATGCAAGATCTGCCAAGTAGAAATCAGATACACAGGCAACACCGCAAACATGATAAACCATTTGAGCCGACGATACACAATTAACGTGAAGGACAGCAAGCGCGTTAGCAAGCTAAACTCGGGAGTCATTGACACTTCCCCTGAGTTTCCTGGAGAAATGGCCAAACAGTTCTATTTTTTTGTATAATTGTTTTTATTAGTTTTTATACACATACCGTGTCCAGACAGTTAATTGTAAAGTGCTTTCTGATATTTAAATTTAAACCATTTTCTATTCAAAATCAAGTAGACGTTCGAGACAAACTAAAATAGTAAGACTATTTCCAATGTCTTACGTTTAATTAATTATTACTACGTTAACTGTCCGATTCACTTAATGAATGTCGTGGAACCTAGATACACCATACCATGCAGAAAACATTTTAGTGAAAAATGTATACCTGCTCTGTATGAAGAGGTGAAGAAAACTGTTCGACTGTCCTTGCAAAACGCTACGAGAGTAGCTTTAACTACGGATGGATGGGCATCTTGCTCCACCGAAGTTCTAGATCGTACTAAGATTTAGGAAAGTACTATGCATGACACTAACCTATAGGCTATTTCATTTTTCTTGCCCCAGTTTAGTAATTGTTATAAATTTTGCCATTTTCATTTTGTAAATAAAGGAACTGTATTAGGGTACCATGTCTGACACTGTTTGAAAAACAATAACCTAAATAGGGCAACTTTAGAAAATACACTGTTAGTCATGTTTATTGCTGCATTATTTGCTGCAGACAGCTGCAAAATGTATGGCATGCCTTAACAATAAACATAATGCTGTGAACTTGGTGTAAGGTTCTAATTGAATATTTAATTACTGCTGAATGTATCGGTATCAAATCACATTAGCATGCCTATTACTTTTTTTAAAGTATCTAAATTAATCGAACCGAATCGAATCGAATCGTGGTCAAACGTAAGATATTATGATGCATCGAACCTTTGCCTAAAGAATCGGAAACGAATCGAATCGTTATGAGATTGAATCGTCCCACCCCTATTCCACATGCTCTGCCAATCAAAGCGAGAAAGTTCCAGGACCTTCAGTCCATGAAACATGTCATGCCCGTCGAGTGTCATCACTTCTTCGACAATTTGCCACATAATTAGGCATCAATCAAGATGACTGAGAATGAGTGATTTAAGTGATTTAATAGTGATTTAAGTTGTAACTTTTGAGTTTGGTTTATTGAAATTAAAGGGCCATTGACGGCCAAACTGCCCTCTGTCTCCTGAGTCTGTGTGCTCCGCTAGCATTTTAAACTGTTTGTGGCTGACCCTTCCCCATGGTCTGTCACAGTAGTGGGAATAAAAGAAGTGCAGTTTTGCCTAAGTCACTTACTCCAGAAGTAAGTCAGGTTTAAAATTGCCTAAGTTGCAACGGCATGTTCAGAAATTGGCCTAAGTAATTTAATCCTCTTATGTTACATAATTGACAGACAGCGTTATTTGTAAGTCAATAGTCATCTATTGATATACCCTTTTTGTGTGAAATGATTAACAAATATCATATATTCTGTATTTGGTTCAGTTTATTCTGTTTTCTGAAAAACTTGAAAATATGACTTAGGTGATTATTTTAAGAAGGTGACGATATA
Source organism: Ilyophis sp. 1 JC-2022 (assembly GCA_022702515.1). Lineage (NCBI taxonomy): Eukaryota > Metazoa > Chordata > Actinopteri > Anguilliformes > Synaphobranchidae > Ilyophis > Ilyophis sp. 1 JC-2022. Next base: position 17,454,686 of record CM040406.1, on the reverse strand, counting down.
TAGCTACATGACTCCAAGGTAGGCCATAAATATGAATTTTTAACTGGCAACCTCAGACAGCACACCAAGCACAGCTATACCGCCAATGTAGGCGTTCCGTCTGGATGATACAGATAGTCACTTTGTGATAGTTTGCCAATTGGGAAGATGCGATCCCGTAGACGGAGAGCGACAGCGCCTACGTCCGCCCTATATGTGCTGTCTGGAACGTTACTCTTTAAGCGAAACAGCCAGCAACATAGCCACATGTCTCTTACAAAAATGTAGGCTGTCCAGCAAATTTGCGGTAAACCTTTGGCATTGTTTCGGCAGGTTTGCGGCAAGCTCATATTTTCACCAGCAAATTAGCTTTGTGGGAACTGCCATTCACTTCTGGCAAAGTTTTTAGTTCACCACTACTGCCAAAGTCTGACAAACCTCTGGCAACATTTTATGGAAAAGTATTTAGTTTGCAGCAAATGTGCTGCAAGTTTGCAGCAAACTATCCAGTTTTGTAAGGGGGTTCAGATACAGCTGGCTAGCTACCTAGCCGCACAGCTTCATTAAACCATGTGCATGACTAGCTAGCTTGCTAACTAAGTTGAAATGAAAAATTAAACTACTGAAGTGGAGCTAGCTAGTCAACACTGGCATATGGCACCAATGATAATCATTAGTATTAGCTGGACGGCTAACTAACAAACTCTCCTGACGTGGATGGCATAAAGCTAGCCGGAACAGCTGTATATAGAACCACTGTATTGATAATAATGCTTTGCTCTGCCTCTGTAATTCTGGGTCTAATTTACACAGACCCATGCCAAATCATCACAGCCAGTGTCATTCATTCTCTACACAGCATCTGATTCACCTCTGGTTTGTGATCAGGTAACGCTTGGTCATTGTCAATCTTTGTATGACTTTGTACAACTTTATATGACTGGGTTCTAGCTAGCTAACTGAATATAATGTGTACTCAATGTTACCCAATGTTTTCCTAAAATATATATTTTTCCTCTAAATTGTAAAGCACTTTGAGCTGCATTCAGTTGTATGAAAGGTGCTATATAAATAAAATACTTACTTACTTGGCTGTGTTTTTCCAGGGATTAGGAACAAATTATTTTTCATATAATTTTGTTATTATAGTAATGTTTTCATTCCAGCGTTCCGCCCACATAAATTAATGGAATAATGGTTAGAACAAAATATAAAAACCGGTTAATGATGACGTCACAATGGTGTCTAAACAAAGAACGTGTAGTAAAACTGGGAAAGTGTTAACTTGTCAGAGCAATAGCAAACAAGCCAGAACTTCAGAAAAACCTCAAAGCCTATTACCGGGTGTGACTTGCTGAAAGGTGCTTTCTGCCGAGACACCAGCGCGATTAAGCTGTAAACCTGGCTTATTTCAGTAAGTCTGGATAGGTTCTCGACTCTGTTTCACAAAGCAAGCCTGACTAGATGTGAGTTATGTCGCTAAGGCATCATATGTGTTGGGGCTAGCCTGGTCGGGAGCAGGTTAACGTGGTTCAAGCTTGACTTATTTGCAGCCAGACCACTGTTTCAAGACCCTTTTTTGTCAAGTAATTACTTTTTATGTTATCATGTTATTAACAATTACAATTCAAGTTGTTTTTATTTGCAGGTTATGCTATACATAATTCCCTTTATGTCACAATATTATTAAACCATTTAAAATGTATGTTTTTGACAGTTTTTTGGTAGAATATCTCAAAAAAAGCAATTTTGTAATGACATACAGAACTATGTAGACCTTCACAACATGGTCGTTAATGGAAATATTGGACCGGATTATGTAGTGTATAAAAACAAATGTGTGTGGTTCTGTTTCAATCATGGCATGTCTGTTCATTGACAACCCTGTAGATGAGGGGGCACAGATAGCCTACTAAGGAGAGCTTTTCAAGTGGGGAGGGTGTTTCCGAGATTGGATCTGCAGGCAGTTATGAACGCAACAAATTTTACAGGGAGGGAATAATCTAGATTTGCAATTTGCTAGAGGCCAATGTCGCAAATGAAATGCATTGCAGTCCATTAGAGTAATACAAACCGTGTGCATTAAGTTGCGTTTTTTGGCAAGTGGCACTCCTAAATGTCTTTATAAAATTTATAACAAACTGCACACCAAGGAAGGTTTTTACAGAATTGTAGGTACCCTATTTAATAGGTTATTTTATAGTTCCACATGGTTTTTATACACGCACTGTCAGCATAACCAAATAGCCTACGCACTTTAACCTTTAACCTATGCATGCAGAAGGCCAATAACTTTTTGCACTGTTCGTTTTGCCACAGCTATTTGGCTATATTATCATCATTTCACCATTTCTATCGATGATCTGCAACTCTGATTGCCTCTTTACCAACATTTTGATTTGTATTCCGGTCCTTTTTGTCCCACTGTGATTTCTCCTGAATAGCTACACAACAAAAGGTAGCCTACTACTAAAATATTTTTTTTTAAATTGTGGAGATGCAAAGCACATTGAGCAATAGGACTAACGTACGCATTTATGCATTCGGCAATCGATTCTTAGGCTGCGTCTCTCGCAAAATACACATTACAGAGACAACATCACTTCACCTGCGATTAGACGAGGTGAATCGCCTGCAACGGCAAGCAACGACATGGGACGTTCTGAGAAAGGGTAAGTCACTGCTATTCCTCTCTGCAACATTCTAAAATGGTTTTGTTGAATCTTTGGTTGCTTTACTGGCAAGATGGCTCTTACATAAACAGCCTGAGCAGGAAGATTCTGTTTAACTGTATATAAAAAGGAGGAAATATGGGATATTCACGGGGGGAAATGACCAAACAAGGACAGTGAGGGAGGGGGTTATAATACGGGAGAAATCCAGGGAAAACAGGAGTTGTTTGTAAAATAAAGCTTTCAAAAAGAATTGACTTGTTATTATACTTCATGAATAATGATATTTCAGTGGTAAATCACAGATTTGGTGTGTTGAGAGCACAAGTGTGCGTGTGTGTGTTTGTGTGCAGTACACAGGCTGCATAAAGTATTTGTGACCATACACACTTAAGCACTCTGTTCTAAATTAGAGTGAGTAAATTGGAGCCTTCACTGAGACCTAATCCCACATGTAATAAGTGCATAATTAAACCCCTCTGACAATTGCATCATGCACTATCAGGCCTAGCCAGATCCATTACTCCCAATCAATGCCATGGACAAAGGGAGGGGGCTGAGAATTGCCATCTAAAGCAAATGCTCCTACTGAGACGGCTGGGCTAGCGCTGTTTACGTAACCCCATACCCAGAACGACCAGCATTCTGGTCAAGGCTCCGAAAAGTAAACATATAAACACCTGAGCGAAATTCTATCAATCCCCTGTATAAATATGGCGGTGACCGGGAAGGTGGCACTTTCTCCCTAATTGGCATTTCCATATGCGCCACGAACAGAGGGTGTGCTTCAAGCTAAAGGACCCAGACTCGCAATGGTAAGTATTCTTCTGTGCTTTTGAAACGTTAGAATTATAATGCGCCTGCTTCCCATATATGCTAATGCATGCTTAGGAGCGTGTCCCTTTTTAATGTACCATGGGTTTTGCGTGTGCGTACGTGCAGGATGGCGCTCGGTGTCTCCCAAGAGGATCGTTCTTCAGCATGGATGTTCAGCAGTCTGGAAGATGCAGATACGGCAGACGGCTGGAAGCTTGTGCCTCTAACGGCTGAAATAATCTTGTTTTCAGCTTTGATGGGGTGAGAAAGGAAGGGGGGGGGGGGGTGAATGGCTGCACTTGGGGGACCTCTGCGAAGTGGGAGCGTTGAACAACCGTTTTGTCTCCTTAACCCATTCAGTGCCACGACGTAAGTTGATACAATATGAACGTTTGAAAGTGCCCAGGGCAACTTATGTCGAACACAGCTGTCTTTACACTACTATGCTGGTAAATAATTCCGGATTTCAGCCATGACGAATTAAAAAATGACAAATTTCACTGATGTTTTTTTACCACCTTTTACCTGGATTTTTTACATGGTTCTAAGATGGCAATATTTTAAGTTACATATATTTAGCCTATATTTTCAAATTCATCACTAGAACAACTGACCACCTAAATCAACATCAGGGCGTGGAAATAACGCGTGCCGGTCAATTTGTACCAACATGTTTCTGCGCTAGTGATCAAGAATATAAAGAAATTGATCACAATCAAATTGGCGTAAGCTATTGGCATTACAAAACTTGCCGTTTTGTTTTGTTCGCCTTATTCCCCTAGCTTTCAGTCGTTCCACAATCGTCTGGTAAACGTTTGAGTCACGTACTTTACCATCAATGTGTTTTATTATTTCCCTTTCCTGCCTTATATTTAATAATTCTCTGATTTACACTTCTGAACAGTTATTTTCCCAATCCCATCCAGTGGCCATCGTTTTGTTGATTCCTTTTTAAATTTTTCCCTCACACCACAGATTTTATGTTAGTTTTCCCTTAGGATAACTGTTTCTGTTGATACAAAGTAACTCACCAGTGATTATGTTTATTGTTTATTTTACATATCTATACAAATGACCAGTGATTATGTTTATTGTTAATGTTTTACATATTTATAGATGTTCCAGGTGTCATGGTTAGTGGGTTTTTATTTTATTTTCCGTTGCGGTTCTCGTTCTGGTAGATTGAGAATCTATCAGATCTTTTCCACGTTCCATTCTGGGGTTTGCTTTCCCTCATCATTGTTTTCACCTGTGCTTCTACCTCCGGGGTATTTTAAGTTCCTAACTTCCGCTTCCCCGGTGCTTCTTTGTCATTCGACATTGCATTGAGCCAGGTATAGCCAGGTACTAGTGACCTTGTGATATTAAATGCTGTTTATGTTCACGGGGGACTTGCGATTAGCTTTTATTTCAGGTATAGATATTATTCCTCCTGTTAGTGTTCTGTGCTATTTATTTTATTCTTCGCTGTTCTCTCTGAGACAGTTTGTTCTTTTCGTTTTGGTTTTATCGTTTCTGCCGCCCAAACTCCTGTGCTGAAGGTGTTCTTTTCTTTGCCAAATTTCCCGTTTTGGCTCCAGTATTGAGCTTGGGAGATTTCGTTTGTGTTTCACTCGTTATTCGAGTTCGCCCTATTTTAGTGGGTTGATTTTCATTTGGCTGTTTAGCCACAAGGAAGTAGTTTCCTGTCTTTTCTTTCTTTGCATTTTGTTAGGGGTGAGGGAAACGGGACCCAATAGCAGACAAGATGGAAAAATAAACCGAAGTTTATTATAGGGGCAAGGCAGCAATCCATGGTCAAAAACAGGCAGGGTCGGAAACGGGGGGGCACAGCAACAGTACAAAAACGTAATACAAATGCAGAGTAGAGGGAAACGGGCAGAAGTCCAAAACCAGGGAAACTCACAAAAACAGAAAAATAAACAAGGAAAAAGACTAGGAAAACAAATACGGAACTATCAGAAACTCGGAAAACATATAATGAAAAGGCTCGTAGCGACACAGAGGCAAAACAACGGTGACAAACCCGCGACAAAGGATTGAAAGCACAAATTATAAATACACTGAGGGAGACAACAATGAGGATCAGGTGTGAGGATCCGGGAAGGGCAAATGACAGACAGGTGCACGTAATGAAACAATAAGGAGAGCACATAATAAAATAACAGGGGAGAACGTAAGACACAGACTGGATCCAGATACATAAGAGATAACATGACATGGACTCCAATAAGACAAGTGCATACAATAAGGGATAGGAAAGTTAAATTTTTTTACATTCTTCATTGATGGAATACAGCATAATTGTTTCCAGTGGATTAGTGCATTTACGATTCAGTACTTTTACGATATGATACCCCGATTGTCCATTTCTATGGGAATTAATTTTGTAACTGAAGGCCAGCAAAACAACACCATGAATACACACTCAACAAATGTTAACTGCATCCTGTTGTAAGGAAAAAATTATCCGGCTGTCAAAAATGACTAATAATTTAAAATAATAATAATTATTATAGCTGGCTAGAAAGTACTAGTTTGATTTTGGTTGCAAATTGCATGTTAAAATCAAAATTTCCCCCGTCAATATCTCGGTCGTTTTAGCACCAATTACCAAGCCACTTGGCAGATCATCTCATCAATATCTCTACATAAAACATATGGGAGAGATTGGTTCAGTCATTTTCAGACAATTAAGTACATCAAAAAAATTTGCATTTAGATTAATGTTTTTTTTCCAACGACCTAGCTCAAATTCTTGAGTTGACATAGCGATATGTCTGGCGTGACATGGACTAATGCTTTTTATGGGTAATATGTATTTTTATTGTACAGTTTTGAAATAAACCTTTTATAATTCTACGATATCGGAAATTAATTGTCCATTGACTTTGGGGCATAAATTTGCAAGCAACCGAAGGCTAATTGAATGTTCGAACTACCGTTACCACAGTCTTGTGTTTCCTCTCTCTGAAGCTTCCACAGCGCACAGAAACCAGCTCATAGATATGAACCAGCCGTAGGCTACTAACGTTAACTGTTACCTATTTTTAAACTAAAAGTCCAAAGTGAGTTTTGAATTTTTCATATTGTTTAACATTTTTCTGAATCACAAGACGTGTGAGCAAATCAAGTCGAGAAAGTAAGGTGGATAACGTTATTTTGCTTAATATTTTGCCAGGTCAGTGATCACACCAGTTCCACATAACTCTGACTGTAACTGTAACGTTAACTTAGCCAGGCTAGCTACCGTTACCGGGTGACAAAGCTAGAAATAATACAGATACTAGGAGTATAACGATACACTCGGCTCACGATTCGATTTGATACATGATTCAAGGTTCACGATTCGATACTCTCACGATATTTTGAAGAAAGTTTGAATGAAGAAAAATGACTAAATGATTCCTTTTTATTTCTGAGGCATACACAATGCATTTCAGGGGCATTTCATCGTATCTCTACTCACGAGAGTTGCTGCTACTGCTGCTTGTTGTTCGAGGTACCGTTCGAGCATTTCCAGTGTGCTATTCCATCACATAATGATGTCCATGATCAGTTTATGCGATGGAAGCTCCAGCAGTTTCTGTTTAGAAGCAGAGTCCGTTCAAGCTCCCACTCCAGAACAGCCGATTTCAACACTTCAGCTATGTTGACTCCAGTGTTCAAGACGAAAAGAGGGCGAGTTTTGGGCACAAAATTTACCATTTCGCACTCGTTAGTGATTACATGGGCTGTGAACGTAATGTAGCTCTGGGTAACCCTAGATGTCCAACCGTCTGTCTAGTTAGCGAGATGCTCTCCGCGTCTTTCAGGGTTTGTATGACAATTGCTTTTGCCTGGTAATACAGACCTGCTAAAGTGTGGGCGTGACGGAATATTGTATTTGGGCTCCAGCGTGTTAACTAGTAGCTGAAATCCATCGTTATCGATGACAGAAAATGGCCTCATGCCCTTTGCCATGAATACGCCAATGCGCTTGGTTATTTCTTTGGCTCTTGTTCTAGATTGGGGAAGCGGGGCTGCAGATGCATTTGTCAGAAACGTTTGGCCTTTGTGCAGTTTCGTCCTCACAGTGACCGGAGCTTTTTCATTGTGATGGCGTTGTAAATGCTGTATAATATTGGTAGTATTAACAGTCGTGTATGGTTTTCTTGCAATAATTACAAATGGTATTAGTTTTGTCAGTTACCCTTTCGCCATTTTCTTTGTTAGAAATGGGAAAACCAAAATGATGCCACACTTCGGATTTAAAAGAGGAAGGGGCATACTCGATTTCAATTTCTCCTTCAGCTGCCGCCATGTCGTTGTCTCTAACGACACAGAGTACAGACAAAGAGGGTAGGCGGAGGTCCAACTTTGGGGCTGGAATGTCCGCACTTGGAACTTATTAGACAGACAACAGGCACTCATTAAATGACTGGCGGTCAGTGGAGTTTTACAAAAACTGTTTGCTAAATGGGTCATTATCAGACAGACAAAATCAAAAGTCTCCCTTTTCTTTTTCGATTATATATGCCTAGGTTGTCAGGATCCAGTACTACTACTTACAACTCGTTATGATTTTGACTATCCAACGAAGACCAACTTTAAATCCGGCTTTAAAACTTTGAATGCGCATGCCTGAGTACGTCAGTCATGGGCGGAGTCTGGTTTCGGAAGTAAATTCCCTATAGAGCTCCATAGTCCCGCCCATTTGGTGACTAACTTCTGGTGCCACTTTTCGGAAAAAATACAATGGGAGTCAATGGACAGAATTTTTAAAATATGTATATTCAGGCAGTTACACGTTCACAACACCCAAGAGACGGGTTGTCACATTTTTAAATAAAATTGGTCATTTTAAATTATGTTCAACAAATAAACAACAAACACGTTTTCAAAAAAACAACCAAAACGACTACAACATCCGGTCTACTCAGAATGCTGATCACCTCTGATGAAGTTAAAGCCATAAAGCTGACACTTTCGACATGGCCAGACTGATAGTGATTCTCGCCCTTGGTGATACTGTTAGTTTCACTTCCATAATAAGACAAAGTGATAGCCATTTTTGCTAGCAAAGCGGCCGGTAACTTCCATAATAAGTTACAACAGCAGACCAAGTGATAGCCATTTTCGCTAGCAGAGCGGCCGCCCAAAGCAGGAGCCGGCGGTGTACGGCCGGGGATTCTGGGTAGTGTAGTTATGTAGTTAGTTATTTAACTCCATTAATTATACGATTCAAATTAGATTTAAACGCGGTGGTGAGTATATAATGGACTTTGTATCACATATACATGTCAAAGTTTGGTCCATACAATGCCATAATATCATCATAAGGGTGACTGAAAGATCCCGAAGTGGGGGCAGGTAATGGCTTCCGGCAGTCTTCCGGGACCAGCCAGGGATAGAAGGGGGCGGGACTACAGAGCTCTACGAAAGACAGAATGGACTACGGAGACTATCGACTCTGAAATTTTAAATTTGATTTAAAGAATGAGCTGAAACATTCCTGGATTTTCCAGTCAAGCCGGAAAGTCTGAATACCCATTTTCACGTTCTCCACGTTTTATTACGTTACAGACATATTCTGCAATAGATTGTTAATTTTTTGTCTCAAAATTCTACACAAAATAGCCCAGGTAAAAACAGGTTTTTAGACATTTGTGCTAATTTATTAAAAATCTAAATGTAAAATATCATATGTACACAAGTGTGCACACCCTTTGATATGACACCCAAAAGTGAGCTGAGGTGCATTTTGTTTCCACTGATACTGCTTGAGATGTTTCTACAACTTAATTAGTCCACCTGTGATAAATTCAATTGATTAGACATGATTGGGGATTGCCAACACCTGCCTATATAAGGTCCCACAGTTGACAGTGCATGTCAGAGCAAACTCCAAGCCATGGGGTCAAAGGAATTATCTGCAGACCTCAGAAACAGGATTGTGTCAAGGCATATACCTGGAAAAGGGTACGGAAAAGCTTTACAGGTCCCAAAGAGCACAGTGGCCACCATCATTCGTAAATGGAAGAAGTTTGGAACCACCAAGAATCTTCCTAGACCTGGCCGCCCAGCCAAACTGAGCAATCGGGGAACACGAGCCTTAGCCAGGGAGGTGAGCAGGAATCCGAGGGTCACTCTGACAGAGCACCAACGTATCCTTGTGGAGATGGGAGAACCTTTCAGAAGATCAACCATCCAGGAAGCACTCTACCAATCAGGCTTTTATGGTAGAGTAGCCAGACGGAAGCCTGTAAAAGGCATATCACAGCCCGCTTGGAGTTTGCCAAAAGGTACCTAGAGGACTCTCAAATCATGAGAATCAAGATTCTCTGGTCTGATGAAACGAGGAAATCAGGCACCGCTCATCACCTGGCTAATACCATCCCTACAGTGAAGCATGGCGGTGGCAGCATCATGATGTGGGGATGTTTTTCAGCAGCGGGAACGGGGAGACTAGTCCTGATAGAGGGAAAGATGAATGCAGCTAAGTACACACAGAGATCCTTGAAGAAAACGGCGAAGGTACCTTCCAACAACGACCTAAAGCGCACAGCCAAGAGAACAAAGGAGTGGCTTCGGAGAAAGTCTGTGCATGACCTTGAGTGGCCCAGCCAGAGCCCAGACCTGAATCCAATTGAACATCTGTGGAAAGAGCTGAAAATGGCTGTGTACCGATGCTCCCCATCCAACCTGAGGGAGCTTGCAAGGATATGCCAAGAGGAATGGGCAAAAATGTCCAGAAACAAGTGTGCCAAGCTCGTAGCTTCTTTCCCAAGATGCCTTGAAGCTGTAATCACTGCCAAAGGTGCAGCAACCAAGTAGTATTAGGCTAAGGGTGTGTACAAATATGTAACCCCTAAATAACCTATTTCTTTCAGTAAAATAAAATTGCATATTTTCTAAAAACCTGTTTTCACTTCATCATTATTGGCTATTGTGTGTAGATAGCTCAAGCGGAATATGTCGCCCTGACGGGAGACCACTGGACATCAGTGAGTAACACAAATTACTTGGGAGTCACTGCACATCAAATCACTAAAACATGGGAATTGCAGTCCTTTGCGCTAACTATAATGAAAACAGAAGAACGTCACTTTGCTCAGGCATGTGCAGAACAGTTTCAAACTGTAGCACGCAAGTGGGAAATTGAAAAGAAAGTCACAACCATCGGGACTGACAGTGCACGCAATATGATTGCTGCGGCTCGTATTCTACCGTATGAGCATATGCCCTGTATAGCTCACGTCATACAGAGAAGCATCACTGTGAGTCTCGCTGACAGCGGATTTGTTGCTGCGTTAGCCAAGTGTCGAAAACTTGTGGGACATTTTAAACACAGCCCAGCAAACATAGCGGAGCTGAATGCAGAGCAGGTGAAACTCGGACAGCAGCAGGAGCCACTGATTCAAGACGTTCCCACGCGGTGGAATTCCACACTTGAAATGGTCAAACGCATCATCCCCAATCAAGCAGCAATAAAAGCAACCCTGGATCAACAGCAGCATAATCTCGTTATGCTGACGCCAGCAGAATGGGATAAACTCCAGAAACTGGAGACCCTTCTAGAGCCCTGCCGGTAAGCCTTCCATCATATATTGTGGCCATTCATTGTAGGCTGAAATTAAATTATTAAACCAAACGTTAATCTACTATTAAATGCAACGACTTGCGTTCAAGTAATTTACTTGTCTCTCTCCTTCTCTCTCTGTGTGTGTGTGTGTCTGTCTGTCTCTGTGTGTGTGTGTGTGTGTCTGTCTGTCTGTCTGTCTCTCTCTCTGTGTGTGTGTGTGTGTGTGTCTGTCTGTCTCTGTGAGAGTGTGTGTGTGTGTCTGTCTGTCTGTCTCTCTGTGTGTGTGTGTGTGTGTCTGTCTGTCTCTCTGTGTGTGTGTGTGTGTGTGTGTCTGTCTGTCTCTCTCTCTGTGTGTGTGTGTCTGTCTGTCTCTCTCTCTGTGTGTGTGTGTGTGTGTGTGTGTCTGTCTGTCTCTCTCTCTCTCTGTGTGTCTGTCTGTCTCTCTCTCTCTCTGTGTGTGTGTGTGTGTGTGTGTGTGTGTCTGTCTGTCTCTCTCTGTGTGTGTGTGTGTGTGTGTTCCACTGCAGGTATGTGACTCAGATCCTGGGTGGGGAGGCCTACGTCTCCTGCTCAGTGGTACTACCTGCCCTCTGCCACTTGCGCCGTGTAATGGAAGTTTCTGATGAGGACCCTGCATACGTGTTGAGATTTAAGACAGAATTCAAGGAAGACCTAGCCTCCCGCCAAGAACACACCAACAATGCATGGCTCAAGATTGCAACCGCACTGGATCCACGTTTTAAAGACTTGAAGAGCGTGCCCAAGGCAGACAGAGAAGAGGTGTGGACCACACTTGGAGACCTGCTGCGTGAATCACCTACAAGATCTCCACACACTTCTGAAGATGGGCCACCCAAGAAGAAAATGAACCTTCTTCTACAGCTGGGCTCAGATTCAGAATCAGATGAAGAAGAGGTACAGCCTGACAGAGCCTTACACAGGTACAGAGCAGAGCCCACCATTGATATGACGGACTGTCCCTTGCAGTGGTGGTCATCACATGCAGGAGCCCATGACAAGCTGACCCCGCTGGCTCGGAAATATCTAGCCACTCCTGCATCCTCAGTTCCATGTGAAAGACTCTTCTCACTAGCAGGTCACATTGTGCAAAAGAAGCGGTCAGCTTTACTCTCAGAAAATGTGGACAAGTTGGTTTGCCTCAGCAACTGGCTAAAGGATGAGTAGAGAAAAGGGCCACATGTAATTGTGTAGGCCATGTTCTTTTGGTTTGATAGAAAAGAGAAAAAAAGAGAATGTCTTTGTTTTTTGTTTTTCCTTTGTTGAAGAGAAATGGCTAAGATGGCTAGAAAGTGTGTTACAGAAAGAGACACCACCCTATTTTGTTTTCCTATTTTGACAAGGAAATGTCATTGTAAAAAAGAAAAGAAAAAGGTTTCATTCAAATAAGAGAAATGGCTTGGCTAATGGCCAGTAAGTGTGTTACAAAAAGAATGTTCTTAACACCATCCTACTTTGTTTCGAGGAATAGCAATAACAATGTTGTCATTGTACAGCATTTTGGTGTATATTTTTCAATATTAATACCACACTGTGGATGTTATTATAATAAACATGCATACATACATATTGTATGTTAAATGTATATATCCACCTTCTGTCATTTATCTTTCAATTCCCGCAACAATATACAGAAGTAAATGGCATATTTTGGACCGAATCGAATGGTGATTAATCATGATTAATTAATTTTTAAGCTGTGATTAATCTGATTAAAAATTTTAATCATTTGACAGCCCTAGTAAATATCTCTTAGCCAAGTTAAATAACATTAGCTAACGTTATATCTTCCAATGCCATGTGGCGCTAGCCGGCTTGCCAACTTACATTGGTAAAAAAGAAACTTAAAACTGGAAAAGCCTGACATTGACAGATTAAGAATTGTAATATTATGTGTCAGCCCTATTTGGACGGGATAAGTTTTACCTTACGGGTGGAGGTAGGGTTAATGTAGCCTAATTATTACCGGAGGATCACCGTTATTTTAGGGCCCGTTGTAACATACAATTCTTCCCAGAGTATAATTTTTTCCACTTCTGGGGCCGTTTCTTGACTAGCCGCCTAACACTGAACTGTGTCGATATACGCTCTATTCTATTCAGCAATATATAAGTCGTTCGCTCATTTTCAATGTATATGTTCAATCAGACTGTAAATAAACATTATTACCTAGTTTGTATTATATATAGTTCGGTGGTTCATACACACGCATTATGCTATTTAGGGTAGCACGAATGCTTAAAACTCATAGCCTATGTGCTTCGTCAGCTAACTTGCACACTCTGGGAATAAAGTTAACGCGCAGAACAGTTCTGAGGGTTAATGTTAGCTGAGCAAGCACAATACGTTTTTAAGTACAAAATGTTTCAAACAAAACCTTCATTATAGCAAAGTAAAATTTTGGACAGATTAGTTAATTTGAAAAATGCACAAAATAAAAATGTAACTACAATATATCTGTTGTTTGTCATGATTCAATCTGTTTTATTTCCAATGTGTTATGAAATTTGTAATGTTATGTTATTTGGACTTATTCTGGTCTATTGGGGTGAACTTGATTGAACTTTCTAGCGGTAGCTATACATTTTCTAATGATTGTGTAATCTTCAGTTATGTTTATTCAACGTTCAAGTGGATGTGTAACAATAGTTATGATGATTACATTTTTTAAAGAAATTGATTCCTTCTGGAGAAAAAACCCTGGGAATTAATAACAAAAAGCTGTTTTAATTGTTAAGTTTGGCTTGGCCGAAATTCAAATGAGCACCACCAAACTTCAGCTCGCTACATTATCAGGGATTTCCAGTACTCCGTCTTTTTTATATCTGACTGTTATACAGTTCTGTAGCGATGTTGGTCTACTGTATTTCAAACAATGTGTACTCATCACTGGGCAGATTGGATCAAACCTTCTCTCAAAGAGCCTAATTCATATTCTTCAAAATAGTAAGCGGCCTACGACTGCTGCGTTAGGCTATAGAGTAGGTTTAGACATTGGCTATAGATCTATAATGCATTAAGGGCAGCCCAATAGTATATGTATTTCTGGACACAATGCTGATTATTTTACACAAAAGACCGTGCAAACACTTGAAAACTAAATAGGCTATCACTTGCTGCTGGAGTGCATAAATACAGTGGTATTTCATTTTGACTTAAACAATCATAGATTCTACTCTTAATTTGTTGATTAGAAATGGAATCATCCATTTAAGGAGCAGCCTATACTGGACATGTGGCCTATGCTTACACCACCACCCACAAAATCACTTATGTACACCTAAGAAGTATGAAAGAAGTAATCATCTAGTCGATAAGATTTCAGTAATAGCATAACATGTAGGCCTAATTGGCCTGATATGTCATAGTGGAGTTCAAAGGGTATAAATAAAAATAATAGGTGAAAGTATATATAATCACAGCATGCAATTATACATCTAGCTTTAGAATACTTCTAAAAGGAAGTTGAAATGTAAACAGAAAGATTTAGATCCAGGTTTAGATCTACCTACCAATATTATCACGTTAGCTATCAATATTGGTTTGAGGCATAAGAGAAATGGAGAAATAGCCTACACAAAACTGCAGTAAGGAAATACTAAGCCTTTTTGTACAGGTCACTATCATGGGTGGCAGCACATACTCTAAGAGTATGAATTAGGCTCTTTGAGAAAAGGTTTGAACCAATCTGCCCAGTAATGAGTACATGTTGTTTGAAATACAGTAGACCAACATCGCTACAGAGCTGTATAACAGTCAGATATATAAAACTCATCGTATAGAGAGCTGAAGTTTGGCTTGGTGGTGCTCATTTGAATTTCCTGTCTGTGGCAGGGTGGGCGTGGTTAGCCTCTGCTTGCAGAGAGAGTGAGCAGAGCGGCTCTCGGACCCTGAGCCTCAGCTGTCATAAGTGAATCAGCACCTCACGGTGATTCGTTATTGAATAATGGTTTGATTGTTTCCTGATTACTATGACAGTGAGCCTGGGCTTTAAAAGGAGAACCTGGTGAACAAACGGGGGCTGGCTAGAGACGGGAGAAGACGGGAGAAGACGGATGAAGCAAGGAAATCCAAAAATCCTTCCAGCTGACAAAGGAAGGCGTTGAGAAAAAAGATAAATAAAAGCAGAACGTTTTCCCCAAGCTTTTCTGTGTGGTGTAACGTTCTTCCACGAGAGGTGGCACTCGAACTTGCCACACTGTCTTTTGCGGCTTTTGACCAAGCCAAACTTAACACTTAAAATGTAGTTTTTTGTTATTAATTATAGTTAATTTATAGCTAATTTCTAGTAGTTTATTTATATTATAATAACCATTATTATTATAGCTAGCTTTAGCGATCTCTAAATTTGGCTAATTCCCTACAAATTTTTGTCATTTCATGTGCTAGAAAGTCCAAACATAAGCTCATAACACTCAACAATTTCTAAAGTCACTGTGTACGTTTCTGTGCACTGTTTCTGTGTCACTGTATCCGATTATTGGAAGCTATCCGTTTATGGCAGTATTTAACTTCTCGTTCACATGGATATAAGTAATGTGATTACTCCAAAAGCGGCGTTTACATGATTCTCTCAATAATCGGCTCAACGGACAAGGTAGCTACTAACTGCTTCCCGTTGGACAAAAATGATCCGCCCATCCGTGGGGGCCCTTAGATAAAGGTGTTTACATGACCAGTTTTGTCATAATCGGGGTAAGATTGGAGTATTAGTGTACATGTAAACGTACCCACTGTTTAAGGAATGAACACAATGTGATATCTTAATAATCTCAATGAATCATTTGTTTACCACAGGAGTGTCCAGTCGTCTTATCCAAGAAGGGACGACGCGGCTGGGCAAGCATTTCTTCTCAGAACTATGACACCTCATTTAAATAATAAATTAAGCTTGATCTTAATCAAGACCTTGATTAGTTCAATCAGATATGTTTGTGCTGGGCTAGAGCAAAAACCTACACCCACACTGACCCTCTTCAGATAAAACTGGACACCCCTGGATTTCATACTTGTACTCTTGCACCAACAAGCTGTTCAAATGGTCCTTACTTGTATAATTAATTTTGCTGCTTTGACCACTTAAAACTGATTACTAGAGTACCTATGGAGAGGCTACCTTGATGATAAGGACTAAAATAGAGGTTAAATGTTTCCCAGATCACATTTTCAGGAAAAAAAACTATGTGGCCCTAGTCATTAATATACAAGCGTTGCTAACCAGGTTCGTATATCTACTAATACGAGTGCAAAATGCATCAAGTGCACTGCAGAGAATGGTTCAGAGATGACTGCTCTCAAATTCATAAATACACATACAGTGAGCACCATAATTCTTTGGACAGTGACACATTTTTGGTTATTTTGGTTCTGTACTTTGACTTTGAAAGGATACAATGACAAAGGTTGAAGTGCAGACTGTCAGCTTTAATTTGAAAGCATTTTCATCCATCTTTTTGTATATATAGTTCCCCCCATTTTCAGGCATCAAAAAATATTGGACAGTTTAACATAATGTATATTATGTAGAATAAAGTAATCATTTTTAATATTTGGTTGGATATCCTTTGCATGCCATGACCCAACAACATCAAAAGCCTCTTGATATCTTATTTTCTGGTACTCTTACAAGCGATACTATAACTTCTCTGCATTTGAATGGATCTCTATGGGAATTGAGGGTTGGGACTAGATTTAGCTGTAAATTACACTGAAACTCAAACAAGTTTTAAACCATAAAGAGAGCGCAAGCCATGCCAACTCCAATGACTGCAATGTAACGTGAAAAAAGTGCAATGGCATTCTTTGACAGGGTTCCCACTCGTCCTGGAAAACCTGGAAATTCAGAGACTATATTTCCAGTCATGGAAAACCTGGAAACTTGACTAAAATAACTAAATATCCTGGAAAAAAATCGAAGTTGTCCCGGAAATGTTTTATTGTTTTTTAGCTCATCACTCTTAGCTCATTGCCTATGTAAACCTAGGTGTGTATTTTGTTTGAAACTGGTAAAAACAAAGGCCCACGCTCCTTTTGTTTTGGCCTGCCATGGCATTTGACAAGCTCATGCTTATTCTCCTCTTATTTTTAAAGTGCTGTAAAATCCTAACCGTAATGGCTACAAAACGTAAATTTTGTGCAGCTAAAAAATACATAATCTGAGTTTTACGGCAATGTACAGCACAGTGCTACTTCTCTATTAAATTACATACGTCATTTACGAGGAATTACGGTATTCTCTCTGAGCTGAGTGAGTGATGAATTTACACCACTTGTTGGCTGTGGCACGTGGTTTGCGAGTTCACCGGTTCATAAATATTCATTACTGGCAGCACCTCAGTCAACGGTAGCCACCTAGCCAGTAGCTCTCGCTTGCTCAGTAAAACCATATATTCTCTAAAAGCTTCTAGAAGATTCTTGTTAAAACTAGGTTGTCTATAACATACCTGCAAACTCATAAGGGTTTAAAAAGGTGACAAACTAAACCGTTGTAGGGGGGTCTGGGGGCATCCCCCCCCAGCCAAATTTTGCTATTTTAACATGTAAATTAAGCATTCTGGTGTACTCCCAGAAGAAAATAAAGGGAAAAGACAACATTTTCTTATGGTAAAAATGGCACATTTATTAACCCATAAACTGGTCAGTTAAGAACATTTTAAATGTGAAAAGGTCTATCCACTATAACCAAACCAGTTTTAAAGCCATTATTTCTGCTGCCACATGGGGGCGCTATACCACACATGAACATTTAGGACAGGTAAACAGTAAATCCCATTGGCCAAATTTGGCAACATATCAACATAATATTAATTTCATTTTTTCATCCTTTTGGCCTGGACAAGCCTTTCAAGGGCCCGTTTTCTCTGCTTGGCAATGTGCCTCTTTCGGGCCACACTATCGTTCTCCACCACCTCTGCCCTATTACTAGCAGCACTGGTAGATGGCTGGCAGCCAAACTCAACCCTCCTTTCCCTGATTTCAAGCTGATTTTCCTGTCGTTGGGCTTTGTCCCTAGTTCCAGCTGCACTAATGTTGGAACACAGCCTCCTATCTACCTCCCCAAACTTCAAATCATCCCTTCTGAACATTTCCACCCCAGTCTGGTTCCTGGTCTGCAAAGTGTATTTAACAGTCTGCACAGCACTGAGGGTGGAGATTTTCATTGATGTTGATCGTTGATCAATGATGTTCCCCATGACACTGAAGGACGACTCAACCAGGGCACCATGGAAAATTGAGAGGGCAGCCTTGACTGCCTGACACAGTGCAGGATACTTCCCTGTATTGAAGACGACGGCCCACCACTTGACAACATCCTCTCCATGCTGAAAACTGGGAAGCGCCTGGTCAACATTAAAACGCAGAATTTCTTGGTCTGTGTCAGCATCTGGTGGCAGCAGGTGACCCATCATATGTGTGAGCTTCCTCAAGTTGACCGTGGTTAGGGAGTGCCCTCTCACAATTGGGTCCACAGCTGACAAAGACTGCAGAGTTTCACTCTGCAAAGGCAGCTTCTTTTGCAGGTATTTCGCACAGGTTTTGTATGCCTGGGACACTTCCTGCAGGAATGGCTTCAGCAGCTGAAACAGATCAACAATACTTATAGTAGGTGGAATTATATGGAAAAACGTTACATGTTCTTGGGCACCCCTCCCTTCTAAAATGGAGATACACCATACTGAGTATCGATACCAATTTATTAATCATTAATTTTTATGTACTCACAGGATGTTGTGGATGTTCTGATCTGAATCTACTAGCCTCCCGTCCCACATACATCTCCCTCAAAGGTAGCAGCTTGTTGTCAAGTTCAAGAGTAGCCAGGGATTTGGGCATCAGGTTCAGGTGTTCAGATTTGACAAAGCAGGCCAGGAAGTTCATGAAAACTTGCAGCTGTTTGTCATGCAGTGTATGGACAAGTGTCTGTCTGCCCTATAAAGAAAATAACATTGTGGTTCAATGCACAAAAAAGCACACAAGGAATGCATGCCAGTTATATCTCAGGAATCCAAGAAGTTAAGTATTAGGATTCACTGGGATCACTTTGCTATGAAAAAGCATAATAACATAATAAGGAACTGCAGATACCCTGTGCTCAAAGAAAATATCATGAATTATTAGACTTTGGGTTGGCATAATTTATTTTTCTAGACCCAGGTCCTATCATAATCCAATTCTCATAACTCTTTTTGAAGAACCTGATGATAAATGGAACATTCAATGTTCAACTCACCTGGAACACCATGACATATTCCTTCAGTATTGACAGCACTCCTGTGTAAACACTGAGGTGCAGCTCAGTTATGGTTGCTTCATGCCACACCTTCCGAATCACCCTCTTCTTCCGGTCTTTTCCCAGCTGCGTCATTGCTGGAAAAATCAAAGGCATAACAAGGTTCTGTACAAAACCTAACAATCCTTAGGTTACCATAGTTCAGGTAGGCAATCACAGAACCAAGGAGAAACAACTGCGATAAGTTACCTTTTTTTCTGAGGTCCTCGTGAAAGTACCGAATCCGTTTCTGCGCTTTTTCGTTCATGTTGAAATCGGCAAATAGCTGCTCCAGGGGGTCCTTGTAGAGGGCCTTGTCTTCCTTGTCCATGAAGCCGTAGTAGAGAACCTTGTATGCAGGGAGAAGCCTCTTGGTGCTAATGGCAACATCATAAGCCGATAGCCAGCGATGCATAACAAACCTTTTGGGAGCTGTACTAGGAATTCCCATGAACTCGCATATCTCATTGAGGTACGCCAACTGAGAAAAGAGAGAACAAGCACATCATTTCCCCCACCCAAAGGGCTTAAGAAAGATAAAAATGATGAAAAGATGACAGTAGGCTAGGTATGAAAAAATGTTAAGAATGTAGATTAGAACGTATGCCTTTAGATCTAGAATACACATCTAGAAAATGCACTCTCTCAACAGGTAAGTATACAACAGGTAAGTATAGCAGCAGATATGTATAATGTAAAGATGAAATTAGTTTAGTGTAGAGGAAAGCATTGCCGTCAGTAGCATTGCATCAAAAATGTAATATTATTAACCAACCTGGTCTGTGGCCCATTGATGATCGGAATGTAGATCACTGAACAGCTTCTCAAGATGACTACTGAAAGGAGCTGTAAAAACCTTTGCAGCATTGTGAATGTGGTGACAACTGTCACCATCAACATCGAGAAGGTTTGGGCAGTGGTCTTTGCGAACTCTTGCTTCCAACCCCATCTTACAGCCTCGCATTACACCGCAGGAGTCCATTAGCATACTCACAAGATTGGACCATGGGATGTTGTTATCCTTAAAAAACTTGACCAGCAACTGCTCAAGCTTGACAGCATTAACTTTAAATACCTCCAAAGAGCCTAGGTGTTCCACATCAACAGTGTTCCTGTCTGGGTTGAAGTAGCTTACCAGGATGGAAAGCACTTTCTTATCACCGTTGGCAGTACTCTCATCGAGGTTGATGGAAAATGGATACTTCCGTGTATGGGTGAAGATCCTCTCAGAAAAAGTAAACCCCAATCCATGCACCATTTTATAGGC
This sequence comes from Ilyophis sp. 1 JC-2022, assembly GCA_022702515.1. Lineage (NCBI taxonomy): Eukaryota > Metazoa > Chordata > Actinopteri > Anguilliformes > Synaphobranchidae > Ilyophis > Ilyophis sp. 1 JC-2022. Next base: position 17,434,101 of record CM040406.1, on the reverse strand, counting down.
TGCTGATGTGCGTGACAGCTTCAGCCGACTCAGAGCTACTTTGTCTTTTGCCAGCTCTTGGGCCAGGTTCACCATCACCGGTGTAAAGGAAAAAGGAAGGGAATGCTCGGCCATAGTAGCAAGAACCATTGCCTAGACAAAGAAAGCATTATTAGATTTTCATCAGTACAACTTTTGCTAATACCCTGCCCTGCCATTTATTATAACCCTGTGACCATGGCTTTGGCTAGTATTCATAAATTGCCATTGCTACTGTAAAGCTGTTAGTGTTAGCCCAGTGTGTTTGCAATACATTTAATCTAAACTAACTCTAAACTGACTCACACCATGTACAATTTGTCCTGGTAATGTAGCCTACTCCTATGACATGAGCCTACTATGAAAAAAGTGAAATAATAGTTATGTTTTTTTTTTTACAAAGTAAACTACAAGCCTATTTAATCTATACACACCTCTGCATTTGCAACACGCTGGAATATAGGTACAGGCACCCTAGCTCGATCCCTCATTGCTTCAGGCCCATTGGAAGTACTTTGTGTTGGGCTTGGACCAGGATGAGGTAGAACACTGGCTGTTGTTAATATTGTGCACACTTTTTGCCGGTGCACCTCTGTTTGGCAGTGTGTCATGAGAGCATGGGAGCCCTTTTTGCCATAATTTATTTCCTTTTTAAAAATACTGTGACAGCGGGAAGCTGTACTGCTGTCCCTTCACCTCCGTTTTCACCTCCAGCTTTAGCCAAGCCCAGCTCCACCTGCACTTCAGCCCTGATTCAAGCTGTGCTACATACAATGCTTCATCCTCATTTAGCTCTCTCATTCTGAAAAGATAATCATCAGAATATTTATCGGTTGGGTCAGGGCTAATTTTTTATCATAAGCGTTTGTTAAGGCTAAACCCAACTGCATCCGTCCAGGTTTAATGATCCGCTAGAGTTGGTGTTTCCATTACTGCTAGCTACTCACTAAACCACACACGGATGTGTATTTTTTCATTACGTGTTCGTTTTCATCCCTCTCATATCTGACCACAATGACATAGCCGCCAGTAATATCAGATAACAATACGGATGCTGTGGAGATTAGCCTTCACAAACGTATTCTTTTCGCATTTAACTGGGTGACGTAGAACTGGTCTAGCTAGGCTAACTTTAACACAATTCACTGAGGTTAGCAGGCAACCTAACAAGCTGATAAGCTTAAGCATGTTAATACACTTTATTTGGCTAAAATAATTTTACTTCAGCAACGTTAAAATTATACAGCATACATTTTTTTTGCCAGATTACTAGACTTACCTCAAAACTTGTATCTGTAATGTATCACCAAAATTGTCCTTCATCCGTCCATGCGAAAGAACGAACCACTCGCTGACGACTGAGCAGTCCACTCCAGGACTGGAATGATGGGGGAAAAAACGCGCGCTGTGGTTTATCTTGATTACGATTGGTGGTCGTGGAACATGGAACGTGGAACGTGGAGTCATTTGGCCAAAGATTTTTTTATTGTGAAGATAGCAAACTTGTTTCTCGCTCATTATACAGTCGGTTATTATACAGTCTATGGTTGGTTGATTGGTTGGTCGGTCAGTCGTCGTTTCTTTCACCCCCCCCCCCCCCTAAAAAAAACTCTTCGGATCTACACGATTCACGTAAATGACCTATTTTGAGTTGAAAACGGCGAATTTCGCCGAAAGGTGACTAGTTTGCAGGTATGCTATAAGATATAAGGTGATGTACTGCCGGTACGACCTGGAATGAATGAGACTTTGCAGAGTGTGGGGGGTATGACGCATCGCCGTTTCAGATATACTAATAGCGTTATAAAGTGTCATGGTTTGTGGGTTGTTTTTTTCCTTTTCCGCAGCGGTTCTCGTCCTTTCCCTCCGGTTGAGAATCTATCGGATTTTTTCTGCGTTCCGTTCTGGGGTTTTGATTCACCTCGCCTATTATTCTTTTCACCTGTGCTACGGCCTGTGGGGTATTTAAGCTCTTCACTTCCGCTTCCCCGGTGCTTCTTTGTCATTCCGTATTACATTGAGCCAGGTATAGCCAAGTACAAGCGACCTTGTGATATTAAACTTGTTTTATGTTCACGAGGGACTTGCTTCTTAGCTTATTATTCAGGTATAGGATTATTTTCCTCCTGTTAGCTTCACTGTGCTATTTGTTCCGTGCTGTTCTCACTGAGACAGTTTTTCTTTGGCGGTTTCACTTTTGTTTCACCTGCTACCGGCCGCCTTAGTGTTACGTGCCAAAGCTGTTTTTTTCTTTTCTATTTTCCTGTGTTAGCTCTAGTATTGAGCTCGGGAGACGTAGTTTTGTGCTTTTACTCGTGTTTTCGAGTTCGCCCTATTTTCCTGAGTTGATTGTTATTTGGCTGTTTAGCTACTAGGATTTATTTCCTTTTTTCTTTCTACTTATTAGTAGTTTATACTCCCTTCGTGGTCCTCACCTGTGTGGGTGATTTGTTCTGAACCCCCTTACCTTCGCATTTGATTCACCGCTGCTAATCCCATCACAATAAACTGTTGTTTATTTGTCATATGGATTGTTCCAGACAAAAAATGACCACTGAATTTTGAAAGGCACATCTCTAGGTGTAAAACCAATGGTAGGATTGGATATTGGACACTTACACGAGAGACAGCTGGACTACATGTCGCCATTACAGCGCAACGTGACGTCAATCATTTGAATACTTATTTTGTTCATTGAACTGATTGAAAATTGCATAGGTGACCACCTAATTTGGACCCTGAATTTATACATACATGACATTCATGTACGTACATTTGTATTGAGGTTTTTAGGCAAATGAGAGAGTAGTCCGCACCAGTCCAAATCAGATTTCACAACGAGTGTCTTGTTTTTGAACTCACAATGGAAATGGCATGAAAATTAAGGCCTTTGTGAACAGTATCTTGTGAAGTACTCAGAGTACTCCAGGTAACTAGGTTCCACTTTTCATTAGTGCTTTTGTTGGGGCTCTGTTCCTGCTGTGAAATTTCACTTGCCATTAACTGATGTAACAACCTGTCCTGTTGTACAGAGAACGCTCCTGATTGGCTATAACGCTGCGTTCACACATCCAGCAACTTCGGTCGCCCAGTCGCCGGAAGTCCATTCATTCTCTATGAAGCTGAGCGACGGTCAGCGACCTGAGCGACTAGAAAACTGAGCGACCAAAATCGGCCGATAAATGTTGCCCGAAACTTAACTTTTGAGCGACCATCGGCCGTAACAGCCAATCAGAGTTCCACACTTCTTATTTCCCCAACCGACACGAAACCATTTCGTGAATAATTGTTCCGCCCGATTTCACTCAAATTGCAGCAATGGAGTAGCAGCTAATAATAATGGTCCAAGCCTACCACGTCCTGTTTAATGTATTCCAAAAGGAATACCGGGATAAGCGCCTAAAAATTGACGCTTGGAGGGCAATTGCGAGTGCCCTTGGCACCGATGGTAAGGTCTTTGTTATTTTATTGTGTGAATTAAACGTTCACACAACACTAGATAAATGCTATGTTTAGCTAACGTTAGCATATCATGTAGGCTAGGCTATTGGAAGCCAAAACGGCGAAAAGGTAGGATTTACTGTTCACAGGTAGGCTAATGTAACGTCATGACACTTCTAGAGCCTACTGTATTGTCAGGAATGCTGTTTAGTTGTGTGTGTTATGTGTAGGCAGTTAAAGCACTAGGGTTCCAATATCATATTGGATCTACCAGCCTGGATGCATCGCAAATATGTCTTTGTTATACGTAGGCTACTGCCGTTGTTTATCTGTATCAAATAATTGTAGCTGCACGAACTGACTTGGATGACACAACGGGAAGCTCTTGCCCCGCCCCCAGCCTCGTAGAATTGACCGACTCAGCGACCAGTTGCTCGCTGTGTGAACACAGCGTAACTCTTGGCATATAAAATAAAAATATTAAAATACTTATTTGTGTACAGACAGTACAGACCATTTTTTGTCAAATGACCTTTGTGCTTTGCAGACTTCTAGGGTTGGTTGATGGAGGAGAATGATGCTGACTTGGTCCTTTTCTTGACTATAATCCCAAAATAATCCATTTGGTTAAAAATAAGATTTATAAAAAAAAGGAGATTTCACATTCAAAGTCGAAAACTGAGCGATGGTCTTTACTAAGGGGGCTGACTGTGATTTCTGGTAATAAGAAATCAAGGAGTCAAGTAATAAAAGGTACTGAGGTTGTTCTCACCTGGTTTTGTTGTAAATATGTATGTATCTTTTAGCATCCACGTTGACTGACAGTCTATTCTGGAATGTGTGATTGTTATTCTACACTATTCCCAAGGCATTGTGGGAAGCTTATGTCCTCAAAGCATTATGGGATGCGTACTCAAACCAAACTTCATGAAAAACATGAAACATGAAAACATGTCCAGCAATTATGTATATGTCTACACAAGTTACATAACTAACGCATGTGTTATCACATATGCATGCATGAACACAAGCACACAATCAGCGTACTATATGTTTCATTCCATTGTACGTTGTTTTCAAATCCAGACAAGCCGAATGTCATTATCTCATTATCTTGTTGAGGTGCAGACCCAAATGCTACCTGACTGGCAAACGTGAGCTAACTCTGGGGTATGAAAATTTAACTTTGGTTCATCTTTCATTCCCTGTCTCCCTATTCGACTGGAGGCGGGAACAGAGACTGAGATGAGATTAAATCACCACAACCAAACCCCCCCCCCCCCCCCTAATATAGTCATAACGCCAGGGCATCAAATGTGTGAACTTTGTATTAAGGGGGGAAATAAAAACCGAGAAAACTATGTTGATGAGTTTTCATTGTTAGGCAAACATGCAGACCTTTTCAGTAGTGCAAACAATGACATATACAGGCTTCACTTATCTGTCCCTTATGTAAGGAACAATGATATTTAAAAAAATGTTTATTATTTTTTATCGTAACCCCAGTGAGACAGGATCAGTAATAATTTTTTTAATGGATTTTGAAAAAAGTTTTTTTGCACAAGAAAAACAGGAAATAATTAATATATTTTCCTAATATATTCAGACCTACGTATTCTAATTTGTGTGGATCTCAATCATTCTCCCATCTATATCTATTTCAGGGTTTGTCTGAGAGACTACAGTAGACTCATCACCCATGGCAACTCTTTCTCAAGTGGAAACCGGTGCCTGGACATCTTATGATATGTTTGTGCTCTCTGTAGGTGTTCCAGAATCCTCCGGGAGGGGGGAAGTAAAAAAACAGTCGTGCAGAATAGCCTTAGATGGCCCTAGTCAATGTGGGCTAATGAAGGGGAATATTCAGTTCACAAGGAATGGAAGAGATGCTTGCACTGGCACCGTTTCCAGCAATTAGGCGAGCCAGATGCAAAATGCGGACACTTGTGTGAGATTGACACCCTAATTTGGTCAGCGCCATCTCCACGCACGCAGGCCCCGATTTGCATCTCAGAATGTAGCACCTGGTAAGAGGTCGTTCATTTCCCAGAACGTGTACAGCCCTGGCAAGTCGTATCTAAGCTCTGCCCATGAAATAAAACAAGGTTTTGAATTTGTTTTGTGCTCGTGTTCGTGTGACAACTGAACGTAACTTGATACATAAAAACCATAAACTACCTTCCAAATTGTTTTAAAAAAATTAAACACTTTTTCTGCCGGGTCTCAGGAGGATATGACCTCGGCATTCTGGTGCCAGATTTGAACCTGCAAAATTGGTGCTTGCAGATTCAAATCTGGAAAGTTGCACTACTGCGGTGCTATCGAGCAAAATGCTGAACATAAGCTGCTTCAGCAGGTATACAGCTGCAATTTCACTTGTAAATCTTAGGGTGTCTGCAAGGCAATTAAAAATATATTATTGACTTTTAAGGGGGATACCTATTAATGACATGCAACTGCAAGACAAAGGGGTAAACGATATGTTTCGCTCCATGGTGACTCATTTTTTCCTTTCATTAGTATTAAGCATCAGTCCTTGAAGAAACTGGAACCCAAATGTGGGGGTGGGGGGACAGATGCTTTTATGAACAGCTAGGCTTCATTTTCATATTTATGATGTCCAAAATTACTTTGATTGATGGATGGATATGAAACACAATATTCCATTTATTTATTTATTTACATCATTCAGACATTTTTCTAGCAGATGCCGGTATAACACAAGCCAAATGTATAAAAGAGCTGTCCCAGCGGTCTCTTTCATTTGTGGTGTCACATCTTTATGGCATCAGGAGGCAATGACAGCAGAGTGATTGATATTTCTATTTAATGGGATCTATGGTGGTGGAAAAAACAGCAGCAATATGCAAGTGTTTGTGTGTGCAACATATGTACACTTGTACATAGACACACACACGCAGTATTGTTCGGGAATATAAAAATGTACATTTGTATTTGATCAGATAATTTGTTGACTTGTAGTGAATATAGTGAAGATGGTCAAAGGTGCCACCAGTTGTATCCACTCAAGTCTCAGCAGGGTGATTCCAATAAGGATGGGTTTGAAAGTCCCAGGAATTGTAGCATCACACCACTTCTGTGTTTATCCAAATGCCTTGGTGAGAATACAAAATGAAGAGAGAAAAGTAAGTAACAAGGGCATTAGAGGCTGAATATTCACCCTATTTGCCTGTTAGTCACCCCACATTAATTCTTCTTCTGTGTATATGTAGTATATAACTCTTTTGCAGGAAATGGTCTCCATGCAGTATTGTGTCAAAGCCTTGTATAGAGGTCCCTCATGCTTCCCAGGGTACTTGTGGAGATGGCACCTCAGCCTGAGAAAAGGTGTGTTCGCCTTTCAAAGTGAGCTGACGCTGAGACGATAATGGGTAACCGGAGCCGGGTTCGGGCCAGAGCGGCAGCATCTGAAAAGGCTCGCCACACGCACCTGCTGCTAACCGCTAACTCGTTAACCGTTTCTCTAATGGCTTTTTAGTTTTAATAGCTTGTTTTCCTTTTTTTCTCGTATCTGTAATGAATGACTAGGTGGCATTCCAACGTCTAACGAGATTGCCCACCGCTGCTTTCAACAGGGCAACATTATCAGCAGCTGTAATAACCCAGGGCTGTTATTTATTTATTTACTTGTGAACATTTGGAATCAATTTACAGCCAGTTGCTGTAGTACTGGACTGTAGCATGGAACATGTATCTGCTAAGGTAAGTTATGGGTTGACTGAAATAACCCATTTTAACTATTTTAAATGCCTTTAAGGTTCAGGCAATGACATCACCGGCACCACCTCAGCTGATTGGCTGGCAATGGCCCTTTGGGGTGATAAAGAATCACAAAAGGCCATCTTTGGCCCCTTATTCTCTTCGATGCCTGACCACAGTTTCCTGCTCACATCAGACACCCTCCCATTAGCAACAGGGCTGTGATACTCTATTTTATTTAAATATTTATTGTGTATTTCTGTGCACACAATATAAAGGGTAGAAATACAAACAAAATGAATGTGCATGTAAGGTAAAATAAACCCCAATGGGGCTTATCATTAGTCCTTATCCACCATTCTAAAAATATTCACAACATGACATAATTAAATATATAAATTTCAAAAACAAGCAGAAATAAATGAACATTTAAAAAAGACAAAAAAGTTAAGGAGAGTTGGAAGGAGAACGCAGAGTAACACGTATATACAGTATGTATGCCTTAATATACATATTGTTTCAAAATTGAGAATAGATTTGAGGTTTGTTGCAACAATGCAACTGAAAATAAACAATATTGGCTGCAATTACTTTTTAAAATGATGCTTAAAAACATAAAGTGGAGCACAATGTTCAGCAAGATGCTTTACAGTGTTCGATAAAACAGGGCCTTGGTATTTGATAGAAAATGGACACAGGCTGGTACTAAAAATGAAGTTGTAAGTCATTGGGGAAATAAGAGTGAAGTTGAAAATTTAAATCAAAAAATGTTTGCAGTTCCTGGGTATTGACTAGGGGGCCTGTATTCACCCAGGCAATACATTAAACTGTAGTATAAAGTCATCCATATTATAATATCATACTCGTTCTAGATTTTCTTTTCCTTCTATGTAGTGTTGGTTAGTTTGGCCTGCACATTCTTTTTTTACAACCCAGGTGAAAAAAGATTATACTTGAAATATACTTTTTTAAAGTATACTTTTAGTAGTTTATGTACTTTGTGCTAAATTGACAGTGCTTTAAGTATACTAAGTGCACTAAAGTTGTTCAAAAGTAGAACTTAAGTCGTACTTAAGTGTACTTCAAGTGCACTGTGTATGTTAAAATGGGACTATTTTAGTGTACTAACAAAAAGTATGATTTGTTGGTATCTTAAACAAATTGTACTGCAAGTGTATTTATGTCACCAGTGCATTTGAAACAAACTTTAAAAGTATTATGGTGTGTTTGAGACTATACTTAAAGTACACTTTTTAAAAGTACATTTTAAACATACTTCAAATTAAGTACAAGAAAAAAAAGTATACTTGTAATAACCTTTGTATACTTAAATAATATTTTTATTACACTAAAGTATAGTACTTTTTCACCTGGGAACAGAAGTAAGATCTGTCCTTTCCACCTACTCTACTCAGCTTAGTCCAGAGTGTTGTTCTCTTACATCAGAACTATTGAAATTCTTTCCTTACTGGTCTCCCTGTTTGTGGCACCAAACCACTGAAGCTATTCAAGAATGCAGCCGCACTACAACCTCTCCAAATGTTCTCACATCACACCTCATCTCACTTCCTTTTGTCATGGTTTCCCAGCCTGCTCTTTCCTTTTTGGCGTCTTCTCTGTGGAGCGCTCGTGTAGCGTCCTCTTTCTTTTGGTTTTCTTTATCAGTCCCGTGTTTTGGTTTGTCCTGCTACTCAGTGTTTTCACCTGTCCCGCATTTCCGCTCATTATTTAAACCTCACGTCTTCTTTGTTCTACGCTTCCATATTGCCAGTTGTTTGACAAGGAATGCCAGTAACCTACGGTATAGGATGGACAGTTTGAATCGACCGTATTATCTCAACTTCGGGTGTCTTTAGAGTTAGCAAAGTATCTTTTTTTCTATTTACCTTTTTGTTTGTTTTTCCGGCTCTCATTCGTGTGAACGGGAGTTCTTTCTGTTGTTTGTATTGTACTAAGCTCTCGTTTTAGAGTCTTTCGCCCTATATGGGTCACTTTCCGATTGGTAGCGGTTACTCTTGTTTTTAAGGAGAGTTTATTATTTTTCTCGTTGCGGGTTTCCCTCCCGCTTTTGTGGTGTTCATTCGTGAGCACTTTGAGAACCCCACTGTCGCATTTGGTCTTTTGTTCTATACGCTACCCTGACACCTTTGCTAATTCAAAACGTTGGTACTAGCCTACAACACAGTAAATGGAGTCTGGCTATCGCCTCCTTGCATGGTTGCTTGTCCCAGCCACAATGCCTATCTATACTGGCCCACAGTGGTACAATGAACTTCCCTTGGAAGTCAGTGCTGCAGAATCACTGGCCATTTTCTAATGCATCTTTCCATTCTCATTTATTTCTTATGCAACTGTTAAGACTATATTTTTTTCATTTTTATTTTAGTAATTGAATAATATATATTTTTTTTTAAAGGATACTTTATTTTGTTGAAACCAATGGGGGAAAATTTTGAGATTTCAATATTTAACCCAGACATTGAAAACTTTTTTCTGAAATAAAAAGGTTTGAATCATCAGCCATCAGAATACGAGAGCAAATGTGAAGCATTGGGAAGGTTAACATAAATTAGAAATAATAAAAGCCCAATGATAAAACCTTGAGGAACACCACAAAGTAATTTAGCTTTCTTAGATATAGCTTCAATGACAAAAACATAGATTTATTTTATGAATATAGCATTTACAGAGAGCACCATAATTAATTGGACAGTGACGCATATTTTGTTTCTGTGCCATAGCACTTTGGGTTTGAAAGGATACAATGACAATGTGGAAGTGAACCATTTAGAAATTATAGAACCTTTTGTACATAGTCTCCCTCTCCCCCCCATTTTCAGGCATCAAAAATATTGTACAGTTTAACCATGTAGAATAGTAATCATTTTTTATATTTGGTCGCATATCCTTTGCATGTCATGACTTCCTGATGTCTGTGACCCAGCAATATCAAAATACTGTTGATATCTTATTTAATGGTACGCCTACAAGCAATACTATAACCTCTCTGCATTTGAATGGATCTCTATGGGAATTGGGGGTTGTGACTAGATTTAGCTGCAAATTACACTGGAATAGTATGAAACACATGGTTGCCTAAATGGCTCTAAGTCATCAAGGGTCTGACGTATCAAACAAGCCTTAAACAATCACTCTGCTGCCAGATATGCAGTAGATATGGATGGATAACTTGAAGGGTTTCTCCTCCCGACTTATGTTTTCAATAGGAAAACTTGTCAGGAGAAACAACCCTTACAGTTGTCTCCATCTATCGCCAGTGTGTTTGAAATCTCATTGATGTTGTACTGTGTATTGTGTTCCTAACATGCTTTTTTGTCATCAAGTTTATATTAGTACCTATATTACATTTCGTTTTTATTGTTATATTGGATTTTTAACATTTTTCATATCACAAGGCGATATGTGCTCGACAATATCAATATGGTTCATCAGAAATGTTCAGACATGTTAGACCAACGCATTAAATTCAGGAGTTTTGACAAGCAATCAATATGACCTCTACAGCATGTATTGGCACAATCAGTCATTTGGTTGTCGATGGCAACCGCTGACAGGTCATGCGGACATTTATAACAATACAAGGGCTCTGTGATATAAGCATACAAAATGCTGCCATTTTGAAACCTTAAAACATTCGCACTGACAGAAAACCTATAAGGTGTCAGTTGGATATAACCAGCGATTTGTAAGTAGAATGTTGCTGGTTTGAATCCATGGTTGCACCTTTGAAACACTTCACCTGCATCTCTGTGGGAATGTCCCACTCTGTGCAGAAAATCAAAAGCATTAGTGCAGGCATTAACACAAGAATCCACCAGTGCAGCTGTGCCATCATTGCAACGGAGCAGTATACTTTCCATCTGGCTGGTGAAACGCAGCCTGCAGATCTGTCCAATGGACCAAAAGAGGTGATAAATCCACCAATATGGATAGGATTCAATTCAAGTCTGTAGGGCACATCCAAACAAAATAAGCCACAAAGTAGCCCAAACGCGTCTCTTTCTGGCCACAGTCGGCACTGGCAGGGACAAGATTCAAGACCGTGGGGCATGTCACATCACTGAAAAAAAGTACCTTCACCTACCATCAGCCATGCAAAACTCCTTCACCGCTCAGTGCTGTTGAAGGGCTCCACACTTCTGCTAAAATGCATTTAATGAGAGTGAAGCAGGGATCACAAACCCAAAGTTCCCGAGCCAAGCATCAATAAGGCATCACTTATCTAACCAACAGTGTTTCATTTCCTCTGCATCTTGCCAACTCAGCTGAAGCAAGAACTCTTGCGGCTTTGAACAAGCTTGAATCGTTTTGTTCTCCTGGTATGTGGAGAATACTCCAGGTAGTAGAAGGATGAGCCCATGCTGACTAACATCAGTTTACTATGATTTCTGAGCAATATTGAGTCTCAAAAGCTCTTGTACTGCTGTTGCTTTTGACACTTTTCGTAAACAAAACCCAGACAAGACATGGCTGTTTCCTAAAAAAGGAAAAAAAAATAGATTGCATTCATATAGTGCCATTTATGTCAGGTGCTCAAAGCACTTTACAGTGAAGGGGAATATAACTGAACCCGTGATGTTCTGAGAAGGACCCACAGGTAGCAGGCAAAAACGTCGTTTATTCAAAGTCCAAGATCAGTAGCCAGGTCATCAGAGTTGAGACGGTACAAAATCGAAGTCCAAAAGAGAAGTAAAAATAAACGTAGCAAGAGTAAAAAAACAGAAAGACATGGCAAACAAAACAGAAGGAGAAGGCAGGCTCGAAGTCGTACAGAAGGGTTGTCTCAAGAATCTCAAATAACACAGGCTTACAAAAAATGACTGAAAACACAGTGAATTGATCAACATTCTGACAGAGATTACAAGTGGAAGGCCAACTATATATATATACGAAAAGGAATCAAGTGTGGGTGGGAGGAGTAAAGAGCTAGACACAGGTGAACACAATAGGAAACAATAATTCAATAACGAGGGGGAATAGAAGACACGGACTGGAATGCACGCAAACACATAGATAACACATGGCCTGGGGTTAGCAGGTAAACGAGTGCACAGCACGAGGGGTGGATTCTGAAAGTGGATACAGCTGAAGAGAGTTTAAGGAATAACAACGAATAGAGCAGAGATAGAAAAGCTAAGGGATAATGACAGCTGCAGTGCGGAGCAAGAGAGTGATTAGTAATTATGTGACGTTCGTACAAAATTCAAAATCTCCTACGTTAGTAAATGTGATTCGTTCGTTATATATACACATTAATCTATTAGTTATCGTTCGTATATAAATATAAACACACAGTTAGTGTTGTTAGTTGGATTAGTATATGTACAATAATAATTAGTTAAGAAGAAAGGAAAACGAGAACTTGAAATACAGGGGAAAACCCGCATGTACCAAAATGTGCAAACACGAATACAGGAAGTAGATTCTAGGATAACATGGAAATGTAGACAAACAAGGGAACTGCAGTGGAGTGTCAAATGGGAACGTAACCAGTAATACTAATGAACACAAACAAACACATGTAAGGAAAATAATAAAGTAACAGAAAATAAACAGAACACAATACACAAACAAACAGAACCATAACAGAACCATCACTAAAAAATAATTTAATATGTTTGTCTGTTTTAGCAGAAAATCTCAATAAGTATTTGAAAAAATTATCCCAAGGAAAGTGTTCAGTTTGACAAACTGGACTGTAGATGATGTAATGGAAGAAGCGTTAAGCACATATCAGACAGAAAAAGAAAGCCCCCAATCGAGATCCAAGATTTGTGTTTTAAACGGGGTTGGAGGGGTGGCATGGTGTTAAAGTGGGAGTGAGAACGTCACAGACAGTCGCGTAGAAGCCAGACACGATGGCGCTAATTATTCATGTCGCCTCTGAAGATGAGCAAATTGAAGGCATCGTCCCTTTAAAGCCATCACCGTGCAAAACAGAATAATTCATGTCTATTAGGGACCTGTAAATTATTCATTTGCTGGGGTAATGAAAATATGCTAATTAGAGGCCTGCCATTAAAGAAAGGGATAGGTAAGACTCCTCACACAAAGTAATTAGAATACGTAATTATTCAAACATTATTTTCTGAAGTTGAATTATTGGGGCTAGTGAAATTTTCCAGAAAAAAAAAAGCCAAATTGCATTTAATTGATTGAAATGTATGTATGTCTTAGTCGTGACAGTTGCTGTGGTCATGTTGGGTGGAACCTACACAACTGATTCACACAATTAATGTTTGAATAAAAACAGAATGAAAAAAGATTATATGAAAACGAAATTATAAGATCACAGCAGAACTCATAAAATGCACTGTGGGCCTGATTTACTAAGCATGCGCAAACTAATAACACAACCAATGATTGGTGCAAAACAAATACCATGACCAATCACTGGTCATTGGTTTTACATGTGCTAAAATGTTTTGCACTCACTAAAGGTCTTAATAAATCGAGTCCTGTGTGAAAAAAAGTATTTGACATTGTTTAATTTTCTACTGATATACAAGGAAAGACACATTTGTATCAAAGGCAAATGCACCTTTGTGAACAACACAAAATTGGGAACCAAATGAACAATTAACAAATATGATTCAGGGTTTGATGCATGGCACACACATAGTGCACAGTTTATTCACACAAATGTGGCCCCTTGTTTCCTATGTTGGACCCTGTATTCTAAAGATGAGGCCAGAGAAAAGTTGTGCTTGTTCTCTGTCCTTGCCTCTCATTTGACTGCCCCTCATAGAGAGGAAGAGCCCTTCTGGACTTTTACAACTGATCTGCCCCACAGAGCACAATTCTTCAAGTTTATCAATGGCCACCAGTCAGTTCTTATGCTCTTGCTCTTTGAATGTCCTTTTCTGTTGGGGCTTGCATATGCCAGATTAGGAAACCCGACAGGCTTTAAATGTAGGTGGAAGATACATAAAATAAAGAGGTTTGTACTGTTATCTAGGTTGTTTTGGTTTGCATGGTGTTTACTTATTAATGTTGCCTTTTTTAATGCTTATATATGCTCATTTTGACAGCTGTTAACTAGATAGTTAATCACTCTGATAGTGAATCTTAGTGAATATGCTAGCGCAGGAAAGACGGCTTGATTATTTAAATTTGATTTAACCATAAATCTCTCTATCTTTCTAATGCACACTTCCTTGCTTATGTATTTCCCCCCTTCTTCCAGCCTGGACAGAAAGAGGAGTTCTGTCAGATCAGGGAAGAAATGGTAGGATTCATTCAGCAGACTGGAACGTGCGACTGAAGAAAGGCAGGCTGCCCCAGGCTACAAGCAGAGGATTCATCCTTTGCGTACGTCCCTTGCGTATCCCATCACCTCTCCTTCAATAGATGCATTAAGCAGTTTTCCGGGGAATAATAGGGCCTATAAGAGAGAGTGGCAGCCATGAATACTGGGGCTCTATGCGGCCACCGCAAGAAGAGACCTCTGCCCGCGCCCATAAAATCCCCCCACTGCATCGGTGATGCTTAGACACAACATTAGCTTTTCTGTTCCCTTTCTTTCAATGAATCTAATACTTATTTTACATTCCTGTTTGGTACGTGTCACATTACGAGCGCTGCTAAGTTCAGGGCCTCCTGTGCATTGGGATCACTGCACAATGTACAAGTCGCTCGTGTTTTGTCTGAAGAGCACATTGAGTGGAAGTCGCTCAGTCATTTAAAACAGCAAGCACTAGCTGAGCCCTGTAGTTGCAGTTGTAAGACCTGGTGACTGGATGAATTTGTACTTCTCTTGCCAATGGTGGGCTTAAATCTGCCAAAGTCCCATAAAAGTCCCATAAAAGCAACCAGGCTGCTTGTTGTTTGTGAGAGATATGCCTCTCCTTCGATCAATTCCAGCTCTCTCCTGTAGTACAGTGTGGCCTGTAGGGTGGAAATAGGCACTGGTTTGAAGGTGAGTGCATTGGACAGCTGGTGTGTGGGTGCAGATGGCACAGCAGTAACTCTGTTGTTGAGTTAAAGTTATCTATTTGATATTTATATGTATGCCGGTTTAAGATTTATTATTCTTAGAGATTAATTCCATCTTGCGCTAAAATATGATACCTAGATTATACCAACTTTCGGCAACTGTGCTAGGAAAGTGAAGACTATAACACATCTGACTAGAAACCAAGGCTGTCACTAATCTGTTATTTAAAGCTGGAAGGGAGCTCGTCATGTAATTCAGTGATATAAAGGGAACCACAGTTGGACACGACCAGTTACCAAGTGGAAGACAAGGGGCTTAGTTTATTCATACATTTGCAAAGATGAGTGTGATGGATTCACATCACTAATGGAGATAACTCACTTCAATCTGATTGAAATACCGACCATTTAAATTAATAATGATGAGATTAGGTCTTCATTGTGTTGCAGCAAGGAAGGAGATTCTAATAGGCAGTACAGCCCCATTTAGTGCTTTTCTTTATACCAGTGACCCTCATCGAACCTTTCCTGATCCCCCCCTGTGCCTTCTGACAAAACACCAGAATGCCCTCTATTGATGCAAGGCTTGGGGTGAGATACATCATGCAAATTTCAGAAATATGGATTACGTTTATATAGCACCTGGTGGTATTCACTCTTGTGAAGAGCCGCAGGGTGGCCAGTTTTTATTTATTTTTTTATTTTTATTTTTTTATTTTTTTTCACCTTTAAAATGAGCAACTAATTCAAACCCAAGGAACCAGATGAGGTGAGTTAACTGTGTAATGAGCTGCTTTAACTGATCAATTAAGCACTAAGTAACAATGGGAACTGCCCTCCCTCTGGCTCTCTAAGTGAAACAGTGTATATCACAGCTTTACAGTGAGGGGGGTGACTTCAACCACAACCAATGTAGCACTCACCTGGTGATAGTAGGTGACCTGGTGAAAACAGTAGCTGTTTTGAGCCAGGAGACTAAGAAACACTTTGGCTGGTGAGAGAGGTATTATTAAGCCAGTAATAAAGTGGTTGAATATACGTGCCAGACCTAGACTTGAATGAGATACTCAATCTTTCATTAGGGGAAATCTTTAATGACTTTAATCGTTAGTGACTACAGTGATTCAGGACCTAGGTTTAATGTATTTTCCCAAAGATTCCATCTCCTACAGCACAGTATCCCCAGCACAGCACTGGGGTATTAGCTTTTCTACTTGGTCCAGAGGGAAGAGTTCCCCCTACCAGCCAACCATTATCACTGGTACCAAACGCAAACTAACTGTCCCAGGAGGAAGCGCAAACCAAGCCCAGCACTGCTTAGCTTCATCCATCAAGCATTCACAAGTTAAAGGGCGGTATGGCTACTGGCAGTCTGTGAGAGGCACCTAACCAGTTAATATTCCTGTGAATTTATATGACAAGGACTGTCATCAACGATTGCCTGGAGTTTATGTATGAAGTCTTCAGAGGTTCAAAAGCCCAATAGCTGCTAAGCAACTTGCGCTCCACATGTGTCACAGAAAATCTTAATTTTAGAAATTTTAATCATCTCTGAGATTTTCTCCTTTAGCACTCCGCCAAAAACAGGAAGCTGGGGAAAAAAAACCCCGCCCACACCTTGTCAGCACAGAAAGGCCCCAATTAGACCCCCCCCAAAACTTCCCTCCCTCCCGCAAGAACAGATCGGCGTGACGACAGGGGTATCAGCACGGGTCATACCGATCCGCCGCTCGTCTTCCCACTGGGCCCTCTTAACGCATTCCTTTCCCTCTCTGTCCCGGGTTCCCACGGCCCAAATTCCTCGCCATCACAGTCCCGCACAGTCCCGGCCCGCGGGAATCCGATTACCGACCACGTCCGTACGAGCCGGGAGCGCTTCCCTCTTCCTGACCTGCCAGTGTCGCATTGATCCTCCGCAAAACTGCATCAATCGCGCGTTTCATTTCAGAATCGCTCTGCTGCCGCCCCTCCCATCCCACGCACCCTCTCACTCTCTTTTTGCTTTTCATGTTCTTTCTTTTTGTTCTGTCCTTTTGGTGAGGAAAACATTTTCTCCTTTGCTCAGTCAAACTTAGCAGGAGATGCAGCCGTGTGCATACTACACATACTACTAGCCGTGTGTTACAACTAATATGACTACTACTAAAACTAATACAACGATAATAATAATAAATCTTTTTTTTTTCATTTTTAATTAAAAGCCATGATAATGCACTGGCTCTTCCCTTTATGTTGATATTTTGAGCTGTCATTCAACCTAAAAGGATGCCTGGTATTTGTAGTGGACGATGGGACCCTGAGAGGCCTGGGGGTATTATTTCCTTGTCATAAAGCTATAATAACAATGAAATGTCAAGAGTCCTCGCAATGCAACAGAATTTGGCTTTGGTTTTTCTGGAATTAACATATGCAAGAGATTTTATCCTTGTACAATGCAAAACAGGTGCTAGTTGACGGTTAAGGGAATTCAGCTGAGCCACCTAAAATGTGGGAAAAATTAAGTTGTTATTTAGAGCCTCCCCACAATTTCTTACACAATTTCAGTGATTTCAGTCTCTTGGTTTTTTTTGTAGATAAGGTAGGCCTGTGGATTTTAAGAAATGCTTACTACAATTCAGGCAGGTTGGTTCTAAATGAAGTAAAAGCATCATTCAAAATGTTAAGAAATAGACAGGGTGCATCCAGTTGGAATTTTTCAGTTAGGGAAACAGAATTTTCAGAGTACGAGGCTAAATATTTGGACCATCTGTAGAAGTAACTATACTGCTGGGGGTAAAAGGACATTGCTGTCACATCTATATCTGCCTGCGCTTCAGTTGTCCTACAGATTCATGGCTGCAGGAAAGTGCCACACAGGAACAGAGAGAGGCCCACAGTAGGGAAGAAGGTATATATATATATATATATATATATATGTATGCATTGTGCAGAAACCCTATCCTTTCCTTTGCCGTTATGAAATGATCCTCGCAACCATCTTGCACAGCCTTCCCCACTAATCTCCAATCATCGCATCAAGCCTGTCATATCGATTACTTGCGCAAAAAAAAAGCCAGTGCTAAAGTGGACTTTCTTTGTCAATCCAAAGCCTGTTACCAGGCAACGTGGTGACCCGGCTACTTTGCTGATGTCTTCCATCTCCAACTGAGTGCTCCAGAATGTAACCTGAAGCCTTATTCAGGCCGCACTAACTGTACTGTGGTTGCCTGTGTATAGCGGCCGTTCACAGTGTTTTTTTTGCTTTAGAGGTATTCTGCATCAAATGGTCATTTTAAGAGCAGCCACAGGGCTTGCACAACTGCCATAATGGATACATTGCTGGTTTGCTTGGATACTTTGCTGGTTTGCATAATGGAGCTTTCCCCCTTAGTTTCTCCTGACAGAAGCATACAGTTCACCTACAAAATTAGAACCGAAGATGTCAATAGAATCAATGAGGTGACAGAACACTTGCATTTCCCTGCTGTATTTGAGGATGATGTAACGTAAATCCCCATTCAGTTTATTGAGTGCTTTATTACAGTGACATCCATGACAACAAACTCGCTGGACCAAGAGGGAGAGGGACTTTGGGTAACCCAGTGGAGAAGTTGTTTGGATCGAACCAGTGCTAGTGCCGACTGAGGCTACAAGCCCCTCGGGGCGATGCATAATTGGCCATAACATCGGTCTGTGTCACTAGAGTTATTGTGATTCCCTCTTGGGTCCTATGCAGTGTGTGTGTGTGTGTGTGTGGCTTTAACTTTTGAAGCATTTAAACCACAATTGCAAAAGCATCTACACAGGTGATTCCTATAAATTTGAATGCTAATTAGCAGCATGTGTCTGCTTAAAAGAGGTCCAACCAGCAGCACTTTGAGGATACTAACAGTTCCAAAGAAGCCAAATAGTTGGTGCCTGAATTGCAGGTGGATCGGTCACAAAAACAGCAAAATGATTTAAGGTGGCAAGGGGAACAATGTTAAAAATTATGACAAAATGTGCCCAACGGCAAAAAACAGCATCAGCAAAAATAACTGTGGCCGCAAGTCAAAGCTCAGAGACAGATGGACACAGCTCTAAAAAATCACAAAAGAATTGAATCAATCCATATCTGAACCAGTTTCAACAAAAACAGTACATTGTGAGCGTCACAAAGCTGGTATTTATTGGCAGGGCCGCCATTCTGAAACCATTTGAATCTAAGGCTAACGCACAAACGCGCATAACATAGGAACACAAAACCTGGACCCCTGAGCAATGGAGAAAAGTGATATGGTCAGGTGAGTCATCTTTTACTCTTTTTAATACATCTGGACAGGTTTATGTTTGGAGAAAGCCTAAGGAGGCATTCAATCCACAATGTCTGTTGTCAACTCTTAAGTATAGTGGTGGTTCTGTAATGGTATGGGCAGCCATTTTATGGGACTCATTGGGTCTCCATGATTGCTCTCCATGGATGTGTAACAAGCAAACAATATGAAACCATTTTACAAGACCAGGTGCACCCTATGGTGCAAACACTGTTCCCTCATGATGTCCCCATATTCCAACATGATAACACCCCCAAAAACTGCTAAAAACATTTAAAAAATGGTTCCAAGAACATGAGGATGACGTCAAATGCCTTCCATGGCCTGCACAATCACCAGAAGTAAACATAATTGAACCTTTATGGGAAGTTCTGGAGCGCAGAGTGTGAACTAGATTTCCACCTCCTTCATCCCTCAAATAAATGGAGACTGTCCTTCTTGAACAATGGGCCAATATCCCACTACACATAGTTCAAAAATAGTATGACAGCATTCCTAGAAGGATTGAAACTGTTTTGAAGGCAAAGGGTGGGCCTACTTGTTATTAGTTACTAGATATTCAGTTTGTGTATGTGTTTCTGATATTTTGTCCACCCCCCTGTATATATATATATATATATATATATACACAGTGGGGAGGGAATGTATTCGGGCAGTGACACAATTTTAGTTTTTTTGGCTCTGTACTCCAGAACAATGGATTTGAAATGGAACAGTGACTATGTTAAAGGTATACTATGTAGTTTCAGAACACCAGATGGCGATATAGAGCACGTGGGAGAAAAAGTCTCCCCGAAAATTGCTTATCACGTGTTCTTCTCAGACACGCACGACGACGCACAAGCATTGTGGTGACGTTTCACACATATTTTCCCTGACCGTGGACTCAATTCAATTCAATTTGCTTTATTGGCATGACAAGACATTGCCAAAGCATACTGCATTAAAACAGTCAAAGACATACATCTAACAGTGAACAATACAAAGACTAGAAACAAATGAACAGTAACCATACATGAAAACAAGAACTTTTTTTTTATTATGGATTTAGAAATAACAAGAATGTAAAATAATAATAATAATAATTATCAATAGAAATGATAATAATGATGATGAGAACGACACATATGATCTTATAAAGTGAATATAATAAATATAATTTTTTTTAATGGATTTATAATGATCTCTGTCACTCACTGTCCCTAAGACGATGGCAGGCAGCTATATATTGTGCTGCCAGGTCACAGCACGTCCTCTCCTCTCCTAAGAGAATGGGGAGTTTTTGGATCTTTGTTAAATTTTTGAATTGAGGGTATCTCTGATTTATTTTATAAAAATATTTATTTCTGATTTGATTGTATTTTTCGCATTTTGTGATAAAGTGCAGCTCGCACTGTTTCTCCTCCCGGAGTCTGTCGATTCTATCACGGTCACTCTGGTCACTCGCCCACCACGACCATGACTGCCCCTCGCCCTTACTCTGGGGCCGTGACCACTGATGTTGATGGCTACAGAATGAACCGAGCAGAATTACAAAATGATGATTTTGAATTTGCCTATTTTATGAAAATGAACAGTGGTCAAATTTACAAAGCCATAGCTAAGATTACTAATTTATATGCTTTGAGTCTCCGTTTACACGATCAAGGTTTGGTCATACAACATGATAAATAGACTACTGTCAGCAATAAACAAACATCACGACAATAAATAGCCTAGGTGTATGGCTATTTTTATAATGCTATTGTTACCTCCTCGGCTGAAAACATATTGCTAATGAGTAGGGGCCGTAACATACCCCATGCAAATACGCGAACGTGGACGCTTCGAGCTACGCAAACAGTTTGGTTTTTTCCCATGACATTTGTGAAAGACAATGTATTTGCGTGAGGTATGTTTCGGTCCTAAGCTAAAATAAGAGTTGACCGGCAATTGTTTTTATACACAGCCCCCCCCCCAAAAAGTAATTGGACAAATCAACATAAACTTAAATAAAGTAATTTGTTTTAGTCAATACATTAAAGTAATTTGGTTGCATTCCCTTTGCATGCCATGACTTCCTGATGTCTGTGACCATCAAAACATCAAAAGGGGGAGGGGTAGATTAATCTGTAAATTACGCTGGAACAGTATGGATCACATGGTTGGCTAAACGGCTGGAAGTCATCACGGGCCATTTCGCCAGTCATGTGTTCCATACTGTACCAGTGTAATTTACAGCTGAATCTAGTCTCACCCCCAAATTCCCATAGAGATCAGTTCAAATGCAGAGAGGTTATAGTATCGCTTGTAACAGTACCTGAAAATAAGATATTGAGTCTTTTGATGTTGATTGGTCACAGACTTCAGGAAGTAACAGCATGCAAAGGATATGCAACCAAATATTAAATATGATACTTTAAAAATATGTTAAAGCAAAATATTCAAATTTTCTGAGACACTGAATTTTGGGTTTCATTAGCTGTAAGCCATAATCATCAAAATTACAAGAAATAAAGGCTTGAAATATTTCACTCTATGTGTAATGAATCTATATAATATATGAGTTTCACTTTCTGAAATGAGTGACAAAAAATATTGAACTTTTTCACGACATTCAAATTTTTTGAGCTGCACCTGTATATATACTGTATATATGTATTATGGGGTGCCAAACAGGAATTATTAATACAAAACCTGAAGATATAGATACTTGTCTGAATATATAGACACTCAAGCTCAGGCACAATAATTGGACAGTCTTTTGGGTCTTTACATTGTGCATAAATATCTTTTTTGTTTTATTTTCAGTTTAAACCTGTGGGGGAAAATGTTTTTGTTTTGTTTGATCTATGCATTCATTATTTAATACTTCATTAAAATGTTCATAAAAAAATGGGTTATATATATCACATGCAATATGTCATGATGTAAACAAAGTAAGCACTACATTTATTGATACTGAGCATTTTTACGCATATCCCAGGCATTCTGAATATAATGAGTGGTTTCAAAGACCTATTGGTTTCAAAGACCTAAAGATATATTATATTACTAATAGCTTCATGAATAATCACACTAAAACCAATGATCATGCCCCAAATAAAATTTTGTGTTAAATTGTACCAAAGGTTTTTCATGTACTCTAATAGTAATCGAATCCATAATTCTTTTGGGCTGTTATTTTAATATTAATTGTACATTAAAAATGAAAATGCAAAGGTGGACCTCTGAAATATTCTATCTAAAGCAAACTGTCACTGGCACATTTAGATAAATTATTCACAGACCATTCTGGGTTTTAATCAGTTTTGGACAGGGCACCTTTTAATTTTCAAACCTCATTTTTCATTATTAATTATTCCTCCTTGCTTCTTCATCTAAAATAGAAGCACTGTTACCTCGTGACCACTTATTGATTAAGTTTGAACCCACTGGAAGCCATTATTATACCAAGAGTCTCTGATCCAGGCTACCAGCTGATTGTGTGGGTATTCTTGTCTATATAACGAACAAAAATGCACTTGGCCTTATCGCCAATGCACTGCATTATCTGAATTCAGTACACAGTAACACAGCTTCAAAAATACAGCACCCATTAACAGCCTGATGTTGGGACAGTTGTCAATCTTCCCACTGGTTGATAGGTACGGTGGTCAGCTATCAGGCAGTTAAGTAAAGCCAAGATGACAATCAGCAGTAAAAAGAAAGCACCATAGATTGGGCATGATCCTCCTGACAGAAGACCGCTGTATTGTCCATTTTCAAGATGCTGGAGGACCGTGGCCTCCTGGGAATACGCAAATGAACATATTTGTCAATGACTATTATTTTGAGATACTTTTCAGTTCATGGTATTAAATTGTATGCCATATCAAATGTTAAATAATGTCATGCAGTGTTTGTCATGTTGCAATGTAGTGACAGAAGAGTTCTTGAGCTCTATGGTGGGTTGTACCATATGTTACTTTCAATCATTGAATCAGAACATTACTCTCACTACACTATCCTTAGAAATGCATTGTGATTGGTTCAAGTTACTGGGTCCACCCATTTTTGGTGTTCTCCCTCTCCTCTACAGTGTGAAACCAAGTTTTCCCCTAATCGCCATCGAAACTTTGTTTCACAGCTAATACAGGCTAACCCATTGATTATTTTCTCATGTTAAGTTTGTGTGCCTTAAAAATTCATATGTTTAATTTCCTCTGGGGACACTCTGTCCAATTTGTATCCCTCGATTTTTATAGTATTTAAAGGATTAACAAAATAGGAGCAGAATAATGTCATCGTAATAGTATATTATGAAGAAAATGATTGGTTTACTGGTGTGGTTTCTTTGTTAAATACTGTGATATTGTTTCAGCCCTCAAACAGAGCACACCAGCTAACATGTGAACATGATTTGGGGAGCTTCAGATTTTATCACACGCATGAACAGCATTACAGCTTCAATCACACTGTCGTCTTGGCTTGACTGTGGTTTAACGGGCAACCTGGGCAAGCCTAGACTATTGTGTGTGTGTGTGTGTGTGTGTGTGTGTGTGAGAAAGGGAGAGATTTACTTGTTACATGAACAGCATCTACTCTGTAAACACTTTCTTGTAATGAAAATACAGTGATATACACCGAGTACATAAAGAATATGACAAAGACAATTGACAAATCAAGCCTGTAATTTTAATGTGCAAAATAGCAGACAAAAGAAGAACTAAAACATCCACCCCAGACAAATTACTGTAATAAGCCTATCTCAGCTGAAGAGTTATTGTAATTTCCATTGCATGGCTTATCAGAGAAAGGGCTAAATAAATGCATATCTGTGGTGTCTCTGAATTAATATCCCATTCAT
Organism: Ilyophis sp. 1 JC-2022; assembly: GCA_022702515.1. NCBI lineage: Eukaryota > Metazoa > Chordata > Actinopteri > Anguilliformes > Synaphobranchidae > Ilyophis > Ilyophis sp. 1 JC-2022. The sequence goes on along the minus strand of CM040406.1, from coordinate 17,409,846 downwards.
TTTGGCATCATCATTTTTGTTTCATTTTAAAAAGGCTGCAAATTACATGGTAATTAGATATTGCGGTGAGGAATATTACCACAGGCGATAAATAAAATTGCCACTTCACTCTATGGGAAGTATAGTGCCATATCTGCGAGAAGATAACACCCATCAATCAAACGCAGGAGACGCTATGAGCACCAATCCTTTTCACGTACCCTGCCTTTTGTCTCTTTTGAAGTGCCCTTAATTGCAAACAAAAAGGATGCGGCCACCCTTATCTGCGCTGCTGCTTGTGGAAAGCTCCATTTTAAACCTTAGCCACTTTTCTTCCCCACGGGTCAAGCGTCTATTAACTAACCATTCTGGAGTGATTACAGGATACAGAAGTTTTCATTCCGAACATAAAACAGAACAGCCTCAATCAGTTTTTTCTAGTTTGCTTACAGCAGAGCGCATTGGACATTCCGTGTTGTGGAGGCGAATGGGCTTTTTCTCCCTTCGAATGCGTTACGCTGTGAATGGCTACAACAAAAGCATCACGAGACAGGTTCATTTTGAAACGCGAACCATTACCCTTTTCGGTTTAGGGAAATGCACATGTTTTTTTCTCTCTCTTCGCTATCGAGCTATGTTTTAAAGGACCTATACTACTTGCTCACTTTGTTCTCACCTTTGAGTCTCTCCCGTTACATTTTTGTGTTCAGTGCGTCTGTACGGAAAACATTGAGAAATTTCAGGCTTAGAAAAAGGCGAGAAGAAGAAAAAAAAAAATCTCTCAATCATTTCCTTTAGCCCGTGGAATTGGTTTCCTCTCCACCTCCATCCAAAATGCCCCTCTCCCGCAGACGAGAAAGCGTGATTGCCAGAGGCCCTGTCTCTATATCTGATCCAAGAATAATGAAGCATGAAGCTGCCAATTGTATGCAGCATCTGCAGTGTCATAGACTGATAGGCATTTCATTTACCCGGGGTCCCACGAGAGCCCCGCCATGCGTGGGGACCGGCCCCATATTTATTCGGGGCATTCATGTTTCTCATCTGTGAAGTTCACACCATATGGGCCAGGTGAAGCTTGGGGGGCAGATGCAGCACAGGGGGACGGCATGTTCACATCACTGCCTCTTCTTACTAGTGTGTGTTTGTGTGTCTGTGGGGGGAGGGAGGGGGGCAGTATGTTCATACTGTGCCAGTGTAGGGGGCATTCTGCTCAGACAGTACCAGTGTACAGGGCAGTCTGTAAATACACAGCACAGCAAAAGTTCTGGTGTAAATCAAACACTGCTGGTGTACATTCAACACTCTGAGGTGTTTATATGAGGCCACGGTCTCATGTAAGCACACTAGTGTGTTAAATGTACACCACCATTTTTACTGTGAGTATAGAGGGAAATCTGTAAACATACTACCAATATAGGGCACAGTCTGTAAATACAGTACCAGTGTAGAGGGCAGTCTGTAAATACAGTACTAGTGTAGAGGGCAGTCTGTAAATACAGTACCAGTGTAGAGGGCAGTCTGTAAATACAGTATCAGTGTAGAGGGCAGTTTGTAAATACAGTACTAGTGTAGAGGGCAGTCCGTAAATACAGTACTAGTGTAGAGGGCAGTCTGTAAATACAGTACTAGTGTAGAGGGCAGTCTGTAAATACAGTACTAGTGTAGAGGGCAGTCTGTAAATACAGTACTAGTGTAGAGGGCAGTCTGTAAATACAGTACCAGTGTAGAGGGCAGTCTGTAAATACAGTACTAGTGTAGAGGGCAGTCTGTAAATACAGTACCAGTGTAGAGGGCAGTCTGTAAATACAGTATCAGTGTAGAGGGCAGTTTGTAAATACAGTACTAGTGTAGAGGGCAGTCCGTAAATACAGTACTAGTGTAGAGGGCAGTCTGTAAATACAGTACTAGTGTAGAGGGCAGTCTGTACATACAGTACCAGTGTAGAGGGCAGTTTGTAAATACAGTACTAGTGTAGAGGGCAGTCTGTAAATACAGTACCAGTGTAGAGGGCAGTCTGTAAATACAGTACCAGTGTAGAGGGCAGTCTGTAAATACAGTACCAGTGTAGAGGGCAGTCTGTAAATACAGTACCAGTGTAGAGGGCAGTTTGTAAATAAAGTACTAGTGTAGAGGGCAGTCTGTAAATACAGTACCAGTGTAGAGGGCAGTTTGTAAATACAGTACTAGTGTAGAGGGTAGTCTGTAAATACAGTACTAGTGTAGAGGGAAGTCTGTAAATACAGTACCAGTGTAGAGGGCAGTTTGTAAATACAGTACCAGTGTAGAGGGCAGTTTGTAAATACAGTACTAGTGTAGAGGGCAGTCTGTAAATACAGTACCAGTGTAGAGGGCCGTGTGTAAATACAGTACTAGTGTAGAGGGCAGTTTGTAAATACAGTACCGGTGTAGAGGGCAGTTTGTAAATACAGTACCGGTGTAGAGGGCAGTTTGTAAATACAGTACTAGTGTAGAGGGCAGTTTGTAAATACAGTACCAGTGTAGAGGGCAGTTTGTAAATACAGTACTAGTGTAGAGGGAAGTCTGTAAATACAGTACCACTGTAGGGGGCAGTCTGAAAATACAGTACCAGTGTAGAGGGCAGTCTGTAAATACAGTACTAGTGTAGAGGGCAGTCTGTAAATACAGTACTAGTGTAGAAGGCAGTCTGTAAATACAGTACCAGTGTAGAGGGCAGTCTGTAAATACAGTACCAGTGTAGAGGGCAGTCTGTAAATACAGTACTAGTGTAGAGGGCAGTTTGTAAATACAGTACTAGTGTAGAGGGCAGTCTGTAAATACAGTACTAGTGTAGAGGGAAGTCTGTAAATACAGTACCAGTGTAGAGGGCAGTCTGTAAATACAGTACCAGTGTAGAGGGCAGTTTGTAAATACAGTACCAGTGTAGATGTTACGGTTCTAACCGTTCCACGCCATGTTTTAAGTTTATTGTTATGTCACGCCCTTATTTGTATTCACGTTCTGTCATAGTTTATTAGTTTCAAACATTTATATGTGTTTCCGCGAACTCGCGTTCATGCTTTCTCTCTCTTCCGCTTTTGCTTACGTGTTTTCCATTGTATCTGCCATTCCCTGTCTAACTAACAGATTACTAACAATTAGCTAGATCATTGCTTACTAACCATCTAATCTCTTGTAGTTAATTGTTACCTTACGTTTCTAGTGCATGTCCTTACTAATTAACTAATTTACTAACGCTAGGATGGGATAATTACTAACAGACTAATTGACTAATGATCTTCGTCTCGTTTTCCCAAGCTGTTCCTAATTTCTCTCTGTTCTCAAGCTAAGCGTTTGCACCTGTCTACACACACATATAAGCCCTCAGTTTTCACCTGTTCAGTGCGAAATTGTTGCCTCACTAGCACTCTTGAGCATTTGTCACGTATACTTCTTCTGATTTCCTGTTTTGATCCAAGCCTGTTTTTTGACCACTGTTTTCTGCCAGCCTTTTGTTTTCACTGCCTGTCCTGACTACGATTCCTGCTTGCTGATTTTGTACTTTTGCCACGCGGCGAGGACTCCAGTCTGACCCTGCTTGTTTTTTCGACTATTCTTTTGCCTTCTCCCTTTTGTACCTCTGCCACGCTGATTGCCTTCCTGGTTCCGAACTACTGCCTGGCTTACCGACGACGAGACTGCCTTCTCCCTCTGTACTTTTGTTCATTGGCTGGATCTTTTTGTGTATGACCTTTGCTTGTGCTAAGACAACGATTACTGAACTTTCCTTAATAAAGCCCTTGCGGGTATTTATTACATCTGTTGTTCTCAGTCGTGCTTCTCGGGTCCAACCCTCCACGCACTACGTCTCAGAACAATTTCGCCAACATGGACCCTGCCGACTCATCCGCAATACACCACGCACTCGCGGAACAAGGTGCCATCGTGCAGGAGCACACCCAGGGGATCTCCTCTCTTCGCCGGGAGTTGAGAGAGCTGTGCGAGGAGATGAGGAGACTCGTCATTGCTGTCCAGCCACGTCCCACAGAACAGCCTGTCAGCACGCCTGCATCACCCCTGTTCAACGCCACGGGAACCTGGCAATTCCGGGAGCCACAACAACCCCCCCCCCCCCCCCCGGAGAGGTTCGGCGGAGAACCGGAGAGATGCAGATCGTTCCTCCTCCAGTGTGACTTTGTGTTCCGGCAGCAACCAGAGACCTACCAGGACAACGAGCGGCGGATTGGATACGTGATGGGATTGCTGAAGGGGAGAGCTCTGGACTGGGCCACAGCTGTATGGTCCGGTGGGTCACTTCCCTCTCGCTACGCGGCATTTTCCCAGGAGATTCGCAAAGTGTTCCAACACGCTTCCAGCGATCAAGAACCCTCTCAATGCCTGATCACCCTCCGCCAAGGCAAGAACAGCGCCGCGGATCATTCGATCGAGTTCCGCACCATCACCGCTGCTACCCACTGGAACGAGGAGGCTCTTGCCGATCTGTTCCGGGCCAGTCTCAGTGAGACTCTGCAGGACGAGCTGGCACATCAAGAACCCATCACGCAACTTGATAAACTCGTTCGTGCCGCCATTCGCCTGGACAACCGCTCCAGACAACGCCACCATGAGAGGCAAGTTCCGGCCGGCCGGCCCTACCCCAGACGATGGTCAAGTCCTCGACCCAGAGAGGAGGCCGAGCTCATGGATCTCTCACGCACTGGGGTGAGAGTCTCGTCGGAGGAGCGGAAACGCCGTAAAGAGACTGGGTCATGCTTCTACTGTGGCAAGCTTGGGCATACTCTACAGCAGTGCAGACTTCGCTCCAAGAAGTCAGACGCCGATGCGCCAGTTCGGATTGGATCCCTGACCTACCCGGAGAAGACCAGCGGAGATGACTCTCGCCAGACCCTCATGGCCTTGATCATGTTGCCAGGGAGAGAGATCAAGGTCAGAACGCTGATGGACTCCGGAGCGGACCTTGATTTGATTGATGAGGTGATGGTCAAGGACATGAACATTCCCACCCTTACATTGCCCCACCCCTTGGAGGCTCGGTCCCTTGATGGAAAGACATTCTGTAAAATGACCCACATCACCGAACCCATTCTACTGATTATCTCCGGCAATCACCAAGAAATAATCCAGTTTCACGTCATCCGCTCTCCCAACGATCCGCTCATTTTGGAGTTACCATGGCTCAGGAAACACAACCCCACCATCGACTGGAAGACAGGTCAGATCCAAGCTTGGACTCGCGATTGCCACCAACAATGCCTGCTATCTGCTCCTGCTCCAGCAGAGGACGTACCCACTCCACCCAAAGCCCCCAAGCCTTCACTGGAGACGGTGCCTGCGGTCTACCTGGACATGGAGACAGTCTTCTCCAAGACGCAGGCTCAGACTCTGCCCCCACACAGACCCTATGACTGCGCCATTGAGCTGTTGCCCGGCACACCACTACCATCAAGTCGTCTCTACAAGGTCTCCAGACCGGAGAGGGAGGCCATGGAGAGATACATCCGGGACTGTCTCACCAATGGGCTGATTCGTCCGTCCTCTTCACCCGTGGGGGCGGGGTTCTTCTTCGTCCAGAAGAAGGACGGTTCCCTACGCCCCTGCATTGACTACAGAGAACTTAATAACATCACGATCAAGAATAAGTATCCTTTACCCCTCATTGACTCTGCTTTTCATCCTCTCCATGAAGCCACCATCTTCACCAAGCTCGACCTACGCAATGCTTACCACCTGGTCCGTATTCGAGAGGGGGACGAGTGGAAGACGGCGTTCAACACCTCTCTCGGACACTTTGAATACCTGGCCATGCCATTCGGACTCACCAACGCCCCTGCGGTGTTCCAAGCCCTGGTCAATGACGTGCTACGAGACCTATTGGGTCGACACGTATTTGTCTACCTCGACGACATCCTGGTCTACTCTAAGAACCCACAGGAACATGAAGTCCACGTCAGACAAGTTCTCCAAAGACTGTTGGAAAACAAACTATTTGTCAAGGCGGAGAAGTGTGTTTTTCATTCTGACACAGTGGAGTTCCTGGGGTTTATTCTAGAGAGGGGACAGATCAGGGCGGATCCCAAGAAGATTCAGGCGGTCACTGACTGGCCCATGCCTGCCACGCGGAAACATTTACAGCGCTTCTTGGGATTCGCCAACTTTTATAGAAGATTTATCAGGGGCTATAGCCAAGTTGTCGCACCCCTCACCAAGGTCACGTCCACTGCCTTACCGTTCTGCTGGAGCCCCGAAGCGGAGGGGGCTTTTTGAAAAATTAAGAGACTGTTCGCTTCCGCCCCCATTCTCATTCACCCTGATCCCACTCGCCAGTTCGTGGTCGAGGCGGATGCCTCTGACACTGGGGTGGGAGCGGTGCTCTCTCAGGTCTCCGCCACCGACAACCGGCTGCACCCCTGTGCGTTTTTCTCCCGCAAACTTTCACCAGCGGAGAGAAACTACGATGTTGGCAACCGGGAACTTCTCGCCGTCAAACTGGCGTTGGAGGAGTGGAGACACTGGCTGGAGGGGGCCGAAGTACCATTTGTGGTGTGGACGGACCACAAGAACTTAGCCTACCTCCAGACTGCTAAGAGACTCAACTCTCGCCAGGCCAGGTGGTCCCTATTTTTTGGGAGATTTAACTTCTCTCTCACCTACCGCCCCGGCTCCAAAAACATTAAGCCTGACGCCCTTTCGAGGCAATTCGACTCATGTTTGGAGAAGGAGAGAACTGAGAACATTCTGCCCGCCTCCTGCACCATCGACTCGGTCTCGTGGAAGATCGAGGTAGTCATACAGAGGGCGCTACGCAACGAGCCTGACCCCAGAGCCGTTCCGGGTAATCGCCTGTATGTCCCCTCGACTGCTCGGACTCAGGTGCTTCAGTGGGCCCACTCCTCGCCACTCTCGTCATCCCGGCTTCACCCGCACGATGGCAGTGCTCAAGCGGAAGTTCTGGTGGAGTTCCATGGCTTCCGACACCAGGATGTTCGTTAAGGCTTGTACCACCTGCGCCAGGAGTAAAGCTTCTCATCAAGCCCCGGCGGGACTTCTTCAGCCGCTGCCTGTGCCCGGCCGACCTTGGAGCCACATCGGTGTGGATTTCGTTACTGGATTTCCCCCGTCCGAGGGTAACACCACGATTCTCACCGTTGTGGACCGCTTCAGCAAGGCGGCACACTTCATTCCCCTGCCAGGACTGCCCTCCGCCCAAGAGACCGCTGACGTTCTGGTCAAAGAGGTCTTCCGGATCCACGGCATCCCAGCGGACATCGTCTCCGACCGAGGACCCCAGTTCATCTCCCAGGTCTGGAGGGCGTGCTGCTCGGCGCTACGGTAAGCCTCACCTCAGGCTACCACCCTCAGTCTAATGGCCAGACGGAGAGGGCTAACCAAGACCTCGGAACTGCATTACGCTGTGTCTCCGCCAAGAACCCGTCTGTCTGGAGCAAGATGCTCACCTGGGTGGAATATGCGCACAACGTGCACAATGTTTCCGCAAACTCGCGTTCATGCTTTCTCTCTCTTCCGCTTTTGCTTACATGTTTTCCATTGTATCTGCCATTCCCTGTCTAACTAACAGATTACTAACAATTAGCTAGATCATTGCTTACTAACCATCTAATCTCTTGTAGTTAATTGTTACCTTACGTTTCTAGTGCATGTCCTTACTAATTAACTAATTTACTAACGCTAGGATGGGATAATTACTAACAGACTAATTGACTAATGATCTTCGTCTCGTTTTCCCAAGCTGTTCCTAATTTCTCTCTGTTCTCAAGCTAAGCGTTTGCACCTGTCTACACACACATATAAGCCCTCAGTTTTCACCTGTTCAGTGCGAAATTGTTGCCTCACTAGCACTCTTGAGCATTTGTCACGTATACTTCTTCTGATTTCCTGTTTTGATCCAAGCCTGTTTTTTGACCACTGTTTTCTGCCAGCCTTTTGTTTTCACTGCCTGTCCTGACTACGATTCCTGCTTGCTGATTTTGTACTTTTGCCACGCGGCGAGGACTCCGGTCTGACCCTGCTTGTTTTTTCGACTATTCTTTTGCCTTCTCCCTTTTGTACCTCTGCCACGCTGATTGCCTTCCTGGTTCCGAACTACTGCCTGGCTTACCGACGACGAGACTGCCTTCTCCCTCTGTACTTTTGTTCATTGGCTGGATCTTTTTGTGTATGATCTTTGCTTGTGCTAAGACAACGATTACTGAACTTTCCTTAATAAAGCCCTTGCGGGTATTTATTACATCTGTTGTTCTGAGTCGTGCTTCTCGGGTCCAACCCTCCACGCACTTCGTCTCAGTAGAGGGCAGTTTGTAAATGCAGTACTAGTGTAGAGGGCAGTTTGTAAATACAGTACCAGTGTAGAGGGCAGTTTGTAAATACAGTACCAGTGTAGAGGGCAGTTTGTAAATACAGTACCAGTGTAGAGGGCAGTCTGTAAATACAGTACCACTGTAGAGGGCAGTCTGTAAATACAGTACCACTGTAGAGGGCAGTCTGTAAATACAGTACTAGTGTAGAGGGCAGTTTGTAAATACAGTACCAGTGTAGAGGGCAGTTTGTAAATACAGTACCACTGTAGGGGGCAGTCTGTAAATACAGTACTAGTGTAGAGGGCAGTCTGTAAATACAGTACCAGTGTAGAGGGCAGTTTGTAAATACAGTACCAGTGTAGAGGGCAGTCTGTAAATACAGTACTAGTGTAGAGGGCAGTTTGTAAATACAGTACCAGTGTAGAGGGCAGTCTGTAAATACAGTACTAGTGTAGAGGGCAGTCGGTAAATACAGTACCAGTGTAGAGGGCAGTCTGTAAATACAGTACCAGTGTAGAGGGAAGTCTGTAAATACAGTACCAGTGTAGAGGGCAGTCTGTAAACACAGTACTAGTGTAGAGGGCAGTTTGTAAATACAGTACTAGTGTAGAGGGCAGTCTGTAAATACAGTACCAGTGTAGAGGGCCATCTGTAAATACAGTACTAGAGTAGAGGGCAGTTTGTAAATACAGTACCAGTGTAGAGGGCAGTCGGTAATTACAGTACCAGTGTAGAGGGCAGTCTGTAAATACAGTACCAGTGTAGAGGGCAGTCTGTAAATACAGTACCAGTGTAGAGGGCAGTCTGTAAATACAGTACCAGTGTAGAGGGCAGTCTGTAAATACAGTACTAGTGTAGAGGGCAGTCTGTAATTACAGTACCAGTGTAGAGGGCACTCTGTAAATACAGTACTAGTGTAGAGGGCAGTTTGTAAATACAGTACCAGTGTAGAGGGCAGTCTGTAAATACAGTACCAGTGTAGAGGGAAGTCTGTAAATACAGTACTAGTGTAGAGGGCAGTTTGTAAATACAGTACTAGTGTAGAGGGCAGTCTGTAAATACAGTACTAGTGTAGAGGGCAGTCTGTAAATACAGTACTAGTGTAGAGGGCAGTTTGTAAATACAGTACCAGTGTAGAGGGCAGTTTGTATATACAGTACTTGTGTAGAGGGCAGTCTGTAAATACAGTACCAGTGTAGAGGGCAGTCTGTAAATATAGTACCAGTGTAGAGGGCAGTCTGTAAATACAGTACCAGTGTAGAGGGCAGTTTGTAAATACAGTACCAGTGTATAGGGCAGTTTGTAAATACAGTACCAGTGTAGAGGGCAGTTTGTAAATACAGTACCAGTGTAGAGGGCAGTCTGTAAATACAGTACTAGTGTAGAGGGCAGTCTGTAAATACAGTACTAGTGTAGAGGGCACTCTGTAAATACAGTACTAGTGTAGAGGGCAGTCTGTAAATACAGTACCAGTGTAGAGGGCAGTCTGTAAATACAGTACTAGTGTAGAGGGCAGTCTGTAAATACAGTACCAGTGTAGGGGGCAGTCTGTAAATACAGTATCAGTGTAGAAGGCAGTTTGTAAATACAGTACTAGTGTAGAGGGCAGTCTGTAAATACAGTACTAGTGTAGAGGGCAGTCTGTAAATACAGTACTAGTGTAGAGGGCAGTCTGTAAATACAGTACCAGTGTAGAGGGCAGTCTGTAAATACAGTCCCAGTATTGGTGGCAGTCCGTAAATACAGTACCAGTATTGGTGGCAGTCCGTAAATACAGTACCACTCTAGGGGGCAATCTATTCATCGATCTAATAGTTTCGTGGGAAGTCTCTAATTACTGTATTGGTATAGGGGCAACAAAATTGCAGCCTGACCCTTTGTAAATAGGTCAACAAGTTTGTTAGATATTTAGCTTTGTCTTTTAACCCATTTAATAACTACAAGATATTATTTTCTATGTAGCTTTAGCCAATACTCATGATGTCTCCCAAACTGACATTCCCTCATTGTCTGGAATGCTCAAAATATCTTTCTTTTCAGCAACTGCCAGATTTTTGTCTTGAAACAGATAGCTCATAATGTCTGTTTCAAGTATTATCCATTCCATGTTTTTCTGACTATGACACCAACTCCAAATGAGAGATGCTTTTTTCTTATGTTGAAAACAAGGCTGGCTAGGACTCCAACTCAGGCTTATGCTGACAAAAACTCTGAATTTGGCTTGCAAAGCTGACTCAAATTCTGCGATTCTATTTAATATTACTAATATATTCAAAGAAATAATTGTGTGACAGGTGGCGTGGATCGTTGGTTATCATACAATGTAGGTATTATATATACAGGGCATGTGCCAGAATAAAAACATGGTCTATCATGTGACTCCTTTAGAGACATAAAATCATACAGATTAATACAGAGATTTTGTGAAATGGCTGCTATGCGTCACTCTTCCCCGCTCCCCTTAGGACCATTGCAGCTTTTTTCAATTAACTCCGGGTTAAATTAATATCAGCAAATAGAAGTAACGTCACAACGTGAATAGTTTTTTCCATACTTTGCTAGGGGGATGGGGGTGGGGGTAAGGGGTTGATGGAGTTAATGACGGCATTACCCAGGGCAAATCTAATTATAATTGTTAACGAGTTGCTGATTTTCCTCTCATGAAAACTTAAATTAGTCTTAACACTCTTCTGCCTTCACTCACTCTTTGCTGTAGACCCACTCTCCACTTTTCCAAAGATCTGTGGCTGATTGAATCGCAACATTAATATGGAGAATGGGAGAGAAAATGTGTGTGTGGTGTGTGTGTGTGGGGTACACACTCCACGGCTCTAAATATAGATTTAATAAGTGTGGCTGCATTGCACAGAAAGGGACCTTTTTTCATCAATGGTCGAAAGTGCTTAGTCTGCATCTGGGGAAGCACAGCACTGAACATCAGAAATCACATCTCAGAAAAGAGACATTTCTGCCTTTAACTAAAGCTTTAAAATGAATGCTTACCATTTAATTTCCTGGCTACATTAAACACACGCTTCACACACGGCAATATTGCCTGTAAAAGTTCACTGCAGTCACATTAAAATACAGTCTATCCAATATAACAGGCACACAGAGAGATGTAGCGTACGGTAGGTAAGTAGTCTGTAATGTTTTCCGGCAGCACTGCCGATGTACATTTCAAGAATGTCTTTGCTTTGACAGCTGGCACTTGAAGGCATGTTTTTCTTCTTTTACTTAGCATTATGGTAGAAAATTGTTTTTGTGACGACTAAGGGCAAAAATGTGCAATGAAACAGAAAGCCTTCCATCAGATGAAAACTAACAACCTAGGCAGGGACAAGATAAGGACCAACTCTGTCAATCTCACGCAAAATATTATGTCCTGTACAGAAAGATGCACAGAATTCGACTGTGCATCTGCATGGAAAACATCTTTGACCATGTTTTCGGAGACTGAGACAAACTAACATTTAGTAAGCTAGCGCACAAAATTGAGTTGCCACACAATAGATGGAATACAGCTGCTTGGGTTAATAAGCTGAGGGAAACACTCAATCTCTCCTCTCAAACAGGTGTACATGTTAGGAAACCGAAAGCAATATCTTTTAAGTCCATTGTCTTTTGGCTTCACCAATCATAGGATTTTTCCAAGTAAAGAAAAATAAATTAAATAATAATTTTTTTTTAAAAAACATTTGTCTGGGGAAACACAAGTTTGATTTGCTTCACAGTGATTACATTTCCCATTAACCCTAGATGGATAGCTAGATGTTTTGTGAAAATAGGTTTTGTCAACCAGTCCAACTAAAATGTAATCAGTCTGAGAATCAAGAGTGGTTGATCTAGGTTCTGAATTTTTTAGGTTTAACTAGCACAGAAAAAATTGAATAGATTAGATGGTGGATAACTTATGTGCAAACCATGTCTCAAAAATATTTCCACTCAATAAATCGGCTTGCTAGCAATATCTGAGCAGTAACATATTTTATCAGCACATATCTACACTAGCATAGTAACAGCTGCATAATTTCAGGCAACCATTTTTACAAAGGGGACAATTCATACAGTTTTATTTCTACCCTTTCTAATTTTATAATATTCAGTGAAATTCCAGAGAGGTTCACATTATGAACACAAAATAATACTTTTGGGACAATAAAAGCTTGTGAATAAAATTTCAATTATTTGACATAATTAGATAATGGGTCCTCTTGGCCTTATTTGAAAGGTCCATACATTGAGTGATGTGCCTGCTGCACAAGGTCAGCAGTCATTTCAAGATTTAAAAAAGACGCTTCCTTTCCCTGAGGCATATTTCTTGCAACTCGGCCTTGGCTCTGCCCATTGGGTCAATGACTTCCCCCAGAAAGGTTTCTTATAAACCTACACACATTCTGTGTCCCTTACCTCCACCAACTCCACTAAAACCCAGCTGTGAGAGCTTTAGTTGAAGTCCTCTGGGGAAATTTCATTTTTTATTTTATTTTTTCTCCTACCGTCTTCTCTTTGCTACCAACTAAGGGTCTTCCTTGGCAGACTTCCTTAGAAGACATTCCCTCTTGTAACTCCTTTTTTATGTGCATCAAGCTAGTTCAAAATGTGTGTGGACCAGTGTTTTCATTTGGCAACTTGAATTTAAAATGATTAGCTTAAGTTAAGAATTTCAGGAGCACAAGATGTTGAGAGACTGTTGTTCCTCTTCACTGGGCAGATTGGTTCAAACCTCTCAAAGAGTGATATTAGTAGCCCAAACCGTTTATGACCTTCATCTTGCCACAGTCACAGACAATAAAATGCACTGTTTCTACACACACAAAATAAAATCATGTTCCGATATAGGAACAATTTATATTATTAAAAAGTTGTATGAATAAACATTAAGCGTTTTCCCTCGCTTACTGTACTATGCATCGTACCTGATGTACTTTCGGTTTAGTAATCTTTTTCTACAAAATCTCTGGTATAAACATGTTTAAGGAACAAAATATCCTACCTGGTTATGAAGCTACAACTATTTTCTGATTAACCCTGAAGAGTTTACCTTATCACATTTTGCCAATGTCCAATACAGTCGACATTTCCACGGTGACCACCTATCACAGTTGCGGCTGTAATATGTTGCTTTGCTGTTGGTATGTAAAAACACATACTTTTGTACGTTTTTTTAAATACGCATAATCAGGGCTCACGCGCCCTTGTGTGTTGATTGAAAGCACCTACACATTTTCATCTAACAGTGGTTAAGAAAAATGCATATATTGTAGACTAGAAAATATCAACATTTCAATCGTAACCCCTTAGTGCAGATGGCATATTTGGTAAATCATGGGGGTACTCTGTTTAAGGCTTTATAACTCCAGGTGTGAGCATCACATAAACTTGGTAAATGGCTTAAATGAAACAAAACCGGTGTACCATTTTTTGTACAAACTTAGATTTGTTTATTTTCATAATTTAAGGTCAAAATAAAGTGCCGGAAATGCAAGCAAAACTTTGCTAAAAATGCTACAAAATATATATTTCTTCAAAATACTGAGAGGTACATAAGTGAAACAGGTAAAACTACACATTTCCTGGATCATAAACTCCTTGTCCACAAGCATTCAATAATCGCAGGGTGATATACAGAACTACTAAAGATCTATGACACGAAATGTAAGCAGTGTAGCCTGATGTACCCAGGGTCTCCAAACCTATCCAAATTGGCTAAAATGTGAATAGCTGTAAATCTTAAACTAATCATACATTTCAGTGCAAATCAACCGTTTTGACTCATTTAACTCACCTTTTTATCATTTTCATGTGGGAATTATTTTGGATCAGTACAGGGGGGTGGATATCTAGGTGTCCAATAACCTACCCAAAACCTCTCCGAGAAATTATTAAAAAGCCTTTTGTCCTTTATAAAGCATATACATTTTACCTTACGATCACTTAATGGATGAAAACATTGATATTGCACAGTTTCAGTTCAGTGTTTGATGCCAAGTGTGCCATTTTTTCACCATTATCCTTCATATACTGCTTCATCCTGTGCGGTGCCTTCGTGGGCAACATGCACTCATCAATGGCACGGTCTTCAGTATGCTGGAAGGATCTGGTCCTGCAGTGGCTTCACTCTGAACAGTAGAGGGTACTGCTGGAGTGGCAGAGGTGGAGGGTCAAGCATGTTATAGGAACAAATTACATAATGCAGAAGCATTATAACACTGTGGTACACACAGCTAAATATGAAATCATTCACTCTTGTACTTCAGTAAACACTTTCTTCTGTATGCTACATTATGTTATATTTTGTTGCGTGCTCTAGGATGGCATTACTCTGTAGTGTGTTTCACAACTGTTGCTTATTTATTTTATTTATTTATTTTACATTCATCTTGCACACATCTGGACACAGTACATTTGAATACATATTTTCCATTCCCTAAGTGAAAAGCATCACCCATGGATATACTAATACCCCATAGAGTACATTATGCACAAAGAAATTACAATACAATACAATAATATCGGAAAACACTACCAATGTTCTAGCTTCACGGCAAATCGAGGCATAAAATAAACTCCTCAAAAAAAGTTTGGAAACGTTATTTCGGTCGATTATTCCTCCCCTTTAATAATACCAATTGGTATTGTATTGTATATCGTTGGAAAGCCTGATTAGTCACCTTTACAACGAGGTACAACTTGTAAGGATCATGCATTCGTGGAATGAGCAACACAGCTAACCGTGTGGGTAGCGGCCCAAAAAAATGTGCCTAAATGCCCTGCAATATTCTTCTGTTGGTATTCACTCTCGTTTTGAGCTTCAAGTGCTGGCAGGTGTATGCCAGTGGGATGGAATGGGATGCCATCCCACTCCCACAGCAGTGTGTGACCAGGCTGGTGACCAGCATGAGGAGGAGGTGCCAAGCTGTTGTGGCTGCGTATGGATCTTCCACACGCTACTGAGGTCCCTGACAGTGTAAAATGAATAAAGTGTAAAAATGGCCAATATGTGTTGTTTTTTCCTTATTACTGTGGGAGAGTGCAATCATCCAGTCCACCAAGCAACTCAAAACGAGAGTGAATACCAACAGAAGAATATTGCAGGGGATTTTGGCACATTTTGTTGGGCCGCTACCCACACGGTTAGCTGTGTTGCTCATTCCACGAATGCACGATCCTTACAAGTTGTACCTCGTTGTAAAGGTGACTAATCAGGCTTTCCAACGATATAAAATACAATACCAATTGGTATTATTAAAGGGGAGGAATAATCGACCGAAATAACGTTTCCGAACTTTTTTTGAGGAGTTTATAACTTACGACTGAGCAACCAAACAGAACAGCGCTAAAATACGCAATTTCATTGTGAATGCTATGAATTCTAACAAAGCAGGCCACCACGAGCCACTACGGGAACGTCACGAACACAATAGTATCAATACATTACAGTTATTTGGCAGACGCGTTTATCCAAAGCGACGTACAATAAGTGCATATTGAAGGTCATAGACACAAGAGTCTGAAAAAGTGTGTTTTCAAATATGTTCAGCATTATTAGCAGGCTAACAGTGGTCTATTACGACCGATGCAAATACCAAAATATAGCACGCAGTGGAAAAACGAATGTATATACTCAAAATATTACAAGCAGTAATACTTACATGTCGAGGAGGATATCTTCCCCATATTGATAGGCACCTCTTCCACAGAATCTATGCTACAGGGATTAGAAGAATCTCTGTTGTTGTCCTCTTCTGACCAACTTCGGGGGAAAAGTACTAAAAAGTCTCTTCAAAGTTGCGCGCCGTTTTATTGCGTAAGACCAACTGCGTCATACCAAACGCGTCAAACCAAATGCGTCATCTGCGCATGCCCGCGTAAAGTTGTCGTGATATAACAAGTATTGCAGTTACGCTCGCCCTTAAATAGTTAATCCAAGCTTTCAATTACACATGTAAATAACTTTTGGGAAGCTTGTCGTGCCTTCTATTGGATAAAACAATTGTCGATCAAACCAGAATAAAATTGAAAGCGTCACAGCAGTGCTATCAGGGAGGGGGGGTTACGCAGAGATAGTTTCGTTTGTCTAATAGTGTTCCAATGCGCTGTGTATTTTTCAAACGGATTGTCCAAGACAATAAATGACCACGGAATCTTGAAAGGGACATATCTACGCTTAAATCCACGGGAGGATTGCACACGAATTCCATATTTAATAGCAGATATTGATAGTAGAATGGCATTGTATGATTTCAATTGTTTATGTCGGTATTGATTGAGCAGCGATTTGCACCGCTGTATTTGCATACGGTCGGGCTATTGGTGGGTTTATCTGGTTGCTGGACGGAATTCTGATATTATATGATGAATACATATATTTATGAACTCCCAACATAGACGCTATTGCCCACTATGTCACGCATGGGTAGGTATAGGCTGGGTGGGGAGTGCTTGTTAAATGGACTTGCTACGGAAAGATAGTGACACTTAGAAACTACGCATTGGCCAGAAATCGTCGCGAATCGTCTACCAATAAAGTTAAAATACCGCGTTTGGGTTTTCCACTAATAGTTTGGCTGCAGGAGCAACGCGTGTCTCAGTTGCGTAAAACTGTCTTGCAGGCGAGAAAAAATAGACTATCTGCACTAAGTAGTTACTCA
Source organism: Ilyophis sp. 1 JC-2022 (assembly GCA_022702515.1). Classification (NCBI taxonomy): domain Eukaryota; kingdom Metazoa; phylum Chordata; class Actinopteri; order Anguilliformes; family Synaphobranchidae; genus Ilyophis; species Ilyophis sp. 1 JC-2022. The sequence goes on along the minus strand of CM040406.1, from coordinate 17,392,916 downwards.
TTCAATATTAATCATTATTATAGTTAGAGGAATTGATAGGGGAGCTGGGGTGTTTTGTGAGAAAGTAAACTTCAATTGTAATGTGAGCCAGGCAGATAACAGTTGAAACATGCAGCTGTTTTTTCACAGGCTAGAGAAAGTGGTGCTAAATAAACCTTGCCGTATACAGTATAACGTCATGCTTTAACAAATGGCTGAAATAATATTTTAGGGTGAAAACACATTTTCTAACTTGAATATGGAAATGTTACTAACTTTAGCTGTTTCAATAACTTCTGCATTTGATGAGGCAAGTGGGTGGGGGTGGTGGGGTGATTAACGTTAACTAACGTCAGTTAACTATTTGCTAGCTAGAACAATGTGGCTTAGAAGCATAACAAGCAAACAAGAAAAGATTAATAAAATAGTTGTTAACTAGCTGTTAAGTAGAGAAAATTAATGGTAGGTGTGGGGACCCATAGTCAAGAGAAGACACCACCATATTTGCTGTTAATTTGTTATTTAGTTTGAATATTGTTTTACATTTAAATACAGTAAAACCTTGACATACGAGTGCACTAACTTACGAGTATTCCGAGTTACGAGCCGTTGCTCGGACAATTTATTGCTTCGCCTTACGAGCCTAGACCCGAGTTACGAGCCGAGCAAGCGGAGAAAGTTTCAGAATTTATAGAAAAGAAACATCCAGAAAAAGTGGCAACTGGCCGTGCGTTGGCGTTGTGTAATGACACTTGCCTAACGCATTTCCGAAAAATTCTGAAGGGAAGGAAGAAACAAACCACCATGGATAGGTTTTTATCGAAACGCCCTGCAGATCAGAGTCAGAAAAGCGTGACGAAAAAGCCAAAAATCAATGAAAAAGATGCAAACGTCACTGATGAAGATGAAAACATCACTGACGAAGATTAAGTGTAAGTGAAGAATAATAATGTAGCAATTAAGTTTAGAACCAGTTTATTTCTTTATATTCTATTTTATTATCTTTGTATTATGTTTTGTATTAATTATTTATTATTTATAAATACATTTCTCATTTTTATAACTACGTAACAAAGAAATTAGGGTGTTTTTTGGGGGGCTGGAACGGATTAATGGTATTTCAATTAATTTCAATGGGGAAAATTGATTTGATATACGAGTAAACCGAGTTACGAGCTCGGTCACGGAACGAATTAAACTCGTATGTCAAGGTATTACTGTATTACATACCTTAGTATACCACTCAGACATAGGCAGAGGGTGTGTAAGGCTGGGGAAGGTTTAACCGGACATGGCGATTAAAATAATGTAGGTTATTAAATACAAATACTAGTGATAGAGGATTCGTGGTCGAGTTAGCTCACTCAATCCACTAGGCAACTGCCTACTGCAGAGGAGGTAACTAAGCTGGCCGGCTGTGTGTAGCCGATTGCTGCATGGTTAGACTAGCTAGCAAGTCTCATCCACCAATGCGTTGTCCTGTCAGTGAAGCGGCAGTCAAGCTGAGGGATCATGACGGAATCACGGAGCATTTCTGGACACACTGTCACACTCAATGTCAGTTAAAATGTTATAAATTATGTGTGTGTTGGCTGCCATGCCGATAGAAAAAAACGAATCACGCATAGGCTATCTTCTTGCAGTGGAGTTGCTTAAATAATTAGCCTATCAATATGATGTGAAAATGTTAAAAAGTAGAAAGAGCTCCAGGACGCGCCCCAATTTTGATTCAACTTTGAAGCCCAAAATTCTTAAAAGGTAAAAGCTTTAACAAGTTCATGCAATGTTTTAACATAAGGTAGTATTGATAGTAGATTTTTCTTTCACCATCTTTACTGAATGGATAAACTGTCTACTTACTATTTTACCTTATCAACACTAGGCTACTATCTAACAGTATTTTACCTCAGCAACATGGCTACTATCTAACAATATTTTACCTCTGCGACATTCAACACTAGTTTACCTCAGTGACATTTTGTAACACTTACCTCAGTGACATTATTTGGAACACTTATCTTGCACACTTATTTTTTATTTCTGTTTTAGAGTGTTGTTTATTTATTTGTGTAGTATTAAAATAAATGATGTAATATTCAAATAGTTACATCCACCTTCCAGTCCACTTTCCTATTGTTCTCCTTGTGTTCCCCATTCCTCTCGTTTCACGTCATGTTTTTACTTTGTCTGTCTTTCATGTTGTGGTGGCTCGGCGTGGTTTCCCTCCTCGTTTCCTCATTCCCCTCTTAATCTCCCAGCCAATCACTCGCTTTCCCTGTTTGCATTCCACACTCACTCTCGTTAGCTCATTCATTCTCGCATACATTCCGCACGCTTTACTCATCAAGTCTACTTTCTATTTATTCTCCCTTCTCCCCTTGTCTTGTTGCCAGTTTGTTATGTCAAGTCATGTTTGTTACTCGGTCATTGTCCGGTTTGTTTTGCTAACGTGTCAACTCTGCCTTTTCAGTTTACCCGCCAGCCTGCTTTCCCTGCTCTGCCATTGCCTTCACCTACCCTGCTTCCAGTTGTCACCGATTTGTCTGCCATTCGCCCAGCCCCTGCCTCGCTTACCCTGTTCATCATCTCCCCTTTGGTTACCGCCAACGCCGTATCCTGACCCTCACCTACTCTCCCTCTTTGTTAGCTTGTCTTAATAAATACTCCTTCGGAGCTTTATTGCGAGTCTGTCTCCGAGTCCTGCATTTGGGACCATACCAGTTGGGAGAAACATAACACAAATGTTCCAAAAGCTTCAGGTCAAGGACATTTGATTTATAAACCCTAACTCCTAAACAGAACCCTACTGGTACATTGCAACCATTAAGGGATAAGTGGCCGATGTAATAAATCCTATTTACGGTGTAATTTCATAATGTAATGTTACGTTAACAACAGCTTGTAATCGTTTTATGCTAATCGTTGGTGAAGCTACAAATTCACGTTAACAATGGGTGAGACGTGGTTATCCACAACAAATGTCAGTTTAATCCTTTATAATGTACAATTTCTGCAGTGGTATGAAATGTGTAAAATATATTTGTCTTTATTGAAGTTACGTTTATGGTTGAGGTAAAAGACTGCAATATTTGTTAGCTACAGTCACAACCGCAAGCATATTGTGCGTGTACGCACACACACAGGTGCACTTGCTGTCTTTTATGTCAGAGTTAAATCATTTGAAATTAGATTATAGAACTGGACCTGTGAATAAATACAGAAGGCTATACCGATGACAACTCAGTATTACTTGTGTGTTAGACTGAAGTAATGTGAACAAGTGAATGTACGGTGCTGATTATCTGGATGCTGGTGTCATTATTTATTCTGTGTAATGGCCTAATTTTTTTTGAGAGGGGGGTATTTTTATTTGTTTATTATTTATAATGTGCATGTTTATCTTTATTTAGATTTCTTAACAACACAACATAGTTGTCACATGTCGACATTAAAATAAGCATTTTGTGGAAAATTTTGCATTTGGTCTCATGTATGCGCATTTGGGAGATAAACTATAAACCATGGATGTGCAGTGAATCGTTTTTGAGATATTGACACTTAGGCTACAGTTACACTAGTCACTTCAATCCGACTTCTATGCGACTTCTGGCATCCGATATCACAAGGCTGCATTAAATCAGATTTTGTCAGCATTGGGAATCGGATCTGCCAAACCGCTTGGCGGAGTGGCCTCGCACACTTTGAGATCGGAATTGCTTGTAGACGGAATCGGACTTCTCAAAACGCATTCAACGGAAAAAAACATCATTAAACTCGCCCACATTTTAGGCTCGGGGAGAGGATAACACCACACAGAACTGTTCTGTGGTACGCAGAACAGTTAGGCTACTATCAGATGAGGGAGAGTTGGAGGGAATTTTGTCAAAACACCAGGGATCCACCCGCACATCATCCCGGTACCAAAATCTGGAGATCTCTCAAAACCGGACAATTACCGTGGTATCAGCCTGACCTGTATCATCGCAAAAATGTTCAACCGCATGATACTGAACAGGATACGGAGTGCTATCGATCCCCACCTCAGGGAAAACCAAAACGGATTCAGAGAGGGGAGAACCACCTTAGCCCAGATCCTTGCGCTACGGAGGATCATTGAGGAGGTAAAGAGGAACAACCTGGCGGCGGTGCTCTGCTTCATCGACTTCAGGAAGGCCTTCGACACTATCCACAGAGGAATGATGTTGAGAATACTTAAGGCCTACGATGTTCCTCCCAACCTACTCCGAGCCATTGGGTCCATGTACACGGGAACGAGAGCCCAAGTGACAACGCCCGACGGTAACAGCGAGGAGTTCAGCATCCAAACCGGAGTGTTGCAGGGAGACACCCTAGCCCCCTTCCTTTTTATAACAGTACTGGACTATGCTCTGAGACAAGCTATGAAAGGAAGGGAGCAGGAGCTCGGCTTCACTATCACGCCCAGAAGGTCTACGAGACACCCCGCAGAAACCCTGACAGACCTGGACTACGCTGACGACATCTGCCTGCTATCTGACCATGTAAAGCAGGCACAGGAGCTCTTGACCAGAGTGGAGTCAGAGTGTGCTAGGGTTGGCCTCATGCTAAATGCAAAGAAAACCGAGGTCATGACCTATAACATCCCCCAAGAACATCCGCCTCTAACAACAACAGAAGGCACTGTGCTAAAGGAGGTCAGTGACTTTAAATACCTGGGCGCATGGGTCGGCTCCACAGAAAAGGACCTTAAAGTGAGGAAAGCACTTGCCTGGAGAGCTCTTAATGGCATGACCAGCGTGTGGAAATCCAACCTCCCCCGACGTATCAAGATCAGTTTCTTCTCTGCGACCGTGGAGTCCGTTCTCCTCTACGGCTGTGAATGCTGGACACTAAAGCAAGCCCTACAGAAGTCCCTGGACGGGTGCTACACCAGAATGTTACGTGTAGTACTGAACATCAACCAGGACGAGCACATTACCAACAAGCGTCTGTACGGGGCACTACCAAGTGTATCAGAAAAGATAGCAGTCAGGAGGATGAGACTAGCCGGCCACTGCCATCGACACCGAGAACTCCCGGCCAAAAAGCTCGTACTGTGGGAACCAACACATGGGCATCGACCAAGAGGACGTCCCACACCTACCTACGTGGACGTACTAAGGAAAGATGCTGGTGCAGAAAGCACAAAGGAGCTGGCCAGATGTATGGAGAACCGAGATGACTGGAGACGCCGATGGAGGGCTCGTCTGAGGACGACGTAGAGAGAGAGACCCGACTTCGTGAGAAGTATCAGGGGATATTTAATAAGCACAGTATGCCAGGTCTTTGGGTCTCAACTAAACCTCATAGCTTTGGTAAAACAAGGCTGTAGCTGTTCACAAATGTCATAGAATGTGTGCTTTTGCATGCGGAAACTGAGCACCCAGTCGGAATCCGTAAAATCATGCCTAATATGGTTCCACCAGTGCTGGCTACGTTCGCAAACCCAAACCCTCCTTTCCACCGAAACAGCTGTTGCACCCAGAAACGCAATGCTCACATTAATAGTACACCTTCGCTGCTGCCTCCTGATCAGTGCACCATGCACGCCCTGTGCAGGTCCTACGTCGATTATACAATCTGAACAAAATGAAAATAAGTACAACTTTATGAACACCGAACATCATTTTCCAGGAAGTGTCTAGTTTTTAAATATTGCGTGGGGGAATTAAATCTGAACTGCGATCTGACCACAGGAGGTCGCATTGAACTGTCAAGTATGGACGCAACTCAATCTGACCTGCTGTGATCGGATGTCGGAATTCCGATTCCAGAAGTCGTATGAAGTGACTAGTGTAACCGTAGCCTTAAATATGACTAGTAGAAACTAGTTGAGAATTGCCTCTGGTGGGCCAAAGTTAATAGGGTTAACATGTAACATGTTAACATTGCAACCAAACCAAACTGAAAAGGTTTGTTCTAATGGATGATCAGGCCTCACCCCTAAACCACCCAGGGATTATCTCTTTCAGACATTGCTGATGTTGAGCTTCTCGTGAAGCACCTAATTAGCTTTATGGTCAAGCTGGTGTCAATTCCTCAGTCAATTTGTCCCTGTGAAATATTACATTGGCCTTGAGTTCAAGCAGGGAGAAAACAGCAGACAATTAATTAATCAAGGAACATGCTTAGCCTCCTCTTCCGTAACAAGCTCATCGGACGGTGGGATTCACCTGGACTTCATCGAGATGATTGCCTGTCTCAGCAGTGCAGACAGAGGCCTTAGGGAATAAAAAGCTGAGGGATACATGCGGCCTAGCAGACGGGCTTCATCAGAGCGAAATTAGGGTTATGTTTTTATAGAAGAACTGAACTATTCAGTGCATCCTCCTTTAAGTTTACGAGCTGTATTTAGATTTTGCAGATTCCAACATCAAAGGAAGAGGAAGGACATTTTGTTCCGCACATTTATTTTTAGTTTCCGTATGAATGGGTTGCCTTTAGTAGGCAGGCTGAGGGGCTTGTGAGGTTCGGGGGCTTTGGGTTTGGAGTGGGTGTTCCTCCATGTGCAGAACATCTGTATTGATACTTCAATCAATATTGGAACAAACCGTCAGAGCTCTCGGGAGGGCAATGTATATAGATCATTGTTCAGAAGGAAGTTAATTCCAGCTAAACACTAAGGTACAGTTGGGAATATATATATATATATATATATATATATATATATTTATATATTTGACCACAATGCAAACGAATTAGAAGATGCATTCCCAGGACTCACAATTGTGTGTGTCTGAAAAAAAGCTGTGATTCAGAAAGTGTTCTTCATCTCTTGGTGTGTGGGACTTTCCTTAGGTTAAATCTGAGGTAAATGCGTAAAACAAACACTATGACACATGAGGGATTTTTATCCCTTTAATTAATTCTGCAAAACCACAAAGAGTCATGTTCTAACCTCATTAAAGACCATGTGGCACTTCTGTGTAATATACTTACTTTTTATAGTTCAAGTTTGAACATGTCACTAATGATGAGGGTGTGTGTGTGTGTGTGTGTGTGCTTGTGACTGTGTGTGGGCATGTGAGCATTTGCATGTTTGCGCCTCAGTTTGTGGGCATGATACTGTGTGTTATACTGTGTGTGAGCGTGTGTGTATGTGTGTCTGTATATGCGCATGTGTTTTTGTGCTTCTAAATTCAGTCCAATCATTTGTAACTGAACTAAGATTTTTTGGCCAAGAGCAAATCGCAAATATTTAAAGCTGTCCACAGAGGAAATAATAATGGCCAGTAAATTAATGTTAAATCAGATTCAACTCTCTGTGGAGCATACTTGCAACTTGTAAGTGTCTCACACTTAACGAAACTCAATACAATGTTGCCTCTGTTCGTATAGTATGTTGTGTTTAAAAATTTTACCATGTGTTAATTTTACTTTAGTTTAATTCAGTTGCATCTCGATTTGGCTTTTATATTGCAGTCGATTTGGCTTTTATCCAAGCTCAAGGCTACTAAAAAATGTACTTAAAAGCAAATTATTACACTACAACAGATATGTTCAGTAAGACTTTCAGAAATGTAATTGATGCTTCAATCAACATTAATCCTGAAAGGTATGGGAAGTGTGACTTGCTGAATATTTTTTTTACCTGACAGCTCAAATGTTTGGATCCTTAATGTTGAAAATGTCCCATCTGTACATGTTTACCTCACAGCAGCACATAATTAGATGTTTTAATGTCCCGAAGTTACCAAACCATAGAAAAGTGACTTACAAAGGTCTTGCATCATGCGTATGTTGCACATTCTTTTATGATGAAAGATGTGCATTGTTGTTGCTGTTACTGCCCTATCAATGCCTTCCTAGGATGAGAGCCAAGTTGACTGTGGGCTCCCAACAAATGCTATGTCAATAGTTTATAATAAACTTTTTTGATACATCTAATAGAATACATCTTTTAGGGTGAAGTTGGACCAACTCAACAAGACACTACTGTTGTAGTGACACACCATGACACAATTCATATCTCTCAACTCAGATTGATGCATAAATATGTGAAATTTGTGAAGATTTTGTCAAATATTGAGACTAGATTGTTCTCCAGAATTTAGCAGACGTAAAAACTATCTTAGACTCACCGTAATGTTGGAGCCACAAACAACTTTCACGTGTTCAAACATGTTCATCATTGGTGTGGTTTTACAGATGGAGATTACAAGTTGCAATATAATGCTGATACGTCCCTTTCCCTCATAAGTGGGCCTTTCTTCGGCTCGCGTGAGTCTTGATTGGAAATTGTGGAAGTTGTGGATTTTCCCAAGAGCATATGTATTTGTGGCGTTCTCTAGCTTAAGGTTGGTTCATTTTCCTTTTGACTGTTTAGTTTTCCCTTTGGTTAACTTCATGCACGTTGCTCCACAACTTTCCACGGGCCTGTGAAAAGCGGCACTGACTGAGCCGTCGTTAAATAAGCGGAAGCTCGTGCATTATATTTTACAGTGGTACCGAAATCTGCGTTGGATTCTGTTCGGTACTAATGAATGGTATCGGTCATATGGGTTAACGTTACAGGACTCCGTTTGCAACCAGGCAGCTTGGCTAGAGAGCTGTAGACTAACGTTAAAGCTGTAAACGTTGAAGCGCTTACTATTGTAGCTGGAAAGATGACAGCACATTTAACATAGCCAGTTTTGCTAGTCATGAACTCTCCACTTGCTCGTAATTATACTCTGTGGTGATAGAGGCTAAGTAAAGAACGGAAAGGCTGGCGTTAACTTACCACAGAACTGTATACCTACCCTGTTCTTTAGAGGCTGAAGGAGGGCGGGTTTGTGCAAATGACATCTGGCTGTTTTCATAGGAGTCCAGTAATGACGTCAGAGCTGGAGCCAATTCTGAACAGACTTTTAAGCCGAGTGATTTTTTCTTATGCAACAACAAAAAAATGGCAAGTAGTACCGACTTCATATTTTACCAGCACGTAAGTATCATGCTACACTGCATATAAATGCTAAGAGTAGCTAAACTCCAATTTCCATGATATGGGACCTTTAACGGTTGTTTAGCTGGTTTTAAAAAAATACAAATACACAAGTTTCTGCATGGGCTATTTCAGTATATGTATGGTGGACTTTGTGTTATTATAATATCCTCGGCTAACACACACTTTTTCTATAGCCTAACAGTTTAGTGACAACTAATGCATCTTAAGCAATCACTGCACTACATATCCTATAAAAAAAAAACAATAGGACTAAAACACAAATGATTAGGTATATGCTTACTTAGTTTGTGATTTTAGATATTCCCTGTGAAACAAAGGCATTATTACATTGATAGTAGACCTATACATTTTTTATTATATTAATGCAAAATAGATTGTCTTCCACTGCAGTCCGTTGTGAGCTATTTTTTCACGTCTCTAAATTTGAAGCTATTGGGCATTTGTTGTTGAAACCGTCAATCAATTTTGTCAAACATGAATGAAGAAGGAAACTAAGCAGCAATATGAAACTACCTTCAAATTTAGTTTTTTGACGGTCACATGTTTGACATGAGAAAGATTAGCCTGTTTAGACTAATATGACATTGAAAGATATGCAGATGCATTTGAGCCATTGTCACTGATGATTTACGTCTGTTAATTCAGAACATCTCTTGAACATTCATAGCCACTATACTAAGTAGTCTAACATTGCTGAATGTTTTCAATCCAGTCTCCAGCCAAAGTGATCCAACAAGTGTTTTACAGGAGATATTGTGACACTGTTATGTTCTGAGTTCTGTCTGTTTTGTATTTTTATTTTCATGTTCATTTATGTATTTATGTTTCTGATTATTTGTGGTTTCACTGTTCTGTGTTTTGTATTACTGTCACTCCCTGTCTTCGTCACACTTTTCGGTAGTCTGTGGGGATTTCGGTTTTCTCTGTATTTCCTCTCTCATTCCTTCCTTCATTACTAATTACTTTATTGTAAATAATACTAATTAACTAACAACCACTAACATCTTAGAATTAGGGTCTACTAATCTACTAATGACTAACTTGAATATAATACTAATCTACTAACACCATAGAATCAGGGGTTTCTACTAATCTACTAATTTACTAATGTCATCTTTCCTCACTGCAGCTGTCTCTCGTTCTGCCTGTTTTTTCATTAATTATCTTTCTTTGGTTCCTCTTAACTACAGCTGACTCGTTTCCGCTTTCCATTCTCTAATTGTATGCACTTGCCCAGTTCATGTTCAAGTGTCTTATGTGTGAATCCGGTCCGCGTATTATGTGTTCCCTTGTTATTTTATTATTACTTTCCTCATTGTTTTATTACGTGCACCTGTCTGTCATTTGCCCTTCCCGGTTCCTCACACCTGATCCTCATTGTTTCTTGTTTCCCTCGGGGTATTTATACCTTGTGCATTCTGTTCTTTGTTACGAGTTCCTCATCTTTGATAGTCATTGGTTTTTGCCAATGGTCCCCCCCATTGTGTGTGTATTTTAATTTTAATGTGTGTGTATTTTTTAATGTCATATTGTAATATAGTATATAATTTCTAGTAGTTGTTTTTAGGCAGTAAGGAGATGAAGCAGTGTGAGATGTCATTGACATTAAAGATTCTAAAGCACTAACTTTTCAACCCATCACAAAAGTGTTTTGAAAAGAAAATATGTTCTTTATTCCCCACAAAATTTTTTATATTTCATACACTTATGTTTTTCTCATTTCTGAACGTGAAATTCTCCAAATGACATTTCAGAAATGTTTATTCTGGCATTGTTCAAAACTGACTCGGTCAGTTACAAGCATTAACCCGTTAGAAAACAAAATGGTATGAAAGCAGGTATAAAATCTTACGTAAATAACAATTGTGAATGACTTGCATAAAATTACAACAATCTTTAGTAATACAGTTCCAATATAAAAACAGTGTCATATACAACTGTAGCAAAGTGGTCTGTGTACACCTCGTAATTTCAAAAACTGCTAACTTGTACTTCTGGCTATGACATAGCTTTCTCTCTTAATATGTACACACTACATATTAATATCTCTTATTTTAATTGTCCTGTTTTAGTCTTCAGCTACAATGCAGTATTTCTGTTTCAAGATCAAGCCACTGTTTCCACGTTATAAATTGTTTCTGCATTTATTCAGTCATGTTACTGTTTATCTTTCCCAGTCCATCGTTCTTTAGTTGCTCTTCAACATAACTAGTGTGAGCAGCCTTCTGTGAGGACGGTAGAGCATGGCCCCAAAAGAGAAAAGTCACTCAACTGGGGAAGATGATGATAAGGTTGTGTTGAATCTTATGAAGAGAAGCTTCATGAGAGGATATGCATCCAAAAACACTGTATTTAGAGCGTGGTTGGACGGGGCAGAGGGAATTGAATGTGCGTTGTTGTCAGCAGGCTGGCGCAACCATCAAGTGAGTTGCATGACGCGGGTCAAAACAGCATGTCAGATAGTGAGTTTGAAGTCCAATACTTCCTGAAACCTAAATGAATATGATAGTCAATATTTTGGGCTCTATTTTTCAGAATCAATAGTGTATGGGTGCAATCAATGGCACAGAATTTTGACCGTGACAACAGAATTTTGGGAATTAGGCTGGATTATGCTCAATATTTATTTATCAGTGAGTGTGTTCCAGATGGATTCAATCATAGCCAATCAATTAACCAATTTTCAATCCCTTTAAGAGCAATTCATGCCCCAGCGTACTGCAAATTTCCGTGTTCTACCACTGCACTGGAAGATGAGGATATACTCATCAGAAGAAGCTTCTCCCGAGAGGAAACTGAAGTTGTTGTGCAGGAGATGCAGTCATTGTGGAAGAATCTGGCATCTCAAGCCGCCCGCCAACAGCAGATGAGGTTAGCGCTAGAACCTCCAGGATTAATTGTATACCTAGAACCACCAATGCGTAAAATGGACTTGCACATCTATTCTGCATTGAAAATATACGTTAAAACGCTAATAATATACGTATATCAATGTAATAATGCATTTGTTTCACAAGGGAAGACATATTTTCAAGTCTAAAATCACAAACTTTAAACAAAAGAATGTTTAATCATTCAACTTGTGTCATAGACCTTGTCTAAGCAGGCGGGCGGCACATGTGCAAATTGCAGTCGACGTTGACACCAAAATGCGCTGCACATAAGCGGCCTTTGCCATTTGGGGGTCGTTTCAAAAACCAGTTGGAGGCCCACTGACCCTCTGTTCCCATTCACTACTACACCCCCCACCCCCCAGAAACCATCTTATAAATAACTCAACAAACAACTGCATGCAACTGAAATTAGCCTTCTCACTTTAACATATTCCCAATGAGATTTACAACCTTTTGCTTTGAGAAGTAATAATCATTGGGCTACTATAACTACAACAAATGCTGCATCAAGCGGTGCAATGCGCTCTCTCGGTATGAACACACAGCAACAACAATTGTTTTAACAATTTCCCCAACTGCCCTCGATATCGTAGAACTTAAAGCAGTTTGGCTCGCAGCATTTTCTATTAACAACGATGCTGAAAGCACATTGCTAGTCAAATTTGTTTTTGTGGACGCTGCACTAACGAAAACACAGAAATTTCGATGAATCGCTCAGCACGACCCATGACAAAATTCTAATGAAAATGCAAAAGGCCACTTTGCGTTTTCATTTTCAAGTTAATGTAAGACTATCTGACAGTGACTACCGACATCACAGACAAATCAGACGCCACTGTCTGGAATTCTTGGTTGGGTTTGGTTTTAGCCATAGAGTTCAGTGGTTTGAACGGGCCCCTGTAAAGTGCCCCCTTCTTCAAATATCTGAAATTCTGTAGGAGAAATACAATTTCATGAGAAAGGGGGGGCATGGTCATCTTTAAAAACACCTCTTTCTGGATGATAAAAATGTTTAGTGAGGATTATCGCTGAGTACCATTAATTAACAGTTAGCTTTGACCTACCCAAACCATGCCAGGAAAATGCACCTCAAACTATCATGGAATCAAAAAAACTGTTGGAACACTGTTGTGCTTCTATTTTTTATTTTTTTTACCTTGGTGCCCAACGTGGGGCTGAGTATGTCCAGTTCTCCACCCTAATTTGGAATATCTAATTGACTACTTGTAGCTGCGTTCCTACGTGATCTCTAATGCTGATTCAGGAGAGTGAAGACATACACGGTTCTCCTCTGAAACATGTGGTGTCACCAGCCTGGTTCTTTTCACACTGCCACAGCCCACAGTCGAGCTCGCACAGAGCTGAGACTGAGGAAGATATTTCATATGCGGCTTTGGCGGACCCCTAACCGACTGAACCCTTCCATACCGCTGGGTGACGCAAAGTGACCGTAAGGAAAGAATGCCACCCTACATTACTCTGTAGCTAAAGGCTTCTCTGGCCCTGTCTCCAGACTGCAACTCGTTATAAGCCTGATCATAGTGGTGCGTTTTTAATCTAGACTTAAATATTGAGACTGTCTGCCAAGTTACTCACTCATTGCCTACAAAGCAGTGTCTGTAAATCATTCATTAAAACTTGCAAAATCATTATCATTATTGATATCAAAATGAGGCCAAGTTACAACAAACAGTATTGCCTATCATAGCTCACACTAATTAAACTAGTTCTATTCCAAATCAATGCTACCCACACTCTCTCATTCCACAGAAGGAACCCGACAGATCGCTGTCTGGGGTTAAGTTACAAATTCAGTCCAAGGCTTTATGGCCTACCTTGTATTAATGTAGCGATCTGAGTCATGAAACGATTGTGGGATTTTTATGTGAAATGATAGAGAACGCATCTCAGAAATATATTTTTTTTAAAATAGCTTCCCACAAAGATTATTCAGGTGTAAAAGAAATAGTTTAAATTTTTTAAATTAAAACAAGCTAGCTGCTGCAGGAAACAAAGATGGCGACAGTTTTTGAAAAATATTCTGTGGCATCAGAGGTGGCATGTTCTATTGGCTGAAGTAGCATCACATGTGCACTTCCTTATAAATCCAAAACCATGACATTCACATCCTTATGTGGATATAAAAAAGCATTACGTAATGATCATTTGTCTTGGCTGTGTCTCATGCAGCTATCTAAGACTACTTTGATAACACTTTGTTATTGGTTGATGAGATGTCATTATTGGGTGATGAGATGTTGTTATACAATGGAGATAATTATTATTTGTGGGCAAGCAGCCTTTGTGATGAAGAATTCTGCAGGAAAAATGAGAATAATTGGAAGAATAAGAAGAAGAATAAGCAGAAGAGGAAGGTGAAAACGACAAAAATAACCCAAGTTTATTGTGTGGATGTGTGAAGTTGTATCTGAATTATGTTTGGTTACATGAGGTCAGAATGTGAAGACGTGAATGTTTTTAAGGGCTAAGTGTATGTGGTCATTGTAGTCATTTCTGTAGGAAACCCTGAAAAGTACCAAACTCTCGGTGCTGTATAGGTATGGGGTATGCCCCACCAAGCCGTAACTTGGCGGATGGCATACCTGCCAACCCAATTGGGTTTTGCCATTGCCACATGCATGATCTGGATTTGAGTCGAGACCATGGGGCTCGCTCATTCATGCACCACTGTGTGGCGCCTTAATGAAATGAGCCAGCCTGCATTCGTTTTTCATTTTTTTTTTCACAACCACTAGCCAGATCACCTCAGCATCTGAATTTTTGGATTCTGAAAACAAACAAACATATGAAAATGCTCTAGGCTGAGAAAGTGGAAATGGCGATAACATTATATAAAAAGTAACCAGTATTTTTACGTTATTAAAACGATGCACACACACCAGAACGCACGTCTGAGCTTCATCAACATCAGCAGGGTCATGCAGAGCACCTTTTGAGGGGCAGGTGCTCAAAGTGAGAAAAGGGCACACCCAGTTTTTACACCCAGTTATTGTGCCGAATAGAGTACATGTTTACCAAAGTGAATGAATGAATGAAAAGTAATTACAGCAACAATAATAATGCAAATATTATTATTTAAATTGTTCATTATTTATACAAAATGTGGGTGGCACAGTGCATGATATTCTAATGACCTGTTTTTTGTACCTGCCAGCTTTCTACGAAAAAAATATTTGTGGGGTTATGCATTTTCAACGTGTCAGTGACAGTGCCTTTAATAACCACATTTGCCTTTGTGCATCGTAGTTAAGCTTGGGTGGTGGGGAAGGGAACAAATGCTTTGATACTTCACATAGCCTTGATGAAATCATAACGAAAAAAGTTTTTAAAAAAATTGGATTGACCTAATATTATGTACAGTGCAGAGTGCACGCAATATTATTTTGTAGCATGTGATGTATTCAACATAACCACTCACAAATACCTAATGATAGCCTATTACGTGACTGCAACCACTGTCCAATGATTTATCTTTATTGACTGCATCTGTCACATGCTGGAAGGATGTGGCCAGGAAGGAGAAAGAGATTGTAACCTGGAGCACTGTTACACTGCAGGAGAGTTCATTTGTGCTTCCTAATAATTTTGGAGCAGCTGAGCAGACACAAAAACAAAATCATCTCTTTATCAAAGCGAATATGATCCAGACACTGTCTATCAATGAATCCATCTAATATTGGTCCAGTATGATATAGATGGTCAATCATATTTTTACGTATTTTTCTTTTTATGACAGCTCTTTGATAATTGCAAGTAAAGGAAAATAAGACCAAAACTAGGTTAAAATAACGTGCGCTCATTCTAATAACCATTTATGCGAAAGATGCTGTGTTTTTTTATCATCATCTATTGGTGGCGCTCAACCACCATTTTTTCCGTACAAAGTTGCGCGGGAAAAAATTGCAGACACGCCTCGTTTTCATCGAATCGCCACCCCGTGTGTGCATATACTGGACAGTCTCTTAAAACAGCGGATAATTCAAATGTGTGAATCACAAATAGCTTAAGCTAAGCTAATTTTGGGAGTAAGTGCCATTTCCGTGTGATTATCCCAACTCTGAATCTGGCCGTAGGTCTGTAATGAAGGTCAGTGGGGCAGGTGGTCAAGCGTTAACTGCATACTATGAACTCAGTAGGACATTACACAGAGATACTAGATTCTCCACTCGTATTGGCAATTACAGGTGAATATTATTTAATTGTTATTTTATAAAAAATCTGGGCTGTATTTATTTCATCTTGTAAACGGTTAAAAATAATAAGACTACAAAGTGCTATATCACCTAATTTAAAAATATATAAATATCTGTCATTAGTGAATGTAACCTTTGTCAATCTTGAGTGTGCTTTTCACTTCAATAAAGTCGTCCATAACTGAAAAAAATGTAAATATTTTAAGTGTGAGGGTCTTTTTTTAATGTTTTATTGATTCCCCATCAAATATTTCATAAAGGCATGCCCTTATTTAAAGAGCATGAGAGAAAATACTCTAACTGTATAATCTATTATTCAGATGAAAAAAACGGAGCCTAAAGTCTCGTTTAACATAAGGGATAAGAGACTTCAGTGGCTTGTCTTAAATATGGAGATGCGTTTTGATGCTCCAAAATCACTGTTCTTCAGACAAACTTTGCAAAGAAACCAAAGTGTACAGAAAAACTCTGAAAAAACAAAAAAGATATTTTGTTTCAGAATCAGCGGCACACAGTGATTCCAAAGACCAGAGAGAGAATCTGGTTTAAACTGTCTCTCAAGAGCTGGTGTCTTTGACTCTGCAAATGTCCCATGAGCCAAATTACTACCGGGATTTATTTTATTTAAGATGAAATATTCAGATTTTACTCATTACATTGACAAACTTCTTTCAGAAGTATATGCAGCTTTCAAACCAGAGTCGATGCATTTTTAAACGGGTCCCATATGAGCAGAAAAGGGGCAGGACGATTCAGTGCTTTTTGGGGGGGAATTTCTCATTTTATAGGTATGAAATAAGACTGCTGTGATATCGTATGAGTATCAACAATTCCTTGACGAGACGCGCAAGATCAATGTTTTCTACGACCATATGTTTGGGTTCTGGAGCTTTGTTGTGGTGGAACGATTGTATTGAAATAGCATTTCAGGGAAGAGCATTAGACAGCCTTGGATAAGGCAATGATGTTGTTTTGTCAAAAACATCTCAACGAGAGACTTCTAAGAAATGGAAATGTATGTAGGCGAGTTGGATCAAAATTGCACATAATTACACCATTAGCCATCACGGCACAAAGCATTCAGAATCTAATTTGCACAAAAACCGTTTTACCTTTGAGCCCTCAAAGGTGTATCTGACGAGAATCCTCCTGAAGGTGGTTTTGAAACAAATTTAACCCAGCGGACTCCAGAAGGGAATCATTTTATTGGGACTATAATGAGGTACAATGTACAAGGCAAATGTTTTCTTGTGGATCCAACCCTGTAGGCAGTTCAATGTTTCTCTTGTACAGACACTGTGTTAGTGTCTTATATGGAAACCTGGTAAGAAACTGTTATGAGATTTAGGTTTGACATAAATGGTATCTGGCACTAATGGGTGATATGCAGTATAACATAAATCAATTAGTTTGTTTATGTTAATCATGAAAAGAGAACAGGACAAAATCAGAACAAGTATAAGGCCTGGATTCAATCAACGTCTGTCCTTAGCATTGGCTCACAATTAAAAGCAAAGGTCAAAGTTAAGGACACACTTTTGGATTTAACTGGATACAACTGACAATTCACCTCTTCCCTGGCTCCTCTTCACTGGTAAATGTAGTGAAGAGGCACAGAAGATGCTTCACGGGAAATCTGCCTTTTTGGCTCCGCCCCGTGTGTGAGCGTGGAGAGGGTTTGCTGACCTCAACCCTGCAGCACAAAAGACCCCCCCCCTTGTTCAGCAGTCCAACGGCCCCGCTTTTCACTGCGATAACGTTGGACACAGACTACTGGGGCCGTCGGAAAGGGGTAAGGAGGGAGTGACGGAGGGTGCTCACCCTGGAAGGTCGGCACAGACAGTCACCGGTGGTTTGAAGAGGACTGTGTTCTGTCGTTTGGCATCGCCAGTCTGGTCTTGGTCTTGTCATGGTAACCAGATTTACAAACCAGATTACAAAATATTCTACCTAATCTATTCCAACCCTCCCCCCTTTCCCTCCGTATCAGTTAGATTCATGACAAGAATAGGCTTGGGAAAAGAATATCCAGAAACATGTTAAAATATGTCAAATGTATACACAAATCAATAAATATGCATATGTATCCCTCTGTAATTCAAATGCTTCATTAACATGAAATACAAATGAGTATTTACAAAACCAAGAAATTTCCAAAAAACAGAACAAACACAGTAATATTGGAAGATATACATATATAATTACATATGTATAAACATGTATTATGTATCATGTATTATTATGTATTATATCATGTATTATTATCACTCTCTCTTTCTCTGTATCTTTTGCTCTGTCTTACTCTCTCTGCCTTTCTGTGGAGTTAGGAATTCATAAAATAACAACTAATAAATGTAATGGTCTGTCCACTCAGACGGCGTTGGTGATTATAAGTACAATTACACAGCAAGTTTGATGTGCGCTGATAGACTAAACAGCGGGCGCTCATAAATATGGATGACATGTCTTAGAAAATAAATTAACCAGGGGCCATCCACTCCACTGACCCACTTAGGCTGTCAATTACCAGTCTGACAATGGTGTCGTGAAAGAACCCAACTACCACCAAGATTTAGCCATGCATTTAAAATTACTCTTAAGCCCTGTACTGTAAGGCAGTCACATAATTAATCAGGAGATCACCATGGACTGACGTTAAGGACAAACTAATTTACTAAAGCTTTTTACAAGAGTACAGTGTCCAGTCTGTAGAAGATGATGTGGTAATCAGGAAGAGAGTGGGTAGGGAAAAGAAGAATAAAAGACTAGCGTCTTACTGGAGTGTTGATGGCTTTGTGTAATTTATTTATTTAAATTAATACATTATTATTACTATTATTATTATTTTGGTTGCAATAAATTTCCCACATTTTTATGGGCGGGTTGTCAATTGTTTAGAGTAGTTTTTGTGCATACTCTGTTGTTACTACACTGCAGTTATTGTCTTTTTTTGTCATTGGTTTTATTTATTTTATGTTATCATGTTTCTCTATTTCTTAAGCCTAATAATAATTTATTATGTTTTATTTGGAAGCACAAGAAGGATTACTATTCTTCTGTGAATTTCCAATCACAGAGCCGAGAACAGGGGCCTGATTCAGAGTTCAGATAATCACGTGCCAATGGCAGCTGTTCCCGAAATTTTGCTTAGCTTAAGCTATTTATGATTCACATATTTGACTTATCCACTGTTTGACTTATCTGTCCCGTATATACGTGCGCGGGGCTTGATTTGATGAGAACGAGGCGTGTCTGCAAGATATGCGGATTCAGAGTTTTCACTTAGTTATTTTTTTTCCCAAAAAAAGTGGCTTATGTCTAGCGCCACCAATAGATGATTATGAAAAATTCAGCATCTTTCACTTAAATGGATGGTAGAATGAATGTATGTTATTTGAACATAGTGTTGAGAGATTCACCAAAATGGCTGGCTGGCTGCCTGCCAAAGCGAAAATCTCTACTTGCTGAGCAAATACTATATGTAAAGGGAAATAAATAAAAATAAAAAGTGCAGCTAATATAATTAAAATGTAACCAAACTCAAAAAATGATAATCGCTCAGCATAATTGAACATAATATTGCAAGGTTATTTTCCTTGGCCTAACCTACTTGCAATTATCAAAGAGCTGTCATAAAGATGTGAAAGTATGATTGACCGTCTATATCATACCATCCAATTTAAAGCACCTGATTTCAATTTCATTATCTCCGCAGGTATACTTAACCCCTCCAGATTTGCGGTGATCAAATTCGTCTAACTATGTGAATGTGTTCTTGTGTTTAAGGGTGAGGAGGAGGTTGGTCTGGCAAAGAAGGGAAAGGATACACATACCAAGATTACATGTTTTAGGATTAATTGATAGACAGTGTATGAATTATTTTCATCTCATCAGACGATTTTATACTTGTGTCAGCTCAGCTGCTCCAAAATGATTAAGAAGCTCAAATTAACTACTAGTATAGCCTACCTTTGTAATCTCTCTCTTTCTCTTTCCTGGCCAAATGATCCTTCCAGCGTGTGACAAAATAAATAGTTGAACAGTGGTTGCACGTAATATTATTTAATCTTTTTGTGCAGATGCCAAATTTGGTAAATTCTCACCTATTTAGGGGGTGTTCTATTTAAGGCTTTATAACTTTTGTGAGCATCACAAAAACTTGGTAAATGGCTTAAATTAAACAAGACAGTGGTACCATTTACAGTCCTAACTTAGATTAGTTCATTTTCATAATTTAGGTCAAAACAAAGTGCTACAAATGCAAGTAAATCTTGGCAAAAATGCAAAAAATAATAATTGCACTTAGAAACTCTGTATTTGGCTGAGAATTGTCACAAATTGTGTACTAATAAAGATAAAACATGGAGTTTGTTGTTTCCACTCATTGTTTGGTTGCAGGAAAAAATTTATATCTGAGTTGAGCAAAATCTTTGCGCCAGCGCCATGGCCACTAGGGGACCTGCGCGAAGGGGTTCATTTTATTAAGTAAATCGTAAAAATATATCTATATTTCTGTACTTAATATTGTGTGCAACCACTGTAAAACAATTATTTTTGAGTGTGTGATGCGTTCAATATGTATGAGTTATGGTCAAGGCTATGATGTGAAGTATCAAAGCATTCGTTCCCTTCCCCACCACCGAAGAGCAACTACGATGCACAAAGGCAGGATTTTACAGAGGCAGATGTGGTTATTAAAGGCACTGTCACTGACATGTTGAAAATGCATAACCCCCACAAACATTTTTTTAGTAGAAACCTGGCAACCCAGGGGGTCGATGCAAGAAACAGGTCATTAGAACATCATGCCCTGCGCCACCCACACTAATGGAGCAAAGGTTATAACATGGCATAGATCACCCTGCGTAAAAGCCACGCAGGTGAGGCACTTAAGCGCAAGACTATTAATCTCTGAATCCAGCCCTTTAAGTGTACAGCTACATTGGTGAAAATAATCTCCAAAATATTTACGTTTTATTACCCCCCAATCTTCACAATATAGAGTAGAATAGAATACAATTAAATAGAATAGAATAACTCTTTTTCCTGAAAGGGAACTTGAAAAATACAGAAATTTTCAGTTTCAGAAGCCTAGCTGTTTTACAACATGAAAGTTCATTCATAAATACTAACAGGTCTACTGTATATAATGGCGTAGTGTTGAGAGTGACATTACACTAATCACAACATTAATATGCTTATGTCAAGGAAAGGGAAATAAATAAAAAAGTAGTTCCGTGTTCTTGCCTAAATAATGAATCTGACATTTTTCTTCTCAAGCTACCTGGGGCTGGGCATTCTAAATAAGCCAGCGCGTTAATAAACAGCTCTACACTGGAGGGTTAAAGTGAACAAAATGAAATGCACATTGATCCCACAGCATCAAGCAGATGGAAACTTTCAATTCGCACAGGCAAATCTCAGAGGCAGCTTGTGCAAATTGCTTGCTCTCCTGTAAGAGCTTTTTCTCTTTCTCTCTCTTTCACTCACTGTTATACGCTTGGCGAGGAAACGCTATGAGGACAAAAAGACAGCAGTCTTATGTGAGAGGGGCTACCTTCTTTAGTGGAAGGGGGTGCAGCACTGGGCGTGCAGGGGGAGTGGGGTGTTTCATTCTTGAATTTGTAGAAGATGTGGGGAGCGCAGGAGAATAATCTATGATAGAGTCAACATCCAATGGCCTTAAATTGCACTTGGTGGCTGGCTCTTTTCACATGCAAATGTCTGGATTGTTGCAGGAATATATGTGGAGCAGACTCCCCCATTCAGCTGTCTGCTGCATTATCAGCAGTCTCTCTGGCTCTCTAATGACTCGTCCTGCACGTGTGTGCGTGCGCGTGTGTGTGTGTGTATGTGTATGTGTGTGTGCACATGTTTGTGTGTGTGCACATGTTTGTATGTGTGCGAGTGTGAGTGTGTATGTATAAATTAATGTCTGTATCAATGTATGTATCTATCTACAGTGAGCACCATAATTCATTGGACAGTGGCACATTATTTGTTATTTTGGTTCTGTACTCTAGTACTTTGAGTTTGAAAGGATACACTGAGGTTGAAGTGCAGACTGTCAGCTTTAATTCGAGGGTATTTTCATCCATATCGGATGAACCGTTTCGAAATTATAGAACCTTTTGTACATGGTCCCCCCCCCCCCCCCCCATTTTTTTCGGGCATCAAAAAATATTGGACAGTTTAACATAATGTAGAATAAAGTAATCAATTGTAATATTTGATCGCATATCCTTTGCATGCCATGACCTCCCGATGTCTGTGACCCAACAATAACAAAAAAAACTCTTACTATACGATACTATAACCTCTCTGCATTTGAATGGATCTCTGTGGGAATTGGGAGGTGGGACTACATTTAGCTGTAAATTATGCTGGAACAGTATGGAATGCATGCTTGGTGAAATGGCTGTAAGTCATTAAGGGTCTCAGGTATCAAACAAGCCTCAAACCATCACTCTGCTGCCAGATATGCAGTAATCACTTTAAGGGTTGTTTGAGTGATGGTTTGAGGCTCGTTGTCATTATATCCTTTCAAACTCAAAGTGCTAGAGTATAGAACCAAAATAACAAAACGTGTCACTGTCCAATGAATTATGGCGCTCACTGTATGTGTTTGTGTTTGTGTGAGTGTGTTTTTGCCTGATAATCAAGCTAAGAAGCGCATGGCTTGCTGGGACCAGGAATAGAGAGCTGGGCCAAAATCCAAATCCTTTCACATCAAGACAGATTTTCTTCAAATCCAAAAGTATAACACAAAGGGGGGGGGGGGGGAGTGGGGGTATTATTGTGCACTGCACCGCAACCCCCTAAATATTTTCCATGACGCAAGTGTCAACTCGACAGCCCATGGGGTTATCTTCCTGAGATATATATATATATCTTCCTGTTATGATTCTTTAGCAGCGAGTACTCTGTGGCTATCCTGCTTCTATTAAAGGAATATTCCACCACTGAGATCTCATCTACTTCACACAATCACATGTTTCAAAATGAGTAACATTAGTAACACTTGTTCAAAAACACTGTATTAAGAAGGTAATAGAAGGTACGGTGATACCTGTGTGGGGTGCAGCGTCGCATCAAGAGGAGAGTGAATAGGGTATTTGTGTTACAAGTGAAAATCACTGCATCAGAAATAGAAACCGCTCAAACACACCGCAGAGTCAAGCCTCTGTCATTGCACCTGCAATACCAGTGCCACAGATGCAATTAAAACTGTGACACTTTCTTCACAAAATGATTCCTGTTTCCTCTCCCAGAGAGTGATAGGAGTGTGAGAATCTGAGAAATCTCATTCGGTAGGTGAGATTTTTCCCAAATTATCTCATACTTTCACATGGCAAGTTTGTATTTTTGTGTGCAGTTGTGTACCACAGATAAAGACGGTTATTTGACCGGACAAACCATGCTTTACGGCAAGGGTGCAGGAACTAAAGATTGGTTCTCAGTGGAGATAATATGAATTACCCCCCATTACCAAATATTAAATTCTACAGTGAGGCTAAGTTTGGATTGGAGTGTTTAGGGTACGGGGTGGGTACCCTGCTCTCAGATGAGTTATTGGGACTAAAAATATATTGCAGTTAGAGAGAGAAACAGTGCCCCCTAGGAAATGAACCCTTTAAAATGGGCACACGTAGACACACCCTGTCTCCCACGCACACGCGCGCGCACACACACACATCCTGGTGTGAAGTGACATCAATGGGCAGCAGGTGTCAGAGATCCACCCTGCTGCCAGCCAGCATGACCTGGGTGTGAGAGGTAAGCTCTGAGGGGGTCACGCTGTCTAACCAGGAGACCGTCGTCATTTATTACGTCGACTGAATTAGGGCAGATTACATCATCAGAAAGGGTGTGCCATCTGATTGGCTGTTCCTGTCGTAAGGGAGAGGAAGGAACTGAAGGAGGGGAGGCACTGAAGCTGTTTACCATTGGGGGTCCCACAGGGAGAAACCTGAAGACGATGTAGTGTTAGGATAGATAGAGGACTCGAGTATCATCCAAAACACACCATATAACTGTTCCCAATTTTAAACTGAACAAACACATGTTGGTACAGTAACCAATTGTAGCCACGCTTTTTAAATATCTCTTTATGTGTTTGTTTTCCATAGAATGGTCTAGAAGAGCAGCTTAAGGGTTCTAAGATTTACTGGACTCAAGAGAACATTCTGTAAATAAGATAACTGCTAATTGAACAATCCCTGGAGACAATGAGTCAGGCCTCATGTTTAGTCTCTGGAAATACTAAGTTTGTCAAGTCAGAGGAGAAAACGAGAGAGCGAGAAAGACAGAGAGAGAGAGAGACTTATGGCTAAATCAAATTTAAATAATCAAGCCATCTTCCCCAAGGTAGCATATTGTTTAAGATTTCCTATCAGACTGAGTTTTTGAAGGCCAGAGACAGAGAGAAAGATTGTGGAAGGGAGGGGGAGCGAAAGAGGAGAGTACTAAGTGAAAGAAGGAGATAAACACATCTGACAGGGAGGAAGCGATAGGGTGCGATGAGAGGGAGATAAAAGAGATACATATTCATGCATATGAGCTGTGAGGTTGCAGAAACAGCATTAGAGTTGCTCATTCAATGTAGTCAGCATATTCTGCAATAACAGCATTTTACCACTGGGGGCACCAGAGAGAAGAAAAACCAGTAGAATACAGTGGTGGCAGCCAATGAAAACAGTGCCTATTCCGTTTTTTCCCCCTTTTTTAGAATTTCATTTTTCAAATCCTCTGATGTTGGCATAATTGCTTTGCTAGTGAATGACATGGCCACATCCTCTTGACAAAATCTTTCAAAATTTTGCTGGGCTTAGCGTTGCTGCATTCTGTGGATGTCTGTAGCTGGATAAAACGTCCCTGGCTGGTAACCAGCCCTGGGATTACTGCTTATCTTGTTGACTGCGTCTTTTGTGGCAGCTTTTCTCATCCCAGAAACTGCACAGAGACACAATCCTCTCTAATCTAATTAAAAAACTACAGGAGAAAAACACCAGATTGCAAAAGAGCCTTTCCTTTCCAAAAGAGACTGTTCCGTATAGGAAAAAAAGACAACAACAGAACCATTTTGTGGATAAGAGCCTATTTTTTGTGGTCATCGGTGGCTGGTGAAGGTAAAAACGTATCTACAACTACAAATATTCTCATCTGGGCTGCTGTGGTTATGCTATATGGAAAATGCCTATCTATCTGTGGGGCTATTCTTACAATAGCATTAAAAATACCAGTTATCTTACCAAATTGTGTATATAAAATGAATTGCATATGGATGCTTTACACTCTAGAAGTTTAACTGCCAACAGTGAATCATTGAATCTTTTGAATAATGAGGGTTTTTTAATCTATTTACATATTTTTTTTCGAAATAATTGAAACTCTTATTATTTTTCTCTTCTACCGCATATTGATTTGAGGGTATTTTTGAGCATAAGTATTGATATAGTATTATGTCTCCTCTATACATATTGACCTGATGATTTCACGTCATTGATTTTTTTTTCTTCCTTATTTGACTAAACACATATGCACACGGTGAAAACAATGTCCTGGAGATGGCTGGGCTAAGAAACGCAGCAGTGCTCAATCTGAGTGTCGCGCACCTTCCGCATAAATCAATACTTCCCAGAAAGCTGCATGATTGTAGGGGTCACGTCTGAGACAAAAAAAAAAAAAAAAAACTCACTGAAACCCCATCCAGCACGTGCGACCAATCAGAGGGCTGCGTTGGAGTGCTTCTGCCTAACGACAGGGCCCCAGCTTGGCTACGACAGCATCGTGCCAGTTTTTCAATGACTATTGTCAGGGAAGGGGGACCTCTGCTCTGTCTGTTGGGGCAGATGGATGGGTCAATCCCACTATCGACCAAACGCTGACCGTGAGCTTCGCTGCAAAAATAGGGGTTTGGCAAAGCAAGTGGAGCAACCCATTGTGGAACGAGAAGAGGGTGGGCAGGGTGGCTGTAGCTGAAGTGACTGCTTTACCCCATCATCAGCATTCCAGAGGTATAGGAGAAACCCACTCCTCCCTGCCTCCTACCCCTCTCCCCAATATCCATATCCACATCCACACCCCACACACACCCCCACTCTCCTGGCTGTGTTCAATAGTCTGTGTGGCTGAACGTGGGATGCAAGTGTCTGAGCAAATATACATGTACATGTGTGTCTACCTTATTTTCTTGATGTGTTCCAGTGCAAACAGAAGAAGAAGAAGAAGAAGAAGAATCACTTTATTGTCATTGCACAAGTACAATGAAATTGAGGTAGCGCAATGACAATAAAGTGATTCTTCTTCTTCTTCTTCTGTTATCATTTGAGGATTTTTCATCTTTTGAATATCTTGCTATTACTTTGAAATGTAACCCTCAGGTTCTACTTATCATAGTATATTATAGACCACCGAAATTGTCTAATAAATTTTTTGATGACTTTGCTGAACGACTCTCCACAGATTTTGACTGTCTGTAGCCATGGTATTCAAATCACGGTCCTCGAGGTCCAGGAACTGCTGGTTTTCCATGCTCCCTTTACCTGGGAGTCAGGTGTGAAGACAGTCCAGCCAATCAGTAACACTAATTGTTCAGTTAATTACCTGGGAGAATGAAAACCAGGGCCGGATTTGGATTTGAGGTCCAGATTTGAATATCCATGGTCTATAGCCATATCAGGTGATTTCAATATCAACATCGATAATCTCATTGGCAACCATGCTAAAGAATAAGCTCCTGCCAAATGCACGTAATGTAATGTAATGGGTAACTTTACAGGTCTTTGTTTGTATCACAAAAGAGCTGACTAGCATGATAGAGACCTTTGGACTCTCCAACATGTCTTAGGGCTCACCCACAATCAGGGAATACCCTGGACCTGATTATCATTAGGGCTCTCAATATCACTAATGTTGTTGCCATTGATGTTGCCATATCTGACCACTTCTGTGTTTTCTTTGATATGGTCATAAATCCAGAAAGCTGCTCCCAGAGTTCTGACAAAGAAAGCAGAACCCATTACAATAGTCCTGAGATCACTGCATCCGCTTCCACTGTGCCACAGAATAGATGTTAAAATCCTACTGCTTGTCTACACCACACATTGCTGGAATAAACTTCGATATGAACTGGACGTGCCCCAACTCTCACCTCTTTTAGAATACAGGCTGAAAACATTCCTGTTCTCCATGAACCTGCACTAAATGTAAATGTATTTTTATAATGTTGGTGTTTTTAAATAATCTTTATTCATTTATTATTGCAAATGTGTTTTAAGAATTTACTATTATCTCATCTTTTCATTTTAATGTCACTTCCTTCAATGCGCAATTGTTGGGAATCAGTTGTCTATTTGCCCAGTAAAGGCTCTCTTAGAGAACAACAGCTCATTCTTTCTTTTCTTTTAATGCTTTAATGTCTTTTTGTGAAGCAAATTGAATTTTCATTGTCTGAAATGTGCCATATAAATAAAATGTGCCTTGTCTTGTGTGTGTGTATGCGTGCGTGTGTGTGCGTGAGTCGGATGTGGGGGGTTTGTGCATGCATGTGAGTGTTTGAGTGATTAATGATGGTGATTGCTGAAAGTGAAGCATGCTGGTGTGACTTGGCTTGAATATGGGGTCCAAGGGCCTCCCTGGAGAACAGGAGACAGTGACTCAGATACAGCTCACTGCACATGATGGGAGGTTGGGAGTGTGGGGCGGGGTGTGTGGTGGGAGGGGGGTGGGTGGTACAGTCCATCTGAAAGTCAGCTGATGTTATCCTCACACAGAGATCATGATGTAATCCTTTGTAACTCAATTCCTCTCACCGGCTTTATTTTTACCCAAACCCAGCAGTGTGGTGTGCTGCTGATCTGTAGGTTAGGAATATAAAGTGCAGTTCGTAAGTATTTGGACAATTTTTGTTGTTATGTACTCCAGCACATTGTATTTGAAATGGAACAGTGCCTATGAGGTTAAAGTGCAGACTTTCAGCTTTTCAGATTTTCATACATAGCCCGCCACCTTCCACCATTTTAGGGGACCAAAAGTAATTGGACAAATTAACATACACTTAAATAAAGTCATCATATTTAATATTTTGTCGCATATCCTTTGCATGCCATGACTTCCTGATGTCTGTGACCCAAACACATCAAACGACTCTTGATATCTTATTTTCAGGTACTCTTACAAGGGATACTATAACCTCTCTGCATTTGAATGGAACTCTATGGGAATTAGGGGTTGGGAGTAGATTAAGATGACAATTACACGGGAACAGTATGGAACACATTATTGGCTTAATGGCTGTAAGTCCTCAAGGGTCTGAGGCATCGAACAAGCCTGAAATCATCACTCTGCTGCCAGATATGCAGTAGATATGGACGGATCAATTTAAGGGTTGTTAAAATTATCTTTCCATAGAGTTCAATAGGAAAATGAGTCAGGAGAAACAACCCTTAAAGTGATCCATCAATATCTACTGCATATCTGGCAGCAGAGTAATGGTTTCATGCCTCAGACCCTTGAGAATTTACAGCCCTTTAGCTGCATACTATTCCCGTGTAGTCCAACCACCTAATAACACTGGCAACAAAATAAAATCTGACACTTTGCTGAGTTGACCTATGTTTTTCCTAATGTGCCGGCTATTTTGCTAAACCATCTAGGCCTCCGCATTGTGAAGAAGAAGTTGAGCCCTTTCATCTCAATACAATTTACGAATTAAGTTATAATTGTTCCAATTATTTTGGATGGAAGCTATTTGAGAATACGAAACAAGACAGTGGCCTAATCTTCAGAATACACTATATGGGTAAAACGAAAACGCCA
The DNA here is from genome assembly GCA_022702515.1 of Ilyophis sp. 1 JC-2022. Classification (NCBI taxonomy): domain Eukaryota; kingdom Metazoa; phylum Chordata; class Actinopteri; order Anguilliformes; family Synaphobranchidae; genus Ilyophis; species Ilyophis sp. 1 JC-2022. The sequence continues at coordinate 17,364,045 of CM040406.1, read as the reverse complement.
GGCGGCCTCAGCTCGCTCAACTGTAACACGCTTTTCAACGTTGACATAGGCCTTGGTATACTCTTCCCATTTGACTTATTGTAGCCTTCCTTTTTCTTTCTGATTAGTTTTATTTAGGCTATCAGTAATGCTGTTGTTCACCTTCTTTGTGATTTTGATTTGTGGTTTTACCGTTTTTAGTCAATGTTTTGCCCATATTGTGGAAAAATCGCTCACGCGCGTAGAAGCATTTTGCAAGCATTGCATTCTTGATAAAGCAAGGGGAGCAAAACAGTGCGTCCTCGGCTTCAGGTAGCCTATACCAAGGCCTCTGCCAACACTGAAATGCGTGTTGCAGCTGAGCGAGCCGAGTCCGCTTTTAGGTTTGCATGCAATGTTTAGGTCCTATAGCGCCGTCTAGTGTGTTCCTTTTACCCATATAGCTCGTGATTCATTTTGAAGAAGATAAGGCCACTGTCATGTTTTCTATTCTCAAATAGTTTGCATCCGTAATAGTAGGAAAAATTATAACTTGAAAATTAGGACATTGAATGGATGAAAGAGCTCAACGTGTTCTTCACAGTGCAGAGACCGAACTCTATACGGTAATGAAACGTAGCCTACATGGTTTAGCAAAATAGCCAGCGCATTAGTAAAAAACACAGGTCAACTCAACACAGTATCCGATTTTATCTTGTAGCCAATGGTGCACTGTTTTGGTTTGAGTTTGATTGTGATTGAAATCACTTTGTTGCCACAATGGTGCATACTGCACCTTTAACTAAAGAAATAAAGAGATTGGATACATTATTCTAGCTAGCTAGCTAGCTACAACTGAGCTGCAAAGCTAAAGCCTGCGATCTCCTGCCCAGGGAACAATATTACATCATAATGATATTATTTGGCCTACATTTTAGGTGGGAAAATTGTAACTGCAACTGCGAAAGGTAGAATCAATCCCGAGTCCACGTCTACAGGCTACTAATCCGTGAGTCTACGAGCAGACCACGAAGACATTCACTTAGCTGTGTATTTGTGTAATTGCGTATCTGTGTATTTCCGACCCACAGTGCTTTGCACAAAAGCTAGCTTCAGTCCTTAGCATTTTGCTAAGGTTTTTTTGAAATAGAGAAGACGTTTCGAAATAGTTTCTTATTAAAAAAGTAGATGTTTTATTTCAAAAACAGTGGTTTCCTAAATATATAAAGCATTTTTTTTTAAAGAAAACGACTTATTTTTAAAATGTAACAAAAATAATTCTGTTTGCCAAATTAAATAGCTAGCTATATCTGTCATCTGGCTGTGATGGAAGATTTTACTTACTAAATGGAAATCACAATAAGATGTAGGCTAATTGACTAGCTCTTCTACCTTCTCCCTGTTGTCTTTATCGAGAGATTGACAGTGACCTCACAAACCAAATGCTCCACCTCAGGAAAAGATTTGTTTGTTTTTAAGATGCGGTCAGAACGATGTGTGACGTTCTTCCTGTCCATCGAGTGCAGCAACAATGAGCAAGTCTATGGCCGGGATGTCTCTAGTCTCAGGCATACCCAAAAGGCTTGCATCATAGGGTAGGCTGTGCAGTGATGCGAATAGTGATGGATACTTGCAGTCTTCAGTGCTGGATCCAGGATTCATTTAGATTGATAAATTGATTCATAATCATAGGAGATTCATAAATTGACTATTAAAAATAGTAGGGGGTCATTGTCAAATGTCAGGAGGTCATTACCAAATGTCAGGGGGTCATTATATATATATTTAAAAAACAGAAACACCCTGGAAGTACATTTTAACTTTCTTTTATTGTAAACACACAATAATTAATCTTTAATTAACAATACATTCATCTTTTAGCCGATTGTAAAAAATTCACAGGTGACACATTAATTGAATGCATTGTTTCCTGTGTGTTTTTACAAAAAATATTAATGTATAAATTTCAATAAATACATTTTGTATCTTTTCTATTGGCTTTCAAGTTGTATTGTTATTATTATTATTATTATTATTATTATTATTATTCCCTTTTTTCCAAACACAAGCGTAGGGAGACTGACTATAGTTGTAACACTTTATGCACTTTGTGATGGAAACCATCACATATGCCACAAAAATGCAATTTGTGTGTAAAGACAAGGAATACATTTTTTACAACTGTCCCCACATCAGGCACAGTTGGAACAGTGCCATGGGACTCATTCAATGCTCACAACTATAGGTAGTAGCCTAATCAAAATACCATTGCTCTATCCTCTAGAACAAATGTCTTAGGTACCCGATTAACGATCCTGCACATTTCTCTCGATTTCACAAAAAGTTAGCATCCTGACATGCCAGGAAAGATGTAATTTTTTGAGGAAAATCAAGGATCATAAATATCTAAGTTTAATTGTATGGTCATTTGAGCATAAGAATCTATCCAAAAAAACAATGCTCGGTAGGAAAGTGAAAAACGTACCTCGCATGATTAAGATTTTCTCAGAGATTTTTCACGTTGCCTTTCTAGTTACTATACAGTTCTGTGGGTCTTCCCCATGTTAATGGATGACTAAGGGGATTTGGCCTTTGTGTTACCTCATATGTATACCCCAGTGAAACAGGAAGATGAGAATGACCACATAATAGTTTGTAAAGACTCAGGTGTGCTTAAAAAAAGTTAAATATGAATGGGAATATACTTTAATTGTTTAGAACAATTTCTAGTGTTGGCAATAATTGTGTGACATGTTTTTTGACAAAATATAGTTTTTATTTATTTACTTTATAAAAAAATGTTCTTTAAATAGTTTTACCGAAATTAAAGGTGACATTTCTTTTTATATTTTGAGTGTCCATGCTGATAAACGACAAAGGCATTTTTATAGCCTTTCTTGCTCATATTTTCCAGGGTTAACAATAATTCTGGTGGGCACACAAACGCGCGGCTTGTGGGCTGAACGATGGCCTCTGGGCGGGCCCCCATCGCCGCTTGGTGGGCCCCTGCTGGAACCCGGCCATCTGTCACAGATGCCGCTCGCTTTAGCTGCCACTCTAATCGACAATGAACCCAGAGTTCTGTGATAATTGCGGCTGGCTCGGTGACTTCAGCAGGTAATGCCTCCCTTTCAGGGTTTATCAAACTCCATCTGTTCCTGTTGGTATCTGACAGACCCCCATTCCCCACCTCCAACCCTCCCCCTCTCACTTTTCTCTGGCCCTGCTAGCCCAAGCAAATATTGGGCCTTTGTGAGCATGCTTATTAGAAAGCTGCTCTGTGACCCCCGAGGGGAAGCCACGCCCCACAGAAGCAGGGGTTTGCAGGCTGAGGCCCGTGTTTGTTCAATCATTAAATAAAGATAAAAGACCCCTTGTGCCCAACCCCCACTCCGCCCCGAACCCTAAAGAAAATGTCGTGTGTCAGAAACAGTTGGGGTGGGGGTAGAGTTCCCCTTTGCTTTCTTCTCTTTCTTGCTAGTGCAATGCCTCACTCTTCCCGTCTCTAGGTCTCCCTTTAAGCCGATTGTTTATCGCGGCCCAGACTCTCAATTAAAAAAACAAAACCTGTCACGTTAAAATTGTAGGCTTATCCCATTCCTGCAGCATCCTCTCTCAATTCACAATTCGTGCACCTAGCCAGCAGACTGCTTCCTTGCGTTTCACAACCATGGAACATGCATATGCAAAACATTCTTTCATGATAAAAATGCGATGGTCTTCACAAAGCCTGCCAAATGTTGGGTTGCAAGCACGGTTATTCAATATTTCCTATGTACAATTTAAACAGAATTCAAGTCAAACACACTAGGTCAATGCAAAATATAAATTTTTAACAAAAGGAAATTATGTTGATTTGCTCATGATTCGTTTTATTGATCGATTGATTGATTGCAGGAAAGTGAAATTTCAGACGTTTTTTTAGGATATCAAATTTCTAAAATCGTTATGGGCCTATCCCATTACCGCAGCGTCCTCCGTCATTTTACACTGGCATGCACGTCCTTTGAGATAGATGCAGCCAATAGACCGCTTCTTCACGCCCCACAATCCATCAGCTGAGTCGTTCAAGTTGCCCTGCCAGAAGACCATTCAGCTGATGCAGGTGGACACCAGGACACCTGCCATCCAAGAGAATTATGGACAGTCTACTGTCAACAGCCAGCGCTAGCTGGCACAGATGCAATTTGTTGTTACGCTCATGCAAACCTCTCATTAATGTGACTTGGATATCTCAAGAATTCCCTCCCAAGAAAGGTCGACAATGCAGAAAATCATTGCTATTTCTTCTTTTAAAAATAGTGTTTGAATGTGATTTGATCATCTCCAAGTTGCAGTTTTTTTTTATGTTTGGATGTTTTAAGGGTACTTAAAAACTGGGTGCTGTCTGCTTCTTCTGACAAAGAACCTTCTCGCTATTAAATATGTGATAAGTCACTGACCCATGATGTAATAAACAAAGGTTTCCTTTTCCTCCATTATATAATTTGAAAAGTAACATTGTAAGTGCTTTCTTCATCAAAAACAGTTGCTCATTCTAAACTTGGCTGCTTTCTTTCATGGTAACACAAAAATGAAGCTGATTGCTTTTAATTACTTAAAATAAAAATGTGCACTCGCTTCAAGATGTCACATTTAATTGGCATCCAGTGATGGTACTAAATCTTTGCCAATGTTTAAAAAATGCATTGAACGCTCTATATATGCCAATTTAAATGAAGTGTATTTCCATTAAACGTGACGACAGCCAAACGGTAGGCGAGCGCACATCACAACCCGAGAAGGAAAAGCTCTGCACTTTCAGGCAAGTTTTTTGCACGTTTTTAATTACGAAGGCTTGGATTATTTAATAGCTTTGGAGTGCGTTTCAGTAACCGTTTTTTGATGGCGTTTGTAAACTGAAATATGAGCGGGCAAAGACGGACCGACAGCAGAGATTGCAGATGGACGCGTGCCATTGTCACGGTGGTCCGTGCCAAGCGCGGTACCTCCCTGCCAATTTCCTGTCAGATACTGGCAGATAACTTGCAAATATGTCAGTTTTATTTTCCAGAATTGGACAGATCCTGACCATGTGTAGTCTAATTGTAGGCAGCGTATTACCATCTGTTGGAAATAGATATAATTTTGAGTCAAAGTGGTCAGATATGGTACGCATTTTCTAGTATTATCACTAATGGTGAGTGCATGTTCAAACCATCCTTTTATCATAAAAAAATAAATAATCGGATAATAGCCTTTATAAGCCCACAAAATAAGGGGCTGCAGGCAGGCTATTCAATATTTCTAGAACTGAAATAAACTTCAAATAAAAATGATGCCACACACATAATGTCAGAGCAATGTATTGATTTTCAAACACAAAATTGTGCTGATCATCATAGGGGTGTAATTAATTACAGGTACATAAAAAGGTGATACTAATTCAACCTTATAACACATCAAGATCCCAGATGCATAGCTCATGTTAGCAAACCATGTCAAAAGTGAGCTGTTGAATCTTTCATTCTAGATTCCAATTGTGAAATTTAACTGAAGCATCAAATGAGATGCTAACCAATTTTAAATTCACTGCCAGTGATTTCTACTTCTAGTGAAATGGTAATGTGCAACAAACCACTAAAAAGTGCTAAAATTAACTTTTGCATATAACATCCAGCAACCTTGTGAGAGCCATTCTCTATTTTATCTGAAATTAACCTTCAAACTAAAAATTTTTAAATTATTTTACGTTGAGAAAGTGTGCAGGTTTTACTGGGAATAACTTTTTTTTCCTGTGAAGGAAATTCAGTTGTAGCCACCAGCAACAACAAAAAAAGACATAGACAGTGGGGCAGACCCACAACACACAAACACACATATCAAATAAAGACATTCAATAGAATCATTGAATTAATCAAACAAATTAAGTGAATTAAAGTGAAGGTATGAGTCGAGTGGAATACAGCCAAATGTCATGATTCAAAATTGAGCATCAAAAGCAATAGCAGCTCCCCATCCGCCCCCGCTGTCCCGAGATGTCCAGTGTCATCAAGCAGTCCAACAGCTGTAGGAACAAAGCTGGCGACATATTAAAACTCCACCTCTGCGACTTTCCTCCATACACGCAGTCTCTGTCCGGTTCAAAATGGATTCGAGATGGGGCAAAAGCTTTTTGGAAAACTAAGTTCTTCCTGGAGACGTTGTTGGTGGGTCAATAGGGGGAAGTTTAATTTCTGGACCAAACAGTAAACTGTGCGCTGTAGGTGGTGCTGTCCTTCAGAGGAGACGTTAAAGGGTAACAAAACACGCTGGTTTAGCTAGACCCCGCCCCCTTTTGAAGTTCGAAAAATGTCGCAATCTGGGCGTGATAAAGAAATAATAGGGGCTGAGCTCCAGGTATCAAACCACACCCAAGCGAGCCCCAAGAAGCTTGCCGCTGCCGAAGCAGAAGCAATGGTGGAGAATGCGACACGCATAATTAGTTACCATGCCATTTATTTTTAATAAACTAGCTAGCTACTTGCTAAGCTAGACTGAAAAACAAACTATCAAAACAAGGTACTATCAAGCTAACTATAAAAAATATACCAAAAATAGGTTACTATAACTTACTAGAATATTCAAAAAAGTGACATAAACTGTAAGCTAGCTATATATATCGCTCGTTCGCTCGCTCACTCGCTCTCTTCTAGTCTCCTATCTCCTCTCCCCGTCCACGGCACGCAGATCAACCACTGAGATTCGCTTTTATAGCTGGGGAGTAGCCCGCCCTCGCTCCAAAACTTCTGCACGTAGCTGTACAGATTTCTATTTTGTCACCGAGTACCAAATACGTTAGAGAAGACCTTTCTGGCCAATCACAGATTGAATGTGCAGTACCTAACGTTTTGCCACTAGAGACACTTTTGAGCCAGATTCTTAAAGTTTATGCTTTTTTGCGCAGACTGCAGTAATTGGTCAAGATTTGGACCAGGATCAATGAGTAATACTAAAAACCCAAATGTATCAGTCATCATCTAAAATAAGTGGTTCTAGTGCTTTGTTACCCTTTAAACTGAGGTCCACTGTGATAATTAATGATAATTCACATTTTGAAAGTAGGGGTTGAAAGTAGGGGTGTTTGCTCCAGTGTTCTCGTCAGATTCCCATATAACTGTCTTTCAACATCTGACCACATAATCACCCTCTACATCCGATTGGCTAGAAAACCCCTTGCATTCGTGCGATTTAGATTTCTCAGGTCATCCCTTCAAAAGAGAATAGAGATTAACTATCTGGTTAAATAAATATATATATATATATATATAATTTGAACCTTTTTCATTGTTGCTTTTCTGAGTACGAGTGGGTACCATGAGTGCTCCATGTTGGCGGCGCTAAGCACAATCATTGGCTGCTGCTGACCTTCTGGGGTTAAGCGTTGTTAGCTTTTAATTTGTTTATTTAAAATACATTGCAAAGCACTTCACAAAATCTAATCTAGGAAGAGTTACTTTTAAAAGGTTGTACATACCAGGTTGATGAGCACAGTAGTCGTGCAGTGAAAGAGGAAAATGCATGTTTCCCTGGTTTCAAACTTGTTTCTCAAAATGTAAGGGAATGCACATGACTGAATAGTGTCTTGATAAACAGGCCATTCAAGTCTGTATTCCATGAATGATATACCTCACCTTCACTTCATTGTCCCTTTACCACAAACACAAAATAATGCCCTGTATGGCAAACTGGCAACTACGTGCACCACTGTGTGAAGTCACTATGCGAGATTCACTGTACATTGCATGAGAAGCCATCTGCAAATGGAAAATTAAATTGCTTTTACGATATGGAAAAAGTAGAACTGTCACACATCACTTTACTGTGTACTGCACCCTGTCATGCTGTAAAGGCCGGTTTATAGCATTTGTCACAACAGTGCCTGTACGGGACCAACATACCAAAGGACATATTCTCTCCTTTGTCAGGTTATGACAGAACGCGTATGATTGCCTGAACAGCTTCTATATCCACCACCTAGCGAGCTAATCTCTTTATCCAACCGACAAAAGACTTCTCATAATCCTTTTATAAAAATATAAATAAATAATCTAATTTCATAACCTTTGGGCTCCCGCTGTCTGCAGCGCCCGTGGATTGCAGAGATGTATTTGTGGAGCAGGTTAAGCCCACGCTGCTGGGAGATTTGAGCTGAGATTCCCCTTCAGGTGTCATCACTTTACACAGACCTGGAAATCGGTCGCTCTTGTCATGTCTAAATCGGTAACTGCCAGCAACATGCTCAGCAACATGTTCGAAGACATACACGCAGAAATGCTCCTGCTTTGGAGGATGTCTGTTTTTTTTTGGGGGGGGAGGGGGGAGAAACCAAGATATATGACAACGTGATCTCAATCAATTTTACAAAAAGATTAGAAAATGTAAAAACACAGCCTGAGTTTTTAAAAAAAGTTGACGCTGACAATGCTCATTATTGAATTGTCATTTGAGTGTCACTTGCCGCACAGTTCGCTGTTGCTGTGGGATGAAGAAAGTTCTGTCTCTTTAGAATTGCGTGTTGTCAAAGTTTGATTCAAGAAAGCCCATGGCAAGAAAGCCCAAGGCCTAGCTTATACAAAGCAGAAGTATCTACTTTTATATCAATAATTACTCAAAGAAGATGTCATTGGGGGAAAAATTCACAACAATGTGTGAAATAATACCGAATGTCATAGTTTAGTAAATGCGTGAAATAATATAATGTAAGGTCATAGCTTAATAAAATGTAACTGTTTGCATAAAAATCCACAATAGATAATCAATAGCTGGCTTCCAAGAATTTTTATATTATATAAAATGAAAATTAACCTAGAAGTGCTCATATATATTCATTCAAGAAAATATATAAAGTTAATTTTTTTCTGTATTTTAGCAATACATAAGGGAAAAAAAAGAAAGAAAAAAACCATTGATTTGATTATATGCTATATTTTCCTAAAACCCAGCAATTAATTTGTTCCCCTGTAGGGGACATAAATTGCAGTTCTTAATCTCAAGACGCATATATTCTCCTATGCCGAAACCTACACTGCAAGGGATATTAATTAAAATAAAAAATTCCTAAAACTTTGTTTCTGCCGGGTCTCAGAAGGTTGCAGGCTTGAATCTCTGTCATGTGCAGAACAGTTAACCTGAATCTCATCGCTAAAGCATCCAGTTATTTAAACGGGGGCACAAGCAGCAGAATTTACATCTGTTAAGGAGGCAAATAACTGCACTGCTTTGGTGAGCATTGTCAAATCTCATCAGGAGAGAAGCACGCAGGACCTGGCCAGCGGTCACACGCTGTGGTAATCAGTCAAGCTGTCTGGGACCTCGCCCTCCTGTACACTTGCGGGGAGTCGCAGCTTAGTCCCAAAAACCTTTACTGCCGACTCCTTGGGGTTGCGGGGGCCCTGGGATCGCTGCCGCGGGGATCCTTTGTAAGTGTCAGGGGCAATGTCAGCGGGGATGGATGGGCTGGTATTAACGTTAACTATGTCAGTGGGAGATCTGTTCTGAAATTCACCCGGCTAGTGAGGCTGGTCCCCTGGACCGCTGAATGAGGGACGCTGGTGCGTGCGCATGTGTAGGTATGCAAGTGTGTGAGTAGGTATGCAAAATGTGTGTTCAGTGTGTGTGCATGGATGTTTTTGAGGATATGCGTTTCTGGTCATAAATGTCCATTTATATTTGTGTATGAGTTCGTAGATGTCTGGTATGTGTGTATTTGGGTTTATGTGTTTGAGTGCAGTGGTCGACCCACTAGTTTGCGGGGCTTGTGATCCATAGGGTGTGGGTTTTTTCCCAGTTCTTCCTTGCATAGTGTACTGAACCTGAATAGATTCTTTAAAACAGCAGTCCAAGTGTCTCTCGATTGAGGTGTTTGCTAAGTAAATTGCGTAATGTGTAATGTAATGTGCATAAAGCAGAATGTCAGAAACAGGTGGCATCCAACAAAATACCTTGCTACGTTTGTATTTGTAAACTAGTTACAGCAAATATTTGGCAGTCCTGTTATGCAGTAAAACAAATCTGTTAATATTTGTCTCAGTTCAAGTGAATGAGTGAATGACTAATTATGACAAATACTAATGACTAATGTCCTTAGTCTTGGAGTCATACGGTACAGTTTTTTTTTTTTTTTAATGTTTAAGTCACCCAAAGTCAGTCAACTTCATAATCAATTGCAGATCAATAGCAGATCAAGTTCAGTAACAATGAAAACCAGCACACCCTGTGGGTCTTCATGGCCATGCTTATTAATTTTCTAACTACAACACAGAATTAGAATATTTTTTGTTTGTTTGTCATGTAAGCTTGGCATTACCAGGCGTTTCAAAGACCAATAAAGTTGGTAGTTTTGGCCAAGACATGGTGCAGTCCATTTCAAAGTCCTGTTCATTATTTTTACATAATGTTTGCACTAGAAAACATTGGAACCACTGCAACCAACCTTTCCGATTTTGAGAACAATTGCAAAGTCTCCATAAAAGCAAAACCACAGTCAATTTGCCTCTAACGTCTTCAGCAACAACCGAGATCGAGAATCCTAAGAGAGTTGAACGTTGAGACACGACGGCTGGCAGTTTTGCACTAGCGTTGTAACCACTTTAACCAACCTTCCCGAATTGAGAACGACAAGTTCTCCACATGAGAACGAAACAAACAAAACCTCGGTCAATTTGCCTCCAACGGCCTTATGCCTAAAAATCTCCTACATTGTCGTAAGTCTCCATGTTTACACAACTGCTTCCGGTATCACACGAACACATCAAACAAAAGTACTCCACAAAGACACAAGTAGCTTTCACAAGGAAAAGACTACAACACAGCAAAGCAGCCATAAACAAACAAACCGCTAACTACCTGAAACAAACACCACAATGGTATGTTAAAATGAACTTCAGCAAGCTGGCAATGTGCATGCAGTTACCCAAAGAGAAAATCAACCAACAAAGGGAAAATTAATCAACTTCAAGCTCGTGAACACTGCAAATACATATGCTCTCTGGAAATCCACAACAGGTGTTGGTATTTTCCAATCAAGACTCAGGTGCGTGGAAGGAAGCTCGTTAGCATACAAAATAATGAAATGGCTGCACTCACAAGGCAGCATAGGGACGTAACACAATGCAAACGGTCCTTCATAAACACTAAATAGATATTGATAAATTATTATTTGTATTATGCACATGATGTGTGTCACTTTACATGGTAATGTCAGCACCAGTAGTGACATAACATGTCTTATGCATATTTATGGTAAGGACATTTAGATATTGTTTATGTAGATTTTATGAGCTATGGTTATGATACTGATTACGTAGGAGTTACATAGCTCTTATGAAGTGTTACCATTTTTTTCTTGTGAACTTACGAACTGAACTTGGAAGTGTAATACAATGTAGATTTGAAAAGGGATTAGAAATACTTCCACACTGTTTCACCAATATTTCATTTCCACTTAAATATTAATGTAATATGTAACCAGCACAATCAATATATAACCATTTTGCTTAAACATTCTTGGAAGAAAAAGCCTTTTCACAGTATTAATAGCACAAGGAAGATTTTATTCTTGAAAACATTGTCGGACTTTCCCTTTGCACTAACAACTGACATGTCAGTTGGATTTGTTTTGCAGCATTTAAAAAGATGTATTGATGAGACAAGCCAGCTCATTGCGGCTCCAGACAGCCCGTCAGTAATTGAGCTTGAACTTCAGACTCCCAACATACAGTTAGCGAATGTATAGTGCAGAAATTGTTACGACAGCCCGGTTCATCTTAGGCTCTTCTGTCCTCCTTCATGACATACAATTGTTTGACATTTCCTATTTATGCCATGTCACCTTCTATTTTGCCACCCCCCAAACAAACCAAAGAGTGGTACGCCCTATTCTTAATGCTGTGACAACTTAATGCATGTAGGCGGTTTGTTGAAACTGTAAACCAGATAAAACCACAGCACTTCATGGGGACTGGAGAAACAGGAACAGGCTTTCACCCTAAATGCTCAGAGTCCACTCACGTTACGTTAAATAAATTTAGAGATTTTCTTCTCCACAGTGACTTACAATATAGGAGAAGCAAGTACATTCACATGGTTAATTTGAGCAATAGTGCAAGACCTGGCTAACCACATCTCCATCCTCTGAATTACTGCTACAGGGTGGGGATGGGAAGAGAACCAAAATTCCAATAGGAGAGGTGCATCTTCATATCTTTTTCGACATTAGGAAATGGTATGACAGAAGTAGGCACTGCACTGCACAAATAGCAAATAAATCAGTTATCTATGACAAAAAAACAAAAAAACAACAAAAATAAACACTTTATAATAAGAACTTTAACATTATGTACATGTCAGCTCATACAAATGTGTTTGTATCAAAAATATGGATTTGAACCATGCAGCAGTATGGTAAAACAGTGATGTGGCTACACTGAAACTATTCCAGTCCAATTGGAAGGTTTAAATGCGATTACACCTAGATTCACAGTAATAGCAGTTTCTCTAACCTTCTATTTTCCTTTCTCACAAACCCTCCATGCATAGAGATGCTGGGTCAGAGTAACATTTCGATGTAATGGGGGGCAGCTATGCAAGCTGGAACCCCACATATCATAAGCACTCAACCTTCAGCTTCTCCTACAGGGGATTGGGAGAGGGCCTAGGGAGACTGCGCTCACAGAGATCAAAGACAATGCAATCAATAAGATATATAACATAACAAATAATGCCCAGGGTATCTCATTAATCGTAAGGTTGCCTTATTGCGCTGAACACAGGTTTACCAGCTGGGTCACTTTCCTTCATTTACTGAAATTCAGCAAAGTAGAAAAAACAAACTGAACTTCAGCAACATTTATTTACGCCAAGGGCCGGAGGCATTCAGTTTTCACATTCGAAGATTCAAATGTGCTCAAGTCAATTAAAGCACTTAGGAGTTGGACCCATTACAAGTGTTTATTTTCAATGTTCCAAACACACACTGAGTAGAACAAGGGAAAAAATGGTTAATATTTGGCACATTTCCTGATACCTATTTTCTGATAATTTAGTTTTTTTAGAGAGAACTTAATGTAAAAGTTGCTCAAAGCTGCAACTATAATGTTGAATGATAACAGTGGGACATAAGACATGCTCCAAAGAAATACCATGAGTAGCCTTTAATGTAACTATTAATGTTGTCCTCTGTCTCATTCAAAAACGTATCAAGGTGATTAGGGCAGGTAGGATTATCGTCAAGTTTCTGCTGGTGAAGTACATCAGTGTGGATGACCATGCCCTATAATACGGCTCTTAAACTCCTCATCTCCCTCCAAGATGAATGTTAATGAAGTCACAGCGCTATCCATATTGTTAGTGAGGGAGCAGGAGTCATGACATTGGACAAGTGTTCCTGTACAGAGCGAGAATGATGGCTTGGCCTTCAGTGCCCTTGAATGCAAGGTGTCTCTGCATAGTAAATCCATCTCAATCAACCCTTGATCTTTTGCGCTGAATTCACATTTTTGTTAAAGAGACTGCAGGCCAGGCTGATGTACAGTAAGTCCAACAGTCCACCACATGACACAGTTGTCCTATACCAATGGGGATTTTGCACAAGACCTCATTGTATGCACACCTTTGTTGTTTTAAATGGTGACGACAGCAGAAAAACACAAGAGCTTGCACTACAGCCATGCATCAAAGTAGAGATTATATTTGGTTTATTTTGTACGTTATCATCATTGTAGCACTTCATGGAAATACATATGACAAAGCATTACACTGCCAAATTGAAAAGTGTTGTATCAAATGCAGTGTTGGAGAAGCTACTTTGAAAGCATAGCTTTGCAAGCTACTAATTACTTCACACTGGAAGAAGTTGAACTACAGCAAAGCTGTAGGGAGAAATCTAGTTTGGTTAACTAAAGCTACTTAGAAAAGGTAGTTCAAACTACTTTGTAAAAAAAATTCTCAAATTGACAATGTACATGTGATGCGAAATTATAACAAAATATAATACAAAAAAGTTGCATGCCAGCAAAAAATGCCACTCAATTGAGTTAATTGCAAAAAGTACCCACTTGTTCACAGGTCATACATAAAAATGAAATACCCCACTATTCATGGGAAAGTGCAAGGAATGTCAGCTTTGGTTTTGTATACAATGTCCATCAGTCAGACACCTGCCTTCAAGAAACTAGAGTCCAGAGGGGTATACTACGAAGCGAGATTAAGGGGATAGCGAGCTAAATTAAGCTTCAACCCTGGGTTTTCTTAATCACGAAGCCGACTCACTTTTAATTGGGGTATATTGCCACGGCAACTTACTCTGCACGGCTAACCTGCTCCGGGGCAAGTTACATTCAGGTTACCGGATTGAAACATAGAAAAGCACCGCCCTTTGACCAATCAACTCCTTGGCTTTGGAAAAAGGCGTCTCCATTCCAAAAGATACCGACGAGATATGTGTGGATAGAGGGAATCTCTTCGCAGGGCGAGATGATCGAGTTCCGCAAAAGTTCCGGAAAATGCTTGAAATACTTTTTTTATGAATAAACGTTGCTGTGATTGCTTATTATTGCTATGATTGTCATATTAGAAATAAACTGTATGACAATGTACTGAGAGTACAGATTTATTTGTTAAGAGTGGTAAGGTGAATAAGGTAACTAACAAATTTAACCTACATGGTGAGCATTTTTAATTTATATTTTTTGCAAAAGCTCCTTCCTGGCTGTTGGAGGCAACGGTGTTGCTTATTGCTCTTATGATTGATTCATGTTCTTATCCGTCCATTATATCCGTCCATATTTTTTTCCACAGGAGAGAAACACATTCCTCTAGTACAGCCCATGCTGCATCGCTATAGGCTATTTGTCGCAGACACCGCCCCTTTTATGGGAACGCACACAGAGCCTGACAAATAAAGCCCATGTTCACTTTAGTGATGGGAGGTTCGACTCTTTTTACTAACTCGAGTTTGTATGAGTCACTCACCAAAGAGAGTCGGGTTTTGGAGTCACTCGAATCATCAAGTCAGTCTAACTTCCGGTTTAGCCCTCCTGAATGGGATAAAGTAATTTAATAGTGCGACGACTTTGAGACTTTCCAAATGTTATAGGAACGAATGGATCAAATTTTGATAGTGAAACGAGTTATTTTGCGGAGGTTGTGACGCTCAAAAAAATTTATCCATCGTTTTATAGCCACTCCTTTTCCCATGATTGTGTGCAAGAAAACTGCTTTTCGGACCTGGAAGCTGTAATTACACGGTTTGACCACTAAATATAATTGGCTTCACTCACGAGTTAACGAGCTCAGGGCAGGGGGCGGGTTCCGGGACTGGGGGAGCGAGTACTGGGTGACCGAGTGAGTAGCTATTTCGTGCAACCCGAGTCAGACAGCTCCGGGCGGGCTGGGAGAGCAAGTGAGTGAGTGATTCGTGCAGCCAGACCTTCAGCTCAGGGCAGGGAAAGCGAGTATGGAGTTGAAACAAGCGGCAAAAAGTGGTTGCTTTCTCACAGGGCTAGGTTAATACAGTGATTTACTTGATGCATTTCCACAAATACAGTTAATATAAGAGTTGCACAATAGTGTAACACGTTGTCTCGCATCGTCTTCGCAGTTCACATTAGCAAGTAGCAGGTATGTCAGTGGCGAGTCAGTGAACGAGTTAGTGGAGGAGAGGACTTGTCACTCCTGAGTCAGCAAAAAGAATCGTTCGTTTTGAACGATTCGTTCAAACTCGCACATCACTAGTTCACTTAGCAAGTTGATAACCAAGTTCGTAGTACCGGTTAAGCCAGATTTAGTATATTAGTATATTAGTATACCTCTCAGGTGGGGGTATTGCACCAAGCAGGATTACTCAGTTAGCCAGGTAACTTCTAAAATAGCATGCAACAACTTCTCTGAACATTTGTTAATAAATAGCAATAACCAATACTTATGACTAATTGATACCTAATATATTCAAGTTTAGTTTTACAAATTCAGATTCAAAACATTAAAAACTATAGCCAAATATTTTTCACAGGTGAGCTGACAATCCAGCTTCATGGAATACCCCTGAGACCTAAACCTGTCCTAAACAAAACAATCCCATCTGGGCTTTTCACAAGGACAAAATTGCAAGATCAAGTGTGTGGTGGTGGCTGCCTGATGAATGTATTGCCTGGGCATGCCTTCACAGCAGTCAGGATGACAGAAAAAGGGGGCTGGGTTGGTCAAAGGGGGTTCAATTACAGTAAAGAAGCAATCGTAAAATAAAAAATAATTCCTTTCCTTTTAAGGCCCAAAGTTGATTGTAGTTTCAGTACACAAAACATGGCAAAAAAGTAATTTAACCACTTGAATCACTATGCAAATATGAATGTAGTTGAACTACCAGCAAGCTACTGCAAAATGTAGTTAAACTACTAGTTTAATTACATGTAGTTCACCGCTCTCCAACACTGATCAAATGCCTTCAGTAATATGGAGGACGGTCTACTTGTACAAATGCAGGCCTCGTAGCAATGTTAGCTTTTCTACTTTTTGCGTACATGATTCTTAGTGTTCTTCTTTGATTGTTCTTCTATGAAAAAGTAGTTCCAGCACGCTCATTGCTTGTCAGAATTGCAATACCTCTCTGTCGTGGAGGTTGCTTACTGAGTAATGGCACAGATTGCTCACCTTTTCCAGAGTGACAAGCATTTGTTTTTTTCATTTTTGTCATTGCTAGTACTTTTCTGGATTTTTTCATTTAGCTCATTCTGTCTGGAAATGAGGAGGTTTTTCAGAGCAGAAGCGCACACCACTGGGGAACCGACTGCGTGACTACAGGCGAGGCCCAACCCTAATTCGCCCAGTGCTCCCGGCTTTCAACTCGAAAGGTGAGCAAAATCTATTAGGAAGCTTTTTAGTTTATAACAGGGGATATTGCAATTTGCATAAACACTACAACTGTTGGTCTACCATTAATCTTACTGACATTTAAACATGGTAATTTATTTCTACATTACCATTTTAACATTGGATTAATTAAAAGGCATTGTTATTAGCTTCCACATAGCTAGGTACACTCCCTTTTCCCTGTTGAAGTGACATAATAATATATATTACATGTATTATTAGAACTTATATAGCCCTGAATTCAACCAACATTTGTTTTCACAACGGTGTTCATTACAAATATCTTGCCAAACTGCAAGTAAAAATAGTAATAAATCCTGCATTTATTGGTAGGGAAATGTTAAGAAAAGATATCTGGTCATGTATAGAGCAAGCTCAACCCTCTACTGTTACTTCTTCTATATAATGAAGGCCGATCCCAAAATGGGGAGTTGGTTGCTGAATTGGAACTGAAATTGACTCTATCAGTGAAATGTGTAAAATTTTTTCTCTCACAAATTGCATTTTTACAATGTCCTTCCTATGTGCCTGGATCTGACTCAAACGGTCATCTGATGTTCATCACAAACCTGGTTTCAGTGTACTGAATTATCCAAATGAAAGTGCACTTTCCCTGGAAGAGTAATATACTTTACTTTGAAATTGAGGGCTTAAATCAAAGTCCCCCCCCCCCCACTTTTTAAAAGAAATTATTCAAGGAGACTGTTTTTCCGTTTCTCTCCGGTGATATCACCGAGATTTAATAATGCAGACTCACACAAATTGTGCTGTAATGCGCTTACCCTACAGGGTGACACTAAATGAATCACTTCATCGTTGAGTCTGGCTGCAGCATGATGTCGAATTTTCCTAGACATCAGCTTTAACTGTAACTGGGCAGAATAGGATGTGATCGCTGTGACCGGGTGGACAGAACTGGGTGTAGCAATTCTGAGAGTTGGGGCTGATTTGTCCTACAGCTTGAGTGCATTGGGGCTCCCAAAGAGAAACATCATTCATTCATGCTGTGACCTTCAACCTTTCTCCTGTTTGGCAAATGGCATATCGTTTCTCACCTTGCAAAGACGGATTTTTATGGCATGGCCAAATGTTTTTCACACGCTTAACCAAACTTTCCATTTTTATCTCACGTGTAGCCCAAACATTAAACTTTCCCAATATGTATAAGGTTAGAAATTATAGGTCTGTATAAGCTATCCCAAAATATATTTTTAAGACAAAAATAAATATTTGAACTGAACATTTTAAACATGTACTCATATGTTTCATACAAAAGAGTACATTTAGCTCTCTTTCTACAGGCAGACATATTTCTGCTTGGATTTGGCAAGAGAGATTTACACCCTTAACACACGACCCCTCACGCCATAATTCCTTTTGCATATGATGTGTTGATGTGAGCTTGATTCATATACTATGAAAATTACTCTGCTAATAAAGTCCCCCCCCCCCCCTAAAAAAATTTAATAATAGATCAATTTGGGCTGTGACATAATTGGTTGAGAGCACGATTCTGTCTAGTCACTGGTGCTGTTGTGAGGCTGGATCAAATATCTGGATTAGGCAGCGGTCTCCTTTCTCTGACCTGCCGCTGAATCGGACAATGTTAAACAATTTGAGCATCCTACATTGTTAAATGATAATGAAGATTAGGCCTTGCTTAAGGACACAAATAGTGCAGTGCAGATTGATAAATTTTGTGATGTCCTTTTCCTTCTAAGAAACTAAGAAAGCCATGTGGCCAATCGTGGTTGAAAGCAAGGACAAGAGGTTGCGAGCTGTCTATGTAGGAAAATATTAAATGCGGGGCACCTTGCCATTTCTGGGAACAATGAGCTGAATTAATATGGATGGAAATAGATGGGAAACCAAATTGGCCATGGTGTAGAGGACTGTTGACCCTGTTATACTGTAGGTTTGCACTGCCTGAAAACACCTACATAAATATATTCAGCTGCTAAATCTTATAGGTTACACATGATTACCCTGAAAAGTACCTGGAAATGTCCATCAAATTACCAAGAGATGCTTATTATGATGGCAAATTACACAGTAAAAGGTTCAGAGTTAAATCAGCTCTGACAGAGTACATTTAATCCCTCTTCGACTCAAAGAAAGTCTGTCTTACAATTGAACATTTCTCTGTGTACAGGGAGATACTGAATATTAAGGAAAAATAGCTGGAAGTGCTGGATTTGAAGGGAAGATCATCAGTCATACCCAATATGATGACATTGAGGAGAGTGTGGAGTTTGAAAAAATACTGCAAGATACTGAATGTTAAGGGAAATTAAATTGCCAGGAGATGCCGAAAATGACCCAGTCATTTGTGGTCTTTCATAAGTAGGTTTCTGAAATCAAGGTAGAGGCCTTGACTTAAGGGTGGCAGGGTGGTGCAGTGGATAACACTGTCACTTCACAGCAAGAAGTCATCGAGTTCGAATTCTGGCAGAGGGCCTTTCTGTGCGGAGTTTGCATGTTCTCACTGTGTTCGTATGGGTTTCCTCCGGGTACTCCGGTTTCCTCCCACAGTCCAAACATGCAGGTTAGTCTAATTGGAGACTCTAAATTGCCCATAGGTATGAGTGTGTGAGTGACAGGGTTGTGCACCATTCAGAATTTAATTTAGAATGCCTCCTTTCCAGCCCAAATTATTTCAGAAACGTATTTCATTTGGTACACATGCTCATAATAGGACAAAAAACACAAATCAATAAAAAACATCTTTTATTTTTGAGAAAAATAATTATGCCATATGGCATCATTGGGCTGCAAGTAAATTTCCATTTTTCCAGAAACTTTTTAAAACCATTTTAACACACATCAAATGTAACACTGGTAGAAATAATGCATGCAAACACTATCATTTCATTAGAGGGGGCCAGGGGCAGGGCCAATGGTAGAAAGGGCATTAGGGGCAGAAGGGGCCAGGGACAATGTTAGAGAGGGCATTAGGGGCAGAGGGGGGCAGTGCCAATGGTAGAGAGGGCATTAGGGGCAGAGGGGACCAGGGCCAATGGTAGAGAGGGCATTAGGGGCAGAGGGGACCAGGGCCAATGGTAGAGATGGCACTAGGAGAAGAGGGGACCAGGGCCAATGGTAGAGAGGGCACTAGGAGCAGAGCAAGACTATGAAAACATGGATTACTGTTTGCACAATTCCTAATACTTTGGCGGCAATCATTTAATTTAATTAAATAGAACACCTAGTCATAATTAATTATGGCTCAAATTAATATGTAATTACACTTAAATTCATGAAATTATGTTTCTTAAGGGTGTCCAGGGTGTATTCCTGCCTCTCGCCAAATGCATGCTGGGATATGCTCCATCCCCCCTGGGACCCTGACCAGGAAAAAGCGGGTTAGATAATGGATGGATGGATGAGCCTTGACTTATCGCCACGTTTTGGTACCTTCACTTTCATTATTTCTGATGTATCCAAATCCTCCAGTCCCTCTATTTCAATGAGCGCTGAGTCAATGTAAACCATTTGCGTGCTTTGGAAGTAATAAATGGCACAGTGTTTCTTGCCACTGCCTGCTATTCAGCAGGTGCCGGTTGCACCAGCTATACGTAATTTCTAACGTAGGCTAGTAAGTGTTTACTAAATGAAGGTTTACACATTACCAAATAAAAATGGGTTGCACCGCACAAACTAGTTAGTACGTTGAGCTTAGTAGCTACTAAATATTTACACCTACCCCTAATGAGGTGTAAATTGTGGCGTACCCATAACCAACGGAAAACAAAACAAAAACATGGCCCGTTTAGAGCGTTTCGAGGAGGGTGTTCTTACTGTTATTACTAAACCATTGTTTTGAAATCTTGTTGCCATTCAGTTGTCACAAGAAAATATTTAAAAAATAAACTGTAACTGTCTGTTCGTCTAATTGGCTACCTCCGCCGTTTCTTCAGAAAACATTGTAAAAATAGTTGACGCGTGGAAATGTTCAGTTTGAAAACAAAGTTTCTTATAGTTCAAAAGAGAGACAAAAAAAACAGTCCCATTATGTAACTTAGGCTACTTTCCATATCTGTTTCCAAGAGATGTCTAACATTTTCAAAGCAGGTAAACAAAAAAGTACGATAAGAAACGACTAACGTTATATTACAACCTTAATGGCTCTAACATAAATAAATAGGCTAAACAAACAAATAAGGATATTTAGAATTGTATTCGTGAAAACATAAACATGCACACATTGTAATTCTGTTCAATGTTCTATTTTTTCCATGGATTTTTTTCAGTAACGTTAGCCTGTTAAACTGAATGCAAGTTGATAACTGTGTTTACATTGTAGCTTGTTGATTGATTGGTTACGGATTTGTTATCGTCATGATAAAGCGACAATGTTTACTTTAATATCGAACTACGCATTACTTAGTTTTCACTAGCTAAGGCATTACTTACGTATTGGTGGTGCAACTCAATTTAGTAAAGCGATCGTTTGAAACTAACTAGTGGCAACTAAGGACCTAGTAAAGACTTTACGCACAAACTTACGTATGACCGGTGCAACCCAGCCCTGGCTCATGACCTACTAGGACAGTGGTTTGCAACCCTGGTCCTGGAGAGTCATAGGTTCTGCTGGTTTAATTGTTTTTACCCAGACAACCAGGTAAAATGGGTTACCTTCTGTGATCAACTGCTTTAATTGATCAAATAAGTGCCTGCCCAGGGACACAGATGAAATGTAGCTTGGTAGCTAATTATGGGACACTCAATATCTCTGTACTGTTCCTGTCAAATAAACAAATTAATACATAAAAGGTAGCGAACCAAGCATGTGACCACTGTGACCCATTGTCTGTAGCTACAATTCAAAACAGAAAATGTTTCAATTAGCAATGAGCTGTAACGTCATGCCATACATGACAATTCGCAATGTTTCACAATTTTTGTTTTATGACAATACCATAGGAACTCCTGACAATCTCAATCACACTTTATTTTAAGGATTTGTTCAGCGAATACATTAGAAATGGTTAATGAAGCAAAAAAAAGAACAAAGAACAGTCATGTAATAAATAGTAGGGTGGAAATAAAATTTAGATTTTTGTCTGGTCAGCTGGTGTGTAGACCTTGTGCTTTGACCAGCAAATCATTGAACTCCTTTAGACCTGGGGTGTGTATCCTTAATATTATGAGATTGCACAACTTATAATACCCTAATAATAGTTTAATAATGCCATTATTGCCACTCATTCAGCTGCTCCATCTGTTCATGACAGTAACAATATGACGCATCAAACAGATAATGTGACTATAATGTCACATAACAGATTGGGCGCATCACTGCCCATATGTTGATTGAAGTATTAGAAAATTTACCTTAGGGAGAATGTTTCGTTGGACATCCTATGCATTTCCAAGGTTGAGTCATAAAGACTTGCTTTGTCCATTCAAACGGTTTCCCTAGTTTGTTTTAAAATTTATTATTCTTTGTATTGGAGAAGTCATACATGCCTTTTTAATTATATACAGGGTGTGAGTGGGTTTGCAGAACATTAGTTGATTTGTGTGTAATACAGCCTGTATAGCTATAGCTCCCAACCTGAGGAGAGATACTTATTTACTGACAGTCACACAAAGGACCATGGGAAGATGACAGTAGGTGAAGGAGAGGTCCCTTTGGAGATTTGCAAAAAAAAGGTGCTGGCCAACAGTGTGCAATCAGCCAGCACAACACCAGGGGGCCTGTATCACGAAGCAGGATTGCTGAGTTAGCTGGATAACTGCACTGAGATAACTGCACCCTCCCAAATCTGGAACATGGATTGAAGTAAAAAGAGCTGTTCCAGATTTTACTCAGTGCCGTTATCCAGCTAACTGAGTAATCTTGCTTCGGGATGCAGGCCCCAGGACAGAAACTGTAATGTAAGCCCCCACCAACTGGTCTTATACAGTGCGTTCAAGTAAGCACCAGAAACCAAGGCCCAGATTCAATATAAGTACAATCAGGGCAAAAACGAAAACCAGAAACGAAAGGCATTTTTGCAGGAACAAAAAAGAAAACAGAAACTAAATCCGCAATACTGTTCATGAGCAAAAACTTTAAGTGAAAATTTAGGTAACCGTTAATAACGTTTTATTTTGTTTCTCGTTCCATGCATTCCTGCTATAACTGCTACAACTAACCCTAACCTAAAAACAAATTCATTAAATATTTTGTTGTATTTAAAAGTTATTCAGACATACAATTAAATGTAATTCCTTTGCAGAACAACACAATTTAAACCAGTCCTATACACCCCTGGGGCATTTCCCATATAGACCGACCAACCCACTAGCCACCACTGCGGCCCACGCGCTTGCTTTAGCCATTCACAAACTAAGGTTGTGGGTCCTATCTAATAGATTCAAATATGAGTTGGAAATGGCATAATTAGTTGTGTGGATATCTTTCAGCATTCTTGTTGTAATGTCGCTCACGTTCTAAATTCCTAAACCAGCAGACGTAGCTGGCCTAAACCTTATGAGCTTACGAGGGTTAATGGGTGGTTTACATTAAGTAAAGCCTTTAATAAATAATTTCGACAGACATATACTGCAGAGTAAAGCTCCGAGATTCAACAGTCCAATATTGTACATGTTACAGTTGAAGGCAGTTATGGGTGCCATATTGATGTTATTAGTGGGAACATCTGTTCATCAGTACAGAAAGAACATCAAATTAAAGCAAACAGACTTTGAATTGGCTATTTGTATGTGGAGCACTTGCGGGAATAAACTGTTTATAGCTCATATGTAGCATCGCGGCAGTGCGAAGGTCTTTGTAATGCGCCGTCCTCTCTTTTTTTTGTTGTTGTTGTTTACAGTTTTCCGCGTGTGGAGCCCACTCAGCAGACCTTTTTGACCGTTAGCATATGAATGCACGGGTGGCCATTAACCGTGTTTAAAGCTCCGCTTATGCTTAATTCATTCATTAATGCAAATGAGGCCCCAAATACGCTCACAACTCTCCTTGTAACCTATTGAAAAAAGCCCTTGCTTGTCCAGAGGCGACTGCACGGAGGCGCAATAATCAGATTGCCGCAGAGTGTTCCATTGTGCGAATGGCGTGATCGCGTCGCTAATTGTTTCACAACAAGGGTTCTTAGAAGCCCTTAGCCTATGCACAACATTGACTGTATGAGCCTTGGGGCCGCAGGGTGGACTAATGGACCAGGGGGCGGGGCTCATGGGGGTTGCTGGTTTAAATCCTGGTCATGGGGATTGACGGTTGCTGGTTCCAATTCCAGGTACTGTGCTTGTACCCTTGAGACGTTTTGTCAATTAGGATCCATTGGGACAGTGTTATTCAAATCATGGCCCTTGTGGGACGAGAACTGCTGGTTTTCCAGCCTCCCTTTACCTGGGAGTCAGATGTGAAGTCTGGTCAATCAGTAGCACTAATTGTTCTGTTAATTACCTGGCAAAAAAGAAAACCAGGGCTGGATTTGGATTCAAGGCCCATCCAGATTTGAATAGGCATGCGTTAGGATAATGTGGTGAAATGTGAGACGTGTACACTGCAGATTTGCAAAGAGTAAGGAGCAATCCAGTTCCAACTTTATTTTGCCTTGGTTCATAGTAGAGCCCTGTGCGGGACTTGTTATTTTAATCCCATTCCCACCCGCATCCGCAATATTTCAGAGAATTCCCGCCCGCTCCCGTGGAGGATCTCTTCAATCTGTCCCACAGAGATTGTGACCGTGCCTACCTGCACCAGTGTTTTATATTATTATCAAAATATTATTTATTATATTATAAAAATAAATATAAAATTAACGTAGAAATTCTGCATCATTTAACTTTTAGAGAGATGCATATTTAGAATTTTTATGAAAATATACGCTCACTTAGGCTGAGGCTCTACAGATATAAAGGCGGGTCTGTGCGCATAATGAGAAATAGGAGAATGGGAGAGCGTGCTGTTTCTCCCCAAAAAAATTATGTATAAAAACAGAAAGATAAAATGAGCCAAAAGGTTGATTGAAACCATGTGCTTCCCCTCAACATGGTGTTGACGTAACATTTACATTAGCAATATAGGCCTAAAAAAAGACATTTTTAAAACCAAATGGGCAGCCTCAGTCACGAGTCGCAATTCAAACAGGCCAATATACTTCAACAAAGTACAAAAAATAAAACAAACCATATAGTTAGCAGTCAGAATTGAAACTAACAAGGTTTTTTTATATTTATGTTTTTTTAGGACTTCTCCACTTTTTTTGGACAGCACAGTGTAGAAAGACAGGAAGAATGAGAGGGAGAGCCACGAGACAAAGGTCACGTGGCCAATTCAAACGGCTGACGTTGCGGCTTGAAATGAGCATGTGGTTGGTGCTCTACAGCCTACGCCACGAGACACTCAAAACGAACAAGGTTTTTGATCACATGCTTATGTCTTTACGTGCATGATTGAGCAATGTGCTCATTTCTACAGTTTTTTTTGTAATATGTTAAATGCCATGTTATCATCCCATGCTTGTCCCACAAACTTGATTCTGACCGCCCGCTCCTGCCCGCATCAGAGTGAACGTGTCCCGTGCGTGTTGGGTCTCGCAGGATCTCAGTCCCATTGCAGGGCTCTAGCTTATAGCATGTTCTACATTATCTTTCAGAACTATATAGAATGGAACAGAATAGAATAGAATAACTTTTATTTCCCTTTTGGGAACTTCAGTTGTAGCCCCAGCAACAACAAAAAAGACACAGACAGACCCGCAACACACAAACAAACATATCAAACAAAGACATCCAACAGAATCATTGCATTAATCAAGTGAATTAAGTGAATTAAAGTGGAATAGCCATGATTAGAAACAGCCCCCGCTGTCCCGAGATGTCCAGTGTCATAAGTCCAACACACACAACTCCGCCTCCACGACTTTCCTCCATACACGCAGTGCCTCGGTCTCTGTCCACTGTCGAAACGGAGCTCAGCCTTCCCAGTCGCCGCCTCACTCCTCCGCATTATCTCCTCTTTCCCTGGTGGCCTTCTGAAGAGTGCCCACACTCCCGGATCAGTCCCAACATCTTCAACTCTGGTGAAGAGCGATGGTAAACTCCGTGGCTGCAGATCCAATGGACATTCCCTAGCATAATGCAAATGCATCTCCATGGTGACGACCACAAACAAAATCATCCCGGCTAGACAATTCATTCATATTACAAACACGAGCAGCAGGAGTGCCCCGAAAAATCTCCATCCGCTTCCTCGTACCACAACAGACACATAGCGCATGAAAAAAACAAAAGACAAAAGCCCGACACAACAAAACACATTCAAATGAACAAATACGTACACGAGAGACAGCTGGACTACATGTCGCCATTACATCGCCACGTGATGTCACCTACATATATGTGACATCAGTAACATATAGTACTGCCATTGCTCACTCTTCTCTTATAAATTCCAATTTGTTTTCTCTGCCCACTTAACTTAACCATCATCAGGTTCTTCCTCAATGTCTGTTTTCTGGAGCTCAACATGCAAGTTGCCCCAAATATGGGAGCCTACAGAGAACCCAAATAATGCATCAGTCCGTAAATGTTTTGCGATAAGACACATATATGTTTTGTGTTCAAATATTACCTCCAAGATCCACGCCTGGCGCTTCTGTTACTTTCTTCTCCAAAGACACTTGTTAACCTTCGGAAGTTTGCAAATTACGCTGAGCACTTACTCAGAGAGCATGTATATGCACTCAGAATAACATTGTTGTTTGAATATGTTTCTCTCACTCTTTCAGAATACTTTTGCCTTTCCGGGCTTTGTATACAAGCCTTGTAAAGCCTTATAATGTTGGTAGAGCGTGCTTTTTACCTGTGTACTCCATTCCATGAATAGCACATTTTCTCAAGTAGATTAATGTAATTAGACATAGTGGATATGCTTTCAGTTTAGGGTTTTGATGTTCTGCTGTTTATTATGACTGAAGTACAAAGCTTAATGGCTAATGTGACCCTCACATACTCATTCAAATTGAATATACCCATAAACAACATTATGATACATAGAGATATGCTGCTGTAATTCGGTCGATAATTAAACTATTGAATCCCAGAAGCATAAATTATTAATTAATCTCTTGCATTGATGCCTAGTTTTTCTAATGGGATTCATTGTACAAAATATATTCAATGATGTGATTTAGTCAAGCACTTTACTAGTGTAAATCATGTTAGTGCTGTGTAAATAACACCAACATGGACCTCCGGCAACACGCCTAACACATGTCTTTGAGCCTGTGCGTGATTGGATTGGCTGGCTTGCCTGTCCCCCCTGATCTTCACCACTCCACTATACCTAGGTCTGTGTTCAGCCACTGTATGGGACATGCTCAGCTGGCTTTGTGACAAGTGATATATTCAGAAATTGTTTTTATTTTATACAGAAAGGAAGATGTTTTTCCTCGTCCCTCGTCGTATCATAACTACATAGTTCCCTGCAAGGACGTGGACAACCTGCTTAACAACAGGCCGTCCTACCGTAATGTCTATGCGTTTGTCGTCTTCTTGAGTAGACTTGTCATCAATTTCAAACAACTACGCAGTCATAAAAATCACAACACTTAAGTCGACATGCATTTCCACTAAGCTGACATATATCTAGTAGGCTTTGTAATGTTTAGGGACTATGTTGGACATTTTAAGCATGTGTTTCCAATCTAGCAAAATCACCAGAACACAGCCTAGAAATGTTTAAAAAGTAAAACAAGTGTAATCTACTGATTATGTGTTAGAGAACAGTTCAAGCCCACCTTTAAACAATGATAGGTACAAATAGGATGACTCACATGTGAGGCAGCAAAGGCATATATATATATAAGTATTTAAGAAAGTTTGACAAGAACAGGCTCGTTAGCCTATTGATCATAATATTGTCTTTTTTTTATTTTTTATTTTATTTTATTTTTTTTTATAATATAAAGTCTAAAGTTCCTCTAGTACAGCTTTAGTTCCTGGGTTCAAATAAGTGCAAGTGGGAACATAAGATTTATTTAATGTTACGGAAAAGAAAAAAAAAAAGTTTCCATCGAATTGAGAGTCCAAGTGAAGGACATATGCCAACTGAATTCAAGCCAACATTTTTTGTTCCAAAAATGTACTTGCACACATGCATGTTGTTTTTGGATAATCGCATGTTTCTTTTTCTTGAGTGATTTTACATACAAACACGCATCACATAATGCTCTTAGAATTTAGTGAACATAATTAACATAATTTGCACACCATCTTTCAGGTTCCCTAAGGTCTTTTTAACACAAGAAGAATGTCCAGCACCTGTGTGTCAGTCTGGGGCCGATTCCAAGTGATTGAAATGGTCTACTTGCAATTACCCATGATCCTTCTGCCTTACCCAAAATCCTCTTAGTTTACCCATGATCTTCCTGGCTACGGGTCTAGATTTACACAGTTGGAAGCCCCTGTCTGAAGACATGGGAGGGTCAATGCTAGCTGGTTTGCTATTCTAAGTTACTCACAATGCCTCACGATTGATAGTGAATGAGCGAGAGACCAAGGACACAGAGCCATGGCACTTAGATCACTCAGGGTGAAACTGTTTGCTCGGACTTTGCCTTTCGGGCAATAAAAATGCTCAGACAATGAGAGCAACTCAGGAGCGCAATAGATATTTTATGTAACGGACAGGGCATGGCCTTAGCATTAATTTAGCACAGGGATTTACCACAATTATGTCATCTGTCATTGGGCTATGTACGGGCAATGTGGAGCAGGGGGTACCAGCAGAGAGAGAAAGAATTATTGTGTGCCTCATCCACTCACGGTGGTAGGTGGTTGGGGGGAGGGGGGTTCAGAGGAGTTTTATCACCCCAACCCTGTGGGCGAGTCACAAAGGGGAGAAGGAGGGATAGAGAACAAGGAGACGAAGAAAAATAAATAAATAAAGAAGCTCCATGCAGCATAAATTCAGCTGGCACCCCACCCCCGCCTCTCCGCTTTCCCTCTCTCCTTCCCCGCTCGGCGTTCCGTGAAAACGAGGTAAGAGGGATGGCAGAGGTGAGCCCCGACAGCTGCCGCCTGAGCTGGAAATTCCAGTCGCAGTGGACCATCTGTCCGCCCGTCCACTGGCCGCGTATGGGAGCCATCTATCAGGGGCCGAGACCCCCACAGCTGCTGGCTCCCTGTCAGACCGGCTCCGGCTCCTCCAGGCGTGGGACAATAACCACTAGCTCCTCACTTTGTGTCACACAGAATGGCTGATTTGATTAAGTCCCGGGCTCTCATTATGTTAGGTAGGGGTGTAGAATTTCAATGATAATCCATAATGCATGACCGGGTTTTTGTTGCCATGGCGACATAAATTCAAGGTTACCGGCTCAGACGCATAATTGGGTGTGCATCGGGGCTCTGAAGAGGCGCTGTTAGAATTCTCCTCATGAAAGTGGAGCATCAATCATGCTGTCGTAGATTGCAAAGTACTCATAATCAGAGCGGGGAGGGGCTGAGGGGGGAATTAAGACAAAATATACAGCTTCCTTTTGGAGAAGTCGGCAAAGCACACGCACATAGACACACACACACACACACACACACATAAACATACAGAAGTGCAGACACATGCATGTACCCACAGACACACACACACATAAACATACAGACACGTAAAGTGCAAACACAGACACATGCACAAAAACACACACACACACACACATGTGTGTGTGTATACAAGCCAACACAAATGGTTCTCACAGGCACACACACTGGCACACACATTCCATTTTGGCGCCAAAGCATGTACGTCACACACACGCAATAACAGACACAAAATCTCACTGAAACACAAACACATAAAACTCACACTCACAAACAATTCTTTTTTGCAAAGAACTACATGCATCTCTTGCTCTCCTTTTTTGTCTCTATCACTCTCTCTCACACACACACACACACACACACACACACACGTAAGCCACATCAGAGACTACAGACACTCCTGCGCTGTACACGCACACAGACACACACTCATGCACACGCACATGCACACACAGAACCATCAGTGAGAGCTGGTCTATTTGATGCAATAGTTTAGCACTTTTCTAGTAAGTTGGTTTCTCTTCATTTGGTCCTTATCGTGCTCTGCCAGGCGGGGGCGGAGCCAAAGTCCATACAGCTCAGAATGATGGGAATCAATTCTCAGCAGAGATCAGCACCTCTATGACAACCCCAGGCCCATCAGAGCCCGTGTTTTTAACCCTGGACAAAAGGAAAGATTTTTCCACTGGGACTGCTGCCAAAAACCCGGCAGAAAATCACATCAGCCTTCCTGTCACCTGCCTCTACAGCTTTCCTCTCGCTTCTGTTCGTTCTTTTGTGGCGATGTTTTTTGGAAGCCCTTTTTAAAGAGTTAAAAAAAACAAAATGTCTCATTCCAGTTTTTTTGACTGGATGAATGGGTATTTGGAAGAAAAAATCAAAAATAAAGTTAAGTATACTGCATGTGTATGTGTGTGCTTACATTTGTAAAAGCTGCATGCTGCATGTAAACATTTTAAAAAATATGACTGAAATCCAAGTAGCTGCTTTTAGTTTGATGTTCATGTGGCCTTTGATAAACCTCCAGTCCTTGAAGTCTGAGCTGAGTTCTCTGCTCAACTAGAGCTGAGTGGATGCCAGGAAACAGAATAAACATATCATGATGGTCTAGACGCCTGCTGATTTATCTTTGATGGATATAGAATTTCTATAAGAATGGGAGTGAACTACATCCCCAGCCTTCATAACCAAGCAGGTGCACAGCAGAATGTCTCAGTCCATCAACGCTGGTGAGTTGTAACCTCTTTGCAGCTAATAACCATAAATCCAGGCAGATTCATAAACCATTAAGCGTGGCGTTTATGATCACTGACATGGGGACATTGGGAAACCATTGGTTGAACTTCCTGCAATTTAAACGGAGAATCTGTGAAGCACGTTTCCCCTTATTTTGTATATGTATATATTTTAAACCATTCATTCTCAAAACCATAACCTGTGACATAAACGGGGCCCTAACCTGGTTTTTATTTTATAATTTCCCAGAAGGTCTAAGATATAAATCTATACCTCTGTTATAATCTGTGTAACTAATGTGGACTCACATATGAGATTTGAATCCATGTATAATAATGCAAGGACATACACCAATCAGCATGACATTTATTGGCCTGTTTTTCCATGTTGGACAGGTAGTTAAAATCAGTGGAAGCATTATTATTATTATTACTTGTTTATTTAACACCATCTTCAATAATCTGTAAGGACAATCGTTTCTATTCCAAATAAAATGTTTAATATGAATCTGTTTTCTTGCTTTCCGAAAAATGTAACATTAAAGACAAAATCGGGTATGTAGGCAACCAAATGTGCTCCAAATAGGGGGAAAAATCCACATAAAAAGTGGAAAGATGAAGGCCAGAACAGACAACCACCCTCAAACCACCAAGATATGAAGAAGGCTCCTTCAAAGATATGTCTTTGGTGCGGAATGCTTTGTTTGAGACAACAACAAAAATTGGGCAATTATCAGAAAATCTTAACCAATGTAAAATAATTACAATAAAAAAATAAAATCCGTACGAAGTCCTGCATATATAGTTAAATGTGTAATTGCGTGTTGCGTATACCCTAGTCAACGGAGGTCCTCACCATAAATAAAGTACCATCCACCTTATGCATATCCCTTAGCCTGTAATGCAACCACAAAGTGTATTTTGTGGCGAAACTTCCAGTTCAATAAGATTTGCCCTTTTGTCAATGCTTGTTTGCCAGCAAATATAAATGTTTATCTGGGAACATTCATCTGATAATCAGATTGGATGGAAGATGGAGAATATATTCCATATCATCGCAGGATTCATTAGTGGGAGGATGCCATGACTGCATGATATTTAGTCTGTATATATTTATATATACTTTAGTCTATATATACTTTTCTCATTTCTCAACACAAGTGCTCTCGTGATTCTGCATCTTTACTCGCCTGTCTGTAAATGTTACTAGCCAGGTCTGGCACTATTGCTAAATGAGGTAAGTGCACTTATGCTTCTCTAATATAGTACATCACTGAATAAAAACGTCTGCTGAATTAATGTAATTTAATGTAGTTTGTTACCATGAGCTGTCAAGTAACTTAGTAGGCAATTGTGACCAGAACTTAATTTAAATTTTTTTATTTACCGGTATGTTGATTATTTGTATTGTAGGTCTAGCTGCTAGGTTAGCTAGACAGACACGGAGGTTAATAGCTATTCAATTGGCGAGATGACATTTTATTGTGATCACTTTGTTCAACAGCATAAAAACAACAAACCCAGATGCAGGATTGACGCTGCTAATATAGCTAGCTAATTAACTTACCACTTAAACTGTGTTATTCTCTATATTATAATGCATAGCATCATGAGTCAGCTCTGACAGGAAGAAGATTAAGGGCTCTATTTTCCGGCTGGCGGGTGGCGAGCCAGAGCATTGGCGAAGTGACATTTTCAGCATGTATTTTCATGCTCCTGAGCCCATTTCACTTCGCGGTGCACCGAAGTGGGCGGAGAGTCGCTGGTGGGGGTGTGTCAGTCCAGATCGAGCAGTGAACGTGCAAATTTGAGGCTCTATTTTCCGGCCGTGTCCATCAAAGTGAGCAGCCCAGTTCAATTTTAGTGCAGCGGAATGCAATTTTGGGGTAAGATTAGACCGTGATTGGCGCTTGCACTGCCCACCAGGTGAGACCAAGTTTACGCCGCAAGTCGCACCACAGTGTATGGTGAATTGCTAATTTTGGGGCTTTCCCGAGCAATGCTTGCAGGAACCTATTAAAAAGCCAATCAACTGTTTTGTGGATCATATGCGGTCCAATCTGACTTTGAAATAAATCCCCCAAGCAGGAAAAATGAATACTTTGCATTTATTTTTTGTTGTCTTTTTTCTTTTTTATATTAGACTAATCCCTGTATTTATTTCTGTTTTTAATTGCTTATGGCTGTTATTATACTGCACTCTGGTCCCAGGGGTACTGTATTATTTCTTTATTGCACGTATAGCGATAAAAACATACCTCTTAACTCAATTACGTTCAATTAAATCAATGCGAAATAGATAGCCTATCGTCTTCCACTGTAGAATTCTAAAGGCGGCAAAAGTCACTAATAAATGTGGCGAGAATATGGGGGAAATTGGAAATAGATAAATGATTAAGGACCGAGCAAATAGGAAAAGTGAGGAGTTGAAAAGTAAAAAGTGCCATTAAATGATAAATGTGAGAGTAAAATAAATATATTTTTTATTTTAAATGATTTTTTATTTAATTTTTCACAATCCAGATAACCTATTAGTGACAGTTTTGTCACCTATAGGATTCCATAGAAATTGACAGTGGGTGGACTCTTTCTGCAAGGGGGAGGCCTCCCGGCCACGATCGATAGCGTGTCCTGCTATCGTATTTGTTTTTCACTAAACCACGTGATGCGGGATAGCCCGACATGGTCAAAACGCGTCCACCCAATACGCCGGGTCGCAATGCACACGGCTCTTAAAAGGACTGTAGCAGGTAATTTGAAGCTGAAGCACACCCACTGATAAATATTCAGCATAACCCAGCCCATTTTCAACCTGCACAGCGCGCTGTGAGCTGTGCGCTCCTTGTCTCTGGTCCAAAAATAGCTAAATTCAGTAGCCACGCCCAGTGCGCCATACGCTACGTCATTGACTGTGATGGCTCGCCGCACAAAATAGAAAATAGAGCCCTAAGGGAGAGAGCAAACAGACAAAGCTAACGTCACTCTTTCTATCATCTCTCGATCAAAATAGGAACCGTCTTCACCCTCCAATAACACTTGGCAAGAGGCTGCCTGCTTCCAACAGAAAGGATTCAAAATTAAGCAATATCTGCCTCCAACAAAAAAAATTGTTGCTGCAATACCATTATAAATATATCCACTTGTGTCATTGGATTGTAACGTTAATTTGAGCTTGAGCCACCTGCGTTGCAAATTAGTTGCTTTTAGGCAATAGCTAGTGCAGTCAGTGGTGAACAGTCTAGGGTGCCCTTCTTTCCGCCGAAAATACGGATTGACTTTACCAGGGTTGTTCAACTCAAGTCCAGGTGAGCCACAGTGCCTGCAGATGTTTACGACTTGATTTCCATCAGCAGCCAATTTAGGCTTCACAAACAAACTATGTGGATTCTTTAGCCAATCAATAGCTTAAATCAATCACTCAAATGCTAGAACATACCGAAAACCAGCAGGCACAGCAGCCCTCCAGGACTGGAGTATCACACCTTTGGCCAAGGTCTTGCAGGTTGAAGCCAGGCCCAAATCATTATCTGACTTTGACTGGGAGTTCTCAGCAGGACACAATTGCACACAAGCTACCAGTTGTCTTCAGTGAGAA
Source organism: Ilyophis sp. 1 JC-2022 (assembly GCA_022702515.1). Taxonomy (NCBI): domain Eukaryota; kingdom Metazoa; phylum Chordata; class Actinopteri; order Anguilliformes; family Synaphobranchidae; genus Ilyophis; species Ilyophis sp. 1 JC-2022. The sequence goes on along the minus strand of CM040406.1, from coordinate 17,329,818 downwards.
ACGCGCCTTTGCTTCAATCGACGCTAACCCGGAATTGTGCAGTCTATAGTCACATACTTAAGCAGCAGATCATGTGCATGCATGGCCTATATAGACTCATAAATCATCTACTCCAGATATCTGTATAATAGATAATATACAATGTAATGACATATGCTTTAGGATACATTCTTACAAAATACCTAAGGCTGGAAGACTCAAGGTGGCGACACACACTTAAATTCCCAGGCTCCAGAGATTGTGTGGTATATCAGACCGGACTACACCCCCCTTTAGAATGTGCACCAGGTTAACTTGCTTGCTTGCAATTTCAAAGAATCTTAATGCGTGCACGAGACTCGAGCCACCGTCAGCCAAGAGGAACAATGCTGCCAGATGTTTAGGGGGTTCAGGCAACGTCGCAAGCACTATGGGAACCCCATGGAAGTGCAGAAATGCTCCGCCCTCGGTGTGAACCCGGTAAACTCCGGCCCCATGCTGTTTCAATCACACCGCACAAATGTACATATTCATCAGGCGTTTCAGTATGACTGCAAACCGTTCGTATGTGGGTCTTCTCTCTTTCCTTCAAGCCGGCACAGGCCATCACAGCAACAGAGGAACGTGCAGGCGTCCCTCAAAAGTGCAAATAACGAATATTAAATATCAAATGGTAAAGTTTAAAAAAAAAAAACTAAACAAATAAACTTGGCTGTATTATGCTGTTTCTATTTATATTATTCCCATTAACATTAAACAAACTTTTTTTCTCGCACAGGGACATATTCAATCTGAAGAGTGCATGATTAGTCCAGTACTCCCTTTGAATGAAGGTTCAATTCATACAAACAAAATGTGCTTGAAAGTGTTTTATTGATTATTGATGAAAAACGCTTTGCACCTGGCACGTCTGAACTTGGGCTTGGAGTCTGGAATGTATTATATGGCTGTGTTGTCTCATCTGTGTGAGTCTCATCTGCTAAGTCAATGTAATGTAATATAATGTAATGGCTGTGTGGGTAAGGTTGTTACACCCCCCCCCCCCCCCCCCCAAAAAACAAAACCCCATCAAAATCGAAAGACAAGGGAGGAGATGGGGAGGATGAGGGACACCGCTGACATGGGAGGGTGACGATGTGCGCCATTTTTATACATACAGAGAAACCTGGTTTAGCAGGTTGATGTAATGGCATAATGGATTTCCTTTCAAGTTCTCTCCTGCCTCATTATTTTATATGTTTACATGTATGAACCTTTGTATATTTGTGCGTGTGTGTTGCAAACTCCCATCAAAGAGAATGTTATGAAAGAGTAGCAATGTTATTAGACAGTACAATAAAGACCAAGAAAAAGAAATGTGGAGTAATTCTGATTCATTTGGAACATGCACAACGTAAGGCCAGCGATGTCTGCTAGAAAGATGGTGAGTAATGAAATACACCCCCCCCCCCACACACACACACACACACACACTTCACAGAGCTGGCTGCATCTGGACCCAGAGGAATGTGACGGTCATTCATAGTGGCCCGAGTGGGGAGTGCTCCAACCGCCCTGCGCCTCATTGTATTTGCGGACATTGTTCTGGCCCTCTTTTGTCCCTTAAATATCAGGTCCCCTTTCAGGACAAACGAAAGCCACCCCTCCTCCTCCTCCTCCTCCTCCTCCCTCATTCATCCTTGGCTGCCTTTTTAAAGCAGCTGTGCTGGGCTAATGCTACGTTTATTTCGTATTTTTTATTAACAGCACTGTGGGAAAAAAGGAGAAAAAATTTAGTCTGAAATACCGGCGGCGGGGGGGGGGGGGGGGTTTACCTGTATACATATGAGCTAAAATATTTCAAAATCCATTGCTCAAGGAACACCACAAAGAGCATTCAAACAAACGTATGCTTAACGTTAATTCAGCCGGGGGATTTTGGGTTTTGATAGTAAGCCTTCCTCCGTTCTCTGGCCAGAAATGCGATTCAAAAAGCGTGACTTTCCCCATTGTGGCATTAACAAGGTCAAGGTTAGAGGGTGACTGGTTCCTTAGTTAAATAGGCCTGCTTCTTTTCTATAATAGATTACCAGGTTAGTGATGGCTTGATGCTTAGTGTCACTTTTATCAGGGAGGGGAGAATCATATCTGGGTGGGTGGGGGGGGAGGGGTTTGCGAGTGTGGAGGATTTGAGGCCGGCCAGACAATCGCAGCCTTCTCAATAGATATTGAATGCTGAAGATGAATTAGCATAGCCTGGCAGCCAGCTGATAGGATAGAGAAATCTAGGCTTGTACTTGACAGTGTGAAGGATCATTTAGTTGATTTATGCAGGAAATTGTGTTTGCTAATCAAGAGGGATAACGAAATAAACCAACCCAAAAAATAATTTTAAATAAAGAATTTAAGGGGTCTATTATGGCCAAATAGTACATCCCAGTACCCAGCACAAAAAAATGAAGACATTTTTTCTTATTGTGCCTTTTGATACATATACTATATACATGTAGATGGTGACTAGATATCATATATGAATATGTAGATCTATGTATGTATGTGTGTTGTGTTTTTCTCATTAGAAGTGACTTGCAAAGTGCATTTCAGTCCATGGTTAGCAAACACCACTACAGCAGAATCTACATTTCTTTTCCTAAAAATAGAAATACCAAAAGAAGGCATTTGAACTTGGAATTTCAGTACAGGGTGAACTGTATTGAAATGACACAAATAATACAATTTCAACCTTGAAAAAAAGCTTCCGTTGACAGCTGTGTCTGTTCATTCAAAAACACAACAGAGAGAGAGATGGCAGCTGACATTTTCAGAGAACAATGAACTAAATAGTTGCATATGCATTCCTTTATGGTGCGATGCCTCAACGGCATGGTTACAGTGCAGTGGTGCTTGGGGGGAACTTCGGACAACCTGGCGTCCGCGAGGATCAACGCCTCAGCATCCACAGTAGGAATCTGTAAAGAAGGGTGCTTTAGGCCCAAGCTCGACTGCATGTACGGCCAGGCCTGGTCTCAAAGTAGCATTGCGTTAATGTTTAAATGCAGGGGTACTCAAGGGATGGGGATAGAGTGTCAGAGAGGCCACGGGGACAGCTACCCTGACGACTCCAAACATGGGCCCCCAATTCCAGCTTTGCGTCGGCCTCCGGCGCTGATGCGCGTGTACGTGCGATGGACAGCGCAGAGCATGAGGGGAATTACGCCCGTAGACAGAAAAAACAAGAGCAGTTGAGCCGTCTCAGTGGTCAGGTCAGCGGTTTACGGAGCCGTGACGGGAAAAGCAGGCCGTCGCGGGCCACATCGCCGGTTGGGTTCCGCGAGTCTGAGCAACAGCAGTGCGTCACGCTGGCTGGTGCCATATCTCTGCGCCAGCCAGCATGGGGCCCATTGTCATCCACAGTCATCCAGCTGATTTCAACATTCAACGGGTATCTCGGTCTTATCAGTAAACAGATGGAGTGATGAGCAGCTAGGCTCGTTACCCTGCGTAAAAAGTAGAGGGGGTGAGATTTTTTTGCACTTCCAGCCGCACGCACGACCCAGCCGTCGAGGGCTGCTGATTTAATGAAGGTCTTCGAAGGTGAAAAGACAGCTTTAAAAGTACACAAACGCACTCCCCCACTCCCACCGCAATCCTGATTAAATGGAGGACGGGCTCCGGTGACTAATTTGTCAGGCTTCCTGTGAAAGAGCGAAATCGCACGGCCTCGAACTGATTATCATTGCTATTGACTGGGTAAACAGTGATTAAAAATATATGTCTTTAATGAGCACCGAAGCTGCCAGACACAGCATGACGGATAGCCGAAGGGCCTATAAATCATTAGGCCTATAGATGGCAGGCAATGGAGTGAATGGTGAGTTTAGGCTGATGCAATGTATAGCTACCTACTGAGGTCTCTTTCAAGCAAGTTCTGCTCTGCTACCTGAGTGATGACTATGTTGGAAATCAATGTTTTATTATATATATTTTTTAGGTTTGAAGTGACTAAGCACAAACTTGATTTTGGAGACTATGGGAGGGATTAAAAGGTGCTGCTGTGTGTCCAGCCAAGTGATCAACCTCAGTAAACCAGCAAAGCCTCCAGCCTCAGTAACCCAGCTAGGTGATAAAACCAGTCAAGTGATCAACCTCAGTAAACCAGCAAAACCTTTAGCCTCAGTAACCCAGCTAGGTGATAAAACCAGTCAAGTGATCAACCTCAGTAAACCAGCAAAACCTTTAGCCTCAATAACCCAGCTAGGTGATAAAACCAGCCAAGTGATCAACCTCAGTAAACCAGCAAAGCCTCCAGCCTCAGTAACCCAGCTAGGTGATAAAACCAGCCAAGTGATCAACCTCAGTAAACCAGCAAAGCCTCCAGCCTCAGTAACCCAGCTAGGTGATAAAACCAGCCAAGTGATCAACCTCAGTAAACCAGCAAAGCCTTTAGCCTCAATAACCCAGCTAGGTGATAAAACCAGCCAAGTGATCAACCTCAGTAAACCAGCAAAGCCTCCAGCCTCAGTAACCCAGCTAGGTGATAAAACCAGCCAAGTGATCAACCTCAGTAAACCAGCAAAGCCTTTAGCCTCAGTAACCCAGCTAGGTGATAAAACCAGTCAAGTTATCAACCTCAGTAAACCAGCAAAACCTTTAGCCTCAATAACCCAGCTAGGTGATAAAACCAGCCAAGTGATCAAGCTCAGTAAACCAGGAAAGCCTCCAGCCTCAGTAACCCAGCTAGGTGATAAAACCAGCCAAGTGATCAACCTCAGTAAACCAGCAAAGCCTTTAGCCTCAGTAACCCAGCTAGGGGATAAAACCAGCCAAGTGATCAGGGGTGTGACAAAAAGAGAAAGATTCAGATAAGATCAGAGCCAGGAGCCTTATGCCATCAATTCAGGTCTTAATTTATTGTAGGTCAAGGCGGGAAGGCATTCTGTGGGGCACTCTGAGAAAGTGGGAATTGGGGAACATGACAAGGTTGTTTTAGGAGCGCTGTAAACACGTTCACATCCGGGGCGTCTTGACCGGTAGCGGCTGCGCGTGAGACTTCGGACAGGGCAGGGTGGACCCAAAGCCCAAGCCTGCAAATATGACCATCTGCTCACTAATCTCTGGCTTCAGTTTTGACTATGGATTTATTGTTGAGTATTGTGAATACTGTATAAATTACGGCCTAATATGGCGTCCGTCCTAATGGTGAAATTGAGTTTTTGTTCTTTCTGAAGCATTTTAATACAATACAATGCGATGAAACAGTACTTTTTTTGACTTACGTGTTTTGAGTGCAAAAGTCAAACCAGTTCCTGGTATAGTATCTAGCGGTTTGTACTCGCCAAATTTCCTCAGTGCGAACAACATTGAAATTGCATAGAAAATCCCATCAGTTTCAATTACACAACCACCGCCCGTGTCTTTCAGGTCATGTGTTTGCTTACCTGTTTGCATGTGGAGAAGACAAAGCTCACTTTACGTCCATATATGTACAAGTGCATGTAGCACAAGACAATGCTAGAGCTTGAAAGGTAATTCCAGGTACAGCGTACGCATGTAAAACGTCCGTCTCCGCCGTCGCGATTTTACGCATGCCGGCAACAGAGCGAGACGTTTCTTCACACGCGCGGTGCGCGCACCCGACGCAACCTGCTGACACGTCACGCTTCAGGAGTCGCACTCTTCCCTTTTCGCAGTCTTGCCCCTCGGTAGTTTCAGAAAACATGAAAGGGGTGAAGATGCACTCGTGTTGTTGTGACACATGGTACGGGATGAGCGATGCGGGGGGTGGTGGAGGGGGGACCGAGACAGAAGACTGTGTGTGTGAGTCTGCATTTGATCGCATCTGCGGCGGTTATATGTGTGTGGGTGGCTGGGTTGGTGGGGGGGTGGGGCGGTGATTTAAGGCATCTTTGTGGTGGACTCCGTCTATTGACTCACATGCCTGAAACTCATACACGCCGGTGACATAATCTCACTTTGTATCTCTGAGGTTCCTTTGAAGTGTGTTATAAAACCAGAAACGCAGGCTCACATAGCTCACAGGCTGGGTTTGGGTGGTGAAGTTCCCTATTAACTGGTCCCTTCGGGGAGGTGGCCAAAAGTGACGTTAGCCACTTATGTGCGTATGAGGGTGAAAAATGCCCTGAGCATCAAGCGATCGGTTCTATGTGATGCCGGAAAGAGGAGAAGTGTTACCATTCAGATGACAGAATGTGGCACAGTACCACAAACGGCATTCCTCCAATCCCAGTGATACACCACAAAAACGCTCCCACACACACATACGGGAATTGATTGCAACAAATGAGAGAACTGCTGTATCCAGTGCTTGCTACAGCCAAGCACAGCTGGGCTCTTGCTTAGAATAAACAGAGCAGATGTGCCAAAGTGCTCTTGCTTGCTTTGTCAATAATCAAGCACTACAGGTTACCAGCACATGCGATGATGCCACTTAATTTAATCCTTACAAAAACAAGCATAGGTGACAGGAGTATTGTACATGGAGTATCGGCAGAGTATAAAGGATTTTAAGTGACGAAGCAGGTCATGTACTGCAGGTTATACTGCACTGTAATTTGTAGCTGCATTGTAGCTTGTATTACAGAATGTATCAATGCACTGTTGGTTGTACTGTATGTGTTTCGTGTTTTTATGTAAATATTGCCGGTTGTACTGTATCGTAAATGGTAAATGGACTGCACTTATATAGCGCCTTTTTCCAAAGCGCTTTACAATGGCCTCTCACTCACCCGTTCACACACACATTCACACACCAATGGCGGAAGCTGCCATGCAAGGTGCTAGCCTGCTCATTGGGAGCAATTTGGGGTTCAGTGTCTTGCCCAAGGACACTTCGACATGTGGACAGGAGGAGCCGGGGATCGAACCGCCAACCCTGCGATCAGCGGACAACCCGCTCTACCCGCTCTACCTCCATTTCAAGTTGCGTTTGATTAATTCTAGGTTATTTATTGCATGTTGTATTGCATGTATTTTAGGTTCAGTTGTATGAATTTCAGGTTGTCTTGCGTGCATTTCATGTGACATTGCTCTATGTTTAGCAGCTTGCATTGTATGTAATTCAGGCTGCGTTGTCTGTATTATAGCCTTAATGGTTTTGAATTGCGTCTTTTCTGAGGGGGGAATTTGAGTGGAGGCCTCCGGAAAAGAAGCGAACTGTGTAAACATGTCTCCATCCCAAGATTCCCCTCGCTGTGGGAATTACATGCATCTCCCTCCACCAGGCATCTCTGCTTTTGAAGTTTAAAAAAAAAAATGTATTCCTGGTTTATTTGGGTCTGCGGGGTCGTTTATATTATGTCTGGGGATTGCCCCGATGTCCTGGTGCACTGAGATGTAGCTAAACACAATGAAGATAAATATTTGTACAACATACTGGCCCTTGATAAATGTGATATGCGCGGCGCTAGAAATCTAGAAACACGTTCCGTTCCGAACCGGCATCTACAGGCCAGGTTAGGATATTAGCACGTCTGACTGGAACAAGGGATAAGATATATGGATTTCACTAAACAAAAAATTGATTTTCTGAGGGGGAGAATATTCCTTTCCCGCCTGAATATTGATCCAGCTGGCTCTTGGGAAGCAAACAGGGGGCTGAGCAGGTCAAGAGCAGGTTTGGGCCTTTGGACATGTTTAACTGGTGAGGCTAAGATAAAAAGCGCACTAAATACCATTAGTAAACACTGCTGTTTGTTTGCTTTGCTTCTCTGAGGTCAAGAATGTAGAGTAAAGTTAAGACATGGATAATAGTTTGAATAAACTTGCCATCATTAACACGTTACTGTTCTGTATTCATTTTTCTCAGGGTTTTAACGCATATTCATGCAGTTTTTCAAGTAATGTCGTTTTTCTTGTAGTGTCATTTATGATTGTTCCGTCTCCTAAAAGTATTGATTTTCTTAGTTGTGATGTATATTATTATTCCTGTCTAGGGATCACAGGTGAAAATGAGGATTTAGCTAACCCGGAAGCACTTAATGAGGAAAATGTCAGGAAAAGTGTTGGGTTTGACACACCAGAGATTTCTAAATAGTACTTTTAATGGCCGTGTGCTTGGCAGCATTCCAGTTACCCCTTAAACCTTTTAGCCTTGGTTATCACTCTCCCAAGGGGGGGGGGGGGGACCACATTCTCTTCAGATGGTAAAATAAAATAAAAAAAACAGGGGCCAAGATCATTTAGGAAAAGGTATTGCTTTGGAATAGAGCTTGTTTAATGTGTGTGAGCAGAGATAGTCAGCATTGTTTGTTGTAACATGGCCTCATTTTGATATTAATAATTTAATGGCAGGCCTGGATTTAGTTAGCTTTATTACAGACAGTGCTTTGTATGCATGAGTAATTTGCCATTTTTGCACGTTGAAAACCTTTTTTTTTTTTAGACTATTATTATACCGGAATGGCAATCACAACACATGCATTTCTAGATTTTATGGTAAAAGAAGTGCGTTCTCTTGCATTATTCCTCCTGTAGTGATTGTTTGGTGATGCCATCAAAAAGGGAGAGTCCATACTTAGGGCTTAAGTGGTAATGCTAAAACAAAGCCCATGTGTGCACTTTCCCCAAGTATGTTTAATAGCACCTATGCACTAATCGTGGAAAATACTGGTTCTGTTCATATTGATTGATTGTAAAGTCAGCACTTACAATGTTTTATTTTAAAAAATAGGCCTCAGTATGCTTTTGACTGAAGCAGCACTTATTTCCTCAAGCTACAGCATTGATTAAGACCAGATTAGAGTTCATAAATCCTAAATAAACTAGTAAAGAAAGGATGGTAATGCACAGCTCATTTGTATATCTTCATACTGCATAAAACGTAGGTGGTATGAGGGCCAGGGGGTTGCATTTGGGTGGTTGTGGAACATAGATGGAGGATATGCACTTGTCTTGTAATGTGTCAACAAGCTGTAGCCCTAAAAAAAAAAGTTAATTCTCACCCACTGCAAACCACGCCACGGCTTAAAGAGGTAAACCCTAAATCATATATTTTGAGTTATAAAGCCGAGTATCTTGTCTCCATTTCATAAACGGCGTTGGGCAAGTTCCTCAGGAAGTGTAATTAGTTACTTATTATTGATTACTCCTTTAAAAAGTAATCAAAATTACTTTACTGATTACTTTGTATCAAAGTAATTAGTTACGTTACTAGTTATGTTACTCGTTACTTTATCTTACCCTCCCCCCCTTTCCAAAAAAGTGACGTACAACCTGTTTAGCCAGCTCCTTTTAGAACTGAGTCCACAATCAGTCAAACTGCATAACTGCAAACATTGCAGCCTCTCAAACCTGATGGGATAAAGTATGTATATATTTATATATATAATAGAAATAAAAATACAAAATAAATCAAGTCCATCCCAAGTTTTTTTATTTTTTTTTTTTACTTGTTCTTTACTTTACATATTCCATCATATCAAATAAATCCACAGTCTCTCCCGACTTTTTAACTCTGTAACTTTTAAATATTTAAACTTTTTTTTTCTGTAGGCTATATTCCATCATGTAAAAGAATAAAATAAAAAAAGTCTTTCCCCACTTTTTAACTCTGTAACGTTTAAATATTTTAACTAGCGTTTCTGTATATTCCATCATAAAAAAATAAAAATAAAGCCAGTCTCTCCTGACTTTTTAACTCTGTAACATTTAAATATTTTAACTAGACTTTCTACATATTCCATCATGTAAAAAAATTAAATAAAAAATAAAGCAAGTCTCTCCCAACTTTTTTTTACTCTTTAGTAGGTTGCAAACTTTTTGCTCCCCCCCACATAATTTACAACGAACGGCAATGTTTTTTGCATCTTTAACTGAGACAAACTCAAAATAATGACAATACCTGCAGCTATTGAACGCGTACCTCTCTTCCTCACCCTCCATGCTGATTTTTGACTAGTAGCCTACGTGACCTCGCTCTGACCTGCCGGCCCGCGCGCACACGTCATCTACCGAGGACCGCATATAAACGTAATCTAAAGCTGATGGTACACGGGCAATATTTTCAGGCAATATTGACAGGCAATGATTGCTGGCAATTTTCCTATTGATAAATCAATATCTGAACAAGTTTGATCGAGGCAAGCAATATTTTGCTACCATCCAGTCACAGACGAGAGTTTGGGTCACATGACACCTCAGTCTTCCAAAAATAAATTTCAACAATGGCTGCCAAGTGCTGCGAGGAAACCGAACGGATGCTCTGATCTCTTATAACTTTATTTATTTATTACTTAGGTAAGTTATATTGACGTATTAGTGTAATGTTGAAATAAAGACCAACCTTTCATAAGTTATGGTATTCTTGACTTTTTATTGTAAATAATTGGTATTACTCTGTATTATTACTACTGTACTGACGAACTGAGTGACTTTTAACTAGCTAGCTAGCTAGCTAACTTTATTCAGCAGACCTAATCAGACCGCCTGCTTACTGGTGAATACATCCAGGAATGCTTCCGTCAAATTTAGAGATACGGTCGATTGAATTGGCAGAAAGTTGTGGTTCTTGCTGTTCCGGGCACATATATACCTTTGCGGAGAGATGACGGTAAAGGTTCGAAACGGAGGTTAAAAACATGATCCGCAAACATTCTTTTTTCAGTTATTGCCCTATTACCCATTGCTACAGTGGCCCATACCCATTGCTGGCAATATTGTCTGAAAATATTGCCCGTGTACCATCAGCTTAACGTTATAGGAGGACAAAAAAAACACATTGCATTCTGGTAACGATGTAACGCAGTAACGCAGCGTTACTTGGATGTAAGTAAGCTGTGCCACTGTTTTGTGTTAGCTGAAATCCAGGCATTAGCTGAAATCCAAAGTGAAAAGTTTAATTTGGGCCACACCCCTATCCGTGACGTGACAAAAAGGTAAAAACCTTTTTTCCACGTAAGCAAGTCAACCCCCCATCTCCCCCTCTTCTTGATTGATGGGTATTCAAACTGCGCAAATTAACGTTAGCCCTTTAATTACAAACGGTTTTCCTTGCTGGCTCCGCCTACGTGCCTATGACGTGTTACCGAATGGATCTATCGCCCCTCCCCCCAACTGTAACTCCTCCCTCCTCAACCCTCCCGTCTGTGCTTTCTCACTCGAGCCCAATTTGCGTCTTTTGAAACTGAAGTGGGCGGAGACAGAACCAAAGCCGGTGTTTATTACCCCTTTAAGAATCAAGATAATAACATTTTATCTGTGCAACCCGTGTGGTTCGCATTTATAATATGCGTTGGTGAGTCCTAAAGGAAGATGAGTCCATGGCGCTATAATTGAAGCCACCCAAATCTTCTCCATCACCCGTAGATTGTCATTCAAAAAGCAACATACTGGACTGGATCCCCCCTGCCCCCTCTGTTTTTTTTATAATCTGTGGCCATTATTGAGGTTGTGGGACAGGCATTTTTAGTGGGGCAGGGGCCAGTATGGGTGGGTCATCCAAGTGTTTTACAAATGAATGCACACCATCCCATCCAAACCCCTCCCACCCCCCTCCCCCCTCCCCAACCATGACACCTCTTGCCTCAGCCTCTAGCGGGCACAGAAACAATGCTGTTATCCCTGCTGCTAATCACCACTATTAAGGCCCATCCTAGTACAATTCAGCATCCCTTTGTTTCCACTTTATCTCCTCGGTGCTTAAGAGTTTCTCTATTCAGGCCAGAGCACAATGAGGCATTTTTTTCAGTTGCTTATTATCTGCTGTATCCTGTCTTTGGGGGGGGGGGGGGCAAAAATTTAAAAGGAGGCTCTGCTTTTTTTCCCCCAGCCATAACCAGAGGCACTGAAAATGAAAAACCGTTAAAAGTAAAATGCAAAAAAAAATTACCCGCTCTGGATATTATTGAGAGATTAACGAGGTAGAAAGAGGACTTATCAATCTCCATGACAATGCTGTAATACATGCAATTATATGCAGTGCTTATTAGCATGGCGGCGAAGCTCCCCTTCTAATTCACTGCTCTTAATTGCGACACAGCGACTGTGACGTGTTAAGCGCAATTAATCACATTTGTGATTTAATAAACACGCAAACCAATATTCGCACGTTGATATAATGCAGTGCACATCCACAATAACTGTTTACCAGGTTATGCCTGTGTTCCGCATATTTTTGGGCTTAAAAACGTTTAGTTTGTTGTCAACACTGGTTCAATTGTGAGTTTATTGTCATTGCAATGAGCATTCCTTTATGGGCTGTAGGACCATTATTAATCACAATTGTGCATTGTTTTGTCATAGATCTTGACCTGAACTATAAGCTTAACTGGGATAAACTATTAATGTATTAAATGGATTGAAATATATATTTTAAATGGTTTTATGGGGTGGTGATTAAAGTGCCTCCAGAATTTTATGTGAACATTCCACCACCTTGTTTTGACCCTTATGGTAACATGGGAGAAGACGGCCCCCTTTCTTAATTGTCTTCTTGACTGATAGATTGTGCCACATTTCATCTCAATGCACTGGTATAAGCATAAACATTATGTAAATACTAAACTGAAATCCGAATTGAGCAGTAAATCATAAAGAAATTGTTCTTAAAGGGTTTGTCTTCAAACATGTTAATGCTAAAGGTAAACAAAGGAGAAAGATTTGGACAATCAGAGACTGTGACACTTTTTTGCAAGACGACTTTTGAAAACCCATGGCACATTTTTTGTCAAGCAAAGACATTAAAACATTTTGCACAGAATTTTGCCACCACCATCCATGGAATTAATTCATCATTATACAGTGTTACAAATCATTTCACAGACAACATGGAGGGAGTTGTAATCCAGAGCATGACATCCTGAAGTGTGTCAATGCCTTCTTGGGAAGGTTATGATGGTGATCTGCCTTTTGACCGCACCCACAATTACAATTGTACAATTGTAAATTGAATGCACCCATGGTGCCGAGCCCATTACTCTGGCCATTTGCAACCCACCCTCCTTTAGTTGGACATCCAGCTGTGTTGGGACCTGTCTTTATTGGTTGCTGGGCAGATGACTGACAGACAAACAGACATCCAGCTGTTCGTATTCAGTCCCTGATTGACGGCCTCCCCGGGCTCACGGCTATGTTGGTGAGGCTGCGGATGACAAGCTGTTTTGCTGACTGTTTGCTGATTTGAAATGCACATGATTTTAGCATTCTGACTTCCTTTGGGCAGTAGTTAAATACAAATTGCTCCTGTTTTCTTTTAGCTTGGTGCCTCTATAATCATCTAATGCTGAGAAGGCCAATCCTGACCCTGGAAAGCCACAGGGTAGGCTGGTTTTCTGTGTTAACCTTAAAATCGGCAACTGACTCAGACACAATAATGCAAGTGAAGTGCATTAACTGTGCAATAAACTACTTTAATTGACCTATTAAGTATTAAGTAAAAGCAGATTGGCTCTCCAGGGCCAGGGTTAGGGACCCCTGGTCTTATGGAATGATTGAATGGAAAATGAAGAAACAAGAGAAAAATGTATTATTCCCAACTTTGAATGTCCAGTCTTGACTGCAATACCCTCCGTAATAATATTTCAGAAGAGTGAGATGACTAGCATGTACACGCAACCAGCCACCTCTCCATGCTTAGTTCCCAATGTTTCGTTTGAAACGTGATGTGTCACGACAACTTAAATCAGCTGTGCTCATTTTACAACCCTTGGAGTTACAGGAGAATGAAAAAATTGTTTTTTCAACCCAAAACATTATTATTAAGAATGCTTCCAGTTATAGGATGCAGCATGAGAGAGAGAGATAGAGAGAGAGAGAGATAGAGAGAGATTCTGCATTCTTTATTGTTCAAAACTGAAATCCCTCAACACCATGCCACAACCAAACATCAGTGGATTAATATTGACCACCAAACCAATGTTTAAAACTCACAAATTCTTTAAAAGATGAGTACACAGCCTACACAATGTATTGCATGTCAACTGTTTCTCCTAGGTGGGTGTGTCTGACACAGCGAGAATCTCAAGTGCCTAGCAACATTGCACAGGGTGCAAATGTTCCTGTTCGACAGTTATTCGCCGCGAAAGACCTCCCGCTGCTTATCCCAGAGACATCTCCAACATGCTCGCAACCCAGGCACACCTCCCAAAAAACACAGCACTCACCCCGCTAATGCGGTAACACATGCAACAGCCACAGGGGGTGAGTCCTTTGAAATGCAGCATAGGATTTCAGCGTATGTGTCCCTTCCTCACTGTCTAACACCTCTGTATCTAATTAAAGAGTTTGCTGTAACACGTGGCAGGAAGAACCGCTTTCGTGATTACATTTTCAGAGAAAACTCTGGGAGAGTTTGTCGGAACACAACGTATGATGAGCCAAACATATTTATTCTTGCGACTGGGATGCGTGGTTTTGTGTGCAGGTTTGTATGTGTGCAATGTGTGTGAAACTCGAATAAAAAAACATGTGTATGTATAAACCTGAAAATGTATATTTATCTTGAATGATGTCATGTTAATGTATGTCTTGACCTTCATGTTAATGTAATTTGGCCTCTTTATCTAATATATTTACCCTTTGTTTGTCTTTGAAGCATGTACTTTAGAATATTTTTGCCATTTCTTTCATTTTTATCTGCCAATAAAAAAATCATCAAAATATGATGCGCTCCTCACAAATAGATTACAAAACACATGTATTTCTTACCATTTTCACAAGCTTTTAAAAAGTTACGGAATGGTTAACTGCTCTACAGAGTATAAGGCATTTGCATGGCTTTTGAGTCGGGTCCCTTAAAAACTACATGTTGCTTATAAGACAACTGTGAGTATTGTACATAAAAAAGTGAGGTCCGGAGATGGTGCCATGAGGGACTTTCTGTGGATGAGAAAGCTAGTGAAATGAGGGGCAGCCACATGGGTTGTCCTGGCTCAGGCTGGTGACAGCACGGCTGTTGTGCCATGCTTCAGTTTTGTTGTAGCTCTGTTGGGAGGATGTGAGCAGGTGCGTGAGACCCAGGGGTGGGCCGGAGGGTGCATGTGACATGGGGAGGTAAGGATGGCGTGATGGTGACAGGAGGGCCCAACTCACATGAACATGTATTCAAGACCCTCCTCTGGAAGACCCAGTGGAGGGCTCTGGTAATGTGTGCATTTATTGCTCTCCTCCTCTTCTATCTTTTGCCCTCTGTCTCTCCCTCTTGAGACTCACATAGATGTATCACGCATACAAGCAAACATATAACTCTCAGACACAGACACACAGGCACGCACACTCACACACACACACACACACACACACACACACACTGCTCAGAGGAGACCCTCTCACTACAGTCTGCCATCATGTGGGTGAGACCTTCACCTCTCTGACACATTAATGTTCTCCTATTGCTTTGCTTTATGTGAGAACATGGGAATCATAGCAAACCTTGCAGTGGAGAGACATGCTTCTAAACCCACAATGCACCCCAGGCCCTTTGCAACAAAGGCCCCAATTCACTAAGTGAATATCCCCTTTGCATATTTTACATCATTACAATGTCAATGGGAAGGTTCTAAAGGTAAATGACATAGCCTTGTGGGTAGCTTATGTGCAGGCAGGCTTACAGCAAGAATTAGCCAGTTTGATCACATTATTTAATTTCAAAAGAAATGAGAATCACGAGCCATGATTCAGAAATGGTGAAACCTGGTACCATTACAGCTCTGTCATCAACTGCTTGCTTCAATTTGCTCAATAGCATACATAGCTGTTAGACTTAAGCTTGGCATTATTTTTCACCAGTAAGTCACTGACAAGCTTTTATTTTGCTTATAATTTGAAGCTGAATCGCCAAACTACAGGAAATGTAAGCACACTTAACCTTGAACAGAAGAAGGAAGAACTTGCCCATTATTCTGTGCTCGTAAAGCCAGCGAAAGCCATGCCAAAACTGCACAAAAAAAATATGGCTTTTGGTTTTTTAAGTCACCAGACTTCAATTCAGAAGCCAATTATCCTATTTCCAGAAATAAGCCAAACACCACTACACTCCATCATGGCAATTACACCACTTCAGAAATGCCTTTCCCATTGTTTATGGCCAAACAGTGGAGGTAAGAGATCATCCATTTGGCAACAGTTTGAAGGCAATTCAAATGCGAGTACCTGAAGCCAACTACACTTGAGGCAATGCAGATTCTATCGACAACCTCAGAGGACTGCGCCATTATCAATCAAAAAGTGTCCATATTTTAATGCACGCATGTTTTTATATTCAAATAAACCAAAGGCCATTGCTTCCATTTCCTGCCATAACACAATTTCCATGGATTTATAGACAAAAACACTCCAAGAGTAAATTAAGAACGGGTTTTAAAAGGCACAGAGATTTTGATGAATATGCTCATGCTCTTTTTACTTTAAGTTATTGAGAATACTTCCTTTCCCTTCTTTTTCAATAATGACCTGGTCAAGAGGTGTGATATCTCAACAGGTTTTGGTGCCATTATGACATTTGGACTGATTCTAAATAAATACATAAAATACAAATACAGTAAGCATAACAGAAACTAGTGTGCACAAGTATAACACAAAAACATGTAGTCATTCACACTGCAGCATTATATTAAAGGTAGAGTTCACTTTCTGGAGGGTTTAAAACATAGGCCTATATTATTTTAGTTTTATTGTATATTTTTGAGTGGCTGCTTTTGTGTGTATTAGGGTATTTTAGATATACAAATGTTTTCAATGACCTGCTGGCTTTACAATGGCTGTGCATCAACATCTTTGTGGTTTAAAGAAAAAAAATTCAAGTACACTTCAAGTACTTCCAAACATGTTGTACGGCAGTGTTATGTTTCCAAAGACTACAAGTACATTAATTTTATAGGGTTTATTCACAATTAAAAACATAAGAATATGTTTTTAATTTGTGCTGGTATTTCTTTTCTTCTCAGTTTGCAAATGGTGCAAGGGTCTTTACTCCCAAGGACCAAAGAAGCATGGTTTACATGAAGCTGGCTTGGCCAAGGGGTAGCTACTGCACTGCATGTTCTTGCATGCCTAATGTTAGCTAGAAATTGAAATGGAAGCTTATGACTATAAAACATAAGTTTCAGCTATGTTGCTGTTATTTATTCAAACCTGAATATATGGATGAGGATCTGCAACACAGGAATTACTGTTGATACAGGAAGCTGTGCCACTTCCTTTTGTGAGCACAGTGGTCTCAGGCTGCATGTGTCATAGGAAAAATGGTTCCAACCAAAGATGATATTATAGCAGTTTTTTAAAAAGAGCAGGTAATATACACACGTACAACCTCTGGAGGCAAAATAGTGCTGTACATGCTGCGGTGGAGTTACTTGCAGTGTATTTTTTTGCTTTGTCATATTAAATGTATATTAAACTTTTAATCTTGTTGGTGGCCCTACAACAGCTATTGTGAAGCCAGCAGATTGTGAGAAACTTTTGTAAGTACCTAAAAAACAAAAGCTGTCTGGGTCACTCAAAAACATACATAAAAAATAAATAATACTTTTTTTAAGAGTCACATCAAGACGTCAGCCCTGCAGTTTTAACCCAATGGATCCACGTGGTGGCACTATAGAGATCCAAATATAAAAACATATTTAAGAATTCACTCAAAATCACTGTTCCTTTGCAGAGGTTTCAAACTTGCTACACTGACAAAAGCCCTGATTTGGAACATAGATATGTCCTACATATGTTGGCGCCATCTTGAATTGGCCACCATTTTGTTTTAAATTTACTCATCTATTACTTTTCTGTGTTTTTCCTTAACTGCTTGGCTGATTCATATGAAACTTAGTACAGAGTTAGAAGGTATCGTCCGACAAGCCCTCACCGAATGTGGTGGTGATAGTCACAAAATTTGGTGTACAGGTTCCTCTGCTCATGACAAACAAATTTGCCTCAAGCACCCATAAAGTGCACCATATTGGATTTTCCGCGAATTAGAATTTTTTGTAAAACCCTTAAAATGCTAAAACTGCTACAAATTTTGGTGGACACACTCCTTAGACAAAGTTTCATGAAAGTTATATACAGAATTTTGATATGTTAA
Organism: Ilyophis sp. 1 JC-2022; assembly: GCA_022702515.1. NCBI lineage: Eukaryota > Metazoa > Chordata > Actinopteri > Anguilliformes > Synaphobranchidae > Ilyophis > Ilyophis sp. 1 JC-2022. The sequence goes on along the minus strand of CM040406.1, from coordinate 17,311,832 downwards.
AAGACAGATGAATAAAGAGCCAATTCATATTTATGTAGGCGTGGCTTATCACAAAAATGCTAATAACTTTGAACACAATGTCTATCATAAATTACTTGATATTTGTCTTTGGCATGTCAATCCAAGGCTGGCTGTAAAAAAATGTTTTACTTCGTCAATAGGTGGCACTATTGCAGGTGAAAATGTGAAATTGCCCATAACACTATAATTAATGACCAAAGTACTTTGTCTTGGCCAGATGTAGCTATGTACTGTTGGGCATCTTGTACTAACTTGCCTCATAATCCTGCAACTAGCCTGCGAAAGGGTACCTAACAGATAATTAATCTTCATATACAATATTGATAATTAGAACTACAGTGGTTCAATTAACAGTGGCCTGAAACTCCAGAGCTCACTGTCCCGGTCGGACCAGTGGCCGAATATTGTCATTATTGCGTTGAATCTGCCCTGCCCTCATTTAATATAATGTTAGAGTTTGGAGAAGAAGCATGCTGATTGCTATAGACTAGCTAAGAATCCAGAGGCCAGCGATAAATGGTTTACTGATGATCACTGGCATACATCTTGAAATACAACAGAACACCAGCTATTCCTCTCAGGAATCAAACAATAGAAACAACAGAAATAAAGTAGCTCAACCGCCGATTAGCTTAATGCTAACAACTATGGAAAACCCCGTAGACGCACAAACTAGCATATAACAGAGATTTGTCTTACACTTCTCAAAATTGCAGTATAGCAAATAAATGTGTAGTTTATGAAATAACTACCCACAGAGATGGAAAGACTATAGCACAGAATCTGAGTAACTTCCAACTGTGTAACTTCCAACTACATCGTGTCTGAAATCACAATTCTTGAAATAGGTAAGCTCATTTATGTTTTGGTTCATGTAAATGACGATTTATTTTAAAACTGCACTGATGAAAGCGACGCTTGCTAGCATGCTGAAAGTGTGCTTGCTAATTGTATGATGCAGGTTACTACTAGTTCGGTAAAAACCAATGTTTGTTCATAGTTTCTTTGTTGAATTACTATCAATGGCTCACTGTTATTGCATGCTACAGTTTATGAGGAGCATGTTTTTAAAAATGTTTTATTAATTGTATGCAATGTTTCAATGCAAATTGTATAACTAAGCTAACGGTTCAAGCTAGCTCGGTGTGCAAGAAATGCTAGAAAAGCTATGAATGGTTGTACTGCTGGAAACATTTAACATGCATGGTTATTAGTACTGCTGTGTGTAAATGCCAACTACATTGTGTCTGAAATCATAATTTTTGAAGTAGCTTGCAGTGACTTGTCTGCATGGGAAGAGCTATTGGTCTGTGAATGTGCATGCTGGCCTGGATGCTTCTGGTTGCAATGCTGAGCCGGACAATTTAGTCATTGTTCAGCCAGTCTTAAGTAAGAGTGCTACATTTTTTTCTTTTTGTTTTATCATCACTCCTTTATAAATAAAGGGGCTTCAGGATAAATTTTTCAACAATAATACTGAGGACAGCGCTGCTTTATAAATGAAGGACATCTGGACAAATTCATCTACAGTAATATTTCTACAAGGAGCATCAGGGTGCATCTATCTACAGTTGTAGGGGATCTCTATGCCAGAGACACGGAGGAAATATTGGAGGTCCAGATGTGACAGATAAGGACACTTAAAGTGTTCAAATGAACACCACTAAGACGGACAATAATCCGTAGTGGATGGGGAAAATAAGAAGGACACGAATAACCTCGCGATAAAAAGCGAGGAGCTCGACATGCGAGCAAAACAAAAGAAATAAGCAGTCACGCTTATCTAACTTCCGTTGTGGAGTGAACAAAAAGAAAGGAAGGAGAAAAATAAAATAACCCTAAACCTTAGGGCGAGAGCACTCATAGGTTTGAGAGGAAAACAAAGAAACCAAAACCTCTGCTCTGAAATAAGAGAGTGAAAGAGCACACTTTATTTTAATTTATTTTACTTTTTCTAAATTGTACTGCTAACAAGTCCCGCATTGTGAAGCAAAGCGGTCGATAGCAGCACAACTTCCTATACCTTTACCGGCTAGAATGTTACGTGAAATAACATGGAATCGACAAGAAAAGGAGGAAGCGGGGTATAAATAGTGAACGAAAATGCAGGACAGGTGAACTCACTAATCACCGTGGCGAAAGCAAAACCCGTAGCGGATCACAGAAAAATCAGATAGATTACAGGTAAAAAGAAAAAGGGAATACAAAACGCGGAGATAAGGAAAGGAAGGCGCTATTCATGACAACAGTAATGTTGCTTTAATATTTACTTGAGCTCAGAACCTTTGTGTTTTTTATTATTATTTTAAAAAATGTATGTGTTTAAACAAAAGGACATTTGCGATGGGTGAATTACCATTACCCATTGTGTTTATGCATTTTTTAATACATTCCTATGTGATTCAAAAGAAAGAGGGAAGTATTAAAAACATTTTTTTTGTTTTGAATCACATAGTGTCTGGAGTGTTATTTATGTCATACATCTCCACACCCCTTAAGAAGGCAATAATTCATTATCGACATATAATTATTATTCTGTCCTATTCCCAAACCAAAATGCTGCATCTGTGTATGTGATCCCAGACATTATATGATCTTATAACACTGCCATAATATGAACATTGGGAAACAAATAACTTGGATAATATGAAGTGACAAATTTGTTTCACTAATCTACAGAAATGTTTCTGAATGACCCTATGAGATTCAATTAACTGGCAATAGAATGTTGTAGGCTGTCAAAGTATAGCTACAGTACATGAGGTGACTTAGTGTTTCTGTATGTTCAAATGTGTTCACGCCTCCTAGTTCTTCTCGATTCATCTCTTCCCCTCCTTTCCTCCACGTACTTCCTGGGTAGGAGACGATTGGTAGTCGGGGAGGGGAGGAAAGGAGGTGAGGACTAAAAGGCATTAGGACGCACCCAGTGTCTCCATGTTTGCCAACTGTTTCTTATACTGCTTGGACCCCGGGAATCGCTGCTTGCAGCTATATTTATTATTGTTATTATTATTATTATTATTATTATTATTATTATTATTAACTCAGAATATCCATCCGAACACTCCCTGAGATTTTTTTTTAAACCCCCCCAATACTTTTTAAGTGCTGCAGATTTAAAATTAGACTTTGACACTTTGCATCAAAGCAACACAGGGTTCCGCAAAGGAACTCAACTGGTAATAATAAGGGGAAGCATGCAATCCTTATGTCTGGGAATGTAAATCAAGTTATAACATCTGCAGGGAACATACCTCTTGTGCCTCAGTGGCAGACTATATTTTCCTTTTTGTTAACCTCATGACTGCATGTTAAACTCTTCCTTCCTGAATCTCCAAACCTTTTAAGAGAAAGCATGAAAACCCGTACCTGTGGGCACATAAATCAGGTGCAACATCTGCAGGGGACATGCCTCTAACGCCACGGTGATGGACAATATTTTTCCTGTTTGTTAACCTCATGACTGCACGCTAACCTTTTCCTTCCTGAATTCCAAGACATTTTCTGCTCTCGTGTCTGGAACGGGCCTTGGTGTGTGAGGGCCCCTCCCCTGCCCTTGGCATTTTGTTCCCATTTAGGCATGTTGGGGCATGTATAAAGCGGGCAGTCAATTAAAGCGGACCAGGTACTACACAGCCAGGAAATAGGCCAATTACGGCGGCCCCGCAGAGTGGCCAAGGCTAAAAATGAGTGGCGCTCAAAACGGGAGCGGTGTTGTGTTTCTGTCTCGGAGCTAATCTTCAAAAGCACTGCTGCCGGCATGCTTGCTCCTGATAAGAGCCCCTGTTCACCGTCACAGAGTGTTGCCTGCAATCACCGTGGTTGTAAACCTGGTGGGGAAATAGCAGAGTACCTCTCTCTCCCATTCCTACTTGACAAATAATAATTATAATCACATAGGATGTGTACATTATTGTAGACAAGAATTGCACAGGAAGTCTTCAGTGACTGCAGCTACTTTTCAGGCTTTTCACCCCCTAGTGGTGAAATATCGTTGCTTCAGGAGTTACTCCTGTAGTCAGTGAGTGATTCAGTAACTGATTCATTCAGTCATACGGTCATGAAGTTGTTTTCAGTTTTAAAACTGAAACGTAGTGCTTTTACTTTACAGGTCACACGGCATAGTTAAGAACAGATAATCAGACCATTTGTTAACTGTCTGTAATGTATCTTGCACCCTAGATGAAAATACTTTACAATAACAGTTCCAGCATCCAAGTGTATAACTGGTTAATACAGTATATAAAAGAACAGACAATAAATAAATAAAGGTCTTGTTTTGTACTTGTGTGGAATCTGTTTGAAAGGTGAGAAGGGGAGAAACCGGGAACAGCTGCTCATTTTCTAAAAATCCCTCAAGACAAAAGCTGAAAGCGCCTGTATTTTCTCTGAACACAACTGTAGACTGCAGATTTGTGTCAGACACTGTAAGCAGTCCTGCATTGAATGGCCCCAGTGACAACATTTACAAGAAACGAAGATGGCTTACATTGCCAAATAGTCTTTACAATTATGGCAACATATATATTAAGTGTATATACCTGTATTCAATTACCAATATACCAAAATCGATGAAACCAAACACATAATCATAAAGTCTACATAGAGACACACACATAGAAAAAACCCTGTGTTTTTCTCACACGGAAAATCTCACACTGCTGTTCACTAAGGCTAGTACTTATCTTTCTCATTTGGAGTGCCCGTCAATCATTCTGTCAGGCAACCACCCTCACCCCCTACCCCCAGAAAGTGCTTTCGGTCACTAAAGTTTTACTTATTTATCTAATTTCTGGGGTTCAATGTTTGTTTTCCCTTTTCATAATATTGTCCCACTCACAAAGAGCTAGGAAAAAACAAAAACAGAGCGGGTTTATTTTGACAAAGACTTGATGAAAATGGATGTGCGTTTTTGCACTTTACGACGTGTTTAACAGCATGTGTTTTATTTGTAGAAGCCTGGGCAATTAAATCTAGGGGAGTTTATACATGGGAGACAGGAGCAGGGTGATTTACATCTTCCTGGCTGGATGTATGGAGTAGCGAGCACCACAGATTTGACGGAGTGCCTTACTGGCCGGAAAGGGGGTACCATCTCGGCTGATATATAGCTGGGGGAGTCCAAGGGGGGTGCCCCACACTTGAAAATTCTTAGAGAGGAGATGTGGCATTGGGTTGCATTTTTATGGTCGCAGCAACAACGGCCTGAAGTCCTATAACGGTTCTCCTGTAGTGCCTGGCAGTCCTCTATCCTCCGATTCATCTTAAATTCATTTCGAAGGCCGGGGTCTGGCAATTTATAATTTCCGGATGGAAAACAACACAGACCGGACAGTCTCTCATTACGCGTGGATGGGTGTGAAGGCCAAAAGACACCCCTGCAAGATTAAGAAGATGAAGAGGGGGGAAAAAACGGCTTCACATCTGGCCGGGGGCGATGTCCGGAATAATAACGTATCCAGTCCTCAGGTTTTTCATTCGGAAGCTGGGGTGTAAGCAAGCGTGCAAAAATATGGCCCGCTCTCTCTGACTGGAAGTGTTACAAGTCTTCAGAAAGAAAACGGTACAAAACAGCCCCCAAAACCTAAAACCCCAAAAGCCCCCTACCTGCCCTCCCCCACTGCAGCCCTTTTTAATCAGGAAGTGTAACCCCAGCCTATGAAATGTTGTTGGTGGTGGATGTTTAAAAGACGGACCTGTTTTGCACAGTTTGTGCAGTGGTATAGATATGTGCACCGGCAGTTTAGATCAATAAGAGCGCTATACGTGGACAGAATCAAAAAGGCTGTTATTCTCATGAATGCTCCAACCTCAGACATAGCATTTGATAAATCAGCCCTCCCTGGGATTTTCTGTCGCAAACAACGTGGCACAGCGCTTAACACTCGTCTCAGCACGTTTAAGATTTAGACCTGATTCTTCATTGTATAAAAATTTTATCCTCAACAATAGAATGTGTTGAAAAGAAAACTTGGAACGTCTTTGTTCTGATTTTATTCCCGGGGTGGGGAGGGGATATTTATCAGGTTAATAATGTCCATTTGAACTTGACATATCCATCATTGGTACTAAACTGGTGTACCACTTGAATGCCCAGCTTTTACTGCGAAAAGCTCCCTGACGTTTCCATAATAGCATCTTAACCCTAGAATGCACAACATGGGTCAAAAATTACCCGGCTGAGTGTATATTTGCTATATCTCTGTAATTAATACATTTTATCATTCAATATTTCATGAATTCCTTAAATAACTTGTTTTCAATTATTACAATTACAGTTATTTTAAAAATAAATCAGTTATTCTATTACTACTCTTGACTTGACATGGGTCAAAAATGATCCGTATTCATTTCTATAGTATTTGATGCATGGCTGAGCATTTTTTTGTTATATCTCTGAAAATATATGATTATGATCATTTAAAGTGCAACTTAACTTTGGTAGAACTTTGGGTTGTGTAGTTACCTGGCCATGATAAGAGTCCAAATGGTGGCAAAATATGTTTGTTAGTTGCTCTGTGCTCCCCTGGGGTGATAATCCAGATTATGGTATTTGATGGTATGGTATTATTTCATTCACTTCTATAGGGCAGCTAAAACGGTTTCAAAATGACACTTCTAGCATCTATATGAATGCGAACGAAGCGGATTCTGTCAATACAAACAATAACCAGTCCTCGTACGTATTGTTTTCCATGTAATTAAAATTATTTATAAAAGTACTATTTTCTTCAATGTTGTTAGCAAGCTACCAGAAATGACTAGCAAAATGTCGGCAGATCGGTTTGTTTACCAAAGATATATACTACCAGGAACGCTTGATTTGGTGGAAATTTGGACCAATGAGTGGTTTCTGACACATCGGCGCATTAACGCTGTTTCTGGCGCAAGAATTACCTACCGGATCTACATTCCAAATAAAATACGAAAAAGACAAGAAAGGGCCATTTAATAAAAAAAAAATATGTACGAGGACTGGTTCTTGTTTGTATTGACAGAATCCGCTTCATTCACGTTCATATACTGTACATGTTAGAAGTGTCATTATGAGACCGTTTTAGCTGCCCTATAGAAGTGAATGGAAAGCGACAAATACTCTATTCTGGATTATCACCCCAGGGGAGCACAGAGCAACTAACAAACATATTTCACCACCATTTGGACTCATATCATGGTCAGGTAACTACACAACCCAAAGTTCAGTCGTGCTTTAACATTCCAGATATTCAATAAACATGGTGTGTTTGATAATCAGAAATTATCATTTAAAATTTTTCTTTCTTATTTTCTGAATAAAAATAGAACATTTCATCCCTAGTGATGTTTAGTCAGGAACATATTTGCTGTCAACCTGTCAAACACCTCACAACTCTGCAAGACCTCTTTACACATCTGCTACAAGTAAGTTTTATTTTACTAAAAAATACCTCAGGAAAGTTGTGATAGATAGCTTTTATACGTTAACTTAAAAATTTCCACAGCTGTTCATGTTAGCTTGCCATGTTTACCTTGATTATGTTGACCTAGCTAAAATAGCTTACTAGTTAGCTTACTAACAAGTTTACTTCTCGTTCCTAGTTAGCTTACTAAAAATACAATAGAATAGCTTACTAGTTTGAATATTTACAGTACTGTGATGTTGAAAATGAAACTAATAATAATAAGCCTTACAGATGCTGTTTGAGGAACAGGATAATCTTGCCCTCCTACTTTAAGTGTTGTTCTCCTGACCATAGGCAGCCTTTGCCATTTGAGGGCCTGTTTCAAAAACCAATCGGAGCATTTTTACAACCTTTAGCTTTCAAAAATAATTATTATTGGGCTATAACTACAACTCTTTCGGCATGAACATTACTACCCTATTAGCCCTATCTACAGTTACCACCTAGTGGTAGCCTAGTCGTCAACATCCCTATTATAGTAGCCTATTCATATTTCTCGGAAACCCTCTCGGAAAACTTTAAACCCTCAAAATTCCGATTCGTAGGCCTAATGTTACAGTGTCGCCACTTGTGAATACAGCCTCTCAAGTTGCACTGCAGGGCAATAAAATAGCAGGGTGCTATTAATAGCACAAACCCGTTTACTTTTACCTTCTAACCTTCATTTTGCCACAGTGACAGACAATAATATGCATAAAATGCACTGTTTCTACACACTAAAATACATGTTCCAATATAGGAACAATAATATAGTCTATTATTAAAACGTTGTAGCTGTTACAAATAAACATTTCCCTTGCGTAGGGTTTATAGACTACATAGCCTATACACAATGTACTTTTGTTATAACGTTAACATTTTTATGTTGTGCATCGAAGGGTTATTATATTATGCAGGTTAATATATTATTTAAATATATTATGCAGGTTTGTATATATCCACTGACAAAGACTCAAAAATGTAATCAATTATAAGTATATTTCAAGTTAGTTTATTTGTTGTCTGAACCCTCTTGTACCCTGGGCAACATGTATGGGGCTACCGGCGACAGTCGGCACTGGCACAATCTGGATTCCATCCGAGACCCTGATCCATGCACCACAGTGTGGTGCCTTAACTGAATGAGTCACCCAGTAGCCAAAAACATTATTTCTTAACATTGTAGAGAATATTACAATATTATAGAGATAACTGAATAAATCAATTCTGGGGTTTTCATATTATTTCAGTCTTAGTGTATGTTTTTGGTTGGCCCAGACAGTTGTCTGTGTGTACTAAAGGATATTTTAGAGATTTACAGTTTCTGTCCAGGGTTAATGGCCAAAAGCTATAAAACACACTTTAACTAACTACAGTGGTCACCTTGCAATCTAAAACTGTGGCTAGATTGAACCTGGGCCTCAGATTAAACTTTGTATTGAACAACACTCCTTCGACAGTAATATCAAACAATTTATCTAATGAAGAGTGCTTGTAGGCATGGAAACTCTGTGTTCTGGTTCTAATTTTCACCTTATTTCTTTCTGTAGGAAATAGCGCGCAATTCATCAAATGCTGCTGGTTCAGATACATAAATTAATTTGTATTTATTTGCTTCGCAGGCACCTGTTATCCAAGGTGACTTACTGTGCTCACTTGCTTCGTAACCCATTAATAAAGTCGGAGGAGGAGGAAACCGCCTTGTTCAAGGGTAGAGCGGCGACCGAAATCAAGAGTCCAGAACACACAGTTCAAAGCACTGCTCCCCACAATCCAAATTATGATCATTTCCCCCGTCACTACACCCATGTCGCTGCCGTGGTCATATTCCGGTTATCACCCACTCCTCCACCTGTTGCCCTCATAGGCCATCTGGGTTCATGGATTTTTTGTTTTGTTTTTCAGAACTCATACTTCTTGACCCGGCCAACGCAGAGACACAGGCCAGACGTTTATTATTATCATTATCATCTCTTGTTGCTTTAAACCAGATATCTTAACTCGACCACGCAGTGCGAGTTTCACGCTGGCGACACATCTGAGAATTGCGATATTTTCACAGCTCCCGGACTCGGCCGTCACAGCCATCGCTGTCACTCGGGAGGGTGCCTGCCCCCGAATATAATAGACTTTTTTTTTTTAAATTTTTTTTTAACTCCTCTCCCCTGGGAAGGACTGGCAGAGCGGTATTCACTACAGCTTATTTGGAGCAGCGTGGTGCGAGTTTGTATCGACTCCTCCCTTTCTCCCGCATGTGTGTGCATCATTCAAAGTGAATAGCTCCTATTTACATTTATTTGTGTAAATGTTGAGGCTGACCTTATTTTGCATGGCTAATACGAATCACCTTTGTACTGGTATGTGAGTTCTGGCATTCTAGCGAGTATGGCATGCCACTTCGTGTGGATATACAGTATATTATGTATACCCACAATCACACCTCACATGTATACCTATAATCCACTATACACCCTTGCACGTACACCCATAATCAACTGTTTATCTGACATATACGTATAATCACTGGTATACCTCACATGCATACCTATAATCCAATGTATACCTTGCATATATACCTATAATCACCTGTATGCCTCACACAAACACACATGCACACACACACACACATGCACACACACACACACACACACACACACACATCCAATCGGCATACTATAAGGTTCTCTTGTTGCTAGACAGCTGTAGACCTACACCCCCCTCCTCACAGCAGCTAACCGTGCTCCAAGAAGCGTGACAAAGAGGCTTAAAATCCTTTCTAAATGTAGAGCCCTAGGTAGCCAGCATGCCCCCCTGACTGGAAACCAGAATGGAAGAATACGAGTTTAGCAGCTATGGTTACACTTCCAATTCCATGAGCCAGATCTTTCTTTTTCCCCTCTACAGTCAAGCAAATGATCCCCTGGAAAATGGTACTTATTCCAGAAGGAGAGACACCACAGCACTACTGAAAGGTTTCAGGTTTCAGTAGCTCATTTGTTCATACCTGACAGCAAGCACAAGCGGCCGAGGCCTCTGACGAGAGTGAACCGAATGGACCCCGGCATGGAAAACGCCTGTCGGAGTGCATTCCCGGTCTTGTTTTGCTTAGCTGGCTGTTCTGCCGTGCACATGCTGCAAGGTGTTTTCGTTGGCCCCCGGTAACCCACTGACGCAACCCCCGTCCGCGAAAGAGGCGTTCGCAATGCCGGCAAACACAACCGATTGTGCATACCTATAAATCATGGGCCATTTCCAAACAGTCTGCATTGAAAATAAAACAATTTTCGTGAGAGGGGAGTGGGAATGGAGGAGGAGGAGATGGGTGGGTGGGGGAGAACAACTGGCAAGCATTCCAGAGGAGGAAGTGCGGGGGAGGGGGGGGGGGGGGTGGCAAGGGGGTATTCAGAATCAGCAGCTGGAAGCACTCAAAGCTGCTGTGCAGAGCAAGGGGGAGAGGGACCAGCATAGACTCACGCCACAAGCATGAGAGAGAGGGAGAGAAAGAAAGAGAGAGAGAGAGAGATGGGACTGAAGGCTCCTATAGAAAGTGTAGCTATTTCCACACTGCCACAGAAGTACCTCTGAGCGCAGATATCTCTCCCCTCAGGAAGTCTGACTCGGGTTGCCTTTGGACTAAAAATAATACGGACTAAACGTTATTGGTACAGACACGCAGTGCTCCCTCTGGTCCATGTTATCCCTGCAAACACTGGCTCTCGAGGCAAAGAATGACGCCTCATTTAAAGTTCAGGATCTAAGAGGATTTAAATTTCTGTGGTATGGTTACCAAAATATTAGTTTTCCCCCTAATACTTGGAAGCGTATTGCATGTGTGTTTCTGTTTGTCGGGGAACTCTATATCTGTGTGTATTTTGAATTTACATAGAAAAACATCACAGGTATTTTTCTGTTTAAATGTACATTTACTTGAAACCTGCAACACCTTTTTTGGAATCAAGAGTTAACAGCAGAGTTAAGAACTACGGAAAACCTAAACTTCTTTCTAGTGGAGGGGGAGACAGCTTGCAACTGAACTTGTACATTCAAGCATTTGGCTTGCACCACATGCCTTGTGAATGTGCAAACAACAGGCACTGCTCTGCTCAGAGAATTTTGATATTGAGGATTGGATATTTCAATTTCCATATGCTCCCTGTGCATGTCCCTCCATTGTCAGGTCTGGGAACAATTCCATCTGGCCCCATGTCTGGGAGTCTGTCCGTGACTTTGTGGTGTCCATGGTGTCTGCGATGGGATCCCTAGCAGGTCAGACCGCTGTGCTCTTTGGGAGCCGCCTTTTTCATGGCAAAAATTGTCATGTCAGCTCGCCTCTGGCTGTTTGGCAGAGGGTGCTGGGAGCATAACCGGCCCCAATGTGTGTGCTCGACCCCAGCCGAAAGCTGATAAGACAGAGATCTCGCCTCTGTCTTACGAAAAAAATCACATCAGGCCAGCAGGCTGGTCTGTGTTCACTAGAATATGAGCACGGCGCTCAATGAGGTGAGTTAACCCCATATACTGTTATTATTGAAATGGATGAAATACAATATATTCATTATGCGTTCATTAATGTATTAAATATAATCCCAGTAAGGAAAGAACCGTTTGCAAAGAGCAACATCCCGGTAGTTTTGTTTAGATGTTTTATGAGATAAAAATAAAAAAAATAACTTCAACTGAGATACTATGTAGCAACAGCAGTCATATGGCAGTATGGTACTGTAGACAGTGCAGTCGCTTTCATTTTTTATAAATTTTTGCGTAATTGCATAAATTATTTCATTGGGATGCTTATTCTAGATGTAGAGTGCTTGTTAATTAACAGTCAGCTCCTTATTCTGCGATGGCTACAAATGACATATTTGAATGAGCTCCCTCCTGAAACGAGTTGGAATGATTACGTTAGGCCATCTGTGAAGAGCACAGACAGGTGCTGAAAGGTAGGCTACATTTGCTCTCAGTTACTTTTCAATGGAAGTTTTTTCCTTTTTGAACCATTACGGGTGAAATTGGCCAACTTAACATGTGAGGTATGGCAAGGTTTCCCAAAATGTAGACCCATGTAGATGTAGATCCTTAATGGAGTCTATGAGGGACCACAGTAAAATGGGATATTTAAGGGAAAACATTTTTTTTTCCATATCACATAAAATACATGTTTTAAACTGTCCTGGTTCACACATCCTTGATAATATTGTAATAATTCAAAATGTTTATATATTACTTCTTAGCTACATGTATAATATAGATTAATGCACTTTCATGATTTTATATGTTATAATTTATGTTTGTTGTTTCTCTTCTTTAGGTGTGTAATGTATGTGGTATGTATAAAATTTGTACTTTTTTAACATAGTTAACTTGCCTAAGCATTTTAATGATGCTGCATCTCTACTTGCTGGTCTGGGAATATTGTTAGCCAGGAATATTTCTAATTTAAACCAGGTGAATATATTTATGTTTCTCCAATATTATAAATCTTTGTGGGTAAGAGTGTCTGCTAATCGAATGTGATGCAGTGTACAAACCCCAATTACAAAAAAGTTGGTACGGTGTATAAAATGTAAATAAAAACAGGAAGTATTGATTTGCAAATCCTTTTTGACCTGCATTCAATTGAAAACAGTACAAAACAAAATCTTTAATGTTTTAACTAATCAACTTTATTGTTTTTTGTAAATATCCACTCATTCTAAATTTGATTCCTGCAACACGTCCCAAAGAAGTTGGTACAGGGGCATGTTTACCATTGTGTTACATCACCTTTCCTCTTAACAACATTCAGTAATCATTTGGGAACTGAGGACACTAATTGTTGTAGTTTTGAAATACATTTTTTCCCATTCTTGCTTGATATAAGACTTCAGCTGCTCAACAGTCCAGGGTCTCCATTGTCGTATTTTGCGTTTCATAATGCACCAAACATTTTTAATGGGAGACAGGTCTGGACTGCAGACAGGTCAGTCTAGTACCCGCACTCTCTGACTATGAAACCACACTGTTGTAACATGTGCAGAATGTGGCTTGGCATTGTCTTGCTGAAATAAGCAGGGACGTCCCTGAAAAAGATGTCGTCTAGATCAGTGGTTCTCAACCTTTTTCAGCTCGCGACCCCTAAAAGATGTGGGTGGAGACTGGCGACCCCCCTCTCCTAGGGTGACCACGAAAAATGGAACGTTTGTCCCGCATCCCGCATGAACAGAACAATGTCCCGCATTTCAAAGATCATGTTAAAAAAATGTTATTATTATTTAATATTATTTTAAAAATGCCGTTATTGGGGAAACGTCATTGGTTTAAAAAAATAGAGCTAACGCGCAGTGGTGTGGTGCGTCGTTTTTATGTGGAGAAGACAGCCGACGAAAGTAAAGTTTAGCTTGCAAGACAAAACGAGAAAATGGCGGAAACTCTTAAGAAAAAAAGACTGCTCATACAACCGAGACTGGGAGAGGAGCTACACATGGCTGAGATCTGTTTCAGACGATCCCCAAAGGGGCGAGTGCAGGATTTGCCGCCGGAGCTTCACCATCACCCATGGCGGAGAGGGGGACGTTAAGAGGCATGGTGATGGTGAGGCTCACAAGAAAATGCACAGCAAAGGAATGCTAACACTATGACGAGCTTTTTCTCGAAACCAAAAGACAGCAACACAAAGTCAAAGACTTTTACGGTGACCACAAGGAAGACTCCGACGGGATATTTAACCAGGTCGTTTCGAAGTTCGAGGCCCTGCTAGATGCTGCCCGTTCCAACAAGAAATACAAGTTCGAACAGTAATTTTTCAAGCTTGTTTTGAAAGCAACGGTTCAACATGCAACAATGTATCCAGAAAGTATCGTTACCGGTAATACCGTCTGTTTGCATAATTTTCTCTTCCTGCATAAGATCCGTTTTTAAGCCTGTTGTTAAAATAACAAGATAAACATTCCATAGCCTACTGACGATTTACAGCAGTTTAATAACAAAATGTGCTATATATACCGTCGAATATGAAATAAAGGCATTTTAAATGATAAATAAAAAAAATAAATCAATTGTTTTCCCCTCTCCCACGTGTCCCGCATTGTCCCGCAAAAGCAATTCTGCTGTCCTAGTCCTGCGACTGAATAATTTTGACCCTACCCTCTCCCTCCCAAGTTGCCCGCTTCGCCAACAAATTATAGACTTAATAACAATAATAAATTAAAAAACAGCATTGCAAAAATGACATAGGCTACATGCAGCTTGCTTTTAGTGTGAGGGCTGGGCCTGCTTGCGGGAACACAGGTGCTGCATTCGTGGTTGGATGCTGGATACAGCGACACGGAGACTATCCTCCACGCGCAGCCGCGATCGTTGTTTGTTTTTTATATAGGTCAACGCTGAGAAAGTATTTTCGCATAAATACGTGGACCCGAAAGGTGTAAGTTTTTCCATTGCAGCCTTTGAGAGTGCTGGATATTCCCCTGCCACAATGAGCCAGAATTCATCCAGTGGCTTCGATTCAAACAAAGTATTTAGGGTCCGGTCGCTTGCGAGGTCAAGGAGCGCATCCTCAAGTTCGGATGGGAGGTGATTCCCAGAGGGAATAAAAGGTTGCCGCACCCATTCATTGTCCTCCTGATCTTTGGGGAAGTATTTCTTGAATTCATCAAGGAGGCCTCGGAGATGAATAATGATGACTCTTTTTATTGTTTTCACGTTCAGCTTTTTCTCCTGTAAGAAATCGTCGAGTTTGGGGAACATTTCAACATTGCCGCTTTCCACTCGCGCAGCCCAGCGCTCCAATTTCTTTGAGTTTTCTAATCCATTAACTTTATCGGACAATGTTAGAATGTTTATGTTTATGTTTATGTTTTTTTGGGTATAAAGTCATTTGTCTGAGTGTGACAGCGTGAGAAACTGAATTATAACTGAATGAGAAGGTTGTCTGCTTGTAACTGCTGGATTGAACTATAGTTGCCTGTTTTTCCTGTGCTAGAAATAAAGCCAGTGATTTTCTTTAAACATTTGCCTATTATTTCTTGCGTTCGGTATTTACGTTCCCCGCGTGCCTTCCTTGTGGCTGCGAAACGCTACAATACATAATGCGACTTGATGTAAAATCAGTTTAGTGTTGTGGGGTTGGGGTCCAAAACAATTATGAATTATGAAATACATAGGCTACCACCACCGAATAGCTACAATTGGAAGTGTTCTGGTTTATTGGCAGGCACATCATACAGTATGATGTATACATCAGTCCCAAATATTGCACGGTTTTTATTGCAGAATGATTTGAAATGTTTTCGGATGCAAGTGATCATGAGCAAGTGGCGTGATGGCGCGCCGGCCTGCAGTGCTTGTTGTCATGGTGAATGTAAACACAGCTGTGCGGTCTTTCCTAGCCTGCGCTCAGAGCAGATAGAGATCTATCTACGGCTCTGCATAGGCTGATTTTATTGTCGGCTATTTTAACCATTCACATGCTTTTCCCCAACAATTTTTAGTTGGGAACATAATGAAATATATTTAGGCTTTACATTTTAAATTGATTTTTTTGGTCATTTTGCTTTGCTTTTTTTTTTTTTTTTTGTACATTTTGGAACTCGTCCTGCGACCCCCGCAAATGATATTGCGACCCCCGGGGGGTCGCGACCCCTAGGTTGAGAACCATGGGTCTAGATGGCAGCATATGTTGCTCCAAAATGCATACCCTTCAGCGTTAATGGTGCCTTCACAGATGTGGAAGTTACCCATACCATGGTCACTAACACACCCCCATACCATGACAGATGCTGGCTTTAGAACCTTGCGTTGGTAATAATTGGGATGGTCCTTTTCCTCTTTGGCCCGGAGAACACAACGTCCATTATTTTCAAAAACTATTTTAAAAGCGGACTCGTCAGACCACAGCACACGTTTCCACTTTGCATCAGATGAGCTCGAGCCTAGAGGATTCGGCAGCGTTTCTGGATGTTGTTGATATATGGCTTACGCTTTGCGTAGTAAAGTCTTAACTTGTTACTGACTTGCATTTGTGGATAATAATATTAATAATATTATGGACTGTAGATGATGAAATCCCTGAATTCCTTAGTGGGAATCATGCGTTGAGAAACATTGTTCTTAAACTGTTGGACTATTTGCTCACGCAGTTTTTCGCAAAGCGGCGAACCTTGACCCATCCTTGCTCGTAAATGCCCGATCCTTCGTGGATGCTCCTTTTCTACCCTGTCATAATAGCATCACCTGTTACCTATTCACCTGTTTACCTGTGGAGGGTGTTTTTTGAACATTCCACAACCTTCCCAGTCTTATGTTGCCCCTGTC
The DNA here is from genome assembly GCA_022702515.1 of Ilyophis sp. 1 JC-2022. Lineage (NCBI taxonomy): Eukaryota > Metazoa > Chordata > Actinopteri > Anguilliformes > Synaphobranchidae > Ilyophis > Ilyophis sp. 1 JC-2022. The sequence goes on along the minus strand of CM040406.1, from coordinate 17,295,099 downwards.
CCAACTTTTTTGGAACGTGTTGCAGGCATCAAATTCGGAATTAACGTATATTTACAAAAATCTATAAAGTTGATCAGGTAAAACATAAAATATATTTTCTTTGTACTGTTTTCAATTAAATGTATGTAAAAGAGAATTTACAAATCACTGCTTTCTGCTTTTAATTGCATTTAACCTGTCCCAGTTTTTTGGGAATTGAGGCTTGTAATAATGGCATCACAATTTAAACTAATTTACATTTAACAGTGTGCTAAATAGCGATAGTATCTAGACATTGTGCTATAGTAGCAAAAAGGATGAACAGGGGCCGTCTTACAGAAACATTATAACTCCATTTCCCTATTCTAACTCTAAAGTGTAGCCTATTACAGAAGCATCCTAACTGGCCAAAATAAAGTGTCATAACTTTAGGATAGGTTGGTGTCGTAACTTCATTGTTGTTAGCCGTTGGAATTAAAAAGATAACCTTCGCTAACACTAGCTAGCTGGCTAACTCCATAACGTTAATGGCTGCTTTTATTACTTTTGGAGAACAAAGAAAATGTCAATAGGCAGCATTTAATTGCAGAAAGGCTTATGGCAGACAGGACTAATAATTAAAAATTTTCAGGTTTGAAATTAAAAATCGTCGTTTATGGTCCATTTTTTAAAGTTGATCTCGCTGCGCTTCTTGTCTCTGCGATTAATGCCGTTAACGAACTAACGTCAGTTTGTTTATTTACCCAGCTGATCAGCTGTGTGCGAGATGAAAAAAGTGGAGTCGGTTGTTAGGTAACAGACATGAAAGTATAGGATTTCCTAACCTGAGATAAGCTAGGATATAGTAAGATAAGATACGATTCATAAAGTTAGATTTGCTTCTGCAATACGAATTTGTGAAAAATCCTCTTAGACTGGTCACATCTTAACTTTGGACTTAAGATACGATGTTTCTGTGTGTTATACAATGCCATTGGTGGACCACACTTAAGAGTATTGTGAGTAGACCAGTTATGACACAATGTTAGAGTAAAGATATAGAACCTCTTGAAAAAGTTAAAAGAAGGGCAACATCTCAAGTTAGTTCCAGATATGAAATGTTAAATGTAGACTAGATATTTAGGGCTGGATTTAATAAGGAAAAAGGTGCAGCACAAAAACATACAGTGAGCACCATAATTAATTGGACAGTGACACGTTTTTTGTTATTTTGGTTTTGTACTCTAGCACTTTGAGTTTGAAAGAATACAATGACAATAATTGAAGTGCAGACTGTCAGCTTTAATTTGAAATTATAGAACCTTTTGTAAAGTCCCCTTCATTTTCGGGCATAAAAAATATTGGACAGTTTAAAATAATGTAGAATAATGTAATCATGTTTCATATTTGGTCACATATCCTTTGCATGCCATGACTTCCTGATGTCTATGACTGGTACTCTTATATATATTATAATATCGAAAGACTGGTACTCTTACAGGCGACTATAACTTCTCTGCATTTGAATGGATCTCTATGGGAATTGGGGGGTGGGACTAGATTTAGCTGTAAATTATGCTGGAACAGTATGGAATACATGGTTGGTGAAATGGCTCTTAGTCATCAAGGGTGTGAGGTATCAAACAAGCCTCAAACCATCACTCTGCTGGTGTAGGAGTACCAGAAAATAAGATATCAAGAGTCTTTTTTGATATTGTTGGGTCACAGACATCAGGAAGTCATGGCATGCAAAGGATATGCGACAAAGTATTAAAAATTATGACTATTCTACATTATGTTTAACTGTCCAATATCTTTGATGCCTGAAAATGGGGGGGACTATGTACAAAAGGTTCTATAATTTCTAAATGGTTAATCCGATATGGATGCAAATACCCTCAAATTAAAGCTGACAGTCTGCACTTCAACCTCATTGTCATTGTATCCTTTCTCACTCAAAGTGCTAGAGTACAGACAGAACCAAATTAACAAACAATGTGTGTTACTGTCCAATTAATTATGGTGCTCACTGTATATGGTGGTTCATCGCAGTCACAGATACCGAAACACTGGTTCTAAATATGCAATCAAAGAAATTAAGCTCCTTCATTAAAAATTTCACTGTAGGAGACACTCAAAAATGGGTCTGAATTATGCAGGCTGTGGTTCAGCTGAGGAAAATATACTAACACAGTTAGAACAACAGGTGGAACAATCCCTGCAAAATGAACAAATTGTGGGGTGGTGGAAGGAATTTAGACGGATGAACTTGTGATGGTGGAAGGCCACACAGGTCTGAAGGCAAAAAAGGCAAAACACCTCAGGTGTACACCAAATAAATGGTGGAACAGCTATCATTTTCTTGGCTGTTTTCCCCTAAAAAGATAGAAAACCCCAGGTAATGTAATGGTTGTTTAATGGTTCAGACATTCAAACGCGAAGGTGGGGGAATCAGAACAAGTCACTCAACCGTGAGAACCAATAACAGGGAGAGAAAATATTAAAAGAAAAGAAAGAAAAGACAGGAACTAATTCCTTAAGGCTAACAGCCAAAAACGAAAATCAACCCACAAAAACTGGCGAACTATTAAACTAGTGAATTCCCAACTAAATCTCCCGAGCTCAAGTAATGAGCCAGAACGGGAAACTTAACACCTTCAGCTACCTTAGCTCAGAGCCGGAAGAGTGTAAAACCAAAAAACAAAGGTACAAAGAAATATTGTCTCCTAGAGAACAGCAATGTACAAAAAGGATAGAACCGAACGCTCCCAGGAGGAAAGCAATCCTATACCTGACTAAGTAGCTAATAGCAAGTCCCCCCTGAACATAAACAAAGTTTAATATCAGGAGGTCGCTAGTACCTGGCTTGAATGCAATGTCGAAAGACAAACAAGCGCCGGAGAAGCAGAAGTGAGGAACTTAAATACCCTGCACGTAGAAGCACAGGTGAAAACAATAATGAGGACTGCAAACCACATAACGGAATGAGGAAAAAATCTGATTGATTCACAATCATGAAACTAGAACGAGAACCGCAAAAAAAAAGAAAACAAACAGCCACAAACCACTACAGGTAAAGTGGTTGCTTGGACATGCCGAGTGTCTGTAAATCAGTTTTGTGACGGCTCACTCTCGGTACAACCAGGCAAACCATTTCCCCAGTGTTCAATTTTAAATATTTATTGACCTTTCCCAAAAAATATCATGCTTGCAATCATCATACATTTAAATGATAACTTTAGGATAAACTATTCATAGCTTATCAAAATGCCCCAATTGGTGCCTTTTAGAGATTGGTCAACATCACCGAAATAACAAAAGAACATTTCATTGAAAAAGAAAGGGTTTAAAGTCGATTAACTGTAGAAATCATCACTCCTCAAGAATATCTGCATGAATATTAGTAAGCAGAAGAATCATTAAGGCCAGGATTCAATCTTCATTTGTCCTTAACATTGACTCAAAATTAAACGTGTCATTTCACAACCATGGAGTTGATTTACGAAAGGTTTGCGTATACAAAATCACATCTAAAACGGTTACCACCTGCAAAAAATCATCCGAGGAACTAACCAGGTGCAAAAGAATTTGCCCAGGACACCAGTACCTCACACAAACATAGTGTACGCAAATTTTAACTCAGACGTTGACATACTTGGCTAGGAGTACACCTCCCCGATCTCTCTCTTTTCTGATTGGTCTCTGTTAACCCAAAATAAATATCTATTTACTAATAGATAAACATTTATTTTTATGATAATTATTCATGTTTGGCAATGAGCTGAACTCACCAAGTAATTCTTAACAAGAAAAAAATGATTCAAGGGTCAAAGGGTTCAATAATTTGAATAGCTTATCGTATTCATAAACCCCACATATAGAGCTGTACAGATGTGTAAACCTGTGCCGCATTATGGAAACGGAAAAATAAGCCTTCTTGCTTACCCTAGAGGGCAAAAAGCACCAAAGTGTTAAATAACTGATTGAAAAGCGCTTGTGTGAGATGCATGCAAATTTCACAGCCATACAAATGAATGACCTCATGTGAATTATCGACAGACAGGAGCGACTTGGAGTATCTGGTGACTTGTCGTTCACCACAGTGGTAAGAACTGGTATTTTGAGCCAGAACACATTCGCGCCAACCTACAGTACATACAACAATGTACAAAGTACAAAATCACAAAATAAAATTACATAAGGATATGGATAACAACTTTTCTGAAGACTTTCCAATGCTGCATTTTTGTTATTCTGTAAGAATGCTTTTATTTTAGAGGTCATAATGATTATTTCTCACTTTATTTATTTTGCTGAAGAGTACACCCCCCAAAAAAATCAACCTAAATGGACTGCACTTATATAGCGCCTTTTTCCAAAGCGCTTTACAATGGCCTCTCACTCACCCATTCACACACACATTCACACACCAATGGCGGCAGCTGCCATGCAAGGTGCTAGCCTGCTCATTGGGAGCAATTTGGGGTTCAGTGTCTTGCCCAAGGACACTTCGACATGTGGACAGGAGGAGCCGGGGATCGAACCGCCAACTCTGCGATCAGCGGAGGACCTGCTCTACCTCCTGAGCCACAGCCGCCCCGCCAACCTGCCATATTTTTATACGATGGGGGGTATGTGTAGTGCAGTGGTCCCCAACCCTGTTCCTAGAGATCTGCTGTCCTGTAGGTTTTCATTTCATCCCAAATTTGCACACCTGATTCTACTAATTGGCAGCTCAGTGAGATTTATAGCTGTTGAATGAGGTGTGCTTTGTTAGGGTCGGAGTGAAAATGTACAGGATGGTAGATCTCCAGGAATAGGTTTGGGACCACTGGTGTAGTGTGTGTTTATGGAGGGAGGGGACAGGGATTATATTCTTACATTTATACATTTATGGGATAACTTCTTCACTTTGTCCATCAAATTCCACATGGAATAAATCATGAGTATACGCAAACAATAGAGTCACATAATTATGTATGCTTCACAATCTAAAGCAATATCCATGTCCAACATTTAATTAAAATGTTTTTGGTAGATGACATTATTCTCCTATTTTATGGTAATCATCTGAAATAGTGAGATGAAAACATTTAGCAGGTAATCACAGATCTGAATTTAATGCAGACAATGGCAGTTAATATACACATCAAAGAGTAAAATAAATTGCAAAATTTATAGATAATGACCGTATGGAATACAAAATATCTAATTATATGGAAAAAAGCTGTAAAAAAAACGGTTAGAATGGTTTATTGACACAATTTCATGCAATCATTGCATCGACTTGGTAATTCTGATCCATTTGCACAGTGCGTTAGCAATTTTGTATGGTAAAGTGGTATTTGCACGATTGATGAAAGTGTATTTGTTCATCTGTTCAGAAAAATAGCCCTGGAAAATGTGGCAAGTTTCTTCTAAATCGATTTGGACATTTGATGTGGTCACTCGGTCATACTTGGGCATTACACTTGAACCATTACAGCTCTGACCAGAATTATTATTATTATTATTATAAAAAAGTTATAGTCCTGTAGGACTATATATGCGCTACATTCAGACCCTGGAAGATTTCCTTTTGTTTCTTAAGGATCCTGGTTTTCCCTGACATTGCTCTCATCCTGCTCTGCCGGTCCTGGTTCCACCAGTAGCTCTACCTCAGTGGCGCTACAGCCTAAGTCCTTCAGCCTCGCACCCTCGGCGCTCCTCTCCTAACCAGTCCTTTGGGATTTGAAGGGCCGGAACCGCCTAATAACAGGGAAATGCCAGGATTGACGGGTGAGGCTGAGGAGAGGGGGAGGGGGGCCTGCTCATATAGGGGGGTGAGGTTGTAGGCCCAGAAAATAATAATTGGCCACTTCCTTTTGCCACAGCACTTCCAAGAGCTCTTCCTCGGTTTATTTTTCTTTTCAATCTCAATTTCTGTAGTAAATCCACCATTGAACCCATTACATCCTCTTTCAAAACTGAGCTTGCAGTGTGGACAGGCAGTGGCACATGATAGGCTATGGGCCTGGTAACACTGAACCCTGGTAACTTGAACAAGTCTGAATACCAGATTGGACATGGCCATTGTATCCTGGATCAAGGTACTTAATCTGAATTGTCCCAGCAAATACTGTATAACAAGATTATACATTTCTAAAAAATGTGATATGCCACCATGGAAACGGCTCACTGTTAACCAAACACATACTTCAATTAAACAAAAAGGTTCAGTTTTGACTACTGAATTACTGTACTCACGTCTTTTTGCCACACCATTTGTACCCTAGCCTCCCCAGAGAAATTAAATCAACTGCTACTGCAGTCCGGTGAGAGAGGTGTAAAAATAGTCCGCTGAAGTCATTCCCACTTACAATTAATCTCTTGTGGATTATATTGACAGGTCCAGTCTTAAATGAAATAATTACTTAAGTAGCCCTAAGCTGTTTTGATTGAGTCATAATCCTATAGGAGCTGGTCCTTGCAGTATTTCCACTCTCGCCAGTGCTGGCAGGCCCACTTGGGTGTCATGTGCATCTGGGGCACGGGTGTTTTTGAGCGGAGCTGGGCTTCAAACCGGAGGGTTATAGGCTCAAGTCCCTGGTGGGGCCAGAGTACCACATAGTTGTAAATGTACTGCTGTGTAAATGTAGAGCATGTAAACAATGCAAGCCATGCAAGACGAGGGCAAGTGTTTATGCTTGTAACAAGTCACAGCTGATGTGTGTGTGTGCGTGCGTGCGTGCGTGCGTGCGTTTGTATATGTGACATAGCATTCCTGAGTGTGTAATTGCCTTTCACTCATTGACCATCATTTTTCTGAGGAAATTATTCTGGGTCAGGTGTTTTTTCTCTCTCTTAAAAAAAAAAGGCTCATTTACTGCTGTGTTTACACCTCTAGACTTTTCTCAAGATTTGTACCCATGGCGTTCGCCCTCGCTTGAGTTGTCGTCTGTCACCAAGGTCAGAGGCACACCCACCTCCCCACAGCCCCTGAAGACCCCTGTCTGACCTTCTGACAGGTGCACCCCACACTAGAAATTGCTGGGGCGAAGGGCAGACAGGCCCCAAATCTCAGAGAATGGCCCCCGTCCAAAGGTGTCTGCCTGTCTCCCGGTTGCCAGGGGATTGTCAGACCTCTCCCAGGAAGAGGAAATTTCCTTTTAGGGAAGTGAGGTGTATCATGGGTATTTTTGCTGTCTGTCTTGGAAGATTCTCGAGGCCAAAAGGTTGTTCCACTGAAAAACTGATAACACAGAATTATTTAAATGTTATGAATTCAGATGTGTTTACTTTTCTCTGAAGTATAAAGTATATTTTAATATAAAAAACTGAGGTACAACTTGAAAACACTGCAGTAGCTGCGACTTTTTTGACGTTTCTGGTGACGAGTTAAATTCTACATGGTTGAAAAATACAAGATTAAATACCTTGTTTGGTACAGTCCATATAATCCAATAAAAAGTTGAATAAGGAAGCCCCTTTTAAAGGAGAGTAGAGAGATTTCACTCCATTGATAAACCTTAATATCAAAATACCTCCTGTTGTCCTTAGTAAACATAGCGTTTGAAACAAACTACATTCTCAAACGAGGTTCCTTCCAGTTCTACCCAGTCCTAGAATGTGTCCAAAGCCAAAATGTTTTCACAAACCAAAAGGAGAAACATCAGAAATACGCATTTTTGAGTAATGATTCACTTTCACAAGCCAGAGCTATAAGCTTAGCTGCAAAATGTCCGCTGGACTAAACCAGCAGACCCCACCTCTGGTGTAAAATTTTTAAATAAACGGGCTCTTAATTTCGATTAATGCAAATGAGGGCCATGCGTGTTCGGCCTAAGACGATGAAATAGACTTCCTGCCTAAGGCCAAACAGCGGCTCAATGATTGGCTCAGGAGCGATGGGACAAAAGTGCTCATCACCCAGTGTCTTATATCTAGATTTGTGACATCTAGAGATCAGAGCTGTTTAGTGGGAGCCAAAGAGATAGATGCCTTTAATTTGGGAAATGAGGAGTTAAATTACAGGGGAAGTAAGAGGGACACATTACTGGAGAACAGAACATCTGCATTAAAGGACGTCTTAATACATTTCAATTTTCTCAACTTTTTCTTCCTTTGAATGAAAGGTGCCAGTACACGATCCCTGCTTGACATGGTGGCCTGTTCCAGAATTTCTCCCCAGACAGCATGCTTGTTAACCTCAAACATACACAGTGACATTTTCAGTGTTAAATCAACTCTTACAGAGTACATATGGTCCCTATTGTTACAGTTGAATTAGCACTGGATATTTTACAGTGTAATGAATTGCGAAACTAAGGTTAAAGCAGCAGTTGAACCCATTATGACTATATGTTTTCCTGGGAGATGATTTACTGTACACCTTTCCCTTTGCATGGCAAAGCTTTGATTTAACTTAGATGTTATGGCCTATCCATTTCAGTTGACTCCCCATCCACCACCTTCAAGTTTTAGTACATGCTGAAAGATCAAAATATGTAAAGGCAGCTGACCTGTGACATACATCACTTTTTAGTGCAAGCTCAAGCTCACTCGTCTTCTCTCTTCTTTATGTTTTTGCACCCTTTCTCTTCCCAGTTTGGAATGTTTGTGCCGCACCACCATCATGTGCGACCTCCGTTGTCATTTTAGGAAAGCATAGCCATGCATGTGATGCAGGCATGTGATGTCAGCCGCCACTTATCACAACACAGTTCGCATGTTGGGCTCACACGAGTCGCAAGAAGACACTTCATGCGCAACTCAAAGGATAAACTTAAAGCTAGAGTACACAACTTTTTTATAGAAAAATATCAGGGAACAGTCATGCTTATTTTATAGCAATCATAGAAATAACTGTTCTGAGAGAAATCCAGCACCATACACTATGTTTATACCCTCAAATACAACGGCAGAAAAAATTCTGAACTTTTATCTGACATTTTTACTGTAACGTTAGCTATAGGCTACCAGTCTGTAATCCTGAAATTGTATCTAGAAAATCTAGAGGTCTGTCTCTTTCTCTGTGGCCAATATTAGTCAAAAAAATCCATGCTATTATTATTACTATTATTTTGTTTTTGTTGTTGTTATATAATAATTATTATATAACAACATTAGTATTATTATTAGAAGCTCCTGTAGAGGGTGATTCACTAAGCTTAAGTAGGTAGACATTTGATGTGTAATCACATAATGTATAACAAGGTTATAACCACCGCATCATTTCACCTGACATCCAAACCTACAATCATCTGCTTACACAGTCCTGTTCTGTAGTCTGTCCAGCTGTACATTCAGAGTGAGTACTCTCACTTTGATTGTATGAGTGCATTATCATCAATGAGCATCACCATAAATACATTCAAAACATTTGGTGAAATATAGGCACTGGACTCCCAGAACTCCTTGCTTTCTACTGGTGCAGGGGAAGTGACTGTCACATGATTGACATTTCAATCAAAACCATGTTGGTAAGTTAATTGGCCAATATCCATCCCTTCTTATGGCTTATTAAAAAGATTATGAGGGTGAAGATAATGACAGTGATGATGATGACGATGATGATTATTTTTGATTAGTATTGATGATGATAATTATTTAAATTTAAACACAGGGCCACATGAAATAATGTAGGAAAGATTGGCCAGCATTGCTTTGGAATAGAGATTTAGTTGAATCAGTGTGAGTTACAATAGCCACTATTGTTTGTTGTAACTTGGCCTCATTTTGATATCAATACTTTTAATGGCAGGCCCAGTTTTCTTTTACAGGTTTTAATTACTGACTTACAGACAGTGCTTTGTAGGCGGTGAGTAACTTGGCATTTTTGTATGTTGAAAACATTTTTTGTTGTGATGTCCTTTACTGCACTGCACCGAGTGCCTTCTCATGAATGGTGACGGTGGACTGTGTGGCATTTCAAGGATACTGATTGCAGTATCCGTGGTAACAGCAAGGAGATTCTGGAATGCTATGCAGAGATTTCACTTTTAAAGGGTAGAAGAGCTTCCCTCAGCACCCGACCTGCTCCCTCCTTTATAATGTTGTGTGTGAGCCCAGACCCTGGAATGTAAGTTAAACTCAGTGGACTGATAACAGGTTCAATAAAGTTGTGGGGGAAGCAAGTTGGGGTGATCCACACATCCTCCCCCACCCCCGAGCCCCCCAGAAGACGTTATTAGATATCAAGTGACGGATGTTTTATTCTGACACCATAAAAGAACCGCGAAGCACTTCTGACAGTCTCTCTGACCCGTGTGACGTATTGGGATCATTTCAATTACTCAGCTGAATCTTGGCAGCCATCAGAAAATCTCTGAAGCCCCCAGGCCGACCGGCCAGCTGTTGTCAGGCCGCGCGGGGTCTGGTTCATTTTGCGCCTCCGCACCTGCCACTTAACTTACCGTGATTCAAAGATTTTGTCGACATGTTCGTAATCACAATCTGGAGTACGCTGCCGTTTATGTCTGGAGCCGAAGCTGAAATGACACAATTATCACATTCAAAACAATAGTTGTGAAACGGCGGCGAATGAAGACACGTGGCGTGGCGTGGCGTGTTTCAAAACTGTGTGTTCTTTGAAGAAGAATAAGTAGAAGAAGAAAAAAACATTACCATTACACAAAGTATAATTAAAGCATGAAATGAAAGTGAAAATTGCTTTCTGGTGAATAACAATTTGTCACGTTTTAGGCATCATTATCGATAATTTGATCATGATGTGTGAATTAAGCACGGTGCTCCGCGGGGAGTGGGGAAAGCTTTGTGTCAGTTTGGTTTCCTGCACTTCTATGTTCAATGGAGGTCCTTAAGTATTATGGAGAAACTGTTGTTCTGGTATAATCTACCAGAATTGTAATTTGATACATTTTGTCAATGAAAGTTCATAAATGCAATTTTTAAAACTATCTTTAAAATAAATAAAAAAAGTTAAATAATGAAAATTCTAATTGATTAATTAAAATAAAGCTGGCTGATTGACCTTTTTTTGCCTTTTTCTACTTGTTTAACCCCTTAACTAGCGCCAGCCTGTATTCGGGTTGGAAGTTTATTTTCATTTATTGCTTTTTTATGGTGATGAAAGTTGTAAATACTCAGGTTGCACAATATACCTTTTGAAAGTGTTAAAACTCAAGACACAAACACAAAACGGGCTCAATTAAAACGATGACTCCGTATGTGTTCCACAGAAATCCACAGACTGCACGAATAACGGTGAAGTCGGTATCCTTATCCCGCCAAAAAAAATCAATAAATCTAAAAACTTCCACTTCCACTGTGTTTGAGCTGCTGTTACATTGTTTCAGTAATTCCAGAGTAAAACTCCCAAGGGTTACCTTACAGAAGAGACCAGCATTATGCCTGTAGTGAAATGGGTTCAAGAACAGTAATAATTTTATTTTTGGGCTTGTGTTCAAAAAAGGTGGTGCTAGAGAAGGGATTAAATGATAATACACAATAATAATAAAAATAACTGAAATTTAACAAGTCAACCTTAAGGGGTTTTTCATTACAGAATTTCTGAAAGGTATCATAAGCTATCACCAAAGAGAAGACTGCAGGGCTTCAACAATGGCAAAGACAAAAACGTTAAGTACACCAAGCTGAATCTGTTCAGTTTGTGTCCGGGATGTTAGACACTCAGGGGGATAAAATCAATGGAAGCAAAAAGTCATTTTCACAATACGGAAATCTGTGAACCATGTGCACATTCTTTATTCATTACCTTTTCTAATCAAGACAATGTACTACTTCCATTCCTATGTATTTCACACCTTCCTAGCAAAATACCTGGAAGCAATGGGAATAAAACTTTTTGACATTTTACAAAAATGAAAACAAAAACAGCTCAGTCAGTAAAAGTCACAGGTTTGAGTCTTGGGTTAGTCGCAAACTATGACTTGCACAAAAGGCTTTGAACTACAGAAGAAAACAGAAGGTCAAAACATACTATACATATAAATGTACGATTAAAAAATAGGGCATTCTCAAAGAATGATTATAGCTATTATGTTAAAATAATACTTTAAACAGATACTACTTCTCTGGTAGCTAATTGAATCAAGAGTAGGCATACCATATGCAAGTATACAACATATCATGTGATCAAATATTTAAGCCATTTATTTTATTTTTGGATGATCAAAATGTTAACGTAACTATTAAAGCAAACAAAAAAATAACAATTGTTCGAGATTATTATTTTCCCTTACAAAAATATAGGCCTTCTGGCAAATTTGCATCAAACCTTTGACATTGTTCCTGCAGGTTTGTGGCAAACTCATATTTTCACACCACTACTGGCAAGACAAACCTCTGGCAACATTTTGTGGTAAAAAATGTAGTTTGTAGCAAATGCGCTACATATTAGATGCAAGTTTGCAGCAAACTATCCAGTTTTGTAATGGTTCTTGATTGCCAATTTTAAAGTTGCATTTACTTGTGTTCTGGTTGTGTTTGAAATTTCGTCCAGCATTAATAAGCCCTGAAAACAGATTCTGAAAAATATGAAACAATTATTAATGGTGAAAATACGTATAAGCATAATTAACAGTTGTATAATATATTTTTTGTCTATATATTCTTTATTGACTTACAGACACATCCAATTGCCTCTTATTTAAAAAATTATTATGTGGATATTTACAAAAGTGGTTTGAGGTTACCTTGCTCAAGGACACGACAGCAGTTACCAGTTCAGTTCCAAACCTGAACTGTTTTCCACCTAAAGCGTGAAGCTTAAGTTTAAAAACCGAGCAAAAGTAATCTGAATTCAATGTATGTGTTTATTTATAAATTAAATACAACCCAGAGGTACCTACAACAACCCCAGTGGGTGATTTATTAAATAGCATCATTAAACATTGCTATTTTCATACTGAAAATATTTTCAAAGAAAATATATCCACATCTGCCTGTCATGTTTTAAACTGGGTAAATGTTTACCACAATTGAAATAGGTGTGCCCTCTGAAAAATAAAAGCCCTTCTTTTACAAAGGAGGAGATCCAAGAAAGACGGGCTCTTGTTAAAATGAATCGTCATGTCTGGATGACAGGCACTTTGTGCTGAGATTAACACAGAGATTTTGGGATGGAAACACGTCTAAAATGAGAAATGTTCAGTAATCCTCTTTGACTTTCATGACAAGTCTTGTTCCTTTCCTCTTTTTTTTGCATGTCAAAACTTTGTAATACCCCTTAATTAGCTGACAAAGCTCATCTTGTGATCTTGAAATTTTCTGTCAAAAGACAAGCACTGCTTCTCCTGACAGCACTACATAACGGTAAATTCACAAAAGAATGCTAATGTTTTTTTTCTTGAAGGCAGTCTTGTGTTATGTGCCAGAACTAGAATGTGATATTGCACCTTTATGTTGTACTGCCACAAAGCAATGGGGAACTACCTGGTATGAAAATATTATCTTCTTTTCTACCTATTTCTTCCTTTCTACATGTTTTTCCTCACCATGTCATGGCAGCCCGTGTCTGCACACCAAATGTAGTAATAACCCTCAGTCCATGGCTGCTACACGCAAGCCTCCACGTCCAACTATCAATTACTAATAACAGTAGTAAAATGTCAAAAAATACTCTTTGATTGTTGCAAACAGTGCAGAGGTAATTGTCCTAAGAACTTCCATGTGCCTCACTTACCCATCCATCCATTACCTAACCCGCTTATTCCTGGTCAGGGTCGCGGTGGGGGCTGGAGCCTATCCCAGCATGCATTGGGCAAAAGGTAGGAATACACCCTGGACAGGACGCCAATTCATCGCAAGGCGCACACACTATTCACTCACACACTCATACCTATGGGCAATTTAGAGTCTCCAATTAGCCTAACCTGCATGTCTTCAAATTATGGGAGGAAACCGGAGTACCCGGGGGAAACCCCGCGCGGACACAGGGAGAAACTGCGCACAGAACGGCACCGTGCCGCCCCCCCCCCCTCATTCACGGTTTCATTTACTCACACTTAGTCACTTGCTCATTTTCTCTCTCTCTCTCTCTCTCTCTCTCTCTCTCTGTCTCTCAATCTCACATTGACTGAGCAGTTCTCTCAGCAGCACTAACAACCTTTTTTTGGTTGGGAAAAGGCCGTCAAAGTAGTCACGGACCACAAAGACTTATTTTCGTCCTGTAGCTGAACATTTTTCGCCAAACTTCCCGCCCCGACCTTAGATTTGCTCGTTAATGATTAAACCTAAACAGAATTTCGATTTATTTTTTATTGTTATTATTATTATTTTTTAGATTGGAGAAGTATGTGAATAGATTTGCGAGACTGACTGTTTTCAGAATGGCCTGAGCTTTGCCTGCCTGTGAGATCATACAGAAGACATAAAGGGAAGGGTAATGGGACTCTATGGTGGAAACGTGGAAAGGACAAATGGGAGCGGAGACCTTTTGATATGGAAAGGTGAAAAATAGCAGTCTATATGTGCATACATAATGCTGGGCATGAAAGGACCACAGCCCACCCAATGGAACTTTCTCTCCCCAGGGTTAACGTTTTCAATAAAAAGATGTTCGCATTTCTCCATGCCCTCCTAATAAACTGTTTGTGCCTGGGAAATAAAAGGGAGATGAAAAAATATACGGAGGTTACATTAATATTGGAATTTTTAACAGGATCGCGGGGTTCACGCATGTGGCATATACTGTATACGGAATGCATTTCGAGGCGAACGTTGAGGAGCCACGGTCAACGTGGCTGGATCGGGTGGCCATTTCAGTTAAATGAACGCCGCGTGCATATCTGGGGCCAGGTGTTCAAAAGATATTGGAAAGTATTTTTTCTGGGGGGTATCTGCAGAAATATGTCTATGGGTTCTTTGGTTGTGGGAGAGCGGGGGAAATGTTTTCGAGGCAGGGTTGGGAGTGGGGGGGGGGGAGTTGTGGGGGGGGTCAGAAGAAACACACTGTATCTGAAATGAGACCGGGGCCAAAACTCGAGCGCCATTCCGGGAGATGTGCAATCTCTCCGAGATTGGAGCGCACTCTGATTTTACGCCGCGGGGGCAGAGGCTTCCGGAATGGCCGCTTTGGCTGGAGGGAAAAAATGGAATCTCATTCGGCCGGTGCATCTCAAACACCATAATCTGTGCCAATCTGGGGAATAAGAAACCAGTCAATTTTTAGTCCAGCGATCCATGAATGACTGTGGCTGACCCTTAATGTAGGGACTGAGGAAGGGCATCTGCAATCTCAGAACCTGAATATTTAGCTGGAAGGACTTTCCCCATCAGGTCTGTGAATTCATTTGGAAGATATAGCAATTTTGTTGGCAAAGTCTCATAAAATGCAGAGATAGTTGCATGCCTTCTCTGTTTCCGAGAGTCAAAAAGGAATGTGAGCACTCATTTGTTTGAGCCAATGGAAAGCATGGACAAGGTGAGGATGAGGTTAGCTTCTGTGAAATTCAGTCATTGAAGATGACTAACTACAACTTTCAGGCATTGGTACTGAGAGATAGCCACAGCAGGGCTGTCTGTAAGAATGTAATGAGAGTGCAAAGTGTAAAGAGACTGGTGATTATTTGAGAGGGATTCGCTTTGGATCCCAAAGTGAGTCCCTTGAAAATAATCACCAGTCTCTATAAGTTTTAGCTGCACCCCCGTGGTGGATGGAAATGACTCACAGAGAGCTCCCAGCCAAAGCGCAGCTTCTTCATGCAATGCTGCATCTTAGGTTGACTGTGTCAGTCTAGCCATGAGTCTTGTATGGCCTGTGTCGTAGAGATACCTGTGAATGACTGGAAATTAATGTGCAGTTCAGCTGGCAGATTGCAGAAGTGAAAAAAAGTGGCAACTGGCTTCAGGTGTTTTGAAGGCTGTTAGTCTGCACCCTCCCAAATTGACGCAGAAACGATGGAACAGGTTCACTAGAACCATTTGACTTTGGTGAATAACGACACAATTAAATGATCTATTGGATTGAAAACGAATACAATTCAAATAAAATAAATGATCTAAGGAAGCTTCTGGCTAACCTTATTGCTGATTTAAAACAGTGTGACCCACAAACAACAGAAACAGCGTGCACAAAGGAAGATGGAAAGTGGGGTTTGACCCATCTTCTACTTTGACTCTTTGATGATGTCCCTCTCATTGCTCACCACGGAATTCAGAGGACACATGCAAAATCTACATAATCAGCAATGCAGCAAAAACCCTGCCTCGAGGTGTCCGTCACCCATCGGTTGGCTGAAATCCATCCTCATTGCTCTTTGGGCTATCACCTGGGTAATTAACTGGAATGTCAACACTAGATAAAGGGGGCTTGAATAATTGTGTCTCTCTTTATCTTCAAGTCATGATGGTATCTCTGTATACAGTTTCCTTCTTTCTCTCCACTTCTATCTATTTGCACATAATTGACCACATCCCCCCTCTTACCTTTATATTAGTATGCCTCTGGGGCAAGGCACTTTGACATGCTTATAGGGTTCTTAAATTTCAAGTACTGTAGCTGCGAGCGATGCGTGTGTGTGGGTATATGGCTGTGCAAGCGTTTGTGTATGTGTATGGGTGGGGGATTTGAAAGGGTCTGGAAGCTCAATAATACAGTAGTTTCAGCATGTCACAGTATTGTACAGTAAATTTCGGCAAACCTCAAGGATGGATTAAGTTTAAATGTTTAAAAATCAGGAAATCTTGTTGGGCCCTTAGAGCTGCTCTTATGCTGTATCTGGCATCATCTTGCTTTTATCTTACTAATACTAATTACGAATAATGCCGATTACCAATCATGGAATCTACAGTGCCCTCAAATTATTCACAGCCCTCAATAGAGGCTTTTGTTCAGGCAACTCTTCCAAAAAGCCTATCAGCATGGAGGTGGGGTCTGATTGTAGATTTTGAGACATTGTCTCCTCAAGTGTATGCAACCGATTTTAGTTTATCTTCAACTGTGGGCCTTGGATTTTTCTCTTTGTATCCCAAACCATCCGCATCACTATGCATTGGGGAAAGATGCACATGTGAACTCTACCAGGCAGGTTTGCCTTTCCACATGGAGATGGATGACATGACATGCGTTAAATAATGCATACTTGCCTTCTATATAGAATGCATAGCATGTACAGGAGCCTCAATAAGCGACAAATGTGGCTGCTTAGGGCCCCATGACTGCCAGGGCCGCAGTCCCTGCATTATGTATCATGTGTCATAGGCCTGTCATAGTATAATATATTGTTGAGTTGGGGGGCCCCCAAATCAAATCCTGCTTCGGACCCCTTAAAGGCTAGGGCCAGCGCTCATGGTCACCGTATTGTAAATACATATAATAATCCCTGAACGTGTTCTTCCATACTTAACAGGACCCACAATTGCAGTATGCATGGATGAATATTGTGTGCTCTTCATTCTCAAAGATCATTACGCTACACATAGAAACCATCATTTAACTTAGTAACCACTGGCAACAACACAAGGAAATTTGTTTACAGATGTAACCATTATGAAAGTAACTTATCAACATAAGTGTTATACTCAATAGTAAATCACACTTTAGGTGACAGTGGCAATAACTGGAATGAAATAATAGCTATTTAGCAAACAGTATATTATCGAATTATTATAATATAAAGAATTCAGCCCACATTGGCTGGCTTGTCTACTGTAATTAGACATTTGTGTATAACAAATTAGCTGGAAGGATCATGTAATTAAATGTAATTAAATTAAAGCATACTTTGAAGAACATCATCGCTAGGATACTTGGAAGAATGTACTATTCAGTCTGGTTTACAGAACACATTGTGCATGATGGAAGACAGACCTGTGTTGCTTCTTGTGTATACCCCTGGGTGAAAGGAATCCATGAGAGGCTACAACACAGTTCCCTATAACTCACAAAAAAGTGTACTATTCTTACTAGTCCTTAATATCCTTTCTCTGAACAATTATATTAGTATAGTATTTTGAGCTCATAAAAGGTATTGTTTATTTTATATAGCCCTTATTGCTCATCTTTACCAAGGATACAAATCATTTTGGAGGGCACTATATATATTTTATTACAAAATAGCAACTGGATTTATTTCCTTTTCACATCCGGTTCTGGGTTGATTTTCTCTGTGCTGTTAAAACTTTGGAAAACATTTATTTTTATAGAAGATCTGCCTAATATCCACCCTTTGGATAAAATAAAGTGATTTGAAACCCCAGATGTCGTGACAACTAAGATGCCACCATTTCAGGGGCCTTGAAGCACACACTGTAAAGTGTTTCAAAACTACTGCTCACTTGACTGAATAATCTGCTTGGTGTTTTGAAATGTTGCACTGTCAGAGAAAATGGATGTCAGAGAGAAGATGTACCTTAAAGAACCAGCTTAAAATTGACCCAAAATGAGAACAATTACAAAAGCACAGGAAAAGCCAAAAGGAGGTACACGGTCATGTCACAAACTTGGAGTTGTCATGGATCATGCCTTTCTTTCCTTATCTCCGCGTTTTGTATTCCTTTTTTCTTTTACCGGTAATCTATCGGATCTTTCTGTGTTCCGCTACGGGTTTTGCTTTCGTCTCGGTAATTAGTGAGTTCACCTGTCCTGCATTTCCGCTCACTACTTATACCTCGCTTCCTCCTTTTCTCATCGCTTCCATGTTATTTCACGTAACATTCTAATCGGTAAAGGTATAGGAAGTTGTGCTGCTATCAACTGCTTTGCTTCCCAACGCGGGACTTGTTAGCAGTACACTTTAGAAAATAAAGTATCTTGAAAATAAAGTGCGCTCTTTCGCTCTTTATTTCAGAGCAGAGGTTTTGGTTTCTTTGTTTTCCACTCAAACCTACGAGTGCTCTCACCCTAAGTTTTAGGGGTGTTTTATTTTCCTCGTTCTTTTCTTTTTGTTCACTCCACAACGGGAGTTAGATAAGCGTGACTGCTTATTTCTTTTGTTTTGCTCGGATATCGAGTTCCTCTTTTTTTTTATCGCGAGGTTATTTGTGTTCTCCTTATTTTCCCCGTCCACTACGGATTATTGTCCGTTTTAGTGGTGTTCATTTGAACACTTTAAGATTCCTTATCTGTCGCATCTGGACCTACAATATTTCCTCCGTGTTTCTAACTTTATGAAACTCTGAAATGCCAAAACAGCACTCTCCAGTGCAAAGACTGGAATATATGTTAATGATCAACTCCCACATTGAAATTACTCACAACTTCTCCACAAATGCTTCCGTTTGAAAAATTAGTGATATTTCCGTCCACTCTACCTGCGCTCTCAGTACAAAGACCATAAACCGTATAGCGAAATGGAAGTAGATTAGGTCTTGAATTTGACTGAACCCACTAACGGCTGTGTACCAAAACACAGACTGCCTTGTGCCTTTTCATTATGTCACCAAACTGTGAAGGGACATGCCATTGCAGGTTAGTTACACCGGATTTCCAAACAGATCAAATAAGATACCATGGTTAATTTTCAAGCCTCTCCTTATCAGGAAAAGAAAACCAAACCTGAAAAGTAATTTATGTTGCATTTTTTGATAAAGTCAGTCATTAATTGCATGCATTAGTTCAAAGTGAACAAAAGGTCTTGAGTTGATTTTAGGTGTGTAATTTGAATTTGGAGTTTGTTCGAATTAGAATTTGGGAGATTTGTTCGTATTCACGTGTATATGTCCATACATTCTGGAATTACCCTATTGCATTACCTTATTCGCAATAATTACCTTATTTATTAGCATAAATCCATGCATTGGCATATATGAAAGTTGCAAATTCCACTTACAGGTGCATATCATGTGCCCAAAAAAATGAAAAGAAAGAATTATTCTGACAGTGAAATTGAAGTTTTACTAGCAAATGTTCAGTAAAAAAAAAAAATGTATTTAGTATTGTCAGTACCGGTGTCATAGGAACTGGTAAAGTAAAAAAGACCTGGTAGGGGACAACATGCCATCAATGCAGGATCACCCATTATACGAACTGTAAAGTAGTAAAAAAAATGGTTTGACATTAAATCGTTGGTGATGAAATGGATATCTGCACACAAAAGAACCATAGCTACAGGAGGTGTCCAAGGACAAGCAAGTTGATTAATATATTCGTAATAAGCACAGCCGTCTCTCACAGCACCGTTCTCCAAACGAGTGCCAACTGAACTAGCTGCCCCACAGAATGAAGCCGTCATGGGTCCCACCAGGCTAACAAGCCATGATGTTGAACAACACACATTCCGTATCACATATTAGCTGCACATTGATAGAGTCATAGCCCTTTCTATTCATATACGCAAACGCATCATCGGATGGAGCCTAGATGCCCATGTCCGAGTGAGCAAAAGCGGGAATCTAGATGTCTAGATGGGTGGAAATCTAGGTTAAGAGACGTTTTTACATAATTTATCATCAACTTAGCTCAATTTTGCCTTTAGGTCAGATTAAGTTTTGTTTACTTTATACAAACAAATCTCAAATAAAAAAACTTGATGAATGTCAAAAAATGAACAGAATTGCTAATACGAACGATTTATGAACAAATTCGTTTTGCTCATGTTTCATAAATGAGGCCCATTGGACGGCTGTTCACCTTGAGCAGGACGATGTGTTACGTTTCTGTCATGTTTATGCCATGTTTCATGTTTAGTGTTTGTCACAGTTTATTTTCTGTTTATGTTACGATGCAGTTCATTGTTTGCATACATATTTCCATGTTTTTCCGCAGCCTTGCGTTCATGCTGTTTCTTCTCTTGCTGTCACTCACGCTTCCCTAATTGTTTCATTCTCCCTTGTCTAGTTACTAATATACTAACATTAGATCAGGATTGGGTAATACTAACTATCTAACCATGTGTTCATGTTTACCTTACGTTTCTCGTGCATGTTGATTACTAATTTACTAACGCTAGGTCAGGATAGGTTAACTACTAACGATTTACTAATTGCCTCATTACGTGTCTCATTTTCTCAAGCTGTTGTGAATTTCCTGCTGCTCTCAAGCTAAGTGTCTGCACCTGTCTACACCTGCATATAAGATCAGTGTTCATGTCATGTCCTTGTGAAATTGCTGCCTGTTAGCTTGCTACTGTCACTTTTGAGCGTTTTTTCATTGTCTGATTACTGTTATTGATCCAAGCCTGTTTATTGACCATCGTTACTGCCAGCCTATCGTATCTACTGCCTGTTTTTTGACCACGAGTTTTGCCTGCTGTTTTTGTACCTCTGCCCCGCGGATAGGACTTCGGTCTGACTCCTGCAACGCCCCACGACCAACGAACTCTGCTTTACCCCTGAACTGTACTTCTGCTCCGCTGACAGCTACTCTGGTTACCGAACTTTTGCATGGATACTGATTTTGAGACTGCCTTCTCCTCTGGTACTATATTTTTGGTTATTGGCTGGATCTATTGGTTTTTGGACTTCGCTGGTGTGACTACGATTTTTGGATTTCCCTATAATAAAGCCCTTACGGGTATTTATTATTACTTTTGTGTTCTGAGTCGTGCATTACGGGTCCAACCCGCACACACCCGTCTCACGATGACCCTAAACATACTACACTCAAAAAAGCCAAATTGGGTGTCTGCTACATTAATCTATGTGTAACATGTAGCTTCTACCATATATAGTCATGTTTTGTGGTTGAACATCATTAAGTAATGTTATATTAGCATGATGTGCAATAACTTAACATTTTCTAAATTCATTTATGTTGACAGAACCTAATGCTTTTTGGGTAAGATAGCAAATCGCGAACTCCAGAGCAGAAGGTGGCAGTAGTGCGCGAGCAGAGAGTGCATTAAAATCTTTACTTCCGGAAGTTCCAGCACCTGAGAGCGCCTGGAAGATAGGAGAGAGGGCAGAGCAGCCACGCTGTGGAAGAAGGTAAGCTAAATCCTGTACTACCCATCGACTAAAAAATAAACCACTGCACAGAAATGTCACATAACGTGTTATTGTCCGCTCTATGATTTCGAACGATTAATTTCGTCACCGAATGTTTTTGTAGTGTGCTCGTATGTGTGCTCGCTAACCATAGCAGCATTAGCATCGTTTGTAACGCCGTGTGCACATCTTTGTCCGTTGTTTTTTCGAACCGTCCCGCCTCCGGCACACGCAGCGACTTTCCGTCCCTGACGGACGGATTCATGATGAATGAAATATTACGACAGAGACCGTAGCCTACATTATATATGTTACTTTAACCTGGAAAATAGCTACCCATTTAATTTGCGAGGGAAAGTGCCCAAAAATATACCAACACCACCAGAATCAACCAACAATAAATGTTTATTGAGAAAAAAATAACTTATTTTATTTTGCTGAAATAAAGAAAAGATTGATTATTTTCTTTAGCTATCGTAGCTATAGAATGCTAAATGTATGTAGCAAGGGCGTAGATTTAGGGGGGGTCAGGGGGGACTAGTCCCCTCCAATATTTATAAGAGATGAATTTCCCCCCCCAAAAAATATCATGAATGATAACCATCTCACCAAAACAGGCTTTTATAACAGCACAGAGGCTCTAAACACTTAGATTATTTGTTAGATATCCCTTAACTTGTTTTCAGAAAATTCCTACACCCCTGCACTGGACCATACCATTTTCACCGCGTGCAGTCTTCCTTCCAACCTCCCACACTGTACTCCCTGCAGATCGCGCCTGGCTACAGGAGCTAACAGAGGAGTTACTCTGCAGACAATGTAAGTTGATTGATTTCCCTCAAAAATCCTTCAAAAAGTCCCTAAAACCAACTTTTCTCAAAGTAAAATTGCACAAGGAATCGTTTGCAACCATCCCCGAATCGATCTGACCTTCCGTTTTTGAGAAATAACCAAATTTTAAAAATCGCGACTTTTGTAAACACTCAGAAAGTGGAGAACAGTACAGAAAAATAATATAAAACATAATGTGTCCCCTCAATGCTCAAGTCAGTCAAATGAAACCCATTTCTTACCTTTCTGCAGATGAATAGCTGTATCTAGTTTTTAACTTGAGTTTTAAGTTATCAGTTCAGTTGGGGTTACTTAAAAAAACTAGCTAGCTAACTTTATGGAACTGATAACTTCAGGCACATAAGTTATGACAATTAGCTAGCTAGCTTCATCCTAATCCGATTTGTGTATTAGCTTGTTCAAAATGCATGACTACTTTCATTTGCACGATCTGTGCTGCTTCCATCATCAGGCAGATTAGACTGAGGCACAGTGCTTAATGTGACCACCACAGCACTGCCCTGATAAGGCAAAACACCTTAAATCGTTTTTTTGATAATCAAAATTGTGTTTTTGTCATTTTTTGGGACATAGGAGGTCTAACTAGCTGATAGCTCAACCCCATATCATGGCAAAAGGTGAATGATGCTATAGAGTAACACATGCAGACTTTGAATAATGTAAATAGGGATGATCATCAATTCCAGTTTGTTCAGAGAAGTAGAAACTCTCATCAGGTTGCTTCTTGTGATACCTGCATCATCTTCTGAAGCGGAAAGAAGCTTCAGTGCCCTGAGGAGGCTCAAAACATGGCTTCGTAACACAATGGGGGACAATCGCCTCAACCATGTGGCGGTATGTCACGTCCACAAGCACATACTAGACAAAGTGGTTCGAAAGAAAATCTGTCAAGAGTTCATCTCCCTGAATGACCGACGCAGAAAGGTCTTTGGGAAGTTTTAGGGGGGTTGTATTAGTGAGTAGACGCATACTTCGGTTTTAATGGCTGAGGAGGAGGATATGAGAGAAATAGTTACAAATACAGACAGCAGGATAGACAGACATGAGGAGTAGTAGGCCAAGTGATAGAGATGGTGCTACTGTGGCAGTGCTGGTGACTACTTTTAATAAATATTTGAAATACATAATGACAGTCTACTTCATTATTTACCTTTTTTTACTTGGCAAGCCTATCTGAATGTTGTTTTTCCTTTACATAAATAAAACATTTCCACAATAAATAGATGCAGTAAAAGGGAAAATGGTTGCCTAAAAATTCACCAGAATGCAGGAAATTAAATGTAATTAAATGACGCTCAAAATTTCCAGGGTTCCAGTTGACCCCCCGCCAAATGTGTCCCCCCCAGGGGCGGGGCCAGTAGGGGGCCAGGGGTGGCACTGGCCCCCACTGGAATCTGATTGGCCACCCCTGGTGCCCCCCCTACCAGAACCGGAATATGATAGGCCATTGTCTTGTCAGTATCGATGAAAGAAGCCTCTGTAGCCCAATGGGAATGGACATAAATTGCGTCAGCCCACAGGCCTATTGTTGCGTCAACACGCGTTTCCCAAAATAGTTTTTAAAGCGCGAACGCGCACTCAACTCATAAGCGCTACTTAACTGTGGTCTGTGGTGCTGCAGACACGGTTAAAAAAATTTATGTGCAATTTAATTTAGGCAGACGTTCCTGAATAAGCGTGGCGTTAGTGATTCATGTAGGTGTTTTAATTCAGATTTATTTACCATGGTATAACGTTACGATAGTTATGCTGTCTTCTAGATATGTTACGAGTCATAACGTTAAGTATAACGTTAACTGTCTGCATGGTTAACGTTAACGTACTTGGTGTAACGTTAACGTTAGCTGGCTAAGTTGGAGGCTGTAGGCTACGTATGAAATATATATATTAGTCTATATGTACATCATAAACATATTTTTGTTGTAGAAAATCGTGGTTGTGCATAAACAAGCTTCGTGCCTGCGAGTTAGCTAACGTTAGCCTATCTTGCCTGCCGGACCAGTGGCATTCGCTGCCGCATTCATTGCTCATCATGCCGCGTAACTTTAACGCGAAGTGTCAGGGGTTTTATAGCTGTTTTGTTAGCGAACTTGGTATCTTTCTACCTGCTTTCTCTAGCTGTAAACAGCTTCAGATTGATTTATCATAGTTGGCCTATACGGTAGTTATGATGTCTTCTATTAGAGTCATAACGTTATACGTTAACTATCTAGTCTAGCTGGCTAAGTTGAATGCTGTATGGCATAGATAGCTGATCTGTAAAGAGATAAAAACGTATCTGTTGTCACTTCATTCGGGACCATCAGAAGCGAGAGATGGAGAAAGTTGAACGCAACTTCGTTCACCATTGTGATCTCCAACGATAGCGTGCTAACAAAATGTTACCGCTAGCTTAACGTTATGTTATCTGGAATATCTGCTCGTAGCATAGCAAGCAGAGATAACTCGTCATGTAGCGATAGCTGGCTAGCTAAGTAACAAGCAGGCTTCTTTGCTCACTGTCTAAATGGATAATAAGAGTAACGTTAATGTGAGTAATAAAATACAAGAACTTTCCTCTGCAGACAAGGAAGAAACACTGAATTGCTATAACGTTTTCAGTCATGTAAGTTAAAGTCAATAGTTTAGCTAATGCGAGCTGGCGAGTTGATTGTTTAACCTAAGTTCACTAACGTCGACACCTGTTGAGTTAAGTTAGCTAGTAATTGTGAGCTGGCGAGTTGGGAAGCTTGCTAGCCAGCCACTTCTGCTTGTGATGTTTTCCGTCAAACCATTAAAACCAACATTTAAGTCCTACCTTCCGTCTTTACAGGTAAGCATTTTCAACCATTCTGAAAGGTAACGTTATTTGTCGTTAAATGTTTTGCTAAGTTAACAAGTTACGTTTTATTTAATAATTTAGCAGCCCACTAGCTGGACAGCTGACGTTAACGTTATACACTTTGGTGGCTAATGTTATGTCGTAACTTGCCAGTCGAACGTTTATTTCATAAAACTCAAAAGTAAGCAATTCAATTTACAAGCAATGACTGATGGGTCGCAAGTATGCTTTCTCTGGGTGCAAGAGCATCCGCGGATTAACGTTAACAGTTACACTATGCCCAGGTTGAATTGGGGTATGCCAGCCAAAGGAATGCGGAAACGTTACCAAGCCCGACTGATATTTCTGTTCCTCCAAATGCGGTAAGTTAAATTAAATGCAGCCTACGGCGTCTTGTTGGCTTGCTAACGTGATGGTTATCTTGTAGCCTCAAAGATATTTACTTGAGTTGTTTTCGTATCGTTAACCATAGTTAACTGGCCGGTGATATTTCACTGCCTTTTGCGTATAAGATATAACGTTAGGTTTGATAGCTACTGCGTTGTCGATCTTACTGGCCTGAGGATTGAAGCAGGAGGTACGGAGTTACGTTTGATGGATAACCGTTAACTGCGCTATCTGGAACTCCCCATGGCTGGAACATGTATTTACTTTTGGAGAGAACTCTTCATGAGTTGCTACACTGTATAGACTACGACAAGTTTATTTTAATAATGTCAAAGTAGAGAAAAAAATACATCCATTGCTGTAAAGGCTTTAAAAAAGCTCTGGTGTATCCAATAGTGAAATAATCAAAACATTTTACTCCACTTTGACATTATAGAGCACTTTGTGTAGATGAGTAACAAACATATCTTAATTTGAGCTGTCAAACAGCAAAATTTGAAAGAGTGTTCATACGAAAGCACTGTATATGATTACCTAGAATCTGGGGCAGGTATAAAAAAAAAAGGTTAGGCTAGGGTTAAGGCTAGGGCTAAGGCTAGGGCTAAGGTTTGGTCAGATAAATACACGTGTGTCTGCTGTACGCGGCAAAAAAAAAAAAAGGTAAGCCTTGATGGCTGGCCCCCCTCCTCTGGGTCTGTGCCCCAGCCTGGCCCCCCCATTCAAAATGTTCTAGACACGCCCCTGGTCCCCCCCAATGGTCAAGTGAAACCTACGCCCTTGGTATGTAGCTATCGCCATCTATATTCTACTTCCGGTTACCGTGACGGTCCGTTCTCAACGCAGAGTTTGGAAAACTCTCCGTTGATAACGGACCGTCACGGTAACCGGAAGTAGAATATAGATGGCGATAGCTACATACATTTAGCATTCTGTAGCTACGATAGCTAAAGGAAATAATCAATCTTTTCTTTATTTCAGCAAAATAAAATAAGTATTAATATTTTTTTCTCAATAAACATTTATTGTTGGTTGATTCTGGTGGTGTTGGTATATTTTTGGGCACTTTCCCTCGCAAATTAAATGGGTAGCTATTTTCCCGGTTAAAGTAACATATATAATGTAGGCTACGGTCTCTGTCGTAATATTTCATTCGTCATGAATCCATCCGTCAGGGACGGAAAGTCGCTGCGTGTGCCGGAGGCAGGGATTTGCGTTGAGTAAAACGGTTCGAAAAAACAACGGACAAAGATGTGCACACGGCGTAAGGTTACCGAGTCCCGCGGGTTAAACACACACACACACAAACGCCAAAAAAAAGAGAGCAGTTCTGGGTGCACAGTAGCCTATGCGTCGTTACTCAGATACCGACGGATACGGATACTGTTGGATACGTTACTGTTAGCCCCTGATGTTCTAAACTTAGCCCCGGATGTTTCAGACACCAAGAACCCCCCTGGCTCTGTCCACTGTCACAATGCTGTGTGCATGCTAGCTAAGCAACTATGGTAATATATGTCACAAAAAAGCTAATGTACATTTCACGTCCATGGTGTGTTCATCAAATTTGAGCAAAGTTTTAAATATCAATTTTGAATAATTACCATTCTGTATTCGGTATCATATGCCTTTCATTTAATACATCCAACTTTTTGTTGGTAACACAGTTGACAAAATGATGAAGCAGATGTATATTTTAATTTAAATATCTAAAAAAAGTTAGAGCTTAAGCATGCTAAATAATGAATTTAGCACAGTCCATGGGTATACTATAGAAACAAATAGAATTTCAAGTGAAACGGCAATGTGTTTTTTTCCCTTTATTATTTGAAATGTACCCTAAATTATAGAATCACTCTAATATGTTGTCATCTAACAATTTAACTTTCTTTGCCATGAATCTAAAATCTTACAAACTCTGAAACAGCACGTCCCTCTGCTGTTGCAGATTGGGAACAGAGGGAGAGAACAGAAGAGTATTTTGTCTAAACCTCACTCTGTATTTTAATGTCAGGAATATGATTTACTTTATTGACATCTTTTTGTTGTTTCCAATGAGATATTATTGGGTTTATTTAAAGACATTTTCAATGGTAGTCATAATTTTCCATCCACTGTCTGTGTAGCTTAATCTATAATTTAACTCAATCTATGAAAATAGGAAATAAAAAAGAGCATGTGTCCACATTCAAATTAATTAGTGTTATTTATTTGGAAAAATTCTACTTTAAGGTATGTTTGGAGCAGATAAAAATGTGTGATTAATAATGATTAACCATAGTTAGTACAGTGTTTGTATGTGTATTTAGTAGGGCTGTCGAACTATTAGATTTTTGTAATTTATTAATAGAAATATTACTCTGTGATTAATCATGAATAGTCATGATAAAAATAATAAAATTACTAGTATTTAGATGGAGAGATTTGAAGCTTTAAACCCTGCGTCAAACCCTAAAAAGGTCTTAAATTTCATCCATCGTGGTCTTAAAAAATCTTAATTTGACTTGGTGAAACCTGCATACTGAGCGAAGTGAGGCTGGGTGTCCTAGTGTTTGCAAGACTTAAGATTTGTGGCAGAGTTAGTTAAATGGCCAGACGACATACACACAGCTTTATTTTTTTTTGCATTTTTGTAATATGTGTGATTGTATACACAGTAGATGAAAGATCCAGTATTCTCCATGTTCTTGTTAACAGTTTGAAAATGGTACACCCTCATTGATTGCTCTCTTTCTTTCTGGTCATCACAGGAATTCAAGACCAAGTTTGTTGGGTCATCCACCTCAACTGCCATCCCTTCGCAAAAGTGTCCCAGAAAAGGGGATCATCTGCCAGTGACAGGCCTAAGTGAAGGTAGTGTAGATAAGTAAGGATGACATGAAAAGAGGAAGTTTGCAAACAGCTGTGATATATCCAGATAGGCTTGGCTAGGCCTTACTCTTGAGTTATGTGGAGGTGCAAGGAGTGCAGTGTGTGTTTTCAGAGTAGGTATGAGCTTCTCAAACATATAAGACTAATGCACCGCAATAGGCAACACTACTCATGCCTGTATTCAAATTGCCCATGTAATTTCAAGAAACCATTTGTTCTTTGTTAATCTATTTCTGTGTTAACAATGCTTCAAATTGTTGCCTTTCAAGGACATGTGTATTTCAGATTTTTTTTTTCCATACAAAAGCAAAGATGACAAATGGGTAAATCTGTTTCATCTGATTTTGAATTTTAAATGACTGAATTTTTAGCATTGCATATTAATGCATTGAAATTGTGTATCTGAATTATTTTAATCTGAATTTAAAGCTTTATATATTTGATATGAATAATAATATTATAACATAACATGAACACAAACACACACACACAACTAACATTATGTATAACATGAACACACACACACACAACTATAACATGAACGAACACACACACAACAATAACACACACACAATTACATTATAACATATTAACATATAACATGAACACACACACGACAATGACATAACATTTAATAGTGAATTTTCACCTTTATTTTTCAATATTTTCATATTCAAAATTTCATGCTTAAAAAAATAAATTGAAATAATTTAATTTGTAAAAATACAAAGTTTAGAATTTAATTGATAAAGTTTCAAGCTGCCAAATTCAACCAGCAAAATTAAGCATCAAAATACGCAGTATGAAATGCATTAAAACAGCTGAGATTCTAGATCAAGTCAAACAACATCCAGCCTGTTCATTGGGTCTTTAATGTAAAACAAAATGAAATTGTGTCAGCATTGCTGGAGTTGATAGCTGACTAACAGAAATAACAGCTGATTGATTTCAATGCATTAATATTCAATGGTAACAATTCTACTTCATTTTTACGTCTAAAGAATTTTATTATTTATTTTATTTCAAATGCATTTTGAATTTTTTTTACTTTTATTGTATTTAAATTTTTTGCAGAACCAGAGGTTTTTCTACGTTTTCCTCAATGACATTATAACATAACACGCACACACACACACCACAATGACATAACATAACATGAACACACACCACAATGGCATAACATAACATGAACACACACACATTATAACATATAACATGAACACACACACAACATTATAACATAACATGAACACACACAACATTATAACATATAACATGAACACACACACAACATTATAACATAACATGAACACACACACACCACAATGACATAACATATAACATGAACACACACACACCACAACAACATTATAACATATAACATGAACACACGACAATGACATTATAACATGTATAACATTTAACTTCATGGGCAATAAAGTTCAATCTCAAGAAATCCTGTTTGCTTTTGGGTGTTTTTTTCCCTAACGTGATATTAACTGTTGTAAACTAGGATGATGCATGTTTAAATTGTTTAAAGTAAATATTGATGTCAGAATTGACTTTTATTGAATTATTACTATTGATTTTCATATGACTGAAAGGACTGTAAACTAAAGTATTTGTGATTGTCAAACATACATTAGTTTTGTCTGATCAGCACAATTTATTAGTTGTGGTGTATCATTTTAAAATATAGTTGTACCTACCCCATTAAAGTGGGTCACCCACACTTAAATCAAACATGGGTAAATATGTTGAACTAACCTTTAAAAGTTATGTTGGATTTACCCCTTTTAATTAAGTTGAACTAACTTTTAAAAGTTAGGTTGAATTTACCTTTTGTTATTAAGTTGAACTAACCTTTAAAAGTTATGTTGGATTTACCCCTTGTAATTGAGTAATAGTAACGCCAACACCTTGCGTCGACCCAGCATGTTTACATTTATGTCACTCAACAAAACAATTTCTTGCTAAATTAGCGTATTGTAATTGGGTGGAAATACTTTCCAAAATTTGTGTATGTTCACCCAACAAATGATTATTATGTTGGATTTACCCCTTGTAATTGAGTAATAGTAACGGCAACACCTTGCGTCGACCCAGCATGTTTACATTTATGTCACTCAACAAAACAATTTCTTGCTAAATTAGCGTATTATAATTGGGTGGAAATACTTTCCATAATTTTTTTATGTTCACCCAACAAATGATTTTTTTGAGTGTACAACCAAAAAGTTAAATGTTCTTGTCTTGACTGGCTAAGTCAATCACCTGTCCTGAATCCCAGTAGACATGCGTTTTACTTGCTGAAGACAAGACTGATGACAAAATGCCCCGGAAACAAACAGGAACTGAAGATGGCTGCAGTACAGGCCTGGCAGAGCCTCACCAGGGGAAATACCCCACTTCTGGTGATGCGTATGGGTCACCGACTTCAGGCAGTCATTGAATGAAAAGGATTTGCAAGCAAGTGACGACTACAGATTATGTTGATTGTCCAATTACCTTTGCTCCCCTAAAATGCGGGGACTATGTATAAAAAGGGTTGTAGTCTTTTTATTTTAGTCTGTGTCAGTGTTTGAATCTGTATTTTGTCTGTTACTTCGTTTTCGGTTATATTCATTTTTGTTCACGTATTTTGTTTTCATTTTCCATCTCCCATCTACATGCTTATGTTTTAATTTTTTCCCATTGTGTCAGCTCCACCTTCCATCTCAGTTCCTGATTTCCAATGTGTTTCACCTGCCCCACTGTTCACCTGTTTCTCATTTGCTTGTTATTCCTGTGTATTTAAGTTCCACTCTGTCTTTTGTTCAGTGCGAGTTCGTCACAGTTGTATGTCTACTCTTTTTCGCTGCAAGCCTTTCTCTGACCCTCTGCTTTGCTAGTTTCCACGTGTGCCTGCTCTGTTTTCCCGACTTTTGGATTCTGTTTTTCGATTTTGTTTTTGTACTTTTGCCGTGCCTGCCTGGTTTTGACCTCTGCCTGTTCCTGACTACGATTCTGCTTTTTCCTCATGGTCTTGCCACTAATAAACTTTGGTTTATTTTACGTGCTGTCTGCGCCTGAATCCCTTCCGAATCCTGACACTGACATCTATGCATACATCCTGTCGAGTGTTCTTGATCTGTTCGACAGTTAGGAGTTTTTCTTCAGAATTTAAAGTATTCTTCAGTCATCCACTGCAGTGGTCTTCTGTGGTCTACCAGGTTGTTTGCTATTGCTAAGCTCACCAGCTCACCATGTGTTCTTGCTTCTTGAAGCTAAATTTAACTTTGGTAGAACTTTGGGTTGTGTAGTTACCTGGCCATGTTAGTGGCGAAATGTACAAATGGTGGCAAAATATTTTAGTTGCTCTGTGCTCCCCTGGGGTGATAATCCAGAATAGGGTATTTGTTGCTCTCTATTCACTTTTATAGCGCCGCTAAAACGGTCTCAAAATTACACTTTTAGCACGTATATGAACACGAGCGAAGCGGATTCTGTCAATACAAACAATAAATATTTTGGAGAAAATTAAATGGCCCTTTCCTTGCTTTTTCGGATTTAATTTGGAACATAGATCCGGTATGTTATTGCGTCAGAAACCGCTTTCAATATTTCAAGCCTTTATTTCTTGTAATTTTGATGATTATGGCTTACAGCTAATGAAACCCAAAATTCAGTGTCTCAGAAAATTAGAATATTTTGCTTTAACATATTTTTAAAGTATCATATTTAATATTTGGTTGCATATCCTTTGCATGCTGAATTCCACACCTAGAATAAATTTTAGACCTTTTTGTTAGCTTTTTTGTGCATGAACAAATGATGCAATAACACACAGCTGGCCAATAAACAGCCAATTGTCCAATTACTTTTGTTCCCTCGAATATGGGGGGACTATGTTTAAAAAGGGCTGCAATTCTTACATGGTTCACCTGATATGGATGTAAATACCTACAAATTGAAGCTGACAGTGGGTAATTAAGGTAAAGGTAAGTAATTCTGCCTGAAGCTGTGCATGAAAACCCATGTGCATTGTGACATCAGTTTTATGTTAGATAAGTAGAGAGGTTGCCTGCTTGAATTGTTATAAACACAAAGTTTAAAAGTAGATTCAGGGGCTGCTGCGGTGGGACAACGGTAAGAACGCCGACTTTCAGTCGGTGCAGTTCGCGCCCCGGTCCTGCCTGATCTGAGCATGGCCGGCACCCTGTGGGAGCGGCAATTGGCGGCTGCTTCCGGGTGGGGGGAGGGGCTCGGAGAGAATCGCTGCACGCATAGCTGGGCGCAATCACGGTCCGAAGCCTCAGCTGCCAGCTGACAGGGTTGTGTAGTGGTGATTCTCTAGCAGTTGCTACATGGGGGGAAATTGAATTAGAATAGGGGTTCAATTGCCAACTAAATTGGGAGAAAAATGGGAAAAAGTAGATTCAAATAATGCTGAAGAACCCAGCAATAAATAGGCAAGTGACTGGGGGGAAAACTACCATTGATATACAGTAAATGTAGAATGGTTTTTCCGTACACATTATTCTGAAAATGTTTGATGATAGTCCATAATGTTCAGTATGAAGTGAATAAAAAGCTTGCATGGAGTTTGCTTGGGTTGGGTGGTCGGAGCTAAATTGAATATCATTCTATGGGAGATTTTGCACTGTAACCATTTATTGCTTTAAACGGTTCAAATTTAGAATAGAAGCATTTTCCTGCCAGCCAATGTGTTTGGTATTTATTATTCAAAATCACAGTTCTGCTGAGTGTTTAAATAAGGCTGTTCACTTGCAAAGCTATCTGTTATTAATGGATTTATTGGTCATTTCTGTGTTATGACTTGTGAGTCTCAGGGAAAAAGTACAGAGTGTGCACGAAAGCGGCTTGAAACGCCAATATGCCAATAAATGCGGAGAGCGCTTCTACTCTCAGCAATCCTGCCTTCACTCAATCACAGCAAGATCAATATCCTGTGTTCAGCATAGTAATACATAGTACATAGGCTGTCCTCCCCATCTTTCTAACTAGCGTGGCACTGTGCCGAGCGTGCACCTTCATGTCACCCTTATGTCAAGCATCTTATCATCCCTTATGCCTAGCGTCTTATCATTAAAGAGATGCTTTTCTACCAGTTTCTTATGATACACAACATTATTTCAGAATTGTTGAAATAACGGAATGGATGAATAAGTTTAATTATAAGGTAGGCATACAAACATGTTTACAGCTCAAAAAAAAGTGTTTGTTTTCATTGTTACTCTCAAAGGATGCCATCACTCATCTGAACGCCACAGTGTCGGGTATGCGGCCAGGAGCTAGGCTCAGGGAGTAGGACGCCCCTGCCATGCAGAGTCCCCAGGGACAACTAGTCCTTGCAACACATCTGAACGCCACAGTGTCTCATCGGTGCCTTAGGTATATCTATTGAGGGATATCAACACCTAGTCCTACACAACAGATCTGCACTTAATTAATTCATTAAAGAAGATGATTACAGTTAACCAACTTCACCTGGTTACTTGGGTCTGAATTGGGTGCTGATTTTAACGTGAAAACAAAAACAAGCAGAGCTTGTGATTCACCAGAACCAGGGTGGCAAACTCCCATGATAAAGATGGCAAAGGCAAGAAAAAAGTATTTGGTTGGCCTTTCCAGGTAAATAAGAATCAGCCTGGTTCAATAATCATTTGTCATTAACTTTGTCTTGTAAAGCCAAGAGTGTATTTATATAGTTCTTGAAGGTAAAACATATTTTATCATCATTCAGCTGTCACACTGCAGTCAACACCATAGTTACCGTACTGTTAAAAAAATTAAATAATAAAATAAAAAATGAATGCCAGGTTTTACAATTCATCTAAGGTTCAAACATATAAACTCTAAACCTCTTGCTTTCTTGCGCAGTCTTGCCCTCATAAACGTTGGACATAGAATAATAAACTGAGGTGCTGGGCAAATGTGTTTTCCAAATTTCTGTTCATTGTTCTTGACCGTGGTACAAATTTTACAAGGAAAATCCTGCGTAATCAGGGCTTGACGGTTCACACTGACAAAGAGACCAGTTTGAGGCAATTCAGCTGCATTCATTTGGCCTTGCCTGGTTCCTATTCAACCCTCTTTGGTTTCACAGAGGGGGAATATATCAGGAAACTGCTGGCTCAAACCGGGGTGCAAAGACCCTTGGGAATTCTTTGTATTTCCATATTTCATAATACATAGTGTAGACTAAAAAATTGTGCTTTGAGCTCATTTTCAATCAAGATTTACTTGTCTCAAGATTGTCCGTTTTATTATAATTTGTGTTTTTTTTTGTAGTATTGAGAAACGATTATCGGAACACTATATTCACATTTAAAATGTGATTAGAAATGTATTTATTTAATAAGTAGATATTTTCCACTATACCACAAAAGAAAACTTTTATTTTCTTACATAAAAACAGAAAGGTATTGCCGTTTTGAACTAACTGCCATCTAAATGTAAAGCATTACCGCAGGGGACATTCACTTTCTCTAGCAGGCAGTGCAGCCCCATAGCAATGTGATCCATCAGCACTGGTTCGAGCCTCCAGACAAAACACTCTCTCATTACAAAGGGTCACGCCCCCCCTCCTGAGAGTATGAATGCATGTTTACTATTACCAGACAGGACGTAAACAAAACCACCACGGAGAAGCGTAGCATGAGCCCGACTGCCTAATGCCACCGTGTAATTTAGAGACTGCTATGAACACTGCCACTGCACAACATTTGGGTTGTGTGTCAACACCTTCGCCCACTGTGGCATATACCGTGCCCCCCCCCAAAACCACCACATAATTCACTAGTGCAGAAAGGTGGGCGAGGTACCAGAACTCTGAGCCTGTATCACCTCTGGTTTTCCACCCCCACGCTTTCGTGGCAGTGCAATTTCGGTCACCATATTTATGGCCAGGAACCTCCAACAGAGAAAGTCTGGCAAAAACAAAAGTTATATGATACCATGGTGGAAAAAAGAAACAATCAAATGAAAAATTCAGTACATGAGACATGTAAGCAGGTCCTTGGCTGTATTTGCATACCATGCTGTGAAATGGATGCAGCAGAGATCATAAAATACATTAATTGCAGGCCATTCCAGTTTGGAGTACTCACTAAGCTTAAGAACTTCAGTATTCAGAAACATCAAAGGGGTTTGATATACCTTAACACTTCCAAAACAGCATTCACCTCCTGTGACCTGGCAGAAAAAAATGTAAGCATTTTAATCTTTTGACAGAATACAAGTGTCTTGGATGAAATGTTGCAGTGAAAATATTTTCAAAAAAAAAACTTTTTATTGAATGACCCTTGTAGTTTCAGCATAGAATATATTGTTGACCAGATACTAATGTCCCCTACAGGGGATCCCAATTAATTGCCAGGTTTTTAGGAGATTAAGGGTAGAATATAAACAGCTAAATGGTAAACCTGCTCTCTTTTATGTGGTACAAAACACACATAGAAAACCCCCCATCTGTTGGGGATCTCTATGCCAGAGACACGGAGGAAATATTGGAGGACCAGATGCGATAGATGCGGAATCTTAAAGTGTTCCAATGAACAACACTGAAACGGACAATAATCCGTAGTAGAATGGGAAAAAATAAAGAGAACACAAATAACCTCGCGCTAAAAACGAGGAACTCGATATCCGAGCAAAACAAAAGAAATAAGCAGTCACGCTTATCTAACTCCCGTTTGTGGAGCGAACAAAAGAAAGAAAAGAGAAAAACTTAGAAGACCCCTAAGACTTAGGGTGAGAGCACTCGTAGGTATGAGTGGAAACAAAGAAACGAAAAACCTCTGCTCTGAAATAAGAGCGAAAAGATCACTTTGATTTTTCTAAATTGTACTGCTAACAAGTCCCGCGTTGAGAAGCAAAGCGGTCGATAGCAGCACAACTTCCTATACCTTTTTACCGGCTCGAATGTTACGTGAAATAACATGGAAGCGACGAGAAAGGAAGGAAGCGGGGTACAAGTAGTGAACTCACTAATCACCGAGGCGAAAGCAAAACCCGTAGCGGAACACAGGAAAATCCGATAGATTACCGGTAAAAGACAAAAAGAATAAAAGATAAGGGAAGGAAGGCATGATCCATGACACCATCATTTTAAAACTATGACAGATACTGGCTGGCAAGCAATCCTCATACAAAATTCTCATGAATAATAGTCACCATGCAATACACATTTAGGGCCAAATTCATGTGAGGCACCGATTAATTCAAAAGTCTGTTGAGAACAGTGCAGGGAGGTGTTGAGGATAACCTCCGCAATGGATCGAGGATAACTGGTGGACTGTATCGAGGAGTCACTGTGGCAAGGAGTGTGTCGAGCGTAACTAGCGCAATGGATCAAGGTGAAG
This sequence comes from Ilyophis sp. 1 JC-2022, assembly GCA_022702515.1. Lineage (NCBI taxonomy): Eukaryota > Metazoa > Chordata > Actinopteri > Anguilliformes > Synaphobranchidae > Ilyophis > Ilyophis sp. 1 JC-2022. The sequence goes on along the minus strand of CM040406.1, from coordinate 17,258,019 downwards.
TCTGGCACATAACTGGCGCAATCGATTAAAGAAAACTGACGAGCATAACGGGCGAATTGTTGGCACTGACTGTCCTTATAGTTACCCAAAAGTAAAAAAATTCTCAATAAAGAAAACTTCACTCACTTTAAATAGGCTATAGCCTATTCTTAGTTTAATTGCATCAACAATACAAAGCACATATTAATTTCACACGATAAAGAAGGTTTTTTGCTTTGAATGTAATTTTAATCTATGTAATGTAATGATATTTATACATCCATGTCGATCAGATGTATTTTGAGACGATTAGTCTAATTGTACAACAGTATCACATTTATACACTGCTCAGATGAGATCTGTTATTACAGATGGTATGTAACACTCCGCCAGTTATCCTTGATACATAGTGCCAGTTTTGCTCGACATGACCCTCGCCACTAACTCCTCAACAGACTCAGCCAATTATCCTCGATACATTGCGCCAGTTACGCTCGACATGGTCCTCACCGCAGTGACGCCTCGACAGACTCCTCCAGTTATTTTCGATCCATTGCGCCAGTTATCCTCGACAGCCCCATACGCTGTTCTTGACAAACTTTTGAATGAATCAGCATCAGAGATTCAGTTTAGATTCATCACACGCAAATGGCAATTTCAAAATTCCACTTATCTTAAGCTATTTTGAATTCAGATATTTGACTTATCCGCTGTTTTAAGTTTCTCTCCAGTATATTACACGTGCGAGGCGTAGATTTACTGAAAATGAGGCGTGTCATACGCCGATTCAGTTTTCACAAAATTGTTTTCCCCTCAACTTTTGTTTGGAAAAAAATGTGGGTTACATCTAGCGCCACCAGTAGATGCTTATGAAAAACAGAATCTTTCACAAATGTCAGTGGATGTTAGAATGAGTGCATGTTATTTGAACATAATATTTGTCTTATTTGCCTTGGCCTACTTGAAATGATCAAAGAGCTCTCATAAAAATATGTAAAAGTATGATTGACCATCTATATCATATAATCCAATGTGGAGCATTGTCATGGATCTTGCCTTCCTTCCCTTATCTCCGCGTTCTCTTTATTCTTTTTTGTCGTTTACCGGTAATCTATCGGATTTTCCTGTGTTCCGCTACGGGTTTTGCTTTCGCCTCGTCATTAGTGAGTTCACCTGTCATTTATTTCCGCTCACTATTTATACCCCGCTTCCTGCCTCTCTCGTTGCTTCCATGTTATTTCACGTAACATTCGAGCCGGTAAAAAGGGTATAGGAAGTTGTGCTGCTATCGACCGCTTTGCTTAATAATGCGGGACTTGTTAGCAGTACAATTTAGAAAGAAAGCAAGTTCTCTTTACGCTCTCATTTCAGAGCAGAGGTTTTTTTGTTTCTTTTGTTTTCCACTCATACCTACGAGTGCTCTTACCCAAAGTCTTTGGGGTCTTTTGAGTTCTCTGTTTTTTCTTTTGTTTCGCTCCACAAACGGGAGTTAGATAAGCATTACTGCTTATTTCTTTGTTTTGCTCGGAGATCGAGTTCCTCGTTTTTATCGCGAGGTTATTTGTGTTCTTTTTATTTTCTCCTATTCCACTACGGATTATTGTCCGTCTCAGTGGTGTTCTTTGGAACACTTTAAGATTCCACAGCTATCGCATCTGGACCTCCAATATATCCTCCATGTCTCTGACATAGAGATCCCCCACAGAGCATATGATTTAATTAGCATTATCTCTGTGGAGATACTACAGGTGCAGCTCAAAAAATTAGAATATCGTGAAAAAGTTCAATATTTTTTGTCACTCATTTCAGAAAGTGAAACTCACATATTATATAGATTCATTACACATAGAGTGAAATATTTCAGTTGGCTGTAAGTCATCAAGGGTCTGAGCTATCGAACGAGCCCCAAACCATCACTCTGCGGCCAGATATGGAGTAGATGTGGATGGATCCCTTTAAGGGTTGTTTCTCCTGACTTTTTTCCCCATAGAGTTCTATCGGAAAATGAGTCAGGAGAAATAACCCTTGCAGTGATCCATCCACATCTACTCCATATCTGGCAACAGAGTGATGGTTTGAGGCTCGTTCGATAGCTCAGACCCTTGATGACTTACAGCCATTTAGCCCGCCATGTGTTCCATACTGTACCAGTGTAATTTACAGCTGAATCTAGTCTCACCCCCCAATTCCCATAGAGATCAGTTCAAATGCAGAGAGGTTATAGTATCGCTTGTAACAGTACCTGAAAATAAGATATCGAGAGTCTTTTGATGTTGATTGGTCACAGACTTCAGGAAGTAACAGCATGCAAAGGATATGCGACCAAATATTAAATATGATACTTTAAAAATATGTTAAAGCAAAATATTCTAATTTTCTGAGACACTGAATTTTGGGTTTCATTAGCTGTAAGCCATAATCATCAAAATTACAAGAAATAAAGGCTTGAAATATTTCACTCTATGTGTAATGAATCTATATAATATATGAGTTTCACTTTCTGAAATGAGTGACAAAAAATATTAAACTTTTTCACGATATTCTAATTTTTTGAGCTGCACCTGTATATATTAACCCCTCCAGATTTGTGGTGACCGCATTGGTCTAACAACGTATCCAGCAGTGAATTAAGTTCATAATTATATTTATTCATCATCTAAAAATAGAATTCCGTCATAGCAACCAGATAAACCCAACAATAGCCTGATCGTATGCCAAAAAAACAGTGAAAGCCCCTGCTCACTCAAATGCAAAATAAACATGAAATTATTGTGTCATGTTCTACTATAAATATCTGCTACTAAATATGAAATAAATACACAATGCTGCCATTGGTTTTAAGCATAGAGATGTCCCTTTCAAAATGCAGTGGTCATTTATTGTCTTGGACAATCTGTTTGAGAAATACACACCAGTTTAGCTCGTTATTACACAACATCAAACTTCTGCGCGCAACACCCACATGCTGTACCTGCAGCTCTGAAGTATTTCACGTGATTCCGGTTTTATTCACAACTGTTTTATCAGATAGAGGACAGTATATCCTTGCCAACGGTGTTTGTTGTGGATGCTTTGACCAATAATTTACAGCCCAGTGTAACAAAATGTTTTATCTAGTCAATGTACTATGACGCAAACAGCTACAGAAAACACAGAGTTTTTCTTCCGCTATAAAAAAGTACTGCTTGTAATTTGCGGTTCTTCTCGCTGGCTACATATGTACATTACATTTTCCAGTCGATCAGTTGTTCAGTTGTTCTGGTTGATGTACCGACTTTCATTGAAGCTAGAACATTTGGCAGCATTTTCCAATTGGTAGAATATTCATTTATTGTAGTGTTATCATACATAATATAGGCTGTAGGCTTATCTTCCTGGGCTATACTTGTCAATTAGGGCATGGAAAATACTCATTCCAACTTACTGTGCACTGATATATAGATGAATGTAAAAAAAATTAGTTTTTACTACAGAAAAATGCCTTCCCAGGGCAAAAGAATACATACTGTAGAGTACAGCGGAAACTGATGTTTTATTGAGGTACAAGAGTGAATTATTAGGCTACATATTTAGGTGTGTGTAACAGTGTGATATCAATGTTTTCATCTTAAACCACCACAAGGGGAAAATGTATATGCTTTATAATGGACAAAACAAATTCTATTCATTTTATGATAGGGTTTTGGACCCATTTGCATTTGTGGCACTTTATTTTGACTTAAATTATGAAAATAAACAAATACAAAGTTTGTATTGTAAATGGTAAAACTGTCTTGTTTCATTTAAGCCATTTGCTACATTTCTCTGATACACACTTGGGAGTTATAAAGCCTTAAACAGAGCACCCCCTAAATAGGCGAGAATTGACCAAATCTGCGCGAAATGGTTAAGGGATAGACAGTGTTTGGATCATTTTTGCTTTGACAGAGAGACGATTTTGTACTTGTGTGAGCACAAATTATCTACCTGCACAGTGTACTGGTGCTCCACAAGGTTACAAGCTCCCTCTCCTTCCTGGCCACAGGATCCTTCCAACGTGCGAGAGAAGATGTGCTGGTTATACCCTAGTCGTCAACATCTAGGAGTTATGATCAATTAATCAAGGCTAGGATGTGATGTATCAATACGTTCATTGCCTTCCCCACCACCCAAAAGCAAATACAATGCTCAAAGGCAAGATTTTACAAAGGCAAATATTTTTTTTATAGTAACCCAGGAGGCTGCTACAAGATACAGGTCATTAGAATATCATGCCCTGTGCCACCGACATTTTGAGATAAGCACCTGCGGAGCATGAGTTACAATACAGAATAGATCTCCCGGCATAAAAGTCGCACAAGAGAGGCACTTAAGCGCATGACTTAAGTTTGCCATCTTTGAATCCAGCCCATAATAATCAACCTTGTCATCAAGAGATGTCATCCAAAGGCTTTTGAGTGGAAGGCTCCATAATGGAATGAAACTTAACAAATATAATGGACTACAATAAAATGAAACTTAACAAACCGAGAGATATCATATCTGAAATTATACCAAATAACTAAAGTTTTGTGTTTGCATGGAAGGCCTATAATACTTAGTTTAAACATGAATGTGTTAACAAACCCCAGTTGCATATGGGAAAAAAAAGCTTAACAGATGTCTGACTTAAAGGGTGAAAAGTCTGTAAGAAAATATAACTCAGGAAAAGAGTCGGTGGAGTATTTGTATCATATGGTAGAGTTTTGTATCTGCAATTTATAATTAATATTTCTTAGTATTGAGTATTTTAATCTTAAATGATACAAGTGGTTTTCTTTAACGTACATCTGAGCTTTGGTAGAACTTTGGGTTGTGTACTTACCTGGCCATGATATGAGTCCAAATGGTGGCGAAATATTTTCGTTTTCTCTGTGCTCCCCTGGGGTGATAATCCAGAATAGGGTATTTGTCGCTCTCCATTCATTCTATAGGGCAGCTAAAACGGTCTCAAAATGACACTTCTGGCATGTATACAAACGGATTATCTCAGTACAAACAATAACCAGTTCTCGTACGTATTTTTTTTGTGTAATTAAAATTATTTATAAAAGTACTATTTTCTTCAATGTTGTTAGCAAGGTACCAGAAAAGACGAGCAAAATGTCAGCAGGTCGGGTTGTTTACCATAGATATATACTACCAGCAATGCTTGCTTCTGTGGAAATTTGGACCAATGAGTAGTTTCTGACGCATCAGCGCATTAACGCTGTTTCTGGCGCAAGAATGACCTACCGGGTCTACGTTCTGTAAGGGGTAGCGTGGGAACGAGGACCAGACACGACAGTGGTTTCAAAAAGTGCTCGACTGAACACCACAAAGCGGGAGGAAACCCCGCAAACAGGCAATAATGATAATACACCAAAATAATAAACCTCCACACCAGGAGGGAAACCGCTACAACTGAAAGCGACCCGAAGAGGGCGAAAAAACTCTTAACGAGATATTAGAACAAGCAACAAAGAAAAACCCTATAGCTCACAACGAGGGAGCCGAAACACATAAACAAGAGGTAATAGAGACAGCGAAGACAATCTGTCAAAGACAGAAGACAGGGGTGAAATAAAGAGACAGGATAGAAATGACTAGCCTAAACTAAGTTTCTAGCAAACTCTTGAACACATGCACCCTTGTCCCGTGGAGCCACAACAAGTTGAGGTGATACGGTCGACGCTTAATGTCCGAAAATACCGGCTTTCCTTGTCAAAAGATTGGCAATATGGAAGCGTCTACCACAGGTGACGCGAGGTTTAAATAATGGCGGAAACTACAGAACAGGTGAATACACTGAGTAGCAAACCCAAAAACATGAAACGGACAAAGAAACAAAGAGAAGAGACGCAACACGAGCGCTCCCCAGGGGAGTGGTCAAACAGCGAACAGCAGGCTGAGAAACCATGACACGTTCCAAATAAAATATGAAAAAGCCAGGAAAGGGCCATTTCATTAAAAAAAAAAATACGTACGAGGACTGGTTATTGTTTGTATTGGCAGAATCTACTTTGTTCATGCAAGAAGTGTCATTTTGAGACCGTTTTATCTGCCCTATAGAAGTGAATGGAGAGCGACAAATACCCTATTCTGGATTATCAGGGGAGCACAGAGCAACTAACGAACACATTTCACCACCATTTGGATATCATATCATATCATGGCCAGGTAACTACACAGCCCAAAATTCTTCCAAAGTTCACTTGTGCTTTAAAACTTATTTTTATGTGGAAACCCTTATGTACAGTCAGTATTTGGACAGTGACACAATTTTTGTTGTCTTGGCTCTATACTCCAGCACATTGGATTTGAAATGGAACAGTGACTATGAGGTTAGAGTTAGACTTTCAGCTTTAATTTGAGGGTTTTTACGTCATATCGGGTGAACGGTGTAGCAATTGTAGCCATTTTTATACATAGCCCCCCCCCCCCCCCCCCCCATTTTAGGAGACCAAAAAAAATTGGACAAATTAACATAAACTTTAATGAAGTTATCATATTTAATATTTGGTTGCATATCTTTTACATGTCATAACTTCCTGATGTCTGTGACCCAACAGCATCAAAAGACTCTTGATATCTTATTTTCAGGTACTCTTACAAGCGATATTATAATCTTTATGCATTTGAAAGGATCTCTATGGGAATTGGGGGGTGGGACTAGATTAAGCTGTAAATTACAAAGGAATAGTATGGAACACATGGTTGGCTAAATATCTATAAGTCATCAAGGGTCTGAGGTATCAAACTAGCCTCAAACCATCACTCTGCTGTCAGATAAGAAGTAGATATGGATGGGTCACTTTAAGAGTTGTTTCTCCTGACTTATTTTCCTATTGAACTCTATGAAATAATTAATCAGGAAAAACAACCCTTAAAGTGATCCATTCATATCTCCTGCATATCTTGCAGCAGAGTGATGGTTTGAGGCTCGTTTGATACCTCAGATCCTTGGTATCTTACAGCCATTTAACCAAACATGTGTTGCATCAGCATGTTGAGGCTTTGCTCATGAATATTCACTGCAAGCATACCCACTCAGTCTTCGCCATGTGCGCGTAGATTTTTGTGAGTTTGTGATTCCCGTACCCCACTCCCAACCCCTAAACATAACCTCACAGGAGTTCACGTAACTCGGGCTCAGGCCCAAACTGTTAAGATAGTGGGCCAGCCCGACCACAGGAGTTCACGTAACTCTCTACCGGATGAAAACAAATATTGAAGCGCCACAACCAAAGAAAAGTTATGTGGCCACAAGCGTCAATATACGACGCAAAAGGTTGCGTCAATATACGAAGCAAAAGGCTACCTTTGGCGTCACATAGCACCACTTGGGCAGAAGCATCGCTATGCGACGAATACGTGTGATACCACGTTGTCTAATGATGTTGATTTAATCACGATTGAAGTGACACTTTCCCTCGCTACACACTACTATTTTGAGACTTTTCAGCTGACGTCGACTAATGTTTGTGACAAACGAAGAAAAGAAAAGTTTGATTATGTTTCTTCCTCCTTTCTACCTTTACTTTAAATAACTGTTACAGAGGCCTGTGAAGGCAAATATAATGTCTGCACCCCACGCCCACCACTTTCCCCCAAAGAATTCTCAGCAGTATCTACGCTGGCAAACGTAATGGATACCGCAACCCACCCCCCGGCACCACACACACCCCGCCCCAATTCCTTTAAGCATTACCTGCTGTACAGGCAACCCCCCCACCACTCAAATTTCCAAGACACAAGTGACTAAAGAAAAACAATAATAACCCCTCAAACACACCGTGCTCCCAACAGCAGAAAGCCTACCTATTCAGAAAGCATGTGTGCATTCAGATTACCATCACCTGGCTGAAGTTCACACAGGTAACATGAGCGTTTATGACAATAAACATTGTGCTGGGGGTGAAAGAGGGCCGCCCGGGAATGTGTCTGGCAAAGGTGCGGATTTCACCTCCGTCTGCCACTTCGGACGAGCCGGTGCAACGGCTCCATCTTTTGTGCCGCTTTTTCTGAACCTGTCAGGTGGAACACCGGAGCGGGCACACCTGTCTGGGCGCTATTCATGAGGGCTGAATCCTCGCACTTTCAATATCAGATTAATATTGATCCTACGCTTCAGTGCCCTTTGGAGGGAGAGGCAGCTGCTTTTGTGGGGTGGGTGGGGGAGTTGTTTTATTCAAGCATAGGTAATTTTTTTCTTTCTTCATTGAACACCCCCCCCCCCCCCCCCCTCCCATTCTCTGCTATTGCATTAACATATTTACTTCATACAACACACCACTGCTCCTGATCAAAATGCTGCGTCAGTGAAATATAACACAACCACAGAATCAAGAATCTGACATTTCCAGATAAGGGAGTGTCCTTCATTGTGATGTTTTTCAAGCTTGCCCTGCAGACACCACTTGCATCATATTAACATCTTGATTAACATTGACATCTGTTATACTATCTTATCTCTTCCCCCTTCTTTTTTTTTTACATTTGGACACACAAACATTTAACACCATACAATGTGTTGTCTGCGGAAGATGTGCATACAATATGCTTCTGCTGGTTTAAGGTTGTGAATTATTTTGTGAATAGAAGGTTTGGAAGGCAATGCCCTCCTATTTTGTATGCATTAATCATGGTTTAGGTGTACTGACAGCTGGCAACTGATAATGATTGTGATTTATACTGGAGTTACTTAGGGGTTTGTGATAATTGGATAAAGATGGCTCTGTGTTGCCTTTTCAGTAGTTGTGTGTAACAAGTTATACTGTAGTTTCATATTAGACGGTTGTATTGTGCGCCATCGTTTCCGATATTTCTAAGAATTTCAATTTACAAGGTACTTTCTGTATACTAAAAACAATGCATAAAAATCTGTAAAAATGAAGACTAGAAACACAATCATATACAAGAAAATCTATAAAAAAGATAAACAAATATGTATAGGCTAAGTGAACACAATTACATTTAAATGTCTGCCCAAAAAAAATAAAAATAAAAATCCTTAAAGGCTTCTTTTAAAATTGAATGCTTTATTTTGCTTTACCCAAGGTTTAATGGCTAATGAAAGAACAGTAACAACAATGATAAAGATGATGATTATTATTATTATTATTAGTAGTAGTAGTAGTAGTAGTAGTAGTAAATAGTATGGCCATTGTGCTTGGAAAGAAAATGTGTACTCTATTTCCCTAATATAAACAGATCTGGGAACCCTACTAACATCTTTTACAGTGCATTGCTGTTGCATAAGTCTTTTTCTGATTGCCTGTTATTTTACCTGTTGTTCTGGTTAATAAAAAAGAATAAACGAGAAAGGGTGTACACATTCATTGTTTACGGTCTCGTGTGAAAGAGGCAATTAATTTCCTGACTGCAGGGTTTCTGGCATGTGTAGTCCGCAAGCTCAGCCACCAAAACCACTGGCCTCAGTTCAAATCGGTCTTTAGCAGAGGTTACCATGACAACGTGGGACGCTTATAATGTTTTTCACGGTGACATTTAAGCACCAAGGCCTTGTGTAAAACTTGTCATGCAATTTGAAACACAGGCGCAGTGGTACGCAGTCTGCACAGAATTACAAATGACTTTCGCGTTGAAAAATATTTAGCTAGATACTCACTTTATACTTACGCACATGAATCGGCCTACAGCACCACATAGCCTACTGAGTGAAAGGTTATCTAAAATAATAATAGTCCAGAATGATCTAATATGCAACAATGACTAAACATGGAAATGTATTTTTTATTGTACATATTTGTACAGATTCTTTTTATTATGCAATATTTCAACCATAATAAAAATCTACAAAAAGGAAGAAATCAGTGCACTTTTAGGAATTAAAATGACCGTGGCATAATGAAGTGCCTTTATTATGCCATTTATTCTATCTCTGAGGACTGGACCAAAAAATATGTGTTTTTATAGATTTTAGTAAGAGGATTTGTAACAAGGCAACAAAAGCTTTCAGTTGGCATCCAGTCTACAAGCGGGTTAGTAATAATTAAATCAATACATTTTATTTATTTCTTTAAAAATATAACCACTTGTTTGGATGCGAGCTTTTGGTACTCAAAAATTGGAGATAGGATTTGGTAAGGTGCCAAATACTGCTCCTCTCATGCTATCCAACAGAAAATACGCATCGGGCATAGCAAGCCTTATCTCCTCTTTCAGTAATTCTGGCATAAGGGAGCCAAAACGCTATAGACATGGATGTAGGCGAGTCATTGTTCTTGCGCCAAGCCCCAAGGTTTGTTCGTCTCCACTATAATTAGACAGTGAAACCAGTCGCACTGAGGAGAGGGACGTCTGCACTACCTGTTCATCATTCAGCCACCCTCTGGCATGCGCCCGGCATGAAATCATCAAAAGTCTGATGCAACAATGTTTCAAAAGACAGCAAGCAAGCACTGCCAATCCCAAAAAAAGGCTGCATAGATAGATATAACGGAATGAAAAAAGACATGTTTGTGTGCTCTGTAGCGTGTGGTGTATCGTAAATACATAAATACATTTGGAGAAACCAGTCTTTACCGTGATTATTTTCATAGGAAATGATAGCAACAACACCCCACCCCCCACCCACAAAGGCAACCTTGATTACGCGTGTTTTTGTGTGTTTTTATGTTTAACCGATCAAACGCTGGTGAGTTCTCACAGACTGCGTAGTCATGATAATGCATTTTAGCAGCATCTCGGCCTCGGGAGAGTGGGAGGGGTGCTGGTAGCAGTCTAGCCTGAGGAATAGAAGCGCTAAGATTTGCTGTCTGTGTCAGCGGTAACTCTACAGTGCACTAGAGGGGAGTGTGCGCGGCGGCATGGGTGGGGGAAGGGTACTTTCAAAGGGGGTTAGTGATTGCCCTCTAGGGGAGGGGGAAAAGGAAGCCTTATCAGACGCCTGGCCTCCAACTGCACAGCTGGCTGTCACCCAAAACTGATCGAGGCGTAGATTTCGGGTGGAAGAAGGGAGGGGATAATCTGCTAATCCAAATGTTTGCGTGTTGTTGAAAGTGTATTCAGAGAACTACATCCCTGAAGTGATTGGTTCTGCAGATGTATTTTGGCGTTTTACGGATATTACATAAAAGTTTATGTCATAGGCATGATCTTACTGAATAAACAGATTATTTTTATTTATTACATAGTAAATACTGGTTTTCGGGAGGCGGTCGAACAAGAGGACCCATTGATATGAAACAAAATAGGCTATTTCAGGAACCAGCTATACAAAGAAAATAAAAAATGTAAAAGTTAACCAACAGAGGTTCCCAAACAGGGCGTTAGTATATGTAGCCTACAACAACCCGTCCGTACAGCAGCGATACTATATAGGCAATGCTGTAGCCTAGTAGGGAGTGGGGGAAAAACGAAGATAAAATTAATCCAATAGCTTTCCATGATCGCCAGCGGGTTTAGTTTTGGTTTTCCCGGAGAACTGTCGCATGAATTCCTGTCTCAATCAACAAAATTCTAAATACAAACTGGAAGGTAATAAGTGAAGACATATTATTTTAATAGGTATGAAGCTGTTTTAAAAGGGAACTGCTGACATTTAACATGCCGGTTGCAAATTTTCTTAGTCTAGACCACAAAAACTTTAGAATTACAAAATAATTATCCATGAAACAAGGGGGGGGGGGGGGGGGGGGGACGGACACACAAACACAGACCAAAATGTCAATACAACCAATAATATAGTAAGGCAGTCACAACACTGGACTATACGCAGCGACAGTGTCCAAGCGCCACCTTCAGTTTTGTCTTTAAAAAACTAGAAATCCACACAGTTGATGATAATTTCCATCGGACGCTTACCGATTGGTTATAGTGTATAAAGCCAACATACTCTGACTAAAAACAGCAAGATGTTTTTATAGTTAGGGGAAATAAAAAAAATAAAAACTCGCGTTTCTCCGTGATTTGTGCGCTTGCGGTCTTCCAGAGCGCCTTTAGAGACAGCTGCCTGTTTAGTGCTTGTTTTAATATGCCTGTCTCGCACAGCGTGGGACCAAATCCTTTCGAAGGGGGCCCCACCCACAAATCTCAGCGCCAATGAAAACCTGTGTGGGGCGGAATAAAGGTTTAAGGGACTGTTTTGAGTCTGTTGGGCGGAGTAGCGCAGACGTGATTGGATCATTATGAATGACGTAACCGACATGAAAAAGCTAATAACTAGTTAAGAACGCAGTTTCCAACTCGGGAAAGAGTACAGGCTGCGGGTTAGAGAAGTGGGCTCGTCAGTGAATCAAGCAAGAAAGTCAAGCTGTGGACAGACTGGGGTTGCAGCGTCTACGGTAACGTAACGTAACCGGAGCGATGGTGCAGCAGACAGAGACCAGCGAGACCGAGAGCATGTCTAGGGAGGCAACCGACACGGAGGAGAACGAATTTATGGCTTGCAGCCCCGTGCCATTGAATCCGGACTGGTGCAAAACGGCTACCGGTCACATTAAGCGGCCAATGAATGCGTTCATGGTTTGGTCTAAAATCGAGAGGAGAAAGATTATGGAACAGTCCCCGGACATGCACAACGCGGAGATCTCCAAGAGACTGGGAAAGCGGTGGAAAATGTTGAAAGACAGCGAAAAGATACCCTTCATCAGGGAAGCCGAAAGGCTCCGACTTAAACACATGGCTGATTACCCGGACTACAAGTATAGACCCAAGAAAAAACCAAAACTGGACAGTTCTTCAAAACCATCAGCACCGTCACCGGAAAAACCCGGCGGAAAAATTCCTAAAACACCCGGTAAAAAATGCTCTAAATTGAAGCCCAGCAAGGCAGTGAAGTCAACTCACGGGTATGGAGACGATTGCGTGTTTCAAAACTTAAAGTCCAGTAAAACGGTTGTTAAGAGTGAACTCACTGATGAAGACGATGATGACGAATATGAAGAGGATTTTCGTATACGGATTAAGCAGGAGGATGAAGAGCCAATGAGGCCGTACAATGTTGCAAAAGTCCCCGCCAGTCCAACTTTGAGTTCCTCTACTGAGTCGGAGGGTGCCAGCATGTATGAGGAGGTTCGGAACGCAGCGCCGAATAGACTGTTTTACAATTTCAAGAATATCACCAAGCAAAGCGCAACCCACCCAGCTTCCGTTTCACCAGCATCATCCAGGTCCGTTTCCACCTCGTCCAGCGAAGACGCGGACGATTTGCTCTTTGACTTCAGTTTAAATTTTACCCCTACTGCTCAAGGATCCGAGCTGGGGAACCCGAATTCAGGAAACCTCTCTCTCTCATTTGTGGATAAAGATTTGGACTCTTTCAGCGAAGGCAGTCTGGGTTCTCATTTTGAATTTCCAGATTACTGCACCCCGGAGCTCAGCGAAATGATAGCGGGGGACTGGCTGGAAGCGAACTTTTCTGACTTGGTCTTCACTTACTGAGTTAAAAAGAACCCCAGTAATGACAGGGGAGGAAGAAATTAAATTATATGTCCTGTCCATGTTGTTTCTAGCCCTGCCCCTTCTGTGGTTTATCTTTGGGATCGGGGGAGGAGGCGAAATGAGGTTTGGGGAATTAAAGATGCTTTTGAGGCTGGTACTGTAGCAAAAAAAAAAAGTCTGCAGACGCTTTTCTGGCAGCAAGACAGGGTTTTATGGATTTTTCTGTAGGTCTACAATTACTGTTCAACTAAAACGGACCGCAAAGGGAAAATCTGTGAACTTCTATGCATCTTACATCCTCTTAAAAACTGCAGGGAGCTGAACTCGTTGAGACTGTGGACTGATTCAAAGCAAATCTGTGAACCTACTCTGTTCAGGACGTTTCTTTTACAATGGTTTTGTGATTTATATATGCCGCAAACATTTCTTTTTATATATAGAACCAATTCATTTTACCTCCGGTTTGAAAATTTTAAGCAGCCTAATCCTCTCGCGTGCAGGAGCGAGAGGACACATTTTGATACATGACAGACCTCATCTTTTTAAAAGAAAAGTAAGATATTTTCAGGCATATTTTTGTACAGTCAAAAGGGAATGTTCTTATTGTGCTTTCAGTAAGGCTCAGGCGCTTGTTCCCGCTGTCATTACTTTCAGCATGCAAGGGGAGTCCTGCTCAAAGGATTAAGTTCAATTGCAAAACTTGCATCAAAATGCCTTGTGATTTTAAACTAGGTTTTGTACAGTCGTAGATCAGATTCGTTGCGTATTTGTAGGAGGAAAAAAAACATGGCATTGTGGGAGAAGCAGATTTCAGTGCCAGGTACTAGTTTGAAGATTGTATATGTACTGTAATATAGTAAAGTTAGGAGTTTATGTATATCATGCTCGTGGTATGTGGATGGATCCCAAATCGCAGGTGTGAAACTGGATTTTTTTTTTGTATTTTTATGGCACATACTGATTCCCCCAACCCCCTCATTTTTGTGCAATATATACTCTTAAAATACAGACCATCTGCATTTTTTGTAGCAAATGATGGAGAAACAGACTCGAGCTCTGTCAACATCATTACCTGTTGTAATGCAGAAGTCTGTATCTTTACAAAAATAAAGACAGATATCAGCTGGAACTGATGCAAAAATAAATAAATAAATAAATACGGCCATGCGTGATGGTGCGTGTCTTGGGGAAAATCTAGACGTCCATTACCCTAACCAATTTGATCACAAGACACGATACTTTGGCATCATGAAGCGAAATTGAACAAACAGAACCCTAAATTTTAAAAGCATTTCTGTGCCGTAATAGGCGAGGCATGTGGGTGGTCTGGAAGTAAAACACAAGCATTCCATATTGCAGTTTCATAAAATGGAACATTTATTTTAAACTTAAGACTGCCTTTTCTAAAACATTAACCTTGTATTTTTTTTGTTTGTTTCTTGCACTTAATAGACAGATTTTGTTTATTTTTATGTGGGTCCTTAATATGAAGTGTGTTTGAATACATGATTTGGAATACGATGTACGCTAACACCAAGGAGAAAACATTAAAAGACACGTGGCAGTAGTTATGTCATATTCCAAGTGTGCATCTCTTTTTGACTCATGTTTTAATAAACTATTAATTACCACCATCTGTTTGTGTAGGCTACGTTCTTACATTGATATGCCTACTGTCATGGTGCTTGATGTGAGTGTTTTTGTGATTCCACGCCCTCTACCTCTTCTCAAAAACCCCTGCCTGCTTACTCTGGGATGTGGTTTGAGAATTGACACTACGTAAAATGAACACACACGCAGATCTTAAGGTAAGCAACCTGCTGGTTATTTCTAATGATGGATTCGACGGTGAATTCCATAAATGTTTTCACTGCTACAGGTTTTAATTTAATAATCTTTTACAACCTGCACGCGGCTCTACAAGACAACATCTTCGCTCCCTTATTTTTGGAGGTAGCGTTCTCCTGTGCTTAATGCTCACAGAAATGCGTTTTTGACCGCATTGGAGCGTGGTGCCTTTAAGAAATTGAATTGTGCGCTCCTACAAATGCATGAACCTGATTGGTGGAATTCTCCAGCCTCTTGGAAATCGAAGCTGTGCTCTGCCAATGAGCTCTCATATTTCAAAAACCCTTCTGCTCCGAGTACCACCACCGCGTCACCCCTAACAACACAAGTGTGGTGGCAATCTATCTGGTGAGTGCTTCTTTTACAGTACAGCTTAGTGCTAAAAGATGGTATAAACAGCCCCACTGCTTTATATCAACAGTGACAAACAATTTGTTGAGAGCCAGAGTATACGCATACATAACTGCATGCATGGATTCCATACATTTGTACGCCCTGGTTATGTTCACCATGTCACAACATACTCAGGCACTTACCATTATCACGAGTCAACTGGAATTTTGAAGGTCATAATTCAAGCAATATCACGTGTTCAGAAATTAGATGTGGAAATCAGGATGTCTCATAATTAAGAAAATGGATAAATAATGTAAAACTAATTATATGAATGCAGGTCATTTTCATTCCCTCATTTCATCAACAGAATCAAGGGAGTAAAAGGCACCATAAGCCTTCAGAGGTTTAGAAATACATCTAGTTTTTAAAGGTGACCCATGTTCACTATGCAGCAGTACCATTTAATGACAAATATTTGCTATGCATTATTGAATTGCTTCAGCTTTCCCCATTAAGTCAGTTTAGCAAATATGTGATAAAACATTTAACTGGCTATTACTTTACGTGACCTACTGGTCAAAGTTGCAAATGGATCCTGGGTAATTCCCAGTGGAAACCTGGACATTGATTTTGTGTTCTACTGAAATATCTGGTCTAGGCTAATACCATTGGCATGTGATGAAATTACCTACCCGCTTAGATCCTTCTCTTTCCATTCTTTAGATAAATAAATTAAAATCTAGAATCCACTGTAGATGACAAACAAGAAATATTCTTATTTAAAGTCCAGCTGGAGACAGTGAAAAAGGAAAGTAATTTCCAGTTTCATGGACTTTTAAATCATTTAAGTAGTCATGGACATCACAGTTAATCCTGTACTTGACACAAATATGCACTAAAACATAATTAATAATTACTGCAGGTTTAAAGTTATTTTTGCATATACATTTTTATAAGCCCCTTTACATTAGACAGACCTTGACTCTTTTTTGAAAGTATAAGAAATATGCTCTTGATTTCCATAATCATCTTGGATTTATTTCCACTATGAAGACTTATTTCCACTATGAAGATTTATTCATTTACATGTCAGTTGCCCTTACAAAGTACATTTATAATGCAACAAGGCTGTTTCCCAGGGTCGTATTTTCGTCTGATAAACCGAGGTGCCTTTTGAAGTGAATGCACGGTGATGCCTGATGCATCTACTTGAGTGCGGAGCTCCTCAACACCGTTCCTGGAGTCACAGGGTTCTGCTGTTATTTCTTTTTCACCCTTAAATCAGCAACATATTCAGATCCAAGAAAGCAGGTGAGGTGCGGTAACTTTATTCAATTGCTTTAATTGACCCATTTAGATCAATTAAAGGTACAGACTCTGTGGTTCACCAGGATGAGATTTGTGGACCCCCTGCTTCATGCTCTCTTGCTTGTTCCCCCGTGTGGGTGGCTGCAGTCCACTCGGTCTCGTTTCCATACGCCTTGAACGAGACGGCAGGGATGGAAATGGCACTCGTACGCATTCCGAGCCATTCCAGGCCATGCTTGAAGGAGGTTAGTAAATCGTGTGGACACACGGGATGCTCTTCTGCTTCTGGTGAAATCTGAAATGGCTCAAACCATTATGCAGTGAGAGTGTTATTTCCAACTCAGAGATAGCACGGGGAGCCGAATGTACCTCCTCCCCAGCCAAAGGCTCCAAAATAAACTGAAACTATTTTACCAAACACTACAGTTGACACTCTCTGTTATGGGCACTGTGTCATGTTATTGTTTTTTACTGCTGTCCGTATTTATCCGTTTGAATGTACTAATGTTATTTGTTTTGAAAGTTACTCTGGATAAGAGTATCTACTAAATGAATGTAAGAATGTGACGCTAAGAGCAAACATGTTTTTGGGGTGGCCAATATGACACCTCCCTGCTATGTCCTGTATCATTAAGAATGGACTTCCTCATTTTGGTCTCAGGGATGGCTTTAAGTGTCAAGGTTTCCCTCCTGTGGCATGTGAAGTTCTAAAGTGTTGATGGACGACACATTGCGTAACCAAGCCATGTAATTAGTTGTAATGCTATCAAACATAGCAATGGATTTGTGTCATCATTTGCTTACATATATATATATATCATGAAATTGGTGTCTAAAGAGCGCAGCTAAGCACTCCTTTCTATAAAAATGCACTTCATCTACTATCACATTTATCCCCTGCCCACCTGCTCACCCTCACTAATATTAGTAAGAAATTCCAATGTTATTGAGGGTATGTGGTACTAGAATCCATGTAAGAAGTGAGACATTACTGAAAATGACATAAATTATTTCAGTTTAAATATTCCTCAAAAAACAATTCTTAGAAATCTGTAGGTGGTAGTTTTTTACATGCATGCTTGCATACAGTATGCGGGAGTTTCTGACACCTCTTTGGCACCTATGAATTAATCAGGACCTGCATCAAAGCAGAAAGGCCTTTCCTTGCGCGAGGTGCACGTGCACGTATCCAGAAAACATGACAGCCAAAAGTGTTTTTTATGGCACCAAATGTTTCTTGTGCCCCGTTTTGGTCCCAGGGAGAAAAAGTGGCCAAATAAGACCCTATGTCCTCAAATTTTTGGTTCAAGGCCTTTCCAGCCTTTGTTGAGCATTAATTTGTTTCCTTTTGGACAGGAGGCAGAGAGAGCCCCGGCTCCATCTGCTGTGGAGATATTAACTGCCTCTCTGTGTTTGTGAAAGGACAAATAGACAAGGGATAATTCCCCCCATAGCGCCTCAGCACGTCGCCGCAGAGTGAAAATCGAGCTGCGCTAGTACACAGGGGCTAAGTTGGATTTGACTTGACGGTCCGGGAAATAAAGCAGCCGGGGCCGCTGATGGGTTTGTATCGGTGGTGTCCGTTTACGACGTTATCGCTGGCGCGCCACCCCGTTCTCTGTGAGCTCAGCTGGCCAAGCGAGCTTTTAAGGAAACCTCGAACAGGCGATAACTGCACGTATTATGACGGTCCGGCGATCCTGTTGACCGAGCAATTGTCACCCTGGAGGCTTCAGTAAAGGCTAAACCTCTGAAACAGGAACCTGTGTCGACAGACTAAAAAGGTCCCATTGCTAAGGGTCTGTTTTATTGTGTCATCGAGGGCAATAGCCAGATTTTTAAATGTCCACAGTCCTGGCCGGGCCAGGGCTTTGCATGTTTGGCACCGCCTCCCTCCTGGTTTCACCCCTTTGAAAAGAATCTCCAACGGGCACTCGGATGACAGCGGCTTTCGGAAAAGGACTCCATTTTTTTTTAAAAAAACCTTTAAAATCTATTCATGGAAATAAAAAAAAACGGTCTGAAATCATTAGCAATCGCAGCATGGAGATTAACCTCCAGGCTGACAAAGTAATTACGTTGTTTGTGAAAAGTTTGGCCGGCTTGATTGTGGTCAGTCGAGGAATTAGGGCTTGTTTAACCTTGTTTGGAATTAATTGCAAGTCTGTGCCTCGTGTTTATCCTACTGCTTTCCAGCTGCCTGGCTTGTTTTTTAGTCAGATAGACTCTGTGCACTTTATGTACATTAAATGCACATTAATCTCCTTATTTTCAATACGAGCGGATTTTTGTCCAGGATCCAAGTTGCAACTTAAGCAGCGAATCCTTCTTAGGAGACGCTAGAAGGCTGGGATAATTCATTTGATTTCCCCGATGCTCTAACCGTTATCTGATCCTAAGAAGAAGAAAGCAAACAATCTGCTCATTTATCTATAGTGTCTGGCCTAAAAATAAGTGCAAAAAATAGCTGTTTAAAAATCTGTGGATGATCCTAATTTTGACAGTACAAAGTGAATGTGGATGGGAGAACACTGCTGTTTCAGCACTCGCTGAACTGCCCTGCATGCTGGTCCATGGAGAGGAGTCTCAGCCTGGTCTGTGAACCCAGACATGTGGACTCGGGGTCAGGTTTCCCAGAGTTTTCAAGGGAGTGGGGGTGGGGTGGGGATGGGGCTATGTTACTCAGCAAAGAAAAAAGCTGCCTCATTCAGTGCATCTCTGATTCAGATAGACCCCGTTTCACAGAGGTTTTAGTTGTTCGCCGGTGTCACGCATCGGATCAGAAACAGGAATTGTAACCAGAAGGTTCCAGGTTGTGTTATTGCCACTGTCCCCCTGACAAAAATACTGTACAAATCTGACCAAATAAATGGAAAGCTCTGTAAGCTATGTGAATCAATAATAATAATAATAATAATTAACACTTTGCATGAAGTGTGTCTTGTGTAGCGTTCACAATACTTATGGAATGCAGTGTAATGATTGAAATAAACAAACACTGGTTTTCATAGGGTTGCCTACATATAATGTTATATCATGAGTGCCATTATTATCAGTGCTTATTGTTTCATGCTTTATAACCTTGCGTTAGTTATTATAAGCCAGTCCTCATCCTTCGGTATGCCTGTGACAGGTTTTATAGTGATAATTTAAAGCTTTATGAAGATCCACTCCAGGCAAAGATTTACCATTACGTTTTGAACAGAAGTTGTGCCCGAACGGTGTTCCCTCCTCCGCGTGCACACTCATACAATCACCGCCAATGATTGAGTGCGTTGAAACAAAGTCTCACCCGACAGCCTCTTCCTTCCCCCTGCTGCTGTCAGACAAGAGAAGAGGTTTTTCCTTAACAACCTCACAGTTGAAGATATAGGGGCCCTCCCTCCCCCTCCCCAGCACACAGACCCCCTCCTCCTGGCCTTCTTCAGGCAGGCTAAGAACAATAGCCAAAGGGTACGCAATTTGACCGAGCCTGCAGCCAGCACGCCATTCATATTCATTTGTAATCTAATACCGTGCCGTTCCTCTGTTGGCCCCTCCCCCTCTTGTTCACTATAGAACCCCTCTCCAATGCACTCCACATAGCAACCATTGTAATCCCCCCGTGCCCCCTTCTTTCTCCCCCCTCCCTTTCTCCCCAATTCATATGTTACCCAGGTTACCCCTATAAGGGCAACCCCTCGCCATTGCATAAGTGCTGCCTCCAATTTGAAAAGGCTCTTGCTTGCTTCAGTAAATAATTAGCACATGAAACCCTTGGAGAGACTGTGCAGGAAGCAGGGGGCAAGAGAAGGGTTAATTTTAATGAGCACAGTGCTGCAGGGTTTTTTTGTTTTTTTGATAGATTGCACACCCCCTAAACCCGCTTGCTTGAGCCCATGTCCCATACAGGCTAAATGTGGGACTAATCTTCGAATGGTCCGTTATTCCCCCTTTTTTGCAAATGGCTGACCTACTGCGTCTAGACTAAGGCCGAATCCAAATTCTCCCCAACAATCTATTTTTCATTTTGTTGACACAAATATTTGGTGTCGGAAAAAAAAAGTGAAAAGAAAGAACGTAAAGTTAAGGTTGTGTATTGATTTGTATCTCTGCAAATGCATCAGATTTGTGATTTAGGGCTTTCCGCAGCAGGTTGTTGGAAGTCGGTGCTCAGAAGCAAAGAATCTTTGTAGCTTCTAGAGTATTTGTGTCCACCTGTGTGTTTGTCTACATTTTTTTGTGTGCATGCATGCAGGTGAGTGCATGTATTTTTTGTATATGTGTTCATGTGTGTGCATGTGTGTGTGTGTGTGCGCACATGTGTAATAATGCCACCATCCTTGGCTCTACTCCTTTAACTCGGCCCAGTTGAACTGAGACTTCTATCAGCAGTGTGGAATGCCAGTCAGAATCGCTGAGGTCGAATTTCAGTCCGGCCCCTTGCTGTCGACATTCTCCTGAACACTCAAAATTGTTCCTGTTGCTATCTGAATCACCACGGAGCTCTCAGCGTCTGCTGCTATTTTAGAGTCAGGGGAAAATTGAAAACACAAGTTATTTAGAATACAAGAATGCCCTTCAATTTGAGCTATCACTACACATTTAGGTACATAGTACACCAATAGGCTTAAGTAGTTTGATACCAAAGATATCTTTTTTTAAATAAAATGAAAAACAGACACAAAGATGATAATAAGAACCATGTGATCAGTCAGGGAAATTGTTGTCACCCCCCCCCCCCCCCCTCCTCCTTGTTATCGCCCAGTTACATGATTATATGTTGCTGTGAGCCAAAAGTACCATTAACTGCTATTAGATGCTAATGGCCCCTGTACATCCACCAACAGTGATGCAGACATTGCTAAAGTCGGACTCGTTGATAGAATTTAACCCTCTTGTCAGGGCTGAACAGGGAATCAGACTTCTGCGTTTTGAGAGAGAAATTCCAAGAAACTAGCACTTCATTATTAATGCCTGCCAATAAACAATTCATATGTCCTATGGCAGATCCATATCCATTATGGATAAATGCAGAAGTCATAAAATATACATGGGTCCAGGGAGCTACGCGTTTAAGATCTCCACGAAAAAACAAATAAGCAAATTTGTTCGTATCTTCACGAGTTCAGCGCACAGATGAGCGCCGTGGCCCGGTCTTAACAGGCCTTTGGAGATGTTTTTATATTTCCCACCCACTCCACCCACCTTGCCCTATTTACACCCCGGTGACCAGAGAATTGTGCGGGGCTCGGTAGACTAAACAGAAAGGATAGGGATCACGTGAGACGCCCCGGTACTTCTGTGCAACAGACAGGCGAGAGACGCAGCGAGGTCTGCTCTAGTGGGGGGTACAGCTGGGGTTGGTCTTTTGGGGTGCAATTTACTTTTACTCTGAGGGATTTTGGAATTCAGTCCTGTTCTGTTTTTGCGGGCGGTTCATTAGTGAGGATCCACGTGCCTCCTTCTCAAGCACTGTATTGTAGCCTGAATCAAAATGGTAAAATATATATCCTGGTTGTTTGATTTTTGCTATTGTTTACATTTGCATTTCATTGTGAGCTATTAAAATAAACAATGTTGATCATAAGATAATTATCTATATTATTCTATGAGAATAAAAATCCCAGGGAAAGTCATATAATTGTTATTGGCTGAGCTCCAACATTGCATGCTGTGTACTTGTGCACGCGGTAGCAGGCAAGTCATACTGGTGAGTCTGTGAGTGGGCAGTACAATCAAACTTGATTTTATTTGGAATATATTCCCATTATCACCATGCTGTGAACTTTGACCTTATTTTGTAATGCATACATTTTTCAAGCCTCCTGATTTATTTAGGAGACCTTCAATATTCCAACTAATGCATACACTTTTTCTGTCCTAAGAATGTGAGAACACATATTGGCAATTGATTAAGAAAAATACTTGACATGTCTGCCATGAACTTTTGTACTTGTACATGTTTTACATATAGGCATTCCAGAGCAACTTATATAAGTGCATTATGTATAAGTTTAGGCAACAAACAGCACTGATGCTAACTCATTCAGGGTCACACATGATTGTAGTCGTCAATACATAATCTTATAACAAGTTAGATGCCGTACGACTCGAGTGCAAAAATAAAATAATAAATGTAGTATTATTCGGAATATAGTTTTTAAATTTAGGTAAACCCATGCAAAACAATCAGAATCAGGTGAACCATTGTGCAGTTTAAGACTATGCGCACCCTATGTCCACATGGTTAAAATGAGCCACCCTCACCAGGCCCCTTGTGATAAAGCTTTTTTCATAGAATTTTAAACCATATATCAATTTTTTATTATCTATTTATTTTTTAATCTATTTTTATTTAAACCCGTTATTCATTAATAAATCTGTGAATAACTGTGCTTCCCTACGTCACAGTCCAGACTGTCTCCAACACTCATTTTTACTAATTTTTATTTTTACAAAACACACATCATAATTGATTTTTAATCGTCTTTTGCTGTAATAGATGTGTGGCGCTTAACATTTGATTATGATTTCTGATTTAATAACTGCAGGGTTAAATGACCCGAGGGCATATAGATGCAGTCTTCAGTCTGCGGCAGAAGACGGGCCGATGACTCTGCTGTCCTGATTGTCGTGGAGAGCTCATTCCACCACTGGGGGGCCAGCATAGAGAAGAGACAAGATCGAGAGGAGGGTCCCTTAGGGAGGGGACTGTAAGGCAGCCATTGTCTGTGGAGCAGAGGGGCCTGACGGGCGTGCAAAGTTTAATAATATTGCCAATAAGAGGGAGCTGTCCCTCTTGTTGCCCCATAGGCCAGGGCTAGAGACTTAGCCAGTAAAGAGAAAGGAGAAGAACCATGACATCCTTGTATCTTGGCTGTCATCTCAGTAGTAAGCAAGTATGCACTTTGGAACTCGACCGCTGAGTTGGCGTGAGCTTGGTAGGCACTTCCAAACATTTTGATAAAGTTTTTTTTTAAAAATCTTTCATAATCGTAAAATGAATTCAGATGCAAATGTTCAAGAACAAAGGTAAGTCCCTATTAATATTTTTGTAAGAAACTGCCCGAGGTTTGCGGTAATACATGTTTTGTTCCTGTTTTCGAGACGTGCCAAGTGCCTGGGTTGATGTTGTTAGGGAGCGAGACTAAAAGGTCGTAGATCTAACTCCCAAGTGGGTGCTGTTGCTCTGGCCTCCAGGAAGTGAGGATTTGACCTGAATTGCTTCGGTAAACATCCAGCTGTTTAAGTGCATAAATGTGTCGAACTTAAGACACCTTGGATAAGCCCACCTGCAACACACAAATAAACAATGCAAAGCAGAAGGAATGTCTGGAGAACTGTCAGACGTGATCGCCATCAAGAAGAACAAAAAGGAAGGCGCTCACTCGCACACGTGATTTTTAACACGTTCAAAATCATGGCAATCGAGCTCAAGCCACTGTTTACTCTTTGCAACTTAGGTGGCAGACTGGCAGCTTGCTCGCAAGCTGTTTATGAAAGCATGCGAGGCGACACAGGCCTTGGGCGCGATCAAACGCGGGGTTGGCTCATTCAGTTTCAAACCCACGCATTGCCACTCTGAACCGATATCAAAGAAGACCACCTATGCACTTCTCTCGCTATGCTAAGACATTGCTTAACGTGTTAAGACTACTCTTGTAGCCCGAAGCGAGCTCGATTTATTTTTTTGAAAACGATGATCGAGGAACCGCGTTCCTGGTACTGGGATAGCAAGCGGCGCCCCTCTGAAGAAAATTGAATTTAAAGCCGTAGAATACAGTAAAGGACACAGCAGCGCTGCACATGGATGAATTATTTAAGCAGTCTTTTAAGTTTCTTAATTATAATGAGTAATCTGGTAATTAACATTAGACTCAGCCGGTTCGGTACAGTGTATCACTGTAAAGCAGGCCTTTTTTTGTACAAGCCAGTACAGTACAATAATCTCATTACAAGGAGTCTTACTACAGAAAATGTACTTTTCTCATCCTTAAAGGATTTGCCTCAACCCTTTCTTTGCTGTGCATTTAAAGCAATTTGGTCAGTGGCGACAGAATTTACCTGCTTACCGCTGAAAAGTTAATGACCCTGTAAACCTATACTGTATCGCCTGCACTTAACTGCTCCATATTACAGTGTAACAGTTTGTTCTTTCCCGCATTCACTTAACCCATTTAAACGGCTGTATTCTCGAGCCTTCTCTTTGTTGCGTTTTATGCCCTGAAACTGGGTAATTTTACCAGGAATGCTGGGGCAGTTGCGATACTGGCACTGAAAACAATAGCATGACTTGTAGTCTGAAACGGTTTTAGATTTTATTATTGTGCATAAACTCGGACTTTATCTGCACATAATGCTCATGCTTATACTGTTGTATACAATGCCATCCATTTCTCCACTATTTGTCCTGATGTTGTGCAGAAGTGTTTCAAACGTTATAATTGGTTGTTCGAATAAGGAGGTGGGCTTTATCTAAATGAAGAGAAAAAGTGACCATTCTGATTTCAGAATACAAAATGTTACACCAAAGTTTTAAAATAACCACATATGCTGGCAAGTCAATTCTGCCATCTGACTGCTTAAAGATCTGACAGCACCCATGCCGTACATTATTGAAATTAGCAACATGCTTGGAAATAGCAACTGGAAGTAACCAGAAACATTCAGGAAAATTTACGACTGGATCACGATGAAAGCGTGACAAACTGGAAGCTGGGACCGCGCCGCATACTTTAACGCAAAGCAAAACAGGATGCGCTTCTTGCCGATACTTTGTTTGGTTGCAGCAGCTTGATTCATTGATTGATTCATTTTTCATTGAACAAAGTGAACCGCGGTTGGTCACACACAAATGTAATGGGCATGAAAATACCAGCTTACGATTGGTCCTTTTCATGTCATGAATGGCGGTATTTTTCGCAATCTCTGCTACTGCTGATTTTACGCCACAAAATTGGCGTCAAATCTGCAGGGGAGAAATGTAATCGGTTGTAGCCTGCAATCACATCGCACCCATGTTTACATTTCAGAATTGTTTTGCAACTTGCTAATTTACCGTGCAACTGACTGTTCTCTTGCAATTGTATTGTTTTTCTTGTAACTCCTAAAAATGTAATGCATCTTATCATGATTGCTTCTCTCAACCATGCTCCTCTAAACCAGGGGCAGCATTCCCCAGTCCTGTAGACCCATGAGGTGTAATGGTTATCATTGTTACTCAGAGTTAACTGACCTCACCCTCGGTCTTGGACCTGAATTGATGACTGAGTTTAAAATGAAAGTAACAACCAGCAGATCCTGTGGCTCTCCAGTTTTACATTGGCCACACCTGCTCAAGATAAGACCCTCTTCCCAACAGAGAAAAGCGATAAATTGATAAATATACTACAACTATTATTATTATTATTCCAGGGCCCCGTTCTTCATATGTGATAACTCAGTTAGCTGGCTAACTATGCTGAGTAAAACCCGGAAACCCCCCGAATATGGAACATATTTGTCAGTATTTGAGTCTGTGTTATGTTTTTTCTGTTATATCGGTTTCGTTCATGTCCGTTTTTGTTCGTGTGTTATTGTTTTCATTGGCCGTCTCCCAGCCATGTGCTCTTGTGTTTACTTTCCCATTATGTCCGCCCCGGCTCCTGATTACTTGTGTCTCACCTGCCCTGCTGTTCACCTGCCTCTCGTTTGCTAGTTAGTCTGTGTATTTAAGTTCCGCTCTGTCTTGTGTTCTCTGCAAGGGCGGATGGTATCACGAATGAGGGAGAGTGGGGTGATGTTCGAGATGGGGTTCTTAGATAGACAATCTGGGGACGGGGGATATAGGCACCTATTTAGGTTTTTGAGGGAAACGGGTTTGTTTGAAAGGGTTTAGAGGCTTCTGTTTGTTTCTTTATTAATTTACTTTAAGAGTTTTTTTAAATCTTTTGTTTGTATTCTTGGTGATAGTTGGGTGGTTTAATTTGTTTTGTTGGATGTTTTGTTTGGTTTTGGGTTTAGTGGGTAGTCAGCTGGCTGGGTTTGTTTTGGGAGTGGGTTGGGTCCCTGGTCCATACTCCAGTTCGGTAGGTGGCGGTAAAGCTCCTGTAGTTGGTTGCACACCGCCATAACACAAATAAGAAGAAGACAGAGAGGAAGAAGTGTTCTCAGCAAGTTTGTCACAGTTGCCGGCTTTGCTCTGTTTCGCTACAAGCCTTTCATGACCCGTGTTTTGCTAGTTTCTTCTTGTGCCTGATTTCTGTTCTCCTGACTTTTTGATTTTCGCTTTTTGGATTGTGTTTTTATATTTTTGCCCTGGTCACCTGGTTTTGACTACAGCCTGTTCATGACTACGATTCTGCCTTTTCCTTGTGGCTTTAAAAAAAAAAAAAAAAAAAAACCCTAAATGAGATTTGAGATTCTTTCATATAAAGTTAAAGTATAAGCTAATCAAGTACTGTTTGTGCTTCAGTCCCTACTGCACCTTGACAATATGAACTAGTGAAAACACTGTTCCAGGTTTTACACAGAGTGCAGTTAGCCAGATAACTCAGTTAGCCATCTATGAGGAATAGGGCCCTGGAAGCTGATTTAAAGTGGCTGGCCTTTTGTTGGAAACTGGGGCAAAAAGAAGTGTAAAATGGACTCCCCTGTGCTCAGCTGGCTTATTTAAACATCTAAGGCCTTGTGATGCACAGATCCTTGTTTAATACACTGCACGTCTGCCTCAAAGGAGGTCTGCGAGGGGATTGGCCAATCTCACAAAGTCTTTTTTTTCTTCTCTTTTTACATGATGCTGTGTTCGGGGGAACAGAGCTGTCATCGTTCTGTCACTCCCCACCAGTTTATTGGGCATACATCTTATTTCGCCTACCTATCCCTCTCGCCGCGCTCCGTGTTGGAATAATTAGGAAACCGAAAAGGCGCCTAATGCACCAAGCCCAACCTGACAAGGTATCGGCGAACGATGATTTATGACAGGCCTGGCGAGCCTGGGGATAGCTATTGATTTAAGCGCTGACTATTGTGATATCTACCGCCACGCACGCAGCCAAGTTTGCCTTCGTTTTTCTTTTTCTTAAATGCAGGCTGCTCGCTACTGACCAGTTTACTAATCGATTTCCCCCCTGCACACACTTGGCATTCCAAAAAAAAATCTGCTTGTACACTTGGAATGGAAAGCTTGTAAAAGTGAAATATGGAAACAACGTAGCTGTTACAACATGCCAAGTGGAGCAATGCTGTATTTGAGTCTTGTGTTGCTTATAACCAACAATGCAATGGTAATGAGCATGGATTCTTCATAACCTGCATATGTGCTCTATGGGCTAAAAGCAGATAGTTGTTAATAATAGCCCTGTTCAGAGATATGACCCTGTGGTTCTTTGTGTTTACCTTGTCTTGTCTTTACTGATAGCCCCTTGTAGCATCTTGCGTCCAACCTATTTCCTTGCACTAGTATGTCAGTGTTTGCCCACGTAATAAGAGTCAATCACAATCGCTTACCTAAGTAATCGCAGTAAACTTTCTTTTATTGGCATGCGTGTCTGCCCAACCAAAGACAAAGGCCGCCTACTATAATTTGTTACAGTTGATAAATTGTGCTTCCACACTAAGATTAAGAGATCATCAAGAAACAAGACGGGCATCGCACAGATCCGGGTGTCCCTGCAGGAGGGAGAAAGTCACGGGACGGTGGCATGGGCACCGTAGGAGACACCGCTATTACAATGAAATGCAACATTTTTTTTTTTTTCTTAATCGCTGTGAAACTCGCTCAGTGTGGAAGGCAACGCAGCGGTTGAGTAGATTGAAAAGTTATTGGGGGTACTGTATTTGCACTAAACCAAGTGGGTCTTTCTGTGACTAAATACTTGAATAGAGACCTTTGCTGTAGTTAGAAATTGTAAATTAATGTTTTCTTTTAGCATATGCATCATATGGGCTGTGTGTAACACAAACGTCACCCCCATCAACACACGTGTCAACACAGACGTGTTAAAATGGTCCAAACTGAATACCATGTGCCACCAGGAAATGTAATAGATTGGCGAGTAATCTGATTACGTTTTGTTTACTGTGTCGCTGTAACCGAGGATGTGCAGTCTCCGTAGTTACATGCTCATTAGGCCAGCGTGCGTATGCGTGTGTGCGCGCATCGAGGCGTGCGTGCGATCTCTTCTGCCGGAATCGTTTTGTTCGCATCCTCGCACCGGAAATGTCGCGGCTGGGCGACATTTCCTCAGATTACACACAACATGGACACTGAACTGTTTGTGACAAAAGCGTTTTGTCACTTTTCTCTGTGAAGACATTCATACCATGACTATCATCTGGCTACAGTAAGCAATCAGTGCCATAAATACGGTTTACTTACAGAACTCGCAAACCCTAAGGACTACATATGCATGTGGCATCTAAAACTGTGCATCATGGGGGTGTGTCTGTGGCGTAGTCTGTTAGAGCGCCGTCCACCGTTCCCATCGCGACCTTTGTGCCACGTCTCCCTCTTTCTCACTGCTATTCGTCCTGTCTCTGTACGCTGTGCTGTCCAATAAAGCTAAAAAATATATATTTTTAAATCCCTGCATCATGGAGGGCTCATTGTACATTTTGGACAAAATTAATTGTAATAAAGTTTCCCTGACTTTTTGTCTTAACTGCTAAGGGCAGGTAAGCATGTAAAATTCAACAGCCTTTTTTACTGTTTTGTTTGTGGGGAGGGGTAGGTGTGGCTACAGAGCCTGTGGTGTGGAATCAGGTCTTTGTTGCCATCGCCAGTGTAGGAAATACGTACAAATCTGGTGGCAGTGAGTAAGGTGATTAGTAAAATAAAATAAAAACAGGGGCAGCACCTTTTATGTAGGGGTCACGCCTCTACCATCCTTTTACAACTGATGGCATAGTTTTAGTATAATGAATACATTTTATATACCATTCTCAAAAGAGGATATACTATAATATAGATGTCATGCAAGATAATTTATGTGTTACACGTATATTAAAGCTAACGCAGCGCGGTGGATGGCTTAGAGCCATCCAAAAGAAAACTTTTACAACAAAAACATTCAATACCACAGTTACGTACATCCAGTCACAAACATGTTGCGGTTGCTAACTAATATGTTATGCCCAGTGTTACAGCCTTACTTGAGTCGAGTCCCTTGAACTGGTTTCTTCCATCGTCAGGATTGCAAGTTCGCAGGGTTGCAGTTTGTAGGGTTAATTAATAAGGGAACTGGTCACCTAATTTTGCCCAAAATATGCAGCATGATCCAACGTGCAAGCAGGGCAGTTTCTAGACTGCTTTGACTGGGGGGGGCATTAAGAGATATTGGTGGGGCACAAGGGGGGGACGAAGTAACGAGAGGTCTGGGGCTCCTCCCCCAGAAAAATTTTTGCCTTTTAAAAAAATATATATATATATTTTTTTCAAAACCCTAGATGAGATTTGAGATGCTTTCATATAAAGCTAAAGTATAGGCTAATCAGCACATCATTTTATTACATTTAAAACCCACCTCCACTCCCCTGATCTTATAGGAGGACAACTTTATTTGTGCCCAATAATACCAAATCATTATATAATCTTATATGGAAACAAGTATATTAAAGATGAGCTATATTCCTTCATCATTTCAGTCTCTTTTCTATTTACATGTGAAACTACGTTACTGTAACTGGCTCATCATTTTCATATATATTTTTATGCCTGAGACGCCGGGGGGCTTGCCTCTATTGACGGCTGCCGTTTCGCCGTGAGAGTGATAGGAACGTAAGAGAGAGAGACAGATATGATAGTGTATTTTAATATATGTGAAGTATTCCAAAGTTTGAGGAAAGTAGGGCTGACTATAGCCAACATACAGCAGTAGGCTAGCTAACACATACACGGGCGTGCACACACACATGCAGCCAGCTAACGCAATGCTGCAGATGTAACAACTAGGCTAGATACAACATGTAGCTAATCAATCTATTTTCAAATCTCCCAGACGGAGACTCGCCACTATTCTGAACTCACTGAGTAGCTAAGCTAGGGTAGCGAATAGTATACCCTAAGCAATGCGTAACAGTTACAGTTAACAAGAAGAGACAGATAGATTGATCAAAAAAACTGACCTCTCTCTCGCTGCGTCTCTATATTTTATAGGCTATGGCCAAACCAACCAATCAGATATTACAGAAATATATTATTTTGATGTGGCATTTTTAATGATTGGCCCGAATCGTCTGTAGCTCTAATAGCCTACTGACGGCGCTACGGGTGTCATGGTTTTCCCTTCCTTTCCTCTAAATTCCATTCCATTTCTTTCACCAATTATCGGGCGTTATAGTCACGTTCTGAGGGTGTCCTTGTTTTTGCTGTTATTCTCTTTATCAGTATTAGTTCGCCCGTGTTTACGTGGCTATCCCGTTTTTCAAGGGTGTTTTTGGTTTTCGGCTACGGCTGGGAGGTTCTTTCATTTTGTTTTTTCTTTTATCGCATTTGGCTCATCGTTGTACCACTACAACGCCCTGACAGTATAAAGAAGCCATATGGATGAGTCAGCGAATCTCTCTCCTGGTCAACAAGGAGATAATCCCTCCGAGGAGAGTATCTCCGCTCTCCGCATACAGCAGCAGGCGCTTACCGGTCAAGTGCAAAGCCTGACAACCCAGTTGCGGGTTCAAGAGGGTTGGTTTCGGGAATTGGCGGAGAGTATGCGGCTGCTCACGGTCGCACAAAAAACGCCTCCACCGGCAGTTCAAGTCTCTCCCCCTCCAGGTCCTGCGACTCTTAAAGAGCCGAAATTACAGCTTCCCCTCCGCTATGACGGTCGGGCTGGGAAGTGTCGGGGGTTTCTCGCTCAGTGCATTATATTTTTTAAAGCCCGGTTAAAGTCAACACGGTTTATCACTCAAGAGTCCCGGGTGGCTTTTATTTGATCACTCCTCACCGGTCCCGCTCTTGACTGGGCTACCCCATTAATCATTAACAGCTCTCCCACGCTTAGCACGGCCAAGTCGCTAATGGACGTTATGGAGACCGTGTTCGACCAGCAGATTTTGGGCCAGGAGGCAGCTAGGCGCCTGGTTCGCTTCCGTCAGGGTAACGAAACAGTGGCTGATTTTTCCATCAGGTTTCGTGCCCTGGCGGGCGAGACAGGTTGGCCAGAGGCGCCTCTTATCACTCAGTTTATTGAGTCTTTGAGTGACCCTATCCAGGATGCCCTGGCGGTGTTAGAGCCTTGTGAAACACTGGATGCTTTAGTAGCCACGGCGATCCGTATTGATAACCGTGTTAGAGATCGGGTTCGCAGTAAGGCAGGCAGGAGAGAATGCACCGCTACTGCTCCCTTTACACCGTTTACCGTGTCCGTTCCGCCCCTAGCCGCTCCCACTTCGCGCGGTTATGAGGAGCCTATGCAGGTAGACGGTGCGTCTTACGGCCCTCCTAGGGATTCCTCTTCCACGGCGGGGTGGTGTCGCTACTGTAAGCGCCAGGGACATACCATCAACCATTGTCCCAAGCGATCGGGAAAAGGTCCGTCTCGTTAGAGGAACCGGGACCCCTAGCGAGACAAAATTACATTACATCTCGGACTCTACTCCCAGTGAGGATAATGAGGCAACAGCGCCCTCTACTGGCAGAAGCTTTTATTGACTCTGGGGCGGTTGGGTGTTTTATGGATTCACGGTGGGCTAGAGAACATCGATTCCCCATCCGCAAACTCTCCCATTCGCGCCACATCACCACTCTTGATGGCCGACCGTTGGGAGGAGGTGTTATTAAAGAGATCACCGCTCCTCTCATGATGTATATTGCTCATGAAAATCACACCGAGACTATTCAGTTCTTTCTAGTGGATTCACCCTCTTATCCCATTGTATTGGGCCATACGTGGTTGGTGGAGCACAATCCACATATTAAATGGGGGAGGGGCGAATTTAGTGTTCTTCAGTGGGGGTCTCGGTGTACTACCCAGGGTCACGTTCCTCTATCTGTGGGGTCGAGGGGACATTCAGGAGCTATTGACTGCAGCTCCGACTCAGAGACAGAGGAGAATATTGTTGTCTCGGATTCTCAAGAGTCCGTCCTGGGATCGGAGGTAGAGGACGAGAGTCTGGAATGGGACTCTCGTGCTGATGGTCTGTCTGTTTGGGAGGAGAATTCCCAGGAGGAGTTTTCAGATTCTGATATTCGGTGGTCACCTCCCCTCTCTCCCTCTTCCAAAACTGAGAGGGTTAGCGTGGCAGGGTCTTTAGAATTCCCGTTACCCCCCAACGTTCCCCCCGATTACACTAGCCTGGCTGAGGTTTTCAGCAAACAAAGAGCCACCACCCTCCCTCCTCACCGCCCGTATGATTGCGCCATTGAACTGTATCCTGGCACCACCGCTACCAGAGGCAGTTTATACTCCTTGTCTGCTCCCGAGAGCGCTGCCATGAAGGAGTACGTCGAGGAGGCGCTGGCAAACGGCTTCATCAGACCCTCCACCTCCCCTGCGGGGGCGGGGGTTTTTTTTGTTAAAAAAAAGGATGGGGGTCTGAGACCATGTATTGATTACCGCTCTCTCAACGCCATCACTATTAAAAACAGGTACCCACTTCCCCTGATGAATTCGGCATTTGAACGCCTCCAGGGGGCAGTGATTTTCTCTAAACTCGACCTCCGCAACGCCTATAACCTGGTGCGTGTGCGCGAGGGCGATGAGTGGAAAACCGCTTTTAACACTCATAGCGGCCACTACGAGTACCAGGTCATGCCTTTCGGTCTCTCTAGCGCCCCCTCGGTTTTTCAGGCGTTGGTAAATGATGTGCTACAAGAGATGCTAGAAAAGTTCGTTTTCGTCTACTTAGACCATATTTTAATTTTTTCCGCAGACCTGCAGACTCACATTGAGCATGTTAAACAGGTTCTGAAGGCTCTCCTACAGGCCAAACTGTTTGTGAAAGCGGAGAAGTGCTCGTTTCACGCCAGCACAATCTCCTTTTTAGGGTTTATCGTGTCGGAGGGTAAGGTTCACATGGATCCCGATAAAGTCTCTGCGGTTCTTGATTGGCCCACTCCTCGTTCTGTGAAGCAGGTTCAGCGCTTTCTAGGGTTCGCCAATTTTTATCGGCGGTTCATTAGGAATTTTAGCAAGCTCACCGCACCCATTACCGCCCTTACCAAAAAGACGTCTGCAGGGCAATTTCACTGGAGTTCCAGAGCGGATTCCGCGTTTAGGGAGTTAAAGGGGAGGTTCAGCTCTCAGCCCATTTTGGTCACGCCAAATCCCTCCCTCCCGTTTGTCGTGGAGGTTGACGCCTCAGAGTTGGGAGTAGGCGCCATTCTGTCCCAGCACTCGCCCATCGATCGCAAAATGCACCCTTGTGCATATTTCTCTCGGTCCCTTACTCCAGCCGAGAGGAATTACGATGTAGGGGATCGGGAGCTGCTGGCCGTAAAATTAGCTCTGGAGGAGTGGCGGCATTGGTTAGAGGGGGCTGAACACCCTTTTACGGTCTGGACTGACCACAAAAATTTAGAATACGTCCAGCAGGCCAAAAGACGTAATTCCCGGCAGGCGCGCTGGTCATTGTTTTTCACCCGTTTAAATTTTCTACTCACTTACCGGCCCGGGTCTAAAAACATTAAACCTGATGCGCTTTCCCGTATTTTTGATCAGTACGACACCTCCGTCTCTCCTGAGTCCATTTTGCCAGGCGCGCAGATTGTAGCCCCGGTATTTTGGGACATTGAAGTAGCGGTTCAGAACGCTTTGCGACGGAATCCGGATCCTGGTGGTGGCCCCGCCAGTTGCCTTTTTGTGGCGCCCACTGTGAGGTCTCAAGTGCTCCAGTGGGGTCATTCCTCACAAATCACCGCTCACCCAGGCGTTCACCGTACTAAGGAGTTTCTCTCGAGACGTTTCTGGTGGCCTGGTATGGAGAGGGACGTCCGCAAATTTGTCGCTGCTTGCCCCATCTGTGCTCGGAACAAAGGTTCTCGGCGTTCACCCGCGGGGTTGTTACGTCCTCTGCCCGTGCCCAGTCGACCATGGAGTCACATCGCTCTTGATTTTGTGACTGGGTTACCCGCTTCTCAGGGTAACACTGTTATCCTGGTAATTGTGGACAGATTTTCTAAGGCGGCACATTTCCTAGCCTTGGCTAAACTGCCCTCTGCTCCTGAGACGGCCCAGTTATTAGTAGATCACGTGTTTAGGCTTCACGGGTTGCCCCGCGACGTGGTTGCTGACCGTGGTCCCCAGTTCATCGCCAAGTTTTGGCGTTCTTTTTGCACACAGTTGGGGGCGTCCGTTAGTCTGTCTTCTGGGTTCCATCCGCAGACTAACGGACAAACTGAACGCACTAACCAAACGCTGGAGAACACTCTGCGCTGCTTGGCAGCCTCCAACCCCACTTCGTGGAGTCGGTACCTCGCTTGGGCTGAATACGCCCACAATACCCTGCGCAATGCCTCCACGGGTCTTTCTCCGTTTGAGGCCCAGGTGGGGTATCTGCCTCCGCTTTTTCCGGAGCTGGAGAAGAATGTGGAGGTCCCGTCTGCCGGCTCCTTTGTCCGGAGGTGTCGTGCAGTGTGGAGGAGAGTGCGCAATTCTCTTTTGAAAGCATCTGCCACCCAGAAAATTTCCGCCGACAAGCATCGTCACGCGGCTCCCTCTTATCGGGTGGGCCAGCGGGTCTGGCTTTCCACGCGGGATTTGCCTCTGCGGGTCGAGTCTCATAAACTCGCCCCACGCTATGTTGGTCCTTTCAAGATTGTTAACAAAATGAATCCCGTTACTGTTCGTCTCCAGTTGCCGCGCTCCATGCGCGTTCACCCCACCTTCCACGTCTCTCGACTAAAGCCGGTACTAGTCAGTGCTTTGTCTCCGGCCGAGAAACCCCCCCCCCCCTCCTCGGATCGTCGGGGGGGGGCCCGGTTTACACGGTTTGCCGCATTCTGGCGGAGAGACGGGTAGGCCGTGGTTTCCAGTTTTTGGTGGATTGGGAGGGCTATGGCCCTGAGGAGCGTTGCTGGGTTCCATCTAGAAATATCTTGGATCCCCAGCTTATCAGGAATTTCCGTAGTAATCGAGCTGAGGGATCGCCTGGAGTCGTCCCTTAGGGAGGGGGTCCTGTCATGGTTTTCCCTTCCTTTCCTCTAAATTCCACGCCTCGCCTTTTTTCGGTCTATCTGATTTTTTCTCCGCATTCCCTTGCGGGATTTTCCTTTCGCCCAGGTGATTATCTGGTTCACCTGTCGTCCGCGTCAGGAGGTATTTATATCCCTGAGTTCCGCTTCCTGACGCTTCTTTATCATTTCGTGCCTTCTCGAATGTTTTGGTCGTTGTTGTTTCCTCTACTCGCAGGTAAAAAAAAAGATTTATTCTTTATTCGCGTAGTAGAGCTTTCCAGATAACCACTAGCTTCTAGCTCAGGGAATATTGTTTTGTATTCTCTCTTTCTACTTCTCCTTTCTACTCCCGCTCTCTGTGTTGTTGGAGGGTGTGAGTGTTATTTTATTTTCATTTCTTTCACCAATTATCGGGCGTTATAGTCACGTTCCGAGGGTGTCCTTGTTTTTGCTGTTATTCTCTTTATCAGTATTAGTTCGCCCGTGTTTACGTGGCTATCCCGTTTTTCAAGGGTGTTTTTGGTTTTCGGCTACGGCTGGGAGGTTCTTTCATTTTGTTTTTTCTTTTATCACATTTGGCTCATCGTTGTACCACTACAACGCCCTGACAACGGGTGGCGACTTAATATTGTTGGATAAATTTTTTTCTGGATTTGGCTTTGGGGGGGGGCGGGGGGGGCAGGCAGAGCATTTGGGGAATTGCCCCCTGTTTTTTCCTCAATGGCGACACTGAGGTTTAGCAAGGGAATGAAAAGTGTGTGTTTCCTTTTGGACGTGTAAGGCTACGTTACCTCTACGGTACTTTTTGAGTGAAATTAATATAATGATGTAATATTACATTGTATTTCAGATAATAAATTATATTTGCATACAAATATCTTCATGAAAAAGTAATTTACTTTACAATGGTATTAGCTAGCTTTGATAGACAAGATATGGTCTGCTAATGTTAGGCTACGTATTCCACACATGATTCCGTCTTTACATTCTAGTTCTAAACGAATGTTCAGAATAACATTCTGAACAGAATAGCCAAACACTGAACAAGCACATCATTTTTTCAGCCAGACATTTAGGGAACTGAGCTGAATTTATCACTGCCACAGTTTAAAACAGGAAAAGGTCCTGAGATCACAATCTTGCAAATGGGTTTGATATAGTTATAGGACTATTTGAAATTAACTCATTCTTTAAAACTGATTTTCTCAACATAGGCTGTGTCTGAATTGGCACCCTTCCATACTATTAAGTAGGCTTGTTGAGTAGACAGGACAAGACAGTCGTTAAATCGGAAAAATTCTCGAAATGTAGTATACTTAAAACCTTCGTATGATATACTTACTTCCAGGGTTTCGCTGAGTATATTCGGGAGCACACTTTTCAAGAAGTAGGCAAAGATTTTGTTGCATAAATATGACGCGCAGCTTTGTTTTAAATAAATGAGGCGAAGCTTCGCTGATGTTTTCCTTCAATAACATCAAAAACAACACGTGACATGGCCATGCAAGGGTGGGACGTCTTCTACAGTACGGTTGGAAAATAGTAGGGAAAATATATTTTGCGTACTGCACGTCACATACTAAACAGTGCACATTAAACAGCACACATCTGCCAGTACACTGTATACAGGAGACAGGTTGCAGTTGTTAGGATTCTGATTCGGACACAGCCCTGATGTAATTTCAGTCCGAATGAATGATTACAGCTTCGGAGTGTTTATTAATCAGAGGAGGCTGGTCCGTAGAGGCAGAGGAGGTTGCTCCTCTATTTTTGAGAGGCAAGAGGGAGATCAAAATATTTAAAAAGAGTCATTGGTTGATATAAGCCATTACCAAATCTCAGTATCATTTATAAAATAATTATTCTCTCTTTTTTGGAAAAAATCCATTATTGAAATTCTGATTTAAATGCTTCAACAGCGACACCTGCAGGGCAGGCAAGAGGGGAAAGGGCAGTCTGTGTGAAGTGGTGGTGGGTGTGGGGGGCAGAGGAGAACGGTCTCCTGCTGTCCTCCTTAGGGCGGGATCTCTTATATCAATTTAATGTACTTCATTTTTTTCATGCTAATCTGTTATTGGCCGAAACACGTAAAATGCTCGGAGGACAACGGAGGACGTCTTCCCTAAACAATCAACAACCAGAATACAATATTGACATTGTGTTGGTCCAATGATCATTTCCCAATTTCATCTTCAATTCTCTACCACTGTATTGTATTGTACGTGAGTGTTTCGAACTGGCGGTAAAGCGATAGCTATATTATACAGTAGCATATTAGAAAATAAATTATAACAAATTACTTTTAAACACAAAACTATTTTATTTAGGCCTTTTCAACCAGAGGAGGCTGGTCCAAATTTCCTTTTTTCAGATTTACGTTTCCCTTTTTAAAATTTTTATCGCGCAGTAGCTAGCTACTTGCGTTAGCCAATGCAACAGTTAGCTTGTTGCAGCAGCCCTGAAGGACTGTTAAGCTAACGGCGAGAATGGATTTAGAGGAGTGGTGCTGTGGCAATTAACGGCAGAGTGAGTGAGGGGGTCACAGAGAGGCATGGACGCAGACGCGGAGAGTTCAATGGGGAAGAACATCTTGTGGATTATTTATTGTCACAGCCATTCCACAGTTTGGATTATGCAGCAAAGGTGAGGATTCCCACTGTAACGTCCTGGGTGCTGCATAAGCCCTCATTGTACTGACAGGCTTCTAGTGACACATTACGCACACACAAGGTTCATTCCCATCCGGAGCCCGCAGTGATTAGATGTGTCTTTCCCTCTAGTTTACCTGGCCCCTTTTTAATATTCATCCTTTGTGTTGCAATATGATAATATTGTATTTGTTAGGTTAGGTTATTATTATTAGGTTATTATTAGGTTGCTAGTTGGATTATTGCTACATTTGAACATAAGAAAGTAGAGATAAGTAGCTAAGTAGTGTAAAATAACATGACGCCGTGGGTTGGTTTTCCTCCTGTCCTCCCCAATGTTTTGAGTCACCAGCCGTCACTGTTATTAATGATTGTGGGAGCTTGATGTTGTAGCCTACGTCATCCACTCTCGCACCTGGAAAACAGTAGTCTATAAAATCCTTGAAACCAAAACGATGGATTCAAAATGATTTAAAAAGTGTTAATTTAATCGTTATAACACTGCCCAATTACTGTAACCATCCATATACAACAATGCATGTTGTTAAAATGTTAGTTTCCTGTACGGTACAATCTCTGCCTCAACGGAAGGGAGTGAAACCGGATGTTGGGGTGGGACTTTAAAAAAACGGTCAGGCAGTCGCAGTGGCTAGCTAGTTAGCTTTTGGATAGCAGTGCTAAAAACAAAGCTAATGCATTAGCGAGAATGGTAACAGCGTTGTGTCTGAAGTTAAAGATCACTGATCCTCCATCCCCCTCTGTTGAGGAGAAGGTATTGTTTCTGTGGGACCGGTTCTGGATGTTGTGATTTTCTATATCGGCATTGTTGGCTAAATCACTGTAAGTCATCAAAGGTCTGACGTATCAAACAAGCCTTAAACCATCACTCTGCTGCCAGATATGCAGTAGATATGGATGGATAACCTGAAGGGTTTCTTCTCCTGACTTATTTTTCCATAAAGTTCAATAGGAAAATTTGTCAGGAGAAACATCTCTTAAAGTGATCCATCCATATCTACTGCATATCTGGCAGCAGAGTGATGGTTATGAGGCTCGTTTCATACCTCAGACTCTTGATGACGTACAGCCATTTCACCAACCATGTGTTCCATACTGTTCCAGCGTAATTTACACCTAAATCTAGTCCCACCCCCCAATTCCCATAGAGATCCATTCAAATGTAGAGAAGTTATAGTATCGCTTGTAAGAGTACCATAAAATAAGATATCAAGAGTTATCAAAGACTTTTGATATTGTTGGGTCACAGACATCAAGAAGTCATGGCATGTAAATGATATGCGACCAAATATTTAAAATGATTACTTCATTCTACGTTATGTTAAACTGTCCAATATTTTTGACGCTCAAAAATGGGGGAGACTATGTACCAAAGGTTTTATAATTTCTAAATGGTTCATCGGATATGGATGAAAATACCCTAAAATTAAAGTTGACAGTCTGCACTTCAACGTCATTGTATCCTCTCAAATTCAAAGTTCTAGAGTAGAGAACCAAAATAACAAAAACTGTGTCACTGTCCAATGAATTATGGTGCTCACTGTACTTCTACCAGTAGTTCTTAGCACACTGTGCACAAAGGAATCTGGGAAAGGTGAGAGGTCAGGAAATTTCTGGGCACAGTTGGCAGGTGCATTTACCAGTTGTAGAGATGTGAGTCTGTATGGCTCAGTGCACACCAGGCCTGTTATCGCCACTGGTACGTGAAACTTGACCCATGTGGTTTACCTGGGTATCTGGTGAAGGAAGAACACAGAACTCCTTCAAACAGGATTCAGGTAATCAGAGAAAAGTAGCCTGGTAATCAGAGCAAAGTAGTTGGGTAACAATGCCATTCCTCAATGCGTGAGGAACCATTCTATTGGGGAAATTCACTTAACTAGCTTTCATAAATATCTGTTTACAATGCTTCAGATTATTGTCATTTTACAATCATTGTTTTTGTTTTAATTAACTGTAATTTAATGTCTATACTGAAAGCAAGTAACACAATGCTAATTTTGCAGGATGAACCTGGATAGAGCCTGCTGTTGCAACATGTCCGAGGCAAAGCCGCAGTCAGATTACACTGAATGAATGAATTATTCCATCAATAAATCAATGAATAAATCAACGAATTAATGAATCAGTGAATAAGCGCAAAGTGCAGGACCCACTCTAATGGTGTCACACTCTCGCATTTTTACTGTTCACATATTTCATGATGTTAAAGTGGTGTGACAATCTCCGCTGTCATTGTTGTGATTGAGAGGATCAATATTGTGGTGGGTGGCAATAAAGCAAGGCGGGGGAGGGGGGTGGCTTCTCAGGAATGGCAGACAATTACCACTTCTGATTGTGTGAGAGAATCTGCTCTCGAGGTTTCCTCTTTTACACAATGGCGGATGGCAAGCATCAATGAGACAGGTGGCAGGGAAGAACTGTTGGAATATGATTTTTTCTTTTTCATGTTGGCCTGTGTTTATTTTCTCATGGCATGTACTTTTTCTCTCTTGAAGTCTCTGGTCTTGGCACAGCTCATAAGTCTGTTAATAAGAAGCGAACAACCTCCTCTGTACCTCTCTTTATATTTACAGTAATAGAGGAGAATTTAGCGCCTGTACTATGGTGCAATAATATCGTTTATAGAATGATAATTGTGTGAGAATCAAAGTGACGGACATAACCCACACACATCTGGTACTTTTAATTTCTTCTGGAACAAAGCACTTTCATGTCGCTTGTATTTATTTCTTTTATGAACATGACTACGCGGGTCATTGCCACTTTATCAACAAATGAACCAGTCTTTATTTCTGTATAGCACTATTTAAAAAACAGGTTGTTACGTAGTTCCTAACAATGAACACTTTCCAGAGAGGAGAAAAAAAACTGGAAAAATGTTATCTTAAGGGGAGACACCACCCAGAATTTCATGGATTTTCATTGCATTTATCAATTTTGAGATATTTTGATATTTTACTTCTATGATTACTCTAGTTTCATAAAATGTACTAAATACTGGTCAATACTGATCATATTATGAACAAAACAAAATGTTTACATGATTATATACCACTTTCGCTAAGTACACAATGTATAAAGTTAGCTTCTGTAAGCATATTTCATGGTATTATGCCTGTGCGTTTTTAGGACTGAACTGATTGAGTGGGATATCGTTGGAAAGCTTATTTTCCAAAGCGTTTAGCTGGCTAGACCATATTTGACTATTCCCTATATTGTCAAGGTGACAGAGGGCTAAATACAAATAGCTGATCACATTTGTGGGTAAAAACATTTTATCAGTTGCAAATTTTTAACTGATGTTTTCTGACGTTTGGTAGAAGGTACAGGCACGACATTTCACATACAGCTTCCTCGATGGAATAGCCGGTAATTTACAGACGCTTTTCTTGATATCTTGTTCTTTTTTCATTTTATGTCGTATTTTAGCTGTTAAAACAGGCGATAGTGATGTATATAGTATAGTTTTTTGGAACAATTAAGTGAAAAAACTATATTATGACAAAGGGCTCTGTAAATTCTGAGTTACTTATCACAGTAAATAGAGGAACTTACTCTGAAATCATGAACCGACCAACGTGATTGGTGTAATGCGTAAATTAGGGTATTTTTTTTACTATATAGTAAATCATTTGTACATCATCTTAAAAACTGAAGAATCAAAAGTCATAATACAAAAATGTCTTATATTCATGTGTTTATTCAACTGGTAAAATTAAATTTTGATGGGATAAAAAAAAAAAAAAAGTTTTCCTATACATGGGTGGGACCTCCCCTTAAAAAACATGCTTAAACATCCTCAACCTCTTGGTTGAGACGCCTCAAATTGTCCTACTCATGTCAAACACCTAGACATCAGGACATAATGAAAGGTCTTAATGGGGCTTAAAATATTGTGCTTAATTTACAGGGGTAAGAGGAGACCGGAGACCATTACAGGGGTTTAAATTCTGACTTTGTCGAATGGGGTGCAGGGTCTTGTGACAGCCCACCTACGCTGCCCTGAAACAGTTCACCTGCTCCACAAATCAGAGTTGCTTTCATTCAGGGAGGTGGAGACCTTTTTTATCACCTTCTTATGACACCCCGAGGGGCAGTTCTTTATGTTCCACAGCAGGGTGTTACCTCACACTCTCGCCTGGGAAACCCTTGCGGGGGGTGGAGCCCTCTCCGGAAACGGCAACAGCCTCAGAGGAAGTGGAAACCTGCCATTTGAAAGCACACAGTTGTAGTGTAAAGTTGTTCAGCGTGATGTGAGCATACGGCTCTTGGATTTGGCGGATGCTGTGTTTTTATTATCACACCTCCTTTGTTTTCGCACTGTATTTCTGCTCCATCGACAGCCAATTCTGGCTGTTCTTTGTGCGTTATTGTTCCAATGGCTCCTGTGATATTCAGGGAATTATGACACCTGTATTGTAAATAAGAACTTCTTTGAAATAATTTTAAAAATAGCTATTATTATTTGTAATTGTCATCACCATCATGCTAACAGTAATGAACTGACAGGTGCAGCAAGCTGCCTTTTCGGCCTGTTTTTTCCCCCTTCTCATTCATCCTTGTGGAGTTTAATTGACAGGTCTTACAAAATAATTTCTTCTGGTGAAGTTGATAGGATTGTAGAACTCAAGGTACATTTAAGGAGGCTTACAGTGCCAGCTGTATGTGTGTGGATGTGTGTCCATGCATAAGTGTGTGTGTGTGTGTGCACATGGATGAGTGTGTGTGTGCGCGCATGTCTCTGTGAGTGTGTGTGCGTGTCTCAGACATTTCTGCTGTGTCCCTTTTCAGGGGCCCCACTTCACCATGGTATGGATGTACTTCACTGGCTCCCCAAGAATTTGGCACCTCCTGAAGTACCCCCCCCCCTTTCACTCTCAATCCCCTTCGCTCTCACCACACCCCTGTGGGGCCTGGCCACTCCGTTCAGATAAGTCTGGCTCCTAGAGTTTCCTGCTGATTCCCCTTCAGATGTGAAAGCAAGTTTCCAAAGTACAGGTGTAAAAATGTCTGCATTCGATCCTGGATACTGCCAGAGTGTGAGAAGGAGGAGGAGGGGGATAGATCCATTTAGGCTTTTATAGTCCAGCCACAATTTATTTTTATCAAATGTATAGTTCACTGATTATGGCTTGGGTTTTTAAACTCTTGCTTTTGAATATTATTTCCTTAAAAAATCCAAGCATTCACATATATTATTATATTTACGATTCATTATACACCATCAACCAGCATACATAATATTTCCATTGGAATTCATCTATGGTTTTTGACTTTTGAATTTGTTGAGTTTGAATCCCAGTTAGGAACAATGCAATTTTCAACCTGCATTCCTTCTGAAATTATCCAGCTGTATCACCGGATATTGTGTAAAATGAAAACTGTGAGCTATTATAAAAAAACAGACATCTGACCAAGAAAATAAAAATAAAAAATTGGGATTGTCAAACACTGTGGTCCACAGACTAACCGATTATGATCTCCACTGCTTAACAGTGCTTGTTAAACTGTGTAATCCCATGTATATCTCACAGAGTGCTATTCAGTGTTTGTTCCTTCTTCTTTGAGCTCAGAGAGCTGCTTCCTTTCGCTTGCTTCTTCTCCCATCCACAGTTATCGTTCTTGCTTTTATGTTTTGATGTTCTCTGCCGCATCGTTTGCTAGAAGAAAGGGTTTGTGTTCGTCTGTGTGTATATGCGACTAAGCTCACGCAGGCTTGACAGTTCAAGGCAGACATAAAGATCATCTGAAACTAAGGATAAAAAAAGC
Source organism: Ilyophis sp. 1 JC-2022 (assembly GCA_022702515.1). NCBI lineage: Eukaryota > Metazoa > Chordata > Actinopteri > Anguilliformes > Synaphobranchidae > Ilyophis > Ilyophis sp. 1 JC-2022. Next base: position 17,213,634 of record CM040406.1, on the reverse strand, counting down.
GTGACAATATTGTTACATAAAACAATATTAGATGTTAGAGCATTGCTTTAACAATGTCACGTCAGGGCCTGATGGAGAGCTTTCTTACACCACAGTCATTTTGCTTGTTAACTATAAATACTCGATTAGACGGGAGCACAGTCATTGCTTTCTTTTAGAAGGCGCTGTTTCCTCTCACTTGAGTTTTCCCACATTTAGATTTTCAATATGCACACACTGAAAATAATGGTGTTTTCTGTAATAAGGAACAGGAGCCCAGTCCTTCATTTCTTAACGGAACGCTGTAATTCCGCCGCAGTTTTCCACAGTGTAATTTGTCTCCCATCAACAAGTAAGGTGCTCTTTGTGCAGCTCATAGGAACGGAGATGGAATATAACAGACCATATTAAGGCCCTGTTTTAAATTAGACAACTCCTTGAAAATATCTTTGGTTGCTTTGTGTTTTTTGAACATCTTATCACATTTGTTCATTAAGTGTCTACTCTCGTTTCAGACCAGATTCCAGACAACCCTTTGTAAATACTGTGGTACGATTTAATGTTTTACGTGAAGAAATTGTTCACACTTGTTAAGCGGTGTAGAAGCTGCAGCCAGTCTCTATAGCTGTGATGCCATTGAATTACCAGGGAAGGTCCATCCTGTATGCAGCATTGATTCATGATGCTAATAAATGTATCTTGAGAACATTAAGAATATTTTTCCTTTCTCTAGCTCTTTGGAATTTTCCCAACGAATGCATTAAATATTTAAGAATGTGTTTTCAACCATTTTTTTCTGTTCTTTTCTCAATTTAGGCTTTCCATGCATTACTATAGGCCTGTCCCATCACTAAAATATGCTATAGAAATTTGGTAGGGTGGCACTATCATGCTCAATCTCATGGGTCCTCCTTATTTTTTCCCCGAAAACCATTACCTGAGCTGCACCCCCCAGTCACACTACTGGCACAGTCTGTGGGCAAACAGCAATAGCAATATTTCGAACCATGTTACCCACACGTTATGGAGTCCTAATTTGAATCAGCGGATGAAATAAGGAAGCCGTTCACATGTCCATCTGTGACTAATGTAATGTATGCTAGATGTTATTTTTTGGCTTTGCCTGGGAGAATTGGAAAGTCTCACCCGGTTTTTGCCTGGCAGATGCCAACCACACAATGTGGTGGTGGGGGGAGGGGGGGTATTTTTCGCATTAGCGCAAGCTCTTGCCGGTTCCACAGACATATCCCACCCTGCCCGCAAATGTTCTGACCCATCAAGTCACTTTCCACTTGCCAAAAACTGGAATGGCAGATTAACTAATGTATCTCTTAATTAATCTACCACTTTAATGAGGTGGCAGATAAATTAATTAATGATTCTGAAGTCGGAAATTCCTTTGGTGTCTTTGGCAGCCTCATAGGCGACAGCTGAACTGGGATGCAACAAATATAATTACATGCAAATGAAAACAAAAAATATGATTTACATACATTTTGAATCATCAATTATTTCTCGCCAGCCAGTTGGCATTCCTCCCACCCTCACCACTTTATTCATGAGAGACTGAGAATGATAAAAACAAAGTGCCCTTCTTGCAAAGCGCACGTCCGAAAGCCAGACTTTTACTCGAGGAACTGTAATTTCAGGAGGAGAATCTGTAGCTTGTGTTCAGAAGATTATGTCTTTCTCACAGAGGAATTAGCACAGCTCATCTTTCTTATCACTGTCTTGAGTGTTGCCACAACAGTGGAGAGAGGAGATTTAATCTTCACAAAACAGGCATGAGACCAAAACACGCCTATTGGATTCATTCCTGCAGAGATTCACCTTGTAAAACAAATGGCTGACATGCCCTTCCCCCCCAACAACCTCCCAATCTTTGATTAAAAAAAAGACAAAAACAGTAGAGAACACCAGGGAAAGACTCCTTCCAGTAGTTACATTAACAGGAGGGCTACAATGGAAGAGAGCACGAAGGAGAAAGACAGAGAGGCCCATGCACCAAAAAATGAAATTGCATTCTTGATTCAAACTGTTATTGTTTTTGACACAAGCCATTTACAATCGGCTATGAAGGTGGCGACGAGAAATGTAATATTGATTGCACGCCCTAAGGGCTTTGCTACCCCTATTTCTATGCCTCGCGTATCTCTCATTCAGTCATTTTTGTGGCGTTCACTCTTTTTCTTTCTTTCCTCTCTTCCCTCTTTTTATCAAAATTTCCACTTGAGTCAATTTATCCAGTCAAAATTCAAGAGGGTTTGGAGATGCTCTCCAGAGGAGGTTCGGAGAATTGAAATGTCTTACAGAGTTAGGTATGGATGAGGAAATGTGTTGATGCCAGATGGGGACGAATGTATAATCACGGGTGGGATTTCTGGAGATGGGTGGGATATCAATAATACATTATTTGGTGTCTTTAAATACACATAAATACATCTTGTTGTTTTTTTAATGAATTAAATTCCAACTGTCTTATTTTAAATATGTTGTTTTTATGACCAAGTTTACTTTTAAAGGAATGAATTGCACTTAAAAACACATTGAGAGTAATGCATTTGTTAAAAATGAACACCTGCTAATGTGCGTTCCCGTAAAGATAATTGTGTATGCGCAGGTACACCCTACAGTTGACACAGGGTAAGTGAGTGATTCATGGGTTCCAGGGGTGAAACAAAATGGTAAGCAGTCACCATGATCGCACTAAAAATCATGTTCCTGTCTGAAGACTAGCATGCTACGAAAATGGCGCTTCAAAGCTCCGGAAAGTGGGGGATGGGACTCAACTTTTTGTGCGGACGACTCAGTCTATCTGCCCGTGCTGTGAGTAAAGCTTCTGTCTGTCCCCATGGTCCCCCAGTTTGCGCCTGCTTCTCAAACAAATGTGTGACCCCTACACTGTTCCTTGTACATTGAAACAACCTGGTCAACTGCCATTTCTTTGCACAACACATTTCCACAACACCTCAGCCAAATCGGGAGTTAAGGGCCTACAGACAGAGGTTTTTACGTGGGTCAAAATGTACAGGAAATATTGGTTTTCAATGGAGGATATCTAGTACCTATATCTAGTTTTTTTTTACATTTGCCATACTACAACACAACTTGCAGCTTTTTGTGTGTAGTTGCCCTTATCCAGGTGTCCAACGAATTCTCATTGATTCACTTAGTGAGAGATAAAATGTCCTGGTAAGATAAAGGTTATGGACAGGTACATTTGGATTTCAAGATAGCCCAGCCAAATGCATGCTTGTTTAAAGTAGCTTCAGTAAATTGTTAGTGCCATAAATGTTATGTTTCCCAAAACTGGAATGGACCCAAATGCAGGACTCAGAGACAGACTCAGGCAAAACTCCGGCAGGAGTATAATTTCTTAGAAAGAACAAGACGGACAGACAAACAAGCAGGTGATCTGGTAAAGGTCAAGATACGGGGTTGGCGGAATTAAGGTGGGCAGGACTGAAGAAAAACTGGAAGCAGGGAGTCAAGTGCAGGTGGACAGGAACGGGGAAGCAGGCTGGACGGGCAAAACTGGAAGCAGACTAGACAGGTTAGAAAAACACAACAAAGGCCGAGTAAACATCAAACAAACAAGCAAGACGGAACAAACTGGAGATGAGACAAACGGAGAAGGGGATATAAATAGGAAGAGGAGCAGGTGAATGAGGGATCAGTAATGAACGAGGCGTGAAGAATGTATGCGAGAGTGAATCAGGTAATGAGTGGTAGTGCAGAATGCGAGCAGGGAAGGCGAATGATTGGCTGAGGGACAACTATGGAGAAAATTTGGAAACAAGCAGGGAAACCACGCCCAGCCTGCACAACACAGAGAGACAGACAAGGTAAAAGGAAAAACATGACATGAAACAAGAGGAATGGAGAAAACAATGAGAACGAAAGTAAGGGAAACGGCAGATGTGACAATAAATGTATAGCTTCAGCAATGAAGACTGTGGGATGAATAAAAAAATAACATGAGGAAATTAAGATCAGTAAAGAACAGTAAAAAATAGGCAGGAGCAGCAACCCAATGAGACCCTTGTATACAATATACCAGGCTAGCAGGTGGCATATCCAGCTACAGCACTAGCTCCCAATGCCGCTCCCAACGGTTTGGAATCAAGTCCTGACAATGCCACTGCAGACTGTGGCAGGGAATCCCACAATGCAAGATAGAACCGACCATAGTGTCACCCAGAGAGGGAGGGTTTTAGTGGGCGGGTCATCCCCTGCCTCCAAAGAAAAAATATGTTTTACCTTGTAGAAGAAATTGGATTTAAGAAAGAAAAAGACTTCCCCTTCCCCCATTAACACAGAAAGTGACAGTGATGGGACCTAAAATCACAATTACACACACACACAAATATACCTGTATATATATATATATATATATATATATATACATATAATTTTTTTCCAAAGAATGCATATAAACAAGCACTGTACCTGTGATTGCCATGATTTAATAAACCTTTTTTTGCATTGGGGCAGTGGTTTTGTGTCTTTTTTGTGGTCTTACAAATCGGTGAAATATGTTTGGGGCCCATATTCATAAAAGTGAGTACAGTGATGATCTACGATCACTTATCTCAAGTTTATAGCTAGGGTATGGACAGGTGATAACTTAGTGATCAGATCTAGGGGCTGCAACACACCTACTTTGAGACTGTTCACACTGTCCTTAGCCCCGGGCTAAGAGCCTCCTTAGCCCCGGGCTAAGAGAGATTTTAGCCCAGGGCTAAGCGAGTGTTCACACTGGCACATTCTGTGGGCAACCACCAACCTGAGCCCTCGGCTAGCTGACCCTGTTCCGGTTGTAGCAATACATAGAATTTTCACTGTCTAATCCAAGAGTGTGAGCCGGACGTTAGCCCAGGGCTTAGGGGTAAAGTGTGAATCCTTAACCCAGGGCTAATGCTTAGCCCAGGGTTAATACATGCTTGTGTGAACACAGGAGTAGCTAGCCCAGGGTTATCCTGAGCCTGGGGCTAAGGATAGCCCAGGGCTAACTACAGTGCAGCGTGAAAAGGGCTTATGAATATGGGCATCGGTGTCAGTGTGAAATTTGCTTTTTATCTAATTACCATCTGTGCCCTCCGGTTGCGCTGATGAAACCTGGCTTGAAATGGCTTCCCCAGCCCTCCTTATTAATCCCCATAAAATCACAGACTCTGCTGCTTCCCATAAGAGCCAGGCTCTCTGGGAGAAGCTGGCAGCACACCACTCCACGCCGCACATAAAACAGCTGGAGCTCGTTCTGCATTTCGACAAACGAGACACGGAGAGTGAAATGCATAAGTGAACACTCTTTTGGGGCAAGGGGGGGAATCAGCGCAGATTGAACATGCGCCTTGATATTAAGGAAGGCTTGGAAGGTTTGTTGTTTTTTTGTTTTTTTTCGGGGGGAGGGGGGTTGCCAGATGGGGTGGGGAATCTTGCTCGACCCCCCCACCCTGCCCCCCTCTTCTTGTGAAGCAGATCCCTGCTGTTATACTGTTGTACCCTGCAGTTGCACAACAAAAAAAGATCTTGAAAAGTGTGCCAACCCACTGCATCTCATTTTAAAAGGGCGAGGGTCCATTAAACCCTCTGAGTCACACTCTCCTGTGAGAAAGCAAACAGAAAACACCAATCTCAGGATGAAACAAAAATGAATCCAGAGACAACGGAAAAGACAAATGCAGACCTTTAAAATAAAGAGATGACATTTAATTTAACGTCATACCGTGTCCCTACAAGCTGTGCGAAAGGTGGCCCTTTGAGGTATAAAAACCAAAGCTGGCCCGAGTTGAAATGCATTGCTGCACGTACTTGCTTTTTTAGGCCTCTTGAGAGGCAGCGACTGCAAACAAAAGCAGTCTTTCTCAGTCAGACGCCAAAAGAAGAGAAAAAAATCTCTGAAAAAAAACAGATTCACCCAGGTAGCAACATGTACAGTAATTGCCCTGCGGGTTGAAATGACCATTTTATATCCAACAAGCTGAAATGGAAGGCCCTGCATGTTAAAAATGGACATTGTCTGCCAAATAGTAAACGCTTGAATGTAATACCTATTATTGTGGAAAGCACTCCTGGTTGTTACCAAAATATTTAATGGGCGTAATAAACATGTCTTCAATTTATCTTCAAGTGTGAAATGAACAAAATGAGACTGTTTTTTTTTCTTTCTGTTGTTGCCCGTTGCTCAGGTTGTTGCAGTTTAATGTCATTTGCACCCAGCATATTAACATTATACAGGCTGCATTTATTGGCACCCCGAAAATGTTAATCACTGCTATTTCATCCAGATAGAAAACTCCAGAACATAAGTTCAGGGTGAATGGTCAAACTCTTTTTTTTTTTACCCTGGTGAATGAGAGGTATAAATATGATAATGCTAACGGCTCGCCTTGCCGATGGCTTTGGGCTTTCCGCCAGCGTCCGGGGGATGCAATTAAAATCACAGACGCACCCCCCCGAACGCTAATGACCTAGTCATCTCCAGACCCTCGCGAGGAGAACGCCAGACGCTTCAGCGGAACCAAAACCGCAGTTCATAATCCGTTCGGGAGGCTGCAGAAACCAATTCGTCACCCGCTGTATTTTTGAAGCCTGAAGGAAGTGGCGAATTGCCACGGCACTGATACATACAAGCATGTGAGTTGCATGCGTGTGAAGCTCATTGGCAGGATGCATCTGAGGGTGCAATGCCTATTACTGCAGGGAGGGTTGTGTCACAACAAATATGAACGTGAATGTGGATTAAAACATGTTCATAACCTCAATCAAGGTTTTAGTGCTTGTTGATGTATATGCCTACAAAAACTGCAAACAGTACACTCAAATAACACATTTTCCAAACTATCATTAAAGGCAATTCAGTACAAAATGCTGCTCCCTAGGTGACAACCGCCCCTCATACTCTACAAAATTCTTACATCCAAGGAGCCCAATTGCACTGAATGTTAACTGTGATACCAAATATAGAATCCCTGGAAATCTTATAATTTCTCCTTAAAAAATAATTGTCAAAAAATCAGGGGACATGCGATTGTGATTATACTGGGCACACTGGCTAAGGCCCCACCCACCTGCAGCCATGAACCCGCCTGGACTCCCACATCTGTCATAAAAGGCTACATTCCCAGAATAAATATTTTCCGAACAACCTCACAAGTTACCAGCCGTTACCAGACAAAAACCATATACATGTGAGACTAGCCTCTTGCAGTAATATTCATTTTGTTTGTTACTGGGGTAGGATTCTGCAGATGAGAGTTCAGCAGAAAACTGTTTGTGTGTCTCATTTTAAGCCTGTCAAAGGTTATATATAATTTAAAGCAAATTTTTATCATCTGAGATTTCCTCTGTTCAAATTTGAAATATTCAGTTTTAACTGAAACCCTGTCCCAACCTTTAAAATGCATGCTGTAAATTTCAGTGATGTATTAATAGCACCACCTGTTGATTCTTCTTATTTTTTATAATACTGTACTATCCGAGTAGCTTGTCTACACTGGGCGAGACCAACTATACATGCACTGTACTGAGAGCCATCACTTTAACTGGATTGCCCACCCTTTAAACAAGACGACTGGATTCAATATGTGACCATTTATGTTAAATGTGAAGCTTTATTTATGTAGGCTATTAATATTCAGAATGCCACTCTGACACATCTTAATGTATGAATGGTTTAACAATGAACTGGGTCCCCAGGTCTTTCATAAGGATTTTATCCTTATAATACAATGTTGACCTTGATTAATGGCATCTTTGACCACAGTGTGTGTGGTGCTTACATTTGGTATTCAGTGTTCCATATCAACATTTCCTGTTTTCCTGCCACATCGGGTCTCCACCACATCTGGAGTCTCCCAGATCAGCCTCTGGAAAGGATTTCAGGGCTGTGGTTGGCTGCAAACCCCCTCACATCCTCCCAGCCCCTGTTGGAGGGGAAATCCCCCACCAACAGCCAACCACAAAGTCCTGAAGGCCATCTCACCCACCCATCAAATAGTGACCAACGTCCCCACCTCTGGATGTATTAAGTGAACTGACAATATGCTAGACAAACCATTACGAACTACCTTGTGTTCACTGATGGTTAGTTGTATTCTTCCATTTTCTAGCTGTTTCCCTCTACTGCCTTTTCCTTCACTTTTCCAAATTTCCCAGAGTGGTTCTAAATTTCCATTTCCCCCCCCCGTCATTCTCTTTGCCTATTTCTTATGAATTTGCGCTATGTGATAATATGAATGTAAACATATGCTTCTAAAGATTGACTGATTGACCGATTTATTCATTGATGAATTTGGGATTGCGCAATGCTTTGTTTTGAGACTCAGAACTCCTCAGCTCAGCTTTTTCTGTGAGAGCAGCTTGCTCATTCTACATGAACAGATTGACCCACATATTGGGTGTGAGGGCAGACATTGAGATTGGGCCATTGCCTTGTTTCAGGGATGCTGCTTCTTCTTCTTCCCTGGTCTGTGGTCCCTAGGGTTGGGTATCGAAAAACGGTGCCTCGTCGAAATACGTCGGTTTCATTTCATACTAAGGTCCCTCTACGAAAGTTAGTGTAGCTGATTGCACCCCTTTCGTAACTCCCTTTACTGTGGCAGCAAGTATAATTAAGGTGAAGAATGAAAAAAGAGATGAACGGCACCGTGCTGTAACAACAAAATATTAGTGATGTGCAGTTCACAAACTATTCGGTATTTTTGAACTACTCTTTATGCTCTCGTCTGAGTCGACTCGCCAGTTCGAGGGAATCGTACTTACCCACGGCTCTGGCTCTTGGCTCTTAGCTCTGGCTCTGACTCTGCCTGCTTTCTACGACAGCCTAAGTTAGAACCTACGTAAGAATACATTTTAATTTGATCTAACAATATTGCACACACTTTTGTGAAGTTAATCATCGCCCCAGCTAATTCCAAAGTTTTTATGACTACTAATGGTTAAAAGAAAGATACGTAGCTACAGTAGCTATACTACCCAACTGATCAGCATGAAATCAACTCGACTCAATTTAAGAGCCATGAGCCGTGGCAATATCCCACGGCTCCAGACAGAGTTGGAACCAGAGCCGTGACACAAACCAAAGTCATTTTCGAGTTTTAACCACTGTTCTTATAGAGTTCTGTGGTTTTAACAAAGGACAAAATGCAGTACACCATTAAGCTATTAATCGGGTTTACTACTCAGCGTGATTCAACCGGAAACCCTATTGACAAAGGAATTATGTTAGCCTATATCTAATGATATTCCGAGACGCCGACTGTTTATTACAAAATTATTAAACTTTGCTGTTTGCGAAAATTGCAACTGAATTCCAGTCAACCATGAAACAATTAGGCCTAATTAGGCTACTAAAAATGACAGAAAACACTAATTTAAAGTGGTGGCATTTTTATTTAGAACTCTTGACCAACAACAACAGTGAACAGAATAAATAGCATACAATTGTGTATGATATAATATAAATAAAGTACAGTTCAAATAAACACATTTAAATAACCCTATGGTGTCCAAATAAATAAACGACACAGGCTCCTGTACATCATATGCACACACTGACACACACAATAAATATCTGGCTCGTTTGTCAAATATGGCTGGCTATCTCTCTTATACAGTCTCCCATCCACCTCATTTTCAGTAGACCTAGGCTACTGGATTCTATGATCTGATAAAAAAAAATATATATATTAGCATAGATGAAATAGCTCTATACAAATATAACCATGCAATGTCTATTATTACCAGTAAGATCTAATGTGACAATCTATGATCGAAACAAACGGAGATGGGAAAGTAAATAAATGTAACCTGCGATTGAAAACTAGCTTGAGAGAGTAGGCTACTGTAAATTGAAAATATTAGCAATGTGTATCATTCAGATTATTTGGGTCTGAATAAAATATCAAGGCTAGTTTATGAACTCCTTTTGCCTACTTTGTTACCAGCTAGGGTCTGCTTTTAATTCCAGCTCGCGCCACTGAAAGAAAAAGATGCGGCTCAAACCGGAAGTACCAAAATTGCAACTCCGACTCCGACTCTTCAAACTGAATGGTACGAATAGAGCTGACTCAAATAAAAGAGCCTAACTGCCCATCACTACAAAATATAGTTTGGTGGCTGTAACCCGCTTTGTAGTAAAGGGGTTGCATCCTTTCAATACAGTTTAATCTCCAAAATGGATGTCCAGACAGTTTTGATAATTGCACTTTATTTTCTTTTGTTCCTATTCTATCATTTTACAAAATAACATGATTTAAATTGAACTTTATTTTCTTATGTTGTGCTTATTCTGCAATTTTACAATGACATAATGTTTACAGAATAATAGTCTACTTATCAGTTATTTTACAATGACATACTTTTCACAGAATAATACTTATCTGTCATTTTACAATGACATAATGTTAACAGAATGAAAATGTTTACAAATAGTAAAGATATCAGTTATAATCATTTATAGAAACTTAGTTGGCCGATAAACATATTAAGTATTCATATAAAGCAGGGCTGCCCAACCCTCTTCCTGGAGATCTACCGTCCTGTAGGTTTTCACTCCAACCCTAACAAAGCACACCTCATTCAACAGCTATAGAGAGCTTGTTGAGCTGCGCATTAATAGAATCAGGTGCGCCAAATTAGGGTTGATATGAAAACCCACAGGACGATAGATCTCCAGGAACAGGGTTGGGCAGCTCTGATATAAAGTATCGGAAAAAGTATTGTGCAGGTATCGTATCGAATTAAGGGTATCGGTATCGAAAAATTTAAAACGATACCCAACCCTACCGGTCCCTGGAACTTTATGTTCTCGATATCAGATAGACAGAGGCATTTCAAGCTAATTTAGGTTTTCTTGCGATCAATGTCCAATGCCCTATTTACTAATACAAGCCTAATACAAAACATGGCCTTCTTACAGAGGGTCTTTGAGAAAGTTTCATCAATTTGACAGTGTGGCTGTGGAGTTGTCCTGAATCAATCATATCCTGGTTCAAATATTTATCCTATAATTATTCTGGTTAGACATGCATATTGAGGAGAACTCCAATATTCTCTGTCTTTCAAACAATAATAAATATTACTTTTTTAAAATAAAGAAATAATTTTTAAATCAGTCAAATGCAAATACTGCTGGAATTGTGTGACTTCAGCATCTCTTCTTATCTCTAAAAGATGTTTCAGCCAGTAGCTGCGCATAAAACCCCCCACACCCTTCACAACACTTGTATATTTCTCTTTCAGGAAAAGAAAAGGATCTTTTCACTGAAGACCATTGTGTGTGAATGTATGTGAACCATTTCAAAGATTTTTTTTTCTATGTGTTCCATCTCCAAGGGGTCAAAGACATATGAAAAACGAGGTTTTTAGCTTTTCATGAAAACTGCGATAACCAAAAGTCCAAGGTCAATGGCTATGGGATGGGAGGCTTTTCATCACTGTTGCCGTGGCAAACACACGTTCGGAGACATCAGTTTAACACGTGACCATCTATGACAGAATGTGACGCCACCTCTGGCGAAGTAATAGGAGTGCAGTTAGTTCCATTGGCTGGGACATTTTACCCCATATCACTTGTTGCATGGCAGCAAACAATGAGGATTTTTCGGTTTGAAACCCAGCTGCTTGCCAGGTTTGGACAGAGGTAGTAAAGAGGCATTGGGACAGTACAGAGAAATTCCTTACCTTGATCCAACAGCAATGCTCAGAATTTTATATAGAGATGCTTAATACTTTTTATATATAATAAAATGCATGTAAATGACTTCAGAAATACAAATCTCAGAGTTATGGATTGACCAATCAACCAAACAGGGTGTGAACCCAGAAGTAAAATAAGCGATTTGTTTTTTTCCAGCTTTTCCACTTAAAATACGTATGTAGATTATCTTTGTTATTGTCACTGGTGTGAATAATTGAGCTTTGAACAGAAGCGAGTCACGCTTTCCATTCATAAAAAGCTCCTCTTCTCTTATAACCGCCTGCTGGGTCCATCTAAAATCAGTGAGGTGGATAATGAAACAGCATAATAAAACAATAGTACCTTTATAGTGTAAAATAAAATAAATATTTCAATGTGTTGCTCGGCAAGTTGACGGATGCATTTATTAATTTCCGGTGGTAGAAACAGTTCAAGTTGATTTTGGTAGTCTGAAGCAGACTGCTTGTTGGCAGAATTTTCTTTTTAGTGTTCCTACAATGATGCCATGCCTTTTACGGAAGAATCATCCTAGAATCATCCATAGCTTGCTTTGAACTATAGACAGGTCATTCTTATGCTGCATCCTTCAGAAAGCTGACATAGAAAAAATGTTCTAATGGGACATTAACCTATTGGCTATTAACTCATAAAAGGATTTATAGCTACAAAATGAGAGCCTGTTTATTAAAAAGCCTAGAGTAATGCCAGTAAGAATTCCATTAAATTATTCAAATTGAAATTGATGCGTCTTGGCTTCACTTTCGAACTTCTGAACATTTCAGAGTTCCAAGGGACCCTCGTTCCCAAAGGATTCATCCCTCTGATTTTGTACTGTATTAAATTGGTTCAACGCACAGAAGAAGTAAGCTAACACAGTCTGTCTTAAAATATATTTCCATATCTCCAAACTCTCCCTGGGGTTTCTTTTAAACACAGAAAACACAAGGGGCCAGCCCAATCTCTCGGGTTTAGCTGGGGGGAAGCAAACATATTATCTGTCCATGCCATCAGACACGGGCAAGTCTAAACGCCGTCCCGCTCGGACAGGGTGGGGGACGAGATTCCCTCCATCGCCAAAATGCCAAGGCTGTTCAGGGAGACCGACAGAGAGGTGAGAAGGCTTGGCATGCCTGGCATTTCAGATGAGAATCTTAAAATCAGTTGCAGATTAAAATATTGGCCTGGATTCAATAAACATGCGTCCTTAACTTTGATTTAGAATTAAACACACAGTTTGGCAGGTTAGTATTTGCGATTAACACTTGCATGTAATTATGAGTGAGAGTTGCGGCCCTGTTCAGGCTACCAGTTGTAATCAGTTAGAGATATCCCTCTTCAGTAATCAGTGATAGCTCTTCTGTGCGGCGTGCGGTCTGTAGTGTGTCGAATAATCACTGGGTTACAGGTGAGTGCTCATGTTACAGCCACAGTGCTCATGGGGTGGGTGTGGTGGAACAGAACTGAGAGAGGTACAGTGAAAAGAACGGTGAAAATTGCTAGAAATAGGTTGCTATAGTTATTCATTAAGCATGTTTTGTTTGTACGGAAATGATTTACACTGAAAAAGTGCGAACGCATTATCGCGTCATCTTATGCAGGGCTATTGGGCTCTCCTTCCATAATCTCAATGAAAAAATGACTAAAAGAACAGAGATTTTTCTTTGCCTTTAGATAACGAATTTTCGAGTGCTCAAATCCAATTCTATGTTGTGGAATATTCAAAGTCGGAACACTTGGCTTCATCAACTGCAATCCACGCATCATGTACTGCCTCTGGTGCGGGCCTTTTAATGAGCCTCTAATTGGCTCATTCTCTCAGCTCTCACTTCCAATCAGCATCTACTGCGGATCTCCAACTGGCTGGTTGCCACACTGTGTAGCTGTGTAGCTCTGCACGCAGCCTCACAGAGTAACAGCCAATGAGATATGATGGTAGCCAGCCTGCTAATAACAAAGGAATGCAGAATATTCTAAGTTGTCTTGCCTTTTGTCACACAGGTTACACTCAAACACATTTTCAGCATGATCATATCTCACTGTGTGCCTCTGGACATGCTCTTGAGGATGAAATATACCTCCAGACCTTTCAGCTGTGGGTTAAAAGTTATGGCTGTGTGTGGTTGATAAAGATCATGCCAGATTGTTCCAGGTTGTGCCGATCTACCGGTGGCTTTCCGTGTCACTCCACTAGGGAATAGTTGTGGCCACACATGCATGGACGTGCACACACACACACACACACACATGCACACAAGCATACGCATACTGATAAACAAGTAAGCACATACACACAAGCACACAGACACACAAGCCACTAAAGCACACACACACACGCATATTTTAAAAAACTCTTCTAGAGATAAATCTGTATACTGTGCCTGACAAGCACAGCTCCAGTAACTGTTATGTGGAGGCAGCATAGAGTAATGTGGTGGAGAAAGGGCAAGCAGCCATAAAATGTTAAAAGTTTGAACCCTGGGTCACATTCTGCTGTACTGGCCTCAAGCAAGGTACTTAAGCTAAATTGTTTCAGTAAATATAAATCTACATAAATTCATAATATGCAGGAAAAAAAAAAAAACATAAGCAATGTAAGTTACCCTGGATGTGTGCTATGCAAATAATAATATTAATAATTCAATGTAAAATACAAAGCATTCTCATTTTAAGAACTTTAATGAGTGCAGTGAGATTCAGTATACAATCAAAGATGCATGATGGGTACAAACTCTATAAGTGTTTTGGTTGTGCAGTGAGGCTGACCTCACTTAGTAGCATGTGACCATGGCGGTCAGCTTTTTTATTCACCTACATGGATATGAAAAATGAATCAATCTTAAGTATATTAGGATTGCCTTTGTTTTCTTTTCTTTTCTTGAATGGACTGAATGGATCCCTTCTCAAGACCGCCATCTTCTATCGTAACATTATATATAACTGTTTTTGTTTTCTTGAACCTAAGGCTAAATATTAAATATTGCTCTAGGGTTACGTTTCGGCAGAATGGAATCAAGGGACTCAAAAGGCAGTCTCTGATCTAAAGCCACAATGGCTTTTTGGTCTAGCTGGACCACAGTTTGACCAAACTCGCAGTCAGACGGTCATAGAAAGTGAGAACGGAGAACTGGTTATACTTATCCGACAGAGTTTGGATTCGGGTGCAGGCAATTTATTTTATGAGGGCTAAACAGCTTTTCCAAAGACCGGAATTTATAGAAACCCTCTTTATGGCCCGCAGCAGGAGGATAATTGCATGATTCATACTAGGATCATGGCATTGAAATGCTTCTTTAGGCTGACGGTACCTGCCTCAGAGACACTCATAGACCTGACCTCATATCAGTACCTTTTTTTAGACCTGACCTCATATCAGTACCTTCCTTCTGTTTTAGAAATGAACTCATATTAAGACCCGTCTGAAACCTGACCTCAGATCAGTACAGCTGCTATTTTTGTTTTTACTGTAGTCATTAAAGCTTTGCGCATTTTCAAATATTTCAATCCCTCAAAGTATCCTGGTAACAGACCTCAGATCAGCTGTAGCATCCTTCTCTATTGACTGACCTATATTGACACACTTTGGCATCATTATATAGACGTTTCTTTCACCAGCATCATCAGAGAGAAATTGGTCCGTTGGTAATTTCCTTTTATTTTTGAGAGTCCAAAGTTATTTTTGCCCAGAAGAGGGGAAGTTCAGGTAAGCAGTTAATAATACTGCACTTGTATGATTCTTATATATTATATATTCTGATTCTTATATATCGAGTTGATAAAGGCGGAGCAGAGTCAGAAGCTTTGTTTTACTAAGAAAATGAAATGCGCAAAGCTGATATCTGTGAGATTCAACCCTTTTTGACTTGTTTGAAAGAATTTGATGTATAAATCCGTTTTCGTCAATGCAGGCATTTAAAAAAAGTGTGCGTGGAGCTCAGCCACTGAGCGGGTGGTGACACTGGGAGGTGTCAAATCAGCCACTTGGTGAATCGTCATTCTTCTGCCTCAGTTTGCTTCACTGAAAATGAGTGGGCCCACACGTAAATACTCAAAGTTCAAAGTTAATTCAGAGAAAATGGGTCTCAATAGGTAAACGCATATTGTACTGAAAGCAAAACCATTTGACTGTCAATAATCCAAATCCATACTTATACAAATGTCTAAATATCGACATGATATCTGTTCATTGTTTGACTTATAGCTAGACATAATAATTAAATTGGCTTGAGGATCACAAATTAGAGTAAATAAAAGATGATCACAGCAAAAAAAAGAAAAAAGCTTTGATTTATTAACATTGTGAGAAAACTCAAAAAACATTTTGATAATAAATGTCAATCCGAGGGAAGGATCCACAAAAGGATCGTTGTGATTTTGCGCCCATTAATCTGTTGCTAGTACCAGAAAAAAATGATGCATGATTGGCGCAAAGCACCTGCAGTGGGTGGAAAGCGCACGCGACTGCACTAACAGGGAAACAGCAACAACGCGCCCCGTCTGGGTCATGCATATTTAAATTGTGTTATCAACATAAATTTCAGTGCCAAAATGACTCATTTTTATGCAAATAGGGCCCAATGCAAGGCGTGTCTGATCCACAAAGATGATTGTAAATTACCACTCTCAATTAGCATGGATTTTTTAAGACGACCTGAGACCTGATGGTAAATTAGACGCGGCTTATTTAAAAGCCGTGCAATGTGTAAACTTGCCCCTGACCGTAGCAGCCATCATATGTGTGAGATGAAGACTCTGCTACCATGTTTGGGATTAACAAAAACTGAAATAATTCCTTTTTACATACCTAGGAATTGCTTGGCAACAAAGATCACGTTAAACCTGCCACCTGCCATTTGTTTTCTGCTATAGTTAAAACAGGCTATTTTATTGTACAGAGGAAAATATTTAGACCACATTAAAAGTTTTTAAAAGTAATTCCTTCAAAATGGTCCAATTGTATAAATTTGGGATAGCCTGGTCAATTGTTCCAAGAAATATTTTAAAGGTCCATTTGCTGGTCATTCAACAAACATTGTTTGTGGCTCTATGATACCTTTTAACAGACATTACTTTTCATACAATATTATGTGTGCACAGTATTGAAATGAATCCTTTGCAAAAATGACAGGTCATTTTGATATTAATGTTGCTGAATCAGGGTTTGCTTAAAGTTATAAAATAGATGAGATCACGTGAAACCAGCCTTTTAATTTATTTGTGCGTTCAGAGATAACTTGACAGAAATTTTGAGTCAAAACGTAATTGTGCTCAGGCAGCTGAGACAAGGGGCAGCCTCAATTGTAAATTAATTCAGCAGAGAAGATCAACCTTGGCAGGACCCTTTCACATTGTGTGTTAAAGTAGTTAAAGTAATTTTGTCCTGGAAAGTCAACAGTCAACCCCATCACCAGCTCCTGTTCAGAGAACTTGACATTTTTATGATATTTATCTCTGATATTGTTTTCACTCATTTCCCCCATCTTGATCCTGTGCTTTCGTACCGTCACTAACTGAAATCGCAAACTATTTGGGCATTGTTGCGCAGTTACTTGATTTGCACTTCAATATTTAAGTGAAATCGTCACTAATATGGACAGGCGTGTTCACAGCTGCGATCAGCAACACTAAGGGGTCAATTTACTAAAGGTTTGTGTGTACAAAATCACGTGTAAAACTGTTACCACCAGCAAAAAATAGTCTTGTGTTAAAATGGAAAGATACATGAATTTTTCATTTTTGCAGGTTAGCCTGAATGAATATGCAAAATTAGGTGTCCCTATGTTATTCCACGAAATAGTGGGAGGAGGTCATGCAAGTAGATTACTTTAGCACGTGCAATGTGATTTACTAAGCCTGAAAGCAAGTTTGCATGTGCATTTTAATTTAGAATGGGCAGCAGGTAATAAAGCACACACAATCAATAACATGACAGCTGTCATTGTAGCAAGAAGGATACATTGTAACTATAAACCCTACATAGAGAGCAGGTATTTATTGAATAGTAAGAATAAATACATTTTTAATCATGGAGCAAGTCATATTACACAATACCAGAGTAGGTAGCATTTGAATCAAACAAGCAATGCAACATCTATTATAACAAACAGTGAATAACAAAGCAAATAATCAAAATAAAACCCATCGTCAGATGGAAATGTGATTTTATGTGACACTAACAGCATGAGTAGTGCTAGTAAGTATACAGTGAGCACCATAATTCATTGGACTGTGACACATTTTTTTGTTATTTTGGTTTTGTACTCTAGCACCTTGAGTTTGAAAGGATACAATGATGATGAGGTTGAAGAGCAGACTGTCAGCTTTAATCTGAGGATATTTTCATCCATATCGGATGAACCATTTAGAAATTATAGAACCTTTTGTACATAGTCCTCCCCATTTTTGGGCATCAACAAATATTGGACAGTTTAACATAATGTAGAATAAAGTAATCATTTTTAATATTTGGTCGCATATCCTTTGCATGCCATGACTTCCTGATGTCTGTGAATCAACAACATCAAAAGACTCTTGATATCTTATTTTCTGGTACTCTTACAAGCGATACTATAACCTCTCTGCATTTGAATGGATTTCTATGGGAATTGGGGGTGGGACTATAATACATTTTAATAATAATAATAAATTTGATTTGTATTGCACTTTACATTAAAACAAATCTCAAAGTGCTACAGTAGACAAATAAAAAAAAAAAGTAAAAAAAGCTAAGATTTTTTTTTTTTTAAAAAAAAACAAAAAAAACAAAACAAAAAAAACAAAAAAATAAGGGCATAAAAGAAAAAAAAAAAAAAAAACAAAGAGGTGAGATGATGAGCAGTAGGCTTTTGTGAAGAGGTAGGTTTTTAGGACTAGATTATGCTGGAACAGTATGGAATACATGGTTGGCAAAATGGCTGTAAATTATCAAGGGTCTGACGTATAAAACGAGCCTGAAACCATCACTCTGCTGCCAGATATGCAGTAGATATGGATGAATTACTTTAAGGGTTGTTTCTCCTGACAAATTTTCTATTCTATGGAAAAATAAGTCAGGAAAAGAAACCGTTCAAGTTATGCATCCATATCTACTGCACATCTGGCAGCAGAGTGATGGTTTAAGGCTCGTTTGATATGTCAGACCCTTGTTGACTTAGAGCCATTTAGCCAACCATGTGTTCCATACTGTTCCAGTGTAATTTACAGCTTCATCTAGTCCCACCCCCCAATTCCCATAGAGATCCATTCAAAATACAGAGAAGTTATAGTATCGCTTGCAAGAGTACCAGAAAATATGATATCAAGAGTATTTTTATGTTGTTGGGTCACAAACATGAGGAAGTCATATTCAAAGGATATGCGACCAAATAAAAATGATTACTTTATTCTACATGTCCGAAAATGGGGGGGACTATGTACTGTACAAAAGGTTCTATAGTTTTTAAACGGTTCATCCGATATAGATGAAAATACTCTCAAATTAAAGGTCACAGTCTGTACTTCAACCTCACTGTCATTATATCCTTTCAAACTCAAAGTGCTAGAGTACAGAACCAAAATGACATAAAATGTGTCACTGTCCAATGAATTATGGTGCTCACTGCAGTTACAATAATTTCAGTCCTGACAAACGTAACTCCCGACATCGAGTGAAATACACTGCTCAAAGAAATTAAGGGAACACTTAAT
Organism: Ilyophis sp. 1 JC-2022; assembly: GCA_022702515.1. Lineage (NCBI taxonomy): Eukaryota > Metazoa > Chordata > Actinopteri > Anguilliformes > Synaphobranchidae > Ilyophis > Ilyophis sp. 1 JC-2022. The sequence goes on along the minus strand of CM040406.1, from coordinate 17,194,268 downwards.
CAACACAGTATAACACCAAGTCAATTAAACATCGACCTGTCAAGTTAGGAAGCGTAAACTATTGTGAATCAATTTCACCTGCTTTGGTGCAAATGAAAGTGACAGATGTACTTTCAGATGGACAGGAGAGGCAACAGCAAGACAACCTCCAAAAAGTAAATGGTTTTGCAGGTGGTAGCCACAGACAATTTCTCTCTCCTTATCCTTCCTGACTGATTTTTCTCTAGTTTTGCATTTTTCTAGTGCCCTTGTCACTCTTGGTAGCATGAGGCGGTACCTGCAGCCCATTCAGGTTGCACAGGTAGTCCAGCTCCTCCAGGATGGCACATCCATACGTGTCGTCGCAAGAAGGTTTGCTGTGTCTCCCAGCACAGTCTCAAGAGCATGGAGGAGATACCGGGAGATGGGCCATTACACGAGGAGAGCTGGACAGGGCCGTAGAAGGGCAACAACCCAGAGGCAGGACCGTTATCTGCTCCTTTGTGCAAGGAGGAACAGGAGGAGCCCTACAAAATGACCTCCAGCGGGCTACTCGTGTGCATGTTTCTGACCAAACTGTCAGAAACAGACTCCATGAGGGTGGCATGAGGGCCTGACGTCCTGTAGTGGGACCTGTGTTCACAGCCCAGCACCATGCAGCCAGAGAACACCAGAATTGGCAGGTTCGCCACTGGCGCCCCGTTCTTGTCATGGATTGCGCCTTCCTTCCCTTATCTCAGCGTTTAGTATTCCTTTTCTCCATTTACCTGTAATCTATCAGATTTTTCTATGTTCCGCTACGGGTTTTGCTTTCGCCTCCGTGATTAGTGAGTTCACCTTTCCTGCATTTCCGCTCACTATTTATACCCCACTTCCTCCTTTTCTCGTCACTTCCATGTTATTTCATGTAACATTCTAGCCGGTAAAGGTATAGGAGTTGTGCGTGCTGAAATGATAAGACGTGCAAATACTTTGGCTATGCACGCAAAATAACACCCCTTATTTGGGATCTTAGTAAATTGATGCCTAAATGTGTTCAGTATCCTTTTTTGTGCATCTGCCCTGAGAAGAGAAAAAATTACTTCAGGAAAAATTTACTTATTTAGAGTAAAAATGCTTGCATGTGGGTGGTGTTGAACATGGGAGAAAGGGTATTTTTACTTAAAGGGTACCTTACTACTGTGAGCATGAAGGGCAAAATAAAACAACTTTTCACAAAATAAAATAACAAACCAAAAAACACAACATGTCACAAAGCAGATAACAGATAAGAAAACACACTCACAACAGCAAAAAGTGAAACAAATCAACATTAGTTGAATCCAACAAATGTGAAAACACAACACAACGGTTCACATAAAACGGAAAGGGTCGGTTCCCAGCCTTCTCATCCCTGATTGGTCAGAATTGTTGTCTATGTGTGACCTGAAGTACTTGAATCCTACTCATCATATCAGCGTTGCGCGCTGAGACGCATTTGTGGAAACGGCTAGCTGGACTATTGTGAATCCATATGGAATGAGTACTTGAAAGGAAAGTTTAGCCGCACGTAATAATTCAAAGGTCTTTATAGAGATGATGCAAAGATTATTTTTACGTCCAGCCGAAAGCCTTCCCTGGTTTTATCTTGCCATTAAACTTAATCTTAAGTGCTTTTAATGTTCAAAAGCGTCAACAGACTTTAGACACCTATGAAACCAAACAAATACATTTGGAACCATTCAGGGCAGTAAAAAAAAAAGACAAGAGAGAAGTGGGCTAATTGCCTTCATCGAGAGAGGGTCATGTTCACTGCACAGTCACTTTTAATTGATGGCTAAATAAATCCGGCCCAGGAAACAAGGGGCAGGGTGGGGGAGGGCGAGCGAAAGGAAACCCCCGAAAATTGTTAGGCCAGAACATGGCCTCTGACAGAGGGTTGCAGGAATGTTTGTTTGACTGTTTGAAGGCCGACCTCCCTGAAAGACGGCCAAGAATGCAAGAAATCCAAGTTGCGTGGGAGACCAGAGAGAGAGAGAGAGAGAGAGATAGAGAGCGCAGAGAAAAAGAGGGACAGAGAGAGAGGGAGAGAGAGAAATAGAGAGCGCAGAGAAAAAGAGGGACAGAGAGACAGAGAGCCCAGAGAAAAAGAGGGAAAGAGAGAAAGAGACAGAGAGCGCAGGGAAAAAGAGAGAGAGAGAGAGAGAGAGCTCCTCTTGACCGTTTCCCTGGTATTTGCACTGCCCTCTGCAGGATTCCTGACCACAGATTGATGATGTAAGCAAATTTCGCTGTTCATTAGTGTGCAGTTCTGCAGGAACGCAGGCCCAAACTCTCAGAATCCCTCTGTGTCTAGCTTAGACTGTCTCTGTCCATCTCATCTTTATCTCAACATTTTATGATTTAAAATAAATTATGCATTTATTGCCTGAAAAAAGCCTGAATCCACACATTTTGTAATTTGCACCTCTATTGGTGTGAGTATGAGGGTGTGACAGCTGTCGTGGTAAAATCCCCACAATAAGCATCACCGCTGCCGTTTATGTGTTATTGATATGGGAGAATGAAAATATCGCTAGTGGCTGGATTGATCCCATTGGCCTACTATGGACTGTAGAGAGAGACAGAGACAAAGCACGCTCACAGCTATATGATTATTTGAAATATTTTAAGCTTTAAGACACCAGTAAAATTCCTGCAGATTACTGAGGGAGAAATCTATTTACATCTGTTTTTCATTTGACTTTGTTTTGCTCACAGGCCACCAAAACAATAACTCAGTACTGACTTATAAAACATAAAATAATAGAGATAGTTTGATGTGAAATGCAAAGTATAGTTTAGTATTTTGCTTCCGTTTTAATGGAATGTCACTAAAAATATGTGTTCTACATGAGATGTGATTAAGGGTGTTAAGGGTGCGTGTGTATTTTTGCACATGTGTGTCTGCTTATGTATGTACAGTTTGAATATGTGTATGTGTGTGTACATTCATTAACGCATGTATGTACATTCATTAACGCATGTATGTACATGAATCAGACCATGTGTTGTACCACATTGTTGTGTGTATGTGTGTGTGTGTGTGCATGCATGCGTGTGAGTGTGCATGATATGCGTCTGAAGGTGGCTTCACTGCTGTGCTTGGATTAGCCTGCAGGGTCTTCTGTGTTAATTGAACTAATTATTCTGTTAATTGAACATGCTCAACATGCAGTTTTACTCCACCTCCCATCCACATCTAAATACCCCCCCCCCCCCCCCCATCTGTTTGTTTGTCTGTTTGAGGATTGTAACATACACAGACACACATAGGGCCTCATTTATGAAACGTGAGAAGGACAAATTTGTACATAAATTGTTCGTATTAGAAAATTTGGCCGTATTTTGACATTCATCAACGTTTTCGTTCGAGATTTGTTCACACGTACTAACAAATTTTACACATGCTTAGGACCACGCGTACCGCGTTCATAAATTCAGAATGCCGGTAAATGTAGCTTCTGAGTGATAATTACAATATGAAGTTATTTGTATTTTCTGTTAAATTCACAATTCTAAATGTGGCCTTTGAAATACACATTGCAAACGTAATAAATTACAACTGTAAAAAGCAAATGAATGAAATTTGCTTTAAAGTGGTTTACATGTCTGTAGCCAGGGTTGCAATTGTGGTCAACAGCTTAATCCAGCTAATGCTAGCGTACATCCAGTTCCCCTACAAGATACAAAGCGCCATAGACTGCACACCCCAGTGAACGTTTTTGTTAAAAAGTTGGTGAAACACCGTCTCGCGTTCAGGTGAAAAACCGGATAAACTTGATTTACAAGTGAAAGTTTTTTAACCGCTTAGAATGTAGCCAGGCTCTATCCCGGTAAAACCTGAGTTCGAGTCTGGCTTCAGTGGGACATGCATCAATCAATGTGACCGCATAGAGAACCGCCAGAGAGAGAGAGAAAATAAATAAGTAGCCTATGTGATTTGATTGATTTCAAATAACACACACACACAACAAAAAAAAAAAAAAAAATGAATAAACGTTAAAGGCGATAGATAAAGCAATGCGCTCGCTCGTCCGATACAGACGTAGATGCGCACCTATGCATTTATTCGCCTCTAATTTAATGTCAATCCATTTCTTTTTAAAAATGTATTACTTTAACAGTCTCTTGCTAGGCCTTTACTTTACCAGTTCATGACACCGGTACTGACAATACTAAACAATTATTTTTTCTTTGATTGAACATCTGCTAATAAAACTTTGATTTCAGTGTCAGAATGATTCTTTCCTTTGCTTTTTCTGGGCCATTTTGACTAGGTATGGACCTTTATATAGCAGTGACAGCCTCCATATAAGGCAATTCATGGGCGTGGATTTATGCTAATCACAAAATAACTTGGACGCTCTTCGTACATGAATATGAAGAAATCTGCCTTTCCCATACGGTTTGATGAATCCGGCATACATTTTTTGTACCAAAAAATCGAACATAAATGTACGTGCGTATTTAGGAACGCTTCAGGAATGAGGCCCATAGTACGTACATACTAGAGATGGGGCCAAAGCCAAATACCTTACCACACGGATAACGAACCCTAAACAGATAATGGACCTCATTCATGAAACGTCTCTTAATATGTGCGTACAGTTGCGTACAAAACAAAAAACAAAACAATACGATCATTCACATTAATTCATCATCAAAACGGAAAAAGGCAAGATTTTCTTTACCAAAACATTCATACATTTTTTAATTAAAATGAAAAAGCGCGTAAATCGTATTTTGCGATTGGCATAATATCATCGCCATACATATATATATATGGAAAAACTCAATGTACAGGTACATACAAATAAAAAAAAAAAAAAAAAAAAAAAAAAAAAGAATTATTCTGGCACTGAAATCCAAGTATTATTAGCAGGAAAACTGACAATACTAAATATTTAGCAAAAATATTTAGTATTGTCAGTACCAGTGTCATAGGAACTGGTGAATTAAAATAAGCCTGGTGGGGGATAACATGTGCCGTCAATGCAGGAATCCCCCGTCGCACTGTTAAGTGTGGTTTGTTGTGAACTCTACAGAGCAGGGTATTATAGTCACGGCGCAGTACTGAAACTACTCATTCCACCTGGTACAGTGGTCCAGGAGAAATGTTCTACAGTCTGACGAATCATCATTCACCATGTTCTCAGCAAAGGGACGAGTGCATGTGTGGCACACTCCTACTCACAGAAAAAAAATTATTTTCCAAAAATGTGTATTTACACGAGCGGCGGTGGAGTGATGGTGATACATGCAATGTACATGTTTGTTTTAAAGTAAAGTCAAAATTCACCCCATGTTAATTTGAGTTGAAGTTGAAATGGAATTGCATTACTGCAGCCTAATTTTTAAATAGGCTCTGACTGTGTAGCTAAAAATCATTTCATAACTTAATAAACGTTATATTGAATTCCAAAAGACGCAGCGTAATGAGACGCAGCATAAGACTTTCCTGTCTATAGTCGACAACTGCTTACAAAAAAATACTGAAAATTAAAAACATCATTTGTTCTCAAAATGAAAGGATTAGACCTTTTCCTAAGAGAATAACTACAAAGATGCACAGAGTGCACTGCGAGTTCAGACCAAACATGGGATCTTTTTTTCAGTGTCATAAAATACATTGCATCAGTGAGGGCACATTGAAAGGGGAGCTGCAGTCTGCAGACACATAGATGGCCTCTACTACCCAGCCAACTTAGATTGCATCTGGCACTGTTAATGAATAAATTCATCCGTCAACGTGTTGAGAAACACATCGAAATCCGTGTTTAATTGAACACGAGAACATACCGTCGTTTTTTATATCATTACGCTGCTCCCTGGAAACGTGCTGCTCAATCTCTGATTTTAGACGAACCTGTGAATTCTTAGCTACGGAGATGAATTTCCGGTGTTTTTTTTTTTAATCGATGGAAAAGTATGACTTGTTTCTGCTTAAAGCTCACTTTTTTCCATCGAGATGCAGATGCACATGACATACTCTAAGCAAGGTAACAGTGCGGTCATGTAATGGTATGATAAAAAAGCCAGCGGTAGAACTAGCCACATTGACCGACCCAAAAAAAAGATCACTTACCTGGTGGATCCTACACGGATCCTGTCTGATAATAACGCATGAGGTAAACACCTTATGTCCTCAGTACAAAGCTCAAAGGCACACTTTGTGTGTCTTTGTGCGCTTCCGATGAAATACAAGGTTTTTGAAATAGAACATATTATGCTCTATCGCAAAAACCTTGTATTTAATTGGAAGCGCACATGAGAAACCTTCGAAATGACTTGTCGCACACCACTTTAAGACTAAGCTGAGAAATCTATTGGCTGAGTGCAATCGCAACCAAACCGGCAAAAACAAAAAAAGAAAAGAAAACAAACGCAAAAAACAACATTGAAAACAATCCTGTGTCCCCATGCAAATGCGTCTGCGCGCTTCCCGTGTACGCACGCAAATAAACACAATGACAAAACCTGCATCGGTGTTGGACTTCAAAATACATACGGAAATCCCACCAATGTACTGAGGTCTTATGGGTAGGGGTTTCGCTGTGGCGCTTACAGAGTGATACAAACATGGTGTTAAAATGTTTGATATACATTTTTTGTTGTCATCGCAAGAATTGATGCTAATGTAGCATGATTGGTAGGAGCAAAACTGAAGCAGCCTAAGGACCTGATGTACTAAGACATTTAGCGTCGGCAAAACCCCAAAAAATCAGGCCCTAAGTGTATTGTCGGAGCGCTGTAGGGGGTGGGAAAGCAAAGAGGGGCGGCTGCGGTCTGAATCAGCCCAGAATGCTAGCCAGGCTTAACAGCACCATCGCCCTTACATTCAGCCTTAGATAAAGACCCCTCCCTCAACACACACACACACACACACACAGTTTAAAATACACACGCATAATCACCTTATCACAGTTGGACACAGGCAATTAGAAAAGTTAAAAGAAAAGGGGAAAACAGAACAGAGATAAACAGATAAAGTCAAATTTTCAGGAGAAAATTTATCTTTTTTTCTCGCAAAACACGCACACACACACGTGCACACACACACACACACACAATTAACTTTGGAAGCCCAGTAGCCATTTTAATTTTAGATTTAACTTAGTTACATCTACCTTATTATAACCCTCATTTCAAATGTTCTTGAGAAATTTATATTTCATTTATCTATTTTTTTTGTGGGTTGGGGTCATCTTATCTAATTCATTTCAGTAGCTTGTGTCTCGCACATGCTTGACATATCATTACTAATACAATGTGCTTCTTACGATATTTATTTATTACACTCACCCGTAGGAGCTAGTGTTGGACTGCCTCATTAAAAAGCAAAGGGGTGTAATACATTTGCATTTGAGGTTTTAAAAAAATATATCTATAAAGTGTAAAAGTGAGTAGGCCAAGTGTTTTGTTGGCTTTCAGACTATGGCAGTGTTCCTACACTGTGCCTAGAGGTTTTTAGGAAAAGGAGAAATTAGACTTTAATCATGAGCTGAGCACTGTTCTTTTTTTTTTTTTTCAGCCATTACATTATAACCAATTGATTCCCCCCCCCCCCCTCTAATATACCTATTATAAACTTATCATAACATGCCTGCGAGGGTAAACAAGAAATTACACATTCAGAATAAGTAAGTAAGTAAGTAAATAAATAAATAATAGAAATACCATGCAACCTCTACTGCTCTCCACTTGGTTTGGTTACATTGACTCATCACCAGTTGCTATGAAGTGACGTGCGTCTGTATGTCGCTCATGGATTGTGCTTGGTCACCGATACCAGCGGAGTGGAAGATGAAGGCGTGTCTCTCACTGCACCGCGGTGTCTGTTCAAGCCATTGCCCAGCTACTGGCACCCAGGAACTGTCTGCTTTCTCTCCATCTCTAACCCCCTCTCCTTTCTCTGTATCTCATTTACACTCTCGCATTTCGCCTACTTTTTCCAGCCTTCTCTCTGTGTCTCTCTCTCTCTCATTTGCACTCCCGTTCCCTCTCCTTCCTCTCTCTGTCTCTCTCTCTCATTTACACACCCCCCCCCCCCCCCTCTCTCAGTGGAGAGGAGTAGAGGTTGTGTGTGTTGTGGTCTGGGCACGGGGTCAACTTGCAGCCTGCTGGCGGAGGGGAGGGATCCCTGGGGAGAAGATGTAGTTCAGTACGCAGGTTGGGGGGGATTGGGTCAGCACGGCTGCAGCCAATCACAATCAGGCAAAGGACAGCATGGTCTTCTAAAGCAGCTGATCTTATTTTTCTACTGGCAACACTGTGGTGCTTTCATGAGTCACAGATTGAAAATGAAAAAAGCAGTATCAAGAGTTTCTTCTTTTATTATTATTATTAGAAACAGACTCAACTACAAATGTGAGAGGGGTAAGGAGAGCCATAATTACAGGGTGAAAGATTTTAATACACCTTTATTTTTTCAGAGCATGGAAGACCTCTTTCAATCTATTACACAATACACCTCTCGGAGAGAACAAGTCTGTTTGCTGTGCTGTCTGGATCACCTCATCTCTGTCCTTCTGTCTGTCTGTCTCTCTGACTTGTTTTTAGTTGCTGTCAATCACTGCCTTCATTGCTGTTGTGTTTTTATTGTTTGAGGAGACAGGAAGTTGTTGGACACTGGGCCCTGGGCTTGTTCATCAGAAAGTTATAATTATGAATCATGGGGCAGGGTGGTATTGTTTCCTTCATGCTTGTTACTTAACCTAACTAATGTGCCAAATGAAACAATTTTCTCAATTTTTTAATTAAAAATAATCTGTTAGCATTATTATTATTATTATTATTATAAGAAGGCCAATCACATGTGTATACGTAGGTACTTTTGTACATAATTTTATTATCAGCGTCAAGCACTGTAGGTGCGTCAACATCCTATTATTATTTTTATTTCATTACATTTATTTTCTGCCAATGCTGTTATAAAATTCACATAATTTATCGTAAACTGTCCTAATCATCGAGGTCCGTAGAGAGCTTTGATGTTTTAACAGTAATGAAGCCTCACAACATGGCATCTGTTGGTCCTCATGGTGGTGTTACAGCAATGTATTTTTTTTTATGGCAGTTTAAGCTTATAAAAAATTGTACTGTGAACTATAATGACATGGAAATTGGTGAACATAATATCTCCTCATGCTGAAAATTTGTGCATATAATATGCATTAAGTGCCCCATGTTGGATTTTCAGCAATATTTTTTTATATAATAAATACAACGTTAAGTATAATCATGAATCTTGGAGATATGCTTGCATGTATAGTGCTTCAGATGTGGCCCAAGTTTAGTGCTGATATTCTTAATGATTATTGCTTTTAGACCGAATTTGCATATTACATGAAAATGCTGACATACTGTAAGCATGTTTTTTAAGCACCAACTTCAAAGTTGTATCTTTACATTAATACATTAAATGGACCCAGAGAAAATATAATTGAAATGTTTAACAAAAAAAATAATAAAAATAATAGACGACAAATGTAGTGAAAACTGATTTTGGTAATGGTCTGTAATAAAGCCATATGCAGCAACATGGATTGGGTGGTGCAATGGGAGGTGTTTCAATAAAAAATTAAAAATAAGCATTTGCCACTGTGCAAGTCTGTTGTCTAATAATGTTTTTGCATTTTAATGCACCCAGACCACTCTGACACTGGTACATTGTGCTATGTTGGTGGTTTTAGCAATGTGAACAATGAACAAATGGGCAGACAAACAATATACAAAACTATTTGGTGGATGTTTTAAGAGCGGGGATGTCCAATACGTCAATCGCGATTGACAAATCGATTGCAGAGGCCATGCTTGTAGATCATTAAAAAAAATGCATCAATTAAAATTCTAATTCTTCCCATTTTCATCAGTGATGTTGTGTAGGAAAACATTTTTGAGGAAGTCAAAAACAGGTCCTGTCAGTCATAAAGTGGAACACTTTACAAGTAATGTTAACCTACTCGGATTTGAAATATAGATGCACGATGGTGAAATAAAAAATTAAAAACTTGAACGTTCCATCATAGTAAACTGCAAGATGATATTTAGACAAGAGTTTACGTTCACATCCAAAAAAAAGCAATGCATATCTCCTCTCTTATCTATCTTCTTGACATACAAAAACATATACACTATTCCAAAGCTAATTATTCACCAAAAACTCCACTCTAGATCTCCACTCTCCATTACATTAGCTACCTAGTTCTAAAAGGTTAGTAACGCTGAAATACTATACTTTTCTCGGTTGTTTAATTCATTTGAATGACATTGCAGGGCTATTAGATTTGATTTCTGTGAAGCCAGAGTATGGCTGGCTTCCCTGTTCCCTGGAGTCTTGACCATTCACAATTTTGCAGTAGCATGACATTAGTCACATCTGATTGTGGAACTTGTCTGCGCTCTCTCTGGCTACTTCCCGTGAAAGTGAGGTCCGCTAAAATACGCGCAGCGAGTTTTTCAGGTTCTCGCCAGATTCTTTTTACTCAGCAGTAGTGAATGAATAGACGAGAAGTGGGACTCTGCAGTATCATAGCCGTACCTCTCATCATTATCTTTGGTGCATCTGGCCGTGAGATGATAGTTGTCTGTTAGTTGTCTGCTAAGTTATTTAGTAATGCAAGGCACCTTTTATTAGCATTTTAATTTTGCGAGTATGTTTAATTTGGAGAGTCTGATTCTGAGTGCAGTTTAGGCAAAGGAATTGACTATTTTAGGTCTTAGCTGATTGATTTAGCAGACCACAAGATGCAGACCGCTAGTTATGGTATGGCCAGGTTGCAATTTGCTAAGAGGTACCTAAAAGAACCTGCAGAGTTCTGGAAAAATGTCTTGTGGACAAATGAGACCAATATTCACTTATCAATGATGTCAAAAACAAAGTGCCCAAAGATGCTATGTTTAAAAAGTGCTATAATTTCTACATGGTGAAACGAAAATGTATAAAAATAATCTTTAATAAAAGCTGAGAATCTGCACTTCAACAAATTGTTTGATTACAAATATAAAATTGTGGAAGGCCCAAACATTATGGAGGGCACTGTATATAGTAAAACTTCTATGACATGGGTGTTGAAATCCACTCCTGGAGGGCTCCAGTGTCTGCTGGTCTTCTGTATGTTTCAGCACCTGTGATTTATTTGCTGATTGGCTAAATAATCCACACACCTGGTTTCCAAGGCCTTAACTGGCTGCTTACAGAAGAGAAACCACAAGAAACCTGCAGACACGGCAGCCCTCCAGAATTTGAGTTTGACACCCCTGGACTAAGATATAAAAGGACAGGGAATTATGGCTGTTTGAAACTGAAATGTTTTAATGTTTCAATTTGTAGAAAATGGAATCCTTTCATTGGAATTGTTTCGTTACTGTTACCTTACGTACAAATCAGGATCTCATTAGAACTTTTTATATCTTCTTCAATATATACTGTGCATACATGAATGCATTTCTTTCTCTGTGACATACTATTTTTTCTTATGTCAGAAATAAGTTTATTAGCCTTCCCAGTCTGCATGTACCTCACTGGATTAAACAGTGACCACACGTGACAGCCATGTTTATTGACATATCCTCTTACTGTAGCCATGCTGTTCTATAAAATCGTAATGTTTTAATACATTTTAGATATCAGCATTCATGGAATACAGCGGTGAAAGTTGTATCTCGATACGATAAATGGTCTAGGAGGAGATAAGTGTTTTACACAAAATTCTATATGGATTTGCTGTTTTTGCACTATCACCCGTGGTTGTGGGGGGTAGGGGGAGAAAGAGGGTCTGACAGCAACTCCTGTCATACATCACTGGCACTCTTCAGTTCTGCAAGGTTTTCCCTTTGTTGTCCTGCTGCCCCAAACCCCCAACCTCCCCCCCCACCCCTCCTTTCAAATTTTGAACCTTTTTTCAGTCATGATTTAGTTCTTTTTTTATTTATTTATTCAATCTGAGCCCTTGGTTGGGGCTTCTTGAGGGCACATTTATTCTTCTGATATGTTGGCCATTCTACTCCATGGACTGAGATTAATTCTTCGCCTCCAGGGCCCCTCTGGCTTTGTGTGTGGGGTCAGCCAGGGTCAGGCCAGAGCCTTTGCCCTCCTTCTCTTTTTTTAAAGTTTGCGGTTATAGGCTTGTCTTGGATCCGACACGGAGAGGCTTATTCTCCTGGGCAGCTGCTCCTTTTCACTCCCCGCCACATAAAGACATCTCCCACACCTCGGCCTGGCTTTAATTAAAAAGAGCAGAAAGGTTTCTCAGAGTTGCATTTTAAGTGCGCTAAAAATAAGCTCCAAATTTGCCAATACATCTCTGGTATAGCTACTCTGGCGTAACTGTTGTTGCTCGAGTCTTTTTTTTTTTTAGCTTCACCCAGATTTCTCAGATCAGTCAGCCTTGCTGGCCACGCCCACCTCTTCGTGCAGAGGCTGTTTGCTTAGTGCTGTGTCATCAGGGCTCTCATTCTCCACAGCTAAGTCTAAACACTGCACTTCGTGGCCAAACTGGCCATCTGTCAGTAGTAGGCAATTTCAACTTCTCCTCAGAAGAAAAAAAGTTAATGGCAGCGATTTATAAGCCATGGAACATTCCGTCTCTGAGAAAGCGCACCATCAGAGTGAGGCACAACCCTCGTCCCGGAGTTCAACTTCTCAATTTTGTTTGATAGTTTGTTTGTTTTTAAGGTGTTGTCAGACGTCGGCTTTACTGCCTGTGCATGTAGGGTGTGTTGGGTGTGTGAGAAATGAACACGGGAACAAATCTATATCTGTGCTTAGCTTTTTTACCACGTATACTGAATCTGCCTGCCACTGCTGTACGGAAATGTATCCTCACAGAATCCCACAGGATAGACAAACTTGGATATGTGCCATTTAGAGACATGGGTTTTGCGATTTCCTCTAAAAGCATCTCTTTCTGGTTCAAAAATGCTTAAATCTGGAAGCAGTAACGAGCAGTAGAGTTATCTTTGACAAATCGATGTTTGTGTATTCCACGGAAGTATTTTCGTTCAAGTGTCACCAAGCTTCCTCCGAGCAGACGACCCACCATGTAATTAGCTTATGCACCTGAACAAATAATATGTTTTGGAGGCTCATAAACAAAATGGCTGCCTGTCAAACTAATGCCTTTTTGTCTAACGTTATTCCAGCTGTCCACTTTGTGGAATTTAACGGGATGGTCAAAACAAGCTGTAGAGTGAAAAGTAAAATTGCAACCCGCGTCAAATTTAGGGCGGGCTATAATTTTGTTTTTGGGGGGGGGCAAATGATGGTTCCACCCTCGTCACAGGTGTGCAGATATTGAGAGGGCTTATGGTGTAGGATGTCGGGCACTTTTAGTGTTTAGTGAAAAAAAGTACCTCTCTCTGTAATGCAACGGTACATGGGCAGTAATGGCAGGGACCCATAAACGACCACCCTCCCCCAACCCAACCCATAACAGCGGGAGAGATGGAGAAACAAAAATCCCATTCTGACATTTCATACTTGATTGCTGAGATTTACGCGAGGTAATTAGGGAGCTGTGCCTGCCAACCTCAGGAAGATCAATTCTTTCAATCAATTCCACTTTTAAGAGGATAGCTGAGATTACTGGGATGTGGCTGGACACAAACAGGAGACCATAATGCTCTTAATAGGTCACTAAAATGTGTGTTACAAGCTCCGATAGTTTCAGGTACCAATCAATGAAAGTCTTGTGTGGGTCTCAAATGGAATAAACATCTACATTTTGTCAAAGGGCAAATCACAGTGTTTGAACTGGGGACAATCCAATGACAAGTACCAATTATCCACAGATATATGTAATTTAAGAAAGCATGCTGTTTCACTGTAAAAAATATTTGTGGGCTCTTACAGGAGATATGTGTTTTCCATTTGCAATGTCTGTCCAAACGTTTTACACGTGAAGGACTTTTTACAGCTCCTATCTGGCCTTTAAAGATCAGGCCTTCAACAGGAATTGCATGGTCAACTCTCTGGGATCACATTTCACACATTTTTAAAGACAGGTCTGCTGTGTGTGTGTGTGTGTCTGGATGTGATGTGGGTGTTCCATGGGGTATGTCAGTATTTGAGTCTGTAATGTGCTTTTCTGTTACGTCTGTTTCGGTCATGTTCGTTTTCGCTTTCCGTGTGCTGTTGTTTTCACTTCCCCATTGTGTCAGCCCCGCCTTCCATCTCAGCTCCTGATTACTCATGTGCAGGGGCGCCGCCAGGGATTTTGGGCCCCCATGAAAAGATATAGCACATGCCTGTTTCCTGTTTTTGTCTTTGGTTTACGATTCTGTACTTTTGCCATGGTTTTGACCTCTGCCTTCCCGACTACGATTTCGCCTGTTGTCCTGGGTTTTCTGCCCCAATAAACTTCGGTTTATTTTTGACGTCCCTACTGCACCCTGACAGGGTAGGCCATATATGCTCGTGATCTATTTCACAGTAGCATCTGGCCTAAAATTTAACATTTGTGGGTTTGTAAATCCTAGATGTAGAATGGAGGAAAATATACATGATTGATTATCAGGAGTGTCCACCCTTTGATTGGCCAGTGAGTGATATGGCATTTCACATGGATGAAAATGACATATTGCTTAAAATTTTGAGAGGCAAACTCCCATATCTTGGCATAAAATTTGATTCAATGTTGTCCAGGTAGAGAGGAGTTTGGTGGGCAAGGCATCCCCTAACAGATTTTGCAATATCTGTATGTTGCAACTGTTGCTGGTGCAGTTGCTGGCTACATGTATTTCGAAAAATGTTGAAGTGCTGAAGCTGGCTGCATGCATTTGCAAAAATGCACAGAATTGACAGATTACCTCATATTCAGCTCCTAATTTTCTTCAAATTAGTGAAAAGGAGAAATAAAATAACAAAAAAATACAAAGATTGCCTCAGTAAATCTGACCCAGTGAAATTCACATTTCTGGAAAATGGAGAGTATTGTTAGAACTGAAAGGCAGGTGAGCATTTTATTCTCTCTGAGTGCTATTAAGCACTCCAACACTTTGTGTTCTTCATTGGCAGCGAACACGGTTTTCCACGGTCGTGGCTGTGAGACATGTTAATCGAGGCAATTGGCGAGTACGCCCAACGTTTTCTCCAGGAGTCCCGTCTGGAATCAGGACCCAGACATGAGTAGCTGCATTGGGGCTTTCTGACCCATTTATGGAAAGTTCCAATCGCAGGCAGATGTCAAGACGTGCCAGAGACAGAAGAGCTGATGAGCTGGTGAGAAAAATAATGATTCCCTTTGTCTTTGAAATGGCTCATATCTGATTAGGCAGGGTGCTGATGGGGGAGGAGGCCTTATTTTACTTGGTATTTTATGTCGTCAAACTAAAACGTTTGGGCTCTGTGTGCTTCTGAGAAACGGGCAGATAAAGGTTGTTATTAGCATGAGAAAGGGGGCGCGCGCGGCCGTATGCATTATGTATTCAGGGGGGCTTAAATGCAGCTGCCGTCACTTCAGCTGGCCCGTAATCTTGCCGTTTGTGTCCCCAGCTGCTTGGTTAAGCGTTTCCAAATCAAACACCGGTGCTGCCCCACACACACGAGGGCACGCCCGCGCTCCGCCGCCGTTGGTGGCCAACGTGCTAAAGCGCGCACGGCCTGCTGGCAGCAGCACTGGAGAGTCAGCTCTTCTTCCCTGCTGCTTTCATTCTTAAAGCTGTGCACGTTCACTCCACTGCAAACTTTACAGTGGCGTCTCATCAGCTTGTGAGTTGCACCGTCATTAGCTGCGCTAAAAGTCATTACCCAGCTATTTCATTTCCCAAGAGCCGAGGCGGGAGATAGGCTAAAAGGTTTGACGCTATCCAGCAGAATTCCAATCTATTCCTGCCTGCCAGTTTTGTAATTCACTTTAAAAAAAACTGGCTGCCTCAATTCATCTCTGTACAGAGAGTTGTAGACTAATTTGGGTAGAGTAAATAAATTCTTTTTCACACCGGTTCTGTGTACAAACATTTAGCATCCATTGAGGTCGAGAGAAAGCACAGGTAATGCCAGAGAACCTCACTTATTGGTCTTGCGAACATCTCAAAGAATGTTGTCACTCCTGAGGAGGTGCATGGCTAGTTTTTATTGTCACCCAGAAAGCAAGTTCCACAGATATCTTTCTAGCAAAAATCTAATCTCAGAATGAATCAATACTGTATTTTTAATGAAACCCAGCAGTAGATTATTATATGATTATTATATTATTACAAGATATGCATTTTAATAGTAATTTTCTACCAGTAGACTGTCTACTAGTTAAGATGTTTCTCAATATGACAGTGAATGGTCAGTGGCCGGCGTCCATGTAATTGCAACAATTGAAATTAAAATAATTTTGGCGCTTCGCATGGCTTCATGTCTAATTTGTCTATTTCAGTGCAGTACTCTCCGTTACAAACAATAGGGACTTTAAGCAGCGACGGCTACGGTGACCGGAAATAACTTTGTTCTGTTTTGCGCATGCGTGAATTTGACTAGCTCCCGTCTGCCACCGTAGCCTGTAGACTTACAACGGCAAACACGTGGTCGCTACAACGTGGGGATTAGACGAGTGAATTTTCCGTTATTCTTGTGTTTTGGAATAACTTCTGTTTTAACATTGGACATTTTAACATTTTTTCTCACCTGCTAATTTAAGTCATGTCATCAATTTATTTCCCGTCGCCACAACCGTCGCTGCTTAAAGTCCCTAATGAGGAGCAAGTTGTAACTGTACATTTGCACTTTCAATGTGACTGACCCATTAGTCATGTCTCAGTCCACGAGTAACCTCTGAGTGCACTTCAGTATATCTCCTTGACCTGTCATGTTTGTGAAAAACATTTTGTCCCTTTAACTTGACTGATTAAAGCCATTCCATTCGGCTTAGATTTGAGTGATATACTGTGAAATAAAGTCGCCTCAGGTCATTTCTAGAGCACCACGTGTGAAGTGCCTAATTAAATGGTCATACTCTAATCATGAGTTTGAGGTTCATTTTGGAAGTTTAGTATGACCGTATTGTAATAATTTGGCCTCGCTTTGGACGTGTTAAATGATTATATTGCAATCACTTTTGGCCTGCTTTTAAAAGTGTAAAATTTTCATATTGCAATAAAATGTTTTGGCTTGAGTACATATTGGGGTCACATTGTAAAACAAAAGCAGGTGTGTTCAGTGATGGCCAAATGGTTTTGAGACGTCATTCTAGCTTCTGCTCTGAATTATGTAATTAGCCCCTTCATTAATTTGATCTGACATTTGTGAAAAAAGCCATCAGCGACATCTGATGACTGCACGTGCATTTTTGGTTAAACACTATTTTTTTTTTTACTGTGGCCCCTATATAGGAGTAGATCACTACTGCTGTGTACAGCTTTTTCCAGAATTAAGCAAGAATAATTGGTTGGAACTAAAACCAGCATGCACACCGGCTGTCCAGGACTGGAGTTGTACGCTCCTGTAATAAAGTGATTAGGCCTGGTTTTGGAAGGTCGTGGCATTGGCACCCACCATTTAACTAAATCTTCAGTTTTCAAAACCGTGATTAAGCCTTGTTAATACACCACGGACATGCTCTGAGGAAGCCCAGATGTATGTCTAATTCCAAGTTATTAATGAGCACCGGCAAAACCGCCTTTTAAAAGCCGCAGCTGTCACGTCCGTGGGTTCTGCGGATAATAGGCGGAATTGGACGTGAAAGAGAGTGATGGGCTGTTTTTTTCTCCTGACAGGTCATTTCTTACGATGGTGTGAGGTGTGTTCTGTCGGTGAGGTCAGCTGCGGACGTCCATGACATGATTCTGTAATGTGTACTTTTGCCCAGCGATGGACACAGTAGAGCAGAAGAGACGCAGGTTTCGTATGTTCAGAAGGGGAATTTTCTTGAGCAAACGCATTGGAAAAACCTGGCTGTTTGTCTGTCTGAAAACATCTTTTCCATCTCCCACAGCTGTCTAGTTTGAGTCTTTGCCTAACGTGAGATCCAAGTGCCGCTTAACACTGATAAGCTACAAGTACGATTACTGCAATTAACATTTTGGTGTTAAGCCCTATCAAGACGGGATTCGTTTTTCTGGGGAATGAGGAGTAATGCTGTCTTTAACGGAGCAACTGAGTCATTTCAGTCTCGATTTCACGGACTGCGCATCCAATTCCGGCGTCTTTTACCTATAAACATTAGGAGCCTTATAAATATTGACCCCAGGTGATTAGTCCAGACCACATCAGAATCTTAGTTATGAGCAAATTCTCCACAAAAGAATTATTGGAAATGAATGCCTCAATGTGATCCTGCTTTTTGTAGTGGTTCAACACATGACCGTGAACTGCAAGCTTTATATGGTGGTTTAATATTTCAACAAACTCATCTGAAAATTCAATCAAAAATAGTTCTCCGCCCAATATTACTTCCAGCATTGCAACCTTAGCTAGACTAGTAGCTAGATTGACTTTGGTAGCATTTGGCAAGTTATCTTGGGAACTAAATAGTGTTTGTCAATGTTAAGGCATTTAGCTAACTAAATTACAAAAATAGCTTAAGCTTCAGAATCCGCTTTGTGAATTTTGTATATAAATGTAAACTACATTAAGACCTAATCAACTAGCTCATGTACGTACCTTCTCCTTGTCTTTATCTTTTCAGTTCAGATAGCTTTCAGTTGTCTTTATCTGAAAGCTATCGGAAAGTCGAGAGATAGACAGACTCAGTCACCTCACAAACCAAATGATCCCGCGGCACGTTTGTATTAAGCCATATTGGGGCGTGAGGTTCGTTCTGTCCGTCAAGTGCAACGACTACGTCCGGGACCTCTCTGGTTGATAAGCAGAGACTCCCAAAAGAGATGAGTGCTGCCAAGATTGATGATGAATTCTTATTGCACACCACGATTGCAGCGGCGATGAAAATTCAGCAGCGGCAGCCCAACGCTGCTAAATGAATTTAGCGGAGATGCTGTGCTGTGTACAGGCATGCACAAGGCATACAGAGCTGGGCTAATACGTCTCCCAGGACCTGCAACTCTGGACTCATTACAATGGCATGCTTAATCACCATGCCAATATTGATTAGAGTGAAACGCAAGAAGAGAACTCTCCTATCATTACTACAGAATGAGTAACATACCAAAGCAGTGCATCTGAACTCCATCAAAGTCGGGGGGTCATGTACCGCGTGCAGTGCTGCTCTTAGAAATCACTGAGAGGTCATACGTGCATGTTAGCACGTTGTAACGTTACGTCACTCTCGTGGCTCATTGTCTGACAACACCATTACCATACCTCGCTGGGACAGAAATAACGCTCACAGAAGCGTGAGCGTTACTTCTGCACAGAACGAGCCAGTGCCCATTTTACTGGGAGAAGGTTAGTGTATCAGAGTGGAAACTGTCTGTTGGTGGTGCACTTTCTGTAATACTTAGAATAGTGCAAAATAGTGTTATTTCCATTTCTGCCTTGTGAATGCTAAAATGCTTACAGTATAGCTGCACGTTATTTTAGAACTTTTTTTTTTTTAGCTTTATCGTTGTTGTGTTACTCGCCGTTTTATACCCACATCCTTGATGCTGTTGCTTGTATGACGTGCGCTTTATGCATCTTGCCTTTACAGCCTTGTACTTCGAGCCACTCTGGATCTACCTAACGAATAAATAACAGTATTCCCCATCGGTGGTTCTTTTATGGGAATCGCTCAGCCGCACGTGGTGTGGTCCGCACCGTCACCTGGCCTTACGCGCAGTTAGCATTTTTGGCATAATTGCAGTGCGCAATGCAAGTGCAGACTGCCAATCAGCGGAGAGGAGCGGGAGTCCGCACGCATCCTCTAATGGGCGTAGGCGGGCAAACTGATTACGGCAATCTTGCATCTTACATGCGTGTCCTGCAAAAACGCAGTTCACGGTTGCCATCATCTCAGATTTCATATAAAAATTTTTTTACCTTCTAATTTGAGTTAATTATGAGCAATTAAAAACATGAATGATACATCGGCACAGCTGCTTTGCCCCAAATGCATTCAGGATGGTTTCGGCTTATTTTCAAACACCCAGACCGCGCATTAATTACCGTTTTGTCAAACAGCCGTTGGGACGCTATTACAGGTAAAGGATCGTATCAGCACATATAATTTCTTTGCCAAATACGATAAATATTTTAAAACGGTACATGTAACTAAAAATAAAGAAAAAAGTTACATTATTGAAAAGCGCACTCTTTAGGCTGTTCCTCCCTCCTGTTAATCAAGCTACTGTATATATCTTCCTATCAGCTATCTATCTAACAAAAAAAATGTATAAAAAGATTTGGATACCAAAAGCTCTCCCCTGGAAGTTGTGTTTTGTGTGTCCGAACCAGTGGCTGGAACACCGATTTTCCCACTCGGAGAGCATGGGCTCCCTCAGACATCGGGCGCGACCCCGCTCTGGTCGAGCGGTCAAGCAAAGATTCACCTGGAATCGTCCTGAGAGGAATTCCGAAAGGCGCGCAGCCACGACTGCGGCGGCTAAGCCCTCGGAGCCTCGGGGGTTCAGGCTGCGTTCCATTTGATCAGCCACCCCGCCCTTAAGTTCAGCAGAGCGTCCTGTTCACCTTTTAGCCCCTCTATCCTTAAGCCCCGAGCCGTACCCCTCAGCCCCATGGCTGCAACAACAGGAGGAAATGAGGGAAGTTTTGTCAACCGGCAGCTCATCCGGAGTTATCCCCTTATCCCAGCAAATTAGCCTGTCTGTGCAAACTGCAGCCAGGTTCCTGAATCGGCAGGCCCGGTGACAGACGAGACGTACGAGTCTTTGGGAGAAAAACCTGTCAGATATAAAGCAGATTCACCAAGGCGACTGAAGATAGGGAACAGAGGATGGAAAATGCAGACCCCATCCAGTCCAGAGGATGAAGAGTTTTACTCAGCTTAAGCTGCCCAAAGTATAAGTACAAAGTCCCACCGGCGTGTTTCTGCAGGGGATTTTTTTTAAAAAAGACAGCCGTACAAATCTGTCTGTATACACGGGTACGATGGAACTATGCTTAGACCCTGAAATCTCATCGAGAAAAAATGACAGCATGGCTCAGACTGGTTGTGATATGTGCATAACTGTTCTGATGGTGAATAACCATGAGCTTTTCTTTTATATTTTGTGTTTTCCATATTGCTGGCTTTGCCTTGTTGGTGGATCTATTACTCAGCTGACTGATTGTGTGATAATTTACCCTTTGTGTAATCTTAAATTATTATTAATCTTTTTTTACCAATCCTTTGCCACGTCCTCCCTGACATAACACACTTCGAGATGTAACGCTTTCTGTGAAAGCGAAAGGTGTGATCTTTCTAAAGAAAAGTGTCATTTTCTAAAATGTGCTTGTTGCTAAGGAAACCATTTTTTACAAACACTGTATGACCCCCACATATTTGATATCCTTTATTGAATTCAAAAAGGCAGTTTACGATGTAACATTCCACTCAAATAATAAATATTCACTAGAGAGGAAAAAATTAATGACTGAGTCTCAGGAGGCCAGTGCTGAGGTAATTATGTCATGGATTTTCCGCAGTGTCATAAGAGAACCTGCATAGGTGTATTTTACTTTCTTCAGTTAGCCTCGCCCTGAGTGACGGATTAAAAGTGTGAAATATATCTTTCGGTGGAGGATTTCCTCTTTGACGCGACTGCCTTTTGTCTTTGGTTGAGCAAGCTAAATATTAATCCGAAACCGCACGGTAAGTGGATGCGGATTGATCTGTTCGCAAAAACACACAAATTTCCGTTCCATTTTAGTACAAAGTCGGGCCCTTTGGCTTCCAGAGGCTCATCTCAGAGACAGCCGAGGCCAACGGGCTTTCAGACCCCGATCCTTTCCGAACGCGTAACCCTGCTCTTCTCGTCTCCTTTGTTGAGGAGCAGGGAGAGGATGCGGCGGAAGGGCGGAGCACGCGAGCCACGTGCGCTCGGCTCGGCCGGCGGGCGAAGACCGATCGCAACGGTGCGTCGCGCAGTTATTTCGCCAGGCTGAGAGCGGCCCTCGTTTTCTCCCCCGCGCGGGCATCAGTGTGAGAATCATCGCTTTCTCGTCCACACAAGGCTGCACATGGTAATTAATCCTCAGGGGCCGGAGTAGGTGGGTTACAGCTCTAAGTAATGCTCTTCTTAAACCTCCTCCACCTCCTCCTCACCCCCGCCCTTCCCCCTCAGAAGCCCACCTCGGGCTGTGGGAATTTTATTTAGTCACACTCGGCTTGGCAGGTAAACAAGGCCGGGTGGGGGGAAGAGTGCAGGGAGAACGAGTGCAAACGAAAGACAGGGATGCGAAATGGACGTGTCTGTTCCGCTACTCGTCCGACGACCCCAGTTGTGGGCACGGTGAGACATGGGTATTGTAGTTCAGGTGGGAATTTTGCCAAATTTATGCTGTTTCCCTCTGCCCCATAGCCCAACCCCCCCCCCCCCCACTTCCCCAAACCCCATTTCCTGGTGCTCCTAGCATCAGCTGTCTGTCTGCAAGGGAGGAGGGGGTAGGGGCTGAATCATATAAATGATTACTTTTCAGTCTCCTTCTGATCCTGACACTAGGCTGCAGGGCTGACGTGACGTGAGGCTGATGTGGAACGCGTTTAAACACACCCCAACGATGATGGACCAGCTCAAAGAGACACCCAGAAGCTCAAATTTCCAAAGGTGTCAGGTCGATGAACTCAGAAGGCTGAAAAAAACGACGTGCTTCAAATGAAGGCCAGGAACCTCTTGAAGTGCGTTGTCTTCTACCCGGGGAGACAAAAGTGCTGAGGAAATCCTGATTGCGGTTATAGCCTCTGTGTTAATTAAGGTGCTTTGACACTTACATATGAGGTTAACAACATAGTGACCCTCTCCTAACTCCACCCGTTTCCTGACTGGTGGGAAACAGCCCGAATCTCAGCTATAAACAGGAGAGTGACGTTTCTCCAAGACCCCGACAGCTGACTCAGAAGACGGAGCTGTGTGAACTGCATTTTTTTCTCTCAACAGACTTGTGTTGAAAGAGGATTGATTTCTCTTCCCCCTCGTTATCCATTACAATCCCTCCCTGCCATTAACGCCTGCTATGACATTTGCTAAGCATTGATAAATTGATTTATCAGTTCCTGAGAATTTCAATGAAAGCAAACGGCAAGAAAATTAAAAAAATAATAACAGACAGAGCGAACCAGAATTAAAGTCCCAGAGTGTTCATCTTTCGAGATGTCCTTCATAAGTGCTCCCCTCTGTACTTTTCTGCTTGGCATACTTTGCATTCAGCTGCACGAAAATACAGTAGTTTACTCTGTTGTTGATGCGATAGCTGTTTTGACAGAACAGAACACCGGCATGGCACAGCATAACACCGAATACTGAGTGAAATGTTTCTGTTCGAGCGCCGATAAAAGTTTTATAAAAATAAAAGGGGGAACAAAACAATGCATTCTCTCAATCCAAGGCCGCTCTATGTATTCCCCCCCCCCCTTAAACAATTTTTTATTTTTAATATTGAAAATACGAGTGACAGAGAGTTGAGACAGATACATAAAACATATTACCAGGAAGATAAATAGGAGTCTATGGTCAAAAAAAGGTACTTATAGAGGGTTAGTCTAGAGGGATTCACGTACTGACAGATATACACTGAAAATTACATTGTATGTCAAAAATGGTTCTTGTCTCAAAATTTGTTAATCTCAGTCCGGAGAGACATGCTGTTCACATGCATGTTTTAGTACTGGTTGCCTCCAGTGATTTTATTTTTAACGGAGCTCTTTACATTGCATTGGTCTGGGGCCGATATTCATTTCCAATTGTCTGCTCTATGAGTCATTGAGGAGAGAACTGTGCTGTTGGAGGGGTGTTTTTGTTGAAAGAAGAAAAAATAATAATTCCAGGTATGAAAAAAAAACACAAATTTAAGCAATAGCACATGGGAGGGAGTGCTGTTATACTGTATATCAGCACGGCTGTGATTCGGTCGTAGCCAAAGATAATCACAGCCGTGTTGATATACAGTATACACAACCTCACGTTTTATATTGCTTTTGTACAACAGTTCTACTAGCCTATAAAATATCTAGCAAGTAATTATTGAGACAACAAATTATGATTTTGTTGCTTATTTGGCTCTGCCTACAAATATAGTTCCTTCAGAATTAAAAAAGTTTTTTTCCGAAAAGGTATCGATTAGAATGTAAACAAAGCGGAGTGATCCCGGCCCGTGATGGGGTCAGAGTGATCTTATACTGTATATCAGTGGAATGGAATGTGTTCCGGCCAATCGCAATGTGCAGTCGGAACTAAATGTTGTATAATACACAATAACAATAACCCACTTAATGACACATTCAAGTACGAAGAGCACATAACTTTCAAATCGCATCAAACCAAGGTCCGTGTTCAATTAATAACTTAATCTTACTGAATTACAATGCAATGGAGTCAAATCCAGTGAATGCACACTGGATCCCCTGGAGAATGACATGGAGATATACGCTTGGTTACTGTGTGCTCCAAACATCGTGGTCTCATTAAACTTATTATTTAAGATACTGGGTTGCCAGGTTTATTTTAAAATCCCAAGTGATAAAATCTGTCTGGCAAAGCACTTAGACTGTGAAACTGTGTAGCCAAAATAAAAGCCAAAACCCCCAATGTAGCTTGCTTTGGGAAAATCCCCCAAAAAATAAACAAATAAAGGACAAAAATGCCAGCTGTCTTCTTACAACAAGCGAGCCATTAGGGGAGCATAATTGTAGCTAATTTTTCCCAGGAATGAGGACATCTTGCTATCTTAACTTAAGGTACACATTCTTTCTTCAGGTTTTGTCATTGGTATCTTTTTTGGAAAGAAAATACAAAAGAATAGCCAAAATGTCTCTTTGAACATTGCGCATTTACACAAAATGAAAACATCATGAACTGTTTTCGTGCACTGGAGCAAATGTATAGATAAAGATACGTCTATGCACTTTAACAGCAGTACACTGTATATGGGTAAACCTTGAATGCGTTGAATGTATTATAATTTCAGTAGACTTATGCAAATAAAATTCAGTTGGAGAGATCACTTAACCTCCAGTGAGACATGCTGACACAGTCCTTCACACGCTGTTCTTTCTGTTGGACCAATGGGGAAAAAGATCAGGGCCCGGCCCTGACCTATTGGGGGCCCTAAGTAGAAATTTATTTCCGGCCCCCTACTCCTTTTCTTTCAGACTGGGGCGGGTGATAGCGATAGCTATTTCAGACCGGGTGGGGCGGCGGCTGGCAGAAGATTGCGATTGCGGACCGGGGTGGGGCGGGTCTGGGAGACCATTGTAAGGGTTGCATGTGACTCATTTGTGTTATATTCTACCACAGGTGGACATCAGTGCTACCGATTCATACACAACATAGATTTATAGGGGTTTTGAAATAGGAGGCCTTTACCCCTCTTATGAGCTTATTGAAAATCTAGCTTCCTGTTTCGACAACGTCTGCTCCATATGCCGCAAGATCAGTGTCATGTCACCATGTTGTAGCGGCTCGGGCGGTTGACAGTAGGCAACGGAGGAGGAGAATAAATTTTTCTGGGGTCAGCATGTTTTTACTGACTGCATGTTTGCACTCGTTTGGATTCTGTTTGACTATTTGTCGACTATTTGTCATGCGTTATTTATTTCACTGGCGCCTTTTAAATGTATTTGTGAACTATTGAACAAAGTCCATTTTGTTCCACGTGGAAATATGCGAGAGGATATTTTAATGCCACAGAAATGTATTTTGTATGTCAGCTAATTATAATATTCATTAGACTTCGACGTCGTTTGTGGTTTTCGGCACAATTAGATAAATGTGCTTTGTGAATATATGAGCTGTTAAATTACTATAAAGTGCGTGGCCTCTAAGTTCTGATCCATTTAACACTGAGAATGGCAAAGCTCAGACATCCTCAATTTGAATTGTCTCTCATGCAATTGAATTTAATAAAATCCGCCAAATTACTTTGACAAGCATTATTGTGATAATCAAGTTTTTAATTTTATGGTCACTATTAAGACAACCAGCGCCTGTGCTGAAGGTTTCATTTTGTACTCCTTCCCGTTCAGGCCGATTTGTGGAGGTGTGAGAAATGAAATGAACAGATCAGTGTTGGTCCGCTGCGTTTGGATGGTTAATTACTTATATAGCGCATTAGTTCAGTCGCCTCTCTCGGGTTGTCTAACGCGGCGCACGCCGGGGCTCAGGAGATGCGACAGACAGACGTTAGTGACACGGCGCTGAACTTGGCTCATTTGTGCAGGCAACTTCAGAATGCAGCCTTGCGCCGGTACTGCTGGCTGCTTGTGTGGCAGACACACACACACACACACACACACACACACACTCTCTCTCTCTCTCTCTCCCGCTTTCTCTCTTTTTCTCTCTCTATCTCCGTGTCTTCTGGGCTCGCCCGAGACGCGAACGACACAAGAAAATGATAAAAGTTGCATGTTGGCACTGCTGTAATTAAATATTAACCAATGCTCTGTTTATTTATTTATTTGTGAGAAGATGCTGGTGGGTATTGCTTTTGCATTATAGCGATGGAGAATTTATGAGCAACTTAATTTAGGCTTGCTAGATTTCATAATACTCTGGGAGCTTTGTGATTATATCGCAAGAAAATAAATGCTTTAGGGAAGCCAAGTGAGGAAGTACAGAAAGAAGGACCTCTTTTCTTAGCCATATCTCCTCCCTTTACCTCTTTAAGTCTTATCAGATAATATATGTATCTGTCTTTTTTATTTTATTATTTTTGGTTAATGACCTTCATTTTCAGTTATTATGTCACCCCCAGCTGCTTGGGAAACTAGAAGATGAATTATTCTATTTGGAATCATGTTAATTGGGAACAAAAAAGCATTTATATAACTTTTTTGATTTTTTTTGTAAAATTGATACAATTTGTTTTGCTTTTCCAACCAATATTTCTGTTCTATTTACTTTTAATGGGGTAAGTGAGTTTGTTTGTATGTGTGTTTGCATACGAGTGTGTGCTTGTGGTGCACATCTGTTTGTATGGGTTTGTGTGTGTATGTGCATATGTGTGTCCATTTGAGTATGTGTGTTGATGTGTAAATGTGGATGTAAGTATCTTAAATATGTATGTATTTGGATTTTTCATGTGAATGTTAAGAATGTGTGAACATGTGTGTATTCATGTAAGTTTATGTGCATTTTGTGTGTTTAACTATGCATGCGTACACATTTTTTTTGTTTACGAGTGTTTTTCCTGTGAGTGTGTGCCCATGCATGTGTTTGCATTTCTGATTTGTGTGTGCTTACAGGCTTTTTTTTTTTTTTAGTTTGTTAAGTATTCATGTTTTTATGTTCATACCTGTATGTACGTATGCATGGATGTTTACACTGTGTATGCACATACATGTGCTTTCATATGTTTTAATGTGTGTGAATGCTATAATTGTGTTTTCTAATTGTTAGTTGTAGTGTCTGTGTGAGTTTATGTGTACTTGTGTGTCTGTGTTTGCGTGTGTGTGTATGTGTGTGTAGACAGGTGTAGCGGGTCTGGTGGCACCAGTTAATGCCCTGGCAGGGTGCTTTTCAGAGCAACGCTTTAGAATGTGTGCACCCCGCAGAACCTCTACACAGAGAACCAGGCTCTCCACTGGGCCCTGCTGCCCCACGTCTGAAATGACAGGGAAAGGGGCTCATTTGGGGTAATTGAATTGTAAATGTGAGAGGATGGAGGTTGGGGGGGGGGGGGGGTGGGGGTGGCTACTCCTTGCTGGGTCAGACAGCAGATGGGAGGCAGGAGCTGCCCTGCGGGACGAGCAGGGGGTGAGAGAAGGGGGCGTGCTTTGGGCGGGGGAGGGGAACGACGTGAAAACGGCCTTGTGCACTTACAAAACCCCCAGGCCTGCAACCCTGCTGCAAGAGATCCAAAGATAGCCAGGTAGCGATAGCACCCACTGCCGGGACAAACACCATTGCACAGAAACCAACACTTCATGGGAAATCTCTGCTTCCCCATTATTACGTACTATCATTTTGCTTGCACATTTATACGTTAATGTTTGGGCACAGAAGGGCTGCGGAGAAGATTGCGTTGAGTTTGTGTGAGTCTCGCCAATTTCTCCTTAGTCAGTAGATGTGTGACAGACAATCCATCCCCCAAAATCTTGAGGTCTAGAGGACCCAACAACCACCGTTGATTGCTAGGTCCTCTAGACTATATAGCCTCTGTGTATTCTCAGTTTTTTTTCTTTTTTGATTTAGCTATTTTAGGTTTTGTGTCAAGAAAAGGAGGGAAACAAGGACAACTGGTAGGCACCACATTTAGCCTCGGGGCTCTGAGGAAGAGCCAAGCACTTGTGTAAGCAGGCCTTGCCGATTGCAGCTGAGTCTGAGATTTATGTAAAAAACGTGGGCCGTGTCGCAGAGGCTCTCAATGGGCCTTGTGTGGGAGCTCACCTTACAGAGTCTGCTGTCAGCATTCCTTTCGTCTAGGTCCGGTTGAGGGGCCCGAGGTGTCAGACCTTTCCGCTGGGCTTGGAGGACCATGGTGAATGCTATCCCAATCTGCCCTCAGCAGGTGTTCCCGGCTTGAATTTTGGAGACACCGAAAAGGCAGACACTTAACCCGTCTTGGCAAGGGGATTATATGTTTCTGACTGGACAATGCTAATTCCTGAGGACTCAGCTGTCTGAGAAAGGGGTTTTTCTTAAGTCTGGACACACACAAACTCCCACCCCATGATCAGCTTAACAACAATTCTGGCTCCTGCATTTTTTGTGTAGGTATATGATTTACAATTTATTTTATTATCAATGCAAAATTTTTATCAAAACCGTAAAAGTAAAAAAAGTGAAAGGATGTATGATGAAGCAAAATCCACAGGTCAAAACTATTGGTGAGACGTGAGCCCCTCACGAACTAAACACGTGTCGTCGGCTTCACTGCCTCCGCTCAACTGCAGTACAGTTTCCTAGTCCTGAATTTTCACCCAGACCAGGTTATTCACTGTCTGATATTTCTGCACCTGTGTGGAACGCACCCCTTTTTTTAATTCAGTGAAATGAGAAAAAAGTCTCTTCTAAACCAGAAGTAAGAACCCAAAAATGTAGATATTCTGGAATGAGATTTGAGTGAAAAGATGCACGAGCACAAACACACCCCATCTGACACCCACGCTACAGCTGCAGCTCTCCCAGACATCACAGGATGGGGAATGCTTGGCAAGGAAATTAGAGGAGGTTGGTGGGAGGGTAAAATGGATGCCCCCCGGTCTTGAGTTTAATCTGGGTTCTGTTTCTTCCTTATGTGTTTCATTCACTTGAAGCAAAACTGCTTGGCAGGCACAGGTTAAGTGTCAAACTGTGACAAGGACACCCCTTTGCTCCCTGCCACACCTTTGTGACCAGATTTTATTGGAATTTTGTTTGTAAACTGAGCCAATATTCACCATGACTCAGGAACTTGTGCACGTCAGGGAACAGCACAAGGGATTAAGGAACGTCGTCCTGAGCAACGGCTTTAGGCCCAAAATCTCGCTGTGAGCTGACAAGTTCTTTCTCCAGGGAACACACATTTAATCCCTGTAAATTCACCACAGTTTGAATGGAATTCTTTGTAGTGTATTGTTTGAGGTTTTATTTCCAATTAGTAATTTACTTAATGCACAAACCAAACCCGAAAACAAGTGTTTAGTGTTTGTGGTCTAGGTCGATGGTTATTTATTAATTAATTTATTCTGAGTGATTTAAAGCACAACTGAACTTGGTTAGAACTTTGGGTTGTGTAGTTACCTGGCCATGATATGAGTCCAAATGGTGGAGAAATATGTTTGTTAGTTGCTCTGTGCAACTGGGGTGATAATCCAGAATAGGGTATTTGTCGCTCTCCATTCACTTCTATAGGGCAGCTAAAACGGTCTAAAAATGACACCTCTAGCACGTATACGAACGCGGACGAAGCGGATACTGTGTAAGCAGATTTTTTGTGTAATTACAATTATTTATAAAAGAATTATTTTCTTCAATGTTGTTAGCAAGCTACCAGAAAAGACTAGCAACATGTCGGCAGGTCGGTTTGTTTACCATACATATATACTACCAAGAACGCTTGCTTCTGTGGACATTTGGACCAATGCGTGGTTTCTGACACATCGGCGCATTAACGCTGTTTCTGGCGCAAGAATTACCTACCGGATCTACGTTCCAAGTAAAATACGAAAAAGCCAGGAAAGGGCCATTTAATTTTAAAAATTTAATACATATGAGGACTGGTTATTGTTATTGTTTGTATTGACAGAATCCACTTAGTTTGCGTTCCTATACGTGCTAGAAGTGTCATTTTGAGACCTATAGAAGTGAATGGAGAGCGACATATACCCCATTCTGGATTATCACCCCAGGGGAGCACAGAGCAACTAACGAACATATTTCGCCACCATTTGGGCTCATATCATGGCTAGGTAACTACACAACCCAAAGTTCTACCAAAGTTCAGTTGTGCTTTAAATCAAATAAATTTATTAATAAATAACCATCGACCTTGACCACAAAGATATAATAACTGATGATAGTATAGGTAAGCCATTTGCAAAGGTTTTGTAAAATAAATACTTGCCTGAACATGACTTTAGGTTCTTGCAGATCTTAACAGAAGGAATTCCTGATTAAAGCTATTAAAGCTAGCCTTCTGTAGTTTTTGATATTATTTCAGTTGTAGTGTTTGTTTTCAATTGTTCCAGACAGTTTTTGTGTATGATGAAACATAGTTTAGATCCTTACAAAAGCGACCTGCTGGCTTTACAATGGCTGGTAAAGGGGCATGGAAAATAAATAATTTCAAGTACAGTGATGTTATGCCTCCTGAGGTTGTACGTATATTATCTATATTACCTCCCCAAAATTTAGTATGATCTTATTGGATGGACCTAGTTCCTATGGCACATACAAACTGAGACTGTTCAAGAAAGGAAGTACCAGCACAATATAAAAAAGGATATTTATTTTTATAATGAAGAATAAACACTATAAAATGAATGTTTTTTTATGTGCAGCCTAACTATCCCTTTATATCTGCTGCACAGTATTACAAAGGAAACACATTGCAGGGCAAAGGTCACAGTGCAGTGTATTTTTACTTCGTGAGATTGGTGCCGGCCTGTGTTCTATTTCCCAGTTGATAAGCAGAGGGGCTCTTATTATGATGTCTTCAAACCAACTCCATTCCTTGGGGTCCGCTTGGGTAAAAAGCGAAGGAATAAATTGGAAAGTTTTCAGAAACCTGATGCGGGCGTGCGCACATCTCAAGAGGGCATGCGCTGGTTTGAATGAAGCTGACGGAGATTAAGCAGGGATCTGTGCATCTCTCAGTAAGCGGACAACTCCGCGCAGTAATGCGGGGAAAGAAAATCCGTTCACGGAATATCCATGGCCTGCCTCAGTTTTGTACCCTGAAGGCCAGCGCTGTGATCCAATCCTCTGTTGTATTTAGCTTCCTAGCAGCTGAGTCCGCACCAGAAGTAACACACAGTTATTTTGGCGGAGTCGGCACTTAGAAGGCAGGTACCGCATTTTCAGTTTCCTAGAACCCGTTTGGGAATCAAAAATGGATTTCATTCTGTCCTTAGGGGTGAATCCTTCAAGATTTCTGCACCTGAACTGTCAATAGGATGTATATACAGAGCATTCTCAACGTTTTTTTTTTGTTGTTGCTCAAAGCGTCATTTAAATACAAATACAAGCAGGAAATGCTACCGGGAGCAAGGAGAGACATCCATCAAGCTGGGTAACACCCATTAGTGAAAGAAAGCCTAGATCTTGTCATAGCAAGAGGGGCCTTTAGTTTCCCCAGGACACAATGATTGAAATTCTACGTAGGTCACCTCCACTGAAGAAGTGCAATTAATATGTGATTGATGAAATGCGGGACAGGCAGGATATTGAGTGCGTGCGCTGTTTTATTATTTATTTGTTTATTTATTATTAAATATTCTTAAAATATCCCCTCTTTTTACATTTGTATGTGTTTCTTCCAACATTGTAATGCCCTATCGCATATGTCCGCAAGCGTACGAGAGAGCGCGCTCCTAATTTTATGGCGTTCAGTCGCATTTGCAGAGCATCCCTTCGGGAGGACGTAAAACATGAAGCGGGCGCTGCTTAGCCAGTGCTTCTTTTGCATTCCACTGCGCACACAAACTTAGGTGCGCAGTCGTAGCGTCAGACGAGCGTCCGCTGTGCCACGCTGGCTTCGGCCGACTGCATGCAAGCGGCCGATCGACCGGAGGACAGTTGGCTGTATAGCGATACCCAGGAAGTGAAGGAGCCTGTAGAGCTGTCCTGTTCCATAGAACATCCTCTCCCATCGCTGCCTGTAATTTCACGGTTTAGAAAAAAAAGGACCCGTAAAACCTTTTTGAACTTCCACCAACCGAACTTGAAGTTTTCGGTTTTATTTCCTAGAATAAATTCATATGTAAGCTGCCCACAATCTGACGAAGAGAGAGGGAAAACCCGTAAACAGACACATTACCGCGCTGACCATTATCCAGATTGTTATCAAGATACCACGAATAATGGAAGCGTGACAGTCGTCTAAATATCTAAAAGACACACTGCATATTAATATCTATTATCGATGTGTTATTAATGATTAAGCTGCATTGCACCAGTCATAGTGTTATGCTATGGCGTTTTTGTACTTGCTCTGTATCACTCAGGCTTCACAGAATAATACTGTGGGCTGAATTCTTTCAATATTTGTCCCTGCATTTAGCTCACAATAAAACCTTTCTTTCCTACAAACACAATTTGGCCACATATAGAAAAAACATAATGAAAAAAGACAACTTGCATTCAATTGTGAGTCAAATTAAGGAACATATTTATTCAGTTGGGGTTGGTGATCTCAATCTTTGAGTCACTGATGACATATGAAGGCTCCGCCCAGTTTGGGGTTAATGAAGCTCACTCTCGCAGCACAACTCTTTTTTCCATTTCTCTCTTACCTGAGATCCTGGTAAGTACAAGCAGCTCTGTGCACTACATCTGGATGACCACAGCGCTAAGTCAGGCTGCTTTCTTAATACTGGATTGGAACACGTTTAAGCACTTAACGTATACAAGAAACAGCTGTGCGGGCAGAACGGGCATCGCAGGAAGTGGGTTGCGTGATTAGCACAGCCCGGGTCATTTAGCACAAAAGCGTCTTTTGTAAGGTTTGTGCTTTTCCAGAGCTTGTCGAGACGAGGGGTCAACAAGTTCGGCTCTGGCCTATGTACAGTCCATCTCACTGTGAGCAGGAACGCGAGCCCTTCTCACAGTAATGAAATTCTATTCTGCTATGCTGTGGGATTCTTAGGGGTATCTTGAAAGGTAGCATTAAGCAGGTGGGTGGTTTTCAGGATGGGAGGAGCTTACTTTCCTGATGTACACAATTGTTACAACAATTTGTCATCAAATAAATTTGCTTTACACCTCAGAAACTAAACAAAAAAGAGGTCCAATATTTCACACTACCACAGATCAGGCATGACTTGGTGCTGTTCAAGCATGGTTTATGAACTCTATTCAGTCTTGCTTATCTTAACAATATTAGGCAAGTTAAACCTTTTTTTTTTTTTAATTCATGATTTGGAAGTCACAATTCAAGTCAGTTTATTTCAAGTTTTAAAAAATATATTTAACCAAAGTGCCATACAATTAATAAGTACATGAGTTTGCAAACAGATTATAAAATTTCAAGAAAGAAAAATGCAACAATACACAAGAACAAGGACAGATCTTACGTGGAATTAAAATCAAGAGGAAAAAATGGGATTTGAGACAGAATGTGATAATGGAAGGTTAATGTGTTATGGGCACTATAAGCCCTCTGTCAATTTGGGCGGTAGTACATGCGTCTTTCAGAACCGGAGCCGGGCGCTAGCTCTGTTCGCTCTGTAGTTCACCAGCCGAGCTGCTGCAGTACCTCTGCCTGAGAGACCACAGAACCCCGATCGCGCAGGAGGAGCCGCTATTGCGTGGGGGAACCTTGGCAACACACACCCTTCCTCTCTATGGCCCACTTCATGTCACCCTGTGGGACGTCTGGCTACAGTCGGCGTTAGTATGGTCCGGATTTCATCCAGACCGCAGGCCTCATGTGGCAAGCACTAAAAACCAAATACAATGGAATGCACCACTCGAGTGAGTCCCGGTTTGAACTTTTTTTCGTTTCTTACATCATACTTTAGGCTCGCTGGTTGTCAAAACTATGAAAAACTGTTTGCGAGTAATAAAAAGTAAGACCCGGTGCATGCTGGGAGCTTGCAGGGGCGATTAGCCTCCTGATCTACCTGCTGTGCTGTGGCCTGGTCTAACACATTGCATCTCCCTTTCCGAGAAAAGCTAGAGGAACATCAAGAGGCACGTCTCCCCAAGGAGCCCTCAGCTTACATAACAACCCCACTTTACATACCGTTACAGAACGTGGGAACCTGCACTTAGACACACGGGTCAGACAGTTTAGGGGAGAGAAGGAGCTGCTGTGATTGGTCTAACTCGGCTGTGGTTAAAACTTCCGATTCATCAATTAAAATATTTTGCCTTTCCGTTTCACCATTGGCAAACATCTAAACATCGAAGCCATCTAACCCTGTCATATAGCAAGACAAAATAATCTACTGTTCATCTAAAACTTATTTCTTTCATTAATAGACAATTTTCTTGGAGGGTTTTAGTTTTTTGGGGGGAAAAAAATCAATGAATGTATCATACAATTAATAACATTTGTCAATCATGTGTTTTTGGTGGGGTTGTAGGTAGGGGGAAAGGATTAATGCATTTAATAATGCTGCTTTGGAAAGTGAACCTCTTGAAGAAAGTAATAAACTCCAGAGCATTGTAGCAGTTAGACTGCACATGCCCAGAGCAATATTCTATTATGTTCAGTATTACTATTATCACTGCCATTTAGCAGACATCCTTATTGTTTTCCCATTTTTACATCGTATACTTTTATACCGCTGGATATACACTGAAACAATGCATGTTAAGTACCTTGCTGAAGGGAACAATGGGTTCAATGGCTGAGTACTACCTGGGAATCAGTGCACAAGCCCAGTTCCCTACCCAGTATACTACACTGCCACTCAGTAGTGTGCTTGTAATATTTGCTTCTGATAGCAAAGGTGACACTTGCTTGGAAAAGACGTGGGGTGTGTGTTTTTAACGGTGTCGTGCTAAGTTTGATTGCTCAGTGCCATCATAGTTCAGGGGTGAGAAGAACACAGCACAAGCACTGAGATTCCCGCAAGCCGCTACTCTGACGCGAGTCAAGTACGCCCCGGTGCGCAGGTTCGTGACCCGCGAAATGACGCAGGATGTCTGCACACAGAGGGCTATCTACGAGCGCGCCTGTCGCTGAGGGGAGGCCGGATCCCTCTGTCTTTAATCCCTCTGGCTTTGATCCCTTTAATGCAAATAAAGCCAGTCTTTGATATTAAAGTGGAGATCAAATCTACATATTCACATCATCCTGCTGCACTTTCCCCAGCAATTTAATTCATAAGTGCACTTTAAACAGACATAAAAGCTTCACGTTTTCAGGTGGGGAAACCATCAGGTAAATCTCTCAGGAGGAACATTTGTCACATTTGCATGTAATTTAAAAGATGCTTGGGGCAGTTCTGTGAAAACATGAACTCTGGTTTGTTTAGCATTTAACTGTCATTTTACATGTACATCAGCTTTGTATCAACTAGATCAAACATAAAGGAGTGTACCCTTCACACAGTCCCGCCAGATCAAAGCATGGCATTAACACATATTTGCTCATGTCTTTTTCAACTCCTAGTCTCCCCAACCAATCACAACCATGCCCAACCCCTACCACTCTCCCCAACCAATCACAACTAAGTCCACATCTACTTTAGGCCCAATCTCAATGTCAAACTTTGAACGCGACAAGCCCACTGTAAAATCTGCAGGTCCGTGAGGGCTCTGTCATGGGCTTTTCGAGCCCTTTATGTGGACTTTCCACAAGTTTGCAATCTTGCAGGCTTTGCTGAGGGAATTAAACACAGTTCATAGCATTTGTGGCGATAAAAACGGAAACGCAGTCGGAAGCGTCTCAAAAATTATAAACAAATGATACACATGGTGGGCAGAGTTCTTTCAGCAGGTACAAACCTAAAATTAAAAGTCTTAAATCCGCAATTGTGAGACCAGTGTGAGACAGGCACACAGGAGAAGTCGTCAAGGCAACATATAACATCGCAAAGTACTGTCCCATTCCTCTTATTTGTACCATTTCGAGCCCTTGCACTCTCAGGCACTCACGCATTTACACCGGGCACGCATGTGACACTGTGGGGGCTCATGGCGGACATTGAGATTGGGCCTGACTCAACAAATGCTAACCAGGAAATGATGGCCAGGACCAACACCTCTTACCTCAGAAGGTCCATGGTGGTCACCGTAGCTTCCTGTGGTTGTCCTGACCCGGTCCCATAGTCAAGCAACATATCTTATTAGGCCAGTTTCAGTTACATTTTAAAGTTTATTTTTTTCTAGTCAATGACTGCTCATTCCCATAGTGAATTATTAATTAATTACTATATAAGAATGATATTGCATTAATTACAAATAGTGTCATAGACCAATACTATTAGCATCTGACCTTCTTACAAAAGGAAGATCAAGCATTACTCCATTACCCCAAGCATTTCTAGTTGCAAATACTAATCATTGTATGTATTAACAATACAATGGAAGAACTGATCGTGTGCAAACAGAAGCAGGATATTACATCTTGACATTATTTTCATCACTAATTACACAGCTGTTCTTTTATTCTGAATGTTTGATTATTATTACCATCATTAATTTGCTTACCTCAGGGTTTTCATTCCCAAATCCAAGTCCTTGAACACATCCAGGAACATTTTGTATTTGTTTGGTTTTCCTATTCTCATTTGAGATGTGCACCTGATTAACCTCATTAAAAATGGGTGGCTCCTGCTGAGTTGCCCTGAGTTGTCCCGACCCACGCCAACACATGCTAAATATTAATTTGGCCAGAGTTAACACAACACGTCTTTTCCGTTATAAATCCCATTATTCATTGCTACAAAAACATTTAATTAGAAAGTAGTCAGCAGTTTTGTTTAACTCCTTCTCTAGCACCACCTTTTTTGAACACAAGCCCAAAAATAAAATGGTTTCTGTTCTTGAACTGCTTTGACTACAGGCATAATACTGGACTCCTCTGTAAGGTAACCCGTAGTAGTTTGTTTTCCAAGACTCAGAATTACTCAAAGAAGTATTACTGATACGAAGTAATAGAAACTCAAACACAGTGTAAGTTTTTTCTCGCCTAAAACATATATTTTTTTACCGGAATAAGGATACAGAATTTACTGTGATTCATGTCATCTGAGGATTTCCAGAACACATAGAACGAAAAATACAACGAATGCAAATGAACTAAACCACTAGTTAAGGGGTTAATTGTCTCAATAAAAATCCCCAAACGAAAATGTGACTTGTAAGAAACCGCACACACAGACGCGCATGTAAATATCTTCCAATCTGCATTTTCTCTTTTCCAGAGTGGCATAAGAAGCAAATTACATCAGTGCAGTCAGTTAGGTAACCACAGAAAAGAACAGTTAACACTTTTATAGTCAGTGACAGTGCAACAAAAGTGTTTTTATAATCAACTCTCCTACCAATCTTAGATGTCCCGTCACCCGCACCTGCAGAGGGATCTCCGCAGCTGAAGTGAATGCACTCCTATTCCGCACAATACTACAGGATAGCTGGCGCTGATCGCAGGACAGGTGTTTCTCACTGGTTACAACTGATAACCTCTGAGCACCTGCTGTACATTTTTATGATACATTATAAGTTTGTGGCACAAAGGGATACATTACTTGCAAAAGGGGTGAAAATGAAAGCTTTCACACAGGAGAACCACAAAAAAAGTGGAATGTAGTTGTTATACAGGGTTTGGGGTTGAGGCCTGGAGTATTGGGGAAGGGGTCATTAGGAATAACCTCGATGTCGGGAAGATCTTTAGGGTACAATCGATCCTACGCTGTTTACATACTTTGTATGTAATAATTGAAGTATTCCATTTCCATGAATGATTTTCGGCTCATTCAACACATGAAATATTCATACAATGCACAATCTATTAATATCACGGTCATTTATTTTCCTTTTCTTTTTAGTATAAGTGAGCTAATAAAAAGGCATTCAACCTTGAAATGTGTATATCACGTAAAACAATTGTCTGCTCTTCAACATGGCAGTCTACTTGAACCGTAAGGCAGACTTAAAAAATGAACCCAAGTTAATCTGCTGAGGCCCTTAACATCTACAAGTCTACACTCTCTTAAAAACAGGGAAAAAATATATGCAAAAATAAGGGAGACAGAAATTGAATGTGAACTGGCAAGGCAAGAGGGCATAAAAATGCCACAGTCTGTGAACCATTAGTTATGGAAAAAAACAAAAGCGGTGAGTCTAGGCTTAAATGAAGAACAAGTTTATGATGTTTATGCTGCCAAATCATAAAATGACTCGAGCGAAATGGCTAAGTTATGTTTGAAAAGTTCATCTCACAGCAGCAGTATTTTGGCCATAAATTTAGAATAAGTTGGCAAGGTACTCGAAGGAAAATTGTATGGAGTCTAGCTAGTGCACTAAGTAGCTAGAGCTATATTAACTTAGCTGCCACGTGTCTTCCATTTAATGGAAACCGAGAGTTTAGCAATGTCTTCGTTGCCGAACTTAGCATATTGGCT
Source organism: Ilyophis sp. 1 JC-2022 (assembly GCA_022702515.1). Lineage (NCBI taxonomy): Eukaryota > Metazoa > Chordata > Actinopteri > Anguilliformes > Synaphobranchidae > Ilyophis > Ilyophis sp. 1 JC-2022. Next base: position 17,155,527 of record CM040406.1, on the reverse strand, counting down.
TTATTGTTTCATGGCTCGGATAGCAAATGTTACCACAACAAACTGAACTTTAATTTAATGAATTATAACAGCTGGTTCGAATTTGCTCGCCCATATATATATATATATAGTAAGGAGCAAAGGAGAGGTCTGACTCTCATTTTAAAGAGGGGCGCTCTGTTAGTGATGTGATTGGTTGAGTATGAGAACATGTGTTTGCTGAGGCCAATATAAATATATATACTGTATATATATTTGCTCCTTATTGCCTGCACTGCTGCTGCCACTGCTTTAAAAACAATTGCTGCTCACCCTGAACCACCCCAGCTTCCACCTGTTGTTTGGATCTGCTCTATGTACTGGGGGGTTTTGGTATTATCTCCTGTTAGATGTATGGAGCCTATCCCAGCATGCGTTGGGCGAGAGGCAGGAATACACCCTGGACAGGTCGCCAATCCATCACAGGGAGAAAGGCTTTATACTTTTGAAAATGTTTTCTGTTGAGATGCTCCATATTATAACTACTGTATTTCACTAAAATCTGAATGAAATAAATGCTACTGCACACTATCTCTTTCCAAATCTCAAATTTGAGACGGCGTGCGGGAACATTTCTTTATAGTATTATGTTGTATTTTCTATACTATGTTATACTAATGTGCTGTGCTACAAATGCTAGGCACGCAAACACTTACCTTTCATCAATATAAAAATCTGCATTAAAAACATGTACACCTTTGTTCACTGATATTATGTTAATGACACTTGCCTGTAATATATTCATACATTTCTGTGAAATCTGTGCTACCCCAAGTAGCATTCAACACCTCTCCATCACAGCACAGACTGCTGCCTTCTTGTTGTGCAATTCAAATGTAATTTTGCCTTTGCCTCCTCCCCACCCTATCATGGTAAATTATTTTCTCTCTCCATCCCAAGATCAAAGCTAACATGAATGATTACAGGGGGTCAGACTGCTTTGAAAATGTTCCACATCGGTTTGGTCACTGGGTAAAGGGGACAGAGAGACTCGGGGGGCATGGCTACTCTGCGGAGGGTGGGAATTTTTCTTAGACCTTCTTGGTCATGACCAGAGGCGCTTAGTTTTGTGGCTGATTCCAGTATCCTCAACTGGGCTCATCTTCAGTTTCGTTTCTGCTCATTCTCGCTCACTCAGGAAAGAAAAACAGTCTCCCTTCTTTCTTCTAAACATCCCCCACCAAACCCGACCCAAAAAAACAAAAATCAACAGCAACGTCTCTTTCCAAATATAACGACACAGTTACTCATGAACATCCACAGACCTTGTTGTGTTTTTTCAAAAACTACTTTATGCCAAAGTATGCCAACAGTGTATATCCGCACAACGTATCAACCAAAGCACACCAGTATTCTAGTGGCACTGTGTTGATATACGACCCAGAGTACTGGCATACTTTGGTTAAGACTTTGACCACCACAAACTTTGGACCCGTTGAGGTCCGTCACATCGGGGTGATGTCAACGTGAGTTGCAACGGATATCTGTGAAACTAGTGAGTTCTCAGCAAAATAGATAGATAGCACTCCGGGTATGTAGAAACATATGAAAATGTAATTTTTTGGGTGAACTGCCCCTTTAATGCTCTCCATGTTTTGAAGCAAAAACTTTATGGAGCAGTGGTTAACAACAAGTTCTATAGAAGATAATTCTGACTGGTGGTGAGCTAGCCATTAGAAGGCTAACAAACAAAGGCTTAGTTCTCAATCGGTAGTGATGACCTAGGGAACGCAAATAATTGTGTAACCAGCCAGATGTAAGAGGGTGAGTAGGCTGTCATACGTAGAGACCCAAGGTGTGTGAGAATCTGATCAGCACACTGTGGTTAAGGCATACTTTTTTAGCTCCGTCTACTGTAATCATGTCACTACTCAACCACTAATAAAGATGGTATAAAAATCCATATGACTAAACCACAAGCTTGTGATGGTGAATAGAAAATAGTTTTCTTGCTGTCACTGATATTTCTATTTTTGGGAGGTACACATTTTTGTATGACACCAATGATATGCTTCATTGGTATGAATACATCTTATCACCAAAGCAAGACATTTCTTTAACACTCATATTATGTTGTGGATCAATTCGATTAATTTTAGTTTAAATGCACCTGATATACATTACATTACTGGCATTTAGCAGACGCTCTTATGCAGTGACTTACACAATTTATTATTTTTTGTTGCATTTTTACATATCCATTTATACAGCTGTATACTGAAGCAATGCAGATGAAGTACCTTGCTCAAGGGTACAACGGCAGTGTCCTACCTGGGAATCGAACCTGCAACCTTTGGGTTACAAGCCCAGTTCCCTATGTATATATATTATATTATACTGCACTGCTGCCCATATACGGGATAACGTCTCGTTTTCCTCGTGAAATTGTATTACTTTTACTCCTGTGAGGTCAGGAACTCATATGGAATGTTTTCACCCACAGCTGTGTTGTGGAATGTGCACACATAAAAAGATGATGTGGTCAGTCGGTTATTGTCAATATTGTTTCACGGTCACCTTTACGAAATGCAAAAAATACATTCGATTAGTGAAAATGGTGAAATCAAGTTGGTTGAAGTTTTATCAAAATATGATTTCTATGAAAGGAAATATTCTCAATTAACTGTTATTAAATATAGTGTTTGGAATACAAAAAATAAATGTTTTGTATTTGTTTTTTTGTGAATGGCCAGATGAGAAACAAAGTTTTTACTGCTTTAGGATTTTTTAACTGTGTTGAATAGATATACACTATGGGCTGGATTCAGAGATGGCCAAATTAAGTGCCTTTCCTGCGCGGATTTAAGGCGAGCTGACTTAGGCCGTATTCTAACTTGTGTTGCGCAGGTGCTTATCTGAAAATGTAGGTGGTACAGGGCATGATATTTTAATGACCTGTTTCTTGTAGCTACCTGCCCCCCGGGTTGCCAGGTATCTACTAAAAACATATTTGTGGGGTTATGCGTTTTCAACGTGTCAGTGACAGTGCCTTTAATAACCGCATTTGCCTTTTGGAAAATCCTGCCTTTGCACATCGTAGTTGCTGTTGTGTGACGGGGTATAGGCAGTGAACGTATTAATGCATCGCATTGATAAAATGATCATAGCTTCTATTGATGACTGGGATATACCCATCACACAATGAAAAAAAATAATCACTGGAGATATCAGTGGTTGCACGCAATATTACTAAGCAAACAAATAAATCGTTGGATTTACTCAAATAAATATTTTATTTTCACAATTTAGCCTACCTAATAAAGTAATGTACGGTAACATAATTACATAATGGTAACATAAGGTAAGCCTATATGCAACGTTTTCAACTTAACCATGCAGTTGAAGTCACATATACTTAAAAATAGCCCATTACTTGCAACCACTGTGCAAATTTTTTGTGAATCTGTCACATGCTGGAAGGATGTGGCCAGAAGGGAGAAATATTTTAACCTGGAGCACTGGTAGACCTACACTGCGGGGAGTTACTTTGCGCTTCCTAATAATTTTGGAGCAGCTGTAGGCTACAACATAAGGAACCGTTAGCTACAAAATCGTCTCCTCTCTGTTAAAACGATTATGATCCAAACACTGTCTATCAATTAATCCATCTAATATTAATTGTAAGTAGGCTAGGTAAAGGAAAATAAAACCAATATTTTTTTCAAAGAACATGCACTCATTCTAATATCCATTTTTGCGAAGGATGCTATATATTTCATAATCATCTATTGGAGGCGCTAGACATAAACTAGATTTTTTCCGAACAAAGTTGCACGGAAAATGATGACAATTAAGTTTAAACTCTGAATACGCGTATCTTGCAGACACGCCTCCTTTTCATCAAATCTCCGCCCTGCGCGCGTAATGCCGTGTATATACTGGAGAGACGCTTAAAACAGCGGATAAGTCAAATGTCTGACTCACAAATAGCTTAAGCCAGGGGTTTTCAAAGTGGGGGCCGCGGCCCAACGGGGGGCCGCCAGGGGGCGCCAGGGGGGCCAATTGGAAGGGAGAGGAAAATGGAAAATGCAAAAAAAAAACAAAAAAAAAAATATTTTTTTAAAAATTTATTTAAAAAATTAATTTAAATTCAATTCATAAGATTACTGTGCCGGTTTAAAATAAGATATAAATTGTTATAAATCCTTTCATATCGAAATTAGGTCTTTTCCATGCCCTTCTTTCAATCGCAGCCCATAACTAACCGTCTGCCTGTCAGTCAAAGTGTTACGTTGAGCTGCTAACGGCCCGATTATGGAATCAAAATAGGGTCAAAAGTATTGTGTTGTGTATTAAGAAGCTGTATGTTAGATTTTTTTATATTTGCCAGTGTAATTTAAAAAAATAATAATTAAAAGCCATTTCGCAATAGGGGGGCCCCAGCCAGAGGCTACGACTATTTGGGGGTCCTTGGCATGGAAAAGTTTGGGAACCCCTGGCTTAAGCTACGTGGATTTTTGTGAGTAAGTCCCATTTGCGCGTGCTTATCTCAACTCTGAATCTGGCCCTATGTCAGTCAACATTATGGATGTAACTATTTTTTCAAGGTAATATGAGGGCTAAACAAGAACCAACAACTAAATGACGACATTTCTTATTCTCTTGCTCTTTAAATCTACCCAATTGTCCTGAAATTGCATGTGTTTTTTATGAATGCAAATCATTTTCAAGAAACTATCCAGAGACAATAACATGGGGTTTTTAAAAAAACCCTCCATCTCCCATCTGCACACCCCACTAATGGTCCTGTCTGACTCTGCAATCTTCCCTCTGATAAATCCTTCAGTGAAATGATGGATTGTTTCCAAAAAGAACACAGGAAGTAAATAAATGATGAAAGGGTGTGTGGTCGTTTTTCTCTTGTCCAGACAGGGGCTGACCTGATAGGGTCACACTTGGACACTCATCTCTGAGCACGTGTGCGCTTAATTGCACTGTAGGAGGACATGACATCATCCATGAGATCTCTGTCCTCACAGTGTGAGATAAATCAGCTATTTTTTTATATTGTATTTTTATTTATTCTATGGACAGTTGGTCGTCCCAACAAGGTAATGTTTCATTGTAATGTTTCTGCTTGTACCATCTTCATGGATTTCAATCCCCTCCATTTTTATGTGGCCAGGATTTACACAAACTATGCAAATCACATTTTGCATTACAAAAAATAGAATAAAATAACCCCCCACCACACACACACACACACACTTACCAGTTACCTTTCACAGCTGCAGCTTTTATAGTAAAAAGATATATTGTGGAGCACTAGTAATCAGTCATTGTCAGTTTTGAAGGTTAGTTTTATTGAATTTGACTGTCCAAATTTGCTTCTGGGATCAGGGATCATATTGGATATTAAAGTGTTCTTATTATGGTACTAGCCGTCTTGGAAAAAAAATATAATAACTGCAAAACCACATTCACCTATCTTTAGCAATCCAATCTAAGGTATTGTTTAACTAAACATTTATTTTCATCAAATTCAACTTCACCTCTTCCCACTGCAATATCAATTTCGGAGAAATTCTTAGAATGTATACAGTATGTTTTCACCTGCGTTGAAAAAGCATGTCTGAGTGTGTTGGTGTTTGCAGATATGCACATGGCCAGTAGTTTAGGCACGTACTTGTGAACAACACCACATGTATGAAGACACCTTGGCAATACATGTCTATAACAAGGCTGTTCAAGGGCCAGCTGAAGCTATTACGACAGTGCCCATTACGACATAATAATGCAACTTCAGTAAAAACACAAAATAACTTTAGAATCCAGCCCCTTTTCCATGTTCAAGAGCCAGTAGTGGCAATTATGATATCACAGTAAAACATGAATTACAACACAGAGGAGCTTTAATCCTATCATTGAGATCGGCTACAGAATATCAAGACTACCATGCAAGTTCTGTTTTTATATATTTGCATATTTATAGTCATAAGACCATTAGCAAGCCTTTACAGACACCATAATTTCAACACACACACACAACAAATAGAAAAAGAATTTAAAAAGCATGGTTTTATGTAATTTTTTTTTACAAACAGTTGAAACAAAAGTAGAATTGCTGCCATCTGCTGCTTCTAAGAGTGAACTACGCATGATTAGTGTATTTCTGGAAGTGATGTTCTTTGAAATGTATGAAGGCCATATATTTGCTTCTTAATTAACAGTCTCCAATGGTATCTGCATTTCAGTCACTTAGTTGTTTGAAAAGTATAGAGTGGAGCATGACACATTTTACTCCAGGTCTGTGTATAATCTACAAACCCGATCCTCGGAGTGCAACTGCGCTGACTGAAGTCAGCGCTCTTTACCGCTGTACCACCGCGGCGGCCTTAATCTACACATTTGAAGAAAAATAAATGCTTTTGATTTTTGGAAAAAGGTTTTTGTGAAATTTTTATGTGTAATCAATGAGTTCAGTACATGATGTTCAGTCATGCCCAATGCCAATAAACTACTGAAGGAGTTGAATGTATGAAGTACCATTAAAAAAGAAGGGCCAAGGTACGTTCACCACTAAGCAGACCACCAGCCAAAGCTACAAACTTGGTTTGTTAGGAAACCCTGGCTGCGTCCCCTTTTTAAAATGAGCAAAAATGCATCCGCCTTTGCTCCACGACCACCTTGTCTCCTCCGTGCCCCGGAAACCGATCTTTGTGTCCTCCCTCCTTCCACTGTCCCAATATGGGAGGAGACAAGCGAAGTGGCTTCAAACTCGGCTCCTCCTCTCCTCCGGCAAAGGATACATCGAGTACATACATATCCTACTGCGGAAAAACTTTCACATTTCTGTGAGACATCATCATGTTCACGCCACAGAAAGATGGCAACAATGATGATGCATGACTCTAAACATACATAAACATGGCAGCTACCATTATTTCAGTATGTGAATATACATAAATTCATTTATTCAACCAATTGTTTCCAAAGGACGCGTTGAAATTAGATTTCAGACGTTACAGTGGCAAATAGCCTAATTGTTTTTTAGTGTGAACACTGCCATGAAGCGACAAATTTGTTTCACTACTCTACGGAAATGTTTCTAAATTAGCCTACGTGAGATGGAATGATCTGATGTAGGCTGTCACAGTATAGCTACAGTAGCCTATACAGTAGCCTATATGAGGTGACTTAGTGCTCTGTATGTTCAGACATCGGGCACATCGGGATTCTGGATATACTGGATAGCCTATACTACGAGATGTTTACTTTGATTTAATGTTGCTGATTACATATTAATATCTCACTGGTTATATTCATGTAAAAATTCTGAAGGCAATATAATAATACAATTTTAGTCCCAATCCAATAAAAAAATAATTTGAATTGCATTGATTGTCTCAATAAATACCCAATGGGATGCCCAGATATACAGTATGCCTGATCTGATTGATATAGTGTCCAGTAGAATTATTGGCAACCTCAATTAATACGAGCAGAAAGTGCAGGATTAAATTCAGTTTATTGTTATTTATCAAATGTCTTCTTTATTCAGAAAAATGAGAAAATTATATCATTTAATTACCATACCATTGATTGGCGGATATATACACTCTCGTCTGACCATAGCACCCGGTTCAAATCTAAACTACGCTAACATTTAGCAAACTCCAGGCACTTACATTTCTGGTATGACAAGCCTTCTAAATAGCTTGTTGGCATAGAGGTGGTGTCTAATTGTACTTTTTGACTTGGTGACCCTATATGCATCCAACTTACACAATTCTCCAACTGTGATAATTTTTTTGTGATTTTTGCCTGTGCGTGGAGCCAAACAACACTTGCGTCCTCTTCCGGGTAGGTTCATCACAGCTCCAGTTGCTTTTAACCTCTTAATTATTTCCCTAATGGTGAAAATTGGTAGTTTCAGAAGTTAAGCTATAGCCATTGTCTGATGTATGAAGGTCAACACCCTTTTGTCTCATTTAATTTGTGTGTTCTCTGATTTTCCCCACGTTGATGGATGACGAATGCTGAAACCCATTCTCTGGACTCGCAGGCTCATAGACTGAAAGGCGCATTCTCATCAAGTCCACGAATGCTTAGGGCTGCCCCATTGTGAAAACTATTTTTGGCAAGTGCTCGAATGCAGACTTTTTGTACGCTCTATTCACCCTTTTTGCAAGTCTGCATGAAAGCAGACTTTACCTGCCCTGAAAATATGCCATCGAAGTCTACAAGTCCACAGTCCACGAGTCCAGAGGGCTCGGTTTGAGATTCAGCCTAACAGGGTTTGGTCTGTGTGTCACCTCATATTTATACCCCAGTGAAACAGGACTAAGAGAATGATCACATAATAATCCCTAAAGATGCAGGTGTGCTTAAAAAAGTTAAATATGAATGTGAATATACTTCAATTAGGTTTTGTTTGTAACTATTTCTAGCATGACCAATAATTGTGACACACTTTTTATTTTGGACAAAATATAAATTTTTTATGAAGATTTGTTTTTACTTGAATATTTTGGCCTAAATTAAAGGTTCGATTTTTCTCATATTTTGAGTTGAAGGTCTTGCGTCTTGCTGATAAACAACAAAGACATTTTTATGCTCATATTTTCCAGGGTTGCCAATAAATCTGGTGGGCACTTTATACATTGAAACTGATGGCTCTCCAGAACAAGTCTTGGCCAGTCCTGCACTCTTCCCTTAGACAAGAAATTAACAGGTGGCTTGCATACATACTATTCTGTTACAGTTTGTTTGAGAAAATTAGGTGTGAACATGGGAATTGTGCGTAACATCATGATCCAAGCCAACGCTATTAAGATTAAACTCCTGTGTCTTGAGTTGGGCAATGTGAGCTTAACCAGTGCTGCCAACTCTTTCTCAACAGAAAGTTGCTGTCGAGTCTCAGATTTGTCTATAGATGACGGAATATATACATTTGCATATTGGACAATGTCTGCACAAAAGTCATGTAGGCTAAACTTTAAAGAAGGGAGAAGATGTTCTTATTCTTTCTAAATTCATATATGTTGCATTTGGCCTTCAGCGACATAAAATAATCAATACAATTACAATATTGTTCTTGCAGTTCAAACAACGGTCAATAAAACAATATTTTTTTTAAATGTGAACAAAAGCATAAAAAAGGTGCATATACTGTAATGGAAAATGTGAATGGGTGTATACAAACTGGTTGCTTATGCCAATTAATCAGGCTTGGCATAAGCCTACTAAAATATATATTTTGTATTTTTACTGATGTGTATTCAAAAATGTATTCAGCAGTTACAGAGGCTGTAAATGTATTTATATGAGCCTGTTCAGCACATTACAGTGGCAACTGTAAGATATGGGTTACATTTTATGTACTGTAATATTTATACCCCTGTATATTTTCCAGCAGAGAGTTGTAAATAGTGAAAATAAAAATGGCCTGAACCATAAATAGGCCTATACATTCACCAGAGTATGCTCTCCTTTAAAGATTCTTCATCAAGTAGGTGAATGTGTACTCCTTTTGCATCGGCAACTTTTTACAAATTCAGTCCTTAGTGCCTTTTCAAAGACCTTAATTACACAATGGTTTAATTGCGTTGGTTTCTCACTTTTTCTGGCATTGCCTCTCTTTGCATGCGTGACCGTAAATTCCATTCCGTGCTTGAGAAGACCCGTAAATGCTCGATTCCATATGGAGTTTGTTCTCAGGAGGTAAATCCTTTCAATTAAACATCAGATCATCCCCAAAGTCTCATGAATGAAAGTGGAATGCTTCTACTTCACAGAAAAAAAGGATCATTGTGACTAATAATGGTTCTCGTCAAATTAAATAAGGAAAAATGACTATGCTAGCCGTGGATTATGAAATTGCCTAATAGGTTTTTTTTTCTGAAACACAATCATCTCTAAAAGAGAATGGTCACACATCCGATAATTCAAATAGGACGGAATAATATTGTAACATTTCTTTTTTGGCCAACACCTATCGAAATGTTAACGTTTTTTAGCCGAAACAAGCCTTCATCAGAGGCTTTTTTCTCGTTTGCAAAAGAGCAGAAACACGGAATGACACAAATAAGGTCCTATTTATGGTCGCATGGATGACAGATGTCTAGTTTCAATGAACATCTGCGCTAGTTTTTCTTTACCCTTATTAAACATGATTCGATGAGTTGTCTGAGGCAATTCCTGTACTCCCCAATCTCTGTTTGTGAGATGAATGCTAAAATGTACATTTGAGTCAAAGTTGAATGAATTCAGGTAGAGGCTCTACCCGGGTTGCCTCAGTGTGTGAAGAGTGGGCTCCTGAATGTGAAACCATGCTGAGGCACCTGCCCGTTCAGTGAGGTGAATGAGACACATGAGTGCTGACTATGCTCAGAGACCCATGGGTAGGTACAGGAGGACAGGCATGTACTAGTGTGCCCTCTACACAGTTGATGGGAGAATCTGCTAAAAAAGGCCCGCACTTACAATTGGACATTCCGAAATTAAAGGAAAATGAGGAATGGAAAGTTTAAAAAATTATTTTGATGTTTATATGGTGTGAAATGTATGTGTTGATGGGAGCTGAAGTCCAGAACTTTCCACAGGATTTCACTTCCCATCAGTGAAAATACTTTTCAGTAGTTGCCTGTTGCACCGATCCCTGAAAATCAGGGATCCTTACTTGTCCGCTTTCGTTTCACCCCAGGTGCGGCCAATATAAATCCCTTGGGACCCAGCCCCTCGCATTCCCAGGCTCGCCCCATATCAATTATTCAATTCCCTTGCTGAGTACCTAACAATCAATCCATTATTCAATCAAGATCTGTAATTATCCTATTCACCAATTCAGGGACCACTCACTCACTCCCTTTCGCTGAGGGAGACCGCAAAATATGTGACATCATTGCAACTCAATAAGGTGATTCTGAGTGATCACCTTTATCCTTTATATGATGAAACATTTCTATCCTGATGGGAGTGGTCTCTTCCAGGATGACAATGCCCCCTGCAATGCCACGACATCACAATGTCACTGAATGGTTTAATGAGTATGAAAATGATTTGAATCACATGCTTTGGCCTTCGCGGTCACCTGATCTCAACCTAATTGAACACCTATGGGAGATTTTGGACTGACGTGTTAGACAGTGCTCTCCACCCCCATCATCAAAACACCAAGTGAGGGAATATTTTTTGTAACAATGGTGTTCCACCCTCCAAGTAGAGTTCCAGAGACCAGAATCTATGCTAGACTAGAGGTTGAATCAATGCTAAGGCATTTATGGCGGCTCGTTGCGGCCCAACACCTTACTAATTTATGTTGGTTTTTCCATTAATTTGTCACCCGTCTATATATATATTGGGATGGGGCATGCCGCATACCTATACAGCACTGAGAGTTTGGCACTTTTCAGGGTTTCCTGCAGAAGTAACCACAATGACCACAGACTCTCAGCCCTTAAAAACATTAACGTCTGTATGTGCTGACCTCATGTAACCACACAGCATTCACATACAACTTCACACATCCACACAATGAAGCTACAAACTTGGGTTATTTTGCCGGTTTTTCTTCTGCTTCTTCTTATTATTTTTCCTGCCGTACCCTCAAAGAATACAGGTGCAGCTCAAAAAATTTGAATATCATGAAAAAGTTCCATATGTTTTGTCACTCATGTCAGAAAGTGAAACTCATATATTATATATTCACTACACAGAGTGAAATATTTCAAGCCTTTATTTCTTGTAATTTTGATGATTATGGCTTACAGCTAATGAAAGCCCAAATTCAGTGTCTCAGAAAATTAGAATATTACATAAGATCAATAAAAAAGGATATTTTAAACAGAAATGTCAGCCTTCTGAAAAGTATGTTCATTTCTATGCACTCAATACTTGGTTGGGGCTCCTTTTGCCTGAATTACTGCATCAATGTGGCGTGGCATGGAGGCGATCAGCTTGTGGCACTGCTGAGGTGTAATGGAAGCCCAGGTTGCTTTGATAGCGGCCTTCAGGTCGTCTGCATTGTTGGGTCTGGTGTCTCTCATCTTCCTCTTGACAATACCCCATAGATTCTCTATGGGGTTCAGGTCAGGCGAGTTTGCTGGCCAATCAAGCACAGTAATACCATGGTCATTGAACCAGATTTTGGTACTTTTGGCAGTGTGGGCAGGTGCCAAGTCCTGCTGGAAAATGAAATCAGCATCTCCATAAAGCTTGTCAGCAGAAGGAAGCATGAAGTGCTCTAAAATTTCCTGGTAGATGGCTGCGTTGACTGTGGACTTCAGAAAACACAGTGGACCAACATCAGCAGATGACATGGCACCCCAAATCATCACTGAATGTGGAAACTTCACACGACTTCAAGCAACGTGGATTCTGTGCCTCTCCACTCTTCCTCCAAACTCTGGGACCTTGATTTCCAAATGAAATGCAAAATTAACTTTCATCTGAAAAGAGGACTTTGGACTACTGAGCAACAGTCCAGTTATTTTTCTCCTTAACCCAGGTAAGACGCTTCTGACATTGTCTCTGGTTCAGGAGTGGCTTGACACGAGGAATGCGACATTTGTAGCCCATGTCCTGGATTCGTCTGTGCGTGGTGGCTCTTGACGCACTGACTCCAGCCTCAGTCCACTCCTTCTGAAGCTCCCCCAAATTCTTGAATGGATTTTGCTTGACAATCCTCTCAAGGCTGCGGTTATCCCTGTTGCTTGTGCACCTTTTCCTACCACACTTTTTCTTTCGGAGGGTGTCAATGACTGTCTTCTGGACATCTGTCAAGTCAGCAATCTTCCCCATGATTGTGTAGCCTACTGAACCAGACTGAGAAACCATTTAAAGGCTCAGGAAACCTTTGCAGGTGTTTTGAGTTAATTAGCTGATTAGAGTGTGACACCATGAGTTTCCAATATTGAACTTTTTCACAATATTCTAATTTTCTGAGACACTGAATTTGGGTTTTCATTAGCTGTAAGCCATAATCATCAAAATTACAAGAAATAAAGGCTTGAAATATTTCACTCTATGTGTAACGAATCTATATAATATATGAGTTCCACTTTCTGAAATGAGTGACAAAAAATATTGAACTTTTTCACGATATTCAAATTTTGTGAGCTGCACCTGTAATTCTCCCCATTGGAAACAACATCGCATACCTGCTCTCCCAAGCTTATTGCCAAATAAAAACGCTTCAAACTAATGTTTGAGAGAATCAAAGACAAAACCACTTCATGGCTTGGTGTTTTCCATGAAGCTACTGTGGCCTACTGGTTGGAATTGCTGTCTCTCACACTGAGGATTGGGGGTTTGAGCCCAACAGGGCACAAGTTTATTTTTGACAAAAACAATGTGCAACTGTTAAATAAATTTATTAGACTGTTCTTTTCACATTAACAAACATATTTTTATTGCAAAGGGAAAAGACGTTTCCAATATGAACTATTCAATGTTTCACTTGTACTACAGCGAAATGGTGAAAGTCAGACGACACCACTTCAGGTAACGCTACGCAGTATGGAAACAATGTTTAATTTGCTGCTGACACTGACAAATTGCCTATAGCCTATAGTGCAATAGAGTCGCTGTGGAAATATACAGGACTTTGCTGAAATGTAACAAGATAAACTCTTCAGGGTTAATCAGAAAACAGCTGTAGCTGAATATACTGGTAAGTACTTGGTTTCCTAAAAAACATATTTTATAAGAGATTTTTTTGAAAAAAAAAAAATGTCTTCTAAAAAAAAAAAAAGCATCAGGTACTGTATATAGTACAGTCCGCAAGAGAAAACGGCAAATACTTATTAGTACTATAACGTGTTTTACTATTATTGTTTCTATTCTATGCGTGAACATGATTTTCTTAGCATGTATAAATGGTGCATTTTACAGTCTGTGGCTGTGGCGACAGGATCAGTAGTAAGTCAAAATTTACAGGGTTTTCTTAAAGCTGTAGTTCATAATTTTACACTAACGCTGCGTTCACACATCCAGCAACTTCGGTCGCCCAGTCGCCGGAAGTCCATTCATTCTCTATGAAGCTGAGCGACGGTCAGCGACCTGAGCGACTAGAAAACTGAGCGACCAAAATCGGCCGATAAATGTTGCCCGAAACGTAACTTTTGAGTGACCATCGGCCGTAACAGCCAATCAGAGTTCCGCGCTTCATATTTCTCCAACCGATACGAAACCATTTCGTGAAAAGGGGTCCCACTGTTGCCAGCAGCCGGTCGAACTGCTCACAATCCAGCCGAAAATAACGCTGGAAGCGGTCCCCGTCCAGGCGGAGTTCCTGCACCAGTCCGTGAAATTCTCCGAGCTGCCGGCGGCGTTGTACGGTGCTATGCACCCAGAGCCTCCGGCGCTTCCTCCGGCGTAAATAAATTAGGGCGACAGCTAGCAGTTTTTTATTCCGGTTCATTTTCCAAAGTGGTAATCATGAAGCTGAAGACTCAATTTATAGTAAAAAATATCCCTCCAAAACATTCAAATAAAGGAGGGAAAGAATCTAATTGGAAGTTTAATATCATTTCATGAACGTAATCTACGTAATATTGCCTATCAAACTAAGCTAGGCGAAATAGGGTTAGCAGCGGTAACAACAGTAAATAATTTATATATTATCATTGTATAATTATCAGTGTCATACCATAACCTTAAAGGATACTGTATATGTGGCAGTTCTACCAATATCACATTGAGCCCAAACTACATGTTGAGTTTTATACATATATCTATCTATGTATCTATATAGATAGATAAAGATCACTAGCTCGCGACGAAAATAGATATAGGCTAGCCTATCGCTAGCTAGCGAGAACACATAATTATCAGTGTCATGGCATAACTATAAAGAATAGGATGCATCGCAAATATGTCTTTGTTATACGTAGGCTACTGCCGTTGTTTATCTGTATCAAAAAATTGTAGCAGCACGAACTGACTTGGATGACACAACGGGAAGCTCTTGCCCCTCCCCCAGCCTAGTAGAATGGACCGACTCAGCGACCAGTCGATCGGTGTGTGAACACAGCGTAACATGAATACTGTCATTTTGGATACGTCTCAACCACTAGGGGCAAAGTTTATACAGTTCAAAGAGGCTACGTACCGTCATGCAGTTACAATTACTGCAAACACTTTAATTTAGTTGTAGGCTAGTTCATGGTAGGCAAAAGCACGCCTATGTCTTTCTTTGAGCTACAATGCATGCGTGTGTCTGCATGTATTCTGTAGGCACGTCTCTCTTGATGTCATTATCTTCATACATTATCGTTATAGTTAGCTAGAAAACACATTACATTACATTAATTACACAAAAATAAGTGATAGCTCAAAAAATACATTTTCAATGTAATAAAATGCCACGTTACGCCAAGTTAGCCTACAAAGCACTGTCTGTAAATCGTTAATTCCAACTTGCAAAAACTAGGCCTGCCTTTAAAAGTATTGATATCAAAACAATATTGCCTATCGTGGCTCACACTAATTCACCTAGCTCTATTCCAAACTTTCCTAAATTATTTAATGCAACTTGGCCCTGTATCTTTTCATCTTACCATCTCAAGAGAAACTGTATGTGCCACATCAAACTGTGAAAGGACAATAATTTATAGTGGAAATAATCTGAGATTCACATGTGTTGCAATTACTACACTACAGGGTATGTTTGAACAATTGTCTGCACCCAGTGCTTTGGGTTTATGAAAAGCACAGCATTAATAAAATGTATTATTATTATGTATTTGTTTATTTGGAATATTTGGATTTCTATAGAAACCTGTATGGTCGAGCCTAGATATTCTTATGTTATTTGCGAATACAATTTTGTAAACACAACTATTATTATGTTAACAAATTAGTACTATTACTTATTTGATATCATCTGACCCACAAACAGTAGGCTACACTGACTGCATGTCTGGATAGGTTTGTAAAAATGCTATATGTAGGCTATTTTCAATGTCATCATATTTCTAATCTCTTCACATGCTAAAATGAAAAAACACAGGGCACAAGTAATTTAGGAGAGTTTGGATAGCATTGCTTTGGAATAGAGCTAGTTTAATTAGTGTGAGCCACGATAGGCAATATTGTTAGTTGTAACTTGGCCACATTTTGATATCAATACTTTTAAAGGCAGGCCTAGTTTTTGCAAGTTGGAATTAAAGACAGTGCTATGTAGGCTATGCGTGAGTAACTTGGCCTTTTTTTTTTACATTGAAAACAGACCATGAACTGAAAATAATATCCTGTTTCATCCGTATGACTGATTGCTTTCAGAAAAAAACAGAAAAGCAAATTATGCAATATGGAAGATGGCTAACTCCCGATAAAAACCATGACATGACCGTAATTATTTGAAAGCATACAAAAATTTATTATTTCTGTCCCCTTTCCTTCTAAGGCATCCGGAGTCAGGAATCCGCTTTCAGTTTTGGCCAAAAGAGGTTCAACACATTTTCCTTCTGACATGTCGATGTAGTGGTGGAAGAGGCTGACTTTCCACACAATTGATGCCGGCCCCAAGATTGAACGTCTGCCCATTCTTTCGTCATTTAAAATGGTAATGAGCAACTTTCCCGGTGCAAGCGACTGCTCCTCATTCTTCATTAAAATTTAGAGGTGGAAAAGTCTATTCAGACGAGTGACTCCAATCCTCACCTTCCCCCGTCTAATTATAATTAGTGGAAGGAGCAGGCCGACACTCCTGTTGAATACCTTCGTGGTTCCGTTTCAGCGAAGCTCCCGCTAGGAGAACAGACCTTATAAAAGACTGTTTAGATTATCATAATTTCCCATAGGCTAGACTTCTCCACTCGGGCATTGTGTTTAATATTCACAAACAAGTCACAGTAGACCAGTCAATACCATCAGCTGTAAGGAAAGGGACTAGAAAATCATTACTCCATAACAGCCATTTACATCCACATGAGATTCACACACCTTGGCGGAATGTTGTGCCCTCAGATTATGGTGCCATCGGGTGATGGGAAACAAAGTGAGTTTCCTCACATGGGTTCGTTGTGGCATTTGGCTGGCTGCAGTCATTGTAATGGTAATGTATTTCTGCAGTACTGCGCTTTGTCAATATGGCCTAAATCATGACGCTAGAACAGTGGTATGATGATCAAAATGGTGTGCTCTTATCACATTTCAGCTTGACATATTTTATAAAATACAACGCATCATAGGTCTTAACAACAATTGCAAAAACAATAAATTATAAACTTAACATCTTGTCTACATTAATCTCTCAAAGTTAAGGACAAATAATACTGCAGTTTGGATGTACCTGGGCCTTAGTATCTTGCCTTGCCTTAGTACTTATATCAATGGACAAAAGGCATCCTAACGTCAAGAGGCATAAGAAACTTAAAGCACAACTAAACTTTGGTAGAACTTTGGGTTGTGTAGTTACCTGCCCGTGATATGAGTCCAAGTAGGGGATAAATATGTTTGCTAGTTGCTCTGTGCTCCCCTGGGGTGATAATCCATAATAGGGTATTTGTCGCACTCCATTCACTTCTATGGGGCAGCTAAAACGGTCTCAAAATGACACTTCTAGCACATATACAACAACGAAAAAAGTGGATTCTGTCAATACAAAAAAAAAAAATCATCGTACATTTTTTTTTTTTATTTTATTTTATGGCCCTTTTCTTTTTTTTTTTTTTTTTTTTTTTGGAACATAGGAAAAGGGTAGGCTATGTCTTGTGCCAGAAAAACAGTTGTGTGTGTGATGTTGTGTCAAACCACTCATTGATCAAATTCCACCACAGAAAAAAAAATTACATTAGTAGTATATTATATATCTACGGTCCGACCTGCCATTTTTTTTTTTTTTCTTTTCTGGTAGCAAAACAACATTGAAAAAAATATAACTAATTAATATTTTTTAATTACAAAAAAAAAAAAAAAAAAACGACTGGTATTTTTTTTTTTTTATCGAATCAATCTTTTCTTTCGCGTTTCGGTGTCGTATGTGTTTGTTTGATTTCAGAAAGAGAAGTGAATGGAGAGCAAATACCCTACTATCATGGATCAGACCCCAGGGGAGAGCAGACAACAAACAAACAACACTATTTTTTTTTTATTTGGATTCATGGGCAGGGCAGGTACACACACAACACACAAAAGTTTTTTAGTTGTTTAGTGCTTTAAAGTTGGCCATCTTTCAGAAACCTGTTAAATCCCTGAATTGACTGTTTTAACCTGCATAAGTATCTTTCATAAAAAAATATGAGCAGAGGGTCATTTTGTGGTCTAAGTCACTTATTCAATACATTATTTAATACAATAACTAAAAGTAGCATGCTGGACCTTGCCACTTGCTTTACCCTTATTTATAGATAAGATTAGTTATTGTTCAGTACATTCACATTATTCATCAAATGTTTGAATCCCTCGACTCAGTCAATATCTTTTCTTTAATGTTTTCCACAACTTTAGCATAACCTTTGTATGGTCTATTTTTATACTCCCTCTGGAAAATGTATACTGTGAGGCACTGTGTCACAGTTTGATTTTAAGTGGCACTATATGATTGATTGTGGTCAGACCGTCAGAGTGAATACAGGCCTTTTCAGAGTCTGAAGAAGGTATGCTAAATACAGAAGAAAAGCAAAAAAAACTGTAGGGTACAACATTAAATTAATTATTCCTCCTTAGAATTCAGTGCTGAAGCAGTCCTGCCAATAGCAACAGTGAGGCCTTTTCATCGTATCACAGGGTACACTGAAGGCCATGGTCATGCATACCCCATAATGAGGAAAAAACTATCCTTTGATCAGGTGCTTGTGTCCCATCCAACTGACCTGATTTGCAGGTTTGCTCTCCAAACGATGTGTTTAAACAGAGTTCTATCAGGAAGAGAAAAGAAGGAAGATTTTGTCTGCTTTTACTGGGGAAAAATGTGTTTTAGCATTTTGAGGAAAAAAAGAAGAAAAAAAAACTTCCTCAATCACAAGGAATGCACAGGATTGCAGTTCCAACTACAAGTGAAATCAGAAGCGATACCAGAATGTTTGCAAACTAAGATCAGATATGGAGCGGTGCGGCGCTGGACATGATCACAGGAACAAATAATCAGAGCCAGCTGGATATTGCAGTGCATTTGTTCTGCATACAGCATACTTAATGAATACATTATTAAGTTATCGGCCAGCACATGGTATGTGTGGTGGTATAGTGCAGTAGGCAAGGAAACTGATTAGTAGCTTAGAGGTTTCTAGAGGAACTGGCATTGTACTATTGTACTTCAGGTACTTAACCTGACGTGCTTTTGGACATTTTCATCTGAATAAATGGACATAGTGAAAACATGTTGCTCTGCATTAGGGCTTCTCCTATGCAAGAATGTGGTATATTAATAAAATCTATTATTTTTGATGAATTCATACCAATACATGTGAATAGTTTTATATATGTTGCAAATATAACACAAAAACATACAGTATATAAATATAACAACTATAAATCTAAATATAGCAAACATAAAGCAATATATATTAAAGTAATCATGAACCAGCATCATCTGAGCCCTATTCCTCATAGCTGGCTAACTGAGTTAGCTAACTATGCTGAGTAAAACCTGGAACAGTGTTTTTGCTTCATAATATGTTCCATATCCGGGAGTTTCCGGGTTTTAGCTCAGTCAGTCGGCTATGAGGAATATGGCCCAGCACTTTGGCAAGATTTGTCTGTGGCTTTGTTCCCAACTGTTCATCAATCTTAACAAATCACTGGTAATTTGCAAACATTCTCACCTGATCAAGCAGAGGTCATTGTAGCAAAAATGTTTTAAAAACAAGGCAACTCTCTGACCGTTTCTGCAAATTTTCCGCATCACACAGCCCATCTGCCACTTCTAGTGTAACCCCCGAGATTCGACCGCTGCCGGTGATCAAACGGCAGGGTTGTGACAAGGCTGCCAAAGTGCAGCTTGTGCACGCGACCCCCTCATCCCTCAATGTGATGTCTGCTTTGGTTTGCTTGACCCTCAGACGAAAACGTGGTCTGACAAGCGCTTCCGGACAAGAGCAGAGACCAAGAGCGGGTTGATGTAGCTCAAAAGCATGTGTCGGCTATTCTGATTCAGAACAGGTGGTTGGAGGTGTCCTGTCATAAGGATACCTTTCAAGTCTAGACATGCCCACATCTGGATCTTCTTCTGCAAGTGAGTGGTAGCCTCGGATAAAAAGCCAGTGATACCCAGAGCTACATGGCAAATTTAGCCACATCAGCCCTTGGATTGCCTTGTATAAATGCAATCTCTGTCCTTGGCGCTTTTGATTTATCACACAAAGTGGGTGTTACTTCTTTTAAAAAATGGGTCGTCAATTTTAAATGGAGGTGGAGGAGATCTTTCCCTCAAACCGATCATCGCTCTCCCATCTGTTTTACTTAACTCTGCTTGGTTAAGAAGTGTGAAAGTTACCCGAATAATCTGTACTCATCAGCACAAATTTCCCTTTGTCTTATTTTAATCTCATCTGGCATTGCTCGACTCCTTTCAGGTGATATTAGTTTATTTAAACAAATAAAATTTTGTAAAGTCAACTTAATCTTTACAAACACAGGTAAATTGCCTTGTAATGTAATGAAGGCTTTTCTTTTTCTTTGACCGGGAGTCGTGCTTCTCCGGTTTCGGCTACAGCATCCCCAACTATGCAGTTCAAGTGTGTGCGCTCCTCTGTCACACTCAACTTGAATCCAGTGACTTGTTTTACAACCTAGAGGCTACACAGTATTACAAGAGAAAGCTGGTACTGACAGAAAATGATGTATCCCCCACTGATGATAACTGATAGCCTCTGGGTGCTGGGTGCTCCGGGTGTGTTTTTGGCAAGATGTTATGTTTCTTAATGAATCTTGGCCAACTTAATGCCTCTCCATCCCTTGGAGGACTGTACCTTATCACTGGGGGACTCCTGGTAATGGTTGACTAATGACATAGCTGAGGTTCCATCCTGAGACGTGGGGCTCAGCCTGTGCTCCTGGTAAGTGCTTTTAAGATCGGGAACGCTCAGGATAAAACAATCTACGTTTTCATCGTAATTTTAACTGCAGCCTGCACAGATTGACTTGTCATTAAAACGTGACAACATCCTGCTTGTGGAGTTGAAGAAAGAACAGGAAATCTACCCAGATGGTGAAATATTGAGTTGATTTGTAAAGGCAGCACAATATTTGTGACAAAAACACAAAAATCATGTTACCAGGGAATGCAATTAAGAGAAAGGGAATTAGCTGCCAACTGAAACAGATTATTCAGCTTGTTAACCAAGCAAAAACACAGAAAATAAAAATCTGTTCAATGGTAGATTTGCAGGACCACTTGTGACCTGTTTGCTGGCCACCACTGGTCCTATTCCATGTAGCTGATGTCGTACAAGATCCCTTGAGGCCTCAGTTTTGTTGAATTCTTGAATCATTTTGGCTTTACCTGTTTTCTTGACCACTTCTTGTTTAACAAAACCAAAGCAGTTAGGCCTGGATTCAATTAACCTTTGTCCTTAACTTTTCCTGAATAAATAAATGTACTGCTTATTTGGTGACGGCTGAACTTGCCAAACTGTATTGCGAGAAAACAAATAACACTTAATTGCGAGTCACAGTTAAAGACAACAAAATGTTGTTTGAATTCCGGCCTTAATAACTACTGTTTTTGTATGCTTTTTTCTCCAATTTGCAATGCTGAATCGATTCAAGAGCCAAGCGTTATTTAATTACACCACAGTTCACAAGCTGGGCTCACACAGACTTGAGTATAGGAAGACATGAAGATGCTGTCATACCAACCGACTGAAACCTTCCTGTCCCTGGGCAACACTAGAGCCAATTGACCGTTAGCAAATGTATGATTGACACTGCAGTCCACAAATCCCTGCGTAGAAATGGTTGCTATGTAGGACTTCCTCCGACATCTAGCTCCGACACAACATTTTAGTTTATAGCGGGAAAAAACTTTAGCTACAAGTTACACAGCTTCTGGGGATGGTTAAAAGGTGTTGTTGAGGAACTTGAAAACAGACACGCGCTATCCTGAACGTCTGTTATTTTTATTACATATTCACAAACTTGGAAAAGTGTCTTTTGTGAGTAGCTAATACTGTCGACAGATGCAGTGAAGAAAAGGCCTGCACACAAAACTGCGTTTCACCTGATGTTGTTTGTCAACAAGTAAATGGTTTTGTGTGCATGTTTTTTTCTTCACTGCATTTATTCATTATTGCATTACGCTGTTTGGATGTGCGTGCATATTCTCTCAATAGGCTACCGTAGACATACACCTATTACAAATTACAAAAAACATGAAAGATTCAGAGACTCATTTAACCCACTGGGTTCCACACTATTAAGTGTATGTATCCAGTATGCCTCTCTGCGGAGCAATTTTTAGATAATATCTCTGTCTCTGGGTGACAAAGTGACTCTAAATACCCCAATATTTCATAGCATGGTGAGTAGTCTGCCGATAAAACCCTCCTGGCTACCTACGCCCCCTAGAGGGTTCTATCACTGTGGACATTGTGTCCATTGCTCCAACTCTAGTGACCTTAAAGTTTTCCGTCATCCACGTTCGGGCAGGGAATTAACTGATGAATTCGGGCAAAATAACCACCTTTATTAATTGCAACACCACCCATGTAATATACATGTACATCGGACAGACTAAGAGAGCCCTGAAACTTAGAATTTCTGAACATAAGACCGTGATCCGCTCCAAGAATATGGAGTGTGCTATTGCACGACACTATGCTGAGGCCAATCATGGTTCTGTCTCTTCCCACTTTGTCACCCAGAGGCAGAGATATTATTAAGAAATTGCTCCGCAGAGAGGCATACTGGATACATACACTTAATAGTGTGGAACTCAATAGGTTAAATTAGTCTCTGAATCTTTCATGTGTTTTGTAATTTGTGTATATTTGAGTTCCATTATATATTGTTTTTGCCGTGCCCATTACAGGCTATTATTTAGTTTAATTATCTATGATATTTGTTGGTCTTCTCTCTACCCTGTTAAAGAATATCACATTCTGTATGTGGAATCAATGGTAAGATCTATTATTCCCACACATGCGCACCTTATAATGTGTAATTGATGGGACGGTATTTATACACCTCCCGGTGCATTGCCTGTATTTTCTTTTGACTCTGAAGAAGATGTCGTAGACGTCGAAACGTCAGTCCTATAAAGGCATTTTTGCTCTGAGTTCTGTGTGCTCCAGCCCTCCTTATTTCGGGTTAGTCCTAGCAAAGTGGTCCGGGTATGGAATATTCTTCTAGTTCGCTGGTCCTGCATGTTAAGCACCTAATAGTCCTGTTTTATATACCCGGCCTGTAGCACGTTTTGGATTACCCTTCTAACTGAGTTATATTTTGCCTATAAATAACATCCAATAACAAATTGAATCTATTAGCTGTAGTAATGATTCAATCCAATTCAAAGTTTATTTGTCAAATGCACATCAATACAGCAGATAGGCATTTGCTCGCTGGCAATAAATTGCTTAGCCTGCGAGCGAAGGGAAAACCTAGTAAAATAATAATGAGAAATAATAAAATAAGATGGATAAGAAAGTAAGTTTAAATAAAGCTGCCAGAAGAGTTAACGTTAGATATTGGACATGATTAGCTAACCTTAGCTATGTTCAATCTCCCACAAGTGTAGGTGTACAAATTAACAGGTGTAGTGTAGCTAAATGTTACAGGTAAAAAGTTAGACTAACTTATGTCAAACTAGCTTTAGCGTAGCTGCGCCTAATCTCTCCACCTGATCCCAAACTCGCCATTCCACTAGAATTTATAGCTGTACACATCATATGCCACACAATCCATGTGATTCTAAGCGGAATATGATGTGTAATATTCTGTATCGAGTTATAAATTTGCTTGATTTTAATCATATTATTCAATGGGACAGTTGCTTTGTGATTGTACAACATGCAGTCAAATCTTTCTGCATGCAAGTTGCTTTGTGTAGCTTAATGTCTCCAAAAACAGAGAAGTCCAGTTATTCTTAGAAGCCAGAAAACCTCTGTATTTGCTGAACAGACAGACCCACCCTTGGATAGTTTGCTGCAAACTTGCAGCTAATATGTAGCACATTTCCCATAAACAGAATTGTTTTTCCACAAAATGTTTTGCCAGAACTGATGAAATTCTGGTGAACTTCTTGCAACAATGGCAGTTCCCACAAAGCTAATTTGCATGTGAAAATATCAGCTTGCCGCAAACCTTCGGCAACAATGATTTGTAAGGGCTTTTATGTGGAGAAGACAAGATTCCATGTTCACAGTTGGGTACTTTGATCCTTCTTTGCATGCTTGGAAACTCTGGATGTGCTGTATGTTATTTGTATGTTTATTTTCAATATATAGTGCAATATAATGGATCTTTTTCTAAAGAATTGCTTATCCCATTAACATGGCTCATTTAAAGAAAAGAAAAAAATCCACACAAACTTCCACATGCTCCTTATTTGGGTTGTTTTTGTTTATAGTTTATTTTTTAGAAAAACAACAACTGAAAAAGACAACCTAATTTTAACAAAATCATGGCACATTTTTGGACTTGCTGCTTCCTTTTAGTTTTATTTTTATCTCTTTTTTTTATAAATCAACAGAATTATGGTCTTATTCTTGGTGCTGTTTAATGATCACCGCTCATTCACTCTAACAGGAAGTGAACACTCTAATTAAAATTCTATGAATGGAGGGAAAGGGAGACAAGTGGCGATTACTCATGGATCGTGAATACTAGAGGCTGATGGGAAAGGACGTGTTATTGGTCCAAAAATAAACTGCAGCTTGCCCCCGGAGAGACAACATATGAATCCCTCAGTGCATAACTCTGGGAGCATCAATGTCGCCGCAACCTGCTGGTTATTCAAACATGAAACAAGTCCTGCCAAACAACCTTTCACTGAAATTAAAGATAAAAACTGATGTAGCATAATAGCAAAACCATTGCCTGAAGACATTTTGAGTTGGCTTTTAGAATAAGCGATTGATGTTTTGTTGAAGAGGAATGACAAACGCAGAAGTAGGCTCGTTGACGTTTTCAGTTTAACTGGTGACATACGGCGCACAAGCCTACACTGATGTACAGTACCAGTATTTTGTCATTGCAATTAGTAATTAATATAAAAGTAAAAATGAATGCACAGCTTCAACACTGACATTATTAAATTAATATAAGGACATTATATAGCCTTATCACTGATGAATTAAAGTGTTAACAGAGTTGGTGTTGGGAACACTCACAAACAAAACCCCTTTCTGAGTGTTGATGTTGCAGGTAGGTCTTCACTTCAGGTCACGCAAGCAGATGTGTGATAGTCTGACATAGAGGAGAATTTGATGTGCCAAAAAAACACAGCTTCTTGCGTACGGCAGTCAGTGGAGGCTGCTAGGCTGAAAATGGACAGGACGGAAAACTTCCCTTTAAACTGATTATTGGTTTCAACCTGTTTTAAATCAATTTCCTTGATTACACCCACGCACATGTAGCACTGCAAGCGGGGTATTGCAATCACTTGTGTACGTGTGTCCATAACAGCCTTAGAGTCTACAGTTCTGATCCGATTTAGAAGACATTTAGGTACATAGGTTGACAGATGGCCAAGGACCTGAATTCTCAAATATTTATTTTTTCAAATTTGTGAAGGACAAGTATTTTAATTTGTATTAATTTCCACCAACGTCTAATGAGTAGACATTGGAGGAATTTATGTTACACCTCTTGATTGTAGAAGTGCACACATGGGGAGAGCAACACTTGCAGCTTTGCCCCATAGCGTATATAGGAACTGGAGACACAGGAGGAGCCCCAGGAGTTGCAGCAACTACTGGCGTCCAGCGCAACTCTCGATTTCCCCATAATGGAGAATCTCCTGCCCTTTTCTACCAGACTGAGGTTTGCAGTCATATTTTCAACCCAGTTATACTCATAATACATATATGAATACGAAACAATGCATGATTTTACTTGACACGATTAGAAAACAATGTTATTTTATAATGTTTTTTACTCGTCATTGAGTCAACAATAGACTCTGGTTGGTCAACATATGACTCTGATTAGTGTAACGCATACAATTGATGAATAGACGACAAAGAGAATGACCGTCAAGTAGTTTTAACTTCCATGGTTACATAGGTAGCATTCCCTTGACATGTATGAATGTTTTCAGTCCCATGGAATGAGTGTACAACTACACAAATGTCAGCCATTTTCACAGTTTCCCTGGGGATGAATTATGAGACTGTCCCTAGTATGTTGAGTTGGGCCATTCATTTAATTATTGGGTAGTGGACAGCCGGTACAAAAGTACAAGGGGGACAGTTGTACCACGGACACATTTTCGCATAAAGAGAGAGTCGCGGAATTTACGCCACGTGTTTAGTCCCTGGACATCTTCAGCCACATAAAACAATTGGTGTGATTAGATGTATTGGCGAAGATATTCATCTGCATTGATTTTAAGTTCGGCAAGTAAAAAATCTGAACTGCGTCATACATTTTCCGGTTTTATAGTTGTGTGGATGTATTTACAAATTCAAACCTATTACATCTTTGTAGATTAAATGGTTATGTTATGTTTACGTATCATGCTAGGCTATCTTGTGTGCTAGCTAGGGCTAAGGGCAGAGAGAGGTGAGGTACGAAAATACAATGCTGGTACTCTTGCCCAGCAATATGTTTAGCCAGCCTACTTTGTGTTGTGTTTACAGGAAATGCCTACGGTTAGAGTTAGGAAGACATCTAGAGGTCTTGTGGATCCCCAGGTGTTCCAGAGAGCAAAAGACGCGGTTTTAACCCAGGGACAGTCCGTTAGAGCTGCTGCAAGGGAGCATGGAGTGTGTCGCGTCACTGCTAAATTTTGGGCATAGGCAGAGGGAAGAGGGCAGTGATGCTTGTCATCCAGGTTACAGGGCCAACAACAGGGTATTTACAGATGATCAGGAAAACAAACTAAAAGATTTACTGATTAAATCATCAGATACCTTCTTTGGGTTAGGCCACCAAAAAGTAGGTTTAGATCTTAGGCCAGTCAAATCAGTTACATTTCTATAGATTTTATAAATCGCGTATAAGTACATTAAAATTCATAGTTCAATAAATACAGCACCATTTAATAAATAAATTAGTAATTTAATGAATTTAATACATTTATTTAAATAGAACATCTATCATAAATAATAAATATAAATGTAGTTATTGAAATTCATAGCATTGTTTTTAGTGTTCCAGGTAGGGCTGTGACGATTATGAAATGTTATATTGTCACAAAAAATTTCGATATACAATATAATTGTTGTTTTTTTCCCTTATTATTGTCACAGTATTGCATCATAACAAATGCTCCAATGACGAACACGTATGTATACGAAAAATGTATTTATCTAAAATAGATGAAACAGTACATCACATAAAATGTTAAACTTTTACAGTGCTTCTACCCTGATAAAAAAAATAAGTGCATCATTCTTAGGCTGCTATTGCTTTGTAAACAAGAGAAAACATTGCATCATTCATATTGAATGAAATAAGAAGAAATAAAATGCCTCATTCTTAGGCTGCTATTGCCTTGTAAATGAGATAAATCATTGCAGGTTTCATATTAAATTAACAATATTGTATAAAAAACAAATAAAGTGCCTCACTCTTCGGCTATTGCCTTGGAAAATTTGTTCCGAACAAACAATCGTATAATTAAAGAAACATGTTAAACTAGATGAACTTCCACCTAAACATACACATTTCAGCAATTCAACACTCATCACCCATTCAGTGGTGGATGATCTATGTATCTCTCACTCCTTCTCACTGCCAAGATTGTGGGCAAGGAAGACAAGCATGTTAACCTCACAGGGTTACCACATTCCATATGTGCTGAAAACTAGTTCTGAAGCTGTGCTTGTAGAACAGATACACATATATTTACAGGCTAGATTTGCCATCAAAGGGATAATTGGTTCTCCCGCCACCATGTGAGAGGATCTGATGAGGTGCTCAAGGTTTTTCCTTGCATGTATCGAGTCAGTTCACGATCAGCTCGCACTCTCTTTGACATTGGCAATGTTTCTCTATTTCTGCTCTCCAGCAGGTCACACAGCCTTATTTTCTTGGCTGGAAGAGGAAGTGCATCTGCCTCTCATTCGGCCTCATCTTCATCTCCGTCTCTGCCTCCCCCCTCTCTCTGTCTCTACCTCCACTCTGCTCTCTGTCTCCATCTCCACTCCTCTCTGTCTCCACCTCCCCCTCTCTCTGTCTCTACCTCCACTCCGCTCTCTGTCTCCATCTCCACTCCTCTCTGTCTCCACCTCCGCCCCTCTCTCTGTCTCTACCTCCGCCCCTCTCTTTGTCTCCACCTCTGCCCCTCTCTCTGTCTCCGCTCCTCTCTCTGTCTCCACCTCCACCCCTCTCTCTGTCTCCACCTCTGCCCCTCTCTCTGTCTCCACCTCTGCCCCTCTCTCTGTCTCCACCTTTGCTCCTCTCTCTGTCTCCGTCTCCACCTCCGCTCCCCTCTCTATCTCCGCTCCTCTCCTCTCACTGTCTCTTCCTCCACCCCTCTCGCTGTCTCCGTCCCCTTCTTCTCCCAGCCTGAGCATCTCCTCAAAGAGCTGGTCCCTGGTGTTAGCCACTCCATCCCAGATGCTGCCCCTATACTTTAGGTCAAGCGTGGTGGCCTTTCTTAAAAGGTCGTGGACTGTACTTCTCCTCGAGGACACGGCACATCTTGCTCTTGATATTAGCTCTCAGAGCAGAGTCATTGCCTTCTGGGAAAAGGAGGTCTCCCTTCAGAAGGTCCAACACTAGCCTCACTGAAGACACGGTGACATACGACTCCCGTGACAGGATGTTGGTAAAGTCTGCCACAGGTTTCAGAGCTGCGCTGATGGACTCCAAAACCGAAACATCCTGCCATCTTGGGTTAAGGTGTCCATGTTTCCGGTCATTGATCAGGACACACTGGATTGCAGGAACCTGCTCAAGAACTCTCTCAACGATCTTTTGCTTGGCCGTCCATTGAGTAGGGCAATCCCATAAGCAGAATAACACAACGAAAATAAAGTTTGTTAGTATAGCAAAAACATGATGTCTTAATGGCAATAACCTGTAAAACCGTTCCTGTAAAAGAGCATGTGTGCTCAGTCAACCTTCCCAGTATAAATACAGGTAAATAAATAAAAAAACGAAAATGCTTGCAGCCTTTTTTATGAGTGTAAAAAAAAATGTTCATTAAAAATATACTAAAATAGAGGGCATCCAATCACGAAAACAGTTAATCACGGCACAATCATTAATTTATTCAAACAAATTTAACTCTATAAACTTTGCCCCTAGTGGTTGAGACGTATACGTCTCAATTACAGTATTCATGTTTGTCTGAAATTATAAACAGCTTTAAGCGGGTAGCCGCTTGCGCGAAAACCTCAGCTTCTCCAGTTACACTGCAGGGCAATAAAATAGGAGGGTGCTATTAATAGCCCAAAGTACTTAAACCCGTTTTCCCTTGCTTATTGTACTATATACAGTACCTGATGCACTTTCGGTTTAGAAGACACCAAAAAAATGTTCTCCAAAATCTCTTATAAATATGTTAAGGAAACTAAGTACTTACCAGTATATTCAGCTGTTATCTGATTAACCCTGAAGAGTTTATCTTGTTACATTTTGCCAAGGTCCCGTACAGTCGACATTTACACAGCGACCACCTATTGCACTTAGGACTGAAATACGTCGTTTTTGTATGTTTTTAAAAAAAAAAGATTTATTTTTTTTACATACATTAGGCTACTTATGTATATACTGTCTGTGAATATTCTGAAATAAATGTATTGTGTTGCAAATTTCTGAATGATACAGCTTCTTCAATTCAAACTTTAAATCATGGATGTGCAGGGAATATTTTTTGAGATATTGACATTGAAATAAAACTAGTAGAAACTAGGTGGAAATTGCCTCTGGAGGGCCAAAATAAATAGAGTTAATGATGCCTATATATATCATAAATAGTTAATAAGAGAGAGATTACATTAGTTGAGTAATTTTTAATGGGCTAGTAGCCTAGCTACTGGCTACGTCTCAAGCGCTGTGTCTGTGACTGAGCCGCTAGTGAGTTTCGAGTGAACAAACCATACATGGCAGGCTCATCTTTGCGGCCCGGGACGAGTCGCCTTTCTACTCTTTTCCGCGGGATATCAAATTATATTCAGGTGAAATGAATGATGGGTTTTTAGCAGTACATATTGTAAAGTCGAATTCTATCTACATGATAGTCTACTTTGCAATTCACAGACAGAATTATGTTTCTTTAAAGAAATTCGACAAAAACAGCCAACGTTTACTTATCATTTACAGTATATCAAAGTATCACACGACACATGATTACGTACAGGTGTTTTCTATGTCTACGTTACAAAACAATCATTACAGTAGAATCTTGTGGAAAGGAGATTGGATTTTTTTCAGGCAGGCTGCAGTTTGCAATGTAATTGGATTTGTAACACGTATTTAAAGCGTCCTTCTGAATTATTTTTGCCAGAAAATAATTATTAAACCAATATTCCGAACAGAAAATCAAACGCATCACCTAAACCTAATACAAATGGAATCGTCGACTACGTGTCTAAATGTGTACTGGTATGCTTCAGTGCTAGGTTGTTTTTTTATTGGACAAGCGCCAACATAAACTCGGCAGGCACCATGCATAACTTTGGTGGGCAAAGGCACGTGTCTATTGGGTATCCCGTTCATGATAACGCAGCTTTGCGGTCCTTGCTGAAAACCGGGTACTGTGAACAAGTCCGTTCTGACTTCTGAGCACTAAATAACGAGTTCACTGTGAGAGCCGAGTCCCTCGTAGGATCCAGCTCCTACGTAGCGGAACGGACACGGCTTCTTCGTAGGAGCCGTGAGCCCTGGTGAACAAACCCCATGCGTACATAAATCGTGGAGCCGAGGCTAGAGAAATCATGTCCGTGAGTGGACATAAAATCTAAAGCTACTGGAAAACAAATCTACTGGAAAGGAAATTAACGGTGGAGTGACATTCTCTAGGGAGCCCTAGAATGGTCTCTTTTATGCTAGTAATGATAGCAACAGTTTAGGCTTAACGTTACAGCTGATTCATGAAACCGGTTAAAACATTAAATCTGCAGATAAAAAAGTTTGTATTCGGCACGTTACAGCAACTTTAATCTAGCAAACCATTTTTGTGGTTAGTATACAGTATTTATTCAGTAGAAATTTAGCTGGCTAGGCTTAGTAATTAACTAGCTGTAAGTTAACGTGAGAAACATAGCCTACCGACTGGTTGTGTGAAAGCAAGTTAACGTTACTTCACATCTGTATACGCTATATATAGATAACGGTTTTAGCTAACGCTATAACTATTACATGATATAATTATTATTACTAGTGCAGTGCATTATATTATTATGTTATGTTATTAGCACACAACGCTAGCTATTAGTCAGTTTGCTAGCTAGCATTCCATTCCTAGCTTTGTTTGTTTTTGTGTTGCATGGCAACAGCTACTGGGGATTATTTTCAATGCTGCTGAAATTTAATTCATAATGTTCATTAAAAAAAATTTTATTGAAAGTGTGCCTTGTCCTTATATATTATTTACAATACAGCTGGCAACCGTTTTATAAAAGTAAGGTAATTCGACGCTGTACAATATCGTCAATATAGTCACAGTCAAAGGGTTAACAACACCCTTTAACTGTCTCGTACCTTACTGCTTAAATGCAGACCTATTTATGTTTAAAATGCCCAAACGTGCGGGTGCTGTGCACTATGCAAGCGGCCTATGTGTGTGACTGTGCGTGAGCAGTCACTCAGAATCAGGTTTTGTGTTTGGAGTCAGCTCTCCGCAAGCTGGAACCGGCGATGGGGCGGTACCCAGCTCTTCACAAAAGTGGAGTCGGGGTTCCGATTACCACCAAAATGGTGGGCAGAAAATGACACACTCTGGCGACTATGCTTAAACTCCACTGCATGGATTTTTTAATGATATAGTCGAATTGTATGAACAAAATAACAATAACCTATCAGAGGACCCCCTCCATTTGTCATGTAGACAAGTACAGGCCACGATCTTGAATATCTATCATTCTATCCTCATGTGAAGTGAACTTTTGCTATGTGAAAATTGTTTTTTGGGAATTTTCTGCACAGTGGGTGGACACCCTATAAAATATCTGATAGGCTACAATGATAGGGTGGGTGGAATAGCTATGATATAGTAGCCTATGCTGTTACAGAATTAAGTGAACCTTCCAAAAACAATAACACGGTATGAATTCTTATTTCAAACCAAATAAAAGAAATGCAGATTAGCCAATCAATCAATCAAAACAAAAAATCAGTAGGCTAATACTCACAAGGATTGGACTATGCTGGGGGAGATCGGTCTCTGTCTGCGCTTTCTTCTTGACCCAGCTCTGACTGAAGGTGGTCACCAGATGGTCCTTTTCACTTGCAATACCTTTTGTTACAGCAAAATGCAAGTTATGCCAGAAGCAATTTAGCCACAGCCAGCCAAGGTCTCTAACTACAGCCACGATATTGGCCCCGTTATGTCAGATCATTTTTTCGCATCCAATTTCCAGTTTGTCATAGCAGACTGCAGACTTTCAGCCAGATTGGCAGCCGTATGGTTGTCGGGAATGTTTGTCGTCTCCAAACACTTGGATTTCAGAGTCCACTCAGTTCTCAGTCAATGTACCATAAAATTAATGTACGGAGTCACGCCTGTCGTTGCGGAGAAATGTTCCGGTTCTTTCAACTTGCGGATCAATCCATCTCTCGTTTCATTGTATAATTTAGGGATTGCTGTTTTGGCAAAATACTTAAGCATTTCTTTGAATACCGTACGTATTGGACACATTTCCCTCGCCAAATAAGTTGTCACACTGTCCTTGTTTGCCATTTCTTACTGTCTCGGGCCCGGCTGTATTGAAAGGCATGGGTAAACGGCTCTGCGACACCCAGCTGCCGAGATGGGCCTGCAGATGGTTTCTTTGGAGCCGCTGCAGCAAGCTTCATTCACGCAAGGTGCTCCAGAGGGTGGGTGGAGAGCTGGTTCTTCAAGTATTGCGGCTCACTGCTTGCACTTTCAGCCCACAAATATTACATATTGGGGAGTCTAAATCTTTGGGATTTCAATGCGCATCAGGTTCAAACCCAAAATGATTCCAGAGAGGTGAAGTCGTGTTTCTCTTCGGAACGAGAATGAGATCTATTTTGGCGGTGATACACACTCAACACAGAGACAAATAGGGGAGTCAAATAGAGCGTCGCTTTCTGTCCCAAAGTTGCGTTCCCATCTATAGGCTAAAAGGTCACAGTTAAGGGATGAAAGTCGCAGGCATTCTCTGAAGTAACGTTTCATCTTCCACAGCACACAGTAGCCTAGGCAGTCAGTCAGACGTGTGAGTTGTTTATTTTTTTTAAAGAGTGACAAGCAGACAGCACACTAATTAGCATATCGCGGTTTTATTCAAATAATCGCCCTCAACTTTAAAAAATATGATTTGTTGCTTAGACCAGGGGTCTTCAACAGGGGGTCCGCGGAGGTACTGCAGGGGGTCCGCCAATTTTTGTGGCATTTTAAAAAAATGAAATGTAACAATTTTTAAATTTATTTTCGACAAAAAATATATAATATTGAGTAAATTCAAAGCATTAATAGGCAATAATAAGTAATAAGCTACTTTTGTTGACAAAAACTATATAAAAAAGAATGATTCCCATGATGCAACCACTTTTTTTTTTTTTTTTTAACTTTGAACTTGTAACGCAAAGCCTAACCTTATATACGTGACTAACCGGCCGCCGTTTAAATTTTTTTGCTGGCTTTCTAGCAAGCAGTAAGTGTTGGCTAAAAAGTTCTACAAATAAGTAAAGTAACGTTAGAATGGATCGGTTTGTAACCGTAACCAGGCCTCGAGTTCGAGAGCCTACTGTTAGGCCTACTCCTTCCACCTCGTCTGAGACCACCACAGATGATGGGGCTGCACCAGCAGCACCTGCCCCAGTGGCCGAGGGTAATAAACGCAAAAGAGAGAAGTCCCGAAAATATTCGGAAACCTACCTGAAGTTTGGATTTACCGTCAAAGAAACCGACGGGATAGAATTGCCGGTGTGTGTTATTTGTTCCATAACGCTCTCAAACGAAAGCATGAAGCCATCAAAGCTGCAGCGACACTTGGTGAAGAATCATGGCCACTTGCAAGATAAACCACTGGAACACTTTCAGGTTTGTCTGAACTCTCTCCAGTCTCAACAGACAATGGTGAGAAAATCAGCGAAAGTTGGAGGGCTTGCTATGAAAGCCTCATATCAAGTTGCTCTTCGCATTGCTCAATGTAAACAACCATATACAATTGCAGACGATTTGATATTGCCCGCGGCCAGTGACATGTGCAAAACAATGTTTGGAAATGATGAAAATGCGAAAAAACTGAAGACTATCCCATTGTCAGACACAACGATTGCTCGGAGAATTGGTGACATGGCATCTGATGTGAGGGTGCAGTTAATCGACAAACTAAAATCGGCGGCGTTTGCATTACAATTGGATGAATCTGTGGACATGTCCAAAGACGCACAGCTCTTGGCATTTGTGCGCTTTGTTGACCAAAACGAAATGTGTGAGGAATTTTTGTTTTGTAAGAAGCTTCCTGAACGCACAACAAGCTCTGAAATTTTTAATGTGATTGATAACTTTTTCAGAGAAAATGACCTAGCCTGGGCAAACTGTGTTGCTATTTGCACGGATGGTGCGCGAGCTATGTCTGGTCAAAAAAGTGGACTGATTGCGCGCATCAATCAAGTTGTCCCACAAGTTCAGTGGACTCATTGCATGTTACACAGGGAATCTCTCGCTGCCAAAGAAATGAGTGCTGAATTTGCAGACATTATGGACACTGTTGTGAAGGCTGTCAATTTTATTAAGAAGAGTGCCTTGCAAACGCGTCTTTTTGCTTCACTCTGCGATGCTACGGGAGAGGAACACAATGCACTCCTTTACCATTCTGAGGTCAGATGGCTTACCCGTGGATCGGTACTGGCACGCGTGTTTGAGTTACGCACAGCTATCCACGACTTTTTAATTGGTCAAAACCGCGCGGAACTGGCTGCATTTTTCATTGACAACGTCTGGGTCACTAAACTGGCATATCTGGCAGACATTTTCTCAGAGTTGAACAGACTGAACAGTTCGATGCAGGGTCGCAATACACATGTCATTCAGCTGTATGACAAAATGGAAGGCTTTCTGAAGAAATCAAAAAGATGGAGAGAGCGAATCAGTGGAGGTAACATTTCCATGTTCCCGTCATTGGAGGAGTTGGCTGACTCTGCGGTGCTCTCGCCTGACGTGAAACGCGCAATTGTTGGACACCTGGAGGCACTCGAAAGTCAGTTTGGAAAATATTTTTCTGAGGCAGAGTCCTGGAGAAGGGACAAGACATGGATACAGTTTCCATTCAAGGACAATGCATGGGAGGGCTCAAACTTGACATCCGCTGAAGAAGATCAGCTGATCGACCTATCCACAGACAGTACGCACAGGAATGTGTATGAGTCGAGGTCTCTCATCCAGTTCTGGATCTATTGCCAGAAAGCCTTCCCCCAGCTGACAGCAAAGGCAATGATGAGCCTTTTGCCTTTTGCAACAACGTACCTGTGTGAAAGTGGATTCTCCTCCCTCACCTACCTGAAGAATAAATACCGTTCAAGACTGCCGCCTGAGGATGATATGATGCTCTGCCTGACGACCTCCATCCCCCCCAGAATAGACAAGCTGTGTGCCACTCACCAGGGTCAGACATCTCACTGAGGTAGGCCTGTTTCACTTTGAATGGACAGCTAATTATCTGCCTTCAGATAGGATGGGCAGAGTGGATGTAACTGTTGAATTGAACTGTGCTTGACTGAGAGAATGTAACAAAAGAGTTCCAGACTGTAAGAAAGTGATAAGTGAACTGATACGGGTGTGTGTGTGCACTGCTGTACTGTGGGAGATCGCAGTGACACAAGTTTTTATGAGATACATATTGCTTTAATAATGTTACATAAGCATAATAGGTGAGTATATATATGTAAATAAGAGATTATAAATGTTGTTATGGGCCAGGTTTAAAATGAAACACGCATTTATTTAAAAAATATATCTGGGGGTCCCCGCTCTGTTTCTATCGGCCAAGGGGGTCCTTAGGCTGAAAAAGGTTGAAGACCCCTGGCTTAGACGATCATCACAGCCCTAGTTCCAGGTGCGTATTCTTGCATTCCAGTTGGCCAAGAAACATGGCTGGAAATACCCCAAGAGCTGGGAAATCAATGGAATGGCTGGGAAGGACTGGTTCACTAACTTTATTGAAAGGAACCCAAGCCTCTCTATCCGTCGCCCTCAGACAACAAACCCCTCAAGAGCAACCAGTTTCAATCCTACTAATGTGGCCCACTTCTTTGACAACAAAAGTCCTGAAACGCCACCAATTCCAGCCGAAAGACATCTGGAATGTTGACGAGACTAGGGATGTTACTAGTTAACCGACTAACCGTTAACTAACAATAGGAATTTTAACCAATTAATCTTATCGGTTAAGCAGTTAATTTTAAACAAATCGCAGCATAATGTTGGCGATTTGAATTTACATGCATATCAATTTGGGGTAGGGGGGGGAAACATTTATTAAATCCAACACAAGAGGGTGCCACCATAACGTGATATCGGCTCGGTTAGGTTTAGTTTAGTTAACTTTCAGACGCCTACGCTACGTTTTGGTTTCATTACACAGGGGTAGGTCCGTACACAGTAGCTACATAACTCTTTCGCCCCTCATGGAAAAGATTATGTAAAACAAACTCAACCATGTGAAGTATTAAATTAAATTAAATTAATTTGACAGCTATTCTCACTGATACCGATGTCTCCTATGAAATCTTTTATTTGTTCAGCTAGCTAGCTAAATGAAAATGATAATTCAAATTGCATGGAGTGCTCTCCTTATTTTAGCTCATCGTGTTGTACTTCCTAGTTCCTATGAATGTACGGACCTACCCCTGTGTAATGTAATCTAGCTAGCTAGCTACATGCAATCTGATAGGAGTTTGGTGCAATGACTGTTTAAAAAACTTGCCATCGCAAGATTAGCGTGGGGTTAACTTTACAACCTAAATAAACTCAAAACTCGGTTGTTTTCATTATATTTACCATGAATCCACTTCTTAAAGATAATGTGCAATTTTGGCCACTTGTTCTAAAAGTGGCGCTGATGAGCCGACACACACCGCCATGTTATGTAGCACCAAAGAAGAAGAAGTTTAGTTTACGAATCGCAAGTTAAGCGAGCGTGAATCGACACGGTGAAAAACTGCGGAATATTTGTCTCAAAATTCTGTCAGTAAATCCAAGCAGATCAAGCGTGTCCTTCGATCGGCAAATGTAGATTCACCAGTTCGCAAGCCAAGCTTTTGATTTGTACATGTGAACATTGGAAACATATCTGTAAATGTTATTTGCATTTGTGAATATAATTTTTGCATTCATCCAAATGATGATTTACGAAACACAAGTTGAGAGGTGTTTGTGTGTGGATGGAAAACACATACTTGTGGATTATTTTTACGAACACAAATTTGCGTTTTAACGTTATTTGACAACGGGTGAGTGAAAATGTGTCTTATTTGTTTGTTTTACCGGCTCGCAGTAGCCCATTATAGGCTGCCTGTGTTGTTCGATTTCCAGTGTTGGGAAAGCTACAACAATGAGCACGTTTACATACACTAAATAATCCGATCATATTCGGAATATGGCTGTTATCGGATTATACAAATTGTCATGTAAACGCAATATTCCAAAATGCTTTTGCGGAAAAAAGCAGTTATCGGAATATGAGAAATCCGATAACTACACCTGGATTTCTGCCGTGTTTTTCGTTTTATTGGTTGCATGTAAACGGTTATTCCGATGTAATTCATTTTTTTTAAATAAATCTGCGCATGCGCGTGTTTGACAGCAACAGCCATGGCAACAGCTACTCCGGATATTGTTAGTAACGTAACGCTAACGTCAAAACAGTTGAGAGGCCAGAGAGAGATGTCAACCAACGGGAGAAGTCATTTCAGGGGCGAGGAGGAAACCCTCCTGATGCTATCTGAAATAAAAAAGATGAATATACTTCATCTCATAGATGGGGAAAAAGTTAGGAACGCGGAAATAATGAAAATGGTGTCGGTGAGGATGTCCGAGGGGGGATTTTCGAGAACTGTTGACCAAATCCGCAGTCGGTGGAAGTCCCTCAGGCTAGGCTATTATAAAGCCAAGCGGCAGAACGAAATAAGTAGATCAAGTCCAGTGAAGTGCCCGTTTTTTGAACCACTAAACGAGCTTTTGCGTCACAGGCTCACCAACTGTAGTAGGCTACCATTAGTTGTAGGTTTACGTCATAATAAAACAAAAAATCAAACTACGGCTTGTTGTATTTCTACGCAGTAGCATATCCACTATTATAGCTAATTTAAACGTGACACCATTTTATAATCTCAAAACGAACACGTACCTTTTCACCGTTGTGTTCTCATTTATCGATGTATTAGCCAGTATAGTTAGTGTGTTCTTTAAAACGATAAATTTTGGTTAGGTCCCGAAAATGAATGTGAGTGAATGGGGAGCTTGACTACCGGGGATGCCGTTAACGGTTTGAGGGACAGCTGGCGTTGCTGATTATTGGACCCAGAATAGGCCTTCCTCCAGCACTGTTAAGGACTCGGTCGTGCTGGATGCGCGTTAGGAGCCAGGACTGGTGGGAGAGAGTGGTGCTAAATGAATTCACCGATTCAGAATGGAGAGGCAACTTCAGGATGGCTCGGAGATCATTTATGAAACTTACAAATATTGGTAAGTTGAGGTCGTTTTAATGTCCAGTAGATCCTTTATAAAGTTTAACAGAACTGTTAGCTTCAGCGTGTTGCATACACAGGGGTTTGCTCTTACACTGCCGACTTCTGTGACAGCTACTGCTGTTACCATTCTTCATGGACGGTTACCCTTGACGTTACATCCTTAGTCATTACAATATGTGACATATTATATGGCTACATATCATATGTCATGTAGCCAGGAATGCACGTTACACCACTAACTACGGTAGTAACGTTAAAGCTCTTCGCCGACTTCTGCTCATAATACAGAAAGCTTGAAGGAAAGTGTTAGTTGCCACCCGCAACCATAACATCTGCCATATGATGACGAAACCCATAAGAGCATTCCTGTCTAAGGTTACCATGTTTAACGTTACTTTCTTATACGTTATAGGCTACTGTTCTTTCTTATGTAACTAACGTTAGGCTATAGTTAACGTGTTTACTAACTTACGGTGACGCATAGCTACCCGCGTGCTGTTTCTAGCAACCCAACAGGAAGTATAATGACGTTATGTATAAACGTTAAAATATGTAAGTTATAATATATAATGTTAGGCTAATATATGCTTCTAATTTACGTTTGAGTTGCACATCGCGTTCAGGGAAAGAAATCGGAATATTGACTGAATCATGTAAACCTGGATTTTTCCCATTATCGAATTACTTAAGTGCATGTAAACGCATTAATCAAATTATTGCCATATTCTGATTACTCCCAGTTATCGGATTTTTGAGTGCATGTAAACGTGCTCAATGCTTGTGGGACCATGAAAGCAAAAACGGTCTCTCTTCAGACTAATAGCCTACCTATTCGCTTTTTTCTCCCTGTTAGGCTATTTTAAAATGTTCATGAATAGACTAGCCTAAACTATAGCGGTCTTATCGGATTAGCACGGCAGGGTAGACAGCCTATGTTTGAATATGCGGCTGTATTTTTAATGGTTCATGGATTTACGTCCATTTGTTTATAGCCTATTTAAGGTTATCGGTCAACCGATAATAACCGATCAATGAGGGTCGACTATCGGTTAGAAAAAATTGCCCAAAATTTTCATCCCTTGATGAGACAGGCATGGTCACTGTCTAGGTGCCTAGAAAACTGGTTGCGGTCAAAGGGAGGAAGCAGGTCGGCTACATGACGTCTCCAGAGAGAGGGACATTAGTTACCATAGCCCTTGCAGTAAGTGCTCAGGGGTACAGTGTACCACCCCATTTTCAGTTTCCCCCGAAATAAATACTTCGACCACTTTGTCTATGATTAGCTCATGCAGCGGGAGTGGGTGGATGCAGGAAAGTAAGTTACTTAAGTAAGTGCTTCTGCTCCTGGACAACCTATCTCACCTGTCACTTGATGGCATTGAGTACTGCAGAGCCAACGGTGTGGCGTTGCCGTCTTTCCCTCTACACTGTTCGCATCAGCTACAGCCACTGGACCACAGCGTCTTTCGTTCCTTGAAGAGCTACATAAACAAAACCATGGATCGCTGGATGATGCAAAATCCAGGCAAAACTATGTTGATATATGGCATTCCCAACATTGTAGCAACAGCACTTCAATCTGCTGTGTCACAGTCCAACATCACTGCAGGCCCGTTCCACCTGCCGCCACTGTGACTGCTCCACGTGCCATATAGTTGGACGTGTCCCCATCGCCGCTCCTGTGGAACATGCCGCTGCATCTACCTCCACTTTATATTTGTGTGTGCGTGCTCATGAAATTGAGACACCACGGAGTTCACCCATGCGCGACCACAGATAACCTCGCACAGACCACGCACGGGCGGCTATTTCTATTCACTGACCTCTATAAGAACTAGAAGGGCAACTGCCTTTTCAAAACGGCGCTTTTTCCATGGCAAAGTTTTTTCTCTGATTGGCCAATGTTGACATGTCACGTGAAGGTGATCATTTTGAAGGTCCCTTTTGCAGAGAGTAATGGCTGCCGCTGTAAATCTAGAACCACGGCCAGAACCACTGCGGAGTGGGTGTCTTGAGAACAATTGA
The DNA here is from genome assembly GCA_022702515.1 of Ilyophis sp. 1 JC-2022. NCBI lineage: Eukaryota > Metazoa > Chordata > Actinopteri > Anguilliformes > Synaphobranchidae > Ilyophis > Ilyophis sp. 1 JC-2022. The sequence goes on along the minus strand of CM040406.1, from coordinate 17,114,607 downwards.
TCAAATCAAAACAATAAATGCATCTATAAATTATTGAATACGTCTATGCTATGATAACATTCACATACTTAAATAATGATTGTTGCACCTGTTTGTTTATTTACCATCTGTGGTATTGCAGTCGGTGATCCCAACCGCTTTTTCAAACTTTCCATGAACCAGCGGCTAATAATAGCGTGAACTGTGTCCTGAATAATGAGAAATTGTGATGGAAATGGCCATGTCAGGCCAAAATGTGTGCGGGCACGTCATCGGAATGCTTGGAATGTCGTTGCTATGCCAACAGACGCGCTAGCATTGTGACGAGTTCACACTTGCTTTTACCTCAGAATCGCCGGGTGACAAGCTCGCACTTGCTTTTACCTCAGAATCGCCGGAGATCGTCGGACGGAGATAGATCACTACATCACTCAAATAACCATCACTATCACTCAGATAACCTTTATAATTTCCCTTTGTATAGCCTACTAAGCTTTATATTGTTAATTGTTTTCGATTTTAGATTGTGTTGGTGATTCATTTCACCTCAGAATCGCCGGAGATAGACACAGTGGCGGACTTAGTCATTTTGGGGCCCAAGGCAAACACAGGCATGGGGCCCTCACGCATCCCTTGCGCTCCCCCTTTTCAGTCCTTATTTATCTAAGAAAGATCAGTTGTGATGCATGTATCATCATCATCATTGCTGCTGGAGCAATCTAGGTTGGCACTGCCAGCAGCAGCAATGGGTAACGTTTAGGGATGTTCCTAACGACTAATTTCCCTGACATTTGAAACCGTTAATCACATTCTTCAATAACCAAATCGTATTTTAAATGCCGCTGAAATGTGTGGCACTTTGCGTCTTGCATTATGAACATTGCACATTATCCTACAAAACATGACAACAACTCACTAAATAAAAGTTAACAAATAACATTTATTCAAAACAATATTCAACGTAACAAAATTTTTTTAGGAAACGTGCCTGATTATTACAACGGCATTTTAATTTGGTGAACGCGATCGCATAGCAAATACAGTAAAAAATAATAATCGGTCATCAGAAAAGCTACCAATAATAGGAACACAAAAAAATCACAATTAGGCCGACTGATCGACGTGACATTAGATTCGTTTTATTGGGCTATTCAACAACGCGATAGGCCTACTTACTCTTTCCACCTCGCTGGTTTAACTTGCAGGGCGAACAGGCTAATGCCTTTTGTTTTTTTCCTTCGTTTAAAAATTTTTTTTTTTTAATCCGGTGTTAACATTAGTAACGGATTCTCGTTTTTTTATAAAGCAACATTTGACCAGGAAAACATGAAATTTCAGTGCAAATTATGTCAATATGTAATTTAAATGTGTACATTAATAAAATAGTAAGTTTAACCGAATAGTATTTCTGGTGCCGACTAGCGAGGGTAGCAACGTTTAATCGGCTTGTCGACTAAACGCGCACATCCCTAGTAACGTTAGCTCCTCTTCGCTAGCATTAGCAATGCTAACAACACTAGTGCTAGTGCTAGCAGTCTCAGACTGACTCTGCTCTTCATTAGTGGCATCTGTACTACTACTAGCCGCCGTGAAAAATGTAGTTAGCTTTGGTAGTTTTGCCACAAACTTTTTACTTTCCTCCTGCTTCCTCCTTTTCTCAGCACCGCTTGGGTAGCTTCGCTTCATTTTCACTTTTTAATAATCGCGCCGAGCTGAAACACGAATTGGCTACTGAATCATTTCCGCAGACGGCTCATCATGGAATAGTCCAATGTAGTGGGGACTGAGGGGAGGGGGGGGGGGGTGACTAAGACACTCATGAATTAGGCATTCTGATGCCATTTAGCGCATGAATTTTTAGAAAGACATAATTAATTACTGGGGGGGCGGAACGTTTATGAGGTATTTAATGGGGCCCTTTGTAGTATGGGGTCAGCTTGGGGCCCCAGGCAATTGCCGACCTTTGCCTAAGACCGCCTCTGGATAGACAGATCTATATCAGATAACCTTTATAATTTCCTTTTGTATAGGCTACTGTGCTTTATATTGTTAATTGTTTTCGATTTTAGATTGTGTTAGCTAGTGATTCATTTTGAAGTAGATAGTCTTTTACTGAAACTAACTAGCTAGCAATACTACATAGTAGTTAGCCTAGCCAACTTATAGCTAGTGTTAGCTGGTTAGTTAGCTAGTCAACTTAGCCAACCATTTATTGCTTGCATAGCTCTTTAACATATAACTTTGATATGGCATCCCTCAGTGACATCTTTTTCTATCTTTCCAGAGAAGAGAAGTACCCAGAGGGTGTCTCTGAGGGGAAGAAGCGTTCTATCCGGAGAATGGCAGAGAAATACATGCTTCAGGGTAAGATTTGTTAAAGAAAGATCGACAGATAGATAAATATATATATATATATATATATTTTATTGATCCCTGAAGGGAAATTCGGTGTTCCAGCAGCAAAAGGCACAATAAAAGGCAAAAAAATACCCATAAACAAGCTTTGGTCATTGTTCTCAGTCTATAATCCTTTTAATATTCTAGACGGTTGCATGTATTTGAGACCGAAGGATGGAAAGCCACCAGGGAGGGTCATCCTGTCAGAGGAGGAAAAGGAGGCAGTACTGACCGAGGTCCACGCCGGCCACTTCGGAGTGAAGCGCATGCTGGGGAAGATCAACCAGCGCTTCTTCTGGCATGGCATCGTGAATGATGTGGAAAACTGGGCAAGCAAAACTATTTTGTGTTTAGTTTTTTCTTCTTCTTTTAGAAACTGTAGCAAGATCATATTTTACACACAGCTAAAGACCACACATTTCATTTCTTTTCAACTTGCACTTCACTGTTCGTTTCAAGGTCCGTATCTGCGTGCCTTGCCAGAAGTTTGAGCTGAAGAGCATCAAGCCTGTTTCACATTGGTACATGATTGGTGAGTTCTACAGTTGTATGTCCCAATTCCTTTTTCGGGTTTCGACTTTAGAACAAATCAATACAAATACAATACCATATCTGCTAAGCGGACGGATCAAGGTAGTACTATTTGACTGTATGCTAGGTGTGGACCTCATCGGACCGTTCAAGGCCTCGTCCAGGAATGGCAATCGCTACTGCCTCACAGCGACTGATTTCTTCACCAAGTGGGTGGAGGCCATTCCCATCCAGGTGTGTTATATCTGTGTGTTTAGTGTTGATCTCTGATATAAACTGATCATGATCATGCTTTTTTTAAATGTACTTGATTTATTTGTCCAGTTTATCAACCGCATGTATCTCGATTTTCATCTTGAAAATTAACATAAGCATTAATATAATAGTACCATATACTGTGTCTATACACTGCTAGGACAAGACGGCAGCTGCAACATCCCAGGCCCTGATGGACATCTTCCACACCCATGGTGCACCGGAGGTCATCCTGATGGACCAGGGCAGAGAGTTCTGGAACAAGGTCAAGTACTTGCTAAAACATTTGATCTCTTAGCAGTTATGGCTATACTTGTACAGACAAAATTAATGACTTGTCTTATTTTCTTTTTTATGTTAACCAGATCTTGTTTGAGAAGTGGGGGGCCAAGCACCGCATCACCTCTGCCTACCATCCCCAGACCAACGGACTGGATGAGCGAACCAACCAGACGCTGAAGAGGGCCATCGGCAAGTCTCTGGATGGGCACCAAGAACGGTGGGAGGACAACCTGAAGGTAATTCTTTTTGCCCATAACACCAGTGTCCAGGCCTCCACGAAGTACTCGCCCTACCGCCTGATGTACGGTCGGGAGCCACGGTTGTCCACAGAGGTATGTAAACTCTTGATATTATTCTTCTTATATCATTTTTGTTTCACAATAATAATAAAAAATACTAACTATGAAAATGTTTGTCTATTGTGTTTTCTCAATTTGCCATGTCATTTCAGATCACAGGCGACCTTCCTCCTCTTGTGGAGGTTGACGGGATCAACGAGGACACTGTTGCAGACTACCTCCAGGCCAGGGCTGAGAAGGATGAGGAGGTCTTTGACAAGGTGAAAGATATTACACTTTCACTGTTTACTGAACAACCACCTAACAACTAGTGGCTTTAAAATCGTAGCCTACTCCCCTGACAATGTTCACAGTGTCTACACCAATCAAATAAATGGGGATGAAATTAAATTAATGTGTATGCCAATTGCATCTTCACATATTCCATTAGCCTTGTAAATAAATAATTTTGCAATGAAAACGTGACCATAAATGAAGTTTGTCAAAAACCTGGCGTTGGTGAATAATGAGTGCCCCGCGGAATGCGCTCTCAGGAGGCGGAGCTCCGATGAGGCTAAAGCAATAACAATGCATCAGTAATATACAAAGTTATACAGCGCAATAGAGAACGTAAATCTCTGCTGCTGCGTTTTTCCTTGAACGATCAAGGTGCGACTCAACGTGGAGAAGGCCCAGGAGAAACAGCGCGAGACCTACCGGAGGAGGATCAAGAAGGGAACCAAGCGCTCTCTCAAGCTTTCCGTGAACCAGCCTTGTGCGACTAGCTAACGTGAAGTGTAGCCTAAATTATGAGAAATTGTGATGGAAATGGCCACTGTGAAAATGGTACGTTAGCCTATTTTGCAAGTATAGTATCCCCGGAATGTCCATGTTAGACTGATTGAATGAAATGTGGTGAACTTGTGTCTATGTTAGATAGATTAATGTTGAAGGCTTCGTAGGCTAATGTTACCTTGTTGAAATTGCCTCACAGCCTTACCACAACTGTGAATTCAGATAAATGAACCGCGAATAGTTACTAAAAATGTTTAATAGGCATCTTGTTAACTAGCGTTATTAACAAACTATTTGGTTATATTGTTCAAAGCTGTACGTGAACAAAGCAGGCTTAGCCAACAAGCTAGCCTATATGATAGGCCGTCATATGTATCATAGAGAGGGGTGTAAATTTAGGTTGACTGATATTCAAATCTAATTTCAAATTCAATTTATCCCTAATTTAGCCACTTTTACCCGGATATAGCCTGGCTACGTCCTAGGACTAATGTTACGATGGTCGTTTTTCATCCAGTGTCAGTGGGGCAATGTTAGTAAAGCTGGAGGATTGCAGCGGGTGGGTCTGCGAGCGGAGTGGGAAGTTGCACTGCAGGGCAATAAAACAGCAGGATGCTACTAGCACTACACATTGTTTAACAACCTTCATCTTGCCACAGTCACAGACAATAAAATTCACCGTTTATACATGCTAAAAAAAATCATGTTCCGATATAGAAACAATAATATAGATATATAGGCTATTATTCAAAAGTTGTATAAATAAACATGCAGTGTTTTTTCCCCCTTGCTTACTTCCTTTGTTAGGCAGCACTGTAGGATAATGGGGAGAGCACTGGGCTTGCAACCCAAAGGTTCCAGGTAGGACACTGCCATTGTACCTGTAAGCAAGGTACTCAACTTGAATTGCTTCAGTATATATCAGTATATAGATACTATGTAAAAAAAAAAAATTAAATGCTAAAAGTTGTGTAAGTCACTCTGGATAAAAGCGTCTGCAAAATGCCTGTAATGTAATGTTAGCCTACAAGCCTATTTTTAGTTGAGTAGGCTAGACCACAGAAGTTCTATGGGCTACACTGTTACGTTTCTGTCATGTTCATGCCACGTTTCATGTTTAGTTTGTCACAGTTTATTTTCTGTTCATGTCATGCTTGTGTTCTGTTTATGTTACGATGCAGTTCATTGTTAGCATACACATTTCCGTGTTTTTCCGCAGCCTTGTGTTCATGCTGTTTCTTTCTCTTGCTGTCGCTCACGCTTCCCTAATTGTTTCATTCTCCCGTGTCTATTTGCTAATCTACTAACATTAGATCAGGATTGGGTAATACTAACTCTCTAACCATGTGTTCATGTTTACCTTACGTTTCTCGTGCATGTCATTTACTAATTTACTAACGCTAGGTCAGGATAGGTTTATTACTAACGAGTACTAATTATCTTGTTACCTTGTCAGCCCTCCACACCTGATTTCCCTTCGCATGCTGCTCTCAAGCTAAGTGTCTGCACCTGTCTACACCTGCATATAAGATCAGTGTTCATGTCATGTCTTTGCGAAATTGTTGCCTGTTAGTTTATCTACTATCACTTTTGAGCGTTTATCCATTGTCTGACTACCGTTATAAATCAAGCCTATTTACTGACCATCGTTACTGCCAGCCTATCATTTCTACTGCCTGCTTTTGACCACGAGTTTTGCCTGCTGTCTGTTTTGTACCTCTGCCCCGCGGATAGGACTTCGGTCTGACTCCTGCAACGCCCCACGCCCAACGAACTCTGCTTTACCCCTGAATTGTACTTCTGCTCCGCTGACAGCTACTCTGGTTACTGAACTTGTGTATGGATACCGATATCGAGACTGCCTTCTTCTTCGGTACTGTATTTTTGGTTATTGGCTGGATTTATTGGTTTTTGGACTTCGCTTGTGTGACTACGATTTTTGGGATTTCCCTATAATAAAGCCTTTGCGGGCATTTATTATTACGTTTGTGTTCTGAGTCGTGCATTACGGGTCCAACCCGCATACACCCGTCTCATACACGTTTTTAAAAAATATATATTTTTACAAAATCTCTGATGGTATAAGGTTAAAGGGATATAGCGCACCCATTTAAAATTTTTAAATATTGTTTTACTTACCCCCAAAATGAGTATGTAAGGCTGTAGTGATTCTGTCCTGGTCTCACCATTGTAGCTAAAATGGGCTAAACCTGAATTGGAACAATGTTAGATTAGCATCTTGCCACTGGATTTAATTGCCCCCTGCTAAATTTTGTTTAAATAACCGTAAAAGTCCACTGAACAAACGTTTAGTTTGATTGTATGTAGTAAACATTTTCAGTGAACGGAAGACCTACTTTGTGCAGCAGCGTGCTCTGCGGGGGAGGGGGCGTTTCACTTCATAAACACAACAAGCTTACCATAGAAGCAGCTTGCCATGACGTTCTTGCGCATAGTGATACTAAAAGTTATCGTTTCCCCTACTGGATGTTCTTAACGTAAATGTAAACAGCTAGGCTGAAACGACATTATCATGTACACTAATTTGAGCGAAAATATCGTCCTTGTGCACTCTGTAATCATATGTTCATTTTCGTTTCCAACAACACTTGTAAAGCTGTTGTTAAACTATAATTGAGTAGATTTAGGCAGTTATTGAAACAAAATTTAGCAGGGGGGCGATTAAATCCAATGGCAAGATGCTAATTGTTAGCATTGTTCCGATTCAGGTTTAGCCAATTTTAGCTACAACGATGAGACCAGGACAGAATCACTACAGCTGTACATACTATTTTGGGGTTAAATAAAACAATATAAAATTATTCAAAATGGGCGAACTATCCCTTTAAAGGAACCAAATATCCTACCTGGCCATGATGCTATAAGTGTTGTTAGACATCATTGCATTGATTCATAATACATTTATATTTTATGAGTTAAATAGACGCATGTAAAACAAAAACCTCTCTTCCCTCCTGCACGGATCTAGTTTTACTACCTAGCTAGCTGGCTAGCGTGACAATGGGATGTCTGCACAGCACAGCCACCCGCCCTGACACTATCTGTGTGCGGTAGCCTGCTAAGCAGATAACGTTAGCCAGCAGGCTACAGTTAGCTAACATTAGCTAGCCAATGATGAAACACTCAACATTAAACACATAATCTTCTAATAATGTTGATTACATAGACTAGACTTACAGTGAGAACCATAATTCATTGGACAGTGACACATTTTTTGTTATTTTGGTTCTGTATTCTAGCATTTTGAGTTTGAAAGGATACAATGACAAGTGACAGTCAGCTTTAATTTGAGGGCATTTTCATCCATATCGGAACATAGTACATAGTCCACCCCATTTTCGGGAATCAAATATTGAACAGTTTAACATAATGTAGAATAAAGTAATAATTTTTTATATTTGGTTGCATATCTTTTGCATGCCATGACTTCCTGATGTCTGTAACCCAACAACATCAAAAGACTCTGATATCTTATTTTCTGGTACTCTTACAAGCGATACTATAACTTCTCTGCATTTGAATGGATCTCTATGGGAATTGGGGGGTGGGACTAAATTTAGCTGTAATTACACTGGAACAGTATGGAACACATGGTTCGCTAAAGCTCTAAGTCATCAAGGGTCTGATGTATCAAACGAGCCTCAAACCATCAATCTGCTGGCAGATATGCAGTAGATATGGATGGATCACTTTAAGGGTTGTTTCTCCTGACAAATGTTCCTATCGAACTCTATGGAAAAATAAGACATTTAGCCAACTAAATATCAAATACATATACAATCCTCCCATTGGTTTTACGTATACAGATGTCCCTTTCAAAATTCAGTGGTCATTTAATGTTTGGGACAATCCATTTGAGAAATACACAACACTTTATAACACTATTACACTATCTGAAACGTTGATGCATAACCACGCTCTGCAAACCTGTCTCATTCTTTACAGTTCATTTTGGTTTAATTGTCAGCTCTTGTATCCAGTACAGTACATTATAATATTAGCAACAGTGTTTGCACTGTCTTATTGGATGCTGTGGGGAAAAAACTTGACCCCAGTCTGGGCCAGAGGTACTGGGAGTTCCCCTCACACTGTTGAATACTTCTTCAGAAACAAACACGATCCTCAGAGTCTGATGCAATTGGGTTTATTTGTATATGATTCAAGAACAAGATACAAGAACCCGGGCTGGTCTGTGCAGAACAATTCACACATTCATAACCCTCTCAGTCCGCCATTCAGTCTCCAAGCAATCTCTACCCCAGTCTCACTGACTACTCCTTTTATTATATTTTCTAACTCCTCCTGTTGTGGATCTTAACTCTATAAACTTCACCCCTAGTGGTTGAGACGTATCCGTCTCAATTACAGTATTCATGTTTGTCTGAAATTATAACTACAGCTTTAACTTTAATAACTTTAAGGGTTGTTTCTCCTGACAAATTTTCCTGTTGAACTCTATGGAAAAATAAGTCAGGAGAAGAAACCATTCAAGTTATCCATCCATATCTACTGTATTTCTGGCAGCAGAGTGATGGTTTAAGGCTTGTTTGCTACGTCAGACCCATGATAACTTCGAGCCCTTTAGTCAACCATGTGTTCCATACTGTTCCAGTGTAATTTACAGCTAAATCTAGTCCCACCCCCCAATTCCCATAGAGATCCATTGAAATGCAGATACATATAGTATCGCTTGTAAAGAGTACCAGAAAATAAGATATCAAGAGTCTTTTGATGTTGTTGGGTCACAGACATCAGGAAGTCATGGGATGCAAAGGATATGCGACCAAATATAAAAAATGAATACTTTATTCTTTATATAAATGCAGGGGTGCTAATAATTGTGTCCAAAATGGTTTTGCAAAAAATAATAATTTCTTGATGAGGGATTTTTTTTTCTCATAATATATGAACGTCAATTAAAGAATGGATTTTTCTCATTTTTTCAGTGTGAGATTAAGCTAATTCACCAAGCGTGAAACCCTTTTCACTCATCTTTACCAGGGGTACCAACAAATTTGAGCATGTCTACATTTATTTTTCCATTCTTTTCTCAAATGGTCTTTGGCAAAGACTTTGCTATGCAAATAATAATAAAAAAGTACATAGTCCAACTTTAACCATTTATTGTGGTATACCTGGCTCGATCCATGCTCTAATGGAGCTGCTCTTTGCTGCCTGCTGTAGCTCTCTGGCCTTTCTCAAGTCTCCTTTCTGGGCCTTGCACTGCAACGATCAAGAGTTGGTACAGCAGGGCTATATTTACTACCATTCAATAACCAGGACTGTATTGTATCTCTCATTAAATTACTAATTAACAAACCTATTAGCATTAAGACTGTACTGATCATCTCTAACTATCAGTTTAATTAGCCTAGTTGTAATTTACTATATAGTACTCATCCTATTAGGCCTATTAATATAATTAAGGGAACAATTAATAGCTGAACCTATAGTACTAGGCATACAAGTTGTGAACATTAAAACCATTTTAGAAGTGACCAGAACAGAATAACTAAAAATAATCAATATACATTTAATTTCCTATCACATTATATTCATACTATTATATTATTATATCAAAATTAATATACTGATTACCCAGACCAATAAAAATGTATAATACATATTCTACTATCTATACTACTCAAAGTAGTACAATTATTTTACAGATATTCCATTACTTTATTCCCAAATCACATTACAATCTAAAAAATCCACATTATTTACTCACATTATTTATTTACATTCATGTAGGCCATCATTACCCAGCATGACCGTTAGCCACTCGCTAGCCCAACAATAACAGCATAATGAAGGAACACTCCTTCCTGCATATTTTGGGATGGGGTACCCTTAAAGCCAACTTTAATCTGAAAACCAGCCACAACCCTAACCTTAAATCTTAACCCAAAACTGACCCTAACCCATTTACCCCAAAGTAACCATCATCTATTCCTAACCCTGAATTTCCTTAACCTTAAACCCTAACACAACCCTAACCAGAACCTATACCCCAGAACATAACCAGGATCAGAAACAAACCTCACAGCAGTAGCAGCCTGCTTGGTTTCTGGTCCAATTTATGCAGAATTTAATTCTGAGTGTGTGTGTGAGAGAGATAGAGAGAGAATGAGATAGAGGGATATATATATATAATGTGTGTGTGTGTGTGTGTGAGAGAGATAGAAAGAGAATGTGTGTGTGTGTGAGAGAGAGTGTGTGTGTGTGTGATGACCCCCTGACTCATAGACACAGACTCGGCCGGACAGGATTAAAGAGGAGCTGGACATGGGCCAGCTCTCTGTTTATACCAGGCTGGCAGGAGAGAACATGATTTTTAATTACAGGGCCCCACCTCTGTCACATCCCTCCAGCGAACCCATCCTGAGGGTCACTGATTCGCCTGACGTGATTTATCAAACACAAGATAATATGATTACTCTCTGAGCTCAGACGGAAAAAAAGCTAAATAAATAAACAAATCAACATGTTGTGGGCCGAGGATAAGATGAAGATGCTTTCCTGATAAGTACCATGGGTTTTTTCCATTTCTTTTCTCCTTCAGTTTTACTGTGCGTCAAAATGAGCCAAAACGCGAGCTGCTGTTTACACCGGGTTATCTGTGCACAGTCATTACAATGCAAGGTTGCATCCGTCTCCTCTTAATCCATTTTTAATCCACGTAATGATTTTTTTCTTCCAACTCTGCTCGACGGACATTCTGTCTTGGCCAAATAATATGTTATGAATAATAATAACGTGTGACGTGTGAGCGGACGGATACCCTTGGAGACGACGAGGAGATGATGAATGTCGCCAGAAAGTAACAAGTAATAATACATTCCATCCAGGTGCACCGGATACATGTTGGTGACAATAACAGTGGCAATTCATAATAACAATGCAAAACAAGTGGAATATGCTGGTAGCCTGAGTTCGGAATCAATTAATTGTATACAAACCGGGGGGGGGTGATTTGTATCTGTCCTGAGATGACTGTACTGTGTGCCATCTCCTCATTCGGGACATTTCTGGAGGAGCCCACTCGTCCGTCACCTGTCAGGTGTCCGTGGAAACTCCCACGCCTCTCCCACCAGCCCAGCATCATCTTTCTGAGATACAATTAGACGTAGATACATTCCTTTCGAGGGCAAAGGTTTTGTGACATGTCAGATAGCATGGAAGGGAATGATTTAATGCACAAGTTAAGCAGTTTTTCTGGGTAGCAAAATGTCTTTGATTTTGTATGGCTCGCTGATGAAGGGTTTGGTTTACTTCCTGTTTCTCTCCATCTCTCGCTCTCTCTCTCTCTCTGAAGACCGAGGGGAGACCGGGTCCCACTTTCCATAGGGTTTTGATCCGCTTCATGCGAATAAGCCAGTCTTTCATATTAAAGTGGAGATGGAATATGCATATTCACATAACATTCTTAGCATAACAAAATAATATTCAGACGATCACAAACCCAGAAATATTCAGGTGGGATATCCCACCAAAAAATAGTACCGATTGTACATTACTTTTGAGTTTCCTCTTTTTGAGCACTCCTATCCTCCTTGCTGTCTTGTACTACTGTGTGGACAGTAGAGTGTAAAACAGGAGTATTGGAGGAGTATTCAGAGCTACTAATGTGTAGGTATGGGTGCCCTAGATGTAACTCAAGAGGCAGAATTGTCAATTCCAAACTGGGGAAAAGAAAAAAAAAGGGGGGGGGGGGATTAGCCCAAAATGTTTCATTGAGACAAGAAGCAGGAGCCAGTTATGCACTCTTTAATAGTTACTGCGGGCTTGGATTCAAAGCAGGTGTTTTCCCCCCTCACTAGCAGTTCGGCGAGTTCAGTAATCACCATCGTTTCCTTGCCAAACTGAGTTGAAGGAAGAATCTCCCACTTAAATTTATTTGTAAGTCAAAGCACAAATCTTGATTGAATCCAGGCCTTATTAAACTGCCCTTAGAAGACCGATGCAGAATGGAATGCTTGCTACAGCTGACGATACTCTTTCCCAGGGGTTCATTTCCTCAGATCTTCCGCCAGGGTGCCTTTTAAACTCATTTTTGAGAAACAAAGTGTCACTTCCTTATTGATACAATGAGCTGTCATTTAGAAGCCAAGAGGGAGCTATTGCTCTCACGTCAGTGATATATTTAAGAATGTGAAAAGACAGTCTCTGATTGAGTGGATTTTGTCCTTCACTAACAATGATCAACTTCAACAGACTTTTATACACTGCCTGTCAAGGGTTTGGGGAAAGTGACATAATTTTTGTTGTTTTGGCTCTGTACTCCAGCACACTGGATTTGAAATAAAACAATGAACATGAGGTTAAAGTGCAGACTGTCAGCTTGAATTTGCTTAGTGTATATGTTGTTTTATGTAGTGTATATGTTTTTTCTTCCTGTTTTTTTTCTTTGCTTCCAACCCTGACGAATGCATCTTGCCCAAACCATGCTGGGTTTCATCAATAATATTTTTTTAAATTCTTCACCCAAGTATGTAAGAAACCCCCTTTTTTATACTTTTATTCACCTTTCTTAGCACTTTATAGTGTTACAACAAGGTAGTGCTAAAGTCATCATTTATTTTACTTCCAATTTGAAATGCACAGTTATGACTGTAGGACTGCCCCATTGCCGCAGTGTCCTCCGATGTGTTTGTGTGTTTATTCTTCCTCTCCTTTGGGGCAGGCTCCCTGTGGAGTTTTACCAAAGCGCAATAACGCCTTTCCCTCACCGTGTGACCAGACCGCGTGACCGGACGGCTTGTGCCCCATCAGCCATTAAAATGATGGACTTATTTAATCCGCCACGGTAATCCGCACGGGGGCCTAATGACGTGCAGACAATATCCTCCGCGATCCATCTTCATTATCTTAAGCTTCCACGAACACAGAACGTGTTCGCCTCCCTGCTCGGTTGAGCCTCGCGTCCTCGAAGGAGAAGGAGGCTGATCCGTACAAGGAGACGTTAAAGAGAGCGGGAGGGGGAGGGGGGAAGGTAGAGTACTCACCTGGGAACTGGGCAGAGCTCAGCTGACTATGCAGTTTCCTGGCCCGTTGCGAAACGGAGATGGACTGCTTTCAAACGGCGGGCGCGCCGAGGCCGCGAGACAAAGAAGGCAGGGCAGTGTGGTGCTAAGGCTTCCCCACTGCTCAGGAAAGGGGGCCAGGCTATTGTGTTCAATGGCAATACACTGCTGTGTGTTTTACTAACTCTTGTAATGAGACTTAAAATCTAATTTTTTTCTTCAAAAGGGGAAAATATTATTGTTAAGTTGTTGCATTTTTTAGTTACTTTTTGCTTGTCAAGTGAAATTGTCTTACCCCACTCGCAAATCTTGAAATGAGTAAAACTATCTCACCCCACTGGCAGATAGTTTGTATTATTTAGCAAAAACAGTAACAGAAATAAGATTCTAAAGTTTAAATATAAGATTAAAATGCTTGTTTGATTTGGTTTTGGCAGTGTAGTACTGTGCTGTAGTTGAGTGCCCACATTTCCAGGCCGGGTCTTGTACTGCACTGCACTGGAAGGCTTAGAGACACATGCTTTAACAATAAGAGTACTTCTTTCAGCCACATTAAAGCATTCAGCCCAGTCTTGTAGTTGTGTTGTGTAGGGCAGTGATCAATGCGGAGGAGAAAGAGAGAGAGAGAGAGAGATTCAGAAGAAGTAAATGTAAATGGTGTGGCCTGTGTGAGTGTGAGTGAAGAAGAAAAGTGTTTGTTTGGTGTTGTACCATTTTTTTTTTTTGCGCTTTCCTCCTCTCCCTCCCTTTTCTCTCTCCCACTACCACCTGTCTCCTACGCAGAATTATGTGTAGGAGAGGAGACAAGCAGAGGAAAGGAGAGAACGAGGAGCCGTGAAAAAAATTGTGATAGCTAATCTGCTTCTCCGCCATCAAAATCAGGGTAACTTCATCAATAGTCGACTCCATCATAACTTTGACTGGCACCGAGCCCACAAATAGTCCCATCGCCATTTACAGATCTTACACATGGTCAGCCCATTTAAAGCGGCAAAGTATCTTGTAAGTTTCAAGTAGCTAAAAGTAGTTGCATGTACAGTATAAACATGTACCTGACATTGCGACATTCGCATCAATACACTAATTAATATGTAACCAGCAACATTAGATCAAAGTAAACATCTCGTAGTATACGCAAACATAACAATTTACTGTAATTCTAGAATCTCGATGTCTGAACATACAGAATACTAAGTCACCTCATACAGGCTACTGTAACTATACTGTGACGGGCTACATTCTGTTCATACTATCTGAGTTATTGTTTCCCACTATTCATATTATGGCAGTGTTCACATGCATAAACAATTATTTCCCACGTCTGAAATTAAATTTCAATATGTCCTTTGGAAACGATTGGTTAAATAAATTAATTAATGTCCCATAGTACCATACTGAAATAATGGTAGCTGCAATGTTTATTTATGTTTAGAGTATTGTTAGTTTCAGCAACATTCGTCTACAAGCAAATATCTAAACCTGGTTCCCCGTCTTAAATTGCCAAATTTGACTCTAGGATATGAGCCGCAAAAACTAACTAGCATTTTGTTATCCGTTGTAGGCAACGTAGCCTTCGGGTAGGATGCTATGTGTGATAATAACCTACTGAAGCACACACAATTTAGGCTAAATATCTTGCATTAGGGAATCATTTTCTTGGGGGAATTCATATAAGTCATAGCTATGCATAAACGTTGCTATCTTTCAATCTCTGTGGGCGTGAGCACGATGATGTCACCCAGAAATGTGAAAATTCTTCTGCAGTAGGATACATCGATATATCCTTTGCCGGAGGAGAGGAGGATCCAAATTTGAAGCCACTTCACTTCTCTTCTCCAATATTGGGACAGTGGAGGGAGGGAGGACACAAAGATCGGTTTTTGGGGCATGGAGGAGACGGAGGTGGAAGTGGGGGGATGCAAAGGAGGATGCATTTTTTGAGTATTGGGATGCAACCTTGGTATTGCGTGTCCGGCTTAATGTCGTGGACAATTTCAAAAATGGCCGCCACACATCAGAGGCAGATAGGTAGGGAATTAAACCAATTTAATTAAGCCAGTAGGGGATTATTAGATGGCCAGGTTGAGAGAGATATTCGAGTATATTATAGTATAGTAACACAGTGCAGTAGGTTATTGTGAGGTAGCATTCATATCTTCCATTTAATAGCACCTCGTATGGGAGTGTCAGCATTACGGGAGACAAATGAAATCCAGTGTCAGTTCCTTATTGGATGAAATGAGCTGTCATTTAGTAGATGAGATGAACCTATTGCACTTGCATCAGAGATACATTAAAGGACATGCACTAGAAAACTGAAACTCAAAGCAGTTAATTTCATCCTTCACTATAACTGTTAAATTATGAGGCAGGCATTCATTTTTAAACATTTGTATTGGTCTGATTTTTCTTTTCTCTACATTTGCAATGACTAATTGTGACTGTAAGCTGTCACATCTTCCACAAGCAGCCAGTAGGCTCTTCTTTACACTGTGCAGTTGAACCAACTGTCCAGATAAGGCGCTGTTGCAGAGTGATGTGGGGAATAACCTGCAAGCCGGAACCCTCCCTCTCTGACTGGCACTAGGACAATTTATGCACCACTCCATGGGACCCCCAACCCACATTCAGCACTGCTGTAGTCAGGACTTGATCCCGGACCATGGGGTACATCACTACGCCAAGGAAAGGGATTTAGCTGTATGTACCATCTGGAAGTTTAGAGCTTGATGGTCATTTCAGCACTGTCGAAACACATTAAATAAAACTGGATTCAATCAACATTCAACATATACCTTTGACTCACGATAAAATGATAGTGTTTTTTCGTTTGACACAGTCTGATGAGTTCATTTTAGCAATTGCTGAAAAGATTTACATATTTATTTAATTGTGGTCAAAGTTAATAAGAATTTGTTCACGTGTCCTTAAACAGGCCACTGAGAAACAAACTGGATAAGACTGAAAATGTAATATGAATTTGTATGAGGAGAGTGTTAATCATGTACGTGAGAGAGCCCTACTTATTTTCTTCAGTTCACATTCAGAAAAAAGTTTCCAAAATCAATGGCAGGAGCTTTTGGTGTTATGAAGTTAAGCAGCTGCTAGAGTGCAGGCGGATGAAATATAAGGCGCTGATATGCAGAGGTTGCAATTTTGGCCAGAAATATTGGAAATTAAGTTGTTCAATAGCTTGACTAATCATCGCCCTTCCTTCGATTACCTTCCTGGGGCGAAGACGTAGCGGAAAATAAATGAGCAACGGTAAGCCCATTTGTTTACGGGAACGTGAGGACCGTGTTTAAATGACCCAAATAATCAGAGCCCAGATTGGTTCATCGTGCCCCTTGCTTTTTCTAGCTCCGTCAAGGCGTGTTCCACCTCTAGTATCAGGAATTTACACAAACTGATTTTACATAGAGAACACGGGCACACACGTCCTTTTTCTTAGCCATCCCCCTGTGAATGTGGATTAATATGCTGTTTCTGTGACGAGCTGGCAGGGACGGACCCAAATGCACGACGAGACAGTCTTAGAAAAGAAGGTTTCTTTAATAGGATTCCGGGTCGGATCCACACCGGGAAATTAAGTATACAATAAACAATAATTTGTGGAACCCGCAGAGAGCTGGCAATGGGGATCCAGCGAAGTGGCCAGGAATGGTCGTAGCCTGGGTAGGGTAGCTGAGTCAGGCGGAGGTAGAGCCAGGATCCACACTGGGAAGCAGGTGTGGCGATTCTGGACCGGGGTGGTCAGCTTGGGTCAGCAAGCTAGTCAGAGTGAAGACAAGTAACACGACAAGGACCGAAGACTAGGACAAACCGTAATACTTTGACAAGGAAACACAGGAACAGCACGGTAATATAACTAGTGTCATTAGAGCTGATAAGCTGCAGCTTGCGGGAAATGCATGCGAGATCAGCGAATTGATTGAACAATTAGGAAATGCATGAGGAATGCGGTGAAGGCAATTAAGTGTGAGTTGTGTCATTAAGATGTGGTGCAAGTAATAATGTGCAATGTAGACCCAATCAGGTAATGAACGCAGACATGATACAATTAGGTTCGGGGAAAACAGAGGAAAACATCAAGGAAGGAACGGGGAGCGGAGCGGATCGTAACAGTACCCCCCCGTCAAGGTACGCCTCCTGGCGGACCACAGGCTCTGGTCGACTGGGCCTGGCGGTAATGGAAGTCCTGGATGAGGGTAGGGTCCAGGATGAGACGAGGGGCAACCCAGGAACGTTCCTCGGGCCCATACCCTTCCCAGTCGACCAGGTACTGGTGGCCTCGTCCCCGGCGCCGGACATCGAGGATGCTGGAGACTGTGAAAGCGGGAGCACCATCAATGTCCCGAACAGGTGGGGGGGCAGGAGTGGGAGCGCTGAGAGGGCAGGAGACCACTGGCTTGACCTGACTGACATGGAAGGTGGGGTGAATTTTGAGGGAGGCAGGGAGACGGAGCTTGAGGGTGACTGGGTTAAGAATGGAGTGCACAGTGAAGGGTCCGACGAAGCGGGGTTGGAGCTTGCGGGAGGTGCCGGGGAGGGAGAAGGTGGAGGTAGATAGCCAAACCTTCTGTCCCGGGCGGTAGCGAGGGGCTGCGGACCGGTGCTGATCCGCCAGGTGACGATTCCGGGAGGAGGTTTTGAGGAGGGCGTTGCGGGTGGCCTTCCAGACCCGCTGGCAGCGTCGGACGTGGGCGTCCACTGACGGAACCGCCACCTCGGCCTCCTGGGCGGGGAACAGGGGGGGTTGGAAGCCCTGGGAAGCCTCAAAGGGGGACCTCCCTGTGGACGAGCACACCAAGGTGTTGTGGGCGTACTCAACCCACGGGAGGAGCTGGGACCAGGAGGCAGGGTTGCGGGCCGTCACGCACCGTAAGGCGGCTCCCAGGTCCTGGTTAGCCCTCTCTGCCTGACCGTTCGTCTGCGGGTGGAACCCGGAGGATAGGCTGGCGGTGGCGCCGAGTGCGTTGCAGAATGCCTTCCAGACAGCGGAGGCAAACTGGGGGCCCCGGTCGGAGACGACGTCCGCCGGGATCCCATGCAGCCGCACCACGTGCTGCACCAGGAGGTCGGCCGTCTCGAGGGCGGAGGGAAGCTTGGGGAGGGGAACAAAGTGCACCGCCTTGGAAAATCGGTCCACCAGGGTCAAAATGACTGTGTTACCGGCAGATGGTGGTAGTCCGGTAACGAAGTCGACCCCGATGTGACTCCAAGGACGGCCCGGGATGGGAAGGGGACGGAGGAGACCAGCAGGGGGGGAGTGAGACGCCTTACTCCTGGCGCAGACAGGGCAAGCGTGGACGAAGGCCAGGGTGTCCCGCCGGGCGGTGGGCCACCAGAAGCTCCTGCGCACCAGCTCCACGGTGCGGTTGCCTCCGGGGTGGCAGGCCAGTCGGGAGGAGTGAGCCCACTCCAGGACCTGGGAGCGGACAGGGTTAGGAACGAACAGGGCAGAAGAGGGGTTAGGGCGAGGATCGGGATGCGTCACCTGAGCGTCCAGCACGATTTTCTGGATGGGCCACCGGACCGCAGCCACGACGCAGGAAGCCGGAACGATGGTCTCCGGGACAGACAGGTCGGCAGGGGAGGAGTGGATCCGAGAGAGGGCGTCGGGTTTGATGTTTTTTGACCCGGGTTTGAAGGTGATGGAGTAGTTGAATCTGGCAAAGAATAACGACCAACGGGCCTGTCTGGAGTTGAGTCGTTTAGCTGACTGGATGTATTGTAGGTTGCGGTGGTCAGTCAGGATCAGGAACGGTTGAGTGGTCCCTTCAAGCCAGTGTCTCCATTCCTCCAGTGCCAGCTTGATAGCTAGCAACTCCCGATCCCCTACCCCGTAGTTGCGTTGGGTGGGGGAGAGGCGGCGGGAGAAGAAGGCGCAGGGATGGAGCTTGTGGTTGAGGGGGGAGTGTTGGGACAGGATGGCCCCTACGCCTGTGTCCGAGGCGTCCACCTCCACCACGAATTGGCGGTCGGGTTCCGGGCAGCAGAGGATGGGGGCCGTGGTAAAAAGTGCCTTGAGCTTGGTGAAGGCCTGATCTGCCAGGGAATTCCACGCAAAAGGGTTCTTAATGGATGTGAGGGTGGTGAGGGGTGCGGCTACCTGGCTGTAGTTCCGGATGAACCTCCTGTAGAAATTGGCGAACCCCAGGAACTGCTGCAGGTGCTTGCGAGTGGTGGGGATGGGCCACTCCGTAACAGCCTGGATCTTGGCCGGGTCCGGCCGTATGTCGCCCCTCTCCACCACAAAACCTAGGAACGAGACTGAGGGGGCATGAAACAGATATTTGTCGGCTTTGACAAACAATTTATTCTCTAGTAGGCGTTGTAGAACCAGGGAGACATGGTCTTGGAGTTCCCGTTGGTTCTGGGAGAATATAAGTATGTCATCTAGGTAGACAAAAACAAAGCGGTTGAGGAAATCCCTCAGTACATCGTTCACTAGGTTTTGGAACACGGCTGGGGCATTAGTAAGGCCGAACGGGACCACCCGGTACTCGAAGTGGCCCAGGGGGGTGTTGAAGGCGGTCTTCCACTCGTCCCCCTCCCGGATCCGTACCAGGTGGTAGGCGTTACGGAGGTCCAGCTTGGTGAAGACCCGGGCGCCCTGCAGCAGTTCAAAGGCCGAATTCAGGAGGGGTAGAGGGTATTTATTCCGGACGGTGATGGAGTTGAGGCCCCGGTAGTCGATGCAGGGGCGGAGGGAGCCATCCTTCTTCTTCACGAAGAAGAATCCCGCTCCGACGGGCGAGGAGGAGGGGCGGATGGTACCTGCTTCGAGGGAGGACTTGATGTAGTCCTCCATGGCCGTTCTTTCCGGACCGGATAGGCTGTACAGGCGGCCGGAGGGTAGGGGAGCACCAGGAAACAGGGAGATGGCACAATCGTAGGGTCTGTGGGGGGGTAAGGACAAGGCCAGGGACTTGGAGAAGACCCGGGACATGTGCCGGTAACAGTGGGGGACCCCCTTCAGGTCGACCTCCGGAACGGATGTCTTTATTTCCGTGCTAGAAGGAGGTTCCGCCGAGTGGAGACAGGAGGTGTGGCATTGGGTGCTCCAGCTGGTGACGCTGGATGTGATCCAGTTGAGCAGGGGGTTGTGTTCGTGCAGCCAGGGCTGACCAAGGACCAGAAGGGAGTGGGGAGTGCTGATAATGTAGAGTTGAAGGGTCTCACGGTGGTTACCGGACAGAAGCAGTTGGATGGGAATGGTGCGGTGGGTGATGTGGGCCAGGCGGTGGCCGTCCAAGGCATAGGCGTTGATGGGTTTTTCCAGTTCTTCCGTGGGAATCCCGGACTCGTCTACGAACTGGGAGTCCACAAAGTTGGAGTCGGCTCCTGAGTCGACGAGGGCCTGCACGGATACGGTGGCGGAGGCCGTAGTGCCCCATTTGAGGACCGCAGAGAGTTGGAAGCGGTTGGAAGCTAGGCGCGGTGTTTGGGTCTGGCTCGCCAGTAGGCCTAGGGTTGCTGATGAGCCTTCTCTTTTGGGCGCACCGGACAGGAGTTAAGGAGGTGATCCGTGCGGCCGCAATAGAAGCATGCTCCGGCGGCCCGGCGTTGGCGGCGGCGAGCGGCAGGGTCGGACGTAGTGCCGCCCAGCTGCATAGGTTCCCCGGTCTCCGGAGGTTCGCAGGACATGGGAGCCTGATGGCGAAGCATCTGACTAAGCATGGTACCCCATTGGGTGGTCTGTTCCACCATGCCCCGGAACAATTCCATGGTTTCGTCCAGGCGGCGGCTTTGCTGGGCGATTTGGGTAGCCTGGCAGGTGAGGGCGTGGCGAATCTGTTCCGCGTCGGCTGGGTCCATTTCTGGTCAAAGTATTCTGTGACGAGCTGGCAGGGACGGACCCAAATGCACGACGAGACAGTCTTAGAAAAGAAGGTTTCTTTAATAGGATTCCGGGTCGGATCCACACCGGGAAATTAAGTATACAATAAACAATAATTTGTGGAACCCGCAGAGAGCTGGCAATGGGGATCCAGCGAAGTGGCCAGGAATGGTCGTAGCCTGGGTAGGGTAGCTGAGTCAGGCGGAGGTAGAGCCAGGATCCACACTGGGAAGCAGGTGTGGCGATTCTGGACCGGGGTGGTCAGCTTGGGTCAGCAAGCTAGTCAGAGTGAAGACAAGTAACACGACAAGGACCGAAGACTAGGACAAACCGTAATACTTTGACAAGGAAACACAGGAACAGCACGGTAATATAACTAGTGTCATTAGAGCTGATAAGCTGCAGCTTGCGGGAAATGCATGCGAGATCAGCGAATTGATTGAACAATTAGGAAATGCATGAGGAATGCGGTGAAGGCAATTAAGTGTGAGTTGTGTCATTAAGATGTGGTGCAAGTAATAATGTGCAATGTAGACCCAATCAGGTAATGAACGCAGACATGATACAATTAGGTTCGGGGAAAACAGAGGAAAACATCAAGGAAGGAACGGGGAGCGGAGCGGATCGTAACAGTTTCACCTCCACAGTGAGTTTCTCTTTATCGTGCCTGGTCTTTATTTGAGTTGCCTTCCAAACGCATCCCAAGTACATTCAAATGGCTATGACCAGTCCATATTATGGGGTTTAAGTTTAAAACTTTAACATCGAGAGCTGGGGGGTCACATGCACGCACATACAGACGCTAACCACACACACATATACGCACATGCCTGCACACACCACAAAATGTTCAGTACACAGCCTGAGACTCACTCTGATCAGAAATTATTTGCAGTACAATTCAAACGGACCCCCCGTCACTGTTTATTAGGTTATTAATTTGCTTAACAGACATGCTTATCCAGGGTGATTTACATAACCTACATTTTACATATAATCCATTTCCACAGCTGGATACTTACTGAAGCAATTAAGGTTAAGTGACTCGCCCCGGGTCATAACAGCAGTGCTCCATACGGGAGTGAACCTGCAACCTCCCCAAGTCTGGCTCTGGCTGGCACACGGCAGACATTTTTCGGTGCTTGTTTCTTGGGGGTCAGTCACCAAACACTGAAAATGTTATTTGTGTACATCCATATTTATAGCAGGAATTTGGTGTACTGTTGATGAAAAAAACCAGAGTAGGTTTTTACAAATGTCTACAGCAAACTCCTGAAAAGTAAATTGAACTGGGTGAGTACGGCATGAGGGCTGTACTGGCGAAGTCACTAGACTGTGGAACAGAGAGCGAATCCCTAATGGGACTGCGATTACCTTGCATTCTTGGTCATTCACTTTCATTTGAGTGAACAGCACATTTATTTTTACAAAATCATTTTAAAGCACTTTTGAAAGAATGCCAGTTTTCTAAGGAACAGGACTTTGCAGTAAATATATGCAAAACGAGGTTGCGTGTACAGGTTTGTGTCTAAATGAAATCGGGACCACCTGTATTACCCCACAGCATGGAATGGCATGTGATGTTGGTCCATGGCTCATATGAACACACTGGGGAAACAGAAAAAAAGATTGATTTAATCGATAGCGAAAAAATCTGCATTTGGCGGTCTCATTTCCCTGTATTTGTTCACGAGTTCTCTGCCAAAAAACACTCGCACTGTTGCACAGAGTAGGCCTTGAGTTCTTTCAATTAGGATTCATGCTATTATTTATTTGCTTAAAGAAAGCCCTGATCAAGGTAAAATTATAATTTGTATCTTTTTCATTTATGCAGCAGGATTTGTACGGAAGGAGTGAAGCAATTAAAATACTACAGCAGGCTTTGGAACACTATTTGCACTTGTAGACTTCTGAATACAAGCCTTAGTGTTTGCATTTCCCCTTGCACTTCTCCACACCAGGTCGTTGGTCACTCCAAACGGCCCTTTCCAAAAACTTTTTTTAATATAAGCGCCCTTCTTTTTTAAAAACTAAAGTTGGTGTTTGCTTTTAACAGGAATTCTTGGCAATAAACTGGCCTAGATTCAATCAACATGTCCTTATCTTTGACTCAAAAATAAATAATGTGATTTTACACACAGTTTGGCAAGTGCATTTTGGTTATTGCTGATCCTGGCAGAAAGAAGCATTTACATTTCATTGTGAGGCAAAAGTTAAGGGCAAATGATGATTTTCATCCCCGAAATTAATGAATTAATACGTAAATAAATAAATAACGAATGACAAGCTCAAACAGCCGGCGACATTGGCATCTTAATTTTCCTAGCTGTCAGATTCGGTTAACGTCTGCCCTTCAAATGGCTGAGTAATATAAGTATAGCCCCCGTGTTGCCGAACAAACTCTCCTCTGTAAGCTTAATTGCTTTCAGTTGAATAACTTTAAAAAGTTATTAATTACAGGGGGCCAGGTTGTAATGGAGGTTGAGGTGGCTGATTCATGAGGGTAATGAGGCGATGTAGACACAGTTGGGGCAGGTTTGATGGGATAATAACAGGGCCGCCCACAGAATTACTCCAGGTACCCTTTATGAAGTCACTAGGAAATAAAGGAAGGCCTCAAGGGTGTACAGGAACCTTTCCTTATACCGTATCAGGAATCCCAAATCCCTGATTACATTTTCAGGGCCTTCTGGTGAATGATTGGTAGAGCCGATCATCCCAGGACCTGATTTCCCCTATAACCCTGAAATAGTTTGGGCTTATTTTACATTTCTCCTGTATGTTTCAGTCTAGCGTCTAAGTGATTCTTCAAGGAGGTCAGCTCTATTGACATTTAAGGTGCCAGGGAA
This sequence comes from Ilyophis sp. 1 JC-2022, assembly GCA_022702515.1. NCBI lineage: Eukaryota > Metazoa > Chordata > Actinopteri > Anguilliformes > Synaphobranchidae > Ilyophis > Ilyophis sp. 1 JC-2022. The sequence continues at coordinate 17,090,351 of CM040406.1, read as the reverse complement.
TAGTGTTACTGTTTTCCTGCATTTCTCTGTGTTTTTTTGTTTGTTTTGTTTTTTATTGCCTCTAGAAACTGTTAATTGTGAGGCAACGTATGATACTCTTTTTGAAATGGTACATTGCAAAATAAGGCTTGACTGATTGATTACTATCAGACCGAGAAAAGGAGCCTTGCATCAAAAGGATACAAAACTGCCATTCGTATATGAGGCGGCGAAAGGAAGTGTCGAAATCATCACAAACAACGCGGGCCATGAGAAAACACCGCAGCCTGTGTGTTTAAGAGCGCATTGGAGTATTGCAAAAATGGCCTCATCAAATTTCTTCTTTCATATATTGCCCAGAAGGAACTGAGCTCGTAACCAGAATGTCACAGGTTTATGACCTGGTAGGGAGACAAAGCATTTTACCCTCGAGCAAGGTACTTATCTGGAACTGCTTCAGAAAATGTCCGTCTGTATAAATGGATAACATGTCCAGCGCAAGTTTGCCTGGATAAAAAGCATCCGCTAAGCAAATAATGTTTAATATGATTACATTTCCTGACTTCCTCCTCTGCTTCAAATGAGAAATTCATGTTCTATGTCTACATTACCAAATTACCCAGGGGTACAGTGCTGGAAATATAGTCCTCACCATATGTCAAGGTTATAATGGCACTCTGAGTCAATGCTCATCAGGCTTTTGACCCGCTTTTTTTTGAGGAGGTTAGGGTTTATCAAAACATAAATGGTCATAATGGTTAGTCAGAATAATATTGATCCTAATATTGATTCATATAGGCTATTCCTTGCTCGCACACTTTAACCTTGTACACTCGCCAGCTGTAAATGCTTTTTTCAGTTTTATTAAATCTGCCATTATATTAGCAATCCGCCAAAGTGCGCAGGTAGCTTTTAAAGGGAACGGGAGATGACACTGATTGGTTTATTGCATGTTACACCCAAGACACACCTATAATTAAAGAGGCTAACTTTGTGCCTCACTTTGCGCTGAAAATATGCGCCCTTTTACGAGCAAAAGTGGAGTTGGACACGCCCTAAATGCGCCAAGATTGTCAAGATAGAGCTCCTTCCCTTATGGAAAAAGAATATACTGCAGTATATTGTAAATATATCTAAATTATCGTCGCAATATATTTAAAATATAATGCAGTATATTGCATTTTCATAAGGGTTGTGTTTATGGGCCTTGAGATGCATTCTTAAAATATAGCCTTTGACAGATGATTTTGGTTTGTTTTAGTGGTTCTAATATTTTGGGATTTGCGTCTCCGTGTGTACAGTATTTCTTTCCTCCCTGTGCCAAACAACACTTTGAAGATGCTGAAATAAAACCATTAAGCCCAGGCATTAGGGAGGGGGTAAGATGTGAAGGACATTTGTGTTTCAGTGCAAAGGTTTTTCCCAAGAAGCTGTACTGATGTACTGTTGTTCTTTGAAGTGTTTACGTAGTTCACGAGAATGAAGCCGCGTGAAATCTACAGCGTTGGAAAGCATCGCAGTGTTATAACCATGCTATCCCTTGTTATCCAAATAATAATAATAATTATTATTATTATTATTGTTAAATGAGTTGACCCTGGCACTAAGGAACTAAGGATTAATCTCAAACTTTCTGTTTCTGTAAAACAGAGGAAGTGCTGAGGTAGGCCTGGGCCTGAGTTTAACCCCCCCCGCCAGTTAGGATCGAGTGTCCTGGGCACAGACTCCACATCATCCTGGGAGAAGATGGATATCACCACAAGGATCTGCGTGACTGTAGCGGAGATGAGGGCATCTCACCCCTCACGGCTACAGAGAAGGTCTTTCAGCAGAAGGAAGCACTGGTGCTTTGTGGTTTGTTTTGTGTGGGTTTAGGAACTTCCTCCGACTGGCTCAGGTTGCCCCCTTTTCACCTCCAAAAACATGCATGGGGGAGGTAATTTTTTGCCTCGGGTCAATTTGAATCACACAAGATTGGGAGCCCACTTGTAATACAACCTGGCTGTAATATAACCCCACCCGAATGCGCACACATGCTCAGCTACAGCACTCGCTAACCCTCCTGCTCGTGGTCTTTTTGTGCTTAAAGTGATACTGCAGTCAAAAACCGACTTCCCATTGAAGACCCGTGTTTTAAGTTAGATTATGATCATGCACAACTGTTTATGTCCGAAAATCTCACGTTTAGTCAAAATGTTTTTGCGTAGGCTTACCAATACGATGGTTTCTGAGGATTCGTGAGGGCTTCTCATGCGTGCTCCGTCTGTTCAAAACTGAATCAGTTCACCAAGACACACCCTTTCACTCCTTGACCGTATGGATATTCATAATATGACTATGTGGCATCATCGTCCTATGACCACACCTACCCACGAGTTCCAGTTCAAATTGAAGCGGTAAAAAAGGCCTTAGAAAAGGCTCTGCAGTATCTCTTTAAATTAACTGATGCTCCAACATGTATCTGTTAGGGCGGGGTCTCTACCGCTGGTCCTGAGCCACAGGGAATCTGCAGGTTTTTAATTTTCTTTTTATAATCTTACCATCTCCCCTGTGTTTGCTCGGCCAATACACAGCCATTGATTTTAATCAAATCTTCAGCAGTGGTGTTTACAAAATGTAAATAATTCATATATCATACAATAATGTTAATCACAATTTCATATAAGTTTAAGCTATTTCCTTATTTATGCTTTGTTGCTTACATATACAAAGTTAAATGCAATATTAGGACAGTCATGGCAAATTGGTTGTTTTTCCTCTGTACTAATCATATTTGTATTTCAAATCAAACAATGACTATGAGGCAAAATTCTGAATGTCAACATTTATTTCGTGACTTTTTTTTTACAGATATTGAACTATATTACAACAACCATTCAATGAGTCAAGTCCCCCTATTTAAAGTCAGCATAAATATTGGGACAAAGTAAATTTCGACAAATCTCATTACTTGCAAGGTCAATATTTCATTGCATACCCCTTTCATTTGATGACTGCATTGAGTCTGTGACTCGTGGGCATCACTAGGTTCATGATGAGATCATTGGAGATGCTCTGCCAAGATTTGACCATTGCCTCTTACAGTTGCTGTGTGTTTGCAAGGGTTTTGGACTTCAGTTTCCCTTTGATCAAGTGAAAAGCATGTTCAATGGGCTTAAAAACACTTCTACCATTTCTTCCTGATAAACTTAATGTATAATAAACTTCAGTCCAATGACAATGGCATTTCTCTGAACATTGGTAGACATTATGTTTCTGTACACTTCCGCTGTCATTCTGTTGCTGCCATCAATGTTTATGTCATCAATTAAGCCCATTGAACCGGTTCCAGATGCAGCCCAAGCTATTACATTGCCTTCGCTTGACAGATGAAGTAGTATGTCTAAGGTCCAGAGCAGTCCTTTTTCTCCACACTTTCACCTTTCCATCACTCTGGTAAAGGTTTATCTTTGTCTCATCCGTCTATAAATCTCCGAAACTCATCAGGCTCATATTTGTTTTTTGTTTTGTTGCAAATTCCAATCTCGCCTTTCTGTTCTTGGTGCCGATGAGAGGTTTACTTGTGGAAATGTGACAATTTAGGATTTTTTTTACAGCTCTTATAATGATCGCTGGTGATTCCTCCATTAGTCTGTTTATTCTTGAGGAAATTCCAGACTGTCGACTTTGGAATACACAATAACATTCCGCAATAGCTTTCTTGGTCGTCATACTCAGTTCTCTGGCCCTCATTTGCAGTTATTTTTTATATCTTTTAGCTTATAAAGTAGACTACAAATGTTCCAAAGGGATATAAACCATGCTCTGACACTCACAGCTTTCTATTTATAAATAGAGTAATATAAGAAACCTCTGAACTTTGAAACAGTTGACAGACATTTGTCCCAATAATTATGCTGACTTGGAATAGGGGGGACTTGTGGCATTGTTGTAATATAGTAAAAACCATTAATAAATACATATGCATTGTGAATGTAGTAGCCTCATAATAATTTTTTATTTTAAATAAAAATTTGACGAGTACAAAGAAAAAACAACATATTTGACACAACTGTCCCAATACATTTAACTGTATATATAACTGTACCTTTCTAAGCCAGTACTGGAATGACCAGGTGTATCTCTACCAGGCCTACCCCAACGCCTCAATGACCGTTTCAGAGAACGTACTAGCATGCACATACTGCAAAGGCCATCCTGGCAGCCGCACATGCTGCTAATCTTCGTTCTGCCAATCTGTGCAGCTCCCCACTGCAAAGCAGGGATACTAGCCATGGGAGGTGCTGTCGTGGGGATTGGAGAGCCCAAAAAAACCTCCCTCCCTGGGTGAGACTGTGACCAAAAATACATCACCACCTGTGAGACTCCTGGTCATAACTGGTCACCATTGTATCTGGATCTTCAAGGTGCATGGCAAAGCCTCTTCAGCCCAATACGCTGCATAAGGCATAATTTTTTTGTTAATGCCCCACATGGCCCTACACGGCAAAGACGCTGGTAGAGTTGCAGACACACCCCGATCCAAGTCGATTTTCTTACACGGGCAACATGATCAAAGGCGGTTTCCCCCTGACTCAGTTTGGGCCCCATACGTGGTGCTGACAGAGGATTTCCCAGACTGCTCTACAGACAGGTCACCGCCAGGACTCTCTGAGGATTAGGGGGGTAGACGCAAGAGAATAAAGGCACCTGTGCTCTGTGTCCAACAGTGCTTTAGCTACACAGACCCACACACACCCCCCATACACACAGACACACACACACAGATATTGCATAGTGTTCCAGAGAAAGGTTGTGCTGGCTCAGAATTAAACACACCTCACACACCTTGCACTTGTCACTGACCTATCTCCGCCCTTTGGAAATAGTTGTCTGAGCTCTCTATAACAACGGTTTAATAGTGGTGTAACTGTCCAATATTTGTAAAACAATCAATGATAGTTCTCAGACAGTTTTTCTTAAAGATCATCACTGGGACAGCTGCAAACACTTGAGGATTTGGGAATGGGGTGGGGTGGAGTTGCTGCCAGACTAGAACTACCACCACAGCCCCAGGAGTGAAGGGGGGGGGGGGGGGGGAAATGCAGCAGCCTTTTTGTGGCCAAGTCAAATTAAAAGGACTTAACTCCACCACAGTGGATGAAGGGAAGCGGTTGGGTGAGTTTTGCCAATAGAGAGCCGGGGTCCTCCCGTCCAGACACGGAGACCAAGAGACACCTCTTCCACACACCCCCCTCTCCTGACTGACGTACACCCTCCCCCCCAATCCTTGTTCTGAACCTGAAATTCCTGCTCGCCTGGCCACTTTGAAGTGGGATATTTCAGAGGGGTCCCTTTACAGGGGGCAGAGCCTTTGGGAAAGCGGATCCGTCTGGCTCTCTGGGATCAGGGGTTAATCAGGATGCCCACACAGAGCACGCTCTGTCCCCCCGGCAGCACAGCTGTAATGGGACTCTGCATATTTACGGGCTCGGAGAGACGGCCAGACCTGCTTCTCTTTGATGTTTTGAGTGGCAGTGCTGGATCGGGCTGAAAGGAACTTTTTTGCTGGCCTCGGCTCAAAAAAATATATAGTCACACTTGTGTGTGTGCGAGTGAGTTATTTGTGTGTGTGTGTGTGTGACTGTGTGTGTGCGTGCCTGTATATTGTGCTTATGTTGGTATGTGTGCTGTAGAGCACACGCTTGAGAATGTGCCTGCATGCCTATGCTTATACGATGTGTGTGTGTGTGTGTGTGTGTGTGTACATGTGTGACTGTGTCTACGTGCAGGATAGAGCTGAGTAATCATTCCTTGCAGTTCAGCTCCCCACAGAAATGCACCCATTTCTGTTTTCCATGTCCAAGCAGAATCTCCTCGTATTGCTTCTTAACATAAGATGGTAAAATCGCCCATCTATTCTTGTTATCAACACAGTAAGTGGCACGGGAAGCAATGTGGCTCATGCCTGCCTTTCACAATCCATATTAATTTTGTATCGGTATGCAATGGTTTCCAAAAGGCACAATTAATACAAATATTATTAAATATAATGATATGTAACGTATTGAATTGTTGCTTTCTCTTTTATTGAAGCACAAAAGTGCTCATGGTGGCTCCTGATGAACTCAGACATTTATCGTGTTGAAGCTCAAAAAACACGATGTGATGTAAGTACAAAAAAATTACTTTTTGAAACTCCTCTGTGTGCTTTAAGCAAATTCCCTTGTCATTCAGTGTAACCTCGGAAAGTCAGTGAAAATGTGAAACAACTTATTCAGTGTAAATGCTTACATTATTTAAATATTTGAGTTCAAGGTTCTGACTTGACATACAGGTGCAGCTCAAAAAATTTGAATATCGTGAAAATCGTATTTCAAGCCTTACAGCTAATGAAAACCCAAATTCAGTGTCTCAGAAAATTAGAATATTGTGAAAAAGTTCAATATTGGAAACTCATGGTGTCACACTCTAATCAGCTAATTAACTCAAAACACCTGCAAAGGTTTCCTGAGCCTTTAAATGGTTTCTCAGTCTGGTTCAGTAGGCTACACAATCATGGGGAAGACTGCTGACTTGACAGATGTCCAGAAGACAGTCATTGACACCCTCCACAAGGAGGGTAAGCCACAAAAGGTCATTGCTAAAGAAGCTGGTTGTTCACAGAGTGCTGTATCCAAGCATATTCATAGAAAGTTGAGTGGAAGGAAAAAGTGTGGTAAGAAAAGGTGCACAAGCAACAGGGATAACCGCAGCCTTGAGAGGATTGTCAAGCAAAATCCATTCAAGAATATGGGGGAGCTTCACAAGAGTGGACTGAGGCTGGAGTCAGTGCATCAAGAGCCACCACGCACAGATGAATCCAGGACATGGGCTACAAATGTCGCATTCCTCGTGTCAAGCCACTCCTGAACCAGAGACAATATCAGAAGCGTCTTACCTGGGCTAAGGAGAAAAAGAACTGGACTGTTGCTCAGTGGTCCAAAGTCCTCTTTTCAGATGAAAGTAAATGTTGCATTTCATTTGGAAATCAAGGTCCCAGAGTCTGGAGGAAGATTGGAGAGGCACAGAATCCACGTTGCTTGAAGTCCAGTGTGAAGTTTCCACAGTCAGTGATGATTTGGGGTGCCATGTCATCTGCTGGTGTTGGTCCACTGTGTTTTCTGAAGTCCACAGTCAACGCAGCCATCTACCAGGAAATCTTAGAGCACTTCATGCTTCCTTCTGCTGACAAGCTTTATGGAGATGCTGATTTCATTTTCCAGCAGGACTTGGCACCTGCCCACACTGCCAAAAGTACCAAAAGCTGGTTCAATGACCATGGTATTACTGTGCTTGATTGGCCAGCAAACTCGCCTGACCTGAACCCCATAGAGAATCTATGGGGTATTGTCAAGAGGAAGATGAGAGACACCAGACCCAACAATGCAGATGACCTGAAGGCCACTATCAAAGCAACCTGGGCTTCCATTACACCTCAGCAGTGCCACAGGCATGCAGTAATTCATGCAAAAGGAGCCCCAACCAAGTATTGAGTGCATAGAAATGAACATACCTTTGAGAAGGCTGACATTTCTGTTTAAAATATCCTTTTTTATTGATCTTATGTAATATTCTAATTTTCTGAGACACTGAATTTGGGTTTTCATTAGCTGTAAGCCATAATCATCAAAATTACAAGAAATAAAGGCTTGAAATATTTCACTCTATGTATAATGAATCTATATAATATATGAGTTTCACTTTCTGACATGAGTGACAAAAAATATAGAACTTTTTGATATTCAAATTTTTTGAGCTGCACCTGTATACTGCAAAGATATTGGGACAGTGTCACCAATTTAGATGAAAATACCCTCAAATTAAAGCTGACGATTTACATGTTAACCTCATAGTCACTGTTCCATTTCAAATCCAATGTGCAGGAGTACGTAGCCAAAACAACAAAAGATGTGTCACTGTCCTAACACATTTGGAGTGCACTCTATGTGTAAAAAAGGATAGAAATTGAGGGGCCCATTAGGGGAAATAATAATAATGAAAACAGCTGACATGAGAAAGTGGGATTATGTAGACATTTTTATAACTAGAGAGACCCAGATTCACAATTGGTGCTAATATTTTTCGGAAAATTTCTCACCCGAATCATCCTTTAAAACTCAAATAAGTGGAACTGCGTGAAGACAGGAAGCCATTACCAGTGTGCACATAGCATGGAGAGGCAACACACTCACCTTCAATTTGCTTGGATTTCTCATTTGTATGCATGAACGAGGCTCAGTTGGGGGGGGGGGGGTAATCTTCCATCGTCCAGTAAAGATCAAACTGATATCTGAGAATATCTGCAGTGTGGGAGTGTGACATAGAAGTGCAGTACACACGCTTGCAACAACAATGTTGTGGTTTTGCAATTTCCGCCAGATTTCTTGCATTTGAAGAGTTCAACATGTTGAGCCTGCAAGGTTTGCTTGGAGGTGTTAGGACAGCCGGATTAATTGTAAAAATCCTAGATCATGTTTTATACTATGTATATAAATATCAGTATCTGCCTTTCATTTAAATAAATACAAATTTTCATCATCATCACCATTTGGAAACCATCAAATCTAACTCACCAAACAGTTTTGGAAGAAAAGAAAACTAAAGCTTTCATTTATTTGTACATCTTACCTCTTCAGTGTCAGAGTGGAGCACAGTAAGTAAGGTGTCCTTGTGCAATTTCACGTAGAGTAGGGTTCCCCAAAATTGGGTCCATGAAGTAGTCTCAGGGGATTCTAAGAATAATATTGTCATGGTTTTCCCTTCCTTTCCTCTAAATTCCACGCCTCGCATTTTTTCGGTCTATCGGATTTTTTCCCCGCATTCCCCTGCGGGATTTTCCTTTCGCCCAGGTGATTATTTGGTTCACCTGTCGTCCGCGTCAGGAGGTATTTATATCCCTGAGTTCCGCTTCCTGACGCTTCTTTATCATTTCGTGCCTTCGCGAATGTTTTCGGTCGTTGTTTGTTCCTCTACTCGCAAGTATAAAAATATTTATTCTTTATTCGCGTAGCAGATCTATTCAGATAATTACTTAGAAGCTCAGGGAATATTGTTTTGTATTTCTCCCTTTCTACATACTCTCTGCCAATTCCCGAAACCAACCCTCCTGGACCCGCAACTGGGTTGTCAGGCTTTGCACTTGACCGGTAAGCGCCTGCTGCTGTATGCGGAGAGCGGAGATACTCTCCTCAGAGGGATTATCTCCTTGTTGACCAGGAGAGAAATTCGCTGACTCATCCATAAGGCTTCTTTATACTGTCAGGGCGTTGTAGTGGTACAACGATGAGCCAAATGCGAACAGAGAAAAAACAAAGTGAAAGAACCTCCCAGCCGTAGCCGAAAACCAAAAACACCCTTGATAAATGGGATAGCCACGTAAACACGGGCGAACTAATACTGATAAAGATAGTAACAGCAAAAACAAGGACACCCTCGGAACGTGACTATAACGCCCGATAATTGGTGAAAGAAATGAAAATAAAATAACACTCACACCCTCCAACAACACAGAGAGCGGGAGTAGAAAGGAGAAGCGGCTGCTCACGGGCGCACAACAAACGCCTCCACCGGCAGTTCAAGTCTCTCCCCCTCCAGGTTCCGCGACTCTTAAAGAGCCCAAATTACAGCTTCCCCTCCGCTATGACGGTCGGGCTGGGAAGTGTCGGGGGTTTCTCGCTCAGTGCATTATATTTTTTAAAGCCCAGTCAACACGGTTTGTTACTCAAGAGTCCCGGGTGGCTTTTATTTCATCTCTTCTCACCGGCCCCGCTCTTGACTGGGCTACCCTCTTAATCGTGAACAGCTCTCCCACGCTTAGCACGGCCAAATCGCTAATGGACGTGATGGAGACCGTGTTCGACCAGCAGATTTCGGGCCAGGAGGCAGCAAGGCGCCTGGTTCGCTTCCGTCAGGGTAACGAAACAGTGGCTGATTTTTCCATCAGGTTTCGTGCCCTGGCGGGCGAGACAGGTTGGCCAGAGGCGCCTCTTATCACTCAGTTCATTGAGTCTTTGAGTGATCCTATCCAGGATGCCCTGGCGGTATTAGAGCCTTGTGAAACACTGGATGCTTTAGTAGCCACGGCGATCCGTATTGATAACCGTGCTAGAGATCGGGTTCGCATTAAGGCAGGCAGGAGAGAATGCACCGCTACTGCTCCCTTTACACCATTTACCGTGTCCGTTCCGCTCCTAGCCGCTCCCACTTCGCGCGGCTATGATGAGCCTATGCAGGTAGACGGTGCGTCTTACGGCCCTCCTAGAGATTCCTCTTCCACGGTGGGTTGGTGTCGCTACTGTAAGCGCCAGGGACATACCATCAACCATTGTCCTAAGCGATCGGGAAAAGGTCCATCTCGTTAGAGGAACCGGGACCCCTAGCGAGACAAAATTACATTACATCTCGGACTCTACTCCCAGTGAGGATAATGAGGCAACAGCGCCCTCTACTGGCAGAAGCTTTTATCAACTGTGGGGCGGTTGGGTGTTTTATGGATTCACGGTGGGCTAGAGAACATCGCTTTCCCATCCGCAAACTCTCCCATTCGCGCCACATCACCGCTCTTGATGGCCGACCGTTGGGAGGAGGTGTGATTAAAGAGATCACCGCTCCTCTCACGATGATCATTGCTCATGAAAATCACACCGAGACTATTCAGTTCTTTCTAGTGGATTCGCCCTCTGATCCCATTGTATTGGGCCATACGTGGTTGGTGGAGCACAATCCACATATTAAATGGGGGAGGGGCGAATTTAGTGTTCTTCAGTGGGGGTCTCGGTGCACTACCCAGGGCCACGTTCCTCTATCTGTGGGGTCGAGGGGACATTCAGGAGCTATTGACTGCAGCTCCGACTCAGAGACCGAGGAGAGTATTATTGTCTCGGATTCTCAAGAGTCCGTCCTGGGATCGGAGGTAGAGGACGAGAGTCTGGAATGGGACTCTCGTGCTGATAGTCTGTCTGGTTGGGAGGAGAATTCCCAGGAGGAGTTTTCAGACTCTGATATTCGGTGGTCACCTTCTCTCTCTCCCTCTTCCAAAACGGGGAGGGTTAGCTTGGCAGGGTCTCTAGAATTCCCATTACCTCCTAACGTTCCTTCCAATTACGCTAGCCTGGCTGAGGTTTTCAGCAAACAAAGAGCCACCACCCTCCCCCTTCACCGCCCGTACGATTGCGCCATTGAACTGCATCCTGGCACCAGCCCTACCAGAGGCAGTTTATACTCCTTGTCTGCTCCCGAGAGCGCGGCCATGAAGGAGTATGTCGAGGAGGCGCTGGCTAACGGCTTCATCAGACCCTCCACCTCTCCTGCTGGGGCGGGGTTTTTTTTTGTAAAGAAAAAGGATGGGGGTCTGAGACCACGTATCGATTACCGCTCGCTTAACGCCATCACTATTAAAAATAGGTACCCACTTCCCCTGATGAATTCGGCATTTGAACGCCTCCAGGGGGCAGTGATCTTTTCTAAACTCGACCTCCGCAACGCCTATAACCTGGTGCGTATGCGCGAGGGCGATGAGTGGAAAACCGCGTTTAACACGCATAGCGGCCACTACGAGTACCAGGTCATGCCTTTCGGTCTCTCTAGCGCCCCCTCTGTGTTTCAGGCGTTGGTAAACGAAGTACTACGGGAGATGCTAGACAAATTTGTTTTCGTCTACTTAGACGATATTTTAATTTTTTCCGCAGACCTGCAGACTCACATTGAGCACGTTAAACAGGTTCTGAAGGCTCTTCTACAGGCAAAACTGTTTGTGAAAGCAGAGAAGTGCTCGTTTCACGCCAGCACAATCTCCTTTTTAGGGTTTATCGTGTCGGAGGGTAAGGTTCACATGGATCCCGATAAAGTCTCTGCAGTGCTCGATTGGCCCACTCCTCGTTCTGTGAAGCAGGTTCAGCGCTTTCTAGGGTTCGCCAATTTTTATCGGCGGTTCATTAGGAACTTTAGCAAGCTCGCCGCACCCATTACCGCCCTTACCAAAAAGACGTCTGCAGGGCAATTTCAATGGAGTTCCAGAGCGGATTCCGCTTTTAGGGAGTTAAAGGGGAGGTTCAGCTCTAAGCCCATTTTGGTCACGCCCAATCCCTCCCTCCCGTTTGTCGTGGAGGTTGACGCCTCCGAGTTGGGAGTAGGCGCCATTCTGTCCCAGCACTCTCCCATCGATCGCAAAATGCACCCCTGTGCATATTTCTCTCGGTCCCTTACTCCGGCCGAGAGGAATTACGATGTAGGGGATCGGGAGCTGCTGGCTGTCAAATTAGCTCTGGAGGAGTGGCGGCATTGGTTAGAGGGGGCTGAACACCCTTTTACGGTCTGGACTGATCACAAAAATTTAGAATACATCCAGCAGGCCAAAAGACGCAATTCTCGGCAGGCGCGCTGGTCATTGTTTTTCACCCGTTTTAATTTTCTACTCACTTATCTGCCCGGGTCAAAGAACATTAAACCAGATGCATTTTCCCGTATTTTTGATCAGTCCGACAGTTCCGTCTCCCCTGAGTCCATTTTGCCAAGCGCTCAGATTGTAGCCCTGGTATTTTGGGACATTGAAGTAGCGGTTCAGAACGCTTTGCGACGGAATCCGGATCCTGGTGGTGGCCCTGCCAGTTGCCTTTTTGTGGCGCCCACTGTGAGGTCTCAAGTGCTCCAGTGGGGTCATTCCTCACAAATCACCGCTCACCCAGGCGTTCACCGTACTAAGGAGTTTCTCTCCAGATGTTTCTGGTGGCCTGGTATGGAGAGGGACGTCCGCAAATTTGTCGCTGCTTGCCCCATCTGTGCTCGGAACAAAGGTTCTCGGCGTTCACCCGCGGGGTTGTTACGTCCTCTGCCCGTCCCCAGTCGACCATGGAGTCACATCGCTCTTGATTTTGTGACTGGGTTACCCGCTTCTCAGGGTAACACTGTTATCCTGGTAATTGTGGACAGATTTTCTAAGGCGGCACATTTCCTAGCCTTGGCTAAACTGCCTTCTGCCCCTGAGACGGCCCAGTTATTAGTAGATCACGTGTTTAGGCTTGCCCCGCGACGTGGTTTCTGACCGTGGTCCCCAGTTCATCGCCAAGTTTTGGCGGTCTTTTTGCACACAGTTGGGGGCGTCCGTTAGTCTGTCTTCTGGGTTCCACCCACAGACTAACGGACAAACTGAACGCACTAACCAAACGCTGGAGAACACTCTGCGCTGCTTGGCAGCCTCTAACCCCACTTCGTGGAGTCGGTACCTCCCTTGGGCTGAATACGCCCACAATACCCTGCGCAATGCCTCCACGGGTCTTTCTCCGTTTGAGGCCCAGGTGGGGTATCTGCCTCCGCTTTTTCCGGAGCTGGAGAAGAATGTGGAGGTCCCGTCTGCCGGCTCATTTGTCCGGAGGTGTCGTGCAGTGTGGAGGAGAGTGCGCAATTCTCTTTTGAAAGCATCTGCCACCCAGAAAATTTCCGCCGACAAGCATCGTCGCGCGGCTCCCTCTTATCGGGTGGGCCAGCGGGTCTGGCTTTCCACGCGGGATTTGCCTCTGCGGGTCGAGTCTCATAAACTCGCCCCACGCTATATTGGTCCTTTCAAGATTGTTCACAAGATTAATCCCGTTACTGTTCGTCTCCAGTTGCCGCGCTCCATGCGCGTTCACCCCACCTTCCACGTCTCTCGACTAAAGCCGGTACTAGTCAGTGCTTTGTCTCCGGCCGAGAGACCCCCCCCCCCCCTCCTCGGATTGTCGGGGGGGGCCCGGTTTACACGGTTCGCCGTGTTCTGGCGGAGAGACGGGTAGGCCGTGGTTTCCAGTTTTTGGTGGATTGGGAAGGCTATGGTCCTGAGGAGCGTTGCTGGGTTCCTTCTAGAAATATCTTGGATCCCCAGCTTATCAGGAATTTCCGTAGAAATCGAGCTGAGGGATCGCCTGGAGTCGTCCCTTAGGGAGGGGGTCCTGTCATGGTTTTCCCTTCCTTTCCTCTAAATTCCACGCCTCGCATTTTTTCGGTCTATCGGATTTTTCCCCCGCATTCCCCTGCGGGATTTTCCTTTCGCCCAGGTGATTATTTGGTTCACCTGTCGTCCGCAGGAGGTATTTATATCCCTGAGTTCCGCTTCCTGACGCTTCTTTATCATTTCGTGCCTTCGCGAATGTTTTCGGTCGTTGTTTGTTCCTCTACTCGCAAGTATAAAAAGATGTATTCTTTATTCACGTAGCAGATCTATTCAGATAATTACTTAGAAGCTCAGGGAATATTGTTTTGTATTTCTCCCTTTCTACTTCTCCTTTCTACTCCCGCTCTCTGTGTTGTTGGAGGGTGTGAGTGTTATTTTATTTTCATTTCTTTCACCAATTATCTGGCGTTATAGTCACGTTCCGAGGGTGTCCTTGTTTTTGCTGTTACTATCTTTATCAGTATTAGTTCGCCCGTGTTTACGTGGCTATCCCGTTTATCAAGGGTGTTTTTGGTTTTCGGCTACGGCTGGGAGGTTCTTTCACTTTGTTTTTTCTCTGTTCGCATTTGGCTCATCGTTGTACCACTACAACGCCCTGACAAATATTTTATTTACATTTTGTTTGCATTTCCATATTTCATGAATTGCATGTTTTAGATGTCAGATAAAATGAAATGCCTAATTAACAAACTCGCTGGTAACCGTGATCATCATTTTTTTCTTTACCTAATTAGCCATCGTCTTCTGTAGATCCATGACAGAATGACAATGTATCCATTCTACCATGTACTAGCATGTTAAATAGAAACTACATTGCAGCCACTGGTTGGTGTTGGATAAAGGTGTCGAATGTTAACCATTTTATTGAGTTGGGGGGTCCTCAGCCAGAGGGTGTTCATTTTAGGGGGTCTTCTGTACAAAAGGTTTGGAAACCCCTGTTGTCGAGGACACAATGGCAGCATTAAGAATACAGTGTCATCTGTGCCCTGTTTCTCACAGAGCTCCATTCATTAGCCAATATCCCCTTTAATCCTCAAGTTTGAAAACATTTGGCTGAAAAACACTGAGCTCTCGGCAGGAATAAAGCACCCATCGCTGTAGATGCAAACGTGGATAATGCTACAACACGGAAAGCCACTTGCTGAAAAATACACCAAAAGAATGAGGACGGAAAAGTCCTTTCAGTCTCAAGGACACAGTCAATGAAAGAATGATACCTACAGCCCTGAGTACCAACTTGCGGGACACACAGCTAATAAAATAATGATACCGACAGCCCTGAGTGCCAACCTGCGGGACACACAGCTAATAAAAGAATGATACCTACAGTCCTGAATGCCAACTGGACGGACACACAGCCAATAAAAGAGTGATACCTACAGCCCTGAGTGCCAACCTGTGGGACACACAGCCAATAAAATAATGACACCGACAGCCCTGAGTGCCAACCTGCGGGACACACAGCTAATAAAAGAATGATACCTACAGTCCTGAATGCCAACTGGACGGACACATAGCCAATAAAAGAGTGATACCTACAGCCCTGAGTGCCAACCGGATGGACACACAGCCAATAAAATAATGATACCTACAGCCCTGAGTGCCAACCGGATGGACACACAGCCAATAAAAAAATTATACCTACGGCCCGAGTGCCAACCTGCGGGACAGACAGCCAATAAAATAATGATTCCTACAGCCCTGAGTGCCAACCTGCGGGACACACAGCCAATAAAATAATTATACCTACAGCCCTGAGTGCCAACCTGCGGGACACACAGCCAATAAAATAATTATACCTACAGCCCTGAGTGCCATCCTGCAGGACACACAGCCAATAAAAAAATGATACCTACAGCCCTGAGTGCCAACCTGCGGGACAAACAGCCAATAAAAGAGTGATACCTACAGCCCTGAGTGCCAACCTGCAGGACACACAGCCAATAAAAGAGTGATACCTACAGCCCTGAGTGCCAACCTCTGGGACACACAGCCAATAAAAGAATGATACCTACAGCCCTGAGTGCCAACCTGCAGGACACACAGCCAATAAAAGAGTGATACCTACAGCCCTGAGTGCCAACCTCTGGGACACACAGCCAATAAAAGAATGATACCTACAGCCCTGAGTGCCAACCTGCGGGACACACAGCCAATAAAAGAATGATACCTACAGCCCTGAGTGCCAACCTGCGGGACACACAGCCAATAAAAGTATGATACCTACAGCCCTGAGTGCCAGCCTGCGGGACACACAGCCAATAAAATAATGATACCTACAGCCCTGAGTGCCAACCTGCGGGAAAAACAGCCAATAAAAGAGTGATACCTACAGCCCTGAGTGCCAACCTGCAGGACACACAGCCAATAAAAGAGTGATACCTACAGCCCTGAGTGCCAACCTCTGGGACACACAGCCAATAAAATAATGATACCTACAGCCCTGAGTGCCAACCTGCGGGACACACAGCCAATAAAAGAATGATACCTACAGCCCTGAGTGCCAACCTGCGGGACACACAGCCAATAAAAGTATGATACCTACAGCCCTGAGTGCCAGCCTGTGGGACACACAGCCAATTAAATAATGATACCTACAGCCCTTAGTGCCAACCTGCGAGGCACACAGCCAGTAAAATAATGATACCTACAGCCCTGAGTGCCAACCTGTGGGACACACAGCCAATAAAAGAATGATACCTACAGCCCTGAGTGCCAACCTGCGGGACACACAGCCAATAAAAGAATGATACCTACAGCCCTGAGTGCCAACCTGTGGGACACACAGCCAATAAAAGAATGATACCTACAGCCCTGAGTGCCAACCTGTGGGACACACAGCCAATAAAAGAATGATTCCTACAGCCCTGAGTGCCAACCTGCGGGACACACAGCCAATAAAATAATTATACCTACAGCCCTGAGTGCCAACCTGCGGGACACACAGCCAATAAAATAATTATACCTACAGCCCTGAGTGCCATCCTGCAGGACACACAGCCAATAAAAAAATGATACCTACAGCCCTGAGTGCCAACCTGCGGGACAAACAGCCAATAAAAGAGTGATACCTACAGCCCTGAGTGCCAACCTGCAGGACACACAGCCAATAAAAGAGTGATACCTACAGCCCTGAGTGCCAACCTCTGGGACACACAGCCAATAAAAGAATGATACCTACAGCCCTGAGTGCCAACCTGCGGGACACACAGCCAATAAAAGAATGATACCTACAGCCCTGAGTGCCAACCTGCGGGACACACAGCCAATAAAAGTATGATACCTACAGCCCTGAGTGCCAGCCTGCGGGACACACAGCCAATAAAATAATGATACCTACAGCCCTGAGTGCCAACCTGCGGGACAAACAGCCAATAAAAGAGTGATACCTACAGCCCTGAGTGCCAACCTGCAGGACACACAGCCAATAAAAGAATGATACCTACAGCCCTGAGTGCCAACCTGCAGGACACACAGCCAATAAAATAATGATACCTACAGCACTGAGTGCCAACCTGCGGGACACACGGCCAATAAAATAATGATACCTACAGCACTGAGTGCCAACCTGCGGGACACACAGCTAATAAAAGAGTGATACCTACAGCCCTGAGTGCCAACCTGCAGGACACACAACCAATAAAATAATGATACCTACAGCCCTGAATGCCAACCTGCAGGACAAACAGCCAGTAAAAGAATGATACCTACAGCCCTGAGTGCCAGCCTGCGGGACACACAGCCAATAAAAGAATGATACCTACAGCCCTGAGTGCCAACCTGCAGGACACACAGTCAATAAAATAATGATACCTACAGCACTGAGTGCTAACCTGCGGGACACACGGCTAATAAAAGAATGATACCTACAGCCCTGAGTGCCAACCTGCGGGACACACAGCTAATAAAAGAGTGATACCTACAGCCCTGAGTGCCAACCTGCAGGACACACAGCCAATAAAAGAGTGATACCTACAGCCCTGAGTGCCAACCTCTGGGACACACAGCCAATAAAAGAGTGATACCTACAGCCCTGAGTGCCAACCTGTGGGACACACAGCCAATAAAAGAATGATACCTACAGCCCTGAGTGCCAACCTGCGGGACACACAGCCAATAAAAGAATGATACCTACAGCCCTGAGTGCCAGCCTGCGGGACACACAGCCAATAAAAGAATGATACCTACAGCCCTGAGTGCCAACCTGCGGGACACACAGCCAATAAAAGAATGATACCTACAGCCCTGAGTGCCAACCTGTGGGACACACAGCCAATAAAAGAATTATACCTACAGCCCTGAGTGCCAACCTGCGGGACACACAACCAATAAAAGAATGATACCTACAGCCCTGAGTGCCAACCTGCAGGACACACAGTCAATAAAAGATTGATACCTACAGCACTGAGTGCCAACCTGCAGGACACACAACCAATAAAATAATGATACCTACAGCCCTGAGTGCCAACCTATGGGACACACAGCCAATAAAAGAATGATATCTACAGCCCTGAGTGCCAACCTGCGGGACACACAGCCAATAAAAGAGTGATACCCACAGCCCTGAGTGCCAACCTGCAGGACACACAACCAATAAAATAATGATACCTACAGCCCTGAATGCCAACCTGCAGGACAAACAGCCAATAAAAGAATGATACCTACAGCCCTGAGTGCCAACCTGCGGGACACACAGCCAATAAAAGAGTGATACCCACAGCCCTGAGTGCCAACCTGCAGGACACACAGCCAATAAAAGAATGATACCTACAGCCCTGAGTGCCAACCTGCAGGACACACAGTCAATAAAAGATTGATACCTACAGCACTGAGTGCTAACCTGCGGGACACACGGCTAATAAAAGAATGATACCTACAGCCCTGAGTGCCAACCTGCGGGACACACAGCTAATAAAAGAGTGATACCTACAGCCCTGAGTGCCAACCTGCAGGACACACAGCCAATAAAAGAGTGATACCTACAGCCCTGAGTGCCAACCTCTGGGACACACAGCCAATAAAAGAGTGATACCTACAGTCCTGAGTGCCAACCTGCGGGGCACACAGCCAATAAAAGAGTGATACCTACAGCACTGAGTGCCAACCTGCGGGACACACAGCCAATAAAATAATGATACCCACAGCCCTGAGTGCCAACCTGCGGGACACACAGCCAATAAAAGTATGATACCTACAGCCCTGAGTGCCAGCCTGTGGGACATACAGCCAATAAAATAATGATACCTACAGCCCTTAGTGCCAACCTGCGGGGCACACAGCCAATAAAAGAATGATACCTACAGCCCTGAGTGCCAACCTGTGGGACACACAGCCAAGAAAAGAATTATACCTACAGCCCTGAGTGCCAACCTGCGGGACACACAACCAATGAAAGAATGATACCTACAGCCCTGAGTGCCAACCTGCGGGACACACAGTCAATAAAAGATTGATACCTATAGCACTGAGTGCCAACCTGCGGGACACACGGCCAATAAAAGAATGATACCTACAGCCCTGAGTGCCAACCTGCAGGACACACAGCCAATAAAAGAGTGATACCTACAGCTAGGGATGCACCGATACCACTTTTTTACAAACCGATACGATACTGATACTTTTATTTGTGTACTTGCCGATACCGAGTACCGATACCGATACTTTCTAGATTTGGTCTCTATGAAAGAAGTGCAATTAATTTGAAGGCAGATTTTATTTTCTCCTCTGAAGATTATGTCAAGCCTTTAGTAAGGCTATACAAAATGAACAGAAGGCTATTCCAAGCCAAAACTAAACAGAGCTTTCTGGTTTTAACAAAAAAGCCTTCAAAGATAAAATGCCATCACATTAGACAAAATGTAAATATAACCAAATAAAGCGAACAACAACAAAAATAATCACAAAAAGTGAGCAGAACTATTGCTAAGCACATTATCACATTTCAGTTATCAAAAGTCATAGTGTCACACAATGTGACACTATTCAGAAAGGCTAAACAAATCAACAAACTATGTTGTCAAATGACTATCAACACACAATGTTGCCTCTGAAGTAGGCTATGTATTTTTGGGGAAAGTGAGAGGCAGATTTTTTTTTATGAACAAAATCATCTCTGCATGATCAGGTGTTAGCCTGTTTCTGCCTTCATTCACAATGTGTGACACTGAGCTAAACAGCCGTTCGCTCTCAACGCTACTGCAAGGTGCTGAGAGCCATTTGCGTGCCACTTTGGCCAGAGAAGGGAACCGCACTTTGTTAACCCCCCAGTATTGCAGTGGATTGTCCTCACGGGCCACTGGGGCCTCCCCAAGGTATGTCTCCAATTGTGCGGTAACACCCACAGCAGCTGGGGTCAGTGCTACTGATGCTTGCTCATTTGCAATTTCATCAAATATGCAGTCTAAACTGCTGCTGGCCTGGTCCTCCCTGCGTGGTTTTCTGGTAGGTGGTTCACAGTGGGTGTCTTCTTCCTGATTGTCCTCTTCTGCAATCAGTCTCATCAGCATCTCCTTGGCATTTGCAGCAGTGTTGGTGTTCGAGAAATACACACTTTTGTATCTAAAACAGACAAAAAAAATTTAAATCCCAGCCAAGAAACAACTTGCATGGAATTGTTGCGTTTACTGCTCAGTACGCACACGCA
Source organism: Ilyophis sp. 1 JC-2022 (assembly GCA_022702515.1). Taxonomy (NCBI): domain Eukaryota; kingdom Metazoa; phylum Chordata; class Actinopteri; order Anguilliformes; family Synaphobranchidae; genus Ilyophis; species Ilyophis sp. 1 JC-2022. Next base: position 17,069,784 of record CM040406.1, on the reverse strand, counting down.
CACGCACACACACACACACACACACACACACACGAACGCAGAGAGAGAGAGTGCGTATAGGCCTACCTCGGATTGAGCAAAGTTGCTAGGCTGTAGAGCGGATTTTCTTCCACGTCGCAAAATCGCTTCATGACAGCTGCAGATAATGTTCGCTTCATAGTTTTGATGCCTTGGTCCTCCTCGATCTCTCTAGAAAGAAATCTCAGCAGCACAGTAATCGCAGGAATTACGTCTGCTGCCATAGCATCCGAAGAGCTGACTCTTCGTGTCAACTCCTCAAATGGACCCAGAACAGACGCAGTCTTCTCCAGCAGAGTCCATTGGCCAGGCACGAGATTGTCCGGGAGATCGTATTCAGACGCATATATTCCCAGCGCCCGTTTCTGTTCGATTAGGGACTGGATCATGTAAAATGTGCTGTTCCAGCGAGTCTGTACGTCTTGTTGGAGTCGTTTTGTGGGCTGATTGATTTGTAACTGGATGTCCTCGAGGCGGGAGTAGGCTAAATCAGAATGTTTGAAATGCCCAACTATTCTGCGACCGACTGCCACAGCATCAGCAACGCTCCTCTGAGAGAGAAGGCCCTCGTGAACCACCAGCTGAAGAGAGTGAGCAGCACACGGCAGGCTAGGGAGCCCCGCATCCGTCATGGCCTTGATCATATTTCTTGCGTTATCTCGGAGCACAACATGGACAGAGCTTTTTTGGATACCCCATATTTGTAGCATGTCTTCGAAGATATTAGCTATAGCTTGACCAGTGTGAGAGCCCCGAAAAGGTTTTGCGTGTAAGGCAGTGTGTTGAAGGGTAAACGCTTCATCTATCCACTGGGCAGTCAAGCTGAGGAGAGACATTGGGCAGACACTGCTGGTCCATATATCAGTTGTGAAGCTTATTGCTTCAGCATCATGCACCAAGGACCTAACGTGATTTTTCACTTTATCATACACCTTTGGCAACATCACATCTGTGATGTAGTGGCGAGTGGGAATCTCATATCTTGGCTCTAGCACTTCTAGAAGACGTCGAAATCCAACATTATCAACAACTGAAAGTGGCTGGTCATCGAGCGCTATGAAGTGAGTAAGTGCCTCTGTTATTTTTATTGCCCGTGAGTTGTCTTTGGACATTTTCTCTCGCTTTTGCAAGACGTCAGTTAAGGTTGGCTGCTTCGGTCTTGCGCCGCTAGCATTAGTGAACTCGGTGTACTTAGCACTATGGTGCGTCTTCAGATGTTTTATCAGATTGCTTGTATTAAAAGAAGTACTTTCCTTTCCGCCTCTCGACACCGTAGCATTACAGATCTTACACTCTGCCTTACTCCTGTCGTCATCCTTTATCTTAAAATATGCCCAAATCGCCGACATGACTTAGCAGCTAGCCTACTGTTTCCTTAACATGTCTTCTCGCAGCCAACTTTGACACACACGAGCCTTTGGCAGAATCTCCGAGTTTCGGCTCATTATCTCCCCCTAGACATTGAAGTTAGGTAGGACAACTCATCTCCGCATGCGACCGGTTTGATGTAGGCTACTGACATAGACATAGTGGTATCGGTGTGTGGTATCGGCAATTAAAAAACGAATACGAGTATTTTAGTGAAGTATCGGCCCGATACCCGATACTGGTATCGGTATCGGTGCATCCCTACCTACAGCCCTGAGTGCCAACCTGTGGGACACACAGCCAATAAAATAATTATACCTACAGCCCTGAGTGCCAACCTGCGGGACACACAACCAATAAAAGAATGATACCTACAGCCCTGAGTGCCAACCTGCAGGACACACAGTCAATAAAAGATTGATACCTACAGCCCTGAGTGCCAACCTGCAGGACACACAGCCAATAAAAGAGTGATACCTACAGCCCTGAGTGCCAACCTCTGGGACACACAGCCAATAAAGGAATGATATCTACAGCCCTGAGTGCCAACCTGCGGGACACACAGCCAATAAAAGAGTGATACCTACAGCCCTGAGTGCCAACCTGCAGGACACACAACCAATAAAAGAATGATACCTACAGCCCTGAGTGCCAACCTGCGGGACCCACAGCCAATAAAAGAATGATTCCTACAGCCCTGAGTGCCAACCTGTGGGACACACAGCCAATAAAAGAATGATACCTACAGCCCTGAGTGCCAACCTGCGGGACACACAGCCAATAAAAGAATGATACCTACAGCCCTGAGTGCCAGCCTGCGGGACACACAGCCAATAAAAGAATGATACCTACAGCCCTGAGTGCCAACCTGCGGGACACACAGCCAATAAAAGAATGATACCTACAGCCCTGAGTGCCAACCTGCGGGACACACAGCCAATAAAAGAATTATACCTACAGCCCTGAGTGCCAACCTGCGGGACACACAACCAATAAAATAATGATACCTACAGCCCTGAGTGCCAACCTGCAGGACACACAGTCAATAAAAGATTGATACCTACAGCACTGAGTGCCAACCTGCAGGACACACAACCAATAAAATAATGATACCTACAGCCCTGAGTGCCAACCTATGGGACACACAGCCAATAAAAGAATGATACCTACAGCCCTGAGTGCCAACCTGCGGGACACACAGCCAATAAAAGAGTGATACCCACAGCCCTGAGTGCCAACCTGCAGGACACACAGCCAATAAAATAATGATACCTACAGTCCTGAGTGCCAACCTGCGGGACACACAGCCAATAAAAAAATTATACCTGCAGCCCTGAGTGCCAACCTGCAGGACACACAACCAATAAAAGGATGATACCTACAGCCCTGGGTGCCAACCTGTGGGACACACATCCAATAAAAGAGTGATACCTACAGCCCTGAGTGCCAACCTCTGGGACACACAGCCAATAAAATAATGATACCTACAGCCCTGAGTGCCAACCTACGGGACACACAGCCAACAAAAGAATGATACCTACAGCCCTCAGTGCCAACCTGCGGGACACACAGCCAATAAAAGAGTGATACCTACAGCCCTGAGTGCCAACCTGCGGGACACACAGCCAATAAAAGAATGATACCTACAGCCCTGAGTTCCAGCCTGCGGGACACACAGCCAATAAAAGAATGATACCTACAGCCCTGAGTGCCAACCTGCAGGACACACAGCCAATAAAATAATGATACCTACAGCACTGAGTGCCAACCTGCGGGACACACGGCCAATAAAATAATGATACCTACAGCACTGAGTGCCAACCTGCGGGACACACAGCTAATAAAAGAGTGATACCTACAGCCCTGAGTGCCAACCTGCAGGACACACAACCAATAAAATAATGATACCTACAGCCCTGAATGCCAACCTGCAGGACAAACAGCCAATAAAAGAATGATACCTACAGCCCTGAGTGCCAACCTGCGGGACACACAGCCAATAAAAGAGTGATACCCACAGCCCTGAGTGCCAACCTGCAGGACACACAGCCAATAAAAGAATGATACCTACAGCCCTGAGTGCCAACCTGCAGGACACACAGTCAATAAAAGATTGATACCTACAGCACTGAGTGCTAACCTGCGGGACACACGGCTAATAAAAGAATGATACCTACAGCCCTGAGTGCCAACCTGCGGGACACACAGCTAATAAAAGAGTGATACCTACAGCCCTGAGTGCCAACCTGCAGGACACACAGCCAATAAAAGAGTGATACCTACAGCCCTGAGTGCCAACCTCTGGGACACACAGCCAATAAAAGAGTGATACCTACAGTCCTGAGTGCCAACCTGCGGGGCACACAGCCAATAAAAGAGTGATACCTACAGCACTGAGTGCCAACCTGCGGGACACACAGCCAATAAAAGTATGATACCTACAGCCCTGAGTGCCAGCCTGTGGGACATACAGCCAATAAAATAATGATACCTACAGCCCTTAGTGCCAACCTGCGGGGCACACAGCCAATAAAAGAATGATACCTACAGCCCTGAGTGCCAACCTGTGGGACACACAGCCAAGAAAAGAATTATACCTACAGCCCTGAGTGCCAACCTGCGGGACACACAACCAATGAAAGAATGATACCTACAGCCCTGAGTGCCAACCTGCGGGACACACAGTCAATAAAAGATTGATACCTATAGCACTGAGTACCAACCTGCGGGACACACGGCCAATAAAAGAATGATACCTACAGCCCTGAGTGCCAACCTGCAGGACACACAGCCAATAAAAGAGTGATACCTACAGCCCTGAGTGCCAACCGGATGGACACACAGCCAATAAAATAATGATCCCTACAGCCCTGAGTGCCAACCGGATGGACACACAGCCAATAAAAAAATTATACCTACGGCCCGAGTGCCAACCTGCGGGACAGACAGCCAATAAAAGAATGATTCCTACAGCCCTGAGTGCCAACCTGCGGGACACACAGCCAATAAAATAATTATACCTACAGCCCTGAGTGCCAACCTGCGGGACACACAGCCAATAAAATAATTATACCTACAGCCCTGAGTGCCATCCTGCAGGACACACAGCCAATAAAAAAATGATACCTACAGCCCTGAGTGCCAACCTGCGGGACAAACAGCCACTAAAAGAGTGATACCTACAGCCCTGAGTGCCAACCTGCAGGACACACAGCCAATAAAAGAGTGATACCTACAGCCCTGAGTGCCAACCTCTGGGACACACAGCCAATAAAAGAATGATACCTACAGCCCTGAGTGCCAACCTGCGGGACACACAGCCAATAAAAGAATGATACCTACAGCCCTGAGTGCCAACCTGCGGGACACACAGCCAATAAAAGTATGATACCTACAGCCCTGAGTGCCAGCCTGCGGGACACACAGCCAATAAAATAATGATACCTACAGCCCTGAGTGCCAACCTGCGGGACAAACAGCCAATAAAAGAGTGATACCTACAGCCCTGAGTGCCAACCTGCAGGACACACAGCCAATAAAAGAGTGATACCTACAGCCCTGAGTGCCAACCTCTGGGACACACAGCCAATAAAAGAATGATACCTACAGCCCTGAGTGCCAACCTGTGGGACACACAGCCAATAAAATAATTATACCTACAGCCCTGAGTGCCAACCTGCGGGACACACAACCAATAAAAGAATGATACCTACAGCCCTGAGTGCCAACCTGCAGGACACACAGTCAATAAAAGATTGATACCTACAGCCCTGAGTGCCAACCTGCAGGACACACAGCCAATAAAAGAGTGATACCTACAGCCCTGAGTGCCAACCTCTGGGACACACAGCCAATAAAGGAATGATACCTACAGCCCTGAGTGCCAACCTGCGGGACACACAGCCAATAAAAGAGTGATACCTACAGCCCTGAGTGCCAACCTGCAGGACACACAACCAATAAAAGAATGATACCTACAGCCCTGAGTGCCAACCTGCGGGACCCACAGCCAATAAAAGAATGATTCCTACAGCCCTGAGTGCCAACCTGTGGGACACACAGCCAATAAAAGAATGATACCTACAGCCCTGAGTGCCAACCTGCGGGACACACAGCCAATAAAAGAATGATACCTACAGCCCTGAGTGCCAGCCTGCGGGACACACAGCCAATAAAAGAATGATACCTACAGCCCTGAGTGCCAACCTGCGGGACACACAGCCAATAAAAGAATGATACCTACAGCCCTGAGTGCCAACCTGTGGGACACACAGCCAATAAAAGAATTATACCTACAGCCCTGAGTGCCAACCTGCGGGACACACAACCAATAAAAGAATGATACCTACAGCCCTGAGTGCCAACCTGCAGGACACACAGTCAATAAAAGATTGATACCTACAGCACTGAGTGCCAACCTGCAGGACACACAACCAATACAATAATGATACCTACAGCCCTGAGTGCCAACCTATGGGACACACAGCCAATAAAAGAATGATATCTACAGCCCTGAGTGCCAACCTGCGGGACACACAGCCAATAAAAGAGTGATACCCACAGCCCTGAGTGCCAACCTGCAGGACACACAGCCAATAAAATAATGATACCTACAGTCCTGAGTGCCAACCTGCGGGACACACAGCCAATAAAAAAATTATACCTGCAGCCCTGAGTGCCAACCTGCAGGACACACAACCAATAAAAGGATGATACCTACAGCCCTGGGTGCCAACCTGTGGGACACACATCCAATAAAAGAGTGATACCTACAGACCTGAGTGCCAACCTCTGGGACACACAGCCAATAAAATAATGATACCTACAGCCCTGAGTGCCAACCTACGGGACACACAGCCAACAAAAGAATGATACCTACAGCCCTCAGTGCCAACCTGCGGGACACACAGCCAATAAAAGAGTGATACCTACAGCCCTGAGTGCCAACCTGCGGGACACACAGCCAATAAAAGAATGATACCTACAGCCCTGAGTGCCAGCCTGCGGGACACACAGCCAATAAAAGAATGATACCTACAGCCCTGAGTGCCAACCTGCAGGACACACAGCCAATAAAATAATGATACCTACAGCACTGAGTGCCAACCTGCGGGACACACGGCCAATAAAATAATGATACCTACAGCACTGAGTGCCAACCTGCGGGACACACAGCTAATAAAAGAGTGATACCTACAGCCCTGAGTGCCAACCTGCAGGACACACAACCAATAAAATAATGATACCTACAGCCCTGAATGCCAACCTGCAGGACAAACAGCCAATAAAAGAATGATACCTACAGCCCTGAGTGCCAACTTGCGGGACACACAGCCAATAAAAGAGTGATACCCACAGCCCTGAGTGCCAACCTGCAGGACACACAGCCAATAAAAGAATGATACCTACAGCCCTGAGTGCCAACCTGCAGGACACACAGTCAATAAAAGATTGATACCTACAGCACTGAGTGCTAACCTGCGGGACACACGGCTAATAAAAGAATGATACCTACAGCCCTGAGTGCCAACCTGCGGGACACACAGCTAATAAAAGAGTGATACCTACAGCCCTGAGTGCCAACCTGCAGGACACACAGCCAATAAAAGAGTGATACCTACAGCCCTGAGTGCCAACCTGCAGGACACACAGCTAATAAAAGAGTGATACCTACAGCCCTGAGTGCCAACCTCTGGGACACACAGCCAATAAAAGAGTGATACCTACAGTCCTGAGTGCCAACCTGCGGGACACACAGCCAATAAAAGAGTGATACCTACAGCCCTGAGTGCCAACCTGCGGGACACACAGCTAATAAAAGAGTGATACCTACAGCCCTGAGTGCCAACCTGCAGGACAAACAGCCAATAAAAGAATGATACCTACAGCCCTGAGTGCCAACCTGCGGGACACACAGCCAATAAAAGAGTGATACCCACAGCCCTGAGTGCCAACCTGCAGGACACACAGCCAATAAAAGAATGATACCTACAGCCCTGAGTGCCAACCTGCAGGACACACAGTCAATAAAAGATTGATACCTACAGCACTGAGTGCTAACCTGCGGGACACACGGCTAATAAAAGAATGATACCTACAGCCCTGAGTGCCAACCTGCGGGACACACAGCTAATAAAAGAGTGATACCTACAGCCCTGAGTGCCAACCTGCAGGACACACAGCCAATAAAAGAGTGATACCTACAGCCCTGAGTGCCAACCTCGGACACACAGCCAATAAAAGAGTGATACCTACAGTCCTGAGTGCCAACCTGCGGGGCACACAGCCAATAAAAGAGTGATACCTACAGCACTGAGTGCCAACCTGCGGGACACACAGCCAATAAAATAATGATACCCACAGCCCTGAGTGCCAACCTGCGGGACACACAGCCAATAAAAGTATGATACCTACAGCCCTGAGTGCCAGCCTGTGGGACATACAGCCAATAAAATAATGATACCTACAGCCCTTAGTGCCAACCTGCGGGGCACACAGCCAATAAAAGAATGATACCTACAGCCCTGAGTGCCAACCTGTGGGACACACAGCCAAGAAAATAATTATACCTACAGCCCTGAGTGCCAACCTGCGGGACACACAACCAATGAAAGAATGATACCTACAGCCCTGAGTGCCAACCTGCGGGACACACAGTCAATAAAAGATTGATACCTATAGCACTGAGTGCCAACCTGCGGGACACACGGCCAATAAAAGAATGATACCTACAGCCCTGAGTGCCAACCTGCAGGACACACAGCCAATAAAAGAGTGATACCTACAGCCCTGAGTGCCAACCGGATGGACACACAGCCAATAAAATAATGATCCCTACAGCCCTGAGTGCCAACCGGATGGACACACAGCCAATAAAAAAATTATACCTACGGCCCGAGTGCCAACCTGCGGGACAGACAGCCAATAAAAGAATGATTCCTACAGCCCTGAGTGCCAACCTGCGGGACACACAGCCAATAAAATAATTATACCTACAGCCCTGAGTGCCAACCTGCGGGACACACAGCCAATAAAATAATTATACCTACAGCCCTGAGTGCCATCCTGCAGGACACACAGCCAATAAAAAAATGATACCTACAGCCCTGAGTGCCAACCTGCGGGACAAACAGCCAATAAAAGAGTGATACCTACAGCCCTGAGTGCCAACCTGCAGGACACACAGCCAATAAAAGAGTGATACCTACAGCCCTGAGTGCCAACCTCTGGGACACACAGCCAATAAAAGAATGATACCTACAGCCCTGAGTGCCAACCTGCGGGACACACAGCCAATAAAAGAATGATACCTACAGCCCTGAGTGCCAACCTGCGGGAAACACAGCCAATAAAAGTATGATACCTACAGCCCTGAGTGCCAGCCTGCGGGACACACAGCCAATAAAATAATGATACCTACAGCCCTGAGTGCCAACCTGCGGGACAAACAGCCAATAAAAGAGTGATACCTACAGCCCTGAGTGCCAACCTGCAGGACACACAGCCAATAAAAGAGTGATACCTACAGCCCTGAGTGCCAACCTCTGGGACACACAGCCAATAAAAGAATGATACCTACAGCCCTGAGTGCCAACCTGCGGGACACACAGCCAATAAAAGAATGATACCTACAGCCCTGAGTGCCAACCTGCGGGACACACAGCCAATAAAAGTATGATACCTACAGCCCTGAGTGCCAGCCTGCGGGACACACAGCCAACAAAATAATGATACCTACAGCCCTGAGTGCCAACCTGCAGGACACACAGTCAATAAAAGATTGATACCTACAGCACTGAGTGCCAACCTGCGGGACACACGGCTAATAAAAGAATGATACCTACAGCCCTGAGTGCCAACCTGCGGGACAAACAGCTAATAAAAGAATGATACCTACAGCCCTGAGTGCCAACCTGCGGGACACACAGCTAATAAAAGAGTGATACCTACAGCCCTGAGTGCCAACCTGCGGGACACACATCCAATAAAAGAGTGATACCTACAGTCCTGAGTGCCAACCTGCGGGGCACACAGCCAATAAAAGAGTGATACCTACAGCACTGAGTGCCAACCTGCGGGACACACAGCCAATAAAATAATGATACCCACAGCCCTGAGTGCCAACCTGCGGGACACACATCCAATAAAAGAGTGATACCTACAGTCCTGAGTGCCAACCTGCGGGGCACACAGCCAATAAAAGAGTGATACCTACAGCCCTGAGTGCTAACCTGCGGGACACACAGCCAATTAAAGAGTGATACCTACAGCCCTGAGTGCCAACCTCTGGGACACACAGCCAATAGAATAATGATACCAACAGCCCTGAGTGCCAACCTGCGGGACACACGGCCAATAAAAGAATGATACCTACAGCCCTGAGTGCCAACCTGCGGGACACACAGCTAATAAAAGAATGATACCTACAGCCCTGAGTGCCAACCTGCGGGACACACAGCCAATAAAAGAGTGATACCTACAGCCCTGAGTGCCAACCTGCGGGACACACAGCCAATAAAAGAGTGATACCTACAGCCCTGAGTGCCAACCTGCGGGACACACAGCCAATAAAAGAGTGATACCTACAGCCCTGAGTGCCAACCTGCGGGACACACAGCCAATAAAATAATGATACCTACAGCCCTGAGTGCCAACCTGCGGGACACACAGCCAATAAAAGAGTGATACCTACAGCCCTGAGTGCCAACCTGCGGGACACACAGCCAATAAAAGAGTGATACCTACAGCCCTGAGTGCCAACCTGCGGGACACACAGCCAATAAAAGAGTGATACCTACAGCCCTGAGTGCCAACCTGCGGGACACACAGCCAATAAAATAATGATACCTACAGCCCTGAGTGCCAACCTGCAGGACACACAGCCAATAAAAGAATGATACCTACAGCCCTGAGTGCCAACCTGCGGGACACACAGCCAATAAAAGAGTGATACCTACAGCCCTGAGTGCCAACCTGCGGGACACACAGCCAATAAAAGAATGATACCTACAGCCCTGAGTGCCAACCTGCGGGACACACAACCAATAAAAGAATGATACCTACAGCCCTGAGTGCCAACCTGCAGGACACACAGTCAATAAAAGATTGATACCTACAGCCCTGAGTGCCAACCTGCGGGGCACACAGCCAATAAAAGAGTGATACCTACAGCCCTGAGTGCCAACCTGCAGGACACACAGCCAATAAAAGAGTGATACCTACAGCCCTGAGTGCCAACCTGCGGGACACACAGCCAATAAAATAATGATACCTACAGCCCTGAGTGCCAACCTGCGGGACACACAGCCAATAAAAGAATGATACCTACAGCCCTGAGTGCCAACCTGCGGGACACACAGCCAATAAAAGAGTGATACCTACAGCCCTGAGTGCCAACCTGCGGGACACACAGCCAATAAAAGAATGATACCTACAGCCCTGAGTGCCAGCCTGCGGGACACACAGCCAATAAAAGAATGATACCTACAGCCCTGAGTGCCAACCTGCAGGACACACAGCCAATAAAATAATGATACCTACAGCACTGAGTGCCAACCTGCGGGACACACGGCCAATAAAAGAATGATACCTACAGCACTGAGTGCCAACCTGCGGGACACACAGCTAATAAAAGAGTGATACCTACAGCCCTGAGTGCCAACCTATGGGACACACAACCAATAAAATAATGATACCTACAGCCCTGAGTGCCAACCTATGGGACACACAGCCAATAAAAGAATGATACCTACAGCCCTGAGTGCCAACCTGCGGGACACACAGCCAATAAAAGAGTGATACCTACAGCCCTGAGTGCCAACCTGCAGGACACACAGCCAATAAAAGAATGATACCTACAGCCCTGAGTGCCAACCTGCGGGACACACAGCCAATAAAAGAATGATACCTACAGCCCTGAGTGCCAACCTGCGGGACACACAGCTAATAAAAGAGTGATACCTACAGCCCTGAGTGCCAACCTGCGGGACACACATCCAATAAAAGAGTGATACCTACAGTCCTGAGTGCCAACCTGCGGGGCACACAGCCAATAAAAGAGTGATACCTACAGCCCTGAGTGCCAACCTGCGGGACACACAGCCAATAAAAGAATGATACCTACAGCCCTGAGTGCCAACCTGCGGGACAAACAGCTAATAAAAGAATGATACCTACAGCCCTGAGTGCCAACCTGCGGGACACACAGCTAATAAAAGAGTGATACCTACAGCCCTGAGTGCCAACCTGCGGGACACACATCCAATAAAAGAGTGATACCTACAGTCCTGAGTGCCAACCTGCGGGGCACACAGCCAATAAAAGAGTGATACCTACAGCACTGAGTGCCAACCTGCGGGACACACAGCCAATAAAAGAATGATACCTACAGCCCTGAGTGCCAACCTGCGGGACACACAGCCAATAAAAGAGTGATACCTACAGCCCTGAGTGCCAACCTGCGGGGCACACAGCCAATAAAAGAGTGATACCTACAGCCCTGAGTGCCAACCTGCGGGACACACAGCCAATAAAAGAGTGATACCTACAGCCCTGAGTGCCAACCTGCGGGACACACAGCCAATAGAATAATGATACCTACAGCCCTGAGTGCCAACCTGCAGGACACACAGCCAATAAAAGAATGATACCTACAGCCCTGAGTGCCAACCTGCGGGACACACAGCCAATAAAAGAGTGATACCTACAGCCCTGAGTGCCAACCTGCGGGACACACAGCCAATAAAAGAATGATACCTACAGCCCTGAGTGCCAACCTGCGGGACACACAGCCAATAAAAGAATGATACCTACAGCCCTGAGTGCCAACCTGCGGGACACACAGACAATAAAAGATTGATACCTACAGCCCTGAGTGCCAACCTGCGGGACACACAGCCAATAAAAGAGTGATACCTACAGCCCTGAGTGCCAACCTGCAGGACACACAGCCAATAAAAGAGTGATACCTACAGCCCTGAGTGCCAACCTCTGGGACACACAGCCAATAAAAGAGTGATACCTACAGCCCTGAGTGCCAACCTGCGGGACACACAGCCAATAAAAGAGTGATACCTACAGCCCTGAGTGCCAACCTGCAGGACAAACAGCCAATAAAAGAATGATACCTACAGCCCTGAGTGCCAACCTGCGGGACACACAGCCAATAAAAGAGTGATACCCACAGCCCTGAGTGCCAACCTGCAGGACACACAGCCAATAAAAGAATGATACCTACAGCCCTGAGTGCCAACCTGCAGGACACACAGTCAATAAAAGATTGATACCTACAGCACTGAGTGCTAACCTGCGGGACACACGGCTAATAAAAGAATGATACCTACAGCCCTGAGTGCCAACCTGCGGGACACACAGCTAATAAAAGAGCGATACCTACAGCCCTGAGTGCCAACCTGCAGGACACACAGCCAATAAAAGAGTGATACCTACAGCCCTGAGTGCCAACCTCTGGGACACACAGCCAATAAAAGAGTGATACCTACAGTCCTGAGTGCCAACCTGCGGGGCACACAGCCAATAAAAGAGTGATACCTACAGCACTGAGTGCCAACCTGCGGGACACACAGCCAATAAAATAATGATACCCACAGCCCTGAGTGCCAACCTGCGGGACACACAGCCAATAAAAGTATGATACCTACAGCCCTGAGTGCCAGCCTGTGGGACATACAGCCAATAAAATAATGATACCTACAGCCCTTAGTGCCAACCTGCGGGGCACACAGCCAATAAAAGAATGATACCTACAGCCCTGAGTGCCAACCTGTGGGACACACAGCCAAGAAAATAATTATACCTACAGCCCTGAGTGCCAACCTGCGGGACACACAACCAATGAAAGAATGATACCTACAGCCCTGAGTGCCAACCTGCGGGACACACAGTCAATAAAAGATTGATACCTATAGCACTGAGTGCCAACCTGCGGGACACACGGCCAATAAAAGAATGATACCTACAGCCCTGAGTGCCAACCTGCAGGACACACAGCCAATAAAAGAGTGATACCTACAGCCCTGAGTGCCAACCGGATGGACACACAGCCAATAAAATAATGATCCCTACAGCCCTGAGTGCCAACCGGATGGACACACAGCCAATAAAAAAATTATACCTACGGCCCGAGTGCCAACCTGCGGGACAGACAGCCAATAAAAGAATGATTCCTACAGCCCTGAGTGCCAACCTGCGGGACACACAGCCAATAAAATAATTATACCTACAGCCCTGAGTGCCAACCTGCGGGACACACAGCCAATAAAATAATTATACCTACAGCCCTGAGTGCCATCCTGCAGGACACACAGCCAATAAAAAAATGATACCTACAGCCCTGAGTGCCAACCTGCGGGACAAACAGCCAATAAAAGAGTGATACCTACAGCCCTGAGTGCCAACCTGCAGGACACACAGCCAATAAAAGAGTGATACCTACAGCCCTGAGTGCCAACCTCTGGGACACACAGCCAATAAAAGAATGATACCTACAGCCCTGAGTGCCAACCTGCGGGACACACAGCCAATAAAAGAATGATACCTACAGCCCTGAGTGCCAACCTGCGGGAAACACAGCCAATAAAAGTATGATACCTACAGCCCTGAGTGCCAGCCTGCGGGACACACAGCCAATAAAATAATGATACCTACAGCCCTGAGTGCCAACCTGCGGGACAAACAGCCAATAAAAGATTGATACCTACAGCCCTGAGTGCCAACCTGCAGGACACACAGCCAATAAAAGAGTGATACCTACAGCCCTGAGTGCCAACCTCTGGGACACACAGCCAATAAAAGAATGATACCTACAGCCCTGAGTGCCAACCTGCGGGACACACAGCCAATAAAAGAATGATACCTACAGCCCTGAGTGCCAACCTGCGGGACACACAGCCAATAAAAGTATGATACCTACTGCCCTGAGTGCCAGCCTGCGGGACACACAGCCAACAAAATAATGATACCTACAGCCCTGAGTGCCAACCTGCAGGACACACAGTCAATAAAAGATTGATACCTACAGCACTGAGTGCCAACCTGCGGGACACACGGCTAATAAAAGAATGATACCTACAGCCCTGAGTGCCAACCTGCGGGACAAACAGCTAATAAAAGAATGATACCTACAGCCCTGAGTGCCAACCTGCGGGACACACAGCTAATAAAAGAGTGATACCTACAGCCCTGAGTGCCAACCTGCGGGACACACATCCAATAAAAGAGTGATACCTACAGTCCTGAGTGCCAACCTGCGGGGCACACAGCCAATAAAAGAGTGATACCTACAGCACTGAGTGCCAACCTGCGGGACACACAGCCAATAAAATAATGATACCCACAGCCCTGAGTGCCAACCTGCGGGACACACATCCAATAAAAGAGTGATACCTACAGTCCTGAGTGCCAACCTGCGGGGCACACAGCCAATAAAAGAGTGATACCTACAGCCCTGAGTGCTAACCTGCGGGACACACAGCCAATTAAAGAGTGATACCTACAGCCCTGAGTGCCAACCTCTGGGACACACAGCCAATAGAATAATGATACCAACAGCCCTGAGTGCCAACCTGCAGGACACACAGCCAATAAAAGAATGATACCTACAGCCCTGAGTGCCAACCTGCGGGACACACAGCCAATAAAAGAGTGAGACCTACAGCCCTGAGTGCCAACCTGCGGGACACACAGCCAATAAAAGAATGATACCTACAGCCCTGAGTGCCAACCTGCGGGACACACAACCAATAAAAGAATGATACCTACAGCCCTGAGTGCCAACCTGCAGGACACACAGTCAATAAAAGATTGATACCTACAGCCCTGAGTGCCAACCTGCGGGGCACACAGCCAATAAAAGAGTGATACCTACAGCCCTGAGTGCCAACCTGCAGGACACACAGCCAATAAAAGAGTGATACCTACAGCCCTGAGTGCCAACCTCTGGGACACACAGCCAATAAAATAATGATACCTACAGCCCTGAGTGCCAACCTACGGGACACACAGCCAACAAAATAATGATACCTACAGCCCTCAGTGCCAACCTGCGGGACACACAGCCAATAAAAGAGTGATACCTACAGCCCTGAGTGCCAACCTGCGGGACACACAGCCAATAAAAGAATGATACCTACAGCCCTGAGTGCCAGCCTGCGGGACACACAGCCAATAAAAGAATGATACCTACAGCCCTGAGTGCCAACCTGCAGGACACACAGCCAATAAAATAATGATACCTACAGCACTGAGTGCCAACCTGCGGGACACACGGCCAATAAAAGAATGATACCTACAGCACTGAGTGCCAACCTGCGGGACACACAGCTAATAAAAGAGTGATACCTACAGCCCTGAGTGCCAACCTGCAGGACACACAACCAATAAAATAATGATACCTACAGCCCTGAATGCCAACCTGCAGGACAAACAGCCAATAAAAGAATGATACCTACAGCCCTGAGTGCCAACCTGCGGGACACACAGCCAATAAAAGAGTGATACCCACAGCCCTGAGTGCCAACCTGCAGGACACACAGCCAATAAAAGAATGATACCTACAGCCCTGAGTGCCAACATGCAGGACACACAGTCAATAAAAGATTGATACCTACAGCACTGAGTGCCAACCTGCGGGACACACGGCTAATAAAAGAATGATACCTACAGCCCTGAGTGCCAACCTGCGGGACACACAGCTAATAAAAGAGTGATACCTACAGCCCTGAGTGCCAACCTGCGGGACACACATCCAATAAAAGAGTGATACCTACAGTCCTGAGTGCCAACCTGCGGGGCACACAGCCAATAAAAGAGTGAAACCTACAGCACTGAGTGCCAACCTGCGGAACACACAGCCAATAAAATAATGATACCCACAGCCCTGAGTGCCAACCTGCGGGACACACATCCAATAAAAGAGTGATACCTACAGCCCTGAGTGCCAACCTGCGGGACACACAGCCAATAAAAGAATGATACCTACAGCCCTGAGTGCCAGCCTGCGGGACACACAGCCAATAAAAGAATGATACCTACAGCCCTGAGTGCCAACCTGCAGGACACACAGCCAATAAAATAATGATACCTACAGCACTGAGTGCCAACCTGCGGGACACACGGCCAATAAAAGAATGATACCTACAGCACTGAGTGCCAACCTGCGGGACACACAGCTAATAAAAGAGTGATACCTACAGCCCTGAGTGCCAACCTGCAGGACACACAACCAATAAAATAATGATACCTACAGCCCTGAATGCCAACCTGCAGGACAAACAGCCAATAAAAGAATGATACCTACAGCCCTGAGTGCCAACCTGCGGGACACACAGCCAATAAAAGAGTGATACCCACAGCCCTGAGTGCCAACCTGCAGGACACACAGCCAATAAAAGAATGATACCTACAGCCCTGAGTGCCAACATGCAGGACACACAGTCAATAAAAGATTGATACCTACAGCACTGAGTGCCAACCTGCGGGACACACGGCTAATAAAAGAATGATACCTACAGCCCTGAGTGCCAACCTGCGGGACACACAGCTAATAAAAGAGTGATACCTACAGCCCTGAGTGCCAACCTGCGGGACACACATCCAATAAAAGAGTGATACCTACAGTCCTGAGTGCCAACCTGCGGGGCACACAGCCAATAAAAGAGTGATACCTACAGCACTGAGTGCCAACCTGCGGAACACACAGCCAATAAAATAATGATACCCACAGCCCTGAGTGCCAACCTGCGGGACACACATCCAATAAAAGAGTGATACCTACAGTCCTGAGTGCCAACCTGCGGGGCACACAGCCAATAAAAGAGTGATACCTACAGCCCTGAGTGCCAACCTGCGGGACACACATCCAATAAAAGAGTGATACCTACAGTCCTGAGTGCCAACCTGCGGGACACACGGCTAATAAAAGAATGATACCTACAGCCCTGAGTGCCAACCTGCGGGACACACAGCTAATAAAAGAGTGATACCTACAGCCCTGAGTGCCAACCTGCAGGACACACAGCCAATAAAAGAGTGATACCTACAGCCCTGAGTGCCAACCTCTGGGACACACAGCCAATAAAAGAGTGATACCTACAGTCCTGAGTGCCAACCTGCGGGGCACACAGCCAATAAAAGAGTGATACCTACAGCACTGAGTGCCAACCTGCGGGACACACAGCCAATAAAATAATGATACCCACAGCCCTGAGTGCCAACCTGCGGGACACACAGCCAATAAAAGTATGATACCTACAGCCCTGAGTGCCAGCCTGTGGGACATACAGCCAATAAAATAATGATACCTACAGCCCTTAGTGCCAACCTGCGGGGCACACAGCCAATAAAAGAATGATACCTACAGCCCTGAGTGCCAACCTGTGGGACACACAGCCAAGAAAATAATTATACCTACAGCCCTGAGTGCCAACCTGCGGGACACACAACCAATGAAAGAATGATACCTACAGCCCTGAGTGCCAACCTGCGGGACACACAGTCAATAAAAGATTGATACCTATAGCACTGAGTGCCAACCTGCGGGACACACGGCCAATAAAAGAATGATACCTACAGCCCTGAGTGCCAACCTGCAGGACACACAGCCAATAAAAGAGTGATACCTACAGCCCTGAGTGCCAACCGGATGGACACACAGCCAATAAAATAATGATCCCTACAGCCCTGAGTGCCAACCGGATGGACACACAGCCAATAAAAAAATTATACCTACGGCCCGAGTGCCAACCTGCGGGACAGACAGCCAATAAAAGAATGATTCCTACAGCCCTGAGTGCCAACCTGCGGGACACACAGCCAATAAAATAATTATACCTACAGCCCTGAGTGCCAACCTGCGGGACACACAGCCAATAAAATAATTATACCTACAGCCCTGAGTGCCATCCTGCAGGACACACAGCCAATAAAAAATGATACCTACAGCCCTGAGTGCCAACCTGCGGGACAAACAGCCAATAAAAGAGTGATACCTACAGCCCTGAGTGCCAACCTGCAGGACACACAGCCAATAAAAGAGTGATACCTACAGCCCTGAGTGCCAACCTCTGGGACACACAGCCAATAAAATAATGATACCTACAGCCCTGAGTGCCAACCTGCGGGACACACAGCCAATAAAAGAATGATACCTACAGCCCTGAGTGCCAACCTGCGGGACACACATCCAATAAAAGAGTGATACCTACAGTCCTGAGTGCCAACCTGCGGGGCACACAGCCAATAAAAGAGTGATACCTACAGCCCTGAGTGCTAACCTGCGGGACACACAGCCAATTAAAGAGTGATACCTACAGCCCTGAGTGCCAACCTCTGGGACACACAGCCAATAGAATAATGATACCAACAGCCCTGAGTGCCAACCTGCAGGACACACAGCCAATAAAAGAATGATACCTACAGCCCTGAGTGCCAACCTGCGGGACACACAGCCAATAAAAGAGTGAGACCTACAGCCCTGAGTGCCAACCTGCGGGACACACAGCCAATAAAAGAATGATACCTACAGCCCTGAGTGCCAACCTGCGGGACACACAACCAATAAAAGAATGATACCTACAGCCCTGAGTGCCAACCTGCAGGACACACAGTCAATAAAAGATTGATACCTACAGCCCTGAGTGCCAACCTGCAGGACACACAGCCAATAAAATAATGATACCTACAGCACTGAGTGCCAACCTGCGGGACACACGGCCAATAAAAGAGTGATACCTACAGCACTGAGTGCCAACCTGCGGGACACACAGCTAATAAAAGAGTGATACCTACAGCCCTGAGTGCCAACCTACGGGACACACAGCCAACAAAAGAATGATACCTACAGCCCTCAGTGCCAACCTGCGGGACACACAGCCAATAAAAGAGTGATACCTACAGCCCTGAGTGCCAACCTGCGGGACACACATCCAATAAAAGAGTGATACCTACAGCCCTGAGTGCCAGCCTGCGGGACACACAGCCAATAAAAGAATGATACCTACAGCCCTGAGTGCCAACCTGCGGGACACACAGCTAATAAAAGAGTGATACCTACAGCCCTGAGTGCCAACCTGCAGGACACACAACCAATAAAATAATGATACCTACAGCCCTGAATGCCAACCTGCAGGACAAACAGCCAATAAAAGAATGATACCTACAGCCCTGAGTGCCAACCTGCGGGACACACAGCCAATAAAAGAGTGATACCTACAGCCCTGAGTGCCAACCTGCGGGACACACAGCCAATAAAAGAATGATACCTACAGCCCTGAGTGCCAGCCTGCGGGACACACAGCCAATAAAAGAGTGATACCTACAGTCCTGAGTGCCAACCTGCGGGACACACAGCCAATAAAAGAGTGATACCTACAGCCCTGAGTGCCAACCTGCGGGACACACATCCAATAAAAGAGTGATACCTACAGCCCTGAGTGCCAGCCTGCGGGACACACAGCCAATAAAAGAATGATACCTACAGCCCTGAGTGCCAACCTGCGGGACACACAGCTAATAAAAGAGTGATACCTACAGCCCTGAGTGCCAACCTGCAGGACACACAACCAATAAAATAATGATACCTACAGCCCTGAATGCCAACCTGCAGGACAAACAGCCAATAAAAGAATGATACCTACAGCCCTGAGTGCCAACCTGCGGGACACACAGCCAATAAAAGAGTGATACCTACAGCCCTGAGTGCCAACCTGCGGGACACACAGCCAATAAAAGAATGATACCTACAGCCCTGAGTGCCAGCCTGCGGGACACACAGCCAATAAAAGAGTGATACCTACAGTCCTGAGTGCCAACCTGCGGGACACACAGCCAATAAAAGAGTGATACCTACAGCCCTGAGTGCCAACCTGCGGGACACACAGCTAATAAAAGAGTAATACCTACAGCCCTGAGTGCCAACCTGCAGGACAAACAGCCAATAAAAGAATGATACCTACAGCCCTGAGTGCCAACCTGCGGGACACACAGCCAATAAAAGAGTGATACCCACAGCCCTGAGTGCCAACCTGCAGGACACACAGCCAATAAAAGAATGATACCTACAGCCCTGAGTGCCAACCTGCAGGACACACAGTCAATAAAAGATTGATACCTACAGCACTGAGTGCTAACCTGCGGGACACACGGCTAATAAAAGAATGATACCTACAGCCCTGAGTGCCAACCTGCGGGACACACAGCTAATAAAAGAGTGATACCTACAGCCCTGAGTGCCAACCTGCAGGACACACAGCCAATAAAAGAGTGATACCTACAGCCCTGAGTGCCAACCTCTGGGACACACAGCCAATAAAAGAGTGATACCTACAGTCCTGAGTGCCAACCTGCGGGGCACACAGCCAATAAAAGAGTGATACCTACAGCACTGAGTGCCAACCTGCGGGACACACAGCCAATAAAATAATGATACCCACAGCCCTGAGTGCCAACCTGCGGGACACACAGCCAATAAAAGTATGATACCTACAGCCCTGAGTGCCAGCCTGTGGGACATACAGCCAATAAAATAATGATACCTACAGCCCTTAGTGCCAACCTGCGGGGCACACAGCCAATAAAAGAATGATACCTACAGCCCTGAGTGCCAACCTGTGGGACACACAGCCAAGAAAATAATTATACCTACAGCCCTGAGTGCCAACCTGCGGGACACACAACCAATGAAAGAATGATACCTACAGCCCTGAGTGCCAACCTGCGGGACACACAGTCAATAAAAGATTGATACCTATAGCACTGAGTGCCAACCTGCGGGACACACGGCCAATAAAAGAATGATACCTACAGCCCTGAGTGCCAACCTGCAGGACACACAGCCAATAAAAGAGTGATACCTACAGCCCTGAGTGCCAACCGGATGGACACACAGCCAATAAAATAATGATCCCTACAGCCCTGAGTGCCAACCGGATGGACACACAGCCAATAAAAAAATTATACCTACGGCCCGAGTGCCAACCTGCGGGACAGACAGCCAATAAAAGAATGATTCCTACAGCCCTGAGTGCCAACCTGCGGGACACACAGCCAATAAAATAATTATACCTACAGCCCTGAGTGCCAACCTGCGGGACACACAGCCAATAAAATAATTATACCTACAGCCCTGAGTGCCATCCTGCAGGACACACAGCCAATAAAAAAATGATACCTACAGCCCTGAGTGCCAACCTGCGGGACAAACAGCCAATAAAAGAGTGATACCTACAGCCCTGAGTGCCAACCTGCAGGACACACAGCCAATAAAAGAGTGATACCTACAGCCCTGAGTGCCAACCTCTGGGACACACAGCCAATAAAAGAATGATACCTACAGCCCTGAGTGCCAACCTGCGGGACACACAGCCAATAAAAGAATGATACCTACAGCCCTGAGTGCCAACCTGCGGGAAACACAGCCAATAAAAGTATGATACCTACAGCCCTGAGTGCCAGCCTGCGGGACACACAGCCAATAAAATAATGATACCTACAGCCCTGAGTGCCAACCTGCGGGACAAACAGCCAATAAAAGAGTGATACCTAAAGCCCTGAGTGCCAACCTGCAGGACACACAGCCAATAAAAGAGTGATACCTACAGCCCTGAGTGCCAACCTCTGGGACACACAGCCAATAAAAGAATGATACCTACAGCCCTGAGTGCCAACCTGCGGGACACACAGCCAATAAAAGAATGATACCTACAGCCCTGAGTGCCAACCTGCGGGACACACAGCCAATAAAAGTATGATACCTACAGCCCTGAGTGCCAGCCTGCGGGACACACAGCCAACAAAATAATGATACCTACAGCCCTGAGTGCCAACCTGCAGGACACACAGTCAATAAAAGATTGATACCTACAGCACTGAGTGCCAACCTGCGGGACACACGGCTAATAAAAGAATGATACCTACAGCCCTGAGTGCCAACCTGCGGGACAAACAGCTAATAAAAGAATGATACCTACAGCCCTGAGTGCCAACCTGCGGGACACACAGCTAATAAAAGAGTGATACCTACAGCCCTGAGTGCCAACCTGCGGGACACACATCCAATAAAAGAGTGATACCTACAGTCCTGAGTGCCAACCTGCGGGGCACACAGCCAATAAAAGAGTGATACCTACAGCACTGAGTGCCAACCTGCGGGACACACAGCCAATAAAATAATGATACCTACAGCCCTGAGTGCCAACCTGCAGGACACACAGCCAATAAAAGAATGATACCTACAGCCCTGAGTGCCAACATGCAGGACACACAGTCAATAAAAGATTGATACCTACAGCACTGAGTGCCAACCTGCGGGACACACAGCCAACAAAATAATGATACCTACAGCCCTGAGTGCCAACCTGCAGGACACACAGTCAATAAAAGATTGATACCTACAGCACTGAGTGCCAACCTGCGGGACACACGGCTAATAAAAGAGTGAGACCTACAGCCCTGAGTGCCAACCTGCGGGACACACAGCCAATAAAAGAATGATACCTACAGCCCTGAGTGCCAACCTGCGGGACACACAACCAATAAAAGAATGATACCTACAGCCCTGAGTGCCAACCTGCAGGACACACAGTCAATAAAAGATTGATACCTACAGCCCTGAGTGCCAACCTGCGGGGCACACAGCCAATAAAAGAGTGATACCTACAGCCCTGAGTGCCAACCTGCAGGACACACAGCCAATAAAAGAGTGATACCTACAGCCCTGAGTGCCAACCTCTGGGACACACAGCCAATAAAATAATGATACCTACAGCCCTGAGTGCCAACCTACGGGACACACAGCCAACAAAATAATGATACCTACAGCCCTCAGTGCCAACCTGCGGGACACACAGCCAATAAAAGAGTGATACCTACAGCCCTGAGTGCCAACCTGCGGGACACACAGCCAATAAAAGAATGATACCTACAGCCCTGAGTGCCAGCCTGCGGGACACACAGCCAATAAAAGAATGATACCTACAGCCCTGAGTGCCAACCTGCAGGACACACAGCCAATTAAATAATGATACCTACAGCACTGAGTGCCAACCTGCGGGACACACGGCCAATAAAAGAATGATACCTACAGCACTGAGTGCCAACCTGCGGGACACACAGCTAATAAAAGAGTGATACCTACAGCCCTGAGTGCCAACCTGCAGGACACACAACCAATAAAATAATGATACCTACAGCCCTGAATGCCAACCTGCAGGACAAACAGCCAATAAAAGAATGATACCTACAGCCCTGAGTGCCAACCTGCGGGACACACAGCCAATAAAAGAGTGATACCCACAGCCCTGAGTGCCAACCTGCAGGACACACAGCCAATAAAAGAATGATACCTACAGCCCTGAGTGCCAACCTGCGGGACACACAGCCAATAAAAGAGTGATACCTACAGCCCTGAGTGCCAACCTGCGGGACACACAGCCAATAAAAGAATGATACCTACAGCCCTGAGTGCCAACCTGCGGGACACACAACCAATAAAAGAATGATACCTACAGCCCTGAGTGCCAACCTGCAGGACACACAGTCAATAAAAGATTGATACCTACAGCCCTGAGTGCCAACCTGCGGGGCACACAGCCAATAAAAGAGTGATACCTACAGCCCTGAGTGCCAACCTGCAGGACACACAGCCAATAAAAGAGTGATACCTACAGCCCTGAGTGCCAACCTCTGGGACACACAGCCAATAAAATAATGATACCTACAGCCCTGAGTGCCAACCTATGGGACACACAGCCAATAAAAGAATGATACCTACAGCCCTGAGTGCCAACCTGCGGGACACACAGCCAATAAAAGAGTGATACCTACAGCCCTGAGTGCCAACCTGCGGGACACACAGCCAATAAAAGAATGATACCTACAGCCCTGAGTGCCAACCTGCGGGACACACAGCCAATAAAAGAATGATACCTACAGCCCTGAGTGCCAACCTGCAGGACACACAGCCAATAAAATAATGATACCTACAGCACTGAGTGCCAACCTGCGGGACACACGGCCAATAAAAGAATGATACCTACAGCACTGAGTGCCAACCTGCGGGACACACAGCTAATAAAAGAGTGATACCTACAGCCCTGAGTGCCAACCTGCAGGACACACAACCAATAAAATAATGATACCTACAGCCCTGAGTGCCAACCTGCGGGACACACAGCCAATAAAAGAGTGATACCCACAGCCCTGAGTGCCAACCTGCAGGACACACAGCCAATAAAAGAATGATACCTACAGCCCTGAGTGCCAACATGCAGGACACACAGTCAATAAAAGATTGATACCTACAGCACTGAGTGCCAACCTGCGGGACACACGGCTAATAAAAGAATGATACCTACAGCCCTGAGTGCCAACCTGCGGGACACACAGCTAATAAAAGAGTGATACCTACAGCCCTGAGTGCCAACCTGCGGGACACACATCCAATAAAAGAGTGATACCTACAGTCCTGAGTGCCAACCTGCGGGGCACACAGCCAATAAAAGAGTGATACCTACAGCACTGAGTGCCAACCTGCGGAACACACAGCCAATAAAATAATGATACCCACAGCCCTGAGTGCCAACCTGCGGGACACACATCCAATAAAAGAGTGATACCTACAGTCCTGAGTGCCAACCTGCGGGGCACACAGCCAATAAAAGAGTGATACCTACAGCCCTGAGTGCCAACCTGCGGGACACACAGCCAATTAAAGAGTGATACCTACAGCCCTGAGTGCCAACCTGCGGGACACACAGCCAATAAAAGTATGATACCTACAGCCCTGAGTGCCAGCCTGCGGGACACACAGCCAACAAAATAATGATACCTACAGCCCTGAGTGCCAACCTGCAGGACACACAGTCAATAAAAGATTGATACCTACAGCACTGAGTGCCAACCTGCGGGACACACGGCCAATAAAAGAATGATACCTACAGCCCTGAGTGCCAACCTGCGGGACACACAGCTAATAAAAGAATGATACCTACAGCCCTGAGTGCCAACCTGCGGGACACACAGCCAATAAAAGAGTGATACCTACAGCCCTGAGTGCCAACCTGCGGGACACACAGCCAATAAAAGAGTGATACCTACAGTCCTGAGTGCCAACCTGCGGGGCACACAGCCAATAAAAGAGTGATACCTACAGCACTGAGTGCCAACCTGCGGGACACACAGCCAATAAAATAATGATACCTACAGCCCTGAGTGCCAACCTGCAGGACACACAGCCAATAAAAGAATGATACCTACAGCCCTGAGTGCCAACCTGCAGGACACACAGCCAATAAAAGATTGATACCTACAGCCCTGAGTGCCAACCTGCGGGACACACAGCCAATAAAATAATGATACCTACAGCCCTGAGTGCCAACCTGCAGGACACACAGCCAATAAAAGATTGATACCTACAGCCCTGAGTGCCAACCTGCTGGACACACAGCCAATAAAAGAGTGATACCTACAGCCCTGAGTGCCAACCTGCGGGACACACAGCCAATAAAAGAATGATACCTACAGCCCTGAGTGCCAACCTGCGGGACACACAGCCAATAAAAGAATGATACCTACAGCCCTGAGTGCCAACCTGCAGGACACACAGCCAATAAAAGATTGATACCTACAGCCCTGAGTGCCAACCTGCGGGGCACACAGCCAATAAAAGAGTGATACCTACAGCCCTGAGTGCCAACCTGCAGGACACACAGCCAATAAAAGAGTGATACCTACAGCCCTGAGTGCCAACCTCTGGGACACACAGCCAATAAAATAATGATACCTACAGCCCTGAGTGCCAACCTGCGGGACACACAGCCAATAAAATAATGATACCTACAGCCCTGAGTGCCAACCTGCGGGACACACAGCCAATAAAAGAGTGATACCTACAGCCCTGAGTGCCAACCTGCGGGACACACAGCCAATAAAAGAATGATACCTACAGCCCTGAGTGCCAACCTGCGGGACACACAGCCAATAAAAGAATGATACCTACAGCCCTGAGTGCCAACCTGCAGGACACACAGCCAATAAAATAATGATACCTACAGCACTGAGTGCCAACCTGCGGGACACACAGCCAATAAAAGAATGATACCTACAGCACTGAGTGCCAACCTGCAGGACACACAGTCAATAAAAGATTAATACCTACAGCCCTGAGTGCCAACCTGCGGGACACACAAAAGAGTGATACCCACAGCCCTGAGTGCCAACCTGCAGGACACACAGCCAATAAAATAATGATACCTACAGTCCTGAGTGCCAACCTGCGGGACACACAGCCAATAAAAGAATGATACCTACAGCCCTGAGTGCCAACCTGCGGGACACACAGCCAATAAAAGAGTGATACCTACAGCCCTGAGTGCCAACCTGCAGGACACACAGCCAATAAAAGAATGATACCTACAGCCCTGAGTGCCAACCTGCGGGACACACAGCCAATAAAAGAGTGAGACCTACAGCCCTGAGTGCCAACCTGCGGGACACACAGCCAATAAAAGAATGATACCTACAGCCCTGAGTGCCAACCTGCGGGACACACAACCAATAAAAGAATGATACCTACAGCCCTGAGTGCCAACCTGCAGGACACACAGTCAATAAAAGATTGATACCTACAGCCCTGAGTGCCAACCTGCGGGGCACACAGCCAATAAAAGAGTGATACCTACAGCCCTGAGTGCCAACCTGCAGGACACACAGCCAATAAAAGAGTGATACCTACAGCCCTGAGTGCCAACCTCTGGGACACACAGCCAATAAAATAATGATACCTACAGCCCTGAGTGCCAACCTACGGGACACACAGCCAACAAAAGAATGATACCTACAGCCCTCAGTGCCAACCTGCGGGACACACAGCCAATAAAAGAGTGATACCTACAGCCCTGAGTGCCAACCTGCGGGACACACAGCCAATAAAAGAATGATACCTACAGCCCTGAGTGCCAACCTGCGGGACACACAGCCAATAAAAGAATGATACCTACAGCCCTGAGTGCCAACCTGCAGGACACACAGCCAATAAAATAATGATACCTACAGCACTGAGTGCCAACCTGCGGGACACACGGCCAATAAAAGAATGATACCTACAGCACTGAGTGCCAACCTGCGGGACACACAGCTAATAAAAGAGTGATACCTACAGCCCTGAGTGCCAACCTGCAGGACACACAGCCAATAAAATAATGATACCTACAGCCCTGAGTGCCAACCTGCGGGACACACAGCCAATAAAAGAGTGATACCCACAGCCCTGAGTGCCAACCTGCAGGACACACAGCCAATAAAAGAATGATACCTACAGCCCTGAGTGCCAACATGCAGGACACACAGTCAATAAAAGATTGATACCTACAGCACTGAGTGCCAACCTGCGGGACACACGGCTAATAAAAGAATGATACCTACAGCCCTGAGTGCCAACCTGCGGGACACACAGCTAATAAAAGAGTGATACCTACAGCCCTGAGTGCCAACCTGCGGGACACACAGCCAATAAAAGAGTGATACCTACAGTCCTGAGTGCCAACCTGCGGGGCACACAGCCAATAAAAGAGTGATACCTACAGCACTGAGTGCCAACCTGCGGAACACACAGCCAATAAAATAATGATACCCACAGCCCTGAGTGCCAACCTGCGGGACACACATCCAATAAAAGAGTGATACCTACAGTCCTGAGTGCCAACCTGCGGGGCACACAGCCAATAAAAGACTGATACCTACAGCCCTGAGTGCCAACCTGCGGGACACACAGCCAATAAAAGAGTGATACCTACAGCCCTGAGTGCCAACCTGCGGGACACACAGCCAATAAAAGTATGATACCTACAGCCCTGAGTGCCAGCCTGCGGGACACACAGCCAACAAAATAATGATACCTACAGCCCTGAGTGCCAACCTGCAGGACACACAGTCAATAAAAGATTGATACCTACAGCACTGAGTGCCAACCTGCGGGACACACGGCTAATAAAAGAATGATACCTACAGCCCTGAGTGCCAACCTGCGGGACAAACAGCTAATAAAAGAATGATACCTACAGCCCTGAGTGCCAACCTGCGGGACACACAGCTAATAAAAGAGTGATACCTACAGCCCTGAGTGCCAACCTGCGGGACACACATCCAATAAAAGAGTGATACCTACAGTCCTGAGTGCCAACCTGCGGGGCACACAGCCAATAAAAGAGTGATACCTACAGCACTGAGTGCCAACCTGCGGGACACACAGCCAATAAAATAATGATACCCACAGCCCTGAGTGCCAACCTGCGGGACACACATCCAATAAAAGAGTGATACCTACAGTCCTGAGTGCCAACCTGCGGGGCACACAGCCAATAAAAGAGTGATACCTACAGCCCTGAGTGCTAACCTGCGGGACACACAGCCAATTAAAGAGTGATACCTACAGCCCTGAGTGCCAACCTCTGGGACACACAGCCAATAGAATAATGATACCAACAGCCCTGAGTGCCAACCTGCAGGACACACAGCCAATAAAAGAATGATACCTACAGCCCTGAGTGCCAACCTGCGGGACACACAGCCAATAAAAGAGTGAGACCTACAGCCCTGAGTGCCAACCTGCGGGACACACAGCCAATAAAAGAATGATACCTACAGCCCTGAGTGCCAACCTGCGGGACACACAACCAATAAAAGAATGATACCTACAGCCCTGAGTGCCAACCTGCAGGACACACAGTCAATAAAAGATTGATACCTACAGCCCTGAGTGCCAACCTGCGGGGCACACAGCCAATAAAAGAGTGATACCTACAGCCCTGAGTGCCAACCTGCAGGACACACAGCCAATAAAAGAGTGATACCTACAGCCCTGAGTGCCAACCTCTGGGACACACAGCCAATAAAATAATGATACCTACAGCCCTGAGTGCCAACCTACGGGACACACAGCCAACAAAATAATGATACCTACAGCCCTCAGTGCCAACCTGCGGGACACACAGCCAATAAAAGAGTGATACCTACAGCCCTGAGTGCCAACCTGCGGGACACACAGCCAATAAAAGAATGATACCTACAGCCCTGAGTGCCAGCCTGCGGGACACACAGCCAATAAAAGAATGATACCTACAGCCCTGAGTGCCAACCTGCAGGACACACAGCCAATAAAATAATGATACCTACAGCACTGAGTGCCAACCTGCGGGACACACGGCCAATAAAAGAATGATACCTACAGCACTGAGTGCCAACCTGCGGGACACACAGCTAATAAAAGAGTGATACCTACAGCCCTGAGTGCCAACCTGCAGGACACACAACCAATAAAATAATGATACCTACAGCCCTGAATGCCAACCTGCAGGACAAACAGCCAATAAAAGAATGATACCTACAGCCCTGAGTGCCAACCTGCGGGACACACAGCCAATAAAAGAGTGATACCCACAGCCCTGAGTGCCAACCTGCAGGACACACAGCCAATAAAAGAATGATACCTACAGCCCTGAGTGCCAACATGCAGGACACACAGTCAATAAAAGATTGATACCTACAGCACTGAGTGCCAACCTGCGGGACACACGGCTAATAAAAGAATGATACCTACAGCCCTGAGTGCCAACCTGCGGGACACACAGCTAATAAAAGAGTGATACCTACAGCCCTGAGTGCCAACCTGCGGGACACACAGCCAATAAAAGAGTGATACCTACAGTCCTGAGTGCCAACCTGCGGGGCACACAGCCAATAAAAGAGTGATACCTACAGCACTGAGTGCCAACCTGCGGAACACACAGCCAATAAAATAATGATACCCACAGCCCTGAGTGCCAACCTGCGGGACACACATCCAATAAAAGAGTGATACCTACAGTCCTGAGTGCCAACCTGCGGGACACAGCCAATAAAAGAATGATACCTACAGCCCTGAGTGCCAACCTGCGGGACACACAGCCAATTAAAGAGTGATACCTACAGCCCTGAGTGCCAACCTCTGGGACACACAGCCAATAAATAATGATTCCTACAGCCCTGAGTGCCAACCTGCGGGACACACAGCCAATAAAAGAATGATACCTACAGCCCTGAGTGCCAACCTGCGGGACACACAGCCAATAAAAGAATGATACCTACAGCCCTGAGTGCCAACCTGCGGGACACACAGCCAATAAAAGAATGATACCTACAGCCCTGAGTGCCAACCTGCGGGACACACAGTCAATAAAAGATTGATACCTACAGCACTGAGTGCCAACCTGCGGGACACACAGCCAATAAAAGAATGATACCTACAGCCCTGAGTGCCAACCTGCGGGACACACAGCCAATAAAATAATGATACCTACAGCCCTGAGTGCCAACCTGCGGGACACACAGCCAATAAAAGAGTGATACCTACAGCCCTGAGTGCCAACCTGCGGGACACACATCCAATAAAAGAGTGATACCTACAGCCCTGAGTGCCAACCTGCGGGACACACAGCCAATTAAAGAGTGATACCTACAGCCCTGAGTGCCAACCTGCGGGACACACAGCCAATAAAATAATGATACCTACAGCCCTGAGTGCCAACCTGCGGGACACACAGCCAATAAAAGAATGATACCTACAGCCCTGAGTGCCAACCTGCAGGACACACAGCCAATAAAAGAATGATACCTACAGCCCTGAGTGCCAACCTGCGGGACACACAGCCAATAAAAGAGTGATACCTACAGCCCTGAGTGCCAACCTGCGGGACACACAGCCAATAAAATAATGATACCTACAGCCCTGAGTGCCAACCTGCGGGACACACAGCCAATAAAAGAATGATACCTACAGCCCTGAGTGCCAACCTGCGGGACACACAGCCAATAAAAGAGTGATACCTACAGCCCTGAGTGCCAACCTGCGGGACACACAGCCAATAAAAGAATGATACCTACAGCCCTGAGTGCCAACCTGCGGGACACACAACCAATAAAAGAATGATACCTACAGCCCTGAGTGCCAACCTGCGGGACACACAGCCAATAAAAGAGTGATACCTACAGCCCTGAGTGCCAACCTGCGGGACACACAGCCAATAAAAGAATGATACCTACAGCCATGAGTGCCAACCTACAGGACACACAGCCAATAAAAGAATGATACCTACAGCCCTGAGTGCCAACCTGCGGGACACACAGCCAATAAAAGAATGATACCTACAGCCCTGAGTGCCAACCTGCGGGACACACAGCCAATAAAAGAATGATACCTACAGCCCTGAGTGCCAACCTGCGGGACACACAGCCAATAAAAGAGTGATACCTACAGCCCTGAGTGCCAACCTGCGGGACACACAGCCAATAAAAGAATGATACCTACAGCCCTGAGTGCCAACCTGCGGGACACACAGCCAATAAAAGAGTGATACCTACAGCCCTGAGTGCCAACCTGCAGGACACACAGCCAATAAAAGAGTGATACCTACAGCCCTGAGTGCCAACCTCTGGGACACACAGCCAATAAAATAATGATACCTACAGCACTGAGTGCCAACCTGCGGGACACACAGCTAATAAAAGAGTGATACCTACAGCCCTGAGTGCCAACCTGCGGGACACACAGCCAATAAAAGAATGATACCTACAGCCCTGAGTGCCAACCTGCAGGACAAACAGCCAATAAAAGAATGATACCTACAGCCCTGAGTGCCAACCTGCGGGACACACAGCCAATAAAAGAGTGATACCCACAGCCCTGAGTGCCAACCTGCAGGACACACAGCCAATAAAAGATTGATACCTACAGCCCTGAGTGCCAACATGCAGGACACACAGTCAATAAAAGATTGATACCTACAGCACTGAGTGCCAACCTGCGGGACACACTGCTAATAAAAGAATGATACCTACAGCCCTGAGTGCCAACCTGCGGGACACACAGCCAATAAAAGAGTGATACCTACAGCCCTGAGTGCCAACCTGCGGGACACACAGCCAATAAAAGAGTGATACCTACAGCCCTGAGTGCCAACCTGCGGGACACACAGCCAATAAAAGAGTGATACCTACAGTCCTGAGTGCCAACCTGCGGGGCACACAGCCAATAAAAGAGTGATACCTACAGCACTGAGTGCCAACCTGCGGGACACACAGCCAATAAAATAATGATACCCACAGCCCTGAGTGCCAACCTGCGGGACACACAGCCAATAAAAGAGTGATACCTACAGCCCTGAGTGCCAACCTGCGGGACACACAGCCAATAAAAGAGTGATACCTACAGCCCTGAGTGCCAACCTGCGGGACACACAGCCAATAAAAGAGTGATACCTACAGCCCTGAGTGCCAACCTGACGGACACACAGCCAATAAAATAATGATACCTACAGCCCTGAGTGCCAACCTGCGGGACACACAACCAATGAAAGAATGATACCTACAGCCCTGAGTGCCAACCTGCGGGACACACAGCCAATAAAAGAATGATACCTACAGCCCTGAGTGCCAACCTGCGGGACACACAGCCAATAAAAGAATGATACCTACAGCCCTGAGTGCCAACCTGCGGGACACACAGCCAATAAAAGAGTGATACCAACAGCCCTGAGTGCCAACCGACACACAGCCAATAAAATAATGATACCTACAGCCCTGAGTGCCAACCGGACACACAGTACCTACAGCCCTGAGTGCCAACCTGCGGGACACACAGCCAATAAAAGAATGATACCTACAGCCCTGAGTGCCAACCTGCGGGACACACAGCCAATAAAAGAGTGATACCTACAGCCCTGAGTGCCAACCTGCGGGACACACAGCCAATAAAATAATGATACCTACAGCCCTGAGTGCCAACCTGCGGGACACACAGCCAATAAAAGAATGATACCTACAGCCCTGAGTGCCAACCTGCGGGACACACAGCCAATAAAAGAGTGATACCTACAGCCCTGAGTGCCAACCTGCGGGACACACAGCCAATAAAAGAGTGATACCTACAGCCCTGAGTGCCAACCTGCGGGACACACAGCCAATAAAAGAGTGATACCTACAGCCCTGAGTGCCAACCTGCGGGACACACAGCCAATAAAAGAATGATACCTACAGCCCTGAGTGCCAACCTGCGGGACACACAGCCAATATTAATATGATACCTACAGCCCTGAGTGCCAACCTGCGGGACACACAGCCAATAAAAGAATGATACCTACAGCCCTGAGTGCCAACCTGCAGGACACACAGCCAATAAAAGAGTGATACCTACAGCCCTGAGTGCCAACCTGCGGGACACACAGCCAATAAAAGAGTGATACCTACAGCCCTGAGTGCCAACCTCTGGGACACACAGCCAATAAAAGAATGATACCTACAGCCCTGAGTGCCAACCTGCGGGACACACAGCCAATAAAAGAATGATACCTACAGCCCTGAGTGCCAACCTGCGGGACACACAGCCAATAAAAGAGTGATACCTACAGCCCTGAGTGCCAACCTGCGGGACACACAGCCAATAAAATAATGATACCTACAGCCCTGAGTGCCAACCTCTGAGTGCCAACCTGCGGGACACACGGCTAATAAAAGAATGATACCTACAGCCCTGAGTGCCAACCTGCGGGACAAACAGCTAATAAAAGAATGATACCTACAGCCCTGAGTGCCAACCTGCAGGACACACAGCTAATAAAAGAGTGATACCTACAGCCCTGAGTGCCAACCTGCGGGACACACATCCAATAAAAGAGTGATACCTACAGTCCTGAGTGCCAACCTGCGGGGCACACAGCCAATAAAAGAGTGATACCTACAGCACTGAGTGCCAACCTGCGGGACACACAGCCAATAAAATAATGATACCCACAGCCCTGAGTGCCAACCTGCGGGACACACATCCAATAAAAGAGTGATACCTACAGTCCTGAGTGCCAACCTGCGGGACACACAGCCAATAAAAGACTGATACCTACAGCCCTGAGTGCCAACCTGCGGGACACACAGCCAATTAAAGAGTGATACCTACAGCCCTGAGTGCCAACCTCTGGGACACACAGCCAATAGAATAATGATACCAACAGCCCTGAGTGCCAACCTGCAGGACACACAGCCAATAAAAGAATGATACCTACAGCCCTGAGTGCCAACCTGCGGGACACACAGCCAATAAAAGAGTGAGACCTACAGCCCTGAGTGCCAACCTGCGGGACACACAGCCAATAAAAGAATGATACCTCCAGCCCTGAGTGCCAACCTGCGGGACACACAACCAATAAAAGAATGATACCTACAGCCCTGAGTGCCAACCTGCAGGACACACAGTCAATAAAAGATTGATACCTACAGCCCTGAGTGCCAACCTGCGGGGCACACAGCCAATAAAAGAGTGATACCTACAGCCCTGAGTGCCAACCTGCAGGACACACAGCCAATAAAAGAGTGATACCTACAGCCCTGAGTGCCAACCTCTGGGACACACAGCCAATAAAATAATGATACCTACAGCCCTGAGTGCCAACCTACGGGACACACAGCCAACAAAAGAATGATACCTACAGCCCTCAGTGCCAACCTGCGGGACACACAGCCAATAAAAGAGTGATACCTACAGCCCTGAGTGCCAACCTGCGGGACACACAGCCAATAAAAGAATGATACCTACAGCCCTGAGTGCCAGCCTGCGGGACACACAGCCAATAAAAGAATGATACCTACAGCCCTGAGTGCCAACCTGCAGGACACACAGCCAATAAAATAATGATACCTACAGCACTGAGTGCCAACCTGCGGGACACACGGCCAATAAAAGAATGATACCTACAGCACTGAGTGCCAACCTGCGGGACACACAGCTAATAAAAGAGTGATACCTACAGCCCTGAGTGCCAACCTGCAGGACACACAACCAATAAAATAATGATACCTACAGCCCTGAATGCCAACCTGCAGGACAAACAGCCAATAAAAGAATGATACCTACAGCCCTGAGTGCCAACCTGCGGGACACACAGCCAATAAAAGAGTGATACCCACAGCCCTGAGTGCCAACCTGCAGGACACACAGCCAATAAAAGAATGATACCTACAGCCCTGAGTGCCAACATGCAGGACACACAGTCAATAAAAGATTGATACCTACAGCACTGAGTGCCAACCTGCGGGACACACGGCTAATAAAAGAATGATACCTACAGCCCTGAGTGCCAACCTGCGGGACACACAGCTAATAAAAGAGTGATACCTACAGCCCTG
This sequence comes from Ilyophis sp. 1 JC-2022, assembly GCA_022702515.1. NCBI lineage: Eukaryota > Metazoa > Chordata > Actinopteri > Anguilliformes > Synaphobranchidae > Ilyophis > Ilyophis sp. 1 JC-2022. Next base: position 17,034,177 of record CM040406.1, on the reverse strand, counting down.
AGTGCCAACCTGCGGGACACACATCCAATAAAAGAGTGATACCTACAGTCCTGAGTGCCAACCTGCGGGGCACACAGCCAATAAAAGAGTGATACCTACAGCACTGAGTGCCAACCTGCGGAACACACAGCCAATAAAATAATGATACCCACAGCCCTGAGTGCCAACCTGCGGGACACACATCCAATAAAAGAGTGATACCTACAGTCCTGAGTGCCAACCTGCGGGGCACACAGCCAATAAAAGAGTGATACCTACAGCCCTGAGTGCCAACCTGCGGGACACACAGCCAATTAAAGAGTGATACCTACAGCCCTGAGTGCCAACCTCTGGGACACACAGCCAATAGAATAATGATACCAACAGCCCTGAGTGCCAACCTGCAGGACACACATCCAATAAAAGAATGATACCTACAGCCCTGAGTGCCAACCTGCGGGACACACAGCCAATAAAAGAGTGATACCTACAGCCCTGAGTGCCAACCTGCGGGACACACAGCCAATAAAAGAATGATACCTACAGCCCTGAATGCCAACCTGCAGGACAAACAGCCAATAAAAGAATGATACCTACAGCCCTGAGTGCCAACCTGCGCGGGACACAGCCAATAATAGAATGATACCTACAGCCCTGAATGCCAACCTGCAGGACAAACAGCCAATAAAAGAGTGATACCTACAGCCCTGAGTGCCAACCTGCGGGACACACACAGCTCAAACAGCCGACCGACTGCGCTGCTGCAGTTATAACGAAATTGGGCAACGCCACCATTTGGCATATATTTGACTAACTAGTCTATTTGGCTTTTGCTGCCTTTTTCAGGTTCAGAAAACCTGTTAGAAAGACACTGCAGATAACTCTTATTAATATACTTAATGTTAATTTCAATTACATATTTCTCAAGAGAAATCCAGAGAAACTTTACACAATTTCATATTTCTCAGTTCCACATGATGGGGATTTCATTTTGGTCAAAGATAACAGAGATGTCTCAATTTCTATGCTCTTGGCTTTCACAACAAATCTGAACTGGATATATTTTAATATGTATTTAAATGAAAATTGTATCTCTTCATCGAAGGGCAAACAAGGACACAGAACTGTCACTGGGCTGTCACCGTTTTTGACCGCAAGCACAGCTCTTCCTCCTAGGCTGAAAATGTTCACCATAAGACAGATCGGTAGAGAAACAGCTAACATTACATTGTCTACAGCCTATTAACGTTATTGGAAATGCCGGATGCTGGCAGTCATTTAGGACCTTTTCCAGCAACCACAAATACAGCCAAGTGCATGTCATTGAAAGATTATCCTACAGGATTAAGAAAAAAATTGAAAAGCAATGTGTACTTTTCCTTCAGTCTCCTGTTCTGTTATATTCCCCCTATATTATACAGTATATATTCAAAGTCTGCCAGTATAATTTTTTATATGAGGCTTTATTTTAGTGCAGGTGGATGGTGGTCGAGAGATCGAAACTCCTTCAGAAATGGCAAATTGACAAAATGAACGTCAACACCAGATGAGGTCTACCAACTGTTAATCCCCTGGCTTGTGAATATACACTCACCCAGCAATGTCCTTCTGCCATCACAAACCTGGCTGACCTCTCTGACTATGTCTTAAGGTCTGGTCCTTTGCCATATTGACTGCTCCATATTAACTGGCAGGAATATAAAACACGGGTTGAATTAAATGAACTGTAAAATGGTCATCTGTATAACTTTTCAGTGTAATGGGAGAGGTAGAGCAGTATTGGAGTGGTTCTGAGGCCCAGCTTTGGCCTGGCAGTTGGCATGTTGATGAATGTCCTCCAGGTGTTGGAGATTTCATTTCATGACCACCATCGAATTTTTAAGTGCATTTGCAGGCCATGATACAAGATATGACGTCTTTTCTTTATGTTCTTTCTCTCCTTCACCGGTGCGATTTTTAGAGTCCACGTGAAAGCGTAAGAGCATACTGTTGTGTAATACCAGGGTGTCCTGTTCACCCCTCCGTGAATTCAGCAATCTTTCTGTCAAGGGCGCAAACATTCTGTTTCAGCAATGAATTTCAACTTTGACCTTGGGTGAATGTCTTTCATTTAGCAGTTGTTCTTTTTTACTACAAAAATGTAAAAAACTGCGAACAGCGATTCCCGGGGTCCAAGCAGCATAAGCAGCAGTTGTCAATCACAGAGGGCTCTATCTTGACGATCTTAGTGCATGGTCTAAAATGCATGGTCCAAGTGTATTTAGGGCCTGTCCAACTCCATTTGCTAGTTAGACTGTGTATAATTTGAGTGTAAGGCGCAAGGTTCAAATGGGCTGAACTTAGTCTCTTCCTTAATTATCGATGTGTCTTGGGCGTAACACAATAAAGCAATCAGAGTGTCATCTCCCATTCCCTTTAAAAGCCACCTGTGTTTACACCTTGGCGGATTGCTAACTTGTGAGTGATTTACAGCTGGTGAAACAGACCTGCTCGTGCACAAGGTTAAAGCGTGCATGCAGAGAATATATGGCATTAAAATTCTCAGAACTAATTGTGTAATGTGCTGCAAATTTTTTTAATTTCTAATTCGAAATCAAATTTTTTCTTTTTCTTAATTAGACTCTTAGTTCTCCTTAAAATCATTTTGTTCAGTTATGGAATAACAGGTGACATCAGCTGGGTTTTAATTGCTGTCTGAAAACCTGGACAATCAAATTTTAAAAGTATGAAGAATGAAGAATAGGGTTAAATATTCTGTTAAAAATTGTGAAATTTATATTAATCTCCGCTTTTTTAACCGTATTGAAAAAACCTTATGCACAGCGAATCCCCTGGACCGTAGGCTATTTGAAAAACAATAAATGCAATATTCGCTGGAAAAAGTAACGATTTTTAAATCAAAACCATTCCATTTACTTACAGGCTGTAGATGAAGAGAGCTGTATTGTAATCCTCCACCTGTCTTATGATCCAGACATCTGAAGCGCATTTTCAGCACTCTGTCAAATGTCCGTTACATTACATTACATTACATTACAGGCATTTAGCAGACGCTCTTATCCAGAGCGACTTACACAACTTCTTATATTTATCCATTCATACAGCTGGATATATACTGAAGCAATTCAGGTTAAGTACCTCGCTCAAGGGTACAACGGCAGTGTCCTACCTGGGAATCGAACCTGCAACCTTTCAGTTACAAGTCCAGTTCCTTAACCATTATACTACACTGCCGCCCGTCTATAATAGACGTGTAGTGTGTGTTTATTTGTGAGTTTTCGATTCAACGACAATTCACACATTGTTAGCCTATAGGCAGGTGTTATCAGCAAAGTTTTTAATGGATAGCCATTATCCCCTAACAGAAGATTGTCCACGCCAGAAGATTACAGGAACTATTGGCCAATATAGAGTCATAGTTTGATCCAGGATAAGTCATAAGTTGCCTGGATGTAGATGGAGTGGACTCCCTTATGTCAGGAGTGCATATAGGGACAGCAGGAACTCATCTCCAGCACAGCTGCCAGGAGATGATAGTTTGTTTAAACCTGGCGGGATGAACAAAATTTAAGGCAGCATTCCCCTTTGCTGAGAGACAGGTATGTGGTCCTTGACTGATGGACCCTTTTATTATGCATTTTTTTATATACACAACAAGAATATTTCACATTGTAATCTTGATATTTAACAGACAGGAGGAGGGTGTACGTGCGCTGAGCACACGCCTATGTAGACGCATTTTACTATCTTAATATTGCACAATTAAAATAACATTGAAACAACTGTGACATGACTTAAGACGAGGTTTGTGGTAGTTTTAGCGCAAACGCTTTCTGCGTCAATAATTTGCCTAGCCACACCTCATCTTAAGACCAACGACAGTTCAGCGCAAGTTTACTTGCTATTTAAACAATGTCAACGCTGGACGATAAAATGACAGCTGCGTTGGTCTGAAACTAGCAAAGACATTTGCATTTGGGTTAACGCCGCTTAGCGCCAAGTGTAAGGTAGAGCCCAGAGACTATGATAAGGATCACATCTTTATACGTATATACAGTGAGCACCATAATGCATTGGACAGTGACCCATTTTTTGCTATTTTGGCTCTGTACTCTAGTACTTTGAGTTTGGAAAGACAATGACAATGAGGTTTAAGTGCAGACTGTCAGCTTTAATTTGAGGGTATTTTCATCTGTAGTGGTTCTCTGTGCCAGAAACACAGAGGAGAATGATTGGTCCAGATGCGACAGATAAGGCGTCTTAAAGTGTTCAAATGAACACCACAGAAACGGACAATAATCCGTCGTGGAAAGGGAGAATAAAGAGAACACCAATAACCTCACGAAAAAGGTGAGGAACTCGATATGCGAGCAAAACAACCAAAATAAGCAGACACGCTTATCGCACTCCGTATGTGGAGCGAACGAACAAAGAAAATAAAAAACTATAATATCCCTTTAACTGGGACCAGAGCCGTTAGAGCGCTCGTGGAAAAACAAAGGAAATAAGCGGACACGCTTATCTAACTCCGTTTGTGGAGCGAACGAACAAAGAAAATAAAAACTATAAGACCCCTTTAACTGGAGTCAGAGCAGTTAGAGCGCTCGTAGGTAAGAGTGGTAAAACAAAGGAAATAAGCAGACACGCTTATCTTACTCCCGTTTGTGGAGCGAAACGAAAGGAAACAGAGAACTCAAAAGACCCTAACTTTTCTTGGGTAAGAGCACTCGTAAGTCAGAGTATAAAACGAAAGAAGCGAGAAAGCCTCTGCTCTGAAATGAGAGCGAAAAGAAACTTGCTTTCTTTCTAAACCCTTTCTTTTTAAACTAGCTTTCTAACTAATTTCCTATACCTTTTTACCGGCTCAAATGTTAAGTGGAATAACATGGAAGCAACGAGAGAGGCAGGAAGCAGGGTATAAATAGTGAGCGGAAATAAATGACAGGTGAACTCACTAATGATGAGGCGAAAGTAAAACCCGTAGTGGAACACAGGAAAATCCGATAGATTACCGGTAAACGACAAAAAAGAATAACGAGAACGTGGAGATAAGGGAAGGAAGGCAAGATCCATGACAATATCAGATAAACCGTTTAGAAATTATAGACCCTTTTGTGCATAGTATATAGTCCCCCCCCCCCCCCAATTTTCGGGCATCAAAAAATATTGGACAGTTTAACATGATGTAGAATAAAGTAATCATTTTTAATATTTGGTTGCATATCCTTTACATGCCATGACTTCCTGATAATATAACTATAACTGATAAATATATCTATAACTGCATTTGAAAGGATCTCTATGGGCATTGGGGGGTGGGACTAGATTTAGCTGTAAATTATGCTGGAACAGTATGGAATACATGGTTGGTGAAATGGCTGTAAGTCATCAAGGGTCTGAGGTATAAAACGAGCCTCAAACCATCACTCTGCTGCCACATATGCAGTAGATATGGATGGATCACTTTGAGGGTTGTTTCTCCTGACAAATTTTCCTATTGAACTCTATGAAAAAATAAGTCAGGAGAAGAAACCCTTCAAGTTATCCATCCATATCTACTGCATATCTGACAGCAGAGTGATGGTTTAAGGCTTGTTTGATCAGACCCTTGATGACTCAGAGCCATTTAGCCAACCATGTGTTCCATACAGGAATCTAGCCCCACGACCTTATGGGTCCTTGAGGCAAATTTGTACCTCATGATGAGAAGGACCGATGCATCAAATTTTGTGACTCTTGTGGTGCGTCCCAATATTCTTCACTCCTCATCTCCTTTTCTCTACTCGTCTCCTACCCTGAAGTATGCAAAACTGCCTGTGCGTAAAAAAGGAAAACAAATGTAAAAATTAACTCACATGAGGGGAGACAAATATAACACACTAATCCATAGTAAGTCAGGGCCTGTTAAAGTGAGACTATAAACCTATGTAATTATGTGTAAAATCAGCTTTAAACTTGTTTCTTTATTGTTAGCAATGGTCTCATAACAGCAAGAGTAAAAGCCCTTTTTTTTCCGAACAAGTAAGATTCTTTGTGACATGATGCTCAGGAGTGATTTTTTGGGTAATATTATAAGCCAGTCCGTGACCCCCTACTGCCCCTGTCCAGTGTAAGGAATGGCCCTCATTTCTGCCATTGTGACTCCTCCACCTCCCTAACTCCAAGCCCATTTCATGGTGCAGTGACTCTGAGCGTGATTATGCAGGTGGGGGAAGGGAGGGGTAAATATTTAGCAAAACGAATGTCCCTCTTACCAGCAATGGATCTGGTCTGGGCCCACAGAGCTGTCATGGAACAGACTGTAGAATTACAATGGAAACGACTAGCACAAATCATTGTCACTACGCCTATGACCACACCCAGGATTCATTTGCATTCGCTAATCGGAAACTAGGCTATTCACCACATTATGTTGATGTTCGAGGCTGTCCTAAAATAAATTCCACACATCTGTCAGAAAACAAGCCAATGAAAGACATCAGGAAGTCATGGCATGCAAAGGATATGCAACCAAATATGAAATATGATTACTTTATTTAAGTTTATTTTAATTTAACCAATTACTTTTGGTTCCCTAAAATGGGGGGACTATGTATGAAATAAGCTGCAATTGCTACACGGTTGACCGATATGGATGTAAACACCCTCTTCAACATTAAAGCTGAAAGCGTTTAAACTACACTTTAACCTCATAGTCACTGTTCCATTTCAAATCCAATGTGCTGGAGTACAGAGTCAAAACAACAAAAAATGTGTCACATAGCAAATATACAGTGCAGTCCCTCTAGTATTTGGACAGTGACACAGTTTTTTGTTGTTGTTTTAGCTCCTTACACCAGTACATTGGATTCAACATAAAATATACAAATAAATATGCGGTTAAAGTGCAGACTGTCAGAGTATTTACAACCGTATTGGGTAATCCATGTAGGAATTGCAGCAATTTCTTTTCTAATTGCTGTGTCACAAAATGGTGGACAGAGTACGGTTCCCAGAGGAATTCAAAAAGAAACCAAAAGGCCCAGAGCCGACTGGGGAAGAAGCAACATTGTTCTCTGACCCCAGTAAAAAGCGGTCAAGTGATGCTCTAGGAAAACAATGAAATAAAACAAAACAAATTCAGGCTTGCACATGCATTCAGATATATCCTCCTAATATTCTCCAATCCTCCCAATTAATTTTTTCCCCTACGGGTCCTGGTCTTAATCTCAAGAACCATATATTACAATATACTGAAACCCACACCACAAGGGACATTCAATAAAAATAAAATAATATAATATTCCTGCAACATGTTTTTGTCAATCAAAAAACTTGTTTTAATTAAATAACTTTTTTCTGCCAGGTCTCAGGATGATATGGCCACCTGTCCACCTGTGTTTTGGAATCAGCTTCTTACACAGTGTGTTGACATCCTTATGGGTTCATCTCCATAGGTGCCTGCAAGCTACCAGCTGTTATCAGTGAGAGATATGCTTCCCCAATGATCAGTGCCTGCTGTCCTGTCATACTGCGTGGCTATTAGAGCACTGAACACTAGTGGTGGCAATAACAAATAATTTTGCTTATTCAAATGGTTTCATTCAGTTCATTTTCCTATTGAAGTCTATGGAAAAATAAAGTCAGGAGAAACAACCCTTAAAGTGATCCATCCATATCTACTGCATATCTGGTAGCAGAGTGATGATTTCAGGCTCGTTTGATTCCTTTGACTTCTAGCCATTTAGCCAACCATGTGTTCCACACATTCCCATGTCATTTTAATCAAGTCCCATCAAAAAATATTGGACAGTTTAACATAATGTAGAAAAAAGTCATAATTTTTAATATTTGGTCTCAAATCCTTTGCATGGCATGACTTCCTGAGTCATGAGTTCTGTGACCCAACAATATCAAAAGACTCTTGATATCTTATTTTCTGAGAATTGGGGAGTGGGACTAGATTTAGCTATAAATTACACTGGTGTCGCCAAGAGAAAGAACAACGGCAGAAGTTAATTAACAAGTTAATTCAATTAAAAGATTTGTTTGTTCGTGAACTGGCCAACTACTGAACACTTGGTGGATCGGAAGAGTGAACTTCAGCCGCAATGCTCTTCGCTCAGGGTTCAGGTAGCACAGCAGTGATGTGAAAAGTACAACCAGGAAATAGCGGGGGGAAAAAGGAAATAACATTTTTTAATGTTTCCGTGAAATCAAGCCAAGCCTGCGTCCCTCTGGCACGAACAATCAGAACGATAGACGAACGTGGCAGGGAGCAGAAACTCGGGAAGCACTGACCAGAGATATCAGATGCCGCCACATGCGGTTCAATAATGCGGAGCTTAAAGCGTGCCGATGCACAGCAACGCACTCCTTTGATCCTGACGGGCTGCAAACACGCTGCTTTGAGCCGTTCAGATGAAATGCAAATCCACAAAAATTGCCGGAAAGAGGGGACGGGGGATGTAGGGCAATCGAAAAACGTGGTCAAAAGGCAGTTTTTTTGGGTGGGGCGGGTAAAAGCCACATCTGTGCCCCTTGATTCCAGAATTTAATTCCCCACACAAAAAAATTTATTAAAATAATAAAAAATAAAAACAAGGGCTCTGAGTCATTTGAAACATGAAACATTTGAGCCCGTCAAAACAAGACTTTAAAAAGACACAGCTTTAAAATACTTAAGTTTGTGGAAAGGACTTAGAGAATACAAATGTAATATTCTTTTTCCTGTTTTTCTCAAGTACTGTATTTCTACTTGGACTGAAGGCCAGATTCATCAACTGGCAGCGAGATGCAGAGCGTTAAATGAGAAAAAGCACACGCAATTTAACCCCGTACTCCCCAATCTAATTGCATGCAAATTTGCCTGCTGTGTAGGAAAATAAATAAATAAATGCAATGATGTTTGAATGCAAATTTTGCATGATTTTGTTAGGCTCACAGTAGAAAGTAGGTTCACAGCAATTGGAAGTGACTGGTTTTATAGTTTTTGCCCTGTGTGTGGGATACAGTTGGCCTGCCTTGTTTTGCTTTCCATGAGGATGAGAGGTTCAGAATGTGTGCGTGTGTGTATGTGTGTGCCCTGCATATTAAGCAAATTATATATCTGTAGTATGTGTTTTTATATACTGTATGAGCAGATATGTCACAAATGTATATTTACTCAATATCTATTTGACAATGTCATAGTAGAACTGAGAAAAAACAGAATAGAGAATAGAAAGAGGACAAAGTATTCATGATGGCAATATTTATTAATAAAACATAATTAATTTGGATGAAAGGGTAATATTAAGGAAACTATTGAAGAAAAAAGTACATTGGTTGCAGACAAGTGGAAGATCATCAACTGTAGCCTGCTCATAGCACTGTGCTTGAAATACACAGGTAGTGACGGATGAGAATCGGGAATTGATTCCAGAGAATCTGGAATTGATTCCAGAGAACCTGTTCCAAATTGTAGAACATAACGATTCCGGTTTTTTGTCATCTTGTTCCAAGTTATCCCTGCCTGAATGCAAATGCAGATCTAGACGCAAATGCAGATCTAGAGGTAATAATTAAAGAGCCTATGCTGAGCAAAATTGTTCTGTGGATCTGACTGAGCTCAGAAGCAACTTCTTTCCTGCAGAAAGTACACAATCTTTTTTTTTTTCTTCCTTCAAGCAAGCTACTTTTTGGTTGCCAGATTGTGTTGAACAGATGGCGTGCGACGGTGTAGTGTGTGGATTATGTTTAAAAAGCAAATCTGGCAACTTCGCGTACATCAAACAAACAGATTGATCCGTTCATGCTGAATTTTAAGAATAAACTTTGTGGACTGGGGAAATTATGGGAGTTTCCCTGGAGAAACAACAAAACGGGAGTACGCTGGTAGACTTTCCCGCTGTTAAAATACATTGGGAAAACCTGGGGAAAACGGGAGAGATGGCAGGTATGCGAATGATATACTTATGGTTCACTGCAAATGAAAATCCCTAATTAGTACATTTTTTATTTATTTAGAATCGGAACCGATTATTTTACCCGGTTCCAAAACTGAGAACCGGTTCAGGAATTGATTCACAATTTCAGAACAAATGCCCATGCTATACATAGTAGGTTAGTATGTTACTTATATTTGTAATCACTCCATCAGTATATTCTCTTCCGCATTAATTAAAGACAACATTTAATACAGTTCCACAAAAGGCAAGGCAAGTCTTGTCTGTCAGTGGTGAGCTAAGGGTGTGTGCCGTGATTGACGCCCTTTCTTTTGGGGCGGCCGCAGAGGTGCCTAGAGCTGGTGCTGCCGTGATGCATCCTGGTAATTTGGAAAAAACTGGTATTGCCACTGGCTGAGTTGCTGGATCCGTCATATGTTTCTGAAATCGACTTAACAGGCACACCTATAGAGGTGTTACCATCGCTGCGGCTCATTGCTCTTCTCTTGCAGTGGCTCTCCTAGCTGCTGTCAGTTTATCGAAAGACGGATTCCCCGTGTGTGTTGCAGAGTACACTGGGACATCACTCTGTTTGTAAGGAAGCATATCCGTGCCAAAATTCTAATGAAAATGCAAATCGCCAATTGCATTTTGTTTACATTCGATGTGCACAAAAACCATAACATAATTCAAATGAAAATGCAAAAGGCGTTTTCATTTTCAAGTTAATGTACGCACTTTATCTGACAATTTGAAAATGTTCATGCAAATCCATTTCACATTTATTTTTTCTCGCCCTCTATGACACGACCCTGCCATAATTTAAATGAAAATTAAAAACTACATTTGAATTAGCAGTTTCTTATTGTAGTCGCATGATCCATGACAAAAAGAAAAGTATAATTCAATTCCCCATTTAACATATCGTTTTCATGCTTTAGCGGCACAAGAGTGACATAATTCAAATGCAATGGCATTGCATCCATTTACATTATCATTTCCGCTTGGTCAGGCAAAAACCCTGCCAAAACTCCAAACTGAACATGCAAACTGTCAAAGCATGCCCATCAAGGTGGGGCCTCGAAGAAAGGGGCTTTACAGGAGACCATTCAAACCACTGAATTGAATTTATGGTTCAACTTCAGTGGTTGTCTGTGATTTTGGTTTTGTCGGGCAGTTACCAGGCTAGATAGTGATATTTCCTAGTTCGTTGGGGGATATAGGCTAAATGATAAGAATTAAAAAGGAAATGAGGGGCCGCTGCGGTAGTACAACGGTAAGAGCAGTTGTACTCAGAGGATCGGGGTTCGCGCCCCGGACCTGCCATTTTCCGAGCATGGCCAGCGCCCTGTGGGAGCAGCAATTGGCGGCTGCTTCCGGGTGGGGGGAGGGCTCGGAAGAGAATCGCTACGCAAAATAAGGCCCCGGGCGAGTTGGAATCACGGTCAGGAGCTTGGGGAGTCGCGCCCTGTAGAGGACGTGGCGGCCTCTTTCCTACTACCGGCTGACGGGGTTGTATAGCGGTGGTTCTCTAGCGGTTGCTACATGGGGGGAATTGAATTAGAATAGGGGTTCAATTGGCTACTAAATTGGGAGAAAATGGGGAAAAAATCTGAAACAAATTTTAAAAAAAATAAAAATAAAAATAAAAAAAAGGAAATGAGGTAGCCTAAAAGTTATGACGAGCCATAGCCAGCCCAATGTTAAGTTAACTTAGTTAACAGTTTAGATATGTTCTCCTGCTTTCGTTTATCTGGTGTGGTAACTAGCCTAATGTTACGGGTTTGCGTACAGTTACTGTTATGTTCTGACATTCTGAGTCTGTCTGTTTTTGTATATTTACTTCATTGTTATTCTTGATTTATTATTTTCCCCATATCATTGCATTCCCCTCTGTTCATGGGTTGTCCGAGTCTCATCTGTCTGTCTTTGTTTCGTGTTCCCCGAGATTCCACTCCCTGTCTTTGTCATTGCACTATTCGGGTGATTTTGGTACATTCGGGTTTCCTCTATATTTCGTATCTCGTTTTCTTCCTTAAGTATGAAACTTAATTCATATTTATATATTATACTAACATATTAATCGTACTAACTGTTAGATTAGATTTAATACTAACCTACTAACAAACTAACATGTACATAATACTAAACAACTAACTTACTAACATTAGGGATTTTTTATTTTCTACTAACATTATTAATTACTAATTTATCTTGAGTTTCGACCTGCAGCTGTCATTCTCCCTCATTATCCTATCCCTGTATCTATCTGTGATTTCGCATTCTCTGCACATTTGTCCACTTCCGCGTTCCTCCCCTTCGAGCTGTGCACTTGTTACCTGTTACTCCGGGTCTGTTGTTATCATTGTGTTTACGCGAAGATCCAGTCCGTGTTTTACGTCTGCCCTCGTTATTCTTTTATTGGTCCTTGTTACCCTCATTGTTCTCACCTGTGAGCTATCTCCCCTCCCTGCTTCCTCACACCTGATCCTCATTGTTTCTTGTCTCCCTCTGTGTATTTAGCCCAGTCATCCAAGGCATTCTTTGCGAGTTCCTCACCTTTGATAGTGTCATTGGTTTTTTGTGTTTTTTTGGCCTGTGTATATTCGAGTGTTTTCTGAGTATCTGTTTTTTCCCCCTAGTCTGCCTTTCGAGTTTCTACGGAGCCCCTAAAGGGACATGCAAAAAAAACAATTTTTTGATAATTATCTCGTGCGCATGAAAAAAAAAATTGGTAAATTATTTTGTGCGCACGACATAATTGTCTCGTAATACATAGGCAGTCGGCTCGAATCTTGGTTCGAGATTTTCATTTTTCAATCTTAAAAGCCAAATTGGTTCATTCAGTTAGCTGCAACAGCGGGGCATTAAATAACCTGCCATGCTTTTTTAAAAAGAAATTGCATATTTAAATACTATGTCCATATTCATTATTCGTCATCTATTAGGCCTCATTTACGCAGCCTTTTAACACATTTAGGGCTATTACAGACAGCTATTGTGGTAGTTACTGTCGTCAGCTGTAGCCTAACGACTGTGAACATGCGCACAAAACAGGGCAATTGATGGGGTGGTGATAATATATTTGACAACGAAGTTACATAGTGTTCCACTGACTTTGAAATCACTAATTGAAATGTACTAAATTCATTTAAATAAATAGACTCCACTTTAAATTGAGTCACTGATTATATGACACCAATTTGAGTATATGCAACTAACACATTAGTAGGCTACACGGGATAATTACAACTTCAAGAATGTTCTCTAATTACGTCAGTGAACGTCAGGCCAGTAAACTAGTGAAGAGAACTAGTTAGGCGAATATACGGACTCTACATTTATAGTTAACGTGTTTACACTGTACCACTTCACTAGTTAACTATCCTGCTTTATTTGGCTGTATATTGTAATAGCCCTAAATGTGTTAAAAGACTCATTTCCATTCTCAGAAACATGGATTTGAAACAGCCACCTATGTATTGCGAGCGCAGATGCCTTACTCACTGGATCACAAATCAACACAAACGAGTTACTCTCTTGAAACAATTTAGCCTATTTCGAATGCGTAAGTTTTCATTATCTTGTGCACACGAGATAATGAAAACTTTTGCGTTCGAAATAGGCTAAATGGTTTAAAGATACTCGTTTGTGTTGATCTGTGGTCTAGTCAGTAAGGCGTACATAACTTGCGATGTGCTTTTTTAAAGTAATCATTTAAATACTATGCCCACATTAATTATTCATAGTCTATTAGACCTCATATACACAGCCTTTTAACACATTTAGGGATATTCCAGACAGCTATTGTGGTAGTTACTGTTAGCCTAATAGCCTAACAACTGTAAACCTGCACACAAAACAGGGCTCACGAGATACTAAAGATAATTTACCTATAAAAAATATATAATTTTTTTTTGATAATTATCTCGTGCGCACGAGATAATTATCAAAAAATAGATTTTTTTTTTGCATGTCCCTTTAGTGCGTTTCTGTTAGTTTTTGTGTTTGTTTTCCTTGTCTGTTCTTCTTATTTCTTGATTTCCCGGTTTTGACTTCAGCCTGTGTTCTCGCGACCCTGAGTCTGTACTTTGTTTTTGTACCTCTGCTGTGCCTTCCCAGTTCCGACCTCTGCCTGCTTTTCGACCATTCTTTGGATTCAGTTTTTTGTACCGTTGCTATCATTAAACTTTGGTTTTTTGGTACTCCCTGCCTGCGACTGGGTCCCAGAGAGAAATAAGATTCGGTTTCTGTCAAAATATGATTGATGGTGTCAAAGGTCAATTTATGAATATTAATGAGTTTATGAAAAATTATGATTATGCATAATTTTTTTTTTTTTTAATGATTTTTTTTTTAATGATTTTTTTTTTTATGATTATGATGATGCATCATCATTCGGGGCGGGGGTTTGTGGGTTTTTCGTTCCAAGGGTTTGTCGATGTCATTTTATTGGGAATTGTTGTAAACGTTGTGGTTTTGTGACGAATTGTTTTTATGGACGGGCCATGGTGCTTAGGGAAACATATTGGCACTGTGTTGTACAAAAACATCGTGAAAAAGTAATGGTGTATAAATGTATATGTTGTTAGTTGTAGCAATAGTAGCAGCGGCAATTAAGTTTTATTTTTAAAAAGCAGTTTGTGTTAGCTGCAACAGCCGCGTGTTAAAAAGAATAGAATAATTCAAGCAGGCTGTTAAAACGTGAAAAATCGCCGTGGACTATAATGAAAAAACATTATACAGAATCATTGTAAAGACTTGTTAGATGCCAAGAAGGAAGAAAAAATAAACTCCGGGTTGAAATGCGTTCGCAATACATCGTCCGTGAACATAGACAGTAGGCAAAAACTTAGAAGAAATCTCGGGTTCCGCGAATTCACAAGACTGTTCAAAAATAGACAAAGATAGGTCCAAAAGGCGAGATAGCGCGCTTAAAAGCCTAGAATGGTTCGCACGAAAGACTATGAAGAAAATAATTTAAATAAAAGAATATGTTACGTTTTAAAGAATTAAAACGAAAAACGAAAAAATAACTTGGAACGTTTTCTGTCATTGTATCGATGTCCGGGGTTCCGTGGGCCTGCGAAGTTATTGCCGTTAGAAGAAGAAGAAGAAGAGACCACAGTGTGGTGTGTGTGACAACATCGCATATGACTAAAATGGTCCCGAGAGAGAACTTTGTGTGTATCAAACACCAAAATGACTCACCAAACGTCTTGTCACGTGGAGTTTGACGCAAGAGCGTTTGATGGACGTTTACGCGAACCAATGGTAATGACGGTGTCGGAGGGCTGGTCCAAAGGGGTCAAAGGGCCCCGCACAGGCACAGAGGCGTTCTTAAAGTTTGTGTCAAAGTCCGTCGAGAGATCTCTAAACAGGTGGGAGATGAGGGTGCGGGGTGGGGGTGAGGGGGTGTCGCCCACAGGCGTTACAGGCGAAAAGACCGGCATAAAAGACAGGCTTTTCGGCACAGATATTTAGCAGACGCAGGTATCGAAGCAGTAACTTGTCAAAGCAACCAGAAAATGGCGAACGCACAACTTATGACACCCGACTCTCCAGACGCTATGAAGGCTGACAGCACGGTGTTGCAAACACCAAGAAAACCCTTTGCGGCGATCTCCAGACTACGTATAGACCTCGTGTACAGGGATTGGGCCTGTACTGGTCGCGACTATATCCATTGTGGATATAAACTTCACACAGAGGCTGGCGTACCAAGAATCACCCTTTTCAACATGTGTGACGGCGAGTTGTTTGGTGAGAACACAGACTGTGTGACTTTCGAACCTAAGGAATGGGGACTATTCCAAAACTGTTACCGAGATGTTGTCAACAATATACAACGCGAAAGAAACTTTGTAAGCTGGCAAGAACCCGTCTGCTCTGTGGTGTGTGTTAGAAGACGCAGAAAAGCTAATCGACTGATTATTAGCGAGCAATTCGCATCAGCCACAATCCCTGATGTACAAATTTGTTTTCATTTTGATGACCTGCCGTTGTTGGAACTTTGTATCGAACAAGCCAATACAATGATTGAGGACTATCGGCTATTGCGATCCATGGGTTTTGTGAAAACGAACCTGCGGGCAAGATTTGACGCAGCGGCCAACATGTCGGATGATTTGGAAAACACAACACCAGCAACGCCGTGTGTCTCTGATGAAGATTGTTAGACAAGCTTTGTATAATTAGCTTTACAAACGTGTATAGTATAACTTTGATGTTTTTTAAAAAAGTGTTCTAGTTTGGTTTGTGTGCGCATGTATATCACCATTATCTCTGTATACATATTGTGGTGCTGTTGTTTTTTATTGTTTTGTGAACTTTAAAATAAAAGTATTTCTTTTACATACTATTTAAAGACCTGCGTCATCATTGTTATATCAGCCATTCAAGCATGTTAAATTCAAAGCACGCCCCACAAACACGAAAACCCAATCAAAGCGCCCTTTCAGAACTCTAGGGGGTTTCAAGGCATGGTTATAAGTTTGAGGTGGTCTTTAAAAGAAACGTTGTAAAAGCCTGATAACCATACCCCGGTACAAACCTCTTGACCAACATGTCTCAGAATTTTGACAAAATGTATGCGCCCCTACAGGCGTCCAAGTGTTCAGAATCTTGGGAGACTTGATTATCCAGGTCACAACGACATACCGGCTACAGGGCCGTGGCTCGCTGACGAACTGAACGCTGTGGACAATGCTTTATATGCTGGTTCGTTCGAAATACAAGGACGTGAAACAGACGGTTGTCTAACAACGCCGATGATGAAACTTTTGAAAATCATCATCGCGAGACTTCTGGACCGCGCTATTGAACAACATCTGAAGAGTCAATGTCTGGGTTGTGAAGTTGACCATCCAAGCCAGCTTAGACACAGTTGTTTAAACGAGACGGACTTGCACTATTTTACATATCACTTTGACAATTTCGCTGCAAGAGTGAAGAAACCGTGGCTAAGCCCTCTGCTTGTCAAAGCCATGGAGTTGTTTGTGGCTAAACCCGAGCCTATGAGGATACTGGGGTCTGTTGATACGATCATTCGTAACAAACTGCGTGAAATCCTACGAATGGAACTTGACCAGGCCGGCGAGAAGGCCTTTTGGTCGGTCGATACAGACTTCTGGGAAATCGAGGGCGCCATGAAGGAAGACCTGTGGTCCATATGTTCTGAAGGCGAAACATTGCCATATACACACTTGTAATGTAAAATGAAATCTGTGTTTTTTATAAAAAAAGAAATAATAAATACTGTGTTTTTTTATATTGTGCTTCTATAACCGTAAGGATGGATGTTGATAAGCACCTGAAAGATGTGTATTATTCTCCAGAAAACCCTGGGTCTTACGGCGGCAAAAAGCGCCTACAGCGGGGTGTTTGTGATACAAAAGATTTGAGAGTCTCAGACAAGAAAGTTGCTGCTTGGTTATCTGGTGAAGATGCGTACACATTACACAAACCCATCAGAGTCAATTTCAAAAGAAACAGGGTTTTTGTGAGTAACATTGATTCACAATGGCAGGTCGATTTAGTTGACATGTCAAATGTCTCTGAACATAATGATAATATGAAGTTTATGCTAACATGTATAGATATATTGTCAAAATATGCATGGGTGTGTGTTCTTAAAAACAAGACAGCTGTCGAAGTGCACAGGGCTTTTCAAAGCATTCTCGCAAAAGGTCGCAAACCTAAAAAAATACAAACAGATAAAGGTAAAGAGTTTTTCAATAAAATGTTCCAAAGTCTGATGAAACGCAACAAAATAATACACTTTGCCACAGATAACGAAGATGTTAAAGCATCTGTGGTTGAACGTTTCAATAGAACGTTGAAAACGAGAATGTGGCGTTATTTTACAGCCCACAATACAAGACGCTATATAGATGTTGTGCAGGCCTTGGTGCAGGGGTACAATAATAGCTATCACAGCACTATTAAAATGAAACCCCTTGAAGTAAACAAAGATAATGTTTTTAAAGTTTTTAAAAACATGTATGGTCTCTTTCCAAAAAAATCTAAAAAGCCAAAGTTTAAGTTTGAGGAGGGTGACACAGTCAGGGTCTCCAAAGTACGTGGGAAGTTTGCAAAAGGATATGAACAAACATATACAGATGAATATTTCACGGTTGTTGAAAGGGTTCACAGAAGACCGCCGGTATACAGATTGAAGGATTATGATGGTACGAACATTGACGGTGTGTTTTATGAGGCTGAATTACAAAAAGTTATAGTGGGAAAAGACAAAACTTATAAGGTCGAAAAAATTGTTGCTGAGAAAACACACAATAGACACAAGTTTGTTTTAGTAAAATGGGTGGGTTGGCCCGAAAAATTTAACAGCTGGATACCCGAAAGTCGTGTTGTCGATCTCTAAAAGAGTTGAAAAGTTTACAGACCCGACCAAATCATCAAGGGAACACCATGGAAGACGACGGTTTTTATGTCACTCTCCCGAGCAATGCGTGTCTAGATATTTATCCGGGGAATAAAATTTCAAGCTACACAACAAAGTTTGCACGAGCCCTCGAATTACGAGGACAATGGGAGGTTGCTTTGGCGGAGATTCAATACCCCTATACTCTTTTATCGTGCAACACACGAAAAAAGGCACAAGCTCTGTGGTCCTGGTAAGCTGGGGTTATTACAAGAACCTGAAAGCGCTTGTGGATGAGATTAACAGAAGTTTAAAGATGAAAAAAATTGCTATTGAGGTGGGCCACGCAGTAATGAAAAACAGAATTTATATTAGCGCAGACGAAAATCTATCCCTGTCGGCTAACGGAAAGCTCGCCAGAATGCTGGGGTTGGAGGGAAATGTTGCCTTATCGGGGGCAAAGCCTGTGGCACCCCACCCAGCGGATATCAGGGCGGGGTTCTACACAATGTATGTATACACAGACATTATTGACTACCAGAGAGTCGGAGATAGTTTTGTGCCATTGCTACGATGTGTACATATAACAGGATCTAGCAACGACGTAATCACAATATCTTACGAGAAGCCACACTACGTACATGTCAGCAAGAAACACATTGACGATATAACAATTGAGCTGAAATCAGATCAGAACGAGAACATAGCATTTACTTACGGCAAAGCAAACATAAAACTACACTTTAGGCGTGTGAAATATCACTATCACGAATAAAAATGGCGAGGACACCACTCTACGTAGACCCAAATAGGTATATAGCCTATTATACGGAACAGGCTGGTAATGGATTGCCGGGGTATAAGGGCGCTAGTGTTATGTATGGCAGTGGACTTGGAGGACTATTTCGAGGTTTATTCCGAATGGCCTTACCCCTACTAAAGAAAGGTTTCAACATAGCCAAACCACATTTGAAAGCAGCAGCCAAGAACATCGCCAAAGATGTGGTCAACAAAGCTGTGATGAGTCGTTTGAACAACGGTGACCAGGAAGGTTCGGGGCTTATGGTAATGACAAGACGTGCACGTAAGAGGCCCCCAGGGGGGCGTGTCACAAGCCGGTCTAAAGCTAAAAAGCGTTGCGCAGTGAACAGTCGAGCCACAGTGACGAAAAGCACGCGGAGGGTGAAAAAGCGCACCAAGAAGGTTAAGAGAAAAAGTAGATACATTTTTTTTAAAATGGCCTTCATACACAACAAGTCAGAGGAATGTATGAAGTCAGAACTGGACCTTTTCGCAGTACCGTATACGCAAACAAGCATTGATAAGAACATCTATGTTGAAGTATCCCCCCTGTCAGCCCTTTCGGACACGGGCCCCCTAGAGTTCTATATAGCCGGCAATGGTGAAGACTACCTTGACTTAAACAACACTCTATTATACCTACGTTGTAAGATAACCCGTGCAGATGGTACCAATATCACCGACGCAGACACGGTTGGGATTATTAATTACCCCATAGCGACCATTTTTTCACAGGTGGATGTTTCGCTGGGTGACAGGCTGGTGAGCCAGTCTAGCAACACATACCCCTACAGAGCAATTATGGAATGTCTACTTAATTATTCTGAAGCCACAATGTCTAATCAATTTACGAGTGGCTTATTCTATAAGGATACTGGTGGCCATATGGACGAAACAGACCTGGCGGGGGACAACAACGGCTTGAAAAGCAGAGCCATATATACCAGGGGGAGCAACACTTTTGAATTGCTCGGACCCATCCACACAGACATGTTTTTTCAGGAGAGACTACTTATAAACGGTGTCGATATTAAAATCAAGATGGTGCGTTGTAAGGATGATTTCTGCCTAATGACCGCTGATGCACAACAACAACAGTACAAGCTTAAAATAGTCTCGGCAACAATGTTTGTTAAAAGAATCGGGGTATCGCCCCCTGTTAAACTAGGCCATGCACAGGCACTACTAACAGCGAATGTTAAATATCCTATTGACCGTGCTAGCCTTAAAACTTTCAGCTTGGCGGCTGGTCTTAGAGTTTGCAATCAAGAAAATTTGTTTTTGGGGCAATTACCGAAATCGATCATCATAGGTTTAGTAGATAACGACGCTTTTACAGGAGTTTACAACAAGAACCCTTTCAATTTCAAACATTATGACGCCGAACATATATCACTCAATATGGATGGTCTTCAGATTCCGGCAAAGGCTTTTACCCCAGATTACACAACCGGTTCAGCGGTTCGTGAATTTTATGGTTTAGCACTTGCAACGGGGCGACATCTGAAAGATTCACCATTGTGTATAAATCGTCAAGAATACATAAAAGGCTACACACTTTATGCATTCAATCTGACCCCCGATGAAGGATGCAGCCAACATCTATCCCTGATCAAAACGGGCAATATTCGTCTGGAGCTGAGATTCAGATCCCCGCTACCCAGAACCGTTAATTTAATTGTTTACGCATGCTTCGACAATATTATTGAAGTGAACCAGAGGAGGAATGTTTTGTATGATTATTATTAAACATGAACACCCGAGAACTAGATGCTATTTTGTGCAACAACCCTTACACCACAAATTACTTTTATGGAACGGTGGCCTGCGATGAGCTACCGGCTGATAAACTAGATAATTTACCCTCCATGTACATTGTGAATACACACCCTCGAAATAAGCCTGGGGAACACTGGTTGGCTTTGTATGTGTGTGCGGATAAGACGGGCGAATTTTTCTACTCCTACGGCAACCCACCTGACTACATTTACTTCCCTGATAGCATCAACACTTTTCTGCAAAAGAACTGCACAAGGATTATTTACAACACAGTACAGATGCAAGACCCGCTCAGCGCAAAGTGTGGCCAGCATTGTATATTTTATCTACACAACAGGGCCAAAGGGGTTCCGTTTAGCAACATTATAGACCTATACTCTGATAATTTGAAAAAGAACGATGCTATGGTGTCAAGATATGTTGACAAAATATATTTGAATAAATGCCTTAAAAACATGTTAAACTGTGTACAGACGGTTGGCTGTGGCGAAATGTTTAATATCTGTCACGGTTGTTGAAAATAAAAAATAAAAATAAACAAGCGTGTTTCGTTTGGTTTTTACTTTGTGTATTTTATTGTAAAATAAAAACATGTTAAACATGACATTTGACATTTTCAGCATTTGAAGCACACACACACGTACACAAGTACACACATTCTGCTTCAGAAATCTAACCACGCTGAGTGATCTAAAACCGGGGATGAGAAAACCGGCCTATTACCATGCTCTGGCGTAAATACCCCCGCACTTGGTGTTTTTTTGTGCCGATTTATCTTGTCGCGAACATTTTGATTAGGTATAACAGAAAGAGGCATGTTAAGCATGGCCATAGCCTCTATAAATTCACCCCAACCCCTGGGTCTTCTATTCTCAGAAATCTTGTGAGGTGCGGTTATGTTCTTTATTAGATCGAACATATGTGAGCCACTTACGGCGTTGCCTTTAAACACAAACTCCCCGTCAGCGTTCCACGTTACCACATCTCCTGATTTTGAAATTTTATCCAACACGTACGTGGCATTTTTCCGGCTTCTAGGTGGTACACTTTGTAAGACATCATCATCATCATCAACTCGGGCGGTCTCCGGTCTTACAGTATCGTGAGTCTCGACAGGCAATGATAGGGTCAATTGTTGTGTTTCCGCAGCACCTTGTTTAATCAGAGCCATAAAACGTTGCAGAGCAATCATATACAGTTTTGCCTTCTCGTGTGGTACAACATCAGTCCTCGACAAGATGTTACGTATGGTTTGATCCAAATCATTTTCAACAGTTTGTCGGATGGGTTTCCGGCGTAAAAGTAAGATTCTTTAATTTGTCCATCTGACTTTGAGGTACCAGAAACATCTTTTGTGCATGCTCCATATTTTTAGCCGCCACCGCGACCAGCTATCAAACTGGTTAGAAAAGGTATCGCAACACTCAGTAGAGGCAGAAGGAAGCCGCCCCTTTGATTTATAACTTTCAAATTTTTTTTAATTGATGTTTTCTTGTTAGCCAGCAGTTTAATACCGGCCTTTTGTTTTCTTATTTTTTTCAATTGTGTGTTCGTTAGGGGAATATTACCACGCAAAACATTGAGAGCTAGTTCACAAATTGTGTTTATGAGTTCATCAGAAGCAGACTGTAATATACCCCGTCTTTGCCGGGCATCACCTTCAAATAGAGCTTTTAGAAGACTCCAGTTCCGTTTAATACGTGTCGACATATTACTTTTTCTTTAGCACGTAAGCAACCGGCCACTCTGGAGCGTACAAACCAGTTCTGATGCGGTAGTCCTCAGGCGTCTGTGCTTTTAAGTCCACCAACAGGTATCCATAAGGTTTTCTGGTAGCATCATCAAAACATTCTAGGAAAAACTTTGAATTTCTGGGGTACATTTGTCGGGCCAAAACATTAACTTGCATTTTATCTCTTGGATTTTTGAACAGAACAATATAGTTTGCATTAAGATTTATTGTGCGGCTGTTTCGACCCTGGAAGAAAAGATTCTGCACAAGATATATGATGCTTAGGTTTCTATGGTGTGTATACTTGGTAAAAGCTCTCTCAATTTCAGAGCTCTGACTGGCCGCTTGCATAAGATCATCAACAATGACCATATTGGTTTTGTGCAAAGGTAGCAAAACTTCATCGGTCAAAGATTCAGGAAGCCCTTCTACAAATTGTACATTCTTTATTTTATGAAGCACCTCATCATACATTGGTTGCCAGCAGGAATAAAACCATACAATGTTCTGCGGTACTTGTGACAAAACATGTTGCGCATTTTGGAGCAGTGTTTTCACAAAAACACTTTTACCACTGCTTGAGGGGCCGGAGATTATGCATGAAAAAGGATGCTGAAGACGATTGTCAAATCCTTCACACGCAAGCACTTGTTTAGAATCCATATGGTAAGGTTTTGAAATCCGGGAGCAGTACTCTTTTGTTGTAAACCACTCTGAATATTTTGGAAACTGTTCGTGTGTTGAGAGAGAAGCCTCTCTTATCCCTAACAATTTGCTTTGTGCTGGTCATAATTTCACGAGCTGGTGCCTCAGGATTCTGTACATAGTGCTGTACCAAGTCTGTGAGTGATGAAAGATTGACAACTTGTGTGTTAGTATTATGCAGGGTTATACCTTTCACTTTCATGCAGGTTTTACCGAGCAGTGTTTTATAGCCGTACGTCTTGGGTCCTCCTGAAACAAATTCAACAATGTGGTCACCAGGGTCTAGCTCGCTAGTCAATTCACCCAAAAAATCACCGAGAGAAGGCATCCAGTCGCCCGGCCGGCTCACAAAGATTACAGAATCTGTGTCGTGGTACAGAACTCTGTCGGGCATTTTATCCATGAGCTCATAAAGCTCGAGCCGGGCATAAGCGGTGGTGAAGGCCGCGATGAACACATTGCTGTATCTGGGTGGTTTTGGGAAACCCTTTGCAAGTCTCCACTGGACCAGGGCTACTGTCTCGGTAAGAAATGAAAAGTGTGAGATGTCATACTCATCCGAAAACATGAATTGCAGAAACTGCTCGGGATCCCGGATCAAGGTTGTGTTTGACTGATTGCTTCTCTGGCCAAATTTGCCCCAAAGACTATTTAAAAACAGTTTAGAAATTTGTCTTTTGGCTTTGTTTACAATGATATTGTTTGGGTCCAATCGGACGCCCTCCTTCTCCCAGTAACTCTGCACATATGCCGCCTTGTCAGAATCATCAGAAACCCAAGAGGGGTATCCTGATGCTTCTTGCTTACCCTTTAAGTGCGTCTTAATGTAGTCACTGAAAAGAGACTCGGAGCTATCTTGGAAGTGCCAGATTTAAAAAAATTTGTCAATGGTGTAACCTTTTTCAATAGCTTTAAGCAATTCAACGGTACACTATACACCTGTTAGAGAACGCATATCAGCAGAATGCTGACAGCAACCTTGATGCTCGGATTCCGCACAGGTCCTGCAGAGTGGAAACATTCATTTACCAGAGACTCTGTATGGTAACACTGGTATTTTAAGGTTTCTTGGTGTGTTGACCCTGGCTTTGATCAGACCGAAATAGTTTTCGATCGGTTCAAAGTCACGGAAGATGATGATGGGGTGATTTGTTGGGTAAACTTTAGTTTTGTTCACAAACGGGTATAGACTGGTGAAATCAAAATAGTGCATTTGCTCACCTTCTTGAACTTTGTAGTAAAGTTGCAAAGCATTCGTTCGACCACCAAACAGAGCATCCCGAGGCTCCATACGCTCAGGATAGTCCTGATGTCTCAGGAACTCCTGAACCTCGGGGTTCTCACGTTTAAGTCTTACCCATTCATGCTCCCACATCACGACAACATTCAGGTTGTATACGCGGCGTAAAGTGTCAATGTTTTCCTGAAATTTGTGGTAGATTGAGCCAAAATCTGTTTTTGTGATAGGGCTAATCGTGTTTGGCTGAAAACATTTTGTGCAACCATGGTATAGGCAGCCAGCGTATTCATAAGCCGTACGTACACCGTCCGACTCTGAATACCCGTCTAGATGGTAGTTACCCATCTTAACCTCACCATGGTTCAAGGCATGTTGAATGAAAAACTTTTCCTTGTGGCTCACATATTCTAACCATTGGATTGATGCGGTGGAAAAGGCTTTCTGCTGTCGGACATAATTATCGGGCGCTGTGACTGCAATGGTGTTTTTGGGTAAAAAGTTTGTGCAGAATTGCTTCATACACACAGAGGCTATGTAATGCATTGGAACGGGTCTAAACCCGTGCTCCCAAGCACCTCGGTCCTCAAACGTAAACAAGCCTCCCGCAAAATAACAACATCGTTCTGGCAGTACTCTGACATTTCTTTACGAAAGTCAAACACACCCCCAGACACATTATCATACCAGGCATTAAATGCAACCCTATCCTTCTCCATCATTGTGTCAACTCCATAGTACAAGGGTGGCGGGTACGGTCCGATGTAATTCTGGTTCTCAATTTTATTCCAGAAATGGGGAAAATGCCCCTTTTTCACATTGTCAAAACCTAACGCGTTGGGCATGTCACTAAGCTTCATAGTCAGGAAACAGAGTGAATCAACATACCTCTGCCCAAAAGCCTCGTCTGTAACACACAGGAGTTTGCTGCCTTGTGCTATGATGTTTGGTGTCACACCCTGCTTAACCAAATACTGCATCAGCAGGTACCTGTCATAACCCTTCGAATTATGTGCAATGAATGTATAGCCCTTGTACTTTGGTGTTCGGTATCGCTTAAAAAAAGCGTTTACACAATCATCACCAGCCGCCGTCCAACGCTTACCATTAAAATCAATGCAACATATGAAATTTGCAATGTGTTCACCATGGTCCTGCCGACACTCAAAATCATAAAACACATAACGTGCGCTTGGGTGCTCTGTTTTCACAGGCTGTATGTAGCACACATGTTCAACATCCGGGGTCAATAAAGCCTTGCAGGCTGTGCATGTCTTTAGACCACATGTGTGTGGTTTAGGCGGATTACCGACATTATATGTTCGGGCACATTCGTCGCAGAACTTGTATGTGTCACAGATACTGAGCATCTTGCCGCTCGACTTCTGTTGTTTCAAAACTTTATGTTCTGCATGACAAAAGCTTGATCGACAGATACGCATACAGTCGTCACACCTTATCGTTGCCGACCGATGCTTAAAACAATCTGCATGTAAACAGACGTTGCAATTATGTTTGCATTTGTGGCTATGTTTCGCTGTGTATGGTGTGTAACAAAAGTTGCAAACATATTGACTACCCAAGAAACCTTTCAATGACTTGATGCCATAATAGTGCATGCCATCGAGGTATAGGAACAGTGTTTTTGCGTGTATAACCTCGGATGTTTGAAACTTTATTAAGACCCCGTTATTTGCACTGTGTGACAACACAACAATCTTGATGTTTAAAAACTTTTCAAACATCTGAATGTCTGAAAAACAAACCTTGTGCTGAACACCCAAGCCTACGGAACGTTGCAATTGCTCAGCCTCTCTTTCAGCTTCACATGTGTTTAATGCCGGATGTAAAAGGTGTGTCAAACACATTGCAAAGCATAGGTTGTTACCGCGGTTGTAGCTAACAATTAGGTGTTTTAGTTTTTTGCGAATGATTTCGCTCTTGAGACATGACGATAATTTTCGCCGGTCCCCCACACCACCATTAGGGTTCTGAATAATGTGAGCCACAAGCATCAGTGTTTCATCAGCCAGAATCTCAAAATTGCTCTGTATCAACTTTTCAACCATGTCCAAAAAAATGTCCAATTCAATGTTGTCGCCGTTTAGTTGTACAGTTACGCCCTCAGACAACGAATCACCCCTTAATTCTAGTTGTACAACATCATTGGGGCGCGACAACTCGCGAACTTTAACCAGTAGCTGTTCTAAAATGTTTAAGACATACACATAAAACTCTGCGTAGTTGTCAATGTCGTACAGTGCTGCAAAGTTAAAATGGTGCCGAATTTCTGTACTGTTGAATTTGGGCCTGCGTATCACCTGAATGTCTGGGTCATCAACCGCACCACCATCTTGGTTGACTTCTGTAAGTCCATGCACGTTATCGTCTACAGGGCTTTGGGGCATCTCTAACACAGTAATGCCATGCGTGTTATTTTCAGTGTTGTTTGGGTTAATATCCGTTTCAGCACGTGCGCGTTCACGGTTTACAGCGGCCAGCGCGCTTAACAGCCCGGCAAAAACATCATGCGCTACAGTTTCATTACTTGTTTCATGCGTGTCAATAGAGCCTTGATTAACATCCTCAACAAGTGCTAAGAGATGTGGGTTAACATTTTCATGCATTAACTCTAAACGGTTAGTGTTTTCAGCATCATCCACAGCAGGTCTTTTGCAGCTCGACCCCTCGGAACAAGAAGCAGTACGTGGTCTTTTCGGGGCCATATTTATTGTAAATGTTGGTTTACAAGTGCTTGAAAACTGTTGTAGAGTTCTGCTCGTTCTCTATCATTGGCAACTATTCTATCGACAATACAAAGGAGTTGCTCGTTTACACTCGCCGGACGGCCCCTGTGGTCCACGGTTTGTGTGGCTTCTGTCACCCTTGCTTGGCCCGGCTCTTGCGCAGTAGCTTGTTCGGCAACACCACGATTGCTCGGCCGCCTTTCTTGGACGTTTGTTGGGGTTTCTGGTTCGGGTATCGACACCAGCTCCTCATCCGTTACTTCGCCGTCTGTAAGAAAAAATTAAAAATACTTACATATTTAATTTAAAACACGCACACACTAAAATTTAAAGAAAAAAGAAAAAAAAGAAGAAAAAAAATTAATTACTTTAAAAATACTAAATTAAAAATACTTTAATAATCAGTTAATTTAAAGCAGACATACACACACTAAAATTTTAAAGAAAAATTCTAAATTAAAAAAATAATTAAAAAAAAATAATTTAAAAAAAATAATTAATTATACTTAAAAATTCTAAATTAAAAATACTTAAATAATCATATTTAATTTAAAGCAAACAAACAAACATTGTTGTTTAAAAAACATTACACATGCGTGCACACCCACAAGCGTGCAAAACCACGCACAAACACACACACACACGAGCACGCATACGCGCTCGTGCACAAACACACATGCACTTGCACACCCCGCACACGTTTTCAAGACATGTACAACTCACAGCGGTATGCAGACGTTTCCCACGTCGAACTTTCCGGTCCGCTGTTTGACTCCTCTGTATACGTTTCTAGAGGTGTTTCTGGGGCTTTTTTAAAATAAAATGTGATAAAATCAGACAAAACGATAACTACAAATGCTCAATATCCCTAAACCAGAAAAGTTTTTAAACGTTTCCTACTTTGAACATCCGTGTATCGTACGTCCTCCGACGAAGCCAGAACCTGCGCCTCGATGTTGATTGTCTGTCTTGTAACCAACGTGTCTAAAACAATTAAACATTAAACAATCATATATAAATATAAATCATCTTTAAAAGGATTATTTAAACAACCGTAAAAATTATATATATATTTAAAAACACAACATGCTCTGTTTAATGGCTCGGTCTTTGTGAAATAAAAACCTTAAAATAAACCCTAACGATGTTCAACAGTCCAAAAACCGTTGTTTACAACGGTCTTTAAAAGTTTCAGACTCGGCCTTGCAAGCATTTGTCGGGCTTGTGTGGATACCACGTGTCTTAACACCTTTAAACATTCGCCAATATATATATGTATACACACACACACACACACACACACACGCGCAACCTCTTTTAAAAGTACATTTTAAACAAATGTATAATACAACTCACGAGCACTAAGTTCTACAGCGCTGCGTAATTCGTTTTCCAGGGGTAACAGATGTATCAAGGCTTCTAGGCCGGCTAGCTGCTCAGATCCCAAATCAATGGTGTCAACTGTTTCAGCAAATATGGCGTCGTAGTCTACAATACATTTACATTAACAAAAGCCATGTTAAGAAATAGAACATTCAGCATGCTTAATTAACAACTTGTAAATCTCATACTTGCACGATAATTAAATATAGGAAACACATAGCTACCTTGCGTTGAAAAGTAGCCAGCAGACATGTCTTCGATGCGTGTAGAGGTATAGGTGACGTCTTCAAATATTTTCGGCTGTGTTCGTTGATCTCGCTAGCCGTATAAAGGCGTGCTTTATAATGTTGAATTTTTTATTGGCTCCTTCAGCTTTGATTGGCTGTGTCATGCTTTTACAAATACGCCCACACCCCCACCCGCCTATGTTTGACCATATGTTCTACGTAAACCCAAACATTTAGATACACTTTTAAAAGTAAATATTCTTACACGTTATATGCTACATATAATAACGCAACTGTTTAAACTGCATAATCTTTTACAAACCATTCGATACCAAACAGGCCTATTAACCCCCTGCAGAAAAAACGAATTATAAAAAGTTGTGCTGTGAAATTCGCTTTAATAGGCCTTGTACGTTTGGCGACGTTGTTTTGGGAAAAAGTTCCCAAAAGATCTTTATATTTTTTTGTTTTCTGGCAGTTTGTTTCTAGTTTATATATTTAAAAACCATGTATTTAATCACCCCTCAACAAAGCCACATGGTTGAAGCCACCAACCCCCCCCCCCCCCGCCCCCCATCTCCCACCTGTTTAAAGATCTCTCGACGGACTTTGACACAAACTTTAAGAACGCTTCTGCGCCTGTGCGGGGCCCTTTGACCCCTTTGGACCAGCCCTCCGACACCGTCATTACCATTGGTTCGCGTAAACGTCCATCAAACGCTCTTGCGTCAAACTCCCCACAAAACCACAACGTTTACAACAATTCCCAATAAAATGACATCGACAAACCCTTGGAACGAAAAACCCACAAACCCCCGCCCCGAATGATGATGCATCATCATAATCATAAAAAAAAAAAAACATAAAAAAAAAAAAATTTATGCATAATCATAATTTTTCATAAACTCATTAATATTCATAAATTGACCTTTGACACCATCAATCATATTTTGACAGAAACCAAATCTTATTTCTCTCTCTGGTCCCTTTTCCACCCGTCATTACAGTTACGGTCAAAACCAGCCGGCTATTCATGGCAAGCTATGCCTAAAAATGTACTACCCTTTTCACTATGAGCAGTTCCATTATGATTTATATTAATTGTTTTCTTTTGGATAGACTTAGCCTACCCTTAGGCTATGTG
The DNA here is from genome assembly GCA_022702515.1 of Ilyophis sp. 1 JC-2022. Taxonomy (NCBI): domain Eukaryota; kingdom Metazoa; phylum Chordata; class Actinopteri; order Anguilliformes; family Synaphobranchidae; genus Ilyophis; species Ilyophis sp. 1 JC-2022. The sequence goes on along the minus strand of CM040406.1, from coordinate 17,004,155 downwards.
CAGAGCAAAGGTAACGTAGTCCACAGAACGCCTGAGACAGCGATCGAAACAAGATTATTTTGTATGGTGTAGGCATATAGGCTAATTAAAAATATAAATATAATAAAAATCACAGACAACCATTGAATTTGAACCATAATTCAGTAGAGGGCGCATAATTGTGTCGTAGAGGGCGAGAAAAAATAAATGTGAAATGGATTTGCATGAACATTTTCAAATTGTCAGATAAAGTGCGTACATTAACTTGAAAATGAAAACACAAAATGGCCTTTTGCATATTCATTTGAATTAGGAAGTCATGGTTTTTGCGCACCTCGAATGTAAACAAAATGCAATCGGCGATATGCTTCTATATGTTTGTGCCATGTGCACGATATCTATGTGAGTCTATGTGTGTTTAAGAAAGCATGTAACTGTGAGTCAATGCTACTATGTGTGACGTCCGTATGTCGTCCATGTGTCCATGTTTTTCTCTGCACACTTATACATAGCCTGCATCTTAGTATTTTGTAATAAAAAAGGTGTGTGAATATGTTAATTTATTTATAATTTATTTTACCAGTAAAAACATTTGTGAGATCACCATCATAAGTTCCATTTGTTTGCAGCGCAGGAAAAAGGTTTTAGACATCCATTGTGGGCCCCTTGAATCATTAATAGATTATTATTATTCGACTGCTCTGTCACATCCCAAGTATTAAATTTTATATGTGTGTGTATATTTAAGGGTTGTTTCTCCTGTTTTCCTATTATGTTAAATTTTCCAAGTCAGGAGAAAAAACCCTTCAAGTTATCCATCAATATCTACTGTATTTCTGGCAGCAGAGTGATGGTTTAAGGCTTGTTTGATACGTCAGACCCTTGATGACTTAAGAGCCATTTAGCAAACCATGTGTTCCATACTGTTCCAGTGTAATTTACAGCTAAATCTAGTCCCACCCACCAATTCCCATAGAGATCCATTCAAATGCAGAGACGTTATAGTATTGCTTGTAAGGGTACCAGAAAATAAGATATTAAGAGTCTTTTGATGTTGTTGGGTCACAGACATCAGGAAGTCATGGCATGCAAAGGATATGCGACCAAATATAAAAAATGATTACTTTATTCTATATATAAATGCAGGGGTGCCAATAATTGTGGCACACGTGGTTTTGTTAAAAATGATTATTTCTTGATGAGGGATTCTTTTTCTCATAATAAATTTACTTCCATTAAAGGTTGGATTTTTTTATTTTTCAGTGTGAGATTAAGCTAATTCACCAAACGGTGAATTTGTTATAACCCTTTTTACTCATCTTTACCAGGGGTGCCAATAATAGTGGAGGGCACTGTATACGTATATTGGCCTGCCATCCGCCAAGTTACGGCTTGGTGGGGCATGCCCCATACCTATACAGCACAGAGAGTTTGGCACTTTTCAGGGTTTCCGACAGAAGTAACCACAATGACCACAGACTCTCAGCCCTTAAAAACATTAACTTATGTATGTTCTGACCGCATGTAACCACACAGCATTAACTTACAACTTCACACATCCACACAATAAAACCACAAACTTGGGTTATTTTGTGGTTTTTCCTCTTTTGCGTCTTCTTCCCATTCTTCTTCTTCTTATTTTTCCTGCCTACCCAGAAACCCTCACAACCTGCCTGCCTCCATACCCTCAAACAATAATTCTCCCCATCGGATAACAACATCGCATACCTTCTCTCCCAAGCTTTTCGCCCAATAAAACGCTTCAAACTAATGTTTTTTAATGTAGTGTTTTCCAAGAAGCTACTGTGCCGTAATGTATAGAGTTGCTGTCTCTCACACAGAGGACTGGGGGGGGTTCGAGCCCAGCAGAGCACAAGTATACAACCATGTGCAACTGTTAAATTCTTTTCATTTATTAGACTGTTATTATTTTTACAATAACAAATGTATTTTTATTGAAAAGGCAAAAGACGTTTCCAATATTAACTGTTCAATGTTTCACTTGTAGCCTACGACAGCAAAATGGTGAAAGTCAGACAGAAACTGACAAATGGCCTATATCACGTGAAACAATTCAGTCACTGAACACCACGGCAGAATGCAGGCTAGCTACGTTATGGGAACAAGTATCCCATGGCCATTTGTCAAGGAAAGAAACAAGTTTTAAAGCAGAATATTGTCATGGATCATGCCTTCCTTTCCTTATCTCCGCGTTCTTTATTCTTTTTGTCTTTTACCGGTAATCTATCGGATTTTCCTGTGTTCCGCTACGGGTTTTGCTTTCGCCTCGGTGATTAGTGAGTTCACCTGTCATGCATTTCCGCTCACTACTTATACCCCACTTCCTCCTTTTCTCATCGCTTCCATGTTATTTCACGTAACATTCGAGCCGGTAAAAGGTATAGGAAGTTGTGCTGCTATCGACCGCTTTGCTTCTCAACGCGGGACTTGTTAGCAGTACAATTTAGCAAAAGCAAAGTGAGCTTTTTCGCTCTTATTTCAGAGCAGAGGATTTTGTTTCTTTGTTTTCCACTCATACCTACGAGTGCTCTCATCCTAAGTTTTAGGGGTCTTTTGAGTTTTCTCCTTCCTTTCTTTTTGTTCGCTCTACAAACGGGAGTTAGATAAGCGTGACTGCATATTTCTTTTGTTTTGCTCGGATATCGAGTTCTTCGTTTTTATCGCGAGGTTATTTGTGTTCTCCTTATTTTCCCCCGTCCACTACGGATTATTGTCCGTTTCAGTGGTGTTCATTTGAACACGTTAAGATTCCTCATCTATCGCATCTGGACCTCCAATATTTCCTCCGTGTCTCTGGCATAGAGATCCCCAACAGAATATCATCTGGTTAACTCACTAGTTAGTTCCACATCAAACTGCAAAATGTGAATAATTTATATTGGAAATACTCTGATTCAGATGTGTTGTACTTAGAAATTAAACAGAAAAATATATACTACACTATAGGACATGTTTGAATTGTCTGCATCCACTGCTTTGGGTCTATGAAAAGCACAGAATGAATAAAATATATTATTATTACAGAGTTGTGTTGTTACAGAGCATATATATCCTTGTGTTCACAAAATTCTGTACGCAAATATTATAACTATTATTATGTTAAGAAAATTAGTATTATGACTTATTTGCCATCATCTGACCCACAAAGAGGCGGCACGGTGGTGCAGTGGTTAGCACTGTCGCCTTACAGCAAGAAGGTACCGAGTTCGAATCCCGGCCGAGGGCCTTTCTGTGTGGAGTTTGCATGTTCTCCCCGTGTCAGCGTGGGTTTCCTCCGGGTACTCCGGTTTCCTCCCACAGTCCAAAAACATGCAGGTTAGGCTAATTGGAGACTCTAAATTGCCCATAGGTATGAATGAGTGAGTGAATGGTGTGAGTGCTCTGTGATGGATTGGCGGCCTGTCCAGCGTGTATTCCTGCCTCTCGCCCAATGCATGCTGGGATAGGCTCCAGCACCCCCCGTGACCCTGAATAGGAATAAGCGGGTTGATGGATGATGATGATGACCCACAAACATACGTTTGTAAAAATGCTATATGTACGCTATTTTCTAGGTAAAAATATTACTAATTTTTATCTGCATTTATTTATTCATCCCCCCTTTCTTGATATGAATGTCTGTTTCTGAATTGTAAAGAAATCTGTAGCAGCAGTTAACATTTTAAAACCTGTACATTTTCTAAAGTAAACTTGCCAAAAAAGTATAACCATATCCTTTCTGGAGTGTAATTATTCATCTACTATTAAAAACATTAATTGAAAAAAATTGTTGTTCCATGAGGCACAATCTCTTCACATCTTCACGCTAAAATATAGAAACCCAGGGCCAAGTTGCATTAAATAATTTAGGAAAGTTTGGATAGCATTGCTTTGGAATAGAGCTAGTGTATTTAGTGTGAGCTATGATAGGCAATATTGTTAGTTGTAACTTGGCCACATTTTGATATCAAAATGCCTAGTTTTTGTAAGTTGGAATTAAGGACTTATAGACAGCGCTCTGTAGGCTATGTGTGAGTAACTTGGCTTTGTTTACGTCAGACATTTTTGATTAGATATATATATACTGTATATATATATGTATATATACACACAGTGCACTCCCAAAGTGTTAGGCTTGTTTGATTACTTTTGGTGCCGTTAAAATAGGGGGGTTAGCTGCATAATGGCGACAATTGCTACACGGTTCACCCGATATGGATGTAAAAACCCTCGAATTAAAGCTGAAAGTCTGCACTTTAACCACATAGTCGCTGTTCCATTTCAAATCCAATGTGCTGGAGTACAGAGCCAAAACAACAACAAATGTGTCACTGTCCTAACATTTTACAAGTGCACTGTATAATATTGTTTTCAGTCAGAGCGTGATCTGAAATGGCCCTTCATCTTACCACGAAAGCTACAGTATTTTCAGCACTACTGAACCTGTGGAATTAGTAACATAAGCGTCACTCACTCTGCCCATCACAGAAGAACATGTTGAATAAGGAAATAATAATGAACCATGATACACCATCCGTCAACATGCAGGCCTGATGTGTCTGCTAATGTAATGAATATTGAGCAATGACAATAAATGGCGGCAGGGATAAATTGCACTGTGGACAGAGTGCCTCCAGAGATGGTGTTTTTATAGGTTATTCATTGTGCTCTGTTCGGCATGGTCTGTACACAGGCGAAGAGAGAATGTACACATGATTTAATCAACAGTGAGGGGCCAATAACATCACCTCAGTGTCCACTTAGAAAGCAAGGCGGAGTGTATGTGTGTGTGTGTGTGTGTGTGTGTGTATGGTGTGTGCGTGTGTGAAAGTGATGTGTGTATGGTGTGTGTGAATGTGTATACCTCCTGTAAGAATATGTGTGTTCATGTAAGGGTGTGTGTGAGCACGTTCATGTGTTAAGACTGTCTGTCTGTGTGTGTGTATCCATGCGTGTGTGGAATTTGTCAGCACAGGTCCTGCTGGTAGGGCTCTACTGATGGACAGTTTAAAAGCCCCTCTATTTTAAACGTTTTTAAACTGCTTTCTCCTCTGATCAGGACTTGTCTTTCTTGCTGATTTTCCAAATCAGTGATGCTCGTCGAAGACTTAATTACCTGGACCGGCGCGTGACTGACTCTGAGACGGACGCAGGAGATTTCAGCCTGTGACGCCCGCTCCCTGCTAATCGGCCGCAATTCATTTCAAAGTTGACTTGATTGCACCTCCGTCTGGAGAATAATATCAAATTAAGTTGGCATCTTGAATGTAACAGTTATATTTACATACTATGCACGTTAGATTGCTTTCCCTGCTCTACAGAACAGAGACATACATTAAAACTGGCTACAGTGGTAATGACCGCCACCACCAACAGCTTATTAGATAAGTAATGGTGTAGAGCATATTGCTAAGCACATAACCCCCTGCTTATCTTATGCATTATCCGGAACACAACATGCTCATAAGTGTGGGGATGGAAATGCACAAAGTCACCAATTTCCTTAAAGATCTTTTCCCTATTTTTGTAAAAAGATAATTATTTGCCATCAAAAAGGGTGGTTGTTTACCTCACTTATCCAAGGCTTATCTATTGATATTTAACAATTACAGTATTTGTATCCAGCTATACCTTGAAATATAGTATATTTTATTATGTTCTCTGGGAACAATAAGCTATATGTGTGTGTGTGTGTGTGTGCGTGTGTGCATGTTTGTGTCTGATTCCATGTTTTCTTGTTAGTGCTTGTGTTTTCATGTTATATTTTTAAAATATATATTATCATCTCTTATTTCATCTGCCCTTTCTCACTTGCACTTTGTTCCTCTATTATGTACAGCACAGAAATGTGCTATATAAATAAAATTCAATTTTAATTATAACTAAAAGGCTGTTGCATTAAAACCTGTTAGGGATACAGGCAGTGGCGGCCGGCCTATAGAGGGCGCTGGGGCGCCGCCCCCCCCCTCCCCCACATACAAATAAAATAAAAAGTTTTTAAAAAATTATTATTTTTTATTATTATTTTTTATTATTATTTAATTTTTTAGTAGCTTAAACATGTTATATGTTGGCCTTGCGTTGTCTAAAGTTTAATACATTACATATGCATGTTCAGGGGACTGCGGGGCGCCGGTAACGTTATGGTGAATCAGAGCACTCATTCATTTTCAGGCGAGCCCCCTCATTCTGCTGCCTGATTCGCGGCCAAAAAAGTAGTCCCCCGGGCGCAGCCCTGTGCGCCCCGGACTATCCTACCCTTTTCTGATTAGTCCTCATGGTTTATGATATTATTGGATTGGATTTAAGGCATGTTTATCACGCCCAGCCGGCATCTAGCAGGATATCACTGCGAGTGCGCGAGTACTACGGCTAGGTTCAGTCGGCTGCTACGCATTCATTCAAGTAGATCTAGACCAAGCGAGAGAGATAATTCGAAATGGCTTCTTCAAGTGGAACAGAAAGCAAAGAAAATTCGGTTATTTCTTTGCAAATGTATGAAGCTAAACTTTTTTGGCAGGCTTAGCATTGCTGAACAACTCGATGAAGGCTACAGAATTGGCATTAGGCAAACTCTACAGAAAGTGGGCACATAATGTATGCTACAAACAAATCAAAGGTTTTTTTTAAAAATCCTGGCATTTTCTAAAAAAATATTGTTCTGTTTGATAGAAATTATAATAAAGTAACTGCATAAGCAATCACATTGTTGTCAGATTTTTTCTTTTTAAGTTAGAAGGATTTTATTTCAGAAAATACATCGGAAGTGGACAGAAAAATATCCCACACATTCAAAACAATGCTTAATTCCAGTTGCAAACGTTACTGTTCATTCTGTCCATCACAGTAACGTTAGCTATACCCCTCTCTGTACATGATTCGGTGGATTTAGTAACTATTAAAATGCACAGGAAGTAACTCAATTAAACCCTTTGTTGTTATGATCGGGAAGAATTTAGCTAATCCAATTGTATAGGTTTATAGAAACCCGATTGTAAGGCTAACGTTATTTCAGTCCGTGACCAATCAGTAACGTTCGCGAGTATTACATTGCGAGATCCACTTTTATTTAACGCGGAAGTGATTCCCATCGTATTTGTGTGCCTGCGCTAAGATCGTAGATTCACGAATTTTGGAGCGGCGGGTGAGAGAAATTTCATTTTATTTCTCGAAATTAATGAATAAATATTCTGTCCACTAAAGTAACGATAGCGTCATGTAACGCACACCTCATTCAAGAAACGAAATTATGAAAACTACACATTATTTGAGGTGAAATGTGTGTTGAAATGACGAAAAGTTGGGATGCCCGTTGAATGCGTGTGTAAATGCATGTAAACATTGTGTACATTCGGCGAACCCGGAGATTCCCTGTGCTAACGTTAGACACTGTCCATGTAACATTAGCAAAAGCCCGTGTTTTCTGTGAAACCCAATCCATATGTTGATGAAGCACAAAAAAACTCATAAATATGTTGAAATGGTCATGTAATCATTTGCTGTATGTCTGTACATTCCATTATTTTAACATACAGTCAAGGATTTTTAACTGTTTTGTTAAGTTTAGTAAATTCTGTCCACGTAACATTAGCAACATATCCGAAAATTTAAACCCCTTTATTAATCAAAATATGAGTGGGCCAGGTCTAAAAGTTGGTGGGAATCCTTTTTATAATAAAGCAAGACCAAATAAAACAGAAATGTTAGATTGCCTGATGTCTTACTTGAAAAACTGTCCTCCACTGTTGCCAATTAAACTGTCTTATGCAACTGAGACACAAGGTGGCTTGTTTTTTCTGTTTAAAGTCAAAGTCAGATGTATTTGTTTTTTTTAGAAATGCTAGCGCCCCAACCTATATTTAGATCACCAGCCGCCACTGGATACAGGGCTGTTTTATGCCTGAACTCGTTTGATAAATGTCCAGATTTATAAATTAACTGTTTTTGGGCTCTATTGATCTTAGAGCATGGTCTCAAATGCATGGAGCAAGTGAATCTAGGGCGTGTCCAACTCCACTTTTCCCCGTTAGATAGCAGATAATTTGAGTGCAAAGTAAGGCGCAAGGCTCAAACGGGCTGAACTTATTCTCTATATTAATTATAGGTGTGTCTTGGGCGTAACATACAATAAACCAATAGAGTGTCATCTCCCATTCCCTTTAAAAACCCACCTGCTTTTTCACCTGGGCGGTTTGCAAATATGAGAGAGATTTACAGCTGACCTGCGCGTGCACAAAGTTAAGGCGCACAAGCAGAGAATATATGACATTAAAATTCTCTGAATTAATTGTGTAATATGCTGCTGTTTTTGTTTCGAATTGTGGAAAATGTTTATTTTCTTTAATTAGAATCTTGGTTCTACTTCGTTCCTTCGACCATTAGGGTCGAAAACCTAAGAATGTACTTTCTCGCAGCTGGATTCATTTGAGACTTTTATACCACCCACGTCATGGCCGTAATTCTCGCCGATGCAGAATTAACACGCAAACTTTTGTTTGTATTCCTATGCTAGTTTGTGTTGCAGATTGTAAGCGTGTGCGCTCCTTTTTCTGATTTTTCCATTCTCCCCCATTGTGCTCCAGTTCACCCGTCCATGTTTGCGTCCATGTCTGCTCCAGGCATGAGTGCCTTGTGCACTGAATGTGGGGGGGAGCCATGGACCTGTCTGATGCTCACACCAGGTGCTACTTGTGCCTTGGTCTGGGGCACCTGCAGGAGGCGTTCTCCAACCCCTGCCCAGGTTGTGTGGGTATGTCTTTGGAGACCAAGCAGGACAGGTTGGATGTGTTTATGTGCCAGATGCCCCCCTCTGGGGAAAGGGCAAGTCTGGTAGCCTCTCTGCGGAAGTCACGCGGCTTCGCTCCGCAGTTCAGCAACTGACGGCTATGCTGTAAACCTGTGCTGAAACTGAATCAGCTCCCCAGCATGTTCTCCCTGATGGGTCTATAGTGGAAGAGGATCCGATCATGGGACCGGACTTTGAGGTGTTTGATGCTCTCCATAACGGCTTCCAACACAATGTTTTTCCGGTGTCTACCAATTTCGATGACAGCCTAAGCCACGGTGTAGAGCGACTGATGATCTGCTCTGTAGGTCATATAACGCTGCGGCCAGCATGGCGCGTATTGGGAACTCGCTTTCCTGGTTGATGCTTTTTAATAAAACGCTGCTCGATTCAGGGGTGGATAACTCAATCAGCGAAGCGTCTCTTCAAGCTTTCGCGTTCATGTCACGTGAGCTTAGCAGTGTGATATCCCTTCTCACGATGGCCTGGTGGGGGGTGTGGTTGGCCCTGTCCCCTCTCCCTGACGCTACAAAGAGAACCATTCGGGACCTGCCGGTGGTCCCTGGCCAGATCTTCACAGAAGCAGCTAAGCAGGCCCTTGAGCGCTCTGTCATGGCCTCAAAATACAGGGAACAGCAGATACCCCCCCTTAGCCACCCTCCTACTCGTTAGCCCCAGCCTGTGGCTCGTGGCTGCGGGCAGCCCTTGTATAGGAACCAGGGAGCCCCTCGCCGTCCGGCCGCCCATGAAACGGTGTCTGGGTCGCCTCGTGACCTCCACCTTCCCATCCAGCTAGTCCAACCGCTGCCCTCCAAAGCCTCCAAACATACCGCCAAACAGACATGATGCCTCGAGGCCGGCGGTGGGGCAGTTTCGCCGAGACTAACTGGCTAATTGGGCGGCACTTACAAACGACCCGTGGATTTTTTCCACAATTTCAAAGGGTGGCCCCACTCACTCAGAGATGCTGAAATGAGAAATTCCAGGCCTCCTGGAGACAGGTGCCATATCAGTGGCGCCTCCCTCCAAACGGCTCAGGGGGTTTTTATTACATGTTTTCTTGGGTACCAATCCTGGACCTGACAGGGCCTTAATTTGCATCTAAAGCAGTACGCTTTCCGGATGTTCCGGGTACAGGAAGTCTGACAAACCGGGAAATTGGTTTATGGCTGTGGACTTGAAAGATGCGTACAGGATACCATCACATTATAAGCCGGTTCCTGAGGGATGCCCGGCGGCTGAGACCTACAAAGTCCCTGATGGCTCCCTCCTGGGACCCCCTTTTGGTTTTATGAGTGCTTACGGGTCAACCCTACAAGCGTCTCGATATGACCAGTCTTAAGTGACTCTCTTTTAATACGGCATTTCTATTGGCAATGGCGTCAACAAGGCGTGTTGGTGAGCTCTGCGCTCTCCATCACCACAGAGTGGACGAGATGGCGACCAGATGACTCTGGTGTCACTTTGCGGCCCGATCCATCTTTTCTACCCAAAATTGTTTCGGCATTCCATATTAACCAGCCGATTGAGCTTGCTGCGCTTTGTCCCCCACCAGGCGGGGACCTGGGGGATGCACATTTGCTACATTGAGGCTACCACCTCCATCAGGCACAAACGGCAGCTTTTTTGCTACAGCAATACTGAGGATAAAGTGCTCTTGGCTCAGAGCTTTTCCCGCTGGATAGTGAAAGCAATAGCTGCGGCCTATGAGGCTAGCGCTAGGCTTTTACCTATGTTTGTCCCGTGTAGGTCTACCAGGAGTGTGGCTACATCATGGGCAGCACTGAGGAGTGTCCCTCTTCCTGATATCTGTGCGGCGGCGACTTGGGCGTCCGCCCGCACATTTTCAAAGTTTTATAATGTTAGTCGAGCCTGTGTCAATGGTCGGCTCGACTATCCTACCAGCGACCTTGGCAGCCACTTAACGGTATGGTTGTCCCTCGTGACTTGGGGGGTATTAGTCATCCATAGGTTGTCGACCCTAATGGTCGAAGGAAGGAAATAGAACAAAGCTTACTACTGTAACCATGATTCTATGAGTTCCGGATGACCATTAGGGGTCATAGTCACTCGGGATCCTTTCAGGGGTGAGAAGGGTTTTGAGGACGTCCGCATTGACGTGCCCTCTATTTATAGTAACATCGTCTCGAATGCATCTGGCTGCGAGAAAGTTGTTGACCCTAATGGTCATCCGGAACTCATAGAACCGTGGTTAGTCATAACCTTCATTCTCTTTAAAATAATTTTGGTTAAATTATGGAATAACAGGTGAAATCAGCGGGAATTTAATTCCTGAAAGTATGGAAACCTGGTCACTGTAATTTAAAACATAAGAAGAGCAAAGAATAGGGTTAAAAATTAAGTTAAAAATGGTAAAATTTGTAGAAGGGAAATGGCATGGGACCCACAATTTCAACCAAATAAAATGAATAATATTTTACAGGTTTGGCCATAAAAAGGATTGACAACATATGCTCAGATATAAAAGATACTAAGGTAGACTCATTTAATGGATCACTTTAAAGCCCCAGGGGAAAAATGAAGCCGAGCTTTAATTAGCAGGATTACCAACCAAACAATTAAAATGTCATGGCATTCAACATGCAGCTCGCATGACATTTTTGACCCAACGTCAACTAGCTACCTAACTAGCAGAAATACCCACGTCTTTATTGGAAGAAACTAATGTTTCAAATTTTTTTATAATTTCACTATCACTATGCAGAAATTATCAGTATTTCTAGCTTGGAGCCACATGGTTCTCTCACCGCAGTGAGTTTGTTTTATGATAATTAACTTCTAGTTTCACTCTTGTAAATAAGATACATATCTCCTGTTGTATCCATTTTTTGGAATAAAGAGATCATTGTTTTTATTCTTTTTATACCGGAGTTCTGTGGAAGTTCTTAGCAAACTCACCACACACGAGTAGTGTATCGCCACAGTTCAAGCTGACTGTTAAGCTGCACCCACAATGTTAATTTTTATAGCATTATAGCCTACAGCGTGCTGCAGTGCAATAGCCTAGCTATATGACTTGGGTATGTCATATGCACATCTAATTCTACAACGGTGGATCATACTACATTCTCAGTCAAGCTGATCTGGATAAGAAAGCTATTTTTCCCCAGCTACGAGTGGGCAAACCTCAGTAAAATTGCATAATTTGAAATGTAGGCTACGAGTTGGTAGGCAAAGCGAAGGCATCTACAGTGCTGTGAAAAAGTATTTGCCCCCCATCTGATTTTCTGAATTTCTGCACATTTTTCACAGATATCTTTCTAGCCCGAGTGGAAAGGGGAACCTGCTAATATCCTTTTAACAAGTCAAACTTACATACAAACATGGCAGAGCCCACCCGATCAACACAATCTTCTAGGCGAGGTAGTGGATAGCAATCAGGCTTTGTACTGGCATTGACCCGACGATAATCTGTACAAAATTGATGTCATCCATTTGACTTGCTAACTAAAAAACAGGGTGAACTCCAAGCACTAGTGCTCGGTTCAGCAAGATTATTAGCTAGTAAGTTAACCTCTTTTTGTAACAGCGCACGTTTTGCTCTATTTACTCGGTAAGCATGCTGCTTTATTGAAACAGAAGACCCAACATCTATGCTCCAAGATGTTTGTGCAACTTAGTACATCTGGGAACAAAGAGGGATCTGACTCAACCAAACCAATAATATCATATTGCTCAATATCTGTCAAGTGTGGAAGATTATCAGCAAAAATAGAAAGCATCTTCGAATTTTTCAAATGCCCTTCAATGACACATTGAGAACGAACATTTACACAGTCCTCTGACAGTGAAACACTTGCTCTTCCTCTAGTCCCTTCCAAAGCAGAGGAACAGTCAAACACAGGGCAGGCTTTGGACCATAAGATAAAGGCAAAGCATCATCATTAGGGGGCACAGATACAATGGGGGAAATAAGTATTGGACACGTCAACAATTTCTTTATTAAACATATTTTCAATACAGCTATTCACATGAAATTTTGACCAGACATTGGTATTAACTCAATAAAACTACACAGCTAAAGAAATTATAACATTCCAATCCTTAAACAAAGTTATGTGCAATAAAGTGGAATGACACAGGAAAAAAGTATTGAACACGCTAAATGAAATGTATTTAATACTTGGTGGAAAAGCCATATTTTTATATTTGGTCGCATATCCTTTGCATGCCATGGCTTCCGGATGTCTGTGACCCAACAACATCAAAAGACTTTTGATATCTTATTTTCTGGTACTCTTACAAGCAATACTATTACATCTCTACATTTGAATGGATCTCTATGGGAATTGGGGGGTGGGACTAGATTTAGCTGTAAATTACACTGGAACAGTATGGAACACATGGTTGGCTAAATGGATCTAAGTCATCAAGGGTCTGATGTATCAAACAAGCCTTTAAACATCACTCTGCTGCCAGAAATACAGTAGATATGGATGGATCACTTTAAGGGTTGTTTCTCCTGACAAATTTTTCTATTGAACTCTATGGTTTAAGGCTTGTTTGATACGTCAGACCCTTGATCACTTAGAGCTTTAGCTAACCACGTGTTCCATACTGTTCCAGTGTCATTTACAGCTAAATCTAGTCCCAACTCCCAATTCCCATTGAGAATGCAGAGAGGTTATAGTATCGCTTGTAGGAGTACCGGAAAATAAGATATCAAGAGTCTTTTGATATTGTTGGGTCACAGACATCAGGAAGTCATGGCATGCAAAGGATATGCGACCAAATATTAAAAATGATTACTTTATTCTATATATAAATGCAGGGGTGCCAATAACTGTGGCACACGTGGTTTTGTAAAAAAATATATAAAAAATGTTATGTATAAAAATATATATATATATTTATATATATATATATATATAATTAAAACTGACAGCCATGTACGAAAGGTTCTATACTTTCTAAACGGTTCATCCGATATGGATGAAAATACCCTCAAATTAAAGCTGACAGTCTGCACTTTATTGTCATCGCATACTTTCAAACTCAAACTGCTAGAGTACAGAACCAAAATAACAACGAGATAATCAATGTTATTCACTTCACCTGTTAGTGGTGAAGTGACTAACATTTTTTTTTTTTTTTTTTTTTTTTTTTGGGGGGGTGGGTAGGCTATGTACGAAAGGTTCTATACTTTGTAAACGGTTCAACCGTTATGGATGAAAATACCCTCAAATTAAAGCTGACAGTCTGCACTTCATTGTCATTGTATCCTATCAAACTCAAACTGCTAGAGTACAGAACCAAAATAACAACGAGATAATGTTATTCACTTCACCTGTTAGTGGTTTTAATGTTGTGGCTGATCGGTGTATATACGATCAATAGAACTATAATTCCATACAGTCCACAGGAAACTCTTCCTTCACATTGCAAGTGACGTAGGACATTATCCCAGTTGTGATTTCCGCACTGTACATAGATGTCAACCTCTGGAGAGAGCTGCCCTTATTTTCATGCCTGCAAAACTGTATAAATTCACGAAAAAACCATATAGAACATTATCTATTATATAATAAAATCACTAGCCACCACAGTTATTTCTCTGATTCAAGTGTATTTATAATATATTTCTGTATTTAGCTTTTCATATAATAATGACTGTGTAGCCTTCATAAAAATTCAGCAAGGTGCTCATTTTAAAACAGTTAAACAGTCACTGAGACACCCCACGCACTTATAACCCAGTACAGGAGCGATAGATAGATATACCGCTATTTCCTTTTCCCATGGCCTCAGAAATTGAGAAAATAGTCAAAAGAGGGAGAAAGAATGCGATTTAATTATGTTGGAAAACATTTGGAGAAAAAAACGTATCCCGTATCATAACCTTATATGCCCATATACCTTCTAAAAGTTGGAAAAAATATATTTTATACGGGCAAACTGTATGGGTTGACACCTATGACTAACGCCTCACACCATCTACTTGCAAGACAGACAAAGCTAGAAGATTCCATTCAAAAGTCTATGGATAACGGCGACAAACAGCGAGAGGGGTGGAGTCAGTACACAGCGACAAATAACCCATATGTTTGTCTCTCTGAAATGTTGGCTACCAGTCATCTTTGTCGCAGTACCAACTGCAGTATCACTTGTAAGAGTACCAGAAAATAAGATATCAAGAGTCTTTTGATGTTGTTGGGTCACAGACTTCCAGGAAGTAACAGCATGCAAAGGATATGCGACCAAATATTAAATATCATACTTTAAAAATATGTTAAAGCAAAGGGTATGAATACTTATGTAAATGAAAGATTTCAGTTTTCGATTTTTAATACATTTGCAAAACTTTCTAAAAACATGTTTTCACTTTGTCATTATGGGCTATTTTTTGTAATATTTTGAGACAAAAAATGAACTCAATCTATTGTAGAATATGTCTGTAATGTAATAAAACGTGGAGAAGGTGAAAGGGGTGTTCAAACTTTCCAGCTTGACTGTATAAATGCAGGGGTGCCAATAATTGTGGGACACGTGGTTTTGTTAAAAATTATTATTTCTTGATGAGGGATTTTTTTTTTCTCTCATAATAAATTTACTTCAATTAAAGGTTGGATTTTTCAAATTTTTTCAGTGTGAGATTAAGCTAATTCACCAAACGGTGAATTTTTTATAACCCCTTTTTACTCATCTTTAGCAGGGGTGCCAATAATAGTGGAGGGCACTGTACATATACAGAACTCATACGGTGACCCAATGGTACAAAAGTATAATTAATCAGTCTCATAAAATGTATTATAAAATCATGATTATGAATTTCAATATATAATAATCAATAACTTAATCAGAAGGTGTAAGTTATTTTGGAGGATAGGCTCAAATGTTTATCCAAACAACAATCAGACCGACGACCAGGTTTAACAAAGTACAATTTATTAAACAACAAACACATCTAAAACTAACATCCTAATATATCAAATGGGTTAGGTATTAGAATAAGCAAGATCTTGAGGCAAATTTTAAGTTAGTGTTAGCTGTAAATTAGACTCGGTAACTTTAGTTTATGCGAGGCTAATTGGCTGTCGATAGCCTGAAAGTCAGTGTTGAGTCAGGGCCAGTCCTATGCATTGGCGTCAGGGCCAGTCCTAGGCACCCCCCTTCCAGATCCAAATTCGTATGTTTTGAGAATTTGATAAATAAAGTTTAGTTAGTTAGTGGCGCCCCACCACGATGTCCCCCTCCATCGTTTTTTGGTTTTGCCCAGCTGTTCTTACAGCAGCACTGTGATTGGAGGGCAGAGTCGATTTCAAAATGAGAACGGTCGGTTTTCAACATGAAGATTAAACACCAAGACTTCTGGTGAACAGGGGATAAAAAGAAAAGGAGGAGGAGGAGGAAAATACAGATGTAAGTCTAATGACTGTGTGTTGATTGACATTTATTCAATCAAAGGTATAAAGCTAGCTAGCTCGCTATTAGGGATGTAAGCTAACGGTACACTCAACAAACGGTAGGGTAGGCTATGATTCGTATCACGATGGTCACGGTACAGGGAGGGGCTAGGCTCTTCAAAACCGACAGCTGTTTTCAGTATGATTTTTCTTTACATGTTTTTTTTATCTCTATCTTTAAAAAAAAAAAAGTCTAGATGTGGCTCATGGTGCAGTACAGGCACGTCATGGGGTATAGCCAAGATGCGAACTACAGAGAGTAGATTTGTTAGAATTTTTTTTTATTGAAAGCACAATTGAGTAGCCTAATAGCTAATCACATTAACTTCATTAGGCAATAGAGTGATATCGTATATAAACTGATATCGCTTCTTAACCCTCTTCCACCGCATCATCTTACATAGGTGAAAGAAAAACTGGATTATTTTTGCTCATGATAAGGCCATTACGCCTTGTCGCGACAGTTCAGGGCCAGTTCTGAGCAAGAGGCGCCGGAGAACATCCTCCCTGGGTCCTGCACCATTGCTTCGGTGTCCTGGAGGATTGAGGCCGTCATTAAAAAGGCGCTACTCAAGGAGCCCGATCCAAGGTCCAATCCCGGTACACGCCTTTACGTTCCCTCCGCCGCCCGGACACATGTTCTCCAATGGGCTCATTCCTCCCTCATGTCATGCCATCCCGGCTTTACCCGCACCCTGGCTGTCCTCAAGAGAAGGTTCTGGTGGAACTCCATGATCCCCGACACCAGGCGGCACCTGTGCCAGGAGCAAGGCCTCTCACCAGGCCCCAGCTGGTCTGCTCCAACCTCTGCCAGTGCCCAGTCGCCCTTGGAGTCACATCGGGGTGGAATTCGTGACCGGACTTCCCCCTTCTGAGGGCAACACCACCATCCTGACGGTGGTGGACAGGTTCAGCAAGGCGGCGCACTTCATTCCTCTGCCTGGATTGCCCACTGCCTAAGAGACCGCGGATGTTCTGGTCAAGGAAGTCTTTCGGATCCATGGCATTCCCGCGGACATTGTCTCTGACCGTGGCCCCCAGTTCATCTCCCAGGTCTGGAAGGCCTTCTGTTCAGCTCTCGGAGCCACCTCCAGCCTCACGTCAGGTTACCACCCCCAGTCTAACGGTCAGACTGAAAGAGCCAACCAAGACCTCGGAGCTGCTTTACGCTGTGTGTCGGCCAATAATCCCACTTCATGGAGCAAGATGCTCACCTGGGTCGAGTATGCGCACAACGCCCTGCCCTGCGCCGCTACTGGAAAATCCCCATTCGAGGTTTATCTCGGCTACCTACCTCCTCTGTTTCCCGAGCAAGAGGTGGAGATTGCTGTCCCCTCCCTTGCCACCCACATGCACCGCTGCCTCAAAATCTGGAGGGACGCCATGCTATTGAGCACGGCCGAACGGAATCATCGAGTCGCTGATCGCCACCGCACTCCAGCCCCTGAGTACAAGCCTGGCGACTCAGTTTGGCTCTCCTCTAAGGACATTCCCCTCCAATCCACTTCCCACAAACTCCAGCCCCGCTTCATTGGACCCTACAAGATTCACAGCATCATCAACCCCACCTCAGTCAAGCTGTCATTGCCCCCTTCCATGAAGATTCACCCCACGTTTCATGTTTCTTGCATTAAGCCCTATTCCACTGACCCCCTTTGCCCCCCTGATCCCCCACCCCCTCCTCCCCGTATCATAGATAACCACCCGGCCTTCACGGTCAAGAAGCTACTGGACATTCGCAAGCGAGGCCGGGGGTTTCAGTATCTGGTGGACTGGGAGGGATATGGCCCGGAGGAACGTTCCTGGGTCGCTCCAAGTCTGATTCTGGACCCTACCCTGATAAGTGACTTTCATCGCGATCACCCTGATAAACTGTGTAGACCGTCAGGAGTCGGTCGTTAGGGGGGGGGGGGGGGGGGGGGGGGGGGGGGGGGGGTACTGTTACATTTATGTCATGTTTATGTCATGTTTCATGTTTAGTGTTTGTCACAGTTTATTTTGTTTATGTTACGATGCAGTTCATTGTTTGCATACATATTTCCATGTTTTTCCGCAGCCTTGCGTTCATGCTGTTTCTTCTCTTGCTGTCACTCACGCTTCCCTAATTGTTTCATTCTCCCTTGTCTAGTTACTAATATACTAACATTAGATCAGGATTTGGTAATACTAACTATCTAACCATGTGTTCATGTTTACCTTACGTTTCTCGTGCATGTTGATGACTAATTTACTAACGCTAGGTCAGGATAGGTTAACTACTAACAATTTACTAATTGCCTCGTTACGTGTCTCATTTTCTCAAGCTGTTGTGAATTTCCTGCTGCTCTCAAGCTAAATGTTTGCACCTGTCTACACCTGCATTTAAGCTCAGTGTTCATGTCTGTTCGTTGCGAAATTGTTGCCTTAGTTTACTATTGTCACTTTTGAGCGTTTTCCATTGTTTTGACTACCGTTATTGATCTAGCCTGTTTATTAACCATCGTTACTGCCTGCCTATTGTTTCCACTGCCTGTTTTTGACCACATGTTTTGCCTACTGTCTGTTTGTACCTCTGCCCCGTGGATAGGACTTCGGTCTGACTCCTGCTACGCCCCACGACTACGAACTTTGCTTTTTCCCTGTTTTGTACTTCTGCTCCGCTGACAGCTACTCTGGTTAACGAACTCTTGCATGGATACCGATTTCGAGACTGCCTTCTCCCTCTGTACTGTATCTTTGGTCTGGCTGGATTTATTGGTTTTTGGACTTTGCTTGTGTGACTACGTTTTTGGATTTCCCCATAATAAAGCCCTTGCGGGTATTTATTATCAAGTCAGTGTTCTGAGTCGTGCATTACGGGTCCAACCCGCACACATCCGTCTCAGTAGCTACGTGTTTTCTGCTGAAAAAAACAGAAGACTGATGTTGTGATCTCATGTAGCTTGCAGGAATGTGTATACAATTAAAAGTAGGATTGTGAATCACAGAACTAAAAAAAAGTGCTGTAATATAGTTAGTGAAAATATTGTATGTCCTCTAAGAATGGGTGGTAAATACATGAGAAAGTAAACTTGATCAAAACACAAGATTCTAAAATACAAATGAAAATGATGGGACTACAGTTCATTTTTTATATACTTGTTTCCATATAAGATTAAATTATGATTTGCTATTATTGGGCATAAATAAAGTTGTGCTCCTATAGGGGGGGGGGGAGATAGAATCTCAAATCTAACCAATATCGCGGCTATATATCTTCTCCAAAATATTCATAAATAAAACAGTTTATTTTAGAAAATGCCCTGTGTGTGGTTGTGTAGAAATGCAGGAAATTAGTTTTAAAAGGCTCAAAATTTTCTGGGGGAGGACCCCCTGAACCCCCGCTACGTTGTTCCCCCTTGTGCCCCACCAATATCTCTTGAGGACCCTCAATGAAAACAGTCTACAAACAGCCCTGCATCTCAGTTATTTGGGGTGATATTAATTTCTCATAAGGATTCCTTGTTTTTTTCCATGACCATGTCCAAATCAGCGCACTTGCCTACTATTGAGTAGTATGAAGTAGTATTGAGTAAAAAAAGGTGTTAAGTACGCCACAATTCGGAAAATTGAGTGCGAGGTGACAAGGGGGGGTGGGGGCATCTACAGATCTTGCCTAGGGCTACTAAAAGGCTAGGGCCTGCCCTGTGTTGAGTTATAAGTTAACGTTACTCTAAATACACACAATGAACACAATCAAACATGTAATTGCATTGAAAATAAACATTCAACAAAAGTTTTCCTGAACTATTGCCTGAATGTTTGTGTCAGTCTTACTGTACTGGAGGTGTACAGGCTGGTTCCGTGGCTTTGATGTGTCCAGAACGTTCTCCCTTTTGGCAGCGTCTCTGGGTTAGATTGTTCTTTTGGCAGCGTCTCTGGGTTGGATTTTCCTTTTGGCAGCATCTCTGGGTTGGATTGTTCTTTTGGCAGCGTCTCTGGGTTAGATTGTTCTTTTGGCAGCATCTCTGGGTTGGATTGTTCTTTTGGCAGCATCTCTGGGTTGGATTGTTCTTTTGGCAGCGTCTCTGGGTTGGATTGTTCTTTTGGCAGCGTCTCTGGGTTAGATTGTTTTTTTGGCAGCATCTCTGGGTTGGATTGTCCTTTTGACAGCGTCTCTGGGTTAGATTGTTTTTTTGGCAGCATCTCTGGGTTGGATTGTCCTTTTGACAGCGTCTCTGGGTTAGATTGTTCTTTTGGCAGCATCTCTGGGTTAGATTGTTCTTTTGGCAGCATCTCTGGGTTGGATTGTTCTTTTGGCAGGGTCTCTGGGTTAGATTGTCTTTTTGGCAGCGTCTCTGGGTTGGATTGTCCTTTTGGCAGCGTCTCTGGGTTAGATTGTTCTTTTGGCAGCGTCTCTGGGTTGGATTGTTCTTTTGGCAGCGTCTCTGGGTTGGATTGTTCTTTTGGCAGCATCTCTGGGTTGGATTGTTCTTTTGGCAGGGTCTCTGGGTTAGATTGTCTTTTTGGCAGCATCTCTGGGTTGGATTGTCCTTTTGGCAGCGTCTCTGGGTTGGATTGTTCTTTTGGCAGGGTCTCTGGGTTAGATTGTCCTTTTGGCAGCATCTCTGGGTTGGATTGTACTTTTGGCAGCATCTCTGGGTTAGATTGTCTCTTTTGTCTTTTTAAAAAATGTTCCCATTCATAATGAATTTGACATTAATCCAGCAGATATCAGCGCACAGTAAATTGGAATGAGTCATTTCCATGCCTTAAGTGACAAGTATAGCCCAGTACGATACGAAGCCAAAATCCTATATTATGTATGATAACATTACAATAAAATAATATTCCACCAACAGAAAAATGCTGCCAAATGTTCTACCTTCAATGAAAGTTGGTACATAAAAACATGACTGAGCAATTAATACTTACACTACAGTGTGTGAACTGCTCTCAAAATGCGAAAACCAGATATTGTTAGAAGAATGACATGGTATAATGACACAATAATTTCACATGTTTATTTTGCATTTGAGTGAGCAGGGCTTTTCACAGATTTTTTGGCATACGATCAGGCTTTTGTTGGGTTTATCTTGTCGTTATGATGGAATGATGTCATCCTTTTATATGATGAATATATATTCATGAACACACACATAGACGCTATTGTCCACTATGTCACGCATGGGTAGGTATAGACTGGGTCGGGGGTTGCTTTTTAAATGGACTTGCTTCTGGAAAATAGTGATACTTAGAAACTCCATATTCGGCAGAGTGGTCACAAATCATATATCAATAAAGATAAAACACAAAGTTTGTGGTTTCCACTCATAGTTTGGCTGCAGGAGCAACGTTGAACAAAATCTTGCCGCCGGCGCCATGGCCACCCGGCATCTTAAGGGGTAATGAGCGAGATCGCTTTGGACTTTTTATTCAGAAAAATGTGAGGTGTGTAAGGATGTGAGGGGAGTGTTGAGGATGTGAGGTATGTATAGGGTATGTAACAACCTTATATAAGGTTTAGAAATGGGAAAAAAAACATCTCTGGCACTCAAGTATTGTACTTTTCGGCTCTGTGTTTTTGGTTAACTTTTTAGTTGGTTTCAGTAAGCTTTTGGTGATGTTCAAGAATGGGAAGAAATGTAACATACTTTAATGTTTGACACTATAGCAGTTACGATGTGGCACCTGTGGTCAATGGAACAAACCCTACTATGGAACAAACTCTACTGATAAACTGATAAAGTAGGCGAGTCGCAACAATACAAAGTACAAACCCCAGATGTTTAGAAAAATAGATTCATTTATGAACAAAAAAGTTCTAAAAAATAGTTCTAAAAAATAGTTATATTAACAAAATGCAAAACCAGACCAGGCAGTGTGGAACCCCAATGGGTAACACAGAGTGAGCCCCCTCTGACCACCACAGAGCTCCTTAGCAAGCGGTTTCAACAGGTGCTGCCAATCCTACAATCAAGGGGAGAACAAAACACAAATAGAAAAGCAAGACCAGCCACCTGCCACTAAAGGCACCAGTCAGACGACTGGGAACGTAACAATGTCCACATCTTGCAGTCTTCACATGACTAATGATAACTTTTAAAAATGTATTAGCCATTAGACATCAGGCTTGGAAATTCATCATTTTAGGGGCAAGGCCATTTGGCCTTCGGTGTCAAAATTGTTTAGGGCACAAAGGCCATTGAGAGTGAAATAAGAGGATTTGGAGCCTACAAATAAATAACTTGACTTTCCAATTAGAAAAAACACAAGTGACATGAAAAACATAAATTATTCACTTTTTTAATATCAATTAAAAACAAAACATTTGAAGTTGTCTTGTCATATTATATGCCTCCTTAATGTTAAGCAATACTCTGTTTGTGAGAGAGAGAGTCTTTAATCTGACTCATCTTCACTTGAGGATGGAAAAATTAACAGATTGTTAAAGTTCTGGGATTGTGGTTGGAACGAAAACCAGCATACACAGGGAGGCCCCAGGACCCAGTTTGGGAACCACTGAGCTAGGCTATCTGCAAGCTATCTGCAACCTAGAATATATAGAATATGCCATCTTCCAACATTGCTGTTCGGCAGATAAAATAGGTAGCAGTTTAACAATTTTGACCTGAGTTGGCAACCGTAGTTGAATCATGGAAATGCAACGTTAGAACCCACCGTTTGACAAAGTCATCCAGTCACATGCACTTGGCTGCCGAATCTCGCAAACGTTTTTCATTTATTTTCTGAATTTTCTTAAATCGTGGCATTGTTCTGGAAAGGCGATAGTGCAGTGTTAGAAAGCCAGATAATAAAACTGGCTAATTAACTTAGGTAATGAGTACGAACCAGACAAGTGCTAATCGGATCTAGGATACTAGCAATCTAGTAAATACGGTAGCTGTCAACTTGAACTTACGTTAATGTTAAGTGGTATTAAAAACAGAGAGGATTGATTCAGTTAAGCACTAAATAAGTCAGCTATCTCTATCAATAACTAGCTAGTTTGCGTACCTTCATATAGTCCTCTGTTCTTCTTTTTCTTCCTTTTTAAGGTTTCCAGTCTGTTTTAAGTTTCGCTCACATTTCTGGCTTTGATGCTATTGCTATGTGACGCTTGCGCGCGTCAAATTCAAGCTGCAAGAACTGCTGCAGTTATACAAGATCACTGACCGATGAGATTTTGACAGTAGCAGGGCACAAATGCCATGTTGGCCGCATGATTTTCGGGGCATCACGGCCAGAGCAAGGGGCAACGATGGCCATGGCCTTCGTGGCCATCGTGAAATTCCTACCCTAGCAGACATACTCATGCAGACCAACCAACACACTTTTTCACTTGTATTCTGCTCATTGTTTCCTGATGAAAATTAGATGACACACTTTGCTGAGACTTGGTATCCTGAGATTTGAACCTGCAACCTCTGAGTTATAGAACAGTTATTTATTATTAATTTATTTATACATGGTATGTTGACTTTACTATTATACTGCATTGCTCCCCCAATAAGCACTGATCAGAATATAAAATGAAAAGTCAAATATATACACAGATACTGCACCTCAGGGACTCAGGGCTAATGCATTGATCATTTAGACCTAGGCGAACAAGTGTTCCTTCCCCATTGATCTGGAGTTTTCCGTGCCCCCTCTGACAGCACAGCAGGTCATGGGGAAAAGGAGAGCACATCTGCAACATGTTTCTAATTCGTGCCAGCATCTCTTCCATAGAACTTTTGTCTCCCGGTTCAAACCTTGCCAGATAATATGCAGAGAGAAACCGTGTTTCTGCTCTGAGTCAATCAAAAGTTGTCACAGCATTCCACTTGCCACTTCTTTGTATGGAGAACAAAATCAGTCAAGATTATTATGTGACACAATCAAATGAAAAAATATGAAAATGAAGTGAACTGTGAAATTAATAAATATAGCAAAAATTCAAACACAAACTAAAAAAAAAAATCATTTTAATAATGAATGCATGAACAAATAAAATACCATGCCGTTTCCTCTAGAGAGAACCAACCCACTGACCGGTAGGTACAGGACACAATGATGAGTTCTGAACCCATCACCCATGATCAACCATAACACACTATGATATATGGCATCCAGAGATTTAAAAACAGACATGGGTGTATACATATAGAATGTCACCGTAAGCTAACAGGTAATATTGCAGCCTGCACATTCTTTCTATCCATAGTGTGATCTATGCTTGTGTACTGTATCTTGCCCATTAATCATACTTGGAAACATTTCAGCACCAACAAAATACCACTCCTGTGAATATTAATAATAATTCATTACAATATTTTTCCTAAATACAATAATATTACTAGGGTAAACATTTGCATGAAAACAAGAATTTTAGAACATACAAGGCCATAATGCAGGTACAATAGAGGAACAACAGCATATATTAACCTTATATAACATCTGCTCCATTAAAAACTGATGAAGGTGAAAGAACATAGCTCTTGCATTAAAAGCGTATTTGCTGTATTTGAGATGTGAGAGCGTGTTAATGGTCTCAAAGACAAACAATTCTAATTCCAATTTTAAGCAGACTTCTTATTTATGGTTCTCAAAACCATAGCCCGTATATATAATTTTTTTACAGGACTCATTTTAAATGTGAAAAGTAAATGTTGGCATGGGCGTAATTCTCATTAGAAGTATACCCTCGTACGCACACTAAGCCCAGCTTTCAGCCGGTTTCCCCTTTACCAGGAAAAGCTCCACGGCATACAAGGGAAAGATTAATGTAAATCTCAAAGTAAGGCATGCATTAATATTTCATTAGCACCTCTTTATTGCTTTGTGACTGACAGATGAGGCGAGATAGAAAACGAATGATATAATGATTTTATTATTTTTTTTAAAATAAACATTCTTTGCAGATTGCCACCGTCGCTTTCCTCTGCCGCTGTACCAAAGCTGTTGATCGACAATTTTTTTCTTCTTCTTCATTTTTTATTTTTAATATGAATTCCTCACGGGCTCAGCAGCCTGCGATTACACACAGTTTTTCCTTATCTCCCAAATTAAAAAGATTAGATTATTTGTGAATGAAATTTATTCAGCGGCTGTTCAAGGCCCTCTTCAACAGACAATCTGGCTCAGGTCCTGGGATGTTCAAAGAGACTCATTTTCACGAATCTGCTGAATACATCCTTCAGGCAGGCTACTTAATATGAAGTTCTTTGGTTTATTTTAGCTCTTCAGTACATGTTAACAGTCCCTGTAGAATGCTACCAATTTAAAAAAAGCAACATATCACCGTATATAATATTGACAGTTTTGTATTCTGGGAATCAAAAAGCAATGTGTTGAGAATTTAACATCAGACTTCTAGTGTTTCGTGAGATGTGACCGTAGACATTAATACAAGGCGTCATCTTTTGTTTTTATTCTGGCTAGCCAAACATTTTACAGTGTTAAAATAATGGGGATAAATGACATGGTTTTTGAGAGTGATGTCATAGTCAACTGGAAAACAAAATGTTGGGTAAAAAATAATCTTGCAACTGTCTTTTCCACTTTGAATATTATTTTCTCCCTGTCAAATTGCGGTTCGGTTGTATGAAGTATACAAAGAATCTTGTGCTTTAAGGACACTTTTGCATTTTTAGAAAAGAAACAAAAGAAACCATTTCAGTTTTAATTAAAATCGTAACTGGAAGACAATCTCTATCACAATATCTTAAATGGACTGATGGAAAACAGACAAAAAACAATAGCTCCAACCAAACAATATGATGTTGATAATGCAGTGTTGTATAGTCATCAGCAAAAAGATCTATTGAACTTTCAATAGTAATTATTTTATACTTATGGCTATGAATGCAATTTTAATGAGAAATTAAATATGAATACACTTTGATTTGTTCGTCTGCCACATTGAAAAAGTACTGCTTTTGCAATTGGATGAAAGCATTGTGGCATAAAATGTAAAACAATGTATTTTCTGCAACATGCAAACAAGCAAAAATAACCCATCTAATTAATGCTGCTATCATTTTATACAGAGGTTCAGCAAACAAACGTACTTAGATTTTTTGTGATTGATGTCTGAATGAACCCAGAATTGTAATGGGGTTTATTGATAGTTCGGAGATTCAAGGTGGGGAGATCAGAACAAGCCTACTCACAACCGTGAGGACCAATAATTTAAGGGAGAGAAAATTATAAAGGAATAAAGAAAAAAACAGAAACGTAATTCCTTAAGGCTTAAACAGCCAAAACGAAAATCAACCCACAAAACCGGGCGAACTAAAAAACTAGTAATTAACAACTAATTCTCCCGAACACAAATTATTAAACAAGAACGGGAAACCTAGTAAACAAAAGAACACCCTCGGCTACCTTAGCTCAGAGCCGGAGGAGTGCAAAACCAAAACAAAAGTACAAAGAAAGACTGTCTCCAAGAGAACAGCAATGTACTAATAATATAGCACAGAACACTACAAGGCGGAAAATAAATCCTATACCCGATTAAGAGCTATTAGCAAGTCCCTCCTGAACATAAACAAGTTAATATCAGGAGGTCGCTAAATACCTGGCTCAAATGAAATGTCGAAAGACAAACAAGCACCGGAGAGGTGGAAGTGAGGAACTTAAGTACCCCGCAGGCAGAAGCGCAGGTGAAAACAATAATGAGGGCTGCAAACCACGAAACGGAATGTGGGAAAAATCTGATTGATTCCCAATCGTGAAGGCAGGACGAGAGCAGCAAAAGAAAAGAAAACGAACAGCCATGAACCACGACAGGACCCCCCCTCTAAGGGACGATCCCTCAGGCCAACTACTGCGGAAATCTCGAATTAAATCTAAAATATCTCTGGCCGGAACCCAACACCACTCCTCTGGACCATAGCCCTCCTAGTCAACTAAAAACGGCCACCCCCTGCCCATCCGTCTCTCCGCCACAATACCGCGGACGGTATAAACAGGACCACCATCCACGAACCGAGGAGGAGGAGGGGGTCTCTCAGCAGGAGACAACGGACTGATAAGCAACGGCTTTAGCCGTGAAACATGGAGTGAACCCGCATGGAGCGCGGCAACTGCAGACGGACCGTCACCAGTATCTTCCGGATAATCTTAAGCGGCCCAATGTATCATGGGGCCAGTTTCCGTGACTCAATCTTCAGGGGCAAATCACGCGAAGAGAGCCAGACTTGCTGACCGACCCGCTAAGAGGGAGCTGTCCGGCAATGTTTGTTGGCCGAAACCTTTTGGGACGCCGACACTCGCAACAGAGATGAGCGAACCTGTCTCCACACCTCTGGAAAAACGAACCAGCCGAGGGAACCTCTGCATTCCTCTCTAGTTCCGGGAATAATGGAAGAAGATACCCCACTTGGGCCTCAAAAGGAAATAGACCCGTGGAGGCATTATGCAGAGTATTGTGAGCGTACTCTGCCCAAAGAAGATACCGACTCCACGATGTCGGATTAGCTGCCAACAAGCAACAAAGAGTGTTCTCCATCGTCTGGTTAGTTCTCTCTGTCTGCCCGTTAGTTTGCGGGTGAACCCCAAATAAAGACTAACCGACACACCCAACTGGGCGCAAAAAGAATGCCAGAATTTGGTGATAAACTGAGGCCCCCGGTCGGAGACAATATCCTGCGGTAAACCGTGGACAAGGAAAACATGAGCGATGACTAACTGAGCGGTCTCCATCGCTGATGGTAATTTTGCCAAGGCGATAAAAAAGTGCCACCTTGGAAAATCTGTCGACAATCACCATAATCACAGTATTACCCTGAGAGTCGGGTAATCCCGTGACGATATCTAAGGCAATGTGACTCCAAGGTCGTCTGGGTACGGGTAGGGGCCGCAACAACCCCGAAGGTAAGAGTCAAGAACTCTTACTCCGGGCGCAAACAGGACATGCAGCGACAAACTTGCGCACATTTCTCTCAATGCCTGGCCACGAGAACCGTCTGGACAAAAATTCCTTAGTCCAATGGACACCAGGATGCGCCGCAAACTGAGAGGAATGGCCCCAAACTGAGAGGTTCTGGTTGGTGCAGCATATTGGTCTTTGTGATATTTAATGACAGTCAATTGAATCATTGTGTTCTGGTATTGCAGCAATCAAAATGCAAATAATATTTCCTGATTCATACTATTCGTTTCTGAACTGTTAAAAAATCTTAATGAGCTATGACATATTTGGTACATGTTTTAAAAGTGACAGCAGGCCCTTAAACACAATTCAGGGGATTGCAGGAAGCATTCAGTAGGTTTGTTATATATGCTTTAAAAATCAATCCCAAAAGCTGAGTGGAGCCTGCTATTAAGTTAAAATCATCTTGGTTATACTATATCCTTGATATGGTAGTTTTGGAAAGGTCAAAGGTGAGGAAACAAAGCTAATTGTAAATAGTAGTTGAGCACGGTTCAATTTATAGTCTTTTATCTTTTCTTTACGTTAGCGGTCTGTTATTTTGTTTGTTCTTGCTATTTTCCCCCCCTTCATGACGTTAATTTTGTTTATAATTTCAGTAATTATTCAAAAATAAAAAGTAAAATTTATTCAGTTTTAGACTAATGGGACTGAAGGACATTCTTATTTTTTCCACCCCTCCTTCCGAGTATACAATTATCCACTTTAGGTGGTGAGTGCCAGAAGGGGACCTATGCATCTGTTCTTCAACATCTGAAAATTCTTTGTATATTGTACCATGCCGTGGGGAGGGTAGGTCCAAGAAACTGAAAGCTAGAGCAACCTCTGATATACCTCTACTGCTCTTCATGAAAATCAGAGCGGAGCAGTCTGCTTACCCTGCATGGGAGAGTGTCAGCAATTCAAATTATTATCCTGCCACAAATTACCTTTTTTATTTTTTATGCTATCCCTTCTTCAAAAAAAATTTGGTGATGTAAACTAAATGTGTATGCTTCATTTGAAATGATAAGGAGGCCAAGATACGCTGAGCTACATTACAGTGTCTTAAAGCTGGAATACGCAACTTTTTTTTAGAAAGATATCAGGGAACGGTCATGCTTAGTTGGTAGCAGTCATAGAAAGAACTGCTGTGAGAGAAATCCAGCACCATACACTGTTTATACTCTCAAATCCTACATTCTAAAACCAGCAATTCGGCCCAAATATTTCTTGGAGTCTGATATAAACCAATCGAAGAGATAGGCCGGTTCACGCCACAAACTAATCAACAATGAGATTGAACTTGCACATTCACCAGCTAGATATTTCACCAACAATAACGGAGAAGCGACCGTTACACCGGCGCTATTTCATGAAAAGAAAAAAAAAGGGATTTGGATAAAACTCGCTCGAAAACTATAGTAAACATAGGTGGTCATTTTAGAAGGTGGCGAGATGTTCAGGAGCAGATTGGTTTAAAGACAGACGTGGAGCTCCCATTGTTTCTACTGGGCAGGTAGGTCAAAAGTTTCAACACTAATTTACCAGTGGACTTTCTGCTTAGTAGCTAGGTTGCTATTATTGATAACGTTACTTTGGCTACTTTTAACTCTTATTTTATCTGGACTCTTGTAGCTGACATTTTTTCTGTCTGTGGAAGCAGTGGGGTTGTTGGTGTGTCGCTTTCTCTGTGAGCAGGGCCAAGAGGTGTTATGACTTTGAAATGTTTTGACAACAAATGCGACAGTTTAGCGGAGAGTGGGTGCGGGGGGGGGGGGAGAGAGCTGTCTTTTTAGCTTGATAGCATGGAAGAAGGAACTTGATACACAAAGCTCAAATATATTGTAGGAATATCACGAACATGTGGAACCACATCATACAGTTTCACCCAGAGATAGAGGAAAAACAACACCCTATTCTCGCACTCTAGATCAAGTTCTTGGAAAGATTCCACCCAACTGTGAGCGAGAAATGGCACCGCGGTGGTGCAGGCGCAGACTTTGTCTGTGCGGTTGTGCCCCGAGGATGGGGGGTTCGATCCTCCCAATAGGTGGCTGCTCCCAAGTGGGGGGAGGGGCTCAGAGAGAATGGCCTTGGGCGAGTTGGAATCACGGTCAGGAGCAAGAGGAGAGTTGCGTCCTGAAGAGGACGTGGCGCCCTCCTTCCTACTACCAGCTGTAGTATGTAGTGGCGATTCTCTAACGGTTGCTACACGGGGGGAATTTAATATAGAGTACAATTGGGTACCAAATTGGGAGAAAAATTTGAAAAGATCTGAAACTATTTTTAAAAACTGTGAGCGAGAAATGAACATAACTAAATCGATAGCATACTTTATCTCAAAAGTCAAAAGATTTGCGCCTATACGACGTAGTAGAAAACCAAGGCTTTTGCTATATGCTCAACACGGTAGAGCCTAGCTATGTCATCCCATATTTTTTTACCGAAAAGATGATACCCTTATCAGGTGGAGTGTAAGATTTGGAGAATCATACGCGACAGCTAAGGGTTCTAAAAGCACACACCGTAGTGTGCACCAAAAACACGGACGGATCCGTACTATGAGAGGGGGATATATCTATATGAATAACCAAGGAATGGAGAATAGAAAACACTCCAGGCCCTAAGCCAAAACAAAAAAACAAAAAAAATAACAGGACATACTTGAGAACCGAGTGAAAAGAAAATACCTCTCGCTTACAATATGAGCAAGCGAATAACAGAGGTAAGAAAACAAACGATAAGTAAAACAGGGAAAGAAAATAATTCTCTCACTGTCAATGCGGGAGAGTGCAGAAAAGAAAAACAAAGAAACAAGCAATCTGCCTCAAACGAGAACAGAATGCAAACCAAAGCAAGCGACAAACAGCAACTAAGAGAAAAACAATTCCACTAAGGAATAACTCTAGATGCTAAAGCAAGTCCCTTGTATCTCTTAAGCAAAGCTTAAAAGAGAAAAGGTCGATTGTAATCCTGTACCGTACCGACTTCGTTTGTCAAATTGCAAAGACAATCTCAAAGTGCCGGAAGGCGGAAGTCCTGGGCTATTTATAACCGGCAGGAAACCCAAAACAGGTGTGAGGAATAATAGCCGGGTGAAATCAAAACACTGAAATGAAGGCGGAAAAAATTTGATAGAGCGCCCTGACGACACCAAAAATAATAGCGATGCCAATAACCATGACAACCCTAGCTTTAACAATATCAGTGGTTGCACTGGAATAAATCATAGCTAATCAACGTAACAGACGGGGTTGAAAAAAATCCGCCAGACCATCACCGTCTATTTTTTACCAGCCTTTAAGTTTGTTTTAATGTTTACCGATTTTATATAGTTTGCATTGCATTTTTGGATGTATGTCGGTATTATAGCATTTTACATGGTTTTTACACACTCTGCTGAGGCAACCAGCGTTCTTCGCTTCAGCGCCATGCGTTAAGTAAGGGATAACACACAACGAGGAGAACCCTCCGCAAAGGTCATTCTTTTTTGATAATGACCAGCGTATTCTCCCGCTTATACCATGGTTACCAACAATTAAATTAAATATTTCCTCCCAACTCTCTCGTTCTCTACCACAAAGTTGCATGAACTTCTCATCCATTTTGAAACGGACCACTTCCGTTTGATCGGCACGTGACCCTACTGCCGCAGTAGACGGCAAAAATACGAATATTTTCTATTTCGACGGCAAGTTCGTCCTGCCAGATTTTTCCATCGACTGCCGCCTTGCTGTCGTTGTCTCATTGAAAACAATGACGTCCAGTTTCGTCCTGCCGTCTACCGCCCGCTGTGTGAACGGCCCGTTAAACATGGAGCATTTAAAAGTCAGAATCTTCGCATGATAGTGCAGTACTGCCATCACCTCCGCTGCCCTCATGTCTTTGTGTATCGTAGGTTACGATATGGCGACTTTAACAATGTGGAAATATTTCACTTTAAGTGGAGATGAAATGAAAGCGACCTGTGACTTCTGTAAAAGGTGGCTGAAATAGGCTATTATAAGAACGTACATTGGTGATCAGGGCTACAGTCGGGGGGACGAGCGGGTCTGCTGCCCCAGGCCCTGTGGTTGGGGGGGGGGGGGGGACGACAACGACATGACGGCACAGATGGCAGGCTCAATTCTGTGACATTTTTTGATTAAATTATCACGCTGCAAAATGTTGTAATTGACTCTATGTAGGGCCACAACATCATTTAGGTCAATATTTATTTAACTACATTTAATTCCTATCTAACAGTCTGACAGCATTATTTCACCCATGTTTATTGTGAAAATGGTTTGGTCAACACAAAGCCAATCAGCATATGTTCAATTACTCACATGTAAACTGATTTATATTCCAGGTACACATTAATAATAATGTGTACCTGGAATCTGCATGTCAGTGCTTACAACACTCCATGCTGCAGCCTTTTTGTCAAGATCTCATTCTTTTTTTACTTTTTGGTTTGATGTTTCCTTCCACCTCTCTCGTTCTCTACCACAAAGTTGCATGAACTTCAGAACTCCTCATCCATTTTGAAACATACCACTTCTGTTCTGTTTACCGCAGCGGTATGGGCCGTTCACACAGCGGGCAGTAGACGGCAGGACGAAACCGAATGTCATTGTTTTCAATGAGACAACGACGGCAAAATCGCCGACGGCAGGACGAACTTGCCGTCGGAATAGAAAATCTTCGGATTTTTTCCGTCCACCGAGGCGGTAGGGTCACGCGTCGATCGGACGGAAGTGGTCCGTTTCAAAATGGATGAGAAGTTTGTGCAACTTCGTGGTAGAGAACGAGAGCGGTGGGAGGAAATATCAAACCAAAGAGTAAAAAAATACAGAGATCTTGACAAAAAGGCTGCAGCATGGAGTGTTGTAAGCACTGACATGCAGATTCCAGGTACATTATTATTAGCTGTATTTTCAGAAGCTTTTCTGTGTATGATTTGAGGTCTATACCTAGCGAAGCTATCTAAACTAGCTGACATTATGATAAATACAAACTCACCGCCCATTTATGAAGACACAGATAAATTAAATGCCAGCTTCATATTCGCAGCTCTGGACTTAATGAGGAACTGTTATGCTGTAAATAGCAAGATCAGCGCAGCTTTTAGAGGTTCTTCGTTTTGGGCCAGTCATAATACCACCAATTCTTGAAGAGGGGGTCACAAATCGTTTCATAAATCGTTCACAAAATGATTGTACTAACCCATACATGAATAAATCCTGCTTACTACAACTGTATTTTCACTGCATGACACTTTATGAAACTCTCAACATTCACTCTGCTAGCAATAGCGTACTTGTACGGTCACCATGCTAGGTTACAACACATTCAGAATACACAAACCGTGTTATTTTGTTGTGCTAATGCTACATCGTACATACTTCAGCCTAATCCGTGGGTTAATCATAGCAAAACAGATAACTTTGCTAGCCATTATACCTCGTGCTCAATAGTAAACAACTCAACATTCAGTAGGGCAGGATGATGTCTATTTAAAAATAATATCACAATACTGTCGTGTGAAACGTTGTGATGTACGATGCTATCACGCACTAGACATCATCTGTAAATCACAAGATCCAGCAACCATCATGCAGTGGGAATCCTCCATAATGTATACGCAGTAAACTTATACATGTATTAGCTAACTACGTCTTACTTATGTTAATCATAGGAGAGAGCTTTGCCAGCCATTGCACCTCGGTGCAGCCAGAAGCTCGTTAACATCACTATTTACAACCGGATGTGACGTCGAAATTATTGTGATAAAGGCATATACGAATGATTTATGCACAAAATTTGTTATGCTCACATTTCATGAATGAGGCCAATGAAAGTATGGTTTGATGTTATATTATGAACCTTTTTGTTTAATGTGTTATGTTTGTCTGTCTCTCCCGTGTGGTGTTTTTTTGGTCTGTCTTGTGTTTTCCCTTCCAGGCCTAATTGATTGATTGGATCCTGATTGATTGGATTCACCTGGGCCCACACCTTTAAAAGACTGGGTTGCCCAGGACTTGGAAGTTTAGTTTCTTTTTGTGCCAGTGCTTCTGAAACCTTTTCTCCTTTCACGACCTATGTGTTTGTTGGGCTGTGCTTTTTCTCTATTTTTGCTAAGCTTTTTCCTTTTGTACATGCACACACACGCATATACGCATATACAGATGAACCTCGATCCAACGGACTAATAGGGGGGAGCAGTTGTCCGTTAAAGCCGTTTGTCCGTTGCAGCGAATAATGCGACACTGCAAAATATCACTATAACAAGAGATATGTAGCGCACAACAACCAGGCAAACCGACGCTTGTACGCTTGTAAACAACACGTGCGCGCCGCCAAGCGGACGCTTACTCAAGTAGCGGTCTCGGTTCGCTTCACCCGGGAGTTTTAAACGTTCGGACCAGATATTCACTCTAGCGGATTGTGTCCGTTGGATCCGGAATCCATTGCATCGGTGTCCGTTGGATCGAGGTTCATCTGTACCTGTATTCATGCATCCATGCACTCACAAGCACTTTGTTAAAATAAATATATTTTCTTTATTTGCAACTCATTTTGTCTCTGTGCATTTTTATGTTGCGGTCATTCAGGGAGTGGCCGTAACGGTACATTTCGCTCTGGTATTGTATTTATACGTATATCTGCTCAGCAGTGACCATTGCTGTGGCTTTTTTTCTTTCTTTTTTGTATTATTTTATGAATCATGCCACTTTCACGTAAATAACTGTGGTTGAACCCCAGTGAAATCATGAAATTATGAATAAAATGGTGTTAACAATGCTAGAGAGAGAACGAGAGAGAGAGGGGCAGTCTGCTGACAAGGTTATCATTCAAACCCTGTCTTTTTTCCCTTTTTTCCGGGGAAATGACCATTGATGGAATGATCCGGTCAGATGCCTGGTTACCACCACAAGGTGGCGAGTGGGTGTTCACTGCAGTGAGAAGAGCTGCAGGTGACAAGGTACGTCAGGCTCAACCGCACAAAGACGAGAGCTGGTGTCCTTGCCGGCCTGTGTTAATCCCGTCATGCTTGATTGAAGGAGCGCGATTGAATTGAATATTGAGAGTCATTAGGTGGAGGGGGGAGGACATGCGTGTTTATAATGTCAGCGTGCATCTTTGACGGATCGCCGTCATTAAGCCCCAATTTAAAACCGGGGGTCTGAGGGCCCGTGCAAATTCACCAGCGGATTACTCTGGACTGCCCTGATTGAGGGATTGCTCACTGGTATACAATTAAGATGATATTCGTATCCATCGTGTTGCGTGATGGTATTTTTGTAATCCGTCTTTTCTATCATTGTTACTAGCCTTTTTTTTTAGCAAATGTCAACTGTGTTAACTTTCACAACTATGATTTAGGTTGTACTGACATTGAACATTTCAGTTAAAATAAAAATTAATCTTAAGGGGATTGTGATATAGTGTTATAACCTCTAATGCTGAGTTCCTCTCCAACTAATGCTCTGCTTCTGAGAAAAGCACCTCTGGGTCTAAATTAAGATCTTTCCCATTTTTGGTGGATTTTAATGGAGGCTTTCCTATTGAGTTGTATATATTAGCACAGACTCTAGTTTTGTACTTTAGGGGTTACCTCATGGTATTTGCTCATGGAGGGACAACGGACTACATTTCCAGGCATTCCACAGGAAATACAAGTGACGTTTACAACACCGCCCCAGTGTGACGTCCAAAGTTTAGTGAGCCAATCCTGTAGCCCGGAAATACGTAAAGGGCAACAAAACTCAAACGAATAAAACTGGAACCATTCTTCTTCTCTTCTCCACTATGAGAGAGGGGCTTCCACCAATGCTGTGGGTTGCCCTGACTTTGTTCCTTCTCCTCTTTGTGTCTGCGACGTGGCCTGCAGGTCGCAGAGAGAGAGGAAGACGCAACTCACGTTGTGCCCACTGCAACGGTTTAGCTTGCCTCACGGTATCTAAAAAACTTTTTTTGGAGACGGAACTGAGCTGACCGTTCATGACCGATGTGCTTAGCTCCCAAGACCACGCACAGAGTCATGAAAACCAGAAGATGAGAGGAGAATTTTTTCACCGGACCGAACAGAAGAAATTCCGGAGCCTCCCAGACGGGCTAAAGAGGTTTGTTGCCACCAGCAAAGGCCATCTACAAAACGGTCGAGTCATCTGCAACACCAATTTCACCGTAACTCAAGTTAGACTGATCAAACATCCCAGGCATAGCTCAGAAATTTTATTATATTGGCTTATATCATACTGTAATAACAGCTATAACCTTGTTGCGCTGGCTAGCAAGCTAGGCGACTGGCCTATTGTTTTATAGCTAAAAATAATACTCTATCTAGCCAAAGCAGGCCTCCCAGACTCAAAGAGAATTTCTTAGCTGGACAGGACAGTTTTATTCGCCTCAAACTAAGGGAGGAGTTATCTAATGAGACCAAAATATGTATTGGTTGGAGTTTCATGTCTATGTAGCCATGGACCATTTCCACTCCACCCCTTTTTTAAGCACACAGGAATAACGATATAGATAGAATGAAATTTAACGAGTTTGCAATGGAATTTATTCCTTGTGCTTTATTGGTGCTCAATACATACCTTAATAGCCATAAATAACGTGGTTATAAGCATATTGTGGATTTTCCTTGACCATCACTTTAAGGACTTACAGACAGTGTAGGCTATGCGTGAGTAACTTGCCATTTTTTTATGTTGAAAACGTATTTTTTGGTGAGATATATATATATATACTGTATATATATATATATACTATACAGTGGTGCTCGAAAGTATTCATACCCCTTCACTTTTAGCACACTTTATTGTGTTGTAGATTTAATTTTAAATGGATAAATTTGTTTTGCACAAATCATTGGTTGTGTTATTAGTTTTGTGTGTGCTAAAAAGTTTTGTACATGCTAATGGTCATAGTAAATCAGGCCCTAGGTCTCAGTAAAAGCTGTCATGTTCAACTTCTCTCTGTCTGAATACAGCCATCATGTTGAGCACCTGTTTCTCACTTGAAGTTCTCATGTTGAGTTCTGCGTCTGTGAAAGCTCTGTTTGAGCTGCTCTGGGTGTCACTGAAGGCTCTCTTGTTGAGCTCACCCATGTCTCAGTAAGAGACGCCATGCTGAACATCAGTTTCTCATGTTAAGCTCAAATGGTCAGTTCTGGGTTTCTGTGAAAGATCTTGTATTGAGGTCTGACTGCCAGCCTAAGCAGGCTCTTTGATTCCAATCTCACTGCCTGTAGGCCCCACTACCTCATTGGTAAGACTAGGGGGCTGTACCATTACCACAGTCTCCATGGTGACTGATTTTATTTGTACGTTTTTTTCCCCACCCATCTGTTCTATCCGTCAACTTGCCAGACATGATCAGACATCAAACCTCCATTTTTCTTTTGCCAGTACTTTTGTTCTTCTTAAAAGCGAGCTCAGACATAATTCAGGAAAAGTAGCGAGGAACATTCCTGAATTATAAAATCCTCAGATTTTTTCTTGAAAATAGTCTTCATAAAGCTGCCAGATGGCTTATTGAGGCAATCATTCAAGCTACACGTTGGTTTTGAAATGAAATACACGTCTATGAGAAATACACATGCTTGGACTATAATATATTTATGAGAAAAAGAGTTGTAGACTAGAGAAAGATTATTACTGTACAATTGCACAAAGGTAAAAAAAAAAACGGATTTAAAATGAATATATACAATACTATACACATACATATGTATTTGAAAGGCAACCATGTTTCCCTTTGTTTTATTGGAAATAGTTCTGGTGGTTAAAAGATTATTGGGAATGTGTTCCAAATTGAAAAAAAGAAAGCAATAGTTGGAATAAAGTGAATGAAGGAAAAACGCTCAGACACTGTACATTAATAGTAAACTCCAGCTGAAGTGTGCAACTTCTATAATCCTGCTTTTTTTACGAGACCCTACCCTTTAAGATGCCATGACAAAATAGAACTCAGTCCGTAAATTTCACACAGGCAATTGCACATTTTATTTCCCAGAGAATGCTTGTTGCATACATTATGGAAATGCATAAATAGAAACCCCCCTTTTTTACAGAGCGGTTCTTTCAACTAATAAAACGTCTTCTTTCTTATCAGAGTTCTCTGTAATCCTTGTGTTAATGGCTAATGTTGAACTATTTATCTGTGCAATTTGCTCCTTTTTCTCTCCTGTGTTATCTGAAATTATGCTGTAGGTTTTTGCATAGTGAATTATTTAGCTTATCGACTATCCCATAAACCTCATATTCACATTTTCGCTGCATGATTAGCCCTATTTATCTATATAATTGGATTGACTTTGCCTTTAAGTGTCTCCATATGTGAGCTACGGTGGATTTTTCGGAGCCCTAGGATGAAAGAAACTGTGACAGAAGATGGCAGACATAATTGTGTTTTAGATAAATTCCATTTGGAAGCAATCAATTGTTTTATCCTTGAGTTTTGGAAACAAAATTAAGTTATGCTTGCCTCTGAGATTACTGGAGAGGAAACTGCAGGGCTTGGCATTGAAATGAGCTGACAGGAAATGTATGCAGGGGGATTAACGTTCGAACATGGAAGATATTTGCACTGGCAGCATGTGAACACAATGTGTTACAATTGTTTTTTGTGCATTGGAATTTATGCAAACATCCCACTGGCTATTAATACCCATGCGCTGGAAGTGTCCATGTCCACAGTTGTAATCGAAGCAACAGTAATCAGAGGAGGCTAGGTTCTAGTTAGAACCGGTTCCCCCCAGTCCACAATTGCAAACCACCACACATGTTACAGCTCGGATCTAATCTCAATCACAGATAATCTGTGAATGCAGTCTTCACTAAAAAATCCAGTTCCGAAAATTAAAACGATCACAAAGAAAACCAAGCCCAGCTAGTTAGCCTGCACAGTTAGTGATTGTATAACAGCACAAGACCAAGACACATGCAATGCCAAGGAGAAAGAGGAACATCAAGTTTTCTAAACAGGAAATCTTAGTGACATTGTTCGGTGCCAACCTAGCAAGACTATAACACAATGGTCTCAGATATGGAGCTCATTCTCACGTTATTTCTATATGTGTTGCTGGACGCAATTGAAAGGACGTAAGAAAAGATGGAATTATCTGAATTGAAGGGCTACAGAAAACTAGTCTTCAGTTTTAGACATTAGAAATGGAGGGTGGGGGGGTGGGTTGTCCTCCATCTGAGCACTCAGTGATAATACAATGTAATCTATGATCTATAAGTACAAACTATTCAATCAAACCATCAGGGTCATAGGGGGTACATTATATCGACACCACTTGTTGTAAACCGATGGTAGGCTAATTAAATGACAACATGCGTTTTTAAAAAAATGCATTCTGGGACTATATTTCACATAGCCTATGCAAAACAATCCAGTTTACAATAACACCAACTAAGCACAATCTAATTTAGCAGCTTGGAGAATCACATTGCCTCTGGCTTTACTACAGGTTTTAGAGGAGCTGTCCAATGCTCTGAATCCAACCACTGTTTATTCTGTCTATATCCCATTATTCCCATTCCGATTGTTTTTCCACACATCTGACGCAGATCAGATTTAATTGTTTAGTTGTCAATTTAATTTAATTGTTTAAAATTGTAAACACCAGAAAAACACAAAAAAAATTTTTTGGGAGATTGGATGCAGGCCTTCTTCGTATATGGTATTAAATTCCCATACGATTCCAATAGGGAAGATCTTAATTTAAACACTGAATATTTGCCCCCAAAGTGACCTGTTGACATCATGTTAGTGCGTTATGTATCAAACACACCGAGGATGTGCTTCTGGCAAAGAGGTATGCAATAGTGCGATACCCGGTACCGGTAGCAAGCCACCAGAACCCTACTTCTACAGTGCTTTGTCGGGAAACGCTACAGAAAAAACGATGGCACAAATATTCAAAGGTTTCCCTCTCATTCTAAAATTTTCCAACCACTGGGAGTCATCAAACGGTCCCACCACCCCTGGCTCCTGTTGTGCATCCAAACCCTTCTGTCAATGGAGGTAGAGATCGCTGCAGCGAACATCAAGGCACCGGATATGATGGCTCTTCTCCGCCATATTACCATCAATTGCTGTCACATTTTGAAGGGCAGGACATTGAACAAAAGCAAAATCATCTGTAATGATTGGAGTGTAGGTTCGGAGAACCAAATGTGACTGAAAGGGAATCAGAAAGCGAGTCTAGTACAGACTCGCCACGGAAACTAACCGCAGGGGGAGGAGTTAAACAAAAGATTGGGAACAAAACCTCCCTGGCATGAGCCAAAATCATAAACGACCTCAAAAGGAGGCGAATCTCGGATAAACAGCGAGAATAATAAACCAACAAAAAAGAAGCCTCACACACTAACTAGTAGGCGTAGACAACAGGTAAATAGAACGAAAAAATAAAGACCCGAAGAAAGCGGGAAAAAGGAAAGAAAAAAAATGCAAACCTGCATCTTTAAACTCTGTAGCTAAAAAGAGTATAAAACCACACGATACCAGGCAGCCAAAACAAAGAAGGAGAAACTATCTAACCCTATATTTGCTAAATCTCTAACCGGACTTGCTGCGTTCTCTATTTTGACAAACCAAGAATGCAGTGACCGAAATTCCTAAACCTTTACCGACATCGTTGTCGACATAACAAATGACAATGTCGAAGTGAGGAAACGCAGAAGTCCTAAGCATTTATAGCCGGCGGAAACACAGCACAGGTGTGGGAAATAATCGGGCGAGGAGCAAACACCGGAATGGAGGTAGAAAAAATCCGATAGAGCAACGAGACGACGCCCAAAAAAGGAAACCAAAAAGAGGAACCGAAGAGGCAGCAAATAACCATGACGTCATCGTAATTTCACTGGGCTCCATGTTGGTGTCTGTCTGTTGCCATGTCAACCTTACCTGTGCATGTACATCATACAAACTGCATGGACATGTAAACACACAGGCCACATACAGTTGGTGTAATGCAAACACTAGATGGAATTTCTACTACAAATCTGATTCAGGCATCACAACCTGCAGTGCAAATGTGATCTTGGATGAGGAAGAAGTGTGCCACTAACTCACACTTACAATAATATGTTAGTTGGGAACTATAACATTTTGACTGCCATTTTTTTTAGGCTCAACATCTCTGCTAGATTAAATTTAAGGGTGCACCTTGTCTCAGTTGCCTGAGTACAATTATTAGGTGTCTAGTTATCTCCGAATGGACAAAGGAAGTAAAAGGCTGGTTTCACATCTATTTTTGAAGCAAGTGGGGATTCAGAAACATTCATTGGAAACTTGCATGTCATACAATTAATTCATTTTTCATTTGCCACAGAATGAATGGTGCACAAATAATAATGACTAAAAAAAGAAACCTCTGATCTCTTCAATATTTCTTGGAAAGTTTATCTCAATTCATAAAACTACCATTCTGACTTCATCATTTTTTATTTTATCTAAATATTTGACTCTTTGAAATGAAATAGCCTGCCAAAACCATTGCAGAAAACAAATTCCAGGTAGAAGGTTCAATGTCATCTTTATTATCAAACAATTATAGTATTTAATGACTCTGCCTGTAATTACAAATAATTTAATTCTTTGTTAACCCAAAGAGGGATACCTTTGTATGGCAGGTCCATTCTCTTGCACATCTGTCACATCAGAGATGGCTTCTTCTTGCAACTCACAGTGGTCATAGTCATTGGCAAGTTTGCATGTTGCATGACTTTTCAGATTGTCTTTTTAAAGGGTAACAAAGCACTAAAACCACTTCTTTTAGATGGGAACTGATACATTCTGTTTTTTCTAAGTGTTACTGATTGATCCTGGTCCAAATCTTGACATTTTACTGCAGTCAGCGCAAAACAGCATAAACCCAAAGGATCTGGCTCAAAAGTGTCTCTAGTGGTAAAACGTTAGCTACTGCACGTCCAGTCTGTCATTGGCCAGAAACTTCATCCAGCTGACGAATTTCTCCTGGTGACAAAATTGAAATATGTACGGTGACGCCCTGTGGTTTCAGAGCAAGGGCAGTCTACACCCCAGCTATCAAAGCAAGCCTCAGTGGTTGATCTCACCGTTTTATATTTAGTTTGGTGGTTGATCTGTGTGGACGAAGAGGAGATAGGAAAGAGAGTGAGCTTAGCTTTTTAAAATATTCTAGTAAGTTATAGTAACATATTTCTGGTATATTTATTATGCAAACTTGATATTCTCATGTTTTTTGACATTTTTCAGTCTAGCTTAGCAAGTAGCTAGCTAGTTTATTTTTACAAAAAATATATACTTTATTAAAAACAAATATATAAAGCATAGTTGAGCCAGGAGTTGTATTATATGCATGCTACACATTTACCTTTGCAGTGTCCCTACAACAACAGACATTCTCTCTTGGAGAGAGTCCAGTGCAGTGAACACATTGAAATGGAACCCAATATTGATGATATCTTGCAGGTAGTGTGATTGCCTACAGCCTGTGTAGCCTACATGGCATGGGTAACTATTTGTATAGCATGTGATTTGTTGTTTGCTGGCCGCATC
Source organism: Ilyophis sp. 1 JC-2022 (assembly GCA_022702515.1). Lineage (NCBI taxonomy): Eukaryota > Metazoa > Chordata > Actinopteri > Anguilliformes > Synaphobranchidae > Ilyophis > Ilyophis sp. 1 JC-2022. Next base: position 16,961,563 of record CM040406.1, on the reverse strand, counting down.
ATTATAAGCCCAAACGAAGCAATGCGTGCCGCCGCCTACCACTCCAAAACATTGCTTCTGCCTCGACTACTTGGGGCTCGGCAGCAGCTGGAGCAAACATGTGTGTGTGTGTGTGTGTGTGTGTGTATGAGTGAGAGAGGTAGCGAGAGAGAGTGGAACAAAGCATCTGCTGCGAGTGCTGTCCAGAGTAGAAATGAGCTTTTGGTTACTAGTGAATAAAATTGCTGGGGCGAGGTTTGATACCTGGAGCTCAGCCCCTATATTATTACCTTATCACGTCTAGCAAAACCAGCATGTTTTGTTACCCTTTAAAAATACATGCTATTGCAAGTGGCAATTTGTGATCACCTTTGTGAATTATACACAATTCTCCATTTGCATAAAAATTTGTCATTTTGGTGCTGAGATTTATGTAGAGAGCACTATTTAAATATAGATGACCCAGTGCACTGTGTTGCTATTTCTCTGGTTGTGGAGTTGCATACATTGAGTTTCACCCACTAATTGTCAATCCTACATAATTTTTCTGGTGCTTCTGACAGATTAACAGGCGCAAAAGCATCACGGTCCTTTTGTGATTCTCCGCTCAGTAGGGCACTGGAAATGAGGCAAAATAATTTCGCTCACCAGTGTTGTATAATTAACCAGAAAATACAGACTTTATGGTGTTTAATTTACAAACCGTTCAACATATAACTGTTTACGACTGTTCTATTACAAAGCCAGTGTTTGCTTCTTGAGGAAAATTACCGTACGTGCGAGGTAAAGTTTTGTTGGGCATGGGTAAAAGCCAGGGTAAACTACGTAGCTCTGTTCCAATCCAACTAGATACACAGGACTGTATTTTGTGGCTATGTTGCTAAATGAAAGAACTTGCGATATTTATGTTATTAATTTCTCGTTTTCTTTATGAGAATACAGGACAACGAAAAGATAGAGAATTAAGATTATACAACGTTTAAAGCGATCAATATTACTTCTCTCTGATAGCTAATTGGATTACGTGTTTGTGCCTTGGGAGACCCAAATATAACAGTAATCCACAATGTTCAAGAAATGGTTTCCGTGAAATTATAAGCTGAAACTAATGGCCAAGTCTTTTGTAGTCACTGCCTGAATAACTGAAACAAGTATGACGGCTTTCTCATTTACTTATGCCAACATAACAGCCATTTCAGCTAATGATAATATTAATAAGTGCAACAATAATGATATCGTTTAGCTTTGATTATTCGTATGCGTATGAAAGCAGGCCTGCAGTTAAGAATGTGTTGGTTAATCAGTGCATTAGTACAGTAATTATGTAGGGATGGGGCAGCCGGTCTAATCGTGTGAATATTAATGGAACCGGCGGAAAAGTGACGGCTGATCATTCTCTGCTGGTGTTTTGCTGGGGACTTGATTACAGGCAGGGAAATGAATGAGTGAAGGAGACAATACAGCGCGCAGAATGCATGGGCGAATGTTAATGTAGAATGAGGGATATTAAAGATGAATGAGGAATATTAAAGAGGTCTTCGGCTCATGCTGTCAACAAAGACACACGCGCACACTCAGTGGCACACATGCTCACACACAGGCACACACATGTTTTCACGCAAACTATCTGACCCACACATAAACACACACATGCAGACATACACGTACCCACAAACAACCATAGATAAATACAGATACAAAAAGCATTGTCCTTCCACAGTACCCTCCCATCACTTTCCCTGCATGAACTTCATGTAGCTTGTGTGTGTGTCAGTTCACCTTATCTAGAACCTGGAAGCAATGCATTTACTTGGTGCATCATTACTAGCTCTGCAAAGCCCTGTAGAGCACATTAGGGAAACAAGGTCTGCGTGACTGAATGGTAATGGGATAACAGACCTGCCATGAAACCAGGCCGATAATATGGCTGATCATTAAACTTCAAAAGCGATGGTTTTGTGTCGAAGACGAACTTCACAGTCTGGTTTTACCTCAAACTGGAGTTTGATATTGAAACACGTCAGGAATAGAGGCCGTTTGTCACTCTGACATGCTGATGATTTTTAAAGTGAAGTAGTAGTTGAAGCTAAACAAGCGATAACTGGAATATCATTAGAACATTTTTCTTCATTCGCTTTACAAGCGATACATATCCTTTTCAGTGACCTGCTGTCTTTGTCCTCTTGTGTAAAATGTAAATTCTTAAACTGGAAATTTGTATATAAAATACTGTCGACTCAGTAACATTTATTCTAGCCATACTGCAATGACATGCCTATTTTTTTAATCAGCTTTTTCAATGAAAAGTGTGACTTGTTTCCATTATTGCTCTTCTGCTTGCACCAGGGACAATAATGAGCTTGATAAGGAGAAATTGCATATGCTACTTTCAGTTTTATACCACTATTCCCCTATACCCCGGCCCAGTTTAATTCAGCCTGTCAGTAATTCTAAGGATCATATCTACTGTATTATTTGTGGTGGTGGATGGGGTTAGGGGGCTCACTTCTCCCACAATATGAATATTATCAGTTAAAAGGTATTTGAAGCCAGAAAAAGAAACCTGGACTCATGGAAGTTGGTTGAGGTGTGGCCACACTGAGCTTGAAATGACGTCTCTCTGTACACTTTCATACCTGTTTTCATTCCTGTCGTAATTGCAACTGCTGAATTGTAGCAAACTGATACAAACTGAACCCGCCAAACTTAACAATCGCATTTCATCGTGAATCAAATTTAAGGACAACTTCTTATTATTATTACTTTTACCCAGGCCACCACAGTTATCTAGCATTGCCACAGACAACAGCCATTTTAATCCATTGCTGGAAAGTAGTCGCATGTACAAAACAAGTTATTGTATATCTGTAGCATGGCCCATCATTTGCGAACCACCAGATAATTGTCCGGATAAGCAACTTGGGGGGCTCTGAATACAACGCTGGTATAAACACTTAGTTGCAACATGACGATATGGTCTAAACTTCTCCCTGTTGCCCCGTAACTTCCACCTCAATAGCGCTAGCAGCATCTTTCTAATGTCATACAGAATAATATATATGGCTTTAATGTGTTCTTTCAATGAAGAGTCCACTATGGCACTGCATTATTAATATAAAATAAAGTGAAGAGCAGGAAACACTCAGGATTAAATTGGTCAGTGTGTCTAATTGTCTAACCCTGTAACGACTGCTGTGGATTAATTTACAACACCTTGAGGAAATATAAAAAAAATTTTTACATAAAAATATGCCAGGTCATGCTGAATACAATTTTTTTGACCAAACCTGCTCCAAAAAGTACTGCCATATTACCTGGATTCAATAAGCATTCATCGATAAAAGGAAAAAAATATGTTTGCTAACAAAAAAACTCATCATTTTTATTTCACCCGCCCATGGTATATATGCATGAAAGAAGTAATTTAGTACACAATAAAATGTTTTTTTTTTAAAATTCAAATATTAATGTTTACTCAAAAGAATTCAGCCATCACCAAAAGTAACTGCACAAATTGTGATGTTGAAGAACTAACTTATTAAAGTTCTTTAAAGGAACCTAGTGGCGTTGATAAGTCAGAGAACCATTTAAATCAATCTGACTATCAGCTGTGCCGCTGAGCTGTGGTCACCAAACTGGTAGTTTTGGTGGGGGACCCAGTGGTGGGTCATGGGAAGGATAAAGGTGTGTCACAAGATACCTGTGACAAAAATAACTTCATAAAATTACACTTTCCATTGCCATTCACACTAATGACTGCATTTGTTATTGTACTAGTTAGTGTTATATTTTATTACCACCTCTCAAGTTACATTTTAATAAGGCGTGTGCAATTTGTGAAATTGTAAATTGTAAATGTGTTACGCTCTGAATTTGGGAAATACTGCTTTGGAGGAACATATTCTAAAAAAAAGGATTTAGGTGCCTGCAAGTCAAGATCATACACTGCCTGGCCAAAAAAAAAAAGTAGCACTCTAATATTTCGTTGGACCTTTAACTTTGATTACGGCGCACATTCGTCATGGCATTGTTTCGACAACCTTGTGCAACGTCACAACATTTATTTCCGTCCACAGTTGCATACATTTTTGGCCGAGATCTTGTATTGATGACGGGAGAGTCTAACCACTCCGTAAAGTATTCTCCAGCACATCCCAAAAACTTTCAATGGGGTTAAGGTTAGGACTCTGGTGGACTTCATGTGTGAAAATGATTCTTCATGCTCCCTGAACCACTCTTTCACAATTTGAGCCCGATGAATCTTGGCATTGTTGTCCTGGAATATGCCCATTGATGGAATAACCTGGTCATTCAGTACATTCAGGTACTCAGCTGACTTCATTTTATTGCTGCATAACATTGCTGAGCCTAGACCTGACCAATTGAAGCAACCCCAGATCATAACACTGTCTCCAGAGGCTTGTACAGTCGGCACTATGCATGACGGGTGCAACGGCGACTTTTCTTTTGGCCAGGCAGTGTAGAATCCACACACCCATACACACCTGAAAAAAAAAATCTATCGTAGCATAGTGGGGAAGCCTCCATCATCAGTTCTTTTACACAGAGATGGGAAGAACCCCTGCTGTAAGTGGTATCACATCTATGCATAAAACAGTACACTAGCTGCCAAAACCTTTACTTTCAGTCTCTTTAATGAAGAGAAATGTATTCAAATATTCAACGTTTTTGGTCTCACCCAGACAAGGGTAAATCCAGTATTACACAATCCTAGTTTATTAAGGTTAAACATTTGTATCATTAGAAATCACCTTATACATGTCGAAATTGAGGTTAATGTCTTCCCCATTCGCTAAAACCTCATCAAGGAAAATATCACATTGGTCAATGGTCAGTTGCCAAGCTTGTTGGTAAAAGTAAATGGAAAAGAAACACTGTTGTAAATGGTTTTATTTTATTGTAAAGTGTAAAGATTTAATTGGGAGTTCATACCAAATTAGGCTGCAAAATTACTTCAATGGATTTGAATTTCAATCGATATACTTTTTACCAGTTTTTTTCTCCTGTGTGTTTTTGCTTATCACTGCTACCTCCATCATCTCCAAGCCAGCAATCTCCTGCACAACATATTTCTACTTTCCACTCTCCAGCCCACCAATTAGGCTGCATAGACACTGAATCAGAGGAGGACACTTCATATGCAGCTTGTGCAGGGGCGGTTGCCCAATTGACCAGAAGAGATCTCTGGCATGGACCTCTGACTGAGATTCCTTACAGTCCAGGTTATGCTATGGCCAATTATGCATGACCATGCAGGGTTTCCAGCCACAGCCAACACTGGCACAGACAAAATAAAATAAGACAAACATAAGAAAAAAAATGACGTACTTTATATGTCCCAATAAGAGAAATGCTTTTTAAAAACCTATTTGTAACATGCTTGATTAATATTGATATTAAATAAATATTAAAGTAAATATATGGTATTGTACATGCCAAGTTTGATCTTGGCACATGCATATATGCATTAATCTCATTCACCTCTTGTGAATCTATTATCATCCATACATACGTATATGAAATAGCAGGTCATATGAAAACATGCACATTGCATAATCTTTTTTCTGCTCTTGCACCCACTCATTCTGTACTTCCTTCAATCTCTTTTTCTCTTTAATTGTGCTCAAAGAAAACAAGTTAACATAACACATCAGCCAATATTTTCTTTTTCACCTAAGTAGTGGTCCAACATATATGGACAGCTTAGGTCACAACATATCACATTTGAGGTTCTGAATATTGCATTTTCACAACTGCATGCAGTGTTTTCTCTCTTTTGCAGTATCTGGACTTTGAGGATATGAATGGTAAATATTCTGATAAAATGTACACGTTAAATTAAATTGATATGTATTTAAGAATTGCTTCGTATTTCTCAATTACACTTCTGTCCGTTGCCGGTACTTGCAATTACGTTCAAGAAATAAGAGGGTCTTGAAACGGTTCCGTGATGAAAGACAGTAGTGGTTTATTCGTAGTTACAGTTCAGCATGATGTTTGTCTGCTTTCCAGTCTAACATGCTCTTACATTCCAAACTGGCCCAGCATTTATACACATATAGCAGGAAGTATCTTATAGGTGAGGCTAGACAGGGAAGTCTCGTGGATGTGTATTCCCGGGAAACTCAGTGGGGCATTGATGCAGGTGGAAAAGAGTACTTACATCTGAAAGGGCGCTTCACACCCACACGGAGACGGGTGGGGGGGGGCTGTTAGGCACCCCCCACCCCAGACAGAAACTGGATAGTGTATTAGGGCATACAGGTTTGATTTTAACTAAAACATGTTGCTAAATTAACTTTGAAATGACTAAAATCGAACAGTATCAAGCATTGGGCTAACATTTACAACTGCAGATCACAAGGGCCAGATCCTTACACATCCGAAGTGTCAGAAGCGTTAACTTTTCTTTTTTGTAGTATTAGTTTTGAAATTATTAATTTCATAATGGACCCCATGAGTCAAGATGATTGAGATATAGTTTGATTTAGTAGTACGAACCAAAGGGGCCACGTAGACCAAATCCAGTATGTAAGAGCTACTGCACACTTTTCATACCAGAACTTGGAATTCCCAAGGAGTGAGAACATATTTATTATTCATGTTTACATTATGTGGTTTGCTTTATTTTTATTAATCTGATCAAGCCAATGAACACCCATCTTGTTGTGCTTGTGTCAGATGCTAATGAAAGATAAGCTTTGCATTATTACACTGGGTATATATGACAAGTTCTGTGTGGCTGCTTTTATGTTATGAATATGATGTCTGCAAAAGCTTAAAAAACCCTCGGGAAGGTTTTTATGAAAAACCATTATTATTTGAATGTATTTATATTTAAATTCATGAAATAATAAAATAAGTGTCTTTAATAATTAATTGAACATGAGCTTTTTAAATGTTTTAACATTTTTGAATGCTTAAAAATAGCCTTGTTCTGTGGTTGTACAGTTCTCATTTTATTTGCACCTGGAAAACTCAGTAAATGTGTTTATATAGCAATATACAGTGCCGTCCAAAATGATTGACGCCCTTGATGAGTATGAGACAAAAAGCTAGAAAATACACGCAATGAGCTGCGTTGTATGCAGAGATCCCTGTTTTCATTACTTTTGTGGTGAACATTTTGAGGGGCGGGGTCTTTGACAATTCCTCTATTCGGAATCTCCTTCAGATCCATTGGCTCTTTTCAATTCAAACCACACATTTTCTATGGGTTTTAAGTCTCCTGACATTCGGATGTGCGCATATTCAGTGGAGGATACCAGGTATTTCCACAATGGAAATACTTGCTATATACTGGAGTTCATGCTTCAGTTCACCTTAACAAGTGCCCCAAACAGTTTTCAACTAAGCGTCCTTCTTCTGATACTAAATGCATTCCTGGTGTGCAAGGCCAAAAAGCTCAATTTTGGTTTCATAACACCCAGTAACCAGTTGATATTCCAAAACTTATTTTCATTGACTGCTTACTATGTTTTCTGAGATGATATTAAAATGATCTATGAACATTCTATTCTCTTCTGTTTAGTGATGATATATCATGAATATCAGCACTGCTAGGACAGCTGCTTGACCGATCAGCATCAAGAGCAGGAACTATGCATTTTAAAATGGGCAATTACAATCGCCAGGGATGGTGATCTTTGGCTGTAAGAGTAAAGTGACCACTTCCAGAGCTGGAATATGCTGCGATAAAATATTTTGAAAAATTGCAACACATCACAAAAAAATGGGTAAATATGAAAATATTTGGCACTTTCATCATTCAATATATCTTTAAATTAATAAATATGTTTGTTGTGACATGTTACAAATGGTCAACCTATTTACAATACATCGTAGTATATTCCATTTTTGTAAGGGTTGGTTGGTGGGGAAGATGGCAGAGCTCTGGAGATGCGCATATTCCACCTACATGAAAAACATGTCTTAAAAAGAGCATTGGACATTCCTCCTTTTACCCGAATGACCACTTGTCCATCCTTGGTCAGCACCTCTTGTCTGGAGCGTTGAGACAAAACACAAAATATACCAGATCAGAGCAGGAAAATTTATGAATCTATCCATCGCTACAGATAGAAATAACAGCCCCCCCCCAATGGTCTTATAATAGAAACACCCACAACAGGGACTGGTGATTAATGCGACGTAGGGAGAAGCTGTGTTGGGTGGTGGGGGTTTGTGGGGTGGGGAGTGGGGGCGTATGGATTCGGTAAGAAAGAGAAGGGTCTATTTCCAGGCATCCTCCATTGTCATAGTGTTCCGGACGTACCATCACTCACCTTAAACGTAGAGTCGGCTCGCTTTGATGCCCCACCTTTACCAGCGATGATCGAGTATCAGGGAACAAGGGTATAAATCCTCTTTCTTCTGCTGGTTTCGGGAAGGAGGAATTATTCCAGACCACATTTTTTTCTTTTTTATGTTGTTCACTTATTTATCTATTTATTTATTTATCTTTTTTTTTTTCGTTGAACATGCTTACCGAGGTGGAGTCCCAAGTGTTCCCTGACTTCCTGCCCCCTGAAAAATAACTTTGCTTAACTTCTCTGTAAAAACTGAGTTGAGGAATACCCCTGGGACCCAGGAGAGGGGAAACACTTAAAACTCATCTGGCAACACGACAGGGGTGATTAAGTTTCTGACAAAAGAGGAAAGAGAAATTTAATGATTGTGCTGTATCTCTCTCTCTCTCTCTCTCTCTCTCTCTTTCTGAAATTAAAATTAAAGACGATTTACTGGAAGGAGATACATTTGTAAATATGTTTTCAGTGATAGGAAGTTATAATAATAATCAATTTTTCTTTGTTTCTTTTTGTATGTTGCTATGTCTCTCTGGCTATCTCTTACTCCCTCCCTTTTTCTCTTTCCACCCAAATCTCCTGATTTGCATTCCCTGCCTGTGTCCTGTATAAATTGGCTAAAAGTGGTGTGCATTTGGCAGGTACGGTAATGGAGTGTCAGGCGCAGAAAAAGCAGGCTGCTGTCCATGAAATTACATGGGCGTAAAAAGGGAACGTGGAGAGAGGCCTGCGCATTAACATGCGGCACATTTGCTGGAGTTTCTTTATAAAGCGGGGCTTGTAGCTTCTCTTCCTCTACGAGAGCTCATAAATGCAGAGCCTAGTCACTGTGACACGAGAGCTGGTAAAACCACATTTAAGCATTTACGCTGCGCCTCCTTATTCTATTATTTTTATGTCAGCCTCCTCGCTGAAACTTGTTCTGTGAATTCGGCATTGGAGTGCACACGAGGATTTGGTCTCCACATAACGCCAGTCGCCTCTTCTTTTCACGTTTCGCTGACAGATCACACTTCAGGTGCATTGATTATATTTTAAATATACTGCATAAAGGTAGACATATACTCAAGAGTAATATCTATACAGCACATAATAGACCAGTTGGTGTGCTATCTATTTTACATATATCACTCAGTTTGAGAGGACAGAATGACATTTTAGTCACCTTTGGGTGAGAAGGCTCATGCAGAGTGGCTTAAACTAAAGATAAGAAATCAACACTTAGATCTGGATTCAACCAACATTTGACTTACTGCTGAATACTAGTATTTATTTTTTCCTAAAACAGGTTTGGGAGTTTTTGTAAATGCTGAACATGATTAAATGCAGGCCCTAGTTCCTCTTTCAGTGCTATTGATTTAAAAGTCAGACAAATGTGTTTCAGACTGGTGGGTGGACTCAGTCATGAATTCAATCAACATTTGTCCTTAACTTTTACGTAGAAATAAAGTGTTAGAAAGTTAATTTTGGTGAAAGTTAAACATGCCAAACTGTTAGTGTTAAGAAAGAAAAACACTTGAACTTGAAGTTACAGTTTTTATCATTTCACCCTTTGCCAAAGCTCACCCCTCTCCTGCACTCCTTAGTTACTGTTGCTAGGTAAGACAAAACATTTCTCAGGAGACTCTGGTCCCATTGAAAACAATTACAAATATTATTTTAGAAAATTAGTTTGTATTTAAATTTTTATTTTTGTATTCTTTAAAAATATGTATAACTAATAGAAAAAGTATTTAGAGTACAGTCCTGTGGATTATTGACTCTTTTAGCAACTGATGAAAATTCTGCTTTGAAGTGCAATGGGTTGCCATGGCTGCTAGCTGTCTCTTCACCATGGACGTTCCCCTGGAATCTGTAAGTGGCCAGGGGTCTCAAATTTCTTCTAAATGTTGTCAAACAGGCCTTCAGTATGCCATTGAGTGTTACATTACACAATGTTACAATCGCGGACAATTCGATTAATGCCAAATGTCATAGAACCATTAATTAAAAGCTTCCTCTACTTTGTTTAGAAGTGAGCGCCAAATGGGATATCATGGCAGATAGTGCAAGGTATGTAACATGTAAATTATTCCACAAGTTATTAGTTATAGTATTATAGTATTATTATTATTCTACTATTATTAGGAGTGGTGTTTAATGCCGAGCTCACACTACACAACTTTTGCCCCGATTCTAACGTCAAAAACTAACTCCCGACAAATTTTTCAGTCCGATGATAATCTTTAAAAAATCTGCAAGAAATCTTGGTTCCGTAGGCTGGAACGGTCTTTTGATGTGAGATGGTCAAAGACGTGATTATTTCTGTCATGAACCAGTCTGGAGCTCTCCGGGAGAGTCCAGGATCATTTCAAATTGGTCCTGGCTGACCTACAGTGACGCTTTGTAGAACCAAACACGACAGATAAGGATTCCAAAAACAGTAAAACATCTCTAGCACAAGGCAAATGAATACTGCCTCAAAAGGAGGCGAGACTCGAAAATAGCGAGTATAAATAACAAAAGAACCTCACGCTCTAAATCGAAGAGTGCAAACGAGAGGTTGAAAACCCCCCCAAAAAAAACAAGTAACGGGTGAAGGAAAGAAATAGAAAATCAAGCCTGTTACCTAAGCTCCTGTATGAAAAGAGCTGAATACAAAAGGTAACAGGTCGAGAGATATTAGGATAACCCAATATAATCTTTTTATTTTATTTTTAATTGTTTCTGATTTTTCCCATTTTCTCCCAATTTAGTAGCCAATTGAACCCCTATTCTAATTCAATTCCCCCCGTGTAGCAACCGCTAGAGAACCACTGCTGCACACCCCGTCAATCGGTACTTTAGGGAGGGCGCTACGTCCTCTACAGGGCGCAGCTCCTGACCGTGACACGCCCTGGGTCCTATCGTGCGCAGCGGTTCTCTCCGAGCCCCTCCCCCCACCCGGAAGCGACTGCCAATTGTCGCTTCCACAGGGCACCGGCCACGCTCGGCTATGGCAGGACCGGGGCGCGAACCCCGATCCTCGGAGTACAACTGCGCTGACTGAAAGTCAGCGCTCTTTACCGCTGTACCACCGCGGCGGCTAACCCAATATAATCTTAAAGAATAACCGGACTTGCTGCGTTTCTTATTTATACAAACCAGAAATGCAGTGACCAAATTCCTATATAGTTTACTGACTTTGTCAACATTGCTTAGACAATATCGAAGTGTAGGAAGACGGAAGTCTTGAGCCATTTATAACTGTCAGGAAACTCAAAAAAGGTGCCAGGAATAATAGCCGGGAGATATGTATTACTGATATGATAGTCCCATGAGGCCATTTGAAATGGTGTACCTTGGTGTCCAAAAATCTATCCAAAATGGATAATTGTGCATCACAGGAATTCAGGAGATTTCTAAATTTTTCAACAGATAAACTGTTTTGATATATTTGCATCCATATCATTGGATAATTTCCAACTTTTGCAAAAAATTAGGTAGCTGTCTGAAAATCTACCCAAACTTATCCAAACCCATGAAACCTATGCAAACCTATCCAAACATGAACACAGCTTTATTGTCCATTTGAAGCACATTATTACATTCTATGAGGAGGAAATGAGAGGGAAATGACCCTTAGATAATCAATTTATTTGTCTCAATTTAGCTTCCAGTGCCAAAACTGCCCAACACGGCCCTGTTCTGTTCGTAAATAGCTTTTATAAATTCCTAGTAACGTTACAGTCTAGCCGTAATAGATTGACAGCTCACCACCATTGTCATTACTTATGATATACAAATCCAAATTGCCTCAGGCAGGGACTTTTTCCCACAGACTCCACATACATTATCATTGAGCCTTATTCAGGCTTAGCTTATAGGTAATACCTAATAGGTTGCTAGCTAACTAGGTATAAACTAAACCTGAATAATACAGACTACCTTTAATTTTTAACTCGGCGCCACTACTGCAAAACTTTGTGACATCATAAACAATATAACAACACCTAGCGAGCCTTTCTGTGGCTAGCTAGCTATACTACTATGAGTACAACACCATAAAACACACACACACACGGCAACAATTAGCTATGGAATCCATGCTTTCTGCTTCAGATGAAGAGTCTTGGATGTAAAATCCTCATCTGAATCCAGAGGACAACTACACAATTCAGCAGCCTCAAGCATGGAGAATCTTTGTCGCTTCACCATTGTATAAACAAAATGATTTCGCATGCGCAGCTTGTGGCTGTGGTGTGAAAAGAAGGATCTGGCTGATATTGCGTGTTTCGGAGGAAAACCATGAGTTGGCTTCACTCTCCCGAGCCGGCTGTATATGACCCTGCTTTTATACAGTTTGTGAATTGGACGTTCCAAATTTGGGTTGGATTGGAGATGCCAAATCAAAAAATAATAATAAACAATGGGTGGGGTTTAATTTGCCTCCAGATCCATCACTCTGTACAGGAGATACAAAAGCAGTCTGGGAAGTAAATTACATATTGTAATCAAAATTATAGTTAAGTACACATATCACATATTTTGTTCACGTATCATATAATTCTTTAAGTAAGCATATACGTACAGGTCATACTTGTCAAAACTGAAAGGAAAAGTGTTGTGTGGTGCACACTAATGAGGCCATACCTGTGCAGCATTGATAGATCTTTAACTCCTTCACTCTGTTACAATTACAAATGCCTTGTAGAGCTGCCTCATTTTAATTTGATTTCTTTTCAGCACCCTATCTATTGTGGAGAGACTGACAATGCTGATGTTTTGAAAAATGCTGTCACCTTCTCTGATTGCACTCTAGATCTCTCTTAGCCTGATGGCATTGTTTGCTCTCAACATATTACAGATTTCTACCTATTGTTGAGGTGTGAAAACGGATTTTCTGCCACTTGCATGGGGTGGATCAGTCCTATAAATATAGTGCAGTACACTAAAAACTGTTGGAATTGATTCACTATGAACTCTGTAACATTGACTCTGCATTGACTGAATTTACTGGAATACTGTGAAGAAATATTGTACACACACCTGCTTTCTCTCCTGAACATCAGGATGATTGATGACACCGGCTCACATTAGGCTGCACTCTCCGACCAGCCTCTGCCATTGTTAGGCCATAGCTGATTACATGGTCAAAGATTGTGGCCCGTATGTCACTTGAAACAATTCTGCATCTATTCCTCTTCCTTAAATTGTGAGACAAGTACTGACCAGATTTTGTGCAATTTACAGTCAACTTCATGGAAATGGTAAAAAATTAACAACATGTACAATGAGTGATATTTTTGGCTCAAACATATGAGGGAACCGAATACTTTTATATGAACATAATAATTTTTCAAAAACCAAATTTTTGAGAGTACAATTTATTCTGAAAAACATCTAAATTATTGCCATTTATATGTGGTGAACCCTCCCCTGGAGAGGACAACAGCACTGAGCCTCTTCCTGTAATGACTGACAAGGTTGGAGAACACTTTTGGAAGGATTTTCGACCACTCCTCCATGCAGAACATTTCTAAATCTTTGATACGTTTAGGTTTGGACTTGTGGACTACCAGATCATATGTTTTCAATAGGGGTCAATCAATAGAATTTTTGTTCCGAAATCTGTGTTGCTTTTGATGTAAGTTTGGGGTCATTTTCTAATTGAAAGGTCCATCTATGGCAAAGTCTCAACCTCCTGGCTGAGGCAACCAGGTTTTGGGCTAAAATATCATGGTACCTCGTGGAATTCATTGTGTCACTGATCTTAACAAGAGCCCCTGAACTACTACCAGCAGAACAGCCCCAAAACATAATTGATCCTGTCATGGTTTCTCAGCCTGCTGTTCGCTGTTTGACCACTCCCCTGGGGAGCGCTCGTGTTGCGTCTCTTCTCTTTGTTTCTTTGTCCGTTTCATGTTTTTGGGTTTGCTACTCAGTGTATTCACCTGTTCGGTAGTTTCCGCCATTATTTAAACCTCGCGTCACCTGTGGTAGACGCTTCCATATTGCTAATCTTTTGTCAAGGAAAGCCGGTATTTTCGGACATTAAGCGTCGACCGTATCACCTCAACTTGTTGTGGCTCCACGGGACAAGGGTGCATGTGTTCAAGAGTTTGCTAGAAACTTAGTTTAGGCTAGTCGTTTCTATCCTGTCTCTTTATTTCACCCCTGTCTTCTGTCTTTGACAGATTGTCTTCGCTGTCTCTATTACCTCTTGTTTTTGTGTTTCGGCTCCCTCGTTGTGAGCTATAGGGTTTTTCTTTGTTGTTTGTTCTAATATCTCGTGAAGAGTTTTTTCGCCCTCTTCGGGTCACTTTCAGTTGTAGCGGTTTCCCTCCTGGTGTGGAGGTTTATTATTTTGGTGTATTAGCATTATTGCCTGTTTGCGGGGTTTCCTCCCGCTTTGTGGTGTTCAGTCGAGCACTTTTTGAAACCACTGTTGCGTCTGGTCCTCGTTCCCACGCTCCACCACTATATTTTACTGCGGGTATCAGGTGGTTTTATTTTTTTTAATTTTTTGTTCTTTACCACCAAACATGCCAATGGTGTCCATTGCCAAAAAGTTAACGTTCAATTTGGACGCTTGGAGTTTGTCAAACGTCATTTACATGATGACTGAACGATGGTGCTGTGGTCATATGAGACCAAAATTTAGCGTTTTAGTCAAATACAGCATCGGCATGTTTGGCATCAAAACAGAGATGCATACAAGGAGAGACACCCCATACCCACGGTGAAATATGGTGGTGGGTCAGTGATGTTTTGGGGGTGTTTTAATTCCAGAGGTCCAGGGGCACTGGTTATCAATGGCATAATGGATTCCACCAAGTATCAGCCAATTTTGGCTGACAATCTGATTGCCTCTGCCAGAAGACTGAGACTTGGCTGTCGGTTTCGAGCAAGACAATGATCCAAAACCAGAAATGGTCCACACAGAAATGGCTCTGTGACAACTAAATCAATGTTCTGCAATGGCCATCTCTGTCACCTCAATCCAATCGAAAACCTGTGGGCTGAATTGAAGAGGGCAGTTGATAAGCGCCAACCCAAAAAATGTGAAGGACCTTGAAAGGATCAGCATAGAGGAATGGTCCAAAATCCCTGCAAATGTGTTCCTTAACCTTGTCAAACATTACAGGAAAATATTCTATGCTGTTATTCTTGCCAGAGGTGGTTGCACCAAGTACTAAACCAGGGGTGCCAATAATTATGAAACCTTGTATAATGGTGTTCGCTGCGGAGGACCAGACGCGACAGAAAAGGGTTTCAGAAAACGTGCCTCCAGAGGAGTCACGTGACCTGCAGAGAGGATGGCGGCGTAACACTTTCGCTCCGCTCCTATTCCCCCCCATTTCACTTAAAAAACTACCTTTTATTTAGCTTAGCCTTTATTCTTGTGCATGTTGTGACATTTAAACATCCACTCTGTGAGATGCCGAAACCAAGAAAGTCCACCAGACCCCTTGACCCCAACCACGAGTCGTCTGATGAAGACGATGAGCATGGAAACAAGCTAGCCGCCATGCTGGAGACAGCCATGGAAAAACAGCGAGTGTTTATGGAGGCGCAGTTCACAGGACTGAACGGAAGGCTTGACGAAATAAAAACCGAGCTGTCACGTTGCAGTAATGATGTTGCTAAATTGCGTACTGACTACAACGACCTTCGTAAAAGAGTCGATAAGACGGAGAATACCACCGAGGGCAACAAAACTAAGCTAGCAGACCATGAAGCTAAGCTAGCGGACCTGGAGGACAGAAACCGGAGGGACAACGTACGTATACTGGGCATCCCAGAGGGCGCGGAGGGACCCAACGCTTCCCAATTCATCTCCATGAATCTCCCGAAATGGTTCCCTAACCTGGGTGATCAACGGATGGAAATCATGCGAGCACATCGCATCGGTCCTCCGGCTGCTGGTAATCGAGGTCCTCGGACGCTGATATGCAAAATGCTCCGCTTCACCGACCGGGACAAGATACTACAAGCTTCGCGGAAAACACCTGTCAAGCTCGGGGGCCGAGATATTCGCTTCTCCGCCGACTTCAGCAACTACACGGTGATGCGGCGCCGGGCTTTTTCCTCGGCCATGGCGGAAGCAAGAAAACAAGGACTCCAAGCCTACCTGCTTTACCCGGCCAAGTTGAAGCTAATCCGCGGGCAGGATCAACGCATTTTCGACACAAGCACCGAAGCCGAGGACTTTCTCAACACGAAACAGACGAGTGGAAACGACTGAACGGTATCTGAACAGTAGCTTACTAGATGAACATGCCCGGGGTTGATGGCTGATGTTACCTGTTTAACTAATAACGATGACTAGGTCATCTATCAGACTGTGAGTTCATGGACACTGAGGTATGTTATTTGCTATAAACAACGCTCTGTCGTTATTTGTTATTGTTCCCATTTAATGGTTCAGCCTTCCTGTTTACTGTCAGTCTACAACACATGCAGAGTGTTTGCTTATTTCTGTTTAAAAATTGCTATGCAACTTAATTAAGAAAGTGAAGCTAGCTATAATAGCTGAGTTCATTGTTAAATTTATACAGCCTTCACAGTCTTGATAGTTTTTACAATTTAAGGTAGTTTATCTTAAAACTGTCAGTATCTGACAGCTACTTTCTTCATGGGGGGACGGGCGGTTTCGACAGGCAGTTGCCCGCTCTCTCAGTGCCAAGTGCCTGATGTTTTTTGGGAGGGATGTTTTTCTTTTTTGGCGTTTTTTTCTTTTTTGTTTTTTAACTCACTTTGTTCTAGATGTGAGTTTTGGGGTTATTGGCGACAGGGTATTGTGGGGGGCGAGATCTTCTTATCTTTATTGTAATACAGTCATTTTTATTTCTATTTGTGTTCATAGTAAGGGCCAACAGGCAAGGACTCGATTGTTTAATACATTGCACGTTGCTCAGCCCAATCTAGCCCTATAACTGTTTTATGACAACTTTACAGCTAGCTAGTTGGAACACTAACGGATTGAACGGACCAGTTAAACGTGCAGCTTGCTTAGATTTACTCCAGAGAAACCACATTGACATTGCATTCATCCAGGAGACCCATCTCAAAACATCTGATGTACAGCGATTTGCTAACAAACAATATTATGTGGCGGCATCAGCCTCTACTAATTCTAAAACCCGGGGCTCTCTTATCCTTCTCAGGCGCTCTCTATCCATAACCATACTTGATAAATATGGCAGTGAAGATGGCCGCATTTCTTACATAAAATCTATAATAGCTGGGCGTAAGTTAGCATTTATGTCAGTGTACGCACCTAACCACTTCGAACCTATATTTTTCACCACACTATCAGAGATCCTGTCTGAAATGAATGATTTCGCTATAATTATGGGTGCAGATATGAATGCAGTGGTGAACCCGGTTTTAGACTGCTCGGGCTCGGCGGGACACTGTTCTCACTCTCAAAGCTCTGCATCGGCCTCTTTGTCCAAATTTATATCGGATTTCAGCTTAATTGATGTATTTCGTGCTATTAACCCTACAGTTAAGCAATATAGTTTCTATTCCAGTAGGCATAAAACCTACTCTCGCATTGACTACATTTTAACTTCTAGCTCAATTTCAGAAATCCATAATGCAGTGCTTTCCCCCACTCCATTATCTGACCATAGCGCCATATTAGTCAAACTTACCTTACTGAACACACCTACTAGAGCAGTTCGCTGGCGTTTTAACACAACGCTACTGAAAAATGAAGAATATTGTGTCTACTTTAAAGGAGAGCTGGACAGATTTGTGGCTGAGAACACTGGTTCCGTAAATGACCCTCGAATATTTTGGTGCGCTTTGAAAGGATGTATTAGGAACACTTCGATATCTTTTGCTTCACATTTAAGTAAGACCCGGATGGCCAAAATAGATAATCTTGAAATTAAACTTACTTCTCTGGAACATCAACAACAACTCTCTTTCTCTGAGGCCAGGAAACAAATTATTGACTTGACAAAAATTGAGCTCAACTCCCTGCTCAGGCAAAGAGCTGAATTTTTAATTCACAAGACCAGAAGAACTTACTATTTTCAAGGTCCTAGGCCAAGTCATCTTCTGGCGCTCAGACTTAAGCGAAGTGAGAAATATTCCAACATAACAACCATTCGCTCTGGGTCATCTCAGAATATGTTAACAGAACCAAAAGCAATTAACACAAAGTTTCGAAACTTTTACTCTAACCTCTACACTTCTGAAGTTAATTTAGACAGTGACAGGTGTAGAAATTTTTTACAGAAGGCAAATCTTCCAACTTTAGACCAAGAGGAAACAGATGACCTACAGAAGCCCATTTCACTGATAGAACTAAAAGAGGCCATTCAGAGGATGAAAAAGGGGAAATCACCGGGGTGGGATGGAATACCACCTGAATTTTACTTATTTTTCTGGAAGGAGTTGGGTCAATTCATGCTGGATATGATCCACACAGCCGTGGATAAGGGCTCATTTGACCGAGACACTAACTCTGCTATTCTCACTGTCCTCCCTAAACCGAATAAGGATCCCTCCCTCTGTGGCAATTACAGACCCCTATCACTTCTGAATTCAGAAATAAAAATATACGCCAAAGTCCTGGCTTCACGGATAGAGACTCTCATGACAAAATTGGTACATTGTGACCAGACCGGGTTTATAAAATCGCGTCAAGCAGCTGATAATATGCGTAGGCTTCTCCATGTGTTATATTTTTCTAAAGATATTGAGTCCTCATGTGCTGTTCTATCGCTAGACGCTGAAAAAGCCTTCGATAGACTCGAATGGGATTATCTCTGGCTGGTTTTGGAGGCTTTTGGTCTTGGTGCTAACTATATTAGGATGATTAGGGTACTCTACTCTAATCCCTCAGCTATGGTTATCTCAGGCAACATTTTTTCCCCCCCCCTTTACAATATCGAGAGGCTCCCGGCAAGGCTGTCCTCTGTCCCCTTCTTTGTTTGCTCTCTCCCTCGAACCTCTTGCGCAGACAATTAGACAACACCCCTCTCTCTCGCCCATATCCTTCTGCAACACTTCACATTATATATCATTGTTCGCTGACGACATTCTGCTATACATAAATAACACGTCAGTGTGTATTCCGATAATATTAGAGGTGTTTGAGGAGTTCAGCGCTCTCTCGGGCTATAAAATTAACTGGACCAAATCTTCGCTGATGCCCCTTAACTCATCTCTCGACGCTTCTACATTGCCAACACACATACCAGTGGTTGGGAGCTTTAAATATCTGGGCGTGGATATCTTCCCCTCCTTGTTCTCCATCTCTAGCAAGAATTTCCAAGGTATTATGAAGCGGGTGGAGGCGGACTTGATAAGGTGGACGTCTCTCCCAAACTCCCTACAAGCACGGGTGTCAATAATCAAAATGGATGTCCTTCCTAGAGTGAACTTTTATTCTAATATGATACCCCTTTCCCCACCCAAAGGCTATTGGGACAGGATGCATAGTATAATATCAAAATTTATCTGGGGTGGGGGGCGTCCACGCGTCAGGCTATCCACTCTTCAGCGCAATAAACGGAATGGAGGTCTAGCTGTCCCTAACTTTAAATTCTATTTTTGGTCTTATGTGTTGCGTCCACTGTCCAATTGGCTTGACCCCCAAGTAAAAATATCATGGAGACCTATAGAAGAACATTTAGCCTTGCCTCACCGGCTTCAAGATTTAATACACTCAGGTATTTCCATTAAACGCTCCAAACCTAAGCTTGGCCCCATTATGTCTTTCCTTTTGACTACTTGGCACTCAGTGGGGAGGGCGACTGGCTCTATGTTAAAGTGGCACACACAAAGTCCTATTTTTCATAACTATTCTTTACTTACTGGTGGGGTGCCTTTTTCTTTCAGGGAGTGGAGTGATAGAGGGGTTAATGTCATGTCTGATATCTGTGATGATGGAGGTCTTAGGATGTTTAATGATTTACGAACTACTTATGATCTGCCAGGTACATCTTTTTTCTTCTATTTGCGCCTCAGATCTGCAATGCGAGCATACGGCGTGCCCTGGGATACTCCACTTGTTAATCACAAGTTACACACATTATTAGATGTAGGAGTAAGGACGAGAGGCTTAGTCTCTGCTCTTTACTCTTTTTTACTGGAGCCCTCTAGTGGGCCTCTGGCTGTTCAGCAAGTGTGGGTTAGAGACCTTGGTCTACCCAATGACGAAATATGTTGGCTGACTGTCTGGGACAATTTAGATGAAACATCAAAAAACCTTAATCATAAACTTATACACTTCAAACTTATACATAGAATATATCTTACGCCAAGGAAACGATTCCTCATGAAGCTCATACACTCTCCTGTTTGTGATCTATGCTCTCTGGGTCAGGTGGGATCTTTCTTACATATGTACTGGGAATGCCCTAACGTGGCGTCCTTTTGGGTATTAGTATCTTCCACTTTATCTGACTTATTGGAGGTAGACATACCATGTTCTCCTAGAATATTACTTCTGAATGACACCTCACCATTGAGCCTGTCCTCTAGTCAAATTCACACTTTATTAGCAGGGTTAACTGCGGCTAAGAAGATGCTGGCCTTGCGCTGGAAGCCCCCCCACACACTCACACGCACCCAGTGGCTACAAACATTTCTGAGCATACTCTACATGGAGTTATCTGTAGCAAGAATGCATGGGGCTGGTCAGAAAACAATCCGAACCTGGGCCTCTGCGGCTGCAGTGGTTAAAGGTCTTCTGGAGTGAGAAACATGTATATGTGTACTTATAATTGTGTCTGTATTTGTAACTTTTTGTTTGTTTATTTCTATTCACTTACTCTGGCCTACAGAACACTGATACGATAAGTGTGCTATGTGCTGTATAATGTTATGTACTGTATGTAACAATGAAGAAGATCGGGGTGGGACAATGGGGGAGGGGGGATGTCGCCATTGGGGGGGGTATTTTGGAGGGGTGGTAAAAGGGAAGTGTATATTATTTGTTGGATTATTGCCATTGTACTATGTCATGCCCTTCTCTTTTGAAAATAAAAACAATTGATCGCAAAAAAAAAAGAAAACGTGCCTCCTAAGAGACAGCAGTAGAACGGAGAGGACTCCATTAGGAGGGAGAGGGGAATAAGGAGAAACAGAAAGGCTCCCACTCTCACTTAAGAGAGCGTATAAAAGGGAGAACAGAAAGTGACCCGACTAAGACGGGTGAATTGACCAGGGGCCAGTGAGGGAAAACAATAAGGAAACAAAAAACCTCTGCTCTTGGAACGAGAGGAATCTAAGAGGTAAACGAAACAAACGACAAGGAAAATAACCCGGAAGTATCGGGCGAAACATTCGAAGCACAAGCAAAAAAACAGAACAACAGAAAAACACTACAAGCTCTCACTAACAGAGAGGGGAAATAGAGGCTAATTTCTACAGAAAATCCGATGGAGTGCTTAAAACAGGTGAAAGGAAAACGAATGCCCGCAGAGCAACCGAGAGGCAGGCAAACCATGACACCTTGATTTTGGTTAAATAATTTTTTTATTAAATAAATGTATGATTTTAGTTGGTTCCATTGAAACTGTTACGGTTCTAACCGTTCCACGCCATGTTTTATGTTTATTGTTATGTCACGCCCTTATTTGTATTCACGTTCTGTCATAGTTTATTAGTTTGCATACATATTTCCATGTTTTTCCGCAGCCTTGCGTTCATGCTGTTTCTTCTCTTGCTGTCACTCACGCTTCCCTAATTGTTTCATTCTCCCTTGTCTAATTACTAATATACTAACATTAGATCAGGATTGGGTAATACTAACTATCTAACCATGTGTTCATGTTTACCTTACGTTTCTCGTACATGTTAATTACTAATTTACTAACGCTAGGTCAGGATAGGTTAACTACTAACGATTTACTAATTGCCTCGTTACGTGTCTCATTTTCTCAAGCTGTTGTGAATTTCCTGCTGCTCTCAAGCAAATGTCTGTACCTGTCTACACCTGCATATAAGATCAGTGTTCATGTCATGTCCTTGCGAAATTGTTGCCTCACTAGCACTCTTAAGCATTTGTCAAGTCTACGCATTCTGATTTCCTGTTTTGATCCAAGCCTGTTTTTTGACCACTGTTTACTGCCAGCCTTTTGTTTTCACTGCCTGTCCTGACCACGATTCCTGCTTGCTGATTTTGTACTTTTGCCACGCGGCGAGGACTCCGGTCTGACCCTGCTTGTTTTTCGACTATTCTTTTGCCTTCTCCCTTTTGTACCTCTGCCACGCTGATTGCCTTCCTGGTTCCGAACTACTGCCTGGCTTACCGACGACGTGACTGCCTTCTCCCTCGGTACTTTTGTTTATTGGCTGGATTTTTTTGTGTATGACCTTTGCTTGTGCTAAGACAACGATTACTGGACTTTCCTTAATAAAGCCCTTGCGGGTATTTATTACATCCATTGTTCTGAGTCGTGCTTCTCGGGTCCAACCCTCCATGCACTTCGTCTCAGAAACATTACTAAACTACAATATTTTTCACATCTTGGCGTTTTGAGTATCTCAATAATTATATTGTTTATTTTGTACATATTTTGTATATTTGTAGTATTTTTAGTGCATTTCCAGTCATGGGTGCCAATAATTCTGGAGCCCACTGTATATATGTAAAGCCCAGTGAAACAGGAAGTTATGAATGGCAGCACAAGTTTTTAAATAATAATTTTATTTACTGAAAGTAGTAGTTTCCCAAAATGGTTGAGCAGAAAATTTGAATCATTATGTGTATTGTTTATTTTATACAATAATTTTTCATAATTTTCATGATGGGTCCAATAATTCTGGAGTTCGCTGTATGTTTAAAGCCTATTGACTGTTAGTTGCACTTTTTTGCATGTATGGATTTACACAAACAGCATATGTATAAATGCATATGAGTGATAGTACTCATCAGAAACAAATGTAATCCATTTTTGGTCAGCAAGGCTTACTCATTTGATTATTGGGCCAATAGCACAGAATTATACTTGTATAAATTGTACAGTTGGTTAAATATGCTTCAACAGTTACATTTTGAGTGAAAGCCATGGGAAATGTTGGTTGCACTTCATATTACGGTACATTAATTAGTGGGTAATTACAGAGTAAGTACTAAGAAATTACAGAGTACTTCTAAGTAACACCAAATAATTATTTTGAACACTTAATAATTCCAGGTAATGATTTGTAATAGCGATGCACAATTTTTGAGTAGCACCATAGCAAGTACAAGTATTTGGTATAATTACTAGTATTACGAATAAGATTTAGTATTGCAGGTATCATCCTGGGATAACTCATAATATGGAGTTTTTTTTCATGAATCTTAGCATGATTATAGTATCATCAGTTAAAGGAAAATTTAACATTTTTAATATTTGGTCGCATGTGTTCCATACTGTTCCAGTGTAATTTACAGCTAAATCTAGTTCCACCCCCCAATTCCCATAGAGATCCATTCAAATGCAGAGATGTTATAGTATTGCTTGTAAGAGTAACAGAAAATAAGATCAAGAGTATTTTGATGTTGTTGGGCCACAGACATCAGGAAGTCATGGCATGCAAAGGATGTGCGACCAAATATTAATATGATACTTCAAAAATATGTTAAAGCAAAGGGTATGAATACTTATGTAAATGAGAAATTTCAGTTTTCGATTTTTAATACATTTGCAAAAATTTCTAAAAACAAGTTTTCACTTTGTCATTATGGGCTATTTTGTGTAGAATTTTGAGACAAAAAATGAACTCAATCTATTGTAGAATATGTCTGTAATGTAATAAAACATAGAGAAGGTGAAAGGGGTATTCAGACTTTCAGGTTTGACTGTATAAAAACGCGAACTAAGTGGATTCTGTCAATACAAACACTATGGTTTGGGGTGTCTCTCCTTGTATGCATCTCTGTTTTGATGCCAAACATGCTGTATCTGACTAAAACGCTAAATTTTGGTCTCATATGACCACAGCACCATCGTCCAGTCATAATGTAAATGACGTTTGACAAACTCCAAGCGTCCAAATTGAACGTTAACTTTTTGGCAATGCAGACCATCGGCATGTTTGGTAATAAAGAACAAAAAATTGCAAAAAATAAAACCACCTGTATAATAAGTAAAAAAATAATAAGTTCTTTTTTTGAGAAAATTAAATGGCCCTTTCCTTGCTTTTTCGTATTTAATTTGGAACGTAGATCCGGTAGGTATGTTCTTGTGCCAGAAACCACTCATTGGTCCAAATTTCCACGGAAGCAAGCGTTCCTGGTCATAAAAAAACCGACCCGCCGACATTTTGCTAGTCTTTTCTGGAAGAAAAGAACTGGATTGTTTGTATTGACAGAATCCACTTCATTTGCGTTCATATACGTGCTAGAACGGTAATTTTGAGACCATTTTAGCTGCACTATAAAAGTGAATGGAGAGCAACAAATACCCTATTCTGGATTATCACCCCAGGGAGCAACTAACAAACATATTTTGCCACCATTTTGACTCATATCATGGCCAGGTAACTACACAACCCAAAGTTAAATTTTGCTTTAAGTAAAAAGATGTTTCATGTTGTACCAGGAAGTTTTGCAATAATTATTTTATAATTCCCAGTTATCATAGTATCCCTTCTGAACATCTGTTCAGTTGTCCCTCTCACACTGACTCATGGACTTGAAAGTACAAGGTAACTCCATGGAAACTGTATTGCCAACTAAAGCCATGCTTTTTACCAATATCACTACACAGTATATACTCGGTAGCTACGCTGTCCCTTGGTGTTACTCAAAAATTACCCATTTTACAAGTAATTATCTGGAACTTAAGTGTTACAGGTAATTACTTGGTGTTACAGTACCCTGTAATTATCCGGGGATTCCTGTACCTGTACTTTAAAACACCACCAAAGAGTACTTCAATAACTTTGGTAGTCATTCAAGGATTGTGCTTAAGCAATTGAGAAAAACTGTAAAATTAAGGGCACGTGTCATGGATCGTGACTTCCTTCCCTTATCTCCGTGTTTAGTATTCCTTTTTTCCATTTACCTGTAATGTATCATATTTTTCTGTGTTCCGCTACGGGTTTTGCCTTCGCCTCTGTGATCTGTTCACCTGTCCTGCATTTCCGCTCACTATTTATAGCCCGCTTCCTCCTTTTCTCGTCGCTTCCATGTTATTTCATGTAACATTCTAGCCGGTAAAGGTATAGGAGTTGTGCGTGCTATCGACCACTTTGCTTCTCAACGCGGGACTTGTTAGCAGTACAATTTAGAAAAAGTAAAGTGCGCTCTTTCGCTCTCTTATTTCAGAGCAGAGGTTTTGGTTTCTTTGTTTACAAGTGCTCTCGCCCTAAGGTTTAGGGTTCTTTTATTTTTTCTCCTTTATTTCTTTTGTTCACTCCACTACGGGAGATAAGTGGAACTGCTTATTTCTTTGGTTTGCTCGGATATCGAGTTCCTCGCTTATTATCGCGAGGTTATTTGTGTTCTCCTTGTTTTTTCCCGTCCACTACAGATTATTGTCCGTCTTAGTGGTGTTCGTTTAGAACACTTTTAGATTCCTCATCCCTGGACCTCCAATATTTCCTCCGTGTCTCTGGGCATAGAGATCCCCTACAGTATTTAAATGAAATACATATGATCTTTTCTATAAGTCTTTTCTTTTGTCAATTATTTGAAAATACATATTTTGTCTTACAAATTGTGTTGACTCTTTCTTCTAATAAGTGGGCTCTACTGATTAAACAAACTGAAATGTAAAGTATTGCTCGGTTCCTCCTAAATTATTAATTATTTACTGTTAATGTGAAATTCATTAGCTGCTGCCCCATGAAAGGAGGAAAACCTTGATCCACCTCTGAGGTTGACAACTCTCCGCAACATATCGAACTACATTATCAAGCATTTGCACACACACACACACACGCACACACACACCATGCATGAAATGCAGTCGCCGTCCATTTGGCCTTTGATATTCAATCTCTGTTAATAGTCTTATCAGTTCATTAGAATTAAGTAAATTATCAAGATACAATCTCTTAACTCTTCAGCTTTCCTGTCCCTGAAAGAGATTAATGAAAATGAAATTAATTATGAAATATGTTACATTTTATATTCTCTGCCATGTGAAATTTAATTTTGTACTCATTCAATTAACAAATGAGGATATCCATATATGTGATAACTTGCTTAATGGAGTTCATATATCAGTTATCATCTGCTGCCTTTGATCACTTTAAAGCTTTTCATTAAACTTTTGTTTAGAACATGAACAAATAATATTAATGTGGTCTACACCTATCAGAACAAGTAAATATATTCAGATCCAAATTAAAAACAAACTGAGTTCTGTTCTTTTTTTTAAACTGCAATGATGATCTCTCTCTCTCTTTCATGAACATTCGTATGGTGTGTCCATTCACAGAAACTTGTCATGTGTCTCCATGGGGATAAATTATTGACATGAAGGAGTGTGGCAGTTGAAAGTCAGCCCCATTAATTATGGACAAGCCAACATATAGTTAGACTTTTATTATTTCTTTGGAAAGCAGGAGGTTCACACGTGCTTAGTGCTGCACTTATCAAGTGAGCGCTGACCTGAGCATATTCCTGCATCTTTATATATTTTTCATAGTTGCTAGGCTTTAATATAGTTGTGTTAGAGTGGATGTTTTAGATGTTTGTACCATTAACATTATTTTATTTTTGCAAAACAGACATTTTTTCCTGGATTCAATTCCCATATGTCTTTAATATTGACTCATGAAGAAATCCCACTCCATATATGGGATTTCAACCCAGAACCGTCTGGTTATGTGCCCGTTTTCCCACAATATGCTACGTGGAAGCCCAAGTGGCTCAGATAATAAAAGGGCTTGCTATCATCCTAGACATCACAGGTTCAATCTTGGAATTTAACATTAGCCCAATATGACTGGGAGTCGACGCTGGCAAGATACAATTGGTCTCACCAGTGTGGTATGCGACCAAGCATCATCCAGCAAGCAGCATAGCAGCTTCACAGGTCACTGATGTGGAGAGGGTGGGAGACGGCTAGCCTTCGCTGCCAGCATCGCACGCTCAAAGGTCCTGAGGCCATTTCACAGCAATTTTCATGTTCTCCCATCGGACGTAGAGAGCGTATGCATCAAGACGGCACTGGAACCTGCTACCAACCGGAACGTCCTAGAATAAGGAACTACAGAGGGTGGAAGGAACACAGAAGCTGACCATCTGGTTTTGTATATAGAACATCTGTCATAACAGTCCCTTGTCTGGAGGAAAACATGGAATTAATGTGGGACTCAACATTTGGTGTATCTGCAAAAGAGAGCAAAACAGAACCGCCCCCCACAACCTTGGACATCAATATGAAGGGGAAAATGTGAGTATTTGGAGAGTAGGAGTGGTGTTGAAAACAGTTGACACAAAACATTGCAGATACATGTTAATTTTTAATATACTGTAGACAAAAGAAATTTAGCAGGTTGAGGTAACGGCTTAAGGCTCTTTCAGAAAATGTCCCTATGGAACCACAATTTAAAGGTGAGAAAGGTAAGAAGCTTGTGTGATGAAGAGGTGTTTGGTGAGGTGTTCTGTCAAGCAGCAGGAGAAATGCTGGAGAGAAACCGGTGTAACGTACAGAAAACACTCGCCGGTTTTCAAAAATCAGGGCCAAGCCCATTTCACCCAGCGCATCAGCACCGAGAAAAAACTGAATTTTTAATTTCATATGAACTCAGCTTAAAAGTTTTTTTCTGAATAGTTTCAGGAACTTATTCTGAAGGGAAAGACAATAGACAGATTTTTGAAGAAAGAAACTGATGAAAAAGATATGAGAGTGTTAGCAGACTGAGGCATTTTAGAGTTAATAATCTTGGGATAAACAATAAAACCACCACAATCTATACAGACAGAATATTGTATCTCCAAAAAATTTCATTTTAAAGAACAGCAGTGCATTGCTTATTTTTCCCAACATTACGGTTTAGTTGCATGGGCTTTGGAACCAAATGAATTACTTGTTCATTTGAAACATTTACAGTATATACAGTAGGAATATAACTTTCAATATGTGTAAATCTGAAAATAAGAACAAGAGTTACCTTCACAAAATGAAAAGTCTGGAGTGTAGTCTCTGAACAGAAATGGCAAAATCTATAAAGTGCACAATGTCCAGGGGTCCCCCAAATCGTTTTAGATTGTATAAAAATAACCTGACTAACTCAGCCAAATAATTAGATTTCCCAAAAAACCCATGCAAAGCATAGCCTTTCACTGTATGCTTCATATACACTGCTCAAAAAAATGAAGAGAACACTTAATCATCACAGTATAACACCAAGTCATTTAAACCAAACCGGTCATGCTGGATGATGTTGCAGGCAGCATAACATTCACCACGCCGTCTCCAGACTCTTTCACGTCTGTCACATGTGCTCAGTGTGAACCTACTCTCATCTGTGAAGAGAAAGGGGCGCCAATGGCGAACCTGCCAATTCTGGTGTTCTCTGGCAAATGCCAATCGAGCTGCATGGTGCTGGGCTGTGAGCACAGGTCCCACTACAGGACGTTGGGCCCCCATGCCACCCTCATGGAGTCTGTTTCTGACAGTTTGCATTTGAATTAAATTCTCAGTCAAGAAGGATACGGAGAGAGAAATGGTCTGTGGCCACCACCTGCAAAACCATTTAATGTTTGGTGGTTGACTTGCTGTTGCCTCTCCTGTCCATCTGTTGCCACTTTCATTTGCACCAAAGCAGGTGAAATTGATTCACAATCGTTTACGCTTCCTAACTGGACAGATCGATATCCCAGAAGAATTAAACATTGTTGCCATTAAACCCAGTCTAGATCTCCCAGTGTTGACCACCGGGTTTCTGGGCTTTCTGTCTGATCAGCTGTAAGGTCAGTGAGTGAGCCAAGCTCTCCTTCAAACACAGTAAAGCCCCAGCACCACTCAAACACTTAAATAATAAATTACTGTTATGGCTCTCTTGCTCCACTTGCCGGTAGTAGGCTGGTGGGCGGAGTTGAGGAGAGCCGACTTTAATTATGAGGCACACCTGTATTAAAAGGTTTTAACTCGCTTTCTACCATTCTACGCTCTCGCTGGTTGATTCGCTCTTTGGCCCTCTTCACGGACGGGTTTGTTTGGGGTTTTTTGCATCTTAAAACACTCACAATGATACCTTTCACCCATTCAGGCACCTGCATACACAACTGATAGCTTACAGATTTCCACGCCTCATGTTTTTCTTTATTTTGAACGTGTTTGTGTTTAAATTAAATAAATTCATATCTGACACTGCCGTTGTACCCTTGAGCAAGGTACTTAACCTAAATTGCTTCAGTATATATCCAGCTGTATGAATGGATAAATGTAATAAGAAGTTGTGTAAGTCGCTCTGGATAAGAGCGTCTGCTAAATGCCTGTAATGTAATTACCAAAACAGCCTTCACACAAGACTTCAGTATGGACCAGAGCTGAAACAATTTTTTTTCTCGCTTATCCACAATTGAAAAAAAAATGAAGGCCCCTTAATACCAATTGAGCATCATGTGCATCCCTTTATGGCCACAGTCTATCCTTTTTCAAATGGATACTTTTTGACGTGTGCTTACCACAAAGCACACGTCATCTCATGCTGGTACCGCGAACATGTCACTGGCACTATCCAAATTCTTATGGACTCCTCCCATAAAATGGAGGGGGGGGGACTATGTATAAAAATGGATGTAATTCCTATAATCACCTGATATGGATTTTAAATAGCCTACCCTAAAGTTAAAGCTGACAAGCTGCACTTTAACCTCATATTCATTGTTTAATTTCAAATCCACTGTGTAGGGTACAACCATGATTGTGTCACTGTCCAAATTCTTACACACTGCACTGTATATTCACAGTGCCCTCCATCATTTTTTTTGGACAAAAAAAATATTTTTCCTTGATTTGGTTCTGTACACAATTTCAGATTTGTAATCAAACAATTTACATGAAAGTGCAGATTCTCAGCTTTAGTAAAGGGTATTTATATTTGTTGGTTTCACCATGTAGAAATTACAGCACTTTTTATGCATGCATTTGCTTGATCAGAAAATATGTTTTATACACTTCAGAATTAATTCTGCTGCTGCTATCAGCAGTTACATCATCAGTGAAGACAAGTGAGCCAGTACCTGTGGCAGTCCAAACCATAACACCCCCACACCATATTTCACAGATGAAGTGGTATGCTTTGGATTTTGGGGAGATCCCCATCTGTCCACAAGACCTTTTTACAGAACTCTGAAGGCTCTTTTAGGTACTTCCTAGAAAACTGTAACCTGGCCATCCTGTTTTTGCGGCTAACTCATGGTTTTCATCTTGCAGTGTTGCCTCTGTAGTTCTGTTTGTGGAGTCATCTGTGGGCAGTAGTCAGTGACACATCCATGCCTGCTTCCTGAAGAGTGTTTCTGATGTTTTGGTGTTTGGGGGTTTTTCTTCATTATGGTGAGAATTATTCTACATCATCAGCTGTAGAGGTCTTCCTTGGCCTACCAGGTCCTTTGCGATTACTGAGCTCACCAGTGCTATCATTCTTCTTAATGATGTTCCACACAGTTGATTTAGGTAAGCCTATGGTTTGGCAGTCTCTGACTGTTTTTTCTTTTCGTATTTCTCAACCTCATAATGGCTTACTTGACTTTCATTGGCACAACTCTGGTCCTCATGTTGACTCCAAAGGCAATCAAAAGCCTAGAATCAAGAATAGATATGGAAAGCTCTTTTATACCCGCAAGGAAGCAATTGAACACGTATTACTAATCAGAAACACCTGCAAAGTAATTTGTCCCAAACATTATGGTGCTCTGAAATGGGGGTGGGGGGGGGGGGGGGGGAGAGACTATGTATAAAGTTGCTGTAATTTCTACATGGTGAAAACAAAATGTGTAAATATACCGTTTATAGATGTGGTTAGAGCCAAATAAAAAAAAGATGTATTTGTCCCAAACTTTATGGAATGCAGTGTGTGTGTGTGTGTGTGTGTGTGTGTGTGTGTGTGTGTGTGTTTTATTTAGCAGATTAGCAATTCAAATTATTTTGTACTCTATACCATTAAAGTTTAGTTCTTTCAATAGAGCAGTATAAAAGGTGATGCATAATTCCTTTATGTGAACTTGTGTTGATACAAGCAGATTTGCAGGATCTTCCTGGAGCAAATAATGCATCTTACATCTGTCCTGGTCTGGATATAGAAATGTTCCATGCAGCAGGGTTTCAGATTTCCCTGTTGAGTTTTTAATTTGGAGATTGAAACTGCGATACACTGCTGCCCGGAGCAGCCGAGCGCACTACGTGAGAAATCCATGAGGCGCCGCATTGAATGCTAACGAGCTCAGTTGCTTGCGTTTTACGGTCCTATTTGAAACAGATGTTGTTCGCTTTCGTAGCATACCTTCAGAGGTATTAAAGAAAAAGTCTTTCTTTTCCCATTTTCTTTATCACAGGTGGGAGGGAGTGGGTAAGAAAGGAGGGAGTGTTTAAGTGGTTTTAAGAAAAGGCCCACAATGCCCACATACCCACTACGCTTGTTTCCATGAAAACCACACAGCGTTGCCACAGGCCCTCAAAATGTTAGCCTACACCACACAGACGGCCCCGGGAATCAGTCGATGGATCTTATGTGAATCTAATCTGCGATCAGATGCCCGGATCATCCGAGCTATTAATGGTCGGCGCTCCTAATTGGTGAGCTTGCTCTCTTAATGCAATAGCGTTCTAAATGTGTCCATCTTGGTAATTTAATAATGCCCATTTCATGCTGTCCTGGCTTCTCAAGCGCCTCTTTCAGGGACTCTGTATTGATCCAAGCTCATAAGCCAGAGGGGTGAGAGAGGCGAGTCTGAGTTCTTCCCAGAGTCCACCATATGCCCCCTCCCCCACAGACCCCAGACTACCTCATCCTGGTTCAGCTTAGTGTTGCATGCAGTGGCACCACTCCCTAATCAGTGCTCACCAGCAGCACTTTTGTGGGTGAAAGGAGGGGACGGGGGGCAGTGTTCCCCATCAAAAAAAATTTCAGGCCTGGTGGTAATGCACTAAAAAACCCCTAAACAGACGTGGCACGTGGGATGGCATACTGGTGTGGTTGGCTTCAGTCGGAAGGCACAGCAGGCAGTTGACAATTTATATTTGAGTTCAACTTTGTTCACACTGTATATTCAATACTTTAAACAAAATTAACACAAGGACAGGATGACTTAATACGCTGTATTTACTACATAAAAATAAGCTGTACCCTATACACTACATCAAATTCAATTAAAGCGCCAGGGAGTTGTTGGGGTAATTTATTTCTTAAACATTGCTATTGGAAGAAGAAATATGGGGAAATCTGACATTACTTTACTAAGGTTTTATGCAGCACCTTGTGCATTAATGTTAACAATCCTCCGACCTTTGTAAAACATTAGCACATCATGAACACAGCGTGCATGATTCATTATGGCGAAATCGTCTTCAGGCACGTAAATTCGTTCAAACTGATCAAGCACAACATTGATAGCTAACGTTTGCTAGGTAGCTATGAGAGGCAGTATCCATGTAATGCTAGCTAGCTAGCTGGTTGACTATTTAAATAAGAGTTGATGCTAAAATATTATGTTGGATTACAGAGGTAACATTATGTTCAGCGATATTGATACAATGAACATGAATGTTAATGTCATGAATGTTAAATGCAGTGGTGGCTGCTGACCAGAATTTTTGGTGAAGCAAACCCACAATTATTTTTTTTTCTCAGTAATTTGGCATGATATTTTTTTTCCCAGCAAGGATTCCTTGTTTGTTCCCGCTTTTTTCTTCATCTTTCCGAGTTGAGATTTATGGAGGCTGCGGTGGAAATTATTATGGCTAATTCTGACATTTTGGGTGTGGTTCTTATACCAAAAGTATTTAAATGTTACTGCTGAATTTAACGTGACTGAATTGAAAGGAATTGTAGCCTATTCGACTCTGTAGCTAGCTTCAAAACACCAATTTGCATACGCTGTGCAAATGTGCAGAAAAACTGAGAATATGGAAGTAGCCTATAGAAATGTTACATTTCAGTCATACCTGTTGATAATCCCTGGGATTTCATAAGTAAATTTGAGTGAAATACTGACTGCGTTTATCCCGTGCTAATGCGCCACCTGAAACACGTCGGGGGATAATTCCTAAATCATATGAGATCACCAGGTAGCCAAATACCCTAGTCCAGTGCGAATAGGCCATTTGACATCCCGCAGAACGCACTTTAAGCGTGCTGCCTGAACTGTTACGATCCGCTCCTGCCTTCCCTTCCTTTTTGTGTTTTCCTCTGTTTCCCTGAACCTGATTGTGTCATGTCTGCGTTCATTGCCTTATTGTGTCTACATTGCACATTTACTACTCGCACCACATCTTAATTACACAATTCACACTTAATTGCTTTCACCGCATTCCTCACGTGTTTTCTAATTGTTCAATCAATTCGCTGATTTCGCACGCATTTCCCGCAAGCTGCAGTTTATCAGCTCTAATGACACTAGTTATATTAACCATGCTGTTCCTGTGATTTCTTGTCAGAGTATTACGGTCCTTGCTTCCTGATTCTCTAGCTTGCTAGACTCTGGCTATACTAACCCAGGTCTGGATGCCACACGCCCTGGGGTTCCACAGTGGACATTTACTATTTTGCCTACTGAAAATAAAAACTTTATTTTCAAGTTCTGTCTCGTCGTGCATTTGGGTCCGTCCCTGCCAGTCTGTCACAGAATACTCTGACCAGACATGGACCCAGCCGACGCAGAACAATTTCGCCACGCCCTCACCTGCCAGGCTACCCAGATCGCCCAGCAAGGCAACCGCCTGGACGAAGCACTGGAGCTGTTTCGGGGCATGGCGGAACGGACAACCCACATGGGCACCATGCTAACGCAGATGGCTGCCCAGACTCCACTACCCCGCCTTGAACCAGAACATCCACCACAACCACCGGCGCCACCTCTTCGGGAAGCTCGCGCCAACCCGCCAGAAAGGTACTCAGGTGAGCTGGGGAAATGCCAGCCCTTCCTGATGCAGTGCGAGCTGGCGTTCCAGATGCAGCCCTCCTCCTACTCTGCTGACGCCACCCGAGTGGCGTACGTCATCACCTGCCTGGGAGGAGAGGCGCGGGACTGGGCCGCCGCGCTATGGGAGAAACAACCTACCCTCTGCACCAGGTACAAGGACTTCGCTATGGAAATGCGGCGTACCTTCGATCATCCCGTGTGTGGTAGAGACGTCACCCAGCAGCTGATCGCGATAAGGCAAGGCGAGCGTAGTGTGGCTGAGTTCGCTATCAAATTCCGGATCCTCGCGGCAGAGTCGGATTGGAATGACGCCTCCCTACAGGGCATCTTCCGCTCCGCTCTGTCCGAGGTGATGAAGGACGAGATGGCCACTCGCAATGACACCTCTACGCTCAACGACCTCATCTCCTTGGCCATCACGGTCAACAACCGCCTGCGCGCCCGCGCCCGAGAGAAGAGGGCTAACGCCTCCACTCAACAGCCTCTGGGAGCCACGCCCTCGCACCCTGCTCTTCGCCACCATGCTCCCATGCCCCTCGAACCTCCGGAACCCGTGGAACACATGCAGCTGGGTGGAACCACGTCCGACCCTGCCGCCCGCCGCCGCCAACACCGGGCCACCGGAGCATGCTACTATTGCGGCCGCACGGATCACCTCCTTAGCTCCTGTCCTGTACGCCCAAAAGAGAGGGCTCGTCAGCAACCCTAGGCCTACTGGCGAGCCAGACCCAAACACCTGGCCTAGCTCACAACCGCTTCCAACTCTCTGCGGTCCTCAAATGGGGCACTACTGCCTCCGCCACTGTCACAGTTCAAGCCCTCATCGACTCAGGAGCCGACTCCAACTTTGTGGACTCCCAGTTTGTGCACAAGTCCGGGATTCCTACCGAAGAATTGGAGAGACCCCTCAACGCCTATGCCCTGGACGGCCACCGCCTAGCCCACATCACCCACCGCACCATCCCCATCCAGCTGCTTCTGTCCGGTAACCACCGGGAGACCATTCAACTACACATCATCAACACTCCTCACTCCCTTCTGGTCCTCGGTCAGCCCTGGCTGCACCAACACAACCCACTGCTCGACTGGATCACATCCAGCGTCACCAGCTGGAGCACCTAATGCCATGCCTCCTGTCTCCACTCTGCAGAACCTCCCTCTAGCACAGAAATTCAAACTTCCGTTCCAGAGGTCGACCTTAAGGGGGTCCCCCAATGTTACCTGTCTATGTCCCGTGTGTTCTCTAAGTCTCTTGCCTTGTCCTTACCCCCTCATAGACCCTACGATTGTGCCATCTCCCTGCTTCCGGGTGCTCCTCTGCCCTCCGGTCGCCTGTACAGCCTGTCCGGCCCGGAGAGAGCTGCCATGGAGGATTACATCAAGGCCTCCCTCGAAGCAGGTATCATCCGCCCCTCCTCCTCGCCCGTCGGAGCAGGGTTCTTTTTTGTAAAAAAGAAGGATGGCTCCCTCCGCCCCTGCATCGACTATCGGGGCCTCAATGCCATCACCGTTAGAGATAAATACCCATTACCCCTACTTAACTCTGCCTTTGAACTGCTGCAGGGTGCCCGGGTCTTCACTAAGCTGGACCTCCGTAACGCCTACCACCTGGTACGGATCGGGGAGGGGGACGAGTGGAAGACCGCCTTCAACACCCCCCTGGGTCACTTCGAGTACCGGGTGGCCCCGTTCGGCCTTACTAACGCCCCAGCCGTCTTTCAAAGCCTAGTGAACGATGTACTGAGGGATTTCCTCCCAGAATCAACGGGAACACCAAGACCATGTCTCCCTGGTCCTACAACGCTTACTAGAAAATAAGTTGTTCGTAAAAGCTGATAAATGCCTGTTCCATGCTCCCTCAGTCTCGTTCCTAGGTTTTGTGGTGGAGAGGGGCGACATACGGCCGGACCCGGCTAAGATCCAGGCAGTTACGGAGTGGCCGATTCCCACCACTCGGAAGCACCTGCAGCAGTTCCTGGGGTTCGCCAACTTCTACAGGAGGTTTATCCGCAACTACAGCCAGGTAGCCGCACCCCTCACCGCCCTCACATCCATTAAAACCCTGTTTTCCTGGAATCCCCTGGCAGATCAAGCCTTCACCAGACTCAAAACACTGTTCAGCATGGCCCCCATCCTCTGCTGTCCGGAACCCGACCGCCAATTCGTGGTGGAGGTGGACGCCTCTGACACAGGCGTAGGGGCCGTCCTGTCCCAACACTCCCCCCTCAACCACAAGCTCCACCCCTGCGCCTTCTTCTCCCGCCGCCTCTCCCCTACCCAACGCAACTACGGTGTAGGAGATCGTGAGCTGCTGGCCATCAAGCTGGCACTGGAGGAATGGAGACACTGGCTTGAGGGGACCACTCAACCGTTCCTGATCCTGACTGACCACCGCAACTTACAATACATCCAGTCCGCCAAACGACTGAACTCCAGACAGGCCTGTTAGTCGTTGTTTTTCTCCAGATTTAACTACTCCATCACCTTCAAACCCGGATCTAAGAACCTCAAACCCGACGCCCTTTCTCGGATCCACTCCTCTCCTGCCGACCTGTCTGTCCCGGAGACCATCATTCCGGCTTCCTGCATCGTGGCTGCGGTCCGGTGGCCTATCCAGAAGATCGTACTGGACGCTCAGGTGACGCATCCCGATCCTCGCCCTAACCCCTCTTCTGCCCTTTTTGTTCCCAACCCTGTCCGCTCCCAGGTCCTGGAGTGGGCTCACTCCTCCCGACTGGCCTGCCACCCCGGAGGAAACCGCACTGTGGAGCTGGTGCGCAGGAGCTTCTGGTGGCCCACCGTCCGGCGGGACACCCTGGCCTTCGTCCACGCTTGCCCTGTCTGCGCCAGGAGTAAGGTGTCTCACTCCCCCCCTGCTGGTCTCCTCCGTCCCCTTCCCATCCCGGGCCGTCCTTGGAGCCACATCGGGGTCGACTTCGTTACCGGCCTACCACCATCTGCCGGTAACACGGTCATTTTGACCCTGGTGGACCGGTTCTCCAAGGCGGTTCACTTTGTTCCCCTCCCCAAACTCCCCTCCGCCCTCGAGACGGCCGACCTCCTGGTGCAGCACGTGGTGCGGCTGCATGGGATCCCGTCGGACGTCGTCTCCGACCGGGGCCCCCAGTTTGCCTCCACAGTATGGAAGGCATTCTGCGCCGCCCTCGGTGCCACCACCAGCCTCTCCTCCGGGTTCCACCCGCAGACGAACGGTCAGGCGGAGAGGGCTAACCAGGACCTGGGAGCCGCCTTACGGTGCGTGACGGCCCGCAACCCTGCCTCCTGGTCCCAGCTCCTCCCGTGGGTCGAGTATGCCCACAACACCTTGGTGTGCTCATCCACGGGGAGGTCCCCCTTTGAGGCTTCCCAGGGCTTCCAACCCCCCCTGTTCCCCCCCCAGGAGGCCGAGGTGGCGGTTCCGTCAGTGGACGCCCACATCCGACGCTGCCAGCGGGTCTGGAAGGCCACCCGCAACGCTCTCCTCAAGACCTCCTCCCGGAATCGTCGCCTGGCGGATCAGCACCGGTCCGCAGCCCCTCGCTACTGCCCAGGACAGACGGTTTGGCTGTCTACCTCCACTCCCCGGCACCTCCCGCAAGCTCCAACCCCGCTTCGTCGGACCCTTCACTGTGCACTCTGTTCTCAACCCAGTCACCCTCAAGCTCCGTCTCCCTGCCTCCCTCAAAATTCACCCCACCTTCCATGTCAGTCAGGTCAAGCCAGCTGTCTCCTGCCCTCTCAGCGCTCCCACTACTGCCCCACCACCTGTTCGGGACATTGATGGTTCTCCGGCCTATACGGTCTCCAGCATCCTCGACGTCCGGCGCTGGGGACGGGGCCGCCAGTACCTGGTCGACTGGGAGGGGTATGGGCCCGAGGAACGTTCCTGGATCGCCCCTCGTCTTATCCTGGACCCTACCCTCATCCGGGACTTCCATCGCCGCCAGCCCCAGTCGACCAGAACCTGTGGTCCGCCAGGAGGCGTACCTTGACGGTGGAGTACTGTTACGATCCGCTCCTGCCTTCCCTTCCTTTTTGTGTTTTCCTCTGTTTCCCTGAACCTGATTGTGTCATGTCTGCGTTCATTGCCTTATTGTGTCTACATTGTACATTTCGACAACGTCATCATAGCGGGAAGGTAGCTCAGTCAACTACCTGCTCTGTTATCTGAATTTTAACTCTTGTTATTCCCCTAAATGCCAGCTCACGGCGACCCGAGAATTGCATCGATCAACCTCTCAGGAATAACTAATGTTATTTTGTTATGCGTGCACCTTCATAAATAAAATTATCATTCTCAGACTCAATTCGCACGGTTACACTGACATGCTCCTTCGATTTTACATGAATTTTAACAGACCTGTCGAAATTACGAAGCCTAAATAATGAAAGCCATCTGTCGCAAACATTGAACATCTCCTATAGCAACAATAAAAAATAAGAGGCTATCCTTTAAACAACACACATGGCCAGCAATACATGCGATTCCGTTAGCAAGCTGCCTGTAACTAATCCACCTTGACGTAGGCTACCACGAGCATTTAACGTTAAAGCTCTGACTTACCGAGCCCACTCACTGTATAAAATTGATAGGAGGCTTCGGTCTCCCTTCCGCCTTCACTTGCAATCTTTCTTCACAGTTTAAGGATTGAAAATAACATTACATTAATCCCGCAGAATTCGATCCAGGATGTTTACATTCACAGGATCAATTTTCTTTCAAATGCAACCAAATGAAATGGCAAAAGCTAACGTTACAAAAAGTGAGCTAGTTTAGGCCAACGTTAGGCAACGTTAGTTAAATCACTAACGTTATCAATTAGCTAGCTATTAACACTACAACACGATACAAAATGTAACTATTTACAATACGAATCACCACTGACAACTCCACAACCATAACAATTGAATACATTTCTCTATGGCTGTTCCCTTTCCCTCTCTCTAATACAGTAACACAGTAACGGTCTACTCGAAATTGGCAGTGAAGATGAGTATATATTGCTGGACAGCTGAACTTGTGTTCTGAATGGTTAGATATTATGTCAATCATCAGGACGAGAACGCGCACAAGAACACGCATGATTGAGATACTTTTGTGAGGCTGTGCTTCACGGGTGGGCTCAAAAATGTGTCATAATCCAGAACTATCCAATCATGTTTCATAAAGTCATCAATTGATTTACAATAGAGCTCCGTAGTCCCGCCCCCTCCTTTCCCTGTCTGGTCCCGGAAGACTGCTGGAAGCCATTAACTGCCCCCACTTCTGGATCTTTCAGTCACCCATGTGATGATATTATGGCATTGTATTGATACTTTGACATATATGTGATACAAAGTCCATTATATACTCACCACCGTTGTTCTGTCCTCTGTCTTCACCTCTATACTTATTTAGGTGTTCTAATCTAATAATAATCAGGCAACACGTTTCAACTCAATGCCTCGTATAGCTCACCGTTTATTTACCTACTGCCCGAGTTAACATATTCCTTGCGCTCTCCCGCCACATAGGCAGGTGACGTCACACACTGAACACAGGCTACGGATGCCCTGACATATCAAATCAGTACATGACAACCGTGTTTAAATCAAATTTGAATCGTATAATTAATGGAGTTTGATAAAATGTAACTACACTACCCAGAATCCCCGGTCGTACATCGCCAGCTCCCGCTTTTGCTACAAGCCGCTCTGCTAGTGAAAATGGCTATCACTCGGTCTGCTCTTGTAACTTATTATGGAAGTAGCTACCAGCCAGAGAAGTAGCTACCGGCCGCTCTGCTAGCGAAAATGGCTATCACTTTGTCTTATTATGGAAGTGAAACTAAGAGCATCACCAAGAGTGAGAATCACTGTCAGTTTGGCCATGTTGAAAATGTCAGCTTTATGGCTTTCACTCCAGCAGTGGTGGTGAGCGAGTAGCCGGGATGTTGTAGTCATTTTAGTTGTTTTTTTGAAAACGCGTTTGTTGTTTATTTATTGGACATAATTTTAAATGGCCAATTTAATTAATTATTTTACAATGTGACAACCCCTCTCTTGGGTGTGTTGAATGTCTAGCAGTCCATTGACTCCTATTATATTTTTTCCGAAAAGTGGCACTGTTTTTCACGATACAGGCACAGAACTATAAGAAGATACAAGGCATATTTTTTAATCTAGGCACTTTTTTTTAGCTTCACAAGGGAAAGTCATTGTGGTGATGGTTCAATATTAAAGAAAGCCTATGTTGTGTGTGTGATTGTGTGATAGGCATGTTCTTTTTCCTCTCCTTTTTTTTGGTGAAGCACTACTTCACCTGTTGTCTTAGAGAAACATCCTCTGGTTAAACGGCAGTCTGACCAAAATTGGGCAAAGACAAAGGTGGACGTTATGACTAGCAAAATACTGTCTGAGTGGATAACTTTACCGAACTACATCGATTAAAACCCGACTCCCTGGGCTGGTAATGTTAGTTGGCTAGCTTGCCGTTTAAAAATTACTTTACCAGCTAACATTACTAAGCAACCCCGGATCCAGGTCGGGTAGTAGCTAATGTTAGCCAGCCAGCCAGCCACCAAACTAGCTAGGTTACAGGTAGCTAGTTGGCCACCGCAGCCTTGCATCGCTCTTGGCTAGAAAGCTATCAATAGTTCTACACCTTTGCTTTGTGCATCATTCATTGTTGGCTAAAATCAGCACCGTTTGTTATAATACATAATGTTAGTCGACTGCTTGCTTGCTAGCTAGCTAGGTAACATTAGTATAAATGACCCAGGCTGCTGGCTGCAGTACACTTAAGGCCACCGGTGTCAGTAATGAGAAGGGATTTCTGGACATTACACATAGCCCCTTTAAATGTTGAAGCAACCAATAGTTTAAAAAAAAAATTCTTACAAATAAAGGGTCCTGAATGGAGAACGTTTTGAGGGAACACAATACTTTTGCGAGGGAATGCAAAACAACCTAAAAGAAAATTCTCCCCATGTCACTTTAGGGGCTCTGTACAGTCACTCGTTGAGACAAAGATTTCCTCCTTGATGTGTAAGTATTACAGCTTGTAATATTTCAATTCTGTATGTTAGTTTTTCCACTCCACCACTGTCTTGTGCCATGTTTGACATGAAATTGAGTGCTATTCTCTAATGAGTGCATTTCGCATACTGTAGTGTAAGCGTTCATAGGTGGCTCAGCCATGTTTTATGTTTGACGCACAGATTTTCTGTGAAGTTAGAACATTGCCAGCATTTTCCTGATGGTGGAATATTGTTTTATTGTAATCTTATCGTACATAATGTAGACGCTGGCGTATTAGTATGTACCTGGGCTAGACTTGTCAGTTAGGGCATGGAAAATACTCATTCAAATTTACTGTGTGCTGATATGTGCTAGATGAATGTGTGGAGTTATTATAAATATCAATAAAATAGCATTTGTGAAACACCCTACAGAGAAATGTCATCCCAGGGCATGCAGCAAAATATTACATTTTGTAGAGCAGGGGTGCACAAACTTTTTCAGCAATGACCCAAGGATATCATTCCATACTTTAAGCAACCCAAATTTAATGTAATTTTCATTCATTAACAATTCATTGTTAAACTGCTGACAATAGCCATGTTTTGAATACCTAAATGCTAAGTGATGAATCAAAGTTACTGAAATTAGCAGGCAATTCATCACAAAAAGCATGGTGAAATTAACATAATTTTATGCCCTATTCCACTGGACTTGTATTACGTGGGGACCACATGTGACCCACACCCCTGGCTACAGGGTTGGATACACTTCACTTTCAATTTAGTAATTCAGGAGTAGGCTTACTTTTAAAACGTTTGGCATAAAAACCGCACCCAAAATGGTGTAAAAATTCACATTAATAATTTCCACTGCAGCCTCCATAATTCTTGACAGAATCCGCTTCTTTCCCGTTTTAGCTGCCCCATAGAAGTGAATGGAGAGCGACAAATACCCTATTCTGGATTATCACCCCAGGGGAGCACAGAGCAACTAACGAACATATTTCGCCACCATTTGGACTCATATCATGGCCAGGTAACTACACAACCCAAATTTCTACCAAACTTCAGTTGTGCTTTAAGATCACAGATGACCTCTACAATTGATCCTTTGCTAAGCCCCGCCCGCCTTAGTTACTGTTGCATACTCAGACAAGCTTTAAGTTTTTTGAACATTCCATCCCACAGAGAACCATTCAATCTAAGCTGAAACTCAAACTCCTTTAGCTTTTATACCTATTGATCAACTAAAAAATTATATGGCTAAGACTAATCAGGAGACCCTCAGTTATGCCACCCTGGGTGCTTTCTTTGATCATAACATGAGAACTACGTAGAAACAACCTTGCAGTGTGACAAGCATCTGGCTCTGAAGTGTCCTTCCTTGCTGCATCCTCACCAGCTCCAGCGAGAGCGGGCCCTAACGTTCATAAGACTATTAAACGTCTAATTCTCCGGTAGTTTCTATTTTCTAAACCAACTGATATAACATCAAGTTTAATGTAAATACTTCACTGTAGGCTTCACTGACTGTCACTGCGTAAACTTGCTGTAGTAGCCGTAGCTGTTACTATAGTAGCTAGATTGTATAGGCTACAGTAGATTAGGTTGATTAACGTTAGTTAATTAATTTATTTGTTTATTAATTTATTTATATTATTTGGCTAGCTAACGTTAGCCATGACAGTTCTGTCTGCTATTCTTGACCAGTTTTGGTCAAATGGGGTAGGGCAAATCTCTGCTCGATGCAGACAGCAAGGTCTGCAATATGCCATGGAGGGTTAATTAACTTTACATACACGAC
Source organism: Ilyophis sp. 1 JC-2022 (assembly GCA_022702515.1). Taxonomy (NCBI): domain Eukaryota; kingdom Metazoa; phylum Chordata; class Actinopteri; order Anguilliformes; family Synaphobranchidae; genus Ilyophis; species Ilyophis sp. 1 JC-2022. Next base: position 16,918,435 of record CM040406.1, on the reverse strand, counting down.
ATGCGAGTTATCGCCAACAACATTGAAGCGTTACCGATCTCAGAGGATGAGAGAGAAGCTGCACCTCCTGACAGTTTAGATCCGTACCTGCTTATGGTGTACGTTAATGTTACATATCGGTTTATAGTAGGCTAGCTAACATAGCTAACGTTAGGTCTTAACAACTAACGTTAACCACTAAGTAATAATTAGTTAACTAGCTTAACGTTAAGTATGCCTATCGCAACTTTTGTTAATAAAACGTGCCTTAATTTGGCTACCATGCAAGTTGGATTAAAACACCCCTCTCCAATTCAGAGGTTCTAGTCTTCTGCCAGCCCACACTTGGATAGGACTCCGAGACCCTTGGAGCTATCACCTAATTCCAGTCACCACTCTCCCCCCAGTCCAGATTAATTTATCCGTGATGTTGAGAGTAATGAGGGGCCGGCTAGGGGACTGTCGAGAGTGGGGAGATTGGTGTTTGTGTGTGTTTGTGTGTGTGTGGAGGGGCGGGGGTAGATATGGTCTGGACTGATGAGGGTCAGAGTATCTCTGCAGGGTGTCTCACAGGGGAACCCTGGGTGACTCTGTTTGTTTGGACAAGGTGATACATAATTTGGCTCTGCTGACACAGATTAATGCACCCGATGCCTCCCTTGCCTCTCTGTGTTTTGTCTCTGCCGGTTCCCCCATACCCCAAACGAGCGAAAACCCTGCCAAACGCTGACCCGCCAGGCCATTGGAATTTAAAAGTGGTGAGTCTGGCATGGGGCTTGCTGCGTGCAAACAGAAAGAGAGAACTGGTTCGGCAGCGACTCTTTGTGACTGGGGGCCCTAAGACTACAAGCATTTTCAGCTGGTGCTCTTCTTTTTCATATTTCCCAAAGCGAATGAAGGAATTAATTCACGGCCAATGACAGGATCTCACTCGAGCACTTAGAGCTGGTGTTCTTTATGCGGGGTTATTATTGTCTCATAAATCATTAATTAATTAAATAGTATGAACTTTACACAAATAAAATTAGATTCACAATCTTTACAAAATAATTGGTTCCAAATGTTTTTGGCCTTCATACCATTTCAGTACTGTTATCTAGGATGCTGTTATGCATATGCATTGTCAGTCAAACTTTCAAAAATCAAAAGTCATCCTGCCTGGATGAGCACACCATAATTCCATTGCGACTGCTGAGCTATCATTTCACTACAGTTTATTCAGTGAATAATTTCTCTTTTATGCATTGTATATGTGAAAGCACTTCATGTAGCAGTCTACAAAAAAAACAAAAGAGCACACAGGCTAAGGAAATACAATTTGTGGATTACGAAAATAAATAATTCAAGCACAGATTCCCAATTGATCAGTCTCAAAGGTCCTCTGCTCTGCTAATAAATAAATAAATAAAACCATGAGGAAGGATTTGACAACAAAAGGCAGCACTGTAAATAGGAATTGAGAAAATGTGCTAATTATGCACAGATTGTTCATTCTGGATTGCATGAAGTACATGAGTAAATATTCATTGCGTTGCATATGGTTGTTTCTCGCAGTTTTCTGTGAAAGAAAAAACTGTGAATCTTTGAGTGGGATAAAGACAATTATGTAGTCGTATTATGTCGTATTAACATTATGGCGTGTGCGTTAACCTGTGTTTATCAAATTTTGTGTGAAACAGTATATTTCTAGCTATAGTAATACTCCTGTGGATCTTGGCTTGACTTAATGACAGCTTTGTGCTACTTAACAGGATTAACCATATCAGCTGTGTCTTTGTGGACACACCCTGCATAAATTAGGGGGCCATTTGCCTCCTGATTGTAATCAAAGGTAATTATGAAGCGGTTGGAGAGAATGGACATATCTGCATAAGTTTGTTTTTGCATAATTTCCTTTTCCATTATTATGCAGACATCTGATTAAAGAAATATATATATATATATATAGTGTTTTATTTATTTATTTATTTATTTTATTAATCATTTTGGTAGTATTTGGCCATTAAGTCCTTGCCCGTGTGAATTCTCCCCCAGGAAGTTGTGGGATTTACAGCTGGGGAAAGGTGTATTTACTGCCTGTTATTACACTGGGATGAGTGCAAATCACTTATATTGAACACAGCTTGTTGAAGAAAAAAGGGTACGATCAGTAAGCTTTGTTTGCCATTATGAAGAGGTAATCCAGCACCAGCTTGTTATGAGAACTGATCGGAACCAAAAGTAAGACACCAAAAGTAATGGGAATAAGGCTTTATTCGAGGTTGACAGAAACAGGGTCAGAGTCCAGCAAACAGCAAGGCAGAATCGTGTTCAGTTCCAGGCAGAGGTCAGGGTCTAGCAGACAGGGCAATGCAGAATGGGCAGAAACGATGTCCAGGACAGGCAGGAGTCAGAACAGGGAGATCCGTCAGAGCTGGAGAACAGGAGGGTGAAGGGCTGGAGCAGGGCTAGGACGGGGAAGGGCAGGCGGGCAGGAGGACTGGAGCAGGGCTGGTCAGGAACAGGCAAGAGAACAGGAACTGGACGGGTGGAAATGGGAACTAGAAACGGGAACAGGCAGGAATAACCGCTGGAAAGAAATGAACACAAGCACAAAGCCAGGGCACAAGATGATCTGGCACAGAACAAAGAAACGGGAGACTATATGCCAGACTAACAAAGACAATGAGGAACAGGTGTGACGAAACACATGAGGAAACACAATTCAGGTGTGGGGAGTGGAGACACGAAGTGGGGAGAAAGGGAAAACACGGAACGGACTGCAAATACTGAAAATACATTATAAAGTTCATGGACCTACATCCTATCAGAATAGAGGAGGAAATGAGGAACCAAGGCTTGCAAAGAAGGAGTCGCTGGCTTTGAACACCCACAGAAATAAACATATAATCAGATAGGAGTAGGAGAACAAAGCAGAATGTTCCAGGGCTACATTAAAAAAGACATACCATATCAGAATCACCATGTATGTGCATTTTCCTCCAGCCTTAGATGTGGGGGGGGGGGGCGTGCCTAAACAGAAGTAAACAGAGATGCATCCGGGAGTAAATATGGATTTATGTTGGAGCATGTGACATCAAAGCAACGCGCACTTGCGGCGGTGGAGAAGTTCGATGAGGCGCAGGGATGAAAGCTAATGAAACGCTAATGAAAAGTAAACGTGCGGGAGTCGGAGAGAGGTGGAGACGCCACACCGGTGTGGTCCCGTCAGCCCCTCGCGATTACAGTCAATATTGTAAGATGAAAAGGATTACACACCAAGGATGTGTCTACAAGTGAAGGTCCAGGCTGCTAAAAGGCCATTTGTATGTTCCAAGCACATAGGCGGGTAGGTAACACCACATCTGGTTTCACGGGTTGTATGTAGACGCTGTTTCCAGATTATCAGAGCCCAACACTCTCCTGCTGGACAAATACATTCATACCTGCCCGGGATATGCCCGGTAGCCTGGCATCAATTATGGACAAAAATGTTTTTTATTGCATCAAAACAACTGTAAACACACTGTAACTAGTTCAGTGAATGCAACAAGTGCTGTGTTTAATTTTACTGGTGTGACTGTATTGTATTTTCTTCATGTTTATATTATTTGTACCTCAACCCCTCCCACAGCCTAACAGTGGGTCCTGGCCCACAGTTTGAGAACAGCTGGCATGGGGTATTATCAACAGTTTCGCAAGAAGGTTGCAGCATCACAGCTTCAGCTTCAAATTGAATACATTTTCAGTTTTTTTATGAGATATCAGTCAGCAAGAGAACAACCTTTTCAATTGTCTTATTCAAATTCAGGTGTTGATGTATTTATTTAGACAAGCCCGTCCATTTCCTACTCTCTAGAGTACTTCAACGTGGAAACACGGTAGTGTTGATGTCTGTCTATAAGACATCTGGCTTTAATAAGAGTATGACCAAACCAACTCTTCTGCTCTTATGTCATTTGAGAAGTGCAGCCAGTTTGACTCGCTTGCGATGAACGAATAAAATGAGCCACTTGGTGGAAAATGTTTCTGCTTTCATTACATTACATTACATTACAGGCATTTAGCAGACGTTCATATCCAGAGCGACTTACACAACTTCTTATTACATTTATCCATTCATACAGCTGGATATATACTGAAGCAATTCAGGTTAAGCACCTTGCTCAAGGGTACAACGGCAGTGTCCTACCTGGGAATCGAACCTGCAACCTTTTGGTTACAAGTCCAGTTCCTTAACCATTATACTACACTGCTTGACTGTTTTCACCAATGAATTACTGGCTGCATTTGATGCCTATACAGTAAGTCTTTAATTGGGACAGACACTGACATACGTTCTGTTATGGGGGTCTATTCTGCAGCCCATGATGATGTGAAGGGCTTACAATCCCTGGAAAATTCCCAACACAAAGACTAAAGTTTCTGTTTTTGCAATGCTTTTTCTCATCAGCTTTAGTAGTTGTTGCCACGAAGTAGGACTGTCCATTTTTACGAGTATTAAATGGGACTGTTTTCATATTTTTAATTGTTTAAACATTTAGAGCAATAGTTCTAATTACCTTCAAGTGCAATATGCATATTTATTACATCAGAAGGCAGCGCTATGCAACTCCAGGTCCTGCGGGCCACTGTATCTGCAGGCATTTGCTCCAGCCATGCGCTGCACCACCTCACTAATGAGCTTACTTCCTGGACCAAGTAATTGGCACTGATTAGGCGGTGTAGTGCACGGTTGGAGCAAATACCTGCAGACACTGTGGCCCATAAGACCTGAAGTTGAGTGTCGCTGTCATAAGCGGTTTCCTGTTATTGATGTGAATTGGATTCCAATTTAGTTTTTGTTGAAAATACTACGGAAAAGAGGTTGCAGGTACACACTTTGTGTTAGCAAAGCTTACAAGAAAACAAACAAAGCACAAAGTTATGCTCTCAGTGTTGACTTTGTAATGTTTATTGGGGGGGTTCTTAATAAGGTTCTTCTTGCTTAAAACACAGCCAATGCTCACTTGTTGCAATGAAAGATAACTGCATTTAATACATGCATTTGAAGTTTAATTCTGTCATAAATTAGATGCTAGAAATATTTTCTGGACACTTTTTTAAAAATAAAAAGATTCTCCATCGTAAAGGATTCGTCATCAGGATTACACAGTTGTGGTTAAGGAACTGGTTAAGAAAGAAGGTTACGGTTCTAATCTTGGAGTGGATGATGCTGTCATAATCTTGAGTACGACACCACAACCTTCTTGGACAAAAGCATACTGCTCTGTAAATGGGTAATACCTCAACTGCAAGCTAAGTAGGTCTGTGAAATAAATTATGTTCTAATAACATAACCGAATAGGTCACTGTAAAATGTTGCCATAATGATATCATCAACACAGTGAAACAACTGTCAACCCCATCAAGTCAAGCTTGAATTTAAAAGGTAAAATTAACCACATGCCCAAGGACCTGTCCCTAGCCTTTGTAAAAGCACAGGTGTGAATTAAATCCCTTGAGTGCCCTGACATATGGAGCAGCACGCAGAATCATTTTGGGGGTGTAGTGTAGCATGAATGCAGGTGGGGGGGCTCATTGAGAGAGTCACAGCGCGGTTCACGTCGTCCTTCTGACAGAGAAGAGAGATTCATTTGTGTATTAATGTGAAACTAATTGCCTGACCGGAGGCATTCGCGGCCGGGTTCGGCGGGTTTCCAAGAGAACTGCCGGCTTCGGGCGGCATTTCAGTAATGAAGTTGTGGAGTGGCTAATTGTGTGGAGAGCAAAGGGATGAGAGACTTCAGAGTAATTCCTCAGGGACTGACCCTTGATATTACAGATATTACAGCTATACTGTAGCATGCGTTGTAATTTGTAGATGATTGTAGATTTGATATGTTCCGGCCACACATTCATGCTGCGAACGGGGTTCCACCTCATTCCAAAGGTTCTCTATTGGATTGAGATCTGGGGACTGTGCGGGCTATTGGAGTAAACTGAAGTCACTGTCATGTACGTGGAACCAGCTTGAGATGATGTGTGCTTTGTGACATGGTGCATTATCCTGCTGGAAGTATCCATTCAGCAACAATGCTTAGGTATATTCAAATGATGCTCAATTGGTATTAAGGGGTCTATAATGTGTGCCAAGAAAACATTCCCCACTCCATTACACCTTCACCCCCAGTCTACACCGTTGACACAAGGCAGGATGGATCCATGGATTCATGCTGTTTATTCTGACCCTACCACTGTATATTGCAGCATAAATCGAGAGTCGTCAGACCAGGGGAAATTTTTCCAATCTTCAACCGTCCAGTTTTGGTGATCGCGTGCCCATTGTCGCCTCATCTTCCTGTTCGTAGCTGACAGGAGTGGAACCCGGTGTGGTCTTCTGCTGCTGTAGCCCCCATCCGCTTCATGGTATGACCCGTTGTGTGTTCAGAGATGTCCTTCTGTACATTACTGTTTTAAGCGGCTGTTATTTGAGCATTTTGTTACGATCCGCTCCGCTCCCCGTTCCTTCCTTGATGTTTTCCTCTGTTTTCCCCGAACCTAATTGTATCATGTCTGCGTTCATTGCCTGATTGTGTCTACATTGCACATTATTACTTGCACCACATCTTAATGACACAACTCACACTTAATTGCCTTCACCGCATTCCTCATGCATTTCCTAATTGTTCAATCAATTCGCTGATCTCGCACGCATTTCCCGCAAGCTGCAGCTTATCAGCTCTAATGACACTAGTTATATAACCGTGCTGTTCCTGTGATTCCTTGTCAAAGTATTCCAGTTTGTTACGGTTTGTCAGAGTACACGGTCCTTGTCGCGTGGTACTTGTCTCCCCATATGCTAGCTTGCTGCCAAGTGGACTACCCCGGTCTGGAATTGCCACACCTGCTTCCCAGTGTGGATCCCAGCTCTACCTCCGCCTGACTCTGCTCCACGACCCAGGCTACGACCACTCCTGGCCACTTCGCTGGATCTCGATCGCCAGCTCTCTACGGGTTCCACAGCCTATTATTTATTGTTTATATCTGTTTTCCCGGTGTGGATCCGACCCGGACTTACGAATAAAAACCCTTCTTTTCAAAAGAACGACTGTCTCGTTGTGCATTTGGGTCCTGACCTGCTGGACGTCACACATTTGTGATCTTTCTGTTAGCTGGAACGATGCTGCCCATTCTCATCTGTCCTCTCATTAACAAGGTGTTTCCAGCCAGAGTGTTTTCTAACCCTAACCCTAACTGCTGCTCACTGGATGATTTTTGTTTAGAGCACCGTTCTCTGTAAACTCAAGAGACTGTAGTGTGTGAAAATCCCAGGAGGGCAGCTGTTTTTCTGATGCTGGAACCAGTGGTGGTGGCACGCTGTAGCACTGTGAGCCTAGCCCCCCCCCCCCCCCCTGTTTTTCATTGGCCCACAATTTTTTTTAAACTGAAGCAGTTGAACATGTCGATTCATAATAACCAATTAAACACTACACTGCCCGTCGTCATGCTAATGAGATGTACACAATATACTTGTTGACCGATCAAAAACTGTAGAATCTACTGCTGAGCCAGTCACAGAAGATCAGAAGCACCCGCTGCACGCACTACAGTACAGTCCAGTACAGACACAGCGTGTCTAGCTAGCTCAAATGGGTAACGATGTCTAGCTTTGTGTAACTTAACGTGTCCGAAAATGTCAAAACAGTCCTCCTTTTTTCCAGGTTGCCAAAATAATTGGAAAAATAAAGAAAATAAATTGTCAGTGTAACGTAAATATTTCTATTTAAAAAAGTGATTAACAGTAGACTATAGTTGCAGGCGTGTGTCAATTCAGTCAAATGCAGTGATTCAAAGAATGTCATCAACAGCAATTCACAGTCTACTAAAATTCAATTTAGGAAAGCATGTATATAGCAAAAATTGTTATTGTAGGTTTACGTGAATTGACTAAATTTACTGTAGTTTTGAATAAAATATTAGGACTTTCACATTTATTGATTGCTATTTTGTGATGCAATAAAGACAATCGATTGCATTTTAAGTCACTCTAAATGAATATGAATTAAGCAGTAAATGAGAAACAAAAATCTACTGAAGTGTACTTACGTGAATGTTTATGAAGTTATTGGGAAAAACTGTCTTTGAATGAACTGTTTTGATTTTTTAAAAATTGGCCAGAATGTCTGTTTGAATTTATATTGATTGTTATTTTATGTTCCAATAAAATAAATGATATTGATTACATTTGGGTTTTTGATTTGTGATGTTATGCTTGTCTGCCCGGTTATTTTCACCTCAAAACAGTTTGTGTTCCTTGACAGGTTATTCACAGCATTTATTTGACAAATTAAGGAAAGGATGTCTGAGCACTCTATTTTTGGAAATTACATTACTACTTTTTATTTTACCAGCGTTTTCCTATTTAGCTAAACTAAATGAATGCGACACAATCTCAATCTTAGATCTTGGCCCACCCACAATTTAAATCCTGCCGCGGCTACTGGCTGGAACCACCATGTCTGGCATCAACAATCATACCGCAGTCAAAGTCGCTTAGATCATGCGTCTTGCCCATTCTAATGTTTGGTCGAAAACTAAACCTCTTCACCATGTCTGCATGCTTTATATATTGAGTTGCAGCCACACGATTCACATGAGAAGCAGTTTGCAGGTGTACCTAATAAAGTGGCCAATGATTGTATATATATATATATATATATATATATATATAGTATATGTGTGTGTGTGTGTGTGTGTGTGTGTGCTGCATGAGTATGTATTTACATAACCCAGTGGTGTTTACTGAATAAGGGTAATAAATCATTGTAAACCAATATTAAATAGTGAATGAGAGAGTAGTGCATGGAAAACTTTTCCTTGGGCTGGTTATGCAGGTGAAACCAGTTGAAATGTTCATCTGTGAGACGTGCCATTGAGCCAGCTCACTCTGCTTTTGAGTGCCAGGGGTAATGATAATCAGGTTGCTTTGCAGACATTTCAACTCAAGGCATTCGAGAGAGCACAGTCCTCCGACTGTCATTAATAACTAGAAAACTGGAGTGCCACCTGGTGGTGAGCCAGCAACCCCCCCCCCCCCATCAAAATCCATATATTTGAAGCAGATTTTTGAAATGGTTTTCTGTTAACTGTCAGACCACGGAAATTGCCTGTCATTCAGTTCTGTCTGTGTCGCTTGGACCCATAATCCGTTAACAGGGTGACGAATATGATTTGCATGTCATTAGGGTCTGCCATTTCGTCCAGCAGGACTGTAACATTGTTGGAAAGGGTCTCCCAGCAGCCCTCCATCTTTGTTACATTTAGATCTCCTCTCACTGTCTGCAATTCATGAGCAAAAAAAAACATTATAAGCATATTTGTATTAATATTTAGGCTCTCCTAGTCTTTTTTGTTGTTGAAAACTAATACAGAGCTGGATTTCACACACATCTACAGTATGTTTTCCATTAATGTACAGTACTCACAATTGCATCCTGCCAATACTAGCAACAGTTATTTTCTTTTGTTAGATGTTGCACAAAGGGGTATAACACTTACCTCAAAAACTTACCAAGTTCTCTGAAACTGGAAGGACCAACTTGTCTTAATCTTTGTCATTAAGAAGAGTGCTATGATCTGCTGTGGTATTGATAACGCTTTTCATATGACATTTCTGCTTCCCATGAGTAGTACCACTTCGATAGCTAGCGAATGTGGATGTTCTGAAGCGTCAACGCCAACTTCACAGTCTCACGGCAGTATGAATGGCACACTGGGCAGCTAATTGCTATTGGCGTCTAGCCTTGGGTACTCTTTTCGCCATTTTGACTGAAACTTTCCCTTTTTAACAGTCATAAATACCCCAATTAGCTGTGACTTATTGTAAGGCACATTTGATTTGCTGTTTGCTTACTGGCATTGCCATTTTTTATCAGGACTATAAATTAACTTCTTCCTTTGTACCATTCATGCCATCTCAATGGCTAGCTAACATTAAGCTATAACTTGCGAGACATAATGCACACTGTTTTCTGTTGTGAGTAACCTAAGCTGGCAAGATTAAATCTTGTATCATTACATAGATCAGCAGATGAGAGCACATCCCACATTCACATACCTGTGCCCAAACACTGAAACTGAACTAGAATATCAAAATGCTCAAGAGAGCTCATATTTGTATTTTGTCTGTCAGAAATACGAAACAACAATATTTTGCAGAATGAATACATTGTGGGGTTTTCCTCACTTTATGCTGTGTGTGTGCCAGAGGATTGTTAGAGAACACGTGAGAATCTCCTGCTGAAATTCTGCCTCCGGCAAGCTGTTATTTTACTCTGGGATGCGATCAAGATATTCAGGTTTGTGAACAAAGATACCCACACAAAATACATTGAAGCATTCTAGGACAAGGCAGCAGGAGGTACCTGAGAGACTGAATACCACAAAGAATGAACTCCTGTAAAGTTGGTAATTGGGGGGGGGGGAGAAAGTGTACTCGTTCTCACAGAGACCAGCCTTGCACACAGGGAATCAGAACTGCTATGCACTATAGCTGGGCACCTGCCCCTTTACCTCTGCCTCTGCCCCAGCCCATCTCCCCACCCTGCCTGAACTAGGGCCTTCCAACATGACCGCTGACAAAGCCAGAGCCCAGAGCAGCCCTCTTTTGTCACGGAGGGGAGAAAAAAGTTTTTGTGATGAGGAAAGCAATGGGGATGGTGAAAGAGGATTCCAGAGGAGAAGGAGGTTTGATGGTGGCAGAGTTTGCGCTTCCTCCCCCGACATTGTGAGGAACTACTGAAGCACGAACGTCTCCTTCTCTCCTCTCCTCTTTCACCACAAGAGCTCACTCTCAGCAGCCTTTATTTATTTCATTCATGTTGTGAGTGTGTGTATTGGTGTGTGTGCGTGCGCATGTGTGCATGTGTGTGCACGACTGTGGGTGAGATTGTGTCTGTGTGTAAGTGTGTCTGCATGTGTGCAAGTTTGCTTATGTTTGTTCAAGTGTGCTTCTGTATTTGTTTGTGCGAGTGTGTGCACGTTAAAGTCTGTTTGTATAAATGTGTGTCTACATGTGTACGTGCGTGTGCGCGTGTGTCTGCGGAAGTGTGTATGTATGGTTGTGTGTTTAAACGTGTGTGTGTGTGTGTGTGTGGGCGGGGAGGGGAGTGGGATTGCATGGGCTCTCATTTACGCCGTCAGACTCCTAGCAGGGGATAGTGTTTGGGATCTATTGATCACGAGTCAGTGGAGCAGTAATCCTGCAGACTTGATTGATTCTGACTGTTGTTGAGGCCTCAGTGCACAGCAAAGTCCTCCCTCTTCTTTTCTCTCCTCCTCCCTCCTCCCACCCCCCAACAACCCAACGCCCCCCACACACCCTTCAGCATTGATATGCATGGTGGGACACTCGGGCTGGTGGTGGGAGGAGAGATAGGTGTTAACTGTGTATATATTACAAAAGTTGTGTTGCAGTGTTGTTTCACACTAATTTCAACCAGTGGGGTAAAAACAGCAGTGTTCAGATTAAATAAATTACATTCATTGAAGAAAATACTCTTAAATTGAAAGAAGAGTCTAATCTGGCAAATCTTACACAACAAAAACGCATGTATTTTAGATCCAGATTTGCTCATTAAATTTATGTATGTCAAACACAAAGAAAACAAACTTTTGTTTGGCAAACAGAAGGCGGCTATGCCTCTCTGCTGTCAGGTCACAACGTAGAAGCAACAATAAACATGATTAAGTCATATAAGTCAAAGCAATAGGATAATTAATTTGCTTGTATATGTCACAGCAATAACTTACCTTTAATGACCAGAATTGAGGTGTGGTTATCCAAGGGTCATTCCCCTCTAATTGCCTTCTCATAGAACACAATAATTTGCTTCAAATGGACAGTAAATCTGTGTTCATGTTTGGGTATGTTTGCATAGGTTTGCATAGGTTTTCATAGATTTGGGTAGGTTTCTGGACACCTATTTTCATTTCCCTTATCTTTTGCAAAAGTTGGAAATTCTGTAATGATATGAATGCAAAGATATTTCCAATTAGTAAAAAGAGTTTATCTGTTGAAAAATTTTGGGTATCTTCTGAATTACTGTGACGCACAATTGTCCATTTTGCATAGAATTTTGGACACCAAGGTACACTGTTTCAAATTGCCTCATGGGACTTGAGCAGTAATACATATCCATTTCATATTTTGTACACATGCAGACAGGACGTTTGTGAACCAGAAAAATTTGTTTAAAAAAGTAATGTTTTACCTTATTCACATCATTGACTCTCAGTGGTAGAAAGTAATAAAAAAAGCAGATAAACTGCTCTGGACACATTCAAATCAGTGAAGCTGTGCATGAAACTAAAAATAGCAAAGTCGTATCTCTGTCTAAGCAGTGTTCTACATTTTGTATGAAGTTTAGAATAGCCATCATACACTTCAGTAACACCTGTGCCACCTACATCCACACTCTGCGCACTGCGGCCTGTGGGCATCATTTTTCGAAACTGGGCTGACTCACCCACCCAACCCCTGTGGGATGAGTCCGTTAATAACATAGCCTAAGCTCAGACCTTCAGCTGTAGAGCTTAATAGGGCCAGCCAGCAGAAGGGTTGGCAACAGGATAAGAGCATTTTGCCAATGAAGGCTGCTCACTGAAATGTTTGAATCAGCCTGCTCTTGTGTGTGGATCTTTGAGGGAAATACACAGTGAGGTGGCACAAGCTTTATCATTGGTTGACTCAGTACGGTTTATCCTTGGCTGACAGAAGCCCAAGCCACAGCACACTGGCATCTGACCAGGCCAGAAACCAAGGGGATGTTGGGACGTACCTGAATGAATTGATGACCGGAGCTACAGGTACCTGTACATGAACCCTGGTGTACTGTGCGTGTGCGTGTGTGTGTGCGTGTGAGTGAGAGAGAGAAAGAGAGAGGAGGGGGGATATCATAGTCTTAATTTACATATCCGTTTACCTCTCTTGAAGTAGAATTGAATCAGTACAGCCACAATATTTCCCTTGAGGCAGAAAAAAATTGTTTTTGGCCACAACTTTAGTCTTGGTTGGATCATTCATAAGCTGCAAGGAATTTTTTGCCAGTTACTCACTGTGAGGAGGCTGGAATTATGGGATTGCTCGTGATGGTGGAATGGGGGCTTTGTTATCTACCACACAAATAAAAGAAGCTACTTGATGAGATGAGTGGAGGAGAGTTTATTTAAGCCCATTATGCTAAATACACATAAGCACATTACATGCATCAAATCTGCTTGCGTTTGTTGTATTTAATCTTCTTTGCATGTTGATAACAGTGTGTTCCTCTTCAGCTTGTTGTTTACGTTAAGGATATCTCTGGTCCTCTCTGCAGAGCCTCACAATTACTCACTCACTCACAAACACACCCACATCACTTACCCACTCACTCACACGCACACCCACATAATTCACTTACCCACACCCACATCCACTCACTCAGATACCCACATCACTCACTCGCTCACATACCCACATCACTCACTCACACACTTACCTACCCACATCACTTACTCACGCACCCACATAATTTACCCATTCACTCAGTCTACTCACTCTCACACACCCACATCACTCACTCACACACCCACATGCAGTAAACTCACTCATTCAATCAATGGAGGCCTGTCACCTACGTCACAATTTGGCCACAGACACACCTTTTTTTTACGCCGCCCCGCTTACTGACCAAACCAAATGCTGGTGTCCATAACGTTTAAAAAAAAACTAAATAGGCTATCACATTTAATCGGGGAGGTTAATTTTAATTTTCTTTTTATTCCATCCATTTTGCTTTACGCAATGCTTACAGGTAGCTAGCTCAAATATACAAAATATACACAAACAACAACACGAAACACATTTGGCTTTTTTTGTACAGTTGTACAGAGTACAGAGCGTATGGAGTAAATTCGTGGAGAGGAGTGGGGTGGATGTGTTGGTGGTGCTGGGGGACTCGGGACACATCTGACAGCGGAGGCCCATTTTTTTCATCATGGCTGTATTGCACTTTCATTCACTCATGATGTGTGATGATGTTTGTTTGTCTTGTTTGTTATTGTTGTGTTTGTGTGTTGTGTGTGTGTTTGTTTGTGTTTGTTTTTTTGTTGTTGTTTGGCTTGGCTGTGAAGTGAAAAAAAGTGGATTAAATAAATTCTATTATTTATATTCTAAACATATTATATAATTATAATATATATAAGGGAATATTAATAAGATATAAACGAAATTAACCCCCTACAGAACAAAAACCGGACCCCACCCTGAACTGAAAATCAATTTGCTGGTAAAGTTGAGTTGTGTGTTTTGTTTTTTATTTTTCCTCCAGCTAGTAACTCACTAACTAGTAGTTGTAAAGTATTTTAAGTAAAGTGCTAAAAGTAGTGTGCAGTGCTGTGCAGAGCAAAGTGTTATAAAAGATACGTTACATGTTAGTAGGCTACACAGTTTTAGCTCAATAAATAAAACGATTTTAGCTCGATTTTTAATATAATTTTTTTTTTTTTTAGAAAAGGCACTTCAGTTGTGTAGAAGGTAAAAAAAAATATACCACAACTACACAACGTTTATACATTTACCGTTATTTTAATTACTTTTTACTTTTACTTATTTACTTTTGCGTAACATTTTATTTTTATTTTATTATTTCTCTGCCATCTCTTTTATTGCTCTGACCTGCCCGGCCAGGTTTTTTTTACATTTTTATTTTATGTTTATCCTATTATTGATCGAACCATCGTACAACGTAGCACCCTTAGCAATGTATTAATAATATAACAATAATGTTTGATTTTGATGTTCACATTGACATGTTATTGATTTTTATTATTTAACATATCGCATCGCAGGCGTGTTTTCAGTTCACACACGTAGCACAAATCTAAATATAAATGAAACGTATACAAAACATTAACTTAAAATTAAACTATTAAATGCTAATAGATAAATTTCTAAAGATTAAGATAACTTTATTTAACTATAATTATATTAACTAATTATGTTAAAAAAATGCTTTTAAAAATAATAATTTTAAATGCATAATAAACCCTTTATGCTGTTCTGTCACTGCTTTCAACCTTTCTGCTTTTCCTTAAAAATTGGTGCTTTTCACCCTGCTCATCAAATAGTAGTTTTGTTCTTCTCCTTGTTCATTCTTGGTGTCAACAACATTTTTTCGTTCATTTTCGCCTTTTTTTTTTCTTTAGTTCGACATTTTCACGTTTTCCATGAGTTTCGAAGACACAGTAGCGTGTTCAGTCATTCAGTAGCTATCATAGTAGCGACGACGAGTTCCGTTAGTTAACAACAGGCGTTCAGTCGTAAACGATTTGGACCATCTCGGTAAACCTGGTCCTCCAACACTGCGGCGTAAGTTTGGTAACCCATGGGTAACGACAGTTCTAGTTCTATGTGACAGGCCTCCATTCACTCAAGTAAATTCCCGTATTACCCTCTCATTCACTCACATCACCCTCTCACCACTCATATCATACACAAACTCACTCATACTCACATCACTCACTCCCACACACACACACACACACTTCAGTCACTTACTGTATTACATGTCCACATTCACCCTTGTCTAGTCAACAAAGTCGATAATGATGTGGTGGGGGTTCAGTGCCGTTAATGCCCATTCGGGAGCCACCCTCTGCTGCAGGTGGAACATGAGAACAAGGTGGTATATGGCTTGGTCCAGGCAGAAAGGCTATGTCGGTATGTGTGTGCCTCGACTCTCTTCTCCACCAAGATGTGCCGGCCAGCTCTGGAAACAGCAGCCTGCCAGGTGGACCTGCTGCAAGTGATGGATTCCAGTTTGGAGGTCTTGATTTCACATTGCTTCAACAGGTCATGTAATCTTTGAAGTGGTTCTTCTGTCCTCCTGCAAGTTGTTTTGCAGCACTCAGCTGTAGATGATTCTGCAAGGAAGGCGTTGGTCTGTCATCCAACTCACTCATATTACCATTTCACTCACACATAGCACAGACTCAGTCACACAGCCTCATCACTAACTCATTTACTCATATCACCCTCTCACTCATATCACAGACTCACTAACTCACACACCTACATAACTCAGTCATGCACTCAATTCTCTCACTCCGACACACTTGCGTCACACTCATGTATTTACTCCACACTCACATCTGTTGCTCACTGACTCTTTATCATCTCTGCTTGAGTGATCAGAGATACTAGGGGATTTCCAGCTAAGGATTTCCCCTTTATGACATCATATCCACAAGACTGAAAGGGTCTATTGTTAAAAGTCCCATCATGTGTAATGCAAAACTGGAACAAAAAGTCCTTGCACAGGACACTGATTTCAGAATACATTTTCAGGCTGAGCAGAAACCGTTTATCCTGACTACTAACTTTCTAAAGTTTACTTCTTTGTCTAAGTTACATTTACATTACATTACATTCATTTAGCAGATGCTTTTATTGAAAACAACATACAATAAGTGTATACTGATAACAACATCTGCAAAGTTCTAGTTCATACTAGTTCTAGTTTACTAGTTCACACAGTCAGCTATGGCTAAGTCTTAGGGCTAACTCAGTAAGAAACGATGAGCTACAACATCGTGATCAAGACATTCATCTTACATGAATCAAGGTTCAGGATACAAAAAAAATAAACAGGATTCAAGTGCTATATGAAAGTGGTACTAGATTAGTGGGTTAGTCGAGGTAGAGTCTGAAGAGGTGTGTCTTCAGACTATGACGGAAAGCAGGCAGTGACTGAGCAGTTTGTAGAGGAATGGGGAGTTTGTTCCCCCACTGGGGAGCTAGTGTGGAGAAGCTCCACAGTCGGGACAAGCGAGAGCTGTTTGAATGGAAGGCAGGAAGTGCGAGTTGCCCTGCTGCAGCAGAGCAGAGCGGTCAAGCTGGAGTGTAGTGCTGGATGTCTTGTAGGTAGAAAGGGCCTGTCCTGTTGGCTTTGAACCTGACCCTGGAGTGATGTGCCAGAACTTCAGAAGGTTGAAGACAAGTCGGGCAGCCGCATTCTGGATCAGTTGTAGAGGCAGAATGGTGCAGGCTGGTAGGCTTGCCAGAGGGGAGTTGCAATAATCTAGACGTGCGATTACCATGGTCTGGACGAGCAGCTGGGTGGAGTACATGGTCAGGTGTGCTCAAATCTTCCTGATGTTGTACAGGAGGAAACTGCAGGACTGAGCCGTTGTCCTGATGTGGTTCTTGAAGCCCAGGACCACCCCCAGGTTCTTTGCAGACTGGGAAGCAGCCACCATAGTGCTGTCGGCGGTGCTGGAGAGCTCTTGTAGTGGCGAGAACCTGTGTGGTATGAAGAGCAGCTCAGTTTAGTCGAGGATGAGCTTCAGGTGATGCCTAGCCATCAATATTGAGATACCAGCCAGGCAAGCAGATATCCCATCCTCTGTGTGGTAGAGAGAGGGAAAGAGAGGAAGTGTTGGGTATCATCAACATAACTGTGGTAAGAAAAGCCATGTGAATTAATGACTCTGCCAAGAAATTTAGTGCAGGATTTAGTAAATGATTGCGACTGCTTTTCCGACGCTAAAGCAGTCAATACAAGGTCGCAATATCTATGTTGGATTTACTAAACGGTCGCGATGTGTCAAAATCACTATTAGGGTGTAATTTGCGGGTATTACATCACTCTGCGACTTTACTTTTGATGCGTAGATAAATGTGTTCATGCTTATGTATACCTGGAGTGAACACGCTAAAACAGGGTGGATATTATGTAAATTAGGCCAAAAAGCACGCATTAATTGTGACTCTTCTCTTTGCGTGAGAATTTTTAGAACTCCTGAAAGCAGCCATTAATTTGTCTGTGCACTCTATAATAGATATGTTAATAAGGAGATCTCCCTCCCAAACATAGCAGCAGTCATCAGAGCCAGGAGAAGACACAGAGGACAAAGACAAAACCGAATAAGACAGTAGAGAGTCTTTCGTCCAAGAATGAATCTTTTTCCGTTAACTGAACAGCAAATAGTGAAGCGATACAGGTTACCGTCGCACAGAAATCGCACTACTGGACGACATAAAAGAAGAGCTTGAGCCACGCACCCAAAGATCAAATTCCCTGCTGGCTATCGTGAAGTTGCTCTCAACTTTACATTTTCTAGCATCCAAAAGCATCCAAATCCATTTTCAAAGTAGAGTTGCTGGGGTTGCAGGAATTTCACAATCTGCGTTTTGTACTGCGCTGTCCAAGCGACTGAATTATTTGACCCAGCGAGCACACTTTCACATATATTTCCCAGACAGAAAAAACATTTAACAAACAAAACAAGATTTTTTCAAGGTTTTTCAAACTTCCCACACATCATCGGTGCAAGCGACTGCACTCACATTCCGCTTGCCCCACCATCACACAACGAACATGTATTCAGAAGTAGAAAACACACATATTCCATTAATGTACATCACAAATGTTGTTGCAAAGTACCCCGGTTCATGTCACAACAGCTAAGCAGAAGGGACCAGGTTCAAAGTTCTGACCCTGGCCTACACTGCAGCCAATAGGACAGGCCCTGTCTACCTGCAGGACTTGATCCAGAACTATGTTCCTGCTCGACCGCTTCGCTCATCTACTGCAGGGCGACGTGCACTTCCCCCCCTCCGTGTAAATGGCACTCGCGCGTCCCGACTGCGGAGCTTTTCCACCCTAGCTCCCCAGTGGTGGAACGAACTTCCCATTCCCCTACGTTCCATGCCAACCCTGCCTACTTTCCGTCGTGGCCTGAAAACGCACCTTTTCAGACTCCACCTGGACTAATACTTATCTAGGACCTCATGGTATGTGTTCTTGTTGAACTGTGTATTCAAGGTATTCAAGTTTATAATATTTAGAATAGAATTGTATTAGAGCTGATTTACCCAGTTCACTGTGAACTGCATTGTGTTCATTACTAGGGATAGCTGCAACTGTATGGGAAGAATGTGCTTTCTTATCTGTTCTGTAGTTACTTCGATGACCTTTCTGTATGCACTTACTGTACGTCGCTTTGGATAAAAGCGTCTGCTAAATGAATGTAATGTAATGTAATGACTACAGGGAAGCCTGGCTATTAGGCCTTCAGAGTATTGTGTCTGGATTTTAAATGATAGCATACGTATTGTTTATTAAAATGTTCTATTTATCTGAAAGCTGACAACGGCTACCCCCTTCAGCCCTGGATCCGGTACTGAATCTGTGGTCACGAGCAGAAGACAGCTACAACCAGGCACACATAACAACCAGGGCTGTGATTGAGCAAACCTTTGGAGTACTGAAGACGCGCTTCCGTTGCTTAGATTACAGCGGCGGGACGTTGCTCAACATATAAAACGTGTAAAATCATTGTTGTTTGCTGCATTTTGCACAAGACTGCAATAAGAAGCGGAAAGCGGGAACGGGTCCTTACTGTGGAAGAGCTGGAGGAGCAGGAGGAGGAGGAACAGTTGCCGGAGGCACCACCGCTACCCTAGCATGTCGAAGAGGGAAGATGAAAGCGTGCTGATGTCATTCATCGTTTTTTTCTTTGAAGTGGACTGGCTACTCCTTTTGCACCCTCTCATGCCCAACTTTTGTGCATTAACCGTTTGCATTAGACAGCCACCCCTTGAATAAAAGCATATTCTTTATTTTTGTAAAGATTAATAAATAAGCAAAGGTTCAAACAAAAACATATAATGCAACCAAAAAAACAAAACCAATAGCAAGAAATGAAACATAGGTTCAACATAAAAAAGCAACGCTGAAAATATCAAATCCGTCATTTCTTCTTTTTTTGTTCACCCGTTTTTGTGGCGAGGGTCACCTTCCCCTCAAAGTGGACCAGAAATGAATCTGCACGGAGGGAAGAGGGTGAAGGGGGTGGAAGGGGAATAAGCAGAGAACTGAAGGTGGAAAAGAGTTTATGTGAGTTGCAGTCACTCCTTACATAGTTGAACCAGAGCTGTTTTGTGGAATTATTTTGTTGCCCTGGGAAATAACCAGTGCTGTCATTGGGCTGGAACGGCGTTCTGGTAGTGAATTTAACAGGGGAAAAATGTTCCTTCAATCTCAAAAAAATATATATAAGCGCTTGTGGTTTTGAACGCACATCAACCCACTCAGCCAATTAAATTACAGCTAACAGGTACAATGTAGCACTTTGCATTATGCTGGGTTAACCCAGTAGCTTGCGTTAACTCCTGAATCGATAGCCCAGTGATGTGCTCACAAAACGTTTTACGTAATGTATTATTTGTTATTTAATAAGCTATTCACTGTTACATAGCCTATTTACCTGTGACAGCTGAACTATATATATATATATATTATATAGCGTAAATAAATATAATTCCAGAGTTATTCAGTTATAATATACATTAACATGAATAGTCTACTGTTTCCATAATTTAGATAAAAGTTTTGGACCATCTTTTCAGCAAAAGTTAAGACATGACAATATTGAGGGTCGGTGGGATAACCGTGCTGCCTATAGTAACCATAGAGAGTAACCCGTGTCACCCCTTTCACATTCGATAGATGTAGCAGTTGCCACACTAGCCAGGTGTGTTTGTTTATTTGTGGGTGGTACTGGTACGTTTTGGGAGAAGTTGAGGTGGGGTGGCAGGGGTTCCCAACCACGGCCATACAATCCTGAGGTTTTTTCAATACAGATTTTATGTCTGACTTGAGATGTGTGTTATTATAGTGATTGACATTACTTTGAATATATATATTTAGTGGATGTGTAGTGGATTCATTCCTCTGTGATAATTTGTTTTTTTAAACTTAATTTCAGCCCCTTGACAATCCATTTAACATTAGATAGCTAACTGTAGACTAGAGAACTAAATGGAAAATGCTTTATTGTGTTATTGGTAAACTCTGCCACAACAAAAAATGTTTTGTTGTTCTACCTGAACTTTTGGAGCTGACATGTTTAGTCTAGCTATGCCCGTCTGTAACCCTGCAAGCACAGCGATAAACTTTCACAACGGAGAAGCAGTGTGTTGTGGGGTGTGTCTTTTTCTGTGGGCAGGGCCAATGGGTGTCGTGACTTTATAAATGTTTTCACAACATTGCCACTGTTGAGAAAGTTTCCTACTCCAGCTTTAACATAAATGATGTAAACCACATTCCTTAGCCCAATAGGTAATTTCTGAGGTTTCAGAGAAACCAACACTTCATACTTTTAGTTTGAATGTAAACCATGTTCTGTCCAACCGACAGTCATGCCTGTTTTGCTACCTTGGAAGTAAGTATTAAGTAAATCCATCAAATATTTAACAAACAGAAAGCAGGAAATCCTAAATAATGATATTAGTTATTGCGCTAATTGGGCAGCCGCAAATGTGTACTTGGTTTGCTAACTGAAATTAAACAAAGCACTGGTCTGCTTTACATGGAGTAATCCTAATTGTGGTTAAAGCCCCCGCAGTATAGGCCATGTGTCAATATAGCTTCTCTTTCAATTGGAAAATAAATATTATTCTATCTTAGATGTTTTGCACGTCCCAGTAGATTCTGAGAGATGTTAAGTGAAACCATACAATATTACCCTCACCCTGTAATAGTACTGACTGTATTTTAAATGAGCTGATACATAAATGGGTTTCTCAGGCAATCGATCAATGTGCCGGAAAGTCTTGTCTTCTGAGTTGAACTACGCAGGCTGTTTTTGTGCGACCATTTATTTTCACCGTGAAATAGCAGTGGTATGCATAAAATAAAATTGCTGTTAATCTTTTAAAGCTTTATTCAGAAAATTCAAGATGAAGTTATCTCGAAAAATCCATTAAAGTTAAACATTTTGCTAAAAGTATTTTTGCCAGGGGAGCATGCCCCCCACCCCACTACATGGATAGGTTCCCCCAGTGAATTCTGCCCACTGATACCACTGCAAATAACATACACAACAATTATCTATGTAGTCTGACAAACAGCACAACTTGTACAACCACAGCCCAAACAACAACGTTACCGCACTGTTACATTATGGTGGCTTTATTAATGTTTTGCACAGTATGTATGTTGCATGATATACATGCTCCAATCTCAACATTGTAATACACTTTCACTTCCGGTCACCTTCACCTATTATTAGCACAATCTCTAACATGTAGTAATGTAACTAACCAGCAGTTATGTATTTTTAATGAAGTATAATGCATTCATTAATAATGTATGACATATTTATAACTACACAATCATTTAAACTGTGACTGCTGATCGTATACACTGAACCGTAAATACCGTGTCTTCTACTGTTCGTTTTTAAGGCTATCCTTTTATTGCTTGTCAGCAACATCAATTCTGGGTTCCTAAATGTAGTCTGAGTCCATGTGTTTATTCTTCTTGTCTATTTACCAAACAGTATCCAGATGGGTGAGAATCAGCCTAACCGTTTACCTCGGCAAAGGGGGAGTTGGGGTGTGGTGGGGTGGGGGTGGGGGTGGGGGTGGCGTGTGCACTGTGCTCCACCATTATTCTCTGTTCCGCAGATGCACAGCCTGTTAACCACTGATTTATTTGAGTTTAGCGTCTGTTGCATTTGCATGGGGTTAATCCAGACCTGTTAGGGTGAAATGCATACTCCCCTGTGGCCTGCAAACTCGAATTGGCTT
The DNA here is from genome assembly GCA_022702515.1 of Ilyophis sp. 1 JC-2022. NCBI lineage: Eukaryota > Metazoa > Chordata > Actinopteri > Anguilliformes > Synaphobranchidae > Ilyophis > Ilyophis sp. 1 JC-2022. The sequence goes on along the minus strand of CM040406.1, from coordinate 16,895,859 downwards.
GCAAATTCTGACTTCCTACAAACACCAAAGCGGTTCTCCTCTTAAATGAGGAAATTGTTATTGTTGCTTAAATGTGCATAGGGCTGCTGGGGGGGGGGGGGTACTCAATCTTGAAAGGTACTGCTTTTCCTCAGGTAGGTGTGAAGGTAATAACGGTGACCGCACAGCAGGAAATGGTAAGACTCTCCCGGTAAATTGGCTCATCGCTCGTGGCGCTGTGGTTTTTGATGCCACGTCCCCTCAGACTAAAATAAGTTGTTTTTTCTCTCCTTTTTCCATCTGTTTTATTAACACTGCCTCTCCCGGCCGCCTCCTTCCGTCGCTCAGGGTTCTCTTTCTTGCCTGGCACCGCAGTCTCCCAGCTGCGCCCGGGGGTCGCGGCTTAGCCCAGCGGCGAGGTTTCAGCGGGCGCCGCGCCATGCCTGGCGCTTATCTCCACCGTTGCAGGGGAGCGGTGGCGCAGGGCCCACGGCTTGTTAGGGATGCCGAGGCGCATCCGGTCCCGTCATCCTTTCAGACGCCACTTGTGGTCCACGCCAACGTTTGCCTGGTGCTCCAGCCAACCGGGGCTCGAGCGTGAACAGTCGCTATTGCGTGACCGTAGCTGCTGACGATTGGGTACAACCTGCTGAAAGGACGGTATAGAAAGCAAAAAAAATGCTTAACCCATGGTGCCATTACGTCGTCATTTTTGTCAACACTTATTCAGAGTGATGAACAAAAAGTTTATATGTGCATACAAAAGAAACAATTACATGAGAAAATGATAATTGACACCAGCGTAAATAAGAACATTCTCTGTAGTAAGTTTGATGGATGCCCACTACTATTCTCCGTAACATCATTTTAACTCATCCTTTTGCAAGTGTACTTAATTGTAACATTTCAAATTTCTAGAATGTTTGGTCAGATAAAAAGTTCTCATTAAAGATGAAACTTTGAGCAGTCGGCTCCGATTATATGAGATGGATAAGTTAAGAGTCTAATAAAAGCCCTTTGAGGTTATTTAGATCTGCATTTGGGTAAGTAGGTTAAGAAAAGTGCATGATACTTTTATTAAACAGTTGTCTATCTTGTGGACAGGGCCCCAGCCATGTCACCGGCACATATGACCAGGAATCTACAGTCCCACCTGGGGTAAGGTAGGTTAAAGTCAGCCAGGTTACCACCGCTTTAGTTTGACCCAAAAATAAGCCATATGCTCACGGGCTACCCATTCTCCTCAGTGAGAGATCTGTCCCCCCCTCTGTCTTTGATTTTGTTTTTAAATGTGCATCTACTTAGACACTATAAACACAGTTCTCTTTCTTATTGTATTTTCTTCCCCATCCCTTTAATTTCGGGACTTTGCGGAACGGCACCATCGCCGAACATCCAGGTGCGGAGCGTGCGGACATTAAACAGACGACGCGAATGCGGCATCAGGACATTAAATGCTAACGAGGGGCCATTGTTATTTAAATGGGATCCATGGCAGTTTCTAAAGCGCGGAAAAAAGAGACGTACGCGGCGTATGGAGACGTGATACTGGGTAAGCGCTTGCTGCCGCTGTCTGGATGTCTGTGATGTGATTTACACAGGGATGAAGCGTCGCTGTGCGCTAAATGAAAGGAATTATTGTTGGCACTGGAAGAATTGATAGGATTAAGTTACAAGGGACTTCAGTGCCCAGTGCCAGTGGAAAATATGAAAAAGTTCTGCATTTAATCTGTCTATGTATAAATTCACTCAAATCCAAAGAATGGATAATAAAATATCATGGCTAAAATTAATAGTCACTCCAAAGTTGTCCATTTGTTATGATTATTATAAATGATTTAAACATTTTGCGACATATGGTAATGCACAGCCATCACCACACAGAGTAATCCTTACACACACACAGATACAGATGCATGCATAAATACGCATATACAACAAGTATGCACACAGTGTATGCTCATTACAAACATATGCACACAATGTAAACACACATGAAAACAAGTAGACACACATTTACGTACAAACACACACAGAGACACAGACGTGCGTGTGTGCGCACACACACAGTAAACATATCTGAATGTATTCCCAGGCCAGCTCAAATCCCATCACCACAACCACTCACTAACCCCCCCCGACAGGGCTCAGAACGAAGAGCATGACAAAGCCAAATGGGCTAGGCTGTTGGTTTTGAGCCATTTAGGCAAACCGTCGTTCCTCTTGCATATGTCCAATCATCTACGTATAAGTTATGTGTATCCTGAAGGGGGCTCTCTCAGCTCAGTGAGCGTTTTGCATTTAAGCTAATACCTGGTGATCTTACCCACATACTGCCTTGTCCTTATCGTCAGCTTCCTCTTACAGTTCATTACAGTCATTTTAAGCATTGACTCTTGCGTGGAATTGAAGAAAGTTAATGTTTAGCTGGGTTAAATACACCGAAACTTTGACTATGTGTGTGCGCGCGCACAAGTGGATTGGGGGGGGGGGGGGGGGGCGTGATTTGGCAGGGAAGCCAATAGCCTTTTTTATACCAGTTTTCATGATCACCTATAGCTTGTGTAGAGCGGGCAACAACGTCAGAGGAGAAATATTTTGGCTCAGACGGACAGCTAACATGGGGGTAGACACCTGGGTCTTCAGCAGGTCGGCAGTCAGGCGGTCTCTCACTGGGTGTGGCTGCGGGTACGGTCCCTGCTGTGGCTCCGGAAATGGAAGGAACGAGATTATAATAATCTCGAACAGTTAGCGAGGAAGGCAGACATCCAGCAAGCACACTCTTATCACTTCAACTTTTGCGATGTATTTCTATGTATTTAGCAATAAGACAGGGAAGCTAAGTATGTGATCGCTCCAGATAGCTTCTCCTTCTCCTCCCAAAAAAAAGAAATCAAAGGATGCATCCTGTTAGCTAAACAGCCCCATTAACCTGCTGGTGTGGTCTATAAGAAAGGAAATACAGACATGCTCAAATTTGTTGGTACCCCTGGTAAAGATGACTAAAAAAAGTTATTAAAAAATTCACTGTTTTGTGAATTAGCTTAATCTCACACTGAAAAAATGAGAAAAATCCAACCTTTAATTGACGTTAATTTATTATGAGAGAAAAAAAATCCCTCATCAAGAAATAATTATTTTTAACAAAACCACATTGGCCACAATTTTTGGCACCCCTGCATTTATATATAGAATAAAGTATAATTTTTTTATATTTGGTCGCATATTCTCTGCATGCCATAACTTCCTGATGTCTGTGACCCAAAAACATCAAAAGACTCTTGATATCTTATTTTCTGGTACTCTTACAAGCGATACTAAATGTCTCTGCATTTGAATGGATCTCTATAGGAATTGGGGGGTGGGACTAGATTTAGCTGTAAATTACACTGGAACAGTATGGAACACATGGTTGGCTAAATGGCTCTAAGTCATCAAGGGTCTGACATATCAAACAAGCCTCAAACTATCACTCTGCTGCCAGATATGCAGTAGATATGGATGGATCACTTTAAGAGTTGTTTCTCCTGACTTTTTCCCCCATAGAGTTCTATAGGAAAATGAGTCAGGAGAAATAACCCTTGCAGTGATGTTTCTATTGAACTCTATGGAAAAATAAGTTAATAAATTCAGCTGGTGGAAAGCCTTCTCCGTCTCTTCTGTCCACAGGATCCGGTCTGGCAGCCGGCTCCGGGTGAGGTCCGTCAGAGGGGCTGCAATAGAGGAGAAGTGGGGGACAAAGCGGCGGTAATAGCTGGCGAGCCCTATAAAGGTACGGACCTGTTTCTTGGTGCGGGGGCGGGGCCATTCCCGGATTGCCTCGACCTTTCCTACCTGGGATTTGACGCATCCTCTTCCTATGGTGTACCCCAGGTAGTCAGCATCTTGGAGGCCAAGGCGACACTTCTTCGGGTTGGCGGTTAGCCCCGCCCCCCTTAGGGCTCGCAGCACCGCCGTGACTTGCTGTAAATGGGTCCCCCACTCCTCCCCGTGAATGACGATGTTGTCCAAGTAGGCAGCCGTGTAGTCTCGGTGTGGTCGTAGGATTCTGTCCATCATCCTCTGAAAAGTGGGCGGAGCCCCATGTAACCCAAAGGGGAGGACCACATAGTGGAACAGCCCCTCGGGGGTGGCAAAGGCTGTCTTCTCTCTAGCTTCGGGGGCTAAGGGTACCTGCCAATAACCTTTTGTGAGGTCTAGGGTGGTGATGAACCTGGCCTTTCCTAACCTTTCTATCAGTTCATCCACTCTTGGCATGGGGTACGCGTCAAACCTTGAAATGGCGTTCAGTTGACGAAAGTCATTACAAAATCTAATGGAACCATCGGGCTTGGGGACTAGTACTATTGGACTGCACCATTCGCTATTCGACTTCACAATAATACCGGCTTGTAGCATGTTTTTTATTTCCTGGCTTACAGCTGCTCTTCTGGCCTCCGGGAGTCTGTACGGCCTCAATTTTACCTTTTTCCCAGGCTCGGTGAGGATATGGTGCTGTATCACGTTGGTGCGGCCGGCCTCTGTGGAGAACACATCTCTGTGGCGGTCGATCATCTCCTGAAGGTCTTGTCTCTGGCTTTAGCTGAGCTGTTCTCCCATCGGTACCGCCACTGGTTTTGTCTTGACTGGGCTCTGAGGTGATGAAAGAGTATACAGTGCCTCTCGGGCCACCCATTTCTTTAACAAGTTGACATGATAAATTTTTACAGGGGGTCGTCTTCCCGGCTGTCTGACGCGGTAGTTCACCACGCCCACCTTCTCAATCACCTCATACGGCCCATGTCATTTTGCCAGGAACTTGCATTCAGCTGTGGGCACCAAAACCAGTACCTTATCACCGGGGTTGAATTCTCTCGGTTGGGCGCCTCGATTGTAGACCCGTGCTTGGGTCGCCTGAGCTGTCGCCATGTGTTCTCTCCTGCACCTCCTCGACGTGGTCGACCAGGGTCCTATGTGGAGATGGTTGCTGTTCCCAGGCCTCCCTGGCGATGTCGAGCAGTCCTCTGGGCCTTCTCCCGTACAGCAGCTCAAAGGGGGAAAAGCCAGTGGATGCCTGTGGGACTTCGCAAATGGCAAACATTAGATACGGCAGTAGCTGGTCCCAATTTCTCCCGTCAGCTTCCATCACCTTTTTCAACATTTGTTTCAATGTTTGGTTAAATCCCTCTACCAGGCCATCAGTTTGTGGATGATACACTGAGGTGCGCAGTTGTGTGATGGTCATTAACTTACACAGGTCTTTCATGATTCGTGACATGAATGGGGTACCTTGATCCATCAATATTTCATCTGGTAGCCCTACCCGGGAGAATAACATCATCAATTCTCGGGCTATGCCCTTTGACGCCATGGTGCGGAGTGGAATTGCCTCTGGATACCTGGTGGCATAGTCTAAAATCACCAGGATGTATTGATGGCCCCGTGTGCTGCGGGGAAGCGGTCCGACTAGATCCATCCCGATCCTGCTAAAGGGGACAGAGATAACTGGCAGAGAGATGAGCGGACTGCGCACCTGGGGCCGTGGAGCCACTATTTGGCATTCAGGGCAGCTTCTACAATATTCCTCCACCACTTTCTTGACCCCGGGCCAATAAAACCTGGCTTTAATTCTCTCCAGAGTCTTTTCTACCCCCAAATGAGCCCCAAATAAATGCGAGTGCGCTAAGTGCAGTACTGAGGGGATGAACGGGCGGGGTACTAATAATAAATCCTGCACCACTCCTGCTTTTCTCACAACTTGATACAATAGTGACTTTTTAATTGCAAAGTGTGGATAACTGAGCTCTCTTACTTCATTCATGAGTTTTCCATCCACCACCGCCACCTGCTGGAGCACGCTGGTTAGGTTGGCGTCTTCCAGCTGCGCCGTCCCGAATCGGCCAGCCAGCGAGGGAACCATCGGGGTGACCTCAACATCGGGGTTCAGGGGGAACATGTCCCCTAGGGCCGTGTCTCCCTCCTCCTCAGGTGGGGTCCCCTCATCGTCCCTCGCCGTCACCCACCCAGCCTCATCTTCAGCCACCTGGGCGGCGGTGCTGGATTCTCCCTGGGAGAGTGGATCTGTTGATGCCTCTGGGTCCACGTCCTGGAATCCACACAACCGGGTCTTTGGCTGTGCTGGTGGCGGGGAGGTGGGTCCTCTGTGCGGCCATCTGTTTTCTCCTGCTAGACTTACCCACAGAGGACGGAACAGCGGGAGATCACGGCCTATTAGGACCGACACGGGGAGGTCTGGCACCACCCCTGCTGGTCCGGTGAACCTCCCCTTAGTGGTTTTGAGTTCCAGCAGGGTGGTGGGGTATTGACGCATTTCCCCGTGGACACAGGTGACTCCTACTGTGCTGGGGAGGTGGAGCAGTTTGGCAAACTCGGGTCTGACCAGTGTGACAGCGCTCCCTGAATCCAGGAGGGCTGTGGTGTCTTTCCCATTGGCCTTCACCGGGGTGATGGGAGAGGTGCCATTCTCCATGGCCTAGCATGCCGTTAACAGCCCGCAGGGTCGTCCATGGGAAGGCTCGCTTGTGGAGGCGGATGGCATAGCCACGTCTCTCCCTCGTGGGCGGTTCCATGCAAGGTGTCCCTCCTCTCCACAGTCGAAACACCGCCGGCGGTCTGGGTTGATCTGGGGGCGGCGTCTGAACGCCTCCGTGGCGGGTCGTCCCTGGTCCGTGGGAGGGCTGCGGGGTTGTTCCTCCAGCCTCTGCTTCTCCCTGGGGCGAGCTGGGGCCTCTGCTTTTGTGAGTCGGCTGCTGCGCAGTACTCCCTGGGCGGCCTGGTACCCTTCTAGCACCTCAATCATCTGTTCAACACTCTGGGGGTTATTTTGACAGACCATTTTCTTTGCGTCATATGGGAGGGCTCTCATATAATGGTCCATTACCACTCTTTCAAGAGGGCTCAGCGACTTGGGGTCTGACAGCAGCCATCCATTGGCCAGCCGGATCAGATCATGCATCTGTGCTCTTGGTGATGCGGTTGAATCATAATTCCAATCATGACATTTTTGGGCTCTGGAAATGAGTGAATATCCGTAGCGGCTTAGTATTTCCGCTTTAAGATCATTATATGAAAGCGCCGCATTCGTGGCTGTGTCCTGGTATGCGGTCTGAGCGATACCGGACAAAAAGGGAGCCAGCAGACTCACCCATTGGTCCTCTGGCCATTCTTCTCGCTGTGCGGTGCGCTCGAATGTCCGCAGGAACGTTTCAATATCATCGCTGGGTGTCTGCTTTACCAGGAAGCGAGCTGGATTGGCTCTTTTTAGTTTTCCTTCGTACTCCTGCGTATCTTTCACTCGCAGCAGCTGTTGAAACTCCGCCCTCATTGTCTCCGTGTTTAAGAGCTGGACCTGCATTGCTTGTTCGTGCTGTATTTTCTGTTGCTCATATTGTACCTGATGCATGCGGAGTTGTTCTTCATGACGGAACTGCTGCTGTTGATTACTGATCATTAGCTGCTCAATCAGCGTCTTGAGTTCCCCGTTTGCGGCCATTTCGGCAATAGTGTGCGATTGCTTGTTCTCAGTCAAACTATTACGTTGCCCGTATTCTCCACCATCTGTGGCAGCCGTATGGGAGGGGAGGGCTGCCACTTGACTGAGAACAAGGATTTGAATGTCCACACGGTACAAATAAAGTTCAAAAGCTTTACTTAAGTTACTGTGGTATACAAGACGGCAAAAGCATACACACAATAACGTCAGCTGCCAGTCCACAGTCCAAGAGAATCGTCGGTGTCCGAAAGCAGGGGTCGGTACACTGGAGAGGGTTCTCGTACTGTCCAGGGCTGGTGCGGGGGAAGAGAAGTCAAACAGGCGAGGGTCAAATCCAAATCGGGGTCTCATACGTTCCAGGGCTTTGTCACACGGCAGGGTTTTCCTAAAATCACAGATCATACACGGCACGGTTAATTACTCTCCAACACTCCTCTCGTCTCCTACTTCCACCACGGTTTCGCCTAAGCTACTCCATCGAATGCTGTATACTTCATGATTTTAAAGGGAGTTTGTTTGGTTTGATGATTCCGTGCACCGGGGCTGCGCTGATCCTCCCCAGGTGCGCGGCGTCTCCAGCTGATCACTGTCTGCTCCCGGCTTGGCTTCCGATCTCCTACTATGGGCATAGGGGAAGCACACGGATATGTCTGATAACGGTCATTCACAACCCAGCCGCGGGGTGCTCCCGGCCGGCTGCCACAATTAGAATATTTTGCTTTAACATATTTTTAAAGTATCATATTTAATATTTGGTCGCATATCCTTTGCATGCTGTTACTTCCTGAAGTCTGTGGCCAATCAACATCAAAAGACTCTCGATATCTTATTTTCAGGTACTGTTACAAGCGATACTATAACCTCTCTGCATTTGAACTGATCTCTATGGGAATTTGCGGGTGAGACTAGATTCAGCTGTAAATTACACTGGTACAGTATGGAACACATGGCTGGCTAAATGGCTGTAAGTTTTTCACGATATTCAAATGTTTTGAGCTGCACCTGTATATATATATCTGTTTAACCCTGGAGAGCTACAGGGTGCGTTGGTTTTCATTGTTACTCGATCAATTAAAGCGGCTGATCACACAGTTAACTCGCCTCATCCAGTTTTGTGGGTCTGGAATTGGTTGATTTCTAGGTGAAAGCAATAACCAGCCAACCCTGTGTTCCAAGACTATGTTTTGAAACCCTGGACATACAGGTGCTGTTACGGTTCTAACCGTTCTACGCCATGTTTTATGTTTATTGTTATGTCACGCCCTTATTTGTATTCACGTTCTGTCATAGTTTATTAGTTTCATACATTTATATGTGTTTCCGCGAACTCGCGTTCATGCTTTCTCTCTCTCCCGCTTTTGCTTACGTGTTTTCCATTGTATCTGCCATTCCTTGTCTAACTAACAGATTACTAACAATTAGCTAGATCATTGCTTACTAACCATCTAATCTCTTGTAGTTAATTGTTACCTTACGTTTCTAGTGCATGTCCTTACTAATTAACTAATTTACTAACGCTAGGATGGGATAATTACTAACAGACTAATTGACTAATGATCTTCATCTCGTTTTCCCAAGCTGCTTCTAATTTCTCTCTGTTCTCAAGCTAAGCGTTTGCACCTGTCTACACACACATATAAGCCCTCAGTTTTCACCGGTTCTGTGCGAAATTGTTGCCTCACTAGCACTCTTAAGCATTTGTCAAGTTTACGTTTTCTGATTTCCTGTTTTGATCCAAGCCTGTTTTTTGACCACTGTTTACTGCCAGCCTTTTGTTTTCACTGCCTGTCCTGACCACGATTCCTGCTTGCTGATTTTGTACTTTTGCCACGCGGCGAGGACTCCGGTCTGACCCTGCTTGTTTTTCTACTATTCTTTTGCCTTCTCCCTTTTGTACCTCTGCCACGCTGATTGCCTTCCTGGTTCCGAACTACTGCCTGGCTTACCGACGACGAGACTGCCTTCTCCCTCTGTACTTTTGTTTATTGGCTGGATCTTTTTGTGTATGACCTTTGCTTGTGCTAAAACAACGATTACTGGACTTTCCTTAATAAAGCCCTTGCGGGTATTTATTACATCTGTTGTTCTGAGTTGTGCTTCTCGGGTCCAACCCTCCATGCACTACGTCTCAGAACAATTTCGCCAACATGGACCCTGCCGACTCATCCGTAATACACCACGCACTCACGGAACAAGGTGCCATCGTGCAGGAGCACACCCAGGGGATCTCCGCTCTTCGCCGGGAGATGAGAGAGATGTGCGAGGAGATGAGGAGACTCGTCAGTGCTGTCCAGCCACGTCCCACAGAACAGCCTGTCAGCACGCCTGCATCACCCCTGTTCAACGCCACGGGAACCTGGCAATTCCGGGAGCCACAACAACCCCCCCCGGAGAGGTTCGGTGGAGAACCGGAGAGATGCAGATCGTTCCTTCTCCAGTGTGACTTTGTGTTCCGGCAGCAACCACAGACCTACCAGGACGACGAGCGGCGGATTGGATACGTGATGGGATTGCTGAAGGGGAGAGCTCTGGACTGGGCCACAGCTGTATGGTCCAGTGGGTCACTTCCCTCTCGCTACGCGGCATTTTCCCAGGAGATTCGCAAAGTGTTCCAACACGCGTCCAGCGAGCAAGAACCCTCAACGCCTGATCACCCTCTGCCAAGGCAAGAACAGCGCTGCGGATCATTCGATAGAGTTCCGCACCATCGCCGCTGCTACCCACTGGAACGAGGAGGCTCTTGCCGATCTGTTCCGAGACAGTCTCAGTGAGACTCTGCAGGACGAGCTGGCACATCAAGAACCCATCACGCAACTTGATGAACTCGTTCGTGCCGCCATTCGCCTGGACAACCGCTCCAGACAACGCCACCACGAGAGACAAGTTCCGGCCGGCCAGCCCTACCCCAGACGATGGTCAAGTCCTCGACCCAGAGAGGGACCAGTGGAGGAAGCCGAGCTCATGGATCTCTCACGCACTGGGGTGAGAGTCTCGTCGGAGGAGCGGAAACGCCGTAAAGAGACTGGGTCATGCTTCTACTGCGGCAAGCTTGGGCATACTCAACAGCAGTGCAGACTTCGCTCCAAGAAGTCAGATGCTGACGCCCCAGTTCGGATTGGATCCCTGACCTACCCGGAGAAGACCAGCGGAGATGACTCTCGCCAGACCCTCATGGCCTTGATCATGTTGCCAGGGAGAGAGATCGAGGTCAGAACGCTGATGGACTCCGGAGCAGACCTTGATTTGATTCATGAGGTGATGGTCAAGGACATGAACATTCCCACCCTTCCATTGCCCCACCCCTTGGAGGCTCGGTCCCTTGATGGAAAGACATTCTGTAAAATGACCCACATCACCGAACCCATGCTACTGATTATCTCCGGCAATCACCAAGAAATAATCCAGTTTCATGTCACCCGCTCTCCCAACGATCTGCTCATTTTGGGATTACCATGGCTCAGGAAACACAACCCCATCATCGACTGGAGGACAGGTCAGATCCAAGCTTGGACCCGCGATTGTCACCAACAATGCCTGCGATCCGCTCCTGCTCCAGCAGAGGATGTACCCACTCCACCTAAAGCCTCCAAACCTTCACTGGATATGGTGCCTGCGGTCTACCTGGACATGGAGACAGTCTTCTCCAAGACGCAGGCTCAGACTCTGCCCCCACACAGACCCTATGACTGCGCCATTGAGCTGTTGCCCGGCACACCACTACCATCAAGTCGTCTCTACAAGGTCTCCAGACCGGAGAGGGAGGCCATGGAGAGATACATCCGGGACTGTCTCACCAATGGGCTGATTCGTCCGTCCTCTTCACCCGTGGGGGCGGGCTTCTTCTTCGTCCAGAAGAAAGACGGTTCCCTACGCCCATGCATTGACTACAGAGAACTTAATAACATCACGATCAAGAATAAGTATCCTTTACCCCTCATTGACTCTGCTTTTCATCCTCTTCATGAAGCCACCATCTTCACCAAGCTCGACCTACGCAACGCTTACCACCTGGTCCGTATTCGAGAGGGGGACGAGTGGAAGACGGCGTTCAACACCTCTCTCGGACACTTTGAATACCTGGTCATGCCATTCGGACTCACCAACGCCCCTGCTGTGTTCCAAGCCCTGGTCAATGACGTGCTACGAGACCTATTGGGTCGACATGTATTTGTCTACCTCGACGACATCCTGGTCTACTCCAAGAACCCTCAGGAACATGAAGTCCATGTCAGACAAGTTCTCCAAAGACTGTTGGAGAACAAACTATTTGTCAAGGCGGAGAAGTGTGTTTTTCATTCTGACACCGTGGAGTTCCTGGGTTTTATTCTTGAGAGGGGACAGATCAGGGCGGATCCCAAGAAGATTCAGGCGGTCACTGACTGGCCCACGCCTGCCACGCGGAAACATTTACAGCGCTTCTTGGGATTCGCCAACTTTTATAGAAGATTTATCAGGGGCTATAGCCAAGTTGTCGCACCCCTCACCAAGCTCACGTCCACTGCCTTACCGTTCCACTGGAGCCCCGAAGCGGAGGGGGCTTTTTGCAAAATTAAGAGACTGTTCGCTTCCGCCCCCATTCTCGTTCATCCTGATCCCACTCGCCAGTTCGTGGCCGAGGTGGATGCCTCTGACACTGGGGTGGGAGCGGTGCTCTCTCAGGTCTCCGCCACCGACAACCGGCTGCACCCCTGTGCATTTTTCTCCCGCAAACTTTCACCAGCGGAGAGAAACTACGATGTTGGCAACCGGGAACTTCTCGCCGTCAAACTGGCGTTGGAGGAGTGGAGACACTGGCTGGAGGGGGCCGAAGTACCATTTGTGGTGTGGACGGACCACAAGAACTTAGCCTACCTGCAGACTGCTAAGAGACTCAACTCTCGCCAGGCCAGGTGGTCCCTATTTTTTGGGAGATTTAACTTCTCTCTCACCTACCGCCCCGGCTCCAAAAACATTAAGCCTGATGCCCTTTCCAGGCAATTCGACTCAGGTTTGGAGAAGGTGAGAAATGAGAACATTCTGCCCGCCTCCTGCACCATCGCCTCGGTCTCGTGGAAGATCGAGGCAGTCATACAGAGGGCGCTATGCAACGAGCCCGACCCCAGAGCCGTTCCGGGTAATCGCCTTTATGTCCCCTCTACTGCTCGGACTCAGGTGCTTCAGTGGGCCCACTCCTCGTCACTCTCTTGTCATCCCGGCTTCACCCGCACGATGGCAGTGCTCAAGCGGAAGTTCTGGTGGAGTTCCATGGCTTCCGACACCAGGATGTTCGTTAAGGCTTGTACCACCTGCGCCAGGAGTAAAGCTTCTCATCAAGCCCCGGCGGGACTTCTTCAGCCGCTGCCTGTGCCCGGCCGACCTTGGAGCCACATCGGTGTGGATTTCGTTACTGGACTTCCACCGTCCGAGGGTAACACCACGATTCTCACCGTTGTGGACCGCTTCAGCAAGGCGGCACACTTCATTCCCCTGCCAGGACTGCCCTCCGCCCAAGAAACCGCTGACGTTCTGGTCAAAGAGGTTTTCCGGATCCACGGCATCCCAGCGGACATCGTCTCCGACCGAGGACCCCAGTTCATCTCCCAGGTCTGGAGGGCGTTCTGCTCAGCGCTCGGAGCTACGGTAAGCCTCATCTCAGGCTACCACCCTCAGTCTAATGGCCAGACGGAGAGGGCTAACCAAGACCTCGGAGCTGCATTACGCTGTGTCTCCGCCAAGAACCCGTCTGTCTGGAGCAAGATGCTCACCTGGGTGGAATATGCGCACAACGCATTGCCCTGTGCCTCCACGGGGAAATCCCCGTTCGAGATCTCCCTAGGCTACCTCCCACCTCTGTTTCCTGACCAAGAGGCCGAGATTGCTGTCCCTTCCCTCGCCACCCACATGCGCCGGTGCCTCAAGCTATGGAAGGACACCAGGGCCGCACTTTTGCGCACGGCTGACCGCAACCGGCGTGTCGCTGATCGCCACCGCACACCTGCACCCGCTTACAAGCCTGGCGACTCTGTGTGGCTTTCCACAAAGGACATTCCCCTTCAATCCACGTCACGCAAGCTCCAACCCCGATTCATTGGCCCCTTCAAGATTGACTCCATCATCAACCCCTCTGCTGTTAGATTGTCACTCCCTGCTTCCCTTAAAATTCATCCCATGTTTCATGTTTCTTGTATTAAGCCTGTGTCCACCCACCCTCTGTGTCCCCCGGATCCCCCTCCCCCTCCCCCCCGTATTATTGATAACCACCCTGCTTATACTGTAAAAAAACTTTTGGACATTCGTAAACGAGGCCGGGGGTTCCAGTATCTGGTCGACTGGGAGGGCTACGGTCCAGAGGAGCGTTCCTGGATCGCTCCCAGCCTTATCTTGGACCGCAGCCTCATTAAGGACTTTCATCGAGACCACCCTGATAAGCACCATGGACCGCCAGGAGTCGGTCGTTAAGAGGGGGGTACTGTTACGGTTCTAACCGTTCTACGCCATGTTTTATGTTTATTGTTATGTCACGCCCTTATTTGTATTCACGTTCTGTCATAGTTTATTAGTTTCATACATTTATATGTGTTTCCGCGAACTCGCGTTCATGCTTTCTCTCTCTCCCGCTTTTGCTTACGTGTTTTCCATTGTATCTGCCATTCCTTGTCTAACTAACAGATTACTAACAATTAGCTAGATCATTGCTTACTAACCATCTAATCTCTTGTAGTTAATTGTTACCTTACGTTTCTAGTGCATGTCCTTACTAATTAACTAATTTACTAACGCTAGGATGGGATAATTACTAACAGACTAATTGACTAATGATCTTCATCTCGTTTTCCCAAGCTGCTTCTAATTTCTCTCTGTTCTCAAGCTAAGCGTTTGCACCTGTCTACACACACATATAAGCCCTCAGTTTTCACCGGTTCTGTGCGAAATTGTTGCCTCACTAGCACTCTTAAGCATTTGTCAAGTTTACGTTTTCTGATTTCCTGTTTTGATCCAAGCCTGTTTTTTGACCACTGTTTACTGCCAGCCTTTTGTTTTCACTGCCTGTCCTGACCACGATTCCTGCTTGCTGATTTTGTACTTTTGCCACGCGGCGAGGACTCCGGTCTGACCCTGCTTGTTTTTCTACTATTCTTTTGCCTTCTCCCTTTTGTACCTCTGCCACGCTGATTGCCTTCCTGGTTCCGAACTACTGCCTGGCTTACCGACGACGAGACTGCCTTCTCCCTCTGTACTTTTGTTTATTGGCTGGATCTTTTTGTGTATGACCTTTGCTTGTGCTAAAACAACGATTACTGGACTTTCCTTAATAAAGCCCTTGCGGGTATTTATTACATCTGTTGTTCTGAGTTGTGCTTCTCGGGTCCAACCCTCCATGCACTACGTCTCAGAACAATTTCGCCAACATGGACCCTGCCGACTCATCCGTAATACACCACGCACTCACGGAACAAGGTGCCATCGTGCAGGAGCACACCCAGGGGATCTCCGCTCTTCGCCGGGAGATGAGAGAGATGTGCGAGGAGATGAGGAGACTCGTCAGTGCTGTCCAGCCACGTCCCACAGAACAGCCTGTCAGCACGCCTGCATCACCCCTGTTCAACGCCACGGGAACCTGGCAATTCCGGGAGCCACAACAACCCCCCCCGGAGAGGTTCGGTGGAGAACCGGAGAGATGCAGATCGTTCCTTCTCCAGTGTGACTTTGTGTTCCGGCAGCAACCACAGACCTACCAGGACGACGAGCGGCGGATTGGATACGTGATGGGATTGCTGAAGGGGAGAGCTCTGGACTGGGCCACAGCTGTATGGTCCAGTGGGTCACTTCCCTCTCGCTACGCGGCATTTTCCCAGGAGATTCGCAAAGTGTTCCAACACGCGTCCAGCGAGCAAGAACCCTCAACGCCTGATCACCCTCTGCCAAGGCAAGAACAGCGCTGCGGATCATTCGATAGAGTTCCGCACCATCGCCGCTGCTACCCACTGGAACGAGGAGGCTCTTGCCGATCTGTTCCGAGACAGTCTCAGTGAGACTCTGCAGGACGAGCTGGCACATCAAGAACCCATCACGCAACTTGATGAACTCGTTCGTGCCGCCATTCGCCTGGACAACCGCTCCAGACAACGCCACCACGAGAGACAAGTTCCGGCCGGCCAGCCCTACCCCAGACGATGGTCAAGTCCTCGACCCAGAGAGGGACCAGTGGAGGAAGCCGAGCTCATGGATCTCTCACGCACTGGGGTGAGAGTCTCGTCGGAGGAGCGGAAACGCCGTAAAGAGACTGGGTCATGCTTCTACTGCGGCAAGCTTGGGCATACTCAACAGCAGTGCAGACTTCGCTCCAAGAAGTCAGATGCTGACGCCCCAGTTCGGATTGGATCCCTGACCTACCCGGAGAAGACCAGCGGAGATGACTCTCGCCAGACCCTCATGGCCTTGATCATGTTGCCAGGGAGAGAGATCGAGGTCAGAACGCTGATGGACTCCGGAGCAGACCTTGATTTGATTCATGAGGTGATGGTCAAGGACATGAACATTCCCACCCTTCCATTGCCCCACCCCTTGGAGGCTCGGTCCCTTGATGGAAAGACATTCTGTAAAATGACCCACATCACCGAACCCATGCTACTGATTATCTCCGGCAATCACCAAGAAATAATCCAGTTTCATGTCATCCGCTCTCCCAACGATCTGCTCATTTTGGGATTACCATGGCTCAGGAAACACAACCCCATCATCGACTGGAGGACAGGTCAGATCCAAGCTTGGACCCGCGATTGTCACCAACAATGCCTGCGATCCGCTCCTGCTCCAGCAGAGGATGTACCCACTCCACCTAAAGCCTCCAAACCTTCACTGGATATGGTGCCTGCGGTCTACCTGGACATGGAGACAGTCTTCTCCAAGACGCAGGCTCAGACTCTGCCCCCACACAGACCCTATGACTGCGCCATTGAGCTGTTGCCCGGCACACCACTACCATCAAGTCGTCTCTACAAGGTCTCCAGACCGGAGAGGGAGGCCATGGAGAGATACATCCGGGACTGTCTCACCAATGGGCTGATTCGTCCGTCCTCTTCACCCGTGGGGGCGGGCTTCTTCTTCGTCCAGAAGAAAGACGGTTCCCTACGCCCATGCATTGACTACAGAGAACTTAATAACATCACGATCAAGAATAAGTATCCTTTACCCCTCATTGACTCTGCTTTTCATCCTCTTCATGAAGCCACCATCTTCACCAAGCTCGACCTACGCAACGCTTACCACCTGGTCCGTATTCGAGAGGGGGACGAGTGGAAGACGGCGTTCAACACCTCTCTCGGACACTTTGAATACCTGGTCATGCCATTCGGACTCACCAACGCCCCTGCTGTGTTCCAAGCCCTGGTCAATGACGTGCTACGAGACCTATTGGGTCGACATGTATTTGTCTACCTCGACGACATCCTGGTCTACTCCAAGAACCCTCAGGAACATGAAGTCCATGTCAGACAAGTTCTCCAAAGACTGTTGGAGAACAAACTATTTGTCAAGGCGGAGAAGTGTGTTTTTCATTCTGACACCGTGGAGTTCCTGGGTTTTATTCTTGAGAGGGGACAGATCAGGGCGGATCCCAAGAAGATTCAGGCGGTCACTGACTGGCCCACGCCTGCCACGCGGAAACATTTACAGCGCTTCTTGGGATTCGCCAACTTTTATAGAAGATTTATCAGGGGCTATAGCCAAGTTGTCGCACCCCTCACCAAGCTCACGTCCACTGCCTTACCGTTCCACTGGAGCCCCGAAGCGGAGGGGGCTTTTTGCAAAATTAAGAGACTGTTCGCTTCCGCCCCCATTCTCGTTCATCCTGATCCCACTCGCCAGTTCGTGGCCGAGGTGGATGCCTCTGACACTGGGGTGGGAGCGGTGCTCTCTCAGGTCTCCGCCACCGACAACCGGCTGCACCCCTGTGCATTTTTCTCCCGCAAACTTTCACCAGCGGAGAGAAACTACGATGTTGGCAACCGGGAACTTCTCGCCGTCAAACTGGCGTTGGAGGAGTGGAGACACTGGCTGGAGGGGGCCGAAGTACCATTTGTGGTGTGGACGGACCACAAGAACTTAGCCTACCTGCAGACTGCTAAGAGACTCAACTCTCGCCAGGCCAGGTGGTCCCTATTTTTTGGGAGATTTAACTTCTCTCTCACCTACCGCCCCGGCTCCAAAAACATTAAGCCTGATGCCCTTTCCAGGCAATTCGACTCAGGTTTGGAGAAGGTGAGAAATGAGAACATTCTGCCCGCCTCCTGCACCATCGCCTCGGTCTCGTGGAAGATCGAGGCAGTCATACAGAGGGCGCTATGCAACGAGCCCGACCCCAGAGCCGTTCCGGGTAATCGCCTTTATGTCCCCTCTACTGCTCGGACTCAGGTGCTTCAGTGGGCCCACTCCTCGTCACTCTCTTGTCATCCCGGCTTCACCCGCACGATGGCAGTGCTCAAGCGGAAGTTCTGGTGGAGTTCCATGGCTTCCGACACCAGGATGTTCGTTAAGGCTTGTACCACCTGCGCCAGGAGTAAAGCTTCTCATCAAGCCCCGGCGGGACTTCTTCAGCCGCTGCCTGTGCCCGGCCGACCTTGGAGCCACATCGGTGTGGATTTCGTTACTGGACTTCCACCGTCCGAGGGTAACACCACGATTCTCACCGTTGTGGACCGCTTCAGCAAGGCGGCACACTTCATTCCCCTGCCAGGACTGCCCTCCGCCCAAGAAACCGCTGACGTTCTGGTCAAAGAGGTTTTCCGGATCCACGGCATCCCAGCGGACATCGTCTCCGACCGAGGACCCCAGTTCATCTCCCAGGTCTGGAGGGCGTTCTGCTCAGCACTCGGAGCTACGGTAAGCCTCATCTCAGGCTACCACCCTCAGTCTAATGGCCAGACGGAGAGGGCTAACCAAGACCTCGGAGCTGCATTACGCTGTGTCTCCGCCAAGAACCCGTCTGTCTGGAGCAAGATGCTCACCTGGGTGGAATATGCGCACAACGCATTGCCCTGTGCCTCCACGGGGAAATCCCCGTTCGAGATCTCCCTAGGCTACCTCCCACCTCTGTTTCCTGACCAAGAGGCCGAGATTGCTGTCCCTTCCCTCGCCACCCACATGCGCCGGTGCCTCAAGCTATGGAAGGACACCAGGGCCGCACTTTTGCGCACGGCTGACCGCAACCGGCGTGTCGCTGATCGCCACCGCACACCTGCACCCGCTTACAAGCCTGGCGACTCTGTGTGGCTTTCCACAAAGGACATTCCCCTTCAATCCACGTCACGCAAGCTCCAACCCCGATTCATTGGCCCCTTCAAGATTGACTCCATCATCAACCCCTCTGCTGTTAGATTGTCACTCCCTGCTTCCCTTAAAATTCATCCCATGTTTCATGTTTCTTGTATTAAGCCTGTGTCCACCCACCCTCTGTGTCCCCCGGATCCCCCTCCCCCTCCCCCCCGTATTATTGATAACCACCCTGCTTATACTGTAAAAAAACTTTTGGACATTCGTAAACGAGGCCGGGGGTTCCAGTATCTGGTCGACTGGGAGGGCTACGGTCCAGAGGAGCGTTCCTGGATCGCTCCCAGCCTTATCTTGGACCGCAGCCTCATTAAGGACTTTCATCGAGACCACCCTGATAAGCACCATGGACCGCCAGGAGTCGGTCGTTAAGAGGGGGGTACTGTTACGGTTCTAACCGTTCTACGCCATGTTTTATGTTTATTGTTATGTCACGCCCTTATTTGTATTCACGTTCTGTCATAGTTTATTAGTTTCATACATTTATATGTGTTTCCGCGAACTCGCGTTCATGCTTTCTCTCTCTCCCGCTTTTGCTTACGTGTTTTCCATTGTATCTGCCATTCCTTGTCTAACTAACAGATTACTAACAATTAGCTAGATCATTGCTTACTAACCATCTAATCTCTTGTAGTTAATTGTTACCTTACGTTTCTAGTGCATGTCCTTACTAATTAACTAATTTACTAACGCTAGGATGGGATAATTACTAACAGACTAATTGACTAATGATCTTCATCTCGTTTTCCCAAGCTGCTTCTAATTTCTCTCTGTTCTCAAGCTAAGCGTTTGCACCTGTCTACACACACATATAAGCCCTCAGTTTTCACCGGTTCTGTGCGAAATTGTTGCCTCACTAGCACTCTTAAGCATTTGTCAAGTTTACGTTTTCTGATTTCCTGTTTTGATCCAAGCCTGTTTTTTGACCACTGTTTACTGCCAGCCTTTTGTTTTCACTGCCTGTCCTGACCACGATTCCTGCTTGCTGATTTTGTACTTTTGCCACGCGGCGAGGACTCCGGTCTGACCCTGCTTGTTTTTCTACTATTCTTTTGCCTTCTCCCTTTTGTACCTCTGCCACGCTGATTGCCTTCCTGGTTCCGAACTACTGCCTGGCTTACCGACGATGAGACTGCCTTCTCCCTCTGTACTTTTGTTTATTGGCTGGATCTTTTTGTGTATGACCTTTGCTTGTGCTAAGACAACGATTACTGGACTTTCCTTAATAAAGCCCTTGCGGGTATTTATTACATCTGTTGTTCTGAGTTGTGCTTCTCGGGTCCAACCCTCCACGCACTACGTCTCAGGTGCAGCTCAAAAAATTAGAATATCGTGAAAAAGTTCAATATTTTTTGTCACTCATTTCAGAAAGTGAAACTCGTATATTATATAGATTCATTACACATAGAGTGAAATATTTCAAGCCTTTATTTCTTGTAATTTTGATGATTATGGCTTACAGCTAAGGAAAACCCAAATTCAGTGTCTCAGAAAATTAGAATATTGTGAAAAAGTTCAATATTGGAAACTCATGGTGTCACACTCTAATCAGCTAATTAACTCAAAACACCTGCAAAGGTTTCCTGAGCGTTTAAATGGTCTCTGTCTGGTTCAGTAGGCTACACAATCATGGGGAAGACTGCTGACTCGACAGATGTCCAGAAGACAGTCATTGACACCCTCCACAAGGAGGTAAGCCACAAAAGGTCATTGCTAAAGAAGCTGGTTGTTCACAGAGTGCTGTATCCAAGCATATTCATAGAAAGTTGAGTGGAAGGAAAAAGTGTGGAAGGAAAAGGTGCACAAGCAACAGGGATAACCGCAGCCTTGAGAGGATTGTCAAGCAAAATCCATTCAAGAATTTGGGGGAGCTTCACAAGAAGTGGACTGAGGCTGTAGTTAGTGCAT
This sequence comes from Ilyophis sp. 1 JC-2022, assembly GCA_022702515.1. Taxonomy (NCBI): domain Eukaryota; kingdom Metazoa; phylum Chordata; class Actinopteri; order Anguilliformes; family Synaphobranchidae; genus Ilyophis; species Ilyophis sp. 1 JC-2022. The sequence continues at coordinate 16,875,173 of CM040406.1, read as the reverse complement.
CAAGAGCCACCACGCACAGATGAATCCAGGACATGGGCTACAAATGTCGCATTCCTCATGTCAAGCCACTCCTGAACCAGAGACAACGTCAGAAGCGTCTTACCTGGGCTAAGGAGGAAAAGAACTGGACTGTTGCTCAGTGGTTCAAAGTCCTCTTTTCAGATGAAAGTAAATTTTGCATTTCATTTGGAAATCAAGGTCCCAGAGTCTGGAGGAAGAGTGGAGAGGCACAGAATCCACGTTGCTTGAAGTCCAGTGTGAAGTTTCCACAGTCAGTGATGATTTGTGGTGCCATGTCATCTGCTGGTGTTGGTCCACTGTGTTTTCTGAAGTCCACAGTCAACGCAGCCATCTACCAGGAAATGTTAGAGCACTTCATGCTTCCTTCTGCTGACAGGCTTTATGGAGATGCTGATTTCATTTTCCAGCAGGACTTGGCACCTGCCCACACTGCCAAAAGTACCAAAAGCTGGTTCAATGACCATGGTATTACTGTGCTTGATTGGCCAGCAAACTCGCCTGACCTGAACCCCATAGAGAATTTATGAGGTATTGTCAAGAGGAAGATGAGACACCAGACCCAACAATGCAGATGACCTGAAGGCCGCTATCAAAGCAACCTGGGCTTCCATTACACCTCAGCAGTGCCACACGCTGATCGTCTCCATGCCACGCCGCATTGATGCAGTAATTCATGCAAAAGGAGCCCCAACCAAGTATTGAGTGCATAGAAATGAACATACTTTTCAGAAGGCTGACATTTCTGTTTAAAATATCCTTTTTTTATTGATCTTATGTAATATTCTAATTTTCTAAGACACTGAATTTGGGTTTTCATTAGCTGTAAGCCATAATCATCAAAATTGCAAGAAATAAAGGCTTGAAATATTTCACTTTATGTGTAATGAATCTATATAATATATGGGTTTCACTTTCTGACATGAGTGACAAAAAATATAGAACTTTTTCACGATATTCAAATTTTTTGAGCTGCACCTGTAGATGCCTCATGGCTAAATGGAACCAGAATTACTTGCAGTTTTAATATTTTGAGCAGGGGTGTCCAAGGAGGGCTGATCTGTTTCTGCATTTTACGCAAAGTACTTCTCTAAATTATTTAATCAGCCCAATCATTCTAATAAAGTCATGAATGATAGTGTTTGTGTCCTTATCTGAAATATATTCCTCTCGTCTAAAATACAAGTGAACTGCCACTGGTTTATGCAGCTCAGTTTATTTAGCCTGGATAATTGGTTGAAGCAAAGATCATAGTGCACATCGGCACTCCGGAAACCAAGATGTGTATCCCCGAAGAACTGACAGCTGGGTGTTACCATTGGAAGCCTGACCAAAAAAAAGTCCCTTGTTATGTGACCACCTACACAGCAGGTTCTGGTTGAATGGGAGAACAATTCAACAAATGTATAATGAATCTCAATAAGAAAGGCCGTAATGTCTATGCTATTCCAGTGTTTGACTTATTGTCGACCGCACTGCTCATGCATGATGTTCCAAAAAGTACACAATGAATCTCCCTGGAAGCACTGGCGTGTGCGGCAGGGTCATACCATTAACGCTGGGCCCAGAAATAAAATGTATTGAATCTCGTAAAATCTCCTATTCAATCATCTGCCAGATGAGGCTGTCTTACCCTGGGCTCATATTGGCTGTTATCTAAATCACCAGGAAACGTTTGTTTTGCAATGAAGACAGCACTTGGAAACGTCTCTTGAAAACCCGACGATTGTGCCAAAACCAGAACATTTGTACATTTTTAATGATATTAATGAAACCAGGATGATTGCATGTCTATGTGGGAGAAGCGTTCAAACGATTTTGCTTGTGGTCAATTACACTACATTTCGCTCGGTTCCCATTTATTTTGGTGGAAGCCCTGCCCCACACGGATGCGAGCGAGCATATTTATGGAAATCAGGAAAGCAGAACCGGTTTGATTAAAGTGGTGCCTCTTTTTCACTTTCTCGTAACACTTCAGAGAGCACAGCTATTAATGCAGCATTGCGGTCTGCAGATATCAGTCGCTAAAAGCATGCTGGGAAGTTCAGTGTGTATCTAAACACCTCCAACTATATTTAAAAAAAAGTACTTTAATTTGCCATTATCCTTTGACATGCACTCCTAATAAATGTAAACCCCTTTAAAAGCATTTCACTTGATTTAGGATTCATCATTTTTTAGTTTTATGTGCTTATAATATTATCCTCAATGTCGTTCAACTTCATAAACATGGTATTTAAATTCAAAACAACTTACATAATTTACCGATTGCCTGTTATTTTGAAGAGTAGGTATGTATGCATGAGTTTAAATGGGCCACGTCTAAATATTTATGTGTTTCTTAAGGTACAGTATATGAACTGGAGAAGATTTGAACTCTCAGCTAATGGAAACACCGCCATCATGAGACCCATACAAAATTGCCTTCCAGAAAACGGCTCACATCACTGTATATTCCATCATACTGTCTACAGGCATGAGACAGTTTTTCTCACATGAAAAGTTCAAATACCTTGCTAGTATAAACAGAAAAAAAGTGGCAGCAGCATATTACTAACTTGTGTAGTGTCTCTGTTGTATTTTAAAACGCATAAAACAATGACTGGAGACCCGTCAAAAAAAGTTCACTTTTTAAATAAGGGATCCGCTTATGCCTTTTTAAACCACCGTGATTTTAACAGCGGTGACTTGGCATGTCTGGCAGCAGTCCCAACTCTCTCCTGTGTATTTCTAAGCTCTAAAATGATCCAGACAGAAAGAAAGAAAGAGACTTCTATTCACTGTCTTCTAATTTATTGCGCAGCTAGCAGGGAGTCTCACTCATTCAGAAATATTTAATTTAAAGTAAACCGAAGTCTTTTTTTCCCCCTTTGAATACCCAGCAATTATTAACAGGAAGAGCGCCTCGTTTTTTCCACATTATGAGCAGCACTAAAACAGAATCGGCCGGGCTGCGCGGGGCGCGCTATATTGGGATTGCGTCTTCACGGTGAAATCGCCGCTGGCCGGCTGCCCGTTTCCATTCAGCCAGATCTGCCGGCGCTCTGCTATTATGTCCGTCAGTCAATCTCCCGCATAAAGGGACTTGCTGGAAAGGCTTAATGCAAATCTCATATCTTACACGGAACAGTCTCAATCCGAACCTCCCCCCAGCACCCACCCGCTCCTTGCCATCTCCTTGGTTTTTGAAACATCCGTGCATGGCTCAGTCAGAGCTGCGATTGTGGGCTTTTCAGTGCCGCGCCTCAAAGGAGCAGACTGCTTCCCTGCAGAGCGTTCACTCGCATGCTGATATCTGCCCATTGCAGGTTCTCCGATGACGTCTGTGTGTCTGCAGAAATGAGGTGGTGCTGGGCAGAGCGTGTCAGGAACATGGAGACACCTTGAGCTGTTCTCCAGGTAATTGTCAGTGCACTGAAATTAGCATGTATTGCTCATTGGGAGTTGAATTCTCAAGGTCACATTCGGAACTTGTGTGTAATTGATATGATTATCTTACGTTAAGTGTTTTGCTCTCCTTACATATTCAGGTAGACCCCTCTATAAGTCAAAATCATTGAGCTTTATTACTTTTTTTAGATATATGCCTTTGAACAATTTTTAAAGCTGCCTACACCTCCACCATTTTGTCTTTAGGGTTCTGTGCAGGTCAGCATATCATGCATATCCCCCGAAATGGAAAGTAGGGCAGGGCGATAGGTTGTTGGCCATGTGCAAGTCTGTGACAGGTTTTTCGGCAGAGAGGTACTGGTTTCTGCCAGGGGAGGTTGCTGAACTAACCAGAGGGAACAGCTGTGACAAAAATATTGTCATTGTGTTTTCTTGATGATAGCCTCGGTGTTCTCTTGAAATTTGAGTGTATTGTCAAAGATGGTTCCTAGATATTTGTAAATTTTAACGATTTCCACTTTCTCTCCGTTAATTAAAGCGGGATCTATCCTGGGGGGTTGCTTTCTGAAATCATTGATCAGCTTTTTGGTTTTTATGACATTTAAATCTAGAAATTAGTCACACCACTCAATAAAATCGTGAGAGCTGGTCCGTGGTCTTGCTCTATCCCTGATAAGAGAGATAGGAGAACAGTGTCGTATTTAATAAGGTACCGGTTTGCGTGAGAGGTTTGGCAGTCATTTGTGCACAAAATAAAAAGTAGTGGTGACAAAATACAGCCTTGAGGTGATCCAGTAGTGTTGTTCCCCACATGATTTTCAGAAAATGTGGTGGGTGGACCCTGAACTGTCTAGGGGGGTCTGGGGGCATGCCCCTCTGGAATACATTTTTTGTTAATATCAACAGCTATATGTATCAATCTGGTGCTCTTTGAGACTAGATCCACAATTTTTTGTTATTGGAACATGGAATGGAACATGTGAAATAAATTGGTTACAATTTTGGTTAGCTGACGTTTTTGGATAGACAGCTAGCTAACATGCACAAATGTAGTCTGATGAAAAATGTTCATAAACTTATAATCAGCGTACAAGACTATACAGAAACTACCACAATGCATGTTAACCTGTTCTGTCCCAAACCTCAGCCCTGTCTTAAGTGGGACTGAACTTGAAAACTAGCCTACAATAAAAATGTTTTTTTTAAATATTTTTATTCAATAAATACTTTTTTTATGTTTTTTGACAAGAAAGCCTCTGAATCTGATTGGCTGGCCATTAAATGTTTGATTCTTCCTCTTTGTCTTCTCTAGGCTATGTCTTTTCTTAGTAAAGTACTTTAAAAGGTAGATCCTGTTATTACATTACAATTAAAAGTTTTATCCATAGCGACGTACAATAAGTGCATATTGAAGGTCATTGATGTAACTGCAAAGCAAATCCAACAAAGCCAAACTTTCTCACAACGTAGGAGCTATCGCTAGTAATCAACATAGAATACAGTCGGCTATACATTCTAAGCTATAAAATAGCAAAAACATAAATAGAAAAGCAAAAAGGAAGAAAAAAAATTACATAAATAAACAGGAAGTACGTACTATATAATTGGCCCTATATAGGTAGTTTAGTCAAGGTGGAGTCTGAAAAAGTGCGTTTTCAGACCACGACAGAAAAAAGACAGTGTTGAAAGCCAAACGAGTGGGGCAATGCCAGAGATGGTTAAAAACTGAGAGACTGCACTGAAGGGAAATGGGGGAAACCCTGTCCTGAACACAACAGGTTGCATTACATTGTGCTGATATCTCCCTTGAATAACGTCTGTATTATCTTCCGAGATACTACACTTTACATAAACTAGTATATATTTTATTTTGTTTTGCTTCTCAAGTTAGCAAGCGAGATAACATTAACTTAGTTGCGGCTAAAACATTTTATAGCCGCTAGCTTGCTAGCTAAAGTTGTTACATTAGCTTATGCAAATGTAATATCGTAACACAGCTGAGAGCTTGGCTCGCTTGATGCTTGAACAATATATCCATTATAGTGTAGGCTACCACAGAGGGTTTACCTTTCACAAACATACTAACCATGTCTTATCTTCTCAGAATCGTGAGGAAATACAGCCTGTCTCGGAGATGCACTCGCGCATTTGTGTGACTGTGTATGAATGCGCGTTTGTGTGTAAGTAGGGCAGCGAGCAAAGTGATGAGAGCCAGAGAGGCGTTTTTTTAAGTGACAGGGCTACAGTAGGCTACGAGCATTTTTACGAACACCCGGGAGCACACTTACGCACATTCAACTTTAAATAAATTACTTTTGAGTGCTGACATATTTGTGCAAAATAATTGATTATTAAGTTTTCTTTAATTCTACAGATGTAGAACATTATAGGATTTAAATTTCAATAGCATTTTTGCTTATTTTCATTTGACTTTCTCGTTGTAGGCCTAACAAGGCTACCAGTCTCACTTTTCCTCGGCCTCTACAAAGCATCACAACCTTTTTATATAAATAAAGCCAACACTAACACTTCAATTCACGTCAATTAAGTTAATTGGGAACCATGTCATCCAATAATCAGTGATTGATCACGATATTTCTAGGCCTCAAGTAGGCCTATTCCTGCACCCTTACTTGGCATATTTACTGCTGCTGCAAGATATTGCTGATCGTACACTGAGGAGGGAACGCGTCTTCCGGGATCATGCAGACCTATTTGCAGAAAGTGACGACTACCTCATGGGACGCTTTAGGCTACCAAGAGCTATCCTCATGGAGCTATGCAACAGTTTGTAGCCAACACAATGGAGCCAAACCAGGCGATCTAACCCCGGACCACCACGTGTCCAGGTGCTCTCCACCTTGGGCTTTTTAGAGGGAGCTAGGAGACCGGTTTGGCATATCGCAGGCATCCGTCAGCCACACTGTCTCCTGAGCAGTGGATGGGCTAAATCAACTGGCCCCACAAAACATCAAATTCACATATACAGCAGTAGTACAAGTCCCAATCATGCCATTGCTGACCTACCTAACACCATCGGCGCAATAGATAGCACGCATGTGCGGATCAAAGCACCCTCTCCAGATCCGCTCCCATATCTCAACCGCAAACAATACCACTCCATAAACGTCCAACTAATCTGCGACTCCCAGAACCACCTTCTGAATGTGGTCTCCCGCTTTCCAGGCAGTGCGCACGACTCCTACATTTTACGGAACAGCTCTGTGGGTATGCGCCTCGACCAAGGAGCTGCTGGAGATGCATTGGTAAGCATCTTAGAGTAATTATAAATTCCAGCAACAATGGGCTTTCTATATAATACTCGTTTGTTTTATTAGGAGATCGAGGATATGCCCTGGCCCCCTGGTTAATGACACCACTGACCAACCCTCAGACTCACCAGGAGGTGAATTTCTATCAGTGGCACGCGCGTACTCGCTCCACAATCGAGCGCACCATTGGCATCCTAATTGGCCGCTGGATGTGTTTGGACACAGCAGGTGGCAAGCTTCTTTACAAACTGGAGAAGGTGTGTACATAGAAGAGAACAGCAGAGAATCATATGCAGCTTGTGTTCTCCGGTATGTTTTATTCTTGCAAAAACATTGGAGAGCCTATAGGCTACCTCAGCCAAATGCATTTTGTAATCTGTAGGATTTCTTTGAGCGTCTTTCCATCACTTTAGGTTTGTTTGGATAATCATGGCCTGCTTTGTCTGGCACAATATGAAACGTGGTGTGCCACTTCCCCCTCAGCCACCACAACGACAGAGGACGTGCAGTCTGACCCACTCCTGGGACCTCACAACAGACTTGCTGTCCAATTAATTGCTTGTTTCTAAAGAAAATTAATGCTTTAAAATATATTTGATGTTTACAGTGTGATTATTTATAGATTACAATTAATCTCAAGAAAGAAACAAATCACTTTCAATAAAAACCACAACCAGGTTTCAGTGCATATCTTTATCTCAAATCTTTTCCTGACCGCATTGAGACCACTTGGGTGCGGGCGGTGGAGTGCGATCTGGGTGCACGGGTAGACTCGGTCGATGAGACGGGTGACTGCGAGGTTCCAGGTTCTGTGGCCTCAGATGAAGGTTGCTTCAGAGGGAGTTAATCTGTGAATAAATGATAAAAATCAAACCATTCCTTATTTAAAGAATAAAGGAAGGTCCTATATTTTCAATTATGAAATATTTGGTCTAGCTACAGGACTTTAGATTAAATGTACCGTCAAATTGTATTCAGTTTGGACCGTAGCTTACCGATTCTGAGATAGGCCTAGGAGATGACACCAGTGACATGGGGCGCATGTCTGTGTCCATTAGCTGCGACGATGGCACACCCAACAGCCTAGTCTCGCCAATAATGGCCCCTATGCGCTGGTCCATCTCGGATAACTCTCTGTGAACCAGTCCCCCTCCAGTGGCTAACATGTTTCTTCTGTGTTTTGCTATGGTCTTTTTGGCCTCAAACTTATTTTATTTTCATCATCAATGTTGCGCTCTTCTCCCGAAACAGCATCGACTGCACGTGTAATGGCAACCCACGCATCCCTTTTTTCAGTCCCCGTATAACTACTGCTACGCTGCTAAATATAATTTCCCGTTTTGCCTTCACTTCCTCCACTTCTGAACTATTGAAGTTTGCGCTTCACCCCCTTTGGCTTCTGACTTTTGTTCAGCTGGCATTTCTCTCAATTTAATTTCTCTGTTGTCTGCCATGCCTTTTGTGGGATTGGCAGGGCGTTTATCTATGCGAATTGGCAGGCACGTCAAGCCAAAATTCTGGGGGGGGGGCACAATTAGAGCGGGGGGCATGGGAGTCCTTCCCCAGAAAAAAAGAAAAGAAAAGAATGACTTTCAAAGACTTTGGGGGGATTATTTTAAAACTTCACTAAATCAGTTTGTGTAGCTCAGTAAGCTCCCACTTTATAACAGGGTAAATACTGTATATTTATTTAGAGATCTTTTGCTGTTATGGTTATTGAAAATGACACTCACTTATTCACTTCTACACTAGCTTCTACACTGCTGCCACAGTAGTATAATATGATTCGGTATCTGTCAAAAAGTGATTGATGGGGTCAAAAGGTCAATTTTATGAATATTGATGAGTTTGTGAAAAAATACGATTATGCATAAATTATTTTTTTATTTATGATTTTTTTTATTTTTATGATTATGATGATGCATCATCATTCGGGGCGGGGGTTTGTGGGTTTTTCGTTTCAAGGGTTTGGCGATGTCATTTTATTGGGAATTGTTGTAAGCGTTGTGGTTTTGTGACGAATTGTTTTTAGGGTTGGGGACAGGGTGCTTAGGGTGACATATTGGCAATGTAATGTGTTGTACATTTGTTTTATTTGAAAAACATCGTGAAAAAGTATGGTTGTATAAATGTATATGTTGTTAGTTGTAACAGTAGTAGCAGCGGCAATTACGTTTTATTTTTAAAAAGCCGTTTGTGCTAGCGGCAGCAGCCGCTTGTTAAAAAGATTAGAATAATTCTGCCGAGGGCTATAATGAAAAAACATTAAACAGAATCATTGTAAAGACTTGTTAGATGCCAAGAAGGAAGAAAGCATAAACTCCGGGGTGAAAGGCGTTCGCAAAGCATAGTCCGCGAGCAGAGACCCTGTAGGCAAAAACTTAGAAACATTTCCAGAGTCCGCGAAATCACAAGACTGTTCAAAAATAGACAAAAGATAGGCTCAAAAGGCGAGATAGCGCGCTTAAAAGCCTAGAATGGTTCGCACGAAAGACTATGAAGAAAATAATTTAAATAAAAGAATATGTTACGTTTTAAAGAATTAAAACGAAAAACGAAAAAACACTTGGAAGGTTTCTGTCGTTGCGGAGTTCCGTAGAACTGCGAAGTTATAGCCGTTAGAAGAAGAGACCACAGTGTGTTGTGTGTGACAACAGCGCATATGACTAAAATGGTCCCGAGAGAGAACATTGGGTGTGTATCAAACGCCAAAATGACGCGCCAAACGTCTTGTCACGTGGAGTTTGACGCAAGTTTACGTAGGAGTTTTTGATGGACGTTTGCGCGAACCAATGGTAGTGACGGTGTCGGAGGGCTGGTCCAAAAGGGGTCAAAGGGCCCGCACAGGCGCAGAAGCGTTCTTAAAGTTTATGACAAAGTCTTGCAAGACATCTCAAAACAGGTGTGGGGTGGGGGGAGATTGGGGGGGATTGGGAGATGGGGGGTTGTTGGTTTCAAACAAGCAACTTTGTTAAGGGGTGATTAAATACAGGGTTTTTAAATATATAAACTAGAAACAAACGGCCAGAAAACAAAAAAACATATAAAGATCTTTTGGGGACTTTTTTCCCCAAAACAAAGTCGCCAAACGTACAAGGCCTATTAAAGCGAATTTCACAGCACAACTTTTTATAATTCGTTTTTTCTGCAGGGGTGTAATAGGTCTGTTTGGTATCGAATGGTTTGTAAAAGATTATGCAGTTTAAACAGTTGCGTTATTATATGTAGCATATAACGTGTAAGAATATCTACTTTTAAAAGTGTATCTAAATGTTTGGGGTTACGTAGAACATATGGTCAAACATAGGCGGCGTGGGGGGAGTGGGGTGGGGGTGTTTGTAAAAACATGATACAACCAATCAACGATGAAGGCTCCGACCAAAAAAAAATTATAAAACAGACACTTACGAACTTTCGTGACCCGCGATCACATCGAAGATATTTGAAGACGTCACAGACACCAATACGCAACGAAGAAATGTTTGCGGGGTACTTTTCAACGCAAGGTAGCGATTTGTTTCCTATATTTCATTATCGTACAAGTATGAGATTTACAAGTTGTTAATTAAGCATGCTGAATGTTCTATTTCTTAACAAGGCTTTTGTTAATGTACTGCAGACTACGACACAATATTTGCGGAGACAGCAGACGTTATTGATTTGGGCTCTGAACAGCTAGCAGGCCTTGAAGAATTGATACATCTGCTACCTCTGGAAAACGAATTACACAGCGTTGTAGAACTTGGTGCTGGTGAGTTGTATTATACATTTGTTTAAAATGTACTTTTAAAGAGGCTGTGTGTGTGTGTGTGCTTGTATATATATATATTTAATGGCGAATGTTTAAATGTGTTGGTCGTGTGTCGAGACAACGTGTCTAACAAAATGCATATACGCCAGCCCTCTACGCAAGGCCGGGTCTGAAACTTTTAAAGACCGATGTAAACAACGGTTTTTGGATTGTTTAACATCGTTAGGGTCTATTTTAAGGTTTTTATTTCACAAAGACAACGACAGTAAACAGATCTGGCTTTTGTTGGTGTAAATGTGTTAGACTACGTTGATATAGTTGATATACGGCCGAACAGTTTGTAGGCCTGGATGTTTGTTACCCCAATGAAAACTAATTAAGCCGTTCTATAGAACTTAGTGTTTGTAATTTGTATTATACATTTGCTTAAAATTTACTTTTGAAAGAGACTGTGTGTGTGTGTGTGTGTGTGCATATATATATATATATATGTATATATTTATTGGCGACTGTTGCAATGTATTAGACACGTGGTCTCTAAACATGGCCGTTTGTTTAAAGGTGTTGGACATGTGGTCTAGGCACATGGCAAACAAAATGGTTGTTCGTGGCACTCTACGTTAGTTCGACAAAGGCTTATATACAGATTCGCAACTCGCGTATATATTTTATATATATATATATCCACAGTGAAACTTTTAAAGACCTTTGTAAAACAACGTTTTTGGACTGTTGAACATCGTTAGGGTTTATTTTAAGGTTTTTATTTCACAAAGACGGAGCCATTAAACAGTCTGTTGTGTTTTTAAATATATATATATTATTTTTACGGTTGTTTAAATGATCCTTTTAAAGCTGTTTTATATTTATATATGATTGTTTAATGTTTAATTGTTTTAGACACGTTGGTTACAAGGCCGACAATCAACATCGAGGCTCAGGTTCTGGCTTCGTTGGAGGACCCACGATACACGAATATCCAAAGTAGGAAACGTTTAAACTTTTCTGTTTTAGGGATATTTAGCATTTGTAGTTATCGTTTTGTCTGATTCTAACACATTTTATTTTTAAAAAGCCCCAGAAACACCTCTAGAAGCGTATACATTGGAGTCAAACAGCAGACCTGAAAGTTCGACGTGGGAAACGTCCGGCTGTGAGTTGTACAAGTCTTGAAAACGTGTGCGGGGGTGTGCAAGTGTGCGTGTGTGTGTGTGTTTGTGCACGAGCGCGTATGTGTGCTCGTGTGTGTCTGTGTGTGTTTGTGCGTGGTTTTGCACGCGTGTGTGTGTGAGCGCATGTATAATGTTTTTTAAATAACTTTGTTTGCTTTAAATTAAATATGAATATTAGTCTTTTTAATTTAGAATTTTAAAGTATAATTAATTATTTTTTTAAATTTAAAAAAAAAAAAAATTTCTTTAAAATTTTAGTGTGTGTATGTCTGCTTTAAATTAACTGATTATTAAAGTATTTTTAATTTAGTATTTTTAATGTAATTAATTATTTTTTAAATTTTTTTATTTTATTTTTTATTTTTTATTTAAATTTTAGTGTGTTTTAAACTAATTCTGTAAAGTATTTTTTATTTTTTCTTACAGACGACGAAGTAACGGATGAGGAGCTGGTGTCGATACCCGAACCAGAAACCCCAACAAACGGCCAAGAAAGGCGACCGAGCAATCGTGGTGCAGCCGAGCAAGCTACTGCGCAAGAGCCGGGACAAGCAAGGGTGACAGAAGCCACACAAACCGTGGACCAGAGGGGCCGCCCGGCGAGTGTAAACGATCAACTCCTTTGTATTGTCAATAGAATTGTTGCCAATGATAGAGAGCGAGCAGAACTCTACAACAGTTTCCAATCACTTGTAAACCGACATTTGCAATAAATATGGCCCCGAAAAGACAACGTACTGCTTCTTGTTCCGAGGGGTCGAGCTGCAAAAGACCTGCTGTGGATGATGCTGAAAACACTAACCGTTTAGAGTTAATGCCTGAAAATGTTAACCCACATCTCTTAGCACTTGTTGAGGATGTTAATCAAGGCTCTATTGACACGCATGAAACAAGTAGTGAAACTGTAGTGCATGATTGTTTTTTTACCGGGCTGTTAAACGCGCTGGCCGCGGTAAACCGTGAACGCGCACGTGCTGAAACGGATATTAACCCAAACACCGAAAATAACGCGCATGGCATTACTGTGTTAGAGAGCCCCCAAAGCCCTGTAGATGATAACGTGCATGGACTTCCAGAAGTCAACCAAGATGGTGGTGCGGTTGATGACACAGATATTCAGGTGATACGCAGGCCCAAATTCAACAGTACAGAAATTCGGCACCGCTTTAACTTTGCAGCACTGTACGACATTGACAACTACGCAGAGTTTTATGTGTATGTCTTAAACACTTTAGAACAGATACTGGTTAAAGTTTGCGAGTTGTCGCGCCCCAATGATGTTGTACAACTAGAATTAAGGGGTGATTCGTTGTCTGAGGGCGTAACCGTACAACTAAACGGCGACAACGTTGAATTGGATATTTTTTTGGACATGGTTGAAAAGTTGATACAGAGCAATTTTGAGATTCTGGCTGATGAAACGCTGATGCTTGTGGCTCACATTATTCAGAACCCTAATGGTGGTGTGGGGGACCGGCGGAAATTATCGTCATGTCTCAAGAGCGAAATCATTCGCAAAAAACTAAAACACCTAATTGTTAGCTACAACCGCGGTAACAACCTATGCTTTGCAATGTGTTTGACGCACCTTTTACATCCGGCATTAAACACATGTGAAGCTGAAAGAGAGGCTGAGCAATTGCAACGTTCCGTAGGCTTGGGTGTTCAACACAAGGTTTGTTTTTCAGACATTCATATGTTTGAAAAGTTTTTAAACATCAAGATTGTCGTGTTGTCACACAGTGCAAATAACGGGGTCTTAATAAAGTTTCAAACATCCGAGGCTATACACGAAAAAACACTGTTCCTATACCTCGATGGCATGCACTATTATGGCATCAAATCGTTGAAAGGTTTCTTAGGTAGCCAATATGTTTGCAACTTTTGCTACACACCATACACAACGAAACATAACCACAAATGCAAACATACTTGCAACGTCTGTGTACACGCAGATTGTTTTAAGCATCGGTCTGCAACGATAAGGTGTGACGACTGTATGCGTATCTGTCGATCAAGCTTTTGCCATGCAGAACATAAAGTTTTGAAACAACAGAAGTCGAGCGGCAAGATGCTCAGTATCTGTGACACATACAAGTTCTGCAGCAAATGTGCCCGCACATATGATGTCGGTAGTCCGCCTAAACCACACACATGTGGTCTAAAGACATGCACAGCCTGCAAGGCTTTATTGACCCCGGATGTTGAACATGTGTGCTACATACAGCCTGTGAAAACTGAGCACCCAAGCGTATGTTATGTGTTTTATGATTTTGAGTGTCGGCAGGACCATGGTGAACACATTGCAAATTTCATATGTTGCATTGATTTTAATGGTAAGCGTTGGACGGCTGCTGGTGACGATTGTGTAAAGGCTTTTTTTAAGCGATACCGAACACCAAAGTACAAGGGGTATACATTCATTGCACATAATTCGAAGGGTTATGACGGGTACCTGCTGATGCAGTATTTGGTTAAGCAGGGTGTGACACCAAGCATCATAGCACAAGGTAGCAAACTCCTGTGTGTTACAGACGATGCTTTTGGGCAGAGGTATGTTGATTCACTCTGTTTCCTGACTATGAAGCTTAGTGACATGCCCAACGCGCTAGGTTTTGACAATGTGAAAAAGGGGCATTTTCCCCATTTCTGGAATAAAATTGAGAACCAGAATTACATCGGCCAGTACCCGCCACCCTTGTACTATGGCGTTGACACAATGATGGAGAAGGATAGGGTTGCATTTAATGCCTGGTATGATAACGTGTCTGAGGGTGTGTTTGACTTTCGTAAAGAAATGTCAGAGTACTGCCAGAACGATGTTGTTATTTTGCGGGAGGCCTGTTTACGTTTTAGGACAGAGGTGCTTGGGAGCACGGGTTTAGACCCGTTCCAATGCATTACAATAGCCTCTGTGTGTATGAAGCAATTCTGCACAAACTTTTTACCCAAAAACACCATTGCAGTCACAGCGCCCGATAATTATGTCCGACAGCAGAAAGCCTTTTCCACCGCATCAATCCAATGGTTAGAATATGTGAGCCACAAGGAAAAGTTTTTCATTCAACATGCCTTGAACCATGGTGAGGTTAAGATGGGTAACTACCATCTAGACGGGTATTCAGAGTCGGACGGTGTACGTACGGCTTTTGAATACGCTGGCTGCCTATACCACGGATGCAAAAATTGTTTTCAGCCAAACATGATTAGCCCTATCACAAAAACAGATTTTGGCTCAATCTACCACAAATTTCAGGAAAAAATTGACACTTTACGCCGCGTATACAACCTGAATGTTGTCGTGATGTGGGAGCATGAATGGGTAAGTCTTAAACGTGAGAACCCCGATGTTCAGGAATTCCTGAGACATCAGGACTATCCCGAGCGTATGGAGCCTCGGGCTGCTCTGTTTGGTGGTCGAACGAATGCTTTGCAACTTTACTACAAAGTTCAAGAAGGTGAGCAAATGCACTATTTTGATTTCACAAGTCTATACCCGTTTGTGAACAAAACTAAAGTTTACCCAACAAACCACCCCATCATCATCTTCCGTGACTTTGAACCGATCGAAAACTATTTCGGTCTGATCAAAGCCAGGGTCAACACACCAAGAAACCTTAAAATACCAGTGTTACCATACAGAGTCTCTGGTAAATTAATGTTTCCACTCTGCCGGACCTGTGCGGAATCCGAGCATCAAGGTTGCTGTCAGCATTCTGCTGATATGCGCTCTCTAACAGGTGTATGGTGTACCGTTGAAATGCTTAAAGCTCTTGAAAAAGGTTACACCATTGACAAAATTTTTGAAATCTGGCACTTCCAAGATAGCTCCGAGTCTCTTTTCAGTGACTACATTAAGACGCACCTAAAGGGTAAACAAGAAGCGTCAGGATACCCCTCTTGGGTTTCTGATGATTCTGACAAGGCGGCATATGTGCAGAGTTACTGGGAGAAGGAGGGCGTCCGATTGAACCCAAACAATATCTGTGTAAACAAAGCCAAAAGACAAATTTCTAAACTGTTTTTAAATAGTCTTTGGGGCAAATTTGGCCAGAGAAGCAATCAGTCAAACACAACCTTGATCCGTGATCCCGAGCAGTTTCTGCAATTCATGTTTTCGGATGAGTATGACATCTCACACTTTTAATTTCTTACTGAGACAGTAGCCCTGGTCCAGTGGAGACTTGCAAAGGGTTTCCCAAAACCACCCAGATACAGCAATGTGTTCATCGCGGCCTTCACCACCGCTTATGCCCGGCTCGAGCTTTATGAGCTCATGGATAAAATGCCCGACAGAGTTCTGTACCACGACACAGATTCTGTAATCTTTGTGAGCCGGCCAGGCGACTGGATGCCTTCTCTCGGCGATTTTTTGGGTGAATTGACTAGCGAGCTAGACCCTGGTGACCACATTGTTGAATTTGTTTCAGGAGGACCCAAGACATACGGCTATAAAACACTGCTCGGTAAAACCTGCATGAAAGTGAAAGGTATAACCCTGCACAATACTAACACACAAGTTGTCAATCTTTCATCACTCACAGCCTTGGTACAGCACTATGTACAGAATCCCGAGGCAACAGCCCGTGAAATTATGACCAGCACAAAGCAAATTGTTAGGGATAAGAGAGGTTTCTCTCTCAACACACGAACAGTTTCCAAAATATTCAGAGTGGTTTACAACAAACGAGTACTGCTCCCGGATTTCAAAACCTTACCATATGGATTCTAAACAAGTGCCTGGGTGTGAAGGATTTGACAATCGTCTTCAGCATCCTTTTTCATGCATAATCTCCGGCCCCTCAAGCAGTGGTAAAAGTGTTTTTGTGAAAACACTGCTCGATAATGCACAACATGTTTTGTCACAAGTACCGCAGAACATTGTATGGTTTTATTCCTGCTGGCAACCAATGTATGATGAGGTGCTTCATAAAATAAAGAATGTACAATTTGTAGAAGGGCTTCCTGAATCTTTGACCGATGAAGTTTTGCTACCTTTGCACAAAACCAATATGGTCATTGTTGATGATCTTATGCAAGCCGCCAGTCAGAGCTCTGAAATTGAGAGAGCTTTTACCAAATATACACACCATAGAAACCTAAGCATCATATATCTTGTGCAGAATCTTTTCTTCCAGGGTCGAAACAGCCGCACAATAAATCTTAATGCAAACTATATTGTTCTGTTCAAAAATCCCAGAGATAAAATGCAAGTTAATGTTTTGGCCCGACAAATGTACCCCAGAAATTCAAAGTTTTTCCTAGAATGTTTTGATGATGCTACCAGAAAACCTTATGGATACCTGTTGGTGGATTTAAAAGCACAGACGCCTGAGGAATACCGCATCAGAACTGGTTTGTACGCTCCAGAGTGGCCGGTTGCTTACGTGCTAAAGAAAAAGTAATATGTCGACACGTATTAAACGGAACTGGAGTCTTCTAAAAGCTCTATTTGAAGGTGATGCCCGGCAAAGACGGGGTATATTACAGTCTGCTTCTGATGAACTCATAAACACAATTTGTGAACTAGCTCTCAATGTTTTGCGTGGTAATATTCCCCTAACGAACACACAATTGAAAAAAATAAGAAAACAAAAGGCTGGTATTAAACTGTTGGCTAACAAGAAAACATCACTTAAAAAAAATTTTTAAGTTATAAATCAAAGGGGTGGCTTCCTTCTGCCTCTACTGAGTGTTGCGATACCTTTTCTAACCAGTTTGATAGCTGGTCGCGGTGGCGGCTAAAAATATGGAGCTGCACAAAAGATGTTTCTGGTACCTCAAAGTCAGATGGACAAATTAAAGAATCTTACTTTTACACCGGAACCCATCCGACAAACTGTTGAAAATGATTTGGATCAAACCATACGTAACATCTTGTCGAGGAATGATGTTGTACCACACGAGAAGGCAAAACTGTATACGATTGCTCTGCAACGTTTTATGGCGCTGATTAAACAAGGTGCTGCGGAAACACAACAATTGACCCTATCCTTGCCAGTCGAGACTCACGATACTGTAAGACCTGAGACCTCCCGATTTGATGATGTCTTACAAAGTGTACCACCTAGAAGCCGGGAAAATGCCACGTACGTGTTGGATAAAATTTCAAAATCAGGAGATGTGGTAACGTGGAACGCTGATGGGGAGTTTGTGCTTAAAGGCAACGCCGTAAGTGGCTCACATATGTTGGATCTAATAAAGAACATAACAGCACCTCAAAAGATTTCTGAGAATAGAAGACCCAGGGGTTGGGGTGAATTTATAGAGGCTATGGCCCTGCTTAACATGCCTCTTTCTGTTATACCTAATCAAAATGTTCGCGACATGATAAATCGGCACAAAAAAAAAAAAAACACCAAGTGCAGGCGTATTTACGCCAGAGCATGGTAATAGGCCGGTTTTAGATCACTCAGCGTGGTTAGATTTCTGAAGCAGAATGTGTGTGTGTGTGTGTGTGTGTGTATTCCTAATGCTGAAAATGTCAAATGTCATGTTTAACGTGATTTTATTTTACAATAAAATACATAAAGTAAAAACCAAACGAAACACGCTTGTTTATTTTTATTTTTTATTTTCAACAACCGTGACAGATATTAAACATTTCACCACAGCCAACCGTCTGTACACAGTTTAACATGTTTTTAAGGCATTTATTCAAATATATTTTGTCAACATATCTTGACACCATAGCATCGTTCTTTTTCAAATTATCAGAGTATAGGTCTATAATGTTGCTAAACGGAACCCCTTTGGCCCTGTTGTGTAGATAAAATATACAATGCTGGCCACACTTTGCGCTGAGCGGGTCTTGCATCTGTACTGTGTTGTAAGTAATCCTTGTGCAGTTCTTTTGCAGAAAAGTGTTGATGCTATCCAGGAAGTAAATGTAGTCAGGTGGGTTGCCGTAGGAGTCGAAAAATTCGCCCGTCTTATCCGCACACACATACAAAGCCAACCAGTGTTCCCCAGGCTTATTTCGAGGGTGCGTATTCACAATGTACATGGCGGGTAAATTATCTAGTTTATCAGCCGGTAGCTCATCGCAGGCCACCGTTCCATAAAAGTAATTTGTGGTGTATGGGTTGTTGCACAAAATAGCATCTAGTTCTCAGGTGTTCATGTTTAATAATAATCATACAAAACGTTCCTCCTCTGGTTCACTTCAATAATATTGTCGAAGCATGCGTAAACAATCAAATTAACGGTTCTGGGTAGCGGGGCTCTGAATCTCATCTCCAGACGAATATTGCCCGTTTTGATCAGGGACAAATGTTGGCTGCATCCTTCATCGGGGGTCAGATTGAATGCATAAAGTGTGTAGCCTTTTATGTATTCTTGACGATCTATACACAATGGTGAATCTTTCAGATGTCGCCCCGTTGCAAGTGCTAAACCATAAAATTCACGAACCGCCGAGCCGGTTGTGTAATCTGGGGTAAAAGCCTTTGCCGGAATCTGAAGACCATCCATATTGATTGATATATGTTCGGCGTCATAATGTTTGAAATTGAAAGGGTTCTTGTTGTAAACTCCTGTAAAAGCATCGTTATCTACTAAACCTATGATGACCGATTTCGGTAATTGCCCCAAAAACAAATTTTCTTGATTGCAAACTCTAAGACCAGCCGCCATGCTGAAAGTTTTAAGGCTAACACGGTCAATAGGATATTTAACATTCGCTGTTAGTAGTGCCTGTGCATGGCCTAGTTTAACAGGTGGTGATACCCCGATTTTTTTAACAAACATTGTTGCCGAGACTATTTTAAGCTTGTACGGCTGTTGTTGTGCATCAGCGGTCATTAGACAGAAAGCATCCTTACAACGCACCATCTTGATTTTAATATCGACACCGTTTATAAGTAGTCTCTCCTGAAAAAACATGTCTGCGTGGATGGGTCCGAGCAATTCAAAAGTGTTGCTCCCCGCGGTATATATGGCTCTGCTTTTCAAACCGTTGTTGTCCCCCGCCGGGTCTGTTTCGTCCATATGGCCACCGGTATCCTTATAGAATAAGCCACTCGTAAATTGATTAGCCAATGTGGCTTCAGAATAATTAAGTAGACATTCCATAATTGCTCTGTAGGGGTATGTGTTGCTAGACTGGCTCACCAGCCTGTCACCCAGCGAAACATCAACCTGTGAAAAAATGGTCGCTATGGGGTAATTAATAATCCCAACCGTGTCTGCGTTGGTGATATTGGTACCATCTGCACGGGTTATCTTACACTGTAGGTATAATAGAGTGTTGTTTAAGTCAAGGTAATCTTCACCATTGCCGGCTATATAGAACTCTAGGGGGCCCGTGTCCGAAAGGGCTGACAGGGGGGATACTTCAACATAGATGTTCTTATCAATGCTTGTTTGCGTATACGGTACTGCGAAAAGGTCCAGTTCTGACTTCATACATTCCTCTGACATGTTGTGTATGAAGGCCATTTTTTAAAAATGTATCTACTTTTTCTCTTAACCTTCTTGGTGCGCTTTTTCACCCTCCGCGTGCTTTTCGTCACTGTGGCTCGACTGTTCACTGTGCGACGCTTTTTAGCTTTAGACCTGCTCGTGACACGCCCCCCTGGGGGCCTCTTACGTGCCCGTCTTGTCATAACCATAAGCCCCGAACCGTCCTGGTCACCGGTGTTCAAACGACTCATCACAGCTTTGTTTACCACATCTTTGGCTATGTTCTTGGCTGCTGCTTTCAAATGTGGCTTGGCTATGTTGAAACCTTTCTTTAGTAGGGGCAAGGCCATTCGGAATAAACCGCGAAATAGTCCTCCAAGTCCACTACCATACATAACACTAGCACCCTTATACCCCGGCAATCCATTACCAGCCTGTTCCGTATAATAGGCTATATACCTATTTGGGTCTACGTAGAGGGGTGTCCTCGCCATTTTTATTCGTGATACCGATATTTCACAGGCCTAAAGTGTAGTTTTATGTTGGCTTTGCCGTAAGTAAAGGCTATGTTCTCGTTCTGATCTGATTTCAGCTCAATTGTTATATCGTCAATGTGTTTCTTGCTGACATGTACGTAGTGTGGCTTCTCGTAAGATATTGTGATTACATCGTTGCTAGATCCTGTTATATGTACACATCGTAGCAGTGGCACAAAACTATCACCGACTCTCTGGTAGTCAATAATGTCTGTGTATACATACATTGTGTAGAACCCCGCCCGAATATCCGCGGGGTGGTGCGCCACAGGCTTTGCACCCGATAATGCAACATTTGACTCCAACCCCAGCATTCTGCCGAGCTTTCCGTTAGCCGATAGGGATAGATTTTCGTCTGCGCTAATATAAACTCTGTTTTTCATTATGGCGTAGCCCACCTCAATAGCCCATTTTTTCATCTTTAAACTTCTGTTAATCTCATCCACAAGCGCTTTCAGGCTCTTGTAATAACCCCAGCTTACTGTGACAACATAGTCTGTGGCTTTTTTCGCGTCGCGCACGATAAAATAGTTTTCGTCAGTATTTAGCATGCACCAAGTATAGGGGTATTGAATCTCCGCCAAAGCAACCTCCCATTGTCCTCGTAATTCGAGGGCTCGTGCAAACTTTGTTGTGTAGCTTGAAATTTTATTCCCCGGATAAATATCTAGACACGCATTGCTCGGGAGAGTGACATAAAAACCGTCGTCTTCCATGGTGTCCCCTGATGATTTGGTCGGGTCTGTAAACTTTTCAACTCTTTTAGAGATCGACAACACGACTTTCGGGTATCCAGCTGTTAAATTTTTCGGGCCACCCCACCCATTTTACTAAAACAAACTTGCGTCTATTGTGTGTTTTCTCAGCAACAATTTTTTCGACCTTATAAGTTTTGTCTTTCCCAACTATAACTTTTTGTAATTCAGCCTCATAAAACACCCCGTCAATGTTCGTACCATCATAATCCTTCAATCTGTATACCGGCGGTCTTCTGTGAACCCTTTCAACAACCGTGAAATATTCATCTGTATATGTTTGTTCATATCCTTTTGCAAACTTCCCACGTACTTTGGAGACCCTGACAGTGTCACCCTCCTCAAACTTAAACTTTGGCTTTTTAGATTTTTTTGGAAAGAGACCATACATGTTTTTAAAAACTTTAAAAACATTATCTTTGTTTACTTCGAGGGGTTTCATTTTAATAGTGCTGTGATAGCTATTATTGTACCCCAGCACCAAGGCCTGCACAACATCTATATAGCGTCTTGTATTGTGGGCTGTAAAATAACGCCACATTCTCGTTTTCAACGTTCTATTGAAACGTTCAACCACAGATGCTTTAACATCTTCGTTATCTGTGGCAAAGTGTATTATTTTGTTGCGTTTCATCAGACTTTGGAACATTTTATTGAAAAACTCTTTACCTTTATCTGTTTGTATTTTTTTAGGTTTTCGACCTTTTGCGAGAATGCTTTGAAAAGCCCTGTGCACTTCGACAGCTGTTTTGTTTTTAAAAACACACACCCATGCATGTTTTGACAATATATCTATACGTTAGCATAAACTTCATATTATCATTATGTTCAGAGACATTTGACATGTCAACTAAATCGACCTGCCATTGTGAATCAATGTTACTCACAAAAACCCTGTTTCTCTTGAAATTGACTCTGATGGGTTTGTGTAATGTGTACGCATCTTCACCAGATAACCACGCAGCAACTTTCTTGTCTGAGACTCTCAAATCTTTTGTATCACAAACACCCCGCTGTAGGCGCTTTTTGCCGCCGTAAGAACCAGGGTTTTCTGGAGAATAATACACATCTTTCAGGTGCTTATCAACATCCATCCTTACGGTTATAGAAGTAATGACGCACAATATAAAAAAAACACGGTATTTATTATTTCTTTTTTATAAAAACACAGATTTCATTTTACATTACAAGTGTGTATGCGGCAGTGTTTCGCCTTCAGAACATATGGGCCACAGGTCTTCCTTCATGGCGCCCTCGATTTCCCTGAAGTCTGTATCGACCGCCCAAAAGGCCTTCTCGCTGGCCTGGTCAAGGTCCGTTTGTAGGATTTTACGAAGTTTGTCACGAATGTTTGTTTCCTCGCGAATTTCTGCAATAATCGTATCAACAGACCCCAGGATCCTCATAGGTTCGGGTTTAGACACAAACAGCTCCATGGCTTTGACAAGCAGAGGACTTAACCATGGTTTCTTCACTCTTGCAACGAAATTGTCAAAGTGATATGTGAAATAGTGTGCGTCTGTCTCGTTTAAACAACTGTGTCTAAGCTGGCTTGGATGGTCAACTTCACAACCCAGACATTGACTCTTCAGATGTTGTTCAATAGAGCAGTCCAGAAGTCTCGCGATGATGATTTTCAAAAGTTTAATCATCGGCGTTGTTAGACAACCGTCTGTTTCACAGCCTTGTCTTTCGAACGAACCAGCGTATAAAACATTGTCCACCGCGTTCAGCTCGTCAGCGAGCCATGGCCCTGTAGCCGGAACGTCATTGTGACCTGGGTAATCCGTCTCCCAAGATTCTGAACACTCTGCCGCCTGTAGGGGCGCGTACATTTTGTCAAAGTTCTGAGACATGTTGGTCAAGAGGTTTGTACCGGGGTATGGTATCAGGTTTGTACAGCATGTCTTTTAAAGACCAACTCAAACTTATAACCACGCCTTGAAAACCCCTAGAGTTCTGAAAGGGCGCTTTGATTGGGTTTTCGTGTTTGTGGGGCGTGCTTTGAATTTTAACATGCTTGAATGGTTGATATAACAATGACACAGGTCTTTAGTATGTAAAATAAATACTTTATTTTAAAGTTCACAAAACAATAAAAAACAGCAGCGCCACAATATGTATACAGTGATAATGGCGATATACAAGCCCACACAAAACAAACTAGAACACTTTTTATTTTTTATTTTTTAAAAACATCAAAGTTACGTTATACACGTTTGTAAAACGTGTCTAACAATCTTCATCAGAGACACACTGCGTTGATGTTGCCGTGTTTTCCAAAGCATCCGACATGTTGGCTGCGGCGTCAAATCTTGCCCGCAGGTTAGTTTTCACAAAACCCATGGAACGCAATAGCCGATAGTCCTCAATCCTTGTATTGGCTTGTTCGATACAAAGTTCCAACAACGGCAGGTCATCAAAATGAAAACAAATTTGTACATCAGGGATTGTGGCTGATGCAAAATGCTCGCTAATAAATAGTCGATCAGCTTTTCTGCGTCTTCTAACACACACCACCGAGCAGACGGGTTCTTGCCAGCTCACAAAGTTTCTTTCGCGGTGTATATTGTTGACAACATCGCGGTAACAGTTTTGGAATAGGCCCCATTCCTTAGGCGCGAAAGTCACCAGTCTGTGTTCTCACCAAACAACTCGCCGTCACACATGTTGAAAAGTGTGATTCTTGGCACGCCAGCCTCTGTGTGAAGTTTATATCCGCATTGGATATTGTCGCGACCAGTACATGACCAGTCCCTGTACACGAGGTCTATACGCAGCCGTGATATCGCCGCAAAGGGCTTTCTTGGTGTTTGCAACACCATGCTGTCATCCCTCATAGCGTCTGGTGATTCGGGTGTCATAAGTTGTGCGTTCGCCATTTTCTGGTTGCTTTGACAAGTTAGTGTTTCGATACCTGCTTCTGCTAAATATCTGTGCCGAAAAGCCGGTCTTTTATACATGTCTTTTCGACTGCAGTGCCTGTGGGCCGCGCCTGTGGGCTACACCCCCAATCCCCCATCTCCCCCCCCACCCCACACCTGTTTTGAGATGTCTTGCAAGACTTTGTCATAAACTTTAAGAACGCTTCTGCGCCTGTGCGGGCCCTTTGACCCCTTTTGGACCAGCCCTCCGACACCGTCACTACCATTGGTTCGCGCAAACGTCCATCAAAAACTCCTACGTAAACTTGCGTCAAACTCCACGTGACAAGACGTTTGGCGCGTCATTTTGGCGTTTGATACACACCCAATGTTCTCTCTCGGGACCATTTTAGTCATATGCGCTGTTGTCACACACAACACACTGTGGTCTCTTCTTCTAACGGCTATAACTTCGCAGTTCTACGGAACTCCGCAACGACAGAAACCTTCCAAGTGTTTTTTCGTTTTTCGTTTTAATTCTTTAAAACGTAACATATTCTTTTATTTAAATTATTTTCTTCATAGTCTTTCGTGCGAACCATTCTAGGCTTTTAAGCGCGCTATCTCGCCTTTTGAGCCTATCTTTTGTCTATTTTTGAACAGTCTTGTGATTTCGCGGACTCTGGAAATGTTTCTAAGTTTTTGCCTACAGGGTCTCTGCTCGCGGACTATGCTTTGCGAACGCCTTTCACCCCGGAGTTTATGCTTTCTTCCTTCTTGGCATCTAACAAGTCTTTACAATGATTCTGTTTAATGTTTTTTCATTATAGCCCTCGGCAGAATTATTCTAATCTTTTTAACAAGCGGCTGCTGCCGCTAGCACAAACGGCTTTTTAAAAATAAAACGTAATTGCCGCTGCTACTACTGCTACAACTAACAACATATACATTTATACAACCATACTTTTTCACGATGTTTTTCAAATAAAACAAATGTACAACACATTACATTGCCAATATGTCACCCTAAGCACCCTGTCCCCAACCCTAAAAACAATTCGTCACAAAACCACAACGCTTACAACAATTCCCAATAAAATGACATCGCCAAACCCTTGAAACGAAAAACCCACAAACCCCCGCCCCGAATGATGATGCATCATCATAATCATAAAAATAAAATAATAATTTATGCATAATCGTATTTTTTCACAAACTCATCAATATTCATAAAATTGACCTTTTGACCCCATCAATCACTTTTTGACAGATACCGAATCATATTATACTACTTGCCACTTTTCTTGAAAAAGAGCTAAATCTTGTCTGCTTCACCCCAAAATTTTAAGGGGCATAAAATCACATAAAAATACTATATCCACAATGCAAATTAATTTAAAGAACATAGATAATAAAGCCACAGATGAAAGGAACCTGCCAACATGGTAATAGCTGTATTTTCAAACACAATGCATAGGAAGCAGCATGAGTACAGATAAGACTGTGCTGACATCACATAGCATTATGCTACTACTGTTGACATTTTTCGCTCAGAATTGGCATTTGGTTCCTGCGAATCACTTTCGCCAGCACGTTACAGTTTTTTTACAATCGCTTTGACACTTAGATCACAAGCTTGTGCTCATTTTTCAAAACCTTAGACACAACACTCAAAATGGTCACCACTTGTAACACAGGCTGTCCTATGTTCAAAACCTTGCATTGTGCATTCATAACTTCAAAGTAATCTTGCACTTCAGAATCATTAACTAATTTATCATGAAATATGAAAGTAACATTAGTTTATATCACCCAAACACAAGATACCAATAGCTTCACTGTTTAAATACTTAATACGTTTCAATATGGTTCTTTTTGTGGTTTTAAATAAAGGGAATAGTAGAGACAGTAGAACAGAGTGGAATCATTGAACAAAATCTTAATTTATTTTTAAAAATACAATTACAACATGGGTTTGTTTGAATCATAGCAACAAATAATGCAGTAATTATAGCTATAAAGAGATAAACACTCCTCAACTGCAGTGAAAAACTAAAAATAATAACAGTTTCGACCTCTGGCTAGGTTGAAGCCTGCTTCGTCCACAAAGAGGAATTTGTGGTGGTTCTCTGCAGCATCCAGCTCCATCACCCTCTAAAAAGAAATTTAAAAAATATTACCCGACAGAATAATGTCGATCAAACTTTGATAACAGGAATCTTGAAACTGAACATACTCAGTACACAGTTGCTTCACTCTATCTGCATTACTTTCAAAAGGCACCATTTCTTTTAGAGATACCTGGTGCCTTTTCAGAATGCATGCATGGCCTCCACCTTGGTCAACCTGTCGTCATTGTCAATGATGTGCTGCTGAATTTCGGTCAGGCCTATATCAATTCTGTGAGGGAAAACAAAGAATACATTCAGTCACAACACCTAATGTGTGGTATGCAGTGGCATG
This sequence comes from Ilyophis sp. 1 JC-2022, assembly GCA_022702515.1. Classification (NCBI taxonomy): domain Eukaryota; kingdom Metazoa; phylum Chordata; class Actinopteri; order Anguilliformes; family Synaphobranchidae; genus Ilyophis; species Ilyophis sp. 1 JC-2022. Next base: position 16,848,549 of record CM040406.1, on the reverse strand, counting down.
CATTATACAGTAATTTGACAATTGAGAGTAATGCATAGTGCAATGTGAAGACTTACTGGTTCTCATGGCGGAAAGTTCTGATGATTGAGGCCACTGTTGATCTCCTGAAGTTTGGCTGAATCATTGTAGCTGTTGTCACATTGTCATGCCACGATTTATGGGTCCACAGCTATTGCTCGGATTTCATTGGACACTCTTTGCTGTTGCCATCACTGTCTTGGTCCATGGCCTTGTCTTCTACCACGTACCCCCCACCTCTCAAACAAGGCCCATGGTCACCTCTCTGATGAGGCTGATGCCCTCCTCTAAGACGAGGTCTATGGCCACCTCTCTGAAGGGGTACTTGTCCTCTGCCATTCCCCATGGTCACCTCCTCCTCCTCTCTCACTGCTTGACCTCTAAAAATCAAGTATTTTTTACTGCAATATTAAAGGATTGTATAAACAACTAAACAGTGAACCTATCAGTATCTTGTGTTTGGGTGATCTAAAGTAACGTTCCTTTCATATTTCATGATAAATTAGTTATTTGAACCAATTATTCTGAAGTGCAAGATTACTTTGAAGTTATGAATGCACAATGCAAGGTTTTGAACATAGGACAGCCTGCGTTACAAGTGGTGACCGTTTTGAGTGTTGCGTCTAAGGTTTTGAAAAATGAGCACAAGCTTGTGATCTATACAGATGTGTTCAAATAAAAGTGAATAAAGTGCAATTTTTTTTTAATAGCTTCTAGTTCCATATTTCAAATGTAGTGGAAACATTACACATTCAATTCCAAATCAAAGCATTAACAAATTTTATCAAGTCTTCTTTTACAGGAAGCAAAGAAAAGGAATATTAATCTGTTCCAAAAAATAGCAGTGTCGACATTTTTCTCTTCAAACTCAAACTTACTGTATAAACTGAATACATTTTTCAAGATTTAACTTCACTTTAAATTACTGAACTAATATTTAGTTGCATAACCATTGTCTTTGATAACTGCTGAGCATCTGCGTTGCATCGAGTCAACCAACTTCTGGCACCTAGAAACAGGTATTTCAACCCAGGATGAACAAACTACATTCCACAGTTCTTGTGAATTTTTGGGTTTTGCTTCAGAAACTGCATTTATTATGTCACCCCACGAGTTTTCAATGGGGTTGAGGTCAGGGGATTGAGCTGGCCACTCCATTACCTGAATCCTTTTTGTCTGGAACCAAGATGTTGCTCGCTTACTTGTGTGTTTGGGGTCGTTGTCTTGTTTAAACACCCATTTCAGGGGCATTTCCTCTTTCGGCATACAGCAACAAAATCTCTTCAAGTATTTTGATGTATTCAAACTGATCCGTGATCCCTGGTATACGATAAATAGGCCCAACACCGTAGTATGAAAAACATCCCCATACCATGATTTTTGCACCACCATACTTCACAGTGTACTGTGGCTTGAAAGTACCCGGGGGTCGTCTGACGTACTGTCGACGACCACTAGACCCGAAAAGAACAATTTTACTCTCATCAGTCCACATAATGTTACGCCATTTCTCTTTGGGCCAATCGATGTGTTCCTAGGCAAATTTTAACCGATTTTGCACATGCCGTTTTTTCAACAATGGTTCTTTACGGGGGCTTCTTGCTGATAGCTTAGTTTCGATCAAACGTCTTCTGACTGTAACAACACTTACAGGTAATTTGAGATCATCTTTGATCTTTCTGGAGGTGATGATTGGCTGAATCATTGCCATTCTGACTATTTTTAGTTCTGTTTTAACAGTAGTTGCTAGTTTTCTTCTGCGTGTTTCGGGTTTTAGTTGCCATTTTCAAGCATTTGAGATCTTTTTAGCTGAGCATTCTATAATTTGCTGCACTTCTTTATACGTTTTCCCCTCTCCAATCAACTTTTTAATCAAATTACGTTGTTCCTCCGAGCAATGTTTGGAACGGCCCATTTTACTTAGCAATTCAGAAGAAAATGTATTTTATAACAATGTGTGAAACATCTGCTTACCTTCTTCCTTAATAAAGGACAATTAATGGCACCTGTTTTTTCACAGAATTAATTAATTCTCTAATTCAACTCCACACTGCTATTATTTTGAACACGCCCCTTTCAATGAATGAGTCAATTACTCAGAACAAGCAGCGTGCATGTCATGACAGTTGGGTCTGTTGTTTTTCTATTACACTACTACATCTACAAGTAAATTATTTGCCATGCAGAAATATCACTACTACTAATAACAGTGGTTCATCAGGTTACTGATGTTGTACTGCAATTTTCTTTAACACAACTGTAAGTGTCAAAGTGATTGTAAAAAACTGTAAGTTGTGTCATATTTAACAGGTATTTGATTTGGTTCATTTAACAAATTATCTTATGTTTATGTGTATTGTATCCAAGCAATTGAAAAAACTGTTTAGAGTTTTGCATTTTAATTATCTGTTTTTAGTTTTGTAAAAAACTGTAATCTATCCTGCTAACGCTAGCTAACTGTTAGTTGACCAGCAACTAGCTAGCTATCAGACAGCAAAACTTTACAGGTGAGTCCTGTAAGTGTATAATCAAATTGGTTAAATTGAAAGTTCAAGTTGCTACGATCGGGTGACGTAGGAAAATAAAAAAACTAAACTTAACAGCAAAGCGTATTTGTGGTTGATGCATGCTGCATTCCTTTATTCATTTCTATCTAGGAATCCCGCAATATCAGACTAGGGAAAATGTAATAAAATGTTTCAACTAGGAGTAAAATCCCTTTCAACTAGGACTTCCATGTCGGAAATCAGGAATCGGGAGATCAACCCCGACCTCCCAATTAGGAAGAACTTGACATCACATCATCATTTTAGATGATTTTGGCCTTTAAAACACTTCAGCTTTCATTTTTTAAACATGAAACTACTACTTTTGCATGTAGGTATTGTGTCCATTCAGGTTTAAAATCAATAATTTAATTTAATCAATTGACATTTTTTTATCGTCAATGTGTTATCTATTTTAGTAGCCTAACTAGTTTTTTTTGTAGATTTTGACTACTTTGAGCAAGAATTTGTAAAATGTAATCATTTAGTGATATTATCAATAGCTACGATATTACATTGATAATACATTGATTTAACATCAGTTACATTGATTTCCATTGTTAAAGTAATGGTCAAGTTATTTTATTTATTTTTTTTGTTTTCAAAGAGGGCATTTCCCGATATAATTGCTGACTTGTGGCGAAAGTGCCGCCGTGGTGATAGATTTACGTTAAAATCTGTCCGAGAATGTAAGCAAGTCATCGATTTTTGTGGTAAGAAGAAATTTTATGACAACGTTAGCAGGATGGCTAAGATGTAGTTGAACCGGGATAATGTTAGATCTAGCTAGCTATGTGTCGACATTGTTACGTTAACATTATCAAAGGCCAGTTATCAAATCGTTTTTCATATAACAGAAAGTGCTCAGCTATCAATAGCTGGCTAAAATTAGCCTAACTCGAATTAACAGTCAACGTTTTAAAATGTTGCTAACTTTTATCTAAGGTTTGCAACCAAACAATAAATTCAGTAAAGTTAGCTTGCAACAATAGATAATCAATCATGTTCTGTGTAAACCAGTAACAAGGCTGTGAACTTACCGATGGGTGAAGAGGTTATGGCGCAGATTTGTGAAGTTCAAATTCATTACTTTTTTCTTGTGTGGGCGTGGATGGGGGAGTGTTCCATAGACAATTTTGTGACACCGGGGAGTGGTAATTTCTCGTATGACGTGATACGAGAAACAACCTGAAAATGGGACGGCAAAATGAAATAGTCTATTTCTCCAAACCTAAAGAAAATACAAATTTGATAGTTCCGTGGTGTTCCCGCAATGCCCCTATGTACCAATATCATACAAAACACCAGGAAGAAAGGTGAACCACAATTTTACCCCTTTAACTATCTATTATTTTCGATATATTATCTGACAAATGAGCAGTGCACCAAGTAAAAACGACGTGTGAGTGATTAGTTCGTTTCCATGCTGAGCTATTCAAGGAGCAAGCTAATGTTACTAGCTAGCACCACGGAGGGATGGATTAAAAGGTGAAAGATTGGAAGAGGGATAAAATTGGTATAGGGATAAAGAGAGCAGGAAAAAATAAATATAATAAATAATAAAAATAAATGTGCTGGATAAGACTTTACGGAGTGGTTCGACTCTCCCGTTGTCAATACAAGATCTCAGCCAAAAATGTATGCAACTCTGGACGCAAGTAAATGTTGTGATGTTGCATAAGGTTGTCAAAACAATGCCACGACGAATGTGCGCCGTAATCAAAGCAAAAGGTGGTCCAACAAAATATTAGACTTTTTTTTTGGCCAGTCAGTGTAGTTACTAACTAACATTAGCTAACTTTAGCTAACCTTAAGGGCTGAAACATACCTCATAGAAATACGCAAATGTTGACGCTTTAAGCTACGCAAACAGTTATTTTATTTTTTTGCCATGACATTTGTGAAAGACAAACCAGAGCGTTGTTTGAGGGGTGGGGGGTACGTGGTAGAGGATAAGGCCACAGACAAAGAGTGTCCAATGAAATCTGAGCAATAGTTATGGATTTTGTCATAAATCGTGGCATGACAATGACTGGGGCAGCTAAAATGATTCAGCTAATCTTCAGATGATCAACCGTGGCCTCAATCATCAGAACTTTCCGCCATGAGAACCGGTAAGTCTTCAGCATGCAATAGTCAAATTACTGTATAATGCATGCTACTACATACCACACAGTAGGTGTTGTGACTGAATTAATTATTTGTTTTCCCTGCAGAATTGAGACAAGGCCAAATGCGGAGGACATAAGTCTGCCGAATATTGCATGCGTTCTGAAAAGGCACCAGGTGTCTCTCAAAGAGATACACTTGGTGCCTTTTGAAAGTAATGCAGCTAGAGTGAAGTAACTGCATACTGAGTATGTTCAGTTTCAAGATTCCTGTTGTCAAGATTCAAGTTTGATCTACATTATTCTGTAGGGTCAGTTTCTTTCAATTTCTTTTTCGAGGGTGTGATGGAGCTGGATGCTGCATAGAACCACCAAAAATTCCTCTTTGTGGATGAGGCAGGCTTCAACCTGGCCAAAACCAGGCGGAGTGATCAAAACTCATTATTTTTTGTTTTTCACTGCAGTTGAGGCAGTTCAGTTTGTGGCTATAATTACTGTATTATTTGTTGCAATGATGCAACAACCACAAAAAAGAACCATAAAAAAGAACCATATTGAAACATGTATCAAGTATTTTTTACTGCAATATTAATGGATTGTAAAAACAATTAAACAGTGTGTCATGGGTAGTGGCTGTCTCTTTTTTGTTTTCTACCATTGTTTTCCGTTTGGCGTCGTCTGAAGCTCTATCTGATTTTTTCTTCCTCCGTCCCGGTGTTTGGATCTCTCCAGGTCATTATCTCCTACACCTGTGTTTGGTTTCCGTCGGCTATAAATAGAGCTTGACTTCCGCTTTCCGGTGCTTCTAGATTGACGTTGCAGTAGGACTAAAAAGCCGGTATATGGTTTTATAAAAAAAGAAAAACTAAGAGAGCTGTAGTTACAGGCTTGCTATTTTGTTCGTTTATTTTCAGTTCTCGACCTCTTACACACGCCGATCAATAAGTGCGTGAGGCGATTTCTTTTTGTTAGTTTCTCGCTGTTTAAGCAAATTTCCGCCTCCGTTTGAGGTTGTTTTGTGTTAGCCTTGTGCTAGGGAAGTTTTGTTCCCGTTTTTCCGTTTCCCTTCTATTGTGCGGGTTAATTCCGCTTCTGTGGCGTATCCATATTTAGATACGCTTTCTGTATCCTTATCTGTCGCGTTTGGTTCTCTATTTTCTAAATCTAAACCTGACACAGTGAAGATATCGGTATCTTGTGTGTGGGCGATCTAAACTAATGTTCCTATAGTATTTCATGATAAATTTGTTATTTGAACCAATGTTTCTGAAATGCATGATTTATATGAATATGATATGAAGATATGAATGCACAATTCAAGGTTTCAAACATAGGACAGGCTGTGTTACAACTTCTGGCCATTTTGAGTGCTAAGGTTTTGAAAATTGAGCACAAACTTGTGAGATGAGCGCCAAAGTGATTGTAAAAATACTGTAAACCACCCATTTGTATACGATAACAGTCTGTACGGCTATAGGGATGTTAGAAAACTTGAGGCTTAGAACTTTGACATGTCTAGTGACTGTAGTGTACTTTGCAATCAAGTGTTTACAATCGGTAAGTTATTGAATGGCGTCGCACCAAATGCGATTACAATGCCCCCTTGTCGCTGCACGTGAACGTAGTCTACAGCTTTTTTGTCGCTATCTTGAGTTGAGTTGAATTTGAGTTGAATTTGCAATCTATTGCAAATTAGGTGGATTTTGAGATGTTACAATATACCAGTGTCAACCAATGAAAGAAGATACCATCAATCAACTGACAACAATTGCATGTTTTCTTGTTCCATATTTTCATGCTTACCCCCTCTTTTTCTCTCCGCAATTTAGAATATCCCAACATGTATATGTGTGTATCTGTGTATTTAAGTGTATCTGCATGAGTGAGATATCTCAGTGTTCATTGCTGCAACCTCCAATCCTCCGCTATTGATTCGGGAGAGCAAACAAGCATGTACTCTCACAATGCCAAGCATCCCTTATTACAATGCAGTTTGCAAGTTGGGATCCTGAGTCTAAGGAAGACTCTTCACGTGAAGCTTAACAAGTGGACTTGCGGGTACAAGATCAACCAGCAGGGGTCGCTACTGTGCGATGAGGCGTTGTCATCCTGGCTGACTGAAACCCTCCCAACCATGAGGATTTTGATACCCAACCATGAGGATTTTCTTAAATGCCTCTGCTTTCATTTACATGACCCTGATTCTATTTTTCATTTTACTGTATTTTTCAACACAATAGAGAAAGTGTCTTATTTTAAATCAACATTTTCCACCTCCTCAGAGAGAAAGATGCTCTTCATTGTTGCATTGTTCAATTCAATACACTGAGGGCCTGATTTACTAAGGCCTTTAGCATGTGGAAAACCTTTTAGCAAAACGAATACCACAATCAATGATTGGTGCAAAACAAATACCATGACTAATCATTAGTCGTGCTATTGGTTTTGCGTGTGCTAAAAAGTTTTGCACATGCTAAGGGTCTTAGTAAATCAAGCCCTGAGTTATGAAAAATTACAGCATAATCTTTATGTTTTCTCATGTGCCTGGTTAAAGGAATGATCAACTGAGATCATTGTCACAATTAATTAAATGGCTGTTTGACACACAACTTGAAATGGAGGCTTCATCGAACCCTAGGTAGTGGAGGACTGAAATATGTGCAAGATAACAACCTCAGATTTTTCTGGGCCCTATCCATAATCTAATGTTATACAAAATCCATTAGGCGGTGTCATGGATCGCACCTTCCTTCCCTTATCTTCGGGTTTTGTATTCCTTTTTTCTTTTACCTGTAATCTATCGGATTGTTCTGTGTTCCGCTGTGGGTTTTGCTTTCGCCTCGGTGATTAGTGAGTTCACCTGTCCTGCATTTCTGCTCACTATTTATACCCCGCTTCCTTCTTTTCTCGTTGCTTCTATGTTATTTTCTGGTAACATTCTAGCCAGTAAAGGTATAGGAAGTTGTGCTGCTATCGACTGCTTTGCTTCTCAATGCGGGACTTATTGGCAGTAACAATTTCATAAAGTGCGCTTTTCTTTTCTCTCTTTATTCAGAGCAAAGGTTTATGGGTTTTGTTTCTCGCTCAGACCTACGAGTGCTCTCACCCTAAAGTTTAGTTTTTTGTTTTTTTCTCCTTCCTTTCTTTTGTACACTCCACAACTGGAGTTAGATAAGTGTTTCGCTTATTTCTTTGGTTTGCTCTGATATCGAGCTCCTCGCTTAGTTGTATTTTCTGTTCTCCTTATTTTTTCCCGTCCACTACGGATTATTGTCCATCTCAGTGGTGTTCGTCTAGAACACTTTTAGATTAATTGTCTGTCGCACCTGGAACTCCAATATTTCCTCCGTGTCTCTGGGCATAGAGATCCCCAACAGGTGGCAGGTATTGGTGGGAGGTATTGCATTATCAATAACTCACATATTTCAACAAAGCATAGTGTTTTGTGATGGGAGGGGGAGTCAGAATGTTGATTGGATCAAGTTTGCAATTGACAACACGTGGCAGCTTGGAGTTCAAGACACTGTGGAGTTCAAGAAGCCTTGTTCACCCATCACCAGGAACAGACACTGTTGCAAAAGGTCAATGGCAGCTATTGAAAACCAAAACCTTCCAACAGCAGGGTGGACAGGCCTGCTCGTGCCAAAGCGTGAGACGCTCTGTGAGCATGACATCATTTTAATGACTTCCTACATTTGTAGGATTTCTGTAAATGTCCACAGTGTTCTGAATAAGTTGCTGTTCCACCGCCTCCCCTTCTTCCCATTTAATTTTAACGACGGAATATTTCTAGTGTCGACATTAAGTTTAATCTGCCTGGGTAATTCTCTTCTTTGACCCTGCTATTCTAGCCTAGAGATGTACGCGGTCTTGACACCTCCCACAGAGAGAGATTATTACAGAATCTGTGTACCATTTTATCTCTTTCATAACACACCCAAAGGGTAGATGGGAAAACTGCATGCACATCAAGCGTGCGACCGCAGTACATAATTATGCATTCTCACACGCCAGCGGTCAATGTGATTTCAAAATCTGAAAATCCTAGGAGAGAACAAAGCAAGGAATATTACGTTTTAACTGGCATATTCTACAAAAGAGTAAACAATTTCAGCACATAACAGGAGAAGCAATGCTTGGGACCAGTGAGTTCATAACTTTGTGCCATTAAGGGACCACATAAGTTTCACTCATCAATATTTTTACCTTGCTCTTATCATATAACTAATTTATGCTAATGGGTTTTTTAATTGAATTTCTGCCTCTCTGGGATAGGTCTGCAATGGCCAGAATGCAAATGTCTGTGAAAAATTTACTGAGGGAAAGTTTGGTTGAATGTACCATTCACGCGCAACGCTGATGTTTGATAGTTTGGCATATCGTTGTCTGAATCTAATTATCTTCAGAAATGACCCAAGGAATTGTCTAAATGAAGCACGTCATTGGTTTTTATTTATATAAGGAGATGGCATGGCTGTTATTAAGCAGTAATGAGAGACTGATCACTACCACCAGTACATACCAGTTTACAAGTCTTTACTTAGGTACAGTTGAAGTCCTTAGTTTACACACACTTAGGTTGAAGTAATTAAAACTTATTTATAACCACTCCACAGATTTCATGTTAGCAAATGATAGTGTTGGCAAGTCAGTTAAGACATCTACTTTGTGCATGACAGAAGTAATTTTTCCAACAATTGTTTTCACTTTTACTTATTTCACTTTTAATTCACTATATCATAATTCCAGTGGGTCAGACGTTTACATACATTAAGTTGACTGTGCCTTTAAATTTAAAAAAATAATAGATTTGGTCGCATATCCTTTGCATGCCATGGCTTCCTGATGCCTGTGACCCAAGAATAACACTCGTTAGCTCTTAAAAAACAAAATTTCACCTTGCGCTTCAGGGCTTCCATACATGTCACCTTAGGGCTGGCAAAATGAGAAGAAAAAAATTCCCAGAAATTTTCTTTTCTCCCATGTTACTTTAGGGAATGCAAAACAACTAGAAAATTGTGTTATTTTTTACCAGAAAATGTTTTTTCCCATGTGACCTTAGGGAACAGAAAATGACGAGAATAATTTTTTTTTTTTTACCAGAATTATTTTTTCCTCCCATGTCATCTTAGGGGCTCCGTAATATAGTGAATTAAAAGTGAACAATTTACCTTGCTCTTATCATATAAACAATTGTAAACAATTGTTGGAAAAATGACGTGTCATGCACAAAGTAGATGCCCTAACTGACTTGCCAACACTATAGTTTGCTAACATGAAATCTGTGGAGTGGTAAAAAATGAGTTTTAATTACTTCAACCTAAGTGTATGTAAACTTCCGACTTCAACTGTATGTGTACAGTACAAAAGTAAGGGTCATAATTATATTGTGTTTATGTTTTTTTTAATGTTTGGAATGCCCAATCATATTTATGCTTTTCACTCAATCGGTGAGCGTGCCGACTAACAAACATGCTCGCTGAAGCAAGTATAGCCAGCTGAATTGTCACTCTGCAGTGCACAAGCTCAGCTGTGTAGTCCCTATCTCAGGATGCTGCAGTACTTACGCAGGTGTTGCAGGCAGGATGCAGGTGCCTGACGGACCAGATGATCCGCTCTTGTGCGACAAGTCGGGGAGCACCGAGCCAACTGTAACCCCTCCCTCGCAGGTGATGCTACGGCCAACTGTGCGGTCCATTTCTGGGTTTTTTTATGAAAGCCATATTCTGCATTCCATCACAGATGGAATGAATGCTTTAACTGGACACACCATCCAACAGACCGTTTAGTTACAGTACATGGTATTTCTTTTACTAATTGTACAACATCATTTTAGAAAACATTTAGTTCAACATTTTTAGTGTACAGTGTAGCTCCCGTAAAAGATACAGTATATGCATACGCAAAACATTTTGCTTACATAGACATTGATTGGGTCCATCAACATCGCATATGACTGCTGTGGCTCCATTTCCCTACATACCTGTTTTGCATGTTCTTTGTAACCTTCCCCCAGTTACGTAATCTGCTGCATACGATTATCACGTTAAATTCCGTATCAGCATGAAGCTAATTTGTGAGCTACAGTACGGACGCCTTTGAGAAGGTTATGCTAATGAGCTATACGATGAGCATGATCTGGGCTCTGCCTCTTTGACATTTAGAATGTTTATGTTGATGAGAGCAGAAGGCCTAATGAGGAAGAGAGACCATGGATGACGTCCGGATTGCAGATCGCCTCGCAAATCGCCCTCTCAAGGAAACTTGCCCTCCAACAAAAATACTACACAGATGTCTCCCCTTTTTTCCACTGGTGGTACCAATTATCTCTTTTAACAAAGGAATTTTTTCACATGAAGACAAAATGGGAAAACTCCGATTTTCACAATTGCGTTCACACTCGAAAGCCCAAGAATGTCTTCAAATTTAACTCCTTTACATCCTATCCATTTATGTAGCTCAATATTTTGTACAAGCTATGCCAGATTGGTACCTTGCTCAAGTTTACAACAGGAGTGTCTCTCCTGAGATTATAACTTGCAACATTCTTTCTAAAAACCTGTCCTACGAACCGTCGTGCAATGCTTCCATTCTGATTACAGTTTTTTTTATCGACTTGGTACTATTTTCATAAGTATGTGGTATATTTTCAAATACTTCAATCGAACCAAGTCGATAAAAAAAACGAATCAAACAGCAAACAATGCAAGATACGTGTTTCAAATCGCCTTTAGAAGTGCTTAAAGTAATATGCTACGGCACTGTAAATTAGATTACAGTAGATTACAGTTTTCACATTAGGCAATACACATTATACATTACCAAACAAAATTCACAGAAAATCTATAATCCCATAATATCTATCCAATGTATGATCAAAGATGTGATCAAAGAAAACATTTTCCTGTTTTTCAGATATTGTTTCAACATAGGTGTACAGTCTGCAATGTAAGACATTGAAAGAATGTAGAATGAAAATAAGACAACATTTAGCACACATTTGGTGCATCAAGCCTGTCTTGGGCATACAATCTCATCCACGTCACAGTAAATGTCCTCATTGTTCATGCACCACAGGTAAAACCTTTTGGCATGGCGAATCCGAACTTGACATTGGTCCGGCGTGATGTCGTTGCACGCGTCATAACCTGGCCCAGAGGAGGCTGGCATGCTCATGGGGATGGCGATTGTACACCTTCCACCTTCCTCTGCGTGGTGAAATCTAACAATGTTCTCTCTCGTGCTGTGTATCACGTTGAAAGAAATTGCAAGTGTGCACACCCCCTTTTATGTATATGGTGACCAGTTGTGGTTACCACTATGTGAAATCAATTAGCAATAACGAGTTGTCATTATGTATGGTCATCATGTAATTTAGATATTTATATTTAACAAACACACTTTTTTATTTCTGTAGTACTCAGAGTCTATATATAGTAGAAAGTAAAAAATAAAAAAAACAGTTTAAAATCTATAGGATTTAGCAAGCGGTTAAGTGATTAATCTGAGGTCAGAAGCCTGGGAGTTATCTTGGATGCTGACCTAAATTTTAAATCTCACATAGGCAAGGTGACCAAGACTGCATTTTTTCATCTAAGAAATATAGCCAAAGTAAGACCCTTTTTAACTCAGCAAGAGTTAAAGAAAAACTGATACACGCTTTTATCTTTAGCCGCTTGGACTACTGTAATGCACTTTTTACTGGCCTGCCTAAGAAGTCTATTGATAAACAGTTATCCAGAACGCGGCTACTAGAATTTTAACAAAAACCAAAAAAAGAGAACATATTACACCCGTCCTTGCTGCTCTGCACTGGCTTCCAGTTTCTTTTAGAATCGATTTTAAAGTCGTGTTATTTGTATATAAAGCTTTAAATGGCCTAGCACTTTTTTTATATCAAAGATAGCCTATCACCTTATGTACCAACTCGAGCACTTAGATCATCCACAGCGGGCTTACTTAATATACCTGTGGTGAAACAGAAAAAAAGTGGTGAGAGTGCCTTCTGCTATTATGCACTAAAACTCTGGATCACTCTCCCACAAAACATTAGAATAGCAGATTCAGTTGGTAATTTTAAAAAGCAGCTCTTAATTTGGCTTTTAATAAATGTTTTATTCTGCTCATTGATACTTTTTTTTTCAGTCTCCTCGACTGGCATCGAAGTGCGAACCGGCAGGAAGTGGAGGGCACAGGAGGCAGTCGACCAGGCGGAATCACGGCTGCGGCACAGTGTGCTGGTGGGAGTAGTGGCATCAGGACGGGCAGGGCTTGGTAGCAACCCAAGACCTCGTTACAACAAGGTCCAGGGAAAAGAATGACGCCAGCTGGTCCAGGAGGAGGTCCGAGCAGGGTTGGAGGAAACCCGCTCCAGTAGGATGGTAGGGATGCGGCAGCAGGGCGCATGGACTCGATGGGAACAGGCAGTGGACCGGAAGATCTCGTGGACAGAGCTCTGGACGTCTGAACCACACCGTATAAGGTTCCTGATTCAGTCAGTCTACGATGTCCTCCCCAGCCCATCCAACCACTTCTGTTGGTGCCTGGCAGATACTCCAGCATGCCCACTGTGCCAGAGAAGAGGATCACTGGAGCACATCTTAAGCTGTTGCCCAAAGGCCCTGTGAGAGGGGCGCTACCGCTGGCGACATGACCAGGTGTTGAGGGCCATTGCCGAGGTCATCAGCACAGGGATCTCCTTCAGTAGGCAACAACAACCAGCAAGGCACTCCATCGCCTTTGTTAAGGCCGGGGAGAAGCCACAACAGCGCCCAAGTCAAGCAGGGGGGCTGCTGGCAACAGCACGGGACTGGCAGCTGAAGGTCGACCTAGGGAGACAGCTCAAATTCCCAGACACCATCGCAGTGACCACGCTCAGGCCAGACATAGTTCTGGTGTCGGAAACAACAAGACAAGTGGTCCTGCTGGAGCTGACTGTTCCCTGGAAAGATCGGATGGAGGAGGCTTTTGAGAGGAAGAAGGCCAAGTACGAGGAGCTGGTAAGCGAATGCCGAAGCAGGGGATGGAAGACTCGATGTGACCCCATCGAGGTCGGGTGCCGAGGCTTCGCAGGCCAGTCACTCTTCAGGGCACTCAAGAGGCTAGGAATCAAGGGACTGCACAGCAGGAGAGCCATGAAGAAAATCACTGACGCCTCAGAGAAGGCATCAAGCTGGCTGTGGATCAAGTGGGGTGATCCGTGAACCACAAAAGCTACTTAGACACAAGCTGGGGCCTGATCACCCCCCGCTGGGTCGCCTGGGCGAGGGTGTATGATGTTGAAAGACCCGAAACACCCGATGACCCCAGGTTACATCACTGATGATGTGTCTAAGTTTGCACCGAGAGGTGTGTGTTAAAACCATACTTTTACATATTTTTATTTTATTTTATTACATTTTTATTGTTATCTTTTATTTTACTTATTTATTTATCTTACTCATTGACTTTTTTATACTAAATATTTTATTTGTATTATTTTATTAATGTTTCCATTTCGATATACATTGTTTTATTTTTCTAGTTTATTCTCCTTGTTTCTATGTTTTAAAACTGATATAAAACTTTATAACTGATTATGATTGGTGTACTTTTCCCTGTTTTTTTGCTTTGATTTTATTTTTCCTGTTAAGCACTTTTAGCTGCAGTCTGTATGAAAGGTGCTATACAAATAAAGTTAGTATTATTATTATTAACCATTAAGACAATTTGATTAAGTGATGGTCAAATGTATTTAAACTAATGAGAAGAGAATCATATGAAGTATTCTGAGCATTGCATTGTGAAAGGCAATTACTTTATATGAAAGGTATATCCAGAGGAAACACTGATTAGGTTTTGTGAAAAAGTTACCGTGTGATTTTGTGTGCTGTACTTAGTCAATTGAAAATGTGCTTAACGTTTTGCAAAAACAGCCTTTTTGATGATCTGTTTTGAGATCATCTAATACTTGTGAAACTAGTACCAAGTTGATTAAAAAAAAAACTTGTTTTGAGCCATTAAGGGACCCCAGAAGTTTCACAGAGATCTCAATTATGCAATTGTGCATGAACATGTCCTATAGCAGGGGTTGGCAACTTGGGTTCCAGAATGCCTGTTTTTTTTATTTTATTTTGTCCCAGAATAAATTGATTGTACCATTTGATCAATTATTAACTGAGCTTAAATCTTCAGAATTAGTCGGGAAGGTGAAATATTGAGTACCTCAAGCACATGGTCTGCACCTGATAATTAATCCAATTATGTAATTGGGGCTTAAGATGGAATAAAACCAAAAACACCCTGGGCCAGGACCAGGGTTCTCTACTGCTGTCCTAAACAGAACCTATCCTACCCAATAATAGCATTGGCACAATGGCTATTGTCAGTAATAAACAGACCTTCTGCATGCTGTGGTATTTGCAGGTAATATTTAATAGGCAAAACATTTAGATCACCAGACCATCAGTCAAGTGTTTGCAGTGTCAGAGATCCAAAACAAAGAGAAACTCTTCCGTCCCCAGCTGTTTCTGAGACCACGGTCGCAGAATTGTTCGCGAGGAGAAAAGACGAAAGGAGCAACCATTCTGTCGTCACAAATCTTTTACCCAAAAACCCCACAAGGTCCGCCTCCATGTCACCTGCGCCCGCCCTGCCCAGACCATCGTTCTGCACTGAAACACTCCCTCCAGCAGGCACGGAGACAAGAGACAGCAGCTAAAGAGCTTATTTCCCAAATCTCTTTATCCTTTCTACAACTGTGAGACGTTGACAGAAAGTCAGTTAACTCTCGCCAGTGGCAGCTGCCTGGATTTTGCATAATTAATTATTTATACCAAGCCAGACACAGTAATTACCATCCAGATGAATATGATATTCTAATCAGGCGCGCTTTAATTTTAATTGCCCTCCAGCATCTAAACTGTCAGCGCTGGCCGGGCTTGATAAAGTGGGGACTCACTAAACGCCATTAGACATCTGCTCCAGGAGCATTCTTTCACCACTACCATCACCACAACCCCCCCCCCCCTCCCGTGCTGTAAAAATCAATACAGGCTTGGCTTGTGTGTGATCCCCCCACCTACATTTCTCTGTCGAAAGTCATTTTCTGTCACTGACTAAAAGCAAACTCAAGCACTGAACTGTAAGCTGAAATGCTCCTGCACGAGATGTTTGAGCATACTGTGTTTCCTTTTGGAGGATGTAGTCTCCCTCTCTGACAGAGGATACATTTGCCAGTTTAGTTCATTTATTTTGTACACATTGTATATGTGTGTGTATGTGTGTGTGACAGAAGGAACAAGAGAGAGAGTGAGATTTCAGGAACCCTATCATTTGAGCCATCATGTTTTTTCAGCGACTGCTGGGGGTGGGTGCTGGAGGGAGATAATAGAGAAGAGAGTGTGTATGTGTGAGAGAGAGTGTGTGCGCTTGTGTTTACAGTTTTGATCAGTTGTGGATTCAACCAAAAATTTCCCTGAAGAAAAATACAAACTCTCATTCGCTACTAAAAAGAAAGGGTTCTTCACTTAAATTGTAGCTTTATACACACACACACACACACACACACACTTATGGTCTTAACCAATCCTTACATTTTGGAAGAATGTTAGAAATGTATTGCTTGAGCTGTTGTTAGAACAATTGTACACTTTATAACCATAAGGTTTTGTTCACATGAGTATGCCGCATCCACACCACAAAGAGGAATAATAAGGTTCTAGGGGTGCTGTGTGCACTACGGCTGTGATGGTTTGAATTTCATGAGGCGTTTCTGTTCTCCAGCAGAGAGGAGGAGAGGGGAAAGCTCTGTGCGTAATCCTGCCTCCAAGGTTGGAGGTCAAAGATCAGAGCAACAGCTGCAGTGAGGAGAGAGAGGCGCAGCCTCACTGCGGGGAGAGGGGGTCAGGAGAAACCCAGCTTGGAGATGTTACAGTGAGCTTATACACATACATGCATACACACTTACACACACACACACACACACACACACACATATACATTCACACACATGCAAAAAAAACAACTTTTGATTAAATTTTTACATATTGCAGTTGCCGTGTGAATAGTGTATCCAAAAACAACAATTTTGATTTCAATCCCTTCTACACCTTTCATGAAATCCTTTCATGAAATTCATATCCTTCTCACCGTGGCTGCAAAAACACACAGCTAATTAACAACACCAAGCTGATAAATACATCTCTATAATAATTACCAGTATGTGAGTTTATTGTCAGGTTAATTAGTATACAAAAAATCCCCACTCCTTCTGAGAAGGGCATCTAAATGGAGACAAAATTCATGCTAATTAAAATAGTTAAGATTAGTTTTATGCATTGTTCACACTTTTTTAAATTCCTATTTTTTATTCTTTTTATAAAAATTTGCAATTCCCACCCTAATTTGGGCTGTCCACTTTGTTAAGTACAGCCGTGTTCGTATGGGACAGTGCAGACGTCCGCAAATCTCCTCAGAAAGACATATTACCAGCCTTCTTTTTACACCGCAGCCCACAGCCCACAGCCAAGCTCACACGGAGCTGAGTCGGTCATTTCATGTGTGGCTTTGGCAAGCAATTCATAGGTGCCAGATTCACCAGTGGGGGTCGCTAGAGAGCGATGATACACTGACACGTATTCAAATCCCTCCCATCCCTAGGCGACACAATTAACAATTTTTTGTCACCCTGCAGGGCTAATGGCCACAGTCGTGGCCCAGTTCGCAATCCAAAACCATGAGGCTTAGTCATGCACCAGAACAGTGCTTTAAAAGTTTGATGGACTTGGGTACAAATGAGTAAAATATTCTATTTGTTTTAATCCTTGGCATGTGGCAAAATGGCATCAGAGCATGCTCAAAGTAAGAATGTACATGGAGTAACCGAAAAAAATTTGTGCCTAATTAAGTGTAATCTCTCACATAGATCACTATATTTGGGAATTGCATGTATTACGTCTCTATGCTGCTTTGCGAGTGTGGCCCTTTAATTATTTGTGTGCTAACTTGTTTCATTCGACTCACCTAAGTCATGATTGGTAATTGCCGACACCTGTTGTGGATTTGCCTGAGAGCATATATATATTCGCAGTGTTCTCTAGCTTGTGGCTGCTTCGTTTTCCTTTGGTTTGCTGATTTTGGAGGCAAATTGACCGGGGATTTGTTTTGTGAAGAACTTGTCGTTCTCAATTCGGGAAGGTTAGTTACAGTGGTTCCAATGCTTCCTAGTGCAAAACTACCGGTCGTCGTGTCTCAACGTCCAACTTCCTTTGGATTCTCGATCTCGGTTGTTGAAGACATTGGAGGCAAATTTGACCAGGGTTTTGCTTTGTGGAGACTTTGGTATTGGCTCAAGTGGAGACTTTGGAATTGTTCTCAATTGGGGAAGGTTGGTTACAGTGGTTCCAACACTTTCTAGTGCAAAACCGCCAACCGTCATGTCTCACATTTTGTTCTGTTTTTGTCCTTTTTCATGTCTGTTATTGTGATAATTTTAATAAATTCCTTTTGTAATCGTTCCCGTTTGTGTTTATTTGTTAAATTATTTGTTGTGGCCCTCTGAGCCGGCGTCGTAACACGTTACATGACATATTCCACACGCAACACAAAGTGGACGTTTAGTATGGTGTTCTTAACATTTCAGTTGACGACACTTCCTCTACTAAATGAGTAAAGTACATCTTTTTTTATAGCCGAGTGTAAAGGGAGAGTCAGAACACTGGAGTTCGGAGTGACTTATGACTTCGGTTTCTCCAACCCCCAGCTAAAAAATAACCTATGCATTAGCCACAGTGTGGCTGTGACTTTCTATAGCGTGTTACACGTATGTTTATGATCAGCCTATTATAGCCCCAATGGAGCCAGCATGTACCTGGATATTACAGATGATGTGCTTCATTATGCATTTTCTGACTCCGCAACAGATGGCATGTCCCTTGATGGTGATACCAGTGTACCCCCTATTGCCTCCCCCCAACAAATTTTATTTTCGATATTAATATATAATGATTCTGCCCTTGGCTTCTCCCACAAGCCCTGGAAATTGCATGCAAAGATGTACAACATTCCTGTGTTAACCACATCTACATGATACACCTATGATTACCATTATTACTTTTTGCTATCCCTTTGATCCTGTGATGTTCTTGCTCTTATTTTTACAATGTAAAAGTAAGTCACTGAAGTTCGAAGCCACAAGTTACCACGTGAATGTCAGCTGTAAAGTGTGAGGTCACCCACAGGAGTTTCACTAAGAATATATGGATAACAGCATGAAATAAATAATAGATTGTATTTGGTTAAGGAGACTGTATCCATATCTTGCTGCTCAACAGTTGAATTACAGGCTAAAAATCAGGCTGGAGACTTAGCTATTGGCTTAGAAGATGAGGCCATTATGCAAATTTAATGATCCACAAAGTAAACACATTTCTGTTTTCGATATAACACTGTGCTTCCTCTTCATGACTGTAGTTTGAGAGAGTGCATCTCTCCTCGCATACAAAAGAGAAATCTTGTCTGTGTGCTGCATGTAAGTTCTACATGACAGTTTGATTTTGGGCATCCAACACCGGTTGTGCCACATGCTAGCGCAAATCCCCTTGAATTTGCCAGCTCTGAGCTTATAATCTACGGTGGGATTTCCATCTGTGGTCTAAATTGGGTCCTTTGAGGCCACTTTCCCAGCAGGAACAATTGTTCAGACAGCCCTGGTAACCAAAAGGTATGCTCCGAGGCCTTAAACTTGTGCTGGAGATGAGATAAGGGCTATAAGCACTGTTGGGATCTGAACCCCACAGAGGCCTATGTACAGTCCCCCGCCCTGTGTCTCTGTGACCACAGACGCATCTAAACCCAATCCCAGACAACCCGTTGGTTCTCGTGGGCGTGCGAGAAAGTTATTTGCTGCTGCAGCCAATAACAAGGCAGTCTGACCCCTGACTTTGGCCCCTGCTGTCTCAGCATCATAGAAATGATTGAAATGGAGAGTGTTTGTGCTTGCATGTTCCCCCTTTTCTTCTGTCCAATTTCGCCATTTGTGCCTTTCAAGCCATCACCACACCTACCGACCCACAATGGTTTAGCCTCAGGGGATTACCATATACACGCTCTCTTGGGGCCTCAATATGGTCGTAAAGATGAGCGTATATTTGAGCATACCGACTTGCGTATGAAAGTCTCACGTGTGATTCATCCAACTTGCATAAAACACTGAGCGTAAAAATGTGTTTGCAGGTTGATAGACCAGACTTAATCATGTTAGGAAGCAGTTGCACATGATTATGAATTACTATACTCACATCCCCATTTACTACCATATTTGGCAGGGATACCGCTTTTAAAACGCAGCGCAGTTTTCTCAGTATTCTAGGCCATGGTGGGCAACAGGAAAGAAAAGAAAAATTATTTTTCTGTGAAGTTCAAATTGAAAGTACATGAAAATTAATGTGTGCTTTTTGGGAGTGTTAGTGGTAGTGTGCAGCCTAGCTGAAAAGATAACCAGGGCTGTAAATATTGCTTCCGAACTATAGCGAACTACAGCTGCGATAAAAAAGAAAATAACCTTTCACAAAAAAGGTTCAGGCAGTACAGGTGGAGGAAAGGAGACATCAAAGATTCTCTCACACTGGGGTACAGTGTTTTCTAGGTCTTAAAGAAAAATAGAAAGGTTACCATTTTGGGTCTTTCATACAACATGACTGGTGTCTTTTGGCTGTCTCCAATAAATCCTTATACAGACGCTATTTCCTGATTGAATAATTTTAACTGGCTCGTGCTTCTTTCTATTTAGGCTATATGTGGAGAGCAACTAATAACGTTGTCAAATTAAGCCCTTCGCACAGATGCCAAATTGGCATCACAGAGACCATCTACAGTACTAACTTAGATTAGTTTATGTTCATAATTTAGGTCAAAATAAAGTTCCACAAATGCAAAGAAATCTTGGAAGAAATGCAAAAAAACTATGTTTTTCTTAAGTTTGCAATGAAATACTGAGAGCTACAGTGAGCACCATAATTCATTGGACAGTGACACATTTTTTGTTATTTTGGTTCTGTGCTCTAGCACTTTGAGTTTGAAAGGATACAATGAGGTTGAAGTGCAGACTGAGCTTTAATTTGGGGGTATTTTCATCTATATCGAATGAACCGAAATTATAGAACCTTTTGTACATAGCACCCCCATTTTCGGGCATCAAAAAATATTGGACAGTTTAACATAATGTAGAATAAAGTAATAATTTTTTATATTTGGTCGCATATGCTTAGCATGCCATGACTTCCTGATGTCTGTGACCCAACAATATCAAAAGACTCTTGACGTCTTAATTTCTGGTACTCCTACAAGCGATACTATAACCTCTCTGCATTTTAATGTATCTCTATGGGAATTGAAGGGTGGGACTAGATTTAGCTGTAAATTACACTGGAACAGTATGGAACACATGGTTGGCTAAATGGCTCTAAGTCATCAAGGGTCTGACGTATCAAACAAGCCTTAAACCATCACTCTGCTGCCAGATATGCAGTAGATATGGTTGGATAACTTGAAGGGTTTCTTTTCCTGACTTATTTTTCCATAGAGTTCAATAGGAAGATTTTGCAGGAGAAACAACCCTTAAAGTGATCCATTCATATCTACTGCATATCTGGCAGCAGAGTGATGGTTTGAGGCTTGTTTGATACCTGGGAAAGTGTTGGCTTTTTTGAGACCCTTTTAGCTACACTATAGAAGTGAATGGAGAGCAACAAATACCCTATTCTGGATTATCACCCCACGGGAGCACAGAGCAACTAATGAACATATTTCACCAGCATTTGGACTCATATCATGGCCAGGTAACCGCACAACCCAAAGTTCTACCAAAGTTCAATTTTGCTTTAAATCCAACGGATCCCGACACAAGACCCCGCATTCTGTCCGGCATTTTAAGACCTGCATGCTTTTTTATACTTTGATGCCAAGTTTATGTTCACGTTAGGGCTGATAAATTTAATTTCCTGTCTTTTGAGGCTTTTGGCAAATGCAAACATTTGCCAAAATTCCTGGCTGCCTGGCTTCCTGTCCCAACCCCTCCCCACCGTCATGCAGTACTACTCATCTGGACTAATCGACAAATGGGTTATGCAATTAAGGATTTACTAGTCGATTTACTAGGATCCAAAATAAGGGGTATTATTTTGTGGGGGCAGCCAAAGTATTTCAAAGTATGCGTTAACATTTCACACATTTCACAACAAGGAGTCATTATGTAAATTACTCCAGCCGCAAACAGCCATATTTAAATATGAGATTTTGCGTGTTTGGAATGGTTATACTGTAAGAAAACGGTGAAAAGACTGGCAGCAATGTTGCCGTTTTTATGGTATTTTTTTAGTGTAGGGTATAGGCTACTGTTACACTGAATGAGCTGGTGGTCTATTACGAACTGTTTCACTGGATGTCTCTTAGTTTCTGCCAGGAGTTACAGATGATCGCCAGGACTGAAATGATCATAACTATGCTTACTAGCACTAATTGTCTGCAGCTAAAGTTGTTTCAACCTCAGTGAGTTACTATATTGGGGCTGAGGAGTGACTGATCACATCTTTCACATTTGCATATACAGATAATTTTATTATGATGGATACTAATCCTTCCTTCCAAGTGTGGATAAAGGGCCATTTTCAATTTATTTTTTATTAATAAAATTTGTTTGTGCACCCAGCTGAATCATCATTGTAATTATCTGAAAAAAAGATGTATTATTCTAAGTTATCTAGAAATAATTAGCATTGTTTGCCTCATTTGCATATATGGATTGAAGCAATAACTTATCATTAATTGATATAATGTGACATGTTCATTATGCGGTGAAGCACTCTATAATATAATTTGCAAAGATTAAGGACAAAGGCACATGTCAATGAAACTAGTTTAACACATAGTGCCTGCTACCTTTCACAGGACAATCTTGTCAGATAAAAATTGCAAGTAGAGAAAGTAAGTATTAATATTACAGTTTTTTACAATCGCTTTGACACTTAGATCACAAGCTTGTGCTCATTTTTCAAAACCTTAGACACAACACTCAAAATGGTCAGCACTTGTCCCATGTTCAAAACCTTGCATTGTGCTTTCATATCTTTGAAGTAATCTTGCACTTCAGAATAATTGGTTTAAATAAGTAATTTATCATGAAATACGAAAGAAACATTAGCTTAGATCACCCAAACACAAGATACCGATAGCTTCACTGTTTAGTTGTTTTTACAATCCTTTAATACTGCAGTAAAAAATACTTGATACATGTTTCAATATGGTTCTTTTTGTGGTTTTAAATAAAGGGAATAATAGAGACAGTAGAACAGAGTGGAATCATTGAACAAAATCAGAATTTATTTTTAAAAATACAATTACAACATCGGTTTCTAGGTTTACAGCTAAAGTGAAAAAAAAATCCTCAACTGCAGTGAGAAACAAAAAATAATGACATTTATGGTTTAGTCATTTCATTCAAGCCTACAGGGGCATGTCTACGGGTGGGCTGGAGTGGGCATTGCCCACCCAGAGGAATCGTCTGCCCACCAATGAAAACTCTGAAAAAATCACCGTTATAGCTATTTTTTTGAGCGTTCATAGTTTTCTGTAATTTAGTCATTGGTCAGCAAAAATTGCACTGCTTTCCTATTGGCCATTTTGAAGCCAAATCCAGAAAAAATAAATCCGACAATATGAAGTAGGCGCCCGTAGCGCCGTCAGTAGGCTATTAGAGCTACAGACGATTCGGCCAATCATAAAAATGCCACATCGAAATAATATATTTCTCTAATATCTGATTGGTTGGTTTAGCCATATAAAATATGGAGACTCAGCGAGAGAGGTCAGTTTCTTTGATCAATCTATGCTGTCTCTTCTTGATAACTGTAACTGTTACGCATTGCTTAGGATATAATATTCGCTAGCCTAGCTTACTCAGTGTCGAGTTGAGGATAGTGGCGAGAATCTCCGTCTGGGAGATTTGATTTTAAATAGATTGATTACATGTTGCATCTAGCCTAGTTGTTATAGCTGTGATTCTGCGAAACATCTGCAGCATTGCATTGGCTGGCTGCACTTGTGTGTGCAGCGCCTGTGTGTGTGTTTATGTGTGTGTTAGCTAGCCTACTGCTGCGTGTTGGCTAGTCAGTGGAGTGGCTAAAATATAAATTAAAATTATGAGCCAGTTACAGTAACATAGTTTCAAATGTAAATATAAAATAGTACAAAGAGACTGAAATGATGAAGGAATATAGCTCATCTTTAATATACTTGTTTCCAAGATTAGATAATGATTTGGTATTATTGGGCAAAAATAAAGTTGTCCTCCTATAAGATGAGGGGGGGTGGAGATGGGTTTATAATGTAATAAAATGATCGTATCCACTAATATACTGATTAGCCTATGCTTTAGCTTTATATGAAAGCATCTCAAATCTCATCTAGAGCTTTGAAAAAAGAAAATCTTCAAAATGTTGATAAATTAAACATTTTATTTTAGAAAATGCCCTGTGTGAGGTTGTGTAGAATCTCTGGGGGAGGACCCCCAGACCCCCGCTACTTCATCCCCCCCCCTTGTGCCCCACCAACATCTATTCATGCCCCCCCAATCAAAGCAGTCTAGAAATGCCCCTGCAAGCCTATCTTGTGGATTTGGCCATACATTTTCATCCACATCACAGTGGATATTTTAATTTGCCAGACATCTGACCTTCTGAAAAAACCTTCTGGCATGGCGAATCCAGCCCTGACATTGGTCTGCTGTGATGTCGTTGCATGCATTATCCATGGCCTGGAGGAGGGTGGCACTTTCCTGAGGGCGATGATCATACACCTTCCACCTCCATGCTGAGAAGAATTCCTCAATAGGGTTGAAATTGCGGATGGGCCTGAAACCATGTCTGCACCATTTCAGCATGGTGGAACCTAACATTGTCCCACACAATCACATAAGTCAGCCCATCAGCTTGACAGACCTGCTGTAACTCATCGAGGAAATTCACAAGAAGAGCTGCATTATAAGATCCCATAAGAGGTCTGCGTCCCACCACACCATCCTCCGATATTGCAGCACACATGGTGATTTTGCCCCCACGTTGTCCAGGTACCTGGATGGTTGCCCGCTGGCCAATGAAGTTTTGGCCAGGTTGAAGCCTGCCTCATCCACAAAGAGGAATTTGTGGTGGTTTTCTACTGCATCCAGCTCCATCACCTTCTAAAAATAAATGGAAAGAAAATTACCCTACAGAATAATGTTGACCAAACTTAAAATCTTTGTGTCATGGTTTCTCAGCCTGTTCTTCCTTAATTGGCCTCTTCTCTGTGGAGCGCTCATGTAGCGTCCTCTTTATTTTGTTTTTCGTTATCCATCCCGTGCTTTTTCTTGTCCTGCTACTCAGTGTTTTCACCTGCGACGCATTTCCGCTCCTTATTTAAACCTTGCGTCTTTTTTGTTCTACGCTTCCATGTTGTCTTTTGTTTGACACGGAACGCCAGTACGGTACAGGACAGACAGATCAAGCTGACCTCATTGCCTTAAACACAAAGTTGACGCAACGGGGGACTTGACTTGGCTGTCTTAGAGTTATTTAGGAAGTCTTCTACTCTTTTCTATCCTCTGCCTTTATTTTGTGTTACGTTCTGTCTCTAGTCCGAGACAGTTCTCTTCGCCTTTCCTGTTTTACCTCTCTGTTTAGATTGCTTTTGTAGATAGAGAGCGAGAGGTTCTTTCTGTTTATTGTTATTTCTCTACGTGCTGTTTATCCCAAAGCCTTAGCACCCACTCTGGGTTATTATTTTGTTATCGCATTTCCTTGTTTATAAAGAAGATCTGCTCATCTCACGTGGTTACGAGTTCGCTCGCCTTACAACAAGTTGTTTTTCGTTCTCCATGTATTTCCCAGTCTCCCCCTAAAAACATCCTCTCTACGTGAGAGAGGGAGTCTGGTTTTCTGTTTAGTTTTTCTCGTCCCTTTCACAGAGTCAGTTTCTGTTCTAGTGGCGTTGTTTCCAGAGTTTTGAGATCCCCACTATCGCGCCTGGTCCTCTATAGAGGTACCAGCAACAGTTCCAGGTCCGGGACAAATCCTTAGTACTCAGGAGGCAGCCCTCGCTACTCATGAGGAAAGCATTAGAGCTCTTCAGGCCTCTTCAAACTCTGCACACTCAGCAGGCACAGCTCTCTACTCAGCTGCATTATCAGGGTGACTGTCTGCGCAAATTGGCAGACAGCATCCGCACCCTGATGCTTACCATCACACCCCCTCCAGTTGCACAAGCACCCTTCCCGTTGCATAGGCACTCCTTGATCCAATTTCTATTCCCATCCCTCTTGACACCAAAGAACCCAAATTACAGCTCCCGCTCCATTATGGGGGAGAACCTGGGAAACATAGGGTGTTCCTTACCCAATGCCTTATTTGTTAAAGCGCAGCCTTCCCGCTTCTCCACCGAGGAGGCTCGGCTTGCGTTCGTTCTCTCCCTCCTAACAGGCACTCTGTTTAACCCATCTCTGCCAGGGCAACGACACCATGGCGACATTTTCTATCGCATTTTGTGCACTGGTAGGGTAGACTAGGTGGCCTGATGGGCTTCTCTTTTTCTTAGTTCCCTCTCTGATTTTTTTAAGGACGCGCTATCAGTGCTCGAGTCACCCTCCACGTTCCAGTTTCCTCACTTTTCGAGGAGCCCATGCAGGTGGATGGGGCAGCAGTACGCGATTCCAAAACTACCCGGTCGCGAGACATCTGGTGTCATTACTGTAAACACGTGAGTCATCTCCGAGACCACTTTCCTAAGCTAGCGGCAAGGGGAGATCGAGGTTCCCAGTGAGACTCAATGACACCTCTCCTCAAATCCAATTGCTAGTCCAACTGAGTTGGAGGAAACACTCTACCAGCTGTAACGTGTTTATAGATTCCGGGGCGGTTGAATGCCTCATGAACATTAAGTGGACCAGGGAGCAGGGAATTACCACACTCTCCCTTCCCTCCCCACTAGACGGCTGTGCTTTGGGCACGGGTACCATTTGTCTGTCATAGTTTGTCAGCCTGCTCTTCTCTTGTTGACCACTTCCCTGGGGAGCGCTCGTGTTGCGCCTCTTCTCTTTGTTTTCTTTGTCCATTTCGTGTGTTTGGGTTTTCTTCTACTCAGTGTTTTCACCTGTTCCGCATTTTCTTTCATTATTTAAACCTTGCATCGTCTTTGTTTGACGCTTCCATATTGCCATTCATTTGACAAGAAGCCGGTAACTCACGGTATAGGACTGACAGTTTGTGACGACCGTATCACCTCAACATGTTGTCGTTCCACGGGACTTGTCACAGAGTGTCTAAGAGTTTATTAGAAACTTTGCTTAGGTTATCCTTTCTATCCTGTCTCTTTTCTTTCCCTCTGTCTCTTTGTTCTAGACATATTGTCTTCGCCGTCTTCTTTTACCTCTTGATTATGTTTTTCGGCTCCCTCGTTGTGAGCTATAGGACTTTCTTTGTTGTTTGTCTTAAACTCTAGTGCTAGAGTTTTTGCCCTATTCGGGTCACTTTGTGTTTGGTAGCGGAATCTCTCATTGTAAGGAGAGTTTATTATTTTATTTGTACTGTTATTGATTCCCTGTTTGCGGGTTTTTCCCCCCTGCTTTGTGGTGTTCAGTTTGAGCACTTTAAGAACCCCTACTGTCGCGTCTGGTCCTTCGTTCCTAATGCTACCCCGGACAGAATATGGAAGCCAATAGAGAGGTACCAGCAACAGTCGCTAATCTGGGGCAAATCCTCACAGCACAGGAGGCAGCTATCTCCGGCCATGAGGAGGGCATTAGGGCTCTTCAAGCCTCCGTTCAAGCCCTACACACCCAGCAGGCGCAGTTCACCAGCTAGCTACGTTATCAGGGAAACGGGCTGCGTGAATTGGCGGACAGCATTAGTACATTAACGTTTACCATTACGTCCCCTCCTGTTACTTTACCTTCAGCCCCTGTAGCACAAGCACCCAGTTCAGCTGCACTGGCTCCTCCTGTTTCCGCAGTGATTCCCGTTCCAAGCAAGCTCAAGGAGCCTAAGCTACAGCTCCCGCTTCGCTATGGAGGGGAGACTGGGGGGTGTAGGGGGTTTTTGTCACAGTGTTAGATTTTTTAAAAATCTCAACCTTCTCGTTCAACCTTCCACCCAGGAGGCTCGGGTTTCATTTATTCTTTCTCTTTTAACAGGTATGGCTCTCGCTTGGGCAGACCCCTTAATTAGAGCAGATTCTCCCGTGATGTCCACTATGGAGGGGTTGGTGGAGGTGATGGCGTCGGTCTTCGACCATGACGTCTCCGGTCAGGAGGCGGCTATGCGACTGACCTATCTTCGTCAGGGCGCTGACACGGTGGCGTCGTTTTCTATTGCCTTTCGAGCACTCGCAGGGGAGACTGAGTGGCCTGACGGGCCGCTTAGCACTCTTTTTCTTAAAGCACTCTCCGATCCCGTTAGAGATGCCCTTTCTGCGCTCGAACCGCCCGCTTTGTTCGGTGCGTTAGTGTCTACGGCTATCAGGATTGACAATCGGATTAGAGAAAGAGAGAGAGAGTCGCTGGGCCACGCAGTGGTCAGCCCTCTGTTTGTGTGCCCTGTGCTGTGGTTGCTCAGGTCTCCTCGTTTTCTGAGGAGCCCATGCAGGTTGATGGGAGGGCAGTACGGGATTCCAAGTCCACCAGGTCGAGAGATGCGTGGTGCCGTTATTGTCAGCGTGCTGGCCATTACAGGGATCAATGTCCTAAGCTAGCGGGAAAAAAGGAGTCTCGCCTAGGGGGATCGAGGCCCTTAGTGGGACATATTAACATTTCTCCTCGTACCCTATTGTCTGTGCAGCTGAGCTGGAATAAGCATTCCACCAGCAGTATGGTTTCGGATTGCGGGCCTCAGTTCGCAGCCAAGTTCTGGCACGCATTCTGTTCGCTGCTTGGTGCCTCTGTCAGTTTGTCATCTGGCTTCCTTCCTGAGACGAATGGACAGACTGCGCGCACTAACCAGACGCTGGAGAATACTCTGCGTTGCCTAGCTGCCTCTAATTCCGCTTCCTGGAGTGCACACCTGGCCTGGGCTGAGTATGCCCATAATATGTTGCGCAACGCGTTCACAGGGCTCTCGTCCTTCAATGCTCTACTGGGGTACCAGCCCCCACTATTCCCTGAGCTTGAGAGGAATGTAGAGGTTCCCTCCGTGGCATCTTTTATTCAAAGGTGTTGCTCTGTTTGGAAGCGGGTGCGTACTGCGCTTTAGCGTGCTGCAGCTAGACACAAGGTGGCGGCTGACAGGCGACGCCGTCCTGCCCCCTCATTCAGTCTCGCAAACTCGCGCCCCGGTTTATTAGGCCGTTTAAAATTATACAGTGTATTAATCCTGTTACGGTGAGATTGCAGCTTCCCCATGCTATGAGTATCCATCCCACCTTTCATGTCTCGGCTTAAGCCAGTGCTTATTAGCCCTCTAGCCTCTGCGGATAAGCCACCGCCGCCTCCTCGGATGATGGAGGGAGGTCCAGTGTACACTGTCCGGCGTATTTTAGCTGAGAGACGGGTTGGGAGAGGTTTCCAATTTTTGGTAGATTGGGAGGGTTATGGCCCGGAGGAGCGTTGTTGGGTCCCCTCCAAAAACATCCTGGACCCTCAATTTATCAGGGATTTCCGGGGTCGCAGGCTTGAGGGATTGTCTGGGGCCGTCCCTTAGAGGGGGGGTCCTGTCATTGTTTCTCAGCCTGTTCTTCCTTAATTGGCCTCTTCTCTGTGGAGCAGTCATGTAGCGTCCTCTTTCTTTTGGTTTTCGTTACCCGTCCCGTGTTTTTTCTTGTCCTGCTACTCAGTGTTTTTACCTGCGCTGCATTTCCGCTCCTTATTTAAACCTTGCGTCTTATTTGTTCTACGCTTCCATATTGTCTTTTGTTTGACACGGAACTCCGGTACAGTACAGGACAGACAGATCAAGCTGACCTCTTTGCCTTAAACACAAAGTTGTTGACGCAACGGGGGACTTGACTCGGCTGTCTTAGAGTTATTTAGGAAGTCTCCTACTCTTGTCTATCCTCTGACTTTATTTTGTGATACGTTCTGTCTCTCTAGTCTGAGACAGTTCGCTTCGGCTTTCCTGTTTTACCTCTCTGTTTAAATTGCTTTTGTAGTCTTAGTCCGTGGCCTTGTCCTCTACCACGTACCCCCCATGGCCACCTCTCAGAAGGGGTACTTGTCCCCTGCCATCCCTTTGTTCACCACGGCCACCACGTCGTCCACCACCACCACCACGTCGTCCACCACCACCACGTCGTCGTCCTCATTCTCGTCCTCCTCCTCCTCCTTCTCCTCTCACTGCTCTATCCTCACCTGCCTGCTCCATGCTGTCACAATGTTGTTGCAGGTGTATACAGATCCTTTTATACTCTTACTACAAGGTGAAATCAATCATCAGAATACAAGTTGTCATTTTTGGAAAAGCAATGGCAAGGGCCTGCATGCATACTGTCTGAAAACATTGTCTGGAACAGTGGTACATGGGACCATAGAAACAGTGTCTGATATAGGATGATGATGAAATATTACATCCATAGATAATGTAGTCTAATTGGTTCATGTTCCACTGTAATTGGTGTCAATCAGTTTCCATAAAACTATGCATTACTCCTAATGCAAGTTGCTTATAATTTTGAGCAGTTGTATTAATTTATAGTTAGATACATTGTAATGAATGAAAAGACAGTCATTTCAAATGTAATGTGTGAATTGCATTTTGAAATAGTAATTACTTTAATGTTAATTGTGTCATATTGAACAGGTGATTTGGTTCAATGAACAAATGATCTTAGGTTTATGTGTATTGTATCCAAGCAATTGAACAAAGTGTTTAGAGTTTTGAACAATGAGCACAAGCTTGTGATCTAAGTGTCAAAGCGATTGTAAAAAACTGTAATAAGTTTTTCTTCGATCATGTTTTATAAATTTTATTAAAAATAACAATTTAAAAATGTCATTATTGGGAGATTATCTGAACCTTCCCCCCCTCACTCAGTGCCAGTTGTGTGTGTGTGTGCGCATTTGTGTGTGTGTGCATGTGTGTCTTTCTAGACATATGAGGAGTATTGTAGCTGAAGCAATGCTCTATTTGTCCACACTACATGCCACATGGTACTACAGCTGATCTACTACAATCATAAAAGCAGCGTACCTCTGATAAAGTGCTTATCTGAGGGAGCCTGTTAGATTTAAATCCACCCTCTCTCTGTCATGGCAGGGCTTATTGTGTTGCACTACAACAGACTGTCCATTGTGATCAGCTAATGACTCGGTCCAGGCTAAAACTCACAACAATTCATAGGTTTCACACATCTGACTATTCATTTTCATCCTAATGCCTAGCATAGCTAACCTAATTAGGTTTTATGGCAAAATTCCTCACTGTATGACCTCACATGTTAGTGAATACAGAAAGTGACTTGTGGCCAGCACCTGTTATAGACATGTAGTTTCAATTGCTATTTCTGGACCAGACCAGTTTAATTTTAACATTAATTGATAATTTGTGTACACTCATGTACACCTTTGCTCTTTGAACGAAACAGAAACTAAAGGTCCTAAATC
The DNA here is from genome assembly GCA_022702515.1 of Ilyophis sp. 1 JC-2022. Taxonomy (NCBI): domain Eukaryota; kingdom Metazoa; phylum Chordata; class Actinopteri; order Anguilliformes; family Synaphobranchidae; genus Ilyophis; species Ilyophis sp. 1 JC-2022. The sequence goes on along the minus strand of CM040406.1, from coordinate 16,817,281 downwards.
ACCGTGGCCATTAAAGATGTGATGGCGCTTTTCTAAAAGAGTGGTGTTAACCCCAGGGCTGAGCGCTCTCGCATCTTACCGTTACGTACACAATCTGAAATCGTCGGACGGAACGCACGGCTCCCCAAAAGATTCGGCATTCCGCTCCTGCGGATGCCCTCTCCCCCTTGGCCCCGCGCCAACCCGAGCTGTCAACTGCGGGGGGGCTCTTCTCTTTTAACGCGTCCCTGTCAAGCGTACGGGCGGGCGGGCGGGCGGGTGGGCATTCGTGGGCTGGCATCTGCCAAACGATGAGGAGCTGTCAGCAATTCTGACAGTCTGTCAGCGCGTAATTGGCACACATTTGAGCAGACGCACGCAGGTGGCTGTCTGATTCCTTGTACCTTTCCTTTCCCCCCGCAGGACCCCCAAGGGACCGGTATAACAGCGGCTACGCGGCTCTAGGCCGGCGCTTGTATACATTACGGGCAATATCCCGCACTCTGCCACAAACTTTAAGTGCCAGAATAAAATGTAATTGGCCGTCTGGAATTGCACTGCATGGCATGCATAATTTTTTTAGGACTTCAACTTTTTTAAGTAACCGTGGGTGGGGGAGCAATATTTCTTGTTCTTCTTGGAGTGATTTTTATACGCAAAAAAAAATAAAAATAAAATATATATACGTATATAGCTTGTTTTACTATTCAGAAAATTTGTTTAATTGCTTTCTTATTTTTTTTTTAACCAGATGGCAGTTGTTATTCAGCCTCCTCAACCAGCACCCCCTGCGGTCCGGTGAAGTTAAAATTCAGCAGCATATGTTATACAGCAGGGGTGTTAGTCATGGCAGAGTGGCCAAATCCCAAACAGGTTGTAAAACTTGGTCCACCTCAGGTCCCTCTCTCTTATAGGCGTGTAGTGCAGCAAACCCAATTTCTCATGGATTTAAAACAAACTCTAAATCAACATTCACGCCAAGGCATCCTGAAATGTATTACTGTTGAGATGTTATGAAAACTATATATAACAATGTAGCTTTCATAACATCATAACCACTTAAGATAATTTCAGTCTTGAGAGACACACCTATCCAGACTACATGGCACTGGATTACTTTCACCTATCAAAATGCATTTTTTATAGTTTATATTCAGAAAGTAGGCCAAAATGTTGTGAGAGAAAAAATCCAGAATTCAAAAGGTGCTTTATGGATAAAAAGTGATGCGATTACCACTGTGACATTTTTTGTGGTAAAAGTCTGTGAAACACTGTTCAGGAAAACCTGGCTACATTTGGTTGAAAAGTTAAATTTTTCTAGGCGACTAGGACATAGCTAGGCTATATCTGGATAAAACCTGAGCTATATTTGGGCTAACCTAGTCCGTTTATGTCAAAACGTCTCTCAACCTAGATTTCCACCCCTCCAGACGTCTAGATTCCAGCTTTTGCTCACTGGGATGGCAACTGATGTGTGAGGAGATTTCCTATCACTGGAGCAGGATTAGACTCGGACGCATTGGGCATTAGCTGGACACAGTAAAAATTTTAGTGTTAATTTAACACTAACAGGGTTTATATGAATCCAAGAGGGATCAAATGTACTTTATCAGAGTTGATTTAACACTGAACATTACTGTGTAGACAAAGGTTGTGTGGCGCAAGGCCCTCATATTCTACAAATGGAAGAGTCTACCATGAGGCTGTGAATAAACTGCCCATCACTTAGATTAAAGAAGGCCCCTTTAAGAAAAACCCATGGAACCTTGGATGTTTCTGGGTGTCCTCCAAAACATTCTCAGATTTACTTCTTGAGAGACCGATAAATCACTATAATTTGATATTGCAAGGCATAAACCATTTTAATATTCCCTGGACAAGAACCAGGCAGAAATTAATTTAGCTATTTGGGCATGAAATATACCTTTGCATAGAATGTTAAACTGCTTCAGAGTTTTAGCCCCTACTGTGCTCCTGGGTTTGACGTCTCCAATCCACATCTCACTCTATTTAAACAGTGGGATGTGTCAGTTTTTGCTGCTTTGTCACATTTCCCTACAACACCAAAATACAGAGGTCAGCTATGACTATCTACTTCTTGATTTGTTGACTTGTTCTATCTGTGAAGTTTTCACTTGTGTTTTGAACTATCTTTCAGAAAAGATGTTAAGCAGCATAATACTTTATGCACATTGCCTCTTGTTGTTATAATTGCAGAACTGAATCTTAATTTCCTGTTATATAACTTCTATTATAACATCTCCTCAGTCCCTTGTGCAGTTGAAAAATAAGCAACTTCAAAGCAATGCCAGCAAAATAAATACCTGGTATATTTCTCTTGGAAGAGTGTCTGATATCTAAAGAAACCCATAACTAACCGATTCTTGCCCGCTATATACAACGTCCTACATAGCCCTGCCCCCCCTCACCCAAAAAAAAAAAGTTCAAGAAGGGATGCCAAGCTTATCGTCGTCTCAAAATTGCCACTCATCCATCACCCATAAAGTTTGCCTCAAGCGAACTACATTCTTTGGTCACTGAGTCTACATATACTGTGCGATTTACAGCAGCCAAAAGTGTGACTCAAAGATGTCTACCTCATGGAAAGTGGACTGATTCACATGCCATTAATTTCTCTACAGATTTTAATATTGTTTCCATTGCATACAAGGAAAGAAATACTTGCTTACTTTTTTGTAATGCACAATGTTGTCAGCTCAGAGTATAGACATTAAAAAATGTGCAACTACAGTTGTCTGGTTTGCAGAGGTTTTGAAGGCCACCATTGTAATTTTCATCCTGTCTGAGAATGTTCTAGCTGTAGATTTAGAGGAAAGGAGAGTAGGCCATGCTTAATTCTATTAATTTAATAATTTTATGTAATGTAGTAAATGTGGTCAAAAGGCAAGTGAATGTGAATGGCTCCTGCTGGGTTGTGGGTTTGTGGACGAGAAATCTCTTTTCCAACCGCCGTTACCTCACAGTTTTAACAGGAGAGGTGTGTTTGCTTCACATCTCCAGCTAGGGTACAGCATGCCTAATTGCATTATATAAGCCCCCTTAGGGTACAATTTCGGCACAGCATTGGGATTAAGGTCTCCAGGTTCCCTGTTTTTAAGATTCTAAAGTTGAGGACATTTGATACAGTTGCCGCTGGATTCTGGTTTATCCATTTGCTTTAAACTGGGCAAATTAAACATTGTTCTTTCACGGTTTTTCGGTTTTGAGATTCCCCCACTCCGTAATAAAAGCAGAGACCCGTAAGTCCGTGGTCCTCCTCAATGCTGACTCCCAAAAAAATATCTTGTTATAAATTGTAAACCTTTCAAGCGCAAGAGACAGTTGCTGATACGTTTAAGCTCTTGTTTGGGGGCTCTCGGGTGGCATATCCAGCTGATACACCTGACAGTTCGGACTGAATCCTGACCATTGCAGTGCTGTCTGTGGTCAGGAGCTGCGTATGGCAATGGATAATTGGCTCAAGGAAGAATGGCATGCAGATGGGTATCCCCACCTCAGCATGCAATAGCGGCTTGTCTAGTCATCAGGCGCCTGTGAGCCCCCTACACCAGCTGCTGTGTTTCCGTGTCACCTGGTTACTCGGTTTACTGTGTCAGTGAGCTAGTTCTGTCTGCAGACTGCAGAGTAAACACGTTGCATACATTTCCCAGGGCACCCATTGCCAGTGTCCAAATTCTGGGGAGAAAAACAGGGAATGTGACTTTCTTTCTAAAAACTTCTTCACAGAGTGTAGCATTAAGTCAATTAAACATGCAGCTGGAAATTCCATGCGTTTCAGCTATCGTAACTCAACCGTGACTTCTGCTGTGTTTTTCTTTGAAACTTTCTTTTGTAAATATTCAGAATATCTAGCATAGAATGGTAGAAAAGTATGTTATTTTGCGCGTGTTTGAAATCCCCTTTGATGTCACACGTTGAATGTGCCGCCAAGCAAGCATTGCATGTATAGTGTGGGTATGCGTGATATATAGAATGCACAATGCACCCCAGGAGCCGATTCATTGATCCTTGGTTTGCTGTGATAATAGTTTAAGGTCACATGACCATAATATATGCAAAATACTCTTCATTTAAGGAATACATAAGAAACACAAATATTGAGTGAATTAAAAACTGTAAAAAAGGGGATCTATAATAAATTGAGAAAAAAACACATTAATACAATAATACATGATTTACAATAACAACACGTCATTATCAACCTTTAAAGAGTTATCCCCATATTTTCCTACAATTTAGCAAAATATCTAAACTTCCCAAATATTTACATATTGCATTACAATCAGATGTCAAACCTTTAAAAATATTTAATCAACATACCATTTGGTGTTACGAACAAGAGGCCGTTTAACTACCCTCAATTGGCTCATCTGTGTGTACCTCTTACTGAATCACCGATACACTGACGCCACGCTATCAACTGTGCTCCCGTCCCTAAGCAACAGGAATACTGCATCCCATAAAAACTTCAAATATAGTTTTAAAAAATCAAAGCTCCCGCACTTGACGTTTCACTTGCGGCAGCCTACGGAAGACAAACAAAGCAACTTGGCGCGCTACTGTGCGATAGCATTTCTACCTCTACCGTTTCAGCTAAGATGCAGGCAGCTCCCCTAGTTGCTAACTGCACCACTGTTACACAAGCCACCTATCGACTGATATCTTCAGTTACGATCACAGGTCCAGCCAGTACTGGTACAGTGCTCATATTTTTCTGTCCAATTAATCAATAAATATAATGCAACTGTGGCAATTAACTTTACACACTTTTCATGGATTTAGAAAACAAAACGGGAGGGAAAAAAAATTGAGAAATTCAGACATGTGATATTGATTTTTTGTCTAGCTCCACTGCTTGGATGGCGTTTCCATGGCCCACAGAATTACACTGTTAGATCAGCGCCAGTGTGTTTCCCTCATCAAACCGAAGACAGAGCTGGTCTCAGCCTGTCTCTTTGTAATCAGATTACAAAGAGCTAAACGTGTGCTAAACACTCCTCTGCTCAAGGCCACCTCACTGCTGGTGATAATGGAAGGTAAAAATCAGTGTCTCTGGGTGTCCGGACACACCTCGCCTCTCAAGTGTTGGTGCGCAGGTAATAAGGACAGGGGAGAACACAGCGCCCGTGGACACGCGCGCGACCGCGGGGAAATCAGCAGTCACTTACCGTACGCCTAAAGCGCCCGGCTCTCTCGCGTGTTCTGATCAAGGTAATCTGTGTGGGCTGATCTGCTGAGCTATGCGATCAATGTTCTCAGTGTGCTGTGTTCCCTGAGTTCAGCATTTTTTTGTGAACTGAAATACCTGCAAAGAGCTTTTCGTTTTTCTTAAACAAAATGGCTTGTCCACTTTGCCTTAGGGTAAGTGGAAAAGTTTTTGTAAGCTGCATTCAAAGAACCGCATGCCTGTCTAATGTGAACCCTGGGTACAATAAAAACTTCTTACCAAGAATGTGACTCTTGTGATAAGAGTAAATACATATAAAAGTAATCAAATTCTGGTTTAAGTTTCTACCTATTCCTAATAGCTGGTTTGCTGGCTAACTGCGATGAGTAGAGTATTTTTGCTAGTTCATATGCTCAATATTCAGGAGGTTTCCAGGTAGGTTAGCCAGCTGACTGAGTTATCCATGTATGAGGAATGGAGCCCTGATAATCAGACAGTGTCTTTTTTCTTTTATACAATTAAAACCATCCCATATCACTGTATTTATAGAGGAAGTGATCTCTTATACATCGGTCCATAAAGGCTTGGTTGAGCTTCCAGTACCATCCCCCAGATCATACGGAATACATTTTACAGCAAATAATTTGGTTTAACTCAAAAATCAGAATAAATGGACAGCCATTTATATGGCAACAAATGAGTAATAGGGGGCATTTATTTTTTGAATGACTTAAAAGATGAAAATGGAAAACTAATGCCATATAACAGCTTTACTAAAAAGTATGGAAACCTGTGCTCCGTACAAAAATGCAATCAACTGATTACAGCCTTGCCTCTAAAATGGAAAAGACAGGTAAACACCGGGATTTGTCAGGAACTAGTATGTTGTCCCTTCATAAATAATTTTACTTGGATTAAAAAGTGTAAAATCAATAGAAAAATATATGATTTTTTCATGGAGAATAAAAACTTTAAATAAATCCCCCATAGAATTCATAAATATTGGGAGGAAGTAGTAGATGCACCAATCCCCTGGCAACGTGTATTTAGTTTAGTTTATCAAAATACTATAGTGACAGGCTACAGAACATTTCAATATAAGGTGTTATATAAAATTTTGGCAACCAGGAAAATGTTACATGTATGGGGTAGAAAATAATCTACCCCATACATGTAAAAAGAATCAAAGAATCAAACTCCTGTAGATTGTGTTAAGAAGAGGAAGAATCTCTAATCCATTTATTTTGGCACTGTCCATATTCTGCTCGCTTCTGGACACATGTACAACAATGGTTCATAGTTCACAACATTCACCTTGAAGTAAATTTTGTTATGTTAGGGAACCTGAAAGATAACTGCCCAAAGATAGATAACATTACTATATTTTGGGGGAAAATCTTTATTTTTAAGACTGAAAACAAAGAGGAGCTAAGACTAAGTTCAAAACTTTCATAAAATACTATTATATTACGGAAGGTACTGCTGCTAGAGATATTTTATTTTCTTTCTGTAAGTATATATGTATATTGTCCAATTCCACACACATAATAATTTATTATTGCCATTGTATGTGTATGTATATATGTTTTTTTATTCATATATTTTTTGGTTTCTTTGTTTATTTTTATTTTTTTGTGTGACTTGTTTTAGTTTTGTCTTGGTTCTGTCCCTTCCTCAGAAAGGTTTAACTTGTTTTTTTTTTGTTTTTTTTGTACAATAAAGTTGACCTCCAAAGAGTGGTGGTGGCGGGAATAAAAAATTTATTAAAAAATCAGACATTGTTTGTGTTGCAGAACACACAAGTCTGTATACAGTCTTTTGACACACAAATAAATGAAAATGTTCGTTTCTCTTCACAAAAACACTGCCTAGTTCATTTTGGTGCTAGCTGAACTCACCAGACTGTATGAAGAAAGAAAACTGAATGAATCCAGGCCTTCATTGATGGCAGATAAATGGAACGCTTTAAAATTTATTTCTGACTGTTCCATTTTCCTCCAATCACGCTGTACTGTGCTGAGCCATGTGACGAGAGCGAGAGAGAGAGAGACGGCGGGCCCCGTTTATCAACATGTGGCGTTTCCTTGGCCCTGATCGATAAACGTCACACGTCGCTGCAGATGCTAAATCAGCAGAGATAAATGCTTGCATCGTTGCATCAGTCAACAAATAAGCACTTTTGCACTGACACTTTGTCAGAGCAGAATATGTAAGAATACAGAGAATGCCAGCTCTTACCGCCAACATAGTGTCCACATCCATTATAAAGTCTCCTCCAAAATCAGTCTCACATTTCAGAAAGATGAGTGAAGTAGGCTGTGTAAAATAAACAATGCAGGAAATTATGTTACACTAATACAACTGCTCAAATAATACTTTGTGTATCCTCTCTTCACAAGTATAACACTACTGAGCAATGAGACTGGAGTCATTTTATGTCAGTGAACTGTTTCTTCATAAAAATGGAGGTATCCATTGTCTTGCTGAAAAACACAAATGGAAAAATATGAGATTCCTGACGGGGGGTTACCATGTTCTTGGTCAAAATGTCTTGTGTCTTGGGGTTCATTCCAATTGCTTATTTTTACTCTTTGCATCCTTTCCTTGTGTCCTTTCCTCGCTCCTTAGCACCTCCCAACAGACGATGCGAGGAAAGGATGCAACAATCAAATACGAGGACGGAGGAATCGAGGCAACATGAATTAGGCAAATGGAACATCCTTGCTCAGTCAAGCGTCATATTATGCTTAGGCGCTTAATTGTAATGCTTTTTAGCATAATTTACATTAATAAACGTGTCATAAAGAATGAGTATCATTATGGATTAAGTGCTTGATAATAAATGTAAAGGAACGGTAAATTGGATTTATGTAGGGGTGTACCCACTACGGTTAAAAGTAAAGAAAAACAGTGATATTGTGACATATTTTTAGAAACTATATTTTTATTTGGGAAATTAAATTAGTATGCAATAATTATTGAGCATACAGCATAGCTCATCTGCTATGGCATATAATTTGTATTGTTCATTTCATAAAGCTTTCTTATAAGAATGAAAATAATTCTGGAGCGTGCTGTTAATAACATAATTCTTCCTTTCCGTCCAAGTTATTCTTTCTCTGAAATATTGCCCAGCAACTAATATATATAGGTACAGTGGGGACGGGAAGTATTCGGGCAGTGACACAATTTTTCTTGTATCAAACTAACGTCAAACCATCACTCTGCTGCCAGATATGCAGTAGATATGGATAGATGACAATTTGTCAGGAGAAACAACCCTTAAAGTGATCCATCCATATCTACTGCATATCTGGCAGCAGAGTGATGGTTTGAGGCTCGTTTGATACCACAGACCCTTGGTGACTTGCATCCATTTAGCCAACCATGTGATCCATACTCTTCCAGCGTCATTTACAGCATAACCCCCCCCCCCCCCCCCCCCCCCCAATTCCCATAGAGCTCCATTCAAATGCAGAGAGGTTATAGTATTGCTTGTAAGAGCAACAGAGAATAAGATATCAAGAGTATTTTGATGTTGTTGGGTCACAGATGTGGGTCAGGAAGTCATGGCATGCAAAGGATATGGAACCAAATATTAAATATGATGACTTTATTTCAGTTTGTTAATTTGTCCAATTACTTTTCATCCCCTAAAATGGGGGGGGGGGGGGGGGTTGTGTATAAAAAGGGCTACAATTGCTACACGGTTCACCTGATATGGGTGTAAAAACCCTCAAATTAAAGCTGAAAGTCTGCACTTTAACCTCATAGTCACTGGAGTACAGAGCCAAAACAACAAAAATTGTGTCACTGCCCGAATACTTTCCGTCCAGTGCACTCCAAAAGCGTTAGGACAGTGACACATTTTTGTGTTGTTTTGGCTATGTACTCCAGCACATTAGAATTGAAATAGAACTATGAGGTTAAAGTGCAGACTTTCAGCTTTAATCTGAGGGATTTTACATCCATATCAGCTGAACCATGTAGGAATTGTAGCCATTTTTACACCCACCACCCCATTTTAGGGCATCAAAGGTAATTGGATGACTGCCTGCTCAGCTGTTTTTTGGGAAGGTGTGTTTCGTTTCAAGAAGCAAGAACACACTGGTGAGCTCAGGAATTGCATGTTTGAATATTCTGCTGTCTGTTGGTTCTCTGACTTTGGTCTTCGCATTCTGGGCCCAGTTGTCCAAAACGTGTAATTAATTCTCTGAGTGGATGACTACCCATCACCTGAAGCTCAACCTCGACAAGACAGAGCTCCACTTCATGCCATACAAAACCTCCCCACTACATGACCTCTCCATCACCGTTGACGGGACCATGATGGCTGCCTCCCGCTCTGCAAAGAACCTGGGGGTGGTCCTGAACGACCAGCTGGACTTCAAAGACCACATCAGGGCGACAGCGCGGTCCTGCAGGTTCCTCCTGTACAACATCAGGAGGACTTGACCATACCTGACCACCTACTCCACCCAGCTTCTGGTCCAGACTATGGTCACCTCACACCTGGACTACTGCAACTCCCTGCTCGCAAGCCTACTAGCCTGCGCCATTCTGCCTCTTCAACTGATCCAGAACGCAGCTGCCCGGCTTGTGTTCAACCTCCCGAAATTTTCACATGTCACACCCCTGTTGAGGTCACTCCACTGGCTGCCAGTTGCAGCCAGGATCAGGTTCAAAGTTCTGACCCTGGCCTACACTGCAGCCAATAGGACAGGCCCTGTCTACCTGCAGGACTTGATCCAGAACTATGTTCCTGCTCGACCACTTCGCTCGTCTACAGCAGGGCGACTCGCACTTCCCCCTTTCCGTGTCAATCGCTCGTCCCGACTGTGGAGCTTTTCCACCCTAGCTCCCCTAGTGGTGGAACAAACTTCCCATTCCCCTACGTTCTATGCCAACCCTGCCTGCGTTCTGTGGTGGCCTGAAAACGCACCTTTTCAGACTCCACCTGGACTGATACTTATCTAGGACCTCTCATGGTACTTGTTCTTGTTTAACTGTGTGTTGAAGTTTATAATATTTAGAATGGAATTGTAGTAGAGCTGATTTACCCAGTTTACTGTGAACTGCATTCAATGTTCATTACTAGGGATAGCTGCTACCTTATGGGAAGGATGTGCTTTATCTTATCTGCTCTGTAGTTACTTCGATGACGTTTCTGTATGCACTTACTGTATGTCGCTTTGGATAAAAGCGTCTGCTAAATGACTGTAATGTAATGTAATGTAATGTAATCCCTATACGAGTGGATCAGATTTGGTCTTTGGGTAGTTCAAAACCAAAAAACAGGATTGGGATCACTTTGATATCCGATCAGATCAGGAAATCAAATCCAAACTTTAATCTGGTTCAAATCTTCAAAACGGGCAGTTCAAAGCAAAAACATAGAATTGGGATTGGGTTGGGATCAGTTTGATCAAAAAGAATCTGGATTACCTTGATCCAATTGGAGGGGTGGATTTAGAGTGGATTACCAGAGCCAATTGTACTATAAAAATATGTTTCAATATAAATAAGATGGCAAATTTTGTAAATTGGAAAGAAAAGGAAGTGTTGGCCGTGGGAAAAGTTGTCATCTCCCAGGGTAAGAGTGGGTAGGCACTGTCACCTAATATCATTCCATCCAGCCTGTTCGTTTGAAACTAAGTGAAAAGTCGGCACCCCCTGTAGATCCGTTCATAATGGACTGACCCAGGCCATCTCACGACACAGTTGGTGATGGCAAGGTCATCTTCCACAAGTTGCACGTTGATGCTGTCCCACCCTTTCCTGTTGACATATTCCCACTCCCTCTGATGAGGTGCTTGCATATGCACATGAGCGCAATCGATCACCCCAATGGTGTTGGGCATGTTTCCCAAAAGAAAAAATCTTCACTTCACTTGGGCAATTTGGTCATCATTTGGGAAAGTAACAAAGTGATCCAGCTGGCCAGTGCAGTCAACACAGTTTTCACCACTTCACCCACTGTTGTTTTGTGGAGTCCCATACCATCAGCTATGATCTGATAAAATACTCCAGATGCCTAAAAGCACAGGGCAATGAGGACCTGCAATGAGGACAGTCAGAGTATGACTCCGCAGGGTTCTGTGCTGCAGTTGTAGCCTAACCAGATAAACAATGTAGCTGATGTCATCAAGTCCAAAGTGAAGACGCCCATAAAGTTATTCTGTTGTATAATGATGGAGAGGTTTCGGGCGCTCAGTGTGGACCCTTTGCGGTAACCTCTCCTTCCAGGATGGAGGAGGTGACTAATACCTGCCATGACTGTGTTCTCTCAGTCAGTGTATCAGTCTCTGAATAAGTAGTCTCTTTAATTATTAATTAAGAATACACACCTGTATCAGATGCCTAGATTTGTTAGGGATTGCAATTATCACTGAGAATGAGTAACGCCCAGAGTGACTAAACCAGTGAGGTGGAAAAAAAAACAAAAAGGGGCCTAATTTTACACCTGCTGAGACCCATTCACTTGCTGGAGAGTGTAAAGAGTAATTATGACTCCATAATTAGTAGTTTTAATGGAGAAGATGGAGCAGCGAAAGTAAAGGGTGAAATATGGATGACGATAACAGACAATGTGAGTCCATCGGATTTTCCATCTTCCGTCCCGGAGTTTCATTCTCCTCAGGTGATCAGCCATTACACCTGGACTGATTACCTGCAGAGATTTAAGCCGTGCACTTCCGCTTCACTGTGCATTTGACAAGAGAAGCCGGTAATTTACGGTATAGGACGGACAGTTCGATCACGACCGTTTCACCGCTTACTTTTCGTGGTTTCACGGGACTTGTTTTTAGCTAGTTTTAGCTCTGTTTACTCTCTACCCATTTTTTTGTTGTTTCCCTCTTGGCTCCCCCTCGGTGTGCTAGAGGGTTTTCTTTCTGTTAGTTCTGTTTATACTCTAGTTAAGAGTATCTCGCCCGGTTCGGGTTGCTTTTGTTTTTTGTAGCGTTACTCTCGTTTTTAGGAGAGTTTATTATTTTCTTTGTTGGTTTGCGGGTTTTCCTCCCCCGCTTTCTGGTATTCTTATTCGAGCACTTAGAAATCCCCTACTGTCACGTTTGGTTGCACGTTTCATTCGTTACCCCTTTTCAGAATAACAAGCCCATGGAGAGGCCAGCGACAGGTCAGGATGTAGCCAAAGCTTTGGCTACTCAGGGTGCTACTGGGGGCACGCTTGCGGATCGTGTTTTCCTTCCGCAGGAACAACTGCGGCACTAGGGAGATTGCCTCCGTGAGGTAGCAGAGATTCTGGATTTTCTGTGGGTTAACACTGTATTTCCAGTCTCATTTTCTGCTACTTCCTGCTTTCTTTCCCATGGATAATTGTATATATTAGATTCAGATTCACTTTATTACTAACTCGTGCTAACAATCATTTGGGTGCTTTATTAGTTACGTGCACTTAACTAAATCTATTAACATAAATGTATACTAACAAACAAATTGTCTGTCTTATAGTTAGATACTAACATTTAACCAACTTCCCCGCTTTATCTTTACTAACCGCATGTCTAACTGCTCCTGAGCTACCTGTTTAATTTGTTCCAGCTGTTTGTCCTTAGAAATCTCACCTCCTCTGATTACTGTGCACACTCCGCTCTTACTCGAGCCCGTTGTTTGTCATGCATGTTTTTCGAGTCCCTTCCATGTATTCGTTTTTTCCTCTTGATTTAATTATTGTTTCCCTAATGTGTTAACATCACGTTGTTTGTTACCCCTCCCCTTCCTATGTGTATTTAAGACCCACATTTCTGCTTCCTGGTTGTCAGAACGTTGATCGATATTCTCAGTGCCTACACCTTACTAAGCCTGTGTTTATTTTAGATTTCCGAGACGCCCTTCTGTTTGATTCAGAGTTTTGCCAACCGATTTTGTCTTGTTTGCCTTTAAAATTTTCTGGTTTATATGATTCTTGCTTTGGTTTTTGACTACGTCTCTGCCTATTCCCTTTGTTCCGTCACATATCTGATTTCCTGGTTTTGATCTTTTGGACTGTTTTTGATTATTCTTTTTGATTTTGATTTTGACTCGTTTGAAATCTGATTACCTGGCTTTTTGACCTTGGACTGAAATTTGCGTTATACTGGTCTGCTATTGGGTTTTCTGAGTCCAGACGTTTCAGTAAGTTCTGACCAGACATGAACCCAGCAGACGCCGCCCGAGTGGACTTCACACTCAAGCAGCAAGGAGCCATGCTGGGCCGCCACCAGAACCAGTTGGAGTTGGTCGCACAACATCTGCAGGCCTTGACTTGCTGCGTGATGGAGCTGACGTCATCGCTCCGGGAATCTCCGTCTGCCTACGCTCTCCAGCAACCACCTGCTCCTGCACCTCCAGCGCCAACTCCTGTTTCAGTGCGCAAACCTCGTCTGCCCCCGCCTGAGAAGTACTCTGGTGAGCCTGGCGGCTGTCGTCCCTTCCTGACCCAGTGCCAGCTTATCTTCCAGTTGCAGCCTACCACCTTTCCCACTGAGCAATCCCGGGTAGCATACATCATCACCTAGCTATCCAGTAGAGCTAAGAAGTGGGAAACGGCTGCCTGGGAGGCGGGGCTTCTATGCATCCAAACATCCAACCTGCTTGCTGATGAGATGAGAAGGGTTTTCGACTGCTCCAAGCACAGGCATGAGGCAGCGAGGGAGATGTTGCGCATGCGCCAGGCAGACTTCTTGATGTCGGACTTTGCCATAGAATTCTAGACGCTGGCGACCTCCAGTGGCTGGAAGAAGAAGGCGCTGTACGACACCTTTTTTCTGGGCCTGGCTGAACAAGTCAAGGACGAGCTGCTGGTTCGAGACCTTTCTGAGATCCTGGACGACCTCATCACGCTCGCCATTCGCGTGGATGCTCATCTACAGGAACGTAGCAAGCTTTGTCGTCAATCGCCTCCCAGCCAGACTCCCCCCAGCCAGAACCCCTCCGTGAGCTCCCACTACAGCCCTCCTGCCTCCAGAATCAAGACTTCTCCTTCCCAGGTGTTTGAATCGGAGGCCATGCAGGTGGACCCTGCTCGCCTGTCGAAGGAGGAACGGGAACGGAGGATGAGTTCCCGAGCCTGTCTCTACTGCGGCCAACCGGGTCACTTCATTGCCAGGTGCCCGGTACAAGCCAACGCCCATTAATGACCAGAGGAGCACTAGTGGGTGTTATTCCCATCGAACACTCCTCTAAAAATCACACCTGCCTTCCAGTGACACTTCAGTGGGCAGATCAGACGAGAAAGACCTCCGCCCTCGTCGACTCCGGAGCTGAGAAAAGTTTTCTGGATGCTGGGATGGCGTCTAAGTGGGGAGTTCCCATTCTCGAGTTGCCACCCATTTTATTGCATTACCTAAACTGCCATCTGCACCGGAGACAGTTCAGCTTATGGTCGACCACGTTTTTAGGATTCATTAGGGACTTCCGCAAAAAAGGTTCAGAGGGATCGTCTGGTGCCGGCCCTTAGCGGGGGGGTCCTGTCATGGGCTGTACCCACTCTGCCTTTTTGTTTTTTCACAACGATATTACAGTCCATCGGATTTTCCATTTTCCATCCCGGAGTTTTGTTCTCCTCAGATGATCAGCCGTTACACCTGGGCTGATTACCTGCGGAGATTTTAGCCGTGCACTTCCGCTTCTCTGTGCTTGTTATTGCCCTTCATTTGACAAGAGAAGCCGGTAATTTACGGTATAGAATGGACAGTTCGATCATGACCATTTCACCTCTTACTTTTCGTGGTTACATGGGACTTGTTTTCGGGTGTCTTTAGAGTTTAGCTAGTTTTAGCTCTGTTTACTCTCACCCGGTTCGGGTCACTTTTGTTTTTGGTAGCGTTACTCTTGTTTTTATGGAGAGTTTATTATTTTCTTTGTGGTTTATTCCCTCTTTGCGAGTTTTCCTCCCCCGCATTGTGGTGTTCTTATTCGAGCACTTAGAAATCCCCTACTGTCACGTTTGGTCCCACGTTTCATTCGTTACCCCTTCTCAAACATGGTCTGGACAGAAGAGGACAGTAGAGCAAGTGCGGCTGAAGTGGAGGAATTTGAAGGGACAAGATACCAGAGACCACAGCCAGGCCAAAAACCCACAAACAGGCAACAAACCATGTAAACGGGGAGAATATACAGATGTGGCTCTTGATGTCATTGGTGGTCAGAATTTGCAATCTTTACATGGAAGACCAAACATTCCACTGGATGGTGAGTCCCAGGTGTGGGGAGACAATGCTGAAACACAAAACAGTCAAGAAGAAGTTGTACTTGTTCTGACCCCTGAGGAACCAGAAGCTGGACCCTCAGCTAGGCCTAATGACACACTGCAAGAGCCACCTCGAAAGAAAAAGTTTAAGCGCACCAGACGACCAGGGGAGAGGGATTCAGATGCTTATGAGACACTGTTGAACCATGAAACAGAGAGGGCAGAGATGCAGATCCGTCTGGCAAGCAAATTGAAACTTCGGATTCAGCTCCTCAAAGCACGCCTTGATGATGCTGCTGCTCTGCAGCTGCCTTTTAATGAAGAGGATCCGTGAACTTTTTGTAGTTGTCGTTACCCTATTAGATTCATTTTATTTTTTATTACAATTCCATTATGAGTTTAAGCAAGTGTTATGTACTTGGAAAATATAATTCATCATTATATCATTAATAAATGTATCCCAATTGCTATACTGTCTGTCTTTCTTGTGTTGTTCTTCATATCCAATAGGTGGAGATAGGTAGGACTAAAGCACTGATATTCAGGATCTGGTAATCTTGAAAAGCCAGAATCTGGATCAGGGGGATCCTATCCTGAATTGCTTTGAAATACTGAGACAAAATGTCTGAACCTGGATCACAAAATATCGAGGGATTAATAGGCATTAGGTTTTGAACTACTGGGCCCTGGGGATTATTTTAGGAGAAGCAAGTTGTGGTTTTGTATCTTTTTTCATTCATTTATTTTGTGACTGTAACTTGTCAAAGTCTGTAACATTCATTGTTTCTTAAGGCAGTTGGACCTCTAACTTTAAATTAGATGTTAAATACTTGTTGTAATTTAATAAATCTCATCATTTTAACCTGGTTCTGAGTTGTACATTTTGATAAAGGTTGATCCAACAAGTTGCTCTGCCTATCAACGAATTGAGCGATTTAATAGATTTTTTTGATAATAATTAAATAATGATATCAAATAAATCTATTTTAAGTGTTGGATAAGTAAGGAGTTTTAACCATTGATGACACTTGTGTTCTGTATTCAGAGTGCCGAACTAAACAAAATTGTTAAAACTGCTGGATTCGGAAATCGTCACATTAATACTTAATAATCACTTCCTAGACATACCATTGCTCAGATAAAAAAACTAACATGAAATAATTAAAAATGTATTTAATTACAGATCTATCAGAGTCTTTTACTTTCACTTTATCAGTTTCCCTGGGGTCGAGGTCAGGGAACCAGGATGGACATTGAAAAAGCTTGATTCCCTGTGTTCAGTTAAGCATTTTTGTGTGCTTCCATCATTGTCCTGCTGGAAAATCCAACCAAAATCCAGTTTTAGCCTCCTAAAATACCCTGGTACTTGATAGAGTCCATGTATCCTTACAAGGTTTCCAGGGTCTTTGGAAGCACTTCACAGTGGGGATTTGGTTATTTTATTTTTTATGACAAACTAGCCTCTCGTGTTTTTGGCCAAAATGCTATATATTTGTATCATCTGACCAAATAACCCAGTTCCATTCAAAGTTCCAATGATGTTTACCAAACTGCAGGCACTTATATTTGTGACCGGATCTATACTTTGCAGAAATGTGTCACAAAAAAAAGACAGAATCAGAGCTACAAAATGAGGTATCACTTGATGAGACTGAGTAAATATCTCTGGAGATATTTTGCTTTGACAATGTGTTTTTGCAAAACACAGTTTTGAGAAAACTGGCTTTAAAGATTTTGTTGGGAATTCTGCCACTTTCAGTATAAAATACGCCCTCCAACCAGGAACCAAACCAGGTATGTGTGTATTCTCTAACCCAGTGTTTGATATGATTTTGAATAAGTTTAATTATGATAGTGATTAAAGCATAAATTAATATATGAAAAGAAAAAAAATCAGGTTTAACCTCTGATTTAGCTTTAAACCCTGATCCTTTTGTTCTTCCACTTCTCTATTTATTTTGGCATGACTCCCCCATTATCATGTAACTTAAAAACATTGATAACTGCTCTTCCTAGTGAAAAACAGGGCAAACCTAGGTACTGTAACGAGACTGGAAGGAAAAACCCCAGGAAGGAACGAAAGTGTAAACGAGAAAAGAAATTCCTAACAAAGACTTCTCTAACACACAACAGTCCCGCTGACAGAGTCCCGCTGACTAAGGGAGTTTGGCATAGCTGTCACCTTCATACCCAAGTTAAACATGAAGTTATGGATGACCACTTAAAAGTTCTTATGGCCTCCGATGAATTTTAAAAAGCAAAATATAAGTGATACTTCTATTACATATTTTGTTCATAAGAATGTATGAACAAAATTGGAATAACTGCGAAAATAAAATAACTGTTCTTGAAAAAAGTATTTATTTCTTTGAACAATTTTTTCCTCAATTAAAGGTGAGATTACTCGTATTTTGAGTGCAAGATTAAGCTGATAAACAACAAAAACATTTTTTCATAGCCTTTACCAATGGTGCCAACCATTCCACAGGGGACTGTATAAATCTTCATAAATTGACATTGAATTTATTAAAGTGATGGTCAAGGGATTCTAAAAACATCATATAACCACAACATGCTGTATAACAGAGGGATGTGTCCACTACACACCCACCAAATATCTTTTCAAGTAAATGTGAATAGGTATATTAATATACATCTCAAAGTAAGCTAATAAACTCAGTCTTGAAAGGACTTGTAGGGGTGTGGTCTAAATCCACGCCCTCAACCCGAGTGGCATCGACATCATCCAGCCCTACATGCTTGAACAGAACTGTTCTTATACAGTTCTGTGGTTTGAACCATAGGTTTGAACCTGGCGACGAATTAATGCAATCAATTCAAAGTAAAATACAGTAAGAGATAAATATCACACGCAAGCTCGCATTCAAAGTTATGTTAACTTAAACGCTAAGCCGTTTGATCTAACTTTAGTTTATTTAAAGCAAGCTAAATTGCAAGGCGCCGTTTCACCAAATGCATGTTCCACACAAATCATGAAATAATGGTAGGTTTTATCAAATTTTTAAAATTGATTTAAAGGCCCATTCATTAATTTTGGTTGCTAATCGAACGAAAATTACGTGCATGGTAACTAATACTTCGGTGGATAATGGTTCTCGTCTATTTTTGTTACTGTAACCAGCCACAGAACAATACGACAAAACCATTTCCAAAGCATGGTTTATTTAGCAAAATCTTAACTATCCATTCTTTTCGATTATAATCTGATGAATCAGCAGTGCACCAAGCAAAAACGACGTGTGAGTGGTTGGTTAGTTTCCTGAGCTGTGCAAGGAGCAAGCTAACGTTACTAGCAGCAAGCACCATGGAGGGATGGATAAAAAGGTGAAAGATCTGGAGAGGGATAACATTGGTATAGGGATAAGGAGAGCGGGAAAAAATAAACAATTTAGCTAACTAGCTATTCCAAATCCAAATGCTGATAACGCGGACAACTATTCTCAAGGGCAAACAAAATTAACGTTTGGTTCAGACTTCAGACAGGATTTCTGAGTGGGACAGCATGGTTTTATTCGCCTCAACCTATAGGAGGAGGAGTTATGTAATAAGATCAAAGTATGTATTGCTTGAGGTTTTACGTCTAAGTCACCACGAACCCATTTTGACTCCACCCTTTTTTTCAGCATACAGGAAATAAAGAGATATAGATAGACTGAAATTTAACAAGATTGCAATGGAATTTATTCCTCGTGCTTTATCGGTGCTCAATACATACCGTAATATCCATAAATAATGTGGTTATAAGCATATTACGGATTTTCCTTGACCGTCACTTTAACTTTCATGTTCACTGATCTCACCAAGCTGTGTTTGTGAGAACAAAACTTAACACTTGCTTTTAAATGAGAGTCAAAGCTAAGGACAAATGTTGATTTAGTCCAAAAAAAAAAGCAAAATAGACCTTAGGGTATGTGCTGATCAATAATACGCTTGACTCTCTGATCCAATGCCCACTGAAAGCATTGCCTACTTGTCAAGCTAAGTTTTCTACACGCTGGTCGAAAGAGCTTTGCATAGACTTGTGTGGCTGTTTTATGATGGGAACCAACTGAATTATGCACACGCCAAGCAGTTAGCAGTGCATGTAAAATTTAGCAGTATGTACCAACTGAAAGTCTTAACCTGCGGCGTTATATATTTGCATCCCAAACAATAAAACTCTATCGATTAGAATTCAGTGCTGGATTCAATGGTGTCTGAGTGCCCTGAAACTGCTTGATGAGATAAAGCCAATCCAGTCTCCTAAGCGTTAATTGCCAGTCTAGTGAAACGCATCACAAACTGTCTAAGTTTCCTTTTACACGCAGTTGTGTCATATTTTCAAGTATAAAGGGATCGACCCCTGCTGTGTCTCGAAATGTCAGCATTGTTCAGAAAGGGATAAAAAAGGGGGGTTTTGTGGTGGGGAGGATCTGGGATGGTTTCTTTGAACAGAACATCAGCTCAGCTCACCAAAGCGAGAAGTGAGATCCAATCCCGCCCGAGCGTGCTTTGAAGGGATGAGAGGCCGGTGTAAACTTGCTAAAGCCCTGAATAATTCCAGCCAAGCAACTGGAATCGTGCCCTGTGGCAATCTCTCAGAAAGACACTGGAGTCAAAGATTCCGCACGTTTCTCCTAATGAGCCTGCCCTCCTTTATACCTTGAACAAGCCGTTGATCAATTAAAAGCAGCGCTTCTTACGCGTCCCTCTGTGTCTCATTTGAAGTTTGCCTCGAGTGAAACGCTGATAGTACCTACAACAAAAGCCGTCCCAGAAGAGAAGACAGCGATTCCCAGCTTAAAACCGTGAACCTGAAAAACTTTATTTGGTCCCCCGTTCTTTTCTAAACCTGACTGTATTTGAAAAGGAGACACCTGAGCAGCACTACTTATACCGCTCGGATTGCACTTCTGGCTGTTCCTACTGGAAATGCTTAGAAATTGCCGGCAGAATTAAATCACAGCTCTCTCCTGTCTCTTTTCAAATGTTTAATTCTTTAGCATATCATTACACATCACAGATTACATATTTTTAAAATCCAAGACACTGAATTGGTATATGGATGTTTTCCTCATTGGTTGACCAGAGAAAATGTATTGTGGATTGAAGCTTGATGCAATGGTAAGATTTAATACCAGAGATATTAAATTGAAATTTTCTGAAACAGCACTTGGAAGCTGTGGTCAGCAGTTGTTGAGTGGTTGCCATATGGGACTGTGAAAGATCTTTGTTGAAACTGGTATCCATTTTTTACCTATGGTGTGATACAGAACATAAGTCCACTGATAACTGAAGAATCAGTCTGCTGACTGAGGCTGTCACCACAGGGCCCTGCAAGGACTGGTCATGGAATTTAGTCGGGCAGGAGTCAAGACCCCAACAGACACTTCTCAGCTCATCAGTCACCTCAGCCTATACACGAGGGACCTCGGCCGACCTCGGTCTACCATTGGTACGCCCCAGATTAGATCATCCAATCAGCCTGTTGCTGGGCAAAGTACAGTCCTTGGAAGCATTGTGTTGGTATTTGACCCCCCCCCCCCCCCGGTTGCACAGCTGATGACGGATGACATTAAGGTGGAAATATCTTGCGTGGTTACCTTGTAGAGCTAAGTTTTGACAAGAATTTCTTCACAATCACAGCATTGATCTGAACAGCATATGAGCAATCAATATTTTTTCTATCAATTTCTGTGTAAACCTCGCATGGCACGTATACTGGCCTAACATGTCCACTTTTCAGGATAAAAAAAAAAATTTTCAGCCCCAAGTGAATAGCAATTTGTTGTTCTGAAGTTGTTTCTTTGTGTTGCGGACTTCTAAACAAATATCTGTGGCTGAAATCTTGCATGGGAGCTATTCAAAAATAAATACGCAAAAATAAAAAAAGTGACAAAATTGTGGCAAATAAAAGGAGGAAACGGAATGCTAATTTGGGTCATTTTTATTGTTGACATCTGGAGTTCCTGTTTATGAGCACAAAAGCTGGGGGGTATTTTAGTGTGTAGCGTCTACACTCAGCATAAAGCAGCTGGGAGCTAGAGTAGATAAGGTCCAGTTAATATCCCTCTTTCCTCGTAGAGGAAACGTCTCTGCATTAGCACAAGGTCAGTTGAGATAACAGATTGCATTTATTCGCGTAGCTTGGTTTCCTGGGTCCACTCCACACATTTCCTGTCCAGACGTGCTGCAGTTAGCTTTGTCCTGTTTTCTAGCATACTGTTGTGTTCATGTTACCTGGAGTATGGAAAAATAGTGGCTAAAGAGGTGGATATACATACAAACAAAATGTTTCTGGTTCTTGTCCTGCATTGTTTGACTACTGAATTGATGCAAACATCTGTCTGTGTTAATGTGTTAATATGAAAAAAGGTGTAAGGTATGTTGTTTTGTATTCTGATATACACTTCCTTTAAAAAGTTAGTAGGCCTACAAGATAGTTTTATGGAGGTAAACAGATGAGTAGAAATAACTGTAACAGTCGAGCAAAAGTCAAATGAAGAGTTATAAGTAAACCCACGAAAATTAGTTTTTCAAGTTATCAAATTTCCTGGAAAAGCAGCTTTTTATGGTGATCCCTAAGGTCTGCACTGTTGAATCAGAGATAACAAGGTAGCACTGTCAGCTGTAAAGAATGTTGGAAATGAAAATAGAATGTTTTAATTTCAAGTTTGTAATTTCAAACCCCCTGGCACTGTGAAATGCAAACTTTTAGGCATGTGAAAAAAGAGCAAAAAAAAAGACCCAATTTCAGAAGCAATTTCATGAACAATCTTTGTCAGTAGTTAACTGTTAATCTAAGATTACAATAGTCCCCATTCTCTGTCTGTCTGTTTGTTTGTTTGTTTGTGCTATCAAGGGCAAGTATCTCAAGATCTCAAGTGTAATTATGAGAAACCGCCCTTTGCTGATGGAAAAATCGAAAAACGCTGCACTTTAAAACAACTCCATGGAAATACGCTCCATTGACTTCAATGGAGACAATGTATGGGAGTTACTGAACTGTCAGGTTTTAGTACTTATGAAATATGCTTGGAATCGGGCTGTGTCTCCACCGAGAAAAGAATCCGTGAGGAACGAGAGATCTGCCGCTTGCGGATACTTGGCGGAGCGCCTGCCCTAGCGAGATTTGGGGAAATGGACTGCCTGCAAAGGGAGAGGGAGGGGTTGGGGTTACTCAGATGCTCAGCCGAAACTCTGAAGAGCATCAGCTGGGCGAGATCCCAGCAGCCTTCAAACTGTGGGAACAAGCCGGCTCGCTTGTAGGATCAATTACCGTCGGCCGGCCGGAGGGCCAACGCTTCGCTGGCGGTCTGGAGAGTGCTGGATCAATGCAACCAATGGAGCAGAGGGCCTGCTGCACCTGGTGTGTGTGTGTGTGTGTGTGTGTGTGGGGGGGGGGTTGAGTATCCAGCTGTACCTGCCCCCCCTCCCCCCCACACCCCCATAAGAGTACTGCTCCTGGCTGTAATCCCATGATGCTCTCTGTCCTCCAGTCAGAAGCCAGTTTGAGGCAAGACACAGAGAGAAAGGGGGCGGAGAGGGAATAAAGGGAAAAAAGAGAAAAGTGGCTGGAATTAAAGACAGTAAAGGGAGAAAAAAGAATGAAGGAGGGTGGAGGTTGGATAGACACAGAGAGAAAGAAACATCTTTTGGAACATCTTCTGACATCAGATAAAGGTAGCATGTGTTGCTTTTGAGTTTCAGTCCTAAAACAAGCACAATTGCAAATCTACTTACACATGTTTTGTAAAAAACAATACACCACCCAATCTAGAAATGGTCATGTGCAGATTTCTAAAAAAAATTATTGTTTTGGGGTTCTATATGCTAGAATATTTTAATTCTTCGTTGGCTTTGTTTTAAGTGCCTCTGTGTTCATAAATATTTTTCAGTTTATTGTTATTCTGCAATTATGTTTAACAATTAAATAGCAGGTTTAATTTTTCCCAACACCATTTCCATAATAGATATCAGGCATTTTGATATGTGAAGGTTGTGTCCATTCTTAGTTACCCATTCACCCATTCACTGCTTAAGAGACAGGATGTAAATAGAATCATTATCAATCTTGGCGTTAATCCTATAGCTAATTACATGCATTACATGTGACATGTTGGAGGGTATAATTAGTACCTGTTAATGCAAATGCATTAGCTATAGAGACGCCTCATGGACAATCCAGAGAATACACGTACAGAAACAAGGTCTGCCAAAACTCAACCAACGGGTGACAAATTAAGGAAAAACAAACATAAAGGGTCCAGTGTTTCTCATTAATGTTTTAAACTGTGGCGGCTCACCACAATTTAATTTCTACCCTCACAGTTTCAAATTGATCAAAAAAAGATATCAAAAATTTAAATTGTTGTATTTGCGTACTATAGCCTCTCTGGCTTTCATCACTCTACTCGGTGCCCCTCCCCCCTGCTTCACACAAACGCGCATGCATAGACAGTTACACAAATATGAAAGTGGATCTCTGGAACAGAGGCTGTATCTCCTCACGATTCTGAGAAGATTAGACGTGGTTAGTATGTTCGTGAAAGTTAAACCTTCTGGTAGCCTGTACTATAATGTATATATTGTTCAAGCATTAAGCGAGTGAAGTTCTCGACTGCGTTACGATATAAATTTTGCATAAGTTAATGTAACAACTTTGTAAAACTTTAGCTAGCAAGCTAGCGGCTATAAAACATTTTAGCATATACAACTTGTGGGGTGATTATTTTCCACATCAGACTAATTTTCGTAGAGCGGGTTACATATTACAACAAACGGTGAATAACAAAGCAAATAAAAACTTAATCAAAATAAAACCCATGATCACATGGAAATGTGATTTTAGGTGACAGTAACGGCGCAAGTAGGCCTAGTAAGCATAGTTACAATCATTTCAGTCCTGAAAAAAACATCTGTAAGTTCTGGAAACTAAGAGACATCCAGTGAAACAGTTTGTAATAAATCGCCAGCTCACAGTAGCCTATACCCTACACTAAAAAAATACCATAAAAACGGCAACATTGCTGCCAGTCTTTTCACCGTTTTCTTACAGTATAACCATTCCAAACACGCAAAATCTCTCATTTAAATATGGCTGTTTGCGGTTGGAGTAATTTACATAATGACTCTTAGTTGATCACCCGCAAAGTGTGAAATGATAAAGCGTGCAAATACTTTGGCTGCGCCTGCAAAATAACACCCTTGATTTGGAATCGACCCCAAAGTGTCTTAGCCACCATGAGCCACCAGAAAAGCTTCCACACACCTTGGCATAGATTATAGTCTCTGGAGCTCTACTAGAGGGATGGAACACCATTCTTCCAAAAGTTATTACCTCATTTGGTGTTTTGATGATAGCGGTGGAGAGCGCTGTCTAACACGTCGGTACAAAATCTCCCATAGCTGTTCAATTGGGTTGAGATCTGGTGACTGCGAAGGCCATAGCATATGATTCACATCATTCTAATACTCATCAAACCATTTAGTGACTCCTCATGCCCTGTGGATGGGGGCATTGTCTTCCTGGAAGAGACCACTCCCATTAGAATAGATGGGAATAAAGGTGATCACTCAGAATAACTTTGTATTGATTTGTAGTGACCCTTCCTTCTAAGGGGACAAGTGGACCCAAACCATGCCAGAAAAATGCCCCCCACAGCATAAGAGCCACTGTACCCCCTCACTGTAGGCGTTTTTCCTTTAATTTGTCATCCGTCTGTATATATATTGCCTATTGGAAACACTAAAGTAGTAGAATACTAATGCAGAAAGAAAATATTGGAAATAGGAGTACAGCTGGATACACATTAGAATATGGTATCTGGATTTATGAGCTGCTGAGCAAGTATTGTTGACTCAGATTACTTTTTTTATAGTATTTGAAGACAAGTGCAATTATAAATGTTGCATATCAGCATGAAATATAACTGTCAGATCGCGCCCAAAGTAGCTCGGACCCCTTCACTAATAACAAATAGGTCTTTTTTTTTTTTTTTTAAAAGTATTCACCAGCCTACAGACAGCACCAGGACATGACAAGCACACTTCCACAATCTTTATTTTAAGTTTTAAGACAACGCATACACTGATGTCCCTAGTATACTGTTTTCTACCTTCACCCGATTTCTGGTTCCAACCCAATTTCTCACCGCACAGGTAAGCCAATTCACTCAGCATGCAGATTTATACACCGTTATAAGCGGTTTCTCACTGAGTTAAACAAAACTTGCACCCCATGGCACACCGTTACTAGGGCACCCAGTGATCTCTTCCACACTCGGGTGTTCCTGCGGGGCAACCCAAACCTTCTGAAGGGGAACTTTTGTGTTTGTGTTACTGCTTGGGGGAGAGAATTGCCAAGGGAGCATACGCCTAACACACGAGAGACACACACCAAGGGGAAAAAACCACACAAAACCAGGGCTGGGCCTAACCATATCCCAATCTAATAAAAATGTGTTGTCTCCGGTAAAAAGCTATGGTACTCCAATCCCTCCGGGTTTTCCTTCTCGCCAGCTGGGTACAGACTTCTGAGCTGACAGGGAAAAAAATGTCAGTTTATCCCAGCAATCATTTTGTAATTAGATACACTCAGTCCCACAAAACCCTGGCCCTATGCAGATTCTGTATGTCCCAGGAACTGCATTCCCTCCAAAGACCCCGGCTTCCGGTCCAGGATTTGGCCACTGCCGCCTTCCACAGCAACCGCTTCTCCTTCTCCCAGTAGGAACCGTGCTCATCGCTGCCCATCCACTAGCTCAGCTCCAGGTAGGCCTCGTCATATTCCCCCACCAACAGTCGACACAACACATTTGTGAAATAAGTTAAAACACAATCAAAAAGTGCTCCCGCACGAAAGCAGCCGGCTACATAAACAAAATGAAACAGCCCCACACAGGAGATCTGCCCGACTGAGGGTACCTCATTGTATTTCTCCTGTTCACCCCAATCACTGACTCACTGCAGGTGCACCCCGTCAGCACAATTATAGACCCCGCCCATCCAAATTTCTGCCAATCTACCCCCCCGACTCGCATTCTGCAGCTCTTCTTTCCTGACAATGTGACTGAGTTATTAAAAAACAAATACATTTTTATTACAAACCCGATTCCAAAAAAGTTGGGACAGGGGCAAAAAAAAGACTGGAAAGCTCAAAAAACACCTGTTTGGAACATTCCACAGGTTAACAGGTGACTGGTTATCATGACTGGGTATAAAAGGATATCAAAACACTCTTGATATCTTATTTTCAGGTACTCTTAAAAGCAATACTATAACCTCTCTGCAATTGAATGGATCTCTATAGGAATTGGGAGGTGAGACTAGATTAAGCTATAAATTACATGGGAATAGTATGGAACTCATGGTTGGCTAAATGGCTGTAAGTCATCAAGGGTCTGAGGTATCAAACGAGCCTAAATCCATCACTCTGCTGCCAGATATGCAGTAGATATGGATGGATCACTTTAATGGTTGTTTCTCCTGACTTATTTTTCCATAGAGTTCAATAGGAAAATGAGTCAGGAGTTCTACTAACCGTGTTTGCGTGAGATTCTATTTTTCTCATTCCACAAGTCCATAATGATTAATTCAATATATATTCAATATATTTTCAGGCATTGATCACACCATAATTCGCAAATCAGAGGTGAGTAAGAGGAAGACAGTTCATGTACAACATAACCGGTGGACTTGCAAGTGCCTGATTGACCGGTGGAGGTCACCGGAGAACAATGAGACCCCTTCCAACTGAACCCTCCCTAACCCTGGGTGATGCTACCACCGATTGTGCGTATCACTGCGGAGCTAACGGCCAGTCAGGATTCAATCCTGGGCCGTGGGGCTCATCCATGCAGGAGAATGAGAATGCTGCCTGAAATGGATGAGTCGCCCAGCAGCCCCTACAAATACCATGTAAAGTTTATCATTGAGCTTTTTTGCCCTGGGTCAAGATATTATAAAGAGGAGCTAGGCTAGAGAGAGGGTACGAGAGAGAAATGATATAGGTCCTTACTCCTGACTCCCCCTCCCTTAAATGTGACCCAGTCAATCTCTTCCACATTAGCCCAACAGAGCACATCTGCCACTTGATTTGGATGGCAGGTATGCTATACACCAAGTTACGGCTTGGTGGCACATGCCCCATATAGATATTAACCTGTGGAAGTGAGATGGAAGAGGACACGTTATGCCGCAGTGACCCAGGACTGCGCCACTCCAACTAACATGCAGGGGGGGGACACATTTGACCATTTATCATCTGTGACCTTTAGGGGCTAAGGTGCTAGGGCAATGGCACCTTGCATTGTTCTCTGTTCTCCCCTCCTCTCCGAGACATTGTACTCCGCTCGGTCTTTCTCCAGCTGAAAGAGACACCACATCTTTGCCATCCTTCATTTTAAATAGCACAACTAAAACCATTTAATCCCACGTATGCCTCGGATGTCATTAGGGCCTGTAATCTTTTCCTTTTTAAAAGGGGTCGTTCAGTCGCGTTAATTGGCGCGCTTTGCGGTTTGTCACCGTCTCATTAACGAGCCGGGCCCGCTCGCTCGCGGAGACGCGGTTCCGCTCTGTGGAGCACATCTGTGCTGGGCCTAACCGGGGGGGAATCACGCTGGTGTCAGATTGAAGCGTGGCGCCACCAGGTATTAGCATATCGTCACTTTCACCGATAAAAGAGGAGCCAGGATGATTGTGCTCCCATTCAGGAAGAGAGAATGGCACGCAGACGTGAATGATGGCGCATTATAAGACTCTTCACAAAGGCCAGGGCTGGTACAGTGGCAAGGGGGGATTTTTAATGCATCAGGATGTGCGCAGACTGCATAATCAGCAGCAACGTGCATGAATGGCAACACATTGGAATGGGGCGTTCTGTCCAGATGCTCCCACTGCAACAATCCTGTCACACACAAGAGAACAGCAGCTTTAAATTAAATGGATAAATAAATGATGTTACTTTCCGCTATTTAACATTTTGCATAGATCCATATTTCAGAGCATCAAACCAATTTGCTGGCAAAGTTCCACATATAAACATGGACAGAGAGAAGAAACAGAATTAAATCAAATTGATCAAATAGTAATACTAAGGTAATTCTGTTATTGGAAGACTAACTCTATTATTAGAAGGCCACTGTCATCCTCATATGTCCCATATAAAATGTAGAAATAGAAATACATACTTTTCTCAATCAATAATATTTGCTTTCCTGACCATGTGGTAGAAAAATTTGATTTCACTCAATACTTTTAGGGCTGTTAAAGTGATTAGACGAATTAGCCAAAGCCATAATAGTGCAGTTTAAAATCCTGAGTTTTGGCTCTATAACCTTGAATAAGATATTGAACTGTACCAAAGGAAATTATCCAGCTGTACCAACAAATGTGATTGATGGTAATTTAGGCCAGGATTCAACTTAACTTTGTCCTTAACTTTGACTCATTCATTTAAATGCTTGTGTCATTTTTTATCCTCACCAAGAGTTTGGTGCGTTCAGCAAACACCAAAATTAGCACGCCGAACTGTGATTTTTAAACCCGGCCTTCAGAGCTCTGGGCTGCAACAAGCAATAAAGACAGTCAATAAAGCACTCTAACATGATCAGGGTGCTCGTACGACATGCTTCGAACTTTCTGTGATGTCAGCAAATTCTATCAGTGGCTGTCTCCGGGAGAACTTAATGTAAGTGGTTTTATTGTGTGTGTCCACATGGTGAAGACCCAAGGTGCATTTATAAGATTAACACCATGAAAACATGTCCGTTTTATTGTGTGATGTGGAGATGGCTCGGAGAGCAGCTCATTCATCTGGGATCCCGTTGTTCCTTCCTGCTCTTGTTATTACATTGAAGCAGGGGCACAGGTGAGGGGAGTGTCATGTGTACTCGCCCCCCAAAATGTTGAGGGTACCCCCATCCCTCCCCCGCGGTCGACCCAGAAGCATGAGATTACGAGTGTAATTATCGGGTTACATTTTAGCGGGTGGGGATTGGGAGGAAGTATTAATCCCTGCTATCAAAACAGTCTCGGAGCACACGTATCTCACCCCCAGGGCTGCTTTTGTCATGGTTTCCTGAGCTTTAATGGCCTTGCGATCCACACACTTTGTGGTAACTAAATACAGGGGGCCTGACATAAACAAGCCAAAGCCCCGTTTCCTGCCCACTCCTGTTTCACCAGCCACATGTGAGCTTTAACTCCTCGGATTGTCTGCGCTCTGCACTTTGCTTACAGCTAAAAGGCCTCTGAAGATTAAAGACGCTCGCTCTGGTACATTCGTAGTTGCGTGCCCTGTCACTACTGTCTCAACTGCACAGTTTTGTTTTGCTTTGGGGTTTTTTTTTTGGGGGGGGGGGATAAGTGGCAGTATTGTTTGGGGTATCAGCAGTGTAGCAGGGGAAAAAAATATTTCCAAGCCTGTCAAAGGAAAAACAGTATCATCTGTCTCTGAATATCGAACCTGGCCTTAACCTTTGGCATCGCTATGGTGCCAACTGCTGTCAACCTAGCGACAACTGTCAACCTAGTGAGGCGAAGGTCATGAGTCTAGGTTCATAGTACGGTTGACGATTAAACTTAAGAAGAGACAGTTTTTGTAAATGTTTACCTCTCCAGGCCAAAGTGGTCTTGTCATATTCTTTTGGAGGGGTCAAGAGCTTTGATATTCTCAGTTTGACAATATTATAAGATTCCTGACATTTTTTTTGCTTAGATTGATGTTTGACCATAGTCATGCCAATGGCTCCTGAAACAAAGCTTGAGTACCAGGACACACCGGCTGACATTTCTCTCAGTTGGTTTGTTGTGAGAAAGGTGGGGGTCGTGGCTGCAACTTCCACCCAGGGGAGGGACAGAGACCCGGGTTGTCTCCAGGAGACGTGCCCCACGGAAGGGCAAGCCCAACCTTTTTTACCCCAGTCGTGATGAGCATGAGCGAGTGGGAGAGGCGGAAAGTTCACGTAATGTGGGCGGTCGGGAGTCTGGGTGTAGCTGTGCACATCGACAACTGGACACTGAATCATTCGGTGGAGGACAGTGATTTATTCATCTGTCCTGGACCTGTGACCCAAAAAGGGGCTAGATGAAACATATACTGGCAAAACCATGCATTTTACGGTGGGTGCATTCACACAAATTCCTCTCCCAATGCTTTTTCTTCAACAACAGTTATATCCCTGAAGAGTCAACTGTTCAATATGTGTATTAACATGATTTATTTTGTCTGATAACAGCTCCATGTTCCTCTTTGATTCAGAGATTCAATCAATCTATTTTATTTTATTCTCCTGATACTTGGGTATTGTGTTCCATAAAAATTGCCCCATATTAATTAAAAATCAAATGTATTTCATTGAAGAGTAAAAGAAAAATGCATGTTTGTCCAACTAGTTTTTTTTTGGCTGGAGATGAGTCACAGATGAATAGGCCTATACCGAGCATGTGTACGAAAAACTGCTCCTCTTACCCCTGATGTCTGGAAGAGGGCTGGGAAAACATACACAAGCACCCTGTTGCATGCCCCCACATAATTGTAAATTCTAGAGTTCGGAGTAACCTCCAAACCCATACAGCATTGCCTCGAAGGGCACATTGGACTGTTCTCTGTTGGTGTGGTTCCCAACCTCGGTCCCGGGTCGTCAGACACCTGTGTTCCCAGCCCCCGTGCATGCTGGTTTTCCTTCTAACCACAATTGCAGAATTCCATAATTTTAACAAGCTGTTAATCTTTCTTAATTAGGTGCTTTTCATCTTTACATGGAAATGTACCCTCTTAAACCACAATACTGTAGCTATGCATGCCATGAAGAAAATAATTCCCATGTTCACATTGGGCTATATTGCAACATTTACATAAAAAGTGGTAACAAAACTATTTACCTGATTAAATTAAAGACTGAGGTGAATCATTAGGCTGCTAATTGGTGTGGACACCTGGCCACTAAAACGAATCATTTGGTAGATAATGAAGAATTCAAAGACAAAGCAAATGGCAACAAGCCAAACCTGCATTGTGTTAAGACGTTTAAGAAAACAGGTATAAAAGAACTTTAACATGTGTGCTCAACAACCTAATTAGGAGCCTATTGATGCAGCTCAGTCTTTAATGTGATCAGTTAAAAAAACGTGTTACCTCTTTTATGTAATTGTTTGTAATATAGCACAATAAACAGAATGTGAACATGGGATTTTTATTCTTCATGGCTTCACGTATATCTATTTTGGACGTAATGCGGCTTACTAGGGTAAATAATCCCTTTAAAAATAAAAAGCACCTAATTAAGAAAAATGAACAGTGTGTTAATTCTGGGATTGCAATTTTGGTTGGAACTAAAACCAGCATAAAAAGGGGTCCTCCAGGACCAAGGTTGGGAACCACTTCTCTAATGAATATCATTATTTTA
Source organism: Ilyophis sp. 1 JC-2022 (assembly GCA_022702515.1). NCBI lineage: Eukaryota > Metazoa > Chordata > Actinopteri > Anguilliformes > Synaphobranchidae > Ilyophis > Ilyophis sp. 1 JC-2022. The sequence goes on along the minus strand of CM040406.1, from coordinate 16,785,510 downwards.
TGTTATAATAATCATTTGGAAATGTGAGTGAAACTACAAAATGAATACTTATTGACTTCCGTATATCAAGCAGTGCTTCAGTAGGAAGACTGGGGAAAAAATCTTGTTTGACTGTAATTCCAAACACACAATTAACCGTCCTCTTGAAGATTTATTCATGCAACACAAAAGTGGTACATATTCAGACAAAACCTCTGAGGATGCTAGCATATAGTATAATGGTTGTAGTTTAGAGATTGCAGATACAAATCTCAGGAAGGTACTGCCATTGTACCCTTGAACAATGTTTTTAACATTATTATATATCCCTATATAAATGAATAGTATAATGGATAGTATGGAAAATGAAAACAGGGTAAGTCACTCTGGATAAGTTTATCTACTAAGCAAATGCATTATAGTAAAAATGTTGAGTTACAAACAAATTTTCACTGTCTGAGAGTGAATACGATGATATGGGGTAAGAGCGATGCTGACCGTATTAAAGTATTGTCTCATGGAGATTGACAGCTCCCCCTATTGGCAAATCCTGTAATTTCAGGAGGGTGAAATCAATTATGTAATTATAGCAAAGCATTATGGGCATGAAGGAAATAGATACATTGCAGCCTGCCTTGGTATTATCCCAAGAGTCAGGCGACAACCCCAGTGGGCAGTTTTTGGCTGTGGGAGAGAGGTTTGTCAGCTCAGCTTGGACAGTCTGCCAAAGGTGTGAACTGCTGACACAACTCTTTCCTCTCCGCCCACACTTACGCAGTTGATAGTCTTCTCAATCTCCGGAGCTGTCAATAGCCATGGTAATTAATTACTGGATATTCCAATGTGATGTAGTCTCCTGGGAATCCAAGTGTGTCAGGTGTGAATGAGGTCTTGGATAGCTGGGGAGAGACTGCAGGAAGTTGCTATATGACACAGACCAAGGCGGAGACTGAGATTGAGGCCAACTTTGAGTACTAACTGTCTGTCGTAGGCTAGTTACATCTAAAAGGATTTGTCAATAGCACTTTGATATATGGCCCAGGTATAAAAGCTTAATAAAGTATTAATAATTGCATTGCACTTCATTAAAAAAGTAGGGCTGGGACTAAGACCAGATCTAGGACAGATCAATAACACTTTATAATGGGGATACAGTTATAAATGGTTAATAAGGCATTACTAACTACATTATACATCATTAAAAATACATGTTGATGTTGAGTCAAGTATTAATATTACCAAATGTGTTTTGAAGAAGAGAGGCCAGGGTTGCCAAACTGTGAAAATATCACTTAATGTTACTATGTACAGTACTGAATGGGCTTTCATCTATCATGGCAGCAAGTACATGCAACCTTGCATGAAATTTTCTCTACCTGGCAACCCTGTCTCCTTCCTTAAAAACATGTTTAGCCTTTATTAATGATGGACTGCTGATGAGCCATGTATTTTATAATGATGTGCAACGCAGTTAGTAATGCCTTACTAGCCACTTATAACTGGACCACATTATAAAGTGTTATTGATCTGTCCTAGCCTTAGTTCAGACCATTTCAGAATTATTTAAGTTTGACTATCAATACCATTAAAGTTGTCTTAACGGACTTGTGATGTGCCTAATTACAGGGACGCCCTCAAGAGATATACATGGTAATGGGAAAGTAAGGCTTCTTAAACCCCATAAGATACCATGCACTGGTATCTCAATCACTGAGTGTAAGAACCAAAATACGTTTTGCTTCACATGACAGAACACTATAGTTGGTTCCTTCTCCTGTCGCCAGTGGACGTAGATGGATCCCTATCCATCAATCATAGTGGAATTATGTGTACTTTAAAGTCACCGCTCTCATATAGTGTGGTGGTACTTGTATAAAGTGTCCCCTGCCTAAAACCTGTGGTCAGGGTCCACCCTGTTGTTGCTCCATGTGAAAAGTAAGTGATATGTTTAAGAATGAGGAAACTGAGGTTTACTTTTAGGCGAAAAAACAGCCGTGTTTACTTTTGTTTCGTTCTTCATTACCCTGAACTTCCGTTCACGTATGGTGGCCTCTCAGTTACAAAATCAATGCAACGTAAAATACCGTAACGCATAAAGCACAAACAAATAGGTATATCCTTCTAACAGAACAATAACTAACTGGGTTTAGTCAAGGCTTAAACAAACACAACATTCCCCCCCCCCTCCCCCTCCCAACGTTCAAGTGTGGAAGGTGGTGTCAAAGGCCTGGAAGCGCCTAGGGCGTGCACGGGCCCTGACAGGCCGAGGCTCAGGAACCGGAGCGGCTGGCGGTGGAGCAGGGCACTGAGCCAACGGCACAGCCTGGGCAGGAGCCACTGCAACAGGGGCAGGTAGCACAGGAGGCGGCTCAGTCACTGGGGTGTCCAGTCCTACCTCTGGGCCCGTGGCTAGGTGAGGCAGGTGAGGAGGGGCGGGCACCTTGTGCAGGCAGCTGGCATGCCAACGGGATCCATCTGTCAACTGAAACGTAGCTGGGCCTAGCTGGCGACTGACTTGCTGTGGGGCAGACCAGAACGTTGCCAGCTTGTTAGCTCGGTGGGGTCGGCGGGCTCTGACCCAGTCTGACACACTGATGCTAGGCCACTTAGCTCTGTGCCTCTCATCGAACTTCCGCTTCATGGCACTCTGTCGTCTGTTGACATGAGATCTGACTGCTGGTAGTGGTTGGGGATTCGGAACCACTGGTGGGCGGAGTCTTGACAGGGGAAGCACAAGCTCTCTACCCAGCATGAGTGAGGCAGGAGAGACACCTGTAGTAGAGTGGCTAATTGCCCGGTAGTGGAGAAGTGTCTGTGATAACGCGGCCGCTAGTGAGTATCCCTCAGACATGTGAGCCCGCAGCCCATTTTTGAGAGACTGATTGAATCTTTCCACCCCCCCATTAGCCTGGGGGTGAAAGACAGAGGTCCGAATGTGGGTAACGCCCTTGGTGGTGAACTCTGCAGACCGGAACTGGGGACCGTTGTCCATAGTGATTGCACGGGGCAGGCCCCAGCGGGCAAACAGCTGGTCAAGAAAGCTGATCACAGCGGCAGAGGTGACCGTTCCCATGGGAGCGACTTCAGGCCACTTGGAATGTAGGTCATAGACTACTACTAAGAACCTTTGGTGGTGTGGCACATTGTACAACTCACCGCAGATATCAAGCTGTAGGTGGTCCCATGGTACAGGTGGCCAGTCCAGGGGCTGGAGTGGAGGTGGAGCAGGTGACCCAGTTTTCCCACTGGTGAGGCAAGCCGCGCAGGACCGCACAAGTCCCTCCAGGTCGCGGTCAATGGCAGGCCACCACACCTAGTCACGGCACCTTTGCTTAATTTTAACAATGCTAAGGTGACCCTGATGTGCCATCTGCAAAACACATCCTCTGAGGGCCATGGGTATCACCGCATAATGGCCTCGTGCGATACAGGCTTCACCCCAGCACTTCAGTTCGTGCTTCACTCGAGAGAACGGTTCCAGTTCGAGTGGGACGCGGGCGGGCCATCCATGTCTAATGTAGTCACGGAGCATGGTGAAGACGGGCTCGGCTGCTGTGGCGGTTTCCAGATCGTGGAGGGAGATTGTGTCCTTCAGCGGTGAGTGGACCAGGTGTACCACATCGTCCTCATCCTGTGAAGAGGTGGCTGGGCACTGGCTTATGGTAGGACGGGACAGGAAGTCTGCTACAACGTTATCCTTGCCTGGAGTGAATTGTAGCTGAAAGTCATATTGCTGCAGGCGGTCTGACTATCTGTAGAGGCGAAGGGGCCTGTGTCCCCTGCCAGAGGTGGACATCAGAGCTGTCAAGGCCTGGTGGTCTGTTCTCAGGGTAAATGATCGGCCATACAGGTACAGATACCACCGCTCCCACGCCCAGATGCACGCGAGTGCCTCTCGCTCGCCCACTGAGTATTTTTGCTCTGTGAGGCTGAGTGCCCGCGAAGCAAAGGCTACAGGCTTCTCCACGCCGTTGTGAAGCTGTGATAAGACGGCACCCACGGCAACTGCAGACGCATCACAGGTGACGAGTGTGGGGCATTCCAGCTGGAAGTGTGCCAGGATTGGAGATGTAGTGAGCAGCCGCTTCAGCTCCTCGAAACTTGCCTGGCAATCAGGGGTCCAGGTCCAAGGGACGTTCTGTTTGAGCAGCAGCCTCAGTGGAGCCGTGACGGAGGAGTACTGAGGTAGGAATCGCATATAATATGCTGTCATTCCTAAGAACGATGCCAGTTGCGAGGCTGTTGTGGGAGCCGGCACCTGGACGATGGCATCCACATTTGACTGCAGAGGGGATATGCCGTCAGCGGACACACGGAAACTGACAAAGTCGATTGCTGGTGCGGAGAAAACACACTTGTCTGTGTTAAGTGTGGCATGGTGGCGGCTGAGTGTGGCAAAAACCTGTTGTAGGCGGGCGTCATGGGTGGCGGCATCAGGCCCATGTACCACTATATCGTCCAGATAGGCGACAGTGCCAGGGCAGCTGGAGAGGATTGTGGACATGATTTTTTGAAAACAGCTGGGTGCTGAGCTGAGTCCAAAAGGCATCCTCGTGTAGCGGTACAGCCCTGTATGGGTGATGAAGGCAGTCAGGTTCCGACTTTCTGGGTGTAACGGGACCTGTAGGTAGCCCTGCCGTAAGTCCAATTAAGAGAAAATTTGAGAGCCATGGAAGTGGGTCGTGAGCTCCTCCGTTGTGGGTAGAGGATATTTGTCAGGCACCACTGCCTTGTTTACCTCACGGAGGTCGATACAGACTCTCAGTCCGCCTGATTTCTTCCTGGCGATCACGAGGTTAGAAACCCAAGGAGAGGCGTCGATGGGTTCTATGATGCCGTCAGCCTGGAGGCGTTTGAGCTCCTCTGTAACGCCGTCCCACAGAGCCAGGGGCACACGTCGAAGGGGCTGGACTACAGGCGCTACGCCATGGTCCAGTAGTGGTTTGTGTGTGAATAAAGTGAGGCACCCCAGGTCGTTGAATAGGTCAGGCTAGTTTTGGTGCCATGGGGAAGCTACATAGAGGACCTTTGTTCCGCAATTGTCCTGCAGGCTGAAGCCAAGGCTGATGAAGAGGTCTAGGCCCATGATGTTCTCACCGCGGCGTGTGATATGGAACGGGAAAGGGTCCAAGGTCGAGGAGCCGTAACGCACAGGGAGGTGGAGTGTGCCGACAACGTAGATTTTACTCCAGCCGTAACCGCAGAGGGCGGTGGACAGAGGCTGCAGCTGCCGGCGTAGAAAGAACAGATTGCAGGTTTTGATATTCAGCAGAGACACCTTGGCCCCAGTGTCAAGGAGGAGAGGGACACAGCAGTCTTCTAAATAAACAGGGCACCTAGAAAAAGTCACTGGGTGGGGCCCTATGGTGTGAATCACTGCTTGTGTGTCATGTGATTGCCCAGGGTAGTCAGCCGGGGCAGAGCGGCACCACTTAGCAAAATGATTAAGTTTCTGACAGCGCCTGCATGTTTGACCCTTAGCAGGACAGTCTTGGGCCCTTGTGGCATGACGAGTGGAGCCACAATTACCACAGCGTCTCTGCTGGCGCATTTGCTGGGGACGCGCAACCTGTATAGCAGCATCAGTGTCGGCTAGGTTGTCGGAGCTTAATAGCTGTTGCACTGGCTGCTCCCTAACAGCTGTATGGAGTTTGGTTTCTGCTATTTTAGCAGCACATTCCGTGGCTGCCTCCACTTGTAAAGCAATTGTGAATGCATCAGCAAGTGTCAGTGTAGCATCCTTCAACAGCAATTCTTCCTGAACTCTGGGATTAGATGTTTTTTCAATGAGCTGGTCTCGTATGAGTTCATCAGTGACGTCACCAAAGTTACAGCTCTGTGAAAGCGCTTTTAAATCTGCTACAAACTGCTGAGCAGACTCACCTGGGCGCTGACATCTTTGTCTGAATAACAGTCGCCGAAGCAGTATGTTCTGGGACTTCACAAAATGACCACTTAAAGACGTTATGGCTGCGTTGTAAGTGTTCGCGGCACCGAGTGTATTGAAAATCCGTCTCCCCTCCGCCCCCAGCAAGTGTAGGAGGATAGCCCGCTTCCTCACGCTAGCAGCGCCGTCCAGACCGGTGGCTAGGAGGTACGTTTCAAACAAACTTTTCCATTGATCCCAGGGAACGACAGGGTCGCCAGGGAGAGGTAGAAATGGGTCTGGAGGTGGCAGGGGAAAAATAGGGACAGACTCAACCATCCTCGTCGCCAATGATATGTTTAAGAATGAGGAAACTGAGGTTTACTTTTAGGCGAAAAAACAGCCGTGTTTACTTTTGTTTCGTTCTTCATTACCCTGAACTTCCGTTCACGTATGGTGGCCTCTCAGTTACAAAATCAATGCAACGTAAAATACCGTAACGCATAAAGCACAAACAAATAGGTATATCCTTCTAACAGAACAATAACTAACTGGGTTTAGTCAAGGCTTAAACAAACACAACAGTAAGGGGAAATGTTTTTGTTGTTTTCCTAGAGGAGGGGAAAACAACATGTTGATAAGGGTACCATGCCAATGCTGCTACTAAGAGGGCAGGTCCATCTGGTAATTACTGTGATGAAGATTTCAAGCTGAGCTCACTCTTCTGGGCTTTTTCTCAAATCGTTTTCATTGACCAATATTGCTCCTATTCCTGTGTAGTTCAATTGTAACAAATTTGGTAACAAGAGGTTATTACTGAATAACTCCAATGTAGATAACATGGAGCAGTAGTTAGTGGTATTCTTTATTACACATGTGAAACAAGGCCAGCCCTGTTACATCTCTCCTGCTGAAATAAAATCATTCCGTATCATAAAGACACATGGTGAAATTAACAGGCAAGGTTTATTTGGTGTATCATGAAGATGTGAGTATAAATAAAATGTTTCAAAATATTCACGTCTAATTAAGAATAACACTAATTGTTGTTCATGTTACCTACTTTGGAGTTGCTTAGTAATAACCTCTTGTTACCAAATGAGTTAAATCTAACTACACAGGTGTAGGTGCAACTTAATGTGACTTAAAGTGTTATGATCGGTGTAACAGGAACCCAATAGCAGGCAGGAATGCAGCAAAAACAAGGTTTAATTCAAAATCACAGTCCAGGGGGAAGTCAAGACAGGCAGGGGTCATACACGGAAGACACGGCAGAGGTACAAAATCGTAATCCAAAAGAATAGTCGCGAGAACACGTTCAGGGGTCAAAGCCAGAAATCCGTCAAAAACAAATAACACCAGAACAGACTGCAAAAACTAACAAACTCGGAAAACACAAAACAACAAAACACTCGGAAACAGATAAAAACTCAGCACGGACTCGGAAACAGATATAGCACGGACTCGGAAACAGATATATTACTAGACAACTCACGTGAAAAAAGAATGACGAACTCGCGACGAGGAACAAAGACAGCAGGTATATATGCAGGTGTAGACAGGTGCAGACAATTAGTATGAGAGCAGCAGGAAATGGAAAACAGCAAGAGAGCTAAGACATTTAACAAGGCAATTAGTAATTCGTTAGTAATTATCCTATCCTAGCCCTGTCGTTAGTGAATTAGTTAACAAGACAATGACTGGATACGTAAGGAAACACTAAACAGCTGTGGAAACGTGATGAGAATTAAATTTGTTAGTTTGTGTTAGTAATAATTCTATTAAACCCTGACATTAGTAGATTAGTTAACCACCCCGTGTTTAGCCAGTTAGTAATAATAAGTCCTATATAAATGTTAGTAGTGCAGGGTAATACAAACGAAGTGTACAGAAACGAAAGTAAAACTCCGTGAGAGGGAGCGAGAGATTCAGCACAGAACGCAAGGCTGCGGAAAACATTGAAAAGTGTATGCTAACGAAACTGACAATACTATACATGACAGAATAACAAAAACAAACTCAGAACATAACATAACCCCCCCCCCAAGGGACGGCTTCCAGACGTCCCCAACATCTCAAAACACTAAGCAGGGTGGGAGGTGGGGGACCGGAGGAGGGATAATGGGCAACGATGCAATAGTTCAGGGGGGTTGAAAAGTTTGTAATGTCCAGCATCACACAAAGCAGGGTGGGAGGTGGGGGACAGGAGGAGGGGTAATGTCCCGAATGCTGAGCAGGGTGGGTGGAGGGGGTCCGGAGGAGGGAAACTCGAAAGGCAGGTAATAGTTCGGGAGGGTGAACAGGACTCGGGGTGAAATGTCCGGGATGCTGAGCAGGGTGGGTGGAGGGGGTCCGGAGGAGGGAAAAACTGACAGGACAGCGGCGCAGGAGTGACCGCTCAGGCGACCGGAGGCGCAGGAGTGACCGCTCAGGCGGCCGGAGGCGCAGGAGTGACCGCTCAGGCGGCCGGAGGCGCCGACAGTGCCGCTCAGGCGGACGGCGGTGGAGACAGTGCCGCTCAGGCGGACGGCGGCGGAGACAGTGCCGCTCAGGCGGACGGCGGCGGAGACAGTGCCGCTCAGGCGGACGGCGGCGATGGTGATGGCTGCACCGCTCAGGAGGGCGGCGGCGGCAACGGTGATGGCTGCACCGCTCAGGACGGCGGCGGCAGCACCGCTCAGGAGGACGGCGAAGGCGAAGGCTGCACCGACCAGGAGGACGGCGGCGGCGAAGGTTGCACCGCTCACGCGGAGGCGGCGGAGACAGTGCCGCTCAGGCGGACGGCGGCGATGGTGATGGCTGCACCGCTCAGGAGGGCGGCGGCGGCAACGGTGATGGCTGCACCGCTCAGGACGGCGGCGGCAGCACCGCTCAGGAGGACGGCGAAGGCGAAGGCTGCACCGACCAGGAGGACGGCGGCGGCGAAGGTTGCACCGTTCAGGAGGATGGTGGCGGTGTGGAAGGCTGCACTGCTCAGGAGGAAGGCTGCGACGGCTGCATCGCTCAGGAGGCCGGCGGCGAAGGTTGCACCGCTCAGGAGGATGGCGGCGGTGTGGAAGGCTGCACCGCTCAGGAGGAAGGCGGCGGCGTTGAAGGCTGCACCGCTCAGGAGGACGGCGGTGGCGAAGGCTGCACCGCTCAGGAGGACGGCGGCGGCGAAGGCTGCACCGCTCAGGAGGACGGCGGCGAAGGCTGCACCGCTCAGGAGGACGGCGGCGGTGTGGAAGGCTGCACCGCTCAGGAGGACGGCGGCGGTGTGGAAGGCTGCACCGCTCAGGAGGAAAGCGGCGACGGCTGCATCGCTCAGGAGGCCGGCGGCGACGGCTGCATCGCTCAGGAGGGCGGCGGCGACGGCTGCATCGCTCAGGAGGACGGCGGCGACGGCTGCATCGCTCAGGAGGACGGCGGCGACGGCTGCATCGCTCAGGAGGCCGGCGGCGACGGCTGCATCGCTCAGGAGGCCGGCGGCGACGGCTGCATCGCTCAGGAGGCCGGCGGCGACGGCTGCATCGCACAGGAGGCCGGCGGCGACGGCTGCATCGCTCAGGAGGCCGGCTGCATCGCTCAGGAGGCCGGCGGCGACGGCTGCATCGCTCAGGAGGCCGGCGGCGACGGCTGCATCGCTCAGGAGGCCGGCGGCGACGGCTGCATCGCTCAGGAGGCCGGAGGCGACGGCTGGGGCGCTCAGGAGGGCGGCCTAGCGGTCTGGGCCGCTCAGGAGAGGAGACTAGCGGACTGGGCCGCTCAGGAGAGGAGACTAGCGGACTGGGCCGCTCAGGCGAGGAGACTAGCGGACTGGGCCGCTCAGGCGAGGAGACTAGCGGACTGGGCCGCTCAGGCGAGGAGACTAGCGGACTGGGCCGCTCAGGCGAGGAGACTAGCGGACTGGGCCGCTCAGGCGAGGAGACTAGCGGACTGGGCCGCTCAGGCGAGGAGACTAGCGGACTGGGCCGCTCAGGCGAGGAGACTAGCGGACTGGGCCGCTCAGGCGAGGAGACTAGCGGACTGGGCCGCTCCGGCGAGGAGACTACCGCTCAGGCGAGGAGACTAGCGGACTGGGCCGCTCAGAGAGGAGACTAGCTGGCTCGGCAACTTGAGAGGAGGCAGGGAGCAGGACGGGACTGTTGGCGTGGAACGAAACGGGCCCGGAGACCATAGGCATGGACCGGGGAGTGACAGGAGGCATGGACCGGGGAGGGACAGGAGGCATGGACCGGGGAGGGACAGGAGGCATGGACCGGGGAGGGACAGGAGGCATGGACCGGGGAGGGACAGGAGGCATGGACCGGGGAGGGACAGGAGGCATGGACCGGGGAGTGACAGTAGCCATGGACCGGGGAGTGACAGGAGGCATGGACCGGGGAGTGACAGGAGGCATGGACCGGGGAGTGACAGGAGGCATGGACCGGGGAGTGACAGGAGGCATGGACCGGGGAGTGACAGGAGGCATGGACCGGGGAGTGACAGGGGGCATGGACCGGGGAGTGACAGGAGGCATGGACCGGGGAGTGACAGGAGGCATGGACCGGGGAGTGACAGGAGGCATGGACAGGGGAGTGACAGGAGGCATGGACCGGGGAGAGACAGGAGGCATGGACCGGGGAGGGACAGTAGGCATGGACCGGGGAGGGACAGGAGGCATGGACCGGGGAGGGACAGGAGGCATGGACCGGGGAGGGACAGGAGGCATGGACTGGGGAGGGACAGGAGGCATGGACCGGGGCGGAACCAGAGAGCTGGGACGGAACTGGAAAGGAGAACTGTGACGGAACGGAACAGGAGAGTTGGAACGGGACGGAACAGGAGAGTTGGGACGGGACGGAACAGGAGATCTGGGACGGGACGGGACAGGGGAGCTGGGACGGCACGGGACAGGGGAGCTCGGACGGAACGGGACAGGGGAGCTGGGATAGACCGGAACAGGGGAGCTAGGACGGAACGGAACAGGGGGCCTGGGACAGAACGAAACAGGGGGGCTGGGACGGAACGGAACCGGAGTTCTGGGATAGACCGGGACAGGGGAGCTGGGACTGAACGGGACAGGGGCGCTGGAACGGAACGGAACAGGGGAGCAGGGAAAGGACGGAACAGGAGAGCTGGGACGGGACGATGAGATGATGGATCCTCCGTCAATGGATGGCCGAGCCCGTTGACGGAGCCGGGAACCATGACCCCACTGCTTACTCCTGGGGCCATAGCCCCGTGGGCAGCGGGCAAGGCGGGTACCATCAAAGGTAGCAGGTGGTGGGTTGTAGCTAGGCTCGGAGTCGTGCTGATCGAGGGAAATAACTCCGAGCCTAATGGAGTGGGAGCTGGGTAGAGGAGTCCGGGGTGATGGGTAGTGGTCGGCATGTCGGCGGGCGAACTCAGGGTTTTGGCCCCAGATCCCCATGAGGTATTCCTCATAGGAATCTGAGCCGAAGGGGTCAATCTCCATGGGAAAGGGGAGGCCTGCTGGGTCCCAGATGGCGAGTTCGTACTGTTATGATCGGTGTAACAGGAACCCAATAGCAGGCAGGAATGCAGCAAAAACAAGGTTTAATTCAAAATCACAGTCCAGGGGGAAGTCAAGACAGGCAGGGGTCATACACGGAAGACACGGCAGAGGTACAAAATCGTAATCCAAAAGAATAGTCGCGAGAACACGTTCAGGGGTCAAAGCCAGAAATCCGTCAAAAACAAATAACACCAGAACAGACTGCAAAAACTAACAAACTCGGAAAACACAAAACAACAAAACACTCGGAAACAGATAAAAACTCAGCACGGACTCGGAAACAGATATAGCACGGACTCGGAAACAGATATATTACTAGACAACTCACGTGAAAAAAGAATGACGAACTCGCGACGAGGAACAAAGACAGCAGGTATATATGCAGGTGTAGACAGGTGCAGACAATTAGTATGAGAGCAGCAGGAAATGGAAAACAGCAAGAGAGCTAAGACATTTAACAAGGCAATTAGTAATTCGTTAGTAATTATCCTATCCTAGCCCTGTCGTTAGTGAATTAGTTAACAAGACAATGACTGGATACGTAAGGAAACACTAAACAGCTGTGGAAACGTGATGAGAATTAAATTTGTTAGTTTGTGTTAGTAATAATTCTATTAAACCCTGACATTAGTAGATTAGTTAACCACCCCGTGTTTAGCCAGTTAGTAATAATAAGTCCTATATAAATGTTAGTAGTGCAGGGTAATACAAACGAAGTGTACAGAAACGAAAGTAAAACTCCGTGAGAGGGAGCGAGAGATTCAGCACAGAACGCAAGGCTGCGGAAAACATTGAAAAGTGTATGCTAACGAAACTGACAATACTATACATGACAGAATAACAAAAACAAACTCAGAACATAACATAAAGTGTTACTAAATTAGTACTTTACTTGCGAATCAAATGATTTGTGAATTTGAGGGAACATCCCATTCATTCAGACCATTAAAACTATTTCATTTATAACAAGAAACCATTTCAGGCAAAATAAAAACAGCATTTTCAAGAATATTATCTAAAGGAATTTAATGCACTGAGAATTTTCTAATGGACAATGCACATAATATCTAGAGGGAGCTGAGCGCATCTTTTTTTCCCCTTCACAAAACATAAATAATTAAAAGCAAGCAATCACTCTGAATAATTTATCTGTAAATATTCTCTGTTGCGTTCTCTTAATGACCTTGAGGCAAGACAAGTTTTTGTGACAGCGGCGTTCTAGCCATAATTATGAAACATGTCTGCTGCCTTTAATTATGTTGCAATAAATAAATAAATGAATGAGAATAAAAACATTTTAAAGCTTTTTTGCCAGCAGGCTTTTTAGTCAAGGCCTGAAATAAACAAGTTTGCTACATCTTTTTGTTAGGAAACACTATCCTGTTTTTAGTTGGTGATTCGCTCTATATCTTTCCAAACAATTATAAGCACCTATCTCTGCTCTGAGAAGAATATCGATGGTGGGGATTAATTACTTGTTTTACATAGATCCAAATGGATCCCTTGGAGATTAGTTCGATGGAGAATGCAGTAATGTTTCACAGAGGTGGGTAACCAGAAACTGGGTTTAAGAGATAAGTTGAACATCACCAGTGGACAAGAGGCCCACAAGACACTGGATCAGTGGAAGTTAAAATACCAATTGCTGTGGAAACCAATGGGCGGTTGTGGTGATTTTTAGCCTATGGGATTGATCAGGTGCATTATTGCAAATTCCCTGGCAGGCAGCAAGTGTTTGGAAATCAAACAAGGAAAAGTGTAGGCTAAAGTGAAAGGCTAAAGTCTTCAGAGAGAGGGGTCTTGTTGTCATGCTTATCCCTATGTGGTCGAGTGGTACGTACCGTAGTCTACTGTATGTACATAATAATTTACATTATTCTGAAATTTTGTCTGAAATATTAAATAAAAACTTGGATAGCTCTTAACTTTATCTATATTACAAAATATGAAATAAAACACAATTCTGTCATAATGTGTGCAGAGAATATGGCAATACAGATTCAAAATGGTCTCCGCATGTAAAAAACATTATTCATGAAGACCCCTGTCGCTTTGGTGTGTACAGTATAACACCCATATTGTCCTTTTTGGGCCAGAACTGTCTAAGTTGTTGTTAGAAGTGAAAGGCAGCAATCAGTCCAGCAGTGAGATGCCCACATTTCAGTCCTGCCATTCTGTGTTCAGTAATATTGCTGCTGAAGATCCAGAGCGGCTGAGGATCCAGAGCAGTGGTTTTAAATAACTGCGAGGTGATTAGTTGCATCATGTATTTATTTCCATTTGCAAAGCTTTGTGCATCGCTGCCACAATATTGACATTGAACCGCGCATCGCATTCTCTGCTTCAAATTTCGAAATAACGAGAGACAAAATGTTTCCTGCAGCTGTGTATTCCAATACCCATTGTAATGTTTCTTTTTGGTATCATACTTGCGAGAATTTAATCTATACCTCCATTTAATTGATTTACGTTTCACGTCTTATCTCCCGGTTCGATATCATTATGAACCATGCCTGGCAGCCGGTAGCAACCTGCACAGTCCTGTTTGGCCGCTGCCTGCCCCTCGGCTATACTTTAATTCAGATCATTCCACCCGCTCAATCCTGTCTGGTTCCTTCCAAACCGCGGAACGAACTGGTGCGGCGAGGGAGAGAGGAAAAAGGAAGCCGGTCTACAAACGGTATCGCATTGGGTCAGAGATGGATTCTACTCCATCGAATCTCTCTCCTGTTTGCTGGTTCGCCTGGATGTTGTTTTGGACGGTCGGAGGAAGTGCATTCCGCAACCCCCCCCCTGCCCACTACCCCTGAGATGTTGGAGGTTTTTGGTTTACAGCAAGGTCAACTTCCCTTTCCAGTTAATTACCTTTTAAGAACAGCACTGTCTTGTCAAGGCGACCTCAAACCCTCTGAAGCGTGCAGACCTCTCGCCTCTCCATCTCGCGCCAGGCTCCTGCGAGGGCCCAACGGGGGCCCGCTCGGCTCAGTCGTGGCACATCGATCGGCAGCGCTATAATAATGGAATATCGGCTGGCCCAGGGAGCCAATCCGGGGGAGGGGGGGGGTTTGTTGTTCACATCCGGATTAAGGAAGGCATGGATCATTATCGATTTCCGCCTGATATGATCATTCCATTTGGGCACAAGCACGCGCTCCTGCCGTGGCCAGACATTCCCAGTGCAGATCATTCAAATCCCACCTACTATCACAGGGCGCCACCCCTCATCCTGGCAACACACTGGCCTACTAATGGGGTTAAAACCTAATGTTGTTCTGGCTTTTCCTGTAAAAGTCATTAATTAGGCTACTGTAGGAGAACGAGAACGAGACCTCAGAGTTGCCCCCCCCCGGGCCGTTAGCAGCTCAACGTAACGCTTTGACTGACAGGCAGACGGTTAGTTTTTGGCTGCGATTGAAAGAAGGGCATGGCAAAGACCTAATTTCGATATGAAAGGATTTATAACAATTTATATCTTATTTTAAACCGGCACAGTAATCTTATGAATTTAATTGAAATTAATTTTTTAAATAATATATTTTTTTTTTTGTTGCATTTTCCTCTTCCTTCCAATTGGCCCCCCTGGCGCCCCCTGGCGGCCCCCCGTTGGGCCGCGGCCCCCACTTTGAAAACCCCTGTGCTAGTACATCGATTGAATACTTTCCATTTCATGTTAGCTGCCTTGAAATGAAAGGAGAGAAATGGATTTTAGATAGGACAGGACGTTTTTTTGTCACTGTGCTAGTAAAGGTGGGGTGTTACCTTTACTAGCACAGTAACATGTTTGTAACATGTACATGCTACAAACCCTGTATACGGTCATTTTTTTAATCCGATATCTTTCATCTGTTTTTAAATATTTGCTTCATACATTAACATTGTTAACATATGATGTAGTACACTGCCACGTCGGCTGATGACAGATTTACTGTGATGCTAATGGCCAGATTATGTAGGCATATGGCATATAGTTTGAGTAAAGTGTTGCCTTTTTTTAGGCGTTGGGGACGGTGAGGAAGTCACAAAGCTTCCGATATATGTCTAGATTGAAAACCATGATTAGTTAATTAGCTGAATCAGGTATAGTGTTGGGCTAAAACAAAAACCTGCACCTTTTTGGATAAGATTCGACATCCCTAGTCTATTCAGGCAATCACATTTATTCTGTCTATTTTTGATGACTTTTTAATCTGTGTAGCATTTTGTTTTCTTTGAAAAATTTAATAAATTAAAAAGAGTAAGAATGGTGGATGCATTGTTCTCAATATAAGAATGACTCTGGGCTGGATTAGGGTTAGGGTTGGATTTCCAGATTTGTTTTCATGGGTCTATACGTAGATTCCTGCTCTGTTCCTGAGGGTGACTATGGGCTGGATTCAGAGATAGCCAACTTAAGTCATGCGTTTAAGTGCCTCTTCTGTGCGGATTTAACACGGAATGAGATACGCCATATTCTAACCTGCGCTAAGCGGGTGCGTTTCTCAAAATGTGGGTGGCACAGGGCATGGTATTCTAATGACCTGCTTCTTGTACCTGCTCCCTGGGTTGCCAGCTTTCTACTAAAAAAAAATTCATGGGGGTACATATTTTTAACGTGTCAGTGACATTGCTTTTAATAACCGCATTAGCCTTTGTAAAATCCTACCTTTGCGCATCGTAGTTGCTCTTGCGTGATGGGGAAGGCAGTGAGCGTATTAATCCGTCACATTGATAAAATGATATCATAGCTCCTATTGACTTGGATATACCGATCCCACAATCAAAATAAATAATTGCTGGACAGTGGTTGCACGCAATATTATTAAGTATTATTAAGATTTACTGAAAAAATCTAATCTAATCTTTTTTTAACGATTTACCTAATAAAGTAATGTAGCCTACGGTGGTTGAACACAATAGCCTATATGCAACATCTTCAACTTAATAATTTTTGTGAAGCTGTGCTGAAACAAGTAGGCTTCAAAATCATCTCTATGTCAAAGCGAATATGATCCAGACACTGTCTATCAATTAATCCATCTAATATTGGTCTGGTATGATATACCATATGGTCAATCATAGCCTACTTTTACATATTTTTATGACAGCTCTTTGATAATTGCAAGTTAGCTATGCAAAGGAAAATATGACCAATATTATGTTCAAATAACATGCACTCATTCTAATTGTTACGTTTCTGTCATGTTTATGCCATGTTTCATGTTTAGTGTTTGTCACAGTTTATTTCCTGTTCATGTCTTGCTTGTGTTCTGTTTATGTTACGATGCAGTTCATTGTTTGCATACACATTTCCATGTTTTTCCGCAGCCTTGCGTTCATGCTGTTTCTTTCTCTTGCTGTCACTCACGCTTCCCTAATTATTTCATTCTCCCGTGTCTATTTACTAATATACTAACATTAGATCAGGATTGGGTAATACTAACTATCTAACCATGTGTTCATGTTTATCTTACGTTTCTCGTGCATGTAAATTACTAATTTACTAACGCTAGGTCAGGATAGGTTAACTACTAACGATTTCCTAATTGCCTCGTTACGTGTCTCATTTTCTCAAGCTGTTGTTAATTTCCTGCTGCTCTCAAGCTAATGTCTGCACCTGTCTACACCTGCATATAAGATCAGTGTTCATGTCATATCCTTGCAAAATTGTTGCCTTTAGTTCACTACTGTCACTTTTGAGCGGTTTCCATTGTTTTGACTACCGTTATTAATCTAGCCTGTTTACTGACCATCGTTACTGCCTGCCTATTGTTTCCACTGCCTGTTTTTGACCACGAGTTTTGCCTGCTGTCTGTTTTTGTACCTCTGCCCCATGGATAGGACTTTGGTCTGACTCCTGCTACCCCCCACGACTACGAACTTTGCTTTACCCCTGTTTTGTACTTCTGCTCCGCTGACAGCTACTCTGGTTAATGAACTTGTGCACGGATACCGATTTCGAGACTGCCTTCTCCCTCGGTACTGTATCTTTGGTCTGGCTGGATTTATTGTTTTTTGGACTTTGCTTGTGTGACTACGATTTTGGATTTCCCCATAATAAAGCCCTTGCGGGTATTTATTATCACGTCAGTGTTCTGAGTCGTGCATTACGGGTCCAACCCGCACACATCCGTCTCACTAATATCCATTTATGAGAGAGACGCTGTATTGTTCATAATAATCTATTGGCGGCGCCAAACATAAACCACCTTTTTTCCGAACAAAGTTGCGTTAAGTGAAAGTTAAGTGAAAGCTCTGAGTACGCGTATCTTGCAGACGCGTATGTTCATGAAATCTCCACCCCGCACGCATAATGCCGCGTATATACTGGAGAGACACTGAAAACAGCGGATAAGTCAAATGTCTGAATCACAAATAGCTTAAAGGGATATTTCACCTTCGTGTGACATAAGTCGTTTTGTGGAGCCTACCCCCATTATATTTGCATAGCGTTAATACTAGCAACATCAGCTGTCCCTGCTGACATTAATTGAATCGCCGTTAGTCCCGGTTGTCAGAATTCCCATTCACTCCCATTCATTTTTGGGACCTCACCAAAATGAATCGTTTTAAGGCACAAACTAACTATGGCGGATAATACATAGATAAAAGACAATACAAAGGTGAAAAGGTACGTGTTTGTTTTCGGATAAGCCACAGTGTAGAAGTAGTTAGATTTTTTGTTTTATTATGACAAAAGCTAATAAAACGTTGAAAATACATTAAATGTCAAAATAAACACTTTTTCACTCTCGTGTTCTCTTTTATTGATGTATTATCCGCCGTAGTTAGTTTGTGCTTTAAAACGATAAATTTTGGTGAGGTCGCGAAAATGAATGGGAGTGAATGGGGAGCCTGACAACCGGGACTACCGAGGATGCCGTTAACGGTCAGCAGGGACAGCTGATGTTGCTAGTATTCACGCTATGCACATATAATGGGGTAAGCTCCACAAAATTACTTATGTCACACAAAGCTGAAATATACCTTTAAGCTACGCGTAATTTCGGGAGTAAGTTCTATTTGCGTGTGCTTATCTCAACTCTGAATCTGGCCCTTAATTTTCTCATAACAATAAAACCCCCTAACCTTCAAATTTTGCTTATGTGCATGCAAACAGTGGACACCTTCCAGCAAGATGACAGAGAATGACAAAATGACAGTAACTCTAAGGGGCAGCAGAGTTTAACACACTCAATCTACATCACTTTCCAACTTTCACAGTGCAATGTCTGGTCTCACCTCCAGACGAGACGAGGAAATCTTCAAAAATGCAAATGGTGCCGTAACCAGGCTCATACGGTCCCGTTACTGTCAGAGAAAGTGCCCGCAATCACCTGCAGGCAAAATGACGTGTCTAATAAAAGAGTACCACATTAAATTTTATCATCACAGTCAGGATGGAATGAAAGGCCAGTCTGTCTTATGCACACATGTCAGCACTGTGTGAGCATACATGCATACGTCATGTTAGTATGGTGATGGCTGGAGTTACAGTCGCGAACGGATTCACAAAGGGCAGGTCTGAAGCTGTATTGCTGGTCCGTGGGCGGGCCTGGGCCAATTGGGCGCCCCTGTTGAGACCAATTTATTGTACATTTAAGGCCAAACGAGGTATGCGGAACACTGCTGCTCACGTTAAATGGCAGCAGGTTGCCTGCCTATGGAGCAGAGCACAGGAATGAGCACTGCATGCTGGGAAATTGGTCCCTATGCTTGGATGGTGGGATGCTCAGTGCTATTCAATTGGATTCAGCACAGGTGATTGACTTTGCCACTCAAGAACATTCCACTTTTTGGCCCTGAAAAAGTCCTTGGTTGCTTCAGCAGTATGCTTGGGGTCATAGTCTTGCAAGGTGAAGTGCTGTCCAATGAGTTTTCAGGCATTTGGTTCGATTCTAGCAGAGGCTGGTTTAGTCTTCTCTTTACGCCTTTGACACATCTATGCCTACATTCTGGAGAGTGTTCTTGATCTGTTTGACAGTTGAAAAGATTTGTCTTCACAATTGAAAGTATTTATCCAGTACAGTGGTCTTCTGCGGTCTACCAGGTCATTTTCTATTGCTGAGCTCACCATTGCGTTCTAGCTAGCTTCCTAGCAATGCATCAAACAGTTGGTTTTGACACACCCGATATTATGTCCCTGATCGATTTTATAAAATTCCACAAAGACACACCAAACAGCGGAAGTATCTGAGTGGCAAAGGAACGCATGTAGTCTTACTTGGTGCAAATGGAACAGGATTAATTCAATGTTATCTTGGTTTTCCTCAGTTATCTGACTCTAAAATAATGATTAACCTTTCCTCTGTGCTAATAGTAGTACATAGAATGAGGCCGCAAATGAGGGAATATAGCCTCTTTCCGCCAATAATGTGGCTATTATGGATCGCTATCTATCTCGGTAGACACGGACGTGCCTCTGCTTTGTGTAGCCTACAAGGATACAATGTGTATCTTGCGACGGCACTAGTATATAGGTGAGTGACTATGGCGTGCAGATATCCTGAATTCTATGTGTATGTTAGGACCTTAAAACTGCTAGGAGTGTAGTGGTTAGAGTCAAAGAGGAATGCCATGTTAAAGTGAATGCAATTTATTATACAGTACATTCAATAATGACTATGCAATGATGAAAAATGTGAGTATAGTGAAATTGCAGTATTGACGAGTCTTCTCGACCCATTCCACTTCCCCCCTTATATACCCAAAGATCAAAGAAAAAAACCAAATCATCAAAGAAAGACACAATCTCAACAAAACATCAATAACAACAATGACCCCTGCTTGCACTGGAAACTTGCTCTGTATGTTTATCACACCATTTGTAGCACAGCTGGTTGCTCACTCATAGGTAATGTGCATTACTTACTGTTCACTTTTGAACGGTCTTCCTAGATTTCTTTCTTCAACGCCCACTGTGCCACACCATCAGTGACACAAACCTCCCCAGAACATCGGCTTTCCATCGACACCAAACATGATTACGCTCTATATGCAAAAGCTAAGGTTAGATAATGCTGCTTCAACTCAGTAGTTCTGTGAGCATTTCACATAGGCAGCAGAATGATTGCAACAGTGCTATTGGGGCTATCAATATCAGACTTTGCTGACTCCCTGCCAGCGCCGTAAACATAGTCTGTTCTCCTTTGGGGGTCCGAGAATTCACCCTACAATTTATTAGGATTTCTCAGCCTCATGATGGCCTGCTTTACTGATGCTTATTTGGTCCTCGTGTTGAAAGACAACGGCAACAAACCCCAAATGCAAATCCCATACCTAGAATTAACTCTAGCCCTTTTGTTAGCTTTCTTGTGCATGAAGTAATGATGCAAAGACACACGGCTGGCCAAGAAACTGCTGAGCAGGCAATTGTCCAATTGCTTTTCCCTCCCCTAAAATGAAGGGACTAAGTATAAAAAGGGCTGTAGTTCCTACACTGACCGCCTGATATGGATGTACAAATTAAAGCTGACAGACTGCACTTTAACCTCGTGTTACATTACATTACATTACATTATAGTCATTTAGCAGACGCTCTTATCCAGAGTGCATTTCCGAACTTGGAACAAGTGCGTTAAAACAACCCTAAAAGTGTTCATTGTTTTATTTCAAATCCAATGTGCTGGAGTACAGAGCCAAATCAACAGAAATTGTGTCACTGTCAGTTTCTTATGCTGAGGAAAAACATTGATGTATTCCAATATTTTTGTCAATTTACTAACATTCATGGAATGGTACACATTTAGAGTCTTCATCCTCTTCAGGCCTGATAGCAATGAAATACCTCAAAGACCTCAAGATCAGCAACAAAGGGGGGGGGGGGTGTATGTGCATGCGGGTGTCGTGCGCATGTGTGTGTAGGATGAGGGCAGGGGGGTGCAAAAGGCATTCATCTAATTTACTGCCTGTCAGTAACCAGGATGTACAAAGCTACAAAAAAAGCCAAGAAACATAAATCTCGAAAATGCACAGGTTACTGCTGCTCTTTTTTATGTTCAGATTCTGCTTGAATCTGGTTTCGGTGTGTTATGAATTATGTCACATTTAACTGTGCAGCCTGCTCCTCATAACTGCCTTTTGCTTTATGAACTACCATATGAGAAATGAAAGCAGTTGAAACCAGAGTCAGTGAGTAAATATGTCATTAACTTCATTCCCTCCAAATCATCTACAGAGACCATTTTAGACGAATCCAGCAGGATATAGAGACCGTGCATATATTTAGTTGAAATCAATGCACTGCACGGTATGTATCTGCACCGAGGAAGACGTAATTCAAGCAGTATTCTGAACCAGCGCTGTAAATGATGTTCTAATTTGATGACATCATTGCTGCAAACAGAGAGCTTGTTCATAACTCACGCTTGAATTACATTGTCTACACATGTGGAGTTTTACTTTGGAAATATTTTTGCAGGAAGAAAACCCTTTTCGTGTGATTTCAGGCAAAAATACTAGGGGGTAGTCTCAGGTGTATATAAGTTTTTTTGTGACAGAAAGATTTCATTTCCTTTTTTATACTTTGTATGATAGCCTTCTTATATTGTTGGAAATAGTGATCTAAATGTGGTCTGGCAAATGTATTGTATAACATTGCTGCAACCTCCATTCATTTATACATTTATATTTAGTCTCTTTTTGGTATAAATCCCAGCATTCAATTTGTTTATTTTACTGCTTCTGCCAAATGTCTACCTCCAGACAAAATAGATGAACTGATCAAATAGACAGATCCATTACTATTGTGTGATAAAGAAGAGCATACCCTACTTTGTTCTGTGTTGCCACTCACCTCCGTTTGCAAAAACCCCCCACAACCCCCCCAGACTGGGATCGGCATATAATTGCCTTTGGAATTAAGAAAAAAAAAATAATTTTAAGAAAAAAGTGTGGATGGAAAAAGTTGCTGAAAATCAAATGCTCTATTGCTATGCGCTATAACAATAAAACTTTCGAACTGAATATCTCAGGATTATGATTGTTACTCTTAGCAGAAATCAATGTGTACCCACCCACTCTAGTGTCACTTCATGGGACAGGATTAGCTGCATATTCTAAGAATGAGGAGAATACAACTCAAAATCAGTGTTTATATCCAATGTGTTCTCCCCTAGATAACCCCCATCAGGAAATGTCCCTACCACATAAATCCAGACAGTTAAGGTGGACCACCAGTGCAGCGAGCCGTCGCTCAGCAGGCTTGTCATATTAAATCACTTCTTACATGTTGAACATGTGTGTGTGCACGTGCATGTGTGTGTGTGTCCATCAGTGTTTCAGACACAGTTCCAAAGCTATCCCAGAACAGGTTGAGGCAGTGCTGCATTGCTCCAGGACGTGGAGGTATGGGGGCGGTGCGTAACAGGGGTCAGGCTCCGAGGTGGAGGTGCCCATCCATCAGTGATCGCGCTCCCGCAGAGGACTTGAGGAAAACCAGAGAGCCCTTTCACCCAGTGAAAGACCCAAAAAATCCTCCCTGGTGCTTGGCAACCGGGGTGCTGTGTACATTACACTCCGACTCGCTGGCCATATTTAATGCCAAAAGCTTATCCCTGGCAGGTCTGGGGTTCAGTTACTCTGGTCCTTGGACTTTTAGGGGGGCCTTCCTGTGGAGATGACAGGTGTGATAAGCCCCATTTGCCTCTTGTTTGATGATAACCCCCCCGCAGAGCCGGTCTATTCGAGTGTGTGTGTGTGTGTGTGTGTGCATGCGTCCCACTGGCAGAAACAGCTGCAGTGCTCGTTGGTGGGCACTGAATATATTTGTTTTGTGCGCGCGTGTGTGTGTGTGTGTGTGTGTGTGTATGCACATTTATGTGTGTCCTATAGGTCAGCAGAAACAGCCTGGAGTACTTGGTCAACTGCCTGAAGTGAGCGGCGTCCTGGATCCTGACACGAATGAAGAACAGTATGCTTTTTAAATGTTCGACCACATGATCTTAACACTGATAGATAGATAGACAGACAGACAGACGGACGGGCAGGCAGATGGCCAGACAAGGCAAATAGGTAGAGTATGTGTGTGCCAATGCATTGACTGCGTGTTTGTGTCTGTGTGGATATGTAATTATGCGTGTGTGTGTGTGTGTGTGTGTGTGTGCATGAGCCTACTCTTCTGTTTCTGTTGCAGAGTGTAAAACTCAATAGCTTATCGCTGTGAGATATTATGTTGCAGTAATTAATTTCCCTGGTCCACCTAGCGCGAGGAGTCGCCGTTGTGAATTGGCTCCGGGCGACTTTCTCCAGCGAAAATGAAAACACTAAACCACAGGAGCGCTTTTCTGGCTGGAAGAAGCCTGACTCCCCCTGCATTTTTAATGAGAGCATCTGCTCTCTGGGTCCTCTCTTAAAGCCCCGTTTGCTTAATCAGTCCACCTTATCCCGCAAGTCCCCCTGACAGGTCGAGAGAAATGAGAGAGATCAGGTAGCACTATGAGAGACAGACACAGGGAGGGGGGGGCAAAAAGATATTTGATATCAGAACTTAAAGGCGTTTGATGTGAGTTAAAAGGACGGAAAGGGAGATTGAAAGGAGAGAGAGAGAGAGAGAGAGATAGAGAGGACAATTTTCTTTGAGAGAAATCGCAAAGCCCCAGTCAACAGCAGGTCTTTTTCTGTCTCCCCCAGGTGTGTGTTTTTATTGGTGCTGGGGTGGAAGTGAAGTGGTGTAGGGGGGGGGGGGGGGTGGCGGGTGATGTAATGATGCAGGGAGAGGTGGAGCCACAGGACTATTGATGACTTCTCCACCTCAGATATATGACGGGTTCTGGTGTGCCTCGCTCAGCCCTGGTTTCTCCACCTGCGAACATGGCAGGGGGGACAAAGAGGGGGCGCCTCCACCATTTTTGGATTCACTCTCCCATTACTAGTGGGGGCCATTGGATTTATCACCTTGTCTACAATGAAGTGTAACAAGTGTCTCACAAGTACTGTGTATAGAATTATGATTTATTCAGTCACCTGGGTCAGATTGTATACATATATTTTACATGACATGTATTTCGATAAATAGCTTGGCATACTATCCATTTACAAACCTACATGCGGTTCAGGTTTAGACAAAATAGGTTCAGGTTACAGCCAAGACAGCGACATTTAATTCTGGGTCTGTTAGGTCCAAAGCTCAGACCTACAATGACAGCCCACATGAAATAAAATACATAAACACAGCTCATTGTTGAAACCACTTTAGATGTTCACATTTCATGATATTTAATATGCAACTATGACTCCACCTTACACAGCTTACCTGTTCCTCTCTGTAGTCTGAGTGTTTGTGCACTGATTACGTTTATACTTAGTATGGCTCCATATGGCTTAGATACAGAAGTGTCATGATGATACACTTGGAAAGCTGACTAATGATACAAACATTAATAAGGTTTTTCTTTTATGTAACGTGATGAAGCGATTTAGCAATGAAGCTTGATGACTGTAGATGATCTGTCTAGAAGAGAGCGGTTCAACAGCAGAGATAATAAGATGTAACCATGTTTCATGAGAGTGGCCAGGGCGATTGCAAGAGGCTCTTTGGTAGTACGTAGCCAGATTCACTTATTCTCTCTTGCTCTCTCTCTCTGTACAACACTAAAATTGAAAATGGGTTGATCTTCTTAAATTCTGTAAATTTCTGTTTGTCTTGCATGGTCCTTTTCTTCTTTCAATGGTCTTTTTCTTTCTATATGCCCCTTTGTTTTATTTGTATTACTCTCTCATTAATACACACAATGCTCTTTTGCAAATGTTGAATAAATAGCTTCTAAAAGCTCTTTCTCTCTCTCTCTCTCTCTCTCTCTCTCTCTCTCTCTCTCTCTCTCTCTCTCTCTCTCTCTCTCTCTCTCTCTCACACACACACACACACACACACACACACAGACAGACACACGCAAAGATTAAGATGTTTTGACATTGAGTTAAAGCACATGTCTGAGGGATGTGAGACTGATAATTTTGTTATTTTGTCTACATCTGTGGAGTGGCTTTCTTCTGCGTCCTTTGGGATACACTAAAACATGCAGTTCCTTAAAGGGATGACAAAATAAAATCCCTTCAAAACTCCCTTGGCCCTTCTCTCTCCCTCCCTGTCTTTCGCTGAGTGGTCTGCAATGAAATGTGAGCTGTTAAAGTCCGCTGGCCTCTTGGTGAACCCGCGGCCATCCCAGCTCACAGCCAATTAAACAGCTCCGATCATTTGCCCGGCTGATGGTTGACAGGTTTATAAACATCTTCCCTCTTCGTTGGCAAAAATCACTCCCACACACGCACATTATAACTTTTAAATGTGTTTCTGGATCATGTGTGTGAGTTTGGGATGTCCGCCGGGAGTACCGGCCATGGGTCCACCCTAGCGACCGAGCGTTTTACCTCAAACACTCCTTCTGTGTTATCTTATCTGCTTGCCACGTGCCAGAGAGTAGACGTGCTGAGACCCTTGAGTGTGAAATTACAATACAGCTGGAGGAAGGGATGGGCATAGGCTATATCGCTGTGCTGCACTGTGCACCCCCAGCACTGTTGGTCACAGGTTATATATCAGGGCTGGTGGTAAACAACACAGTCGGACACAGGCTATATATCTGTGTTGAGTACCACCAGCCCTGTTGGACACAGGCTATATCTCTATTAATCACAAAAACTAGGCTATAAACTGAGTAGGCTATAGCACCATAGTTGTGAGAATTATCCCACCCAAACACACTGCTGTATAAGCCCACATTCATGTATCGTTTTACAGCAGTTTCTAACATACGGAAAGCACATCTCAGTTTCAGCATAATGTTACAACATCTGTGCTAGTGAATGGCTGCTAGGTAGGTAACTGTAGCTAATGACATCACCCGATCAGCGATTCATTTATTTATATAAATTAGGCTAACGTTACAGCATACAGGCTAAAAACAACCTTGATAAAATTAACAACATTTAAGTACCGTGATAGCCAGTCAGTAGGTATGTTTTACATTAGTTCTCTAGGTAACATTACAACCCTTTTAAACAGGCTAGCTAAAGTTTGAATGTTGGTGCGCCGATCATAATGGTCTCCTATTGTTCTCACATTCGTTTAGAACTTCGGAGCGGTGGAATTATTCTACCGTTGAGAAGCTATCGAGATTTGTGGGTTAGCATTTTGTTTCACCATGTAAAGTCTATGGGCAATTCATCGTCAAAATTTCAAATTTCACATTCAAATTTAATGAAGTCTAGAGCCGTGAAAGTATAAAAAGCACTCTTACAATGTCTTACAATGACCAACAGAATGAGGGTTCTTGTGTCGGGATCCGTTGGATTTAAATTTAGTTATGTTTGCACAAAAAAACTCTTAATTTTTCTGCTAATTACAGGTACCCCCTAACTTTGTAATGGCTTAATCTAGCTATACAAAAAACTGCATTTTGCGATCCCATGAGGTTGGTTAAGAAACGGGGTTCAAAAATCGCTGTTTTACATTGAAGAGCTGACCAACGCAAACATACACTGAGCGCTCAGTTTAATGCTGCACTGCGCACACCCAGCACTGTTGGACACAGGCTATATATCCGTGATGTGTACCACCAGCAGTGTTGAGCACAGGCTATATTTACGTGCTGTTCACCACCGGCCCTGTTGGACACAGGCTATATCTATGTGCTGTTCACCACCAGCCCTGTTGGACACAGGCTATATATCCGTGATGTGTACCACCAGCCCTGTTGAGCAGTGGCTATATTTACATGCTGTTCACCACCAGCCCTGTTGGACACAAGCTATATCTATGTGCTGTTCACCACCAGCCCTGTTGGACACAAGCTATATATCTGTGATGTGTACCACCAGCCCTGTTGGACACAGGCTATATATAAGTGTATATGCTGTTTATCACCAACCCTGCTGGGTGGAGACAGGCTATATATCTGTGATGTGTACCAGAAGCCATTTTAGACACAGGCTGTGCCTCTTATGTTGCTCTGTGCACACTGCTCTTTCCACAATCACTGTAATATTGCAATACAAATACAGTTAAAAAGCTTTAGTAATGGAGAATTTGTTAGGTACCTCGAGGGGGGACTGGACCCAAATGCAAGACTCAGAGACGGCTCAAGGGAAAACTCCACTAGGGAGGGCATTTAATGGGAAGACAGGCAGGGGCAAGACAGAAACGGGCAAGACAGGAATAGACGATACAGAAACTGGAACTGGAGGGTCAGGAAGTAGGAGGGTCAGAAACCAGGCGGGACAGGAACTTGAACGGGTGCAGGGGCCCGTGGTTGGGAACAGGAGCGGGAGATCACAGATGGCACGAGGACGTGCAGTCAGGGCCAGGCGCTCAGCCTGGGGTTCAGGCACTAAGCCTGGGGTTCAGGAACAGATGCGGGGTTCCCGCGGATGGCGTGGGGGCCCGCGGTCAGGGACAGGTACACAGCCTGGGGGTCGGACAGGCATTCAGCCTGGGGGTCGGACAGGCATTCAGCCTTGGGGTCAGACAGGTATGCAGCCTGGGGGTCGGACAGGCACGCAGCCTGGGCAGGGACAGGGGAGGAGCCGGGGAGAACTGGGGAGCCTGGGTAGGAAGAGGGAACCAGGGCAGGAACTGGAAGCCAGGGCAAAACTCACCGGACAAGACATGACGAGAACACACGAGAGACACAAGGTACACCACAAGACGGTCTGGCCCCGAACAGAGAAACGGGGCAGACTAAATACAAACTTAACGAGGACAGAACGAGGAACAGGTGAGGCGACAACACTAGGAGAACACAAGTGGAGGGAGAAAGGGAAAACACTGGGTGGACTGACCGACAAACGGAAGACCAGGAACGGATCACA
This sequence comes from Ilyophis sp. 1 JC-2022, assembly GCA_022702515.1. Lineage (NCBI taxonomy): Eukaryota > Metazoa > Chordata > Actinopteri > Anguilliformes > Synaphobranchidae > Ilyophis > Ilyophis sp. 1 JC-2022. The sequence goes on along the minus strand of CM040406.1, from coordinate 16,757,386 downwards.
GGACATCACAGAATTTGTACGTTCATTGGAGTTTTTTTTAAGCAACGTATTGTCCCAAATTCAAATCTACCTTTAATTCCTAGTCACTGTTTGCAGTTTACATCGGCATCACTAAATAGGTCGCCCCCTCCATTGTCAAGATCAATAAAATAACAGTTTACTTATTCTCTGAGGACGGAGTCTCAAAGGAAAGAGTTCCCAGCGACATCGCTCATTCATGTATGCGTTTGAACAACGAGCTGTTATCGCACTCTCGCTGATATCCTAGTGGCACAGACGCGAATCCACCCCGAGGAGCATCTTCTGTTTGTTCATAAGCTGCGCAGCACTGTTTGCTCACCGGGTATCAATGTGCGCTGGTAATTGGACTACAGGGATCTGCACAGCCCGTGCACGGATGCATGGTGGGGTGTTCAGTCTTTGCATTTGTTAAATGTGCTTCCTTAATCAAGGTAAGTAAATAAGCAGATAGCGGTTGAGCAGTTAGATATATTCTACTTGCAAAGTAGGAACATGACCTCTCTGCGCATCAAAAAGATAAGCGTCAATGCCAGACCCTGATTATCATCTGTCATCGAGGGAATATACTTTAATAGTCCTGCTAAGAGCTGTATTTGGGGTAATAGCCTTTAATTCACAAGCCTGCCGCTGTCTGCTGCCAAACAATGACATCATCGTTGGCATGCCGATGGGATGTGAAAAGCAGGAGGACTAAAAGTTGCAACAGAGTCCCTCCCTCCAGTCTGGCAGGGAAGGATGTTGCGGTCAGAGGGCATAGCCACAGTCACCGCGCTCTGTCCCTCACTTCAGAGGGGACAGTATCTGACCCCCAAGTGACACTGTTATAAGCCTCTATATACTGTAGTCATTTCTTTATTTTTACTACTGTGAGCAATATAATTAATACATAATACAATTCTTTTTGCTATAAATTGTTCTTTCTGTTAACCTTTTAAAATTTATTATTGTTATTATTATTATTGTAGCACTTGTCATTAACATCATCAAGTGTACAAAGCTTTATGAAAAATAAAACAGTACAACAACAACAGCAGCAGCAGCAGCAGCAGCAGCAGCAGTAGTAGTAGTAGTAGTAGTAGTTGTACTACAAGACCCCCTGTTGAAAACCCAGGATGTAGTGTGTTGTTTCTTCAACATTGTATATGCCCTGACATTACAAGAGGTTTTGTCTTGACATTTTGATATTGAATTTAAATTTGATAGACAGGAGACAGGAATAGAGGTGTGGAGAGACAATGCGTTACAGAGAAATAGAGACAGAGGGCAGAGGAGCGAGGCAGAGAGAAAGAGAAAAGATTAGTTTTTCATTTAGGATTTAAGGCCAGTGTAGATAATTTTTTTCCTACTCATTGTATTGAATTGTAGGAATGCGAATTTCCTACGTGCTGTGAATTTTTGGAAGAAATTACCCAAATTTGCTGCTCTTAAATGCAACTAGCCATTCTTATGGCTTTCCCACATTAAATTTAAATGCGTTTGAAGCATATAAACATCGAACAAAAAGTTTGTAAATTTGTGTTTAGTAGATTATTTCTCTGTTGTAACAATGCTTCTTGGCAATACATTTTATACTGTTGGAAAGCCTGTTTATTTCCCTTTTAAATGGTGCCCCATTTGTAAGGAACATGCATTTGTGGGATGAGCAGCACAGCTGAGTATGTGGGTTGCGCCCATGAAAAATTTGCCAAATCTTCTCTGCCAATGCCAAACAGCTTATTCTGCTGTTGCTAGTGACTCTTGTTTGGTGTTGTTTGGTGGATTGGATGATTGAAGTCTATCAGTAACAAGGAAGAAACAAGACATATTGGCAATTTTACAATTTTACAGTCAGGAGCCTCAGTAGCGTGTGGAAGAACCATACACAGCCACAACAGCCTGGCACCTCCTCATGCTGGTCACCAGCGTGGTCACACACTGCTGTGGGATGGCATTCCACTCCACAACCAGGATTTGTCGCAAGTCAGCCAATGTGGTTGTGTTCGTCACTCTAGCACGAACAGCACGCACAAGCTGATCCCACAAGTGTTCAATTGGATTGAGGTCAGGACTGTTGGCAGGCCATTCCATTCTCTCTACTCCCAAATTCTGGAGGTAGTCTCTGATAAACCCCGCTCTGTGGGGGCGAGCGTTGTCATCTTGGAGGATGGAGTTCGGTCCCAGACTGTGGAGATATGGGATTGCCACTGGTTGCAGAATCTCATCTCGATATCTCTCTGCATTGAGATTGCCTCCAATGATGACAAGCCTCGTTTTTCCAGTGATGGAGATGCCGCCCCACACCATCACACTGCCTCCACCAAAAGGTGTTACTCTATCGGTGCAGCAATCAGCATAGCGTTCTCCCCGTCTTCTCCACACTTTGACGCTACGATCCAACTTCCGTAGGCAGAATCTGGACTCATCGCTGAACATAATGTTCCTCCACATGTTCAGGTTCCAGTGCAGGTGTAAGCTGTTTGGCATTGGCAGAGAAGATTTGGCAAATTTTACATGGGCGCAACCCACATACTCAGCTGTGCTGCACATTCCAAAAATGCATGTTCCTTACAAATGGGGCACCATTTAAAAGGGAAATAAACAGGCTTTCCAACGGTATAAAATTTATTGCCAAGAAGCATTGTTACAACAGAGAAATAATCTACCAAACACAAATTTCCGAACTTTTTGTTTGATGTTTATTTATTAAAAAAATTTAAATAAAATTTTTTATTAAAAAATGTTACTTTCAAATTCACTAGCTACCTAACACAAGCATGGTAATCCAGAAAACAAAATTACTTTCTTTAGCTATAGTTTAGTAAGTAAATTTTATATAGTAAAATAATAAACCGCCAGCTCGTTCAGTGTAACAATTGCCTATAACCTACACACACAAAAAAAAAAAAAAAATGGCAACATTGCTGCCAGTCTTTTCACAGCTTTCTTACAGTATAACCATTCCGAACACGCAAAATTTCTCATTTAAATATGGCTGTTTGCGGCTGGAGTAATTTACATAATGACTCTTTACATAAGTTTACATAAGATGATCACCCGCAAAGTGTGAAATGATAATGCATGCAAATACTTTGGCTGCACTTGCGAAATAACTCCCCTTATTTGGGATCTTAGTAAATCGACCACTATCATAACTTGCTGCAGTAGTGAAATAAAAATAATACACTCCGATAACTCGGATTCTGTAACGTCCATACCAGGGCAACAAAGATGACCCAGAGTTGGCTGGTTTGTTTAAAGGGTAGTTCCACCGAAAAACAACATTAACCTTATTTAACAGGCACAACTAATTAAGTCTCTCTTTGTCCTTTGTGAACCAAACAGGACTCGAGTGCTGTTGGTTACAGAGTGGTCAAATGATACAACTCCGGTCTTCCTCTGCCTTGAATCACCCGGAAAGGAATCATGCCAACTACATTATGATCCATGACCATGAAAAGTGGATTAACATATATAGTCATTAGCGAGTTACTGCTGTTAGCTGTTGTTAGCCACGGGTTTCTTGGCATTAAACAAAGATGCAAATCAGTTTTTTTTAAATCTGTTTGCTACGCAGTAGGTAAGACACACATCAGCTTTTTGGCATTTAGAAAATTGCAATGTTTTTAATATAGCCTATTACTAGATTTTATGAAATATTTTTGATGGGAAACACTAGGGAAAACTTGGCAAAAAGAACGGCTCAGATACCTACGAGACTCGGTTCCCTTCGTTCCTACCAAAGTTCAAAAGAATCAGATCATTTGTGAATGACACTACCCTGCACATACCAGAGGTCACGTTACTTGCTGGCAAGTTAGCCACTAATGTAACAGTTCTACTGAAATAAATACCACCACCAGGCATTGGTGTCTCCAGAAAAACAGGGGAAATACAGCCATTAATTTAGGAAAACACAGCCCTTCATTTATCTACTTTTGGTATTGTGAATCAATTAGCTAGCCTAACCAGAAGTCTGCAACACTTATTAATTTATCATCCCTGTCATCTAACGTTAACCTTTAACGTTAACCTAGGTAAATGAGTGGTAACTACCGCAATTCCTGAAATGGAACTGAAATGGACATGTTTGCTACTGGACAGTTTTATGTCGAAGCAGTCTCAGCTCATTATAGCCTATTCGGGCTCAATACAGAAGCCTTTCACCTCTGATAAAATCCAATTTTTATTTTTTAAAGTAATGCATTAAAAACATGGAAACGACGCGTTTATCACCCCGATATCCGATCTCCTTCCATTAACGAATGCAAGGTTAGCTACAATAGCCTACTGGAATGGCAAACATATTTAACAACCAATTTGTTTTATGCCAAGAAACCTGTTGCTAACAACAGCTAACGCACTATCCCAGAAAATAATACATTTCTTCTGTAATCGAACGCTCAGAGCGAAACCGTTCAATTATGGTCAGCTAGCTAATGTTAGTCTACTTAATGGTCATGGATCATAATGTAATGTTAGTTGACATGGTTCCTTACCAGGTGATTCAATGAGGCAGAGGAAGATACAGGGAATCAGGAAATACCGGAAGAGCTCCATTCTGTAACCGACAGCACTCGAGTCGTGTTTGGTTTAGTTTTCCAAAACATATTTAGGAAATAACGTAGCCTATCAATGTAATTTTCTAACATTATAATAAAGTAGTAATAATATCTAGCTTGATCTACGATGTGTCCCAGATCCAACAGGTTCTGTGGTCCCTATTCAGAACAGTGAGATGCAGGCAGCAATTCTTCCCTTGCTGGCTCCGCCTACTTGCTATGTAATTTACACACCCACTTGAAAACACTGTAGTCTTTCAAAAAACGAAGTGGAAGAGGTATACATCAAAATGACGTATACCTCAACCGAATTTTCAACTTTATATTCAAAACCTCTTAAATAATTCTGCACCACTTGTAGAGTAGCTAAGTGTATTGTTATCTCATTGTCAGGCCTCCCAAGTCAATCTACAGCTGGGAGACCAACCACGAAGCAGAAAACGAAATATGTTGATCCTTGCATGATGGCCATCGTTGTAATTTGAACCCATCAATTAAAGAAAGATATATTTAATTTGGACAATTATTATCATTACTGGGGACAGGCTATATTCCAGTGCACTGATATCAGTTCTGTACTGTGTCCCACTAACTCTATGGACACAGGCAATATCCCACATATTTTTATATATTCCCCACATGCCAGAGAGGGAATGTAACATTTTTCTTCAATTTTCTCAATTTGCTATTTTCTGGAACATTCAGAAAGTATTGGCTCTGTAAATGCTGTACAATGCGGTACAAATGGAAACCATTGTTGCTTTTGTCCCCAGGGGGGCCCCACTGGCTGAGGCCCGGTGGCTGAGGCATGTTCCAAGCATACCTTTGGTGTAACTTTACCTCCTGGGTAACAGCCTAAGCCTTTTTTCACTATTTGCAATTCAACTGCCAATTAATATTTTTCCTGTAGAAAAAAATATATTGCTTCATAAGTTAAAACAAACATAAAAACTGATTAGAAACAATTATTGTTTCCTGGAAAAAATGCAAAAACCAGAGTCTTTTTGGCAAAGCTAAATTCCAAGGCACTCTTAATGGTAAAGTTAAAAACCTTTATTGTGGCATGGCAAATAAAGAATTAAAAAAGCATTCGACCTATGTGTTCATCAGGGTTCTAAGCAATCTAAAAAAAGATTTTAATTCCTTCGTATCATATTATCATGTAATGGGGGTTGCAGGATGTTCCTGACACATGAGATATGCTAAAATCTCTAATGTGTTACAAAACAGGTGGTGACGACTTCAATATGAAGCTGAATGACAAACATTAATGAAAATTGTCTGTGCACAAATAGCTCTTAGACATTAAGGCAGTGCGATTGAGTTGTTTTGGTCTGGCGTGGTGTGCTGTGGCATAAATATGTGTGCACTGCCTCTTAAAGCAGGCCTTGCTCCCCTGATGAATCTATAGTCTAGAGAGACGCAAGGGGCAGCATCAGCGATGCACCTCGCGGACCGGCTTTGCCTGGAGACATCACACAATCTCTGCTTCTTATAACTCTGGAGACCAAGGGCAGAGTGAGCACTGAGCCTCGAGTCTGGAACAAGAGCTTATTGATCTAATGTGATACCTGGCAGTATCTTTGTCCTTAGACTGTGGAGGAGTGGGTCAGTGGGGTGGAGAGGGAAGTGGGTGATTCTGGCACCAGGATGCCTGGGGTGATCATAGCAGGGGGCTTGATGCATTGTGAGAAACCTGGGTGAAAGCTTCTACATAGCATAGCACACTGGCGCCCATTCGCTGCAAAACACCAGTACGCAATGCGCACACATTCAAGTATTCATTGCAGTGAAGTAAGAACAGTAATGAGTGGTGATTAAGAGTTGAAACATCGCCAACTGCACACAAATTGAGTCGAGGCTCAATATCTAACAGTGGAGGTGCTTGTATTACTTCTTAAATCGAGGCTGATTTTCAGTTTGGTCTGTTCATAACAAAAATCTTCCAAGAAAACAACCCGGCATGGTTTCAAGAGTACTGTTTCGAGCACAGGACTCTCCCCCATGCGGGGCGTTCATTAGGTGCCAGTCGACCGCAGCGTGAAATTCCGAAAAAAGCTGCCATAAAGCCAAGTCCCTCGTTAGGTTCCGGTTGCTTCCAGACATGACTGGTTACACGCTTTATGATTATTAGGATGAGTGGCCATAAACATGATATTTTCAGAGTGGGCGGTGAGATGACCGTAAAAAGTAGGCATCCGCCGTGAAAGAGGAGACGAGCACATTCGCTAAAAGGTTGCTGCGGGATTCACGTGGCTTAGTCCGGATAAGAACGGCAATCCTGCAGTTTTTTCAGCCCTGGGGCTGGTGCTTATTTTCACCCCAGATTCACACAGTTTGTGACAAGAGCAGACTAAGACACAAGTGGAAATCCATCTGAATCCACCCAGCTAAGCCTGAAAATTCACACTAATGAAAATTATATCTGGCCTCACTAATTCAGTGAAGGATTTTTGACCACTTAAAAACATCTCATTCAACATGATAAAATGAGCTTTTTGGTTTTATTAAAAAACCAAGGAGCTAATTTTGTCATGTTGAATGAGATGCTTTTAAGTGGTCTGGTGCCTTGTTTATAAAACATTTTTACACACGGATTTGGTCCTAAATTCAATAGATTTGATTATTGAATTATGTGAAAATCAACACTCAAATTGAGATTTATATACATTGAAACATTCTTACGTGTACGCAAACTCCGGAGTATGCGTATGAACTTTTCCTTGTGGCTATGCAGTTGTACTACAGGCTCAACATATTTTTTGTCAGATGCAAGAATATTTAGCCAATTCCCTCACACATGGACATGCATAGGCTATTAGACGATGCACGTGTCAGATTTATTTTTGTGATATGCACTGTGAGATGCAATGTTGTGGGCCATTAACTAGACTATTGTAGCACTTGCCATTAACATGATCAAGTGTGCAAAGCTTAATGAAAAATAAAACATCACACCAAACAACAACAACAACAATAATTATTATTATTATAATTGCCTTTATGGTTTTACAACTTAAAATTCAATGCACAATGTAAATGTGCGTCACGTCATAATGATTGAAAAACAGAAACGCTATATAGCTATATAGATCTATAGTGAGAGCAAGCATCAGACGGCTTGTATTGATGGCTGTCAGTGACAACTCCATTGAAATAAAATAGTTGGAAGAAATATTAAGCTATGCAATTGTGAAATGTATAAAATTAACATTGCTGTAAACTGTCAAAAAATTAAGAAAAAAAGAAAGATTTAAAATGGCTACAGTATATATCAATTTTATATCACATGACAATGGTTTCACAGGGAGTATACAGCAGGACCATATAAGAACCATATAAGGATATGGCATTCAGTGGCTGGAATTGATATGCTCGTTCATGTGTGCACAATTTTAGGATGCTTTGTGATTTATAAACAGATCGTGTGCAGGAAGGATTTAGGTATTTATTTGTGTATATGGACATTTTATAAATCTTTCATATGAATATTTTAGAAAACAAATGTACGCTCACATTTAGGATTAATTCCAAGATGATTTCATAAATAAGGCCCCTGGATTCAATCAACAATAGACTTGAACTTTGGTTCACAAATAAATGCAAAATTTCCTCTTCTTCAAAAAAACAAAAAAACAAAAAACAAACATAGGCCTAAAGAATCGGTTTTGTGAGTTTTATCACCAAATTCATCGACAGTTTATTTCTTTAGGAAATAATTTATTTGTTTAGGAAATAATCCCTATTTGTGAAGGAAAACACAAACACATACATTTATTTGTCAAAACTAGTTAGAAGGCTACAGGCCTCGCTACTGGATCACTGCCGCATGTTCAATTCTGGCATTAGACTATGGTTGCTTAATTAAGACATAATTAACAAAAAGACATTAATAACAATAAATGGCAAGAACAATTGCATTGAAAAAGCGAATGACTAAAAACTTAACGTTAAGCTACGCCTAATAAGAGCAGGCTGAGTAGCTACCTGTGATTTGTGTTTTGTCAGTAGATTTGGAAGCTTCGCTACCTCTTATTGGTCAGAATAATGACGTTATTTTTGTTTGGTATTTTAGCTTTAGCCTGTTCAGATAATCTTTTTCCCAACATTTTGGTGCACCAATGACTTTTTACTAAATCATAACCTCGCGGATCATAAACCACGTACTCACTCTCCAGCAGTGACCAGAGTGATGATATTTTTAGTATCTTAGTTTTATTCAGCTTAGCATTTTGTTTCAGGCTTTGTTCGGGCACCACTTAGACATTTCCTTATCATTTTAGATTAGCTAAATAGGCCTAGCTAGTTAATAAATGCAAGTAACATCCTTTTCCACTCTATGTTTTGTGTGATACCCACCAATTCACATTGATCAGCCTCAGAATGGTATGTTCTACTTGGGTTAAACCAGATGTCTATCAGCACTACAGCCAAATCTCGCCTTTTTCAGTCAAGTTAAAAATATCAGACTATGGCGGGGCCCTTTGTGCCCGGGAATACGCCCCCCCTCCCCGCGCATGCACCATGGGGGCTGTGCTTCACCGATGGTAACACAGCTAACATTGGGTTCTGTAAATTAATGGTCAGATTTTTTGGAAAGAAGAGAACAAAACATAGAGCTGGGCTCAATTGTTTAGCCTTATTTGTGGGAGGGAGGAGTAAAGCGCTACATTGAGTAAACATTTGACTGGTAGGGCATGACATTCTCTTCTTTTTTTTCTCGAGCTGTCAGATCTCAGCCAAAGCGCAATTAGTTCCAGATATGCCGATTTTAGGTGAAACCTGTCAAAATCTGACAGAAAATCATGATTTATTGCTCCCTGTGCCTTGCTTTAAGAAGCAATAGACAATAAGTGTTGTGTCACTCTCCACTGAGTAATGACTGATTTCCGGCCAGTGGAGTGACTGAGCAGCCTGCCAGCCTGCAGGGGGGCCAACCCGGTTCAGCTTTTAATGAGATCGGGGCCTTGTTTAAATATTTAGCGAATCTCAATGTAGTCTCTCTGTCAGCCACCAGGGAGAGCCGGGGCCGAGTTCGCAAACCTTATCATCCTGAATCAGAGGAGAAGGGTGCAACTGCAGGTCGGTGAAGGAGCCAGAGCCCAAGGCCTCAAGTCAAAGGCTATTGTGCGAGCAGCTTATGTAAACGTTGTGATCGTATTCAGCACACATAATCCCCCCGCCACCCACCCCTTCAACCCCAACCCTCCACAGGACCACCACCACATAATCCTGAGCTGGAGTTGCTCTTTGTGAAAAGAAAGTGTTTGGTCGAACATACCATATTACAGCCTTGTAAGGGGCCATTGATTTATTTGGTGCATCTCATTATGTATGTCCAACGAAACACTTCCCCTGATGATTGAAATGCATTAACTGAAATGTATGTATTTCTGATGTATATAAATGAGTCCTATGATGAAGATCTGCTAAAGTTAGCTGTTGAGTGTTCAATGTCAAGTGTTTGTGAATAGTGCCTTTTTAAGCATACACAATGTATGGGAGTCTTCTTTAATTTCCCAAATGTCAAATTAATTTCAAAATCCAATTAGAGACTTGTTTTACTGATAACTAGGAATCGGCTGTCCTGAAACTGTTGGGTTACTTGCTTTCCCCTGGTTTTCTAATTTTCTGGTGGAGGGGGAACGGAGATGCTAAACTTGTGGTTTTTATAGAGCAATCTGCCATGTTCCCCGGCTGCAAGTGGATTTAGGAGAAGGTTCCTCCTGCAGAGCTGGGCCTGTGCAACAGAAAGAGGAGGCCTGAAGAGGTGGGAGGTGGATGTTGTGCCGATTTCCCATCACTCTTCCCGCGAACACCCTCCTCCACCCCATCTTTCCTCCATAGACCAGCCAATCATATTATTCTGTGAACCCACAGCCTTCGACCCATGGGACACCTGGCTGATCTACACCCCTCTGCAAGTAACTACGGACCAGGCTCATTATAAATGTTTCTGAGGGGATGGCTATACTCTTGATCTATTACTTACAAGAGGCCTGGTGTGTTGCTACATTCCGGCCGGGTCTTTAATTATTTGGTGGAGGTCTTTAATTATTTGGTGGATTATTCGGTCTTGTTTTTGTGTGTGTGTGTGTGTGTGTTGATTTTAATGCAATATTTAAGTGGCGCTTGTATAGTCATGAGGTGGCAGGGGGAAGGCAACGAGATCCACGCTTCTCCTGTCCGGCCTGCGCGCCCTCTTTGTCCACCTCCTGAATTATGCACGCAAAGAATGCATCAACATTTTTTAAAAGGAGACTCCGCCCTAGCTCCCTCCCGCCCCCTGAACACCAACCTGAGGCGGGTCCTTCGTTTCATCGAATGGATTTACGAGGCCTGAATACCGAACGCGTTCTGAGTTTCTGAGTTTTCCGCGTGCCGTCCGCTCCTGAACAACGCCGCAGATCCTCAGGTTGTATCAGCGCCAAAACGGTCGCTAGATTTATTCACCTGTCTGAGACTTCGGCCCCGCCGGTACTGTGCTGTAGACAGTGCTGTCGGGTACTGAATGGAGACGCCATTATTCGTACGATGATGACAGTCCTGTTCGCTCTGGACCAGTGGCCAGCGTCTTGAACCTTCAGGTCGTGGCTGTGAGCGCATTTCCGACAGGGTTGCACCCACCGGAGTTAATGAAAGAGATTTAAGACCGACTGTGACACATCAATCAGTGCTTCGGTGCTAAACCCCGAAGTAAGCTAGCCGTTTAAACAAATGCAACTGCTTAGTTCCACTTTGGTACTACTGCGTGAATATGTCACAGCCTGTTCTAACTCTGTCTTATTAACCTCACCTCACCAATTTGTAACTACTGGTTTCATCCTGATTAGCACTGCTATGTCATAGGCCAATTCTAATTTGAATTCAGTCTGACTATTAACTGTTACAATGCATTACAGCAAGACAAGTTAATTGGTCACTAACTAATAAGGAAATGCTGTTTGTGAGCTCTGAAATGATACTACAGTGGTTTAGGGGCAAAGTAAATAGCAGTTAGATTTTTTCAGTGGTGTTGCAGTCAATGAAATGAGCTACAGACATGTACAGTATGAATATAAAGTAAACTTGTTGGCTGAAGTTAAGTGCAGAGTATATTTCAGTTCGATTGAATATGGTACATATCATTACTCATACCTTTTATGAGCTGTGGCAAAATGTGGTATGGATTTTATTTGCTGTATTACACAACCAATAGTCTGTCCATGCTAAGCAGATGGTCGGTTACCCTTGCTAACTTGAAGGGTTTCTTCTCCTGATTTATTTTTCCATAGAGTTAAATAGAAAAATTTGTCAGGAGAAACAACCCTTGAAGTGATCCATCCATATCTACTGCATATCTGGCAGCAGAGTGATGGTTTGAGGCCTCAGACCCTTGATGACTTACAGCCATTTTACCAACCATGTATTGCATACTTTTCCAGCATAATTTAGCTAAATCTAGTCCCACCCCCCACTTCCCATAGAGATCCATTCAAATGCAGAGACGTTATAGCATCGCTTGTAAGAGTACCAGAAAATAAGATATCAAGAGTCTGTTGATGTTGTTGAGTCACAGACATCAGGAAGTCATGGCATGCAAAGGATATGCAACCAAATATTCAAAATTAATACTTTATTCTATATATAAATGCAGGGGTGCCAATAATTGTGGCACATGTGGTTTTGTTAAAAATAATTATTTCTTGATGAGGAATTTTTTTCTCATAATAAATTTACTTCAATTAAAGGTTGGATTTTTTTTCTTTTTTTCAGTGTGCGATTAAGCTAATTCACCGAATGGTGAATTTTTTATAACCCTTTATACTCATCTTTACCAGGGGTGCCAATAATAGTGGAGGGCACTGTAGATGACCATCTGATGTGTATAGAGGATCTGTGGTTCCATTATCTTGTGTGTGATAACTCAGTCAGTTAGACTGATATACTGCAGGAGGGGATTGTGACCACAGTCTTGCCTGACTCTTAATTACTAAATAAACAAATTAATCTTCTGGCCACACAACAGCTACCTGTGTATCTGCAGTCTGTGTGGATGCCAGATTAAATGTTAATGTGTATGTATCCTTATGTGTATAAGTGTGTGTGTGCATGCATGCGTGTGTACCCGCGCATCTGACTGATGACAGTTGATAATCTGTTGGTGTCTGGTGAGCAGCTCAGGTATGCTTATGCAAAAATAACTAAAAAAATACTGGCCAACTTAAGCCCACCAGGACAAAGCCAATTGCAACCTGCCACTGCTGACTCCCAGTCATAGTCATTTAGTGATGTTACAGAGGTGTAAGGTCCAGGGGTCAGAAAGTAAAAGTCCTGCCATGTTTTCCTTCTACCCATGAACTCGGCCAGCTGATTTCACTCATTTGTTCTTCGTCCTGGCTAAAGAATTGTGCTAATTAGTAAATCCAGGTGATTGGAACAAAATACTGGATTACTTTAACTTTCTGAACCTGGATTTTACACCTCTGGTGATGTAACCCAGACTGTTAACTAGCCATGTCTAAGCCATATTGCCCACTAAGGAGGGCTGAATGATTCTGTTTTGAACATGGCTGCTCATATAAACATCCATGCTGTGTGCCAAAATGGATTCCAGAATGCTCCTAAAGGGCTGAGACCATATAGTTTCCCTCAAATACACCTCAAAATGAGAAGTAAAATACACTATCCCTTTATTAACATAAGCTTGAAATGCTACATGTAGAAACAAGTTGTCAAAAGCCGATAGGAAGGATTTAATTTGCATATATTAATTATGTACGGTATTTAACTGCTATCATATTGCGTGGCACAACCTGAACAGGCCACACTTTGTGTACTGCCCAATTCCATCAACTTCAAGAAGAGAGAGGGTCAAAGCTGGCCTTTCAAGCCATGTATGTGCAGAGAATTATTTTGAAATGATTTATGAATACAAATCCCCTTCATCTTTCATTTCCTGTAGCAGAGAATAGTAGATGTCATTGTTGAACAGTTACCATGCAGCTCCGTGGACATGTCAAATTGTATGTGTCCAAACCATATGATTCCTGCTATATAACAGGACCAAATATGTACTATGGCAGACACGTTCAGGCACTGATACCAGTCTGTGTGTTCTCTAGCTGCTCATTGGCTATGCACTGCACCTTCTGTTCTCCAAACAAGATGGCAGGGACCGTGGCTGTTAAATGAAGTCAGTCCTGTCTGGGGTATCAAAAAGGGAGCCCTTTCATAGGGCTGCAGCGCCATCCAGTGGTCAGAAGAGGTTGCAGCTTCCGTGGAGGCTCTCTATATGAGAACCGGAGGATTATAAGTGGCATTTGTCTTTAATTAAAAGCAGCACTTGTTGAAGCACTTGGTCTGGAGGAGGGCTGGCATCCACTACGACACAGGCTGGATCTTCGACCCTCTTGTAGGCCTGCTCCACTCTGCAAAGCATGGAGAAGAGCCAGTGAAGCACACTACTCATCCAGTCATTATCATGAATGAAGAAAATGGGAAGATGCATAGTTTAATGGGAGTGATCATTGCTGCTCACAAAACACATAGTGCAGAATTAATTCAATTTACGGAGAGAGGCTTTTCTCCCTGTCTAAGTTTCTTGTTTTGTGGAGAAACATAAAATGGCGGTTTTGTAGAATGACAGTGAAAGTCCAGGCTACGTCTCTGTCAGACAAGGTCAGCAGAACTCTGAAGCTGACTGCCTCTCCAGGCCATATACCTTTTCATTTTGCTTTGTCTCGTGATATTTTATAGCAAAAAAGGGACAAAAGATCGATTTGGTTTATTTCATTTAAATTGCTGTCAAAGCTGTTAAGACCAAGAAAATGCACATTGTTCACACATACAGACAAGCAGTGGAAACTCAGGAACAGAAAGTAAAAGCACACAAAAATGAATAGCTTTGGATGGGTAGGCTACAAATCAGTATGTCTGTCTGTAGCTGTGTACTTCCAAAGTAATAATACTAATAATTATGGCTATTAAAAAATGGACTATGGCTCCCTTCTGAACAAACCTACCCTGGTTTTAACTATCTAAAAGAAGATTAACTTCTCTAATGGAAGGAGTGCTTATGGCAGACAAAAGGCAAGTAATAATAATAATGCCTTGCATTTATATAGCGCTATATAGCCGGTGACTCAAAGCGCTTTAAAATGATGGGGAAACTCGTCTCTACCACCACCAATGTGTAGCACCCATCTGGGTGATGCAACAGCAGCAAATTTTGCACCAGAATGCTCACCACACATCAGCTGAAGTGGAGAGGGAGAGAATGATTTTAGGCAGATTGAAAGAGCCAGGTTGGGAATTTAGCCAGGACTTTACGATAAGTGTCATGGGATCTTTAATGACCACAGTGAGTCAGGACCTCGTTTTAACGTCTCATCTGAAAGACAGCATCTCCTACAGCACAGTGTCCCCATCATTGCGCTGGGGCATTGGGATTTATTTGATCAGAGGTAAGATTGCCCCCTACTGGTCCACCAACACCACTTCCAGCAGCAACTTAGTTTCCCCAGGAGGTCTCCCATCCAAGTACTAACCAAGCCTGCTTAGCTTCAGCAATTCAGCAGGAGCAGAGTGCATGGTACATGGTGGTATAGCTGCTGGTGTTATTGTCAATTGTGCAATAACCCTGTCAATCTGGGCTGAATGAAATGGAACAGAAGTATCAACTCGATGAAGGTGTACGCTCACTGCGCCTTAACAAGGTGGCGCTCCTGTGCTTACTTGGCACGGAACAGGTGGTTAGCCTCCAGCTCTGCTTCTTCCCTGGTTTTCTCTACCCCTCTCCCATCGAGCCTCCTCATTCGCTCCTCCGGGCTGACGGTCAGCAGGAGGACCAGGTCCGGTCGCAGCAAGTCGCTCGGCCAGCGGTACACTTCAGACCCAGGGCCAGGCAGGTTTTCTACCCTCCCTGTTACCGCCGTGGCGATGGCATAGGCTGCAGTGCTGTGCCAGTACCTTGAGATAGAAGAGGGCATTGTGGTCCTGAGGACTTCAGACAACTGCAAGGTGACTGTAACTCCGGTCAACTGGTAACATTGGTTAACATGTAAATAACTTAAATGGGCATGTAGGCCCATTCCCTGAAACATGGTCAGCAGTTTATTATCTGGTGGACCAGATAACACTATTCTACTGCAGACCTACCCCTCAGTCTATTCCCATTTATTGCAGCCTCTAACCTCTAGTTTACAATTACGCTTTCTTTCTGCATATAATCAATTATCTGCTTTATTGTAATATTGATTAGAACTACAAGCATTGTGTCTAATATCTGTGCACTTAATATCTCATTTAATTCACTTGTACAGTGTCTGAATTTTGATAAGCTTTGCAATAAATATTTAGATATTTACTGTCAACTCTGGTACTTGCTGTTATCGATGTTATTTGCACACGATACACTTCAGACAAAATCTACTACCAAATGAGTCAGAGTAAAGTTGTGCAATGTTGTTTAAGCAAGTGTCTAATTACAGCTTGAACTGGATTTTAACCCCAGAAAAAAGTGCTTGATTGATCAAACACAAGCAAACACCGGGTCAAAACTACTGACAAGACAAATTCCTTGTACGGCAACACAGGCAAGGCATCACTGTACAGACACGCAAAAGTAAAGCTTGAGTGTACACACTCCTCTGACGCATCATATTAAAAGTTTTGCTTCCATTCTAGTATTTCAGAAAGCCTCACGAGTCCTTATGGTGTTCCATGTGCCTGGCTAATTCACAAAAACAAACATCAAAAAAGTTCCAAGCATGTGAAGAAACATGTTGGCTGTCTTTGATGGTGTAGACAGGGAAAACAGCTCTGAGCAAGATGATTATATTCAGAAAATATACTTGTTAGTTTGGAAGATTCATTCAATACAAACTTCCAAAAAAACAAATATTGTGCCTGTAAACCTGGCCTATATTCACTCAACATTTACCCTTAACTTTGATTCACAATTAAAACACATGTTTGTGGCTTCGTTTTGGGTTTGGTGATGATCTAAATAAACTCGCCAATTGGCGTGTGACACACTTGTCAGAACCATTAGCTAAGCAAGCCAACACTCTGATGTTAGATACATGCTCCAAACGTGCAGGGATGTTACTTGCTAACAAACCCTTGGTCAGTTGCCTCTGAGAAATCATGATCTCATGTTGTCAGGACTCTGATTGGAGGTGGTGATTCAAGCCTTAACAGGTGGTCTTGCCAGTGCTCGACGGACCAGTGAGGTTTTCTGTTGTTCTATCATCCAGACTGACGGAAATCCCCCTGCCTTCGGTGATGCTAAGGCCAATTGTGCAATTCCCTGCGGGGCTGCTGACCACCAGTCGGTATCGGCACCATCCAGATTTGATACCAGACTGTGGGGATCATCCACATGCTAGAATAGCACCTTAAAAGGATGAACCACCCAGCAACCCCCTGACCTAATGATTTTATTTGGGTTTCACAACTGGATCCGGCTTTTACATCACTGTACAGACACGCATTCATAATCCTTCTTAAATAAATGTGTAGCAGGTGTAATTGTGAAATACTAATTTATTCTTGTTTGTCCCTCATACATATACATATAGAGCCAATTAGTATCCATCATAATTGATTACAATTAACTGAATGTTTGAAGACATTTTTTAGGGTCTGGAACAATTGACTGAAAAACCAATTCAGCTTAAGACAGTAGCAATTACATTGTTTAAGGGCCTAATCTCTAATATCCACAAACAAAAATGGCTGAATAGACAGAACTAGCAGTATCTTCGCAGTGACCATTTTTGTGTTGAAAATTTGGTGAAAAACCGGTTAGAAAGTGAAAGTTTTTTTAAACTGGTTATGATGTAGCCAGACTATATCCGGGTAAACCCTGGGCTAAATTAGGGATAAATTCAGCTAAATTGACATGTGTATTTCAAAACATCGTTTTTGCTCACTGGGTTACTGCTATGCGCGAAGATGTCTTCAGAAATGTTTCTCCCTTCAAGCACTTAAATGGGTACAACTGTTAGGTAATTGATAAAACATAAATCACTGGAAGCAGCAAGCACAAAAAAATAAGCTTGCTTACAGCATGCTGCCCTGGACCAAGCACAGTGCTAAACAAATTCATAATGCTCTCTAGAAAAAAGGATGGTTCATTTCCTTTCGGTGGCAGTGGGCTCTGATTTGAAATCCATCCGGCAGTCCTGATCAGGGATCAGTATAGGGTGCCAATTCCTGTGGGCAAATGACAGGCTGATTCGACATGCCTACCTGTCTACCACAACGGGAGTGTGCTGGCTTGACGTAGCGATCTGGCTAGCGGTGATGTAATTCCCTAGGGCGTAGAACGCCCGTCTGAGGAGGGCGGGCTCTGAGTCGAAGCGCGGTCTCCATGGAGACAGACACTGCGGCGGAGATTGTAGCAAAGCAGCACTGAGCTCTGTTGTCAGAGAGCGTGTCAGTGTAGTTTTCCCTGGTGAATGACAGCAAGAGGAAAGAAGGATGGATAGGATGAAAAATAAAAATGTGTGGGAAAGGGGAATGAAGAAACGAAGGGCATTATTTACAATATACAATACTGACACATACATGACTGATTCAGTGATGCGTGTATTGACGTTACAGTAGCATAGTCTAAAATTAAGCCAGACATTTAAAAAAAATGCGATTTAAAGAATTAATTATTCTCTCTTACACTGAGTAGGTCAACCCCCCCCCCCCCACCCCCCACCCCCCACCCGCGGTATTTCATGAGTACAATATTCAGTGAGCGACAAATGTATAGCACAAATATATAGCTATACTAACCTGTTGCATCCAATCCTTCAATGACTATGACTGGAAACTGGCCGTTCCTCTTTAGTGTCAAATTCTGGTCCACCAGTTCCAGCAATTCCTTTGCTTCAGGAATTATTTCCATGCTCTGAAGACAAGAAAGGGACACAGTAAAATCGACTCTGATACATTTGATCCCTCTTGGACTCATATAAACGCTGTTACAGTTAAATGAACACTTTACTGTATAAGTATATATGTGCAATTAAAAAAACAGAAAGTGAACCCTTTAACACCGGCATCTCACACTCAAACCCTGGAGGGCCGCTGTCTGCTGGTTTTTGATGTGTATGCCGGTTTTTGATCCAGGCAGGGCCGCAGCTATGAATTCTCTGGGCTGGGATAAACTATATTGGGAGGGCCCTCCCCCAATATAGTTTGTAACAAATTATAAATAGTTACTTACACCTCGTATCACGGGCCGCTCAGGACAAAGTGTGGCAGTTTTCTACCGCCCTGCGTCCAGGGTTTGAGTTTGAGATCCATGCTTTAACAGCATGCCTCATTTTTTGCCATGCAATACCGGTTTCGGTGGCTAGATGGGGATATTCTACGCCTGGCCGACTGTTTAGAGAGGTGTGTGACGTAGTCAGTTGGCGTCAGTTTACAAAGATTAAAGTTGTAAAACAAAAACGCACGTGGACAGAACTTGAAACTTGCAAACAGAAATATAACTGCAGATTCCTTACCTGTTCCATAACGTTGTAGGCATCTCCAAAGCTGTAAAACACATCGTTACCCATTATATTTAGCGTTGACGGGTGATACTGTGGTATCCCAGTTGGTACAAGGTAGTATTTATCGACCAGCACCTCCGTGCCATCCTCTGACTTGGACCACAAATGCTGCCACCACTGGCTGTCTTCCTCTTGGACATAAGTGCACACATTCACAAAAGAACTCTGAACTAGTTCATCGAACATCGGTATTGTCTCTGCATCTTTGATGAGAAAACCCCTGAACAATGAGTTTTTCACATCTGGGAGAAAAGAGAACACATCCAATACGCTGCCTCTTGGTAACGCCGGAATTAGCTTATTTTTAAGATCTTCATACAACTTTGCTCTTTGATATCTCTCGTCGGTGCAAATGTGAAGCGAATAGCTTTTCGTCCCCTCAAATATTTTTTCAAACGTTTGTTGGTCGCCAGAGAGGCTTGTCTGTGGACTTTTACTCAAGGCAAAATAAACAGGATCCAATTTCGGTTCGTACTCCACTGCGAAAACACGGGAGCACCACTGACCCAAACGACTGAGCACCCGTTTAGCCATCTTGGGACGAAGAACCAATATGCAGCTGTCACTTGAACTGTTTAGTGTTTACGCTTAGCAGCTGAAAGGAAAGACGAGGCAATAAGATAAATCGAAACTTACCGAAGAAGTGAAAGTAAACCAGATATTGCTCAATTACTCTATCATTGTCACTGAAACGAAAGTATACTGACCTATTTTATTTTGATGTTATTTTTATATAGGGCGGGTCTGTCAAACCAGTAAAAACATATTGCATAATTATAGGCTACATTATTCTACCTTTAAGGCAACACACAACAACTTTTTAGAGTCTGGGGTGAGTGAAATCGCCACCAGAATAACCCACAAAAAATAAGAGGTAAAAAAAGATTGTATAGGCTATGTTCTTACAGTAGCTACAGCTACCCCACAAATGTGCCCACACAACATCTTTGTATACAAAGTTGGTACAGGACTTTTGAAAACATAACATTATGTTTATTGCATGCTTAGCCTACTATTTAATCCCAACGAATTAGGAAAAGTCACATAGTGTCAAAATGAAAAAAAAAAAGATTAACTTGTTTTTAAGAGATGTGAAACACTGAATCGGGTCAAATTCACCCCGAAGATAATATGAGGATTATAAGGACAACACATTTTGTGTTACTTTCAACAAAGTCTGTGTTAAAAAAATGACCATGACCAGGAATAAGCAGGTCAGATAATTGATGTGTGACACTGCATGATCTCAAAATGATATAGCCTATTCTAAAATGTTCAGTACTAGGGATAGCTGCTACGTTTTTGGATGGATGAGCTTTGTCGTATCTGTTCTGTAGTTGCTTCGATTACCTTTCTGTAGCCTATGCACTAATTGTATGTCGCTTTGGATAAAAGCGTCTGCTAAATAACTAATATAATGTAATGTTATTTATTGTGTAATGTTATTTTTATTCTGTGTAGGCTATTCTGGGTCTCATAACTCTACCTGAGTCGTCAACTTGCCTACACTTTTTTTTTTTTTAAATGTACACATTTATGTTAATTTTTTGTGGGCTATGTGCAATGTCATGTTATTTTAATGTGCAACTGTTTGTATATGCAAAGTTTCACAAATCCACTAACGCAACTCGGTAGATGTGAAGTCACGTGACCACATAACGGTTTCGTTTTCCTTGCTCGTATATAGAAACGTCGTGCTTATTTTTTAACCACGCCTCAATAATAACAAGTATAAAAGCAAGGCGCTATGTGAGCAAGTTGCATACCAAGATCAATTAATTCACCTGTTGTTTGAGGACAACGAAAGAACAGGTGTTGGGTGAATGATGTTGCTGTTAGTGTTAACCCAAATCGTTTTTGTGCTTCAGGTGTGCATCAGCAACCTCCACAGTTTCTTATGGAGCACCTTGGACAGGGCATTGAGCTGGGTGGGAATAAACGCTGGTCAGGTTCGTGTGGTTCGTTTTGCGCACAGGACGGTAGCAGTGAATAAGAGAAAAGCAGCCAAGAGCGAGGCCGTCACCCTGGAAACTCCGATTCCGACCAGCGTCAACTATCACTTCACACGACAGTGCAACTACAAGTGCGGATTTTGTTTCCATACAGCGAAAACTTCATTTGTCCTGCCGATTGAAGAAGCCAAAAAGGGACTCCGTTTATTGAAAGAATCTGGTGAGTTGAACAAATTTATACGTGTATCCATAGACATTTTCGTCCACCAAAGGAAATAAGGACAAAATAATCGATTTGCATGACTCGTGTAAATGAGTCTAGTCATATGCCCTTAATTCTGCATTAAATTGTTTGTGATAATCCATGGGTGCATGTCTTATGATCCCATATGTTCTTCAGGAATGGAAAAAATTAACTTTTCCGGTGGAGAACCCTTTTTACAAGAAAAGGGCAATTTCCTTGGAAAACTTGTGCAGTTCTGCAAACAAGATCTTCAACTCCCAAGTGTTAGCATAGTTAGCAACGGGAGCCTGATTCGAGAGAGTTGGTTTCAGAAATACGGTAAGGTCACTTTTTGTTTAGAATGCATATCCTCCTAAGACCCGGCAATTTTTACCCATAGGGGAAATGAGTCTCTGGTCTTAATTTCAAGAACCATATATTCTACTAATATGCTGAAACCTACACTACATTCAATAACAATTAAATAAATTATATATTTTAAAAATATTTTCACTGCAATATGTTTTTGTCATTAAATACACTTGAATTGTGTAAAAAAAATAAAAAAAACTCGGATTTTTTCTTTCTGTCAGGTCTCAGGAGGAGGAGGCTACTCATAGTTTGATATCTAGTAGTAGCCTGACAAATCCACATAAGGACATTTAAAATGAGGTAGAATTATATCAGGGGGTGTCAAACTCAATTTATGGAGCCCAGGTGTTACCGGCACGTATGTGTTTTCCAGGCAATTGCAGGGCTTTAACTGCTCAATTTAATTTTGATTGACTTAGCCTATTCATATGAAAACATATTAAAATCTGCTGCCGTAGGCTAAAAATCAGTGGAGCAAAAATCTGCACCAGGTCCCATGAAATGAAACTCAGTGGTTTCACCTTAGCTGTAATATCGCAAATTGACTCTAGGCTGCAGCATTGCTATATAATTGAAGAGTGTTTTTCCAAACCTCACCAAGTCCAGTTTTGATAAACCATATTTTTCAAGGTGGGTATTTTTCTGACAAATGGTTAGATGTTTGCAGTTACAGTTACTTTTACACTATTGGTTTTAAGGATTTAAGTATAAAAATGAGATTTTTTTGTATGTAAAGAAAATATACCTATTTAAAATAAACAATAATTTTGATTGTCTCAAAACTGGTAAAAGTGGGCTGACAGAATTTTGGAAAAATAATTAAGACAGGGTTCGAGCAAGCAACACAATTGCATTTGTATATGCATTGGTTTATTTGAATTTGCATGATATTTTCTAATCATCTCAATTTTCAATAATCTATTAGGTTAGCATAAAGTAATTGAATTTGTGCACCATTCTTTTGCAGGAGAATATTTGGACATTCTTGCAATTTCCTGCGATAGTTTCGACGAGGACACCAACAAGCTGATCGGCCGGACCCAGGGTAGAAAAAGTCACCTCGACAACTTGTACAGGGTGCGGAACTGGTGCAAAGGATATAAGGTGGCCTTCAAGATCAACTCTGTGATCAACAGCTTCAATGTGGAAGAGGATATGCGGGAGAACATCCTAGAGCTTTCTCCAGTGCGCTGGAAGGTGCGTCCGGTTGCACTCTGCTGTGATCTAGCTATACCTGCACGCTGATCCCGATTACATACAAATGAGCGGATCTGTGGAGGGTCTCATAAGTTGACCTCATAAGTCCTGATAAGGACGAGAATGTGTGAAAATATAATATACTGGCTGTTTTGACGTAGCTTTATTAAGATGGCCAGAAATTCAAACGACACCAAGCTGTTCTTTGAGACGAGAGAACCCCAGGACTTATCAAATATTCAAAAATCTATGACCACTTAAAGACCATTGGCTAAAGGTGTACTATGCTCGCTCAGCTATTCAAATTTTTCACACTTTAAGATTAATATTAAGCTCCATGCTATGTGTGTTACTTGTTAATTATGGAGTTAAGTACTGATGGATTTTGGAAGGGTGCTAATAGCATGGAGGATGGAAAATAAGAATAGGCTAACACAGTTGAAGATTAGCCTGTCGGTTTCAGTATGGCGGCTCAGAGGAGGTTCATTGTCTTCTTAAATTCTGGAGCTAAATTGAGCAATAGACCAAGTGAATGGGTCTTGATATATCTTTGTGCATACACAGGTGTTCCAGTGTCTGGTAATTGATGGGGAGAACGCTGGGGATAACGCCCTCCGGGAGGCAGAGAGATTTGTGATCAGTGACCAGCAGTTCCAGGACTTCCTGGACAGCCACAGTGACATCACCTGCCTTGTCCCGGAATCCAATCAGAAGGTGAGGGTAGAAATGCACAATTGTTTTGTTGTTTTTTTTTCTGTTAAAATGTAATTTACTGTGCTAACTGAGGAAGGCTGGAACAGCTGACCAAGGTTTCCACAGAAACAGGTTTTATGTATAGTAAGGAACAAGGGTGTATTCGTGTTTCCCATTGATGCAAATAAATTCTATTTTTGCGTGTGAATAAAAATACGGTTCAAGTTGATAATGATTCTAAGGGTATTATACATGTGTACAACATACTAAATAATCAGTAAAAGAAGCAGAAAGCATTTAAGCAAAAGCCCTTTTCTACCTGTTTTTTTGTTTGTTATATGATGATTAATGCATAACAAGCTTAAAATAATTAATTTTAATAAATAACATCAATTGTGAGTGTGAGATTAAGTCTCCATTTATCTTGTCTTTCCAGATGAGAGATTCCTATCTTATTCTTGATGAATATGTAAGTCCCACCTTTTAAAGCCACGTGGAAACATTTCTCTGATTCATTTTGATAATGAATGGTCTTTGTAAATACTGTTCAGTCCATTGAAATGTTGACAGTTCTTTATTCTGTCCTTCTTCCACAGATGCGGTTCCTTGATTGTCGAGAAGGCAGGAAGGACCCCTCAAAGTCCATCCTGGACGTGGGGGTGGAGAACGCCATTCAGTTCAGCGGTTTCGATGAGAAGATGTTTCTGAGGAGAGGTGGAAAGTACATGTGGAGCAAGGCCGACATGAGGCTAGAGTGGTAACCCTCAAAGGGACAAGAACAATGAAGTTTTTTGAGGAATGTGAGCTTCCTTGTAAAACAAATGTTGACCAAGTGAACTCACATGTGGACTTGTTTTGCCAGAGAGTTGTGTGTTTTTTTGTGTGCGCATGCGTGTGTTCTAACTTCTCAGAATGTTTGGTAAGCACTTTGCATTAACTGCATCTTCATACGTTATACATTCATAAGACTGACGTAGCAAATATTTAAAGTTGACTATTCAAATAGCCTGTTTGACAGGCCATCCTACAGGGTATATTGGGAATGCTAATCACTATTTACAATAGTGACAACTCAATGTGGCTGTTATATTCCTCTTCTAGTGCTTATGCATATAAGTGGGCATTATGAAGATGTAGTCACTAAATGTTAATTATGAGGAACAATGGGGCAGGCTAATTCCACCAGTTTTTTTACTGCAAGAATAAAACCTGCCGATTGGAGGTATTTTATTGGACTCAAAACATGATTAAATAAGCCAATACCATGGTCTGGGTGAATTTGTAAATGTAAATATTTTTTTACCAAAAATATTAATCTAATCTTTTTTTTTTTTTTACTTTATCACAATAAATCATTTTCCTCTTAATTGAATGGATACATAGTCCATTTAATTTCATATTTATTATGAATTCTTAATTCAGATTTTGTATGCTTTGTTTGAACAGGCTAAAATGTTCAGCCACAATTAAAGTTGCCGATTACATTGATACGCAGTGTTGCACAACTTGCACAGTTTAATTATTAATTATTTGCATTTGTGCGTCTCGGTCACCTGTGGTCTGCTCTATCGAGTGCGTTAACAGTTTTCCCCCTAATACGCTTGCATCTCAAATGGAAAAAAAAGACCAAAAAAATCCACAAAATCATTTTAGTGTATTTCGGGAACCTAAAAGGTAATTTTCCTGCTTGTCAGTTTCGGTTGAGCTTCTGGACCGGTTACAAAGTATCTACGACAAGCTTGAGCCAAAAATCTCCTCACCAGTCTGTCTCACAGAATATTGCGCCTGTGACGCTTCAGTGCCGACAGAGGGAGCCTTTCGATTCCTTCTAGTCTCCAGAATTGCCCAAGTATGCAAGTATGAGTATCTGCAGATCGGAGAACGGGGCGTGTCGAAAAAAGGGGGCGTGCCAAAAGGATACAAACATAGGAGCCGCACTTCCTGAAAGCTTTGGATACACCTACTTCTTTGAAGGATGCTTTTGATTGGATAATGTGTTTGACTAACAGAATTATTGACCAATAGAAAATTGCTTTTGGCTCGCCTCGCAGATAGGCTACTCCCATCTCAGAATTGCGGTCGGTCTTTTCCGAGTGTTCAAACTAAAAAGAAAAAAATGAAAACACAACATTGGACAAATGGCGTCTTGTTTTGAGCGGATCTTGCGATCCATCTGATTCTCTTCACTCAGTGGGACTTCCAAGGTAACGTTAGAACAATAACCTGCAGGTAGCTACCTATATTGAAAAGTATTCAGTTGCAATGTTGTGTATCTAAGACAGTTATGATTGCAGAGCTAGAATAAAAGGGACGTCGCCCAGTTGCTTTAGGGCAGAGGTCCACTCAGCCTTTGAGCTGTGTATGAAACCGCGTTAGCTCATTAATGTTCAACATTAAAACAATAAGAAATAGGTATTTCCCTTTACGCTTGACAGGTGTTTAGTTGCAGCTATCTAAACGTGCAAGCTAGTTATATTTCCAGTTATCTATGACGTGTTTCCAGTGAATCGTGGGACATGCGCGGTGAATTGTGTCATATTATTTCTTTATAGGGTGTTCGCTTTAATAACATTATCTGGCTAGCTAACGTTAACGTAGTGTTTTGATATTTTCATCGATGAACATGGACGTCACAGATATATAGGGATGTTTACCGGCATGCCATGTGATACTTCGATGTATTCATCCAGTGTGAAACCAAAATAGAAGGTAGCTACACTTGGCGCTTCGTTGTAGGCTACGAATCTATCCCTAATCCAATTTATCTGATAATCTGGGGAAACTCCAGCGATTCATCATAATCCCTATTGACGGATCTCCCGACTTTAAACGAAGACCAACAATACACACAGTAGGCTAGGCTACTAGCCTACAGAAGGTCAGGTAATTAATGTTCTTTTTTAATAGCCAAATTATTTTATTATAATTGTTTATTATTTTTTGTTGTCCCGTGTAAATGAACGTTAACGGGTTTACTTTCATTTCCCCCAACCGCCATTCGCCTGGCGCTATGTCCAAGAGCTACGATCTTGCTCGGTTGCCTACTTTGCACTGGTAACGGGTTAGTGAATGGCTACAGCCAGGATTTAGCGATGAGAAGCTGAGTTTGTCTTGTTTTCTGGTCTATTTAAATCATTTGTGATTGTGTTATGCTAAATGCTATATTTAGGCTATATCATACGTCAATTCAGAGGGCCAGTCATGCAAGGATAGCCTACTGTTTTTCTGCACTGCCTAGTTTGTGTAGAAAGCATGATAACATTACACCTATAGCGTTATTTGGCTTAAAGTTTTAGTACGTTTTAAATATTTGAATAATTTCTTTAATAACTGATGTCGTTGAGTTATTAAAAACTTTGCATTCACTTGTTTGGGGCCTCTACCAAGCTGTTATAGTTAGATAGATAGCTACATTACTATTAGTTTGGTTTCGTTAAGGTCAGGTTTCATTAACACAAAGGTTCAAGATCAGCTTTAAGGTAGCCCCATATTTGATTATTCCAGCTGTCAACTATATTTTGGATCAACAATTCCCCTCCCAGAATACGGGTGAACCGTGGTCCCATTCCATTGAGTGCATATTTCTCTAGCAGGTGGATAGCCTAGGGGCCTACAATGTGAGGTTAGGTCTCATGCGACTTTTTTGAGATCCATTTGGTTTTTGAGCTTGTTGTATTTGGAGGTGTGTAAGACCTTCACCGTGGCTTTAGGCTATATCTCTCAGTATGACGGCTGCTGGTGTTAGTGTCTGTGTTTTTCAGTTGGTTTTTTTTCAGGATGAACTGTGTCACGTGGTGGTATGTTCAGTACAATCCTACAGTTTTGCAAAACGAGTCACCAAGGACACCTATTGTTTGAATATGTATAATAGGCCTAATTATAACAATAATAAATCTTCTCAAAAATAAATTGAGCTAAATTAATATGCACAGTGAGGCATGCACACTTTACTGATTTGTTCAAATCTGCAGCGCCTGTGGCAACATAACTTTGATTTTTGTTTTTGGTCATGAGAACACTCAAATACAAGAAGATTGACATCACTTACAAACTTGGGCCAGTTCATTGTTAACCCTTGGTCCAGCTCTACATTTAGGGTGTACAGTTACGGTGTAGGCATCTTGGTATTAACATTAAAATGTCTTTGGTCCTTTTCATCAGTCTGAAACATCTAGTGTTCACCCCACACCAGCCCCCATATGGACGAGAAAATGTTTGGATTAATAATCAATCGTCCTTTTGGGTGAGAGTTAGGGAAGAGTTCCGCAGATTTCAAGACTTTCGATGAAGCTTCACAGGTTAATTCTGACTTACTAGACCAGGGATGGGCAACTCCAGGCCTCATAGGCCTGTGTGTATGCAGGGTCTTGCTGCCGCCGGTTGCCAATTATTTAATTTGCCCAATCATTTACATGAGTTGATATTTTAGCTACATTCCGCGATATGAACAGCAGCTGATGAATGTTTGTGTGCCTGCATGTATTGTAGCGTTTTATTGTGTTCTAATTTACAAGTGAATCAATGTTGGTGTATGTGATTAATTGGCTGATATAACCAGGGTAACTGGTGGCAGCAAAAACTTGCATACACACCAGCCTGCACGGCTTGGAGTTGCCCATCCAGGACTAGAGTCGTGGGAATTTACACAAGGTGCGTGCGTGTCTGACTGTGCATACCCGTGTGCATGCGCGTGTGCATTACAGACGCTTTCGAAGGATCAGAGGTTCTGTACTAGCTGTTGTAACCCAACACTAAACACGCCCATCATAGTAAAACTTATCATCCGTTGTATTTGCCTGAAATAAAAATAAAAATGACATAACTGTTCTTGAGTCGTTTTTTAATTTCCCTGCTCACACCACAAACGATGTCTCTGTATGACTTTGTAATTATTCAAATGCGTCTGCCTGCTGTTTTTCATACAGCGGTTGGCCAAATGCCCATCTGAATCCTAGATGGTACGTTGCTGTCAAGCCCTTGATTAACTTAACCAGAACTGCTTTCGAAAATATCCAGCCGCGTGGACAGAAAATGTGTCGTAAAATGGAGTATTTGCTGATCCAGTAGATCTAAATGTAAGTTGAAGGGATGGTCCAAAACTTTAGCTATACTGATTATTTCATAAAATGTATACTCACTTGCAAAGTCACTGTGTTGCTGTTGTATGTTCATATTCTTATGAAGGAATATTATGAGCAGGGAAGGTGGGGGTGTTTGATTTCTGTCACACTTTAGAGGACCCAATCAATGTTTATTCAAGCCATGGTCACAAATGTACTGTAAGTCTTTGAAAATAATTTAAGGTCTGCCTTATTGGCAGTTGTTTTGTACTTTTTTCGTTAGTTTCTCTAAAACCTGCAGAATAGCTGACTGTCGTACCAGCAAAATGTAATTTAGAGAATGCAGTGTAATCTCTGAATGGGCAAACTGGCTTTGTGTCCCTCTCTCTGGCATTTGTTCTGTTCTAATTCCGAAGGCATGTCGTGTTTCCGTCATTCGGGGGAAAGTAATGAAAACAAATTCGGTTCTCATGGCCAGCTCTCTGTCCCCCGGGGAGAGCCAAGAGTAGAAATAAAAGCGGTATTCAGTGGCCACGCACATGCTTTTATTGCAGAGCCATCCGTGTTTTCCATCGAGGGGAAAGAATGTGTCTTTTATGGCCGCGACGCGGGCGTGAGCCTCAGGACACGGTGTACGCCGGGTGCTGTTCTCAAATATCCTCAGACCTTCCGCCCGTCCCACTCCGGAGTGCGGATAAACGCCTCGGCCAGACGCTTTCTCTTGGCCTTCGCAAACCAGCTGCTTCAGTTGGAACAGGCAGATTTAAGTCACTGTATTTCTCTGTCTGCACTGGAACGATTTCTGAATTATTGTTGCGAAATGCATTATGTACTTCTGCAGTGGCTGGGTTTAGATTGTGCGTGCAGCTGCTGGCTGGCTGGGGGGGGTGGGATGCTCACCGACTGCTTTATTTCGAGGACGCACTGTGCGGAATCAATTTTATCAACCCCATAGTGTGTCTCTGGTGAGGCATTTCATTGTTTAAAGGTATGGATTTTAAAACGAAGTTAAGAAATGTTGCCTGGCTCCATTAGTTTGGTTGAACAATCCTTAGACACTTGGCCTACATGCACAGCTTTTATGTAAAGGGAAGACGCGCATTACGCTGTACAGCAGACAGACTGTATTATATTCCTTTTTTCCATATCAATACAATGGAGCAGAGTGCTCTGTGGAAGTGGAGTCTGGTAATGGGACGTAGTGCAGTGTAGTGGCTAGGGCGATGTTCCTGTTGCTCCGAGGTTGCAGGTTGTGGAGCGCGGTGATTGTACCCTTGAGCAAAGTACTTAACCTGAATTGCTTCCGTAAAATATCCAGCTGCAATAATGCATAGCATTTAAAAAACATTTCGGCATACACTGCGTTGGCCTGGATAAAGGGCATGATAAATAAATAATAAAGGCGCTACATGATCTACGAAATGGAAACCTGCATGATCTATGAAATGGAAACAATTGGGAGTATTGATTAGACGCATTTTCTTTTCAAATGCACAATACAATGCAAGCAAAGTCATTAGTTTAAGTGGCGTGAGCCGAGGCACGGTACCGCGGTGCTTGGAGCAGGAAACGACGGACGCCTAATTGCCCTGGGCTCCGTAGTTACCTTGCCAAGGAAATCTGTGTGTAATCTGCCTCTGTGGAAATAGGCTTTCGGGCTGCATTGCATGGATATCGGCGTGAGTAGTGACATTCGAGAACATTAAACGTACGTGTCTCCGCAGTTTCTGTTTGAATAATTAGCAGGTGTGCACACCGTGTTAAGAAGGAAGGCCCTGTATTAGCCAATCTTATGTGATTTTGGAGTTTGCTTAACTTTGCCTAAGGGTTATGCAACCATTTACAGTATATGACCAGTGCTGTTCATTGTGTAACCGCAGTGAGACACGAAGTGTGTGTGGCTCTGGAATAATATGAATGAATGTCACAGCTAATAATTTGTGACTTTTCTCTATTCTCAAGGAGTTCTTTGCATAGTGTTCTACAACAAACAAAAACAAGTCACTGATTTTGATCATATGTAGTGTTGTTGTACTGCAGGTTTCTTCTAAGCAGTGCACAGGTGGCTCATTTCTTTGGTATAGCATCAACCCAAATGAGTGTAATTCCATACCCCTGTTATACAAATCACAGTCTTCGACGGTCAAGAACCACTGGCTTTCCACCCTCCTTTTACCTGGGGGTCAGGTGTGAAGACAGTCTGGCCAATCAGTCTCACTAATTGTACACTTAATTACCTGGGAGAAAAGAAAACTAGGGCCGGATTTGGATTCAAGGACCAGATTTGAGTATGCATGCTCTACACCAGTGGTGAGGAACCTCACCCACCAAGGGCTGGTGTGGGTGCCGGTTTTTGTTT
This sequence comes from Ilyophis sp. 1 JC-2022, assembly GCA_022702515.1. NCBI lineage: Eukaryota > Metazoa > Chordata > Actinopteri > Anguilliformes > Synaphobranchidae > Ilyophis > Ilyophis sp. 1 JC-2022. Next base: position 16,726,434 of record CM040406.1, on the reverse strand, counting down.
TAGCCAAGCACTAAGACACCTGATTCAACTAATTAACTAATCATGGTCTTCAATCAAGACCTGCATTAGTAGAATCAGGAGTCTTAGTGCTGGGCTAAAACAAAAACCTGCACCCACACCGGCCCTTAGCGGAATGAGGTTCCCCACCCCAGCTCTACACCTTTCGTATTTGAGACTGTTTAACATTATCAGAGAGCTTCCTCTAGTGCAGGGGTAGGCAACCCTGGTCCTAGAGAGCCGCCGGGTCTGCTGGTTTTTGTTGTTACTCGCCACTTAATTGATCAATTAAAGCAGTTGATTACACAGTTAACTCACCTCACCTGGTTTCTTTAGTCTAAGTAGTTGCTGTATTTAGGGTGAAAACAAAAACCAGCAGACCCTGCGGCTCTCCAGGACCAGGGTTGCCTACCCCTGCTCTAGTGGGTGCTTTGAGGCAAAGATTCAAAAGTTTCAAACCACCCACTGCATAGATTGTCAAGGCAGTTTGGGGTTCACTCAGGTTAGCCCTATCAGATCTCGGTCCGCTTGTGGGGAAAAACAAGATGGACCCTTAAGTTCCTTATGAAATGAGTGCATTAATCATTCTTGCATAAAATGCACTCCCATTTTATGACATCATTGACTATGGCAGCGAGGGCTTTTGTCATTTGGTGTGGCAGCCGTAAGACCATATCCTCTCTCAGCACTTGTTCCCAGGTTGGGCTCTGTCAAGAGTCCATCAACGAACAACAGGAAGTGAGTCCATTTCCTTGGGTAGGTTAGGCTTCCTCTGCTCGCACCCTGCTTTGGGGACCCTTCTGTCCCAGGCCAACATCTGTGATTGGGGGTGGGGCTCGCCACAGCGTCATGTCATAACAAAACGCAGAAGTCACCTTGACTCACCTATATACTTTTACTTCACATTTTCAGTGAACTCATCTATACTATTAATTGGAACTGTTTGTGTGCGAGTTATCACCAGAAATGTCTGGTTTTATTTTTACTGTCATTGTCAGTGATATTGCAATAGCAAAGTATTAAATTCATAGCTTTACGATTTACTATTAAACTTTAACATAGCACTAGGGATCTGGATATCTTTCCCTATGGTCTTTTGGTTAAGCAATCCGTAACAAGTCTTTCTTGTCTTGCACCAGTGCCCCTGAATTTAAAGTGTAATTTGCATTTATTAATTTTTTTTAAGTAGGAGCTAGGCATGTCACGGCATTTCTATTTTGACACCGGTGGTACTTCCCTCTAAAACACTGTTGATACAGGTATTACTGGTATCAAACTTCCCTTTAAACTGATCATTGGTCACAACTTGTTTTCATTCATTTTCCTTGGTTAACAAGTGTGTCAACGATCTGAATAATCAATTGGCAGGTGAACACACAGCTTCTTTCTTCACGTCATGATAGAGGGATTATATAATAAATTAAATTAAGAAAAATCAGTTTTTATCACTACGTACACTTAAAGAAAAACTATACACCACTCTGTTAACTACTGCGTTTACTTTCAGCTCAGCATACAATAAAGACTATCTAACAAAACCTGCGCTTCAAGTTCGTTTAAATTGCAAAATGTGCGCATTGCAGATCTTTGCAATGAATGGGCTATTCTCCGAGTGTGAATCCACAATTTAAAATAATGTTGATTAAATGTGCACAATTTTGCAATGCAAATAAAATCATTTTATTATTCGCCTAATTGCCTCGGAGTATGGAACACAGAGAGTGCGACATAAATAAATAAATAAATAAATAAAAGGATAAATAAATAGGAAATAAAATGTGGAAATAAAACAATTAATAAATAAAATAATTGGGAAATAAATCAATCTGGGAATGAATATAGAAATGTAAATGTATGTGCAATTAATTTAAGTTATTAAATTTATTTATTTAAAAATATTTTTTCAAATACATTTATTTATTTCCATATATATTTCCATATATATTTCCCAATTTATTTCCCTATTTCCCAATTTATTTACCAATTGTCATTGTCATTTACTGATTGTTGCCCAACGAGCACAATCTGTCAATCAACGTGCTTTGCTCCACCCACTAAGTTTGCGTCAGCACGTTCCCACCCTTCCAGTAGTCCTGGTAACTACGAGGTTAAAGTGAAGACTTTCAGCTTTAATTTGAGGGTTTTTACGTCCATATCGGGTGAACTGTGTAGCAATTGTAGCCATTTTTATACATGTCCCCCCCCATTTTAGGAGCCAAAAGTACTTGGACAAATTAACATAAACTTGAATAAACTTGAATAAAATATTTCATATTTGGTGGCATATCCTTTGCATGTCATGACTTCCTGATGTCTGTGACCCAACAACATCAAAGGACTCTTGATATCTCATTTTCAGGTACTCTTACAAGCGATACTATAATTTCTCTGCATGTGAATGGATCCCTATGGGAATTGGGGGGAGGGACTAGATTCAGCTGTAAATTACACTGGAATAGTATGGAACACATGGTTGGCTAAATGTCTGTAAGTCATCAGGGTCTGAGTTATCAAACAAGCCTCAAACCATCACTCTGCTGCCAGATATGCAGATATGGATGGACTCACTTTAATCTTCGGCTCCCCGAACAGGAATGATTGCAGTGCTTTGTGTGTGAATACAAGTCTTCTGTACTACGAAAGTTTTTTTTAATTTTTTTTATCAGCTCCCAGCTCAGAGAGAGAGAAAGGTTGAGGAGAGATGGAGCGTGAAGCAAATTTAATCGGAACGGAATCTGAAAAAGCGAGGGCGTCCGGAGAATTCGCGCAACAACCTGGTGCGAAATATAACATGTTTGTTCTCGACCCTCAGCGACCGTTATTTTAAGTGAACCCCGTTTTTGTTGAGCGCAGAGCCTTTTGTTGAGACGGACAGTGGCCTTGTTTTTCATCTCTTCAGTAGGCTACAGCAACACAGCCCAGGGTTTGGCTGGCTGCGTCATAAGGCACAGCAGCGCCTGAAGCGCGCTGTTACAGTGCGCTGTGCTGCTGATAGAATGTGGGCATGTCCTTCTTGAAAAGAAAACATCCGTTTTTTATTGTTGCTAGTTATGTTTATCGTTTTCCAATTCACGAAATTCCTGCTAACTACTGAGAGCTGCATGTAGCGAAGATCAAGATACCACGAAGAAGACCTTAAGAGTGCACTGTACAGTACAGTACAATGTGGCCAGTTTCCAATCCTCTGGATTCCGAGTCCCGAGTTGAGGTATCGAGCTATTCTGCACTGAGGCGGCCTGTGTGGGAACATGACTCGGCTAATTTAGCACCGTGATTATATTAGGCGGGCACAAGATGAAAGTCATTGTGAAACGGTTTTTTGTGACACTCTGATTGCTTAGTCAGCCAGGCGTCCCATTCACAGCAAAATTTCCCTTTGCTGTGGCGGATGGGAATGGACCGTGGCAAAACTGGATCATGTGGATTTTTAGAAATATTTCAATGTATAGTCATGGAATATATTGGTGTACTGTCAATCAAATCAGAAGTGTGGTGCATGTAGACTCAGGCTGTAGGCTGTATGCTATTAGTGGCTGAATGAAAAAATAACATTTTCTCGCGTCATGGCTTATTTTTGTTATTTGTGCTGTCTCAGAACATCCGGCGCTGTATCTGTGGTTTGAGTATAATGAGATGCAGGCCTACTTTTTCTACTAAGCATCAATGCTAATGTATGTTTGAAAAATAGGGTTGTCAAGAATAGGTTCTTGAAATGACTTGGGCATCGGTAGAAATCTCTTCCGGATAAGATTGCTTCACCCTCTTGACCCCCTTGTGTCTGCTGGGCCCTTAACTTATAACAGAGCCTGAGTGGCCACCGGCCACAAGATTTCCCCTTCAGTTACAAGATGTCCAAGTGGTTGTAATACTTTGTCACATGACAAGACTCCCTGTGAGAGGCTCAGCATATGGTTTTGTACAAGGGGAGGACAATTACTGAGAAACTGGCATAGTGCATAATATTGGCTACTTGTATGTAGATTAATTATGTATTTGTTTATGTACAGTATGCTTATACAGTAAATATGAATAGTTGACCATTTCTCTTAAATTCTGTGTACAATGTGACGTGAAGCCCAAGGCAAATTTTGTCTTTCAAGTAGACGATACAATGTATTTTCTATTCTTTTCTCTTCTATTTTATGCTTGTCTATTCTAAGGAGACTAAGCGGTTTTTTTTTCGGTTTTTTTCTCTCCTTCTTTTGATAGCTCTTTGTATTTCTCTATTCACTCTGTATGTAAAGCTACAGTCGTAATGCTGGTTTGCGTCATTTGCTGAAGAAGTTCAAGACTGGCTTGAACCAGTTCAGAATACCCATTTCTGTTCTAGCCACCGTTACTGCTCACTGTTCCAGGGCACCTGGGACCTGTAGTTAATGTAGCCTAACTGACAATGTGTCATAACTTGGGCTGATTACAACCGTGTGTTACAGACAGTCGGCTGACAGCTACCATGTTAACGTGGAACTTTCTGCTATTTATGGACTATTTTGTAACATACTTTAAGTCGGGTTATATGATCCTGCAATTCTCCCATTTCCAAAGTAATGCTTGAAAAACTGCATGCCAAATAGGCCTCACATTTGCAAATTAACCCCTTTTAATATAAATGAGTACATAGTAACATAGTAACACAGAAGATGCGTGTCTGGTCCTCGCCAGAAACATTGCTATCATAGGGCGCTTTCTCATCTAATAGTCCAGTTGCATAATCCAAACCAGCGTCATGTTGATGCATTGTTATTTTTTTCATTGGTCCAGATCACTCTCACACAGCTCCAAACCATGCAGACCAGAATTTGTATGTTTGCAAATGTCGAATTTGAATTGAATGTTTGGGGTCAGAATTAACTGCCACCCTCGTTTGTGCAACTTGGTGTGTTGAGGTAAAAACATTTTCTGTGGGGGAAAAAAATGGTTTATCCATCTGTGAAAAATATAAAAGTAAATTTTCACACAGTTTGAAACAATTTCACGGGGGAAGGGAGGCCTCTGTCATTTTGGGCCTGTAATGATCTCGAGCTGATATTGTTGGCACATTTCTTGCTTTTTTTTTCTTCATAACTTCTAGAAAAAGAAGCAGCCCTTTGTGAGCAATAATTGAAATGTTGGTGGAATTCAGTGATATTTCTTTTGCGGATAATTCTGTCAAGAAGAACCAATTAGATCCGTGAATTTTCCCCCTTCGCTGTTCTCTCCTCAGAATGGCTGGATTCCTCCCAGTAAACAGCGTTTGGCATGCCTGCCACCGTTCGAGGGGTTGTGAATTTTTTCTTACAACTTTTATTGTATCTCCCCATCATTCTTATGTTGACGAATAATAACAACAATTACCAGCGATAACTCAAAAATGGGATGACATAGGTGTCTAAAACTACTTGCCCTGGAAAGGATCCTATTAGTGAGTGTCCGACGGTCCCGACCCCCCCACAACTTCTGATTTAACTTTAACAATTAAAGGTTAGTTGTAACAGTGTAGCAAAACCAGCGCTGGTAATTATTAGTGCTCAAACCAGCTGACGCTCATAAATGGTATTATGTAGAGTTATTTGTGTTTCACACAGGTAAGGCTGGCTACATACAGATACAGTAGCTCTGCTGGATTTATTCTAATCATGTAGGCTAGTTATTAAATAATACATTATGTTCCAGGTTTTTTGGTGACATAATGACAATGACCTCTGGAAGAAGAGTACCCCAAGTAAAACCTTTTACAAGCTTGTAGTGATTTGTGAAACCTTTTAAGTAATTTTAACCAAATTCTATAACTCATCATGGACTTGGAAATATGCTATTCAAAGTAATGTTGCTGTTTAACCAAAACTCATGACCTTAGTCAAACTCTGTATCTGAAAGAGGACCCCATCTTTCACAAACCTTGACTGACTTGTGAAATCTATAATTATTTTAAGTTGCCTAGAACTGAATTGCATGCAGTTTGACTAGTAAGAGATTCAGAAATAATGGAGTTGCATGCAATATGAACATTTCATTGTGTTGTTATTACAGTGTTGTCATTTTGTCATTCAACTTCCCAGTTGCATTCATTTATGGCATCAGGAAGCGGGAGAGGGCTATTTCTCCAAAGATTTACTAACAAGATGACGACGTGTGAGGGTTAATGACTCAAAAGAGTTAATTTCATACTTTATAAGTAACTGGATCCGATGAGCCTGTGGTGAGAAATTGTTTCTTTATCTGATAATAGACCAGTAGGCCTATATAATATGATAATATATGGTAGGTCTAATACAGTTGTATTGCTCCCTAGCAACATAGCTCAGCAGCTGTATTATCGAGAAATAATTAACTGCCATTTAATCTGAGTAACAAACACAGAAGCTACCACCTACCCGACTTTCCGACTTTATCATCTGACTTTGACTGGCGTTCATGTGAAATTTCCGAGTTGGGAAGTCGTATTTCCAATATATCCGATATCCGATATCCGATAGCATGTGAATGCAGCATCGCTCCGTCTGACGGGCTTTGACGTTACAAGTTTTCCGTATTTTGCTCTTGCATAATCTCACGAAGTTGAGCTGTTTGCAACTTGTTAAAGCTGAGTTGTAAACCAATTTCAAGTGAGTCGCAGGATGGTTTATATGGTGCAACTCAAATGCCACAAAGTTTCAAGGAACACAAGTTGCACAAGTTTTTCTGCAATTGCATAGTATTTAGTTGAATATAAAGGATGAAAGTATTGCTAAGCGTCTTCGGTATGGTGTTATTTTAACGTGTTACATGTATAATTAGTCCATTTGTATACAGCAAGTATAGCCTAATTTCTCTGTTTTCCGTTGGAAGTAAATCTAATCATAGTCCCCTCCCCCCAAAAGGGACAACTTTTTTTATTTTATTTTTTTCCCCATTGGGTTGCACATGAGTTGCATAAAATTTTGGAGAGCTGATTGTGCTCATTCATCTTCCATTTTGTGCATTTATCAGGCATGCAAATGCTGTTTATGGAACTCAGTGATGAAGGACATTAAAAGTTCTCAAAATGAAATGGGAATATGCCTGCCCTGTACATTTCATGTGTATGGTTTTTAATTCTGCTTTTTTTAAAGCCTTCCATACAAGGGTTTTTCCTGGGCTCATTCCCTGTGGAATTTTTTCAAGAATGAAACGGCAAATGGGATAACCGATTGTGTCAATAGAAATGATGTGCACACCGAAACGGACTTTTCCTAATACTTTTTTTGGACGCTAATGTGTTCCATGAGGCATCGGAGCTCTCTGGCTGGGAACGGACATCTCCTCTGGACTTTCGGGGTTACGGGCTAACACCGTGGGAACGCTTTGATTTCTCATCTAAACGCCACTGTTTTGACATCGCTTTCAAGTTCACTGTGGTAGCGGCGGACGTTTTTGGTCTTCAGTTTTTGGCCTGTAGTGGTTGATTTTCATTGTCTATTCATGTATTTTAAGCTATGAAATGTGTTTACATGTTTTATTCCCTCGGTTTTGGCGCTGAAAGTAGGTGCAGTAGTTCTTCAGTGCAGTTTGCGTTTGGGGAAGGCTGTGCGGAAGGGTTGAAAAAGGTCTTGAAGGGCGCGTGCGTGTGTGGGCTCAGAAAATGGTTTCCGCAGTGTCCACACACTGCCTGATTGTATCGGAAGGGCATTGAATTCCATGATCTCAAAAATCCTGCTTTGCATCAAGGGTGTCTTGGTCGGGGAGGAAGCGAAACTGTATAAAGCTGCTGTGGAGACTGCTTATGAATATTTAATCTTTGTCATTTAGCGCTACCTCAACCAGAACTCCATTCATGCCCACAGCCAATTGAGGAAGCTTATAAGTGTGATCGTGGTGACAGTGCAGTAATGTGCGCCAGAGTACAGTGTTGAAAACCCAGAATGTTCTCTCTAATGACAGAGCAGAAAGAGTGTAAAACTGTGGAGGACTGCAGTGTGTGTGTGTGTGTGTGTGTGTGTGTTTGTGTATACGTGTGCGTCAGGCTTGTTTGATGACTTTACCTATGCATTTGCATGCAGGTTGTGCGTGCGTGCGATGCAATGTGAGTTTGCCTGAGCATATGCCACATGTTGTGTGTGTGTGTGTGTGTGTGTGTGTGTGTGTGTGTGTGTGTCTCTCTGTGTGTAGGCATATCCCAGGCATGGCTAGCTGTGCCCCATATTCCTCAGGCCTGGCAAGACTCTTGGGCCTTGGCCCTAAACAGCACTGCACTCATAAGGGCGAGTGGGATTCACAAGGGCATGAAACATCACTTCACCATGCGTGAAATTAGCCTGCGGCTACTGGCCAGGTCTCGCTCACAGCGGGCTTAAGGCGTCACCTGTCCACGGTCAGCGAGTGTGTCGACCCCGGCGTCCCGCCGACTAAAAAAAGGGAGCGCTGGAAATAAACGGCCGCTAAGTCCCACGGCTTCGTTTATTTGGGTCAGTTGGCTGGGTCAGAATGAGCAGCTTCACACAGAGGCGCGGACACAAAGCAGCACCTGAAAAGCCCTTTTAAGTTCAACCACCAAGCCTTTAAGCATTGGTGTGGAAATTTCTGTTTGCACACACACACACACGCACACACACACTTGGACACAACATAGGTGACATAAAACTGATTTTACACAAAGTAGATACAGAAGTTTTGTGTGCACACATGCATATACACACTTGGACATGACATTGGCTACATGAAACAGATTTTAAAGTAGATACAGTAATTAACAAAAAAAATTAGATGTTCAAAAGTAATGGGTGTGTTTTTCGTATAAATAATTATTTTTTAAAACCAACAAAAAAAAAAAAGGAAATTACGTAATCTTGTGACATTTGTGATTTAATAATGCATCTATTTGATTAATTAGGACTGCTTTGTGTGTCCTGTTAGAACACCGGCTTATTGTTTCAAGACTCAACAGTGGTACTTGTACTTAACTGTGGATTTGCGTTCTGCAATCCTTTGCCAGGTTTGAAACGGTGTTCACTGTGTTCAAAACATGTCGTTTCCAGTGTCGAATTAGCAACTTGGCTTAATAGGCTGTGCTTTTCGGGCAAACATCTAGATATGACCTTCAAAGTGACAGAACCGATTAAAGGCAGGTCAACAAGTTCTGTGTTTATTATGTTTTTTTGTTTTTTTCCCCAAGGTGCCCCAATTAATATTTTACTGATGCTCTTGTTTAAAAGCACTTGCAAGTTTGTATGATTCCAAATTAGAAATAAGGACCTACTGTAATATTGGAATGTAAGTTTTTATGGTAAGTTTATTTTATTGAACATTACATTACACACACACACACACTAATCAAATTGATACACTGTCCCCTCAAGGGAATGTGTATTGTAAGATTCATTCGTTGACAAATAATGGGGCTTTGTTGTTACTGTGGATGATGGGTGGTAAAACCTATCATTTATGTTTAATGTGGGAGGGCAGGAGGTGTATTTATGGGAGTTTATCAGGTTCATCCGAGATTAGGAGGCCTTTTAGATATGGAACAAGTGCTTGTAAATATCCAAATAACCCTCCATGACCAATTGTGCCATCAGCATACAAATAATGAGTGGCCACTTTTATTTATACAAGCAGGGTATTGCATATTTTACTGAAAGCATTAAGAATTTAAGATATGTTGATTAATGTTAAATTTTTCACCATTGTAATTTTAGATTAAATGTGTAGTTTCTTGACAAAATGTTTTTTCTGTAAGTAGTACTCGGATTGATTTAATTTCAGCAAGATCCCAAATACAATTTAGGATGCGTTCCCATTCATTTACCATTGAAATTTCAAGAGTAATGGCTCCAATGCAGTTTGTATTGTAGAAGTACCGTACATGTTTACGGATTATGGCATTACAAAACCAGACGTCAATGTTTGTTTATGATTGGGACAGAATATGAACTGGACAGGGTGTGTCCTACTGTCTGCTCAGATAATACAATTAATTATTTCCTCTCCGATTAATTGTCATTGCCTGTTGGGAATATGAAACATCACACTGTGATATGTTCATCCTCTAATTGAGAGCTCTGGGATTTAGTTCAGTCTGTTGTACTTTATCTATAAAACAACTTGTGTTTTCCCTCCAATCCCTCATAAAATCTTGAGAGTATTCCTCAGCCCTGGTAAAGCCAGTGACAAAGCAATGCAGATTACGTGATATTAAAATGGTTGGGTTGGGTGATTCCCAAGCTTTGTCTATAGTCAACCCATCCAGATAGTGTAGTGATCTGCTGAACTGCACAGATCACATGGAAGCCCTTGAATCAAGATTTTTATACTCTGATTTTTCAATGCCTTTTCCCCTTCACAACCTGAACACAAAGGGGAATTCCTTTTTGTGGCATGGAGCATGGAAATATAAGCGCCCTGCCATTATGGTCTAATCATAAGGGAGAAGCCTTCAGTAGTTGAGAAGGGAACAGCAAGATACCAGCCAGCTGTGAATCACCACGATTCTCACAGTTCTCATTTTCACCCTAGCCAGCACAAGTGGTGCAGTGTGTGTAGGAAACGAATCCTTTGTTCCTCTCCTCTGGGGACAAAAATGGCTTGTTGGCAGTATATTTGGCTGTGCGGAGTAAAAATCTGTCCAAATTTTTCTCTGAAAATTGCTTTTTTTAACACCGTTTTTAAGGACACACCCCCCCCCCCAACTTGGAATGCTCGTTCCTGATTTTCAGCATGTCCCGTTGCAGTAATCGTCTCTATCGGTTTGATACTCCCAAACGTATGTGCAAACATACGGCTGCTTTTGCACTCTGTTGTCTGCTGACCGCTCTTCTTTGGCCTGGAGGACTGTACAACAGTCGGTTAAGGCGGACCGCAGGCCCACAATCGAGCAGAGGAGTCGTGGTTGCCTAGATGGATGAGCGATACTGTTCAAGTGCTAACTGTGAAAGTACCTTCATATGTTCATATAAGTGCCTTCAACACCGTTTTCCTGTCCCTTTGTGTGCGTGGCTGTGGGAGGAGTCCTCCTTTGTCTCCACTTCCTACTTCCTCTGTAGGAAGCTGCAGATGGGCGCTTAGGGCCTGATGTTAGTTCTGTTCGTTCGGTAGTGTCATCTGTCTGACCGACCTCACCGGTCATTGACTTCCACCTAGTGTGTCCCAGACATTGAGTTTGCCTAAGTTACACGTTGCTGCGACTGTGTCCATTTCCCCATGTTTCTTCCTGTCTGTTCCCTGTTGATAAATCTGCTTTTGGGACTGGAGCGCACTGGTTTCTGTTTTGAGTCCCTGGATCGCTTTAATCAACATGTGGTCGCTTGACCAGGCCATATGTAAAATTTGTGCTATGTGCAGCACAGGTAGGGGCATATGTGAAGCAAGTAAATAGTCTATATAAGTGAGTCTGCTATTGGGTTTAGCCAGTTTAGCATACCCATTTAAATTCAGTCAGGCTCTATTCTATGACGAAAGAGGAATTGTGCTAATATTATTAGAATTAGAGCAGTGGCAATGGCATTGAATAAGTGAACGTATAAAAGGTAATGTAAGGCTACGCTGAGTAGCGCAGATGGCCTTGGTACAATCTTATTTTTAAACTGTAGTCTAGTGTGCGGGTAATTCATTATTCTAAGACATTTACAATTGTCATATCAACGGGGAAAAGTTAATGGCATCATTGTCAGGAAGATTATATGAAATTATGTTTATCTGGGCTATTGATCTGATGATTGGTAATGAATAACTGTTATTCAGCGCTAGCTAATTACAGCCAATATAAAATCAGAAGTTACTATTCAACAAGCTAATCTACCTTGTTAGCTAGTTTGCTTAAATTGGCTATCTGACTGGTGTTACTTTGCTTGCTTGCTAGCGATCACTGATTGGAATGGATAGGTGATAACCCTTAATAAGGAAACTTAACATTAACTAGTTATATATTGACATTATGGTTATTCCATAAATGATCAATTATGTAAAACATTAAGACAAGAACTGCGGCTAGAGCCTAAATAGTGACAGGCACCTGCAGTAGGAGAAGGTGACATGGCTAATGTGAATCTCGAGATGCACAGAAACTTACTAGACATTAAATTTCAAGTCAGCAGTTGCCCACAAGCATGCTTTGAACATGATATGAAAGTTGTTGTCAGTAAATTGTTGTTTTATTAGGCATTTTTCCTTAACAATGAGTTTAGTTACGAGCACTGAACAAATTCCCATCCTTATGGTAAAATCTCCATGAATTAAATTATTACACAAACTGAGTGTTTCAGGGCCATCACAATTTGGCCACATTTGGTTATTGGTGATTACTTCAAATCTGCTTGCGTTGTAAAATATCCTATTAGAGTTGGAGAGTTTTTTTGAGTGTAATTAATCATGGTTAGAAGTGCAGTTTAAATATGGTTTAGTGGTCTTTAAAAATGTGCAAAATGTACAATAATGTGGGCTCATTCAAAATACTTTTTGTGGGTAGTGACTGTTTTATTTTCACATTGTTCCCTGTGTGTCTGATGTTTCCCGTGTCATCTTATTTTCCCTGTTTTCTTGGCCTTTGAAGGAGAAAGTATCGACCAGAAGACTGTCGTTTCCCTTAACAACAGATGCAGCTGGACTGAGCTGCTCCCAGGATTCGGCGAACAAAGCATTCGGCGGTGCAAACGGATAGCCGAGGTGACCCATCGATTTTGTCACTTTTTGCCAGTCACATTTTCAAAAGCCGCCTGATTTCGAAGGTTGAAACGACAAAACGGGCAGGTCCCCAGAGCGCAGTTAGAATTTTCCAGTTCAACACCTTCATCCCTTTTCCGGTGATAGACCCGTATCCACCTTAAAAGCCACCTTAAATGTTTTTTCTGAATTCGCCAACGTGAGCTTGCGTAACCGTAGGCTCCTGACTGAGGCATGCTAGTACCTCAGTAGCTCTTGCAATGGTGTGTGTTCTAATTTAATATTAGCCCAGATAGATTATAAATAGAGTTCAGTTTATGTCATCATTTTGATGTGACGTGATGTAATCATACATAAAGAATGGTAGTTTAAAGGAAAGCCTCAGCTCTCCAGCAGCAGGCACCCTTCTTGGCCGACCGCACACTGGCAGTATACGGGGGATAAAATTGCTAAGCCTTCGATGTTTTTAAAAATAATTAATTAAGGCTGTGCAATGCATAACTTGCTCATACGATGGTTGTATTTTAAGAACATCGGGTCACAGAAAATGAGAGGATACAGATGTACTGGGTAGACATGAAAGTCCAGACTAGAAACTTCTCTGGCACAACCAAGTGCTCACTCACAAAGGCCGGTATTCTAGGTATATCAGTACCATTTCTTCTATATCACATGTTTTCCCTGGCATGCAGAGCTGACCCACTTCTGTTAACGGAAGCTAAATAACGCAGCAGAAGTACGGAGGCTTTCCTTCTTCCCGTAGTCTCTTCAAATACAGGACTCTGCCCCACTGTCCACGCCGACCGTCTGCTTATAAATGCTCTGCTCATTTTAACCAGGGTTGCCAGATACTTATGACGAGTGACCACGTTTACATGCACGCCGTTATTCCGATCTTATTTGGAAAACTCAAGTATTTCGGTTACAGTACAGCCCGAAAATGCGAGATCTGAATAAGACTGCATATGCCTCTAATAATATGACAAGCGTGTGAACGCTGTATTCCGTGTAGAACTCTTAAAATAGGTGTGCGCATGTAGACGTTCGCAAGGTGTCTTTGGTGTTGAAGTCTACTAGGTAGTTTACTGTAAAAGAAAAGTTGCAGCAAGCACGAAGCCCTCACTTTTGGACTGATGATTCGACTGAAGTCTTAATTTCTGTATTAAAATAATTAACCCTGCAAATTAAAAGAAATAAACATGCAATACATGGATGGCAGAAAACCTCAAAATGGCCAACATGCACTCCTATTTATATTAAATACTTTGAAGGCCATCTTTCATGTAATCCATATTCAGGTTTTTGCCTATAAATGTTTATTTACCACTGGCAGTATATAATGAATCTGACAGGTTGTGTGTCTGCCTGACGTCAACCCCAGCTGTTTAGGCCTGGAGTTTTCTGTGTCTTTAAACACAGAGCCAGTCTCAAATTTTAATGAAAATTGACCATTTAAAGAAGGTTAAACAATGTTTTTGTATTATTTAAATTTTATTGTATGTGTTTGGTTGGCGTAGGCAAAGAAGGATTAAATATTAAGTTTACTTTTATTTTAATTTGCCAGTATTTTTCTATGGCTAGCACCACAGCAAATTCCATTGCTATTGGTTTCCGGCAGCTTTTAGGGGACCTGTTCAGTGGTCTAAATCCAACCTCCGTCCTTATGCTACTGCTATGTTGGCAACAGGCCACAATTTTAATGTCACTGTACAAGCTGCTTTGTAGTGACTTGAATTCGGTTTTCCTGCAGTAGACATCAAACCAGCCATTGTAAAGCCGCAAGTCATCAGAAACATCTGTAAGCATCTCAAATATCCTTCATCACGCAGAACCGTCTGGGCCAATCAAAAACGCACAGTAAAAACTTTCTGATATTTAACAAACTCCAGAAAGTAAACTTTTCCTTTTCAGGGTTCTTTGGCTGTAAAATGCAGACTGGCATCGTTCACGTACGAGCGAGCGTTCGCATTGGGTTTGGGCTGCGTCGTCAGACCATTCATCAATCAGTTTTACATTGATGCAGTTCCAGTCCCCGAAGCGAGGATAAGCCACGTCCCTCAAAATGGCACCAGCCTCAATTTTAATCTGCGACCCGGGTGGCTGTCGCACGGTTGCTGGGGAGTTGGCGAAAACAAAACGAGGTGCAAAATCAAATGAGGACTGCACCGAGCCAAGACCGCTTCAATCTGATCCGGTGAATTTTATGCTTGGGTCCCCAACGTCAATTTGACTGCAACTGAGGGAATAATTTTATCCACGCTGACACACAGAGCGAGCGAATGAATGTGTGAGGCGGTGTGAGAAGAGGGGGGTGAGACCGAGGGAGACATAAAGTAACAGAGGTAGAGAGTGCGAGTGGAAGAGATGGATGAAGAGAGAGAAAAGTAGAAAGATATGGAAGTCAATTGTCTCCATATTTGTATTGTGCAGTTGTGTAACAGCTTATCCCCAGTATTGGAATCAGTTTCTCTGCTCCTAAATTGGTTCATAGTGCAACCTCTGGTTATGGTAAAATCATAACCAGAGGTTGCACTGGCTTTTATAAATTTCCAAAAATTATGTTTTTTGGTCAATTTAACCTGCATTTAAAACAGACTGGTATTATCAGTAGTATGACCTCAGGCAACCGATATAGAAAGAGATTTCTTTTTGCAAAAGCACAAACGGCATTAGGGAGCTAACTTTCATGTTTAAGAAAGTGTGTCTGTGTGTACAGTATGTGTGTGGGACTGTTTTGTCCAGAGTTGTTACGCAACAAAAAACAGGGCTGGTCCTGACCTGGCTGCTAACCCAAGCCTTCAAGGCCTTAGGCCAAAACCTCATCTCGGCTGGCCACTGCAGCGATGGTAATAACTCTCCGCATATTGAACCAGTCCACATCTTAAAATAATCCAGTGAGACTGTCACCAAACCTGCAGATCCCACTGAGTTCTAACCTGCTTATAACCTTGTATTAACCGGCTCAAACCGTACACAAACTTCTCACTTTTCTCATGCACTGATCTTTTTAGGCAGTTGGTGCCTAAACCTGGACCCAGCTTTACCTGCTGTGCATCAAGAGTGTTATTTCCACCCCTCTACTGCATGTTAATGGCACATTGCAGCCAATCAAGTCCTTCCCTTTCGCCTTCATCATCCAATTTGGCAACCCTTTCTCTAAAGCAGCCCTCTACAGCCCCTCCCTGAGAAGTCTCTCTCTTCACTTGCCCTGGCGACCCTGTTGCCTAGCAGCCCCGGTGAGACTATTGATGGTGACGCTGGCTGCCGGAGGCACTTCCTGTAAACACTCCAGACTTGAGCTACCCCAGGCTCTCACTCTCTCTCCAGGGGCGGAGAGAATGAGGAAAAAATAGACATTGAAGAGCCAAGCTGACGCAGCCAAAATAAACAGCTCCACGCACACACTCGCACATTTTAGCAGGGGGAGTTGACAGAGAGCACATTTTATTTCCCCCCTGCAAAAAGGTCACCCTTTTCAAAATGTATTTATTTTTCATCCTGGAGAGCTATGAATAAAATAATTGTGAGGAAAGTCGATTCCTCACAACAGCTCGGAAATCCATTTGCACATCTTTGGAGGTGCAGACCTAACTACAAAACTGCTTTTTGCCAACTCATTTGTCTTTTAATGGAAGACGAGACTCCGATGTGCTTAATTATGGCCGGCTAAGCGCAGTCATGTAGGTTTTAATTTAATTCAAGATGAATAAGCAGTTGGTGTTTATCTTATTTTTTCTACCTGATGTGGCTAATTCACTGATGATACTACTCTCCCCGTATGTGAGAGAATCCAATCTATTTGGTTAATATTTACATGAAACGAGCGTCGGTTTTATTGAGTGGTTTTGGCGGGAAAGAGTGGTTGGTTGAGCAATAACATGTTGTTTGCAATACCCGCCCATGATTGCTAAGATGTTCTCTCACAAAGCTTGCTCGGATGTTTAATTGCTGGCCCCTTTTTTGTGACACAGGGGTGGCGTGTCTCTTCTTGCACGATGACCACTGCCAGGTACCGTCCCACCTGGGACCTGGCTCTGGACCCGCTCGTGTCCTGCAAACTGTGCCTTGGAGAGTTCCCGCTGGAGCAAATGACCACCATCTCACAGTGCCAATGCGTCTTCTGCACACTGGTAAGCACGGCGGCTCAACCCTCGGAAAGCACGAGGTTAGCGGCCATTTTCTGGTCAGTGTCTGCTCCACTATACTCACCGCTGGGCAAATTCAGAGATCCATTCAAATGCAGAGAGGTTATAGTATCGCTTGTAAGAGTACCTGAAAATAAGATGTCAAGAGTCTTTTGATATCCGTTTATACCCAGTCATGATAGCATCACCTGTTTACCTGTGGAATATTCCAAACAGGTGTTTTTGAACTTCCCAGTCTTTTTTTTTTTTGTTGCCCCTGTCCCAACTTTTTTGGAACGTGTTGCAGGCATCAAATTCGGTATTAGCGTATATTTACAAAAATCTATAAAGTTCTTTGTACGGTTACATTTCTTTGTACATATTATGTAAAAGAGTATTTCCAAATCACTGCTTTCTGCTTTTATGCACGTTTTACATACCGTCCCAACTTTTTTTGGAATTGGGGTTTGTAAAAAGAAATTTGTAGGCTACGTAATATATTTTTCTGGTCCAATTTATGAAAATAAATCTGCTGAATTTATGAAAATAATAATATGCTGCCATCGTAATACCATGCAAATAACTGGGTATAAATGTGAATAAAGCCTTGTTCTGCACAAAGTAAATATAAACCATAAACATTAGCTTTTAACATAACATAGTTAAATAGTATTGATGGCACAGAATTTATTCCCTGTACACTACATTGTGAGGTAATTATCATTATGAATGAGGGTCATGTTTTCGCCCCTGTTTGTCTGTTTGTTTGTCCAGAATCAGATGTTAGCAGCATATCTCAGTTATGAACCGATTTGCAAAAAAATTGGTGGAAAGATTGATCATGGGCCAAAGAAGGGCTGATTAACTGCTCATGCCAATTGGCCAAAAGGGGGTGTGGCAGTGGGCGTGGCCTAGCACAAAAAGGCGTATAACTTCCAGACGGAATTACGTAACACCACAACACTGAGGAAAGGTTTGTCATGGGCCAAGGAACAGCTGATTAACTTCTCACATCGATTGGCCAAAAGCGGGTGGGGCGGGGGTGTGGCCTATGGCATAGCTTGAGAATTGCAGTGTTGGTGGAGGTATGCACTCTACTGAGTGCCATCTTTCTAGTTTCAAATGCAATCATGATCATCTTGGGAATGTTAACATCAGTCTTAATTCTTCACTGTGCAAACATTTATATGGTCATCACTACTTTGAATTAGGCTCTTTGAGAGAAGGTTTGAGAAGGTGAGAAGAAACCCTTCAAGTTATCCATCCATATCTACTGTATTTCTGGCAGCAGAGTGATGGTTTAAGGCTTGTTTGATACGTCAGACCCTTGATAACTTGGAGCCATTTAGCCAACCATGTGTTCCATACGGTTCCAGTGTAATTTACAGCTAAATCTAGTCCCACCCCCCAATTCCCAGAGATTCCCATTTAGTATCGCTTGTAAGAGTGTGTTTTGATGTTGTTGGGTCACAGACATCAGGAACTCATGGCATGCAAAGGATATGTGACCAAATATTCAAAATGAATACTTTCTTCTATATATACAGGTGCAGGTCAAAAAATTAGAATATCGTGAAAAAGTTCAATATTTTTTGTCACTCATTTCAGAAAGTGAAACTCATATATTATATAGATTCATTACACATAGAGTGAAATATTTCAAGCCTTTATTTCTTGTAATTTTGATGATTATGGCTTACAGCTAATGAAACCCAAAATTCAGTGTCTCAGAAAATTAGAATATTTTGCTTTAACATATTTTTAAAGTATCATATTTAATATTTGGTCGCATATCCTTTGCATGCTGTTACTTCCTGAAGTCTGTGACCAATCAACATCAAAATACTCTCAATATCTTATTTTCAGGTACTGTTACAAGCGATACTATAACCTCTCTGCATTTGAACTGATCTCTATGAGAATTGGGGGGTAAAACTAGATTAGCTGTAAATTACGCTGGTACAGTATGGAACACATGACTGGCGAAATGGCTGTACGTCATCAGGGGTCTAAGGTATCAAACGAGCCCCAAACCATCACTCTGCGGCCAGATATGGAGTAGATGTGGATGGATCCCTTTAAGGGTTGTTTCTCCTGACTTTTTTCCCCATAGAGTTCTATAGGAAAATGAGTCAGGAGAAATAACCCTTGCAGTGATCCATCCACATCTACTCCATATCTGGCAACAGAGTGATGGTTTGGGGCTTGTTCGATAGCTCAGACCCTTGATGACTTACAGCCATTTAGCCAGCCATGTGTTCCATACTGTACCAGTGTAATTTACAGCTGAATCTAGTCTCACCCCCCAATTCCCATAGAGATCAGTTCAAATGCAGAGAGGTTATAGTATCGCTTGTAACAGTACCTGAAAATAAGATATCGAGAGTCTTTTGATGTTGATTTTCAGTACTTAGGAACCGTAGGCTGTCTTCTACAGATTTGCAGTCAAGGTTTGCAGGACGATATGGCACACGGCTCTCGGCCCAGACAATCCGGAACAGACTGCACGCAGCCAATCTCCGGGCTCATAGGGCTGCCAGGAGGCCTGCCATGACTGCCCTTCACTGTCAGGCCCGTTTGCGCTGGTGTCGGCAACACCTGCACTGGAACCTGAACATGTGGAGGAACGTTATGTTCAGCGATGAGTCCAGATTCTGCCTACGGAAGTTGGATCGTAGGGTCAAAGTGTGGAGAAGACGGGGAGAACGCTATGCTGATTGCTGCACCGATAAGAGTAACACCTTTTGGTGGAGGCAGTGTGATGGTGTGGGGCGACATCTCCATCACTGGAAAAATTAGGCTTGTCATCATTGGAGGCAATCTCAATGCAGAGAGATATCGAGATGAGATTCTGCAACCAGTGGCAATCCCATATCTCCACAGTCTGGGACCGAACTCCATCCTCCAAGATGACAACGCTTGCCCCCACAGAGCGGGGTTTATCAGAGACTACCTCCAGAATTTGGGACTAGAGAGAATGAAATGGCCTGCTAACAGTCCTGACCTCAACCCAATTGAATACTTGTGGGATCAGCTTGGGCGTGCTGTTCGTGCTAGAGTGACCAACACAACCACGTTGGCTGACTTGCGACAAATCCTGGTTGAGGAGTGGAATGCCATCCCACAGCAGTGTGTGACCACGCTGGTGACCAGCATGAGGAGGAGGTGCCAGGCTGTTGTGGCTGTGTATGGTTCTTCCACACGCTACTGAGGCTCCTGACTGTTTGTTAAATTAATAAATTGTAAAATTGCCAATATGTCTTGTTTCTTCCTTGTTACTGATAGACTTCAATCATCCAATCCAACAAACAACACCAAATAAGAGTCACTAGCAACCAGTGGCGGGCCGTGCATTTCACACCTAGGCCTTCAGTGATGTCCTACACAGTCCTACCTGAATTATTCCACCTCTTAATACCATCATTATGACGCCATGGCTCTAGAAACTATACATTTAGACAGAAACGCAGTATAACCGGGCGTTGCATCACCTTAACATAGTCAAGTACAACAGAGTTATATTAATATTTCCGAAGCATTTATAATCAATAAATCCGCATTTACAATTAAGAGTGTTAAACTACCAGCTTTAAGATCGCTTGGATACTGTCAAAACTTTAAAATAAAAGGTGCTTTTAAGGGATTAGTCTACAAAGTTTTATTAAGTCCACCAAAAGCATGTGAGCTTTAACAAGTCTGTTCACTAAACAGCGCATTGTCGCACCCAAAGCAGTTTCATTTAAGAAACGTGACGATAAAGACACATAAACTATTCACTGAAAATAAAAGAAAACAAACAAATAATTTGCATTTGTTCATGAGGATATATTTGCGACAGTGGTGAAAGTGTATTCCTAGCCTTGAATGTCCACTTTGACTCGCTAGCGTCGGCTCGCTAGCATTGGGGTTGGCCGTTCTCTTCTGACGATGTCTAGCTTTTCTTGAAAAGTTTGTCTTGAAAATGGCGTTGTAATTATATCTGCGACCAAATCAATCTCTTCTCCTCCTTCAGCCATTGCGGGTTGAAAAAAACCAGCTTGTAGAAATCTCGTTGAAGTTCAGTTTGCTAGAAGCATAGCTCTGCCTCTCAATAGTGCGTATCCAATCAAAAGACGTGCACGTGCTGACGTTATCGTACGCCTGCTAGCTGGCCCCGGTGTCGCCAACTCGAAATCGGATTGGTTAACACCACAGGTTTGTTTCGGTTCACTTTAAGCTACAGGCGCCCGCAATGTCGATTCTGAAGGCCTAAGGGCAGATTTCTTGGACCCTGGCAACACATTATGGCTGAAATATGATTGGATAAAAGCTCTAACATAAAGGCCAGCCCTCCAAATCTCGATCTGAGGCTGGAAGCAGCGCAACCAAGAGGAAAGCTATGAAATGAAGAGAATAGACTATGGGGAATAATTTAATCCATATTTGTGGAAAAAATATATCAAAATTAAATTTATATTCTGATGATGTTTAGGCCAGCAGAGAAGGCCTTGCTGGCCCTGACGGCCCGCCACTGCTAGCAACAGCAGAATAAGCTGTTTGGCATTGGCAGAGAAGATTTGGCAAATTTTACATGGGTGCAACCCACATACTCAGCTGTGCTGCTCATCCCACAAATGCATGTTCCTTACAAATGGGGCACCATTTAAAAGGGAAATAAACAGGCTTTCCAACGGCATAAAATTTATTGCCCAGAAGCATTGTTACAACAGAGAGATAATCTACCAAACACAAATTTCCGAACTTTTTGTTCGATGTTTATTTACTTACAGGCTGTAGGCCTAGATGAAGTGAGCTGTATTGTAATGACATCTGAAGGGCGTTTTCAGAACTCAAATGTCCGTCTATTGCAGTGCGAGAATGACAATTCACGCATTAGGTGTTAATGACAATTTGCGCATTAGGCTTGATATAGGTGTTATCAGCAAAGCTTTTAATGGATAGCCATTGTCCCGTAACAGAAGATTGTCCCCCCTGAAGATTACAGGAATTATTGCCAAATATAGGCTCAATCATAGCTTGATCCAGGATAATAGTCTATACATGTAACCTTAAACGTACCATCGCACATCTCCTGGATGTTGATGGAGTGGGCTGAAAGCAATTTAATGCGGCATTCCCCTTCGCTGAGGGACAGGTATGTGGTCTTTTATTAGTATGCATTTTCTGATATAGCCTACACAATAATAATATTTCATATTGTAATCTTGATACTTTTAGTCATGCCTGTGCGTGCATCTGTGTGCGCCCCTGTGTGCAGCAGACAGGAGGGTGTACGCGCGTTGTACACGCACTTATATGCACCGTTAAAATAACATGTAAACAATTGCGACATGACTTTAGACCAGGTTTTTGGTGGTTTTAGCGCAAGCGCGTTCAGCTGGCTCAACATAGAAATACGCCAAAAATAATGCTGGCCACACCACTCATCTTAAGACCAACACGCCCAGTTACTTGCTATGGGCGCACCATCATTTGGTATTTAACCGACGTGAGCGATCGGGGCTATAATGAACCCTACGCCGGGGTGTAAGATAGCAAAGACACTTGCGTTTGGGTTAGCGCCGCTTAGCGCCGGGTGTAAGATGGGGCCCATGGTGTTGTAACTTTTCTGTGATTCCATAAAAAAATGGAGTGACTGCATCCAATTTCCTGACATCCTGTGTTCTCATCATGTTCCCCACGTTCTGCTCTTCCTCCCGCAGTGTCTGAAGCAGTACGTCGAACTCCTGATCAAAGAGGGCCTTGAAACCGCTATTAGCTGTCCAGACTCAGCCTGTTCAAAAAGGGGACACCTACAAGAAAGTGAGGTAGGTCTGGCAGTCATCGTGCTCTGAATGTTTAACTTTGAGATCATGATCCAAGTCTCCACAACAACTTACCACTGTTCATGGACTATAGATTTGGTCCATGTGAGAAAGTAGTTTGCTGGAAGTGCTGCCAGCTTTTCTCCAGGTTTAGTAGAACATTGTTAAGAGTGCCTGTGATTTCCACTTAATGGTGCCAAACTGGAAGCAAACTAGACCATTGGATGCCTTTAAACGTTTCCGGGTCACCATTTCAAGCTGCCCGCCCAAACGGCCAACACATCTGTGGAAGAGATGGTAGTGTGTTCACACTGGTGTGGCCCCGCATGCTCCAATCTGGCAATCGAGGTCAGGCTCTGGAAGTTGTTTGACAGCCAGAGCCAGCGGGGTTTGATCTGAATGGACTGCACGCCACAGTCGGTCACCTGGCGGGCTCATCCGCAAATTACTGATCCCATGCTACCACAGTCAATTCACAGGAACTTCATGAATACGTTTGACTTTAAATTCACCTCTCCCGGTGGAGGATCACTTTTCATAGTAATTTACTCGTTACATAAGAGATGGAAGGCTAAATATCTTTCACCCCAAATTTCAGTTTAAACTTGCAAGACTGTAATTCTTGGTTTCGTCATTTATATATTATCAAAGACCAAGATGTTTCATTCACTTTGGTGAAAGGGGGTGTCGTGAATGTTCATTAGCATTGACTCATTAGTAATAAGGGTAGGTAAGTGTAGGACTATTTTACAAATCAGTCGAGAGTAAAAGACGTTCCACCTCATGAATATTCAGATAGAGAGCCATTACCAGATGTTTTAATGCTCCGAACAATTGGGGTCCTTGACAGAAAATGTCAATTTAGAAGGAACTTCAAAATAAAGATACACACTGGAAAATCTAAATTTGAAATAAATTTGGAGAGAAAGTTTGTTGCATATTCATTTTAGACAAAAATGTAACTTTAGAATCGGCATCAAACATTCCTAGTCATGGAAAATTGATTGGACTGTGGAGTGTGTATACTGGTCTCACTGCGATGAACTGTGTGTGTCTGGCTCTTTTTCCCCACAGATTGAGTGCATGGTTGCCACAGAAATAATGCAGAAGTACAGGAAGTTGCAGTTTGAGAGGGGTAAGAGGGCCAAAGCCTTTTTTAGCATTTTTAGAAACATCTTTTCCTTTCATTTTACTTTCCTTTTATTAGACAACAATGCACAATACACTTTCTGTGAGTACCTTATGAACATTTTTGAATCTGTGAAGTTTTTTTATTTTTATTTTTTTTAAATAGAGTGGTTCATCTGAGAAATGGTTTCATTAAAGAGAAATATTTAGAGACAAGCTTCTTTTCTCATCTTAAACCCAGCAGTTTTGTGATGATTCGAACTAGTGGACACCATTGCGAGGTACTGATACAACTCACTGAGCAGTTTCGTGAGTCAACCCCACAGAACTGTATAAGAACTAGAAAGGAAATTGCCTTAAAAGGAAAATTATGTTTCTATATACCAAGAGTGCCATCTTTTCATCAGGTAGTTTTGCTGAGAACTACAAGTTTTGTAGATATCTGCTGCAACTCACCTTGACATCACCCCGATATAATGCACATCAACTGGTCCAAAGTTTGTGGCGGTGAATGAAAATGTATATTGCTGAAAATGTACATTTGTAAAAATCAACAGCAATGTCTTTTTATATAATGGTTACTCACGAACATCCACAGACCTTGTTGTGCATGTTTTTTTTTTTTTTTTGAAAACTACTTTCTACCAAAGTACTCCAACTGTGTATGCGTATATACAGTCGTATGAAAAAGTTTGGGCACCCCTGACAATTTCCATTATTTTCATTTATAAATCATTGGTTGTTTGGATCCGCAACTTCATTTTGATCTATCAAATAATTGATGGACACAGTAATATTTCAATAGTGAAATGAGGTTTATTGGATTAACAGAAAATGTGCAATATGCATCAAAACAAAATTGGACAGGTGCATAAATTTGGGCACCCCAACAGAAAAATCACATCAATATTTAGTAGAGCCTCCTTTTGCAAAAATAACAGCCTCTAGACGCTTCCTATAGCCTCTAATGCAGGGGTCTCAAACTCAACTTACCTGGGGGCCGCTGGAAGTAGAGTCTGGGTGAGGCTGGGCCGCATCAAGTATTTCACAATAAAAGGGGTTCAAGTGTTTCAAAAAAAGTACAACTGATCCAATCTTCTCAATCTTTACTAATAACAATTCAGAACATGAACGGTTCTTCAGAACATAGGCTTCTCTTACTTCCTCCTACTCCTTGCTGCCAGAGACCTGGCAGCGCTTCCTCTCACACAGCTGAGCCACATTTGGCTTGAGGGAGGAAGCAACTGAGACCCTCAGTATGGCTTGAAGATGCTCATCAGTAAGTTTGGACCTGAACTTTGACTTATTAAAGTTCATGGTGGAGAAGAGCTTTTCACACAGATAGGTGCTCCCAAAAAGGCACATGGTCCGCTTGAACATCCTGGAAAGCTTAGGGAAGGTGGGGGGCAATCAAAAATTGTCCAAGCTTGTCTGCTTTTCCACTCACCTCCCTGAACTTGGCTTTGAATTCAGAATTGCACTGCAGGTCAATTAGCTCCATTTGAAGCACAGGGGGGGCATCTTCCACATCGAATGAGAAGGGGTCAGCAAAAATCTGAAAAGTGGCTCTGTGTGTCTTGAAGTCTACAAACCTGTGATCAAATTCTTCCTGTAGCTTTACAATGTTTACAATTTTCAACATACTTCTCACCACTGAATGGTGTGCCCGCATCCATGAGTGCCTTGCATGCTGGGAAATGGCAGAGGTTTGTCTGAGAAAGCTGGGCTTTCCATAACACAAGTTTTGTGGAGAATGCTCTGACATTGTCATAGGCTGCACTGACAAGCTGCCCCTGGCCTTGTAACTTCTTGTTCAGTACATTAAGCTCCTGTGTGATGTCAACAAGAAAAGCTAAGTCCATGAGCCATTTGGGATCACTTAGTACAGGAACAGCCATCCCATTCTTCTCCATGAAGGCTTTCACTTCTGCTCTCAACTCAAAAAACCTCTTCAAGACGTTTCCCCTGCTAAGCCAACGTACCTCGGTGAAGTAGAGCACATCCTCATATGCTGACTCTATTTCCTCCAAAAAGGCGCGGAACTGCCGGTGCTTTAAGCCCCTGGATCTGATATGGTTTATGCATTTCACAACGTCAGACATCACATTGTCAAACTTCAGGCATTTGCTGCAAAGGGCCTGCTGATGGATAATGCAGTGCAGAGCAATGGCCTCTTCCACACCCTCCTCTTCCAGTTTTCTTTGAACAAGTGCCACAAGTCCATTTCTCCTCCCTGTCATTGATGGCGCTCCGTCGGTTGTTATTCCAGCAAAACTCTTCCATAGTAAGCCGGCATTCACAATGGCATCACACAGCTGGCGGAATATCTCCTGAGCGGTGGTCTGGCTATGCATTGGAATTACTGTGAGCAACTCCTCCATCACTTCAAAATTGTCGTCAACACTACGGACATATATTGCGAGCTGCGCAGTGTCAGTGACGTCTGTGCTCTCATCAAGAGCGACTGAGTATGCATGGAAATGTTTAGCTTTCTCACGCAGTTGATTGTAAATGTTACCTGACAGGTCAGAAATGCACTCTGCCACTGTGTTGGCTGAAAGGCTGATGTTGCTAAACTGACCCTTCTTTTCCGGACAGACTATACTTGCAGCCTGTAACATGCACTTTTTGAGGAACTCGCCGTCTTTGAATGGCTTTCCTGCCTTAGCAATCATCTCACTCACCACGTAGCTAGCTTCGACTGCCTTCACTCTCTTTGCTTGCTTTCTTAAAAAAACCTTGTTGCCTCAGTAGAAATGTTTTAAGTTTGGCGACCCGGTCCTCTCTCTCTTCTTTCTGGTATTTTGCATACTCCTCAGCATGTCTAGTTGAGTAATGACGTCTGATGTTGTACTCCTTGTGCACCGCAACTTTCTCTGTGCATATAAGACACGTCGGGATGCCCCTGTGCTCAACAAAAAAATATTCCGTCTCCCACTTCTCCTGAAATTGTCTGTGCTCATCGCCAACCTTTCTCTTTACGGCAGGTTTTGAGAAAGACATGAATGGAGCTGGGTGAAAAAAAAACTTATTTGCACTGGGTGACAGGATATTTTTTCCCTCCACTCGGTGACACTCCCGAATCACGTTTCAAGTGACTTAACGTTGCTAATTCGCGTTGCTGTCATGAACCTGAGCTACGGTAGCCCACAAGTGATTAAAAATATAAAACGCCCAGGGCAACGACTCACGCAGGTGCGTGTGAGAAAAACGTGCGGGCCGCACTAAGACTAAACTTTGATGTCAAGTAGAGGGCCTCAAAATATCGTCACGCGGGCCGCGAGTTTGAGACCCCTGCTCTAATGAGTGGATCCTGGATGAAGGTATTTTGGACCATTCCTCCTTACAAAACATCTCCAGTTCAGTTAGGTTTCATGGTTGCCAAGCATGGACAGCCCGCTTCAAATCATCCCACAGATTTTCAATGATATTCAAGTCTGGGGACTGGGATGGCCATTCCAGAACATTGTACTTGTTCCTCTGCATGAATGCCTGAGTAGATTTTGAGCAGTGTTTTGGGTCGTTGTCTTGTTGAAATATCCAGCCCCGGCGTAACTTCAACTTTGTAACAGATTCTTGAATATTATTCTCAAGAATCCGCTGATATTGAGTGGAATCCATGCGACCCTCAACTTTAACAAGATTCCCAGTACCGGCACTGGCCACACAGCCCCACAGCTTGATGGAACCTCCACCAAATTTTACTGTGGGTAGCAAGTGTTTTTCTTGGAATGCTGTGTTCTTTCGCCGCCATGCATAACGCCCCTTATTATGACCAAATAACTCATTCTTTGTTTCATCAGTCCACAGCACCTTATTCCATAATGAAGCTGGCTTGTCCAAATGTGCTTTTGCATACCTCAAGCGACTCTGTTTGTGGCGTGTGCGCAGAAAAGGCTTCTTCCGCATCACTCTCCCGTACAGCTTTTCCTTGTGCAAAGTGCGCTGTATTGTTGAACGATGCACAGTGACACCATCTGCAGCAAGATGACCTTGTCGGTCTTTGGAGGTGGTCTGTGGGTTGTATTTGACCATTCTCACCATCCTTCGCCTTTGCCTCTCCGATATTCTTCTTAGCCTGCCACTTCTGGCCTTAACAAGAACTGTGCCTGTGGCCTTCCATTTCCTCACTATGTTCCTCACAGTGGAAACTGACAGCTGAAATCTCTGAGATAGCTTTTTGTAGCCTTCCCCTAAACCATAATGTTGAACAATCTTTGTTTTCAGGTCATTTGAGAGTTGTTTTGAGGCCCCCATGTTGCCACTCTTCAGAGGAGAGTCAAAGAGAAGAACAACTTGCAATTGGCCACCTTAAATACCTTTTCTCATGATTGGATGCACCTGTCTATGAAGTTCAAGGCTTAATGAGCTCATCAAACCAATTTTGTGTTCCAATTAATCAGTGTTAAGTAGTTACAGGTATTCAAATCAACAAAATGACAAAGGTGCCCAAATTTTTGCACAGCCTATTTTTCACGTTTGATTTAATTTCATACAACTTAATATTGCTACACTAAAAATCTGTGTCTGGAAAACACCCCAGTACTCAGCTTTTATTAGAAAATGAATGGCATGCCACTGTGATCATTTTCTGTGAAGACAGAGTAAATTATTATGCGGCCTCAGAGGGGTGCCTAAACCTTTTCATACGACTGTATATACACTTTGATACTTGATACTTTGCACGGATATACACAGTTGGCGTACTTCGGTAGAAAGTTGTTTTCAGAAAAAGCGGTCTGTGGATGTTCATGAGTAACCGTGTCATTATATTTGGAAAGAGCAATTGTTGTATATTTGTTGGCGCTTTGAGCACAAACTTTGGACCCGCTGAGGTCCGTTCTATCAGGGTGATATCACGGTGAGCTGCAGCGGATATCTACAAAACTAGTTAGTTTTCAGCGAAAGTACATGGATGGGTGTGTAGAAACATATAATGAAAAAAAAAAAATAATAATTAAATGTTTGGGTGAACTACCCCTTTAACCTCATTATGACTATACAGGTCAGTAAAGCTGCACACTGTCATCTTTCTAGTGTTTTGTCTGTGGCTGACTTGACTTGACTGCGTGTGATCGTTAACGCCGTTTCAGAGGTGCTGCTGGACCCGTGCCGGATCTGGTGCCCGTCTTCGACGTGCCAGGCGGTGTGCCAGTTGAAGGAGACGGACAAGCCGCTACCCCAGCGGGTGCAGTGTGCCGTCTGCAGCCTGGAGTTTTGCTCAGCCTGCAAGATCCGGTGGCACCCGGGCCAGGCGTGCCAGGAGAGCCTGCCAATCACAGCCTACCTGCCTGGAGAGACCAGGTACCCCCTCCTCATAATCATCATCAATCGTTGCTCTGTAGATGCATACCTACTAACTTGATCACTCACTCACACCCTCTCAAACGCATACGTGCATGCACGCAGGCATTATGTTCTTGTACTTCAGTAACCCAGCGATTTACTCAGTTTGACATTTTAGCTAATTATTAATCGCTGCTGAAGGCTGTACTTGTGCCCCAAGCTGAAGAACATGTTTGACCACAATGTATTCTGGGAAGTCTGGGTGTGCATGTGTCCTACTGGAGTGGTGTGGGGTAAAAACACACACATGCTAGCTTTTAAAGGGACTATAACGATTCAGTCTTAATTCCACATAAGTGTAAAAAATCATTGGCTGTCTTAAGTGTTTAAGTATCCAGAGCACTAAAGTGGTCGCCGGTATATTACAATGGACAAGATATAGTAACCAAAACATTGAAAAATATGCGCATGCATATAGCATGTCAGTTCTGGTTTCTGCAGTTTCAGTTATTTGGAATTGTATGCCAGTAAATTCGGCCAGGACTAGTGGCTGTCGAGAAAGAAGGTGGCATCTTGCAGGATCATCGAAATCAGCCGTGCACAAACTGTGGGTCACGACCCAAACTTGGGTGATATATATTGGGTCGCGGAATCATGTAGGCTACAGCAACATTCCAATGCAATTAGGCCTACATGAACAAAGTGTTACTATTCATTACTGTTATTCTGCATTTGTACAAATAAATAGAAAAAAATAAAACAAGTTAAAACATATTTTTACTGTTTACATTTGACTGTGTTTTATATGCTCGCGTAAATGCCTACTTTATTTCATCTTGACGCGTCGTTGTTACACTCACTGCACTCCACGAGATAGCGCCGATTCGCAAAAACGCTGGTAACTTGATGCTCTTCTTACAAGTTAGCTAATTACTTGTTTATTACAACATAAGATAATTAACGTCTTTAGCTAATCATTGCGATCCAGTCTTTTTTTGCTCTTGATGTAAAACTTTGTAGGCTATAGAAACATTGGCTGTATTTAAATATTTGTTTTAAGTTTCCTATAGGGAAATGGATGAGTGGCTAATTGGCTACATACCAGCAAAACGAGACTCACTAACGATGAGTGTAACATTAATGAGAAGAAAATGTTTTGTTTTTATCCTACGGTTGTCTGTCTGGCAGCCTAGATCACTTTCCCCCTATTATGCTTCATCAATAAAGCCCAATACCCTATTTGCACTGGACAAGTAGCCTATTACCTGGGACCTTGTGTGAACTCTAATAATTGCAGAGGTCGTTTGGGATCTTAATCCTGCGCGAATCTGCCAAGTCCGTAATTTGTAAAGTAAACATTCCACCGCAAATTAGGCTACTTACCATATTTAGCAAAAACACAGATGTCGTTTTATAATATTAGCCCCATGTGAATCGGCATCTCGGTAATTTTCTTTCTCCCGCAGAAAAATAATTTTTTTCTGCATCTCTCCGGGTCTTGAATTAAGGAGGCTGCGGTGGAAAACGATTAATTTTGACAGCATTTTGGGTGCGGTTCTTATGCCAAACATTTTTAAAAGTAAGCCTACTCCTGAATTTACTAAATTGAAAGTGAAGTGCATCCAACCCTGTAGGGGTGTGGGTCACATGTGGACCCCACGTAATACAATTCCAGTGCGAATAGGGCTTTCGCTATGCTTTTTGTGATTAATTGCCTGCTAATTTCAGTAACTTTGTCCCATCATTTAGCTTTTAGGTATCACAAACATGGCTATTGTCAGCAGTTTAACAATCAATTGTTAAATAATTAAAGAAAATGATATTAGTTTGGGTCGCGAAAAGTATGGATTGATATCCTTGGGTCATCGCTGAAAAGGTTTGTGCACCCCTGATCTCTCTCTCTTTCTTTCTCTCTCTCTCCCTCTCCCTCCCTCTCTCAGCTCTTTCTATAAGACGGATGAGGATGACGCTCCGATCAAGCGGTGTCCGAAGTGTAAGGTTTACATCGAGAGGGATGAGGGATGCGCCCAGATGATGTGCAAGAACTGCAAGCACGCCTTCTGCTGGTACTGCCTGGAATCACTGGACGTGAGTACATTACAACAGTGCTTATCAAATGCAGTCCTGGGGGACCACTGTGTATGCTGGTTTTTGACCAACCACAATTGCAATCCCACAACTTTAACGAGCTGTTCATTTTTCTAAATTAGTTTTGCAGAATTATGTACCCTCTTAAGCCACATTATGTCAAAAATAGCTATGCATGCCATGAAGAATAAAAGGCCCATATTCATATTGTGCTTTTTGTGGAATATTACAAGCGATTACATAAAAAGAGGCAAAACATCTTTAAAGATTGAGGCTAATCAATAGGGTTAGGGTTGTGTGTGGGCAACTGTTCACTAAAACTAACCATTTGGTAGATAATGAAGGATTCAAAGACAAAGCGAATGATAACGAACAAACCCGCATTATGTTAATACATTTAAGGACTAAATTGTGAATAAGCTTTAACATGTGTTCAACAACCTTAATTGAGCAAGATTGGCGATAGCAAAAACCAGCTTAGACAGGCGTCCCCGGGACCGTGTTTGAGAACCACTATACTATAGCAAACCGAACCGGACTGCACTCCATTGCACCACACCACACCACAGAGCCACGGTTGAATGACGCTCTGACAGTCCCACTGCAACTCCATCCCCCCTCCTGGAGAGTCACGTGGTCATCAGTGAAATTGGTAACTTTCATCCTTGCTTTTTTCACTCTTGGGCATGGTGCATATTGGGCAACTATTTCACTATGCCGTACAGTATGGGAATTTTTATAGGTAAGGTTCTATAGTATGAACTGTAAATTATGAAAATAATCAATTGGACTATGCCAGCCTGTCACGCTTGCTTCTGACACAGTGATTATGCTCTGTTTGGACTCCTTTGAAGCACGCACCCACACAACTGCCACTGAAGGATAGCTACAAGACAGACATGCATCTTCTCCGCGCCCACGTGGCCTATTTCCATTTTCAAAAGTAAATGTGCTAAATAACGGAGTAGAGCTCCGGCTGGACGGGGGTGCTCTCTGCGGATCAGTCACTGTCTTTTTCCCCGCAGGACGACTTCCTTCTGATCCACTACGACAAAGGGCCGTGCCGAAACAAACTGGGCCACTCCAGAGCGTCCGTCATCTGGCACAGAACACAGGTGGGCGCTCCTGAACCCGACGTGCCTCGGCGGCTGCTTGGGGAACTTGTCCCCTTGACCGCCATCACCACCATCGTCAACACAGTTTTCATTTACTCATCTGTATCGCTTACACCGCGTTCGTAATGATTTTGGATGAGCTGCACTATTAAACGCTTTTAGATTGTGAGATGAAAGCGGCTGTATGAATGCAGTGGTGTTATCCCAAGTCACTTGGAGCTTGTATTATGACTTGTTTGCATATAATAACACGCATACTGTATGTCACATTCTCTGTTCCAGATTAGCTTTTGGAAGTTACATTTTAAATAATTTGTATACATTCTTATGGCTGAAGAGAGGAGCTGTACAGAAGAGTTGGTCTTCCAAATTGGAAGAAAAGACAAAAAAAAAATTGGGTATAAGAAAAATGGGGTTTTAGCCTGTTCTGCATTGCCTCCCTGTTTCTCTGCAGGTGGTGGGGATTTTCGCTGGTTTTGGGCTCCTCCTGCTGGTGGCCTCGCCCTTCCTCCTCCTGGCCACTCCCTTCGTCCTCTGCTGCAAGTGCAAGTGCAGCAAGGGGGACGACGACCCCCTGCCCACCTAACGAGGGCCCGTCTGGACGGCCACGCCCTGGCAGGGCAGC
Organism: Ilyophis sp. 1 JC-2022; assembly: GCA_022702515.1. Taxonomy (NCBI): domain Eukaryota; kingdom Metazoa; phylum Chordata; class Actinopteri; order Anguilliformes; family Synaphobranchidae; genus Ilyophis; species Ilyophis sp. 1 JC-2022. Next base: position 16,693,676 of record CM040406.1, on the reverse strand, counting down.
TTCCGGTTTTCTTGTTTTTGTTTTTCTTCTCTTCCTTCCAGCCCAGAGAGCTTTGTTCTTTATTCGACTGGGATGGGGGGGGGGTGTTTTCCACATGACTCGTCGACCTCGTCGGGAGGACTGGTCAAGGGCGGCAACCGCAGGACCATGGGCCCCGCCCGGCGTGTTGTTCACACATGCAGGCAGCCGTGGGAGGGGCACGGAGGAAGAGATGGCCGCGGGCATTGTCAGCGCGGCGGAATGGCGGGTCGCCAAAGAAGGCCGAGGCGGACCCTCAAATCTCTTCTGAACCCATATTTCTCTCTTTCTCTCCTGCTCTTTCTCTCACGCTTCTTCCGTTACTGCTCAAAATTGCAACCCATTTTCTCTTTCAGACTTCCCCCATGTTTGTCAGCATCATCTCAGTTTCCACTCTCGGCTCACATCAACTCCCCCCCACTCCACCAGCATTTCCATTGCACTTGGAAACTCAGAGGGACAGATTAATCTTGCTTTCGTCTTTAGCACGCTTGCCTTTGACCCTAAACAGTGGTTTCGACGTTGTGCTTAATTTTTCTGTAATGTCTACGGGAATGCCCCTGTCAAGCCTCCAAAATGCACCTTGTACATCTATCCTCGTTTTATTCTATCGATACATGATGAATTGTGAAGCTAAAAGTACTTGTTTTTTTTTTTACATTAATGATGATCATTTTGAGACACAAGGTTTTTAAAAAGTAAAGGGAATACATGTAGCCAGCCCTTCGACTTAACCGTTTTTGAATCAGGTTTTCACGTTGCCTATTAAAAAAAAAAAAAAAAAAAAAAACACAGGGAAAATGTCTCTATGATCAGCGTTGCAATATTGTGTTATGTTTTACCATCAAACCTAGTACGGTTGACCTTTCATAACATTTGAGAATTTGTGTGTTAATAGTTCCATATCAAAAAATTCACCGTTAATCAATGGGAAAACACAGTCACCCATATCTGTCCAGTTTTGGTCTCGGTTGATGTATCTAAACCACTGTTGTTTGCAACAGTAATATGCAACTGTGGTGTAAACCAACTGCAATGTAATAGAAACTGTAGATTTCAACAACTAGCCTACATCAATCAAGATAACAAGCACTGCTAAATAGTTACTCAAGCTCCTATAAAGCTGTTCTTATTTGCAGGGGGCTTTCATTCAAAATGTACATAATTTGCAGGGTAATTAATCTCAAACAGAAGGATCCCTGAACTAAAAACAAGACTCTTCTTACCAAAACCCAGCATTTAGCTGCAACATGTATGTGTGTGTATATACAATATAAAAATCAAGTTGTACAGGATTTAGAAGTGAATTCATATCAAAGACATGTCAAATAATAGCAGTCAAATAATGTGTGTGATGTATAAACATGCACCTCTGGCACTACTAGTAAACGACACGGGCCGGTAAATTAAAAATAATATCAGGGACATTGACAACCTTTCTTAATCCTTTAATCGGGTGCAGCCCTCGGTCTTGAGTTATTCAGTCAGGACCACAGTAGCTATTCCAACATGTAGCCCCTTGGGTCGTTCTGGGAGAAGCTAAAACCTAGGGAATGCTTTTGGTTGGATGTGCCAAGCATTTAACCTATATGTGGGTGGTATTGTAAACTACGTTGTTCACAACATGAGATTAAAAGGGGCAGGTCATCATCATTCACTATGATTGCGTGACGATATGTAGCCCAAGTACGCATTCAGTTGTTTAATTTTCGAGTCCTGTATAAAAACAAACACTATTTTCTGCTTTCATGTTTTTTTGTTTTGTGTTTTTGTTTTCTTCTAGTTGCAAAGCACTTCAGCGCCTCTCCTTTTTTTTTTTTTTTTTTTTTAAAGGTCCGTTGATATGTGCTCTGTATGTCTGATTTAATCTTTCACAGCGGTTTTTTTCCCAATGCTACTATGTCTACTTCATGGAGAAAGTTCTAGAGTATTTCAGGATTAAGGTAAATGCTGTTCCACAATTCTGTAACAACTTAATTATTTTTCTTCAAAGGCTAGCCTCAGCTACCCTTTTCAATTTATTTTAATCATTTGCTTTAAATTATGTCACTTGTTTGTACAATCTAATCACACTTTATATTTTATATTTAGGGAGATATTGCTGGGCTATGGACAGTATATGTGTGGTTTTGAACAACAGTAGGCTGTTAGATGTTGGATAATTTTTTCCAGAAGTGCCAAGTTAACTTTGTTCAAGTGTCTGGTGCAGTTTCCTTCACAGTGAAAATTCCAAACATGGGCGCAGTTTCTGTCTATTATCACATATTGCTGTCAACACCCCAGAACATGTCTAAACCCATTTATTCCCCTCTCAGCTACAGGATGTATCCTTCTTTAACTAGCTTCACAGAGCGTTTTCACATGCGTGTTGACTTGCATGTGGATGCTTAATTTTCGCTACTCAACCCTTGCCCTGAGGAGAAATAGTGCCTGCAGAGCAATCCCAATCCTGGCCTGGAGGGCATCAGTGCCTGCAGGGCATCAGTGCCTGCAGGGCTACTCAACTCTGGGACAAGAGATTTGCAGTGTCTGCAGGCTTTAGGTCCACCCAAATCAAATAATTGATTAAATTGACCTCCCCTCACTCATTCCAAGGCTTGAAAAAGGGCCGTAACACTTGAACTGCGGCCTGTAGAACTATCGAACACTTCATTGCAGCCAATGGCCAAAACTGAGAAATGTATGCCTTAATTTTTGGGTTCCTCATTTCTAGCCTCAAGCAGTGTTCTGTAGTCAATGTGACAGAATTACTCTAGATGTGATTTGCACATGCAGTCCTTCTGTATTCAGCTTGAGGTTTCTTCAGTCAATGTAGCCATAAGGCAGGTGGCACATTTGCACCGCTGGAAGGATCCATTTCATTATAACAATCGTGCCATGTATCCATACTTTTTGAAGAATTGAATGCGTAATGGCTACCTTTATCTAGAGTAGATGCCCTTTTTCAGGGCTGGATTTGTAAGAGGGTGGACACCTGACGACGTCAAAAGTAATAAAAATAAAAAATAAAAACCATGTGGCTAGACCGTGAATGATAATAATTGGTACAGGTAACGGCACCGTCTTTTAAATTTTTATTATCGATCTCCGTGCCAACCAGGTGTATACAACGTCAACACAGCTAGGTTAATTCTGGAGGTGGGATTAATGTGACACACCCCATTTGATGAAATTTTTACGAGTTCCTTTTATTTCATAATGAGTGTTTCAAATAATGGACGTTTATCGAGTGACCTGTTTAAATAAACCGTCACCTTCATCCTAAACGCATTTGGATGCAACCTGTCCAGTGAAAGGCAGGTCTACAGTGGGCTAAAACATCATGGAAAAATCATTGTACCAGGCCAAACTGAACTTTAATAACCCATTTATTCCACATGAATGTGTGATTTAATTCATATGACATAGGTTCTTAGTTAATTCATGCATGAAAAGACCACATGTTCAGTGTGAAAATGATTGACTACTTTTATACTATATGTTTACATGGACTCATGTAACCACTGAGTTGATTTAGCACTGGGCATTTTTCTGCAAAGGATTATACATTGGTAAATTTAGTTAACCTCTATTACAGGGGTCTTCAATCATGCCCAGTAAGGGCCGGTGTGGCTGCAGGGTTTTGTTCCAGCCAAGCAGTAACACACCTGATTCTACTAATCAAGGTCCTTAGAAAAAAACCACTGGTGGTTTATTATTAGAATCAGGTGTGTAACTGCTGGGTTGGAACAAAAGCCTGCACCCACACCCGCCTTTTATGGATAAGGTTAAGGACCCCTGCTCAAACACGTCTCACATTTGTCACTGCGCTTTTCACGTCCACTCATTGGTGTCATAAGAAATGCTCTGACGTTTCCTGAAAAGCACATAACCGTGACATGCACAAACACTAGAAGACAGACGCTTGACACACGTCATCCATTTCAATATCCCGTTCCCTTACTCCCAAGGTCGAATTTGCCTTTCACTATTATTTTGTTTGCCTTTTTAATATGTAACACTTTATTCCGTTTATTGGTTTTTACAAGATAAGTGTTACGTATTTTTTTGTATTTACTGTAAATGGGAAGGAATTCTACCTGTAAAAAAAAAAGTTGTAATCTTGTATTTTGGCATGTGTGCATAAGGTATTGTATATACAAAATTGTAGTTCTTTATGCAGAAAAAAAATCTATGTATTTACACGTATCTATTGTGCCACCTAACACTGTGACATTAAAGAAAGTGTACACATGTTGTGGTATGTGACTCTTATATCCATATATCGTGAAGCAGCCTAAATTTTGTCACTTGGTTTTGATGTGCCATTGAACAAAGAAAGATGCTACCTAAGCTCTGTTAGAATGCCGAATTTGTTGTCATTTCAAATAGCCATAATACTTAAGCCTGTGAAGGGATGCATAGAGCCGGGAACAATTCTTGAAACAACTCTGCCCTCAGCTGCCCAGATGAAGAATTACATTCTTTGCATGACAGCCGTACCTGCCGATAAGAATTCTATTTACTACTAAGTATCTATGATGCATACCATACTGTGATGAGTTCATACTACTACATGCTAATCCACCCTGATCCCCTGAGTTTTATTTTAGTTCCTGGAAAATCTCTTGAGCAGGCAACATTGCGGGCTGTTCTGTTGCATATGCATTTTGAATGAGACCTGCAGCGCATGATGGGGAAATGTGAAAAATCCACTGTCCCCACTTTGTTTCCTGACGAGTAACACTAGTGAAAGTGACGAAAAGTAGAACAGTCCTTAACGTTTCCCCCACCGCCTTCGAAATGGCTTAGCTTTCGGGAGATCAGTCGAAAGATTGTAATCTCTATCCAAAGTGCAATTCACACTTTTAATATGATAGGCTACATTTCTTGGACCAACTGCGGATCCCGAATATTTAACTGTGGATTCACATGCATTAGAGGTCGGGCTCGGTCACGGCGGCCGAACAACTATTTTACTTTTGAACTACAGTAAAACCTTGACATACGAGTGCACTAACTTACGATTATTCCGAGTTACGAGCCGTTGCTCGGACAATTTCTTGCTTCGCCTTACGAGCCTAGACCCAAGTTACGAGCCGAGCAAGCGGAGCATTGCGAATTTCGGAAATTGCATTCGCATTTCCGAAAAATTCTGAAGGGAAGGAAGAAACAAACCACCATGGATAGGTTTTTATCGAAACGCCCTGCAGATCAGAGTCAGAAAAGCGTGACGAAAAAGCCAAAAATCAATGAAAAAGATGCAAACGTCACTGATGAAGATTAAGTGTAAGTGAAGAATAATAATGTAGCAATTAAGTTTAGAACCAGTTTATTTCTTTATATTCTATTTTATTATCTTTGTATTATGTTTTGTATTAATTATTTATTATTTATAAATACATTTCTCATTTTTATAACTACGTAACAAAGAAATTAGGGTGTTTTTGGGGGGCTGGAACGGATTAATGGTATTTAAATTAATTTCAATGGGGAAAATTGATTTGATATACGAGTAAACCGAGTTACGAGCTCGGTCACGGAACGAATTAAACTTGTATGTCAAGGTATTACTGTACTAATTAGGATGGGTTAGCTTACTTCACATGGTGCTTCAAGTTGTTTTTGGTGAAAATTTAATGTGAAATAAATAAAAATGCGCACTCTAACATGCATGCTGTTATGGGTATCGCAGTATACATCACAGCAACTGGTTTTCAGCATTTCAAACAATGCACCTGTACCGCTTTTCTGACCAAACTGAATGTACCATCAAGCCTTTGATCACCAAGCGTACGCTCCACGACCTGAAGGAATACGGGGCGACAGAAGGGTAAAAATATATATATGCCGCTATAGAACACCGCCATCAAATGGTCATCTCTAACCAGTAAGGCTACCCGTTCGGTTTTGACAGCTTCCATGCCATGGGTATCAGGACGGCAGGACAGGCCATCTCTTGTGGCCTCTCGGGCATGAATTTCACTGCGTTTGCACTGTAGGTAGTACCGACGCTGTTGCTAACGACACCGACAACTTGGCTGACTCTAAACTGGATTCAAGCCACTAGGAATGAGATTGCCACCATTGCAGGTGGCCTTAATTGAGATGCTTGCCATTGCATGACGTCGTCGTGCCGCTCATAATTTTCACGAGTAGGCTACTACAGATTGGATTATTATTACTTTGGCTTTTTTCCCCCATATCCAAATGGCTTTGCATAAAAAAAACATTCAAAGTTACACTACAGTGACAGATGACTGAGAAATTGAAAGCCTACAGGAACACAGCTGATGTGAACTCTATATGTTCCTCCATCCTGGCTAAGCTAATGTGCGCTTTAGTTTTGTGCGCCGGTGGACTGGTGCTTTGTTCACCTTTTCCAAACAGGCCTAGCCTGTTTCGTTCCACTGCTGTTTCTTTGACAGATGCTGGACGAGGGCCGCAAACCCACAAGCTCAAAATTAAAGCGCAAATGCCAAATAATAACCACAGTGATATATTGTCTCCTGCCAGCTGTCCCAATGTGATAGGTTCAGCCATTTGGAGGGCCCAGGAAGGTGTGGGGGGTGGGCTCAGAAGGTGGCGGCTAGAGAGGTCAACTGAAAGTTATAAAGCAAAGTGTGGTAAATCCCAAACAGCCCCTCGCACCTGCAGCTTGTTCAGTTCCGGGGCCACGTATCTGATCTGTGCTTTGCTCTTGGCCCTGCCAAAACCATCACACTCAATACTTTGTTTAATGCATTTCATTCTTCTCCATTCAATTAAATATTTAGAGGGTAACTAATTATGAGATTATAATTGTCCATATGTGCATAGACATTTGTACATGAAGGTACACTGAAGATAATTTTTTCTTTACCAGTAAAAGACTCATCCATTCCGTATACAATAGCAGGCTGGCCTTTTGCCTAGACTTATGACAGAGTGCTCTCAGAATTTATACCCTCGCCTAGAGAAGCCTTGATGGATAGGGAATGCCATGAACATTCAACTAGGCTTCTGGTGCAACCCAGCTACGGTATGGATCACCAGACACTTTTCTCTTCAACGTCCACCGTTGCAGCTGTGAGTCCAGCAAAAAGGCAGGTCTTGGGACCTGTACCTCTAATCCTGGTGTCAATTATTTGGTGAGGTATACAAATGAGTTTATTCGATTGATTGATTTGGGTTATGCTTTTATCCCGAAGGGCTTATGAGCCACGGCAAGATTTACATAGTATAGATTTTCATGCATAAAGGCTCCCACAGGCCTGGTATGACTGTCTCTGGGAAGTCCATTGGAATGCCTTATTGAGTGTGTGCAATTGAGTGTGCCTTACATGTTGGGAGTGGGAAGACCAATGATTTTGGTGGCTGTATGTGTAATTGTGAAGTGTTTATTCCTAGTTGACACTGTCCACATGTTGAAAAAATAGATGGATCCATATAGAAGAACTGGCTCAATAATGCTACAAGAAGATTAGGAGGTGAGGTTGGACATACAGGTTTATTTTGAATAACAGAGTCTCTGTTGGAAGTGTTTGTGAATGTCCATGTTGTGGTGACAGAAGTAAGGTTATTTTCCAGTGTTTAGCTGTCCATTGAGATCGATGATGAGGGATGGGGAAAGAGTGGGGTGAGGTTTAATGTTCTTGACACTGGTGGCACTTCAGATGGCTGTGGAGGCCAATGCGAGAGGCGCGTATTTTTGAGCAGGCGGGTCGGATGCACTTGCAATCCCTGCAGCTCGCTGGTGTCTTTGGGCACGCTTCTTGGTCCTCCGCTGAAGGATGGCATTCTGTAGATGTTGAACTCCTTTGCTGCAGATGGATCACCAGGTGGACCTGCTGGAGGCCAGGGGCTCAAGATGTTGAGGCTTGACGTTGCAGCACTTCAGGATGGCCTTGCAGTAGTCCTTGAACGTCTTTTTCTGACCTCCAGCTACACGCTTGGCAGAGTTTAATGCCAAAGTATTTCACCGTCTCAACCACCTCTACTTTCTCTCCACTATATTATGTTTGGACTGGATATGATACAGTGATTAGGGGGAGGGCATTGAGTTGCGGTTTTTACATCATTGAGCTGGAGAAAGTTATTATTACACCGTGCAGAGAAATATGAGAGTGTTGATAGTCAGAGAGGGATATTGTCTTCGGATGGATGACTGTGTGGTCTGCATAAATCTTTAAATACAAAGTAACAGGGCTGCATAGGAATAGGCTGAGCATACAGCCCTGGGGTGGACCGGTATTAATGATAACAGTGGGTGACGGCGTGTTGTCAACCCTTACTGCCTGAGGTCTATTGCTGTGGAAGTTACGATTCCTGTGAATGAGTTGGGATGGGACTTTAAGATGCTGTATTTTCCTGATCATCTGATGCCGTTGGATTGTATTGAAGGCAGAGTTGAAGTCAATGAAGAGTTACTGGCGTAGTTTCCCGGGGTCTCTAGGTGTTGTAGCAGTGGGCAGAGCAGCCTCTCTTTTTTGCTTGTAGGCCAATTAAGGTTGTCCAGGAGTGGTGCAACAGGCGATAAGATTATATTTAGTTTCAGTTTTTCCAGACACTTTCCAGGGCTACAGGCTGATAGTGGTTCAGTTCGGATGGGTGGGGTTTCTTCGGAACAATAATGATGATTGAAGCCTTCCATATGTTTGGAATTGTGGTAGTGCAGAGGGATTTGTCATATTGGTTTGGATCAAACCATCATTGATGTAGGCTACTCTGCTGTCTAGTTCATAGCCTGTGTATGACTGATTGAAAGGGCCATGGGCTAATGCACTAGCTCTTCGTACTGTGGCCCAGAATAAATTGCTTACTGTGCCTGTTCTGACTATGGCTGGGAAACACCAGCCAGAGAATAATTGACCTTAACATCACCCAGGGAGGGAGGGTTTGAATCAGCAAAGTGTGCCTCCGCCTGATAGCACAAGAGCAACTTAGCTAGTCGCCTACAGTCTGCATGCACTGGCTATATAAGCACTGCAGTCGTCCAGACTCTACAGCTTATGTATTTGTATGTCACATAATCAGAATGACATCATAAAATGCACTTCTTGTTTGCTATGGCCGCCTGAATCCTTTCCCTGGTTGCTCATGTACAAATACCGACACCCAGAAAAATGTATTTCAAGTCTCAAAATGATGTGCTAAATTATGACCAGGGCTGTGTCCGAATCAACGCCTTTCCATTTGTTGAGTACACTGGATGAGAAAGTCGTTAAGTAGGCAAAATGTTCTCTAAATGCAGTGTACTTAAAATCCCAGATAGGCCTATACTGATTTCTGGGTTTTCGCTGATAATAGTATGGAGGATATTTTTCACATATTGCATGTCACTTACTAAAAAAAGTATGCAGTAAATAGTACACAGTATGTTTCTACACAGGACGCAGTATATTGGGCTCTGATTCGGACACAGCCCTGATAAACTGGACTGTAAGTTAATCATTCTTTGTTGTTAGTGTTACAAAGGGTAGTTTTAGTATTTGCCCTGTAATCAAAGCTGTTCTGAGCTTACCTGGATGGATTTTCCACCTCCATCTGGCATATTTTAGTCAAAGTGGCCCACTGCAAAAGCTGCACATTTATTGGCCACAAGAGGGAACTAGAGTGCTATACAAAAGGTGTGTCACAGCTGCTGCTACATGCATTCTGTTGGCACAATATTCTTTCAATATATTATATTAATTCACAGATACTAAACTTACAATGGATTACAATGATCATCCTTCATACTGCTGCTTTTATACCACAATTAAAACAAAGATTAAAATATCTATATCTATTTGTGCCTTCTCTTACTTTTTTCATAATTAATCAATGTCAGTGTTTTTAGTTTCTGCTTTAATTAATTACATGGAATCACATTAATTGCCTGTGTGCTAAAGTTTCAAGTCAAAACAAAATTAATTCTTAACTTCTTCTGAATGAAGACCTTATATATATGTTAGATTAGTATTATATTATATACTTGTTTAGAATACTTATACAATCGCTCAATGTTTTTTATACGGAGTACCATGTACGTTAGGGAACTATTTAATTTTAGTTTGAAATGTATATGCTAGTTCTCTACCACATATCGTTTTAATAAGTTTTGTATATGGCATTTGTGATTTTTATAGGATTTTTACAGACCTTTTGCATATGGGTGAGACGAGGGCTGAATCCCAAACTGAGCCCTCTTGACTGGTTGGCTGTGGTCTTGTAGACTTTAATGGTGTATTTTTGGGGACAGGTAAGTCTGCATTGACAAGGGTGTGAAAAGTCCGCATAAGAGCACTTGCCAAAAATGGGTCAGCCCTAAGCACTCATGGACTTGATGAGAACGCGCCCTTCAGTCCAGGAGTCTGCGTGTCCAGAGAATGGGATTCAGCCATGGTCGCCCTGGCGACTGAGCTCCCTCCCACCCCATGTGACACTTAGGTCAGTTATGCACTCCCTTGCCGGGCTGTCAGTCGCAGCCATCAGTGGCCTGATTTGCATTTGATACTAGGCTTTGGGGCTCATCCACATACTGGAGCAGTACCTTAACAGGATGCTCCACCCAGCAACCATCCACTGACAATTCAAACGAATTTGTACACCTACATTTCAAAGTAACCTACAAGTGTCCAACGCTGACCTACATTACACTGTCTCTAATGGGAAATACGTCACATGGTTTTTAATGAAATGCTGGAGATGCAAAATCCAAAAATAAATCTACTGAAAAATGAAAAACATAATGGTCTCACAGTCACTCTGAGAAAGCAGTCGTTGTTCTTCCCAGTTATGGCTTATTACAGCTCTGTCTCGCGAACCTTAGCCAGAGGAGCCACTAATGGCAAAACGTGTTTCAAAGCTCACACACCTAGGAATCAGACCGTAAGGTGCCAGTACATCAAGCTAACTACCAGAGTAGGGCTGTCCTTCTCCTGGGGGGGTTCCAGGGTCTGTTGATTTCCATGGTTACGCAGCATATTGATCAATTACAGCAGTTTATTACATATTTAACTCACCTCACCTGCTCTCTTTTGTTATTTGGTCAAAATCAATTGCTGGTTTTAAGGAGAAAATGAAAACCAGCAGAACATGTGGCTCTCCAGGACCAGGGTTGATTCCCCCCCCTCTCACTCTAGAGACTCCACAGACTAATGTAAGGCCCATTAGTTTGAACAAATTACCATTTTGGTATCATTCAGGAAGGGCATACAGTATTATATCAACCTGCGCAGTCCCAACAGGACCTCCCGCGAGCCTGTCCAGGAGCAAAACAACACGCGGAACTAAAGGATTGATTTCTTAAATGAGTTCAAGGTTGTTCGTTTATTTTGAAAGGCAGAAAAAGACCGCTAATTATCCGTATCCAAGCAACGGACTTTAGCAATTCTGTTTGCATGACCTGTGCATTATGTTTGGAAAATATACTAGGAAATGAGAATAATATCAACTGTGCATTAACTTTAAATGATATGATTCTCACTACCTTCTTCCTCAATGCTCCTGACGTCTATCTTCCTTTTATTTGTTAATGCTATAGTTGCTATAGATGCTATTATCACCTGCAATCCCAATATCAAAACTTGCCTGACAAGCATTAAGCGTGTCATAGAAACTAATATATTTTCTCCCACTGTGGAGTTTTTACCACACTTGCAGGATCTTTGGGCGTTCAGGCTTGGGCTGGCCCAATTCTTCCAACTTCCTCTTTCTGTAAAGCGTTTTTATGGCAATGGTGCTATTCAAATACAATTGAATTGAATCAATGCAATAAGTACCCAGTTTGGGTGTGGCCACAATGTTAGCTAACAAACTAATTTCAGCTGGCTAGTTAGTTGACTAGGAGTATATTAACAGATTAACGAGGGGATGTGGAAACAGACAGAGTTCATCTTTTGGGGTGTGGATAAAAATGAATGGACAAATAATGTTTAAGGAAATTATTATAGGAGACCATTTAAGTTCCTAAACATTGGTGAGGCGGTTTTCCCCTCATCCCAACCTAAATCTACACCTATGCTTCTATCACATCTCATACACGTCAGTTATCTTCCATTCACAAGCCAATAACTATCAGTTCCCAAGCTGGGGTCCCGGGGGTTCTCACACAATGAAAAATAATTTTTCGATTATTATTATACACTTATTATTTGGACTTTCAAACATAATACTCCTTGTCCGCTTCACACATTTTAGTCATTTTATCATCATTGCAATTATAAAAAAATTTGCATTGCAATATCTACATAGCTAATATATAATCATAATGCAATGGCATCAAAAACGTGATTCCACGTGTCCGTTTCTGCATTGCAGTCTGTAGTGAGTGGATAACGGTGTCAAAATGTTAACCATTGTATTGTGGTGGTGGTCTTTAGCCGATGGATGATCAGTTTTGGGGGCTTGAGATGAAAAACGTTGAGAGTCCTTTTCGAGAGGCTTAACAGTATCGGGCAAGATTGAAAAAGGACATGCCTTTGCCTGTACTTTTTGGAAATCATAACACATCAAATTACACAACCGTTATCTAACAGCCTAACAGCCATGAACCTTTAAGAGATTTATCAGGTGCCGGTGTGGCCTGGTTTGGAAAGCTAACTAGAAGTTTGTTGGTCAAACCTTTCACATGGAGCCGCTGTTGCTTACTTGAGCAAGGAGCTAAATCTGAGTGCAGAAAGTGTCCACCGATAGGCTATAGGCTGTATTTAATGTAATCACTATGCCTTTGTGTGACTGTGTAGTAGGGAACTGGGTTTGTAACCCAAAGGTTGCAGATTAAATTCCCAAGACACTGCTGTTGTGCAAAAATGGATAGTATGTGAAAATGAAACAAGAAATTGAGTAAGTTGTAAGTGTGCCCTTGAGCAAGGCACTTAACCTGCAACCTGGTCTCACAGCCCATTTCAGTATATATCAGCTGCAAAAATGGACAGTATGTGAAAATGAAACAAGAAATTGAGTAAGTCTCTGTGGATACGATGCTATGCTAAATGCCTGTAATGTAATGTAATGTAATGTACCCAGGGTAGTGGAGGTGGTCGTGATGGTCGTGAAGGGGAGATCTGTTACCGCAGGACGTGAACAGAGACATCATCTATCCGTGTTATGTCTAGCTGGGCATGAGTGTGTGTTTTGTTTTAATTAAAGATAATTCAAATTAATTAAAAATAAAGTGCATTTAAAATAATTACAGCCACCTGCACCACACCCACATTCATACCCCCCCAACGCCTCCAGCACTTCACCTGCAGTCATTCAGCTGTACCTGGGACATATTTGTTTAACCTATGTAATCTGCACTTCGGGGGAAAACCCGGTATATATATTTTATTTTTGGGGGGTGGTTTGCCATTGACACTGGAGGAATTTGTTTATGACACATGCAGATGCAGGAACATGTTTGAAATGGAAAGGGGCCAAACCGATTGAATACCTTTTTACTTAATCTTTCTATGGCCTCTCAATAACTGAAGTGTCAAACAGTTCAGAGGCCTCAGTGACAGCACACTCTCTCTTACACCATCAAGTTTAGATAATAGTTAGACAGGTACACCATAGAGTTTTGACAATAGTTACATAGGTTCTTTACCATAAACTAATAAAATATTTTTTTATCAGTAGGTCAACTGACAAACTTGATGTGACATATTGCTAGAAAGACTGATTGATTAAATTTGAATTGTGCTTATTATGCAGAGGCTCTGTGTGTCATATGTAACGTGCGGTTTCTCAACGTTTACTGGACGACCCTGACCGAGATCTGCCTGGACGACAACTGATCACCTGAGACTAATCATTTCAACACCTGCTGCACCTACCGACCGACCATTCTCCACTCAAAAGACCTCTCCGTAACCCTGTGCAGCCCCGCCCAGAATCTCGGTGTCACCCTCAATCACACGCTCCCTTTCACAGTCAATGTGAAGCAAGTCCACTCTTAGAATCAGAAGAAATCTTTGTATTACACATAGGGGAGATGTAATAGTTTGCAGAAAGAACATAGTTATGAACGCTTTCGGCGTTCATGCCATTGCCAGTGCATGGACATGCCTGAAATGGGTGAACTCAAATACACTCATATCATTGAAGTGTCAATTGTACCACAGGAAAATAGAAAATACAACAAACTAGAAGAGTAGGGAAAGTGTGTGTCTGCTCCTCTAATACACTCATCTACAAGCCAGTGGCTATAATGTACCACAGGCTACGTAGACTACAGAAAAGAGGCCTGCCTGCAGAAGCCTGCCTGCATTTCTCACTGACAACTGGTAGCCTGTAATGTGCTTATGATATGCCTTGCATTCCTTTCCCTATAATGACTTTGTGACTTGCTCTGGATAATATTGTCTATCAAATGAGCAAAGATAATGATAACAATTTCAATGTCCTAGGCCATCACTTTCTGACTGCTGTCAACATCTACTACATACTAACATAAGTGTTCTCTCAAAAAAAGTAAGGTCAGCTTTGATGAGTGGTGCCCTTGAAAATATCTTGAAATCCTAGTAGCAGTCAAAACAACAGCATATGGATATTTGAACACATACACAGGGCGGAGCAATACTTCCGTACAAAGGCAAAGGGCAGTAACTGCAATTTTGTCAAAATTGAGTCATCACTTGTAATTGCTTTATGGAATCTGCTCTACGTCGTATTTAAGTTTCCAGACCCATTTTCACACCCTAACCCCAGAACCGGAGATCACTTTAGCAGTATCTACAAAAAAAAAAGTGAAAACCAAGCCAAACGACAGTACCTTCAGTTACTGCCTTTTGTACAACCATCACTTTTACATCATTTACTATAATTTACCTTGGTATTCTATTGCGATATATCACTCACAAGACCAAGTAGTTCGCTATCTGGCTATAAAAGTTTGGATTAGCACTAAAATAAATAACATCGACATGGCACACCTTTCAAGAGGGAAAATGCTTGTAAAACTGGCTTTAAAATGCAAACAACCTGACAGGAGTAAGAGTTAGGGTATGGGTTTTTTCTCAGGATAGTATTAATGTTATTTGATATAAACCTGCTCCTACAAGATTAAACACATCAATAGGCAGGCAGGCAATCAAGCTAGCTAGCTAACTAGCCCTCTTTAATGTTCAGGGAAATAACCAAAATGAAACATGTCACAAAAGACAAAACTATGTTTTAGTTCCCAAACTTAGTTATTTTCCAGCATGTGTAGACAAAGACAATGTATCCTGGTTATATCAGTTTTCTAAATAAACATGGCTTAAATTATGAGTGCAGGCTCACCAAAGATCCAACAAGCTAGCTAGCTAACTTGCTTGCCTGTTCAGGTAAACTTTAGGAACCGCACCCAAAATGTCAGAATTAGCATTAATAATTTTCACCCCAGCCTTCAAAATTTTCAACTCGGAAAGATGAAAAAATGCATGGAAAAAACAAGGAATCCTTGCTGGAAAAAAAAATATCCCCCCAAATTACTGAGATGCTGATTCACACAGGACTAATATTATCAGATGACCTGCTTTTTGTAAAATGTGGTAGGTAATTTATGGTGGAATTTTGACTTTAAAATTATGAAAATGCAGCTTCGCTCGGGATTAAGATCGCAGACGACCTCCACAAATCACACGAGGTCCCCAGGCAATACTATTCCAGTGAATAGGGCATAAGACGATTCAAAATGATCTGAACTAAGCTATTTCAGCTACGGTGCAGATGGATTTGAGTATTTATCTATTGAATATGCATAGGTAATGAAAGAATCTGACTGCTAATAAATGAGTGTGTACATAACTACTTGTCATTTTATTCTATCTGGTGTTATTAATTTGAGAGAAGGCAGCTCAGTTGAAATGGTACAGACATATTGATTAGTTGTCAAGCAATTTAAACCTGTTTTAAATGGGCCACCAGCTCTTTTCTGCCTACAGCTGGCCATTTGTTGTGGTCAGTGTTAAACAACAAAAAAAAAATGTCCTTGCTCAACAGGTAAAGCAGGGGTTCAATTTTCAATTTTCACAGGGAGAAACAAATTGTGGGCTTGCTTCATCAAAGATTCTGGTCAGCAGCCGATAATATTCGCTCTGGATAATATTGTCTATCAAATGAGCAAAGATAATGATAACAATGTCCTAGGCCATCACTTTCTGACTGCTGTCAACATACTACTCAAGCGTTCTCTCTCAAAAAAAAAAAAAAAAAGGTAAGGTCAGCTTTGTTGAGTAGTGCCTTTGAAAATGTTTTTAAATCCTAGTAGCAGTGAAAACAACAGCATATCGATATTTGAACACATACACAGGGCGGAGCAGACACATTGATAGTTCAGCGTACTTTCTGACAATTTTCTTTCAAATTATGAGAATATATTTGATGCAATGCGGAAAGATTTACTAATTATAACCTTCCAATTGAAATCTTCATGCTCTCTGCATGACACTATGGTCAACCGCGTGCCATTTTTATAATCAGAATAATAATAATAATAATGCCTTGCATTTATATAGCGCCTTTCTCACCAAGCGGTGACTCAAAGCGCTTACAATGATGAGGGGGAAACTCGCCTCAACCACCACTAATGTGCAGCACCCACCTGGGTGATGCAGCGGCAGCCATTTTGCGTCAGAATGCTCACCACACATCAGCTGAGGTGGAGAGGGAGAGAAGAATTTTTTTGCCAATTAAACTGGGGGATGATTAGGTGGCAGATTGAAAGAGCCTGGGTTGGGAGTTTAGCCAGGACACCGGGGAAACCCCTACTCTTTGCGATAAGTGTCATGGGATCTTTAATGACCACAGTGAGTCAAGACCTCGGTTTAACGTCTCATCCGAAAGACGGCATCTCCTACAGCACAGTGTCCCCATCACTGCACTGGGGCATTAGTGTTTTTTTATTTGACCAGAGGGAAGACTGCCCCCTACTGGCCCACCAACACCACTTCCAGCAGCAACTTGGTTTTCCCAGGAGGTCTCCCATCCAAGTACTAACCAAGCCCACACCTGCTTAGCTTCAGCCATTCAGCAGAAGCAGAGTGCATGGTGGTATGGCTGCTGGCAATAATGCTTTGAAGCAGTGCTTTGGCTGGCACAGTTGACACAGTTGGTTTAGTTGAGACAGTTGTTGAACCAGTGCATGTACAATAAAAAATTATTTTCAATATTTGGTTGCGACCATGTTTTATACTATTCAAGTGAAAGGCCACTGTTTCCTACATGCGTGGCCTGTCTCTGTAACCGGAAGACTTTTTTGTAAAAAGAAAAAGCAGGTTAATGGGTTGAGCAGATGGCCACATCCTGGGTGGTAATTATCAGCCGCTTTCATTAAAAAAAGAAAGACGTTGCCACCGGGGTCGACCACCAACATATTCGCCAGTCTGAACAATCAAAAAGGCCCTAAGAGGTGTCACTGGTCACATGGACCCATATGGGACACATTTTCAGCTTCACTGCATGACATCACCTCCAAGCCTTCCTAGATCGTAATGAGGAAATGTTGGCTACAGGTCTGCCGTGTGGCAGATTTGCCCGGTCAGTGAACACCCTTCGGCTCTGCGTTCAATCCCGGCTTCGTTTGCCAGGGTTAGTTCTTGGTAATAGTCGCGTTAGCGCAATATTAGATACGTGGAGCCCTGCTCTGAAGAGCTTAACCATTTGTTCTTCTGAATATCTTCCAAAATTAAAGGTGATGGCTCATTTAAAAACCATTTGATTTGGGGGTGGGGGCGGGGGTTTAATATGCTGCAAGGTGAAGGCCGCTGTCTCACGCAGGCGGGGGATTGCCTGGAAAAAAAAAAATGCAAATGGCATCGGTATTAGAATCTTTGTCTAGTTGCCATTCTCACATGGGACACATCAAAGCCATATGACCTGATTTTGCACCTGCTGTTTAATTAAATTTACAAGACAGACACACTCTTCACTCCCGGTGATATACAAATCAGTTTGTATTACCTAAGCCCTGTAATATATATGTGGCGACTCACTGCTGTGCAGTAACAGACTGCCAAAGTGACACTGTACCCCATACAGGTACTCCTATAGGATCCAGCCAATCATGATGCTGCTATGCCCAGTACTTAGGGGCCAGCCAAAAAAAGTCTTCTTTGTTGATGCACGCAGTGCTATTCTAAGCTTTTAATTATTTATTTCCCCCCAACTAATTTTCTCCCAAATTGTGCATGTCAAATTGGAACTTCCCCAAGTTGGCTCACGTCACACCCTTCCTCATCTCACTTCATTGGCTTCCTGTTACAGCTCAAATCAAGTTTAAAGCCTTGGTTCTGGCCTACAGGGCAGTTAAATGGAACAGCTCTACCGTACCTCTAAACAATCTTCAAACCCTACATCGCGGCTAGCTCTTTTCTGCTCCTGTCCCTTCCCTCCGTAGTCACGGCTTCCAGTCACATTGCCTGTCTGTACTTGTCCACTCCATAAGCATAAAGCTTTATGTCCTCTCCAGCGAACCTTGAGCACTTTTGTGAAAAATATTGATACCAAAGCCCGTGGCTTTCTGGGACCAGGGTTGGGGACCCCTGGGTTTATGGATCGTCTTTGCAGTGCAATAACTGTCTCGGTGGGCAAGACGAAACAAGGAATGCAGGAGCTCACATGCACGGTTGCATGACTTTGATCCGCCATGCATGTGGAAATTGTACCACAATTAGGATGCTATGGAAGCTAAGTTACTTCAGTTATGTTAACATTTCGAGCCTCATCCATGCTAAAACAAATCCTTTACTTGCTAAAGTCAAAATGTCTCATTGAAGCATTTGATTGACATGCATATGTATATTTGTGTATGTAACTGTGATGTAAATTCATCATAAATTTATCAAGTCTTACATGGACTCATGTTACTGATGTGGTTGCTCTTTCTTTCTCTGTCCTGTCTATGCTTTGAGAATAGAGAACAGGAAATATTCTCTGAATGGGCTCATATTTGATTATATTTATCAAGTCTTCATTTATTATTTACTACTCATTTATTTATACAGTATACAGTCAAGCCGAAAAGTCTGCCCACCCCTTTCACCTTCTCCACATTTTATTACATTACAGATATATTCTACAATAGATTGAGTTCATTTTTTGTCTCAAAATTCTACACAAAATAGCCCATAATGACAAAGTAAAAACATGTTTTTAGAAATTTTAGCAAATACCCTTTGCTTTAACATATTTTTAAAGTATCATATTTAATATTTTGGTCACATATCCTTTGCATGCTGTTATTTCCTGAAGTCTGTGACCCATCAACATCAAAAGACTCTCAATATCTTATTAGATAGATAGATAGATAGATAGATAGATAGATCTTTATTGTCATTGTCACAGGTACAACGAAATTTAAAAGTGCTTCTTGTCAGTGCAACATTCATTTAAAGAAAAATAAATAAATAAAAATATAAAAAAATAAATAGCAGGCATAAAACACAGTCATACACACCACATGCATACTTTTCTGTCAGATTCATTATCTCTTTTGAGCATTGAGGGTGGTTATTGCAGTTGGATAAAAGCTGTGTTTGAGTCTGTTTGTCCTTGCATTTAATGCTCTGTACCGCCTGCCTGAGGGCAACAGTTGGAACAGAGAGTGAGCGGGATGGTGGGTGTCCTTTATGATGTTATGGGCTTTTTTGAGACAGCGGGAATGGTGTAGTTCTTCCAGTGTGGGGAGGGGGCAGCCGATGATCTTCTGGGCGGTGATGATGACCCTCTGGAGCGCTTTCCTCTGAGCCGCTGTGCAGCTGGTGTACCATACGCACATGCAGTACGTTAGTATGCTCTCTATGGAGGCACGGAAAAAGGACACCAGTAGTCTCTGTGAGATGTTATTCTTCCTGAGAATTCTCAGGAAGTACAGTCTTTGCTGGGCCTTTTTCAGCAGCTCAGAGGTGTTCACACTCCAGGATAGGCTCTCCTCGATGTAGACTCCCAGGAAGCGGATGTCTGCCACCCTCTCCACACAGTCCCCACTGAGGATTAGTGGCGGGATCTCTGTTTTCTTCCTCCTGTAGTCTATGATGAGTTCTTTAGTTTTGGATGTGTTGAGGAGCAGGTTGTTGGCCCTGCACCATGTGGACAGCCTCTCCACCTCATCTCTGTAGGCAGACTCGTCCTCTCCCCTGGAGATGAGCCCCACCACTGTGGTGTCGTCCGCAAACTTCACAATGGTGTTGCTGTGGTGGACAGGGGAGCAGTCATGCGTGTAGAGGGAGTAGAGCAAGGGACTCAGCACACAGCCCTGAGGAGAGCCGGTACTGAGGCTTAGGGCCGTGGATGTGTGGTGGCCCACTCTGACCCTCTGCCTGCGATCAGACAGAAAGCTGTTAATCCACATGCAGGTGGTGTGTGGAAGCCCCAGATCCCCCAGTTTGACCACCAGCTTGTGAGGGAGGATGGTGTTGAAAGCAGAGCTATAATCCACGAAGAGCATCCGCACATAGCTCCCCTGCTGCTCCAGGTGTGATAGTGCAGTATGGAGTGCTATGGCTATGGCGTCCTCTGTGGATCGGTTGGCTCTGTAGGCAAACTGGTAGGGGTCAAGGCTGGCGGGCAGGGCTGCTGTGATGTGACTACGGACCAGCTTCTCAAAGCACTTCATCACCACTGGAGTGAGTGCCACTGGTCTGTAGTCGTTGAGGCCAGAGATGTGGGCTTTCTTGGGCAGGGGGACTATAGTTGAGGATTTCAGGCAGGGTGGGACGGTGGACTGAGCCAGGGACTGGTTGAAGATCTTGGTGAAGATTCCAGCCAGCTGATCTGCACAGTCCTTCAGCACGCGCCCCGGGACGCCATCGGGACCAGCTGCCTTCCTCGGGTTGACGGCCCGCAGCGTGCGCCTCACCTCATGCTCCTCCACTGTGAGGTTTACGCTGCCGTGGGCCGTGTGGAGTGGTGGTGCTGTCTCTGCTGCTGTGACCTCGAAGCGGGCAAAAAAGATGTTCAGCTCCTCTGCCAGCGCGCGGCCACCTTCAGCAGCTCCGAGGTTGGACTTGTAATTAGTCAGGTGCCGAACTCCCTGCCACACCTGCCTGCTGTTATTGCTGCTCAGGTGGTCCTCTATCCTCCTCCTGTAGTCTGCCCTGGCCGCTCTGATGCCCCTCCTCAGGTCAGCTCGGCCTGTGCTATAGAGGTCTTTGTTGCCAGACCTCCAGGCGATGTTCCTGTCTTTCAGCAGCTGCTGGACCCCGCGTGTCATCCAGGGCTTCTGGTTGGGGTAGACCCGGATGCGTTTGTCCACAGTGACAGTGTCTATGCAGTTCTTAATGTAGCACAGAACACTGTCTGTGAACACCTCCAGGTCCTGATGTTCAAAGACCCCCCAGTCAGTCCTTTCAAAGCAGTCCTGCAGCTGCTCGGAGGCCCCCTCTGGCCATGTAGCAACAGTCCTAGTGATGACGGGAGCAGTTTTCCTGAGGGGGGCATATGCGGGGATTAAAAGCAAGGACAAGTGGTCGGACTGACCCAGGTGAGGTAGTGGTCTGGCCCTGTAGCCCAGCTTGATGTTAGTGTACACCTTGTCCAGGGTGTTATCTCCCCTTGTAGCACACTTAACGTGCTGGTGGAATTTAGGGAGTGCTGCCTTTAAATCCACATGATTAAATGGCTGTACGTCATCAAGGGTCTGAGCTATCGAACGAGCCCCAAACCATCACTCTGTTGCCAGATATGGAGTAGATGTGGATGGATCACTGCAAGGGTTATTTCTCCTGACTCATTTTCCTATAGAACTCTATGGGGGAAAAAGTCAGGAGAAACAACCCTTAAAGGGATCCATCCACATCTACTCCATATCTGGCCGCAGAGTGATGGTTTGGGGCTCGTTTGATACCTTAGACCCTTGACGATGTACAGCCATTTCACCAGTCATGTGTTCCATACTGTACCAGCGTAATTTACAGCTGAATCTAGTCTCACCCCCCAATTCTCATAGAGATCAGTTGAAATGCAGAGAGCTTATAGTATCGCTTGTAACAGTACCTGAAAAAAATATCGAGAGTCTTTTGATGTTGCTTGGTCACAGACTTCAGGAAGCAACAGCATGCAAAGGCTATGCAACCAAATATTAAATATGATACTTTAAAAATATGTTAAAGCAAAGGGTATGAATACTTATGTAAATGACAGATTTCAGTTTTTAATACATTTGCAAAAATGTAAAACTTTGTCATTATGGGCTATTTTGTGTAGAATTTTGCGACAAAAAACGAACTCATGTACTAAAACTAATGTAATAAAACATGGAGAAGGTGAAAGGGGTGTTCAGACTTTCCGGCTTGACTGTATCATGCCATGATGGCCCTGTTCACCAGTCTGGATAGAAGCATCCAGCAATTTAATTAATTAATTCATTAATAATGTGTTTTAATGGTGCTGTTATACAACAAAAACCTTTGTATGTCTTTTTCAATTTTGTACGCATTATTTGAGAAAATCCTCCTACAGCTTGTGTATAGAAATGGTTGAAATATTGTTTCAGTACCCCATGCAACGTCGGCAAATGAAAAAAAATACAGGCCAAGTTTTTTTTCTCTTCAAGAGGAATCCATTTATTGGAGATACAAAACATTTCCAAAAAACAGACTAAAAGCAATTCACTCGTGGGCTTAAAATATAAAAACGTGCAGGGATTTATTATTTAAAAAAAAAAAAGAATTCTCTCCAAATCCGCCGTCGCCACGCCGGGATCTGCAGCCGTGCACGTTTTGAGAAGCATGCCCCGGGTCGCAGCGGAGCCCGCTTCACAGGCGATTCATAATAGATGATGAAATTTGGCACGCGCTCCCACCTTATGCTCCTTCCTTCCTCTCGCAGCTGCTCGTTTTCCCACAACTCGTCTGCGCTGACCAAGTCGTGGGCACCGACGCGCCCTGTGCCCGCATGGTGCCAGGGCCGCCTGTCGCCACCCAACTGGCAAACTTTACATTATTCAGCATGCTAAATATTTACTCACAATATCCAACTTTCTGCAGCCTTTTTTTATTTGGCACCGTGGTTTTGAGTGAAACTGTTACGTGCTTTGAAATGGCTCAAAAAGTACCGCAATCAAATTTCTCACTTCACTTTGAGTGTCTAGGTTGTGCAAGTTTGTCGTCATTCCTTGCACAACATTATGAGGATTGCCTTTTGCCAAAATTCAGTAAAAAAGTAATGAGTAATAAACTTACAGGAATAGGCATCCAAGTAAGTGCTCTCTGCTGCAGGATCAGAAATCGAGCAAATATTTTTAAGTTCATCATCTGTGACAACAATTACATTTATAGTGCACCTTTCACATCATGATCTCAAAATGCTTTACAGTGAAACTCCGCTAACGTGCTAATCTCCCTGGTGATGCACAACAGCCTTTTTGCACCAGGACGCTTGCCACGCATCAGCTGAGGTGGTAAGGGAGTGAAAGACAGGTGTCCACAAGGGTGAGACACTATTGGCCTCATCCTACATGGTCAGGAGGACACAATTTGGCGGGGATTTCTCATGCCATCGCTACTCGAGAGGCACAAGTTACTAGTTAGCCAAATTAATTATTTTCTTTTTAGGCAACATGAGGCGTAACAGACCTTATCGTGGTTGCAGAAAAAGGCCTTACCTGTCTGTCTTTAATCTTATCCTTTAGAAAAAGAACTGCAACATGATTGTGTGTATATGTGTGTGCGTGTGTACGTATGCGTGTACGAGCTTTTGTGTGTGTGTGCGTTTGTAAGATAATGGAAACAGGGTGAAAATTTGTTTTTTTTTGTTTTTAATGTAGCTACCTGTATATTCCTATATTGATAGAGAAGAGTTGTCTGACACTAGATAAGTAAATTTTTTCTTATCTTTGACCCCCCCCTCTCTCTCTTTTTATGAATAGGGGGGGGGGGTGATGATTGATGGGCCAGCTTGGACTAGAAGAGCAAGATGTCTGCGTGAGTCAGAGCTGTGCAGGCAGCTGTTTTCTCAGAATGAGGGAGGAGAGAAGGAGAGGAGAGGAAGTCTTCGACTTGCCCTTCAGGCAGGCCAGGTGCCTCATGCTCCACGCTGTGTCATCCGCTGAACTTGGCACACGGCTCCCTAACGGGTCCAGTTCATTGTTCTCCTTCAGCGGGGGTAAGCGCAATTAACGCGCGCATGCACCTCATCTCCTAAGACACGTGAAAAATTAGGCCCGAAGCAACTAAGAGAAAGAGAGAGAGAGAGAGAGAGAGAGAGAGAGAGAGGGCTGAGGGAGAGGAGAATCGTACAGGAGAGCTTGTTTTGTAACGATGCAGGTGCAGGCTTTGTTTGAATGCCAGGTCAGTCTCTCATTTTGGTTTCCCCATTAGCGTCGGGATGTTTTTTTATGTTGTTGTTTTTCCCTTTTTCTTTTTGATAAAACAACATGTTTTTTTTTACTGTTTGTTACTTTGTGCTCAGGTGTGTTGGACTCGCTGAGAAAATGTGTTGGAAACCTTGGTAACTCGTGGTTATTACCACTTCTGCCCATGTTTTTCCCTTGCAAAATGTGCATTAAGACTGTTCCTGTGCTTAAGAATTTTATTAGCATTTTCACACGCTTACCAATACTGAGTCAGTCACTCTGATTGAATGATAATCATGACGATTAAAATGTAATGTTTGAATTTGAAGTCCTGGTGCAAGCGTGAATATTTATAAGCCTAAAGGAAACCCGGAGTGAAAATAAAATATCGTAAAAGACAGGATCACGGCAAAAGAAGAAGCAACGCCTTGTTGTCATGAACTGAAGGGGGCGCTGTTACATTGTGAATTGCTGGAGACAGGCTAAAGTCAAAACATTCAGGATTAATCGCAGTAATACAATGAGGCGCAATACCTACCAAAATAAGTAGTTCCACCAATTTCATTTCCTCCCTAATTAATACTGACATACATACAACGTGGGCTTCGTATTAACAGTTTCATAGACTAAAGAGTCACCCCCTCCCTCCCCCCCCCTAAATTAAAATGAGGTGGATTAAAGCCTTGGTGCAAAGAAGCCTCTTCAATGATGATCACGTGACTCACAAATTATCTGTGCTTAAAATATAGTTCAATACATGTAAACAAATGACAGTAAGAGCACATAATTTTCTTGCTTATATAAAAGTCTGCAGTGCTCCTCTGGTCCTGCTTAATAGATTTTTTTCTCAATGTCTCCCCTGAAAGTCATTACTTTTCAATTAGCACACAGTTGACTAACCCTTTGTGGAAGCTTTGATGTGTCCAGCACCTGTTTGCATGATTACTGATGGGGGATATAAAGCCGTGGCTTCACGTATCGTAGGATGAACCAAGACATAAAAGGTATGAACCAAAGCATTAACGGCAGCCTGCCCACACAACCACTGAAACAGCCTCAAATCTCCTCTGTTAAATGAAGTTTAAATGTCATCTCGTTTTCATGATGTTGGCCTTTGCAAGAAAACCTCTGCAAACAGTAAGTTCCATGCAATATTCAGCATGCCCGAGGCATATTTCTGAATACTGTACGCACGCCTTATGTGGGCGTTCATCATTATTTGTTCATTGTAAGATTTTTTTTCACATTAATTTATGATATTCTTTACTAATTAAATCACATGTATGATATGTAGAGACCCATTTTTCCCCATTTCCCATATTAGCTAAACAGATTTGTTTATTTATTTATTCATTTATTTTCAGTGATTGCCCTGGAAATGGCTCACTGTGAAGTTCTTCTACAGCAATGTGATGTTAAATGGTATTGAGTGATCGTTCATTTTAAGTGCAGTCTTCCGTCACACACCAGGGGTCTGCGTGGTCAATATCCCCTTGAATTTGGAAACCTAACAATAAAACGTGGAACCCATCATGCCAATGGATTTTGTGGAACCCTAGCATTGTGATGGATGTTGTGCTGCCCCCTGTTGGGGAACAGACTGCAAAAACCCTGGCCCCCTCACTCTCGATACCACGTCCAATATAGGGAGAAGCGGGAGGCGCTGAATGTATGGCAACCAAAATGGCGAGACAAGTGAAAGGAGTCATATTACGATCGCGCAATCTCATTTTTTTCCAGAAGATCTTATTTTCAGAGTGCATAACAGAATGCATCTTAGTTCAAGAGAAAGATCTTGCATGCCATTAGCCTTGGCAGGAAGTTAGGAATTCTCTCCATCTGTCTATTTTAAATATATCTTATTTATATAAGAGGTCAGCAAATAGATTTTTAACCAACCGTCTGAAGTAAAATTCTGAAGGAAGTACCATAGCCCTCAATAGTTTTCAGATATGGCTAATTGCTTTTCATGTTGCATTTTTGATGATGGTGACAGTTGGTTCGGGAGGTTTACGGGCCCCTGCACCAGATTAAATAAAGCACAAGGCGGGAGTTGGATGGCTTCTTTTGAGGGGCAGGGCACGTGGCTCCTTATTTTCTGTCTGAGAGAACAAATGCTGCACATCAGCAAAACTTGGCAAACGTCAAACGCAGCTTGAAGCCAGCAGTGGAAAACTCTTCAGATTAAAAATAAGAACAAAGCAGAGCTGCGCAGGCATGCATGATCCTCATTATTCTGCAGGTTCCTAACTGACAGGATGAGATCTGATCTGAATCTCCACCAGCAAGGCCTGCTGGAATTTGTAGTTCTTTTTTTTCTTTTTTCCCCCACACTTTTATTCAATGACATGCAAATCTCAGCTGTCCCTCCGTCTGCTGTTGTAGCCATTATACGAGAGGACAGCACTTCTTGAGCAGGTGATGTAGGCTTACTGCAAGAGTTGACTGATCAGAGGAATCGATAGAACATGATGGGTCAGGGGCAAGGGGCCAAAACCAGGCTTCGCTGTTGAAGCTCACTTGCTGGTCTTGGTGACAGCGTTGATCTCTGGCGCCAGTGCGGTTGGCTTCAGTATAGGTTGTTCAGGCCTGTTTTTCAATGCAAGTCAACGGTACCAAATGTGGTCAAAATACAAAGTCAATAAATTTTTCCCACAAGATGTAGTCGCAATAGGTGCTCTTTCTTTTTCTCCCAAAGGGACGATTTGTCATTGTGTCGTTTGGATATTTGAATATTTTGTGGGCCAATCCGGGACCGTTTGTGGCACTTCCTGTAATTACTGTGCGTCACGAGTATCACACGCGCTTAGTGGATGAACCGGACCCAGCCCGGACTTAATGATCATATAAGGGTCCCCTTGTTCCCTACTGCGCTACTGTCCCTGCTGTCTCTGGCTCGAATTGTTGTAGAACATGGCAGCACTTCCACGACTTCAAAGTGCTTTTCACAAGCCCATGGAAAGTCAATGTGTGGCATCACAGTCAGTTTGTCCATATATTTTCTACAGTCTATGGTCAAGGAATCCCCTGCTGATCAATAGTGCTCCCTGTGGGAGACACTAAAACTGATTATCCACCGCCCTGCATGGCTGGAACCTACATTCACGGCTACCCCTCTACTAAGAAGTAATATTCTGATAAGCTATTAGAACATGGTTGAGCTGGCTGATCTTGTGATGTCAGAGCTCAATATTACATTCTATAATAATAAAATAGACTTAAAAATAGACATTATTGAAAATAATACATACTTTTGCTTAAGTACTTAAAGCACAACTGAAGTTTGGTAGAACTTTGGGTTGTGTAGTTACCTGGCCATGATATGAGTCCAAATGCTGGCCAAATATGTTTATGTTTACAGTTGCTCTGTGCTCCACTGGGGTGATAATCCAGAATAGGGTATTTGTCGCTCTCCATTCACTTCTATAGGGAAGCTAAAATGGTCTCAAAATTACACTTCTAGCACATACAGGTGCAGCTCAAAAAATTAGAATATCGTGAAAAAGTTCAACATTTTTTGTCACTCATTTCAGAAAGTGAAACTCATATATTATATAGATTCATTACACATAGAGTACAATATTTCAAGCCTTTATTTCTTGTAATTTTGATGATTATGGCTTACAGCTAAGGAAAACCCAAATTCAGTGTCTCAGAAAATTAGAATATTGTGAAAAAGTTCAATATTGGAAACTCATGGTGTCACACTCTAATCATCTAATTTACTCAAAACACCTGCAAAGGTTTCCTGAGCCTTTAAATGGTCTCTCAGTCTGGTTCAGTAGGCTACACAATCATGGGGAAGACTGCTGACTTGACAGATGTCCAGAAGACAGTCATTGACACCCTCCACAAGGAGGGTAAGCCACAAAAGGTCATTGCTAAAGAAGCTGGTTGTTCACAGAGTGCTGTATCCAAGCATATTCATAGAAAGTTGAGTGGAAGGAAAAAGTGTGGTAGGAAAAGGTGCACAAGCAACAGGGATAACCGCAGCCTTGAGAGGATTGTCAAGCAAAATCCATTCAAGAATTTGAGGGAGCTTCACAAGGAGTGGACTGAGGCTGGAGTCAGTGCATCAAGAGCCACCACGCACAGACGAATCCAGGACATGTGCTACAAATGTCGCATTCCTCGTGTCAAGCCACTCCTGAACCAGAGACAACGTCAGAAGCGTCTTACCTGGGCTAAGGAGAAAAAGAACTGGACTGTTGCTCAGTGGTCCAAAGTCCTCTTTTCAGATGAAAGTAAATTTTGCATTTAATTTGGAAATCAAGGTCCCAGAGTCTGGAAGAAGAGTGGAGAGGCACAGAATCCACGTTGCTTGAAGTCCAGTGTGAAGTTTCCACAGTCAGTGATGATTTGGGGTGCCATATCATCTGCTGGTGTTGGTCCACTGTGTTTTCTGAAGTCCACAGTCAACGCAGCCATCTACCAGGAAATTTTAGAGCACTTCATGCTTCCTTCTGCTGACAAGCTTTATGGAGATGCTGATTTCATTTTCCAGCAGGACTTGGCACCTGCCCACACTGCCAAAAGTACCAAAAGCTGGTTCAATGACCATGGTATTACTGTGCTTGATTGGCCAGCAAACTCGGCTGACCTGAACCCCATAGAGAATCTATGGGGTATTGTCAAGAGAAAGATGAGAGACACCAGACCCAACAATGCAGACGACCTGAAGGCCGCTATCAAAGCAACCTGGGCTTCCATTACACCTCAGCAGTGCCACAGGCTGATCGCCTCCATGCCACGCCGCATTGATGCAGTAATTCATGCAAAAGGAGCCCCAAACAAGTATTGAGTGCATAGAAATGAACATACTTTTCAGAAGGCTGACATTTCTGTTTAAAATATCCTTTTTTATTGATCTTATGTAATATTCTAATTTTCTGAGACACTGAATTTGGGTTTTCATTAGCTGTAAGCCATAATCATCAAAATTACAAGAAACAAAGGCTTGAAATATTTCACTATGTGTAATGAATCTATATAATATATGAGTTTCACTTTCTGACATGAGTGACAAAAAATATCGAACCTTTTCACGATATTCCAATTTTTTGAGCTGCACCTGTATACGATCGCGAACTAAGAGGATTCTGTCAATATAAGCAATAAGCATTTCTCTTACGTATTTTTTTTAAATTAAATGGTCCTGCTGACATTTTGGTAGTCTTTTCTGGTAGCTTGCTAACAACATTGAAGAAAATAGTATTTTATAAATAATTTTAATTAGCCTACACGAAAGAAAATACGTACGAGGACTGGTTATTTTTTCTATTGACAGAATCCGCTTCTTTCCCGGTCGTATATGTGCTAGAAGTGTCATTTTGAGACCGTTTTAGCCAGTGGCGTAATTTTAGCAAACAGTAGGGTATGGCAAGTTAGCTGGGGGGGTGAAATGCTCGAGCGATTTAAAAAAAAAAAAAAAAAAACGGCTTTTAAATAGTGCATTTTGGTGACTTCTAAAGAAATTTTGCTATAAGTGGTAAAACATACTAAACAATGTATGATTAGCTAGGTTCACAAACATTCTTGAAATTAGCAAAAAACAAGTTAATTTCAGAGACATTAGTCTATGCTCTATGCACTTACTAGCTGAATAGCATATGTAGTTGTAGCTCATTTTTGCTATTCCCTTCTTGCAGCAATAAAAAACATTATTCCCACCTTAGACTACACTTAATTTTTTTTAAGCAAGATTTTCAGGACTCACCTGTAAAGTTTTGCTGTCTGGTAGCTCGCTGCTGGTCAACCAACAGTTAGCTAGTATTAGCAGGATAGGGTAACATGCTGGTGAAAATGATTTGCAGGAACCAAATGCCAATTCTGAGCGAATGAGCGAAATATTTCAACAGTAGTAGCATAACGGGTAAACCTTAAGCTATTGCTAGTGTTCTGCCTAACTTTTACTGGGACGGGGGATCGGGAAGGTGCGCTCTCCCTCTCCAGGCAGAGTAGCAGGACAGCAGAGAAGCGGCTCCCGAATCGCCTTTGAAACCGGAGGCTAGGGTATGGCAAGGCTCTCCCATACCCAAATACTCTGCCATACCCAAATGACACCACTGGTTTTAGCTGCGCCATAGAAGCGAATGGAGAGTGACAAATACCCTATTCTGGATTATCACCCCAGGGGAGCACAGAGCAACTAACAAACATATTTCACCACCATTTGGACTCATATCATGGCCAGGTAACTACACAACCCAAAGTTCTACCAAACTTCAATTGTGCTTTAAAGACTTTTTGCACAAATAACATGTTAACTTGAACAAATAAATTCAGCAACATATTAATAAACATTAAAACTGGAGTATGTAGTTTTTCACCACATTTGTTGTCACAACATTCTTGGCCACACCCGCACCCCACAGACCTCATTGTGAATGTGAAAGTCCGCTAGATACAATTTCAGGATTACAGATTGGTATTTTACAGTAAAATGTCATCTAAAATTGGAAGGTATAAACCATAGACTGTATAAAAATATGGACAAAGTCACTGAGACGTCACCCATTGCCTTCCCACGGTCTCGTAAAAACTGTTTTGATTCTCCGGAAGACTTTTTCGCCACCCGTTTGTACAAACTGTGTCTGCTCCGCGGAGCCGAAGTGACGTTGTCGGGAGCAGGGTAAAACGGATATGGTCATCATGGTCCGGGCACAGTATGATTGACAGTTCGGGGTGGAGAAGCCCATGACCTGACCTTAACCAAACCCACCATTTTGAACTCACATCATCGCGGTAAACTTTATAATATAACATTTAATTTTCATCCTTGATTTTGCTGTGTTATTTATTCGCATTGAATTTGGGAAATTTGTCACGATTAACGTTCATTCAGTTCAAATCTTCATTAAATCTTCAATTTATATTCAGCTAACATCAGCTAATTTGATTAACTAGATAGCATAGCCTACCAGCTGAGCTTGGTAGCCAAGCTAGACGCACTGCATCACCACCACACATGGACGAACATAGGGTAACAATATTGCCATGAACTATATTGATGGTCAATAAATCACAGATGTTATTTTGATAAGACTACCGTTACTTTTATTATAAATGACCCTCCCGGTAAATAACAGTCGCCCATGGACGGCTAAATTGTGTTAACCATACCTTATCTTGTTTTAAATTGTAAACTTGTTGACAATCAGTGAGTATAAGCATAACTTTCAGAATTTTATGCACAAGCTAAAATAAGTTTAAAAAAAACCTTAACTGGGAAGATGGGGTCCCAGGGTACAAACGACCCCCACTCGATGCAAAGTAATGGAAGTTGTCAATTAACAGATACGTTAAGCAGATAAGCAAACTAAACGATGTTCATGCACATTCAAAACATTGTTTACTATAAGAAAGAGCCTGAAACAGCGCTGTTAACAGCAGAAAATAGTAAACCCATGAAATATACGCAAATTTACTCATATTTAATGAGATATTACCTAATTAGCATATTTAATTTAAAAGATTTAAGACAAAGTGCAATACAAAAAAATATATATATCTTAATGTGAAGATTAAACTGGTAGAAATTCATGAGGATATCTATATATTCACCTGTAGTGTTTCCCCTTAAGATAATGGACACAACTGACCCCCCTCTTAAGGGCACAAATGACGCAGATGACGGGGTCATTTGTTCCTTTGAACGCATTTTGTTTAATATCAAAATGTGCCTGTCTTGTTAGCGATTCAAGTAAATGAACATGAGCAAATGTTAATAGAGTGTACGAAGTTATTCATTTGAAAATGTCATTCTTGAGCAAGCGGTCTCTTAGCAATCGCGTAAAAGACTAATTGGGGCACAATTTACCCCTAGCTAGTTGGAGCAGCTGGCTAGTAACATTAGCTAGGCGATCACGGTAGCTAGCTAACGTATATGGCCAGCCAGCTAGTTTGGAGGACTTTAAGGAATGTTAAAACGACTTGCCATGAGCTATCGTTAGATTGCTAGATAACTGTTAAAACGACTTGCCATGAGCTATTGTTAGCTTGCTAGCTAGCTAACCCAGCATTGCTAAGCAATGGTAATGTTCATGTCAGGGAGAGTAGCTAAATTTATATCTAA
Organism: Ilyophis sp. 1 JC-2022; assembly: GCA_022702515.1. NCBI lineage: Eukaryota > Metazoa > Chordata > Actinopteri > Anguilliformes > Synaphobranchidae > Ilyophis > Ilyophis sp. 1 JC-2022. The sequence continues at coordinate 16,661,382 of CM040406.1, read as the reverse complement.
ATTGATAAGGATATACAGGTATGGAGCAATCTATTTCAGATACAGTTTGGCTGCTTGCTCTGAGAAGCTTGGCCTGTAGTGTAGCTGCAACATCCCCTGTTGTCTCATCTCACAAAACAGTATTTATTTTCGTAGTAAGCACATCATAGCTCGCTCCAAAATGAATATGTAATGACAAACATGTTGAAGATAAGCAACAAGGCAGTCAATTTATTATGTTACAAACTGCGTCCACAAAACAACAGCTTGTTCACAGTAGGCTACTAAAGGATGTTCTCCTTCGATTTCCACTCAAAAATACAGCGTGTCCCAAGCATAGACTGTATAAAAATAGGTCCCAAGATGCCAGGCTTTACGCGTTTTAGACAAATGATTGTTGTCTCCTCCTTCTGGTCCCGCCCCCGTGGGTGCAGTGAGAACTCTATAGAACCTCAACCTGTCCCTCTGATTGGTCCTGAACAAATGTTAATACCCTGTCCAAACGACACAATAATTTAAAAAATCGGGGGAAGGAGAGGCATTAGACGAAGAAACCTATTGCGACTACATTTTCTTGTGGAAAAAATGTATTGACTTAGTATTTTGACAACATTGCTGCCATTGACTTACATGGCCCTTCACTTAAACATGGAGTAGATGTGGATGGATCACTTTAAGGGTTGTTTCTCCTGACTTTTTTCCCCATAGAGTTCTATAGGAAAATTAGTCAGGAGAAATAACCCTTGCAGTGATCCATCCACATCTACTCCATATCTGGCAACAGAATGATGGTTTTGGGCTCGTTCGATAGATCAGACCCTTGATGACTTACAGCCATTTAGCCAGTCATGTGTTCCATACTGTACCAGCCTAATTTACAGCTGAATCTAGTCTCACCCCCCAATTCCCATAGAGATCCATTCGCTTATAACAGTACCTGAAAATAAAATATCGAGAGTCTTTTGATGTTTATGGGTCACAGACTTCAGAAAGTAACAGCATGCAAAGGATATGCTACCAAATATTAAATATGATACTTTAAAAATACGTTAAAGCAAAGGGTATGAATACTTATGTAAATGAGAGATTTCAGTTTTAGATTTTTTATAAATTTGCAAAAATTTCTAAAAACATGTTTTCACTTTGTCATTATGGGTTATTGAGTGTAGATTGATGGGCAAAAATGGCAATTTTATTAATTTAAAATTAAATCTACAACACAATAAAGTGTGCGAAAAGTGAAGTGGTATGAATACTTTCCGTCCCCTCTGTACATTCGCTTGCCGAGGCATAATAGTTGTTTCCTGTTATTTTGGTTTTTACTCATTTACTAACTCGTCAGCAAGGCAAGAGAAAATTCTTGCCTGTTTACATGGATTTTGGGAGTGGTTGTGCCATATGTTCGATATAGTTATTTTCGCATTTTGAGTGAATTTGACATACTGCAGTGTAAGTGTTCATAGGTGGCTCAGTCATGTTTTATGTTTGATTTGCCCTGAAGCTAGAACATTTGCCAGCATATTCCTGATGGTGGAATATAATTTTATTGTAATGTTATCGTATATATATACACTGTATGTCGTAGTATACTTGTCACTCTGAGAATGGAAAATACTCATTCAAATTTATTGTGCATATGTGCTAGTTGACTATCAAATTTTCCTTGGAGTGAGTATGAATGTGTATATATGCTTTATAATGGACACAAAATATTGAATTCATGTTATGACATGTTTTGGATAGGTGTTTAGATCCATAAATATTTATCACCATATATTGATGAAAAGATAGAAGTCCCCACTTGACAATGATGCAAATGTGAGTTTTATGAGCCAAAACAGTAAATATATATATATATATATATATATATATATATATATATATATATATATATCATATAATATATCATTATTTTACGATTTACAGCAGTGCACAATTTAGCTATTTTGGATACATTTGGAGACGCTAAGGGACAGCAGGGTACATTGCCTATATTTTGCATCATAGATCTGTTGTAGTTCTGCATATCATCCTCAGATTTTGCACAATTGTGGACAAGGAGTTTATGATCAGGAAATGTATAGATTTACCTGTTTCACATATGCAGCTCTCAGTATTTCATTGCAAACTAAAGACAATAAATAACAATTAATAGACAATTAATTTTTTTAAATTTTTTTCAGTGTTTCTTTGCATTTCTGGCACTTTATTCTGACCTAAATTATGAAAGTAAACTAATCTATGTTAGTATTGTAAATAGCACAACTGTCTTGTTTCACTTAAGCCATTTTCCACGTCTCTGTGGTGCTCACACCTAGAGTTATAAAGCCTTAAATAGAACATCCCCTAAATAGGTGAGAATTGACCAAATTTGGCATCTGCGCAAAGGGGTTAATAAAGGATATGGTGATTTAGATCATGATTAGTAATGGTTAGTTTTATATTGGCTTTGTTGTAAATTGTGTTTCAAAACTACTATGCGATTAATTTTGTTGATTGCTGTTGTTTAATCAAGTGCAGAATTACAATAGTATGCATCATGGATTTGTAAGATTAATAAATGTACTGTTCCACATAACAAAACACTTGTGTTTCTGTACTGTCCTACCCCATTTAAAATAACGAAGGGTTTCTGTTCGTTATGTGAAAGACCTATGTACCCCTGAGGCAGGTTTTATGTGGGTGTTGTTGGGGATATAGAATACGATTCAGCTGCCCCCGGCCTCTAACAAGCAGTGCTTTCATCTTTTAATTTCACATTTTTCTTATCCAGCTCTATGCATTGTATGTCTCCTACCTCAGCCATCGATGAAAATGGTTCAAAACCTATCTGTCAAAGCCATAATATTGTGTTGCCAAAATGGAAAAAAGAAACAGCTTTTTTGTAGTTTCATTGCAGAGTTCCACTTTATTTTACACCTTTAGACCTTTTTATCTCAACACATGGTAACACTGATAAATAAATGTTGGAGCTTGCAGCATGTAGACCTGGATTAAAGTTTTTTCACAAACACACCACAACTCGCCAACATGTGCAGAATAAAAGTAAAGCTTAAGATCTGGATTTAATTATAAGGACAATTTATTGACAAAGGGACAAAGAATTTAAGGCCTTAGACCATTTTGGATGTGTCACAAAATAAATCACACTGGGCCTCATGCAAAGAACATTCTCTTATTTTTCTCTTAACTTTCTCTTATATTCGTTCTTGAGAGATCGTTCGTATGAGGACCTCACCTGTTCTTAAATTAACGCGCGTTCCTGTGAATTCCCTATTAGGATAATTAACGCCCCAAAAATGCCATATAGGGCCAACTGTCCTGTCCCCTGTCCCCGGAGGATGTGTTCATAAAACTTGCATCTTGCCTAAAAAGGGGTAGAGAAAAAGTAAAAAAAGATGACTAGTAGTTCAAGACACATCCCACACGCACTGTCTTGCTGCACTAATAAGGAGTTTCCTCAGCCAGTGAATCGCATGGGGGGGAAAAGAAAAAATATAATATAAAAGATAATATAAACATGGTAATGCGATTATGGTGAGCAATTTTATAAATTTAAACTTGTATTTTATTTTGAATAATCAAAATGAAAACATCCCAGTTGCTGGGAATATAATTTAGGCCTATTTGCTTTGTGGGTAACGGTTACGACAGGTCGCGACCACTCTTAGGGCGCTTTCACATATTGAATGCGGTTCTCTGGACCGGTACCCTGGAGCGCTTCCACAGATTCCAAAGAATACGGTTTGCATTCACAGTTGTAAACTTGTAAACGTTTTTGCAGTCTGACACAAAATTCTATTGCACGTACCATTAACGGTTAATAAGTAGAACTTCAAGCCAAAATGAAGAACAACATCCCCTTTTTCATTACTTTTATATGTTTACTCAATTACAATTAATTAGTTTAACTAAGCTTAGTATTATCTTAACGTTAGTAGTCGTACCTCTCTCGACTGTTTCAGTGAGCGATATTAACTTATCTCGTGAGCTTGCGGAAATAAATGGAACACACTGTCATAATACCTGGTACCAGGAATCGTATCCTGGACAGACCTCCGCGACAGGTACGAGGATTTGCTTGGTCCAGGGTTCGGTTCCCTTTCACATATGCGTCCTGAAACGGATCAAGCCTCTAAACACTCCAAGAAATGGATCAGAGAGCCATATGTAAAAGCGCCCTTAAATTTTGTTCTTACCTACAAGTAAATCCAAATGAATAGAAAAATGGTGAATGCCATAAGATTGTGTAAACCGTTCTTACCTGCCACATAAGAACGAGCACATTGTGCAAAATCATTTGCATGCGAATTAGGAGCAGATTATTGGGCAATACACGACCTATGTCAGGTATGCATCCTATATATTTTCAAGAATGTTCTTCTGACTCATTTGCTTTACTTGTTTTCCCCAGGGAGATTTCCCCAGTTTGGGAAGACATAAAAATTTTGAGGCCTGGTCAAACCAACTACCATTATGGGCCTAAGCATCGGTAGCCCTTTGAAGAAGCATTCACACTCATTCACTCTCACTCTCTCTCTCGCTCAAAGGAGGAAGAGGAGGAGGAGGCTGGATCCAGGCCACTTCCTGCACGGCGGGGCTGTGGCGAAGCGGCCGGGGGCGGTTTCACTGGCACGGAGCGGCGCAGCTCCAGACTTCCTGTTCTCACCTCCCACTCGGCGAGCGCTGGCTCAGGAGCGCCGCCTCCCCACTCACAGCTGTCGACGGAGACGCGTGCAGGTGTTGCGCTCACACTTCAAACAACAGCTCGGGCCGGATGGGGGGAGACGATGCGCTCGGCTAAACGCGATGTCACGCAAGGGCCTTTCGGAGAGGCGCTGGATGCCTGGGAGATTCGCCGTTTGAAGCAGGTAGCCGTGGCGATGGGAAAATTGCAGGCGGGGCTTTCATTGTTTGCCATTCTGTTGCATCAGTTCTCTGCTTCCATAAGTGGGACGGGTCCTCTCAGAGTAAATAGTCAGAAGGAGGCGTGTGGGCGTCGTTGCGGTGGGATTAGGTCGGGCCTTGCACATGCTCAACACGCATGCAGCCTTCGTTTACACTAAACACCTTCGACCTCTCCGGCATCTTAACTACTCTCGGCAAGGCTTCTTCACAGCATTGATCCCATCTCGTGACCCACCAACCTCTTTCACCGCCCCCCAGTGGGTTCCAGCCCACAGTTTGGGAAGCATTGCTTTACAGAAACCGCGACAGCTAACACCTGTTTATCGTTTTGTTTTATTATGACGTCTGTCACCAAAGTCACAAACTGAGCCCTGGTTTGCATCTTATTCTCCGAATCAATGTGGCCTCAAAAAGGTGAAAGGGCTGTTTTGGATTTGTTATTGGAAAAGAAGTTCAGAACAAAGCATTCCCCAGCTAGTCAAACATTTTTCAAAAGCTTTTTTTAGGCTGTGAAAAGTTCTGAAACGTTCTGCCCCAGAAATTTTGTCAGGTCGCAAACACATCCTTAAAGTGGCATGCTGTAAAAAAAAGAAAAAAAAAAGTGAAAGTGCCATATGGACCTATTTACAACATTGCGGAAAATTAAATTTTTGGTTTAGGGATAAAAAGAGATGCTGTAAAAATGTTGCAACAGCACTGTTATTCGCACAACCCTACTACAACCTGAGTTACAACCTTTTTGTTTCTAGTGGGGTCTGTGGTTAGGCAGAATGGGTCTTTAGACGTGTTGTCACTGTACTTCTATTCTCATTGGCCCTCATTTCAGAACAGCCTCCTGTCCAGGATCACAAGTACACTCACTTATTTACACTAATGGGGTTTCAGCACCCAAACAAAGTACGACAACTCCTCATGCCTTACGCCATAGCTTGACCACAGTCACCCAACCTTACTTACTTTCATGTAGCTTTCAAAGCAATTCATCAAAAAAATAAAATTAATTTATATATACTGTATATATACACTGCTCAAAGAAATTAAGGGAACACTTAATCAACACAGTATAACATCAAGTCAATTAAACTTCTGGGATATCGATCTGTCCAGTTATAAAGCGTAAACGATTGTGAATCAATTTCACCTGCTTTGGTCCAAATGAAAGTGACAACAGATGGACAGGAGAGGCAACAGCAAGACAACCCCCAAAAAGTAAATGGTTTTGCAGGTGGTGGCCACAGACCATTTCTCTCTCCTTATCCTTCCTGATTGATTTTTCTCTAGTTTTGCATTTTGCTAGTGCTCTTGTCACTACTGGTAGCATGAGGCGGTACCTGCAGCCCATTCAGGTTGCACAGGTAGTCCAGCTCCTCCAGGATGGCACATCCATATGTGCCGTCGCAAGAAGGTTTGCTGTGTCTCCCAACACAGTCTCAAGAGCGTGGAGGAGATACCGGGAGACGGGCCATTACATGAGGAGAGCTGGACAGGACCATAGAAGGGCAACAACCCAGCGGCAGGACCGGTATCTGCTTCTTTGTGCGAGGAGGAACAGGAGGAGCACTGCCAGAGCCCTACTTAAATGACCTCCAGCGGGCTACTCGTGTGCATGCTTCTGACGAAACTGTCAGAAACAGACTCCATGAGGGTGGCATGAGGGCCCAACGTCCTGTAGTGGGACCTGTGCTCACAGCCCAGCACCATGCAGCTCGATTGGCATTTGCCAGAGAACACCACAATTGGCAGGTTCGCCATTGGTGCCCCGTTCTCTTCACAGATGAGAGCAGGTTCACACTGAGCACATGTGACAGACGTGAAAGAGTCTGGAGACGCTGTGGCGAATGTTATATATATATATATATATACAGTCAAGCCGGAAAGTGCACACCCCTTTAACCCCTTCTCCATGTTTTATTACGTTACAGACATATTCTACAATAGATTGAGTCCATTTTTTGTCTCAAAATTCTACACAAAATAGCCCATAATGACAAAAGTGAAAACAGGTTTTTAAACATTTGTGCTAATTTATTAAAAATCTAAATGTAAAATATCATATGTACACAAGTGTGCACACCCTTTGATATGACACCAAAAAGTGAGCTGAGGTGCATTTTGTTTCCACTGATACTGCTTGAGATGTTTCTACAACTTAATTGGAGTCCACCTGTGATAAATGCAATTGATTGGACATGATTGGGGATTGCCAACACCTGCCTATATAAGGTCCCACAGTTGACAGTGCATGTCAGAGCAAACTCCAAGCCATGGGGTCAAAGGAATTATCTGCAGACCTCAGAAACAGGATTGTGTCAAGGCATAGATCTGGAGAAGGGTACGGAAAAATCTCTGCAGCTTTATAGGTCCCAAAGAGCACAGTGGCCACCATCATTCGTAAATGGAAGAAGTTTGGAACCGTCAAGAATCTTCCTAGACCTGGCTGCCAGGCCAAACTGAGCAATCGGGGAAGACGGGCCTTCGCCAGGGAGGTGAGCAGGAACCCGAGGGTCACTCTGACAGTGACAACTCCAGCGTATTCTTGTGGAGAACCTTTCAGAAGAGATCAACCATCCAGGCAGCACTCCACCAGTCAGGCCTTTATGGTAGAGTGGCCAGTAAAAGGCACATCACAGCCCGCTTGGAGTTTGCCAAAAGGCACCTAGAGGACTCTCAAACCATGAGAATCATGATTCTTTGGTCTGATGAAACCAAAATGTAACATTTTGGCCTGAATACCAAGCGTCACGTCTGGAGGAAACCAGGCACCGCTCATCACCTGGCTAATACCATCCCTACAGTGAAGCATGGCGGTGACAGCATCATGATGTGGGGATGTTTTTCAGCAGCGGGAACGGGGCGACTAGTCCTGATAGAGGGAAAGATGAATGCAGCTAAGTACACCGAGATCCTTAAAGAAAACCTGCTCCAGAGTGCTCTGGACCTCAGACTGGGGCGAAGGTTTACCTTCCAACATGACAACGACCCGAAGCACACAGCCAAGAGAACAGAGGAGTGGCTTCGGAGAAAGTCTGTGCATGTCCTTGAATGGCCCAGCCAGAGCCCAGACCTGAATCTGATTGAACATCTGTGGAAAGAGCTGAAAATGGCTGTGTACCGACACTCCCCAACCAACCTGATGGAGCTTGCAAGGATATGCCAAGAGGAATGGGCAAAAATGTCCAGAAACAAGTGTGCCAAGCTCGTAGCTTCTTTCCCAAGACGCCTTGAAGCTGTAATCACTGCCAAAGGTGCAGCAAACAAGTATTAGGCTAAGGGTGTGTACAGATATGTAACCCCTAAATAACCTATTTTTGTCAGTAAAATAAAATTGCATATTTTCTAAAAAAAGTTTTCACTTCGTCATTATTGGCTATTGTGTGTAGATGTTTGAGGCAAAAAATTAACTCAATCTATTGTAGTATAAGTCTGTAACGTAATAAAACGTGGAGAAGGTGAAAGGGATGTGCAGACTTTCCAGCTTGACTGTATACAGACGTGCTCAAATTTGTTGGTACCCCTGGTAAAGATGAATAAAACGGGTTGTAAAAAATTCACGGTTGGTGAATTAGCTTAATCTCACACTGAAAAAAATGAGAAAAAACCAACCTTTAATTGATGTTCGTTTATTATGAACAAAAAAAATCCTCATCAAGAAATAATTATTTTTAACAAAACATTAGTTAAAGTTAAGTTAACTTAAACGCTCAGTTAGGAAGGATAAGGAGAGAGAAATGGTCTGTGGCCACCACCTGCAAAACCATTTACTTTTTGGGGGTTGTCTTGCTGTTGCCTCTCCTGTCCATCTGTTGTCACTTTCATTTGCACCAAAGCAGGTGAAATTGATTCACAATCGTTTACGCTTTCTAGCTGGACAGATCGATATCCCAGAAGTTTAATTGACTTGGTGTTATACTGTGTTGATTAAGTGTTCCCTTAATTTCTTTGAGCAGTGTAATATAAATACATGATGTGAACTGATGTATGTCTGTGCCTTTCTAAATATTTGAGAGTTAATTTATTGACAGTTTATACAGCATGTAAGCATATTTCCTGTATGTTACATTTAATTAGATTCTGGTCTTTTATGGAATCCTATTATGATTGATTTTGTGTCTTTGTTTTATGGATTTTAATGTTATTCATCACCAAGAAAAATTGGTAACACTTAAACGCTAAGCAGAGTATTGCAACCGTTTGATCTAACGTTAGTCTATTTAAAGCAAGCTAAATTGCAAGGCGACATTTCACCACATGCATGTTCCACACAAATCATTAAATAATGGTAGGTTTTATCAAGTTTTTAACATTTATTTAAAGGCCCATTCCTTAATTTCGGTTGCTAATTGAACAAAAATTACGTGCATGACAACTAAGTAGCTACTTCGGTGGATAATGGTTCTCTTCTTGTCATATTTGTTACTGTAACCAGCCACTTAACAATACGACAAAACCATTTCCAAGGCATGGTTTATTTGGCAAAATCTTAACTATCTATTATTTTCAATATATTATCTGACGAATGATCAGTGCACCATGTAAAAATGACGCGAGAGTGATTAGTTTGTTTCCATGCTGAGCTGTGCAAAGAGCAAGCGAATGTCACTAGCTAGCGCCATGGAGGGATGGATAAAAAGGTGAAAGATTGGGAGAGGGATAAAATATAGGGATAAGGAGAGGGGGGAAATATAAACAATTTAGCTAACTTACTATTCCAAATCCAAATGCTGATAATGCAGACAACTATTCTCAAAGGCAAACAGAACGAGCGTTTAGTTCAGATTTCAGACAGAATCATCATCTTAGTGGACGATGGTTTTATTCGCCTCAAACTATGGGAGGAGTTATGTAATGAGATCAAAGTATGTATTGGTTGAGGTTTGACGTCTACGTCACCATGGACCATTTCGACTCCACCCTTTTTTTCAGCATACAGGAATAAAGTGATATAGATAGACTGAAATTTAACGAGATTGCAATGGAATTTATTCCTCGCGCTAATAGCCATAAATAACGTGGTTATAAGCATATTACGGATTTTCCTTGACCGTCTCTTTAAATACAAATATACGTACATACAATAAATACTTACATACTTATATACATACAAATATCATACATACATACATACATGCATACTTTCTGCTCACTTGATTTACATATATCACAACAATCTAATATGAGATGTAAACTGGATTTGCTGCCAAATGTGTCGGGATTCGAGAAGGCAGTTCATCAATAAGAACAATTAATGTGTGTATCACTGATCCTGACTGCTCACTGCTTTTGCTGTAAATATATACACTGCTCAAAAAAATTAAGGGAACACTTAATCATCACAGTATAACACCAAGTCAATTAAACCAAACCGGTCATGCTGGATGATGTTGCAGGCCGCATAACATTCACCATGGCGTCTCCAGACTCTTTCATGTCTGTCACATGTGCTCAGTGTGACCCTGCTCTCATCTGTGAAGAGAACGAGGCACCAATTGGCAAATGCCAATCAAGCTGCACGGTGCTGGGCTGTGAGCACAGGTCCCAGTACAGGACGTCAGGCCCTCATGCCACCCTCATGGAGTCTGTTTCTGACTGTTTGGTCAGAAACATGCACACGAGTAGCCCACTGGAGGTCATTTTGTAGGGCTCTGGCAGTGCTCCTCCTGTTCCTCCTCACACAAAGGAGCAGATACCGGTCCTGCCGCTGCGTTGTTGCCCTTCTACGGCCCTGTCCAGCTCTTCTCGTGTAATGGCCCATCTCCCGGTATCTCCTCCACGCTCTTGAGACTGTACTGGGAGACAAACCTTCTTGCGACAGCATGTATGGATGTGCCATCCTGGAGGAGCTGGACTACCTGTGCAGCCTGAATGGGCTGCAGGTACCGCCTCATGCTACCAGTAGTGACAAGAGCACTAGCAAAATGCTAAACTAGAGAAAAATCAGTTAGGAAGGATAAGGAGAGAGAAATGGTCTGTGGCCACCACCTGCAAAACCATTTACTTTTTGGGGGTTGTCTTGCTGTTGCCTCTCCTGTCCATCTATTGTCACTTTCATTTGCACCAAAGCAGGTGAAATTGATTCACAATCGTTTACGCTTTCTAGCTGGACAGATCGATATCCCAGAAGTTTAATTGACTTGGTGTTATACTGTGTTGATTAAGTGTTCCCTTAATTTCTTTGAGCAGTGTAATATAAATACATGATGTGAACTGATGTATGTCTGTGCCTTTCTGTATATTTGAGAGTTAATTTATTGACAGTTTATACAGAATGTAAGCATATTTCCTGTATGTTAAATTTAATTAGATTCTGGTCTTTTATGGAATCCTATTATGATTGATTTTGTGTCTTTGTTTTATGGATTTTAATGTTATTCATCACCAAGAAAAATAGTTAACATTTTACTTGAACCCTGCAACATAGGGCTGACATAACACTGTCATACACATGGTATTGCAGCTGCCATAACATGACATAACAGCTAATGTCAGTTTATGTCAAATGACAACACTGTCATCACTTTTATCGGTAAACGTTATGACAGCTGTTATGTCACATGTTGACATGACGGCTTATGTCACTTTCCATATTTAGCTAACTATGCTTGCTGAAGCTAAAGTGGTACAGGGAATTCATGACACTCTGTCATAAGCATAAGGATAAGCACTGTCATAAGTCATACGAAACAGTCTTGACAGTTTACGGCAAACTGTATATTTAAAAATCTTCTCCCAATTTAATGGCCATTGTTCCTACTTACATTCCAATTATTCCTCCCTGATATGGTTCAGTCTGTTGTTGCAGCCACTCGGTCCAGCCGTAAGTAACTTTTATGACAGGTACACAACAAGCTACGGTCAGAGTTTCTGATTATGTCAGATTCATAACAGTTACGACAGTTTTTTCTATAGTTAAAGTAAAGTGTTCATTGTTTCATTTGTCATAGCAGTGTAATAACACTACCACAGGAGCATTAGAAGCCATGTCAAACATAATGTCACACCTGACAGTCCAACACAGCTACCTGTTGAGTGTATTTTAAGTTAAATGTTTCATGGAATGCTGTCTGAAAAAGTTCCTGTCATACTGTATTCATTGACCCTTATGACAAAAGCGATGATCATTTTTGATTATGACCGGTAATTAACACCTTCATGACAGTTCTTTCTATAGTTAACGTAAAGTGGTCATTGTTTTATGTGTCATAACTGTGTACTACGGGAGCATGTAATTCATTATGATGCACACCTGAACCAACATACCTGGTGAATCTATTTGAAGTTACATGTTCCATGAACAGCTGTCTGAAAAAGTTGCTGTTATATTCAAATATTATGAAGGTATTTTAAAGTAATCTGTTGAAATAAGTCGATATACTAAATATATTAATTATTGGATAGGTGTTGCTTGTGTTGTTTGGTACTTCGGTTACCATTATCAATTATTATTGGAAGGTTTTGTAAATGGTGGGATCCTACAGGAAAGGTATAAGTCAAGAAACCACCATAATGTTTTGGTTGCTGTTATTTTAAAATGGTAAAACATACATGTAGAAATATACTCATAAATAACAGGTCACTTTCTGTACTTGCCCTACATATTCTTCTTTTGATCACAAATCCAAACTGCTTGAGTAAACAACAAAAATAAAGATTTTTTTTGCACTGTCCCAAATCTTATGAATTGCTACTGCATTTTTTGGGTTATCTCATAACCAAAAAAAATAAAAAGTGTCTGCAATGGCTGATTGCGCTTTATAGGAAATAACAACAGAAATTCTTGTGAAAAGCAAAGACAAAAACAAAAACACGGTGACTTTCAAGAGGAAGTGCTTTGCTCACGCTAAATTTGTGCTCACGCTTTTGCTGAAACCCCCTTTCAGTACTAACGAAAAGAATGAAAGAAACGTCGGTCACATATCAACGACTACTTTAATGAACAACTATTTCAGCAGGGTTGTACGTCGCACCTCTTAGAGAAGCAACCCACCTGTGAGATTAAAGACTAGTAATTACAATGAGAAAATCAGAGTTGGAGCTATGCAGATCCCTTGATCCCTGTGCTATCTGGATGGGAGGGTGGCACAAATTGTGAAAAATTATACCTTACAATTATTTCAAATTCAGTGAAAACTGTTTGGTCATCAGGTGAGAAAGACACCGTGAGGACATGTTAGGTGTTCTGTAATAACAGGTTCTGTTCAAGACAGAACATATGAGTTATAGCCCCAACTGTAAAAGAGAGGAACAAATACATTGCATGGCCTTCTTCTCAGTGATGGCACGTGGTTCGCGCAATTGTACAACAATATTTGTTTTGGAGAAATCACTTTGTGACCAATTGGATGCCCATGTTTATGCCTTCCCATGTAGTCTCTTGTTTGTAGCCTTGTTTTAAACTCAACCTCATCGCTAACCTCAGGACTTTAACGAAATAAGAAATTCCGTGGCTTCTCAATAAGTATGTATTTAAAAGCTGTGCATTTGCCTGTTTAACACAATGCAATAAGCATGGTCATATTGTGATGATGCATATCACAATATGAGTCGGGATACAATGCACATCACACCTTGATGCGTAGCACAATATCCTGTTTCATGTCTATCATGGTATGATGCATGTCAATGTCACCACAACCATGCGTGATGCATGGAAAGATATGTTGTAGTCCTTATACCGGTGTAAATATCTCAGAACATTGTGCATATGCATGATATGCATTATAGTGCAAATTTCACAGTGAAAACCGCCAACTCATCTGCATATATTGTAGTTTCCCCTCCCTAAATGCAAATGTAACTTGGCGCCTATATTTTGCCTTGGAGGGTGCCACCCTTGCCTGCCTTTACTTCTCGACTTAAAATGAGCTGGAAGTTTGAACCCGCTTGGCTACAAATGTAAGAGAAGACGGTTTGAGAAGCTCTCAGACTGAATGCCTGAAGTGCATCAAAGGGGGCAGAGAAATATAGCACAGAGCAACGCTTCACTTTTAATATTTCACAAATTTGTAAGTTTTTGACAACCATCTACAGTACTGACAGGGCAATGGTGGAATGGGACATTGTCAGTTTGTTTAAAGGTTAGGTGAAGGCTTCCATATATTTTTTGCCCAGTTTTATAGTTTGCACCCTTCTTGCCTGACTCTTTTGAGTCTTCAGCACTAGAGGGCCACAACAGCATTGCGTCTGATTCCGTTATACACGCAGCGAAACACAATCTAAGAGGATGTAACACAATCTAAGAGGATAGTCACGTGTTTTAGCATTGACTACACAATTTTGCAAAAAATTCAATTTGAGTGTGCTTTGACACTGTTCTGCATTAACATGTTCAGCATGAATCAGTGGGGAGCAGGAAATGTTCCTGCTTCAGAATCTTGCAGGTACCTATCACTGTTACCGATACATACCCCGGGCAGCGAATTACATCCCATTATATCCAGTAAAGAAACACCCCATTTCATCCAATAGAAAGCAATCCATTACATCCAATAAAAAAACATGATGTCAAATGCACAAAAACAATGGAGACCCAGGGGCTCTGACAACTCTTACTATACCTTTCCTCATATAAACATAGGCCTAGTTTTTACATTAACTAAAGATGCATTTTTCTGTAAATAATACTCACTAGGAGAAATGGTACATTTAAAAAATGGCCAGTGTGCAATAGCTTCTGCAACAAAAACACAAGAGGAGAAGGATTTTCTTTGGCTCTCTCTCTCTCTCTCTCTCTCTCTCTCTCTCTCTCTCTCTCTCTCTCTTTTTTGCTTAAACAAACACATCAATATTGGCACTTTCTTGTATCCCTGTATTCTATGCAGGTGGGTCCAAGACCCCAGCAGTGATGCACTTCATGTATTCTCCCTGCCTTGCCTAATTCACACTACCAAGCCACTTTACAGTGTAGCTGCTGCCGCACTCATTTAAATCTCTTAAGGCGCGATCGATGCAAGACCTTTCATGTTTCAGGTTACAGTACCTAAGTGGGTTAGCCGGTTCTATGAAAAGAATATAATTCAATTTTGAGATGAGAGTGCTGTAACCTTGCACAAAGATGTGAGCTGCACAATGTGGGGTAAAAATCTGCAGTGCATTTACTGTGGCTAAACATATTCTGTACATACAGTTTTTCTTTCACTCATAAGTATTACATCTGATCGTATGTGCACTTTGCAGTCCTGTGTGAGAAGCTGTCTGTGAGCTGACATTTAAGGTTGGTTCAAAATCAGGATTGTGTCATGCTCTGTACGGCTGAATGTGTCCAGAATCAGTCCTATTTCACATTTTTACTCCCATTTCTATATAAATCAAAAGGGGAAAGCACATGTTTCTGATGAAGGTGCATTTATTTTATTTTATTTTTTTAAGAAAAAAAAGTTCATTTTGAAAGAAACTTTAAAGCGTGATTTCTATTAAAGTATCCTCTCAAAGTGCCTGAGGATTAATTTGCACGTGCGCAAAAATTCTCACCTTAGAATTTAGCGGCTGAAATTCTGACATTCTTCTTTGTACATGCACCTTGGGAGAACTGAGAGGTGAAGGCAGAATATTATTCGTTAATTGGCTTTATAAGGCTTTTCAACAATAAATACGTTTTCACTTATTTTCACAATTATTTCAGAAACAGGCCAGAAATGTTCTTATAATTATTATTTTTCCACTCCTGTAAGCACAGTTATATATATTTTTTTTTTCTCCCACACTTGCCTTGTTCCTCCAGGCTACCAAATGCTATTCAAGAATTTTTTTCCCCAACTCGAGTTATTTTCAAAGGTTAAAAGCAGCCACAAACGAAAGGGCTGCTTTACCGAACCGACGCTTTTATCCGCTGTGATTCATTCCACAGCGTGCCTTCCCCAGTAAGCAGGTCTGCTTTACTTGGCGGGGGAGGGAATAAAGAAGGGTATTTCATTTAAACGTTTCGTCGGAAATGCTTTCAGTCAATACGGAAACGGCGATCGGCGAGAAAACCCTTGGTCGCGTCGAAAATAAGTGACGCGGAGAAGGGAAAGTCATCAAAGGGAAGGGAGAGGGCGGAAGAAAGATCTGTCTCATTTTCTTTTTTTTCTGATTTAGAAACGGAGAAAAGGAAGCTCTCGCCATAAATTAAAGGCCGTATCTTTGCTCCGCAGGGCAGGCTGTGCGGAGGGAAGGGTTGGGGGGGGGGGGGTTGTTGCCGTTATTGAAAAGTAATAAGAATACGGTGTGGCTTCAGGCCCTGTGTAAGACACAGGAGTGGTGCAGGCTAAGAGAGAAGATAAAATGTCACTTCCAACCACTGTGCAAAGGGCTCAACTCTGCCCCAGTCTTATCATTAGCTTCACACATGCAGCTTTCTCTTTAGAACAATTAGCTTTATGCTGGAGCGGAGCAGGCAAAATGTCATTCAGTGGAGTAAACCGGTTATTATATCACAAAGGCTGCAGCTGAGTCAATTATTCAGGATCGGGAGGGGGGCATGGTGGTGGGGAGGGGGGGGGTGAAAAAAAAAGCTCGGCACCTGGACAATGAATTCCTGATTTAATCAAAGCATCCACTGCGAGGCCGGCCGCTGCACAGGTCAGTGCTATCGATGAGCAGAGCAGAGGATCTTTAATTACGGTGCTCGCCAGTATGCTAATCTCCAATTTGCATCTGCAACGGGGGGAAACAGGAATAAATACACAGTCTTTCAGCGGAGAGGCCTGCTTTCGCACCCCCCCCACAAAAACACAAGGAACCAAACCATGGAACCCTGTGTGTGTATATGTGTGTGTGTTTGCGTGCATGTGCATGTGCGTGTGTGTGTGTGTGTGTGTGTGTGTGTGAATACACATTGTATTTGTGTGTGTGCGGTGGGTGGATATGTGGTACATGCTTGTTTGCATGTATGTGTGCACACGTGTGTATGAGGGCGAGGCAATGCATGTGAGTCTGCTCACGTACATCGGAGAGAAAAGAGCAACGGTGAGGGATTCAACGGGAGAAAAGTGAGAACAAAAAAGAGGGAGAGAGAGAGAGAAAGGGAAAGTGATCTCACAGAGACGCTCGGTCTCAGACATCCTCTTCTCTGAGAGCAGGCCAGATGGAGAGGTGCTCGGAGGCTGCGCTCGGCGGCCCCCCGGCCCCCCACCCCCACCCCCGCCCGATGTTTGGGCAGGTGCCGGGAGAGACCTCGCTCTTCTGCTCTCCGCCTGCTGCGCGGCCTCCGACCCTCCCTCTGAGGAGACGGCCCAAATGCCACCGCAGGCCCGCCGGAGACACCGCTCGCCCCCGTTCTGCTTGTCAGACGGGACCCTGCGCAGTCACCCTCGACGGGAACACAAAGCCGGAGGACCAGCGCCGCCTGACTCAGACCGGTACAGATAATATTGTTAACCGTGCAGAATGGAGGCACCGGTCCCCAGCACAATGAAAACCCGCCGGTGCGGTGAATGGAAAATATCCGTCTTTTTTCCGCCCCTCCTCGTCGTCGTCCCCCCTCCCCTTCCCATTTGAGTGCAGAGAATTTAATTTCGTTTTTTTTTTCCCCCTCCCTGACTGCCCCTGATATCCACCAAGGTGTTCGGCCCTGATACACAGGAAGTGATATTTCTGCGTTTTTTTCCGACGCGCTATGTGTGAATCACTAGAAGTCCCTTCTGCTCCTTTCTAATCTCGCTCAGGAAACAATGAACACACATTGCGGCCAATCAGAGCATGGCACACGGACTCCATTCCACAGTCTCAATACTTCACGGTCTCAGACTCTTTCTGTAAACCAAGATAAGACATTTAATCCAGGACAGGAAAATATTTTTTTAATGAGCTGAATATGAATATTCTTGTGACATTATATAGGGATATTCCCTTTTATTTCCTTTTTTTTCTGTACCAGTGGTACTTGGGAAGTGTTTAGCCATTTCATGTTTTCTCTTTTGCGTCAAGCCCTCTGTAATGTACTGCAGTGTAATCTCATTCCAGTCAGATTCATTGTATTTGCAATACTTGAGCAACACCCACAAATGTATTCAGTGCAAGTTTATTTCAGTGAGATGAGACAACCTCCCTCGGAGTGATTTGATTTTACAGTTGCGAATAGTATCGTATTGCGATTTCATCACCGACTGATACATGTGTAGCACTGGCATGTAATTGCTGCCTTTTTTATGTTAAGTATGAAAATGTACTCACAAGATTATTGACTGCTAAGAAGCTGACCTGCCTAGCCAATCACTATCCCTGGGATTATTCACAGAATTGACCAAAGAGTATTTATTTATTTATTTTTGTTTAAATACAATTTACCAAGCAATAAACATAACATTAAAAATAAAAAATTGTTACATTGTTCTTGAAACTGTCATTTTGAAAAGTACATTATTGAACCAACAACACCATACAGGATGGCTTCACGCTCACGTTTAAATATTTTTATAAAACATACAGGGATTCAAATTCAGATATTCTAAATAATGTGTATTTCTTTTGTGAGGTGTCAGGATGCTACATTTTTGAAGAAACAAAAGTGAAAGAATATTGGTTTTTTTTGTTTGTTAAATGCATCATTAAGAGCAGAAACATGAATGCCTTCACCTTTGGTCTATCATCATTTGTCCTTAACTTCAAGTAAACAGGATGGTTATTAGTTTTTTCTTCACAAACTCAGTTTGTTGTGTTGGTTTCAATGATTGCTGAATGAACTTGCCAAACTGTTTTTGAGAAGAAACAAAAAAGATAATTTGAGCTTTTAATTGTTAATATCAGTTCGGGACAAATTTTCTAAAATAGGTAACACTATTACATTAAGTTGCATCTATACCTGTGTAGTTAAACTAATTTGGTAACAAAAGGTTATTACCGAGTAACTCCAACGTAGGTAACATGGAACAACAGTTAGCGGTATTCATAATCATTACACATGTAAGTATTTTTTTCTATTTTATTTACACTCATAAGCCACATATTCATGATACACAACAAATAAACCTTGCATGTTAATTTCACCATGTGTCTTGATGATATGGAATCATTTAATTTTAGCAGGAGAGATGTAACAGGGCTGGCCTTGTTTCACATGTGTAATTAAGTATACCACTAACTGCTGTTCCATGTTACCTACATTAGAGTTACTCAGTAATAACCTTTTGTTACCACATTGGTTACAATTTAACTACACAGGTATAGGTGCAACTTAATGTAAAGTGTTATCCAAAAATCCAGCCTCTGTTATTACAGTCTTTCTTTATAGCTTATCAAACCAAAGAGTTTTAACCTGCAATACTTTTTTTCCAACGGCCTGAAACACTGACATTTGTTTCCACCCTGCGATTGCAGTCCTCTTTCATTTTGACCCGTGGATTGTCAGTGTAGCACGGAATGACCAGGAGTATCGAACCAGGCCTCAGACTCCTTTCACTATGAGACAGCACTAAGCGATCAAAGACAATTTGATTATTTTGCCTTTCCG
The DNA here is from genome assembly GCA_022702515.1 of Ilyophis sp. 1 JC-2022. Taxonomy (NCBI): domain Eukaryota; kingdom Metazoa; phylum Chordata; class Actinopteri; order Anguilliformes; family Synaphobranchidae; genus Ilyophis; species Ilyophis sp. 1 JC-2022. The sequence goes on along the minus strand of CM040406.1, from coordinate 16,642,070 downwards.
CATCATAGGTGTAACTTTAATTTGGCAGAGCCGCTAATGTAGGTCAGCTTGGTTAACTGAGGCTGAATGCAAACGTGCTCTTGGGTCATTTTCTTCAGGAGGTGAGGGAGACCAGAGGTAGGCGGGGATCTGGGTGGGTATTTAAGGGGGCGGGACTCAGTGAAGATACTTTGATTCATCCCACTCCCAAGGAGTCTTTATTTTCCCTGGTTTCCAGTCACTCAGACTTTCTGTTTTACTGGGGTTTTCGCAGCAAGAAAAGAGGAGCGCGTAGCAGGAATTCAGGCGCCTGCTGGCCTCTTTCGGGGGGCCACAGATTGAGAGACAGCAGCTCCAGCTCTGCTACATCTGGGGTGCGAGAGGGCTGTTGGGGGGGGGCGATCTGAGGAGGAGTCATTAACAGCCGTGTGTCACGGAGACCAGCGCCATACCCGCCATTAATATTAATACGCCAAAGAGCGTTTGACACATGCATTGCAAACCTGAGGATTGAACTGCGCATGTCATCTCGTGGAAGCCAATTCGAAGAACTACCAAAGAGCCTTGAAGTCTATGCGAAATGTATTATCTTTATATGTGTTTCCCATGCACCTATGCATCACTCCGCATCAATCTATTCAACTCACCCCTGTACCTCTACCTCTTATCTACAGTAATCACCTTTCTGTTTAACTGTTGACCTCTCCACTGCACATACAGTATTCACCTTTCCCCTTCTACCTTCAACTGACTCATGATGTAGCAAAACATGTTTTAAGTAAAATGTATTATATATTATGTGTTTATTATATTACATTGTTTTTATTACTTATTGTGTAATTTAGACATGTAGGTTAACTGTCCAATAATGAAAGCATGTCAAAACATTAACATGTGAAAAACAAAGAGATTGATTTGTAACACAATTTTGTTTCTTGCAATCACAAATTAATCCAGGGTTCTCACACATTTTCACTCATGAAATTAAAGAACTATGTCGATAACATTTTATATAATTTCCATGACTCAATTTTAGCACGATAATAGAAGATATGGAAATCAGGGGGGGAAATTCTTTCTCTGTAAGCATTTGCATAGCAACAGTCACTTAGCCTCCAGTTGGCTGGTTGGTTACATAGATTTACACCAAGACAAGTTTTGAGATGAAATACACCACAGTATGACAATTAATGTACAATTCTTTCCAAAACCTTCAGGGTATTCTTTTAATACATGTCCAACAGTGTTACAGGTCTGGAAACCAAATGACATAACTTTCTCAGCTTTTTCATGACTGTGGGGACCCTGTCATTCATTCAGATTGGTTACATCTGATCATCATGAGTTCCTCAAATGTTTCATCAGATAAGTTGCATCGATCTGGCCTGAATATCTTCCCTGCCACACTAAAGATCCGCTCAACAGGGGCAAAGGACGGGAACAAGTTGGGTCAAGTGAGGGAAGCTTAGGTATTAGTGGTAAATCATCATCACATAGACACGGCAAACTCAAATATGTCTAGACCTCTACTGAGACTTCATCCATGGATGGGGTCCGGGGTCTGGGTTCACTGTTCATGAAGGAGAAAAGCTTGGCACTGATTTAATTTGGCCCAGTATATGGCGAAAATTGTTTTTCAAATCATTGGAATTTATTGTTGCAATATAGGCTACTCTCCTTTACCGGGCACGCAAGAGGAAACAGATGAGGCGTTGGTCGATATGATTGAATTATGCTCATGAAACACACAGCACACTTTCATTTCACTTTAATAAGGATAGTCATCTCATCATCATTATGAGAATATGTTTAATTTGTACGCTTTTTATGAATAGATTGGAGGGATTCTATCCCAGGGATAGAATACATGGCAATAGCATTAATCAATCAATAAAACTTTATTTATAGAGTACATTTGATGCAGCTCAATGTGTTGTACATAAAAATAAAAAAGAAGGAATTTTAGAAATGTCTAAATATTACAGTCAAGAGTCAAGAGGTAGAGGTAGTATTTAAATGTATCACCGTTGAGAAGAGTAATTATTATTGACTTCAGTAGAGAGGCAGGTGTCAAATGCTTTATGACAACGACACTTCAACCAACGCAATCGCTTCAACTGCTTCGTTTTTTCAAAAAGCTTCACTCTGCCGCTCACTACTTTCTTGTACATCACTATTCCTCATAATTTTCACAGTTTCCGACAATTTTTCTTTATTTGCGCATATTCAAGTAATCCAAAACATGGTCCGAGGCAGCCAACACATTTATCCAGACAGTCCAAGGTCATACACGAAAAAAAGGAAGGCAAGTCAATAAATCCAAATTCAAATCCAAGTTTCATAAGCAAGTCAAACAGCCTTGCCTCCCATGAACATGAACCCTCTTTATAGACCAAGAAAGGGTTAACATTTAGGACTCCATTTTCTCCATGCAGGGGTTCCTGGACTGATGCATTCTGGAACATGTTTTTGTTTTTTTGTCTGACATGCCATGATATACAAAACATAGCAAAATAGCACCAATTTTACAATATATTAAACATTTGAATTTCATGAATTGCAATTCTACTTCATGAAAATCTAATTCAAATTGTGTTTCCTGTTGACAGAGCCTATTCAAATTCATGAATTGAATGATAATTTAAAATTAAATTCACAATTCATAATTTGGCCCAACCCTGGTATTCACCTTTCCCTTTTAACTGTTCACCTCTCCACTGTACATACAGTATTTACCTTTCCCCTTTAACTGTTCACCTCTCCACTGTATGTACAGTAGTCACCTTTACCCTTTAACTGTTCACCTTTCCACTGTACGTACAGTAGTCACCTTTTCCCTTTAACTGTTCACCTTTCCACTGTACGTACAGTATTCACCTTTCCCCTTTAACTGTTCACCTTTCCACTGTACGTACAGTATTCACCTTTACCCTTTAACTGTTCACCTCTCCACTGTACGTACAGTATTCACCTTTACCCTTTAACTGTTCACCTCTCCACTGTACGTACAGTATTCACCTTTACCCTTTAACTGTTCACCTCTCCACTGTACGTACAGTATTCACCTTTACCCTTTAACTGTTCACCTCTCCACTGTACGTACAGTATTCACCTTTACCCTTTAACTGTTCACCTTTCCACTGTACGTACAGTATTCACCTTTACCCTTTAACTGTTCACCTCTCCACTGTACGTACAGTATTCACCTTTACCCTTTAACTGTTCACCTCTCCACTGTACATACACTATTCGCCTTCACCCTTTAACTGTTCACCTCTCCACTGTACATACAGTATTCACCTTTACCCTTTAACTGTTCACCTTTCCACCGTACATACAGTATTCCCCTTTACCCTTTAACTGTTCACCTCTCCACTGTACGTACACTATTCGCCTTCACCCTTTAACTGTTCACCTCTCCACTGTACATACAGTAGTCACCTTTTCCCTTTAACTATTCACCTCTCCACTGTACATACAGTATTCACCATTACCCTTTAACTGTTCACCTCTCCACTGTATGTACAGTATTCACCTTCACATTTAATTGTTCACCTCTTCATTGTACCTACAGTATTAACATTCATATTTACAGTGCACTCCAAAAGTGCTAGGACAGTGACACATTACTCATTACTGAGAATTGTGAGGATTCCACTGCTCTCAGTCCCGCCCACATTGTATTCCTGAAGGAAATGTTGCCCTGGGAAGGAGTGGGCCCCTCCCAGCCCCTGCATCTGCACCTCCCCTCGTCCGGTGTCCCGCCATGCATAAAGAACCCATTTAAATTTGGAGCCATATCAAGGTCAGCCCGGTGCAGATACTTACAGCCACTGACATCAACGCTCACGTTTTTGCTGATTCCACATTTTCCAGGTCCATCCCTGGGTGGAAAAACACGGACCGCACGCACTCACATATGCAGAGACTTAATGACGGCTTGGAATCTTACGCCATTCAGGGACATCCTGAAATGAGCTTGGCACAAGCATTCTGTGGCTACATCGTTGCCTGGCATGTTGAAGGCATATTTTATTTCTGTTTGACTCCACAATGGAATTCCCCATGATTGAGCATGTAGGTGAGGTGGGCTAAAGTCATTATGCTGCTGTTGGATCTTGACAATACAGTATACAAACCTGTATCATTAAGTAAATTAGCAGAATGCAATGCCAGTCCCCCTGTAAACAAAAGCATACCTTGCTAAACTCCTGCACTATACTTAGAATACCTTGGTAAGGTAAACCAAAACGGTTCCAACTGACTGACTTATAATGTTAGCTGGTGATATGCTTTTTGGCTGACTGACATCACAGGTTTGAGAGGTAATTAAGACATTTAAGAATTTCCTCCCTCATTTCAGTTTGTTAGAGCTCTTATTTCATTGTGTTATTTTTTTGGGGGTATTTCACATTCCCATTCAAATTAACTTTAATTCACACGAAGGGTGGTTTGTGCCAATAAAAAAGGAAAAGAAAACATGTACAATATAACTAAATAGGATCCGCTTTTTAAAACTTTGTTAAATACTGGCTTATTTTTTATGTGTGAAGATGTTTCTGAGATGTCGTATAACATCTGGTATTACTCGGGGGGGGGGCTCAAGTTGGGATAATATATGAAACAATAATAATAGGAAACAGAATATAAACACATGAGGTGAAATCGATCCCTCTGTAATAAATATTATACCCGTGCAACCCGTGCAACACGCAAAGTGGGGAGACGGTGGCAAAGTGTGAAAGAGAGAGCGCAGCCCTTAACCACTTTTGTGCTGACCTCAAAACGAAATGCGCGGAGCAACATCTGGCTCATCAGCTGGATCCTATGCATCAGCGGGCAGAGGGACCCGCGGGGACAGGCCGGCGGCTGCCTTTGACAGCAACAGTTCATTTTGAACATAATCAATTTATGTGCAGCTCCGTAATAACCATCTGTGTGCTGCGCGAGGATGGGACCGCTGAATTCCGTCGTCTCTCCGAACAAGCGAATGACGGAACCGGTGCGGCCACGAGGCCTTCTCTGCTTGCAGAGGCTTTTCATCCCAGTGTCCGCGTGCTTCTGGTAATGTAAATCCCGAACCCAGCCTTCGCCTGGTGTTATGTGACATGCCCTCAAGCAGATATTATCTAGAGCTGCCAGATACTTGCGAAGGGACTTTTTAAAATGTACTCTGTACCTGGAATTCCGTTGAACACATAACTTTTAGGTGTCTCCCGATTAAAGTAACAATTTGATTATGCATTTGTTTTTGTCACACGTTCATGTTCAATTTAGTACCCAGAACATTGTACAATGTACATTGTGTAAGAAAGGACTAATTACATTATTCTCAAGGGACTGTTAGGCACTCACAGTAGCTACTGTAAGGTGGCACAGTATAGTGTGTAAAATCCAAAAGTTCCACACTTGCTAAGCTGTATTAAAGATTTCTGGTAAGAGGGGTCTGTTAAACCCTGTATGTACCAAAAGAAAACTATACTGTAGATGTGTTCCATTTTCTCTGTGTTTAGTTCCATGTGTAGTGGGATTGAGAAATATCTATATTCAATTCAGTCCTCTCCCAAGGTTAACCTCCTGGAATATACAAGGCAGCGAGAATCCCGATCCACCTCTAGTGTCAGAATTTCCCAAGGAATATGCCATTCATCCGAATGGCGAATCACCTCAGTGAGCCAATTACACACAGCGCTGTCAGGGCCTATTGCAAAAAGCAGCTCGTACCCAGACATCTCCAGCTTGAGGTGCAAAGAACATGAAAACAGAATCAAGCCTTTCATGACCTCTAACCCCATACATGCAATTTTCATAAGAGCTATCAGCATAGTAAGATAACGTCTGGCCCCTGAATGCAGCACGACTTTGACCTTTGCTGAAAGATTTAAGAGGAAAAATAAAAATAAAACCTTTGGCTGATAAGGTGTGCAACCTGAATTCGTTTCTAAAATACGGAAGCAATTTAAATCCAACTTTGCTCTGAATATTTTTTCCCCACTTTCTCTTGTTGATTGCATTCCTGCATGTTAAAATAGTTACGGATGTCACTGTGGATTTTATGATAGTTATGGTGAGCAGGTATGACTGGGTATTGACATTTTTTTAATGAATAGTTTCCCCTATTCTATTATCCAGCATGTAAAAATAAATATTTCCTCTCATATAAGGTTTAGGCATTGTTTTAAGCTGTCACAGACAGACCATTACAATACGCAAATTGCTTAGCTCTTGAAGAGGAAGGCATTAGAGATGGAAAATAAGGAAGGGTGCTTGTCACAACCACTCAGGCCCTGGTGCACAAGCCGTAATAGGGTCATGGGGTCAACCGCTCCTGCGATGCTCAGGCAAATCCCTTCTCTCCACCATCCTGGCAGCTGGAGAGGTAGAAATATTTCCGCCTGTGTACAGCTTCAGTCATTCCAGGTTTCAGTAGAAGGGGATTACCTGAGTGTAAGCCACTGAGAAGCGGGAATAAAAAAAATACAAAAGGTAGTTCTTGAGTGAGGATTAGGAAAAGTCTATGGTGTCTGCTGCGGGCCAGGTTTACTAAGCATTTAAAGGGGAAAACCCTGAAATTCATTTTTGCTGGTAAATTTATCTGATGGATAAAATGTCAACGTTAAAACTAGTGGTGGGCATAGATTATTTTTTTTAATCTAGATTAATCTCACTGTAATCTTGGAATTAATCTAGATTAATCTAGATTAAAATGGCTCATTTGAATTCTGCCGAAGGCATTCAGAATATGTGTGCTACCCAAATAATGACTAAAAGTAAGTCTTTGAGAACGGGTTTCTCAAGCCAGGTGGCGCATTAGACCAGGGGCTCATCTCCTGTTTCCAAAATGCATCACAAACTGCTTGGGAAGTTTCTTACATTTTCCCTGAAGCAAACCCGGCGGCTTCATAGCTGCATCCATGTTAGCACGTCACGTTTGATGTGGTAATTTCACAGTAGGCATACACACAGGTTCGAAGACTCGTTCTCGCCCCCTACTGTGATGTTCTGGAATTATGTATGTCTGTTTATATTATTGTTTTCTTTCATCATTGCATTCCCCTCTGTTCGTGGGTTGTCTGAGTCGCATTCGTGTGTTTGTTTACCCTGTCTTGTGTATGCACTGTTTAGGTGACTTCGGGATTTTCCGAGGGGTTCGTGTTCTGCTACTTCCTGGTTTTCCTTACGCGTAATTGTATAGATTACTAACTCGTGCTAACAATCACTCGGGTGGTTTATTAGTTAAATGCACTTACTAAACCAATTAACATAAACGTTTACTAACGAACTAACGGTCTGTCTTATAGTTAGGTATTAACAAGATTAACCAGTTTGTCCGCGATCTCTGTTATTCGCCCCAGCTGTTTGTATGTAGTTTCACCTCTCGTGATTACTGAGCACACTCCGCTCCTCTTCGAGCCCGTTGTTTGTTATGCATGTTTCCGAGTCCCTTCCATGTCTTTGTTATGTTTCCGTGATTGTTTCATTGCTACCTCATGTGTTAACCTCACGTAGTTTGTTACCCCTCCCTTTCCTATACGTATAGACCCACATATCTGTTTGTTCCCTGTCAGAACGTACCCTTTATTTCCTGAGCCTGAGATTGTGAAAGCCAGAGACTTATTGATTACATGAGACACCCTTTCCGTACGACCCGAGATAGCCTAGCGATTTTGTTTGTTTGCCATTTGGTTTCGACTTCTGATTGTTTTTTGACTTTGCCTTTGCCTGCCGTTTTTGTACCTCTGCCTTTGATTTCCGGTTTTTAGACTTTTGTTTCCTGACTACTCTTTTGCTTTCCGTTTTTGTACTGTATATATTCTGATATCCTGGCTTTTTGACCTCACCCTTTGAAATAAAACTACGTTTCTGCTTATCCCTGTCTGCTATTGGGTTTTCTGAGTCCAGACGTAACACCTACAGTGCAATTCGGCTAGGTATACATCCGCGCTAAAATATCAAGGTGAAAGTCATCATAGCTTGCGTAGTATAGACCCAGCTCCCAACCCAACTTTGAGAATAGATTAACGGCGATATTTTTTTTATCGCCCGATAAGAGTCTCACGCTAACGCAGCACGTTAACGCCGATAACGGCCCACCACTAGTTAAAACATACTGATATTTTATATATCAATCACCCAATCCCATCGTGGAAAAATGTGCCACCAGGGCAGCCACACCCACACTCAAGAACCAGTATTTCCCAGAAAGCAAAGTGCATTCATGTTACCTTTCACTACCTGGTGAAACTTGGTAGTGCAAGTAGTTTGTTTGATGACTTTCAAGAAGAATGGGATGTAATGTATGACTTTGATGAGGATGTTAATCCCAATAGTTTCAAGCCTGTGCAAATAAATTGCCTTTCATGGGTGTGAAAGGCCAGGACAACATGTAGGGTTGAAAGCATGGTGTCTGTGTGGAAAACATGAAGCAATGGTGATAGAAGAAGTGTGCGTCTGTTACAATGGAGAGGACCATAGACAGCATGTACTGTCCAAAGTGGAGTCAAAAGATGCACCGTACATCACCAGTCTGTAATGGGTTTATTGATGGTTCGGAGAATCAAACACAAAGGTGGGGAGATCAGAACAAGTCAGCTCACAACCGTGAGGACCAATAATTAAAGGGAGAAAAATAATAAAGGAAGAAAGAAAAGATAGGAAACTAATTCCTTTAGGCTAACAGCCAAAAACGAAAATAAACCCACTAAAATGGGCGAACTACTAAAACTAGTAGAATACCAACTAAATCTCCCGAGCTCACGTAATAGGCTAAAAATGGGAAACTTAGTAAAACAAAAGAACACTCTGCTGCCGCAGCTCAAAGCCGGTAGAGGGAAAAGCCGAAACGAAAGTACAAAGAAAAACTCAGAGAAAACAGGAAAGTAGAAAAGAGATAGCACCAAACGCTACCAAGCGGAAAACAATCCTATACCCGATTAAGTAGCTATAGTAAGTCCCCCCTGAACATAAACAGAGTTTAATATCAGGAGGTCGCTAGTTCCTGGCTATGCCTGGCTGGAAAGCAATGTCTCTGTCACGAACCCAAACACGGGCTGAACCCAAATGCAACGACCAAGAGACAGGGAAACAGAAATGAGGATTTATTAGGAGCTTTGGGGTAGTCCCAAGCTCAACACAAACTTAACACAATAGTAAAGAGGGTCCAGGAAGTAGCGAACTGCTCCAAACCGGAGCTGGACTTGTACTGGACCGGGAGGCCCACACTGGAACCGAATCACGGGAACGAAGGTTTGTTCCGAACCGGAACTGGACTGGATCAGGAGGTGAGTTCCGAACCGGAACTGGACTGGATCTGGACCCGGAGGTCCAACAGGAACTGGGTCACGGGAACGGAGGGTTGTTCCGAACCGGAACTGGACTTGAGACAGGATGTGGGTTCCGAACCGGAACCGGACTGGATCTGGACCGGGAGGTCCAACAGGAACTGGATCACGGGAACGGGCTCTGGACCGGGGGTCCAACAGGAACTGGACTGGATCTGGACCGGGAGGTCCAACAGGAACTGGACTGGATCTGGACCGGGAGGTCCAACAGGAACTGGGTCACGGGAACGGAGGGTTGTTCCGAACCGGAACTGGACTTGAGACAGGATGTGGGTTCCGAACCGGAACCGGACTGGATCTGGACCGGGAGGTCCAACAGGAACTGGATCACGGGAACGGGCTCTGGACCGGGGGGTCCAACAGGAACTGGACTGGAGGCAGAGCACCCAACTGCACAGGCAACATTAATTAGTAGCAGGGGTACCACAACACATACAGGGGGACTTGACTGCTACAGGCGAACCGGAACTGGACTTGAAACAGGAGGTGGGTTCCGAACCGGAACTGAACTGGATCTGGACCGGGAGGTCCAACAGGAACTGGATCACGGGAACGGGATCTGGACCGGGGGGTCCAACAGGAACTGGGCTGGAGGCAGAGCACCCCACTGCGCAGGCAACGTTAACTGGGAGCAGGGGCACCGCAACACAAACAGGGGACCAGGATACACACGGAGTACAATTAACGAACTGGCGCCGAATAGCAGCCAGCGGGAGGTTTAAGTAGGGGAGTGAAATTGAAACCAATACCAAAAGCATGAGGAATGTAACCGAGAGTGATTGACTAATTGACTGGTGCGGAATGCATGCAAGAAGGGGGAAAGGAGATAGGTTGAACCTGAAGTGGGGGAACAGAGAGAAACAGACAGAAGGGGCACGCCCAGCCTGTAGCGACAGGGAAAACACGGACACAGGGAATCCGACATGACACGGGAGGAAAGGGAAAACATGGAGAACGGACAGGAAGGGAGCGGGACGTTACAGTCGTGAGACAATCAAGCACCGGAGAAGCGGAAGTGAGAAACTTAAATACATCTAAATACAAAACATCTGCTCGCTCAAAAACCCGCAACAGAGCATCAGGCTTAACATTCTTAGTACCGGGACAATAGGTTAAAAGAAAGTTAAAACATGTAAAAAACAGTGCCCAACGCGCCTGTCTAGGGTTGCGTGTCTTAGCCTGCTGGATGTACTCCAGGTTCCTATGATCGGTCCATACTGTAAAAGGGTGCTCCGCTCCGCTTCCAACCAGTGACGCCATTCCTCTAGCGCCAATTTGATTCCTAGCAACTCTCGATCACCTACATGATAATTCCTCTCGGCCACCGTAAAAGCACGAGAGAGATTCTTTTCGGGCAATTGGTGAATGTTGAGAAAGAATGAAGCAACTCGGAAGCATCAACCTCAACCACAAAATGGAGGGAGGGATTGGGCATGACGAGAATAGGCTCAGAACTGAACCTCTTCCTCAAATGCAGAATCGGCCCTCTGATTCCAAACAAATTTAGTAGCCAATGTTTTCTTTGTAAGAGCAGTAATAGGTGCGGCGAGCGCACTAAAATTATGAATGAAACGCCTATAAAAATAGGCAAACCCAAGAAAACGCTGAACCTAACTTCACAGAATTGGGAGTAGGCCAATTAAGTACAGCAGAGACTTTCTCTGGATCCATAGAGAACTTGCCCTCTGAAACAATAAATCCCAGGAAAGAAACCGTGCTAGCATGAAATGAGCACTTCTCCACTTTGATGAACAGTTTAGCCTGTAACAGGGCCTTCAATACCTGTTTAACATGCCCAATGTGAGTCTGTATATCGGCAGAAAAAATTTAAAGTAAAGTGAACAAAAACAAATTTCTCCAACATCTTCCATAATACGTAATTAACCAATGCCTGGAAAACTGAGGGGGCGCTAGTGAGCCCGAATGGTATGACCCGGTACTCGTAGTGGCCGTCATGGGTATTAAAAGCGGTTTTCCATTCATCACCCTCACGCATGCGCACTAGGTTATAAGCATTACGGAGATCTAATTTGGAAAAAATGGTAGCTCCTTGGAGACGTTCAAATGCCGAATTCATAAGGGGAAGTGAGTATCGGTTATTTATTGTTATGGCGTTTAACGCGTCATAATCGATACATGGTCTTAACTTACCATCCTTCTTTTTAACGAAAAAGAACCCCGCGCCAGCGGGTGAGGTTGATGGACTTATGAAACCGCCAACGCCTCATCGATATAATCTTTCATAGCCACACAGTTTCATTTTGAATGCTATTATTTTTGTCTTGTGGAAAGGGCTCATAACTTTTTTCATGATACAGTCTTGTAAAAAGCATCTTGTATCTTGCCTGTTAGGCCTGCTACAAAAGTATTAATAAAATAAGAGAAGTGTCATGCTGAAGAAAGGCTGTGGTAGTTTTTAATATTCTAGTGATGAAAAGGTATCATCTGGTATTCATCTCCCCAGGGGAGCACAGAGCAACTAATGAACATATTTCTCCACCATTTGGACTCATATTATAGCCAGGTAACTGTTGGGGATCTCTATGCCAGAGACACGGAGGAAATATTGGAGGACCAGATGCGATAGATGCGGAATCTTAAAGTGTTCCAATGAACACCACTGAAACGGACAATAATCCGCAGTGGAATGGGAAAAAATAAAGAGAACACAAATAACCTTGCGATAAAAACGAGGAACTCGATATCCGAGCAAAACAAAATAAATAAGCAGTCACGCTTATCTAACTCCCGTTTGTGGAGCGAACAAAAGAAAGAATAGAGAAAAACTCAAAAGACCCCTAAGATTTAGGATGAGAGCACTCGTAGGTATGAGTGGAAACAGAAACGAAAAACGTCTGCTCTGAAATAAGAGCGAAAAGGTCACTTTGCTTTTTCTAAATTGTACTGCTAACAAGTCCCGCGTTGAGAAGCAAAGCGGTCAATAGCAGCACAAGTTCCTATACCTTTTTACCGGCTCGAATGTTACGTGAAATAATATGGAAGCGACGAGACAGGTGAACTCACTAATCACCGAGGCGAAAGCAAAACCCGTAGCGGAACACAGGAAAATCTGATAGATTACCGGTAAAAGACAAAAAGAATAAAAGATGCGGAGATAAGGGAAGGAAGGCATGATCCATGACAGGACCCCCACTCTAAGGAACGGCACCGGATGTTTCCACGACCTTATTTCTGCGGAAGTCGGTAATTAACTGAGGGTCCAGGATGTTTCTCGATGGAACCCAGCAACGTTCCTCCGGACCGTAGCCCTCCCAGTCCACAAGGAACTGCCACCCTCTGCCCACGCGTCTCTCGGTCACAATGCGGCGAACGGTATAAGCCGGACCCCCTTTTATGAGTCGGGGAGGCGGAGGTGGTCTTTCAACCGGGGTGAGAGGGCTGACGAGTACCGGTTTCAGACGGGAGACGTGAAATGTGGGGTGGATGCACATCGAGCGCGGTAGTTGCAGTCGAAATGTGACTGGGTTGATCTTTTTTATAATTTTGAAAGGTCCCACAAAACGAGGGGCGAGTTTAACGGAGCAATTCTCCTCATCACTCTCTAAATCAGACTCGGCATAATCCTCACCCCTTCTTCCCAACAGAAAAGGACTGGCGAAATAACAGTGACGTTTGCATTTTGAACCCCATTGACGAATAACGGAACCAGCCCTCCCTCAATTAATGTGTGGGTTATGGCGGGTAAGCCAGGAATGACCCAAAACCAGCGGATAAACTGGGTCAGAGGGTAAATTAAATCTAGTCCCGCTAGGCGACTCGGTTGCCCTAGCGAGACCCCCTTTTTCCCGAAAGTTTGGGACATTGGTCCTTTAAATGACCCCGTCTCTTGCAGTACCTACACCAGCATTCACGAGACTTAGCATCCCCTGTTTCGCGCATGGAGGACCCATCGACCTGCATGGGCTCCTCCTGCTCAATAGGAGCTAAAAACGGAATGTGAGACGGCGCTGGCGCGGGGGAAGAAGAGTAACGAGCTGGGCAATGTCTAAAACCCTTAAAAGCTCTCTCCTTCTCTCTCTCTCTAAACCGATTGTCTAAGTAGATACCAGAGCACCGAATGTAGCGGGTGGTTCGATACCTGTGATGGTGTCTTTTATGGGTTCCGATAGGGCGTTCAGAAATAGTGCACAAAGAGGCTCATCGGCCCATCCTGTCACCCCCGCAAGAGCACGAAAGGTAATCGCAAAGGCAGCCACGGTGTCGGTGCCCTGACGCAGATGGGTTAAACGCATGGCAGCTTCCTTGCCAGAAACGTCTTGATAGAAAACTGACACCATCTCCGCCATAAGCCTCTCTGTGTTACTCATGATGGGTGAATTAGCCCTGATATGTGGGTCGGCCCATGCGAGAGCATTCCCGGTTAGGAGAGAGAGAATGAATGCTACTCGGGATTCTTGTATCGAGAAACGTGAGGGCTGTATCTTAAAAAAAATTAAGCACTGTCTTAAAAACCCCTGACACTTTCCCGACTCCCCGCTATACCGCAGCGGGAGCTGAAGTTTAGGTTCCCTAATGTCAGGTGGAAGTGGCGTGGGAGTGGACTGTGTAGGTGCTTGTGCAACTGGAGGTGGATCTGCTCTGAGAGAGAGAGTTCGGATATTCTCCGACAGATCTCGCAGAGTGACTGCCTGAAGGTGCATCTGCTCGTGCAATGCTTGCTGCGAAATCTGAAGAGCACGAATACTCTCTCTCTGGTCCGCCAGGGCTGCCTCCTGAGTGGCTATGACCACTTTAAGATTCTGATCTATCGCTGGTACCCCCCCCCCCCCCCCACCCCTGTGGCTTCCATGTTCTGTTGGGGATCTCTATGCCAGAGACCCGGAGGAAATATTGGAGGACCAGATGCGATAGATGCGGAATCTTTAAAGTGTTCCAATGAACACCACTGAAACGGACAATAATCCGCAGTGGAATGGGAAAAAATAAAGAGAACACAAATAACCTCGCGATAAAAACGAGGAACTCGATATCCGAGCAAAACAAAAGAAATAAGCAGTCACGCTTATCTAACTCCCGTTTGTGGAGTGAACAAAAGAAAGAAAAGAGAAAAACTCAAAAGACCCCTAAGACTTAGGGTGAGAGCACTCGTAGGTATGAGTGGAAACAAAGAAACGAAAAACGTCTGCTCTGAAATAAGAGCGAAAAGATCACTTTGCTTTTTCTAAATTGTACTGCTAACAAGTCCCGCATTGAGAAGCAAAGCGGTCGATAGCAGCACAACTTCCTATACGTTTTTACCGGCTCGAATGTTACGTGAAATAACATAGAAGCGATGAGAAAGAGGAAGAAGGGTATAAAGTGTGAGCGGAAATAAATGAAGGTGAACTCACACTCACTCAGGCGCGAAAGCAAAAAAACCGTAGAACAACACAAAAAAAATCCGATATATACCGTAAAAAAAGACAAAAAGAATAAAAGACGCGGAGATAAGGGGAAGGAAGGCATGATCCATGACAGGTAACTACACAACCCAAAGTTCTACCAAAATTCAATTGTGCTTTAAGAAAAACTGTCATGACAGCATTTAGCATACATGAGGTAATGAAAATGGGATCACAAATGATTTTCAATGGAAGGCTATATAATGTTGGAGCCGTGATAAATGGGGTTAGAGCAGAATGGTGTTGGCATGATAGAATGTTTTGGGGGCTGGTAGAATGCTGGGGCATGTGGTAGAATGTTGGCGTGTATTATCAAATTTAATGTTTAAAAAATATAAAGGGTGTACCATATAGTATAAAATTTGAAGTGATGTGTTGTGCAAAATATTAGTGCGTAGGCCTACTGTATGGTAGACTGTCTTGGAGAATGGTACTGACAGAATGATGGGGCTAGTCCATGAATGGATTATCTATATGTAATACAAATACTAATTTATTGTAATTATTTCTTTAGCTTTGCCATCCTATGCATTATACATACCACTCTGTGTGTCCTTTGGTGTCTTTTTGTGTTGGAAATGCTCAGCCCCCGCCCCCCCATAATTGACGTGGGTAGAGGGCCCAGCAGCTGTGTGGTTCTCTGTGACTGTCACCATCACCCGAGCCACCTGGACATTATAGCCATCAGCTGCCAACGCGGCGCTTTGTCATCGCATTAAAATATTCCCACTTTATTTTGCACACCCGCACCACTGTCATTGTTTCCCCTTCCCTCTTCTTTGGAAAGCAGCTTCCTGCACTTCAAGGCCCTGTCACTTGGTCATGACGGCTAGTTCTCTCAGCCTGGACACAAACGTCCATAGCAAAGCTCCGCCGTGCGTAGGCATGTGGACACGGGTTGCTTTACATGTTATTAAAGCATGCACGGTACAAACGAGCACGCTTAATTTCTTTGCCTGGTTTGATAGGAGATAGTGTGGCTGCAGGTGAATGGGCAGGGTGTGTTGCTTTAAAAAATCTTACCCATCCCGCTTTATAGAAGAGTAAAGCTGATCTGTACAGTCAGACAGACAGGATGGGGCAGACAGGACACTAAGGAGGTTTGTGCTTCTGAAAAAAATTGTGCTGGGCTTTTTATTACTAATAAAAAAACTATCCTCAATTCAGGACAATAAGAAAATGTATGAATCAACTTCAGTGATTAAGCATGTCAAAAATCTTCCAAAATGTTAGGGTCACTGTCTTTCTTGGGCAGCACTCGACAGGTTCTGGTTTCATCTTACATTCCCTAACTGTTTGTTGTTCATCCAACTGTATTATCATATTAGACCTTTTTCCCTGCATTTTCCCCCAACAAATCCTTTGATTTTGTCCTGATTCTCAATTCTTCATGGGACCCAGCATATCAAAGGGTTTTTCATAGGGAGCGAAGCCGGCCAAGTGTGTTAGAGCGACTGTGCTGATCAGCGGTCCAGTGGGGTGATATGATGTGATGTGTGGAGGGGGTGGTGTTGTGGTGAGGATGGATTTGGTGGGTTTTCTTAGAAATTCAGGCCAGCCTCTCCTACAAACAGGGACTTAAAAATGTGCTGTGATCCCAATAAGCACACTCTTAAGTGCAGTCACTAACAGCAGCTTAAACCCAGCTCTCTCCCACTGGCAGCAGTTCTAAAGAGAAAATCCAGTGTG
Source organism: Ilyophis sp. 1 JC-2022 (assembly GCA_022702515.1). Lineage (NCBI taxonomy): Eukaryota > Metazoa > Chordata > Actinopteri > Anguilliformes > Synaphobranchidae > Ilyophis > Ilyophis sp. 1 JC-2022. The sequence continues at coordinate 16,625,659 of CM040406.1, read as the reverse complement.
TACCCGATAAGCACAAGCTGGGTTAACACAGACAAACATTAATAAGGAAAGTGAGCTTTGTTTGATATCTTACTGATTTGTTTGGTGACCTTGTTGTTTTGTTTTGTTTTTTCTATTATTTACAGAAGTGGAGTCCATATCTAAAAGACCCCCTTTTAATTGCGAGGGCCAAAAATATCAGTTACAAAGTGAGAAGTTCTTAAAGGACACTGCAAAAGAGGCCTATGAATCTCCTCAAGGTCTGGCACCATATTTCCACAAACAAATATTACCACAAAAAAAGGTTACCACAATCACAAACATTGTACCTATATTCATGACTCTCCCACAGGCTTGCAGTTTTGTCTGATTCTGACCCTTGATAGAAAAGCTTTACCAGACCAAGCAACTACTTGTGAAAATTGTGAAATATTGAAACACAATACCCCATGTCTCAAAAAACAAAAACATAAGGCATAAAAAAAAGTTATAGTTCAGAAATTATGAAGGACCTGGTATAATTTTAAGTGGAATTAAGAAGAACGTAAGGAATTAGTGGTAAATAATAATTTTGTCTTATTATTACACTGAAATACATTACTTGCTTCTTCACTGCGGTGTTGATTACTGATATTTTAAATTCTCCATTAATTCACAAAATGACACATGCTGGAGAGGGATGCTGGTTCTGAGGCTCTTGAAGACAGAGCGTGAGGACGGCAAATTGAAGATGATTAATATAAACATTGAACCAGTTACAACAAGGTGGTCTTTATCAAGCTCTTCAAATCGCTCCTCCTGAAAGATGCTCCTTCTCCACATTACACACTTGTGTTTGGCTGGCAAGGTAACAATATATTTGTCTTACAACTGACTGTGTTTGCAAGACAGTGTGAATACCATCAATAAAAATAAGAGTACAGCAGGAGGGTTTTAAGAGGAGGTCAAACAGTTTTGGTAGGGCTGGGGGAAGTAATTAGTCCTTGATGGTTTCAGATGGGTCAGAATGTGAAAGACGAGCCATTATTCCAAATAAAAGCCCATACGCCTTCCTTTATGCCATTCTGAGATTCAGGGATACGGAGGATTTGCTAAGGCCTCACTGTAATTATTTCACAGAATACCTTTAACATGTGCGGACCCACGAGCCATCCGTGCGCGCCTGCATCTGGCGCATGCTCGGCCCTGCGAGAGAGTTGCCCCGAGTTACGGCGCAGCTGGGGGAGACAGCTGAAACGAGGCTGGAGTGCACTGTGCCGTATTACGGGTATGGAACCCAACGGACGCGCAGACAGATGCCGGTCTTTGGAGCGATATGAGTTATCCGAGTTAAAACAGCTGAGCATGCAAATGAGCGACTGCAGTGGAGGGTGGGACGGATGACGGAGGAATGGAACGGTGGTGGGGAGGGAGCACGGGCCAGGGTGGGTGGCGTTAGGCGTAGGGTGGAAGGGGGGGGCTCTAATTTGTGACCCTGAGAAGCAGTGTGGAGCAGCAGTAAAGCCCCTGCATTATGTCATTATGTAGGTTCAAATCCTGGCTGGGGCTGTCATTTTCAATCCCATATGGGCTTCATTAAGTATCTGAGATGGAAAGAGGCATGGATGGATGGGTGTAAGGAGTCAGGGGGATAGAGGGATGGATGATGAATGGTTGGCGATGGAGAGAGGGAAGGATGAATGTAGGGTTGGGTGGATGATGGATGGATGGGATGACTGGAGGGGTGTATGATGGACAGAGAGATAAATGGATGGATATGTCAAATGCGGGTTGCGTACCTTGCTCTGAAATTGCTTTAAGCTTAGCTATGCCTCTACACGGCAAACTAATGCCATCCGGAGCCTTGTATTGTAACGGAATCCTTGTTTGATGAGCTTTGGTGTCTCATAAGGAAAGTGTGCTCACCCATAAATACATAAGGTCAGATTTGGTCACAGTCTACCCTGTGTGCCCATACCAATGGTTTTGCAAAATCTCTTACAACTTACAGAACTGATTATTTCACTTATTACATAGGTTTATAGGTACATAGATTCATGGTATCAGTTTGTCTCCGGTTGTAATGATCCTCTTTGCCTGAACTCAATGGAGACATGTAGGCAGTTGATGGACTATGACCTGATATTTTATCATTATTCTGCTATTTCTATCAGCTTTTTGCAAAAAAATAAAAAAACTAGATAAATAAATGAGTTCTGTGACCACCTTGAATTTAATGTGTTTGAAGGCAATACTCCCACTACTTAAATATCTGAAAGCTCAGCAGTTGGCAGGCCTCACTTTGTGAATCCCATTTAGGCTCCATAGAACAGAATCAGCTTTTTTGTAAACAACCCAAGTCAACTTAAATGACCACGTGATTTGGCCGCCATAATCCTCAGCTGTCCAGAAAAGTGGAGAGGATTGGTTTTGCAGCGTGAGCAGCGTTTTGTCCCGGAAACATTGCGGACGTGACCGCAACAGCGCAACATGGAGTGGGGGAGGAACGGACAGATGAAGTGATGGATGGAGGGATTGGTGGAAGGAAATAGGGCAGGATGGGCAATCGAAGCAGTGGATGACGGGTGGAGTAAGTGATTAATGGATGGATGATAAAAGAATGGTGAACCGATTATGATTTATAAATGGATTAGGATGGGTGCGGTGGGTGGATACAGGGAAGGATATGGAGATGGGTGGAGAGATGGATGAATAAAAGATGGAGAGAGGAGATGATTAATAGAGGGAAGGAGGAATTAATAGCATTAGAACCAGTCATTTAACCCCTTCTCTTGCGCCACCTTTTTTGAATACAAGCCCAAAAATAAAATGGTTCCTGTTCTTGAACCCAGTTGACTACAGGCATAATCCTGGTCTCTGTCATAAGATAACCCTTGGGGGTTTTATTTATTTTTTTAAGTCAGAATTTTTCTTAAGTATTACTGAAACAAAGTAACAGAAGCTCAAACACAGTGGAAGTGGAAGTTTATTGTTTTTCTCACCTAAAGAATTTTTAATTATTTTTGCCGGGATAAGGATACCAACTTTAGCGGTATTCGGGTCGTCTGTGGAATTCTGTGGAACACATAACACGTACGTAATTTTGATTGACCCTGGTTTGTGTCATGTTACAAAATAAGGAACCGTTTTTGCGATAAACATTGGGATCATAATTATTTTAAAATCTTGCATGGTGAATGCAAATAAACTAAACCACTTCCGGACTGAATACAGGTAGGTGCTAGTTGAGGGGTTAATCAATCAATCAATCAATCAATCAATCAATCAATCAAATTGTGTTTGGAAAACAGTACATTTGGAGGGAAAATCCACAGCTGAGCTCATTGCAGGGTTGGCTATCAAAAATGAAAATAAAAACAATAATGATGACCAGTCAGTGCCAGTGATACATGCAGCAGAATAAAGTGCAAATGTAATGAAAATCTAAGCAGTCTAACTACAAAGCATTCTTTAAAACGGGTCGATTGTTATAATTTCCTTCATATTACACATTTAATCAGTTCCGGTGACGAATTCAAATGGATTTTGAAAAGCAAATAAATGAAAAACACTTTCTAAGCTTATTTCTCGAAGTTTACTGCAGCTAAATAAAATTTGATTTGTATAGGCCTAATGATTTTTTACAGAGATGGGTCACAAAGACACTTTACAGAAAAACAGGAAACAGAGGTCTCCGTCAGTACATTATAATAAAACACTGTATTGTGTCTCACTGCAGGTTGTTGTGGGTGAACATATCTCTTTGTGGAAGCATTTATGTGTGCACCCATTCCCATGTTTAACCGTGCATACATGTGAATGTGTGTGTGTGTCCACACCCGCATGTATATGTATGTTTACATACAGTGTGATTTGTGTGCTGCTAGAGCAGTTTGCTATTTTGTTTCAAATTTTTTTATAAATATGCATATGTATGTGCACACATGCTTGCGCGCTCAGACATGTTGGCATGTTTGCCTGCACATCCACGTTTGTGTGTGCGTGCGCGAGCAGCCATGAGAGAGGTGCGGGGATCAAGGGATTGGCAGCTATCTGAGACAGAGAGGCGAGAGCTGACATCTATCACATTTGAAGAATCTGGATTTCATCATTTCCTGTTCTTTCTGGAGGGACCTCAGCACCTGGTGCAGACAGCTGTACCTCATTTAGAATGCAATTTAAAAAGAGCGAGGGAGAGAGAGGAGAGACGCAGCTCTCGCCGACTCTGCCTCATCATTAAGGGCTGCGCAGCGGCCTTCGCTTGTTAGGCGCATGGCTGAGAGTTAATGCCTCTGAATGGGGGATTGTTACTGTTGTGAAATTTTCATGAGCGCTGGCAACATCTGAAAAGCTACTCCAAAAAAGAAAGAGTAAGAAGAACACCTCCTCGCGTAATTTAATACACAACACATTCGACGCGTAATTCAAATTTTCCTTATTACAGAATGTTTTCTCTGCCTGTTCTTTGACAGCGCTCGCAACGAAAACAAAAGCCGTTTTATAAGGCTTTCGAATCGCACAACGACTGTGTTCTGTTTGCACACATTAGGCTATATAGAGAAATGTGCCGCTTTTCAGGACGCGGGCTTATCAGGAAGTGTCCAACGGAGACGCTCGCTCGCAGAAATTCTTTGACGCGCAGCAAAGGCAAAAAGTAGCGTAAACGAGCATGTGTCTCTTTCGGGGAGCTGTTATGTTACTCCAAACCTGATATCATTGACTTTGACATGCACATGTGCCAGGGAGAGAGAAAAAACTATGAACAGGGATCAAAGGAAAGCTTTTTATCGGCACATCTGAGTCCCCCACTGCATTTTGTATTCTACCAATCTGTTGAAACAGTTTGACAAATTCCTGTGATGGGGAGCTTTTCAAACAGCCGCGAGGAAAGCAAGGGAAAACGCAGATTCGAAGCGAGGACAACTTCCACTACAGCTACACGGGGATTAGAAAGACGACAGGTGCCCGAAGATTCTCTATATAGCCCGAAAGAATGGCACTTGCATGCTGCACGTATAGATTTTCAAACTTCATTATCTCAACCTACCAAGAACCCCCCCAAAAAAACAACAACTGTGGGTTCACTTTCAAATAATAAAAAATAAAGATTTTTGTCTCTCCTAATTTCCATTGCTAGGTTTTTTAATGATGAAATTAAAACAGTGTGCCCCACAAAATCTTTGTCAACGATGCATTAAATTACACTAAATTAATATTCAAATATATTGCCAATATCTCATTAGTCATGCATTTGAGAGAGTATGTATGTGTGTGAGAGTCTGCTGTGTGAATATTGTGTGCAAAATCTTTCCATGTGCAGTGTACATTAAACATGGTACGGGTGATAACAAACTGGGTTTTTAAACTACATTTACATGACAGGCAACAGTCTGGATTCAATGGATATGTCTGCGTCACTTACAAAATTTGCTTACAAATGAATGCTTGCAGCACCTTATTTCACAAACACAGGAATTCATTTTAGTGACCAGTGAACTTGCCAAACTGTTTTTCATTAAAGTTAAGGGTGAATGCAGATTGAATTCAGGCCAATGTTTCACTTATGAGTCACTGTTTGGCACAAATGCAAACGTGATATGGAGTTGCTTTTACGATATATACATACCATTCCTAGAGGACTTGCGTGTTTTACAACGATGACCCGGGGAAATAGGTGGAAACGGAATGCGAGCCAATACATACCAGTCAGATCTTTTGATTCAGAATGAATAGGAAAGTGCCATAGTGGTTAATCGGAATGCCCCGTGTACTACTACTGTGTGTGGCAGTGAATCTGTCAAAGAAGTGCATTTGCTATTTTGTTTTCTTAAAAGGCATCATTTTATTTAAAAAATTGACAAGACAACATGATTGAGTGGTTAGGTTTTTAGGTGCCCTTGTAAGTACGTAAGTAAGTCTGTACTTTCAATGCATTCATTTTGACTTTTTCATGCAACTTGGTTGCTTGTGCTGGTAAGTTTCGAGTTGCGCAGGCTTATGCAACTTTACCGTTAGACAAAGCGTTTCAGATGCAATCAAAATTACACGTATCAACACTTTTTTCTGCATGATAGACAACAAAAGATTCATATATTTGTAGTATTTGTAACCAGGTAGTAGTACAAGCTGATCTGAAAGTCACCTGGCATGGTCTCAGCGTTTTGATTGGCTGTTGCAAGCAAAAGGTTGATTGAGTTGCAACTAGACACAACCTGTTCACACCCAACTTTTCAGTGAATTGCACAGGGTGCTACAGAGTGCAACTGAAATGCAACTCGGTTGCATACAACCAAGTTGCATGAAAAAGACGTGTAATGCCGGCCTTAAAAGTTAAAATGTTAACTTCATTAGGCCTTGAACAATAAGATAAATAGAATGTGTGTTATTGCATAGGTAAGTTCTTTTCTCGGGAAGATAAAATGAACAGTGCTCAAAGCATCTTACTCAGTTTTAGTTGTAATGTTTTTTTTTGTATTGATTGATAAATCAGTTAATTAATTTACTGATTTTTTATATTCATGAGTTGTGGTGGTGTTAAGGTGCCAGGGGGAGTAAACCTTTTTGACGGATACTGAAATAAACTTTTTTAAGAATTGTTGACTCCACATGTATTGATCACAGTCAGACCTTTTAAATCAATTTCATAATGTAATTTTCCAATAGTTGCTTGTTCACTCTTTCTCCGATGGACTACTCATATAGTAGCTAATTGGCATGTTGAAACTAAACTCTGTAACACACACACACACACACACGCACAAACACAGCTGCACTTGTAAATGATAGCAATTGGACTGTCGATCCCTCCGCGACGGTTTGTGCTGTGTTAATGTGATGTTTCTCGCTCTAGCTCTGCAGGCTATGTTTCAGTGCGTGGAGACTTGGACTGAGGCAAGCGGCACACCTGTCAGGTGCGAGATACTCTTCGCTAAAAATCCAGACCGCCCCCCCACCACCACCCACACTCCCTACACACTCAAACTTCCCCACCACCTCATCCAAAACATCCAAATGCTAGAAAGCTGCATTCTGTGTATTACTCAAAACAACGTAGGCCTCGTCTATGACTGAAGACTACCAAACATGTTCAAATCTTTCTGTCCTTCTATGTGCCCACCACAGTACTTTAATACAGCTATGTTTTGACCCAGGTAGCCACCATTTTCCCTCAAATGCAATGCCCCAATGCTAAAGTTACGCCCTAGCATTGCTGTCCAGTGCATTCCAACATAAAATTACGATGAGGGGAACCGACTAACGTAGAGCCAAACCTGATATGGAACTTTGTGGGAGTACTGTGCCATGTGTTGTTTTTCGGGAAGGGGCTGGGAAGGGGCTGGGAAGGGGGAGGGGGGGTTGGGTCATCGAGTCACCCGTCTGCTCGCATCCCCCCTGTCAGATGCCTCCTCCATCTCTCTCTTTTTCTCTCTCTCTCTCCTCTCGCCCGGGCCGCTGACCGAAAGTGCCCGGGCTCATCGGCGGCAGATGCGAGCCCTCATGTCAGAAACAGGCAGTGGCACGCGGGCGCCGCCGAGACCCGCTCGTACCTCGCCGAGCCCCTCTCTCTCTCCCTGGCAGATGGCGTGATGCTGTGGGCGCTCTCCTTCCCGATAATTACCAGCCCTCGCCACAGATGGAAATGTCAGCCAGCCTCACAGGTCCCAGTTCCTGCCATCGCCTCCGTCCACGGCCCCCTCTTACCTAGCCGAGCCCGCTGCCAACACTCGCCATGTGTTTCGTGACTGCTGACTAGGCAGGCAACAAAAGAGAAAACTCATCATGAATATTTATGCCGGGATGTTAGGTGTACCGCCGCGCAACTCGGACAGTCCGGAGTTAAAAAAAAAAAAAACAGTCCTGTTCTTTTTTTTTCTCGTTTTCCACAGAACAATACCCAATCCAAACTCTGTCACCGACTGAGTTGATGTCGGTGGAGGGGTGGGAGAAAAAAGTTAAAACGTGTAATATTTCTACATCTACAGCACACGTGGGCATATTTAGAAGATTAGGGCAACGGTGTTTGTAGAATGGATTAATTTTAACAGATGCCAGGACTAACCCCCACTTATCTGTGATAAGGTGACCAGATGGCCCAGCCTGGCAAAGATGCGCTCTGAGTTATATTACTCTGGTCCAAGGTATCCCAAGAGAAATTTTATTTTGCATTCACGGGTAATCTGGCACGGCTGAGGACAAAACTACAGGGTTTTGTGTGTTTGTTCGTGGAAGAATTTATGGAGCAGTGCTTTCCCTGCATGTGAAAACTCCAGGAGAATCTAGACAAATACACAAGCAGCATCAGAGGCTAATAGTAGGCTAAATCTGAATTAATTATAGGGCTGCTCAAACCTTAGAATCAAAAAATTAAAACGCAAATGAAGCTCATTTCAAATTCATGTTCATGTTCAACCTAACAATTTATTCAACTGAATAGCAGTGTGTCCTTAACTTCTAGTAAAGCATTTAACAATAGGCGCTCAATGGTAGAAGCGAGGAATCATGTGTAAGCAACAAAAACAAAAAAACCAAGTCTATTATCTAACTATCGATTATAGTAGCAACAAGAAAAATATATTATTTGTAGTGGACTTGACCTAAGGACTTACAAATCTCCTTCATCAGCACAACAGCCTCTGGTCAAATTGTGTCAAAGTAGCATCTACTCAATTCAACTTTCTTACAAAAGTAGCCTTCATTGTACGTGAATGCCGCATACTCAATGCTCATTTACTATCAAAAAACCTCATGTGCCAATTCACTGGGCAGTTTTGAGAGTGCGCCATAGTATGTTTTGTGAATGGTCTTGTGGACTAGCAATGCAAGCCAACTGTCTCATTGGGTTGCTAACAAGTTGGCTAACTTTGCTGGCTGGTCCTCACTAAGCTAGTTGGCTTTGTTAGCATTTACAAATAATCTTATTAATTTTGCTCTTCGGTGTTGTTTTGGAGTTAATGGTTATCTTATCCACACATGTTTAACACCACTTTGAAGATCTGAACACTGAACTGAGGATTATATTAATTATATGTTCAACGTCTGACAATACACTGGTAGCAATATGTTAATGACCACTTACATTTAAGTAGTCAGCAATTTTTGTATTATAAATAAGTAATCAAATATGATATTAAGGCACCTTTAATTCTGTTGAGATTTTTTATTTTTTTATTTTAATATCCTGAAAGAAAAAAAAATCTCTTAAACTGCCCACTGCTGAAGGTAGTATTAGTCACTGAAGTTTTTTTTCTGACATCATTAACAACATGATTTACCAAAAATGTTTTTCACCAATCAGTGGTGGTGGAAAACTGGCTCATTATGAATATGCGAATATTTGTCACTTTAGCAATACCATAGGAACTATATGGGTATCTTTTCATGTATTGTAAATGGCTGTGTGGGTTTGGTGGGGGTTTCAGCTGCATAACAGTACCATGTTTGGGGTTATAATGGGAAAAACTGCATCAAACAGGAAATAGTATCTTATATATTTAATTTAATAGTATTCCAAGAAATTCATGATAAGTGTTGACAATAAGGACTAAAATGAATAAAGCAACTTTTAAAACATTATAAAGTACAAAAAGGTGTGTGTGTGTGTGTGTGTGTGTGTAGAGGGGAAGGGGGGGATTTTAGCGAAAAGTATCTCGCACCTGGGGGGGGGTTGCAATAAGTAGTGCAGTTCATGACTACTCTGCAAACTGGCTAACGTTTCCAGAACGTTAACCTCTGGGCAGTACCGTATGTGCTTGCTGCAGTTTGGTCAGCGGTGCGATAACAGGAAACCACTGCTAAACGGCGACATCTTACTGACGGGGCTTTTCGCGGCCGCTGTGGAGGCGTCCTGAATTTACATTGTTCGCAGAATAACTTCATATCCGAGTGCCGCTTTGGCGTCTTGCTCACAGCCTGAACACCTACGGCACTCGCAGAATGCAGAATGTGCGACTGCTGGATGTCTGAATAATCCCTGGAAATGAGCACAGCCCTAACATAGGGCCCCTATGACTAAATCCTGGATTCAATGTTCAATTTTCCCTTCGCTTCTGCTTGTTCCTTTAGCGAGTCATTTGTGGTGCTGCCTAAACTCACTAAACCGGGTTTGTGAAGAAAAAAGCAAACTCGTGAGTACAAATACAAAAAAATAAATAAAAATATAGGATGAAATCTTAAGAATGTAGTCACTTTTCAAGTCAGTGTGTGACAGAGAAGTCAGACATGCAGCTGCCGAAAATGTACTTCCAGTTCCATACATAACTAGGGAGTAGGCTAATGTACGCTATTAATAAAAGTGGAATTACCGTTTCCTTCTTAAACCTGCATCACGGAAACAAGGAAAAAAGCACAGAAGTAAATTTAATAAATTTGTCCACATATTGCCTCCGATGATAAATGGCATGCATGTAGCATTTAGAATCTAACTATGCAAATATATGCAGATCAGCTGTTTTGGTTTTAAAAATACCTATCTTGGTGAAATTGGATTAAAACCTGGCTGTAGATAAAACTCATTATTCAAAAATGACATTCATATTAGCAATGGGAGGTTTGTGTTATGAAATGAAGCAGCCTGTCTGTAAGAAAGAGCGGAACAAACTAATCTGACACATTGATATATAACGGCTACCATGATGAATACAGTGAAAACATCATGGTTCCTTTGTCATAAATCAGCTACTATTACGACTGCATTTCAAACAACTCGTACATAGTTCTCCTAAGTAATTTTTTATTATTTACCAGGTATTTGATTTGTGTACATCATCTGTGTGTTTGTGTTTTTGAGTACTGTTTTAAAATCACAATATGTCCAAATTTAGTTTTTAACTTGGGCTTCTATTCCATGTTATATATTTATTGTCTTCTGCTTTGAGTAACACATGTAAAATAGGGTCATTTTTTATCTTTCAAACAATCATTTCAGTAATCACAAAACACATAATTCTGAGTGAAACTTAAATAATTTGCTTAAGTACATGCCTTGAGGCTAAGGATGAAGTGCACTGCTGTATATAATCAGGCCTTAGTTATGTGTTTCTTTGAATGCACAGAGCCATGTGATTATATTGTGTTGCCACTGTCCCCAAAATAGTGATGGATGCACCCAAAAAACAGGGGAATCAGAGGATAAATGAAATAAAAAGCCTGTGTTTCTCAATATGTGAACACTGTCCATGCATGGGGGCCTGGTAGCCTCTGTTAACAAATTTGATACACCTAATGGATACATTACACATGTACTTGTGTTTACATTATCAGTGACTCGCTAATGTTACCATTTACTGTTTATTTCAAGGCTGTTATTGTCCGTTTGGTAACACTAAAATAAGGGTACACTAATTAGCATGAATTAATACAGTAGTAAATATTAATTAACAGTTAATTCATGTGTTTATTTAGGTTCATGTATGTTAACTTAGATCAACAAATACAGTAATAAATCGTTAATAAAGCTTATAGTTCAATTAAGCCATTTCATGAACTGGTAATATCTTTGTTATCGTTTATAAAGGGTGAATATTTTAATATTTCTGTTTCCCAAGAAAATGCCACACCTCTACGAAAACTTGGTAACAAAATAGTTTACCATAAAGGCTGTGAATGATTGTGAAGTGTAGTGTTGACCCCCGCACCCTCCAGAAAAATCACGATGCTACTGCTTTTGTGGACTTTTTTGCCTGTATGACTTACTATATATGTATGAGTTACTATAATCTTTCTTAACCGTTTATCAAAACATATTACTTAACTGTTAATTAATATTTACTACTGTATTAATTATTGTACCATTATTGTGAAGTATTACCATCTGTTTCTATGTTAGTACTGTTACTGTCTGTTCCTATGTCAAATCTGTTAATATGATGTTAACATCTGCCTGTATGTCACCACTGTTACTGTTCATTCATATAGTAAGTACTATTACTGCCTGGCCTAATGTCAGTACTGTTACTACCTGCCCCCATGACGGTACTGTTGCTGCTGCTCCAATGTCAGCACTGTTACTGTCTGCCCCTATGTCAGTACTGCTGCTGCCTGCGCCTATATCAGTAATTTTACTACTGTTTCTATGTTAGTACTGTTACTGTCTGTTCCTATGTCAAATCTGTTAATATGCTCCTAGAATAAGTGATGTTAACATCTGTGCCATCCCCTATGTCAGCACTTTTACTGTTCATTCCTATAGTAAGTACTATTACTGCCTGCCCTAATGTCAGTACTGTTGCTGCTGCCACTATGTCAATACTGTTACTGCCTGCCCCCATGTCAGTACTGTTGCTGCTGCCCCTATGTCAGTCCTTTTACTGTCTGTCCTTATGTCAGTACTGTTACTGTCTGCACCCGAAGCAATTACTAAATTGCTTATTTCGCTTTTCTTCTCATGTCTTGGTAATTACAGACAGAGAAGGCTCCTTCTTTGAAAAAATAAAAAATAATTTAATTATATACTATATATGTATACTGTATATATGTATATGTACGTATATACATAAATATTACTTTTTTATAGTATAGTTGCCATACTAACCATTGTCAAAGACTGTATTCATCTTTTTTCTGAATATTTAGTCACAAAATTTGGCAGAACACAACTGCCAACAACATAAAGCAACTTTCACATGCATTACTAAGTCAAAAAATAGGTGTAAAAAAACCCAGAACCCTCTCGGTCACTTGTGAGAGTAGTGAAGAATTCTTCACTCGGGTGACCTAATTTCTTCTCTCACAGATCAGCAGCATGGTGTGGGAAATGGAAACTCAACACATTGAGAAACACAGCTTATGCTTGTAGGAGGGAAGCAACAGGAAATCAGAAACAACACATGATGCAATTTATGAGCAATAGGCATTATAATGCAATGCTGTTATTTTCACATGGGGTACAGCCAAGGGAAAGAGTTAATTGCGTTGCCTCTGGCAATGGCCGGATCTCTGCTGTCTATTATATAGTTCAGGCCTGATGCTGGGTTGCCCGCCCGACAGGTTGCTCAAAGAAATAAAAGAACAAAAAATAGCATTATTTTATCACTGTTTTTGGTCCCGACATAATACCTTTTGTTTCTGAATTTAACAAAAGGTAGAGCATGGTTCATACCTTCTGTTATATTTTAGGGCTTCTTGGTGGCGTCAACTTGGATTAACAAAAGTCCATCATTTTTGGTTGTAGAGAAGCACTTTTTGCACATGTTAAAACCCCAAATTTCCTTATTATATGCTTGAGAAACTTAACACATAAAATAGAGCTTGATTTCAGAAGGTACTTTAAGATAGCAACTCAGAAAATGCAGCTAATGGTACTTAGATTTTTGACCAGGGTTGATTAAAGAGACTCATTAATGCCGTAGACACTGTAGCTGTAACACTGTATGTTATTTTATAATCCATCTTCAACAATTCATACAGTATTGTAATCTTGAGTGGAGTTTCTCAATCTGGCCACCCTGGTTTCCTTCATAATAGCACATTTACAGGGACTCTTAGATGGTATGCGCAGCTAAAGCTAAAACCGCTTGGGCAGAATCAAATCCTGACTGTACCAGTGGCAACTGTGGCTGGCAGACCACAGGGAGGTGTGTGACTGGGTTCAGCATCAGCCAGGGAGAGCAGGACAGCACTCATCTCATTGTGTAGGCTCCTGAAATCTGCCTGTGCTTGATGCGTACTCCTCCGATACGGAGACTGTGCTGGTGGACTGCGTAGTCCTGCGTAAGTAGTAGTTAGCAGCGTTGAGCTGAAGGGGACATGCGTACTTCAAGTAGTGCCTTACAATGGTTGCACTATGAATGCAAATGGCATTTCTAATGGAAAAGATTTTTGTGAGGAAGTAATGAAAGCACGCGTGAAAATTTCTTCAACAAACCAGTTCCCATGTTTGTGCTTCCTCCATACAGTATATTACCCTCATTAAGTGACCGCACAGGACAAATAGAGGTCAGTGTCTGTGCTTATCCTCTCAAAATGACTGCATGCAGATGTATCTTTGTGCCGGTATTATTCTATCCATGCAGCCAAGTCTATATCGGCAGTGTACAGTGTTTGCACATGCCCTACGGATGGTCATAATATTGCTGATCAATGTTAAAAAGGAGCACCTTAAGCCTTAACAAGCCTCGTTCCATTTTGAAGCCACAGCTGTGACCAGATTGATCGCTGTAATCTGGCAAAAAGGCTACAGTTGTCTTTTAGCCACTGAAACCTTGATCCATTGAATACGTATAAGTATATTCACACACACGCACACATGCCGCATGCACGCAAACACACACACTAATCTATATAATACCCTTATATTAATTCAAATTAGCATATTAGCGCAAGGGTCTTCCACTCCCTTTAAACAGAAATTTCCACTTAAAAGCCATTTGTGAACAACAATGGTACAGGTGCATCGCCCTTGACAGAGCGTTGTATTTTATTTTTTTCTCATGCAAGGCTGAAAGTTGGTTCCACACCTGTTTCGTCCTTTTTGTTTGCCCTCAGCCAAGCTAATTTAGCCCGTGCCACAATTACGTACAGCTGAAGCTGTCATGATGAATTACGTCTTTGACTGTGATCTCCTAATCCGACTGCAGCTATTGTCCACATTCAGACTGTAACCCCCCCTCCCCATTTTAAGTCTTTTGAAGAGAAGAACAGTCACTGCATTCATATCAGTTTGAATCATCGTGCAATATTATTATGCAAATGGCCAATAATAATAATCTGTTCATAATGTAGGTCTTCGGTTCATGTAAAAAATTTTATAGTTTAGGAAAGACAAATAGCCGTTTTTCCATTTAATATTATTATTACTTTTATTATTATTATTATTATTTCAGGGGGATTTCAGGCGGCTTTGTGGAAGTAGCAATGGTACACGGTTTGGCAAGAAGCCTGTCTCATACTTGAAGCATGTGCCTCATTGACCTGCAGATTACTTTATGGTTGCGTTATCATCGTTTTGCTTTCCGTAATTTTCATGATTTTGATTAATTGCGTCTCTGTGTTTGCGGAACGCTGCACTCTCGTAGATTAATGAATGGCCATATGCTATTTGTAGTCTGCAGAGAAACCTCTCATATTCCTGGTCGTTTGTGTGAGAATACACTTACTTAGCGGCATATTAGGGCCCAGCTTGTTTAAATAAAAGTGACATGGATTAAATAAAGACTTAAGTAAAGCTGGATGCATACAATCAAAGTAACTCCAGCCACAGATAAGCTGTTATGGTACAGTATGATAAAAATCAATCGCCCTGAAACCTCAGTTAAGTGATGAGAACAAACTGTTTGCAAAACAGTGTGGGCTCGCTTGACTGTATTCAACTGTGTATTTCTGTCACATTCATCAATCAGCCATCAGCTCTGATGTTTTCAAGTGTTCTGCCAAATTAAAATTGAATCAAGTCTGTATGAGTTTAGAGTACAAGTCTTCTATTTCTAAAACCCATGTCACAAAGTCCATGACATATGAATGAAACAAGTAGTCATTTGGCCTTTGAACAGTGGTGGGAAAAAAAGTGCATTCAAAAACTGTGCCAATGTCAATGTCAGCATACCTCCCACTATGTCAGTAATAAGTTACTGTGAATCATATCCTCCTAATTAATACATTTTTGTCCTCTGTACGGGACAAGAGTTTCTAGTCTTTATCTCAAAAACACGGAAATGGAAACAAGGAAAATTCAAAAATATATAAAATAAATAAATAAATAAATAAATATATATATATATATTTCTGAAAATATTTTCATTACAACATTTCTTTTGTCATCCAAGACAATCATATTATGTCACATAATGTTAATACGGGAAATAGTATGGAACCCATGGTTGGCTAAATGGCTGGAAGTCATCAAGGGTCTGAGGTATCAAACAAGCCTCAAACCAGATGTGATATGCAGTAGATATAGAATAGAATAGAATAACTTTTATTTCCCACTAGGAAACTTCAGTTGTAGCCCCAGCAACAACAAAAAAAACAGACAGTGGGGCAGACCCACAACACACAAATAAACATATTAAACAAAGACTTCCAACAGAATCATTACATCAATAAAGTGAATTAAAGTGCAATACAGCCATGATTAAAAATAGCCCCCGCTGTAACGAGATGTCCAGTGTTACCAAGCAGTCCAACGCACAAACTCCGCCTCCACGACTCTCCTCCATACACGCAGCGCTGCGGTCTCGGTACACCGCCGAAACGGGGCACCGAACTGCGCCAATCTTCCCAGTCGTCTCCTCACTGCTCCCCCGCATTATGTTCTCCTTCCCTGGTTGCCTTTTGAAGATTGCCTGCACTCCATATGGATGGATCACTTTAAGGGTTGTTTCTCCTGACTCATTTTTCTATAGAATTTTATGGAAAAATAAGTCACGAGAAACAATCGTTCAAGTGATCCATCCATATCTTCACAGCAGAGTGAAGGTTTGAGGCTTATTTGATTCCGCAGACCCTTGATGACTTACAGCCATTTAGCCAACCATGGGTTCCATACTATTCCTGTCTAATGTACACCTTAATATAGTCCCACCCCCCAATTCCCATGGAGATCCATTCAAATGCAGAGAGGTTATAATATTGCTTCTAAGAGTACCTAAAAATAAGATATCAAGAGTCTTTTGATATCCTTTAATACTCAGTCACAATAGCGTCACTTGTTTATTTGTGGAATGTTCCAAACAGGTGTTTTTTGAACTTCCCAGACTTTTTTTTTTGGCCCTGTCCCAACTTTTTTTGCAATGTGCTGCAGGCATCAGAGCGTATATTTACAAAAATCAATAAAGTTGATGAGGTAAAACATTAAATATCTTTTCTTTGTACTGTTTTCAATTACATATACTGTATGTAAAAGAGAATTTACAAATCACTGCTTTCTGCTTTTATGTGTATTTCGCATACTGTCCCAACTTTTTTGGAATTGGGGTTTTCATAAAAAATGTATTAAAATACAAATAATAAATAAATACTTTGGTCTTAAATACAGCTAAAATGAAAATACACACCTGGGGGGTATTTTACAAAGCAGGATTACTGATTTTGTTATGGTTCTGTTTCTTTGTGTATTGTGTTCTGTTTATGTTCTGTTACTTTATTATTTTCCTTACATGTGTTTGCTTGTGGTCATTAGTATTACTGGTTACATTCCCATTTGACACTCCACTTCAGTTCACTTGTCTGTCTACGTTTCCATGTTATCCTAGAATCCACTTCGTGCATTCGTGTTTGCACATTTCGGTGCATACGGGTTTTCCCCTGTATTTCGAGTCTCGTTTTCCTTTCTTCTTAACTAATTATTATTGTACATATACTAATCCAACTAACAATACTAACTGTGTGTTTATATTTATATACTAATGATAACTAATAGATGAATGTGTATATATAACTAAGGAATCACATTTACAAACGTAGGAGATTTATAATTTTGTACTAACGTCACTTAATTACTAATCACTCTCTTGCTCCGCACTGCAGCTGTAATTCTCCCTTAGCTTTTCTATCTATGCTCTATTCGTTGTTATTCCTTAAACTCTCTTCAGCTGTATCCACTTTCAGAATCAACCCCTCGTGCTGTGCACTCGTTTACCTGCTAATCCCAGGCCGTGTGTTATCTATGTGTTTGCGTGCATTCCAGTTCGTGTCTTCTGTTCCCCCTCGTTATTGAATTATTGTTTCCTATTGTGTTCACCTGTGTCTAGCTCCGTACTCCTCCCACCCACACTTGATTCCTTTCCGTGTCATTACTTCCCTGGTGTATATCGTTTGCCTTCCACTGCCTTCACAACCTCTGTCAGAACAACTTTTTGTAAGCCTGTGTTATTTCAGATTCTTGAGACAACCCTTCTGTACGACTTTGAGCCTGCCTTCTCCTTCTCCTACTGTTCTGTTTGCCATGTCTTTCTGTTTTTTTTTACTCTTGCTACGTTTATTTTTACTACTCTTTTGGATTTTGATTTTGTACTGTCTCAACTCTGATTACCTGGCTACTGATCTTGGACTGTGAATAAAAAAATGTTTTTGCCTGCTACCTGTGGTCTGCGTTTGGATCCTTCTCAGAACATCACAGATTTAGCTGGATAAATGCACTGCGTAAAACCTTTTTACTTCAGTCCATGTTCCAGATTTGGGAGGGTTCCAGGTTTTACTCTGTTAGTTATCCAGCTAACTCGGTAATCCTGCTTTGTGAAATACCCCCCGCTCTAGTTTGCAGGCTATCTTGACAGAATCAACATGTACCTGATCCGGCTTAAAAGCATATGCTGCGAATCTGTCGGGCAAAAAGGCTATAATAGACACATGTATTAAAGGGGGGGGTCGTTGATCAGATTCTGATCTGATCTGAAACCAAACCCACAGGCAATGTATGCCTCTCAAAACAACTTTTTACAACTGCGGCAGGTGCAGTATAGCCTCTAGTCTAACAAATGGAGTTACAAGACACATCATAATTCGCCAATGCCTTGAATTACCGCTCGCGTTTGAAAATTGGGCCTCGACTACAAAAATAGGGCCCAGGAAGGGTGCAGTCTGTGATAAGCACTATCCCACAAAATATTATGTGATACTTTCGGGAGCTTGATTGAATTTAAATACCATGGGTCTTATTCGATTGACATGAGTCTTATTCTGCTTCTATTTATTTATTGGCACTGAGTAGAGCACAATCAGAAAGATTAAATTTTATAGAAAGACTAGAAAGCGGTCTGGTAACCCTGATTGCACTTTCTGTCCCAGACTGTACGTAGTGTGCTTTAATATATATGTATGCCATGCTATTAGCCTATTTCATGCCCCCATGTTGGCAAGTATACATAGGGCCTCAGTACTTCTGGTAGTCAGTGGCAATGGAGCCAAAATATGATTCCACATATATCGCTGACCTCCCTAAATTTCACACGTCCAATATTGTCAGGATCATGACGCAATACTGGCTAGTATCAAACTAATAACTAGTTATTTTATGACCAATTAATTTTCAATTATGTAGGTTTGTTGCCATTATATTGTGCTTTAACTTGCTAATAAGCTAGCACCAAGGTAGTATTACTAGCTAGTAAGCTACCTGTACAAATAAACCATAAACCATAATTTTTTTTTGAAAACTAGACTGGTCATCTCCATATCACCATAGATAAGGTGTGTTAGAGTTAGGGTTAGGGTTACTAATCTTAGCTGGCTAGCGGTATTTGTCAGAAGTTACTCTTACCCATTACTTGTGGGTCTACTGTCAGATGTTATTTAAAATAAAATTTGGAGATTTGAAGTCCATAATATGTCAATTTTGTCTGTTTCAAAATTCAATTTCAATTTTGTTTGATAGTCAAAGCTAGATGCTACAGATGCTTAAGGAGGAGTGGAGAACCACACATACATACTGCTGTTCTGTTCTACAATTCTGTGGTTGTGTTAATGCAATAACTTAAATATGCTTATTTGCATATTGACAATAGACCATAATCATCATTAAAAAAATTCCACAAACCAATTTACTCTTTGAGCATTACCTTCAGACTGAGTTTTACATCCTTAACTCACCAGATTGTATGCAACCACCTTTTCATCTAAACCATGTCTTTCGGAAAACTATGGAATACAAAGTATGATTGCTTTTTTGAAGAGTTGGCGCACTGAGATGCAGAAGCACATCCTCTTTCTGCAAGATTCCACCAGTGTTAGAACTACACAGGATGTGAACTGGCTCCACATCTGCTCAAAAGCACCCGGAAATGTGAAATCGGCTAAGCCAAGAATTAGAGGTAAATTTGACAATGTATCGCGATTTTAAAGTAATATAAGTGCATGTACGTATAACTGGAGGGGGTCTTTCAGGTTTCAGCAAGGCCAGGGGAGTCTAGTTTATGTGGACTTCAGAACTCCTTCCTCTCAGAATATGGTAAACACTACTAAGGGACAATCAGGGCTTGCAAATGTGCCATAATCCATGATTTATGTCACAACCACACAACAACAATGGTTGTAAATAGCTCAATAGAAAATATTTCAAATCCGATTTAAGACAAGTTCCTAGCTCCGCATTTTGGTTCAGCTGAAGTTCGGTATGAAAATGAATAACCAATTTTAGAAGCAATTTGTTTAAATGTAATGAGGATACTATGTACTGCACACAGCGGTCATAATGTATTCCACTTATTTGGAGCCACTCCACACAAACATGTGAAGTGTAATATTTAGGATCTCAAGAACAAAGGTAAGACAAACCTCACTCAAGACAGTCCTGGCCCTGGAGGCTACAGGATGGCGTGAACTGGCTGTAGCACTCTGGGGTGTCAGCAGGGATATTTACAAACCTTATTTTATACAGATACATTTTCTGAGACCTCGTAATCACTGTGTGAAAGATAATTGTTTCTTCCATTATCCAAAATAATTCAGAGAAATCTTTTTTATGAATTGGCAAACAAGCAATTATATGATGCACAGATTGGCCCATGGGTGACTTTATGCTTATTACGCAATTTCTGTTAGATTATAGGTAACAAACCCACACGGTTAAATTAACTAAAACAGCAGGACCCTGTGCCAACCTATTAATCGTAATTACTATGAAACCAGTGCTTAGCAAAACCAGATCGAATTGGGAAATTAATATTGATAGTGCAGATAACTTTGGCAAACATAAGATGCGCGCCACAATAGGCTACGCATTCTCACGATCCTGAATTCATACAAAAAACAAAATAAACGCATCTCTGCGAACGCTGGCCGCATCATGTCTTTGCTGCGGCAAACTTTCTCTCTCTCCCCCTCTCGTGTTTTGCAGGCGCGCACGCTTTTCCTGACCCGTGATTACTCGGGCCGGAGAGGAAGAAGCTAATGAGGCTGTGAGTTTGGGGGGGGGGCAGCTAGGTGACCTTGTTACCAGTTCAGTTGAATTGGACAGGCTGGTAGGAGGTTCGTGTCTACGGGGAAGGATGGACAGATGCTCGCTCTTTTCCCTGGGTGAGACGTCCCGCCTAGTGCAGGCAGCAGACAATCTGGCTCGAGCATCTGTAACCCTAATGATCACTGGTGGCGCCGCACCTGACCGAACCCGCGCTCACGCACACGCGTCAGCCCCAGTTCTCCTCTTTGACCTACACCGACGAGAACTCTTTATATTTCTCCTCTCCGACGCCATCTGAACCGCATTTCTGCCCGCTCGTCCGTGCCTCTGCTTTGTGACATGGGCTGTGTGAAACCGAGGGCAGCTGCCTTGGTGTCTTGCCGTCTTGCTCCCTCAAAAGCAACGAAGGTACCTGAAAAGCAACGAATTTGGGAAACACTTTGAAGGCAGGATGTCTCATTTGTTCATTATGCTACGTCAGCTTGCTAGCAAGTTAGCTGGCTAGTTACTGAAAAGCTCACAAGGCTTAAAAACATCAGATACACTATTCCAGTGTATAAAATAATTCAAATGTCTTTTTAAATATAACTGCAACAAATGATGGAGTTTACTGCATATTCAGACTGTAAAAAAGCTACCCTGGTGCTGCGGCAAATACCGCATCGTTGTTTTCAGCCGCCATTAATTTAACGGAATTGAGAACCCTGCTGTAATTGCAAAGACTTATGCGATATCATACCCGGAGAAGGATACATGCGATGCTGCCTTTATGCAAACTTTGGAATGAGACACGCCTCAATGCCTTCCTGCGTTCAAATGCTGCCTTCGAAGGCAGCATTTTTTCCATTTGAGACACAGCCATGGGCTGAGTCCGAATCAGAGCCCTAACTACTGCTCCCTGTCTCCTGCGAACAGTGCACTGGCAAAAGTGTGCTGTTTAATGTGCACTGTTTAGCAATCCGCGGAAAATATCAGCCATACTATTTACCAAACGTACTCTGGAAGTGTCGTAAGCAGGTCATAAGACGTCCCACCAGTGTTGCCATGTCCGCGGTTTTACAGCTAAATTGGGATACTTTCAAAGTGCAGTCGCGGGTAAAAGTGAAAAGTCCCAAACATGAGGATTTCGATTTAAAATATGTTGGTTTCAGTTTTTTTGCAAGATCTGGCAACCCCGAGCCCCACCCTTGCGCTGCCATGTCACGTGCTGTTTTTGTTGTATTTGAAGAGCAACGTCAGCGAAGCTGCGCCTCATTGTTTTTTTTTTAACGAAGCCTCACGTCATATTTATGCGTCCAAAATGTTTGTGTACTTCTTGAAAAGTGTGCTCCCGAATGTACTCAGCGAAGCTCCGGAAGTGGGTGTGTCATCCGGGTGTTTCAAGTATACTGCAATTTGAAAGAATTTCGCCTACTCAACGACTTTCTCATCCTATCTACTCACCAAGGCTACTCAATAGTGTTGAAGAGTGCTGATTCGGTCAGGTTTACGTGGCTTGAACTTCCGGTGTGGTTTCGTAACAGTTAAAAGCGGTATATGAGGCAACCTGTTTTATAGTGTTTAACTGCAACTTGAGTTTTCATGTCTCCACATACACAATTTTAACTCTTCATTCTGATTGTGCATATTTTAAATGCTGGAATGCTACACACTCTTTATAACCTGAAAAGGTAACACCGTCAAACAAAATGTCTGTACTAAATAAATGAAGGAAAATATTTAAAAGATAATGCATTTTAGTCATGAAATATTAATCTCTCAAGGCTGAGATGGAGCCACAGTATGGAATGACTAGGTTTTTGTATTCAAATTATTTACAGCCACTCCGCTTAAAACGTGCGTTTTACGCATTGTTCATGGAAACAATGCTTTGTATTTTTTAAAGCTGTGAAAGGGTTTACAATGAGATAAAACAGAATGAGTTGTAGACTCATTTCCGACAGTGGTTTCTACGCTCACGTTTGTAGTGTATTTGTGGACATGATTTTGTGCGTGTGCATGTGTGTGTGGTGAGTTACAAGTGCTCTATTCCAAATTATACCATGCAAACAATACTGAGCTGTTGATTTGAGCAATAGTCTTTTCTGGCATGCTGTGAATAGATTTACTTGGACAAACAGCACAGCACAGATGGCAGAAAAACACTTATGAAATTTTGCTAGCACTTTAAAAAAAAATCAATCAGTCCTTCATTCCATAAATCAATCAATCAATCCAGCTTTATTTGGTCCTTTGGTTTGACTCACAGTGCCGTTTGAAGAACAGTGATAATAAACAGTGTAATAAGAATGTAAAGAAAGCAACAGGAGAAAGCATTGTGTGTCGAATGTAAAGGAATCATCACGTGTCGTTTTTAAAACCCTGTTCACTCTCAGTGAACCGAATTAGAATGTGTGGCCACAGCAGCCGTCACTGTCATACAAAAGTCTCTCCGTGCTGTTGTTTCCGTATTGAAAAGATGCCTTGCTTTTGAAGCCTTGGAGCAGTTCGTTCAAAAGGGGGTGCTAGTTAGCTTCCGCTGGCTCGTCCTCAAGTCTCCGTGTCGACGGGGCCTGTGAGCAGAGTGTCAGATTGCATTGTCTCTGGCAGGTCCAATATCTGGGGAGCATTATCCTCAAACTGCAACAGCACTGCACATAATCTGTATTAAAAATGGTCACCGTCTCCAACTGTGTTCAGCCCAGAGAGGAGTACCTGTAAGTGGTCACATGGAGTATCTTGTTGTAGGCGATAAACCAGGCAGGCAGATGGACTGTTTGTCCCAAATGATCCACAACTTCAGATATCTTTACACGATTTGATTATGTTTTATATCTGTACAGGCTGCTAGGTCCCCATAACAAAAAGGGACAAGCTGTCTTTCCTGCTTGCATGACAGAGTTTTTTGTCTGACAGTAGGCCTGGGGAAGGTGAAAAGTGCCTGCACTGCTCCAACATGCTACTCAGTATAAAATCTGATGCATTACCTCAGTATAAATATGTCTGGTCTGTTCATTGCGCTTCTACTGTATTTGCGCTTTGTATTTATATCTTGTTCTGTATCGTGATGTACAACTTACAACAATAAACTGACGATAAACTAAATCTGAAATAAGAGGTAAAGCAGATGGGAAATCAAATAAGTGAGGAACTGATTTATTTCCCTGTCAATCTGGATTTTAAAAAAAACAATTGTTCCTTTTTTGTTGAATTCTCCTCCCTTTTTCTCCTATGTTTGGAATATCCAATCATGGATATTCTCACACTCTCACATTGCTGCTTCCCACCCCAAAGCATGGAGAACTGCAGCTAAAGCACATGCAAGTGTTCCACAATCCAAGCCACGGGACAGGAGAGCTAGAGTTCAAATCAGAGCAATAAAACTCCGGTCAATTTTCCCTGGTGGGAAATGTTGTATCCAAATTATACAAACTGTGTATAAAATAAGTACACACTATTTTAACCTCCAAATTTTCCTCACAGTCGAGTTGATCATATGCCTAAATGAGTGTCTGGAGATGTGTATTCTTTCAGTGTTGTTCATTAATTTGAAGTCCTTTCAAAGTCAACATTCCCTACCAAGGAAAATGTATTGGACATTTTACCTAATTGCTCTGTGCTACTGCCAATCAAATCAAATACTGCTCAATTGGCGAAGGCACTCACTTTTGTTACAGGTTTAACCCTTGACATTTACCTTTATGTTTCTGGCACATCATCATTTCCTGTTGGTTACCACTGTGCTCCTAATGTAGCATCAGGACTGAAAAAGGGTGGGAGATCTTGAGTCCACCAAATACCCGCCTTGAATAGTCCTGAGTTCAACAAACTTCCTAATGACTTCATTGATATATCTAAGCCCGTATTGAATCAACATTTGTCTTTAACATTGACTTACAAATAAATGCAAGTCCTTTAGTTTGTTTTGGTGATTGCAGAACCTGCCAAATTGTTGGCGAAGAACAAACAAACTTGCAATCATTTCAGTTTTGTTAAGGATACATGTTGATTGAATCCAGACCCAAGTCTACTTTTCCTGACATAATATATCTACTACACTTGGATCATGTTTATGTTATATCAGAACAAATGGACTGCTAAACAGGAACATTTCAATTCTAATGAGTACAGCAGTATAAAGTAAGATATGGTGGTTTATACTGTTTCCAGAGACGCTGCGCATTCTGAAAAGCACCTGGCATTCCTCAGATTTACACTGTCATTATCCAAGGCCAAAAAGCTAAATTAATAAATGTCGCCAACTTCATGAAAAACCTCAGTCAATAAGCATAATTAATAATAATTCATTAAAGGCAAACAAAGTTTGCATTTCTAAAGTTGCTTTCTGACACTGCTTTAGTTTTTCGGGAATCTCAGTGCATATAGTTGCCAGGACCGAAGTTCTGCAAGAACTAGGCGAGCTTGTAACTGTTTTTTTTTTAAGGGGGGCAGTTGGGTGCAGGAAGGGAGAGAATGTTTGGACACCGGACCCAGGCCAAGAATGCAGCCGTGTGGCTGGTCTGTGTATCTGTCTGCTTGGACGACACTTGTGATGCAGATGTTCTGCAGCCCTTTTTTGCCAGTCAAAGAAAAAGGCGGACTTAAGTAAAATCATGTGACTCCAGGCCAATGAGAACAGGTAACAATATGCTAAGGTCCCAGTCTGTTATTTGCAACCTGTGTGTATTTGTGTCATACGTGCAAATATGCACTTAAAGTATTTCAGAGTGAAGATATCTCAGTTACTTCTGCCACATAATAATAATAATAATAATAATAATAATAATAATAATAATAATAATAATAATAATATATCTACAGAGTCTCAGAAAGTTTTGAACCCCACCCCCATTGGGTGATCTTTTTATTTCATTCATGGAATTGCAGTTACACTATTCCAGCCTAACAAGCCAGCTCCACCAATAGCATTGCGTTGCGTCACCATCAGCGTTGCGTCAATGTCACATTCTACCTGCTCCACAGGGTACGTATAAGTTATGATGATAAGAAAAAAACTTTTGTTCAGTAGGCTATGAATTACGAAAAATGCATACCGTAGCCAACTGCTACCCTTGAATAGTGACAGCAAGTTGTTGTGAGGTAATGTAACTATAACCATTAATGTAGACTACCTACTAGTGAATGCAACTAAAGAACGTCAGTCTTTTGTATGCCTTTTGTAAATGAATTAATTCATTCATTAATTTAATAGCCTATGTGAATTTCATTTCATGCCATGAACGAATGGCCTACACCACAAAACAACCAATATACAATTGTACAATTTACAATTTATCTCATTATTTTAATGCACTAGATGTGAGTGGACGCATGCGTTTGCCATCAAAAATTTAACCTCGCCGATTTTTTAGCTTGGATGCAGCCATCGGACGCAACGCAATGGCAATGCAACGTAAGCAGTGGAGCACCTTTCATTGATTACAAAAGCAACATTCCCTGACTGATGGCAATTGCTGACGCAACGCACATTCAACGCAATGCTCGATGGCCACAGTGGAGTTTGGGGGTAATTTTTAACAGGCTTTTTTTTAGCTACTAATATTTATATTAGTTAATAACCATTAATCAAACAAGCCAGGGTTCAGTGTTAAGGTTTTATCATGCTTTCCCAGTTGGGCAAGTAAATTAATTCGTAAACGAGTTCATGGGCATGTTGAGACCAAATTAATGTAAATAAAATACATCTTTATAAATCATATCTTTCAGTCAAACTTATTTAATCTGTACGCTAAAAAACGTCTTAATTAAACATCCGATAGATTACTCACCGGAGAGATAGGATGAGAACCGCAGCGAAAAAGGAAAAATAAACCACGGACCATTACACTCAAGTGAATTTCATCGACTTAAAAGTAGGAGATGGATCTTTGTCAAATGTGAGGAAAATATAATTTGTGGCACAGACGGGACATAGGAAATGTTAGCCCATTTGACCACGCAGGGCTAAAAACACATCCCCCTCAAAACCTCATTTAACATCGAAACCATCTGGCACTCAAATATTATGTATTAGTGTTTACACTAAAAGTACTACTAGACCTTGCTTTTCCACTTTGCCACACTACTCCACTGTTGGCCGTGCATAAATAGTTACAGGCAGTGAGTTTGTGAAAGGGTAAACAGGGCCTGTTTTCTGAAACTTTATCAGCTATTTACAATGCAGTTACCATTTTGCATGTGCAATGCAACAGAATCTTGACATCATGTCAACTCTTTCAAGAAAAAAACACATGAATACTTATTTGAATACCCCAAGTAAAGTGTTTAGCTGGATGGACCAAATATACAAGGCATTGGAGCCGATGGGACCTGGTTTATAAATGTTTGTCTGTCCTGACTCAGTGCTTTTCCCAATTAAATTTTCCCGCAGAAGGACTTATAGGTGCCTTTTAAAGGAGAGCTTCGGCCCGTCCCTTTTGTCAGACTCCCCTTTGAAGGAAGCACAACTCGGGCCCTACAGGGGAACGCTGTCACCTTGTCCTGCTGACAAGATGGCCGTCCTGGAGCATGAACAGACCACCACCCCCCACCCCACCCCCAACTCCAAGGGTCTCATCCCCTCTTATCTGGGGCGGGTGTGAGGGTGACAGGCCTACTGTCAGACAGGACCGTCAGAAGGTGTGGGTATTATTGGGGAGAAACCAGTGTCTGTTATTACCCTTGGTCTTATTGGGTTTCTTACTGGTTTTTTTATGGCAAATTCTCCCGAGGAGTGCCGGCTGGAGGTCACCGCTGCTGCATCTCGCCTCTGTGACCTGTGCTGCAAGCTTCTTTTAATCAGCGTCACGCCGGAGATACCGCTCGGTGCATCCAGATTAGTCCCCCCGGTATCAGTCCTTGTCTAGTCTGCACAGGTCCGCCAGGCACCCCTGCTCCTCGGCCCCCAGAATCACGCTCTTCCTGAGCCGGACATCCCGCTCATGAGGATACCCAGGCGCCCTGCCCCCCCACCCCCTCAAATCCCTGTCTCCCCCCCTCCCCCCAGGGCTTGAGGTTCTGCAGACAGCTCTCACAAAAACGGAAAGGCCACGCTTCCTTACATGGTCAGTCTTTCTTAGGAGAAGGAAAAACCTCTGTCGCAGTCGGTTTCTATATGGGCGAACAGCTGTCTTGCAAAATAAGAATTGAAAAATATAAGACATATGCTGGATGACGGATTGTGTTCATAGGTATTGGGTTTTCTTCAGCTTTTGGGGATACCCACTGCTGGAGCACCTCGTCACTAACAGAGGGGGACAATTCATTTGGACAATCACTCCTCAAACCTACGCACGTGGTTGCATTATAGCCTCGATGCTGCTGTTCTTTGCTTTATGCTCAGCCCGCACTGTGGCAAATGTGTCTCTTCACGTTGAGTTCTGGAGCTACCCACTGTTAAAGTCATCATTAATCACCACGGGAGCAAGACCAGCACTGCTATCTGAACATAGAATTTGAAGCTGCTTGCGTACAGTAACACCAGTCTGCTGATATGCGCAGCTTGTAATCTTTTTAAAAAGGATCCGTAGCTCAGACTGAGGGCCTTTTTAATCTGCTGAAAGCTTGGAGACTCCTTACGTACATATACCAGGACGGGCCTCTCCAGTCCTTGTGCAGGTGCAGCTGGGATAGAAGGGACTCGAGAGGCACGGCTGGGGAGGAAAAAAGAGAGGAAATAGTTCAAAAGGAAATGCTAGCCATGTCCAGCCTCTGTTTAAATTAGCCAACAGCGACTGAACGCATGTGAGTTTGCACGTGTGCGTGACTGCGTACGTGTGCAAGCGACCACACGTCTGCATCTGTGCACATGCTTGTGTCCGTGTGCAAGTTGGAGCACGTGCGCGCTTGTGTTTGAGCCTGTGTCACATGCATGCGAGTTTGTATGTGTCTTTGTGTACGGATGGCCACACATGAAAATCTGCATGTATGGATCTGTTTGTGTGTGTGTGTGTGTGTGTATGTTTGCTTATATGTGAGCCTGTTTGCAGGCAGGTTGTGGCGATCACACGACCACGACATCCAGTTATTTTTCCCACCGTGGGACTAGACCTTAGCCTGAGATTTGCACGTAGCAGTGAACGTGCAATAATTTCCCTGCGTGCCTAACATTACATATACTACTTGTAATGCTTTGAGCCAAGGCGATTTTTAAACAGAGAAAATATTTCACAGAAAGTGACTGTGCCTTTAAAAAGCGAGGGAAACGTTCTGATGAGTGTGGGTGGGTGTATGGATGGGTAGAGGAGGGCAGAAGAAGGGACACTGGAGGTTCAGACCGAATGGATGGATGGATGGATATTAATCAGGGGACAGGCCAGGTAGAGACTGTCGCTGACAGGCGGTGCCAGAACCAGGCACTTCAGCCAAACATAAACACAGTGTATTTGGCCTTCGATGTCTATGTGTGAGAACATACCACTTGTGTGAGAACATACCACTTGCCAAATTCAATTGGGGGGGGGGGGGGGGTATTTTATAACTCTACTCTGTGTCGACATCTGACACAGTGTACTAGAAATTAAAAATATAACATGATCAACCCATGGCAAGGAAATGCATTTCAGCACTACTTTAACAGTGCATGTCTCTCTCCGTGTCATTATCTACCAAAAATAAGGGTTAATTGATTAAAAAAACGTCTTCGACGTACAAAAAAGCCAAGTTGCTCACGCATAGCCTACAGAGCGCTGTCTATAAGTTCTTAATTCCAACTTGCAAAAACTAGGCCTGGGGTATTCAAATAAGTATTCAAGTATTCAAAGAATTGATATCAAAATGTGGCCAAGTTACAACTAACATTATTGCCTATCATAGCTTTTTTATTGCCAATATTGCCAACTTGGCCCTGTGTTCATCTTACCTTTTCACCGTCGTGTTCTCTTTTATCGATGTATTATCAGCCGCAGTTTGTTTGTGCTGTAAAACGATTTTGGTGAGGTCCCGAAAATGAATGGGAGTGAATGGGGTGACAACCAGAACTAACGGTGATGCCGTTAACGGTCTGATGTTGCTAGTATTCACACAATACAAATATAATGGGGTAGGCTCCACAAAATGACTTATGTCACATGAAGGTGAAATATCCCTTTAAACCATCACTCTGCTACCAGATTGATATGGATGGATAACTTGAAGGGTTTCTTCTCCTGACTTATTTTTCCACAGAGTTCAATAGGACAATTTGTCAGGAGAAACAACCTTTAAAGTGATCCTTCCATATCTACTGCATATCTGGCAGCAGAGTGATCATTTGATACCTCAGACCCTTGATGACTTACAGCCATTTCGCCAACCATGTGTTCCATACTGTTCCAGCATAATTTACATCGAAATCTAGTCCCACCCCCCAATTCCCATAGTGCAGGGAAGTTATAGTATCGCTTGTAAGAGTACCAGAAAATAAGATATCAAGAGTTTTTTGACACTGTTGGGTCACAGACATCAGGAAGTTATGGCCTGCAAAGAATATGCGACCAAATATTAAAAATGATGACTATTATATATTATGTTAAACTGTCCAATATTTTTTGATGCCCAAAATTGTGGGAGAGGGGAGGGGATATGTACAAAAGGTTCTATAATTTCTAAACTGTTCCTCCGATATGGATGGAAATACCCTCAAATTAAAGCTGACAGTCTGCACTTCAACCTCATTGCCATTAGCCTTTCAAACTCAAAGTGCTAGAGTAAAGAACCAAAATAACAAAAAATGTGTCACTGTCCAATGAATTATGATGCTCGCTGTATGTTTACAATGGTTTAATTCATATTAATAATTGTAAAACATGTATATTTTGTAGGAATAGGAATTTTGTTTCACATACATTTTTTAGGTAATTTGCCATAAAAATAATTAAAACATTAAATTAAAACAAAATCTGATATAGCACATAACGTACTTATGTACTGACAGAAAAATATTGTCTGTGTGATTAGCTGTTAACATTCTTTATGGATCTTTGTCAACTAAAAAGAAATGTACTGATATGAATAATATAAGCAATGGCATTGAAGACTTATATAAATGTTGTCTTGTAATGTATTTACTTTTGTTTATATATCAGTATTTATGGATGAACAATGTGTGGAGCTGTCTTGTTCACCGCAAAGTAGTGTTTTCACTGACCGCGCCAACAGCCTGAGACCCTGTTTGCCGTACCCAAAACCACTGAACCTTGGGAATTATTAAACAATGCTTAGACTGCTGATGGCGCCCTAACCCTGGAATTCTGGGGCAGGAGGACCAGGATTGGGGGGGGGGGGGGAGGGAGAGAGAAAGAGAAAGAGAGAGAGAGAGAGAGAGAGAGAGTGAGAGAGAGAGAGAGATCTTGTGTTTCCACGGCAACACAGTACTTTCTTTTCCAAAGAACTTGACCTGCTCCTCAGACAAGCAGCAATTCTGCCAAACAGGCTTTTTTTTTTCTCTCTCTTCCATGGCTTCTGTGTAGTGTCAGGCATTCTCTTTGCATGTAGTGATTAAAAAAAAAAAAAAAGCCCTCACAAGCTTCCGTAGTATTTCTTATCCCTCTGCGATGACTCACCCCAGAGTTCAAAGTTAAGGACAAGCGTGTGATTACAGCTGCGTAACAAGCAACAAAAAGTAAAAAAGCCAAGAGCCGTTAAAATGATTATGCAACAAGAAAAAAAGTTAAGATATATGATGAGAGTTACATGAAGGCAGTATGTTGGATAATGTATCTTTAAAAAATATGACTGCTTCAAAAAAAGGAGATGCTCATTGTAAGCTTGGATAGACTTTAATAAAAAGGTCTGTTGGTCAAGTAATATTATTGCCGCGACCACTCTCAACATACATTGTTCCGTTTTCTCCGAAGGTAAAGCTGGAAGACATACTGGCTACATCCACACCCCAAGAAAAAGTAATTTTCAACCGAACCCTGTCCTGCATTAACATTGCCCCTTTCAGGCAGGTGCGAGTCATGGCTGTGCTAGGACTGGCCTGCTGCGTTGCATGGCTCACCGTGCCATCCTAGCGGGAGCGCGTGAAACTGAGATTCGGGGTGGGCGGCTTGTAGGTAATTGTTCCAGCAGTGGCTGACCTCTCAGCTCCTGACTAAAATGAGAGGCAAAACAGGAAGTGGCACATTACCCCCCCCTCCCCCTTGTTAGGGGTTTACACACACACACACACACAGTGAATCCCAGGGAATAAGGGCCGGCCATTAACACCGACGGTCCTTTCAGCAGCTCATATGGGCTGACAGATGAGGCGAAGTAATGGCCTTTTCATGCTGGGGGGAGTTAACATCACACTTCCTTTTTGCTTACTAAACCCCCCCCCCAGTAAGCCTGCCCCCTGGCTGATGGCGGGGCTGTGTCGACACCGCCTCCCAGAACCCCCCCCCCCCCCCCCTCCTGCTTCCCATGATGAATAACAACTTGGAATGTTGTGCCGTACCACAGGACACAGCCTTCTACAGGGGTCTGATATTCCAAATCCTAACTGAGCCTTTCATAATTGTGTAAGAGCTCAAATCAATAGAATAGATTTATTACATTAATGTATGATTAGAGTATATATTTTTTAGCGGAGGTTAATGGCACTTGTACATTGTTATGTATATGGAAAGTTTGTGTGTTCAGATGCATTTTTAATGACACCTAGTTTTCTCCTCTAAAAAGCTATACAAAAACAAACTCACACAAGTGTGCACACACACACACACACACACTGCTGTGCATGTGTGTGCATGCTACAGCAAATGAGGTTAAATGGCTAATCTTTACTTATATCATTTTCACAACATAATGTATGCCGACATGATGCAACATCATCTCCAAGATGATTGAAATGTATTATGCTTTAAAATGCAGTGCAAAGGTATTTCAATGTGTATCTTCATCAGGGCTTTGTGGAGGATCAAAACAACTTAAATGTCTTTTTAAAATGTCCATGAGCCAAACAAAACTAGTTCTGTCAGGACAACTCACATAGTCAAATTACATGTTTTAATGAATGGGTTGCATAAGTTTGTGTTGGCGCAGAATGGATCTGCTTTAGTACTACGCGCGGGCATCTCCCCCCGCTAAACAGGAGATGATCAGAAACCCCCCGTACTAAAGCAGATCCTAACAACAGGTGGAAGCTGGGATGGTGGACGGTGATAGTGAATTATTTTTAGCACAGAAGCCGCAAAGCAAACAAAAGGCAGCGTAGCAGTGAGCAGCACAGGGAGGGCTGATTCTTGGTTTTAAAAGGGCGCTCCATTAGAGGTGCGTGCATGTGATTGGTTGAGTATGAGACACACGGTTGCTAGCCAATGGACAGAACTTGCTATGCGCATTAATCGCTTGCGAAGCTCATTCTGTATAGCAGTAACATATCCCATATCGAGTTTGCATGAAAGCATTTCGTTGAGGCTTTGTGATACATTGTGCAACTTTTTAGTTAAATGCAAAGTATCACATCTGGTTCTAACCCAATACGACTAGGCTAGTTTTGTGAAGTGGCTGGGACATTGTTAGTTTGTGGACATTTTTCCCTCCATCTCTAAGTGGACCTTTTTTTTATCTCAGCCACTAAATCATTCAGTCACCATCTCCTCATCTACGCCTTTCTACGACATCATCCCAGGATTTCTGTGAGCCCCTTATTCTGCATGGCTCAATCATTGTTTGAAATCCATTACCTGGCTGAGGGAACTTAAAAGAAGGACATATTCAATTGCATTTAATTTTCTGAAATATTGTGAGTCAGTATTCACAGAAGACATAGGCCAGTCAACTCACTGTGTGGCTTTGATTAAAAAAATACATTTAGATTTCTCTTAGCAAAAGGCTTGAATAGTTATCCAATCAAGGCATGTCTTTTTATGGAGGCTGTGTAGCGCTGAAAAATGTATTCATTTACATGGTTTAATGATTTCATGTTCTGAGGAAAAGCAAAGTGCAAATGTGCATTAAACTATCCAAGGGTGTAACTACTTTTCCCAGTCAATGTAGTGTATACATAAATATAAGTGCTTAAAAATGGATAGGAAAATCTAGGAAATCTTTGAGCTGTGTAGTGTATTAATGCAAACAGAGTATATCCAGCAAGAACCAATTTCCCCTTCAATGACAGTATAAGGGATTGAGAAATAAAAGAAAGTTTGTTTTGTGTCATTTGACAAAAGTCAGCCAAGGTCGTAAAATTTCCATTTTGTGTTGCATGCATCTTCTTTATTTGTTAGAAAGAAGAATGTAATTTGCAGCAAATGAACATTCTTACTCGGACCTACCTACAAAGTGCTGAATTTTTGCTGGGAGGGTTTATTGGTAGCAAATGACATGCAAGCCACTCTTGGCAATGGTTTTGCGCAATTATTACTGTCAGTCCTTGACGTCACCGCTGAGCACTGTAGACGCCACGTCTGGGCCGACAGTGCGCCCCAGGTGCTTCACCTGTTTCTGAAACAATTAGCTCTTCCCGGGTTACAGCTTCAAGGCACAGATCCACAGTTTCAGCTCTGAGCATACTTAGCGAGAAGCCAAGTCGTGAGAGTCCACAATAACAACATTGCGATTAATAGGCAAAGATCTGTTTTACCTGACTGTCAAGCCCACGAAAGAATGTGCCAGGAGAATTGCACAGCCCAAGCGGAATCCATGCAAATCCACACAGTCCTGGTTTAGGGGGGTGCGGCTGGCGTGTTGTAAAAACATATTTTTCCCCAGTCTCAGAAATCACCTTGAAACTTTCACTCAGCTCTTGCCAATGTACATGACGTGTGGACGAAGTTGTTGCTGAAGACTGCTTCACAGCTAAATATATTCGGTGCCACCATTGCCTCTGTTGTGGTCTGGGCACTACTATTGTTTTATTTGGCACATTCCTTCTACCTTCTGCTGTTCCTTGTTCTGCTAGAATTCCTTTACCGCTACACCACTGCTGATAGCATGTGACCTCCTCCCTGCTACACCATCCCCCACTTGGCTTTTTTTTTTTTTGCATAATTGTATTGACAACAACTCAGATACATGCTTGGTGGTAAAGATTTTCCCCTGCTGTCATGGATCCCTGTCGTCCTCATTCCCTCTCTCCGACACCCACATCAGTCTGCACTCCAGACAGAGCAGACACATAATAAGACAGTATAATAATAACCAACAAACAGGCGGTAAGACGCTTGGTTTTATTTCAGTCATGTCACTTGTGTACTAGTCACTTGGGCGCCAGTACACCCACTTGGACCTCACGGGTTCCCCACATCCACATCCCTAAGATGGTACGGACACATGACAATTGCCGCTGACGCTACTGAATTTCATCAGCCTTGCTTTTGGAGATGGGTGAGGAACACTCTCCTGGTGTCAGTAAGCTTAACACAGTGCACAATGTGGTGCAATGCAGGATCCTTACAGCAAGCGGACGTCACCTGATTCGCAAAACCGACAATGACGAAGGGCGTCGTTCTCTCCATCACCTTTACGATCGTCACCAACGCCATCAGCATCTCTGTTATAAAAGAGATTTTTAAAAATACCCTTTACTACGGTTTGCTTCAAACTGAAAAGAGACTAAATCCAACTGGAGGTGACGTTGTTATCCTCTAATAGAAAAACAATCTTTATTCAAAAAAAACGGTAACAATTTGCATGCAGTGTATTTGCTCCTGCGTGCATTTATTCATCATCGCTCTGTGGCGCGGGTTCTGTAGATTAAATCAGGACAGACAGCAGCGGTAAATAGGGGTTGAAGCACGCGCACGTTGCTGAAGCAGCATCTCGCAGGTCTGACTCATGTAACCTGATCGGCATTGCCGATGACTTCAGCCGAGAAGCGAAGCCAGGGCCCTCAGGTTCGCTCGCGTTAGTGTTATTATAAAATAGCGATCAGCGGCCGAGTCGCTGAAATCGGATGACCTGCATTTTCATTCGCCATCAGAGAGAGAGAGAGAGAGGTTGCTGACATCATGCGCGTTGTGTGCAAATGAGCTGTTGGAAACGCATGTCAAAACAAAACATCTGTGGAGGTAACGTGCCAATTTGTGGCTGTCCTTCAGACAGCAAACTGGCTAAGGACCTATCAATTACTCTGTATATCAGCCAGGGAATGTACTATAAAAGCACGTACTCCCGCTTGTATACGGTACCATTTTCACATGATTAAGATATTAAACATGTACCTGTTTGATGTTTTACAATTTTCTTGCCAACACTGTATTATGGTTGTGAATGTGAAGTGATAACTTTCATGTTGCCATTTGTTGCCAACATAATAGAATCTCAAGTGATGTTTAAGTTTCTTCTGTTGAAATATTTAGTTTCCATCTTCTAAGCATGCTTTTCGATTATTTCTGTTGTGAGCAACACATATCATATCATATCACATATCAGGCAGATGGAAGACATCATATTTCAGTGTACTCATCCTACCAAAGATTGCAGTTCATAAAACAATGCATGTGTTGACATGATTGGTTTGCAGGCATGCCTGTTACTTTCTAACACACCTTATTGTATATTGACAGATTACCACTCTCAGGAAATATAACAGCAAACAAAACAGAGAATGTGTTTAAAGTAAAATTAAGAATAAATTGTTTTGTCTGTAGAGGAAACACGAGGACTTGTCATAAGATATTTGCGGCATGCCGGTTTTCATGATAAAGTACTCGGGCTTTTCATGAGAAAGTAATGAAGCAGAAAGCATATTGTGGACTGTGAATACTTATTTGTATAAATGGACTTCAGTGAATGAGATATGGAGTTATTCAACCGAAAAGAACCATTAAACTGTTTTGGCGAGGATTTAATATATGTATATGTCATGGTCTGGACCAAGGTTTCTGTAGATAAAAAGAAATTCTGCAATATATCAAGAAGATTTTCTGAGAGTTCTTTTGTTGCAGTGGTATAAATATAATAAAATGAGGGGCAAGAAAATATCAGTGGCAAAGTGGAATGCATTATTCAGAAGGACATTATGGCTCAAAAGTCTACTGTATGTGCCAGCACAGCCATTATTTCTTCAAATTGTTTTTTCAGCTTCAGTTAGAATGCTGCCTGAACCTTTTTTTCCATTTGAAATGAAAATAATCTATTTTAAGTTTACTTTTGAACTCTAACTTCCACAAATAATATATATTGCATACTAAATAATAGATGCGCAGTTATCCCATGAATACAAATAGTGGAGACAATGTCATTACCCTGAAATCCCAGGATTCATTTTTCATTCTATGTATTCTCTTTGTTGTTAAAAAAGCTCAGAAAATCCTTTCAATTTTAAAACTCCTTGTGTTGAAAATTTATATGAAAGATGATCAGAAATGGTTGCTGAATATAACCCCTTTGAAATCTCAAACCAATTTGAATAAGGGTTTGAGTACAAGAAGTCACTTTAACCCTCAAAAACATTAAGCCCCCATTTAGTGGAAGCACACTAGCCATTTTGCTTTTAGTTCACCCATATATTTGTTTGTTTTTCAACCTCAATTTTTTTCCCTTATACTGAAGTATTTGTTTGTTATTTTTATTCTCTGTTTTGAAATGTCTGCTCAAAATTGCCCTTTGTTATTTTGGCATGTGCGTGTGGCGAGCCATCACACCAGCGAAGTGGCATTTTCGTCATGGATTTTGACGCGCCTGAGCCCATTTTTGTTATTTGTGACTCGCCGTGTGGCGAAATGAAAGTAGAGGCGGCACATTGCAATTTTGGTGTCAGTGTAATCTGCAATTTGCACCTGCCCCGCCTAGCTGCTCATATCAGGGCCTCGTTTTCCAAAATCATATTAAGCCTAAAATTATCGTAAAAGTCATCTTACGAAGCTGTAGGGGATCTCTATGCCAGAGACACAGAGGAAATATTGGAGGTCCAGGTGTGAAAGATGTGGAATCTTAAAGTGTTCAAGCGAACCCCACTAAGACGGACAATAATCCGTAGTGGAAGGGAAAAATAAGGAGAACACAAATAACCATGCGATAAAAAGCGAGGAAAACTAAAGAAATAAGCAGCAACGCTTATCTAACTCCCATTGTGGAGTGAACAAAAAAAAGGAAGGAGAAAAATAAAAGAACCCTAAACCTTAGGGCGAGAGCACTCATAGGTTTGAGTGGGAAACAAAGAAACCAAAACCTCTGCTCTGAAATATGAGAGCGAAAGAGCACACTTTACTTTTTCTAAATTGTATGGCTAACAAGTCCCGCGTTGAGAAGCAAAGCGGTCGATAGCACGCACAACTCCTATACCTTTACTGGCTAGAATGTTACATGAAACAACATGGAAGCGACGAGAAATCACCTAGGCGAAAGCAAAACCTGTAGCGGAACACAGAAAAATCAGATAGATTTACAAGTAAACGGAAAAAAGGACTACTAAGCGCGGAGATAAGGGAAGAAAGGTGCGATCCATGACAGAAGCATCTTTACTTTGTAAAGTGTTTTCCAAAGGCTTTTAATCTGGCTCTGCTCCCCAAGCGTATGGATGCCGGGAAGCACAGAAAACACAACAGCCTTCTCTTGGCTCTGGTCAGCCAGAGGAGGAAAACTTTTTTCAGACACATTGTCAGATAGTATATTGAAAAGAATAGTTTTGCCAAATAAACCATGCAAATAAACCTTGGAAATGGTTTTGTTGTATTGTATTTTGGCTGGTTACTGTAAAAATGTACTTTGCGTTTATTGTTCATTGTTTTTGTTTCTTTTTTATACTGTTAATTCCTGTATTTATTTCTGTTTTTAATAGTAATCTGTTTTTATACTACACTGTGGTCCCAGGGGTACTGTATTCCATTCTTTTTCTTACAGCCATCTCTAATGAGAAGAATGACAATAAATGCAACTTGAACATGGACAATCTTTTGATTTTAATTATGTAGTTAAAATGACCATGGCGCCAGCGCCAAGATTTTGCTCAACTCGGATATTAATTTCTCCTGCAACCAAACTATGAGTGGAAACACAGTGTTTTAGCGTTATTAGTACACAATTTGTGACAACTCTGCCAAATATAGAGTTTCTTAGTGTCACTATTGTCCTGTAGCAAGTCAATTTAACAAGCAAACCCCCACCCAGTCTCACCACCTACCCATGCTTGACATGTGGACAACAGCATCTATGTGTGAGTTCATAAATATATTTTTTCATCCTATCATTGTGTAATTATACCACGTCATTCTAATATCAATATCTGCTACTACATATTAAAGGGTAACAAAGCACTAAAACCACTTATTTTAGATGAGAACTGATACATTTGTAAGTGTTACTGATTGATCCTGGTCCAAATCTTGACATTTTACTGCAGTCAGCGCAAACCCAAAGGATCTAGTGGTCAAACGTGCTGCACATTCAGTCTGTCATTGGCCAGAAACGTCATCCAGCTGACGTATGACTCCCGGTGAAGAAATTGAAACCTTTCTGCTACGCCCTGAAGGTTTGGAGCGAGGGCTGGCTACATCCCAGCTATAAAAGCGAAGCTCAGCGGTTTATTTGCGATTCTGCGTGGAGAGGAGATATATACAGTGAGCACCATAATTCATTGGACAGTGACACATTTTTTGTTATTTTGGTTCTGTACTCTAGTACTTTGAGTTTGAAAGGATACAATGAGGTTGAAGTGCAGATGGTCAGCTGTAATTTGAGTGTATTTTCATCCATATCGGATGATAATTTACAGCTAAATCTAGTCCCACCCCCCAATTCCCAGAGATCCATTCAAATGCAGAGAAGTTATTGTATCGCTTGTAGGAGTACCAGAAAATTTGATATCTAGGGCCAGATTCAGAGTTTAGATAAGCACGCGCAAATAGGACTTACTCCCAAAATTCCGCATAGCTTAAGATATTTGTGATTCAGACATTTGACTTATCTGCTGTTTTAAGCGTCTCTCCAGTATAATATTAGAAGGATTCATTAATAAACAGCGTCTGGATCATATTCGCTTTGACAGATAATTTGTGTCAGCACAGCTTCTCCAAAATGATTAAGTTGAAGATGTCGCATATAGGCTACTGTGTTAAACCACTGTAGGCTACATGACTTTATTAGGTAAATAGTTTAAAAAATATTAGATTAAAAAATATATATTTTTCAGTAAATCCAACTATTTATTTGTTTACTTAATAAAATATTGCGTGCAACCACTGTCCAGCGATTATTTCATTTGATTGTGTAATGGGTATATCCAAGTCAATAAGAGCTATGATCATTTTATCAATGCGACGGATTAATACATTCACTGCCTTCCCCATCATGCAAGAGCAACTACGATGCACAAAGGTTGGTTATTAATGCCACTGACACGTCGAAAATGTATACCCCACACACATTTTTTTAGTAGAAAGCTGGCAACCCAGGGGCAGATACAAGAAACAGGTCATTAGAATATCATGCCCTGTGTCACCCACATTTTGAGAAACGCACCCACGTAGTGCAGGTTACAATATGACGTATCTCATCCCGCGTTAAATCCCTTCAGCGCATGACTTAAGTTGGCCATCTCTGAATCCGGCCCCAAGAGTTTTTTGATATTGTTGGGTCATAGACATCAGGAAGTCATGGCATGCAAAGGATATGCGACTAAATATTAAAAATGATTACTTTATTCTACATTATGTTAAACTGTCCAATATTTTTTGATGCCCGGAAATGGGGGTACAAAAGGTTCTATTATTTCTAAACGGTTCATCCGATATAGATAAAAATACCCTCAAATTAAAGCTGACAGCACTTCAACCGCATTGTCATTGTATTCTGTCAAACCCAAAGTGCTAGAGTACACAATCAAAATAACAAAAAATGTGTCACTGTCCAATGAATTATGGTGCACACTGTGTGTGTGTGTGTGTGTGTGTGTATATATATATATATATATATATATATATAGCTAGCTTACAGTTTAGCTTTTTTGAATATTCTAGTCAATTTTAGTAGCCTATTCTTTATTGTTGATAATCCCTTGTTTTTTGGTAGTTTGTTTTTCTGTCTAGCTTAGCAAGTAGCTAGCTAGTTTATTTTTTTTAAATAAAATATATACTTTAGTAAAAATAAATATATGGTATAAAGCATAGGCCAGTTCAGCCAGGAGTTGTAGTATATGCATGCTACACGTTTACTTTTGCAACGTCCCTACAACAGACAGAGGGCAAATCTGTCTGTGTAAATTTATCTGTGTGACTTCAAAAAACATTGACAATGTTAAGATCCAATAACGTGGTATGTCCAGGTCCAGTAATTGAAATATTCAGAAAAGAAAAAAAACCTGTTTGTTGGCCTTTTTTGTATATTGCATGTAATGCTGGTGTAATAAATAGAATGGTTTAGCTCAAAGTGTATTCCTTACATTATTTCACTGATTTTACTCAATTGAGTTCTCTATTATTTGCATACTCTAATATGACAAAAACAAAAACAAAAACAGCACATCATTGCAAGAACATTATAAAGAGCAAGTTTTGAGATTACTTGGCAATGGATTAATCAGACATTTGAGACACTTGTGAATCAAGCAATACACATGAAAACTGGTTGAGACCAATAACCAATTTAAAGGTGAGATTTTGCCCCTCCTGTTTCAAACTCACCAGCTGCCACTGCATATGGTAAATTCCGGTAAATTCCAAAAAGCTACACTTGCTTTAATTGCTTGTTGCAACACCAAAAAAGAGAACATTTCACACAAACCTCATTGTATACTTGTACAGGCTAGAGAAGGGGCACTATTTTGTTTCCTGTAGCCACTTTTTTAACCATCTGGAAAAGGGAGAAAAATAAGAAAAATCTTATTGTGATAGTTCATATTTTTCCCATGCAAGTAAAAAAAAAAACTTAGACTGTTGTGATCTGTTGAGCCCCATCATTATTATGAAGGATCACCTGACTTGGCTACAAAGTTGAATCTGGCTCAAGGAACCATTGGGTTGAGCGAAACAGAATGACACTTCATGACACTTCCAAATGCTATCTGAATTGCAGTAACCACTGCCCAATGAGATGTAAGCTGTGAATTTCGTTTGGAATTAATCTTAAAACATACTACATACTGTATGTTTAAATCACACTTGATGAGATTTACTCATCACAATTATGCCAACAGTCATGGGGGTTTGAGGCCATTTTGTGCTTGTTCCCCAGTTGTTGCTACTTGAAGCTATATTGTACAGCAAGTACTTCCAGAATCATCTTTTTGTGTTCTGTAAAACATTAAGCACATTCAATTGAATATTAATGACACCCCATCTGTTAAAATGTACACTGGATATTGTTAATGGTATAAAGACAGTAAAATAGTGGAAGTGTTTCCTTTTTATTGCTGCCTCTAGTTGTGCTGGATTTAGTAGTGGAGAATCAAACGAAGGTGAGGGAGATCAGACACCCACACAGGTGAGGACCAATAAGGGAGATATAACACGAAAAGAAAAAAAGAAAAACAGGAACTAATTCCTGACAGCTAAATTAAATCTACGCAGGAAAATAGGGCGAACTTGAATAGAACGAGTGAAACACAAATCTAAATCTCCTGAACTCAATACTAGAGCCCAAATAGAAGACTAAAAAAGCAAAGAAAACACCTTCGGAACGTAACACTACAACGTCCGATAGAAGGTGAAACAAAACAAAACCACCAAATGAAAACACTGTCTCATAGAGAACAGCACGTAAATAAAT
Source organism: Ilyophis sp. 1 JC-2022 (assembly GCA_022702515.1). Classification (NCBI taxonomy): domain Eukaryota; kingdom Metazoa; phylum Chordata; class Actinopteri; order Anguilliformes; family Synaphobranchidae; genus Ilyophis; species Ilyophis sp. 1 JC-2022. The sequence goes on along the minus strand of CM040406.1, from coordinate 16,583,280 downwards.
AGAACAGAATGCTAACAGGAGGAAACACAATCCTACAGCTGAAGAAGCTAAAAGCAAGTCCCTCATGAACATAAACAAGTTAATATCACGAGGTTGCTTAAACCTGGCTATACCTGGCTCAATGTACAAATGAATGACAAAGAAGCACCGGAGAAGCGGAAGTGAGGAACTTAAATACCCCGCAGGTAGCAGCACAGGTGATCTGAATAATGAACGAGGAAAAGCAAAACCCTGGGACAGAACGAGGAAAAAATCGGATGGATTCTCAATGGGAGATAAAAGACGAGAACCGCAGTGGAAAAATAAAACAATAACCCACGAACGATGATACTAGTAGGTGCAATCAAGGTAATGCCATGGCCTCAATGGGCATCTGTTTGTCTGGCTGTCTGTTTGCTGAGCTTAATAACTGTGGATATATTTGTATGAAATTTGGCTAAACAATTTCTGAGGTGAGAAGGAAAAGAAGAAGAGAGTATCAACTGCTATTATGCTCCCAAATCATTTATTAAACCCATTGGTAGTGGCAATGATTAAACCATTTGGTCTTTGTCATGTAAAGGTGGTAATATAAGGAGACACATTATCATGCTTTTTCCATTACATCAAAAGAAATTAAGGGAACACTTAATCAACACAATATGACACCTTCAATTAAGTCAATTAAACTTCTGGGATATCGATCTATCCAGTTAGGAAGTGTAAACGATTGTGAATCAATTTCACCTGCTTTGGTGCAAATGGAAGTGAACAGATGGACAGGAGAGGCAACAGCAAGACAACCCCCAAAAAAGTTAATGGTTTTGCAGGTGGTGACCACAGACCATTTCTCTCTCCTTATCCTTCCTGACTGATTTTTTTCTATTTTGCATTTTGCTAGTGCCCTTGTCACTACTGGTAGCATGAGGCAGTACCTGCAGCCCATTCAGGTTGCACAGGTAGTCCAGCTCCTCCAGTATGGCACATCCATATGTGCCGTCGCAATAAGGTTTGCTGTGTCTCCCAGCAGTCTCAAGAGCGTGGAGGAGATACCGGGAGACGGGCCATTACACAAGGAGAGCTGGACAGGGCCGTAGAAGGGCAACAACCCAGCAGCAGGACCGGTATCTGCTCCTTTGTGCGAGAAGGAACAGGACGAGCACTGCCAGAGCCCTACAAAATGACCTCCAGCGGACTACTCGTGTGCATGTTTCTGACCAAACCGTCATCAAACTGACTCCATGAGGGTGGCATGAGGGCCTGACGTCCTGTAGCGGGATCTGTGCTCACAGCCCAGCACCGTGCAGCTCGATTGGCATTTGCCAGAGAACACCAGAATTGGCAGGTTCACCATTGGTGCCCCGTTCTCTTCACAGATGAGAGCAGGTTCACACTGAGGACATGTGACAGGCGTGAAAAAGTATGGAGACGCTGTGGGCAATGTTATGCTGCTTGCAACATCATCCAGCATGACCGGTTTTGTTTAATTGACTTGATGATGATGGTTTAATTGATACTGTGATGATTATGTGTTCCCTAATTTTTTTTGAGCAGTGTATATAGCACTGCTAGATGATCATGCCAATAGTCCAAGGAAGCATACTAGATGCATACTGGTGTATTATTTACAAATACAAAACACATAAAGTAAAAAATGTAATTAATGAGTAATGTTACATTTCTAAATATATTAAAATACACAATTGTTAAAGGTTTCTCCAGGTGACAAGAAATAGTTCGGTATCAGGGCATAGATGGCTGCTTCTTCCACCAAACACCTCTCTGGTCTTAATGCTTCCCTGACAGTTGCAGAAATGCGCAAAAATGTAATGGAAACAGGTGACTCTGCACCCGGGGCTCACGGGCAAAAGGGTTTGGAGAGAAACCGCGGCCGCCCAGCCCGCCAGAGGAAACGCGGACCTTGTACGCACAGCAGGTGTACTTCCTGTTTTCTAATTAGAAACAAATTAGGTTAAACCACTTTTTTTCTCCAGACTACAGAGGGGCAAGGCCTCCCTGTGCCCGGAGGCGTGCTGAAATACGGCTGGCAACACGCTGACAGCATAATGGAGAGACTTTGTTTGTGAGGTGCACCTGGAAATTTCAGAGTGGAATTTTTTTTAAAATAATAATTAAAGTTAGCATTATTTGTCTCCAGTATAAAAAGAGATGGAGGGGGCTGTGGAGGGTGAGGGAGGGTGGTGGTGGTGGGGCGGGGAGGGGAGGGGAGGGGGCTGAATTGAAAAGATTGATGCATTCACATAAAGGATGGTCCTGTTAGTTTTGGATGGGGGGCTCCTCTCTTTTTTTGTGTGGCCTAATTGAACACTGATGGATCTACATTAATTTCCTCCTCACACCTGCTTCCTTTATGTAGTCTCGGGCTGGAGCAGGAGAATGACGTGCTCCCAGACTATTACTGCTAATGGAAGGCCTTCAGCTAAAGGGGCCTGTGGAAGCCCTTCTGCCACCGTACAGAAAGACACTGCTCTCTGCAGCCACTCGGAAACCGGCTGTAGCCAGGCAACAAGGATACCAAAACATTATTTTTTTTAAAACGTAAGGGGTACTGTTCAGATGATGGAAATTCCAACGCCACCTCAAAGAGTAGTATGCTACTGCATACACATGTGTGTGTATGTGTGTGTTTACAGTATGCGTATGTTTATGTGTGCACATCTTTGTGTGAAGAAGAGAAACATTTCCAGTTTGTTTTGTGGGACACCTTTAAGCCCGAACCCGACTCGCCTTCATGAACCATTAATAATGTAGCACCACGCCATTATGCGCACCACCATGCCTCTCAGCCTCGAAAGCAGAGAGGCACTACGACACTGTATCTCCGAAATAATGGATCCCCTCTTTATAATTTCATCTCTAAAGTGGCCTCTCAGCAGAGAGCACTTGACTTCTTGCATGCTGTTAATACTTTCCCGCCTCACTTTAAAACCGTAAAACAAAGTACTGGAACCAAATGCAGTGTTACTATCTGTACTCTGCTGAACCAGTCCAGCAAAGCTGTGGGAAAGCTGTACTTCATTAATCATGATACCGAATATCATTCTCAGCATGAAAAACACTGGAATCTCTTTTTGGCGCGATATGCTATATTATCCGATTATGTTTTTTACAGTCAATTCCTGGTAATTTCATATGACTGTTGTGGCACTATGCATTAAACCAGACACTGCACTTATTAGGAATAAGTAAAGTCAGTTGGCAAAAATTGTGACCAGCTGCATAGGACACATGACAATTGCAAGTGTTCCACATTTCAGCGATTGCCAGACTGCAAGTCAGGACCCACTGGGAGGGTCGCAAGGAACAATACACTGTCACACATTTTAGTTCCATATTTCGCTAAATCACAATACAAGAGAAAATATAGTCACTGTACAATATACTGTACACTATAGTCACTACAATCCTCCCTTTAAACCTCAAGATGTGCACCGTAATGGTCTTGCTATCAAAAAAGAAAGGCCGAGAGCTAAAATAGTGTGTATAGCATGTGATAAAAATGGAAGCAAAATACAGGCAAGGCAGCTTCCACAAATAAATCAGGGAATAAAGCTAAGACTTGCATTACCTTGAGGAAACCTGTTCCTAGGCCCACCGCGCCAGCCCAGTCTTCAGGCCACTACCAATGGCCTGGCATTTTCCTGATTAATTTAGTTAATTTCGTTTTTAACAAGAACAGATACAAACTAACATAGTTACATCAATAAACCAAAACATATTACAGTTCTGGGCATATATATATATATAAAATATATATATATATTTTATTTTTTCCTGATTTTCCCTTTTTCTCCCAATTGGACCCAATGCAATTCAATTCCCCCCATGTAGCTACTGCTTGAGAATCGCCGCTACAGCCCCTTTGTCCGGTAGCAGGAAAGAGGGCGCCACGTCCTCTTCAGGACGCGACTCCTCTAACTCCTGACCGTGAGTCCAGCTCTGTCATATGTGTGACGATTCTCTCCAAGTCCATCCCCCCGCCCCGGGAGCAGCCGCCAATTGCCACTCCCTCAAGGCACCAGCCATGCTCGGATCTGGCAGGACCGAGGATTGAACCCCCGATCCTCGGGGCGCAACCGCACAGACAGAAAGTCTGCACCTTTGTCCGCTGGACTACCGCTGTGCTGCATATGCTCTGACCATGTGCATGTCAGACTGGAGGCTATGGCCAAGTGTATATTAGATTGGAGGCTATGGCCAAGTGTATATTAGATTGGAGACTACGACCAGGCATATATTAGATTGGAGACTACGACCAGGCATATATTAGATTGGAGACTACGACCAGGCATATATTAGATTGGAGACTACGACCAGGCATATATTAGATTGGAGGCTATGCCCAGGCATATATTAGATTGGAGACGATGACCAGGCATATATTAGATTGGAGGCCATGACCATGTTTATGTTAAATTGGAGGCTATGCCCAGGTGTATATTAGATTGGAGGCTATGACCAGGCATATATTAAATTGGAGACTACGACCAGGTGTATATTAGATTGCAGACTACGACCAGGCATATATTCGATTGGAGACTATGACAAGGCATATTAGATTGGAGACGATGACCAGGCATATATTAGATTGCAGACTATGACAAGACATATATTAGATTGGAGACTATAACAAGGCATATTAGATTGGAGGCTATATCCAGGTGTATGTTAGATTGGAGGCTCTGGCCAGTTGTATAATTGGTTGGAGACTATGACAAGGCTTATTAGATTGGGGACTATGGCCAGGAGTATGTTAGATTGGGGACTATGACCAGGCATATAATAGATTGGAGGCTATGACTAAGGATTTGATTTTCCTCAGCCTCTACTAATAAGAGTATACTAAAATACAGGTTTCTGACCAAATGGACAATACTTTTCCCCTCCATATAAAATAAATTGAACCTAAAAACTGGTCTTCAACCCCAAAACAAATCAACACAATAACCAAAGCACCGGTTGAAACTGCTGCCTTTAAATCCCAGTCTCCCAGACCTTTTCCACTATCCTCAGAGTGATGTCATTTCCTTTAAAACTTTTTGACAGGAAGAACTTGCACGTTCTGTCATGGTGTTTGCCACACATGCCCAAAGTGTTTGTATGAGAGAGACGTGAACCCCTTACTCGTCACTTTACGTGGGCTCAGAAATTATGGCAACTTTGAGAAGCCCTCCAGTGATGTGTAGTTTCTAGGAGATAACCGTAGTGTACCTTGTCATTGCTGTTTAGTGTATGTTGTACCATACCCCTTCCATGTACAATGCAAAACAATGGTATAACCTGGTCATAGTTATAAAAATCCATATGACAGACATTCTTATTCAGATGTTTTAATACTGTGTATGTATTAATAATTTATTCGTAAATATAGTTTTCTGCTCAGTCAAAATAAATTATTTTTCATATTTATAAAAGTATATGTTGTTATTTTTCTTTCCAGAAATATTTGAAACCTGTGTACCCTCTTACATAGCCTATCCAACATTCTCACGTAAAATTCTCAACAAGATCATATGCAATAAGTGTCTGTTCTTCAACACAGCAGCAAATAGCATCAACACTTTGCCTGTTTCAATTATATGTCACCCACTCTACGAAAATTAGTCTGATGTGGAATAATAAAAAAATGTTTTCTCAAGAATATACTTTTTTTTTTCCCCCCACATCAGACTCATTTTTGTAGAGCGGGTCACATATGACAATGTTAAAAATAACCAATGTACAGCTGCCAAGTCTCTGAAAATCCAAAGTTGCACTCTTGTCACTTCTCAAAGACCGGGACTAAATCATGCAAAATGCAGGACCAAGAAAGCAAATGTGAACTGGTAAGGCTAGTTTGGGGTTTGTCAAAGTGTAGTGTTGGGTGAATGAGGTTTCCTGACACCAAAAAAGGTGTAGATGCCATATGCAATCAGTGACTGACTTGAACAAATCCTTGTGTTTTTCTATGAAAAAGAAAAAAATTTTGTTTGATTGCCCTTACAAAAATATTGGTCTTCCAGCAAATTTGCAGCAAACCTTTGTCACATCAAGTTCATATTTTCACATGCAAATTAGCTTTGTGGGAACTGCCATTCACTTCTGGCAAAGTTTTTAGTTCACGACAACTGGCAAACTCTGACAAATCTCTGGCAACATTTTGTGGAAAACAATTTAGTTTGCGGCAAATGCGCTACATATTAGCTGCAAGTTTGTGGAAAACTATCCAGTTTTGTAAGGGTGGTTCAAACAAGTGCAAGATTGAAAGCTTTCTATAGCTCCAGCCATAACAGGGTTACTGAAGCATCATCTTCCATCAATATCAAAAAGTAATGTTGCTCTATCCAGCAGGATAAAATAAAAAATAAAACGGTTCATTTGTGTTTCAAAAGCTCAACTAGCAACAGTGGAAATGTTATGGCCATAAGTTTATGACATGTCTGATATGTAAGTCAGACACAGTTAATAAAGTTGCCAACTAGCAAGATACGCAGTGTTGCGGCGTTTCATTTTCTTATTTCGGTTTGTGTTTCTGGCACCTGTGGTCTACTGTATCAGGTGTGCAAACTGTTTTTTTCCCTTAAATGGACATATGTTTAAAATAAGCTGCCAGTCTGTGTCAGAATAGCCTGCCTGTTTTATCGCTTATTTTATTTTTCTCCCAATGCTAGCTGTAAGCTTGTTTTATCACTGCCATGGCCTCCAAACATCTGAAAATGATGTGCAAATGTAAGTGTGCACTCGAACTGCCGCTTCTTTGTGGCCTACTAAGCCGTGCTGTACAGCCATTGTGCCAGAAGCCTGCACTTCCTTCATTGCTGCTGATCGACCAGAAGTGTCACTACTGTAGAGTAATGAGGTCAGGACAAATAATACCAAAATTATAATACATTTTATTTATAGGCACATTTCAAAGAATCCAAGGCCACTGTGTGTAGCCAAATAAAACGCATCACAAACAAAATCAGACCAGTAAGCGTAGGTCTCTGTGCTCTTCAGTTAACGGTCTACAGCTGTGGTCCCCAATCCATGTCCTGGGAAGTCACAGCAGCTATGGTTCTTGTTGTTATTCAGTAGTAAATTGATCAATTAATGCAGTTCATTAAACATTTAACTTACCTCGCCTGGTTAATTGGGTCTGAATTGGTTGCTGATGTTCAGGTGAAAACCCCTGGTCTACAGTGTCTGTAGCTTGTTGGAGGTGGGAAAGGCTTCCTTATTGCAGCCCTCTTCAGATGGAGCAAAACATTAATTCAGGACATGGGGGTGATTGACTTGCTATTGATCGTAATCCTAATTGCGTGCTGTATCTCGTGGATTCTCTTGGGTCTGATTTATCCCGTCGGAGCGTGTCGCATGCTCAGCGGCACGTGGAAATGGGGCAGGCTTTCTGAAGATGTAGCTCTTGTCCTCACGGTCGGCTTTTATTAGAAATCGATTGACTTAATGAGATATCGGTAGTGCAGTAATCCTGATCAGAGTGACAGACAGACATACAATACATACAGCAGGACTCTTTTTAGGTATCGTTAGAATGTGCATCATGCTTATCTTTGATTAACTTGAAGGAATGCGATCCCCCTTTTTCAAATGTACGACGCACTCACTGGAATGCTACAAAGAGAGAACACTGCAGATGAATATAATGCACTCATCTGAGACATTCATTTTTGTCTCTTTATTATTTATCTGCACCAGACACATTGTCTGTGCCTGGAATTTGCCAGGACAAATGGGCTCTTTTGGCTGTGACTGAGGTGATGTGGTAGATATGGTAGTGTCCCTCACTCGCTCACTTATTAATTCACTCACACAGACCACACAATTCACAATTACACTCACACTCTCACCAGCTCACTCATTAACATACTCTCACACACTCACAAAATGGCTCCCCCATAGTAAGACTGCTACCTTCATGTTACCACTACACATTAAAATTACAGGGCATCCAGAAAAGTAGTCATGGTCCCTGGAAAAGTGCCTCAACATAAACTGGGCATTTAGACAAAATAAAATAATTTGACACACAACAGTTGAATTGTAGGCAGAGACACGGGAAGCTCAGCTGTGTGACATCCAACCAGTAGGGGCTCTCCTACTTTGACCTCTGAGGACTCCTTCCCCATGGAGAAGCAACATTTCAGCATGGGCTTTGTCTTTCAACCAGATGGCAGGCTGGGAGTAATTCCACAGTGGCTGGCAAGCTACAAATAAGGGGGGCAGGGAACTTACCTTTACCTGATAATTATCCTGAACCTGCGCTTTGATTGTTTAGCACAAATTAATGAGCCTGCCAATTTAAACAACTATCACCAATTAGTGGCCGATTCTCTTTCATCTGCATGAATTTCATGCGTTAACTCCGAATTCCAGCATTCCAAATTGATTCCTTTTGTTGATAAAAGCATCCAATCTTCTTGCTGTTGTCAAAATGATCTAATGTAGTCAGATCTTAAAATGATTTAATGTGAAGCGCTGGATAGACCTGGGCCCACATTAGACACAATTATGAAAAAAGTCCTTTCCTGAAAGACTGCAGATAAATACGGAAAGGTTACTCTTATTCACAAACTGCTGGCTGCTACTGGAAGAACTGAGCCCCTATACCCTGAGAAAGCAATCTTACACTGTCAGTTTCCTATGTTGTGAAGCAAGAAATATGCTTTGGCAGAGTCAAGCCTAAACCGCATTCAGAAGAGATGACAGAGGGGGATATTTGGGTGAAAACAACACGTCAGCTTTGTCGCTTATTTTTCACTGCACCTTAATAAAAAATCACACGTGCCGTGTATGTCCGGTCCGAGCTATAGATTTGGTGTTTGTATGGTACAGTTTCAGAAAAAAGGTTAAATTGGCACAGGGTCTGTGAAAAAGGATGCAATATGGCAAAAGGAAAGGGAGAGGTGCCTGGATTCAGTCAACATTGTCCTTAACCTGACTAACAAATATAGTTTGGCAATTTCAGCGATCAACGAGATTAACTCGCCCAACTGTTTTTATGAAGAAAAACCCAACACTTGCATTTATTTTTGTAAGTCAGAACTGATTAAGGACAAATGCTGATTGAACCCGGGCTGTGGTCTTTAAAAGGTTTCTTCAAGCTGAAAGAGAAAAAAAATGGCTCTCTCTCATGTAAAATAGATCAAAACGAGGAAAAGACAAACACAGCGGTAAACTTTTGCGAGCGCTACAGCGCAGCCGTATGACCCTCCCAGGCAGGTCCAGATTGTTTGCTGCCAGGGCGGCTGGCCTCGGTAGCGGGAGTCCGGGTCTCCGAGCAGCCCTGGAGGAACAGGACAAGGTTAATGTACTATGACAGACAGAAGCCAGCCATTCCCTTTAATGTCAGCCCATTTGGAGAAGCCCCGCCTTCCCCCAACGCAGGCGTCTTCCCGCCCTTTAGGAACCTCTCTGCCAACAACTGGTGGGGAAAGAGAGAATGGCGCCAGCTGGCCAAGATGACATTTCCTGGCGAGGAAGCCGAAACCCCCGGCAGGTGACATCTGTGTCGCTCGCCTTTCATCCCTCCCCAAGGTCCCGGGGTGGAGGGGTACCTGTGTGAGAGCCGGAGTACCCCCAGGGCCCGGGATGGATGGGCCACAGCTTTCGCGCTCACTGCCAGGGGGCCTGTGTGGACCACGCTACGCTCCCCGCCCCCCCCCCCCCCCCCCCCCACCTACCAACAAGGCCTCCGGCATCAACATCTGCACCACGGGCTGCTCCCGTCTTCCTGTTTAATCGGCAGTCGATGGCGGCAGTTCTCTCTGCCGCAGCTCAAAGCCGCCGGTATGCGGAAATCTCATCGGGTGACAGAGTTGCTCTGCGCGGCCCGAAGATGCGCAAACAGCGCGCGGGGTTGCGCAGTAAATACATGCGAGTGTGCGTGCGGTGCTGGCCGCTGTCTGTGAGCGCCGATGCCCTAGAACGGCTGGGAAAATGGACGCCAAACAGCAACATCGTTCTGCGACCCCGGCAGTAGCAGTCACGCCCATCTGCATATCTGCGGCTAACGCGCTTGTGTGAAGGCAACATGGATAGTCCAAATCTCAATGAATCTCTATAGCAATGAATGTAAAAGCACTGTGACACACTAGATATGCGTAGAGAGGGCCTTTTGTGTTATTAAATTTAGATTTTGCTTACCACAGCCCCCCATTACTGTGTGCTTCTCGGCACAGAGGGTATATTCTGACAAAAAAACCTTCTTTCATCTTCATCACCGGTCCCCACTGCTCATACGCCACACACCCCTGCCACCGACCCCCCCTCGTTTTGTCCACACCTGCAGCTTGCTTAAAACGCCCCGAGGCTCCTGTTTTCCTTCCGTTCTTACTCTACGGGGGGTGAGGGGGTGCTGGTTCAGGGGAGGGAGGGGGATTTATTGACACTCAAAGTAAACAGAGCCTTACTGTTTGCACAAGCACCTGTTTGATTGGTTAAGAAGGAGCTCCCCCAACAAACACCCCCACTTGCCCAACACCCCCTATGAGGATGACACATTTTCAGTTATGTTGGAGATGGAGGACTGCCAGACCTGAGATGATGCCCTTGATGTTCACTCTTCTGCTTTTTGTTTTCCTGGTAGCAATTTACTTGAACTATATGCCGTAAAGCTGGCATTACGCTGCCATAAGTGTGGGATAACACCTGTCATAACCATTCATCACAGAATATTACAACTTGCGTCTTGTCATTATACTGACATTATGTACAACGCAATCGCTTTGTAAGTTAGTTTGAAATCAGCTTTGTGAAAATGGTGCATACACTATGACAGTGATTTGATGTAAGTTTAATAGGCTGTCAAGGCTAGTATTTTCAGGTGTGATGTTATGATTATGGCAGGATTACAGAGGCTTTATACTGAATAGTTAAAGTGTGCCTTTGGTCATGTTTTATGGTCAGTGCAAAGATGAGAAAAAGGTTTTTTATTTTCAACATTAATTGTCATGTTGCAAATGTGAATCTAGGGCCCTGTGACTTTTCTTGTGCTCTCTCTCACTCTTACTTGAAGTAAAATGTATTATTTGCCAAAGTTCGATCAAAATTATGGAGAACATGGGAGAGTGTAACCTGGTTTTCCTGCTTATTTATGTGGCTTTTATTTTGAACAAAGAAGTTGGCATTTATGACATATACCTCTGTTTTTAATTTGCCCTTGATTTATTATCTTGCGTGGCTTTATTGTACCTGAAAAGTATTTATCAACAATAATCAAAAGGTCATATATTTATTTTGTTCATGTCTTTTCTTCATCTTTGATCACAATTGGATTTGGTCCATTACAGCTAATTCACAGGCCTGTGCAACAGGCAATCAATTTTTTGACTCCAGCTTATCATCAGGGTATATACATAGTATGTACTATTCTAGAAGTATTTCATATTCCTCAAGCGCTTATGTATAACATTTATGTTAGCAGTACTTCATGAACAGTCATCTATGTTGTACAGCATGGTTGATATATTACATTTTCTGAGAAAGTGTGATGTAGTGGTGGAGTATTTAGGTTAAAATGTCAGTGACACTATGAGGTGAGTTGTTACTACTTTTTGGCCAAGGACGCTCTCTAGTTTTAGAGAGGTTGATGTTTCACAGGGCCCAGTTGCACCACTTAGAATGTGAGATCAAGTACACAAAATGTTCTCCACAAACAAACTGTTTCTCTGCACTTTTGAGTCTAATAGAGTACATCTTGCCACTATTAGACTACTGTATTATAACCACGGTTAGGGTTGATTTTAACTGAGTTGTTCTGTAATGTTTGTCTCTTTAGCAACCTTTTTCCCAGAGTATAGTTGCACAGTCTTCATTTTAGAGTTCTCCCCCATGCTGTTTATTTTATGAAAAAATACTGAAATGCATTGAACTGCACTGAACCACATAAAAGTGAAATGACAAGAAAACAGAACACAGTTGGGCCAAGCTATGCCAACATCAACAGTGGAAGGTTTGGGCAGGTATGTTACTATAGTTACAGTAGAAGCAGATTTGGTCGGAGTGGAACATTGCCAAGACATTGGAACAGTATGTTGGCAACTATGGTTTTGCCAGTTAGTCCTGATATATTTAGACTTATAAAGTCACATTTACAAAGAAGTTTAATTGCCTCCAATACCAAATAATCGACTGTGACAATGTGGTCTCCTTTATGTGGCGCAACATGCAGAAAAAATGCTAAACAAAAACATTTCTCCTGGTTCCTCTCTGCTCCTAATGGCTGGCATTGCTGCACCGGAGGTCTGATCGAGTTATTGGATTCTTGCTTTGCACATTTTATATAGAAAGGAGCTGTCTTCACACAGTGAAATAGATAAATGTATAGTGCAAAAGGTTGAATAATGAATTTCTGGGGGTTGCAGTGTGCCTCAATCCTCATTATGGCTTGTAGGACACGTGGTACGGTTCCTGCTGCCAGAATCACTGAGGGCATGAATGAGAGTGACCCTGCAAAGAGGAAAGGGTATACTCATGCGCAGATATTGTGTGTGAAATCATCCCATGGTTTCCTTCAAAAATATATATTTCAGAACAGGAAAATCTACTTCGATGAAGGGTTACATGGGTGAGCTGTGCAGTTTTATATCCAGGGTAATCAATGAACAGCTGTTCACCTTTAAACTTTGACATGTATTTATTTATATTTGCTTTGCACATCCATATACCAGCCAACCTTTTTTTTTAAAAAAAAGAGAATTGTTGCGGAGGGATGGGGTTATAACTGTGTGTGTTTTGCTGTGGCAACAGGTTACAAAAAAAAACGAGGAGCTAAGACAAAATTAACAAAGAAAGGTAGGAAAGGAAGATGGCGGTAGCAAGCATAGGTAGGTAGCAAGAATGAATTCAATTTGTTTCTGGATTGGAATAGGCACTAATAAAATGGTTGTCCATATGAGAACCATATTTTGCTATTTTTCTATTTTGAGGGCATAATTAGCTGAAATGTATGGTGACCCAGAAGTCCTGACCCCTATCTCGATGCTATCTTTTTTAAATGAGTTGCTCTCTTTAAAAAAAATTTTTTAATAAGAAGCAATCATTTTAAATTAGCTGCTGTCTTTTAAAAAAAGACAGCAGCTCATTTAGTAAGCCACTGCCACTTTTTAAATCTTTTTTTCGAAACGTTTGGCAAAATTCTAAGGGCTAAAGCTAGCCTTTGCACAAAGGTAAAAAAATAATGACTGGGTCGAAAATAATGTACAGCTAAGCAAATGTCTTTGTGGTCTACTTGTAGAGTCACGGATTCGTAGCCTATAGACGTGCACTCGGGTTCGATTCAAGCTTTCGCAGATACAATTTCACAAAATGTAGGCCAAATTCGTCGTATTCTTCTTTATTGCAGGACATCGCAGGTATTAGCTACGCAGCTAAATTGTAGCTAGCTAGCTAGCTGGAATAATGTATCCAATCTTTTTATTCTCTTAGTTAAAGGTGCAGTATGAAACGGAGCGAATTTCAAGTTTCATTACCGAATCGAGTTCGGTCTCCGCACTGAGAAGAACAAGTGAGCACTTTCATCACCATTCAATTTACTCCCTTACCTAACTGGATAGTTTGCAAACTTGCAGCTAATATGTAGCGCATTTTTTGCAAACTAAATAGTTTTCCACAAAATGTTGCCAGAGGTTTGTCAGAGTTTGCCAGTAGTGGTGAATTGGCAGGTTGACCGACAGTGCTTTGCTCAAAGGCTAGCTTTAGCCCTTAGCATTTTGCCTCTAAAAGGAAGAGGTTTTTTTAATTAGAGAAGGCATTATTTAAAAAGACAGTTGCTCATGTAAAACGACTGCTTCTTATTAAAAAAGAGATGTCTTATTTAATAAAACAGTGGTTTTCTAAATATATAATCAACTTTTTTAAAATACAGCAACTCGTTTAAAAAGATTGTTCCTTATTAAATAAGACAATGGCTTTATTTAAAAAGACAACGGCTTCCTAAGTAGATACAGCAGCTCATTTAAAATGATTGCGTCTTATTAAAAAAAAAAACTGTGGTTTATAAATATATAAAGCATCTTTTTTTAAGCAACTCATTTACAAAAGATTGCTTCTTATTTTGAGACAGGGGTTTGCACTTCTGGGCAATTTGATTAATTTTATTATTATTTTTTGCAAGTTTTATAAGACTATACAGGAAATTATGTCAATATTCATGTGGAAATTGTGCATCAAACATTTATTGACTCAGTCAACTCCAAATTAAAATCTGATTCTGAATAACACAGATGATGACATTAATTTAACCAACTCTTTAAACTGTGAAATTTAATTTTAAAAAGAGCTACTCTTTCCTTAATTACACATTCAGACCCTGAAAACCAATCATGCATCAGTTTGCGGATTAGTCCTGTAAACTGACAGGATATGAAGGCCATCGGGAAATACCTGGGAAACGGAGTTGTGATTATTTGTGAACAATTGGAATGCATGGGATTTCTCCCCCATAAATAACACTTGCTGCTACAATCCAATGGTAAGGCAGGGCGAGGACAGAGTTGTGTGAACTGAACCACAAAGGAGATGAAAAAATAAGGGAGTTAGAGAAACATGTGGGCGTGACGTCATTCAAATGATACAGAACATTCCACAATAATGAACAGAAACCTGGAGAGTTCACAAATCCATTTTCTTTCCGTATTGTGTGGACCACTCATCTACAGTGCTTTATAGGTTATCCAATGTTCTATTTTTTGCATAATCTAAGTCAGAACAGACTGTATTTGAAACAAAGGCTACGAGCATGACATAAAAGAATAGGAACAGATATGCTTTTGCTATTTTGTATTGCGTTCAGGATGGGAAATTAACTTTCTGACCTACCAGCCACAGTGGCTGGTAGATGCTAAATTTTACCAGCCACCCCAAAATTTGACCAGAGACCTTTTAAAAATATATTTTTCAAATTACACTAAAATAACTACCCAAACATTTTTTGATTTCTACGCTAACATAACGTTTCAGATACATTATATACAATGCATACTCCTGTTTATAGCTCTAATAAAATAGTATTTATTATATCATGTATTACAGGTCAAATAGTCAAACATTGTGTATAAATGTATTACATAGCCTACATTTCATATGTACCTAAGTACAAACAAACCCCATATCCAGAAAAATGGGACAGTATGTAAAATGCACTTAAAAGCAGAAAGCAGTGATTTGTAAATTCTCTATTACATATGTTTAATTGAAAACAGTACAAAGAAAATATATTTTTCATTTTTTTATTAAACTCTATGGAAAAATAAGTCAGGGGAAGCACCCCTTAAAGTGATCCATTCATATCTACTGCATTTCATGACTCCTTTTATACCCAGTCATGATAGCATCACCTGTTAACCTGTGGAATGTTCCAAACAGGTCTTTTTTTTTTTAATTAACTTTTTACATCCCAGTCTTTTTTTGCCCCTGTCCCAACTTTTTGGAACGTGTTGCAGGCATCGATTTCTGAATTAGCGTATATTTACACAAATCAATAAAGTTGATATGGTAAAACATTAAATATATTTTCTTTGTATTGTTTTCAATTAAATTTACAAATCACTGCTTTTTCCTATATGTGCATTTTACATAGGCCTACTGCCCCAACCTTTTTTAAATTGGGGTTTGTAAGTAGGCTAATATTCAGAGAAGTATAAGGATAACAGCTAGGTAAGGCTTGAGACAACATAAACAAAACACATTATAAATTTACTTTAGGTGTTGTTGCTGCCAGTGGTGCAGGTCGTTTAACTCCCGTTATATGTCTCCCCATGTCAGATAAATAGTTATTAAATTATATATTATCTAATACTACATACGCTAACGTTTGCTGTTTTTCTGAACGGGCCAACAATGTTAGAGCGAGATGTCTGGAGATATCACTTTTACCTCAGAGCGTATTGGTCAGTTTGTTTTACTGTGTGACGCTGGTCATATTGCTAGATATTTATAGCTAGCTTTATGGTAAATCGAACGCAAATCAGTTCCACTGTAAGACGGGAAATTAATTAATTCCCTGAAGTGTTGTCTACTGTTTTACATCTCATAACTGAATAAATGACTGGGGGGAAAAAATACCTTTCTCCACCTTTTTATAAGCACCAGTGACATCATTGTGTACACTCCGCACGGTCCTTAAGCCTCTTGTTTGGAGCCAGCTCTGGAAGCTTGTGGTTTCCCCTGTAATTGTTATCAAATAGTGTCAAATTTGTTCTTACCCATCTGTGGTCCATGAAAGGCTAACAAATTTTAGCGAAACCAATAAACATGTGAAGTAAGCGGCTTAAGTAAGCGACAGGCAGAGCCAGGAAGTCTGTTCTCACTGTTCCACTGCAGATCACAAGAAAGGCCTCCAGCATCCCATGTTTAATAGGACCCGGCAGTCCTGATTTGGCTTCACTTGGGATGGGGAGGGTAGGGAGGGAGGGGGGATTTAGGGGGCACGCTAACATTTGCAAACAGTAAATGTCCTCCTACCTCTCACAAATCCCTGCAATGATCGCAAAGGATACCGCTCGGCCTCCAAGATGCCCCGGACTGCATCTGAGATTAGAATTATGAGAGAACTTATCGCTCTCTCTTGCTCTCTCTCTCACAAACAAGCCCACAAGTTAGAACCTTTGATGAGGGAATGGCTAGGGGTGGGCGGGGGGAGGAGGGAACCATGGTGACATAAATCTTATGAATTCTTGCGCGGGTCTCGGGGGGGCGGTGGAGCCCGTGTTCCCAGGAGGAGATAATGGAGATAGCGTTGGCGCCTTCGGAGGAGTCTCGGACTCAGGAGGAGAGGCCTTATCACGGCACATTAAAGTCTTTTTTCTATCTGAGGGGCTACTTCAGAGAACATGAGGGAATGCAGGGGGAGGGCGGTACAGTCTGCCCGGGCACACCTCTCTCTAATTATCTCTGCTAAATGACTCTTGTTATTCTTAACTAAATGGCATGAAGAGAGGGGATCGAGGCAGGAAAGGGGGAGCATCAGAAAGAAAAGGGAGATCAGGGGAGAGAGAGGGATAGAAATAGACCAGGGGCAGAGAAAGAAAAAGATAAGGGGTGAAAGAGAGAAAGAGGTAGGTATAGAGATAGATACGGGGGGAGAAAGATATGGTGTGGTGAAAGAAAGAGAGTGAGAGGGAGGGATTGTGACAGCGAGAGAAAAACAAAATGATTTAAAGATAATCATACATTTGTTAATTTTTTTTTTTTTTTTAACAATCGGTGGCCATGTCAAAATCTTGAATGAATCTCTGGGACTTAACAGTTTGAAAGCTATTTGTTGTTTCATTTTATCAACATGAAATGGCACAGGGGAAAACACCCTACCACCATCTTTGAAAAAAATGCATACGTGTGGTATTATAAACAATTCTGAATTTAAATATGTTTGCCTAGTGGGCATGTTGTTCTCCAGATATTTGAAAAGAATTATAAATAATTTTTTAACCATAACATGTGAAAGAGCGGAGTACATATATGGTGGTTCTTCAAAGGGTTCTTGGATATGGTTTGACATCAGGGTTGACATTCCAAACTTAAGAGCAATCTACAGTATGTGTGTCCAAGCCTTTTACTTGAGTTTAATTTTGTTTTCTGTTTTAACTGTCTCTAAAATGTAACAATAGGCTCCACTTCAATAAATGCATTCAATGTCAGTACCAAGCTCAATTATAAAAAGTTTGTAAGGGAGCAAGCCACTTTTTAACATTGCAGATAAAACCGTAATTTGTCCTATGTTTTAATATTCTCTAGGTCAGAAAACAACAAATCCCACGAGGCCAATTTCCCAGAGGTTGGTGGCTTGTATTGATTCTAGAGATTTGTTGAAGCAGCTCGCAAAGAACATCCGCAAATTTCTGTATGGATTTTATCACCAAGGTCTTTTAAAGGGGAGAAGCAAGTGACTTATTTCTCTTAAAGTGCACAGCTGGTAAATAGCACACAGTAGCAGGAGCAGTAATTGTGTAGAGCTTCAGAGATTCTCGATGCAAGGGCAGATGAAATGGAGGCTCCTTTCATTAAAGAGTGTCAATACCAGATTTTGTGTCCCTCAAATTGACTCCGCTTGTGACAGAAACACAAGAGACTTGGTCTCCCAAGGAGAATGTTACGACCTCTGTCATAAGTTTTGTAGTTTTGTTTTGTTTCTCGGGTGCGTGTGTGAGTGTGTCGTCACTTTCGTAATGACGTCATCAGAATGACCATTTCCGCCGCCACTCTGTTTGAAACATTTGACTCCGATTCTTGACTTAGCTCTTGTTTGCCCAGTTCGATCTCATGTGTTTTGACCCTGCTCCGTTTCGTTCGACTCCGATTCTCACCTATCCTCCTAGTTTGTTCGCTGTGTAGCCTAGTAGCTCCGGTTAGTTAGGGTGAACACTGTTGCATTGCTATCCTTCCATCGGGACACCATTTTGTTATTTTGCTTTATTATTTTTTCTTCATTGTTTCTGAAGGAGACTCTGGGTGGAAACATAAATCTCCATGGGGGTCACGCTGTTCAGACTTATTGGTCTCAGCCACAGACTGATTCATCCCAAAGCTCTGCTTTCAAAGCCGCCCCGTACCCGGCAAGCCTTCGAAGACTAGATAGGCCGCAGTTAGTTTTGGTTAGGCAGTGAGGGACCAGAGTTGCTCGACAGTGTTATCACACATTCCCCATTCCCTATTCATTTCCCATTCCGAAATGTCTTGTTGCGATCTGACCCTAGACCGGGTCGTAACAGGAATACCGTCCAATCTGCAAGAAAATAAATGGCTGTGCTTCACAATCGCAGCGCATCAGTTCAACAGCTGCATGCACGGTACAGTCCTGTTTTATTAGTCTGCAAAAGGTTACTCATATAAGTCCTCCTTGTCCTGTCCACTGGACTCCACGTTCTGTTCTTCTGCATTATCTCTCATATCATAGTGATTGTGTCAAATAAAATGCCCATTATGGTGGATGTGGTAAAATTGGACATAAGTGAAAAGCATTGCCGTTTAACTAAGCCTAAGGTTTCATTCGCATACAGAAGGACTTGTTATTATTATTACAATCAAAAACAAAGTCAGAACAATTCAATTGGCCAACAGAAATGACCAAAAACAATGAAATTGCAGCAAACACAGAAGAACCATTTTTCCACCAAAAAGGTCAACATTGAATGCATTTTTCTCTTTCAATGAATTTAGTGTATTAATTTCACTACTGCACACATCCTGTTTGATTAAGTTCGCAGGTGCACATTGTTGCTATTATTTTGTCCAGAAGCGCAATGTCACAGTTGAATGTAAATGTAAATGAGTATTGGCAAAGTCCCCATATAGACCAATTAATCTCCTGTACCCTGGAATGAGTGCTTGTTCACAGTGTGTATGTGAAAGAGCGTAGGCCGGCCCCACGTCACTGAGCAGCTATTTGAAGATTTCAGGACTCATTAGGCTCTCGTTTACAAATTCCCTCATTTACACACACGTACACACAAACATTCGCTCACACAAACATGCATTCCCGCCACCCCTCACCATGAAAAAAAACGACAAATTACAATCACAATGACAACTTTTCCAAAAGTTACATAGCACCAACAAGCAAATGTGATAATGTAAGTTAAACTGCATGTTTTAAAATGAGTCTCCTCAATGCACAGGTTGGAGGATATATTGCACATTTGTGCACAATTTGTGAGAACAAGGCAAGAGGCAGGGGCCTTACAAATTGAATACTTGCTGCTGTGTATACTAATATCTCAACAAAAAACTAATATCTCAAGTGCAAAAATGCCAAGTTACTCATATAAAGCACTTTGTATAATACATCTAGCTAAATCTAAGCCTGCCATTAAAAGTATTGATATTAAAACGAGGCCAAGTTACAAAACACAATATTGGCTATCTTAGCTCACACAAAACAAACTATTCCACAGCAATGCTACCCAATGTTTCCTCAATTATATAACTGTGTTTTTTCATCTTACCATCTGAGGGGAATGTGGTCATTCACACTGGAAATGAGCTTCCCACAAAGATTATACAGCTGTAAAAGCAATAGTTAAATAGTTGGCAAATGTTACTTAGTTAGCTTCCACACAAAACAAAGATGATGATGACCAAGTATTAAAAATATTGTTGCAATTATTCTATTGAAATGGCATCGCATGTTCACATGCTTATATGTCAATCAAAAGTATTATGTGTGCATATTGTTCATTTTGCCTGTATCCTGCAATTGGCAACTTTGATCAGACTATTTTAATTAGATGTAGTTATTGGCAGATCAGATGTTGTTATCAAATTATTCTTTGAGGGCATGGCACATTTCTGATGATGAAATCAGCAGGAAAAAAAATACAAAAATAACCAAGGTTTGGGGCTTTATTGTGTGGATGTGTGAAGTTGTATCTGAATTGTGTTTGTTGGAAGGTGTAGAAGTTAAGGGCTGAGAGTCTGTGGTCATTACATTACATTACAGGCATTTAGCAGACGCTCTTATCCAGAGCGACTTACACAGCATTTTTGCATTTATACATAGTATCCATTTACAGCTGGATATATACTGAAGCAATGCAGGTGAAGTACCTTGCTCAGGGGTACAACGGCAGTGTCCTAGCTGGGAATCGAACCTGCAACCTTTCGGTTACAAACCCATTGTGGTTATTTCTGTAGGAAACCCTGAAAAGCGCTGTATAGGTATGGGGGCGTTCCCCGCCAAGCCGTAACTAGGCGGATGGCGTACCTAGCAACCAAACAAATTATTCCCAAAACAACCAGAATGAAGAAGAAGAGAGACAGAGACCAAAAAATTAGAAAAATGGACCTAATTCACAAAACTTCTTCTAGATCCTTCTTTTGTTCATAATAAAAGTCCCTATAAAAAACCAAGGTGGGATTCATGAAACATGTGCAGACCTTCGATTTTGCGTGTATCCCAGGTGTGTCAGAGGATGAATACAAATTGTTAGTAAATTGGATGTGTTTGCCTGTTAATGTTGATTTGCACAAGGAGACACCCTAGGAATCCCATAAAAGGCATGCTGCCTCTAGGGTAATGTGTAAACATCAGCAATTCTTCGATCCCCGCAAACATATATACGCAGTCTCTAAAGATGCGCTCTCTCCCTCAAGGCACAATTAGCCAAGTAATCCAAAAAGCAACAAATAGGCCATTGTTAAGCGTTGGGTTTGGCTGTGTGCCTGTGGTTCTTTATATATCATGATCAATCATGAGCATCAATCACTTTTATTAATAGACAAAATCAATTCCACGTTTCTAACAAGATTATTTTCGTAAACTAAAACTAAGAAAAAAACATTCATCGTAAACTGAAATCATTGGCGGTTCTAGGGCTCGGACCCCCCTGTGGCCCCCCTGAATTAGGAGTCTGAATTACAGAATCACTTTTTGCGATTGTAAGGAGAAAAAAGGCGTAACTGGTCCCCCTAACAGAACAACTGGCCCCAGCCTGCCCCCCCCCCCCCCAGTTTAAATGGTCTAGAACTGCCACTGAAATAGGCTAAAAATGAAGACAAGTTTTTGAAAAGCAAACCCACTCTTAAAACTAACGAAAGGTATGCATAAAAACTAAATTAAAAATGAATAGTTTGTGGTTATTCACATCAATAGGTTAGTTAATGTAGTTAAAATCAATAGCCTATTTTAAATTAATATATAATAATATTAACATAATAATTGTATTGATAATCATTTTGTTGTTAATATGAGGTCTGAAACTATTTGAAATTACTGATATGTTCGTGGAAACATTCATAAGCACAGTTAACAATCAAATCTGATTGTACGTTTGTTTCGTGAATGAGGCCCTGTTCATACCTGGTGCCCACAAAATCCCGTCACTTGTCTGCAGTAGATCCTTCAATGCTACTAACTATAGTGATCTATTTTGGTTGGGTGAGGCAAATACCAATTTGTGGTTTGTTACTAAAAGTAAGGGGCAGTTCAGTGGATGTACTGCACTTCCCCAATTTATTAAATTGTGCTATTGGTATTGTACAGGTATGTTTTATCCCCCACCAACCTGTAACTTTGTGGATGCCATACCTGCAAACCCAATAATGCTATCTGGTATGTCATGTAATAGCGTATTTCACAAATTGTCTTATTTAATGTTAGCAACACATTTTTTTGTGCTGAGGGGATAGCCTGTTAATTTGCAGTAGACTTGAATCATGAATAAATACATGTTGTGTTAGCATTGCACAGCTTACTGTTGAATTATGCTAGCTCATTGCTCTGCAGTTCATTGAGTACAGTAAGAATTCTGTATACTCAGGTGATGTTATTTTTGGTAGTAGCTGCGCTATGTGCAGGCTAAATTATAAATATTTTAAATAAAGAACCATTTATGATGTGGGTTTTTGCATCTATGCATTCTCCTTAGCCTATTAAATCAGGGATTGTCAGAAAATGGCTTGTATGTACCTACATTCAACTTACAGAATAGCACATTTGATTTCCCAAAACATTTCACTTTTAAATCGCACATTTAAATATCACTTACAAATTTTTCAGAACCAAGCATTCCCATTAAACTCCCAAATGACACAAGCCAACACTCACACATGCACAAAAATGTTCTTTTTTCTTACACACGCTCACACACTCCCCCTCCACTTTCATATCTCGATTTCCTGAAAACAATCCAGGATTTATGGTAGATTCCAAATAGCAGACCCTCCCACAGACCCCCCCCCCCATCCCCAGCCCTCCATGGATGGGCCCTCCATCTCCATGGATCACCCGCCCTTCTTGTCACTCACTGGAGAATAAAGGAATCCAGTGGGGGAGGGAGGGGCAGTGGGGAGCTCCATACATTTGAACGTTGAAGCAGAGGATGATATGTGCCACCTATGTAAACAGCTCTTGGCGGCACCCAAGCCAATACGACCCACAGAGCCACAGAGTCTAGACTCCAGATGTGTGTTCACACTGCCATACTAGGGCCAGCTCAGGACCAAACGCTAAACACTTCTACCAGATGACAGCAGCTCACACACTGAGTACATGTTTGAAGAAAAAAAAGACCATAATATACTTTAAGTTATTGTGTTCACTTTTATTAGAAAGCATATAATAAAAGATGTCATGACATAGAATAATTGTTTTTTTGTTTTTAAGAACTACATAATAAGCATGTAGTAAGCACTTATAAAAGGTTTTTAGGAGAAAACAGGCATTTCTTTGCTTGCATTCCTCATTGGTCAGGAAGCAGCTATAATTTAAACAATTAATGGGTAATCAATTCAAAGCAATAAAACAGACCATATAAGAGGTATGTTTTTTAACCAAAGACGTACGACAACTCTAAACTGAACATTTTGAAAAACCCACTGGAAAATGCGAAATGTGAAAACTTATTTACAAGCAGTGGCATTTACTACCATTGAGATAATGAGACTGAGGAGGTTCAGTCAGTAAAGGTTCTAACCTTGAGAGCCGTTAGCAAAGGACCAGCTCCCCACAGGTCACCGGTTATCTCTCCGCTCTGCAGCCTGTAGTGTAGGCAGTAACCACTGGCCTGTGTAGCAGAGTAGTCTATGCCTTGGCATACACTGCTGTGAGACCAAATTGCTGATTCCCAATTGGCCGTAAAAAAAAATGAAAAACCGGTGGTACTCTTGGGAACTGTGCCAGTGCCAACTGGCAGATGTACAATTGGTCAGTGTCACACAAGGGGGAAGGGTTTCAGTTTGGGAGGGTTTTCCACCATTGCACATCATCATCGTACGGGCGAAACTCCTACGGTTGATCAGCAGTCTCTATGGAAGGCAGCTTACTTGGTAAGCAGTCATGCAGTGTAAGGATGTCTTTTTATGCATCCTGGCCTACCGTTACTGATAATAAACTATGTACATACTGTATATTCAGACATGGGTTTGATTTCAACTAGAACCACTCTAGATGCATTGTAAACAGCAACTGCGCAAAAAAAAAACAAGAGTAATTTATAAGTGTAAAATCCCTGTGGGCCGACGATTGACTTTGTTTGTTTTTTGGAGAGCAAATTTATACAGTTTGCCAGATAAATGGACAAAACATGTTTGCGGATGACAGCCCGTAGAATACTAGCATTTTCAAAATGCCACAAATAGGTCTTCTTGCTTTTTGTTCTGGTGTTCCACACCAGCTATTTTTGTCAGTTTGTTAATTGTTTGTCGCCCTTCAGGTACCATCTGTCCAAGTCCCGCAATCCCAAAGCCATGTGTTGCCCTGCCGGTTGCTGTAACGGTGGCGACCCATAGCCGCGATTGCCACCTTCTTTCAGCCCCCACAATCATGTCGGCCAGACCGCTGGGTCTGCTCCACCTGCCAGCGCCCCCGTCCAAAATTTCTCCCGGGCCAGACAAACCCTTTTTTAGCCTGCGCGTAAGTTTCCTCGCCTCTAGTGCTTGGCGGTAACTCCTAAAATCCGAGCAGTCCGATAAGCCCCCACAGCTTGCCCCATAAATCCACGCCCCCCAAGGCCTTAGGTCCCGCAGGACGTTGGCTCCGTGTATGCGGAATCTCGTAAAGGGGGGCTCTCGCACCTTCGTTTCATAAATCAACCTTGTCTTTAATGATGTTGGGGGGGGGGGGGGGGTCCAGTGGCAGGGTAGGGAAGAGGGAGAAAAAGATGGATTATGTTTTGCGGAAAGCGATGGCTATATGTCACCACTTTAATCCTGATCTCTGGTGGATAGGTCACCTTCACCCGACGCGTCATGTTAGGACACCTCCTACAGTGACAAATTAGTTGTGTGGAGTGGTGGTGGGGGGGGACTGGTACTGGCAGAGCCCCGGCAAAGCTCACCTTCGTTACTGGAGCGTTCCCCTCCTTTGAGGAGGAGACGGAGTAACGAGGTGTTTTAGTACAGATTTTTATTTTGCTTACCGAGGGGAATGCAAGGTGATGTGGCCGCTGAGCTAAAGCATGGGACCAGACTGGTACTGGCAGAGCCCCTGGCAAAGCTCGCCTCCATCCTGGGGCACAGGGGGTCACCTTCGTGACTGGAGCGTTCCCCTCCTTTGGGGAAGAGGCGGAGTAACGAGGTGTTTTAGTACGGATTTTCATTTTGCTTACCGAGGGGAACGCAAGGTGATGTGGCCGCTGAGCTAAAGCATTCCTGTGAAGCGGGGCTCCATCTGCGAAGGCGAAGCACCGTTCTGTGAAGAGCAATGGCCAAAATTAAAATGCTCCTTTTAGGTCCAGCACTTACTGTATCTGATCCAACTACGCTTTAAAAAAAAAGACCAGTCTATTATGTAATTCTATTGCGCACTTTTGCATGGTGTAGCAGCTCAGGACCTAAGCCTGGAACCAAGAGGATGCAGGTTCAAATCCCAGGTGGGGCACTGCTGTATGTTTAAGCAAGGCGCTTAACCTGAACAGTAAATATTCAGCTGTATTAACTGATTAAAAGTACCCTGTTTGCAAGTCGCCAGGGATAAGACATTCTGCTACACAAATAGTTGATTCTGTCTGTGGAAAAATGCATTTCACTTATCAGAAGATAATAATCCTAAAAAAATCTGCCACCATTGTAACAAAACAGCATTTTCTCTTGCTGGTGCTGAGAAAAGAAAGATTCTGTGATCTCAGTGCTGTTCAGTTTGGAGAAAGCATGTTGATTGCTATACACAGATAGCTATATTTCTGTATTGCAGATGCATCCGAGTCTCATTTAATCTTTCCCTTTGCAAATAATCATCCAAAAAGTTTATTTTATTTTATCAGGTTTTGGCATAAGTGCGTTACTTCAGCGTCATCAGGAGGAGGTGAGCCTGTCCGGGAAATAGTTTACACCTTCCTCTTACAGTTTGAAGTAAGCCGGTGATTTGCAAGTTAGGCAGACAAAACATGACCCCTCTTATCTGTAGTCATTTCTCAAACAGATGTGTTTACTCTTATGAAAGCAGTTTTCCCTTTTCATTTGCTGAGTTTAATTTTGACTGGTTTAGAAAATGCCCGTTGTTCTACGATTGGATTGGTTGAGCTGGTCCATGTTCACTTTGAACGTTATATGCTCCTGCTTTAGAAATATATTACATATGTCCCGTTACCCATTTTGTACTGAGAGATTTACAGAGGGGTAAAGGGTATTGTCTGTGGCCCGTTTGTTTAATGGATTTAATCTGAGCTGAAGAATATTGCTTGAGGTCACAATAGAACTCAAGGCTCTAGCCAGGAAATCATATGTTCAGCATCTCTGATTGTGTGGAAGGAATCAGACAAAACTGTTTCGCATTAGAACTCAAGTTGTTACAGAGACTGCTATGGGTTTCGCATCATTACTAAGGCATGTTCCATCTAAATGTCAGACGGAGACATCATGTAGGATTCCACTTTCTCCCAACAGCTCATCGGTTGCTTATGAAGGCCATTGTGGCTCTCATTATAAAATAGAGTACCGTATATTCAAGGGTGCAGTGGAGTCTCTGACTTCAATAATGTACAGTATGTACACGTGTCATTAAGGCATTTAGTTAACCTACACCATTATCATAAGATTCCATAAACACGTGACATTCTTTTGAAATTTTACTACAACAGCAGAAGTTCAGTGACCGAAAGTAAAATAAAAAATTGAATGACCCCCGCCTCCTCTCCGGCACCCACCCATCACTAATACTTCTCACCTGACGTTTTGTGAACTTAAGCCATGTGACCATGGGGTGTCTGCCTCAGGTTTTGCCAAAAGTATCTGCCGCATATGAGAAGAAAACAAACAAAAAGAGTCCTGCTGCTACGGCGGTTCTTTGCGGAGGGAAAGCAAGTATTCAGCGTATTTACTGTTAAACGTTCCCTGCTGGCCTCTCGGAACTGTGGCGCCTCCAAACCGCGGGGTCTTTTCAGTCCCGCGTTCCCCCTGCAGATTACGGCAGCAGAGAAAATTCCCAGGCCGGGGAGAGCCGACGCGGTAGTATTAGTGCGGCAGGAAATAGCAGGGTCTCGGCAAGGGCAAAATTACGGCGCATCTGTGGCGCAAGCCATGACGCGTTCTCTCACGCTTAAAAGACGCGTTAAACTGAGTTGAACTACATAACTGCATTTCGTTCTGCAGGGCGTGCACAAAATCAACAACAAATATGCTACAGTTCCATCTATTTATCCAGCTTTAAAGACCTGTGAGCAATCATTCGAGGTAACCAAAAACTACCTGGTACAAATTAAACAACATTCACTCATCAACATTATAACATTTCAATGCATGTTTATTTATTTTTCTGTTAAACACTGTTGTTAACACCTGCCCAATGCCTCAATAAAAATGAGGCTTTGAGTTAAGTGGTGCGCCATATTAAGCGCGTTGACATCCACGTTTAAAAAAATGTTTTTCTTCAAATGTGCATTATAATGAATGTTTATTCAGTTTCCCTTGTTATGAAATTGATACATTGTGCAATACCTCAATATCTTTAATTAAAGGGAATCGCAAATAGTGTGTAAACTGTATGAATGTACATGTTTAACTGTGCATAAAGAGCATATTAAATGAAAATATACATTTCATATTCACCACTCATGTAAATTATAGCTATAAAAATGTTATGCATTTATTTGAATTACAGATCCTAACATTTTTTAGAGTAAGACAAGAGGCACCTAACAGTCTCCCCAAAAGGCTAAATGTAGTAATAGTTATTTTGTACCACACTGGTCTGAATTTGCTGTTTTCCATAGGTGTTTACAGAGTATTGTATTAAATTGCTTGTAAAATTCAGCTTGTTATCCTTTATGTGAACCACGAGAATCTTGCCTCTCGTTCAAATCCCAGTCTTTTAGACCATTGAAAAGAGCCAACTGGACAAACATAAAGTAGCCAAAAACCTTGCAGCCGGTCCACAATTAAATCCCACAAATATATCCCTGATACTTTTGAGTATCGGGTTAGAGCTTTATGAGAGGCATACCATTATGCATTTGTTTCTCCTGTTTTCACATTTTTTTGTTGTTCTTTTTTTTAGACTGGAGATGATTAATGATTCCAGAATATTCTGGAGTTTTTGCTCTCCACGTTGAAACATGGAGCGTCCAAATCCTCTTTAATGCTCCAGTGCAGATGCTGGCAAGTCGAGGCCCAGACGATCAACTCCAGATACCGCAGCCCCGATTTCCCGTAACGCTCCTCTGAAAAAAAGAATCCGGACCAGCAGTGCCAGGGAAACGTTGGCCAATCAGCGCCGGGAATGAAAAGCTCCGAGGTGTCCCGAGGCCCGCCAAAGTCCAGGCTCATTTGTGTCTGGCCCGGGCCACAGAAGTGGCGTGGAGATGCATCGGTTTGTTACGTCGTCTGCGAAGAATGCCAGAGGTGAAGCCTTTTGTCTTCGCGCGCTGACTGTGACGCGAATGAAATGGAGACCGCAGCCGAACGGGACGAGTTACCGGCGTCATCGCTTTCTCAGGGCAGAATGTTTTTCCATTTACTGTGTTTGACTGGTAGGGAAAGTCACCGCAATTCACCACAGCATCTCGAAAACAATAACATTTACTCAGATTATCCCATCTAATTGAACGTGTGTAATTACGGTAAGACTCTTTTCCCATAAATCACGTTGTTTCCCTGTTCTTGCGCAAATGAATAGCATGTGCATATGAAGGCAGAATTATTGAATGCAGCAGTTTTGGAAGACATTTTCAGAAATATGCACTGTGCCCACTCGTGGAGGCCCGACTCAGAGAGGCCCCTCATTTGTTAATGACACAAATCTGAGTCAGATGTGGGTTTTGAACCCAAAGCCATTTTGCGAGTGCCGCCCAGACAACCGACTTGAACTTGCATTCATTGTACTTTTTTTGAGTTCTCCTGTAGATCTTGGCCATGAACGACGCTGCCTTGACACTGAGCAAAAGAGTTGAGTTGCCAAGCTATGCACGTTCAGCAGTTGCCTCCCGTGAGCTTCGTTGCACAGGAATGCCGGCTCGACGCGTCCAAAATGGACCGGTGAGTGAGGTGATGTGGGGCACGGTCTGGGTTTCCGCGTGCACTATGGATGTCCGTAGGGCCTTTAAGGGTGTGAAGACCTCAAGTAATCATTACCATTCAGTCTTACGTTCCCTGACACTTTGCATCACAGTCATTTCAAAGGCTAAACAAAAGTATTATGGAAATACTGTAGTTCAGTCAAGGATTTTTTCTTATTTTCTGCAATTAAATTGTCACATTGCTCAGGGGTCACCTACATAACACGTGTGTTAAGTAGTGCTAAGACTCACATAAAGAGACCTTTTAATACATAAAAGTAAGATAAAATTTTTACATAAATTAATGCCAGAAGTCTGACCAATTCTTATGAGTGGCTCTTAGATGAATTTCATAATTTTTTAAGGTGCCATAAATTGAAAATGCTGAAATCTATAGTTAAGGGTTTATCAGGAGCAGTTTGAGAACGGTTTCCTACTCGGAACGTGATAATAATAATAATAATAATAATAATAATAATAATAACAATAAACTCCAACAGTCAGCATCATGTTGTATTTTTTTCACATTAACATATACATCGTCATCCACACATGGAGTGACAATGTGCCATCACTGGCTCCAACAGCTCCAGAGATGCTGATGTCACTGGTTGATTTCTGTCAACGCATCATCTGCCCAACCTTCCTGTGTTGCACTGCTGACTCCTGTTTCAATGAGTGCAAGGAATATAATCATGCCACAAGCATGTAAAACTGGGTTAGACTATTGTTTACATGTGAAACTGTGTTAAAAAGTCTCTTAAATATCTGGCAAGTTAGTAGTACATTTAGAAGTACACTTTTTCTTGGCAGTTACTCTGTATATTTTCACAGTTCTTCGAATTTTCACTGACTTAAGAGTACATTTTAACTCTGAGAAGATTTATTGGTGGGTGGGGGAGGGGGGGGTTAAAGTTGTAGGTTTCATTTTTGAAAAGATAAAAATAACATTAGCATTATGTTTCATTAGCAAAATATCTTATGCGCGTTAAAAGTTGACTTACATGCACTTATCACTTTGAATAAAGTGTGCCTTAAAGTCAAGTGACTCAGTAAATCATTGGGAAATCATCTAACACCACGTGCATATCGAAAACCACAAATGAATCCATGCTGAGTTATAACAACAGAGAGTTGCACACACACACAAACACACAGAACAGCACTTTCCATAAGTTTTTAGATCAAAGGCATGCTTTCTTGGAACATTCAGAGCCATGAGGGGGTAAAACTGTGGATTTAGTTAACAGTAGGGCTCTTACACTCGGCTGCTGTGCTCTGAATGCCTTTGTGGGTCGTATATCAGTGAAAACACGCTCGTCTCTGTCCCTGACTCGCAGAGAAACACTCTCTGCTCTTCAAATCTGGACCAAATTGATTGGTTTCCTTCACACAAAAAGGTCTACGAACCACAGGTACAAGTTAGCATGACTTTCATAGCCAGTGACCAATGATGCCTACAAGTTGTAGTACCGGTACTCGTCAATATCACAACAAAGTATTTACTCTCATTCATAAGTTCATTATTTTTATTAATTGTGTGCAAGTAATATAATATGATGTCATGGTATAGAAACACAATTTGAATCACCCTCCAAAATTTTAATAACCCTCCTTCACATCACCTTTAATTGTACTTTTATTCCATCCCAACTAGTGCACAGATTCTCTGCCCAAGGGCCCTTATGGAGAAAGGCAAGGGTTAACTTAATTATTTTTGTAGCTGCACTTTTAATAGAAACAGACTTGGAGTTAGCAGCAGGAGAGAACAAGGCAGTTTAGGCCTCTCCCTAATGCCTCACTGACCTAAAACTGCCCGTTGTTGAAATATGACAAGTTTAATATGTTTAACGACCGTGCTGGCCAAGATTAAGTTACAGGAATAACAGCGGCCTGAAACACGGCCTACATAGGACGTAGCTCAAAAATCGTGCGTGGGTTCCCTCTGTTTAACGCACACTCCGCCCAAGGAGAGAAGAGGTTGAGAGGTGAAATTAGAAAAAAAAAGCAAAAGAAGGGTTTTGGGTCTTTCGTAACAAGGTTATGTACTGTGTCTTTGCCCTTATTCCACTGGACACCAGGTTCTGAAGCCAAGGTGACAGGCAAGGATGAGTGGGGCTTTCACTCAGTTGGCTAATGCAGGCAGGCCAGAGGAGATGGGAGGAGGGGCCACAACAGAGGGAGGGGGAGGGGGTGTGACCACAGGATAATTAGGGATAGAGGGCTTGATCACAGGAGAGGGAAAGAGGGGGTGTGGCTACCGCGGGGAAGGGAGAGGGGGCATGGCATGTCCACTGCACAATGAGGGGGTGGGGCCAGCCCACCATGCTTGAATAAAGTCAACAGAGGGTATGTTGGAGCCAGTGTGAGGCATCACACCTGGAGGGAAAAGACAACTAAGCCCAGCCCCCCGGTGCCAGGAGACCCGGCTCCACTGAGTCTAGCCAACATCACGAGACCATCTGCCCCTTCGCTCTACCGCCATAATCTCTCAGAGGAAACTGAAAAACAAAACAGACATCAAGTATATGTTTATGAAACTGTCTCTTAAAAAAAAAGAGAAGCTTTTTTTCTCATGCCTCCCATCTGGCAAACATGTTGAAGTTTGTTTTGTGAAGTTGAAGAAAAATGAAGAATTGTTTTTAATTGCTGTGCACATTTTTATCTCCCATAACCCTGCAGCTTGGAGTCTCTGCCTGAAAGGCTTTATAGACTGTAGGTTGATTTACACAGCTTATCCCTGCACCTCTGCATCCCTGACCCCCCTGAATTTGTACGGCAGATTCTAGTATTGTAATGTGCGAGGACGCAGACAGTAGCAGTGCTCCTTGTCTTTACTGTTCCTCTTTCCAGCGTCCACTATATGGAATGTGACATCATGTACTAGGAAGCAAGTTCACGTGTAAATGAAGACAAACTACCTTGAGTTTTTTTTCTTCCATTTAACAGGCCGGCTCTTTGGCCAGTGCCTCGGTCAAAAATGTGTTGCTTAGCAGAGAAGTGCTTTACGTGATCTTCCCTCTAAAGCTACCTAAAATGGAAATGTAGCTTCTCTGTTTCTATGTTATCGCAATTTTGGAATTCCCAATCCTAACCCAAGTCCAAAATGGTAAGCCTATACCACCTCCCCAAGAAGGGAGAGTACAGGCCAATACCTGCCCACCAGCTGCGCTGTACAGTCAATGCACTAGAGGGCTGCATATCTTACTCAACAGCTAAAAAGTGGATGCTCAATCAACTAACTGAAACCTTGCTGCCTGCGTGATGCCATGGCCAATTATGTGTCACCCCCTTGGACACAGGGTCATAGCCAGCACTGGCATGGTCAGTGTTTCATCCAGGGAGTTGGTAATCAGAACTTTCTTAATTCGGCATGTTCCCTTACTCTCAACCCCCCATTAGCCTTTTATGGAATTCACCGTATTAGTCCAATTTAATTAGCATTACTCATATACAGTCATTTATATAACTGTATCACACCCTTCAGATGTAGGTTACGGTGGCCTTGGAGCCTATTGCCCACATCTGAAAAGCGTAATACAATTTCCAATACACGCCCAGAATCCTCCTAATGCGAATGGTGATAGAGTGCATTATTTCCCACATTTCCTTCCACCAGGTGGATATACAGCATATGAAGAACAGTTCAGTTGTAGTATAGTGACTTGACAGTGAGATATATTGCTGCAGTGTGGAGATACAGTCCGAAACCATCCGTTCCCAGAGCAGATGGACGGAGAGGAATCGAAAAGCCAATTAAGGGTTGTGGCTGTTTGATCGACACCCTTTTGGAAGCAACAATGCCCCTGTTACAGAGCAGGGGTTTGAATAGGATCAGCGTTGGGTCTGGCGCGCTCCACCTGTGCCCCGTGCTCAAAGCAAGCCCAGGTGTTTGAAGGCCGGCCAATGAAGTAATCCGCAGCAGCACGGAACCTGACAAAGTGCAACCGACTGTAGCGAACGGCCAGAGGGGAGAGGAGTTTGAGCTTGAATATCTGGAGCTCTGCTACACAAATATGCGCATGGCATTTCAGCCAAGAGCAGTATGTACCTCAGAATGTGGCCAGGTTTGTATGGGGAAAACTGGATCATTGTTTTTTAAAAAAGTACAACACAGTAAAAAGAAAAAAATAGGGATATACAGTAAGCTCACAAGAAATGCAATATGGCAAATAGCAGTGTACATCATTTATTTAGTCAAATATGTGCTATCTGTTGTTTTATTTCCTTATTATTGATTGATATCTCCACCCTCGCCGCAGTGTGATTTCGGAAAGCATGCAATCGTGGAAACCAGACAAATTACTATGGATGGCATATACATTATTCTGTGTGACTATCTCTTAGAGCAGTGTATGCAACTCTGGTCTTGGTGAGCTGCAGGGTCTTGTAGTTGTTGTTTTCACTTGAAAAGCAGCAACTGATTCCGACCAAAGAAACCAGATGAGGTGATTTAATAGTGTACTCAACTGCTTTAACTGATCATCGCTGAGTAACAATGAGAACCAGACCTTGCCGCTCTGCAGGACCAGGGCTGCAGGCCTCTGTCTTACGGGGAGAGACCATCACAGATCAGCCATGGTAAACGCGTTCACCTTGCAGCAATACACTAATAGTGTGTTTGCAAGTGTCTGTAGACGAAAGAGCAGAGGGAGTTGCCAGGAGGTCCTATGGCACTGGCGAGACTATTAAACGCTCCTCCGCAGATAACAGCTTTCCAGCTCCAGATCATTCGTCATCCCCCCCCCCCCCCCCCCACCACCCAATAAAAAAGCTTAACCTTGGGATGTCCTCTCACTGTGAACTGTGAATTCTATATTTGCATTTATCTTTCACATAATGCACAGCAATGAAACACATTTCCAAGGAGGGAAATGGATTAAACGACACAACCACTTACATGACAACAAACATAAAAGATGTTAAAACAGTGAGAGGTAAGTTGTACTTTGAAAATAAGTGCACTGACCCTAAAGAAAGCCTACATTTATTTTGTAATTAAATGGTGTGAAACTTGTTTCTCGTGGGTTTTAAGAAGGATCATCTATCAGCTGCTTCTTTTGCATTTTTGTGTCAGGTGTGCTAGAATTATGTATCTAACAGCTATTTTTATTTGATAATAGATAATATCCAAGTCATTTTTATTATTATTATTATTATTATTATTAATAATAACAATTACAATTATTTACTGAGGTGCACAAAACGAAGGGCTTCTAAGCACCATATTGACTCCTTGATTAATTGGGTACCTTTGATCTGCTTCCTTGGTTCTCATACTCAGCTTGGGCCTCTGCTGCTAATAGGGTACCTTAATTTCAATTTGCGTGCTTGTTTATCATGCAGCATAATCAAAAACAGGTTTGAACTAACTAATTTGATTATGGTAGCTTATCAGTCTTTCCTGTTCATAGGGAGACATCCAGAATGGAACTTAACCCTTGTGTTTTATGACACTATTGATTTGCTCAAACATACATTCAAAGAAGGCTACTTAGCTTGCCTTTTATTTGCCATACTATATTTTATTTTACATACTATCCAGTACATTTTACTATGGTAACTATTCAGGTTAAATGCATGAAACACCCCTTGACCTCTTGAGTCTACTGTAGAGGCATAAGAGCAGTGTCACACCTCGGATTTAAACCTGAAACCTTGGACTTACAAGCCCAGTACCTTAATGACTACTACAACACTTAACACTACCACCCATGTTGCAGGGTAAATTGTGTTCAGTTCACGTAAATTAAGCCTGCTTTTTGGTATGTTTATATATTGCCTTTCAAGCCTTCCTAAAGATGGAGGACAATAGCAATGTGAATATCAACACAGATTTTTTTCTAGCCTGTAATGCTAATAGCCTAAATGCTAGCAAACAACAACAGATGCGAGCACATTTAACTTGTTTACATTAGGAAGCTAATAAAGGCCAGGCAGAAACCTGCATACAATGAGTATCAGGTTTCCAGTAAGCATGATACATCGTCAATCCAAAGTTCAGTTTACTAAACCAACTGGTCAATAAGTATGTTCTTACGTTGGCCATCAGCAAATAATCAACAAAAAAACCTCAAGAGGCAACTTCCACCTAATTTCTACTAGTTTTATTTAAATGTCAATATCTCAAAAAATATTCCCTGCACATCCATGGTTTAAAGTTCGAATTGAAGAAGAAGCTGTATCATTCAGAAATGTTCAACAGAATACATTTATTTCAGAATAGTCACATACAGTATATACATAATAACCATAACATAAGTAGCCTAATGTATTTAAATCAGTTTTTAAAAAAACATACAAACAACATGTGTGTTTGTACACAACAACAGCAACGTATTTCAGCCCTAAGTGCGATAGGTGGTCGCTGTGGAAATGTCGACTGTACAAGACTTTGGCGAAATGTAACAAGATAAACTCTTCAGGGTTAATCAGAAAACAGCTGTAGCTGAATATACTGGTAAGTACTTGGTTTCTTCAACATATTTATACGAGAAATTTTCTAAAAAGAAAATTGGTGTCTTCTAAACGAAAAGTGTATCAGGTATTAATCAGGGCTATTAATAGCACCCTCCTATTTTATTGCACTGCAGTGTAACTAGAGAAGCTGAGGTTTTCGCAAAAGGTTACCCTTTTAACCAATACTGCGTCAAAATTTACGGGGTTTTCTTAAAGCTGTAGTTTATAATTTCAGACAAACATGAATACAGCAATTGAAACGGATATGTCTCAGCCACTTAAGTTTTAGGCTATGTTAATGTCCTTGTCCCTGGTCAATGTGAGCTGCCAACTGTCATAGTCATATGTTTGGTTATATTGGGCATCATTTATGAAACGTGAGCAGAACGAATTTGTGCGTAAATCCCAATTTTGCCCATATTTTGGCATTCATCAAAGTTTTCCTATCTGAGATTTGTTAGTACATACGAACAAAATGTACACCTGCTCAGAACCATGAGTATAGGATTTGTAAATTAAAAATGCCGCTAAATGTAGCTTCTGAATGTCAATTAGAATATATTCATTTTCTATTAAATTCACAAGACTAAATGAATCCCTGCAACGAAAAACCATATAAACGCCATTTTTTTCAAAATTGAGATAAGCATCATTTATAGTACTTTTATATCCACTTAGTATATAGTGTGGTAATAAATTCAATATTCACGACTTCTTTCTTCTTTATTTTTAAAAAAAAAAAAGCTTCACGCAAAAAAAAAAGTTTATATCCATCCACAAAAAAAAATGGCGGCCAAACTCTAACTCTGCTGCTGCTGATCAGAGGAGGAGAAATATTGGTAAAAAAAAAAAAAAGAAAATAATATGTGGAAAAATGTTCAAACGTAAGACCCTGGGGATGCAGGCAGGGAAACCTACACAACACAGGAAGGGAGACGTGAAAAGGGGGAAAGTCCGCCCAGAAGAATATGTATAATGAATGAATAATGTGATACAGCTAGCTAGCTAGCCGGACTGCCGGCGACGTTGCCGCGCTAGCGCTAGCGCTAAAGCCCTACCTAGCTAACGTACGTTTAAGCTAACGTTAACGTTTTTTTGTGTTTGTTTTTATGAAATATCCTAATAGATCATTAATCATCCTTGGTGGTGTAGTGGTGGTTGGTGTGTGTGCAGTGCACGAGGCAGTAAGTTAAACGGCGGAGCGTTTTTATTTACTGTTTTTTACTTTTTTTTAAAGCATCATACCAGCTCAGCAGGCAGCAAGTCTCTGAGAAGTGATATGAGGCTGTATTGTGAATTGTGTTTATGATAATTTTGTGTTAACAAACAAACAAATTGCTTCTTTGCTAGTAAAATGCTAAACATTGTGGCATATAATTTTTATTTTTTTTTTGTCTGTGCTTTTTTTTTTGTTTTATCATCTTTTTTGAATTTGCGATTTTTATTTGTTATAAGTAGGTAGTAGTACACACAAGTTACAATAGGATCTAGTTAGTTATGAGCTTTATATTCTCTATTCATCTCCCAAACTAAAATATCAAAATCAGAATCAGACGAGATGTATAAAAATGTATATTAAGTAATGTATTTGTAAATGTGTAGGAAAAGTGTAGGTAGTTGTGTGTGGGTTGATTGTGTGATGGGTAGAGGCACTATTGATGATCGGGACCTATCTTTTAACCCTTCTACTTTCTTAAAAAAATTTTTTTGAAAAGAAAAGTAAATTGAAAAAAATAAAAAATAAAAAAAGATTAATTGAAATAAAATAATATAAGCATAATTTAAAATGCATGACTGTTATACTTATACTGCAAATATGTACTGTCACCTGGTTCTTTAATATCCTGTGTCACTCCCACATTCCATAAACTATATCCATCCATAAAAAAAAACAAACAAAAAAAAAAAAAAAAAAAAAAAAAAAAAAAAAAAAAAAAAAATTAAAAAAAAAAAAAAAAAAAAAAAAATATTAAAAAAATTAAAAAAAAAAAAAATAAATAAAAAAAAATAAAAAAAAAAAAAAAAAAAAAATATTAAAAATATCTGAAAAAAAAAAATAAAAATATGAATCAAATGTAGACAATGCAAATGCAATAATTGCGATTGTAAGAAAGCCTTTAGATTGCGTATGAATAGAAAGGGCTATCGCATCAATGTGCAGGTCATGTGTGATACGAAATGTATTTCTCAACGTCCTGGTGGGACACAACAGCATCATTCTGAGGGGAATTTCAGTTGGCACAATGCTGATGTGAGAAACAGCTGGCTTATTGGTTAGAATATATTTGTCAAATTGCTGTTTACTGTGTCAGAGTAGATTTATAACTACCTCTTTCCATCACTAGGGGTTAGAGGATTTCAAACTACCTCTCACATGCACAAAACACCAACAAAATGACAAACTGAATAACATTTTATTTCTTTCCAGGTTGCGAGAAAGGCTGTATAGTATGCACTTTTAAATGGAATTTGCAATGGAATATATGGCAATTCATGGACAAAATAAGGTGCACGCGCCTGTCATTTACGATGAATTGGAATGTATGAACATACACAAGGAATACGAACAAATCTGCCTTCGACACAAGGTTTGATGAATCCAGCGTAGATTTTTTGTAGCAGCTTGTTTCATTCATAAATGAAAATATGCACATATTTAGGAACATTTCATGAATGATGCCCATTGAGTGTGTCCAATTGTGTACCTAATGCTCATAGTTGACACTGCGCCAATTTGACCCAGTCACAGATTAGCCACATCTATTGAGATAAATTGACTGGGACCTTATGAATATCAAAATTCACTGTTGAGATACTCTCGGCAAAACATGTTGTGACATCATTCAACCAACTTTGGCTAGTGATAGCTGGTTGATTACGGCACAACTAGTCATGTGCCTTCGATATTGAGCACCATCCACGCAAGATATGAATGACCCTAACGAATGGATCTAGTCACACTCGTCTTCAAGCTCTATGGGTGATGTCACCTACCCCAGCAGGAGCTCATGTGCTCAGCCATGCATCTGAACACATGCCAGTCACATGAACAGGCTTGGCAGACCACACCAGAGAGACAACCCGGCGGACACTTGAAGTCAAGTTGGGCCGTCGAGTTTGACAGCAGACACCCTGACTGCCAGACCATCGCGGAGACAGAGCAGGCATAAGAGCGGCACCATCTGACAGCTCGTTCCCCGCTTTTAGACCCATCGTTAAATTCCTTCCCAAGTGGCAGACAAACTGCTGTCACTCACGAGCCTGCTTTCACTGGCTGAAACACCAACTGTCTATTTTTAATTTTGAGAGTGAAAAATGCAGATGTGTTTTTTTTTTTTTTTTACTTGAATTTCCCTCTAAAGCCTTCACATTGTCCTACCACAGGTTTCAGTATTGAGAGAATGCCATAGGGCATTCCTCCGAATGGCTAGAAAACCGCTGGAGTATTCAAATCTTACACGGTAACAGGCCCCACTTCTTCCACATTTCCACCATGGCCTGCCATCCTAAATAATGCACGCTTCCTGTTTCTAAGTTGTCTAGAAAATTCAATTTCACAGCTATATGTACTATCATCCCACCATCATTCTGTCACCCAGACTTCAGAAATGAGACTAATTGGCATTGCGCTGTAGATGTTTGGTGACAAGAGAGATCTGAGAAGTTTTCTCTAGTATAAAGTGTAACAAACGGCAGGATTATGTGATGTATGTGTTGTTGCCAGCTTAGCTAAAGCTGGTAAATTTGTGAAAAGGATAAAAAAAGGCTAGATTTAAAAAAAAGTAAACCAGTATTCATGGTTCTGAAAGTACTTTATGTTCCACAGTTTTTGTTACAATCTTTCGAAAAAAGGGTTTAAAACCTTTTCCATCTCGTGAACACTTTCACACAAAACTTTTGACAGTTCAAACTGAAATGAATGAAGTATTTATCTTAAATTGCCATTTGAATCAACTCTTTAGTTTATTAAATAAATTATACTGAGAGGTCAGTTTAATGATTTTACTGCAAATCTGATGGGGCACTTAGCAAGTTATGGCACTTATTGGAAAACTATCAATCATACAAAAGAAGGACTGCACCTGCCTCCTGTGTACCAAGTGCCACGGTGTAAATGCACTGCAATTGGATGAATAGCTTGTTAACGGACAGGCCTTATCTGTACTGACAGTTTGGTACGTACCAGTTATTATCAGGAGTTTTTCATTAACCATATCTCACCACATCTCAAAAAGATAACACCAATCAGTTCAATAAACAATCAATTGTTCAGTCAAAATACATTTAACATATACTGCTCAAAAAAATGAAAGGAACACTTAATCAACACAGTATAACACCAAGTCATTTAAACTTCTGGGATATCGATCTGTCCAGTTAGAAAGCGTAAACGATTGTGAATCAATTTCACCTGCTTTGGTGCAAATGAAAGTGACAACAGATGGACAGGAGAGGCAACAGCAAGACAACCTCCAAAAAGTAAATTGTTTTGCAGGTGGTGGCCACAGATCATTTCTTTCTCCTTATCCTTCCTGATTGATTTTTCTCTAGTTTTGCATTTTGCTAGTGCCCTTGTCACTGCTGGTAGCATGAGGCGGTACCTGCAGCCCATTCAGGTTGCACAGGTAGTCCAACTCCAGAATGGCACATCCATACGTTCCGTTGCAAGAAGGTTTGCTGTGTCTCCTAGCACAGTCTCTAGAGCGTGGAGGAGATACCGGGAGACAGGCCATTACACGAGGAGAGCTGGACAGGGCCGTAGAAGGGCAACAACCCAGCAGCAGGACCGGTATCTCCTCCTTTGTGCAAGGAGGAACGGGAGGAGCACTACCAGAGCCCTACAAAATGACCTCCAGCGGGCTACACGTGTGCATGTTTCTGACCAAACTGTCAGAAACGGACTCCATGAGGGTGGCATGAGGGCCCGACATCCTGTAGTGGGACCTGTGCTCACAGCCCAGCACCGTGCAGCTCGATTGGCATTTGCCAGAGAACACCAGAATTGGCAGGTTCGCCATTGGTGCCCCATTCTCTTCACAGATGAGAGCAGGTTCACACTGAGCACATGTGACAGACGTGAAAAAGTCTGGAGACGGCGTGGCGAATGTTATGCTGCCTGCAACATCATCCAGCATGACCGGTTTGGTTTAGTTGACTTTGTGTTATACTGTGATGATTAAGTGTTCCCTTAATTTCTTTGAGCAGTGTATTTTCACAGATGCATTGTCAAAAAAACTGGGAAAAGTAGTTTTCCAGAGCCGATTTTGGAAAAAAGAGAACATTTTGTATATATATACAGAAAATTTCTCCCTTGTCTTGATGAATATATATACTTCAACATATTTTTGCTGCAATATTATTGTAATCATATTAAAATATGCAAGGATAACCATGAAATGGCCTATTGCACTACCGAAATTCTGGGTGGCCAGAAACTACCGCGTTTCTTGTTTCAAATTGGACCACTTTCCAATGAACAAACAATACGTAGCTAGGTTTGGCAACAGAAAATCAAAAAAGAAGAGGTGGAAAGCAGATGTCTGTATTTCCTCAGTGTTGTGGAGAGCAATTCGTTTAGGAGGTATTTGGTTCCTATTCAAGCACGGCTGCATGGAAATGTTACTCATCGCGATGAATATAAAAGCCTTACATTGACTCAGCCTACTAAATATCACACATCCTTGCAAAGTATGTAAAACATGTAAAACAGAAATAAAAAGTCACTGCAGTATTTTTTTAACAAACCTTTAAGAATAAATATATCTACATTATACCACTGTAATCATTGCAGTACTTTAATGTATTTTAGTTTCATTCTGTTGGTGCTGTCATTTTCTTTACTGTATTTGACCTGCACAGTATACTATACTTGAAGCACATGTTTCTGACTTGCTGTCTTGCTGTCATTCCTACAGTGATATGTACATTCCCTAATATTTTCATTTTAGTAATTTGGGTATATGCCATTGGAACTTGAAAAGCACTGAACAAATTCCTCAGTGAACACAAGTATATTGATAGAAAAGTGAACTACACGGCCGGTACAAGACTCAAGGCAACATACTTTTCCAGGAGGAAGACATGTCATGGATGGACACAGGCAAACACATGTAATTGAAGTTACACAGCCCAGAGAACAACTGCAAGTGCTTTCCTGAACACAAACACAGAAAAAATATCTCTATGCTACAGTACTTTATAAAACACGGCATTTGGAAATGTACCACAGTCATGGTGCATCGTGATAGATTTTTCATAATGCAAGTTAATATACAGTACACTACTCCAGAAATCCTATACTGTGTTCCACAGTGAACAGTACAACAGTGTACTGTAATGTACAGTAGGTCTACTTCATCATCAAACAGCTATTTATAGCAGAACAATTTTAAAGGAAAGGCTCGGAATATTCTAATACTTTCAAAGTGAGCTTGCAGTGAAAATCCTCACCGCACTCGTCGATGGGTAGTTTATAGATGGAGATTTCTTTCCCTCACTTTTTCCATTAGCT
The DNA here is from genome assembly GCA_022702515.1 of Ilyophis sp. 1 JC-2022. Lineage (NCBI taxonomy): Eukaryota > Metazoa > Chordata > Actinopteri > Anguilliformes > Synaphobranchidae > Ilyophis > Ilyophis sp. 1 JC-2022. Next base: position 16,541,406 of record CM040406.1, on the reverse strand, counting down.
GTGCTGAAATTAATTTTTATTTATCTGCATAGATGCTTGTGCTCAGTGACGGCTCATTCACTCCAGAGTAGCCTGCGAAACCAGCGGGCGCCAGATTACAGATCTGAGCTCCCGGGGACCGCAGTGGCACGCGACGGCGATAAGGCCGTCGGCTTCGGATGCCTGGCGCCTGGCGTGCTATCTCCCTGATGGGACCCGGATCTCGTCTCCACCCGCAACCCGCCGGTGACAGCCTGTTCTAAGCCTGCGCCCGCCTCGTCCCCATTCTCAATTAGTTTCCCTTATCGGAATCGATTTCCTCCTCCAAATTTAGATACGCCCCACATTCAAAAAAAGAGCCTCCGGTGTGTTTGCCTCATGCACCCTTCTCTCTATAAGCTGCTGCTCATTTCTGTGGACCATATGACAATATTGAATATGCTCAGTATGACGGTGGTTAATGAAAACCTTGACTTTTGGGATAGGACGTCTTAAAAAGCTGGGATATTATGTATTACTGCATTGTGTATCAATTTAACAGATGCTGTTATCCAGAGTCGATTAGAGGCATTATGCGTATACTGTATGCTAACCAGACAGAACGAGGGCATGGGTACGGAATATTGAGTGATATTATTAACACACTGAGGCATCAAATTAAACAGTGGGACAAAATAGCCAACACAATTACATTCAATCGTATTTTCAGACTAGAGCTTTTCATCTGCATTTCTTACAAGGACTTTTTCGACACGGCCATATGCTTCCTGTTAATTGTATCCACCTCCAAATACAAAATACTCTCTTCAGTGATGGCTATCAAAAACGCTTTGAACGTCAAGACTGTCTTTGTGCAGTCAAACAGCATATTCTGTATACAGTACATATTAAAGCATTCCCCCTCACACAAGGAACAAACCTATGGCTGGGGGGGGGGCACTGACGGAAGGTCACTCCGAGTTACGCGTAATCTCAACAACATCTGTTTGTCGCTGTGTTTGCGGATCCATTTGGAGCATGCTCAGTGGAAGAGCCTGAGGAGCTGTGCATGGCTACTTCGGTCACCGGCTTTTAGCAAAGTAGAGGCACAGACGGAGAAGGAGCGAGAGACAGCCACTTTCACTGGCCACAAAACACCACTTCACGCACAAGGGGCCATTTTCTGAGCATCCCTCTAAAACGCACAATACAGACACAGATACACTTGCTGTTTGCGGTTGCTATTGTCAAAATGTCTGTTGGTCCTCAAGTCTCCAAGTGCCGTTGCTTATAAATTAGATACATCATTCACAAGTGGATACTTATTCTAACTGTAATGTAGGATTAAGGGATGCTCGCTCCTAGAATAAAACAATGCAAAAAAAAAACAAAGAACTAAAGGCAATCAGTGGAAGGGGAAAAACAACAAAATTACAAACAGATGCATGGACATTGTGGAGAGGGTGTGTGTGGGGACATGGATTACAGTGAGATTAAAAGGAAGTTTACTCAGCGCTTCCACATATATCAGATTGGCAATGTCCCGATCGTGAGATAAACCTGAGGATTTTCATACGAAAAGATGTTTTCGCTGCGGGATTATTAAATATCATATATTCATCGAGTTTCTCTCAGACTGTGTTTACCCGGACTGTGTTTACAAAGATGCGAGAGGTAGTTGCATACAGTGGCCTGCTTGAAATTCAAGCTAGAATGTAAAGAAACAAGTATAAAAATACATCAAAACGCCCATGAAAACGTAAACACAAAGATATTCATATCACACCAGGGAAGTACGCCAAGAGTGGATTTACCGAAGTGAATATATTACCTGTATTATTACCCATTCTTATTTATACAATGATGCATTTATTCACTTATCATTTTATTTGCTTGTTTGTTTGTTTATTTGTACAATATATTTATTAATATATTAATCCAGACTGTATATCAACATCCTTTCTCTTGATGCATTTCTCGTGATTAATGTTATGAAAAAATGTATTTGTGGTTAGTTGTGCAGTTGTGACTCGGGGCTTGTGTTGAAACGATTTTGGCCAGAAGTACTTTGGGGAATGCGCCGAATTTAAGCTTTAATTTTTCTCAAGCTTTTAATGCATGTGAACCCCACACTTGGTTCACATTGCAGCAGTCATGGCACAAAAAAGTAGCTCAAATCGCTGTCAGGAATAGAAAGAAGAAGAAAAAACAACCCCATTTGTTAATCCTATTGATGCTATCTGATTAATTTCCCGAGCAGGCAAAGTAATTATATTAGCGGCAGAGATACTCTTCATGGGTTCTTGGCCATTAACATATACTATAATTAGAGGAAACGGGGCTCCCAGTAGAGCCAGCCTCTACCGATCGAAGAAATGACCATTAAAAGCAAGCCAGGGACACCTCTGGCTATCGATCCCGCCGGTCCTGGCCATGCAGAATGCACTGCGCAAATGAGCACAGCCACGGCGTAAATGTCCCACAGGGTGAATCAATACGCGGCGCAGGATAATGGAGACCCTTTTCTGCCAGCTGTGCCTCGCGCGCAGATCGTGCTCTGAGCTCCAGCACCTGCCAGAGCCAAAGCCAGGCCCCCCGAGTCCGTCGATGAGCGGCTCCCCGGTGCAGCTCAATTCAGGCGACCGGCACCATGCCCGCACTAGCCCGACGGGGGCGCACGCCGCTGAGCTCATTTCTGCGCCCTCGCACATACACTCTCAGCACAGCCGCGCCGTTAATGTCCCACAGGGTGAATCAATACGCGCTCACATAAAACACACAGGCACCTTTGGTCATCTGTACATGCATGCTAAAACTCATATGTATATATACACACACACTCATTCACCTGAACTTTTAGAGGCACACTTAAATATGCACACACAAATATATATGAGGGGCCGTTTAGGCCATAATTCATACTCTCTCTCACATACATATATACTCTCTCTCACATACATATATACTCTCTCTCACATACATATATACTCTCTCACATACATATATACTCTCTCACACATACATACATACTCTCTCACACATACATATATACTCTCTCTCACATACATATATACTCTCTCTCACATACATACATACTCTCTCACACATACATACATACTCTCTCATACATACATATATACTCTCTCTCACATACATACATACTCTCTCACACATACATATATACTCTCTCTTACATACATATATACTCTCACACATACATATATACTCTCTCTCACATACATATATACTCACTTTCATATACATATATACTCTCTCTCACATACATACATACTCTCTCACACATACATACATACTCTCTCTCACATACATATATACTCTCTCTCACATACATATATACTCTCTCACACATACATACATACTCTCTCACACATACATATATACTCTCACACACACATATTCTCACTCTAACATACATATATTACCACTTCCACATAAAAATATTTATGTATGTATGAAATAAAAAGTATAGTGGAAACGGAAGGCACTTACATGAAAAGGAAGTCACTTACATGAAATGGAAAGATTGTGATTGGCTCAGACGCTGGCTGGTACCATAGATAATTGTATTACAAACAGATCCTCAGTTGCCCTATGCAAATCTGCACGGCCGCGAACTGCGTATAAACAGCCTTGTGTTGTGGGTATTATCTGCCATTTTTGCAGACGCAAACTAAAAACATTAACGTTAACGTTAGCTGTTATGTTAAGGTGATACCTTATGTTATGTTAAAGTGTAACCACCTTGGTTGTGTTGGACTCATGTACCTGCTGCAAATGGCCGCTGGTTTTGTCACAAATGCAAACAACAGTGGAACAGAACTGTAACCGACAGTGAAGCCTTAAAGAAAGACTGACCACGTATGTTCTATGTTGTGCCTATTTAAGCACTTATTTGTTTTGGGGCGTTTTCAGCTCTTAATCAATTCAACATTGATTCAATGTTTCCTTGCTAGCTGGGCTACTACCAGTTGCACTGTGAACTTCATTGTACTACTTCCCAAAACAAATTATATTATCCATTTGTACATTTCATGCAAGTAATTTATTTTTTGCTAAATAAAGACATTCAGAATTGTATTAATTGTACATCGTTTATTGCATTTTACACAGCATTACACTCTAGGCACACTTGTGGTTTTACATTAGAATCTACTATGCTCATTGTCATATTATGTATATGCGGTGAGCACACCTTCGTGGAAATGTAATATTTTGCACGTCTTCCAGCCGATACCCATGTCATACGATGCCTTGTTAGCTCGGCGATCTGACTGCAGCTGGCCTAATACAGTTATAATAATCAGAGCTACCAAGCTAATAATGAAGAACCACCCTCTACTGCTTTCTAGCAGCTTTAAACAATAAAATCATCCTTAGCTCTGACAACATTTTGACAACTTTAGCATAATAGTTCAAAGGGCGTTTTACAAATACGTATATGTTGTGAGAAATTTGGAATTCAGGTTAACATGTGTTATGCAGACATTTATCATGTTTATAAAATGTTTCAAATTAGTTGCGAATTAAGCGAGTTACAGTCAATTTTATCGGAGGAAGTCTGCATCCGTCAATACACTACCGTTTGTTTACGTGAATCTTGACCGCCCGACGGAGGCCAGGCTATTTAACTCATTCCAGAATGTGGAAACTTTCACACAACTAAAAAAAAGTAATGAATGATTGTTTCTTTTTACATAGCCTACATAGTTCTTCAATATTAGTATCGCTGAAACGTTACACAAAGGCTGATGCCATAGATCTACGTTTTTATATCCACGGCTGGTAGGCTGTTGTCCAGCGTCCGAGCACCATGGAGAGGGCAGGAGGGCAGGGTTGGAGGCTAGTAAAGTTATTAGCCTCCAACCGGCAATCCATAAATATTATCATCACCTGAAACAGTCAGTGCTTCTTGAGAGTCCAGCATCAGCCCTGTAGCTTAGCCTACTGAGCTAAGCTACAGGGGACTCTCGGCAACTAACGTTAGCTTGCTACTAAGTTCATTCACTGCGCAGACAAGTGAACCGTTATAATTTGGTAATCATGTACTAGCTAATGCTAAAAAAATAATCACATCACTTTCTAACGTTAGCTTGTTTAATGCAAATCTAAGTAGCCAAGGCCGTTTTGCTTTTGTTGGTTAGTTAGCTAACGTTAGCAAGTGGTGTGATTATCTTTTAGCATTACAACGTGATTACGAAATGATAACGGTTCATTTGTCTGTTTGCACAGCGATTAAACTTGGTAGCAAGCTAACGTTAGTTGATACCTTTTCCTCGATCGAGAGTCAGTTGCCAAAGTGTTGTGGAGTGTAACATCGTGCAGGACTGCAGACTGTCTCCGAGCAAGCCTAACCCTAACCCTAACCCTAACCCTACACTAGTGTTAATGCTAGCGCTCTCATCTCGCTGTGAGACGCGCAGAATGATACAGCACTGACCTGGCCTCAAGAGATGAGGACAATACACTGCCTGTTTTAGGCAGCGATAGTATATTATGCACTACTCCAATTTCCTGTTGTAATACATGTCTCTGGTCTTCCCTCTCCATGGTGCGTGGGAACTGGACAAGAGTCTGTATAACATATTATGGTAGCAGTGCAGACGTAACTTAACAGGGCGAATTATGAATCTAGTAGTTGTTTATATCTATGGTACCAGCCAGCTTCTGAGCCAATCACAATCTTTCCATTTCATGTAAGTGACTTCCTTTTCATGTAAGTGCCTTCCGTTTCCACTATACTTTTTATTTCATACATACATAAATATTTTTATGTGGAAGTGGTAATATATGTATGTGAGAGTGAGAATATGTATGTGTGAGAGTATATATGTATGTGTAAGAGAGTATGTATGTATGTGTAAGAGAGTATGTATGTATGTGTGAGAGAGTATGTATGTATGTGTGAGAGAGTATGTATGTATGTGAGAGAGAGTATGTATGTGAGAGAGAGTATGTATGTATATGAGAGTGAGTATATATGTATGTGAGAGAGAGTATATATGTATGTGAGAGTGAGTATATATGTATGTGAGAGAGTATATATGTATATGAGAGTGAGTATATATGTATGTGAGAGAGAGTATATATGTATGTGAGAGTGAGTATATATGTATGTGAGACAGAGTATATATGTATATGAGAGTGAGTATATATGTATGTGAGAGAGTATATATGTATGTGAGAGTGAGTATATATGTATGTGAGAGAGAGTATATATGTATGTGAGAGAGAGTATATATGTATGTGAGAGTGAGTATATATGTATGTGAGAGAGAGTATATATGTATGTGAGAGTGAGTATATATGTATGTGAGAGAGAGTATATATGTATGTGAGAGAGAGTATATATGTATGTGAGAGTGAGTATGAATTATGGCCTAAACGGCCCCTCATAAATATACACTTGAACACTCAAAAACACAGTCACACACACACACACACACTCGTGTTGTATTTCCTCAATAATAAACCAGACAACATTGTAGGAAGCAACCGTGTTTGTTTATTCCCTAACTCAACTAACGTAAAACGTCCAAAAGTGGCATGCCATAACAAGGCATGTTCAGCGTGTCGTGATCACGGAAAACAGAAAACCCCAGTCCGCGAGCATAACATCCACCATAACTTTACCCCTCTCACCCAAACCTTGGTGTGAAACTGTAACAAAGCCCTGCCGTGGGTGCATACTGAGTGGTGCTCTGGCCCAGCTGCAGCCGGTAGGGGGGTCAGGGAGCTGCAGGGGAGCTGGGGCAGCGTGAGCATCTGGCCATGAGGCAGGTACGGCCATACGGGTGCAGTACCCCTTGCCTCGGGAGGCGGTCATACTTTGCGGAGGCGGCGGGTGTGCCGTCAAGAGCCATCTGAGAGCTGGTATGAGGCTGGACCCAGCTGGCGACTGACCTGAACTGGGATGGACCAGAAAAATTCCAGTTTGTTGTCTTGGTGAGGACGTCTGACCTTGACCCTGTCAGCGGTAGCTATGGCAGACAGCTTGGCTCAGCCCGTTCGGTCAAAGTCTTTCATCCACTGTTAGTGGGCTGTGACAATGGCTTGGGATGCACCGGCACAAAGCTGAGGCTGAGAAAGCCGGAGCTTAATGCGAGGCAGCTGAAGCTCGTGGCCTAGCATGAGGGTGAGACCCCAGCCGTGGTGTGCTGGGAGGCATGGTAGCGCAGTGGCGTTTGAAGCGGGCTGGTGGTGAGCGTGCACCCCTGTGCGAGTTTGGTTGAAACATTCCACCCCCCCCCCCGCATTCGCTTGGGGGTTGTAGAACACTGTGCGGCTGTGACTAATCCCTTTCTCAGCCATGTAGGAGGAAAAGTCTGAGGAGATCAATTGGAGCCTGTTGTCTGCGTTGACTGTGTCTGGAAGGCCCCAGCAGACAAAGTGAGAGTCCATGATCACCCTGGTCCTGACAGAGCCCACCGGTGTCACCTCAGGCCACTTTGAATAGAGGTCAAAGGTTAAGAACCTCTGGTGATGTGGGACTCTATGACGCTCCCCACATATGTCGAGCTGCACATGTTACCAGGGATGGGAGGGCCAGGCCACTGGCTGCAATGGGGGAGGTGCTGGTGGGCCATCCTTCAGACTGATGATGCAAGTGGCACACTCCCGGATCAGGGTCTTGATACACACAAGGTTGCTGTTTTACACGCACGATGCCCAGGTGGCCCTAGCGCCCATAGGCAACTTGGCACCACAGTGTAGAGTCCATGAGTGACACATGTGTCATTCCAATTCCCTTCTAACCTTAGGGTAAGTTTGTTCGTCAGACACCTTCGGGAGACAACCTTGCCTGATGTAGGTCATGAGCTGGCAGAGGACCGGGTCAGAAGCAGAAGCGTCCTGGAGCTCCTGCAGTGAGACAGCAGCCTCTAGCGGCATGTGGAGAAGCTGGCAAGGTCCTGCTCTGCTCAGTCATGCCCTTGAGCTGGAGAAAAAGTTGGGTAGGGCTGGGGACGGTGCGGGAGAGCGGGTCCGCTACCACTATCCCATCCGGGAGTGAAATTTCATGGTTGCAGACGCACTGACCAGCAGGTGGAGAGGCTTGTGTCCAGGGCCAGCCAGCCGTGGCCAGGAGAGCAGTGACAGCCTAGTGGTGAGTCCAAAGAGTGAAATCCCACCCATAAGATACATGTGCCACTGTTCACATGCTCACACATATGCTAAGGCCTTCCTCTCGCCCACCAAGCATCACTGTTCGATGGGGCTGTGAGACAAGGGTGACGGCGGAGTACTGTGAGAGTAAGCAGAGGTGACTCGTCATCATGGCCAAAAAGGAAACCACCTGGGCCTCAGAGATGGGCTCTGGGACACGGTGTATGGCGTCTGTGTTAGAGTGGAGTGGACAAATCCCCACATACACAATTTTCAGGGTGGAGAAGACATACTTTTCTCCATATGAGTGTGAGGTGGTGTTTAGCCAGCGCTGGGAACATACTACGAAGGTGCTCATCATGGACGTCGAGGGTGCGGCCATCTAGCACTACGCCGTCAAGGTAAATGGCGACCCCTGGAATTCCTGCAAGGACTGACGCCATGATCCTTTGGAAGCAGCTTGAGGTGGAGCTCAAGCCAAAATGTGAAGCAGAAGACCCCTTGCTGAGTGATGAATGCTGGGAGGTTGTGTCTGCCTGGGTGTAGTCACACTTGAAGATAACCCTGATGAAGACTGTGGTGGTGAGTTCTTCAGTGATGGGTAGGGGGTATTTGTCTGGAATGATGGCCTTATTTGCTGCCCAATTTTTCCTTATGAATGGTGCACAAATAAACAAACAGAACAAGAATATTATTGTTCACAATATGCCTACTCTGGTAGGCAAGCACTGCAAGAAAAATCAGCTTTGGATGTCGTTGTGTTCAAATCTGACATTTTGCTTCCAGCTGCCTCACATTAATTGCCAGCAACAATGAATAGTTCAAATCATAGCTTCCCTCATATTTTTTAATTAATCATGTAATTTAAATGCTTTTGCTACAAAATATACAACTCTCTCATAGTAACTTGATATATGCATTTTTGCTCTTCTTTTCTAAAAGCAATGAAACATTTTTGTTTCCTTGCTGTGTGTGTGTGTGTGTGTGTGTGTGTGTTAAACAGTTTAGCAACAGAACACATTTATTTCTACTATCTACTAGTGACATTATATATGAATTTCAGTCTCTTTGTTTCTGAATGTGATTAAACAGTTTCATGAGTTTTGCATACACACACACACACACACACACACACATGCAAACACTCTAACGTGCCGCATATGTGTTCAGTTTTGTGCGTGTATGTATGAGCAGGCTGTATGTGTGCCTGTATGCATGTTTCAGCGAGGTGTGCGTGTACGTGTACGTATTTGCGCTTGTGAATGTGTGCTGCTTGTTTGTATCTTCCCGTTCACATTCCTTGCATTTGCGCATACGGTCTCAGTTCTCATGCCATAACTAAAAGAGAGCTGGTGAGGGTTGGCGCTCATCTCCCTGCTAATTAAAGGCCCGTCAAAGGGAACTTCGTTAGGCAGGACAGCGGCAGGCCCAGCCGCTCAATGAGAATCGGCTACTGGCCCGCAGTTAAAAAAGACATGGCAGCACGTTTAGCGAGAGATGCAAAATCCTTCTGCATCATTATTCAAATTAGGCTTAAATATCTGAAATATTTGCATGTTTAAGACTGCTACAATGCCGTGCCAGTTATTTTGCCTTCAGCAGATGCAGTTTTACACATAATGCACTTGCGCCATTAGATATTTCTTTTTTTTTTGTCTATGTTTCCATTATATAAGCCAACATAGCTATGCCAGAAACCCCCACTGTGCATATCAGCAGCCCTAATCAACACTACTAAATTACAACTGTTTTATCAGCTATTTACAATGTATATGCATGTTAAAGGCTAATGATCCTGTCACTCTTGTCTTATTGTTTCATAGGATTCATTTATTTAACATGTATTTCTATCATTAGCCATTTATGTAACTCAGTTTTTTAAAGGATGAGATAACTCTATAACTTTTATGACTCAGTTTGCGACACCTTGAGCAGAACAGGTGACATACTAATTACAAGCCCAGTTCTTTAACCACTGCTCAGTGCTGCTTCCCTAAACACACAAACTGATGCATGCAGAGGAGGTGGATTTGGGGTCCATCTCAGAACTCTCAGAGGATGACTCCTGCTATGTCTTCGTTAGGGGTTCTGAGGAGCTCTGCTTACAGGCGGACGAGGCAACATGGTTGCACACGTGATGTCATCACATCACATATTCCACCAAGTGATGTGATGACATCAATGTGTAATGGGGCCTAGTTAACATAGGTACTATGAGAGGTCATCACATCAAGGCACATAGTTTAGGCTTGATACCACCTTTTATTAGAGGTTTCATCTCAGAAGATAAACACTGAATCACATTGAATCAGTGCAGATGTGGGGGAACAGGGTGGAGGTGTATTGAATGGGAATGGTGGAGGTGAGGTGTGTGCGTTTGCATGCATGCCTGGCTGTGTGTCTGTGTGTGTGTGTGTGTGTGTGTGTGTGTGTGTGTGTGTGCTAGTGAAAAAGAAAAGGGTCCAGCCAGGAACTGGCAGAAGACAAAGCTGTAACGTGAAACAGCACTTTCTGTCCTCATTGAAAGGTGTGTTCAATTGACAAGAACATATAAATTCCCCTCAGTCACTGCGTCAACATGAGGTAGACATGACAAATCCAGATATTATGTCTAACAAAGACATTTTTTACAGTATATATATAATATTTCTCAAAAATATTTAGGTTATTCTTACATTCACCATTACATTCTAAGGATGTGTAATTTTCCATTTTTCTGGCTACAACATTATATATTTATATTTTGGGTGTGTGAGGGGGTAAATCACCATCATCACTGTGCTAAAACAGGTCTATACAGCAGAGGACAACTGTGTTATTGTTGGAGCCGTGCTTATCGATATCATTCATCTTTGGTCTACTTCAACTGTACTATCAGAGCATCGGTTTTGGAGAATCAGCACCTGGGATGTGGACTTCATTAAAAAGGCCCTCATTACGAACCCCCAATTCGCCAGGAGTATCGATTACTGTGCTATAACTGGATACAGCACGCGTCCCGACAGCAGCTGACACACAATATAATGGGATTCCATTAAGGGTACAGGTGCGCGTACGAATCTGTCCGCGTCCCACGTTCTCTTCCCAGGGGATCATTGTGTTGGAGCAGCGATGAGCACACTCGGGTGCCCGAAGTAATAGCATCCCCCGGTTATTGAGTCGTAAATGGTCACTATGTGGCTGAGAGCGCTGTCTATGCATCAAGTAATTCCGTCGTGCGCACAATGTCTGTCTGAACTACAAAGAACAGGTGTGTGCGCACGCTAAATTGTGCCCCGTTGTCTCAGTTTCCGAGTAGCGGGCCCTGTCCATTAGATGCAATTTAGCTGGATGATCGGAGCGCTTGAAAGGGCAGATCAAACAGCACAGAGAATCCAGGTGTCCGGGTGGATTCGCGGCCCTGCAATAAACGCACCACTTGTCCCTAATTTATTCTGTGTGGGAAATGAAGAAGTTTTTCAGCACCCTTTGTTCTGCAACCGATAGAGATGATATAAGTCCTGATAATATGGCTTAGAGAGAGTACCGAAAATTACCAAAGGTTATATTTTTAATTACACAGGAGATACAGGAGATACAGGAGATACAGGAGGGTACACAAACACACACACACACACATTGCAGTTTTCCAGTTAACCATTTTTACTTAATTGTGACAATTTTTACTGCAAAGTAAATAGGATGTCTCAAAAATATTTAGACTATTCTTACATTCTAAGGCTACGTAATTTGGTGTTTTTCTGGCTACAACTTGCTGTAAATGTAATCTACGCTAAAAGATTAAGTTACAATATACATATTTGTATCTTCACAGCGCACAATAAGAGTGAGCAAAATATATCCTTCCCCAGATCTCCAGTTTTTCCTTAAAAATGTAATGTGTGCTGTTCTCAGTCGTAGTTTGCCAATTCTTCCTCTTCACAAACAACTCGTGGTTCACATCCCCTGGCTTGTGGGAAACACTCGGGAATGCGGGATCTTCGCTCAACATGCAAAAATAGGGAAAGAGATCGCTTGCAAGAGGGAACGGAGGAAAAATTTATGAAGTCAAATCTAAATATAAATTCATTTACAAGGCCCAAACGGCATTAGCAATACCAGGTGCTCTGCTTCATAAACAGAATAAAAAACCAAATTTTTAAAACAGGTTTGGCACTGTGATCTAAGTGTTGTAATATTCAGACTTCTGCAGAATCTAATGTTCATAAATACAGAACAATGAGTGGCCTGGCGTTACCGTGTGAGGCGTGTCCTCGCTTTTCTCCATGGTTATACAATTGCAGAACCTGGGGCAGAGCACTTGTGGAGAGAAGCATGATCAAGAGTGGTCAAGCTCTGCACCAAACTTGCTTCACCAGGGTGAGGTTGAGTGTCTACAATCATCCCCCAGTTTAATTGGCAAAAAAAAATCTCTCTCTCTCTCTCCACCTCTGATGTGTGTGTGAGCATTCTGCGCAAAAAAAAATGCTGCCGCTGCATCACCCCAGTGGGTGCTACACATTGGTGGTGGTAGAGACGAGACCCCCCCCATCAAAAAAAAGAGCGTCTTTGGTACTTTAAAAAAAAAGATATAAATAAAATCAATTATATTATTATTAATTATTATTATTATTACTGGAAGCGTCCATTCATCCCATCTGTTTTTTTTGTTTTTTTTAAAGCTTCCTTTCAGGGTTAAAAAGCCACATTCTCAAATTGTCCAGCTGTTTTGATCCCCATAATCATAGTATAACCAGGTTATCTACAAAATGGGATTGCCAATTTGAAAGCCGCTTTCATTACTGCACTGATCCGCATGATTTCAGGAGACAAGACCACACTCTTCTCTAAAATGTATTTTGACAGTTCCCTCTACTTTTTACTCTATATTCCTGTATCTGAGCTCTTGCACAACAACACAATACAATCCCATTTCTGAATTCACAACTCATGCTCCCTGGGCAACCGGCCACAGTCAGGACTAAATGCCAGATGTCTGAAGGTATCCTAGAACCTATCTATGCAGGATGACCCAATGGCAGTCCAAACGCTACTTTTGACAGAGGTGTAAAACCCAGGTTCAGAAAGTAAAAGTCCTCCCCAGTATTTTGTTCCAATCACCTGGATTTGCTAATTAACACAATTATTCAGCCAGGACGGAGAACAAATTTGTGAAATCAGCTGGCTGAGTTCATGGGTGAAAGAAAAACATGACAGGACTTTTACTTTCTGACCCCTGGATTTTACACCTCTGACTTTTGAATTATGAAATAAAAAAAGGTTGTAAAGGACATTTCAGGAAGAGAGCATTCAGACAATGGTTGGCTCATTAAATGTCACACTGTTAGTACATTTTTTCCACCTGCATAATGTCGATTCTCTCTCTGTCTGTCTTTGCTTTGGTACCCAGTCTGGTCAAAAACGTTGTTCAGGTACCTTAGACTCCAAGTCAAAGGCTAGTTTAGTTTAGCTTGCTCGGTACAAATACAATTTAGAGATTCTAAAATGCAATAACCATGCTAGTTATGGTATTAGTGTTTCTAGCTAAGTTTAGTTTCCCATACAAGTCTGTAGCTATGCTTATAAATTAAAAGAAGACGGGAAAAATAAAGGAAAAGAGCTATTGGTTAACGGAAAGTGGAAAATTTTTAAGTAGATTTGTTCTTCCTCTCTCTATCGGTGATGTATTTGCCTTTATGGAAAAAGGGAGCAATATTTACATTCGGGATTTGACTAATCCCATGAGGCCAAGTAATTTTTCACCCGTTCTTATTTGCTTTGAGCGTGACTACATGCAGGATGCTTATGAAGATACCGGTGGAACACCTGTGTTCCAGGCGGTGACCTCAGGTCGTGCCCCCTTCTACTTGGGCAACTAGGTTGTGGACACAGTGCCCTTGACCAATACAGTGCAGGTTTTTTAAAAATGGGGGGGTGAAATTAACCAGCCCTCGGGGAGGGCAAAAATAATGAGACAGACATAAGTTTTGATCTGCAAGTTTTGCATCTCGTGCTCATGTTATCCAGTCCCGCCAACTTCATACCACCGACTCACACTCGCACATGCAAAACCACACCTGCTGTTTGTTCAGCGTTGGGCTTATGTGCTGCAAGAACTCTGACACTGAAGAATATTCAAATCCTGCGGAGGTGCCGGTGTATAACTGTGTACCTGAAATATAACTGACAATTACAGTTAGACACCATGGAAAGCCTATTCCTACAAATGCGTGCCACGCACCTAGTGAAGAAAAGTGCTGTGAGGCTCAATGCTCTCCATGAGAATACATTTTGAGAATGCGAATCACAGGAAGGTGATTGTTTCAAAGCAATTGTTTTATAGCAAGCCGCATTCACAGCTAACTTTCTAGCAAATTGCTACTTTCTTACAGTTCCTTAAGCAACCACAAAGCATACATTTCTGAATGAATATGCATTTAACGTTCAAGTGTTTGTACCTCAGGATTCATAACAAAAAAATAATAAATTATGTGAACTTTGGCTGATGCACGACTAGCCACAGCTTCTGCTTAAAGTAATTAAGGGTGCCTTACAGTTGCCTCTTTTATATTGTACCAAATTTGATCTCTTTCTCCAAACTCTCCAATGACTCAAAGTACTCAATTTGCTGACTGAAACTCTTCCTCACTGACCTGACATTATGGGTAACTTACGTTTGTTTTTGTTTTTTTCATACCAGTAGTGATACTATCAGGATCAGATCCCAGACCATGGGGTGTGCCATTACACCAAGATAAGTGCCAAGCCATCCAATTTATTTATTTATTCAATCATTCATTCATTCATTCAAAGCATTATGAGAGAGCAACAGAGGACACTTTCATTTTTCCTCTGAAGCTCAAATGCGGCTTTCTGACAACAAGCAGCCCCTCAGGAATTATCATCTTTTCCGAGAGAAGGCAGAAAACATGTCATTTATTGTGTCATTTATTACATGAAAGGTGTGCACTGAACTGTCTCTGGGTGTATTCTGAAAGTGGTCTGAAAAACCATTTGTAGGATAGTGGATAGTGGGGGAAAAAAACAATGGGATTTTGAAACATAAGTGAAATCCTCATGACAACCACATGACAAGACATGAAAAAAGTCAGCATGTTTGGTAACACTTTGCTTGAACTATATGCCATAAAGCCTAGATAAAGCTGCCATAATCATGGCATAACACCTGATATTACCAGCCATGACAGCATACTACAGCTCATGCCAAGTGTCATATCACTGACATAATGCACACAGCGAATTTTACAAAGCACATTTCAAAATAATAAAAAGGATTGTGGATACTGTTGTAATGCACCGTTATGACAGGTGTTATGTAACCTTTGCTTTCTGGCATATATTTCACGTGAAGTGTTAGCAAATGTTTAGATAGTAGGCAACATCAGGGTTTAACCCCTGCTCAAATGTTTTCCCTACCATCAGTAATGAGTCTTCACTTAAACAAATACAAGGAAGAGGCATATTTGTTCTACTTGTTTCATGATGAAATGAAAAGAAATAAAGGTCTGAAAAAAGACACACTGAATAAAAAGTGAAAGGTTCAAAACTCAGTTCATAAGTGAAAAGTAATTATTTGGCACTGCTGCACGAGAGTTTCAACAGGAGACTTGCGTCAGGTAAAACTTGGTGACAATCAAGAATGGAGGCCACTTATTTTGACAGGTGTGCAATAACACTGGCTTCCTGGTTTTAAAAAGCATTAATTTCCTTAGCAACAGAAAGGCAGATAGATTTAGAAAGGCAATTTTACCAGATGGCTCAGTAAACACCTAGCCATGTGTTCCTTAGGAGATAGTGTAATGCTCATGACAACAGAGGGGTGTTCGCACACGGCCACACACACACACACACACACAAAACACAAATGCATGTGCTAACACAAGCACACACACACACACACTCATACACTAATACACATGCGTTACACACACACAAACTTTCACGAGTACACAAGCGCACATACACTAACCTAAACACAGATATGCATACACTGTATTTGTCATGGATCTTGCTTTCCTTCTCTTATCTCCGCATTCTCTTTATTCTTTTTTGTCGTTACCGGTAATCTATCGGATTTTCCTTTGTTCCGTGACGGGGTTTTGCTTTCGCCTCGTCGTTAGTAAGTTCACCTGTTATTAATTTCCGTTGACTATTTATACCCCGCTTCCTGCCTCTCTCGTTGCTTCCATGTTATTCCACATAACATTCGAGCCAGTAAAAAAGGTATAGGAGATTAGTTAGAAAGCTAGTTTCAAAAAGAAAGGGTTAGGAAGTTTAGAAAGTAAGCAAGTCTCTTTTTCGCTCTGAGTTCAGAGCAGAGGCTTTCTCGTTTCTTTTGGTTTTCCTTTCTTATCTAAGAGTGCTCTTACCAAAAGTGTTTGGGGTTCTGTTGAGCTCTCTGTGTTTTCCTTTTTGTTTCGTTCCACTAACAGGAGTTAGATAAGCGTATAGCTTATTTCTTAGTTTTTTGCTCGGAGAGTTCCTTGTTCTTATCGCGAGGTTATTTGTGTTCCTCTATTCCACTACGGATTATTGTCCGTCTCAGTGGTGTTCTTTCGAACACTTTCAGATTGCACAGCTATCGCATCTGGACTTCCAATATTTCCTCCGTGTCTCTGACACAGAGATCCCCCACAGAACATGGC
Organism: Ilyophis sp. 1 JC-2022; assembly: GCA_022702515.1. NCBI lineage: Eukaryota > Metazoa > Chordata > Actinopteri > Anguilliformes > Synaphobranchidae > Ilyophis > Ilyophis sp. 1 JC-2022. The sequence goes on along the minus strand of CM040406.1, from coordinate 16,524,682 downwards.
TACAGAGTCATAGCTACTCAGGAGGCAGTCCTGGCGGAACAGAGAGAGAGTATTCGTTCTCTGCAATATTCGCAGCAAGCATTGCACGAGCAGATGCAACTGCAGGCAATAGCTCTGCGAGATCTGTCAGAGAATATCCGGACTCTCTCTCTCAGGGCAGATCCACCTCCAGTCGCACAAGCACCTACACAGTCCACTCCCCCGTCATTTCCACCTAACGCTAGGGAACCAAAACTCCAACTCCCGTTGCGATATAGCGGGGAATCGGGAAAGTGTCAGGGGTTTTTAACGCAGTGCTTAATTTTAAAAAAAATACAGCCCCGGTTTTGTGCACAGGAATCCAAAGTAGCTTTTATTCTATCTCTCTTAACCGGAAATGCTCTCGCATGGGCTGACCCACTGATCAGGGCTGTTTCACCTATCGTGAGTAACACAGAGAGGCTTATGGCGGAGATGGTGTCAGTTTTTGATCAAGACGTTTCTGGCAAGGAAGCTGCCATGCGTTTGACCCATCTTCGTCAGGGCACCGACACCGTGGCGGCCTTTGCGATTACTTTCTGTGCTCTCGCGGGGGTGACAGGATGGGCCGATGAGCCTCTGCACTGCACTGCACTGTTCAGAACCCATAAAAGACGCCATTGCGGGTATCGAACCACCCGCTACATTCGGGGCTCTGGTATCTGCGGCCATTCGTTTAGACAACTGGTTTAGAGAGAGAGAGAAGGAGAGGGCTGATAAGGGTTTTAAACATCGCCCAGCCCATTACTCTTCCTCTCCCACGCCAGCGCCATCTCACTTTCCGTTTTTAGCTCCCATTGAGCAGGAGGAGTCCATGCAGGTCGATGGCTCCTCCATGCGCGAAACAGGGGATGCTAAGTCTCGCGAGTGGTGGTGTAGGTACTGTAAGAGGAGGGGTCATTTAAAGGACCACTGTCCCAAACTTTCGGGAAAAGAGGGGTCTCGCTAGGGGAACCGAGTCGCCTAGCGGGACTAAATTGAAATTACCCTCGGACCTTCCTCCCGGTTGATTTACGCTGGAACGACCGTTGGATTCACTGCAAAGCGTTTATTGATTCCGGGGCGGTTGAGTGCCTCGTCGATTCCGACTGGGTTAAATCCCACAAGATTCCCACCACCCTCTTTCTCTTCCTCGCCTTGTTACGGCTTTGGACGGCCGCCCGCTAGGCACAGGCACTATTTCCCGGGTTACCGCCACCATATGCATGTGCGTTCTGTATCAAGAACATACGGAGGATGTAAAAACATTTATCCGCTGGTTTTGGGTCATTCCTGGCTTACTCGCCATAACCCACATATTAATTGGGGGGGGGCGGGGTCCGTTATTCGTCAATGGGGGCCCAGATGCAAACGCCACTGTTCTGCCTCCAGTCCTTTTCTGTCGGGAGGAGGGGGTGAGGATTATGCCGAGTCAGACTCAGAGAGTGATGGCTCCATTAAACAGGAGTTCTCTTATGCTCCCGCCGAGAATGGAGAGGAGAGTTTAGACTCGGATCACTCAGCAGAGCAACCTCATGCGTGGAAGGAGTTGACGTCCGAGTCAGAGATCGATTGGGAGATTCACTCTGTCTCGGACACTGAGGATGTTGAAGTGGGAGGGACGCTCGAATTTCAGCTGCCTGTTAATGTTCCTAAACAGTACGCCGATCTTGCAGAGACATTCAGAAAACAACGGTCCACTTCACTACCACCTCACAGACTATATGACTGCGCCATAGAGCTATACCTGGGCACTACCCCCTCTAGAGGGTCTCTTTACTCCTTATCCATTCCGGAGAGCGCATCCATGCATAAATATATTGAGGAGGCCTTAGCTAATGGGTTCATTAGACCTTCCACCTCGCCTGCAGGAGGTCTCAGACCCTGTATTGACTACAGGTCCCTTAACGACATAATGGTGAAGAACAGGTACCCCCTTCCCCTTATGAACTCCGCCTTCGAGCGTCTTCAGGGGGCGTCTGTCTTCACGAAGCTGGACTTACGTAACGCCTATAAACTCGTTCGCATTCGTGAAGGCGACGAATGGAAGACCGCTTTTAACATGCACAGCGGCCACTACGAATATCTCGTTATACCGTTCGGGCTCACTAGCGCCCCCTCGGTGTTTCAGGCGTTAGTTAACGATGTGCTGAGGGAGATGCTGGAGAGATTCATCTTCGTTTATCTTGACAATATTTTAATATTTTCGCCCGATCTTACCACACATGTCGGTCACGTTCGTCAGGTTCTTTCGGCTCTTCTCAAGGCCCAATTATTTGTAAAAGCAGAGAAGTGCGTCTTTCACTCTGGCTCTGTGTCATTTTTGGGTTTCATTGTAAAGGAGGGTAAGGTACAGATGGATCCGGAGAAGGTTTCCGCGGTAAAAAACGGGCCCACGCCGTCTTCCATAAAACAGATACAACGTTTTTTAGGGTTTGCGAATTTTTATTGCGATTTATTTGCAATTTTAGTGTGGTAGCAGCGCCTATTACTGCACTTACTAAAAAAAATCGCGGCGGTCAGTTCCAATGGAATTCCAAGGCAGGGGCAGCTTTCACGGAATTGAAGAGAAGATTCACTTCAGAACCCATCCTGGTCACACCCAACCCCTACCTTCCCTTTGTTGTAGAGGTGGACGCCTCCGAGCTAGGCGTCGGGGCCATTCTGTCCCAATGCTCGCCACTTGACCATAAAATGCACCCCTGTGCTTATTTCTCTCGCGTCCTAACATCGGCGGAGAGGAATTACGACGTAGGGGATCGAGAATTGCTTGCGGTCAAGTTGGCTTTGGAAGAGTGGCGCCATTGGCTCGAAGGAGCGGAACATCCGTTTACGGTATGGACTGACTATAAGAATCTGGAGTATGTTCAGCTGGCTAAGAGGCGTAATTCACGGCAAGCGCGGTGGGCGCTGTTCTTTTTAAGATTCAATTTTATCATCACATATCGCCCCGGGTCCAAGAACGTAAAACCTGATGCTCTCTCGCGGATTTACGACCATTCTGAGACAGACTCGGTTCCCGAGCCGATTATCGCCACTGACCTCGTTGTTGCCCCGGTTATATGGGAGGTTGAGGCAGCGGTGCAGAGAGCCTTGTGCTCGAACCCAGGTCCAGGTGGGGCACCAGCCAACTGTCTTTTCGTGCCTCCTCGTCTTAGGTCTCGGGTTCTCCAATGGGGTCACGCCTCCCAACTCACGCCGGTGTTCATTGTACTAGGGATTTTTTATCCCGGCATTTTTGGTGGCCTAGTCTGGAGAAGGACGTACGCTCATTTGTCGCGGCTTGTCCGGTTTGCGCTCGCAGCAAGGCCTCTCACCTTCCCCCCTCAGGTCTTCTTCATCCCCTACCTATTCCCACCCGTCCCTGGAGTCATATTTCCCTGGACTTCGTCATGGGGTTGCCGTTATCTGCAGGCAATACCACCATTTTAGTGGTGGTCGACCATTTTTCTAAAGCGGCTCATTTCATTGCGCTGCCCAAGCTGCCTTCAATACCTGAGACAGCGCAACTTATGATTGACCATGTGTTTCGGCCGCATGGTCTTCCGTCGGATGTGGTGTCCGATCGCGGTCCTCAGTTCGCCGCCAAGTTTTGGCGGGTGTTTTGCTCTTTGCTGGGGGCTTCGGTTAGTCTGTCTTCTGGTTTTCACCCGGAGACTAACGGCCAGACAGAGCATACGAATCAGACTCTAGAGTACTCTTCGCTGCCTTGTCGCGTCCAAGCCCACCTCCTGGAGTTGTCACCTCGCCTGGGCTGAGTACGCTCATAACACGCTACGTAACGCCTCCACCGGCCTCTCACCCTTCAAAGCTCAGCTGGGTTATCAACCACCTCTTTTTCCTGAGCTGGAGAGGGAGGTGGAGATGCCCTCTGCAGGATTTTTCGTTCGGAGGTGTCGGTCGATCTGGAGACAAGTGCGTTCGTCTCTCATACGGGCATCAGCTAAACAAAAAGCCACGGCTGATAGGCATCGTCGAGCCGCACCATCCTATAGAGTTAGTCAGCGGGTTTGGCTTACTACTCATGACCTTCCGTTGCGGGTCGAGTCCCGCAAACTCGCCCCTCGTTTTGTGGGACCCTTCAAAATCATAAAAAAGATCAATCCAGTCACTTTTCGACTGCAACTGCCGCGCTCGATTCGCATCCACCCCACGTTTTACGTCTCCCGTCTGAAACCAGTGCTCGTCAGTCCCCTCGCCCCGGTGGAGAAACCACCTCCGCCTCCCCGACTCATAGAGGGGGGTCCGGCTTATACCGTTCGCCGCATTGTGGCCGAGAGACGTGTGGGCAGAGGGTGGCAGTTCCTCGTAGACTGGGAGGGCTACGGTCCGGAGGAACGTTGCTGGGTTCCATCAAGAAACATCCTGGACCCTCAGTTAATCACCGACTTCCGCAGAGATAAGGTTGTGGAAACGTCCGGTGCCGTTCCTTAGAGGGGGGGTCCTGTCATGGATCTTGCCTTCCTTCTCTTATCTCCGCATTCTCTTTATTCTTTTTTGTCGTTACCGGTAATCTATTGGATTTTCCTTTGTTCCGTGACAGGGTTTTGCTTTCGCCTCATCATTAGTAAGTTCACCTGTTATTCATTTCCGTTGACTATTTATACCCCGCTTCCTGCCTCTCTCGTTGCTTCCATGTTATTCCACGTAACATTCGAGCCGGTAAAAAAGGTATAGGAGATTAGTTAGAAAGCTAGTTTAAAAAAGAAAGGGTTAGGAAGTTTAGAAAGTAAGCAAGTCTCTTTTTCGCTCTGAGTTCAGAGCAGAGGCCTTCTCGTTTCTTTTGGTTTTCCTTTCTTATCTAAGAGTGCTCTTACCCAAAGTGTTTGGGGTTCTGTTGAGCTCTCTGTGTTTTCCTTTTTGTTTCGTTCCACTAACAGGAGTTAGATAAGCGTATAGCTTATTTCTTTGTTTTTTGCTCGGAGATCGAGTTTCTCGTTCTTATCGCGAGGTTATTTGTGTTCTGTTATTTCACTTTGCACTTTCAGATTGCACAGCTATCGCATCTGGACTTCCAATATTTCCTCCGTGTCTCTGACACAGAGATCCCCCACAGTCTTACCAACATGCATGACATACAACAAAAACACTTATACACAGGTAACTGTAAAACACAGTTCTGAACAGGTCAGAGAGCTTGCGGGACTGATACAGGTAACTGTAAAACACAGTTCTGAACAGGTCAGAGAGCTTTGGGGACTGATACAGGTAACTGTAAAACACAGTTCTGAACAGGTCAGAGAGCTTGGAGGACTGATACAGGTAACTGTAAAACACAGTTCTGAACAGGTCAGAGAGCTTGCGGGACTGATACAGGTAACTGTAAAACACAGTTCTGAACAGGTCAGAGAGCTTGCGGGACTGATACAGGTAACTGTAAAACACAGTTCTGAACAGGTCAGAGAGCTTGAAGGACTGATACAGGTAACTGTAAAACACAGTTCTGAACAGGTCAGAGAGCTTGAAGGACTGATAAGGGTAACTGTAAAACACAGTTCTGAACAGGTCAGAGAGCTTGAAGGACTGATACAGGTAACTGTAAAACACAGTTCTGAACAGGTCAGAGAGCTTGGGGGACTGATACAGGTAACTGTAAAACACAGTTCTGAACAGGTCAGAGAGCTTGCGGGACTGATACAGGTAGCTGTAAAACACAGTTCTGAACAGGTCAGAGAGCTTGAAGGACTGATAAGGGTAAATGTAAAACACAGTTCTGAACAGGTCAGAGAGCTTGGCGGACTGATACACGTAACTGTAAAACACAGTTCTGAACAGGTCAGAGAGCTTGGGGGACTGATACAGGTAACTGTAAAACACAGTTCTGAACAGGTCAGAGAGCTTGAAGGACTGATAAGGGTAAATGTAAAACACAGTTCTGAACAGGTCAGAGAGCTTGCGGGACTGATACAGGTAACTGTAAAACACAGTTCTGAACAGGTCAGAGAGCTTGGGGGACTGATACAGGTAACTGTAAAACACAGTTCTGAACAGGTCAGAGAGCTTGAAGGACTGATACAGGTAACTGTAAAACACAGTTCTGAACAGTTCAGAGAGCTTGCGTGACTGATACAGGTAACTGTAAAATACAGTTCTGAACAGGTCAGAGAGCTTGGGGGAACTGCCACAGGTAACACAGAGATGTTGGCACTTTAAAAGTCCCTGCAATATCATCAGTTGTTTACCGAACAGCTGCCTTTCAAGCAAACACCAGCTCAGTCCTCGTTCAAGGCTGGTAAATATCTACACACTACAACAAAACAAACCCTGCCCCCTCACTCAAGAACTATATCCCTACATAAACAAAATATTGACAACAGAGAGGGGAACAAGGAAAACCCTTTGAAGGAGCTGAAAGTACTGAGACTAAAACTAACTGGACACTTAACTATTTAAGGCTGGCTTAAGAGTGCCCATTTCCTTAGAAAACAACTGTTCCAGAATTGCAGTTGAAATGGCGTTAGCAACCCAGCACAAGTAAACAGTTACATACAGTGGCTTCTGAAAGTTTACATACCCCATTGATTATTTCTCATTTTGCTGTGTTGCAAACATGCAAAGTCAAATTAAAAAATATTTGCATGGGTCACACATGGGTCACAGACCTCAGGAAGTAACAGCATGCAAAGGATATGTGACCAAATATTAAATATGATACTTAAAGCAAAAGGTGTGAATACTTATGTAAATGTGATATTTCAGTTTTTTTTTATATAGTCCTGAAGATATCTAATACTTTATTTAATTTGCACATTACAGAGAATAGAAAGTAGAGTAGAAATAAATCAAGTAAATAAATGACCCGTGGACCTCTAAACTAAAACAGCTGCCAGTGAGTTTTTCTTCAATGTATGCGGGAAACCGCAGAGTGGACACAGACCTTATATTAGCATTAAAGAATCTTCTTGAATGTTGGATAACATTGAACAGAAATAATAATAATAACACTAACTTTGTTTTCATTTCCAGTAAAATTTATTATAACTAGTATTTTATTATAAAGATTTTTATTGGTTAGTGTCGGTACTTGATAAGTGGCTTCTACTTGGATTATTACATTATAACCAGTAGGAGCATATTTATGCAAAAGTCAAAATTCTGTTTACTGGTTTATTTGAAAGGAGCAAGCACAGATACATCGACGGCAATGCAATGACAGCATCCGATGCTCACGTGTATGCAGCCAGAGCTCATTTTCAACACCAGTCCCTTCATGGGTATTGTGTGTGTGGCGATGTGTGTCTACCTTATCACTGCATGCAGCACTGGAAAATACATGTTACATCCCTGTTACAACCTCACCCGTGTGCACAGGCCGGTCTGTCACTCCCATGCTAATCGCTGCCTGTCCAGACGGCCCATTTTCCACCACTGTCTCTCCCTTATTCAGCACCCATATGCTCCCTTCCTGCTCTATGCACACCTCCCAATCCGCCTCTTCACACACGCAGACTGGAGCGTGATTAAGCCTGACTAGTCACCAAATTATATATACAAAGTTTACACGGATTCTTAGGCCCTCCAGCTGCTGCAGATTTGCAATGAAGAATACATTTTGAATCAGTAAAGTGTGTGTCTACCCTTTCTCTCTCTCTCTCTCTCTAATTCATCTGTTGGATGTAACCGGGTAGGACAATGAGAGTACAGAAATTAAAACAAGAACAATGTCAGTGAGGAGAGTGAGGTTCCATGACACCTGTAGCGGGCGTCAGTGCCACGTGCTGGCAACACTGACTCGTATGCTTAAATCAAAAGTGTTCACTCTCGATGTCAATTATGATTTATCTGCAAGGGCCAGTGAGGTATAAAAAGCATCATCCAGAAAATAATTAAAGTATGGTAACAGGGCATTCCGTAGTTTCCCACATTTGAAAAAGATTTCAGGATCTTGATCCGGAGATGAGAAAGTTCACATCCCTGCTTGCAAGAAATATAACCAACAGTTCAGTCAGACAACTCGATTGAATTAAACAATATTTGATTGAGATTTAATGTAAATGCAATTTTTGGCATCAAGCTCTGCCTCGTATCGCTCTGTATGCATAACATTTTTAGTACAAGCCAACCAAGACAACAGCGAGTAAACCACTGACCCTCCCCCCATGGGGATCATATGAGAAGCAGAGCCCACAGGTGGATTCTGGGACAGTGGTGAGAGCGCAAAAGCTTCCCTGAAAGGCATACACGCAGGAGTAAGCGGGGAAACCAAGCATGGGTAGCGGCATAGCACGGCAGCCGCAGCACGGCAAGCAAACGCATGAACAGGTGAGGTTGGCGAATTAAAATAGCCCACCCATTTAAGATGTAAGCGTAATCTGAGCTGACACAATTTGACGCTTCTCGGGTTGTCTGCCTGAACTAGCTTTGCAAGCGTCGCATCATTATATTCACAGGGTGAAGATTTTGCTCTGGAAGAAGCGTCTCCTCATCTGCTAACTGACTGCACACCTATATTTCCACGCCAGTCGGAAGAAATGTAGCAGTGCTCTAAATTCTTTCTTGTTTGTCACACACAGAGTGGAGCTTCCGCCAGAATCTCGTTACCCCAACAACGCAATGGCTATTCAACGCTAAACACCACAGAAGTGGTGTCAGACCTTCAGAAAAAATGTGAACACACCATAGTAGTTTTGCACTTCAGTAACGGATGGTCGTTCAACTCCGCCTACGCACTGACAACAGTTGCTAGCACCCGCATATGGGCACTGTGAAGGAAACAATAACATGGCCGCCTTTTTCTCCCCCCACTGTTCGCCTAATGCCTCTCCGGTAGATGCTTTAAATGAGATGGCAGTAATTGCACCATGGGCCTCATTACCCATGAATCAATAAACAGCCCTTTAATGAGAAGGAACCCAGGCATTCTTTGGAGTTTGATCAATATCATTAAACTGAGCTTGCTTTGACCAAAGAGCACTATGGCTCCGGAGCAAAGATTTTTCATACCACTAATGACTTTGAGCAGAGCTTCCTATTACCACTGCAAAAAAAGCCAGCCATATTAACATAATCAAATCATCTTATGTGGAGATAACACCAAAAGACAAACTGGATGCACTTAATGTAATTAAATTGAAGCTACAATTCCCCTCCTAGCCGGGGTTGGATGTATGGAAACAAAAGGAAACAAACTGTCCGTGCCCAATTCAGGTAAAAGTATTTTGGTGGATCTTTGGCAGTGTCTGTGATCAATCAGTAAAGCACAGCAAGCACACTGTGTCTCTATAAAGCAACTTAGTACAGTGAGTCTCCCTTGAAATCGGCAATCAAATTTATTTGAACAATTTCATAACATCTCTAGTGCACTCTATAATATGTAACATTAATACTAATCTAATCAATAATATAATCATATAGAATTAAATAACTAATCTAGGTCTATCCACCTCTCATTACCGTGATGTGGTGTGTGACCAACTAATAGCTATAATTATTGTATTCCTTTTAAAGACTACTTGAACAGTACCACTATTTGGTAAGCCAAAAATCCGCCAGAATTTAGAGAAACTAATCTTTAAGAAAGTTTTATCCAAATGTAATTATACAAGTCTTAATTATTATTCAAAAATAGTTTTACTGGGAATCTTTGGAAACTATTTCAAATGAACACCAGCTAATGTGGATCTATGACAGATACTAAAAAGTATTAATCAGCAACATTCTTCAGATGACAATGTGCAAGGATATTGGACAGAAAAGCTATTATGATCAGTAAGTCTCATTACAGAAAACCAAATTTGCATGTTGGGTTTTAATTCTTAGTATCCATCTTAACTAAAAGCTCTTTAGTCTTTCCATCTGGTAGACAAACACGTTTTAGAGGGTCTGTATGTCCATAAAATAATTATCTTCAAAGCAATCACTTCAATGCTAATGGCTATTGTATTGATTGCTGCACCCTATCAATGCAGCAGGGTCATATGAAAATGTAATCAAAGTATTTTGATAATAAAGTACTTGCTGAAGCATTAAGCATATAATAAATCAATGTTCTCTCAATATTATATAATATAAATATAACATAACATTAATATTATATCTAATTGCAATTTGCTTTGCCTTAAATGGTTCAGCTTAAATGTTTGTTTCAACATCTGCGACTGATATGCGGTATCCCGTAGATCAATTTAATCTTAAATGCACAGATTTCTTCGATGCGAGCGAGAATCTGGCCCTCAAGAGATTCATAGAATTGTAAACTGTGAACCACTGAACAAATAGAGATGAGACAAACATATTAGCTAACATATTACTTCTAAATAAAATGTATTTGCAATCGAACTTCCTTTCTATCTTGTAAATAAAGTTATTAATATTTAAACATTTTTACAATTTAAAATAGGTTGAGCTGGCTACTCCGGTAGCCAGAGGAAGATAAAATGACAACGTTTCTGTGTACCAGAGTGCATGTTTTTAAATGTTACTTTAATGTGAAGTGTTATTATCATAACCTGAATATCTATATGACATAGGGAATAGTAATATGTAATATAGTTAATATGTAATATAGTCTAATTATTTTAGACCTTCCTCTACATTTTTTGCAGTACTGTTTCTCCAGCAATATGAGAGGGAGCAATACTCCTATAGAGATGTTTGTTAATCCTGTCAACTGTACTCATCAGCTCAATCCAAACGCATCAATTTCAGGTTAGCGACACAATGGTTTTTAATCAACATGTTTAACAGTTTGAATAGAATTAGCACAGCATGGATGGCTCTTTGCATCTCTTTTATTTGTGGCGAGATAATTACTCGCGTTCATAAATGCAATGTTAACGACGTGCTCGGAATTAATCAGATGATTGATGTGTTGGGGTGATTGATCGGCGAGGCCTTTAGACCATCACCGAAAAGACCGAGCGATGACACACATCTATATTAATGACAGCAGGGTGTTTTACTTTACCGTCTGATAAAACAGAGAATGCATAAATAACCGTGTCACCGGCTTCAAAAACAGTCAGCTTGGCGTTTTCATTTTTCATACCCCAGTGAGAAATGTTCTTACTCATATATATACAGTATATATATATATATATACACAGTAGTCTACAGTCTGTAAGCATTTGGATAGTGACACTCTTTTTGCTGTTTTGAGTTTGTACTCCAGCATGTTGGATTTGAATTGAAACAATGAATACAATGTTACAGTGCTTTAATTTAAGGGTATTTACATCCCTATCGGGTTACCCATGTAGGAATTGCAGCCGCACTGCGAACTGCACTGTATATATACCAATACAGTTTGTAAACAAGCTCTGCTGAAAAAGCAATACAACATACAGTCAAGCCGGAAAGTCCGAACACCTTTCACCTTCTCCACGTTTTATTGCATTACAGACATATTCTACAATAAATTGAGTTCAATTTTTGTCTGAAAATTCTGCACAAAATAGCCCATAATGACAAAGTGAAAACATGTTTTTAGAAATTTTTGCAAATGTATTAAAAATCGAAAATGGAAATATTTAATTTACATAAATATTCATACCCTTTGCTTTAACATAAGTATCATATTTAGTATTTGGTCGCATATCCTTTGCATGCTGTTACTTCCTGAAGTCTGTGACCAATCAACATCAAAAGACTCTCGATATCTTATTTCCAGGTACTGTTACAAGCGATACTATAACCTCTCTGCATTTGAATGGATCTCTATGGGAATTGGGGGGTGAGACTAGATTCAGCTGTAAATTACACTGGTACAGTATGGAACACATGGCTGGCTAAATGGCTGTAAGTCATCAAGGGTCTGAGCTATCGAACGAGCCCAAAACCATCACTCTGTTGCCAGATATGAAGTAGATGTGGATGGATCACTGCAAGGGTTATTTCTCCTGACTCATTTTCCTATAGAACTCTATGGGGAGAAAGTCAGGAGAAACAACCCTTAAAGGGATCCATCCACATCTACTCCATATCTGGCCGCAGAGTGATGGTTTGGGGCTTGTTTGATACCTTAGACCCTTCATGACGTACAGCCATTTCGCCAGTCATGTGTTCCATACTGTACCAGCGTAATTTACAGTAAAAACATGTTTTCACTTTGTCATTATGGGCTATTTTGTGTAGAATTTTGAGACAAAAAATTGACTCAATCTATTGTCTATTGGGTGTTCAGACTTTCCGGCTTGACTGTATGTGTCGTGGTTCATGGCTGTTTTGTTTTCTTTTATTTTGCAGCTCTTGTCCTGCTTTCCCGATTGTGAATCAATCTGATTTTTTCCACGTTCCGTTTTGTGGTTTGCCGTCCTCATTATTGTTTTCACCTGTGCTTCTACCTGCAGGGTATTTCAGTTTCTCACTTCCGCTTCTCCGGTGCTTGATTGTCTTACGACATTGCATTTGAGCCAGGTATAGCCAGGTTACTAGCGACCTCCTGATATTAAACATTGTTTACTTAATCGGGTATAGGATTTGTTTTTCCTCCTGGTAGCGTTCTGCGCTATCTATTTAGCACATTGCTGTTCTCTCTGAGACAGTTTTTATTATTTTCTCTCCCTTAATTATTGGTCCTCAAGTCTTGTGAGCTGACTTGTTCAGATTCCTCCCACCTTCGCGTTTGAATCTCCGAACAATTAAGAAACCCATTACAATATGTGGTCCCAAATAGGAAACATGGGCATGTTGGAAGTGAAGCAAAAAAATTGCAACATCTGTCTAGTCTATCTGTCTAAGTCTATTGCCTCTGGCTTTAATATCTGCAATTGCCAATATACTGTACAGAGCACCTACTCTAAGAGTATGAATTAGGCTCTTTGAGAGAAGGTTTGAATCTCACCATTGCAATCTGCCCAGTGGTGAGTACATGATGTTTGAAGTAGACGTGTACAGGCCATTCAAAGCTCTGATACACTTGAATGGAGAGCAGCCTGATGTTAGCATTAGGGCTCATCAATAAAATTTTCTGTCTTTTGAGGCTTGTGGCAAATGCAAATGTTTCACTTCAAATGTAGTTTTTTGGTGAATAATTTCCTTAGTTTTTACACTGGTAGGTTTAATTTTCTCATAATAAATATACAGTGTATACACAATTATTGGCACCCCTGGTAAAGATGAGTAAAAAGGGTTATAAAAATGTTTATCTCACACTGAAAAAATGAGAAAAGATAACTTGAAGGGTTTCTTCTCCTGAATTATTGTTCCATAGAGTTCAATAGGTATTTTATGTCTACTGCATATCTGGCAGCAGAGTTATGGTTTGAGGCTCGTTTGATACCTCAGACCCTTGACGACTTACAGCCATTTAGCCAACCATGTGTTCCATACTGTTCCAGTGTAATTTACAGCTAAATCTAGTCCCACCCCCCAATTCCCATAGAGATCCATTCAAATGCAGAGACGTTATAGTATCGCTTGTAAGAGTACCAGAAAATAAGATATCAAGAGCCTTTTGATGTTGTTGGGTCACAGATATCAGGAAGTCATGGCATGCATAGGATATGTGACCAAATATTAAAAATGTATTCTACATATAAATGCAGGGGTGCCAATAATTGTGGCACATGTGGTTTTGTTAAAAATAATTATTTCTTGATGAGGGATGTTTTTTCTCATAATAAATTTACTTCAATTAAAGGTTGGATTTTTCCATTTTTTTCAGTGTGAGATTAAGCTAATTCACCAAACGGTGAATTTTCTATTACCCTTTTTACTCATTTTTACCAGGGCTGCCCATAATAGTGGAGGGCACTGTATATATATATTGCGATTACGATTGCGGTTTTATATGAAAATGATCGGATATATTTTTGCGGGGTACAGTATTCTATGCTGTATCCAACAGATGCCTTTGTGTTCGAGAATCCTTACATTAGAGATGCCTTATGTGAGAGAATTCTTACATTAGAAATTCTTCATCAGCACTTTTTACTGTCAGTCCTTTTGTCATCATGAAAAGACAAATTGCTTAGTATAGAAATGTAAGATCTGTTTTAAGGTACAGCTGTCATGGCAATGGTAAAAGATTGGAGTGATCTGGTTATTATGTCACTTTAAGGGTTTTGGGCAACTTCAGATAATATAACCACAATGTGCTTTGGCCTAAAGTTTGAGTTATACATTTTATTACATACGAGTCGTAACACAAATTAAATAACACTTGTAGAAACAATGTTTAATCAATGTTAAGCACAATGCACAATGTTGTTTTTACTTGGTCAGTTGCTTGTCATCTCAAACTGAAGACACACACCCACCCACACACAGACGCACACAGAAACACACACAGGCACACACACATGCACAAGACTGAATCAGGTCCCCATCAGTGCTTTGTGAAGCCTTGAAAGATATGGGTGCTGAAATTTCATCAATGCCAGCTCAACTGCTCAGCCAGCCTCTCTCATAGGTTAATCCCTGTATCACATCCCACCACCAGCCCTCTAAGCCGCTTAAGAGGACACATTAGAAGTATGATAATGACCCGCTAATGGTTTTACATTTCTCAGAAGCATTGGGAGCTATCTTTGTCACGTCTATCTTCTAATGAGATCTATAAATTCGCAAAGAAGATCCTACGGCCAAGGACGTTGATATTTCAGCGTCTGGGATAATGAATAATGACCTAGAATGTGCCGGAAAAACAAACCTTGATCCTGCTCTTGCTCTGTTTTTCTTTGCAGGCGACTTCCCTGGCCCTCCGTGGGGGCCTCACGGTCAGTGTCACCGTTATAGACGCCGGTCACACGTAAAACCCTCGACTCCTCAGGGCCACCGTAATAGCTGAGGCACTGTGCCTGTGATTGATGAGGACCATTTCCCTTGGGCGTTTTAGCACATTTCCGCAGCCAATGTCCCCTGAAGAAAATGTACAATAATTTATCATGTTATTACTGTACTGAGTCCAAATTGTGTGCGTCTTTTTTTCTCTCCCTCTAATTCTGTTAGGGTTTTCATTCTGCTCTCCTGGTTCCTCCTGGATGGCAGCGAGAGCGTTTGGAATTCGATGGAACAGCGTGATTGAGATCTACCATAATGTGCCACTGATGTTTCTCTAACATGCATTCCAGATTTGGGTATACTTTAAGGTATTTTTTATAAATTCAATTGGATAAAAAAAAATATTTTTTATTTTTTATGGTGTTAAATTCCCTTTTCATCAGAGGTTCAACATTCTTAGTTCAGCATGAGCTCGTCATTCCACTGACATAGTCCAGTAAAGCGTATCACCATTTTGACCAAATGAGGTTGAGAAGTTTTACAAAGTCTTCCGGTACAGGTTTTTACTCAGAAGTTTGTTGTTATTGTTATTGTTATTGTGTTCTTCCATCTGATGAGTGGATTAAAGCTCATCAGTTCCTCAGGTTTCTCCCGTGTTACTGAATCCCAGCTTTACGTTGTTTGACCATAGGATGCCAGGGGCCTGTATAAACAGTGCTGAGCAGAAAAATACCTTCAGAAAGCCGCGTAAGGGAGTTTCCACACAGAAATTCAGATGTATAAAATAACACGTGCTGTGAGAATCTGCGTACCTCTGCACACGTTGGACACCATATGCACGCAATGTTTGGCGTCAGTGTGATATGGCGACATAGTGACCGAAAGGCAGAGGTAGCTAATGCAAAACTTTTTTGAAGCAGATGTCCGACTTTCACCCTGAGCGTTCTTTTACGCATTCTTTTACTCAGTTTTATACACGTGGTCCCAAGTGTCATCAGTGAGAGGTAAACACAGATAGCTGTCCTTTAGTACTCATGTAGTGAGCAGAATTGTCACTGTCACACAAGTAATACAATGAAAGAGTGCAAGCTTCTCAGCAATGAATAAATGTCTGTAACTGCATCTTAAAGCTAACATATTTGTTGTGATTATAAAAATAGCACAAACCTTCTTTTCTTCTTCCCGTTTGATTGCCCCACATATCTTGGAGTAATGGGACAGATGTAAATTGTCATTTTAAAACTCTTTTGTCTTCCTATGAATATCCGCTGGCGTCCCTGACAGTATTCAATCACCGGGCCGACCACTCGACCCGCATCAATATCTTGACACAATTATCCCGAGACCACTAAGCTCTATTACGTTCAATCTCTAGATTTAACGTCTAACATCTGTAGATTTATTCATAAGGCATCCATGTTAACACTTTAACTGGTAGGAGCAGGAAAGGGTTTTTTATTTGAGGTGATGGAGGCAGACGCTGCTTGTCTATCTGAAGAGGTGAAGGCCTGGCAGAATGCACCTTGGACCTGGAACCCCTCAGATCTGGCGCAGCTAAGTGCTACCGTCCCGGCCCTGAGTCAGGGTACATGCGCTCGGCATGGTCGGTGCCCTCAACACGAGGTGCAAGGTCGCCCCCCCCCTCCCCCTCCCCCTCCCCCTCCACAGACCCCTCTCTGCCGCATGTCCCTCTCGTCACTTCAAAGTGCTGAGCGCTGCGATACCGCGGAGCCTTGTGTATTTCTCCACGAAGATATCACCGAGGCTGGTGCGTCCGCAGGTCTGCTGCTCAGGGCAGGAATGGGATTCGGCAGTCCTGTCCTTGTCACACTTTTATCCCTCTGACCAAAATTAAGCGTGTGGTATCAGGAGTGGAACGAGTAGTGCACTGTAATATTTCTGTAAATGAGAGGTACTGGAACCCATAAAAATGAGCTTGCATACCCAATGAAAACCTGTGGCTTTTTCAATCATTAAGAGCATATAATATCCAGAGGATACAAATAACTACACTAACCAATATAATATTCTATCTCGCCCCTCAAGTTGTTGAGAGCTGACCTTTGCCAGTGTAACAGATGATAGTGATGTAGCCAATCAAAATATCACTGAAGGACACACGAGCAGACACACAAACACACAACCCAAGCATCTTCCTCCAGTCAATGACAAAGGCCAGCCTAAAATGATGGTCATGTAAAGGCACAAATAATCAGTATTATGGCTTAGTAGTCTATGATTTGTGTATTGATCAAAGCAAGGCACATTTCATCAAATTCATTGTCCATTGTGAGTATTGTCATTGTTTTTTTAGTATAGTTTTTTCTATTTTAGTTACGAACATCACCACACACGGATCACAGTGATAACTCACAGGTTTTCTATCTTACAGCAAAATTAACTGCAATGCAAGTATGTACCATATAAACTCAGCTGCTTAAAATACTAGACAGAATATGAATAGATATCCTATGCACAAACCGCTAAGATTAGCTGTCTTATGCACAGAATAATAGAGATGATAATGTTTATAATACAAAAATGAAAAATTATTAAATATATATATATGTGGGTGTGAGCATTATAATTAGCATGTGCAAATATAATTAAATTATACTATACAACAATTTATTTATTTTTAATTAAAGTAACAAATATTCTCATGTTAAAAATCTGGTGTGAAGTGCAGTTCATTAAGGGGCACTAGTAAACCAATAATTAAATTCTTCAAATTGTGGAGAGAAGAAAAATTGTTGAAGCAGCTCGCTGACTGATTGATCCCCCAAAGGATGCCCGTAATCCCACTGTGTTTATTTAAATACGGAATGCGAATGACTTCAGGATATTTCCCTGACAGCAAGCAGAGATGACCTTTGCTTTTTACGCATGACATTTCCTCTGAATCGGTGAGCCGGAACAAACGAGTGCATATTTATGTATTTATTTTCGGTATTGCTGTGAACCCAAAGCACAGACGCCTCTTCATATGAGGAGAGACCTGTATTAGTGCATGTTTTAGGGGTCAATGCTCTGCCCTCTCCCCAACTCAAATATCGCCGCTAGCCCTGTCCTCCAGCAACCCTGCCCAACACACACACAAACACAAACTCGTACATGCACACACACATGCACACAGGCCTGACAGTAATCCATGCTGACAAACTGAATTTGCTACAAGGGCACAGGGGGGTGTATTCAATCTAACTGTCATTTTTTCTGAAAGCATAGAAAGTTAGGGAGTACATGTAAATTTGTCCATTTTCCTGAATGTAACAATCTTTAAACATTAATTTATTAACATTACATGTCACAAGTCTCACCAAAGAAATGGTCTTGGTATGCAATCTTGCATTTTGTTATTATAGTTGCATGCTCATTCATGCTCATTTTACTGGGAAAATGGTCTTGACATTTATGATGTCTCCACAATGTCTTTTTATCTTGACTCAATGAAATTAAGAACTTCTTTGGAGATATAAAAATGTTATAAGACTGTTTTGGGAAGGTTCTCACCATAACATTGGTCTTATACACAGTCTTACATAAAAATGTGAATCTAACCTGAATGTACCCACTGCTTTCAAAAATGTTCCCTGGGATGGTATTTTTTTGTATATTAAGAAAGAGCAGGTGGCTGTCAAATGGCACTTTTACATATATATACTTATATATATAACTTATACAGTCAAGCCGGAAAGTCTGCACACCCCTTTCACCTTCTCCACGTTTTATTACGTTACAGACATATTCTACAATAGATTAAGTTCATTTTTTTCTCAGAATTCTACACAATATAGCCCATAATGACAAAGTGAAAACAGGTTTTTAGACATTTGTGCTAATTTATAAAAAATCAAAATGTAAAATATCATATGTACACAAGTGTGCACACCCTTTGATATAACACCCAAAAGTGAACTGAGGTGCATTTTGTTTCCACTGATACTGCTTGAGATGTTTCTACAACTTAATTGGAGTCTATCTGTGATAAATTCAATTGATTGGACATGATTGGGGATTCCCAACACCTGCCTATATAAGGTCCCACAGTTGACAGTGCATGTCAGAGCAAACTCCAAGCCATGGGGTCAAAGGAATTATCTGCAGACCTCAGAAACAGGATTGTGTCAATGCATAGATCTGGAGAAGGGTATGGAAAAAGCAATCGGGGCAGATGGGCTTTGGCCAGGGAGGTGAGCAGGAACCCAAGGGTCACTCTGACAGAGCTCCAGTGTATCCTTGTGGATATGGGAGAACCTTTCAGAAGATCAACCATCCAGGCAGCACTCCACTAATCAGGCCTTTATGGTAGAGTGGCCAGACGGAAGCCCCTCTTTGGTAAAAAGGCACATCACAGCCCGCTTGGAGTTTGCTAAAAAGGCAACCAAGATTCTCTGGTCTGATGAAACCAAAATGAAACTTTTTGGCCTGAATACCAAGCGTCACGTCTGGAGGAAACCAGGCACCGCTCATCACCTGGCTAATGCCATCCCTACAGTGAAGCATGGCGGTGGCAGCATCATGATGTGGGGATGTTTTTCAGCAGCGGGAATGGGGCGACTAGTCCTGATAGAGGGAAAGATGAATGCAGCTAAGTACACCGAGATCCTTGAAAAAAAACCTGCTCCAGAGCGCTCTGGACCTCAGACTGGGGCGAAGGTTTACCTTCCAACATGACAACGACCCGAAGCACACAGCCAAGAGAACAAAGGAGTGGCTTCGGAGAAAGTCTGTGCATGTTCGTAACTACTTAGTGCAGATAGTCTATTTTGTCTCGCATGCGAGACAGTTTTACGCAACTGAGACACGCGTTGCTCCTGCAGCCAAACTATTAGTGGAAAACCCAAACGCGGTATTTTAACTTTATTGGTAGACGATTCGCGACGATTTCTGGCCAATGCGTAGTTTCTAAGTGTCACTATCTTTCCGTAGCAAGTCCATTTAACAAGCACTCCCCACCCAGCCTATACCTACCCATGCGTGACATAGTGGGCAATAGCGTCTATGTTGGGAGTTCATAAATATATGTATTCATCATATCATATCAGAATTCCGTCCAGCAACCAGATAAACCCACCAATAGCCCGACCGTATGCAAATACAGCGGTGCAAATCGCTGCTCAATCAATACCGACATAAACAAGTGAAATCATACAATGCCATTCTACTATCAATATCTGCTATTAAATATGGAATTCGTGTGCAATCCTCCCGTGGATTTAAGCGTAGATATGTCCCTTTCAAGATTCCGTGGTCATTTATTGTCTTGGACAATCCGTTTGAAAAATACACAGCGCATTGGAACACTATTACACAAACGAAACTAGCTCTGCGTAACACCCCCTTCCTGATTGCACGGCTGTGACGCTTGCAATTTTATTCTGGTTTGATCGACAATTGTTTTATCCAATAGAAGGCACGACAAGCTTCCCAAAAGTAATTTACATGTGTAAATGAAAGCTTGGATTAACTATTTAAGGGCGAGCGTAACTGCAATACTTGTTATATCACGACAATTTTACGCAGGCATGCGCAGATGACGCATTTGGTATGACGCAATTGGTGTTACGCTATAAAACTGCGCGCAACTTTGATGTGGCTTTTTAGTAGTTTTCCCCGAAGTCGGTCAGAAGAGGACAACAACAGAGATTCTTCTAATCCCTGTAGCATAGATTCTGTGGAAGAGGTGCCTATCAATATGGGGAAGATATCCTCCTCGACATGTAAGTATTACTGCTTGTAATATTTTGATTATATACATTCGTTTTTCCACTGCGTGCTATTGTCGTTATTTTTGTATTAGCATCGGTCGTAATAGACCACTGTTAGCCTGCTAATAATGCTGAACATATTTGAAAACACACTTTTTCAGACTCCACCTTGAATAACTACATGTATAAGGCAAATAATATAGTACGTTCTTTCCGTTTATTTTTTATTTTCTATTTGGTTTAGCTATCTCATCGCTTAGAATGTATAGCTGACTGTATTCTGTTGAGTACTACTAGCGATAGCTTCTACGTTGTGAGAAAGTAGCGCTTTCGTGACTTTGCTTCGTTCAATATGCACTTATTGTACGTCGCTTTGGATAAACGCGTCTGCCAAATAACTGTAATGTATTGATATTGTGTTCGTGCCGTTCCCGTAGTGGCTCGTGGTGGCCTGCTTTGTTAGAATTCATAGCATTCACAATGAAATTGTGTATTTTAGCGCTGTTCTGTTTGGTTGCTCAGTCGTACGTTATAAACTCCTCAAAAAATGATCGGAAACGTTATTTCGGTCGATTATTCCTCCCCTTTAATAATACCAATTGGTATTGTATTTTATATCGTTGGAAAGCCTGATTAGTCACCTTTACAACGAGGTACAACTTGTAAGGATCATGCATTCGTGGAATGAGCAACACAGCTAACCGTGTGGGTAGCGGCCCAAAAAAATGTGCCAAAATCCCCTGCAATATTCTTCTGTTGGTATTCACTCTCGTTTTGAGTTGCTTGGTGGACTGGATGATTGCACTCTCCCACAGTAATAAGGAAATAACAACACATATTGGCCATTTTTACACTTTATTCATTTTACACTGTCAGGGACCTCAGTAGCGTGTGGAAGATCCATACGCAGCCACAACAGCTTGGCACCTCCTCCTCATGCTGGTCACCAGCCTGGTCACACACCTGTGACTGGCATACACCTGCCAGCACTTGAAGCTCAAAACGAGAGTGAATACCAACAGAAGAATATTGCAGGGGATTTTGGCACATTTTTTTGGGCCGCTACCCACACGGTTAGCTGTGTTGCTCATTCCACGAATGCATGATCCTTACAAGTTGTACCTCGTTGCAAAGGTGACTAATCAGGCTTTCCAACGATATAAAATACAATACCAATTGGTATTATTAAAGGGGAGGAATAATCGACCGAAATAACGTTTCCAAACTTTTTTTTAGGAGTTTATTTTATGCCTCGATTTGCCGTGAAGCTAGAACATTGGTAGTGTTTTCCGATATTATTTTATTGTATTGTAATTTCTTTGTGCATAATGTACTCTATGGGGTATTAGTATATCCATGGGTGATGCTTTTCACTTAGGGAATGGAAAATATGTATTCAAATGTACTGTGTCCAGATGTGTGCAAGATGCATGTAAAATAAATAAATAAAATAAATAAGCAACAGTTGTGAAACACACTACAGAGTAATGCCACCCTAGAGCATGCAACAAAATATAACATAATGTAGCATACAGAAGAAAGTGTTTACTGAAGTACAAGAGTGAATGATTTCATATTTAGCTGTGTGTACCACAGTGTTATAATGCTTCTGCATTATGTAATTTGTTCCTATAACATGCTTGACCCTCCACCTCTGCCACTCCAGCAGTGCCCTCTACTGTTCAGAGTGAAGCCACTGCAGGACCAGATCCTTACAGCAAACTGAAGACCGTGCCATTGATGAGTGCATATTGGCCACGAAGGCACCGCACAGGATGAAGCAGTATATGAAGGATAATGGTGAAAAAATGGCACACTTGGCATCAAACACTGAACTGAAACTGTGCAATATCAATGTTTTCATCCATTAAGTGATCGTAAGGTAAAATGTATATGCTTTATAAAGGACAAAAGGCTTTTTAATAATTTCTCGGAGAGGTTTTGGGTAGGTTATTGGACACCTAGATATCCACCCCCCTGTACTGATCCAAAATAATTCCCACATGAAAATGATAAAAAGGTGAGTTAAATGAGTCAAAACGGTTGATTTGCACTGAAATGTATGATTAGTTTAAGATTTACAGCTATTCACATTTTAGCCAATTTGGATAGGTTTGGAGACCCTGGGTACATCAGGCTACACTGCTTACATTTCGTGTCATAGATCTTTAGTAGTTCTGTATATCACCCTGCGATTATTGAATGCTTGTGGACAAGGAGTTTATGATCCAGGAAATGTGTAGTTTTATCTGTTTCACTTATGTAGCTCTCAGTATTTTGAAGAAATATATATTTTGTTGCATTTTTAGCAAAGTTTTGCTTGCATTTCCGGCACTTTATTTTGACTTAAATTATGAAAATAAACAAATCTAAGTTTGTACCAAAAAATGGTACACCGGTTTTGTTTCATTTAAGCCATTTACCAAGTTTATGTGATGCTCACACCTGGAGTTATAAAGCCTTAAACAGAGTACCCCCATGATTTACCAAATATGCCATCTGCACTAAGGGGTTAAGTGACCCAGCCAGAGTACCAGGCCTGAATCCAATTCAACATCTGTGGAAAGAGCTGAAAATGGCTGTGTACCGACGCTTCCCATCCAATCTGACGGAGCTTGCAAGGATATGCCAAGAGGAATGGGCAAAAATGTCCAGAAACAAGTGTGCCAAGCTCGTAGCTTTTTTCCCAAGGCGCCTTGAAGCTGTAATCGCTGCCAAAGGTGCAGCAACCAAGTATTAGGCGAAGGGTGTGTACAGATATGTAACCCCTAAATAACCTATTTTTGTCAGTAAAATAAAATTGCATATTTTCTAAAAACCTGTTTTCACTTTGTCATTATTGGCTATTGTGTGTAGATGTTTGAGGCAAAAAATGAACTCAATCTATTGTAGTTTAAGTCTGTAACGTAATAAAATGTGGAGGGGTGTGTGCAGACTTTCCGGCATATATAAACGATAATACTTATTAAATATTGTAAGAACTGTATACCTGTGCATTCATGCATTTACTTTTCTGTCTCTGATTGTAGTATATTTTGTTATGCTGTAAAAAAACTGTGACATGAAAAATGTTCTTATTTTATATGAGCAAACTACAGGTATGTAGTTTCTGTGCATAAATGCTTTCTTGGTACCAATATCTTCTTGGTAATGTGATGGGGCGAAACTCGAATAATGAGTGAAACACAATCTAAATCTGGAGCCAAAACGGAAAACTTAGCAAAGAAAAGAACACCTTCGGCACATAAGTTTGGACGGCCGGAAGAGTGTAAAACAAACTAAGCAAACAAATAAAACTGTTTCCGAGAGAACAGCAAAGAATAAAATAAATACCACAGAACACTAACAGGAGAAATAATACCTATACCTCAACTAAAAGCTAATAGGAAGTCCCCTGTGAAGATAAACAGTGTTTAATATCACAAGGTCCCTAGTACCTGGCTATACCTGGCTCCATGCAATGTCGAATGACAAAAAAGCACCGGGGAAGCGGAAGTGAGGAACTTAAATACCCCACAGGTAGAGGCACATGTGAAAACAATGAGGAAAGCAAACCCTGGAACGGAACGTGGAAAAAATCCGATAGATAGGGAAATAAGGACGAGAACCGCAATGGAAAATAAAATAAAAACCCATGAACCATGACACACTGACATTCAAACGTTAGCTAGCCTATTGTAAAAGGGTTGTAATAACGTTAATTAGCAAACGAATGGAAAACATACTGACTGGCTATCATGGTACTTAAATGCTGTTCATTTTATCCAGGTTGTTTTTTGCCTGTAGGCTTTAACGCTAGCCTATATTAATAAATGAATCGCTGATGGGTTCACGTCATTAGCTACGGTTACCTACCTAGCACCCATTCACTATCACAGATGTTCGTTCGAAGGAATCACTTGTCAGTCTGCGCTCATAAAAATGTATGGAGTAGTTATGCTGAAACTGAGATGTGCTTTTCGTATGTTAGAAACCGCTGCAAAACGATACAACATGAACGTGGGCTTATACAGCACTGTTTGGGTGGGATATTCCAACTATGGTGATATAGCCTACTCAATGCAGTCTTATAGAAAATATGATTTTAACGTTTGGGATCGATTTACTAAGACCCCAAATAAGGGGTGTTATTTTGCGGGCGTAGCCAACGTATTTTAATGCGTTATCATTTCTCACTTGTCTCGCTATTTTATTTAGTCTCTATTTATTTAGTCTCCTCTCTGCCTGTGTTTAAGTGGCTAGCCCGATTTATAGGGGTGTGTTATTGTTTGGCTACGGCCAGGGACTTCATATCCCATTTGGCTCATCGTTATTCTGCACATACCCTCACACAAGCTCATATTTTCACATGCAAATTCACTTCTGGCAAAGTTTTTAGTTCACCACTACTGGCAAACTCTGACAAACCTCTGGCAACATTTTATGGAAAATAATTTAGTTTGCGGCAAATGCGTTACATATTAGCTGCAAGTTTGCGACTAATTCATTCAGGCTAACCTGCAGAAATGAAAAATCATGTATCTTTCCATTTTAGCACACGCAATCCTCTTTACACCTCGTTAGTTGATCACCTCTTTTGTGGGTGGTAACAGTTTTACACATGTTTTTGTACACCTTTAGTAAATCGACCCCTTGATACAATAACATTACTACGAGATCAAATACTTGTTTTAGGATGATGTTTTGAATTTCATATGGTCATAATTCCCAGTGACTGTGAGGCTAACCTTACGTATATGATGATACCAAGTATTCATTAAACCTCCCGGTCTAAAAATTAAATAAATGAATCACAAAAACTATGTCCTAAGTGAAATGTTGAAAGAGTGATACAAGATATGTGGTCCCAAGTAGGACATATGGCCATATTGTAAATGAAGCATGCTATATAAAAGTGTGAAATCTGTCTTGCCGCCAGCTTTAATATCCACAATTGCCAATAGTGTACAGAGCACCTACATAGTCTAAGAGTATAAATTAGGCTCTTTGAGAGAAGGTTTGAATCATAAACAATGTGTCCAGTGGTGAGTGTTGGAAGTACAGTAGACAGGGCTGTCGATGATCTGTGCTGATACACCTTGATAGAGAGCAGGCTGAATTTAACGTTAGGGCTGATCAATTTTGGCAAACGCAAACATTTTAGAACTGAACTTTGATAGAACTTTGGGTTGTGTAGTTACCTGACCATGATATGAGTCCAAATGCTAGCGAAATATGTTACGTTAGTTGCTCTGTGCTCCCCTGGGGTGATAATCCAGAATAGGGTATTTGTCGCTCTCCATTCACTTCTATAGGGCAGCTAAACCGGTCTCAAAATGACACTTCTAGCACGTATACAAATGCGAATGAAGCGGATTCTGTCAATACAAACAATAACCAGTCCTCGTATGTATTTTGTTTTTGTGTTTAAATTATATATAAAAGTACTATTTTTCTTCAACGTTGTTGGCAAGCAACCAGAAAAGACTAGCAAAATGTCGGCAGGTCGGTTTGTTTACCATGCTGTAGATACAACCAGGAGCGCTTGCTTCCATGGAAATTTGGACCAATGAGTGGTTTCTGGCACATTAACGCTGTTTCTGGCGCAAGAATTACCTACCGGATCTACGTTCCAAATAAAATACAAAAAAGCCAGGAAAGGGCCATTTAATTTAAAAAATATATAAGATTAAAAGGCATTAAAACATATAAAAAAGAAATAAAACAAAGTAAGGGCAAAAAGAGAGGTAATTAAATAATTTAAATAATAAATAAAATAAATAAGATCGGTAAATCTAGACCAGTTAGAACCCGGATAAAAGAAATACTCAAAAGGTATGTCTTCCTTCCTTTTACCATCCAAGGACTGAGCAGCTCTCAGACCCTCTGGTAAACCATTCCAAAGGCTGGGACCATAGACGCTAAATTATGTCCTGCCAAAGGTCTGAGTCCTGTATTCTGGTATTAACAAGAGTCCCAAGTGCCCATGCATGTCACAGCTGTAAAACTTCCACGGAAACCCATTTTTTGACCAGCTGTGGTATGAATCCATTAATTGATATTATACACACTATGTATTTTCATTGACCATCAATTTATTCAACCAGAAGATGAGCGCTAGGAAACGGGAACTAAACCAGAATAGCCATTCTGTATTGTGTTCCGCTCTGAAACAGACGTACCATTGCCGTAAAATAACTTACTGCTTAAATGTCATGAGTGAGAGACAAATGTCTTTTTCTTCCTCTACTTCTTTTGTGCTTTGGCCTCTGCAACAAAGCGCAGCTTGTTCGGCTGGTGTAGTCATTAACAGTTGGAATGTACCAGGTGACCGTAAAGTCGATCCTTTTTCTTTGGGCACCTGGCACAGGCGGCCCGCGCCAAGATAATCCATTTGGATTGGCTGGGTGAAAGGATGTCATTTATCACGTGAAATATTGTCGGGTTTTACTTCTGGCCTTCGTGATAGACTTGCGCGGAAGCCAGATCCGTGGCCTTTATGTCCGCAGTCGATTTGGCTGAGTAGATTCTCTGCGCTTTGCGTGTGCTGTGAGAGCCACGCTCTTCCGCACAGTAAACGGATTATCTCAGATGCAGAACTGGTGATATCAGTCCCACAGCTAAACATAAGCCTGCGTGTTTTTACTAGCAAATAAAAAAATGTGACTTCAACTAAGGGAGAGCCAAATAACATTATTTACAGAGGGGTTGATATACTACTGTTTGTGATGTGTAGTGCAGAGATCTATAGTTCTAAAGCTGGTCCCCCCCTAAAGAAAAGACTATGGGTTATACTGTGGGTTATTATAACTTTCTAGTCAAAAAAGGCCTGAATGTGCATTTGCTGTTAAATCTATAGCAGTTTGTTCACACTAGCAGACTTTTCAGACTAGCAGTTCACTTTCAGCCACTGTTTTTCGCTTACTGCAGTTCCGGTATCTTGTATAAATTGCACATTGGTTGTTTTTTAAATGTTTGTTCTCACTGTAGTGGCCAGTGTTAAGTTCTCACAGGACTGAAGTTCAATCCTGCTGTGGAGGGAGGGGGGTATGGTTTGCAAACTGGACACTACCGGCCACTCAAGGCTAACCAGAATAAGGTCCAGGGAATCAGGCCTGCTGTTTAAACATCTATCCATCACAGTCCTGCCAAGGCCTATAACCAGGGGCACGGAGAATTAAGATAACCTTTGTCTTATGGAGGTAATGGAGCTGGTTGAAAGTGGGGCAGCAGCGTTAAATAGCATGTCTTCAGGTCTGGAGAAAGAGGCAGAGAAAGAGAGGTAGCAAACATTACAAGTACACACTTGCAACTGAGGATATTCAAAAACTCCATCAATTTAAGCGACTCTTGTTCCGTCACTGACTCTCATTCTCGGTCCCAACGAATGAGTCAGTGAAAGAAAACGAGAATGAATTCCGTGCAAGTGATTGCGACCGAGAATGAGAGTTGGTGACAAGATCATGAGTCGTGCAGTGCCTGAAAGCTCTTGGTGGCTGAAGAGAGAACCCAGCTCGATTGTTCACGGACAGGTTTCTGTTCAGAAATGTGTTACCTCCTGTCCTTTGTACACAAATACCTACAGTAGCCTGGCATATACTGTTATCATGCTATGTTTACTTTTGTATAATTTCATCATCATCATCATCATCAATCAACCCGCTTATTCCTGTTCAGGGTCACGGGGGGTGCTGGAGCCTATCCCAGCATGCATTGGGCGAGAGGCAGGAATACACCCTGGACAGGCCGCCAATCCATCACAGAGCACTCACACCATTCACTCACTCATTCATACCTATGGGCAATTTAGAGTCTCCAATTAGCCTAACCTGCATGTTTTTGGACTGTACCCGGAGGAAACCCACGCTGACACGGAGAGAACATGCAAACTCCACACAGAAAGGCCCTCGGCCGGGATTCGAACTCGGTACCTTCTTGCTGTGAGGCGACAGTGCTAACCACTGCACCACCATGCCGCCCCTTTGTAGAATTTACTGTTAGTAAACAGTAAATGTTTACTAAGGGAGTAGGTGGAACTTATATGGAGGTGAGTAAGTTCCTTTCATTCACCAAAAAGATTTGTTCAGAAAGAATGAATCGTTCATGATGAGCAAACCTTGCATAGCTTACCTGAATGAGAGAGAAAGTATCCAAAAAGCTACTTTAGATAGATAGATAGATAGATAGATCTTTATTGTCATTGTCACAGGTACAACGAAATTTAAAGTACTTCTTGTCAGTGCAACATAAAAGAATAAATAGCAGGCATAAAACATAAAACACAGTCATACACACCACATGCATACTTTTCTGTCATGGTTCATTTTCTCTTTTGAGCATTGAGGGTGGTTATTGCAGTTGGATAAAAGCTGTGTTTGAGTCTGTTTGTCCTTGCATTTAATGCTCTGTACCGCCTGCCTGAGGGCAACAGTTGGAACAGAGAGTGAGCGGGATGGTGGGTGTCCTTTATGATCCTATGGGCTTTTTTGAGACAGCGGGAATGATGTAGTTCTTCCAGTGTGGGGAGGGGGCAGCCGATTTATTTATGCGAGGGAAGGTTGAAGCACAGTATGGATCTGTTTACACGGTAATACCAGCTAAATTAAACTTGAGTTCATTTTTTGGCATTTATGTGCTAAAAAGTCTATGATTTAGAAGCAATCTGTAATAACATCACACCTCTTTTGAAAATGCAGCATGCAAGGCAATGTTGAATATTTGTGCACAGCCATCGTGCAGATGTTTGTGTGCTGAATATTTGTGAAGAGTGGTTATTTAGTGGTTATCTGTTGAATGATTTTGTTCAGTGTTCATGCAGTAGCCTATTTAAATCTCATCTGGCCACAGGCGGGGACCCACCTCATAGTATTGTACTGAAACGAGATTGCTCAAAACTCCAGCTGAGCATCAAAGCTTAATCAGAACGTCCATAGGGACCGAACCCAGGATTGTGAGAGGGTTTTAGCGTATAAAACACACACTACACAGCAGAAAATTGATCAGAATGCAACACAGTTTAAAAAAAAAAAAAAACAGTTAAAGTGATTCGCCAGTACTTATGCATAACGAGGAAAAGAAAAGCTGTAAGCAATGTGGCAAAATCTACACTGCTAACACCCCGGAGCGAGGCCTCACACACTAATATTTCCCTCTCACCTTGTTTGTAGACGCACTGTTCTTATTGCACTATTAATAATAAACTTGTACATGAAAAAGCAAAGTTCTGAACCTGTGTGTGTGTGTGTGTTTGCGAATTCATTTTCTTTTATTTATTAGCTTATTTGTAGGAGACTAGTACAGAAAACATCGACACAGTTGCCAAGGTAGCATCTGATGTACAGTACATGTCCATAGCTGAAGCTAATTTCCAAAATCAGTCCCATAGTGTGTGTGTGCATGCATGTGTATGTGTGTAAGTATATGTGTGTGTGTGTGTGTGCTTGCATGCGTGTGTGTGTGCTTGCGTGCGTGTTTGTGTGTGTGTGCGCGCCACACAGATATTACCAACCAGTGGTATGGCAGCTGAAGAACAGTGAGCTATTAAAAGGTCCTGACTCACCTTGTTTTAAGTGCAAGGTCTAATTGCTGCCATCTTTTACAGCAGCCTCTGCAGCAGCTGGCATTTGCATACACCTCCTGGGACTGTCATTACCTCAAACGCCAGCATTACTCTTGCACTCTCCGAGTCGCTACTTTTACTGCTCCTTGTGCCAGCCAAGGGAAAACTTGAAAAACTAAAAAGGATAGTTGAAAATGCAGCAATATTTTCAGTGGTTAACTTTGCCATTTTGGATTATTGTTTGGCACTGTATAAAAGCTATGATTTAATGTAATGTTGCTTTCACTGAGCCCTACGTTCACTATAGTATGACACTTACAATGATATTTTTATTGCTTGGCACACGGTTTTTACTGTTGTTATGCATTTTATATTTCTCTGTTTTTCAGCTTGAGACCCATTATATGTGCTGCCGGCTTTCCATTTGATGTTCTTGCAGCTCCTGTGACATGCATTTAGCTAGTGTTTCATCAGTGTTTCTGTTTCTCCTACAAAATGTCTTTTGGTGGGGGCTGATTTAACATTGTGGGTTCAGTGCTCATAAAGGGTGTCATGGGTTGTGGCTTTCTTCCCTCATTTGCTACGGTTTTCTTCCTCTCTGAGCCGGTTAGCAATCTATCTGATTTTCCCCGCATTCCGTCTCGGGGTTTTGCTCTTCCCCGCTAATTATTAATTTCACCTGTTTTCCTACCTGTTAGGTATTTAAGCCTGTCTCTTCCGCTTCCGGATGATTTGTTATCATTTCGTGCCTTCACGAAGTCAAGGTTAGTTGGTTTTTGTCTCTGCAGTTTATAAAAATATTATTTTCTTTGGTTTCGCAGTTGAGACATTCTTCGGCCCTGAAACCGAGGGGATTTGTTTTTCTGTTCCCTTATTTCTCTTCCCTCTCCTTCGCTCCGACTCTCTCGTTTCTGAGAGTGTGAGTTTTATTTTCACCTATTATCGGGCGTTATAGTCACGTTCCGAAGGTGCATTGTTTTTTTATCCTTCTCTCTGCCCGTGTTTACGTGGCTAGCCCGTTTTATAGGGGTGTGTTATTGTTTTGGCTACTGCCAGGGACTTTCTATCCCTTTTTTCCTTTGTCGCGTTTGGCTCATCGTTATTCGACACAAACCCTCACAGTATAACAAAGCCAGTATGGATGAGTCAGCGACTGCCACTCTAGATCAATTGAGAGGTAGCCCCTCTGAGGAGGGTATTGCTGCACTTCAAACACAACAGCATGTGCTTACCGGTCAAGTAGATCGGCTGACAACCCAGTTGCGAGTTCAGGAGGGCTGGTTCTGGGAGTTGCCGGAGAGTATGCGTCTCCTCACTGTATCACACGAAGCACCTCCATCTGCTGCTCAGGCCATCCCTTCTCCAGCTCCCGTGGCACCTCCTCTTAAGGAGCCCAAACTGCAACTCCCTCTCCGCTACGAGAGTCGCGCCGGCAAATGCAAGGGTTCTTCGTTATTTGACACAAACCCTCACAAACGGTGAACATTGTTAAAATTGCCAAATGTTTGATTGGTGAATAAATGCAATGCACCTTAGGTTTGTTTCTAATACCATGATTACATTGTGTATTGTGTAACCTCTGATCTTAAGCAATTGCCAAGGATCAGTATACAGGGAAAACAGGGTAATGTTAGGAACGATATATTTACTTGTGTTGTCTGACTAATTGACTAACTGAAGGTGTTAATGGGCTCCCAACTCAACTGAAAGGGAAATCGTTGCATCATGGTATATTAGCCTTAAATAAAGAGCATATAAAGAGCATTTTCCAAGTAAATTAATTCATATACAGTCAAGCCGGAAGGTCTGCACACCCCTTTCACCTTCTCCACATTTTATTACGTTACAGACATATTCTACAATCGATTGAGTTCATTTTTTGTCTCAAAATTCTACACAAAATAGCCCATAATGACAAAGTGAAAACAGGTTTTTAGACATTTGTGCTAATTTATTAAAAATCTAAATGTAAAATATCATATGTACACAAGTATGCACACCCTTTGATATGACACCCAAAAGTGAGCTGAGGTGCATTTTGTTTCCACTGATACTGCTTGAGATGTTTCTACAACTTAATTGGAGTCCACCTGTGATAAATTCAATTGATTGGACATGATTGGGGATTGCCAACACCTGCCTATATAAGGTCCCACAGTTGACAGTGCATGTCAGAGCAAACTCCAAGCCATGGGGTCAAAGGAATTATGTGCAGACCTCAGAAACAGGATTGTGTCAAGGCATAGATCTGGAGAAGAGTACGGAAAAATCTCTGCAGCTTTACAGGTCCCTAAGAGCACAGTGGCCACCATCATTCGTAAATGGATGAAGTTTGGAACCACCAAGAATCTTCTTAGACCTGGCCGCCCGGCCAAACTGAGCAATCGGGGAAGACGGGCCTTAGCCAGGGAGGTGAGCAGGAACCAGAGGGTCACTCTGACAGAGCTCCAGCGTATCCTTGTGGAGATGAGAGAACCTTTCAGAAGATCAAACATCCAGGCAGCACTCCACCAATCAGGCCTTTATGGTAGAATGGCCAGACGGAAGCCCCTCCTTAGTAAAAGGCACATCACAGCCCACTTGGAGTTTGCCAAAAAGGCACCTAGAGGACTCTCAAACCATAAGAATCAAGATTCTCTGGTCTGATGAAACCAAAATTTTACTTTTTGGCCTGAATACCAAGCGTCACATCTAGAGGAAACCTGGCACCGCTCATCACCTGGCTAATACCATTCCTACCCCCTAACCCTAACCTACCCAGACCTACCCCCACCACTAACTATAACCCCAGCCCTAACCATAACCTACCCAGACCTACCCCCACACTTACCCCAACCACTAACTCTAACCCCACCACTAACCCTAACCATAACCTACCCAGATTCACCCCCACCCCCACCGCTAACACTAACCCCAGGCCTGCCCCCACACCCACCCCTATTCCTCAGCCCCACACCACAGGGGCCAGAGTGGAAGATGGGACCTTTGACCTCACACAACATCCCAGGTCCACCAGAAAGATCCAGGAATGGGAAATCACCGTCAGAAAACCAAACATCATCTTAGGGGACTCCAGCCTCTCCAGGATCCAGTCCTACTCCAGGCAGGATCTTCAGATTGACAGCTACCCTGGAGCAACATTGCAACATGCGGCAGGCCTTCTGGAGAAGACGGTGGTGGATCCCAAGGTACAGAGAGTCATCTTATCCTTTGGAATCAACAACAAGGACCAGCACCCAAAGAAAACGGCTATCAAGCAGTTGCAAAATATGCTGAGGATGACCAAAACCACCTTTCCATCAGCAGAGATCTGGATTCCACTCATAAATCACTGTGTGAACCTGGAACCCCGCCAGAGGTCCAACTTAGAATGCATAAGTCAACACATCCACAGGAACATGCTAAATGTCCCTAAGCTTCCAGAGGAGGACTTTTGCACAGCAAAAGATAACATCCACTGGACAAATACGACAGCAACAAACATACTAAACCACTGGCTGCTCCATTTACACTGACAATCCCCACAAGCCCAAGCACAAACAGGAAGGGGAGCAAAAATATTATACTATTAAGTAACAACTTTACACCCACAGAAGACCAATTCAATCTGCTAAACAGGGGTCTGTCATTTGTACCCGCAGTAAATATCCGCATAAAACAAAAAGAAACCCTCAAAGGACAAGTCCAGGAGTTCCACAGGAGACTGAAACAGACACCTTTCACACCAAAATCCAACTGGGAACCCAGACTGGAAGCAATCCCTAAAGAGATCTCACAAATTATTAAAGAGAACAACACACTGATTAAGGCACTGAACCCGCAAACCCACAAAGAACAAAACAACCTCAGCAGAGGTGAGAGCCAAGCGC
Source organism: Ilyophis sp. 1 JC-2022 (assembly GCA_022702515.1). Taxonomy (NCBI): domain Eukaryota; kingdom Metazoa; phylum Chordata; class Actinopteri; order Anguilliformes; family Synaphobranchidae; genus Ilyophis; species Ilyophis sp. 1 JC-2022. The sequence goes on along the minus strand of CM040406.1, from coordinate 16,490,906 downwards.
TACTACAGCTGGCTAACAACAAACAGATAATTATTAAACCAGCAGATAAGGGAAGTGCCATAGTTATTATGGATAGAACACAATACACACAGGAAGCCTATAGACAACTTCACAACATTTCACATTACAGAAAATTAGATGGACCCATATATACCCATATACATAAACAAATACATCACGAAAAAACAAAGTTTTTACCTGAGGGGAGAGGACAACCCAAGACCTAGGATTTTTTACCTTCTCCCTAAAATACACAAGCCACCAGAATCTTGGAGCATACCATATGAGGTCCTGGCAGGGAGGCCTATTATTTCAGACTGCAACAGCAAATCCTATAGGAAATCCACTGTCCACAAAACACAAAAGCTACATCAAAGACACATATGATTTCATAAACAAAATAAAAACCACTGAAATACCTGAAGAAACCATCCTGTTCAGCATAGACATAGATAGTCTATACACCAACATAAACACAGCAGTGGGATTAACAGCGGTAAGAACATGGATGGAAAAGTAACCGGACAACAATAAACCGGATACGATCCTTCTGCAATTACTGGAGATAAGCCTCACCAAGAATGACTTTGAATTCCATAAAGAATTCTTATTACAAACCAGCGCCACAGCTATGGGCAAAAAATTTGCACCGGCTTATGCTAACATTTACATGGCGCATTGGGAGGAGACAGTTTTTGAAAAATGTCCCAAACTCCCCACTAATTATTTTAGGTATTTAGATGACATTTGGGGAACATGGACACATAGCTCTGAAGATTTCAAACACTTCGTAGGGATCCTCAACACGCACCACACATCTATCACAATTAATCACACCACACACTATGAACATATAGATTTTTTGGACACTACCACATACAAGGGGCCCTCATTTCCCCAAACACACACATTAGACACTAAAGTCTTTTTTAAAGACACAGACACACATGCACTCTTATACAAGGACAGTCTCCACCCAAAACATACATTCAGAGGTTTAATTAAATCCCAATTACGAAGGTTCAACGGAATCTGCACACAAACTACAGACTTTGAGGAGGCTACCAAGACCCTCTTCAATGCATTAAAACCAAGTGGGTATTCCAGATCGTTCCTCAGACAGATTCGGAAAACCTTTTTGGCTACAAAACAACAGGACACTAGAAAAATCATTCTGCTTATCACCACCTACTCGACATTCAGCCAAATAGCGAACAGAAAAATTCAACGGAACCTGGCCAGGATTCTGCAAGACACAGACCTGCTCCAAGAATACAAAATAATTTCTGCCTACAAAAGAAACAAAAACCTTAAAAATCTTCTGGTAAGTAGTAAACTACCGGAAATCAACATTTTACCCACACAAGGCCCGATATTTTACAAACAGGCCACTACAGTGAAAAACAACACTACAAACACAACATACCTTATTAAACAAACACTAACAGCTATATAACTGCATATATGTCATAAAGTAAAATATGTAGGGGGAAACAGGAATTACAATTAAGACCAGACTGGCACAACACATATATAACATAAAAATCATAGAAAAACAGACACACATAGTGGCTCATGTCCTACACCATGGACCTGAAGCAGTAGAAATATCAGGCCTGCATTCTAACATTAACTGGACACAGGAGGACAGACGTAGGACAGAAAGACATTGGATTAGAAAACTCAACACCATATTCCTAGGAGGATTAAACAAACAATGGTAAAAACTTCAACACAAGAGGGACCAAATTCTTCCTTCTTAAAGGCTGCAGTACACTGAATGGCCAGTGCAAACTTTTCTTTCCCAAGGAGCCCTCATAAGGGGTAACTTGGCAAATAAAGATTTTTTCTAAACCTGGCTAATACCATCCCTACAGTGAAGCATGGCGGTGGCAGCATCATGATGTGGGGATGTTTTTCAGTAGCGGGAACGGGGTGACTAGTCCTGATAGAGGGAAAGATGAATGCAGCTAAGTACAGCGAGATCCTTGAAGAAAACCTGCTCCAGAGCGCTCTGGAGCAGGGGCGAAGGTTTACCTTCCAACATGACAACGACCCGAAGCACACAGCCAAGAGAACAAAGGAGTGGCTTCGGAGAAAGTCTGTGCATGTCCTTGAGTGGCCCAGCCAGAGCCCAGACCTGAATTCGATTGAACATCTGTGGAAAGAGCTGAAAATGGCTGTGTACCGACGCTCCCCATCCAACCTGACAGAGCTTGCAAGGATATGCCAAGAGGAATGGGCAAAAATGTCCAGAAACAAGTGTGCCAAGCTCGTAGCTTCTTTCCCAAGACGCCTTGAAGCTGTAATCGCTGCCAAAGGTGCAGCAACTAAGTATTAAGCTAAGAGTGTGTACAGATATGTAACCCCTAAATAACCTATTTTTGTCAGTATAATAAAATTGCATATTTTCTAAAAACCGGTTTTCACTTCGCCATTATTGGCTATTGTGTGTAGATGTTTGAGGCAAAAAATTTACTCAATCTATTGTATTATAAGTCTGTAACGTAATAAAATGTGGAGAAGGTGAAAGGGGTGTGCAGACTTTCCGGCTTGACTGTATACTGTAAGTAAATCAAGCATGCAATATAAATGTTCGCTATAAAAAAAAACAATGCCATGCATACCTTGTTTTTAGATTCTCTCGGAACCTACTCGTGAATGTAATCATGTTAGATTTACTTCAAAGAGCTATTTATCAATTTATGTATCTACTGAGACAACAAAGGGAACATTGTTAGATACTGAAGGAGCACTTCCTGTAACTTGTTTTGGCTGTAGTAGTTGACTGCATAACATGCAGAATATATTAATTATTAATATTAACTTGTTTGACAGATGCCTCCGTTCAACTTGCAGGAATTTTTAAAATCACAATAGTCAGCTGATTATTTAATAAAATAGATTGTCCCTTGTTTAAATGGTAAAGCTGACTAATTTGAGTATCAACCCTGCAACAGTTGGTGTCTTCACCATCACACTGCGTTGCCCCCCATAAATGTTAAAAAAGTTTACAAGACTGAGAGGACGGAATACACACCCCCCCCCCCCCCCCCCCCCGGCAATCAACACAAGCTTATAATGGAGAACTTTCCATTCTCCATTTCATTCCTTTTTACGTTCCTCAGGTTAGGGGTTTTAACCACCTGTGAGCGGCAGCTCAAGATTCCTCACCATATACTGGATACTGGATCTGCTACTCATCCTCTGATCTTTAGAAATCCAACCTCCATTCACCTTCTCATCATTACTATTATAGTACACAGTACACGTTGTGTATGTTGTGTATGTCGCTCTGGATAAGAGCGTCTGCTAAATGCCTATAATGTAATGTAATGATTCATATTTCATTAAAAGGTACCTGTATATAAATGTAGTTTGTCTACATGTGCTGATTGTTTTGCAAACTGTTCGCAAAAGACATGTAAGTGAACAACTCCTGTTGAGATGACTTTTCTACCAATGGCTGCCCGGTGAACCCGAAGTCCACCTATAAAGGCCCCGCCACAGCTACTCTGTCATGAGCCGTGCAGCTGCTAGTTTAGTAAGCAAAAGAACATTTCCTTCTGTCACAGGATAAAGGCCACAATCTTCTCTACCCACAGTGCACTGTGTGCTCCTTCAGTTTAACGTGTCCTCTGGAGAGTAATGCCAAATTCCCACATATATGGCTCTGTTTGTTAAAAATGAAAACACTTTACCTTAACATGAACATTACTCATCTACCCCTACTTCAGGTTTATGTCCAAAGCTCTGTTGTGTACTAATATTTATACAACATAAAATAAAGAACATGTCCTGCTATGCCAGGCCTGGTGGGTATAGTATATAATATGCAAACAGCACAGTTTATTGTAACACTTAATGTTACACTGTTGGCTTTAAGAGTGGTATATTACCCTTTTCTGAAGTACTCATGCCCTCAGAAATCTCAATGCGCTTATATGCTTTGTTTTGTAAGTTGCAGTAGGTATGTGTGTCTCTAAAAGCAATGCCGTGTGTTAAGGTCTTCAACAAAAAAAGAAAACGACAATATGAGTGTTATAGAAGTGATTGTCTTCAGGAACCCTGTTAGAACTAAATCTACCCAAGCATACTCTATCTACGTCTGTTAATTCATCTAATGACATAGCCAAGCCTCAACCGGCAATGAATTGCCATTGGACGTACATGGCCTTTGCTCATTGCCTTTGATGCGCCAAAGAATCCAGATTTAGGTCAACCGGGAGTAAATATTTTGATGGTTTTGCCAATGGGAGGCATAAAGCAATCCTGCAATAGTTCCCAGCTCATCAACTGGATTGAGATGTTGCAGGTGTATCACGACTCTACCCATAATTTGCCATGACTTCAGGCACAGCTGATCACGTGAATGTCACAGGCTGCAGTGCCCACTGTAAGGTAATGGCGGTCCCTTTTCCATGCGTCACACATATCCAAACTGTGGCCTGGATTCAATCAACATTTGTTCTTAGCTTTGGCCTGAATTGAACTTTTACTCAAATTTTACTCATGAGTCATCACTAAAGGCAATTAATTGTTAGTTGTTTTCTTCATTAATACGTTTGGCATATTCAGCCACCATAGGCGGAGAGTGTGTAAGGCTGGGGAAGGCTTAGCCTCCTCCTGGCTGGACATGGCAATGAAATAATGTAGGCTATTAAATACAAATACAAATGCTAGCGATAGAGCATCCGAGGTCGAGTTAGCTCACTCAATCTACTAGGGTACTGCTTACTGCGGAGGAGGTAACTAAGCTGGCCGGCTGTGTGTAGCCGATTGCTGCATGGTTAGACTACCTGTACTAACGTTAGGTGGTTAGTTAGCTAGACAGCAAGTCTCATCCATCAATGTGTTGTCCTGTCCTGTGAAGTGGCAGTCAAGCTGAAGGACTACCACGGACTCACAGTATTTCTGGACACACTGTCACACTCTCTGTTAATGTCAATTAAAAATGTTATAAATTATGTGTGTGTGGTGGCTGCCATGCCGATAGAAAAAAAACTCATTACGCATAGGCTATCTTCTTGCAGTGGAGTCGCTTAAATAATTAGCCTAAAATGAAAATGTAAAAGAGAGTAGAAAGAGCTCTTGGACACACTAGGAACGCGCCCCAATTGTGAATGAACTTTGAAGCCCTAAATTTTGAAAAGGTAAAAGCTTTAACAAGTTCATGCAATATTTTAACAGAAGGTAGTATTGATAGTAGATTGTTGTTTTCCCATATTAACTGTGTATTTACTATTTTACCTCAGCAACACTATAGGCTACTATCTAACAGTATTTTACCTCTGTGACATTCAGCACTTAGTGACATTTTGTCACACTTACCTCAGTGACATTATTTGGAACACTTATCTTGCACACTTTTTTTTATTTCTGTTTTAGTGTTTCTTATTTTTTTATTTATTTGTGTGCTATTAAAATAAACTGTGTAACATTCAAATGTTCCAGAAGCTTCAGGGACCTTTGATTTATAAACCCTCACTCCTAAACACAACCCTACTGGTACTTTACAGCCAAAGCCTACATGGGCTCCTGTACTCAAAAAACTGTATTTACGTTGAAATTAGTGCAAACATTTTTGCTGCTCATGCACTGTGTGCGCTCGCACGAGGGTGGACGCCTCCCCCTCCCCCTTCCCCTCCTATAGCCTTACCCTGCAGTTGGTTCACCCTCCGCCTATGTGAGCCACCATAAAAAATTTGATAACATAAGTCCAAGTTGAATTAGGACAAGGACAAATGTTGATTGGATCCAGTGTTTAGGCTTGAAATTAAATGTATTACTTTCATCACCAGACTGTAAATGAAGAATGTATGAAGAAAATTGCTAACGCTTGCATTTAATTGCACGTCACAGTTATGGACAAATGTAATTTGAATCCAGACTATTTCTTCTCTAAACAGCTGAGGGCCACAGCGCTGTCTTGATTCCCAATGACACATCATGAAGCAAAAAATATGCAAGGAAATGTTTTTGGAAATTCAGCAGGGAAAAAAAGCTTAAACCTTGTAGAAGATCATTCTTCAGCTTGAGGTAAAAATTTCACTCATCATTCTGCCAATGGAGAGAGTCTGTGACAGTGTGTCAAGCTCCAGTAGGTACAGTTCACAGACGTGTTTCTGAATCTCCATGCTGTGTAAACTAATGGGTGGAGGTCCAAGGCAAGTCTATTTATCAAATCGTCCACGGGTTCAGTAATTAGTGGGATGGACGGCACCCCTGCCCCCACCCCCATATTTCTGTGCAGAAACATATTGTGTGTGTTGCAACACTGTCTGTCTGTCTACACATATGATGTATTTCAGTTTTGTGTGTGAGCACGTGCAAGAGTATGTGTGTGCTCAGAGCACTCATCTCATCTCTCATCATTAAGAAATGGCACGTTTATCATTTATTTTGGTCATGGAGAGAAATATCAACCCATCAGGTCATGCTCACGGTTCCACATTGAGGCTTGATAAGAATCTCCCAGACCTATCTGAAGAAATATATGACAGGGAATTAGCAGGAATAGGCTACATGTTGTATTGATAGGGGAAGCAAGAAAATAAGCACAGGAGGCATGGAACAGTATGGTTTTCATTCGTAATACTAGAAATCATAGGAAAATATCATATAATGAATATAGCTTTATGTTTCCCTCTAATTCAAACATATACACATATACATACCAAATGTATGGTTTATTTACATTACAATACAAATTAATTGCATTAATATAGCACCTTTCACAATTTATTAAATTCAAAATGTTTTATGAGGAGGAAATAAAAGCGATACCTGCCATCTCAATAGACTATCGCGTATTAGTATGTCCCAGGGCTATAGTTGTCACTTAGGGCATGAAAAATCCTCAGTCCAATTTACTGTGTGTTAATATGTGCTAGATTAATGTAATTATGGTGTTACGATTTAGAACACTGGATAGGACCCAAATTCAGGACTCAGAGATAGACGGCTGGTTGAACTCCACACAGGAGACTTTATTATAAGTATTCCCACATAGGGTAGCAGGCAGGAGGTCAGGAACGGGCAGGCTGGAGCAGGGTTGGTCAAGATAACACAGGGCTGGAGTCGGGACAGAACCGGGATGAGGCAGGTGGGCAGGAGGACAGGAGCAGGACTGGACGGGAATAGGCAAGGCAGGCAGGAGAACCAGAGCAGGGCTGGACGGGAGCAGGCAGGACAGTGGCAGGCTGGACAGGCAGGAAAACCAGAGCAGGGCTGGACGGGAACAGGCAGGACAGGGGCAGGCTGGACAGGCAGGAGAACCGGAGCAGGGCTGGACGGGAGCAGGCAGGACAGGGGCAGGCTGGACAGGCAGGAGAACCGAAGCAGGGCTGGACGGGAACAGGCAGGACTGGGGCAGGCTGGACAGGCAGGAGGACACAAACTGGGCAGGTACACAGGAATGAGGGGCAGGCAGGGAACAGAGAGGAATCAAAAGGGCTAGAAAGTAATATGACAAGCACAAGGCAGGACACAGGACGATCTGGAACAGAACAAAGAAACTGGGGAGACTATATGCCAAATTACTGACGAGACAATGAGGAACAGGTCAGATGAGAACACATGAGGGAACACAATTCAGGTGCGGGGAAGTGGAGACACAAAATGGAGGGAAAGAGGGAAAACATGGAACAGAATGCACATAGAAACGGGAAATCGGGACAGAGGCACGAGACATAAAATAAGTGATTATGAATGGGAATGGAGAAATGTCATCCCAGGACATACAGCATAAGATAACATACTGTAGAGTACGGAAAAAAGGGATGTGTTATTGAAGTACAGGTTATTGAAGAGTGAATGATTAGGCTACACGTTTGGGTGCGTGTACTAGTGTGATACCAATGTTTTCAACCATCAGGGGCAAATGTATGTGCTTTATAATGGACAAAAATATTTTATTCATTTTATTACAGGTTTTGGATAGGTTTTTGGACCCATAGATATCTATCCCCCTATGCTGATTAAAATATAGTAATTCACACTTTAAAAAATGATGCAAAGGTGAGTTTTATGAGCCAAAACAGTTGATTTGCCATTAAAAATATGATTATTTTATGATTTACAGCAGTACATAATTTATCCATTTTGGATAGACTTGGAGACACTAAGGGACAACAGGCTATACTGCCTACATTTTGCTTCATAGTTCTTTAGTACTTCTGCATATCACCTCAGATTTTTCACACTTGTGGACAAGAAGTCTATGATCCGCGAAATGTATAGTTCTATTTCATATTGGTCAACACGCCATGGTATAGGTCAAGAGGGTGAGCTGCTATGAGACTGAATCGCAAATTAACCACCACTACATTGTGTCAAAACTACTATTGTAGTACTTTATACAAACATTTTAATGCCAAAAAGAGCCTCTGTGACCATGAGGGCAAACACTACCTGAGGCTTCTTCACCCCCACACTGTTCGGGTCTGTAGTTTATGGAGGTATGTAATACAACGTTCATTGTGTCAAAACTACTGCGCATATTAGAGATATTGTGGTACTTCATACAGACATTTTAATGCCGAAGGGAGCACGAAAATTACACGAAGCCGGTCTTTTGAAATTCACGTGTTAACTCTGAACAAATCATAACATAGCATTTCAAACTACAATCTGTGGACGATCAGTAGATTATTATTCACTGTCAAAGTTGTTGTGTCAAGCTAGCATGACCCGGCAAAGCAAGAACTGCAGGGGAGTTGAAAAACGGCACAACACCGGTGCAAAACGACACAGACAAACAACATTGCTGGCGTCTGCGCGCCAATAGGCTAATAAAAATAACACAACAATGCAGAATTGGTGTCGGCGCACCAATAATAAACGCAGTATTGCAAACCCATAAGGCTATGAGTGGTAGCCTACAGTGTCGGGCTGTCGGCACACCATTACATTACATTACATTACATTCATTTAGCAGACGCTTTTATCCAAAGCGACGTACAGTAAGTGCATATAGAAAGGTCATCAAAGTAACTGCAGAACAGATAAGAAAGCACATTCTTCCCATACAGTATCAGCTATCCCTAGTAACGAACACAATGCAGTTCACAGTGAACTGGGTAAATCAGTAAATCAATCTACTACAATTCTATTCTAAATAGTATAAACTTGAGTACATAGTTCAACAAGAAGACATACCATGAGGTCCTAGATAAGTATTAGTCCAGGTGGAGCCTGAAAAGGTGTGTTTTCAGGCCACGATGGAAAGCAGGCAGGGTTGGGTAATAACATTAATAACCATGCATAAGAAACCTAACGCAATACAAACTCCACTCAAGTAGGCCAACAACAGACATGGCAAACAGACAACATTGTGTGTGTGTGTGTTTACTTACTTTATTTGAAGATAAATGACAGAGCCTACTCGCTTCTCTTGAAATGAAAGCTTCGCAAAGTTTTTGAGAGGCAAAATGCTAGCATATCTTCATCACCAGTGAGTGGCGCGCACTCAAAATTTTTGAAGTTGATGTGGTGAGGTGTACGCACATTATGCGCAAGCAGCAAAACTTTTCTGCATTAATTTCACCGTAAATACATTTTTTTTAGTACAAGAGCCCATGTAGGCTTTGGTTGTAAAGTACCAGTATGGTTGTGTTTAGGAGTTAGGGTAAATGAAAGCTCCTTGAAGCTTTTGGAACATTTTAATATTTCACCATTTATTTTAATACCACACAAATAGAAAAATAAATAAACAACACTAAAACAGAAATAAAAAATAAGTGTGCAAGATAAGTGTTCCAAATAATGTCACCGAGGTAAACTAGTGTTGAATGTCATAGAGGTAAAATACTGTTAGATAGTAGCCTATAGTGTTGCTGAGGTAAAGATGGTGAAACAACAATCTACTATCAATACTACCTTCAGTTAAAACATTGCATGAACTTGTTAAAGCTTTTACCTTTTCAGAATTTAGGGCTTCAAAAATTTGGATGTGATTTTATTGGCCGTTTTCCCAATTCTCATTTTGACGGGATTTCCCTTTGGTGGTCCGTGAAAACATTTCGGTGGCCGCCAAATAATTTACTATGTAGGAAAAACCCTGACACCCCATACAAAATAACACTCCAGAAAATGTGAGTTATTTAGGCGAGATACAATCACATTTTCACGTCATATTGATAGGCTAATTATTTAAGCGACTCCACTGATTCTTTGTAAGCCTGTGTTATTTGAGATTCTTGAGACAGCCCTTATGTACGACTTCGAGCCTGCCTTCTCCTTCTGTTTTGTTTGCCGTGTCTTTTTGGCTTTTTGACTCTTGCTACGTTTATTTTTACTACTCTTTTGGATTTAAATTTTTTACCGTCTCAACTCTGATTACCTGGCTACTGATCTTGGACTGTGAATAAACTATGTTTTTGCCTGCTACCTGTGGTCTGTGTTTGGGTCCTTCTCAGAACATCACAGAATTGCCATTCAATGGAAAACTCGCACACTGCAATAGACGGACAAATGTGATTCAGATGTCATTGCAATACAGCTCTCTAAGCCTACAGCCTGTAAGCAAATGGAATGGTTTTGACTGAAAAAAAGTTAAAAACCTTGTCCAGTGAATATTGCATTTATTGTTTTGCAAATAGCCTAGGCTACAGCGGGTTCGCTGTGCATAAGGTTTTTTCAATAGCCTACAGTTAAAGAAATGAAATAAATGTCACCATGTTAACTGAATTTGAACCTTATTCTTCGTCCATCATATTTTTTTCATTACAGGTTTCCATACTCTCGGCTTACTTACCCAACAGATTTCATCTGTCATTCCATAACTGAAAAAAACTATTTTAAAGAGAACTAAGCATCTAATTAGAAATGAAAACAAATTTGCAGCATGTTACAGAATTAATTCACAATTACTATTCTCTGCATGTGCTCTAACTTCATGCAGGAGCAGGTCCGTTTCCCCTGCTGTAAATCACACTTCACGATCTTTCTGGAAAAGTGGATTGTTTTAAAGCATTATGCTACCAGTAAAACAGGTTGGTCACATTTCCATAAGCAGGACATTTATGTTATTAATCAATATTAGAATGCAGGTAATGAACTTCGGGTGAAGCTTGAACTTCGAGAAATTCATGAGAACATCCTCATGGAATTGAAGTTTGACAATGCTTCATTGCATAATCAAACGAAATGCATTAAACAAGCAGGCTAATTTGGAATTTTCTAAGGTGAGACGGAAGCCATTGGTAGTTTATTCTCAGCTGTTGCAGGTGCTTTTAACGAAATTTAACTGCACTTTATGCCATGCGTTTAGACAAAGCGCTAAGATCGCCAAGATAGAGCCTATACTATTGATTCATATAGTCTATTCCTTGATCGCACTAAACACGCACAAGCATGTCTGTTTCGCCATCATATAAGCAATCCGCCAAGGTGAAAGTACAGGCTTTTAAAGGGAATGGGATATGACATTTTGATTGGTTTATTGCATGTTACACCCAAGACACATCTATAATTAATGAAAAGACTAAGTTCAGCCCATTTGCATGTTGCGCTGTGCTTAGCGCTCAAAAAACATGCCGTCAAACTAGCAAAAGTGGACTTAGTACATCCTGGTAAGTTAACATTCTGTTGGCACAAACATTCTGCGCGATGACAACTATGAAAATGGTTCTGTCTGAATGCCTGTTCCAATTCACTTATGGGCATGTGCCTTGAAACCAGTATGTAGCTTCTACTGAGTGACAGTTATGCTGTGGATGTAATCTATGCTGCAGTTATAATGTAAGTGAAGCATGATGCCGACGGGGAGTGGCATGGCATTTTGCAATGAAATATCATTTGGACTATTTTCCAAAACTTGATCACATGCTACTCTACTGAACTGAGTGTCCAGATAGCACAAAACATTGTTGCAAGGTTCCAATAATAAAGGTGTGACTCAAATGCAAGACTCAGAGACAGAACTCACAATAACCTCACAGGGAGTGTTTATTACTACAGCAAACTCTTGTAGCGAGAAAGAGGTAGGGACTGAATCCTGAGTTGGGCAGAACCGGAGGGCAGAGCAGGAGAGAAAAGCAGGCAAGGAGCTTTGATGGTGACTGAATCCTGGGTTGGGCATAGCAGGGGCAGAGCGGAATGCGGGAAGCAGGGAAGCATGGAGTGGAGCAGGCAGGAAACTGCAGGCTGGCAGGTACAACTGGAAAGGCAAGATTAAGCATTAATTCGGCAAGACAAGACAAGACTGAGACCGAGTTCCAAACTAGACATGACTGAGGTAACAATGAACAAGACTTAACAAACTGGCCAGAAGACAAAAAACAACGGGAAAATATATAGTGTGGTGAATGAGATAATGAGTGATGGCAGCGTGAGAATGTATGCAAGCGTGATTGAGCAGTAACAAGGGCATGAGGAATGCAAATGGGGAAGGAAAACCACGCCACACCTGCACAACACGGAAGACAGACAGGGAAACATGACAAGAGATGTGAGGAAAAGGGGCAAACATGGAGGACAAACAGGGAAGTGGACTGAGAGGGAACGGAGGGCGTAACAGTAGGAACTCTAGGAACATTTTTCCCATTCATTCAACTCAAACTTTTCAGCTATCTTGTAAATTGGTACAGGTCACATGTACACTTTTTAAATGCTATGCTCCAGACTTCAACAATTAATGAGAAAACAATGTTTTCACAATTATCCAATGGATGGTTCTGAGCATGTGGCCATTTTTTCAGACACACTCAGAGGGTTGGATTTTAATTTGAATACCCCCCTACTGCCGTAACAGAGTCCATAACATTGATTCTGTTGGGATGTCATCCGCCCAGGTTAGTAGGGCATTCCATACGATAGAACTTTTTCAAAAAACTTACTGGACACATTTTATACCCATAAATTTCCCATTTTTTTATTGTTGGAACATTCACACTTGCAGCTGACACACAGCAGAAAGATCACAGCTTCATCTCAGCTCTTCTTAAACTCACTTTTTAAGTCTCTTGTGAAATTCTTTGCAAAACACCCTCTCGGCAAACCGCCCCGCTGTGAAACCCGAAGCGCATTAATCGTGCAAAAAAACAGCGGAGCTGAATGCAGACACGGGGGTCCGGGGAGCTGAGAACGATGGCAGCGGTGTAATCATACATAATACAGCATGCGCAAGGTGTGATCTATCATTCCGGCTCTTCATTTGTGTGCCGCCCTGGTTCACCTGAGGGGCTAGCATTGTTGAGGTGTGTGGGTGCTTACGTGATTAGTCCCCGGTTAAAGCAATTTTCCGTAGCTCTGGCAATCCGAATCACGCCTCCCGCAACACAGGGTGAGCTCCCTCAAGACAATTCCAAGGCAGCGCACACACGTCGACTCAATAAAAAAAACAGTCTTTAAAACCAATGCCTCATGAGACAATGGGCACAAATGTGATAAATATGGAAATGTGCCTCGTTTCGTGCAGTATCGCGACAAAGGCTTCTGTTCAGGCCATTTATTCTCCACCTTCTGAAAATTTGGAGACGTTGTTGGAATGGCAAGGCGACGGAAATATAGCCTGTGTCGATCGCAGCAGCGGCCCCCAACCCCATAAAGCTGAGGCAGGGACTAGACGCTTTTCTGAGGCCACGGCTTGTTGTCAACACATTCTGCAATCAGTCTGAGGGAGAATGAGTTTGGGGATGTTGCAGGTGGGGGCGGGAGGCCTATATTCTGACTGGTAATCCATTAGTGGCTTGTCCCTCCTGAACCTGGAAGAGGCCGGAGAGGCTTGTCCTGTGATTGAAGAGGTAGAAGTGGGCGGGGTACTGGGGGTTAGCGCCATTAAATAAGAAGGGGGAACAGAGGTGGGGGGTCGCTCCACAGCCGGCAGCGGGATGATTGAGGTGCGGACTCGGGCCTGATGAATTGACCGCGCTGAACGCCCTCGGCTTCGACGGTCGCTTCTTCCCTGCTCGCCAGGCCATTTGCTCTCCACTTCGCTGTCTGTAACTGAGCCCTCCTGTCTTTTGTTCCCCTTCCTCACCATCACTTGTTTTTATTAAATCTACTCTCACTATACAGACACAATGAATGCCTTAAAAATGTTACATTTGCACAATAATATGGTCCCTTTTTTAGTACTATCGTAAATATGATGTCATTGTTGGTGAGGAGATGGATTCTAAGTCTCTCATAATTATCATTGTGCTGTGAAACAAAAGCCTTTTCAAAGCTCTTGTAAAGAAATAAAGAACAATTGAAGAAGCTGCCGTTTTCAGGAATCGCGTCTCAGAGGCTGCAAATTAGCTTCAGAAGTCATGAAAATGAGAATGGAGAACAACACACTTCTCAGAAGTACCAGAATACATGTATTTCCAGCATACACTTTATCGTTGAGATCACATTGAGCTGCATTTCATTTTGAAATCATTGAAATGTCCACCCATAAATACAATGAGCCATATGAAGTATTATGCACAGTCGCTAATCACGTGGCTATATCACAATATAACTAAGATAGGCCTTAAAGGTTTTTTAAAGGCAATTGTTTTGCGATCACAAGGTTACCACTTATTAATGTTAAAATCTTGAATCATATGTTTTGTGACCTTGAGATAAATATTTGGGAATATTGATATCCTGAGAGAATTATATCACAACCTTCAGATAACAAACCCTGGGTAAAACCAGCGTAATCCAGCAATGGCACATGACAGCTCCACCCATTTTGGGTCCCCATGAGGCCTTTGTCACCCGACGGTACTATAACCTTCCCCTTACACGCGGTGCTCTGGCAATTGCGTGTGCTGGACATGGTCATATGTGGATTTGAACATGCACTGGACACCAGGAGGCTGCTGGCACCACCCCAGACCATCTATCTCTGGGCCACGGGGTCAAGCGTAGCCCGTGTCTGCAGCAGCAGTGGCACGGTCATGTGGGGGGAAGGGTTGTGGGTTGGGCTGCACACAATAATTAAAGCGTCCAGCACTCACCTGCTTCCGTCCAATCAAGCTGGGCCACTGATTGCGGTGCATCCCAGCAACGCGGCTGGTGTTTAGCGAGGGCAGCTGTGGCCTGGTGGAGGGGGGAGGGGGGAGGGGGGAGGGGGGAGGGGGAGGGGGGTGGTTTAGAATGAGGGGCTGCCGTCCCGCCAGGGGTTACTCAATCATCCCAAAGGATGTCAGCATCTGCCCTGGCAGTTTTTATATGGGAATAAATGGCAGATGGGGATGTTGCTGTCTGTTTAATCAGTTCCACCAAATGTGCCTTTATCTCTTATAAAATGAAACCATCTGTACCGTGTAGGTGTAAGGTTCAAGCGCGGGGAGCAAGAGAGAGAAATGGGGGGAGAGGAGGAAGGAGGGGGAGGGAGGGAGAAAGAGAGAGAAAATGTAAATGTGCAAAAATGAGCTCTTGTTTGAAAGAAATTAGTGTTTTTCATTTAGAAAGAAAGGAGAATTTCATGGATATTGAACATGTCAAATGTGGGATGCACACTGGCACACACATGCACATGCACACCACACGCACACACACACACACACACAAACACACACACATGCACACACACACACACACACACACACGCTCCAGCACCCTAACCATGAAATCCAGGCACATATATTTTTATCTGCCTCCAGCAATGCTTTCTGGGTGTAACTTGGTACCCGGGAACCAGCAGTGGCAGGGAGCAGACAGCGCAGATGAATACTCATGGTATTTAAGTGCAGATGATAGCTCCCTCTATGCAGCCGATACATTTAAAGGGGCAGTTTGAAGGCAGGCAGGTGGAGGTATTTCATGGAGAGAGATGGAGACAGGTACTATCTTGCGACTGGCCCCAGGTGAGTTTCTGAATGGAGGAGGAGAAGAGCCGCTCCCTGGGACCTCCTTCTCGGCCATCTCCTGGATGTTCTTCATGAAGTGCCTTTCGCTGACAGCCTCCAGGGCTATCCAAATCGTGCCAACCACCCTCGTTTTCCACACTAGAAACAGGAGTATGATCGTGAACACCAGTTTGTTTAAAAAAAAACACAGAAATATGTCCAGACCTATTGTATTACCAACACCCTGTAATAATACTGTGTATCCACTTCTTACAAAGATTCTATCTTCAGGTGCTAATTGTCTTGAACCTTTTTCTCATGATTAAAAGCTGTGCAGGTTTAATGATGAATTGCACATCAGTTGCTGATTCCTTGTTTGCCCTATTGCATATGTGGAGGTTATATCTGCGATGTTGTTGTGAGCTCCACATGACACTGTGGGAAAAAAAAACCTTTGTGTTAAAATCAAATGTTAGATTTCTTACAGATATTTTTGTAGCTTTCATTTTGAGTTAGATTTTGAGTGGCCTGAAGATAACCTTCCAAATGTGGAATACAGAAGGGTGAAGATGATCATTATTATTTGCAGTACTGTCCTATGAATACAGGTGTCATATAAATTGGTTTAATCCCTTGTGAATTTTTTTTAAATATATTCAGAGGAAAAATAGCTTCTCTCTCTGTAGTCAGATATATCCCAGTCTGTCACAGCCTGAGTGGTATTTCACCCATTTTATACTAATGACTTAAATAAATAATCTTTATTGCTGTTTTATTTTTTTTTAGTTGGTTAAGCAAAGGGATGTTTGTGATTTGTTTTTTTTTAATTTTGAAAATAAAGATTCTGTTTTCTGTCATGCTAATAAAGACAATTTCATCCATCTATTCATTATCTAACCTGCCTATTCCTGGTCAGGGTTGTGGGGGTTGGCTGGAGCCTATCCCAGCATGCAACAGCATTGCATAGGTCGCCAATCTATCGCAGGGCACACACACCATTCACTCACACATTCATACCTATGGCCAATTTACAGTCTCCAATTCACATAACCTGCATGTCCTTGGACTGTAGGAGTACCTTCTTGCTGTGAGGCAACACTGCACCACTGTGCCTCAAGGGAATTTAATTTAAAGTGAATTAAGAGATTGAGAGATACCATTATCTTAAACTACCCTGATATGATAAAACTGCCATATATTGAAAATATACCTCAATACATATGAACACAATTAAACCTACACTACAAGGGACATTCAATAAAAATAATAATAATTCCATTCATGGCAATAAGTTTATTTTATCCACGCCACTTGTATTATGTCAAAAAATATTTAAATAACTGAACCTGGTGTGTCTCAGTAGGACAAAATATTATCTTTGGTTAATAATGGATTCATTTCATTATGTTCACTTGTATCTCACTGAGTCCATAATATTGATATTTTATTTTGAAGTATACTTCTACTTATTCAGTAGATTCCTATTCCTAATTCAGTAGAAATTATAATATATTGCACTTTTCTATTAAGGTTTCAGTAAATGCTAAAAGAAAAATAATGAAAGCTTTCTATTCTTGATAGGTCAATAATTCCAATACCTTGAATATCCATAAATGGAGTGCATGTTTTGTTGACAGACCTTAGCAACCCTGGCTGCCTTGCATGAAAAGTGTTGTCAAGGGGAAAAGATTTGGGCCAGATATTGGGTATGAATGTATCTATGGTTGTAATAAATAAAGTACATTCACAGCTTCAAACTGCTAATTGAAGAGGCATGTCTTCTCCCTCCCCACAGATAGATAGCTTTCTTAAATGGTCTTAATTAGACTTTTATTAATGGTTAAGGGTGACATTGTATGATTGTAGTTCAAGGACAAAAATAGAAATACCAGAAAGCTAAATCGTATGGTGTTGACAAAGTGCACAGTTCCCTACCAATGTAGCTCAGCCTTTTGTGTGATGCCTTGTGAAGTAGACCTGGAAGTGAAATGGTAGAAATTAATGTTTTGAGTTTTTGTGCTTTCGTTTGGGTTTTGTGGGGGCGTTAAAAATCGAACCCCACCCGTGATTGTCAAATTGACCTTCTCTTAAAAGACTAATCTTCCATTGTAGAGCAGGACAAAAAAGTCCTTTCTCTGCACCTTGAATGACTTTTTTAGGCAATTTATTTCTAGACAGATGATGGCCGTTCAATCGATTCAGCTTCAGAGGCCTTTCTGAGTTTCAAAATCTGCACTTTTTTTTTTTCTTCTGTTCAGTCACTTTCTGATCTGAATTTTTTCAAACTGTGCAGCAACAATAACAGATTGCCTGAAAATCACAATTATTGTTTTCTTTCTCCTCCTCCTTTCTTCTTTTAAACCTTTTAACAAGATTTCATTGCACTTTTCGTAGATGGCTGGCTCTGTCTATAAAGCGGAACCACCTTAATTCAGGACTCCGTGCCACGGGTGATTTCAAGGGAGCAGCATCGCTCCAATCCAGATGCCATCGTCCACTGTTCCATAAACGACTGTCTGGGACCGTTATTATTGCTCTCGCTCTGCGTCCGAGGCTGCAGCTTCAGAAAAATATCTGGCGTCCCACGTTCCCGAGTAGTCGGGAGGTGGCGGCTGGAAGAATAAAAAGCAGGGCTCCGCTATTTCGGTGAAATTGAAGGGCCTGTCCCCTTCAGCGATGGCGATAATTACATTTTGTGCTCGACTTCAAAGGGACAGCCGATTGGCCCGAATCCACAAGACGACAAACTCCTCAAATGACCTCAGCTCGTCACGTGTCCTAATGTGACGGATATATTGTGACACGAGAGAGAGTTTGATTCATAATTTGTTCCAGAGGAGAACTTTGCATCGCATACGTTGTTGTACAAAAACAAAAACACCCACACAATAAGCCTACCTGAGCTGAAAAACTGATACATGATCAAGCTCTTGTCCACATCTCTCTGAAAATTAATATTTAATACTGGTCAGGCTAAAACATCTTCTCTTGTAAAAGAAAAAGCCCAAGGAAAGAATATATCCGCAAGCAGCAATTAACAGGGTCCAAGTAGCACTGGGCAAATGGCGCACAACTGCATTACAGTATCATTCATGTATGTATCATTTGTCAGGATGTAATGAATGACACAAAACACTTTACTCTGATGAATGTTGAAATGTTTTTAATGCTTTTGAATAAAGGCCAAGTAGTTGGAGTCAAAAATATGACAAATACATGCTTCACCTGATGGTGGCACTAGAGAGCACAACTGTTTGTACTCAATATGCTTTGTGGACAAACATGAGAATGTAAGTTTCATCCAGGTCACATGCGTTATTCAGAGGCAACGCATCACGTCGTTTTTACCCACATTCTCCACTAATTTTGAAAGTGCCTTGTGGTCGACCGCTTTGGATTACAAAAATCCTTTTGATAACTTTTCATCAGCGTACTCGAAAGGGACAAAGTCCTGTGTTTCGTGAACATTGGCCCGCTGTTTTCGGAGGAGTTAATTGTGTGTGCCGTTGAATGCAATATGCTAAATTATGGAAAATTATGTTTGGCAAAAATGAAACAACTGGCAGCCCTCTTTAATGAAAGTATCGACATCACATTTTTAGTGATCAATGTTATGATTGATGCATAAAATGTGCCTTACCTGAAGGTGAAGTGTACAGTGTATAGGTCTTCATCCCTCGTGGGCATGAGACAAATCTGTGAAATTGTCATCCCATTCTCATGCAGCATTCAGGAATTACACCTCACTTCCTGTCTACATGTTTTCACCACAAACTTAGTGAGAGTAATAATCAGAACAATCCCAATAGGGTTCCAGCAGCTTCACTGCTTGGACCCCTAAGTACGATTGTGGAGCGAGACGCAAGAAACAGCTGATGGGTGTTCATAGGGTGTTCATTCTGATAAACATCCCAGGCAGCTTGATATTGCGGCTTAAATGTTGAGCTGTCAGTCTACCTTTAACAGATTAGCCAACCGCTAAAAGGCGCTCACAGTCCGCAGATAACGTCGCAGCATTCTGTCTTTCCAGGAGGGTTATTTGTAACCGCTTTAACGATTATTTCTTAATTAAACTGCCCAGATACCATTCGACGTACTGATACAGGTGGCAATTAGTGGCGACAGATCGCAATCATTACCAATCTGGCTAAGACTTAATATATCGTGATTCAGGCATCCATCTCTCTCTCTCAAAATCTCTCTCCTTTACAAATGAATGTCTGCGGACCTCACAGACAGCAGAGCGTGGCCAATTTCCTAGGTCATTGAGACAGCTGCGCAATGAGATGGCTTTTCTTTTCCATGAGATGTCTGCGCAACAGAGGCAGATGCCGCACTGTGGGCTGAGCCTTGGCAGCGAGTTTCAGCACAACAGAGCCTGGCGTTGTTTCTGTAAGACACACCAAAAACCGGAACAATCGCCTGCAAACGGTATCAGCTTTCTCCTACAGAAGTGTACTGTCCAAGGTTTTTTTTCTTTTCTCTCTCCAGCCCCCTCTGGAAGTCGGACCAATTTCCACCGTAGTCAGGGAGATTTCCGCAATCGACCCGACAGAGTAACACACACATTACTATTCTCCCCCTGGAAATTAAAACCCCGTTTCATAATGGAGTTTAAATCTACTGGGAAATTTTTAAAAAGAAGAAGAAAAAAATGGTCCATCACGGGCGAATGGCGACACGTGGGGGTGCCGCGGCTCTGCTCCCGAGTCATGGAGAGGGGCACTGTGGGTAGGCAGCCAACAGGTGCCACTTGCAGAGTAAGGGCGTGTAGGTAGGAGTTAAACGTAAACAAGAAGAAATGCTCATTCAGTGTGACGAACAGAAACTGATACCGTGTGATGATGAGGTGGGATACAACTCTGTGCTTCTGACAGCTCATATGCGCAATGAGTTAGATAAGAGCTTTAAACGAGAGGGAGATAATTGGGGGCGCTTTTTCCCATATCTCCCCCCTCCCCTTCAGAGCAAACGGCAGTAAAGAATGCGCTAATCAACAATTGTTCTTGAGAGCAGAAAGGCAGCAGAGGGGCAAAGCTGTTATTTGATTACAGACTTGGGCCCGGGCGTGAGGCAGCCACGTCGCAGCGAATTGCGTCTCTTCTCCCTTGCGGTCCATTGCAGTCCCTGCATTAATTACTATGCGGCAAGATTCCGCCTCTGACTGCACCACCCACGGGCCCCTGAGCATTCAGGTCACTTGGTTTCGTGACCCCCCACCCCAGCTCAGCAAGGCCTTGAGGACACTTACAAATGAGCACCCCCCCCCCCCAAAGTTATTTTGGTTTCAGAGGCAATGATATCTCAGAGGCTGTACCAGGGCTATCGTAAAATTGAGATACTAGACCACTATATTTAACCATATTACCTTCAAACATCTGGATACATGTGCAGTTCCCCAAGCTTCATGCCACACTTCCCTTATAATATGATTTTTACATGACAGCAGACGTGTCTAACAGAGACGCCGCATGTAAATCACGGGCCATTTTACAGGACGACGACAGAAGCGTCTAACGCAGACACCACATGCTTATCATTGGCCATTGGACACAAGATGACAGACATAATGTAGCTAACGTAATCACCACATACGTACATGCCACTGGCAATTTTACACTGACAGCAGACCTGCAGTATTTAACAGAGAAACTGCATGTGTATCGTCACAATGATAAAGCTCAGGGTCTCCCCTGAGTCCGATTTTTCAGAGGAATGCTGACGGGAGATACTGAGAGACGACAATGCGGGGGTGGGTTCACTGAGGTAAAACTGAATGATGGTGAGTTCAATATTTACTGCACATCTTATTGTTCTCCATCTCAGTACCCTGCCCCTTGCTTCTGAAAAGGCACCCCAGCCCCCCCCCCCCCCCCATTCTCTCTCTCTCTCCCTCCCTCAAACTCATTGTATCTATTTATTTATTGCAAATTCGTATTTCAGGCAAAATTAAGTAGTCCTGCTGGTGTGAACAGAAAATATTAAGCGCTCGCTCACACACGTTCACCCACACTTACCACATCCACACACACTCATACTTACACCCTCACTCACGCATATACGCACGCAATCGCTTAAACTCATATGCTTGCTCATAGACACACACTCACGTACAAACACACAGACGCACCCACAGACATACGAACAGACACACAGCCATTTTCTCACAGTGGTGATATTTACAGCATAAAAAGATCACTTGGCGTTGACGGCAGCAGCTATAATTGTGCCGCAACATCGGGGGACAGCAGAGGCTCCCCCTGGCTTTCTCAGTAATAGAACACACAACTCATGCAAGAAATCCAATTTAAGACCGAACATATACACTTGTGATATTAATATTCTGCAGGGGAATCTGATAAGAACTAAAACCACAGAGAGGACAGTGTAATGAAACTACGTGAATTTGGACATTTGAGAGCTGTAAAACCCCCCATGAGCAAAAGCCTAATTGATGTTAGCTGTATGAATATCTCATTTGTAGTGTGGTACTAGTTGGCATAGGTTAACTCACATTTAGTACTTGATTGATGTTACAATCTGATATGGGAATGTTGTTAAACATGTCCGGCAGTGTTGTTCATGTAACGTAACGGAATGGAATGCAAAGCTAGTCTCTTAATTTAAATTTTTTTCAAACTGATCTAAATAAAAGGTGTTAGGGACGTCTTTGCATCATGTTTTAGATTGGGTTAGGGCAGGGGGTTAGATTAGAGATGTATCATCAGTGGGGGTGGGGGGGGGGGGGGGTGTCTACCAATCAATCAATTGATCAAAATGATCTTTATTTTTGTACTAAAACATATACACTTTTGATGGAGATGAAGCCCATGGTATGATGTTGAGAAGAATAAACATGAACATATTGGAGAACATAGATTAGCATTTCACCTGGTAGTCCTCCTGGCCCTCGTGGTTAATGGGTACCTATTGTGATGTCATGAGTAGCACGGTTGTGCCACAATCAACGCGCAGTATAAGCACAGATTCAATAGAATCACCAGATACTCAGCTCATGTGTTCCTTCCATCCTCTTTTATGGATTCTGGTGCTACATTACAGTACAGAACATCTATTTTTTTATATTCTTTTATACATCCATATTATATTTGGTCATGCTCCTTCATGAATATTCAAATATTCATAAAACACAACACAACGGTAACAGAGTTAACTTGCAATGTTAAAAATACGGAGACCCAGTCTTGTTTTTCTTGTCGAGCCAATGAAACATGCCAGTGCTGGACAAACCAGGACCCCATGGAACACACTGTCTGCACACTGACTGAACTCTCCTGATAGACCTCCTCCAGCTGAAGTCTATGGAGCGGCTCCCTAGCTTCTCCATCCTTCCACACCGCCACTCCTCTCTTTCCATCTTCATCATTCTAGCGCACTATGTGCAGGCGGAGAGGGGAACGCACATCGATGCAGCCGCTGCGGGAAATGCCGGCACTTTGATTTACGACCCTGCAGCATTCTAATAAATCACACCTGCAGGTGAGGCGTGGCGGACGTACCACATGCTGACAGCATTTACCTTTTATAAATGATCGGGTTTTACCTCCCATAGGTCCACTCTAGTGCTCCTACCCCCTCCACACACACACACGCACGCACACGCACACACACGCGCACACCACCACAAGGGAGCAAGTCAGAGAGCCTCAGTCTCTTTTCCCCAATACTGTGGTGTATTCAAAGCTAAAACCCCACAAAACCTTTCACAGAGAGAATGATGGGAGGTGAAGTCCAGAGACTGACATTCTAAAGTATGTCTGAACAGAGCATCAAAGATATACAGATGAAAACTTTCAATGGCTATTCACTAGAGAATAAAGTTGGAGCACTCTGATAATAAATAAAAAATACTTCTAGGCAGAAATCATTTATTTTGTGTAAACCTTATTCCTGAGGTTGGCTAACATTTCAGCATGGATTATGCAACCTCAGAGTAACCTGTGCACTGATTTCATTCTGCTTAAATAGGACTGGTTTCAATGAAGCAATCAATATCAATCATTCAATCAATTAGTCAATTAGATACAATGCAACTCCTTTTTACCATATTCACAACTTCATATATATATTCTACAATTGCTATTCATAACAAATAACACATAGGTTGTTCACAAGAACGAGACCAAAGAAAAACCATAAGTAAGTAAATTAGTGTCCAGTGTATCCATCCAATATGCTTCTCTTCTATTGAGTTGACCAATAACGTCTCCCCCTCGGGGGAAAGCTTGACATGTTCTATATAGTGCAATGTGGCTGGAGAGCCATGACTGGCTCGTAGGTAATAATGAGCGAATGCATATTCTTGATTTTTATTTCGTATAGCTGCTTTATGCTCTGCTACGCGTTGTTTTAATGCTCTCTTAGCTTGCCCTATATACGACATCCCGCAGTGGCATTTAAGCATATAAATGACGTTTGTAGTGTCGCAATGTATAAAGCTCTTAATCTTGTACTCTTTGCCCATTTGCTTTTGCTTGTGTTATCACAGTGCACCCAATTACCACATTTATAATTACCTAGTGGGGGACTCGGGGAGCCAGGTTCTTTGAATCTTCGGAGGTAACATACTCTGCATTACAACATGTCCAATATTACATGCTCTTCAAAAGCTAAAGAAGGGTGGTAATGCTAAAATGCTAAATCTTTACATTTTGGGTCACTTGAAAGAATAAACCAGAGCGTCCGATGCTAGTATCTTTAATGTGAGCTGAAGAAGTGAGGACCAAGGACTCTTGAGAGATTCTGTATGGCGGGAATCCCTTGCTATGTGTTCTCCAACCTATCAAATATTACAGGATAAGACTCAGTGCTGTTAACTTGGCAAAGGGATGGTGCACATGTACTAAATACAGGGATGGCAATAATTGTGACACATCTTCAAAATAGAAATGTTTTGTATTAAAAGATTTATTTTTCCTCTGATCAATGGTATCACAAATAAACTATATCGTTTCTATATCATATCATATCTACTTTTTTCTGAGCATAGAAGACATTTGATCAACAATAAACTGAATTTAATCCAGCACTTTTTGCTCATATTAATTGAGGTTGCCAATATTTCAGGTGGGCATTGTATATATATATATACTATATGTCTCTTCTCATAGGCCCATATACAGGTTTGCTGTTAGGAGCATAGGTGCAGTCTTTTGGTACCTTTAGTCTGAATGTAATAACATTCTATATACATACATAAGTAATTAGTAGAAGAGCCTTCTCTTCTGTGATGGGATAAATGCAGACAGGGGAAGTAAACCTTTTGGTCTTTTTTCCAAGTAATGGGTAAGGGCTTTGGTACCACCATCATGGGAGATAGTGGTATAGTGAGGCCGAACATCTCAAGTCTGTAGGACTGTAACATTGATCATATTTGATTAGGTTAAGATCATCTCTAGTATCTCCTAAGTAGGAAGGCAATTCTGCAACACATTTAGAAATGTAAAAATCTATGTACTGAGAAATAGGTTCAAGTGGCGGCCTACCTATACCTGCTACAATTGGACACAAGGGAGGCTGTTGCATATTTGTATTAATCTTCGGGAGATCACGTTGAATATAGGGGTAACTGGATGTTGAGTGACAAGGAAATATTTTTCTGATTTTTCCAACCCTGTGATAAGACATTTTCTATTAGACAATCTAGTTCTTGCTTGGGGTGGGAGCGACGTAGGGAGTAAAATAGAGTGTTGGAGAGTTGTTTCTCCATCATAGTAGTGTATTTAAGATTACTACTGCTCCCCTTTTGGCTGCTCTGTGTAATAGCAGATCTGAGTGTTGTTGTTTTAAAGCTAGACGCTCATCTCTACTCAGAATATCTTTGAATCCAAGCCTTTTTCTAATAAGCTTTTCAAAATCTTGTTCTATCATCCTATTAATAGGTGAGAATAGAAGGGTTGAAACTGGAATATGAAACAAAACTTGACTTTTTCCTAAAAGGCGACTCTTCCCTTCCCTTAAATCCATCAACATTACTAGATGCTAATAATGCTAATAGTTTCTTTAGACTACATTGCCATTAGTCAGGTGCTGTGTATTGGCACTGAATCGATTTCTAAGATGTACTTCATGAACAACTTTAAAAGTATCAACTTTCAAAGTGAATGCATTCTACAGTATGGAGAAAAATTCAGACCTTTACTTGAGATAGATTCTTGAGACTCCGTTAGTGGATTAGGTGATGAATTTATCAATGATTGCACTGGCTGCGGTTGAGGTTAGGTTTTTGCAGCAGAATGGAGGACTTGTCTCTTCTTTCTCCTCCCCCTCGAGCCTCTCCCCACTTGCCCCCTCCTACTTATTATGTCTGAACAGGTTTAACTCCACTTTTGTCAATTGAATGCATCACTGCTGTTGTCAATAACGTAACCAAAGGGCAGTCAGTCGTCACGTTCCACTGAAGGGTGTGCTGAAGGTTTCATGAACGCTTCAGTGCTGCGATGTAGCCCCTTGTGGATCTCGGCTTTCAACCACGATATTGCAGGTTCTGATCCCACCTGCACCCTTGAGCTAACTACTTGTCCTGAATAGTTTCAGCAAATATCCAGCTTTATATGTCATACAAACATTTACTCTGTGCAAGTTTCCCTAGATAAGGCATGTCTGCTATAAGATTATTTAAATTATGTGCCAGTGTTTAAACTTATCAATTAGGAATTCACCTCCACTAAATTATATGACTGTCATATGCTAAATGTATTATGATGTTCCCAGATTCTTCAGCTAACTACTCATAATGTATGTATGTATGTATATATAGTAACTAATCAACCATTGGTCACTCATTTAGCGAGAACTCCCATCTGTTACACCCATCCTTGCTTGATCTGCTCTCTAAAGCCTGCTTTTTTGTTCTGTTCCAACTTTTCCATGGCATGGTATGAAACGAGGACCAATCTAGCTCACATTATAATGTGACAGTTGTCGTTTGTGTTTGTGTTGGAAGGCGTACAGTGGAGCTGAGAAACGTGAATGCAAATGCAAACGGTTTATACAGCCAGGATTCGGGACATTGGGGAAAACATGTATGGTATCAAGCAAAAGCTTATTTTTTGAAACATCAGGAAGATGTAGAAGGTACAATTTTAAGATTTATCTTGTGGGGCTGGTGGTTTGCTACAAGGACGTTCAAAATACCGCATGCACAGTTACTGAATTTTATATATACGTTTCTGTTCTTCTACCTTTAATTTGATATCCATGGACGGCAACATTGTAAATAGAGCAGTAAATTTAAAAAATTCACAGATGTTTTACAAACTCACAGATGTGTTTTTGAGCAAAGGCAAGCCAAAGGAGCACTGGAAGGACAGTGTTTCTGACTAGAGCAGGGGTAGGCAACCCTGGTCCTGGAGAGCCGCAGGGTATGCTGGTTTTTGTTTTCACCATAAATACAGCAACTACTTTGACCAAAAAAACCAGGTGAGGTGAGTTAACTGTGTAATCAACTGCTTTAATTGATCAATTAAATGGCGAGTAACAACAAAAACCAGCAGACCCTGCGGCTCTCCAGGACCAGGGTTGCCTACCCCTGGACTAGAGTGATCAACTCCCTCAGAGTCACTGTAATACCTTTGTTTTCCCACTAGATGGCAAAAAGGCGCTAATAAGGTGATCTGTCAAAGCAGCCATTGCCTTTTTTTGCTCTTATTCAAACATAAGCTCTGTACATTGTCCCTTAGTGGACATATTTTGATCAATTGTTTGTTAAAGAAATGAAAAAATGAAATTCCAAAATGATTTAGCCTAGAAGAATACCTCTCTCTCTCTCACTGTCGCTCTCTCTCTCTCACTATGCTGTGGAAAAATACGTAAGATCAAGAGTCAAAGGTCACCCAGGCATTACATTATTTGTCTACTCTGCAGAAATCAGCATTGGTTTGTAGTGCAAACTTGCATTGCTTACCTCTGTTGTCATGTCACCTAATCTAGGTAAATCAAGGGTAAATCAGATTTTAAGACATCCTTTTGCTAATGCTCACATTACTCAGACCAATCACAGTACGTATATACTCAGTTTTTATCATGACCAATCTTAAATTCTCAATGGTCGAATGACCCCTTACCTAGCTAATTGTTAATGCACCGTAGGTTACATGGATTTACGAGGTACATCCAGATAGGTATAACAAAAAAGACAATTAA
This sequence comes from Ilyophis sp. 1 JC-2022, assembly GCA_022702515.1. Lineage (NCBI taxonomy): Eukaryota > Metazoa > Chordata > Actinopteri > Anguilliformes > Synaphobranchidae > Ilyophis > Ilyophis sp. 1 JC-2022. The sequence continues at coordinate 16,462,974 of CM040406.1, read as the reverse complement.
ACAAGAAACCCAAAACAGAATAAACAGGAGGCCAATTTGAAAAGAATTCATATTTTTGTAATTGGGGATGAAAGAAATATCAGGCACAATAATTACAAGCATCAACTGAAAAAACCTATAAGCTAAATCCCATAAATCCATGCTCAGACCATGGTAAATGCCAAAAGACAGCATTATGAATCCACACTGCTATGTTGTTCCAATCCAGTCATGCTTACGGATATTGACCACCCCCTCTCTTCTCTGTTTACCAGCAGGCGTACCACCCTGTAGCCCTCTGCCTGATGGCTGGGGCAAAGCAATGTTGGCCTTGGTTAGTACTTGGATTGGAGATCTCCTGGGAAAACCGGGTTGCTGCTGGGGGTGGTGTTGGCAGGCCAGCCTCCCCTCTGGTCCAAGAGGAAAAGCATTGCCCAAGCGCAAGGATGGGAACACTGTGCAGTAGGGGGACACCGGCTCCTGACTCACTGTGGCCATTAAAGATCCCATGGCATTTACTGAAAGGGTAGGGACCCTAACCCCGGTGTCCTGGCGAAATTCCCAAACTGGCTCTCTCAATCTGGCACCCTAGCCATACACTTTACAGTTGATTAGCTGTATAATCTCTTGCATTCCCCAACTGTCTTGTTTCCTCAGGCTTTCACTGTAACTGAGAAGTTTTCAGTTACCAAGATTTATTATTATTATTATTATTATGATTGTTGTTGTTAATAATAATAATACTAATAATAATATATTGTACCTATTACTTATTTAGTTGTAATGTAATACTGAATATATTATTTAACTCTATTTACTTTGGCCCAGCAGAGGCAATTTCCGCCTAGTTTCTACTAGTTTTATTTAAATGTCAATATTTCAAAATATATTCCCTGTACATCCATGGTTTAAAGTTCGAATTGAAGAAGAAAGTGTATCATTCAGAAATTTGCAACAGAATACATTTATTTATTTATACATTTTTTATTTGTTTCTATACATGAACATAATTTTCTTAGCATGTATAAACGGTGCATTTTATGCATTTTACAGTCTGTGGCTGTGGCGAGAAGAGGGTCTTAAGTGATTTGGGCTATTAATAGCACCCTCCTAATTTATTGCACTGCAGAGTAACTGAAGCTGAGGTTTTCGCACGGGGCTACCCTTTTAAACAATACTGCATCAAAATTTACAGGGTTTTCTTAAAGCTGTAGTATATAATTTCAGACAAACATGAATACTGTAATTGAGACGGATACGTCTCAACCACTAGGGGTGAAATTTATTGAGTTCATCTGTATTGCAAGTCTCTACAGTAAAGAGATCTGAATTGTACCTGTCTGAGACCTCCAGGAAATTTCTCTGATGTGGAGGGTCACCACCAATTGACTGCATACTGGTCAGATTATTGTTCTGCCATTTTTTAAGCTTTAAGTGTGCTGATTTGCCAATTATGAATATTCATGAAGTGGTTGGTTGAACAGCAAGTGTAGCCACAGAACCAAAACATCCTGTCACCAAAAACAATCATGTACTTTATCAACTAATCAGATCAGAGCATAATGTGTTTTTAACATTGAAAGTTTTGCCAGAAAGATTCATGAAAGGGTGTGGTCCAGGACAAAACTGATGCCCTCTTCATAAGCATTCATAAACTGAAACAGCGCTGAAAGGTCCTGTTCCTAACCAGAGGCTCCTAGAGTAGAGAAGGTGTGGATGGTGTGCAGGAGCTGACCATCTGGTTGTAATAGAGAATCTTTGGCTGGGCTGGACTTTGCATGTGAAAAGGGGGTCGAGGTCCTCATGAAGAACTAGAGAAATACTTACATGGTTTAGCACTTTGGGTTAATTTGCTCCATTGTTTGCCAGGGCAATACAGGTCTGTATGGTTTTTAAACCTCCAACTGCTGCACAGAATAGGGCTTTCAGATGGTTTTAATTATCCATGAAGTGCTTCTCAAAATGAGTGGAGGCCTCAAGCCCTGAAAATATATATTTCCTTTTATAGATGTCAAGCAGCTTACCTTTTTGGATCATTATGTAATGTTTTGAACTGGAATTTGGAGGGAGCTTCTTTAAAGGGGAATCCCTTAATTCAGTGTTTGCTATAATGTAACAGGGAGCTATTGTGTCTTTTACAGATTATTGTAGACCAGTATGGTCTCACCAAACTGAGAGCCGTAACTCGTGAGTGACACAATTAAACAAAGCAAATAAAAAATAGGAGGAGGGTTTACAGTCATGCTCTGCTTCGTGTACACAGGCATCAGTTCTTAGCTGGTGCTGTGTAAGACCACTAATATTGTGTCAATGTCATACCTGGTGTGTACAATCAGCACATATTTAATGATTTAGACCCTCTTATTCATACTGACTTACAAAATAGCAGAGATAAAGTTATCAATTCCAGCTGGTATGGCAAGCCGTTTTATCATTTAATAGATATCAACGCGATTGCATCACTTTTACGTTTGGTCACATCGCATTACCAGTTTATTGCATGAGATTGCAGGTTGAAAACACAGCCTCATACATCCTTATCGACATCGCTTTGTCTCAAAGCAACACTTTCTCTTCACAAAGCACTTTCTTTTCACCTATCCTCTTGAAAACAACATTTTCCCTCTACGATATCAAAAAGAATGTTGTTTGATCAACGCAATTTTTTTGCGCTGTCAGATGTTTCTCATTTTGTTTGCAAAACAGCGTGATATCAAAAACCAACAAATCTACGTTTGAAAGCGGTGAAGCATGCATATGAGGTTGTAGGTGAAGACAAGAGGTAGTAAGGTTGCTTGTGGAGTATGCATCACCACAAGCAACCTCATTAGCATTCTACACCTCTTACAAACTCACCACCACATGCAACCCACGGATGACACCTGTTTTGTGCTGTGGTCAGAGGTGGGAACTTTTGATATCAAGATCAATTGTTCGCACAAGTGTTGCACTAAAAGCCAGCAACTTACATTTTGATATCAACGATGTGGTCGCTTGATATCAGCATGAGCTACTATTGATATCAAAGTTATCTACCCTTGATATCGGCCATTTTATGACTGGTTTTATGTAATATGTGGTTGAAAACAGCATTGCATCTGTTGATTGCAGTACTGTTGTGGGTGATTGCAGCACATTCTCTATGGATATCAACATACAAGCATTGTTCACAAATATTTTGCTCCAATGTAAGATCAACTAAGCTTAACTAGATGATATCTATAGAGGATGTGTTGTGACTTATTGCAACAGTAACGCTAACAACATCTCCAATGCTGTTATCAACCAAGCGATGGATGCAGCCTGTCATAGAAAAGTTGATATCAGGGATATAAACCTTTGATATCAAGAATAGTTTGTGTGGATATCAAGAAACCACATTGTTGATATCAAAATTGAGGTTGTTCACTTTTTGCACCACACATATTCAATTTAATATAAAAAATTTCAACCGCCTGATCACATTGCAAAACCTGAATATGTACCAAAAGATTAAGTTTTGACTTAATCACTATTTTAACTTTTCATCTCCCCTTTTTTGATATCAGCAGTGAGCTATTGGAATGAACCAAAGAACCACACATTACATTGGATTGCACGACATGTCCATTTGAAAGCAACACTTTGATATCAACATTTTTCCTTCGCAAAGCATCTTTCCCCTTTCACAATGCAACACTCCTGCTTTTTGATATTGGTGTCCTGATATCAATATTCTAGTTGTCTGATACCCATAGTTTAAGAGGTGATGCATGCTAATGGTCACGTACAGTGAAACAGGCAAATAAGGCCACTTGAAAATACATGCCAATGAGGCTGTATGCAGTAATATGAAACTTAGTCATATTTATAGTAATATTTTTAATATAGCATTTATTTAGCCTATGAATTTATTTATTTTTACAAGAAGGCTACATTACAGTATAGGCTATGCTACGTTTATATCCAATTTCTTTTTGGCATAGGGTTTTTTTCCCCTATGGTTGCTGCTGCCTGTGCCTACCTATCCAGAGCAAATGTCTCAAATTGTTAGATGCGGCAGGACTACGTGATGATAATTATTTTAAAACTTCTATTTAGTTGTCTAGATACACAAAAAAGTAAATGGAGCGTGTGCGTGGTATTTGTGTTTTTATCTTAAACCATCATAAGGGGAAGATGTATATGCTTTATAATGGGCTAAAAATATTTCATTCCTTTTATGACAGGTTTTGGATAGATTTTTTCATAGATATCTATCCCCCTATACTGATTAAAAGATAGTAGTTCCCACTTGAAAATTATGCAAAAGTGAGATTTATGAGCCAAAATTGTTTATTTGTAGTTAAATATATGATTATTTTATGATTTACACCAGTGCACAATTTAGCCATTTTGGATAGATTTGGAGACACTAAGGAACAACAGGTTACACTACCTACCTTTGCGTCATAGACATTTAGTAATTCTGCATGTCACCCTCAGATTTCACACTTATGGACAAGAAGTCTTTGCTCCAGGAAATGTATAGCTTTACCTGTTTTACATATGTAGCTCTCAGTATTTAATTGCAAACTAAAGAACTACCTAAAAACTACTTCTTCTTTTTTTTGCATTTTCCAAGATTTTTTGTGGTACTTTACTTTAATTAGGAAAATAAACTAATCTAAGTTAGTATTGTAAATTCTACAACTGTCTTGTTTCATTTAAGCCATTGTCCAAGTTTCTGTGCTAAGCAGAAAAACACCCTCAGAAAGCTGCGTAAGGGAGTTTCCACACAGAAATTCAGATGTATAAAATAACACGTGCTGTGAGAATCCGCATACCTCTGCACACGCTGGACACCATATGTACGCAATGTTTGGAGTCAGTGTTATATGGTGACATAGTTTGCTTTTTGTTTGCTAGATTTCCTGTTCTAGCTCCTTAAGTGAGCTCGGGAGATTTAGTTGGTATTTCACTCGTTCTCTAGTTTGCCCATTTTTGTGGGTTGATTTTTGTTTTTGGCTGTTTAGCCTTAAGGAATTAGTTTCCTGTTTTTTCTTTCTTTTATAATTTTTTCCCTCTTTATTGGTCCTCACTGGTGTGAGCTGACTTGTTCTGATTCCCCCACCTTCGCGTTTGAATCTCCGACACATTAAAGACCCATTACAGTAAGGAATGTGTTTTCGCCATGTAAGAAGCCTAGTGTGTGGGTCAAGTCCGGTGAGCGGGGAACCGAGCGGCAGCGCGTTTCCTCTTTTCCCCCTCCCTAGAGTCGGCATCCCGCAGCCAGGCCGGTGTGATGATGGCGGCGGCTAGCAGTAGAGGGAGTGCAACCCAGGATCCGCCTGAGTGGGGGACAGCCAGATACCGCCTTTGTCGACCACCTTAAGGGGTGGAGAAGCTGTCCCGCTGTTGTGTGTGTGCATGTATTTCGAACCCCTGGTTGGAGTTCCAGGATCAGGATTTACCCAGCAGCACATACTCTAAGAGTATGAATCAGGCTCTGAGAAGTTTGAACCAATCTGCCCAGTGATGAGTACATGTTGTTTGAAATACAGTAGACCAACATAGCTACAGAACTGTATAGCAGTCAGATATAAAAAAAATTGTACTGGAAATCCCTGATAGTGACAAATTGCCGAACCATTCTTTTTAACCTGAGAGTGGTCGAACTGGAGAGCACTATTGCTTTGCGGCCATGTTCTGCTCTACTGGCTCTTTTCAGTCAGACTGGACTCGTTGGTCATGTTTCGGTCAGATTGAAGGGCAGCCTTACTTGTTGACAGCATTTTGATCAGAAAAAAGGGAAGTCCTGCTCAGCCTTACATATGCTTGGGGACAGCCACTCTTCTAGCTTGGATGAATATGCACAGACCAGTAAATTTCGTCTTTTGCTGCTTTTGACCCAGCCAAACCTCTCACTTAAAACGTTAGTTTCTGATATACTAGATACTCATGCACTTGGTAGCATGCAATGCCAAATGCATCAATGAGTATTGAGATATCTGCATACTTCAAATGCACAGTTTTGGAACAACACATATTTCAACCATGAATTTCCATACTTAATTTAACAGGGTTACTAAAATGTTGACTTTCATGCAATGGTGTCAAATTAGAACTCATCTATGTTTGCTTAAATGGCTAATTTATTTATGTTTTAGTGTGAATGCGTCAGTCTGTCTAACCCCGTTTTATTAAACCTGACTTCTACGTTTTTAGGCAGGTGTAATCTGCTAGACAGCAATCTATTTTGGACCACGGCCCAAGTTCTGGACACTGCAGACCTGGATTTCTTTCAAGACACCAACATGCAAAGCATCTTGAATATCAATGGTGCGATCAGGACCACTTCTTAATGAATAGTCACCAGGTGTCTTTCAGAAGATTTTGGCATTTTATTTCCACCATTTTTACAATATATTTTAGGCATTTAGCAGACATTCATGTCCACAAAAACGTATAAGGCTTACATTTTTTTTCATACAATCTAAGACAAGTATTTAATGAAGGAATTCAAATTAACTACCTTGCTCAAGGGTACAAGGGCTATATCCCACCTGTGAAAGAAACCAACAACCTTGAAGTTGTGAGCCTAGCTCCCTAACCATTACGCTACATTGCCGCCCACCTCAATTTGTACACAATTGTCAGGTGGCAAGTTTTCAAGGTTAGAGCAGTAAGCCTTTGCTGTCTTCTAATGAACCCAGATTTAAGAGGCATGTGGTCCTATGTCAGGCAGAACATTTTGCTGAGGCGAAATGCAGGAGCAATTAGGCTGGTATGTCTTCCTTAAAGTTTCAGAGGAAGATCAATCGGCGAGATCCTGCACTCCTTGATGCTAGGCCCTGTGTTCTTCTTACAGCATCCCTTTTCTAATTAGCATTCCAGGGTGCTGAGGTAAACCTACCTCAGCAGAGAGTGAATTTGCAGGTTTCAAAACCCATTGCTTCCACTGCGCTGTGCTTTATAAACCATTGTTATTTTACCACCCATGTAACATACAATTCAGTTTTCTAAAACGACAATCAGTGTTGTTTTCAAAAACGCTATTGCATTTTGAGCATACTGGACTTTTACGTTTACAACAAATGTCCCGGTCATATGATGACACCCATTATATACACTGAGCTGACACGTACCATAGCATGTATTTACAGTTTGCTTTTTTCTGCCCCTGTAATTTCCACCGGCACCTGTGATGCTTCCATTACAGCGGGCTGTGTGTGGCGCAAACAATCCGTGGAAAATAAATAAATAAAGGTAAACAGCAGCCTTAAAACGTGTGGGCTTTTTTTCCTCCTCCTGGTGCGCGGAGGGGAATGATGGGGGCTACCTGTAATTACAGCCAGCTGCTGTCTTTCCTGACGAACGCTAATTGCCAATAATGATTTTGGAGTGCTGTAAAAATCTGCCGGCTGATGTTGCTCGCACCCGCCTGCTCCCGTCTCTGCCGGTGACTTATCAGAACCCCACAGTCACCTGTTTGCCATCGTTTTCTGCCAGCTGATAACAGGCTTTATTAGAGTCGTAACATGCAGGTGGAAGTTTAAAGGTCCCTTCTGAGCGCAGGTCCTTGTGAAACCGTTTTGAGTGTAAGAAAAAAAAGAAAAGAAAAAGATTTGCCGGGGATGAATTCGTGCGACAGGGCCATGGGTCTATTAAGGCACTTTTGTAATTAAAAGACGGCTGGCCCGATGATGAATTAATCACTGTGTTTCCAGGTGTGCTTTAATGAATGGTGTCACCAGGGTGACATTATAGTGAGGCTAGAACTGGGGGAGAGGGTGAACAAACTGCCGAACCATTCTTTTTAATCTGAGAGTGGTCGAACTGGAGAGCACTATTGCTTTGCGGCCATGTTCTGCTCTACTGGCTCTTTTCAGTCAGACTGGACTCGTTGGTCATGTTTCGGTCAGATTGAAGGGCAGCCTTACTTGTTGACAGCATTTTGATCAGAAAAAAGGGAAGTCCTGCTCAGCCTTGCATATGCTTGGGGACAGCCACTCTTCTAGCTTTGATGAATATGCACAGACCAGCCAAAACCAGCATTAGTGTTACCCACTTCTTGAAATGAGAAATTCTTACTGCGTGCTGATTGGATGGTTGAGGTGCCCATTGATTTTGATTGCTCAGCCTTTGTGCATATATTAGCCCAGCTCCCCAGATAGGCAAAGCCATACAGCACATACAGAAGAAGATGGTCTCTCAAGAAAATGGACCCCACACATGCCTTAACCTTCATCTGCCGACTTATTGATTATTCTCTCTCACTGCCTTTTCATGTGGGGGAGATTGGCCCAACTACACGGCTATAGAAAATGCAAACAAGGGAGATACAGGCACAGCCACATAAAGGTGCTTTTTGAAAGGGTGAGCCGCACATTTACAGCCAGGTTATCGCCTATCTATGCTTAACTGAGCAAATCATGATGTAGACATAGGCTATCATCACAGTCGCTCTATCTCAGTTTCACACGGCTTGGACACACCCACTGATGCCGAAGCTACAATAACTGGTGATAACACAGATAGTTTTACTGTTTCAGCTTTCATGAAAGTTGCCGCCTGCGCCTGCAACTCCAAATGTGCCATGCTGTGTGTTTTAAAAAAATATATTATATATTTTTTTATGATTGTCAGGTAGGGGTGGGAAGATTCAATCCCATAACGATTCGGTTCGATTCCGATTCTTTAGGCAAAGGTTCGATGCATCATAATATCTTACGTTGGACCATGATTCGATTCAATTCGGTTCGATTAATTTAGATACTTTAAAAAAAGTAATAGGTATGCTAATGTGATTTGATACCGATACATTCAGCAGTAATTAAATATTAAATTATAACATTACGCCAAGTTCACAGCATTATGTTTATTGTTAAGGCATGCCATACACTTTGCAGCTGTCTGCAGCAAATAATGCAGCAATAAACATGACTAACAGTATATTTTCTAAAGTTGCCCTATTTAGGTTATTGTTTTTCAAACAGTGTCAGACATGGTACCCTAATACATTTCCTTTATTTACAAAATGAAAATGGCAAAATGTATAACAATTACTAAACTGGGCCAAGAAAAATGAAATAGCCTATAGGTTAGTGTCATGCATATTACTTTCCTAAATCTTAGTACGATCTAGACCTTCGGTGGAGCAAGATGCCCATCCATCCGAAGTTAAAGCTACTCTCGTAGCGTTTTGCAAGGACAGTCGAACAGTTTTCTTCACCTCTTCATACAGAGCAGGTATACATTTTTCACTCAAATATTTTCTGCATGGTATGGTGTATCTAGGTTCCACGATATTCATTTTGTGAATCGGACAGTTAACGTAGTAATAATTAATTGAACGTAAGACATTGGAAATAGTCTTACTATTTTTGTTTTTTGTCTCTAACGTCTACTTGATTTTGAATAGAAAATGGTTTAAATTGAAATATCAGAAAGCACTTTACAATTAACTGTCTGGACACGGTATGTGTATAAAAACTAATAAAAACAATTATACAAAAAAATAGAACTGTTTGGCCATTTCTCCAGGAAACTCAGGGGAAGTGTCAATGACTCCCGAGTTTAGCTTGCTAACCAGCTTGCTGTCCTTCACGTCAATTGTGTATCGTCGGCTCAAATGGTTTATCATGTTTGTGGTGTTGCCTGTGTATCTGATTTCTACTTGGCAGATCTTGCATATTGCAGCGGTTTTGTCAAGTACACCCTCCTTCTTTTTAAACCCGAAATGCTTCCATACCACTGATTTTCTGTTCGGAACATCGCAAATTCTGTAAGTTTCTGTCTCTTTTGTCGCACTCAGCGAGCACGCAGCTAGCCATTTCGCTCAGATCTGTCCGTCTAATTGTCGCTTGATTCCCGCCTGTCCCTACTTTCAACTCACGCTTACGTGGGGGTTGGAGCAGAAACATGGATTGAAGCTGGTCAAAACAGTTTTAAAAATAGTCGTGTCTCAGAAATATATATTTTAAATAATTTTTGAATAAATTAATTCATGTGCACATTCATTTAAAATGCGATATTAATCCATGCTTATCGATTCAAATCTTACAGATCGATGCAGTTGTATTTACACATTCGGATCGATGCATCGCGATGCATCGGTGCATTGTCCCACCCCTATTGTCAGGCGAATCTGTTTTTATTGAACCTGTCCTACTGTAAAAAGTTGTTTTGTGTTTCTGCCCTTGAGATGAAAGGTGCTATTGTCATTCCATTATTATTATTATTATTATTATTATTAGTAGTAGTAGTAGTAGTAGTAGTAGTATAGTAATGTTCTAGCTATTGTTCATTTATTATTAAAAGTATTTATTTCTTTGTGCTGGCAGTGTAGTATAATGGTTAGGGGACTGGGCTTGTAACCTAAAGGTAGCAGGATCGATTCAGACGTAGGACTGCTGCTGTACCCTTGATCAAGGTACTTAACATGAATTGCTTCAGTATATAAGCAGCTATATAAATACTTATTAAGCAGCTAATGCATATTTAGCAGTAAACGTGCCTGCTAAATTCCAGTAATTTTATGTTAACAAAAATATATTAGTATTATACCTGCAGTGTTGTGAAAAACACTGCAACTCTACGGGTTTACATATTGGGACATAACTTACTCTCAACTAGTCCTCATCAAGCCCTAACCGTAGATAAATCTCACCTCATGTGACTCATAACACACAAATTTAACTTTGTCATTATTTATTCAACTAAAAATAAGCCAACATGCATTAAGAAGGTAATTAGAACCAGGTGCTGCTAATCAAGTGCACATGATTAGTTGATCATCAGAAAGTGCCACCACCTGTGTATAAAAGCAGAAACTGTGACAGTTTGGTCTGGAATATTCAGGTTTGTGTTAACACAGCATGCCAAGGACAAAAGATTGTGATGAAATGGTTGCTGCTCATCAGTCTGGGAAGGGTTATAAAGCCATTTTAAAAAATCTATCATTCCACAGTGAGAAAGATTGTTTACAAATGGAGAACATTCAAGACCGTTGACAATCTACCCAGGAGAGGGTATCCCAGAAAATTCACCACAAGATCAATGGAGATTGGTGGTAAATGGCTGAATAAGAAAAGTCGGGGTTTTGGAATTGCCAGGTCAAAGTCCGCACCTCAACCTCATTGAGATGTGGCTCAACCTTAAGAGGGCTGTGCATAAATGAATGATCGATGAGCTGAAACCATAAGGAGAATTCCTCTGAAGCAATGTATGAGACTGATAACCTCATATAGAGCAGGACTACTTCAGGCTATTGCTGTAAAAGGGGTTCTACAAACTACTGAATCATGGGGTGCACTCTTTCACAGAAGGCCTCTGCATGCTGGCTTCTTTTTGGATGGCTAAATAATGACAAAGTGAAATCTGTTGTGTTATTTGTCACATGAGGTTAGATTAATATACTGTTAGGACTTGGTGATGACTATATGAGGGTTATATGTCCAAATATATAAAGTAGAATTGTACTTTTTCGCATCACTGTACCTGGGAAGCTTAGAAAACATGTTTACTCAAATAGTTACTTAATTGGTGCTAATCCAGATGTAAAATAGGGAATTTAAACAATTATTATAACTTATTTAATTTCATGATGGTGATTATTATTATTATTACTTATAGAATAAAAGTATTACCCTTTTCAATATATGGGAATACATACTTGCCATAGTTTAACTAAAGTAGACCGTGAGAAACACTGTTAAAATATAACAGAAGATCAAAGAAAAAGCTAAGGAGCGATTGCATTCTAAAACACAATTCAGTGCCAGAGGAACTTTGAACTGCATTAATAACCAGTAGCAAATCTGCAACCTGAGATAGTTCCACTTGTGAAATTGCCAGTGTCATTGTGCCATTGAGTTTGTTTACGACGGAGACCTTTGAACGCTTCTAGCTGTGAGAAACTTAAAGAATAACATCCTGTAAAAAGTGCTATCTTATCTTTGAGACAATGTATTACAAATGTTTACATGTTTATTGTTTTCTGTCCAGGGGTCAATGAATTTTGTCTTGTTTCCAAGATGTTTATTGAACCAGGACTACCACGCAAGTTTCCTTTTAGACTAAAAGAAATGCCACGGAGCAAACATTGGGACTATTCCTTAGATAGAAAATAAATGACATCTCAAGAAGAGGTTGACTATCGCACGATGGAGAATGATGTTTGCTCACATGTGGATAGTTGCAATATGCTGGATTAGTCGTGAAAACAGAGTTTTCGTTGATGTCACAGCTATTGCAACAACAGTGTGGGTTGAGTCACAGGTACCGATACAACCTCCCTCATTTCAGGGGAGGGTGGGGCACAGTTTGCCCATTTGAAATTATTTCATTAGTATTGGTGATACTTCTCTTTTTTTTAACTGAATGATGTAATGCCTTGTGTGCTGGGTGCATCAATGTGCAAATAGTAAGAGGGTCTATCATGTTACATGTTGCATTAATCAAGTGTAACAGAGGTGCCATTGTGGCATGCTCACCATTTAAATGTTGCTTTCTGTGTGTTTTTTTTTTTTTTTACTGTTGAAGCAATACCAAACCTGTTCAAATACATTTCTTCTGAATGTGGCTAATCGAGGTCCAGACAATTGTTTAAAAAAATGTTTTGTTTATCATTTTATGTTCCAGAATGTCACAAAATACCTATCATATGATGCTCAAACATGAAACGGAATGTACAGTGTACAGATAATGAACACAGCAAGAGATGACAGACTCGGTGGCTTTGAAAAAGGGGTAACCAGTTATGCTCACAAGCAACCTCTAAGATGGAACTCCAAGGGAAATGCATTAGCAAAGGCCAGCAGCAGGTGGATATGCAAACTCCAGATTGTAATGTCCACGTATAAATTCAAAAACAGGAACTGCAAATCAGCCAACCAAGGGTTCCCAGCCAAGGGAATTAACCAAACTCTGTTTCAAATTGCAGAAGCTGATTTCACCATCTTGAGCAGACGTTCATATGCTAACTTGCATCCATGTGCTGTGGTACATATGCACAACAATGCTTGAACACACACCAAGGGGACACCAGTGAATTTAAACATGACAAACAAGGTTTATAAGACCATTTAAGTTGAGAAACCTCTTGTGGCAATGAACAGCAGGAGGGTAGCATAATATTACTTAAACATGGATGCTGAATGTCAATGTAGTTTGAGGTTTCCAGGTAATTGCCACTTTGACTGATACGTTTATCCGGTGAGGGACATGTGTGACATATGACACGTCAAAAACATGTCACGTCTCCACACCAGGACCGACACGACACACTTGGACACTTGGGCAAACCACATCAGATAACTGCACTGGCGGGCTTACAGGAAATTAAATTTAATATCAGCAAAGCATCGAGGGCAGGCGACGAAAAATGCGGGCAATAATTGAAATGGTAAAGCGCCGAGTGAGGGAGAGAAATTGAGATGTTTGTCACCGATTCATCTTTATCGTATTCTGGGTACAACACAAAAAAAGCAATTTAAAAAAATTGATAAATAAAAAAAATTTAAAACCCAGGGAGGATGTCTGGGTTTCGTGTAAATCCAAAAATATCGGCTAAGCAGCCGGGCATCTTTAGGGATGAGAAGCTAAGGGATTAAGAGGAGAGAGTGAAACAATTAACACTATTTTGTCAAAACGGAATTGCCAGGAGACATCGTTTTTAAACCGACAAAGCTGGCTTACTGAGGGTTGCTACCGGTTGCTGTTGGCACTAAATTTATATTTTAAACATTTAGAATTTGTTTGTGCTGAGGTTGTAACGTTCCGTTCCCATCCTGTTCCTTCTCCGTGTTTTTCCCTCTCCCTCCGTGTCATGTTTGACTCCCTTATCCGTGTCTTCCCCCGTGCTGCAGGTTGGGCGTGTCCTGTCCGTTTGTTCCACTCGTTTCACCACTCCTGTCTCGACCTATCCTCTTCTCTCCCCTCTACTCACATTCCTCACACTTCACTCTGGTCAATCACCCACTTAGACATTCACACGCTTTTCTAATTGTTACCAATCACTCACTTAGACATTCGCACACTTTTCCCATTGTTACCAATCACTCCCTGTATTTAAACCGCTCCCTGTCTCTTGTTCGTTGCCAGTTCGTTAACGTAGTTTGTTAACGTAGTTTGTCAGTCACTCTGGTCTGCGCTATCTGCATGTCTAGTTTGCATTCGCTCAGTGTTTGTTTGTTCCTAGTCAATTCTGTGTCCAGTTAACCTCTCCCCTGTTTTCAAGTCTGTCCACCTGCAGTGTTCACACCCCTACCTGTGTTGCGGCCTCCCCCGCTCTCCTCCAGACGAGTACCCAAGCTGGGTCCCCGTGAGATTACCCTGCAGCTATTCTGTCCTGCTCTACCGCTCCTGCTCCTGATAATCGCCAGTCAGTCCGTTCCAGTCAGTCCAGCTCCGGTGTGGAACACTCAGTCCGATCCAGTAAATCCAGTTCCGGCCTGGAACATTTCCAGTCCGACCTGCCAAGTCCAGTTCCTGTCAGGAACAACGCCCGTGGGTCCAGTCAAGTCCGGCTCCGGCTTGGAGCAAGTTGAGGCGTGGACAAAGCTCCTGTGACGCCCTATATATATTGTGTTATCCTGTACTTGTTTGTGTACAGCTTGGGACTGCCCCAAGCTAAATAAATAACCACCTAATATTGTACCTCTGCCTCCTGGTCGTGCGTTTGGGTTCAGTTCTCGTTCTGGGTCATGACAGAGGTCTTGTTAATCATGAACAAGCTGGTTCTCAATACATTTTTAGCATGAAATAAAATCAGGCTTGGCTGATACATTCTATCACTGATAAATCTGCATTATAAAGAGTTTATTAAGTTGTCTTTAAATGGGTTTGTCTGTTGCCTTTATTGCATTTTTTTTAAAAGGGTAAGGCTGATTGTATTGTATTTCAGTGAGAAAGTCTTATTGCAATAACAGTGAGGCGTTCACTACCTTTTTCTCCATCATTTATCATGGAACCACTTATTTCTGATTTACTTGGCAAAATGTGCGAATGTACAAATTGAATGGGTTCCTCATCAAATTAAACTCCAGAATACTGTACATATTGGCATAGTCCTCAAAATATTCAGGCAAGTGATTTCTTATCAGCTCTAGCAATGTCTGAGAAAAGGTGAATACAACACAAAAGGACAAAGGAAAAGGCAAAGATCAGTGGGCAAAGGTGGCATGTGTCTGTCGACGTTCGGTACCAAAGCAACTATTTATTTTTGGTGGGGGGGGGCGAAGTTGGCCACGCTTCACTCCAGCACCGATGCACCAGTCTGCATGGGCTCGATTAGATTGGAGATAATGCTCGACTGAAAATGACAGTCCCAAAGGGACTGCTGTTGGTTGGGCGGTGGGGGGAACTGGGTGTCCCCCGCAGGGGGTCCATGCTAATGAGCAGGTGGCGAGGGGGAGAGGGTAACGCCAGCGTCTGCGGGTGGGTGTCTCTGGAACCCCGTGCTGGGAGGACAGATGTGGCTGCCGTCGTTCCTGTCCTCCGCCCGCGTTGCCAAGGCCTGCGAGCGCTTGCGCTGAGAAGAAGAGAGAGAGAAAAAAGCACGCATTCATTTACCCGGCTTTGTTCTTTGTTATTTTTGGACTCCACCAGGATGGCAAATTGTTTCTGTCAGATGAAAATCACGTTCCGTCTCCCACCGGACACACAGACACAAACACACATACACACACACAAACAATACACAAACACACACACGCACACATAATACATACACACTGACCAGTTACCCCCTCTTTCCCTTTCATTCCTTAATTTCTCCCATACTGTTGCGCATACTGGGTATGGTGTGCTGATAAAATGGCAATCAATCAATTTATTGTTCATTTTGCTTTATTACAAAAAGGACAATACTTATTTCAACAATTTATTCAGTAGTCACACTGGCTCCAGGGGCTTATTACAAGAGAAAGCACAAGCATTGGGTACACTCACACATATAGATGCTGTCAGGCTAACTCGCATATATGACACTCACAGAATAAATACTTTACTCAGACATGCACATGAGCACTGTAAGCTCACACAAATACTTTCTAATTTCAGGAGTGGCAGATTAGATGCCAAGCACATTACATCACCACCTCATACAGTAATTGATAACATTTACAAAACCAATATGAAACCAACTACAATTCTTGCACCTCGTTTCACACCAGAGGCTAAAATGTAAACAGTATATTTGAAAGGGCCATGAAAGTGAAGGGAATAGATGACTGTGAAAACGGTAGAACCGGGTCTTGTGTCAGCGCTCGCAGGAGGACAGCTGAAACACACCCCGCGTGTGTTTTCACGCATTTACGGACACACGCCTTTTCATAACGTTAACTGTTGCTTTCACACCAACGAGCGCCACCATTGATTAGTCACCAGAATAACCCAGCCGAAGCAGCCAGGGAGGGGGTGAAAGTCAGTGATCATGAACAAGGCAAACTGTTGGAAACCAGAGCGAGAATGGTTAAGAGAGCTGGAACAAGGCAAAGGAAACATTATAAAGCACCAACAATAGCGTGTGAAAAAAAAAAAAAAAACCAACAACAAAAAAAAAGGCCAACACATGTCAGGGAGTGGAAATCACCTGTGCTGAAAGGGCACTTCCTGTATTCCTGTGCAGGCAGGCAGAGCGAGAAGTATGCACCTGTTACCGACCCAGGCGAAAAATCGTTTTCAGAGTCAGATGCCACCTCGGCTCAGAATACTTTTTTTCCTGTTCTGACCGAATCGCAGTTGGCTCCTTGCCGGTTTCAGCATGCTAAACAACCACTCCCCCCCCCCATGCCCCTGCCACCCACCGCCCCGAATTCTTCGCTGCAATCTGAGTGAACGAGCAAAAAAAAATGTACAAATTTTAAAACAGAACTCGCTAAGACACGGAAATGTTAACTAAGTTTGGTAACTGCAGCCAAAAAAGCTGGAGGTCAGTGGGGATTTTTGGATTGTTATGTCGCCTGACGCCCACGGTTTCTGCTCGCTCTTTGAGGGAACGCGGCGCCACCTGCTTTGATTTGTGGACGGCAGCTTTGGTGCCCAGCAGGGGGTCTCCACGGACGGCAGAGCAGGCAACATGTTTCGGCAAGTTTGTTTGGAAACCTGCGCCTGGCCAAAGCCTCCATCAGAGGACGAGAGAGCCAGGCACAGCTGACGGATTCACTCCCACTCTTCGACAGATTACTCAGCCAGGCTCCCAATTTTAAAGAGGACGGCATTTTTTTGCTGTTGTTGTATTTGAATGAGGATTTGGGAGGAGCGGATCATAGTTTAATTCGCCATTTTGACAGCCCAACTGTCATTGTTTGCTTTTACATCATGCAGGTGCGCTATCACCCTCAAAGCAAGCAAACAATCCAGCAGGCAATGGATGAATAGGGATTGTCCATTGGCCCTCTCACAAAATAGATGGAACACCCTAACTGTGTAGACAGTCACCTATATCCCCACAGATTCCTCACTAAGATCCGGGGCCATTTAGCCTCTCTTCTAATAAGCACTGAGAACTCTAGGCACTATTCTACAAAAGAAAATAACAGCATGGGTTGTCAGGTAAGAACATGTCCTCATTGTACATTTAAAAAAACCTATAAAACAATAAACACAGGCTCATTTGGTTTTTATTTTCTCATTTTACTTTTGGTTCAATAGGCAAACACTGAGAGAAAGTGCCTTGTGATTTAAGCTAATTTGATTTCTAAATTGCCCTGGTTATTGCATGTCTAAAATTAGTGTTTTTCACTCTCACGTTCTTGAGTGCGCATGCAGCTGAAAAACTGTCAACAGCACATAGAGCAGCACTTGAAAGCAATCGCTAAAGCGGTTCAATAATTGTGCGAGCACCGCTTTGATAAGGGTTGCTACAAACCACGACGATCTGTGTGTGCTGTCTTTTGATTGCTGGTCTACTTTGAAGAGGAACGTTGTAAATCAGATTTCAAAAACTGCATCTCCAACTGACACTTTCCACCCTGAATTGCATAATTAAATGTAAATTGGTGGCTATGAATGCCATAGGTGGGTATAAATGCCATTTTCCCTTCTGCAGTCTGATACTGTAATGATGCTTGTTTATGTAGTCCCACACAGCAAGCCTACACTAAATCAGTATTTATTCCAGTTCACAATATTCTATTTCATATGAGATTATGATGACACTTTCTCACTGTTCATTTTTTGTTGGGTTTTTTATTTTTGACTATTGCTGTAAGCACAAAATGGGATCAACTTTTTGGCATGTTCTCTATTAATTATTAATTTGACATAGATTCTGCTTTTGTATGTACTATCGATACATTCCCCCCAGTGCCGAGGACATTTCAAAATCAAAATCAGTAAATGTCGACTTTGCATCAAATCAACATTATCACAGTTACATTTTCTGTGTTAATTCAACATGTCCAACCGGGTCCAACATGTACTCTGTAAGAGTTGATTTAACACTGAGCATTTTACTGCGTACACATACTTACTATGGTTTAAAGGATAACAAAGCACTAAAACCGAATTTCAATAGAGGGTGGGGTCTAGCTAAACCAGCGTGCTTTGTTACCCTTTAACATCATTACACAAAGTTCACACTTTTTTTTTTACTCCATAAATGCTGATGTCGACATGCACGTATTGATGGTAGAGTTATTTTATTGACTGCCTGAATTTGAACACAGCCTGTAATATAAGTTAATTTATTGTTTTATTGTGCAGCTGGATCAACACAATTGCAATATGATCTTCAATAAACTAAAGGAATTTGAACTGTATAAATGATCTCACATCAGATAATTTCACACCAGAGAAGGAGTGATAAGCCAGCAATGATAACCAGAGCAACAACATCAAATAAATGTAACAAATATGTGATTTGCTGGGATCCCCTACATAACCACATTCCTGTGGGATGTGAATCTTGTGATCACTCACTGACCACACCGTGCTTCGCCCCACAAACCCAGTTTACCCCAACCCCAATTTACTCAGAAAAACCCTAGCCCTCCCAACCACATTCATCCCCAACTTGCTAAAAATATGGTAAATGGACTGCACTTATATAGCGCCTTTATCCAAAGCGCTTTACAATGGCCTCTCACTCACCCGTTCACACACACATTCACACACCAATGGCGGCAGCTAGCCTGCTCATTGGGAGCATTTTGGGGTTCAGTGTCTTGTCCAAGGACACTTCGACATGTGGACATGTTCGACATGTACCCCAACCCTGCGATCAGCGGACGACCCGCTCTACCTCCTGAGCCACAGCCGACCCCTACTACCACACCTACTCCCACCAACACCCACACCCACCCCACCAAACCCCATCCACACCTAGCCCCACACACATTCATCCCCATCTTGCATCTTGCTGCTCCACACACATCCAAGCAAAACAAGCCACACCACAACCAGGGTGTCAAGCAATGCCTCAGCAACATGGACCAAACACTGACAAAACAAAAAAATCGTAATGAAATAAAACCCAGTCACCCCTCTAATTTAGAAATGACTGTGCTGCATAATCTCTGATTATATAAACATCTCTGTACTACTATAAAACAGGGCTACAAAAATCTAGCCTTCAAGGCCAGTAGTACTCTTGGTTTTCCTTAGTCCCAGCAGATGAGTGGGATCTCTGGTCAGTGCCATTAATCAGCCGATTATGTTACTATGATCTACCAGCTAGAAAAGAATCCAGCAGTACTAGTGGAATTTAGAGCCAGATTTGCATATCCCTGCTTTCCAAATGCAGCACACCTTGTGTACAAGCCCTTCAAGATGAGAGGTAAGAAGCAACGGTGTGGGGGTGTTTCTATTATTCTATTATTGGTCCATAGGTGGGGACACCTTGGTGTGGTAGAAAGGTCAACGCAAGAGTGAGATTGGGTGGGCATGGGTTCAGATCCCTGTCCCGCAAAAGCTAGCAAAGGGGATGGCCTGGGCTCACACAGTTCCAACTTGTTTCCGCCCAGATAAAAAGCTTCCCTGCTGTATCTGAGCAAAAGAACGACGTTTCTCAGAAAAGTGTTTTACTTTTATTTCTATTTCCTCATAAGAGTTCAGTAATGACCCCCCCCCCCCTTTTTTTATTTTCTTCTTCTTCTCTTCTGCTTTCATTCATCTCCAGACAGGAAGGAACCTAGAAAAACAACGGATTGATTTTGTGATAAAACTGTTCTTTGTGTTTTTTGGGCCTTTCAGTTTTGAATCTCTTGATGCTTCCTAGCTCTCTGGGACAGACTGTGCACTTGTGGTATAATACAGCATGCCGTATAATAGAGTCCAGCATAGAATCAGTCTTTCTAAGCTGGCACCCTAAATCACGTGCCAATTTAGGTGCCGTCAGACAGAAATGTCACCTGTTTACTTCCTCGGCATTACCCAATGAAAGTTCCCTCTGCACACACACAGTAACACACTATATTTATTGCAATATCCATTAACTTGAGTAAAAAAAATTATTACTATTTTTATACTCGAACAAGGAAAATATACCAGCTTTATCATGTTATGCTCTGAGATTCTGTCTGTCTGTTTTGTACTTGTTTATTTATTCTGATTATGTATTTATGTTTCTGATTATTTGTGGTTTCACTGTTCTGTGTTTTCTATTACTGTCACTCTCTGTCTTCGTCACACTTTTCAGGAGTCTGTGGGGATTTCGGTTTTCTCTGTATTTTCTCTGTCATGCGCTTCCTTCATTACTAATTACTTCATTGTAAATAATACTAATTAACTAACAACCACTAACATCTTAGAATTAGTGTCTACTAATGACTAACTTGTATATAATACTAATCTACTAACGCCATAGAATCAGGGTTTTCTACTAACTTACTAACGTCTACTTCTTTCCTCGCTGCAGCTGTCTCTCTTTCTGCCTGTTCTATCACTAATTATCTTTATAACTACAGCTGACTCTCGTTTCCACTTTCCTGTCCCTTATTGTATGCACTTGTCTTATTGGAGTCCATGTCATGTTATCTCTATGTATCTATATCAGGGGTGGCCAATTCCAGGCCTCGCGGGCTGGTGTGTATGCAGGTTTTTACTGCCACCAGTTACCACGGTTCAATCAGCTAATTAGTCATACACACAATCACCGATTCACTTGTAAATTACAGAACGATAAAATGCTACAATACACGCATTGACGCATAACGGCACAAGAACATTCATCAGCTGCTTTTAATATCGCGGATATGTAGATTAAAATATCAGATCGTGTAAACGATTGGGCTAATTCAATAATTGTTAACTGGCGGCAGCAAAAACCTGCATACACACCGGCCCGCGAGGCCTGGAATTGGCCACCCCTGATCTATATGTATCTGTTTCCAGTTAGTGTCTTACGTTCTCCCTTGTTATTTTATTATCTGCTCTCATCATTGTTTCATTACGTGCACCTGTCTGTCATTTGCCCTTTCCGATTCCTCACACCTGATCCTCATTGTTTCTTGTCTCCCTCAGTGTATTTATACTCTGTGCTTTCAGTCCTTTGTTGCGCGTTCCTCGCCGTTTTTTTATTCTAGCTTTTTCAAAAAGTCTTCCGAGTTGTCCGTTAGTGTCTTCCAAGTTGTCCGTTAGTGTCTTCCAAGTTGTCCGTTAGTGTCTTCCGAGTTGTCCGTTAGTGTTATTGTTATCCCTCGTCCTTTTCCCTGTTGGTTTTTTGTTGCTGTCTTCTTTTTGTTTTCTCGTTTTCCTGTTACACCTCCCTGGTTTTGACTCCTGCCTGTGTTCTCGCAACCCTGATTTTGGACTCTGTTTTTGTACCTCTGCTGTGCCTTCCCGATTCCGACCTTTGCCTGTTCTGTGACCACTCTTTGGAACAGGCACTCTTTGTACCATTGCCTTGTCCCTCATTAAACTTCGGTTTTTGTACTCCCTGCCTGCTACTGGGTCCCTGTTTCCACCTTACCTAACATATCGGTTTCCCTTGTCACCTGTCACCTGCTGTAAATCAATTTTCTTGACAATTGTCCTAAATGCTTGCTCTCTCCCTCTGAGTTTGTACTTTGATGGAGATTACTTTTACTATGATATTTCAACAGACAAATGTGACTTTCAGCTTTGCAGTACGGAAATGGGAGCTGCTCTTTGCACTGAATAGAAAAGTATTCACGGCTAAACTGTTAAACCTTTTTATCCCGATACATCTTTTTGGCTGCACTGTATAAATAATCTGTCGTCACTATGGAATGGTGTTGAGGAAGAGCTACACACATTTATGCAACTTCTTTATGCTACTAACTTCCATATTAATCTAATGGAGCATTTGTTCAAAAAAACTAATAGAGGCAAGTCATCCTGTGTTTAGCCAGATTTCAGGCCAGATAAACGGTGTTACACTGAAACATTGGCATGCTCTCCAGCAAGATTGCTTTTCCAAAGATATTGTTTCAGAACCACCTCAAATCTCTTAGTTGGCCTCTTTTTAGTAGGGGTGTAAAGATTCACTGGTTCGAACCGATGCATCATTCCAAGTGTCTATTCTGAAGACATTGATTCTAAAATGCTAAACCGGTCGAAATTAAGACGGAAACCTGTTGTAATTCTTAATCATAAATAGTGTTGACAGGAACAAAATTGGACAGCGCGAACAAACACAACTTTTAGCTATCACCAGCTACTGCAAAGTAAAACAGTCGCAAAATACTATGTTGATGGCAGCATACACATGGCATATAGTGCGATGCATCCAGCTGCAGGCATGCCACAGTTTCAGACAATGCATGCACAATAAAGAAACCTTGATCCTTCAGAAAATGCCGACGGAAGAGACAGACAAGTTATTATTGTGGAATTCGACAATTCTATGAACATCATTTGTTATGGAGTGTAATGCTGTAATTTAGGCTAGTAAATGCTTTTAAACTAACATGCCTAAATTGTACAATCTATTATCACAGCGATGTTTAGCTTAGTCAGTTAGTTAATTAGTTCAGAGGGGACGTGGTTGGCGAAGCAGTCTGTCTGTGCGGTTGCGCCCCGAGGATCGGGGGTTCGATCCCCGGTCCTGCCAGATCCGAGTGCCTTGAGGGCACTGGCGCCGCCAAGGGGTGGGGGGGGCCACCCCGATACAATCGCTGGCCCCACCTCGCGAGTTGCATATGCATAATATGCTGCTATCTGATATTTTACATTAGGTACTATTCATTTAAATCAATAATTATATTTTTCATAATAGTTCATGCATGTGAACGAAAGTAACAAATGTATAGCCAGCCAGCCGCTTAAGTGCAATGCACTGCCAGGTCCAACAGTTCGGCATCAATGTCCACTTCACTGCAACCTCCTCCCTGTCTAAATTCATCAGGTAACATGTTTGGACCGCCTCACTTCCAAAATGGTTCCACTGCCCTTGTACATGTTGTGTACATCTCTACACGTCCTTGCGGCATGTTCCAGCCAAACAAAACATATGTTTACAGTCCAATTTGCCAAACACAAGGCTGCTTTTGAGAACAGAAACCTTGATTATGTGATTACACAGCACAACACTGAGGCAAATCATAGGACTCTGTTATCCCTTAAGTTTTGGGCCATGTGAAAATGTCCCTGTCTCCATTGTTTTCCTTGGTAAACAGACGGCTTTGCTGAGAAGCTTTTTGAATATACAAGTTCAACATGGTCAGGAGTCAAGTGGTTTGAAGAAGGGATTTTTTGCAAACATTCCTTTTGGCAGTTGACAGATTTCTTTCTCTTTTTTGTTTCTCTTTTCATGTGGTGGAGCTGGGACGGGGAATAGGCACTGTGATCTGCTGTTTTGTATCCATGTTTATGTGCAACATTGAAATATTGTGTCTATCCTCCACCCTATTTTATTAACCTGTGCATCATCTACTGTGTTGCCTTGAGTTTTTTAGGTCTTTGTCTTTTCCCTGCCAAGGCCAATCAAACTTGCTCAATTCAATGTGGGACATACAGAATCAAACCTAGTCCATCAAACACTGATCATATAGAACCAAACTTGCTCTACCCAATATGGATCAGACAAAACTGAACATGCTCTACCCAATGTGAAATGAAACCTGTTCCAGCCAATCAGCCTACTTTGTTTTCAGGCTTTCTCTGTCCCCCCTCTCTCTACCGCTCTTTCATCCTGTCTCGCACTCTCCCCCTCACCTTCACTTTCCAGAAGCCCATTACAGAGCTGCCTGCTGTGATAAAATGCTTATTTGTGGTTTGCTTGACGAGCACTCAAACTGCCTTCAGCGACATCGTATAGCCTGTGAGTGTGGTAATAATTTTGTAAACATCAGAGAGAGCCGAGCACACTTCCTGTGGAATCCTTGACACCCACGGCACTTCCTCCAGTATGGGTGCGTAGAGGAGAACAGCGCTGGCTGCACCCAGCATTAGGTTTCATTGTTTGATTCCGTTGTGTCCCAAAACAAGTCAAGGCCTAAATACAGCTATTTTGTACAAGTGAACCTACTTTTGCAGTTCTGTCACCATTTTCCATGCTTAAAAGGGCTGCATGTTGTCGAAGACAAGTCCTTTGTTCCTCACCTCAGAGAAGTAATTCCTTCTCTCCTTCCGGCTCCTCGTTCATGCCCTCCAGTTACATCATGAAATCGTTGCCTCAGTGAAATCCAATGATGTGTGTTCGGAGAGACGGGAGACAGCGGTGGTGACATTGGGTAGCTTTCGACAAAGTCAACCTGCAGCAAAGTCAGTTGTGCATCCCCAAACAAATCTCCCTCTCTCTCTGTATCTCTGGATAATTGCTGAGGGGAGGGAAGGGTCTTGTTCTCTACCTTTCTTGCTCTGCTTGTTTCTCTTGCCCTCTCCCTGCCTCCCTCTCTACTCCTCCCATTCTACCTTTTTCTTCTTTCTCCCTCATAAGAACAAAGATGCCCATACCACACTTTGTAGCATTACCTTTCTGTTGTGTGTTCATTAAAAGAAAGCATTCCATGTTTGATCTCCAATACAGCCAGCATTTTTTTTTTTTTACCAACTTTTACCCTTTCCCTGTCACACACCCACATGCTCGGCAGAAAGATAATTATTTATTGTATTTGAATTTTTATTTTTTTTGCCAGACAACAAAAGTTTCTCACCTGAAAGAACAGCTGCCTTCACAAAGCACATTTCAAATTCGAGGGGATCCAGTTTCATTGATCATTTTAGTCGTGTGTTTGATCAGTTTGCCATGATGGTGCAGGCTGTAATGGGAAAATAAGGGCTCTTTACAGCATATGAAATTAGCAAAAATAGAACCTTTCACATGTGTGTTTCAAAACACACCCACAAACAGAGCAATGTTATCGTGTGTATTTTTTTGCATTTTAGCCAATTATGCAGTACAGCTGGATACTGTCTCATGATTCAGGTAAAACATCATACTCAAGGGTAAGAATACTATTTTCTTTTTTTAATTATACAGTACAACGATCCCCTAAACGTGGTCCCATATAGCTTGCTGGTACTTGTTGTTACTCAGCAATTAATTGCTCAATTAAACAGTTGACTATGTTACCAGGGGGTATACTATGACGCGAGATTAAGGGGTTAGCGAGCTAACTTAAGCTTTAACTGTGGGTTTTCCATATTACAAAGCTGACTCACTTTTAATCAGGGTATATCGCCATGATAACTTACACTGCATGGCTAGTCTGCTCCGATGCAGTTTATGTTCAGGCGGATTGAAGCATATAAAAGCACTTCCCTTGCGGATAGTAAGGGAGTGTTTTCGAAGGGAGAGATTATGAGTTCCGGAAAAGGTTTTTCTGGTTAAAAAAAAAAAGGGGCTAACAAAATCCGGGTGTCTTTCCCCAAGTTTATGAATATCTTGAGTTTATGAATAAACTTTAGTGTGATTGCTTCAGCAAGATTTTAAACATGCTGTATCAAGTTTAAAGGTTAGGAGCTCTAGAATGTACAGTTGTCACATTAGAAATCAACTGTAGGACAATAGAGTGAGAGTATAGATTTATTCGTTATGAGAGGTAAGGTAAATAAAGTATTAACTAACAACTTGTTGCAAAAGCTCCTCCCTGGCTTTGTTTGAGGCAGCGGTGTTGCTTTTTCCTATTATGATTGTTTTATGTTCTTTGTATCTGTCCATTACATCCATCTGTATATCAGTCTTTTTTCCTCAGGAGAAAAATACACAGTTTGAGTACAGCTCATGCCATACCGCTATAAGGTGCAGACACAACCCCTTTTATGGGAACGCACATTGAGCTTGATTAACAAAGCCCGTGTCCACGTTGATAACCACCTTCGTAGTAACGGTTAAGCCATATTGCGGTGGTTAGTTTTTGTCAAGCCAGCTAACGCAAAGTAACCCTGGGTATGGTAAACTTCCTTAGTAGTTGCCTACTATTGAGATGAAAACAAAAAACAGAACACCCTGTTGTTCTCCAGGACTTGGGGCAGGGACCGTTGTATTAAAACAGAACAGATGTAGCCCACCACAAATTCAAACCTACAAGCTTCAGGTTACAAGCCAAGGTTTCAGACCACAATTCCATTACACGCCTTGCTTTGGCTTATTAGTCCTTTTGGTTGTTGTTCTATTATCCTTTGCTGCCCTACCTCTTCATACATGTTGATTGCGCCACACATCTGTAGTAATTACTGAAAGGAAGCAGAACAAGCTCTTTATAGGCCTCCACAAATAACACACCACCATTATTACCACAGGTATAGCACAGTCAATTTTTTCGGTCATTTCTTCTGTAGAAAAGTGGCTCACTTTGTTGGTTTTTTATTTTTGTTAAATGTATTTTTAATTTTTTTTATTTTACGCTGAACATGGGGCTGAACATGTCTAATTCTCACCTTAATTTGGAATGGGCAACTGTCTGCAACAGTAGCCACGTTCGTGCGCGAACCCCATTCCTGAATCGGGTAGACTACCGTGGGGTCGCCAGTCTGCTTCTTTTCACACCGCAGACTATAGCTAAGCTTGCGTAGGGGGAAGACCTTTCATATGCCGCATTGCTATGCAGTCCACTGGCGCATGTTCGACCAGTAAGGAGTCTTTAGATAGCGATGAAATGCAGATCCCCAAATGACTGAACCCTCCCATGCCCTGGGTGAATCAATCACCATGCATGTCGCCATATGGAGCTACTGGCCAGCTCAGTCAGCGCTGGCATGGTCCAGATTCGATCCAAGACCTTGAGGTTCATCCTTGAGGTTAACTAAATGACCCAGTAGCCCCCTATCTTTGGTGTTTTCATTTTCTCTGCTACGTGAATTCCTGGAGTGCATCCTGCCATTGTCTTTGTCCTTCTCAACTCCCTAATATAGGTGATGATAGCTGACGCCAATAGAAAATTTCCCCTCATTCATTGAAATATTCATCAGGATTAATGCCCCT
The DNA here is from genome assembly GCA_022702515.1 of Ilyophis sp. 1 JC-2022. Taxonomy (NCBI): domain Eukaryota; kingdom Metazoa; phylum Chordata; class Actinopteri; order Anguilliformes; family Synaphobranchidae; genus Ilyophis; species Ilyophis sp. 1 JC-2022. The sequence continues at coordinate 16,435,703 of CM040406.1, read as the reverse complement.
TTGGAGGTAACCCCTCAATAGGTTGCCAACATTTCAACTTCATTTTCTGCATTTCTCTATGGTATGTTGCAGTACTCTCTCCTGGCCAGAAGAAATGGGCAGCCCATATATCAGCATGTCAATTTACCTGAAAGTTCTAGAAGTTCTTTTGCCATGCATCACTTTTTATTTCGCTACCTCTGAGAAAGTTAAGTCCCAAGAACAGCAAGCAAGATTGTTGTGTATATTACCAAAACATGTTTGAGTGTAAGAGCATTACATGACAGCAGCAATTCTGTCTGGCTGGACTGTCTTTTGGTCCCACCCCCAAAACAACAGCAGTCTTCCCCATTCATGGAGGGCTTTGACTTTATTGTACTCTGTGAGGACATACTTCCCACGGCTCATGGAGTCATGGAGAAGAACATAGAGGGTATATAACAAAGAAAATGCTTGCAATGTGCGTTGGTAGAAAATTATACAGGGTTATGACACAAACGCCTTAAGACATTTAAGACTGGTTTGTTTGGTGACACAAGGTACAGAACCCCTAATAATACCAGTCACATTGCAGCAGTACACTGAGAGTACCGTTTCCCATTGAGAGAATATCAGTCTTTGTTACTTGGAAAGCATTGGTGTACCCTCCTCTTATATTTATGAACTCAGAAACGTAAACATTCAGAAATCAAGCTTATAACCCTGATTAAACAAGAATCCATTTTCTGGCCAATATAAAATGTGTGACAAATTACCACGTTACTTTTTAATGAATCATTTATAGTATATTTATACATTTATATATAATCAAGATTTCCCTTGTAAATTCTACAATTGCATTCACAGCTTCCTCATTTGTCTGCCATTTGTAAGTAAGAAGTACGTAGGCCTACTTTTTACTTTTTGTAGCTCATTTCCTGACACCACAAAATTTTGAGGGTGGAGGAGGTGCAATGCATCTTTATGTCTATCTCCCACAATCTTTTTGCCCTCATTCAGCTGAGAAGATATGCAAAGAGGGACAGGAAGCCCAAACTGAACCACTCTGTTCTGGGAATAGTTTTTAGAATGATGATATCAGCAGAAAGAAGAGATCGAGAGGTGGCAAAACTAAAAGTTAGTTTTTTTTTTTTTACTTCTTTCATCCACATTGTTGTTTATTCCATAATCTGGAGGGCCCAACTGTAATTTCAAGTCTTGAAACATCCTCATATTGGATGGAATTGTGTTTCTGTCTAAAATAATATGTATGTCAGTCATAGGTAAGGACAAATCTTGAATTAAACCCAGGCCAACGTACGATCCGTTTTGTGCAAAAACCTCATGTGTCAATTTTTTTGTCATTTTATTTTACTTTAGTCTGTATATTTCTCAATAGACTAATAACACTGTTTTTCTGAGATGCAATGTTCTTCCACGAGACCACTGACATCTCGCAGTTGTAATTAGGTTATTTTGCTAAAAGCCATACGGAAAGATACTGAAGAAGGGAAGGCGCATGATTGCACTTTTTTTGTTTCCATGCCAACCTCTTGTCTCAAGCCAAAGTAGAAAATGAGATCTCCTCTGAACCCAGTAGACGGAATGTGAGAATTGACAGGTATGGCATCTGTCTGCCAAAGTCAGCCTTCTGTGCCTACTAGACCCATTTTGATTTTTGGAAGTCAATTCTCTCCTGTTATTTTCCTTCTGTAGAAACAGGAAATAAAAAGAATAAAATTGCCTGCTTGCTATTCTTACAAGTTGGTGCACTGCATATACTGTATAATACACATACACCAGTGATCATATATACAGGTGCAGCTAAAAAAATTAGCATATCGTGAAAAAGTTCAATATTTTTTGTCACTCATTTCAGAAAGTGAAACTCATATATTATATAGATTCATTACACATAGAGTGAAATATTTCAAGCCTTTATTTCTTGTAATTTTGATGATTATGGCTTACAGCTAATGAAACCCAGAATTCAGTGTCTCAGAAAATTAGAATATTTTGCTTTAACATATTTTTAAAGTATCATATTTAATATTTGGTCGCATATCCTTTGCATGCTGTTACTTCCTGAAGTCTGTGACCAATCAACATCAAAAGACTCTCGATATCTTATTTTCAGGTACTGTTACAAGCGATACTATAACCTCTCTGCATTTGAACTGATCTCTATGGGAATTTGGGGGTGAGACTAGATTCAGCTGTAAATTACACTGGTACAGTATGGAACACATGGCTGGCTAAATGGCTGCAAGTCATCAAGGGTCTGAGCTATCGAACGAGCCCCAAACCATCACTCTGTTGCCAGATATGGAGTAGATGTGGATGGATCACTGCAAGGGTTATTTCTCCTGACTCATTTTCCTATAGAACTCTATGGGGAAAAAAGTCAGGAGAAACAACCCTTAAAGGGATCCATCCATATCTACTCCATATCTGGCCGCAGAGTGATGGTTTGGGGCTCGTTTGATACCTTAGACCCTTGATGACGTACAGCCATTTCGCCAGTCATGTGTTCCATACTGTACCAGCGTAATTTACAGCTGAATCTAGTCTTACCCCCCAATTCTCATAGAGATCAGTTTAAATGCAGAGAAGTTATAGTATCGCTTGTAACAGTACCTGAAAATAAGATATCAAGAGTCTTTTGATGTTGATTGGTCACAGACTTCAGGGAGTAACAGCATGCAAAGGATATGCGACCAAATATTAAATATGATACTTTAAAAATATGTGATGTTATGAGACACTGAATTTGGGTTTTCATTAGCTGTAAGCCATAATCATCAAAATTACAATAAATAAAGGCTTGAAATATTTCACTCTATGTGTAATGAATCTATATAATATATGAGTTTCACTTTCTGAAATGAGTGACAAAAAATATTGAACTTTTTCATGATATTCTAATTTTTTGAGCTGCACCTGTACATGAAAGGTATTACAGCAGAAATGTCTGTCCTGATCCCAACCCACCAATACTTACACAAAATGATAAAAAAAAATTCTTCATATGAGATCTAATTATAGACTGCTGAATAAAATAGATAATATTTCATGAGGGACATGACTGTTTTTTGACTATTCATGTGTTTTTAATCAGTTACATAGATTTCATTGGTTGAATGCAGCTGACATTGCTTGTAGCTCACTTATACTAAATAGGTATGTGATGACTTTAGTAGCAGTGAATCAAATGTGAAGGTAAGGGAGTTCAGAACAAGTCACCCACACAGGTGAGGACCACTAAGAGAGTAAAAACTACTAATAAGTAGAAAGAAAAAAAGGAATAAATCCTAGTAGCTAAACAGCCAAATAATAATCAACCCAGGAAAATAGGGCGAACTCGAAAACACGAGTGAGAGCACAAAACTACGTCTCCCGAGCTCAATACTAGAGCTAACATGGGAAACTAGAAAATAAAAGAGCACCTTCGGCATGTTACAAAAGGTTGCAGGTTCGATTTCCAGGTAGGTCACTGCCGTTGTACCCTTGAGCAAGGTACTTAACCTGAATTGCTTCAGTATATATCCGGCTGTAGGAATGGATAAATGTAATAAGATGTAACAAGAAGTTGTGTAAGTCACTCTGGATAAGAGCGTCTGCTAAATGCCTGTAATGTAATGTAAGTGTGGGCTTTGGCTGGGCCATTCCAGAATGTTGACCATTCCTTTGCTTTGGGCCAGTATTCCGTTGGAAAATTAATCTTCACCCCAATCTCTTGCTGACTGAAACGGGTTCTCCTGAAGGATTAGGCTCACCACACCAAAAACTCATCTTCCAGAAGGTCTGAGGGTCTGTCACATTGTTCTCCGGCAAACTCCAGGCATGACTTACTGTTGGCTTTTCTCCACAAGTGGCTTCTATCTTGAGACTCTCCCAAAGAGGCCAAATCTGCTGAAAATATTCCTGATCTCTGAATGGTTTATTCCATGTTTTCACCCCTCTCCCTATTGATAATTAATGTTTTCACAGTGGTGCAATGTCAAATGTCCAATTGTATTCATAGGCCCATTTCATCACCCCAACATCCTCCATCGATCCATTAGACCACAGACACTGCATGAAAAGCTGCTCTTACGGGGTGGACACTACAGTGGACAAATCTGAAAACGGACTGTATCAGGAAATTTTCGGATGCGTGTCTGTCATCAGAAATGGACATTATCTCGTGCATGGAGGTGTCCTTGTCTAGAAACGTGTGTAAACTTTACGTAAACGTAAATTACCATCGCCGTCCACTTTCCCAGAAATCCCTGATCACAAACATGGCCCAGGATTGGCCATGAAGTTGACACAAGAAATTACCTGAAAAGAGGAGTTTCTGGACGATATCTGACCTGTTCAATTTCAGTGAAATTTACCGTGTGTCGGCCCTAATCGGTAGTTTCCCATGTTGAAACACACATTTCCAGAAACTTCTGCACACTCCCGGGCCATGTCTGTGATTGGGGAGTTCTGTGGCCTGTTCCAGAAAGCAGGATTACTGAGTCTGCTGGATAAAAGTAAAACCCGGAACAGCTCTTTTTACTTCAGTCCATGTTCCAGATTTGGGAGGGTTCCGGGTTTTTGGGAGCAGTTATCCAGCTAACTCGGCAGACGGGCATCAGCAAATGGTCAGATACAGTCTGTCTTCCGATTTGTGCGCTGTAGTGTACGCCCCATAAACACAGCTTTTCATGCAGTGGTGGAGAAGGCCACAAGAATTATCAGGGCTTAGGCGAGCTAAACAGCCCCCGGAGGTGGAGAGAAAACTTCTAAACTAACACACTCCCTCCCCTCCCCCCTGTCCTCATTTAAAAACACACAACAGTGCCAGAGCAGGGTGTGAGAGAGAAGAGAGCACGTGGCGTTGGCGTTCTCAGCTCCGGGAGACAGGCGGTGCTTCCAGATTGCGAGAAACAGCACGCACAGATGAGCCCCTGTGCCGAGCTAGAAGCGCTCCACCTCGTCCCACGACCCACGCCCCAAAATAACTTCCACCTTACTGACACCTCCCAGAGCTGGGGGGGGGGGGACACTCAGTGTGTACAGGGCACACTGAGCCTTGTACACATTTTATTTGTCTTTTAAAATGAATCCTTCAATTGATGCAATAGCACATTAACCAATCGCAACACAGGACATGCAATGGAGAGCCAGCACTGATCATAGGAGCAGCATCTCTCTCTCTCTGTTTCCAAATCCAATAGTGTGAATGCAACTTTAGAACGTCTACTCCAAATTTTATATGACCAAACTTTTGGCAACTGCTGTGCCTAACTATTGTGTGCATTCAAATTAATATGCATCAGCTTAATTGCAAATATAAATAGAGCAGCTTTTCATGGTCAGCTCTGGTAATGTTTTTTACTGAATCAACAGTTATGGAAATGTTGGTCTTTGTGGCCATTTTGTGCACAAGTAAAAGCAATTGCTTGTCAAGCTCTAAGATAAAATTAAGGCCACAATGCTACTTAGTGGCCTGCGTTTATCACTGTGAGGAGGTAATGGACCTAAGTTACCATGGGTGACTTAAGCCCCATCCCAGTCCTGGTGGGACAAAGCCAATTGTGTCCCTCCACTGCAGGCTCTCTTACATTGTTACCAAATGCTAGAGGTAGGGATCGAACCTACAGGGCCTTGAATATGGTTTTAAAAAAGTATTAGAATGCATATGAAAGGGACGAATTACAAACAGTTCCAGAACTGTACTTGGCACTGTGTATGCTAAACACAAATTCTGTATTATTCTGAATAAAGAAATCTAATTTTAACATGTAATAACGATAAAAAAATAATAACATAATGCAACCTGCAAACACACATCCTGGGAGTAGAAGGGACACACATATTTGATTCACCTGGAAGCCACCTGTAGGTAGAAATGACCACTGAAATCACACTACAAGTTACCCGTATATTATATTTAAACACTAAATATTAAGACTGGTATACAGTTTATTTAGAGAGGAATTTGCCATCTATTTTGAGTTGGTCTATTAACAATGAAGATTGAATACTTTCAATTCAATTCCAATTTATTTGTATAGTGCTTTTTACAGAAAACTGTCACACAGATGCTGCACAGAGAAACAGAAGAAAAATTTAACCCCCAACCACCAAATCGAGGTAAAAAAAACTTCCCGGTGGGAAGAAATCTCGGAAAGAACCTGTCATGGTTTGTGGGTTTTTATTTTATTTTCCGTTGCGGTTCTCATCCTTATTTCACGATCAGATTTTTTCCACGTTCCGTTCCAGGGTTTTCTTTCCCTCATCATGGTTTTCACCTGTGCCTCTACCTGCGGGGTATTTAAGTTCCTCACTTCCGCTTCCCTGGTGCTTTTTTGTCATTCCACATTGCATTGAGCCAGGTATAGCCAGGTACTAGCTACCTTGTGATATTAAATGCTATTTATGTTCACGGGGGACTTGCTAGTAGCTTTTAGTTCAGGAATAGGTATTATTCCTCCTGTTAGCATTCTGTGGTATTTATTTTATTCTTTGCTGTTCTTTCTGAGACAGTTTTTTTTGTTTGATTAGTTTGTTTTACACAATTTTCGGCCCTCCGAACTTATGTGCCGATGGTGTCCTTTCCTTTGCTAAGTTTCCCGTTTTGGCTCCAGTATTGAGCTTGGGAGATCTAGTTTGTGTTTCACTTGTTATTCGGGTTTGCCCTATTTTAGTGGGTTGATTTTCGTTTGGCTGTTTAGCCACAAGGAATTAGTTTCCTGTCTTTTCTTTTTTTGCATTTATTTTGTTATTCCCTTTATTGTTCCTCGCTGCGTGAGTGACTTGTTTCTGATACCTGTACCTTTGCGTTTGATTATCCGCCACGAAAATCCATTACAGAACCTGGCTAGAGAGGGGGTGCCTATCCTTTGCTGGCCGGCCCGGTTTAAACTAAGGGTGGAATGGATGGTAATAGACTGTAATGAGGGATCTAATAAAACTAGCTGGTAAGTAGAAAGTCCAAAGAAAAGGATGTCAAATGTTCAATTCAAAGGGGGTGGGGTGGTGCAACTGGGACTCCGATTGCGTCAAGGCAGGGGCATAAACCAGGGGAGGGACAGAACTGGAGCAGTCTGCAAACTCAGGGTGAGGGGGCCCGGGCTGGAGTAATCTGCAGCTCAGGGTGAGAGAGGAAAATACAAGTTGGAGACGATTCAGGGCTGAACCAGTGCAACCAGACAATAAAGCATTACAGTAATCTAGTCGAGAGGTTACAAAAGCATGAACCAAAAGCAAGGACACCTTTCTTAATTTAGATATATTCCTCAGGTGGGCGAAGGCCATTCTTGTGATATTGTTAATATGGGGCTGAAAGGAGAGGTCTGATCAATAGTTACACCAAGGTTTTTAACAACCTTGTTGGCGGAGACAGAGAAGCAATCTAAATTTAAGGAAAACTGTGAGAATTTATCTCTAAGAAATTTGGGACATAATACTAATATCTGTCTTATCTGAGTTCAATAAGAGAAAATTTTAGTGTCACTTTCTGCCGACTATGCAGTTCTCAGGACTGGGTGGGCGTGAAAGCTAGTTAATATTCAGGCCAAGTTATGTGCAGACTCTGAAAAACAAACGATAGCTAAATAGCCTAAAAAAGAATGTGTGGTGCAAGTTGCAACTGTACCATATGTTTGAGCCACTGAACTAAAGAAGGTCCGTTCACATAATAATACTAACGTTAAGCTCAGGGACTCACCCACCCTTCTCCTTAAATATTTGTACTTGGAACTTGTCTGAAGTACTTTGTAGCACTTTAAAATTTTAGCCATGTTGACATCTGAGTAACTTTGATTTATCGTGGCACAAAATGCTTCTTGTGGACAAACAAGAAAGGTAAATTATGCTTCTGAACCATGGAGGGGACAGTTGCATTTACGAGCCACACTGCTTATCCTGAAAACCTCATGTTCCATCAACAGCACATTAGCTAACCAAAGCTCCTGTGTCAGGCAACAGATTGTAGAGAAACTGATAAAGCCACTGCTAGTACACCAAACACAATTGTGTAGGGCAGCGCTGGTAATAAGGTGGCTGTACACCCTATAGTGAAACCCCCCTCTTGCCCCCATTAAACCATAAGCACAGTGAGGGCATGCAAATTTTACCCCATATCCTACAGAAGTAAAGTATTTAAAAAAAACCTTCATTAAAACATCATGCATTATTCAGAGTCCAGAAGACCACAAGAATGGCTTTGGGCCAATTACAGGAATTGTCTACTGTGCAATGTTATTAAGGGAAATTACTGTGTGTGTGTGTGTGTGTGTGTGTGTGTGTGCGTGTGCGCGTGCGTGCGTGCGTGTGGGTGTGTGTGTGTGTGTGAGAGAGAGCAAGTGTACGCATTTGTGTGTTTATGTGCCTATATGTATGCCTGTGTGTATGTGTGTCCTTATTACTGGGCTTCAAAGACAAGAGAGGGAATACAAAATGGTAGGGTAAGAGAGAGGGAGTCTTATTGAAGAATGGAAGAGAGCAGAGGAGACAGACCAATAAAATGTATCAACGATTAACACCCCCAGGGGTCATGGCTGACCTATTTCTGACTTCCCAGAATTCCTCAAAGCACACGCTCTCAGACAGTGGAACACTGAGAGCATGCTGATATAAACCAGTACATTATTTATAATAATATAAAACACAATTCATAATGAATTATTTATAATAATATAATACATAATTTATCATGCATTATAATACACAAATGTACACATGCACTCTACCAGAACACACACAGACACACACACCACTCACACACAAACTGAAGCAAACTTACACAAAGGCAGTCTGGTTATGTAAAATATTTAATGGGTGTTTATGTGCTTCTGCCGTTTTGTCCCAACTATTTCCACAATACTGAATGTAATTGATAATAGTTTTGTAATATCTTTATTTGCAGAGCTTTGGTCACCCCGAAAACCACTCCAATCTGCTGGAGCTTATCACTGGAGACATTGGGCGAAAGACAGCAACACGCCCTGGACCGGTCACCAATTAATCGCACCGGTCACCAATCCATCGCAAGGCCCACACACCATTCACTCACACATTCATACCCCAAGGACAATTTAGACTTTCCCATTAACCTAACCCGTATGTGGACTGTGGGAGAAACTGGAGTACCTTGAGAAAAACCACCTGGACATGGGAAAAAGATGCAAATTCCACACAGCAAGGCGCTTGCCCGGATTCAAAGTTGGTAGGTTGGTAGGTCAAACAGCGCTACTCACTACACCACCATGCCGCAAATCAATACCAATCAGCATGGTGGAAATAGTCCTGAAAAATAGGACCAAGTCTAAAAAAAGTTACCTTTTAAGGGCACACAATATCTTTTAATGATCATTTTAATAGCAAATCTACCCATGTATTTTAGCCAGAACAGCCATTGGCCAGAACAAGGCCTGCCCTGCCCTCTCTCTCACATCACATCAGTACTCCCTGTGTGCATGGTCAACAGGGTCTTAAAACCCATGTGGTGTGTTCAGGGTGAGTGTTTCTAATTTGAGGGAAGCATGAATTTGCTATTTGTTTTGTTAGCCACAGTCACCTGCATGTCAATGTGAGTAAGAAATTAAACCAGGGGGATCGACCAGATCCAGGCCAAAGACTCATCTGTAAGAACAATCCAGAAGGCAGCATAATCCATCTAACCCACCTGAGGGCAAAACATTTACAAAATATATTTAATTATGCTTGTGCAGCAGACGGCAGAGATAAATTGTAATCCCACAATTTATTTGTAACACTGCACTAACCCTAACCCAGCACCATCTTGGCTCTGTTGCTCGATGAACTGTGGGCCAAGGTTTTGAGTGCCATTGTTATTGTCTTTAACTTGATTGCTAGCATGAAGGCAGGTCTTATGTTTGCCCAAGCTGTTTAGCATTTAAAATGTATGGGCGTGACCTGAGGGTCGCGTATTAACGGCGGTGGAGGGAGACAGTCTCTGACCAGCGGCAGCCGGGAGGAAGACTGCAGGGAGAGTGGCCGCGGACGAAACTGTAGGATGTTTTGCGTCGACAGCATGCTAGGGCCCGGGACAGGAACAGGAAGCAGAGGCGTCGGCGCGCTAAGAAGTGCGCGACGTGCAAATCACATGCCATGTGGAGGCTGCGGTTGCCAGATAGCGGTCAGGAGGCACAGCTGTCGGGCGGTGATGAAGTAACACGTGGGGAAGCGGCAGGGGCCGAATGTGGCAACAGCTCGGAGGCTTAACTGCCGGCTAACAAGCAACAACTCATCCTGTCACAGGATTTTGCGAAACCGTGCCGCTCTGTCGCTCTGGAACAGGCTCCGGTCTGTGGAGTGTTCGACTTCAGTTGAGAGCCCTGGAGATGAAGCTTTCCTCTCCTGCTCTCTTAGTCATGGTAGTCTTGATGGCTTTTTTGCTTTTTAAATTTATCTATTTATTTTTTATTATGCTTCTATTCCCAGAGAGCAGATCAGAATATGAATATGACCTATAAAATCCCAATATAAAATCCAAACACAATCATAAATAAAATGTGTGTTAGCTCCGCTGAATGATACACATGTATGTATGTACAGTGAGCACCATAATTCATTGGACAGTGACACATGTTTTGTTATTTTGGCTCTGTCCTCTAGCACTTTGAGTTTGAAAGGATACAATGGCAATGCGGTTGAAGCGCAGACTGTCAGCTTTCATTTGAGGGTATTTTCATCCATATCGGATGAACCGTTTACAAATCATAGAACCTTTTGACCTTTTGTACATAGTCGTCTCCCCCAAATTTTGGATTCATATTATTTGGACTAACCATTATGAGTTCCCGGTAATTCTCGACAGTGCTGTTATTTTACAAAATATATGCGGTTAAATTTCGTTAAAAGCACCTGCAACAGCTGAGAATAAGCTACCAATGGCTTCCGTTTCACCTTAGAAAAATACAATAAAGCTGTCAGGTTGGCAACCCAGAGGTCCACACATATTTCTCCTTGTTTTATAATGTTCTGCTTATGGAAATGTGACCAACGCGTTTTACTAGCAGCTTAATCACACACCTTCACTATAATGTGAAACATCTCATTCAATTGAATGTCTTTATTTAACATGTTTGTTTGTGTTTGTGGGTCTGCCCCACTGTCTATGTCTTTTTACTGCTGGAAACTACAACTGAAGTTTCTTAACGGGAAAATAAGTTATTCTATTCTATGCTTTAAAAACTTCCCAAGTTTCACTGGGAAGACTGAAAAGTTCAGTTTAAAGCAGGTGAAACAGACCTTCTGCACAGCGAATCCGCTGTAGCCCGTAACCTAGGCTATTTGAAAAACAATAAATGCAATATTCACTGGACAAGGTTTTGAACTTTTTTCAGTCAAAACCTTTCTATTTACTTACAGGTTGTAGGCCTAGAGAGCTGTATTGTAGCAATGACATCTGAAGCGCATTTTCAGAACTCAAATGTCCATCTATTGCAGTGCTCGAGTTTTCCATTGAATGACAATTCACGCATTAGGTGTAAATGACAATTTGTGCATTAGGCTTGATATAGGTGTTATCAGCAAAGTTTTCAATAGATAGCCATTGTCCCGTAAGAGAAGATTGTCTCCCCGGAAGATTAGGCTACAGGAACTATTGGAAAATATACCTTGATCCAGGGTAATTGCGAATAGTCTATACATGTAACTTTACACGTACCATCGCACATCGCCTGGATGTTGATGGAGTGGGCTGAAAGCAAATTAATTCAGCATTTCCCTTCGCTGAGGGACAGGTATGTGGTCTTTGACCTATGGACTCTTTTATTATTATGCATTTTTTGATATAGCCTACACAATAATAATATTTCACATTGTAATCTTGATATTTTAGTCATGCTTGTGCGCGCCCCTGTGTGCAACAGACAGGCTTGGAATTTCTTCATTTTAGGAGCACGGCCATTTGGTCTTCTGTGTCACAAAATGTTTTAGGGCACAAAGGCCACATACCAGGGCACAAAGGCCATTGAGTGAAATAAGAGGATTTGGAGTCTACAAATAAATAACTTGACTTTCCGATTAGAAAAAAACATAAATGACATGAAAAACATGTGCCTCCTTAATGTTATGCAATACTTTGTCTGTGAGAGAGAGTCTTTAATCTGACTCATCATCACTTGAGGATGGAGATGGGGAGACAAGTGGAGGAGGGCTAGCCGTCTGTGGGTCAGGGACAGGGTTGAAGTTCAGTCTTGAAATGTGGCTTAAGAGGGTGAATAATCCATCTGAACATGAAAAGCACCTAATTAAGAAAAATTAACAGCTTGTTAAAGTTCTGGGATCGCGATTGTGGTTGGAACGAAAACCACCATACACAAGGAGGCCCCAGGACCGAGATTGGGAACCACTAAGCTAGGCTATCTGCAACCTAGAATATATAGAATATGCCATGTTCCAAAGTTGCTGTTCAGCAGATAAAATAGGTAGCAGTTTAACGGTAGCTGAAAAATGGATGTAAAAAAAATTATTCGACCTGAGTTGGCAACCGTAGTCGAACCATGGAAATGTAACTTTAGAACCCACCATTTGACGAAGTCATCCAGTCGCATGCACTTTGCTGCCGAATCTCACAAACGTTTTTCATTTATTTTCTGAATTGTCTTAAATCGTGGCATTGCTCTGGAAAGGCGATAGTGCAGTGTTAGAAAGCCAGATAATAAAACAGGCTATTTAGCTTAGCTAATAAGTACGAACCAGACAGACAAGTGCTAATCGGATTCTAACTAGCAAGCTAGTAAATAGCTGTCAACTTGAACTTACGTTAACGTTAAGTGGTATTTAAAACAGAGAGGTTCAGTTAAGCATTAAATAAGTCAGCTATCTCTATCGATAACTAGCTTACCGTCTGTTCTTCTTTTTCTTCCTTTTTAAGGTTTCCCGTCTGTTTTAAGTTTCGCTCCCTGTGTTTTTTTCACAGAACTAGTTATATACTTATTTTCTTGCTAGTGGCTTTGATGCTGTGTGACGCTTGCGCGCAACCAATTCAAGCTGCAAGAACTGCTGCAGTTATACGAGATCACAGATTTTGACAGTAGCAGGGCACAAATACCATGTTGGCCGTATGATTTTCGGGGCATCATGGCCAGAGCGAGGGCCAACGTCGTGGCCACCGTGAAATTCTTACCCTGGTGTACGCGCGTTGTGCACACGCCTATGTAGACGCACTTATATGCGCCGTTAAAATAACATGTAAACAACTGCGACATGACTTTAGACCAGGTTTGTAGTAGTTTTAGAGCAAGTGCTTTCTGCTGGCTCAAGATAGCAATACGCCAAAAATTATCCTGGCCACTCCTCATTTTAAAACCAACACGCCCAGTTCGCTTGCAACGGGCGCAAGAATACATGGTATTTAAACGACGTCAGCGCTAGGCGTTATAATGAACCCTGCGCTGGGTGTAAGATAGCAAAAACATTTGCGTTTGGGTTAGCGCCACTTAGTGCCGGGTGTAAGATCTTATTTTCTGGTACTAATAATAATAAGAAGAAATTTTATTTAAAGCGCTTTTCAGGACACGCAAAGACGCTTAAAACAAAAGACAATACAAGCTCATACAATACAATACTCCTACAAGCGATACTTTGTCAGACGAAACATCCCTTAAAGTGATCCATTCATATCTACTGCATATCTGGCAGCAGAGTGATGGTTTGAGGCTTGTTTGATACCTCAGACTCTTGATGATTTACAACCATTTCTCCAACCACGTATTCCATACTGTTCCAGCATAATTTACAGCTAAATCTAGTCCCATCCCCCATTCAAATTCAGAGAAGTTATAGTATCACTTGTAAGAGTACCAGAAAATAAGATATCAAGAGTCTTTTGATATTGTTGGGTCACGGACATCAGGAAGTCATGGCATGCAAAGGATATGCGACCACTTATTAAAAATGATTACTTTATTCTACATTATGTTAAACTGTCCAATATTTTTTGATGCTCGAAAATTGGGGGGGGGGGGGGGGAGACTATGTACAAAAGGTTCTATAATTTCTAAACGGTTCATCCGATATGCACCCTATAAATACCCGATAAATACCCTCAAATTAAAGCTGACAGTCTGCACTTCAACCTCATTGTCATTGTATCTTTTCAACCTCAAAGTGCTAGAGTACAGAACCAAAATAACAAAGAATGTGTCGCTGTCCAATGAATTATGGTGCTCACTGTATGTATGTATGCATGCAAGGAAAAACTTAATTCATCAGGGATCTATTTTTATGTGTGCACTGCCAGTTCTGTGTGCCCCATTCTCTCAGGTGTGTATACCCTCTGCAATGGGCCTTCTCCACTTGCCAATAGAGCAAACAGAAAACAGCCGCAACTGCAAACTCATCACTCCTAACTGCGTCTGTTCTCACGAGTAGGGTGTGGCGGGGCTTGATAGTGCAGGCGTCACTCTCACGGCCCTATTGACTCATGCGCAGAAGAGACAAACAACACATTGACATTGATGGACAAGATGGAAAGCTAAGTAAATGGTAAATGGACTGCACTTATATAGCGCCTTTATCCAAAGCGCTTTACAATGGCCTCTCACTCACCCGTTCACACACCAATGGCGGCAGCTGCCATGCAAGGCGCTAGCCTGCTCATTGGGAGCAATTTGGGGTTCGATGCCCTGCCCAAGGACACTTTGACATGTGGACAGGAGGAGCCGGGGATCGAACCGCCAACCCTGCGATCAGCGGACGCCCCGCTATACCTCCTGAGCCACAGCCGCCCCATAGTAAGTAAGTTAAGGGATTAAAGGTGCTGTGCGTAACCTTTTTGTTTGAACAAAATATCATAAAATTTGGTTTGATTACACAGCGTAATGGCTAATGGCTATTTGTATTTATTTATTATTAATGTATTTTAGGGCCCTTTCCCCAGTACTCAAAGCGCTATACTATATATTACTATATACATCAATAATGATGCAATAGCATTACATCAATAATACAATAACTACTACTAACAACAATAGTAATAATAATAAAACTTTACCTGATGTATCCTACTTACCCATGCTATAACTTGCCAACTAAATGAAGTCTTACAATACTTATACCCAGGTCACCATGGTCATAATAGTCTATCATTTGTCTTTCTGTAGGGAAGACCTGTTTTGCATATTATCATACAGTACCACACACGACAATGCATAAATATACATCATATTATACAGTGAAAAGTAGCAATCACATGCATTTCTTCTGAAACTCTAAATCGAATAAGATTATGACCTTTATATCTTAGAATGCCTCTCTTTCATAAAGATGTATTCTACGACTAATACATTTTTTTTATCTCCTCCAGGTTCATGTAACTATTCGGTAGGGAAAGTCACTGAATTTTTCAGATGAGCGACTGTGTCTCCCTCGCCCATCTACTCCCTCCAGAGGGGATTTACATATTTTTGGGAATTTCTTGGTTTTATATAATTTTTACGGTTGTGTTCTTATTTCCTGCCTGTGATTTCCACTTTCTTTCTTGGTGTTGTTGTTATTTTTTATTTCTTTTCTTTTGTTCTTTGTTGTTCTTGAACTCTGTTTTCATTATATTTGCTATTGTTATAGAATAAATCTTTTGTAAAAAAAATTTGTAAATGTGTGCTTTACTACTGATATATAATGAATAATGATATAATGAATATTGTAATGTATTTTATAGTGCTTTTCACTTGTCTGAAAATACCAGGGCGTGTCTAGTGTACTGACGCAGTTATTAAAGCCACACCTGATAGTAGACGTGCCCTGGTGCGAGTGATCATCTGCAACAATGTTTCTGATGCACGCACAACTCAGAATCATTGGCTGGCTACCAAATAGCCTAGATTAGCATACAAACCCAGCCCGATATAAAAATAGGCCAAACTGACCCGAACCCTCTGGTTCTGGTTGGGTTTTAACGGGCTCAGGTGAAAATTACAAGCTCTAGTTGGAACTGAGCTTCCTCATTCATTGTAAAGTACTTTGAAGTCATGAACAATGTTATGTAAATGCAACCCATTATGGATATTATTGCTAGAATATTTTCTAACTGCACAGAAATGCACATAGAAAATGAAGCAGATACGTTCTTACTGATGAGATGTTTTTGCCTTTTTCAAAGTCATAAAACGGCACGTCATTCACCATTCCCTGTGCCGGGCTGTGTGCAGCTTAAATAGGCCAATGGGATGCAAAAGCCATGACGTTTGAGAGGATTTTAACCTCTCCCATTCCACATTGAGACCAGGCCTAGGGGACACCTCGTGCATGACAACCCCCTTCCTCCAGAGGCCATCTCTGTCAGCTGTAATTACAGAGCAGGTTGTAAGAGCCAGGGGGGCGGGCCCTTCCTGCCGTGTACCCACAGGGGTCAATGTGACGAATGTTTCATCAGGTGTGCATTGGTATCCTTAACGGGCTTAATGTAGTGAGAGAGGGCGGGAGGGGAAGCCTATACAAGCCGGTTAATTAGCTGGCTCACCTGTGAGGGCAGCAGCCATGACAGGGCTGGTTCTACAAACCACTGAGCCTAAACAGGAGCAGAGCCCAAGATCCTCCCTCTCTGACCTTGTCCAATGCGACACATCTTTGAGAAACATGGGATAGTTATATTTGATTTTATTTCTTAATTGTTTTTCCTACACAGCTGGTCTTATTTTTTATTGTTTACAAATATTGCCAACTTCTTGCTGCCCCTTACAAAATAATCACATGTGAAAATAATAAGTCACTAGCCAATTAAATGGCGAACAAGGAGTCATTCACAACTTATTGAACAACTTAACAGTTTATCAACAAGAGATTTCACAGGCATATATCACAATTATAAATTAATTTCCAAGTTTAAAAAGGTAGTATCAAATAACAGTTAAATAAAGATCCAGGTCCTTAAAATGTACATGCCCAATCCTTAGATGAACTTTTGATCTGGGTAAAGGTGTTTTACTGTGAGTTTGTATACCTGCATGAAAGTGTTGGGACAGTCAAGGGGGTGGTTACACTACAGCATACCAAACCAATCTCAAGATTGCAGAAATCCTTTATTGTCCGTTACCTCTTTCTGTGTGAAAGAAAGGATCCCCTTGGCTCCAGATCTCACTCCAATAAGTACCAAGGATTATACAGCCTACAGCAGGGCTTAGCAGCTCTGGTCCTGGGGACCTACTGCGTCTGCAGGCTTCTGTTCCAGCCGAGCTCCTAATTACCTTGGCTAATTGGGCTGTTAATTGAACTGTTGTCTTAATTAAACATCTCCTGACAGTTCCCTGCTCCCAGTCCATGGCTTTAGAGATATGTGGCAGTGCTACTTTGAGGTAAGCCTGAGACACAAAAAGTCAAACATGCCATCATCTCATCATCCCGTGCATTTTGGCATCATTTAATCACCTGACTACAGCTACGAGTCAGTCGTTACTTATCAGATATGGTGAGAGGAATTAGTGTGCAGCAAAACAATTTGGGCAGTTTACATGCCTGTTTGTTACCCCCTTTGAGATCTACCTGAGGAGGTTCTGAAAGTTGAAGTCAAAATGATCTAACTAAATCAACGTACATTCATCAGGTAGTCAACTGAGCAAAATATAAAAATAGATAATAAACAGTCCAGCACACAATATTCCAGTTTACAGGTGCGCATTATGCATTGTTCCCGTATTATTTGTAAATGTAATTATATTTTGTATTTATCAGTTTTCACTGTTTTTTTTCCACAGATTTCTTTCTTTTATTTTATTTTCATTGTATAGTAGTAGTAGTAGGCTAGTAGTGGTAGTAGTACTAGTACAGAACAATGTGTAACATTATACACTGTGTCAGTAATTGAGTAATATCAGTCTATACTTTTGGTTTCTGAAACATGTCTGTGTCTTCTTCTTCACTAAACTGCCTGGAACCCAAAGGAGTTGTGGACCAAAGTCAAAATGGCAGTATTTATAATTTTGAAGTGCCATATTGGAAAAAAAGGTGCAGTTTTTTTTGTGATATTGCTATTTAGACTGGACACTGCACAAACATGCCTGGGACGGCTTCACCTCATGACATCATAATGGGTAGGCCTACAGCAGGAAGAAATTAAAATCCAGTTCACACACTACACCTGTCACTGATTCATACCACTATCAAGGTTTGGCTCATGATGTCATAAGCACTCGTTATCATGGAAAACATCGACCTGAAATGTCACAATGGAACTTTTTCAAAGTGATCCATAACACAGAACACAGAGCCTTGGACAATGTAATGTGTAACTGTAACAGCACATTGCACTAAAACATCAATAAGACAATGAAACCATGCGTCATACGTCTTCAAGGTACTGAACATGAATGTTCCTGTCAACCAGGTCTTTCCAGTGAGCATAAAATTACTATAAAGTGTTTGTATATTAACTAAATTACCCTACCAATATAGGAAAGCCCTAGGTCAAAGGTTTGTCAGTCGTGTTATTGGCTAAAACCAGGATAGCTGTGGAATTCATTCCAGGTCTGACTACAGTATTGGCACAATGGAGTTTTATTTTTATGATCATGAGGACATACAGTGCTCTCCACTATTATTGGCACCCCTGGTAAATATTAGTAAAAAGGGTTATACAAAATTCACCGTTTGATGAATTAGCTTAATGTCACACTGAAAAAATGAGATGGTTTGAGGCTCGTTTGATACCTCAGACCCTTGATGACTTACAGCCATTTTACCAACCATATATTCCATACTGTTCCAGCATAATTTACAGCTAAATCTAGTCCCACCCCCCAATTACCATAGAGATCCATTCAAATGCAGAGACATTATAGTATCGCTTGTAAATAGTACCAGAAAATAAGATATCAAGAGTATTTTGATGTTGTTGGGTCATCTTTACCAGGGGTGCCAATAATAGTGGAGGGCATTGTATGTTGATGTGTAACATTACATTCCTATATACATTTCATATCAGTCTTCTCTACACTCATATACATATACATCGAACTAGCCTATGTTTAACCACTGGCATTAGTTTGAGTTGAAATGGCTTGCCACATTTAAAAGAAAAAATATATATAATTCTGTTTTATATACTCTGCTTTATGTCTACGTACTTTGTGTTATTTTATTTGGAAAATGCTTTGTATTCACCAATGCCATCTGTAAAGAGAGGCTGCTGTTAGCAGTGGTGCTAATGAACAATCCCAGTGCTGTAGAAGCAATGTTAAACAGAAGCTCTGACTCACTATGGTCATTAAATGCCCCCACTCCCCCCCTCCAAGATGCCAGAAGGGCTGTTGTCCCCTGCAAGGTCTGCCAATCTTTGAAGTTTCTCTCCCCTGGATGGGTAGTTTGGTCCTAAAAGGCCGTCACGTCCAAAGCAGCAATGCGTTACGGGAGTGTCTCTATGCACTGTCTGCACTGCACATGACCCGACACAAAATTCATTCTTGGGGAACAATTCATGGACTGCTCGAATGCTTTGGGAAGACCCGATTTCAGCTTAAATTTAACTGTTAAAATCTCAATTTAAAAGAACAGTAACAAAAAAAATTCAATGTGTTATATCTGATTTATTCCCAAATAACAAACTTCATAAAATAAGCTTTATTATTTAGATACCTATGGTGGTTAGCCGGGGCCCCAATACCCCCAGGGAGCCTCGCTAAAATGTGGGCCCTACCGCATTAAAGCTCCTTCTTCTGTCTCTGGAATAAAATAAGCTCTGAATAAATTTGCAGAGAACGGCGCATAAGGTGGATAGGAGCGGTCGCGTCGGCCTTTTTGGACGGAGCCGCACCTGGCATCCCCATAGCTGCGCGGCTGACTCACAGGCTGCTCCTGGCACGCGTCGAGGAAGCGAACGCCGCGGGAGGGATGTAAACTTTATCATCTGCTCCGAGGAGCCGCGGCAGATGGGGCTCGGAGGAGATGCCGCAGCGACGCCGTTTTCACCGCGAACCGGCCTTGCGGACGCTGACGCGAAAGGCGAGCGATCCGTCGAAAAAGGATGCGATTAAATGTTAATGCTATGAAAGTGTGCGTGTGCGCGCGTGTGCATGTTTGATCATCGTGTGCGCCTGCGCGCATGTGTGTCGCATGTGCCTGCGCGTGCGGTGTGTGTGTATATTTATGCATTCATGCATGAGGGTGTGTGTGTGTGTGTGTGTGTGCGTGTAAGCGAGAGAGGGGAACATTACGCACTTACGAAAAAATTTTCTTTAGTGTAGCATTGTTTAATCAGTTAAAGAGGATTCTGAACAGATTAACTGCAATACATTTTTTTTGTTTTGTTTTGTTTTGTTAATGTTGCTTAATGTTGCATGGAGTGAAATGGACTCGGTGCCAAATTGTCTCCTCTGCTGCACGGGCTATTCTGGCCGCAACAGCTGGTTGGCGAGAGCGATGCGAAACGTTATATGAGCGTTTCCTCCCCTACGCCAGGTACAGAGAGCATCCCCAAAGTGACTCCAAATAACCTGTCAGAAAGGTTGCCATGGTAGCAGGAGCTGGTCAACAGCAGAGAGCCCTCTTTGCCAGTAAGTGATGGTGAGTGAAATGGCGCCCTGACCTCTGGAACACCAGGCAAGCGTATGTCTATTTACGCCACCCTTTTAAAGATAAAACCAAATCTGGCCTTTAGTTGCTAATTTACAACCAAACAACAGGTATTCTAAACAAAATATATATTGATTTGAATTTGTTTTTTGAACAGCGAAATACTTGAACAGAGAATACATGACTAGCTATAGTTCATCAAAATCTTAAGTCAATTTTCAAACAGCAGCATGGCAGAGAGGTAAAGCAACTGAAGGGTCATTAGGGTGTTATAAACACAGTTCCCAGGTTGGAGCAAGTCCTACAACATGATCTATAGCAAGCAAACACTTAAGATCACACCAGCACCAGCACACACCTCACATCAACACACCCACCATTCCCTGTGGTCTACAGGAAAAAACCGCAACCCTTTATGGTTATGGCTGTCAAATCATTCAATAAACAGTTTAATTAATCTTTTTACCTGAAGGCCAACCATGAGGATGCCCGACCTGCCAGGACACGGGCCAAGAGCATCACGGGAGGAAACGCGGTGCCACGCGGGTTCGCTAACAGGGTGCGGCTGCAGGGCTCCCGACAGACCCAGTGATTTAGAACTTCCCTCCATTCAGGATGTCACAAATAAGCTAAGGCGTATATCAGCCTGTGGGGGTCAGGAAAGAGGAAGCCTGTTTGCGCTGCGGCATTGATAGCACTCGAACGCACCGTGGGGCGGCTAGAGACCTGCATATAGCAGAGCAGAGACGCTTACCCTTAACTCAACCCATTACAGTACAGTTCACCGATGAACAGCTGGTTTAGATTTACTTCATTACGTGTGATGTTGTAACATTGCAGTGCGTACGCGCGACTCACATTAGATCATTAAATAACATCGCTAATGGGTGATCCTTATCGTAAACTGGTGTACTTGCTAATCAGGTAAAACAATTAAAAGCAGGTTCAGCCTAATTATCGAACAGGAGAGAGTTAGCCGCACCCGCACTGGAGCATTATAACGTTGCAAGCGACAAGGCGCACACATTGCTCTTGGGATATATGGACATTATGACTGCAGGCGCTGGTGATTCTGGGCATATGCTGATGGCGTAATGCCCTTCTGCATGCATCAGCTGCTGCTTAAACAAACCATTTAACCTGCACTAACCTACTGGTGTTATATGAGGTCCAGACACCTGCGTCCTTTACTTATAATTCTTGGATGAGTATATAGTGTGTGATTGCATGCATGCATGCGTGTGTGTGTGTGTGTGTGTGTGTTTGTGTTCATGCGCGCACATGCTTATGTGTGCATGCACACGCATGTGCGTGCAGGATCCTACAGCTTTCACTGTGATTCAGTTCACTGAGTTTTCCTCTGGAAACAGTACAGCACAAATTGGTTTCTCTCTCTCCCTTTCACACGCACGCACGCACACACACACACACACACACACACACAAAGTTAAATATTACATTACAGTTCAAATAAAATTGTGCAATTCTTGTATGTGACGAGACTTTAAATCCAGACCACCTTCCTGACGGGCGCAAATAGCGCCAAAAGAATTCAGAAAATGTATTGAGAAAAGGGCTTGCTGCCTGAACAATATAATCATATCAACTCATGCCTGACCAACTCAAACAAAATCCTCACTTGTAATTATCACTGTAGCCAAGGCTGTCAGGAGCATTGGTTAATGAACTGCCAATCTGCCAGAAGTGCTGAACCTGTATAATTTCATTAAATGGCCTATATGTTAGGCAAGTAAAAAAACTATTAAAAATACATTGGATAGCATAAGGCCTGTGCCCACGTCGTGATACATCGTGATATGTCATGAAAGCTCCAGTAAAAACATTTAAGCCTTGCAGCAGTGCCAAGGGCTTGTGTGGGCTGTTGGCCGTATCACATGACAACCTGCCATAGCTGGCCCCACCCCCCTGAGTGGGTGAGAACAGGAAGTCCTTATTTAACTTCTGATAACATCAGCCCACCTGCTCAACTTCATTAGAAAATATATCCACTATACTACTGTATACTACGTGTGTGTATGTTTATGTGCCTGTGCTTATAAGTGAGAACAACTGTGTGTGTGTGTGTGTGTGTGTGTGTATGTGTGTGCGTGCATGCATGTGTGTGTTAATGTGTGAGAAAATGTAGGAGACTGTGTGTGCGAATATGTGTGTGTGAGTGTGTGTGGGTATGAATGTGAATGCATATGAGAGTGTGCTCACCTGTGTGTAATGTGTACCGCAGGTCTACAGCCTGAATTCAATCAACATTTGTCATTAATTTGAGGAAGAAATAAGTGTTTTTTATTCCAAGAGACCAATTTTGGCAAGTACATTTTTTATGCTTTCTCAACTCAACTTTTTGCAAAAAATAAACACAAATCAAAGCTTTTTTTTTTTACTGCGAGTTAAAATTAAGGACAAATGTTAAATGTCGTTTGTGTCTACGTCTGTGTGTAAGAGGCATGTCCGGTCAAACCTAACAAAACTATCACAAGTTCATGTTCACATTATTACCTCAAATGTTAATACTTACTCATAGGACAGCCCTGTGTGCCCTTTAAATAAATGATAATGATTCACCCTTTGCATCATTGGTCTGGGTGATGTCATTATTTATGAAAGCCCCCCAAATAAGGAAACAAAGCGCAGGACGTGGAGGCGTGAGGCGTTTGCCAGTTGAGCAATGGTTTGTGTTTCGGGGATGTGCGGAGAAAGGCAGATGGCTCCTGTGTGGGCCTTCGGTTCTGGACGTGCCAAAGCTGTCACTTTCTGTCATGACCCAGCGTTCAAGTCCCACCAGAGACTCTTACAGGCCTCACTCCCACAGCTGATGTCATAACATAGCTCACAGGTCATGCACACACACACACACACGCGCGCACAAGCATAGATACATCAACCCTTTGACTGTCATACACTCTCTCACAAGGGTACACATTGTCTAATATACACACTCATACCAGCTTGGGATATGTCATTAGCTTACTACCACTGGGAAACCGCAGCAGGATGCAATTAGCCTCGGCCCACCAGGGGTGGGGTGGGTCGGCCAAGGCTTCTCTAAATTAGTTACCACTGAATCAGTTCCTTTCAATAACCCACCAGGCGCCCACAGGCAACCGGTTGTCATTAACAAGAGATATACCACTAACTCCCTCCTGTAGCATTGTGGGGCCTGTAGTCACTGTCTTGCAGGTGAGAGCATCAGAGGACTTCAACTGCCGTGCCGGTTGCACTGATGCGAGTAAAAACCATCATAATTACCATTATCGCTGACACCCACATCATCTGAGAATCGATATTTTAACTTATGCACACATACGCTTGTACTAAGACATCATAATCTGCCATTAACGTAGTTGTCATTTGTTTCGTGTTTTGTTCAAATACACGGGTGTAGTATATGGAGTCTATGGGCAAAGACCTACGCCAGCGCACAGCTTGCCTGAATTGCGTAGGAACTGCTCACAGCCTGCAAACAGTGCACGAAGCAGAACGCTGCAAACAGAAGTGGGCAAGCTGCACTGCATCACCTCTGTCAGACATACCTGCACGACTGAGCCCTCTCCGTGGAAACATTCGACCGCAAATCCCCACCTGCACTCTGTCAGTCAAGAGAGGCGCTTGAAATAACCTTTCATGTGCTGCCTTTATTGTTTTAATCTATTCTGAACTCTTTTTGGGCTGAATTAATTATACATATTTAACAGTATGTTCTGTGGACCAGACCACAGATGGCTCCACGATAAGAAGAAACCGGTGTAAAATTGAGAAAAAGATGCCAGGCTAAATGTGGGAATGACGCTGACTGAGACCTCTGCTGACGACGTATGGGCGTCCCTGGCGCCGGCACGAGGCCCTGAGGTTACAAGGGAGTTTAGGTCGCAGCCACGCTTGCATAAAATGGGGGGGGGGGGGGGGGGGGGGGTCGCAATAGTTTTAGAGTAGATTCCTCCTGCAAATGTTGCATTGTACAACATTATTTCCTCTATTTACTTGCTCCTTATTAATTTTATAACTGAAAGTCTAAACTTTCTCAATTTAGGCAACAGGAAGTATTTTTTCCAAGCCACACTTATGGGCAAATAATACTTAAGGAACGTACCGCAACATTATAGTACTGCTTTCGTATGGTGCTAAAACATGGAAACTGTGAAAATCAACTGTTAGGGAGATCCAAAATGGTGATCTGCTTTAATATGGTGCAGAAACATGGACCCTGAGGAAACCAGCTGTTAGTGTGATCCAAAATGTCAGTTAAGGCCAAAGACAACTTGGATATGAAGTGCAAAAGAGATGCTTGAGTGTCCTAAAAAAAAAAAGCATCTATTTCAAGTCCCCACCCCTCCTGGACAAAAGCCATAAAAACAGCTCAGTCGAACCAGCGAATGGTTCAGTGTCCCCTCAACCTCAGAGTGCTTCTCCGTAGAAGTTTCCTGGCGGTCGAACCCGATTGGCTAAAAGTTTTCCACGACGAGGAGAAGCCTAAGGTGGGAGTGGAAGGAATGGCTGTGGCACAGAATCCCACGTCCAGACACGAAAAAAGCCAGTGCCAAGATAGAAACAGAAATACGAACGGGAACTGGAGCCAAACTCTGTGTGGGAGGAGAATAATGCAAAGTGTGGCTCATATCCAATCCAAAGGCCTGACCCTTTAATGAGAATTATAACCCTGCAGATGAAGGCAGAAAAAATAGAACTCATTAAAAAAAGATGGTGCCATTTTCTATGAATTTAACAAGAGACGCATATAGTTATTCAATATTAAGGCTATTCATACAGAGACTAATATGCTCTTAAAACCATTCCGACGCCATCATATCAGCAGAACCCCTTCAGAGTTGCAGCCTGGTATGAGGGAACAACGCCCTCGCGTCGTGGAGAGGACGCAAATTTCCGCTGATTTATCGTCGCTGGAGAACAATTCAAACGCTTTGCCGCCCCAATCGAATTTGGTTCAAAAAAACAAAAAAACAACAATGAAATGAAGACTTAAGACAGGGTGTGGGGTGGGGGGGGGAGGGGGCTGTAGGGTACCGCAAGTGCCAAAAACGATGCCATGCGAAACATATGTCGCATGAAACAGTCGGCGTGACTGGATCTCTCGGAGGAGCGCAGGACAGGGACTGCGGGACTGGCAGGGCCGGCACATGTCCGTGCCAACGGCGCCTCGGCGCTGCTCGCTTTGCTACTGTTCGAACCGGGGTCTGGACGTCCTGCCAGCAGCCCCTAATCGGCAAGACAAGTCCCACACGCGCGCCTTTATTACCTTGTTGACACCAGCTGCTTGGTTTTAAGCACTTTTAAATGCTCGTCTGAACGGTGGCTAAAATCAGAGATTTAATGGCGGTATTCGTGGAGATTTCTTTCTGGCAGAGTTTTAAGCCCCGGACTTAACAACAAGCCTGCTTTTTTATGCATTTCTACAGCTGGCGGGAATTTGGCAGCTGCCAGTGGAATAAAAATGCATGCACACAAATGCACACCTACACACATACAGGTGTGCCAGCCATAAAAAATAAACAAATGCAAATGTAATAAAAACTCAATAAAAAAATACAATAAAAAAGTTTTGGTTCCAGTGTCCAAGCAACTTGTATGACACAACCAATGAGCTTAAACCGTTCCATAATTTAGATTATATGCCCGTTTACTTTGCAGTATTAGTATTGCATTTTAATATGCTATTGGTAAACAAAATTTGTCTGGTAGATGGAGTGAGTATTCCATCACAGTCCTTACGATACAGGAATCTAGATTTGTGTATTTGTGTATCTATTCCAGCACTGTGTATGTGTATCTTTTTCACTGAGAGGAACGGCCAAGCATTCTAACGGAACAGAGGGAGAGGGACAAAGATTCATGAACACTTTAAAGCAGTGTAAAAGGAAATACATTGACAACCTGTAGTATTGAGCTCATCCTATACATCCCTGCAGAGCTCGGCAAACAGACCAACAGACATCAGGTTGCTGGTTTGAATCCTAGGTGGCACACTGCCCTTGGAACCCTTGCAAGGCACTTTACCTGAGCAACTTCATGTTGCAACTGTGTAAATACATATAAATACAATTTTTAAAAAACTGTGTGACTGCCAAAAATAATAAATAATAACGCAGATTGCGTGGACAAACCAGATGGTCAGCTCCAATGTTCCTCTTTTTTCTT
Organism: Ilyophis sp. 1 JC-2022; assembly: GCA_022702515.1. NCBI lineage: Eukaryota > Metazoa > Chordata > Actinopteri > Anguilliformes > Synaphobranchidae > Ilyophis > Ilyophis sp. 1 JC-2022. The sequence continues at coordinate 16,409,066 of CM040406.1, read as the reverse complement.
AGCTATAATAATGAGTGGAAATAATGAATAATAATGCCTCACTTGTCAGGCTCACAATTGAATGTCTGGAATCGAGACTACCTTCGATAAAGTATTATACCATACTTAAAGAGTGAGAAATTGATATATAATTACATTTAACTGGGCTATCCAAGAATATGCTGACAAACATAAAGAAAACTATAAACAGCTAAAACAAAGCAGGTAAATCTTCATATATTGACACACATTATTTTTAAAGCGTGTCTTTTCAAAACCTTTATTGTGGCCTATTGCAGGGGTGGCCAACCTTGGTCCTGAAAAGTTGCAGGATATGTTGCTTTTTGTTTTCACCTTTAAATCAGCAACAAATCTACATGCAAGAAACCAGGTAAGGTAAGGTAAGGTCACTGTGCAATCAACTGCTATAGGTCAATGAAGTGCTTTGTGACAACAAAAACCAATGCACCCTGCCTGTCCAGAGGGGTATACTACAAAGTGAGATTAAGGGGATAGCGAGCTAAATTAAGCTTCAACCCTGGGTTTTCTGTATCACGACTCACTTTCAATCGGGGTATATTGCCACGGCAACTTACTCTGCACGGCTAACCTGCTCCGGGGCAGGTTATGTTCAGGATAACAGATTGAAACATATAAAAACACCGTCCCTTTGACCAATCAACTCATTGGCTTTGGAAAAAGGTGTCTCCATTCCGAAGGATCCCATAGAGATATGTGCGGATATGCAAAAAGCTCCTTCCTGGCTTTGTTGGAGGCAATGGTGTTGCTTTTTGCTCATATGATGTTCTTATCCATCCATTCTGTTTAGTCCGTATCAGTCTTTTTTCCCCACAGGAGAGAATATAGGCTCATTGTTGTAGACACCGCCCCTTTTATGGGAATGCGCGTGTACCTTCATTAATAAAACCCGTGTTTTTATTTATTAACCACATTCGTAGTACCGGTTAAGCCAGATTGCGGTGTTTAATAATAATAATAATAATACATTTTATTTATAAAGCACTTTACATTTGAAACAAATCTCAAAGTGCTACAAATTTAAAAATAGATAAGTAAAAACAAATAAAAAATAAAAAAATAAAAAACAAGGGCATAAGCAATACAGTTAAAAATCAATGCAGCCGAGATTAAAACATACAATAAGATACATCATCAAACCACAAATTACAAGTCAAATAAAATAAAATGAAATAAAATAAAATAAAATAACATAAATACAATACTGTTTCAACTACAATACAACAATCAAAAATTTCAATGCTACAATACAGCATATTTCAAAACAGTGCAATACTGCAATATAATTTCAATTTCAAAACAATACTATTTCAAAACAATTTCTAAAAATACTTATAAAAGAAGGCTGGGTGTACATGAAAATGCGTCTGAATGTGTGTGTGTGTGTGCGTGCGTGCGTGCGTGCGTGCGCACGTCAGAACAATACTATTTCAGAACTATTTCAAACAATTTCTAAAAATACTTATAAAAGAAGACTGGGTGTACAAGCAAATGTGTCTAAATGTGTGTGTGTGTGTGTGGGCATGTGTCAGAGAACAATACAATTTCAATTTCACACAAATGCACCGAATCACTACTAAAAGTTTAGGCTTTCTGAAGCCAGCTAACGCAAGGAAAACCCTGGCTATGTTAAACTTCCTTCGTAGTATACCCCCCCAGGACTTGACCACACCGGATCTGATCTATTGATGTGATTATTTTTCGACCGGAAAGAACTGAAGGTACGTGTTTGATGGGAGAGCTGTATATCAGGCTGTGGGTTCTGTCAACATACTGTGGGAGAACCCCTTGTAACATAATATTAACATGTAACAGGACACAACTTGAGTCTGACACCTCATCCGCCAAAGCTCAATCGATCAGGAAGTCATAGAAAGAGGAAGGACAAGCATAAGGACACAATGAGGAAGGTTCTCCCAAAGTGGAAGTGAAAGACGACACAAGTGAGAAACACGTACTCTTCGAAGCTCCTTCCAAGAAAAAAAATTTCTTATTACATTTGTTTATCTGTAATTTTTTCATTGTCTACATGTCATCGTAGTCCTCTTATTGATACTGCAATCGCTTTTCTAAGCCCTTTTTTACATTTTCAATTTTAACTTGTAGGTGGGGTTATATGACGATGATGCCACAAGGTCATATTATGAATATTCATACGGTCAATGAGTGAAAGGGTGTGTCTTGGTGAACTGACTCAGCCCCCTTCCTGCTCTCTGCTTACTTTACTAGCCGAGACTCCACCTATGTTTATGCTCAGGATTTTGGGACGTCATGAATTCCCGGAAATGCAGCGCATGATAAGCCGACACAGAAACTCAGACGACACCCACTTCGACGCAACATGAGATTTCTGGATAAAAACTGTTGTGTATGATCATAGTCTAACCCAAGACATCGCTTTTCAACGCGAAAAGTCGGTTTTTGACTGCAGTATCACTTAAGACTAAAAGTAAACAATCTTTTAACATCTCAAACACTGCAAATACTGTATCTACCGAGATATTCCATGTAAAACCTACTATGACGACTATTACGACTACTAATACTATTAACATTATTCTTATTATTATCATTAGCCGTAGTAGTAGTGAATTATTAGGAAAAATTAAAAGATAATTCATATTCATGAACGATGTAAAACGACATAATACACGTGAAAGACATTAAGCACGGACATTGCTCAACCTTGACAACTGTGGCGAAGTTCTCAGGCTCAGTTGCTGCCGTCTGCGAGAAGTACCTGCTGACGGAGGTGAGGGCTCCTTTCCTCTGTTCTGTTTCCCTATGAGAGAGGGGAGGGAATCTAAAGAGCTCAGGGTAAAACAAACAAACATTCCAAAAGACACCTGCAGCACCTGCTTCATTTGCATTTCCTAATTGCAAATTAGTTTTTTTTTTTTTTTTTTTTTAAAGCACTGTTTCAAAATTGCGTGCAAAGACTAAGTGGACTCATTGGAAGTATCTGTGTGTGTGTATTTTGTTGTATGTGAGTTTGTGTGTATTTGCACATAAGTATGCATGGCTGTGCGTGTTAGTGTGCTTCTATGTGTGTACCTGTTTGTTTATGTGTTCAGAAACTATTTGCTTATTGTTGACACTATTTTTGAAGAATTAATTTTGTGCTATCTAGTAGGTGAATGGCTGAGGACATTCAGACAGTTGGATGAATATTTTTTCCTGCTCTCCCTGTTTTGAAGTGTGACAAACACATTTGAGCAAGTCCTGCTTGGTTGACCTCTCCGATCGGCAAAGTCAAAGCCATGGCTGTAAAGAATGAGGAATGATTAACGCTGTCTTCAGTTAATCTGTCAAAGTTAAGGATGTAAGCCTACCTTAAAGTGGGAAGACTGGATGGGCCCCTGAGTGTTTAAAGATTAGCAGGTGCTGTGTAATGATGAGCCAGCCCTGGGGCTAAAGTGTGTGGAGACACACGATCGCGGTCAAAACGAGCACGACGTCATCTCTCACAGGCCTGAAGGATCTGGCTCAGGGCCCACTGAACAGCGAGAGCCATTGAACCACGTTTGGATTTGAACTGGTTGGCCTGGTTACCAGGGACATTACGCCACTAACCGCCAGAAGCACAAAGCAAACAACACCTGCATTCTGCGATGCAGTTGTTTCCGGGACTGCCACCGAGACGAATCGACCCATGCCAAAACTGGTCTGATCTCGCGGAGTCGGTTCCACCCGACCTGCCTTCTCTTGAACTACAAAGACAAATAGACACATGGGGAAGATTGCAAGTAAATGTTCCAGGTAGCGTACATCAGGCAGAACCATTAGCAGGAAACGGGGAAAGCACACCACGGGTCAAAGGTGTCAGGTGACACAGGTAACACTGCTTACTGTTAGAATAAAACCAGAATCAGGTCACTGGCCCTGTGGCATCGGCTGATGTCCATGGAAATGGTGAGGTGACAGGAAATGAGAGAGCCGGTTTATGTAATTCGCTTTGGACGGGCGGGGGCAGACACAGCTGACATTTAAACAGACTTTTAAACAGGGTACTGATTAACGTCAAGCAATCTGTTCCTTATATTTCTTACTGCCCCTTCATGCACTGGTTTTTTCGGTTTTTAAGAATTACATTTTCACATCTACATTTTCACAGTTGTCCAGGATATAACTACAAGAAGCTCGAGTTAACTGTGCAACAGTTAGTCTTTCCAAATAAATAAATATCAAAACATGACTGGCATTGCATCATTAGAATGTATACGTTAACACTTTGTATGGCACGTTTCAACAGCCAAATCAAACAGAAAAAACTTTTTAAAACATAAAAGGTGGTTGCTGTAATTTTCATAATTAACAATGAGATCAGAGGCACGTTCACTGATGTCGAACACAGGGATGTGTCTGAAAATGAGAACCGGAGTAGCATGAGAAATAGCCTCTGCTCATCTATGGTTTTAGGAGAACTGTAACTGACACCTGACAATAGAGCAGGCCTTGTATTGTCAGGTGTCTTTGTGAAGGGCGGACGTTTCCCTCAGGTGTGAACACCTGGGAGTTGAATCTCGTCATTCCACACATGATTAGTGGTATAGAGGCGCGGCCAGCACGCCCCCACGCCGACACCTGTCCGTCATCGCTCGGGGGTGCGACTGTTGACACATCGCAGGAGGCTCAGCTGTTGATTCAGGAATCATGCCTGTATCAAGCAAAGCTGGTTTGGCCAGATTTGCCCTTTCCGTTGACTCGCAAACTACAGGAGCGGACGCGGTCAAAGGGGTCGGCGGCAAACACCAGTGAAACATTGTCTTGTTAAACAGCAACCTCGTTCGATGCGCTCCTTTCACAAGCACAGAAGGAGACTCATATTCAACAAATGCACCTGCTCCCAGCCACCAGTCCCCTCTTGCAGACACACATTCCCTCACTAGAGCATTCTAACCAAATCATTTTTGTCCATCATTTTCTCTCTCTCTCTCTCTCTCTCCCCCTCTCTCTCATCGCTCGATCTCTTTTTTGTCCTTTGAAATTGATGTCTGCTCCTCTGCTCCCCGCTAAGGCACTCATCTGGTCACCATCATCAGCTCTCAACCCCCAACGATTCCGTTGGAAGGCACCAGAGCGAAGAGGTAAATGCCCACCACCTGAGGCTCAGAACCTATGGCGCTACCAGGGCATGTGACTCAGATCCAGTTTTCTCCCAAGGCCTTTAGCGGAGCAAGAGAAGGGGACACGTGTCCTTAACCACCACACACACACACACACACACACAAACACACACATACACAGAGACATTCGTAAATATGCACAAAAGACACAAAGAGCAAATGTAAGAGTTTTAGTAGCTTGTTATAGTGTGGTGGTGTTTCGCACAACAAGCAAACCAACTTTAATCACTTTTGTCCTCAGCTAACTTGTTTTAAGAGTCTGTTGTTCGTGAGCCAAAAAGCTTCCATGACCAACATTCCATGTCCTTTTGTGTGCCGAGGAGAGATGTCGGGCGATACCATCTCCGTGTGGTGCAACAGGGCCTCCCAGGGAGCTGTTATTACACACAAATCCGTGATCAGTAACTAATCAACTGCCGGCTACAGCAATGCTTAACCAGACCTGACTAAAGATTTACCATCGGGTTCAGCTCCTCATTAATGACTGATATTCAGGGGAGAGCGAGCAGCTCACAGCTGCGCAGAGTGGAAATTTACAGTGGAGAAATGCAAATTAGGATTGGCCCTGGTACAGGTGCACAAGAGCTTCAAAAAATCTAAAAGGAACAAAGAAATGAGAAGAAGCTGGATATCGACCAGGTGTTTCTGTCAAAAGCAATAGCAGCAGTTCTACCATCTATGCCAAACTTTTTCTGTCACTGAACTACGCGAGCGCTAAGTCACCTAAAAAGTACTGGCAGCCAATCAGACTTAAGCCCACCGGCTGGCTATAACCAGAGCTTTGGTTGCAGGCATGTCTTGATAGTCATTAGCTGAAGGTCTGTGGCTTGCCAGTGTGTTCCGAAAGGCCTGAGCGCATGCCACATCCACATCCATGAACACAGAGCAGTATGTACTGCACTACTGGTGAGCACAGACATATAGGTGATAGCTGAAGCATGCTTTAACATCATCACTGTGAGACATTTTTTGTATGCATACAGAATACATCTTTACAGCCTCCTGGTGTATTTCAAAGTGTCCATCAATATTTCTAGTCATGTTTGCAGTTAAGTGTACCAAGAAAACAAAATACTCATTGACCTCTAACATTTATGTAAAAAATCCTCCACTGCTGTCATCTTCCTTGTCTGAAGTTGAATAAGTAGATTTAAATGGCTAGGACAAGTACTGGTGCGTGATTCAAAGCATGCTACGGTTGTCAGTCCTTCCAAGTACACTAGAACACATCCAGGAAAAGTTTTGGAAGGGTATTGTTCATAACATCTGATATTTCCCAGCCATGATAGCGTCGTACAGCTCATAACAAGCGTCATATCACTGTCGTATTGTCTGAAGATTTCAGTTATAAAGTGGTCATGGTATACATTACGTCAGTGCAATGACATACATTGCGAGATTTAATACGCTGTCATAGATGGTTATGACAGGTGTTATGCCATACCATGTCATAATGTGTAATGTCCATTTTATGCATATTGTTTTCTGTAAAGTGTTACCGCATTTCTTTAAAAAACTATGGCTATTCAACATATGTCTTTCAAACTTTGACTTACAAATATAACTTTTTTTTTATAAAGTTAATCACAAAAATGAACACACCAAAATGTGCATTTATTTAAAAGTCAAGGATCTGAGTGAATCCATGCATGTGTACACACTCTCTCTTGCTGAAGTCAAAGTCCAAACCCCACCCTAAAACCAGTACAATTTGCTGGGGTCATTTGAAAGGACATGACAACCATCAATCCTTATTTTGGTTTGTTAGTCCATAACTCCACGTCCTCACTTCCAGTCGCCATATCCTCGATCATCATTTTTGCTCTCGCCAGAAATGTCCTCCTGCGGGCCCTTGCATGGGTCGCTGCGTGTACTCTGTTCGTTTGGGGAAAATTGATGACAAAAACAGGTCGTTCGTCTCAATCACACATCTCTGTACCCATGTCAGCGCTTTGACGAGCCTGCAAATCAGACCACTGACTGGACGAGCTTTGTGGGCTCATATCCTTCTGAACCGACCTGCCCAGACTCCTTCAATCACCACAAAAAACAGTTATTGCTGGTGTCATGCAACTGCTTTGTATCTTCTAAAAATGGAGTTGCCAGGAAAAGGTTTATTTTTTTCCCGTTTGCCAGCACAGCGTTACGAACTGGTCACATAGGGTTTTGAACCCATTTTGTTAGTTTGGAGATATTTCCAATTCTGAATGGGAACTTTCATTATGAGTAAAAAAATTGTTTATTTTTAAATGTCTCAACTCAACATGATGAGCATTTACGTGTTTATGTGATTCAAGAGTTAGCCTTATGTTTATAGTCCGGGTCTTTAGCTAAACAAACGTGAGGACTGGATTTAATCAAGGTTTGGTTTTTTTCTCTCTTTAATGTTCTTAGTTTCTTAACTTGCCAACTTGTGTCTGTGAAGACAAAACCAAAACATACTTGCAATATGTAATTGAAAATACATTTTGATTGCATCCAGGGGGTGGCATTCTGGTGTAGTGGTTAGCACTGTCACCTCGCAAGCTAGAAGTTCTGAGTCCCAGTCTGGGTCCACTATGGGTGGAGTTTGTTAATTCTTCCTGTGTTCGCATGGGATTCCTCTGGGTACCCCAGTTTCCTCCCACACCAAAGACATACAGGTGCAGCTCAAAAAATTAGAATATCGTGAAAAAGTTCAATATTTTTTGTCACTCATTTCAGAAAGTGAAACTCGTATATTATATAGATTCATTACACATAGAGTGAAATATTTCAAGCCTTTATTTATTGTAATTTTGATGATTATGGCTTACAGCGAATGAAACCCAAAATTCAGTGTCTCAGAAAATTAGAATATTTTGCTTTAAATATTTCGCATATCCTTTGCATGCTGTTACTTCCTGAAGTCTGTGACCAATCAACATCAAAAGACTCTCGATATCTTATTTTCAGGTACTGTTACAATAGATACTATAACTAGTATCTCTATCGGAATTGGGGGGTGAGACTAGATTCAGCTGTAAATTACACTGGTACAGTATGGAACACATGACTGGCGAAATGGCTGTACGTCATCAAGGGTCTAAGGCAGTGGTGTCAAACTCATTTTCACCCCGGGCCACATCAGCATTATGGTTGCCCTCAAAGGGCCGGTTGTAACTGTAAGACTATAAATATAACCATACTTGGGATTTTCGCGGACCTCGATTGTAATTGTTGACGGGGGGGGTGGGGGGTTGGGGGGGGGGTGCAATCAAGAATTTGATTTTGGTGTGCGTCTGCGTTTGTCTGTTATATCGTAAAAGTTAATCCCCGTTAACCAGCCACGTAGATACACGTGTCAGATAATTAAGTTCTCGCGGGCCACATAAAATGACGTGGCGGGCTGGATTCCGCATCAGATAATTAAGTTCTCGCGGGCCACATAAAATGACGTGGCGGGCCGGATTCGGCCCGCGGGCCGGGAGTTTGACACCTATGGTCTAAGGCAGGGGTGTCCAAACTTTTTCCACTGAGGGCCAGATGGAGAAAAATGATGACTACCACGGGCCACAGGCTAATATATATATATATATAGGCTATGTGTGCGTGTGTGTAAAATAAATACAAGTGCGCTCAGACATGTGGCATACAGTTGCCAACATTACTTAGATTTCTATTTAAAGTAGGCGAATAGTATTATAGCCTATTAAAAGGCGAGCTTGAAGAGATTTTAAGAATTTCACTCACCAGTGACACTTCTCATGAGAACAGTGTTGTTGTGCCTTGGACTGAAGAATCGCTGTGATGTCGGGCGTGAGGTTTGTAGATGCGATTCGCAGGACATCGCAAAGGTGACTGTCTGTTATATTTGATCGCAAACGGCTCTTGTTTAGCGTCATCAGGGAAAAAGTTTGCTCACATATGTGAGAGTATATCAAGAGTGGTAGATCACGTCCCCATATTCTGTATCCATTTCAGACAGGAATGCCCGAAATTCTCTGTGATTGAGTGCTTTCGCACAAATTATGTTAATAGTTTTCACGACTGTATTCATGACATCGCCCAGTTTCGTGACTTTGGCGTATAATGCTTCCTGCTGTATAATACAGTGCAATTTAACAGCCTCGCCCCCAGACTCACGAACTTTTCTGCAAACCAGGGAAGCCATTCCGTTACGCTCACCTATCATGGTTGGAGCACCATCTGTTGTAACTCCACGCAACTTGTCCCAAGGGAGATTCCGATTTTGAATCGCAACTTACACAGCTTATAGCAAAAATATCAGCTCCTTTCGTTGTTCCAGTCAGGCTCCGAAGGTCGAGGAGCTCTTCAGTAAAGCAAAAATCATCGTCAACCCCCCGCAAAAAAATTAGTAGCTGAGCCGAATCTGTTGTGTCGGTACTCTCGCACACGCAATTGAATAGAAAAGAAACAACGGAGCTTTGTCTGATATTTGCGCCTTGATGTTAGCTGATAAATCCTCGATTTGCCGGGCCACTGTGTTTCTCGCAACACTAACATTGCAAAAGTCTTGTTTCTTTTCTGGGCATACAATCTCCACAATTTTTGTGACGCACTCTTAATAAAACCACCCTCTGCAAAGGCCTTTCCATACTTCGCTATTAGCTTAGCCACCTCGTAGCTAGCCCTGGTAGCATTCTGCTGCGTTTGATTAGCACAAAAAAACTGGGTTTGTTGCAATGATAGGCTTGCCGCCAACTGCTTTGATTTCTCTTCTCTGGTTGCTCCAGTATATGCCTTAAAAGAGGCATCATGTTTCGTTTCATAATGTCTCAACGTTAAATTATTTTCATCACCGCTACTGATTCCTGGCAAATTAAACAGACACACTTGCCTCTGTACTCTGAAAAAGTATTAATTTTGCCATCGTGGCTGGAATTTCCTACATTCACTATCCACCTTTCGATTCTTTGCAGTCCGCCATGTTGATAAGAACACGATTTGTAGGCTACAGGAACGTTGGCTAGCTAATGCATAAGATTATTTTTTGTTTGGGGGGCGCAAACTGCTGATCTGTTTTTAGAGTTGGGCTTTTACTATGCTGCCCCCTAGTGTTAAAAAAACAACAGCATTTTTTTTCTCTCATTTGTAGCAGCGGGCCAGATTTAATAATTCTTCTGAAATGTTTCGAGGGCCGCTTTAAAACGCTTCAAGGGCCGCAATTGGCCCGCGGGCCGTAGTTTGGACACCCCTGGTCTAAGGTATCAAACGAGCCCCAAACCATCACTCTGCGGCCAGATATGGAGTAGATGTGAATGGATCCCTTTAAGGGTTGTTTCTCCTGACTTTTTTCCCCATAGAGTTCTATAGGAAAATGAGTCAGGAGAAATAACCCTTGCAGTGATCCATCCACATCTACTCCATATCTGGCAACAGAGTGATGGTTTGGGGCTCGTTCGATAGCTCAGACCCTTGATGACTTACAGCCATTTAGCCAGCCATGTGTTCCATACTGTACCAGTGTAATTTACAGCTGAATCTAGTCTCACCCCCCAATTCCGATAGAGATCAGTTCAAATGCAGAGAAGTTATAGTATCGATTGTAACAGTACCTGAAAATAAGATATCGAGAGTCTTTTGATGTTGATTGGTCACAGACTTCAGGAAGTAACAGCATGCAAAGGATATGCGACCAAATATTAAATATGATACTTTAAAAATATGTTAAAGCAAAATATTCTAATTTTCTGAGACACTGAATTTTGGGTTTCATTACCTGTAAGCCATAATCATCAAAATTACAAGAAATAAAGGCTTGAAATATTTCACTCTATGTGTAATGAATCTATATAATATATGAGTTTCACTTTCTGAAATGAGTGACAAAAAATATTGAACTTTTTCACGATATTCTAATTTTTTGAGCTGCACCTGTCTATGTCAGGTTAGGTATACTCCTTCCATTGCCCTTGCCCAAGGCACTGGTCTCCGAACTGGAGTTTGTCCCTAGGCTCTGCACTGTGGCTCCCCACTGCTCCCATGTAGTTAGGATGGGTCAAATGCAGAGGACAAATGACCCCACAGGGTCAATAAAGTATAACTTAACTATTGAGGCTGTCACACTTTTTTACCTAAGAAATGCTCAAGTGCAAATACTTTATGAGGTAAAAGCGGGTGGCCGTTAGTTTTAGTATAGCCCTTGGCTATGGACTATTCCTGTCCAAGGAGTACATTGTCAGTTGGACAAAATAAGAACTAAAACATTCAAGGACAGCCTAGGGGCACTATTTTGTTTCGCAATTGCTGAATACATTTACAATGGAAGAGAAAGCACTCAGAGCCTTCCTCCAGCCACCAGTCCAATATGGTACTGCTCTGAAAATGAACACAAAATGCTTGCTCAGTGTTTTGTGAGTGGCAAATATTTTCAAGTCACTGAGTAAAGAAATGCTGCAATGGGACTAGAAATGTTTGAGAGGCCAGTAAACAGACTTGTAATCTGATGCAGATGTCTGACAGTTTATCAGGGATTTGCAAAGGTTAGTCTTGCTGCCGTGTGTTTTCAGCTGCAGGCTTCTAATCTACAAAAGGATATGATTGTTAGATATAGATTGTTATGTCCACATGCATCTGTGTGTCTTGTCATCTGTTCCAAAGATGGTCATTTTTCTCAATAGATTCTTTACTGTTCCAGATTGCTAATGTGTTTGTATTATATAAATCTAACATATTCGCAACTTTTATTTTACTTGGAAGTCACATTCAGACTAAAGCCTTTTTTAGCGGTACAGCCAAAACGGGTCAGCAGTTGCAGATTACAGCACAATAAATACGAATGTAACTCTGGAAACACAAGTACATACAATACACAGGATATACATGTGAAGCAACATTTTTTGTTATTTGTGTGTTGGTTAATATTTTAGGCATGAGTGCGTAGACTACCAGCTCCCTACATTTCTTTTTAAAATATTTTGTTTCTGATTTTTTCCCATTTTTCTCCCAATTTAGTAGCCAATTGAATCCCTATTCTAATTCAATTCCCCCCATGTAGCAACCGCTAGAGAACCACCACTATACAACTCCGTCAGCCGGTAGTAGGAAGGAGGGCGCCACGTCCTCTACAGGGCGCGACTCCTCCAACTCCTGACCATGATTCCAACTCGCCCAGGGCCTTTTTTGTGCGGAGCGATTCTCTCCGAGCCCCTCCCCCCACCCGGAAGCAGCCGCCAATTGCTGCTCCCACAGGGCACCGGCCACGCTCGGAACTGGCAGGTCCGGGGCGCGAACCCCGATCCTCGGAGTGCAACTGCACTGACTGAAAGTCAGCGCTCTTACTGTTGTACCACCGCGGCGGCCTTAGCTCCCTACATTTCTATTTAATCAGGCTATAATGCATGCTTTCCTCCGGGTACTCTGGTTTCCTCCCACAGTCCAAGGACATGTGAGTTAGGTTAATTGGAGATTCTAAATTGCCCGTAGGTATGAGTCAGTGAGTGAAGGGTGTGTGTGCCCTGCATTGGATTGGTGACCTGTCCAGGGCATATGCTCCAGCTCCCCTGCAACCCTGACCAGGAATAAGCGGGTTAGATATTGAATGGATGGATGGATAATTCATGCTATTGCATGGGATGCCTGGATTAATTTAATAACAATGCAGCAAGCCTGGATGTATTTATTTATTCATTTATTTAGCACAATTCAATGGAAATGCTTAATTGAGCCATGTTCACAGCTTTTTCTGAACAAAACTCAAGAATTCACTACATTTTTAGTGACAATCTTTTAATCAGAATGGGGTATCAGGTATTATTTTTCATAAGTGGATTTATTAATATACAGTACATAAGTATAAACACAAAACATAACTAATATAAACACAATAGATCAACACATATACATTTTGTGGACTCACCTTTGGTTATTAAAAGAAGGAACAGTTATATCAACATAGTTTCCATTGGGTCAGATCAGGTCAGGTCTTAAAATTGAACAATGTAGATTTACATGGTGGTGAGTTCAGTGATCGCCAAAATTTAAAACTGTCTTTGACAAAAACACACACAAACAGTCTATACCCCTAAACCAATGCTACAAGCCCGTGCAACCGGCCAGCATTTTTGAGAATGATCCTTCACATGTATTTTTTTTCTGAATTTCTAGTTTTTACTAGAGAAACTGCTACAGTAAATAGAGGTATCCATTTCCTCAAAGCATGACTCCCCATCTGGAAAGAGAACTAGTCCAGCGGTGAAATTTATTTTGAAAGTTTGGCCACTGTGAACACAGGGTCCAAGACATTACAGTCAGCTTTTAATGAAGGGTCAGACGAACCGTTTCTGGCACCCAGGAAATATGTAAACTAAAACAACACAAATGCCTTTGGTTTCTCACCAGGGCCGTGTCCGAATACGACCCCTACACCCTTTTGAGGGCACATATTTGAGTCCACTTTGTCAAAAAGCTTTTGAGTGGGTGATTTTTTCTCACAAATAGGGGCACTTAAAATACCAGGATGAACCCCTTATTTCTGGGGTTTTGTTGAGGGAGCACACTCATCTGCAGAACGGTGCACTCATCCGACAATTTCAGTAAGTAACTCGGAAGTAAAAACGTAAAAGACATAAAGCGCATATGCATATCTATGGTACAAGATAGGTTCATATTACAAGCTACTCTTTTTTTATTTTTGTTAATTCTATCTTCATTCATAATCTACACTTTGTAACAATCATCATATGTTAACAGATTGATATTTTCAATAAAACTTTTTTTTAATTACAAAAATATTTCAAACTACTTCCTCACTAGTTTTGCCTGATTTCTTTTGCACACTGCTTGCAAAGTGAGGGGACAGGGCACATAGGGACAGGGATCTGAGTGGACATGGGACAGTGGACAGGGAACAGGGGTTGTATTCGGTCACGGCCCAAGAAAACTATTATCTGTTTTATAATATTATAAACTATTAGACTAATTTCTGTCAAAGCTTAGTATGCTATGTGGAAAAATTTCACAACATCAGTTCTGTGTAAGGCAATGGAAGCACTACTGCTTCAGTTCTGTGTAAGGCCAAGGAAGCACTACTGCTTCAGTTTTGTGTAAGGCCAAAAAAGCACTACTGCTTCAGTTCTGTGTAAGGCCAAAAAAGCACAACTGCTTCAGTTCTGTGTAAGGCCAAAGAAGCACTACTGCTTCAGTTCTGTGTAAGGCCAAGGAAGCACTACTGCTTCAGTTCTGTGTAAGGCCAAGGAAGCACTACTGCTTCAGTTTTGTGTAAGGCCAAAAAAGCACTACTGCTTCAGTTCTGTGTAAGGCCAAAGAAGCACTACTGCTTCAGTTCTGTGTAGGGCCAAGTAAGCAGTACTGCTTCAGTTCTGTGTAAGGCCAAAGAAGCACTACTGCTTCAGTTTTGTGTAGGGCCAAGTAAGCAGTACTGCTTCAGTTCTGTGTAAGGCCAAATAAGCAGTACTGCTTTAGTTCTGTGTAAGGCCAAGGAAGCACAACTGCTTCAGTTCTGTTTAAGGCGAAAGTTCTGTTTAAGGCAAAGGAGATGAGAAGCAGAACCACAGGCATTGGTTTCAGCAGAGGAACCTTAAGCCCCCAAAACCAAGTGAGAGGGAACAGCATGGTGCGGCTGCTTGTTGTGTGAAAAATCCTCAACGCGACATACGGCATCTGATTGGATTTTGAGGCTTGGAAAGGAATCTCAGCCTGAGGAATTTATCACTCTGGAATTTGGAGTGGACAAATTGTGTGTGGGGGGGGGGTTGGGAGTTGTCCACCAGAGAGCAAGCAGGTGGTGTACCCCCGGAAAGTGTGATTGCATTTCACAAGCAGGGAACAAGCTCACAGATACAGCCAACATTGTGGAGAAGTTAACGTTCCTCACAAGCTATTAGGAGTATGGCATTACAAACGGCACTCGATTGTATCTGTTGTTCTGTCTGTACAGTATATGTGCAACCCAGCAGGCCCTGAAGGAGAAGAGACAGATTGCGAAGACAGCAGCATTGTGCTTTTACTACCTTCTATGACGCCGTTTGGCAATCTTGTTCCTGGAGTGCCAGATGTTTCTGTTTTTTCATACCACCGGAGGTTGATTGTGCAGTTCGGTCAATTATGAGTCTGAGCCTGAATATTCAGAGTCTGAACCGCTGACGATCTCCAGCACATGGTTACCTGCATTAATTAGGCCTAATGATTATCAAATTATGTTATTAGAGGCTTTGGGTGAAGCAAAAACCAGAAACATCAATACAGAGCCAGGGATGTCTACCCCAGTCTTTACACACAGACAACTGCGGGTGATTGACCTGAGAGTCTCAGGTTTTTCGCACAACCTCTGTTATTAGAGGCGTTTATATGTCGTCGTTTCTTAGATAACTTCCAGACCCAAACACTCATCACCTCAGAAATCTGAGAGACGGAACCACAAGGATGTTTAAATCACGTGTCACTTTCCCCTTCTTCAACTTTGATGTTACAAAGTTAACACATCTGGCTGGCAGAACCGCTTATCAAGGATGGTTAACCTAGCTTACATACGCAGCTTATGTAGCACTCACTGACAAGAACAGTACCTCAGGGCGACAAATTAAAAACAAAAGACAGAAGACCAGTATGCGGCCAGCTAACTTGTACAATGTAAGACATGGCTGTAGCATTTAACGGGAATAAAAGTGAGGATTGAGAATGACATTCTGCATTTTGGGAAATCGATCCAGCTGATGGCTCTTAAAATGGCTCTTAAACACCCATTGCTCTTTCCCACCACGTGCACAACGGGCTTTGGCGCATGATTGCCGCGGTTGTCAAAACAATGAGGTTGTCGATGGGATGATCAGAGAGGGGACGCAGTCTCCCAAAAGCATCCTTGCTCACGGCGAGGTGTGGGGTCAGGACTCCGGGCTCCCGCTGTTCTCTAGGTGGTGAGGCCTCGGGCAGCTGGCCAATGGCAGGACAGTCCTGAGTGACAGGAGCCATTTATGGCAGGACACTGGGGGCAGCGGGGGGGAGACACCATAGAGCTCATTTTTACATATCAATATGGATCTCCATGCTAATTACATGCCTTTTCTCTTCTTGAATATGTTGTCTGATAAAGGATGCGGGTGGGTCAGTGTATAGCAGGCTCATATAAACGGTCAGTAGATCTGAATGCCACCTGCTCTAAACTCAGAACCACAGCCTTACTATTTATCCCGTATTAGCCTTAACCTCCTGCAGGTGGCTGAGACTGAAGATGAGACTCAGTGAAGTCTTTTAATATCCCACAGTACTTATTACAAAAAGTAGGGGGGTTCCCCAGTATCCTGGCCAAAAGCATTTTTCTGTCCATTTAATTTAATTGGGTAAATTCCCACCTAAATTCCTCTTCAGTTGATGTGTGCTGTCATTCTTCATGTAAAATGGCTGCTGTACATCAATTGATTACATTTCGGATTAGCCCTTCCTCCAATATAAAGGAGTTTGAGGCCCATGAAGGGTGATAGCCTACATTAACATTGCAATACTTTTATGGATTTCACAGAAGCTTTTGTCCAAAGTGATTTACAGCAATAATCACAGCAATCGACACATAGCAAAGCTAACAAGGACAATTGCAAAAGCCAGAACAGTCCAGACAGTAACGTTACACATATTTAGTGCAAAGCTGATGAGTCACTAGACAAGTGAATGAAAAGAGATACACAGTAAATTCACAGCAAAATGGCCAGTGTTAATTCAACTCTAAAAGTGTTGATTGAACTCTAGCAGTGTACATATGAGCCTACTCTGGCCAGATCAGGCTCATATGTACACTGTTAGAGTTGAATTAACACTGGACATTTAACTGTGTAGGTTTAATGAGGCTTGAGCTGGGGCTTTTTCTAATGGTGCTTGCTGGAAGCACCACCAGTGGTGAGTTGCAGCGAGACCATGTGAGAAAACACAAGACCCTGAGCTAGACAATGATTCATCTGATGTTGCAGAGATATAAATGCAATTAATCACCATCATGTGCACAAATAAAATGGTTCTCTCTCAAAGAAATGAAAAAAGACTCACTCGTGGAAGTCGGGCCTGAAGCTAAGGCGGGCAGTGTACTTCCTTCCCAGCATGCAGTACCAAAAACTGAATGAAAAACCAGTGTGTGTTGCTTCTACAGTACTAGTGTGAGCTAGGCATTGTGTAGTGAACAAGTGCCTTTGAAGCCAAAGTGTGCTTAAATGCAGTCAAATGTAGACAAATTGTTACGGAATATGTAAAATAAAATTAGGCACTGCACAAAATTATCGGGGCTTGATAGCACCCATACCGTTAAAGTGTGTGTGTGTGAGAGAGGGCAAGAAATAAAGAGAGAGAGAGTGACTGACTGAGTGGGTGATGTATTGGTCTACAGTAATGAACATGATAGCTATGATGTTTCCCCAAAGAGTCCTGCACACCAGGCATGTAAACCACTCCCAGATTTTGACACAGAATTTCAATAGGATTTCAGACACCTGCGGAATACTGCATACCTGGTGAGAGCATGGTCATTAGCTGAAAAAAAGACCACTGTAGCCACCTGTTGTTGAACAAGCTCCTGCAGTTCTAGTCAGCCTTTTTTGCTTTCTGTAGTGTAAGGTGTCAAGCCTCGGGCCAATTGTAAGCATTTCCTGCTCGTAAATGGGATGTGGGGGCAGTTGGGCAGATACTCAATATCCTTGGATATATTGGAAAAGGAATTCCATGGGAATAACACACATCTCACATCTCTGAGAAAAATCACCTGTCAAAAATAGAAAAATGAAACTAAAATTTAGTGCATTTGCACTATTTCATTTTTTAAAATCTGAATTGTTCATTCATGCTCACCTGGTCTATGTGATTAGGCACTGTGGTAGTGCTATGTTTTCTGATAGGCAAGGCTGGGGTTTAGAGGACATTGGCCTGTGTACCCATGTACTCTGTCTACCTCCTATTCTCCGCTAAGGAACACATGCTATAAGATACATTATATTAAAACTCCACATGCTATAAGATACATTATATTAAAACTCCACATGCTATAAGATACATTATATTAAAACTCCACATGCTATAAGATACATTATATTAAAACTCCACATGCTATAAGATAAATTATACCGGAAAGTCCTGAGCTGTACAGTATATACCATCAGGATGGGCTTAGATAAAAAATGTCACAAATAGGTATTCTGTTTCTGAAAAAACCCACTGATATAAGGTATATATAGTATTTTTGGTAACACTTTATTTTGATTGTCCCATATAAATTGAATATCAGTTCAGTGTTAATTTAAAGTGTATTGACACTGAACACTCTTTTCAAGAAACACTCTATTGACACTCAGCAAAGTATAAACTGACTGTTTGCTGTATCTCAACATTCAGTTGATATCAAGTTGAAACAAAACACACTCAAAAAAAAAAAGTGTCTGTATTTTTATTTATATAATTTTTTTTTTTGTGTGTGTGATGTGTTTGATATTTATCAATATTGCCTCATGTAGATTGTTCCCATGGACGAGATGTTAGAATCTACATTATAAGAAATGTCTCTTGTGCCATTATGTCTGCTGGTCACATATTCTCTAGATCTTATAATGATTTCAATACAGTTGGTACACATTGATTAATAGTAGAATGACAACCGGGACTGAGAGATCAGGAACTACTCAAGTCAAAAGACTTGCTAATTTAATCAGCAGGATATCCAATATACTATGGCCTAATGGAGAGAGGTCACAGATTCATTCCATCCTGTGTATTTGTCTAGCTTACCAGTTTTGATCAAAGCTTGGAAAATTTATAAAAATAAGTCAATGGAGAGAATGAGACTCAGATTGACTCAGCTGAATCCAGGGTTGGTTACATGATTTCTTTCGTGCAGGCACTTTAATAAAGATAATTTTAAATTCATTGAATTTGAGAACCGTGCCCCTTTTTACAATTTAGTCATTTCACATGGTAAGCAAACACACGGGCTAGAGATAGACAAAGGTACAATCATGTAAGTGGAGAACATGAGAAAAATAGTTGAGTGTCATCAGAATAGCAATGACATGACATGCCATGAGCAGAGAGAACTGGACCAAGTGATTTAGTGTAAAGAGAGAGGACAAAGCACTGAGCCTTGTGGGACATCGCTGGGGAGAGGAGGTAGGAGCATCCATCGCTACCAAGAGGTCTGGCAGAGTCAGGAGGGGATTTGAATGTCCGTTTTCTCAACTCTCAGAGTCCGGTCATGTGAAGGGGAGCCATGCTAGCACTAATAGGGTTGGTGGTGAGATCCATGCTAATGCTAATAGGGTTTGCCGCATCTCATGAGAGCCTTGTATTAAAGTTACTCATCCTCTGACCACCCCCAGCCCTCCAGCACCACCACCCACTCACCACCCACCACTCCCGTCTTGTAGACAAACTCTTCGCCGTGGCAGCCAATTCGTTTCTGTTGCATCTGCATTAAGGAGGACTACAGAATATTGTCTGTGGGCGGTGTGCACGCACTTAGGTTTTAATCATGTAGATTCAGTTAACTCTGGGGCTTTCTGTGGCTAGCTGACCTCCACATCACCCCAGATGGGCAAATGGGAGTGAAAGAAAATCTATTTGTTAAGCCATATCAAGGTGCTAGGGGCCTAGCAAGCATCCCACCAGCAATAAACAAAATGAAATGTTGCTTATACGTATACTCGGCATGTAATAATAAAGTACTCCATTTATCAGAATTATCTTAGGAACAGTCAAAACTTATGAATTTGAATTCACTATACATGAATCTACAAGGGCCATGTAATCATTCTTTTTATTTTCAGCAAAATTACGCTATTTTAATTTAAAACCTGAGACTAATTTGAGAACTTCTAGTGTAGCCTACAAATATCTTGCAGTATCTCATAAAATATTTTGGTTAACAAGCACATGAATAAGTGTCTGCTAAAAGAAAGGTTCTTTCTTCCAACGAAAATCGTCAGCTGCTTGAATCATACGACTGTCTTAAAAAGAGGAAAGCTGTCGACTGAAGCATCCTCCAGTCTACATTCTGGAAACTTCTCAAAGACAGGGACAAAATGATAACTAATGAAGGAGACTGAAAACAGCTGTGAACTGGCAAGGCTGGTTTGAGCGCGTCAAGAAACATGAAAGAATCGTCTTCAAAGTCACATAGCAAACAATGTTGCTATGTGACTGATGCTGATTTACATAATGATGTCAGTGAAATTGTTTATTGATGTTTCAAAAGTTTAGTTGGCAGCATTGCCAATGTATTCTAAATATATTTTTGAATAAGTTGGCAATGTAGCAGAATAACTGTTTCTTAAAACTTAGGTCAAAATTTATTTGTGGGGACTGTGCCGCCATGCGGTTGAAACATTCAGCTGACGTTCAGATGCAGCATCGAATTGTGGTGTTTGTGCACTAGAAATTCTCATTTAAAAAAAAAACTGATGACTGTTGCATTACAGTACTGTATTTTATAATAAGCTGCGTTTGAGTTATGTTTGAGTTATACTGGGAGAGCTAGGATAATGCATGTGATATTTAGATAAGAACATAATGCCCACCCAAACCCAAGTGTAACACAATTTTTCCTGTGTTACAAAAAAAAACGACAGTATAATCATAGACCGTAGAAAAATATGGACGGAGTGACGACGACATCACCCATTCATGCCGATGGGTCATGTACACTGGCGCATTAAGCCTAAAACTGGCCTAAACAGTGCGCCGCCATTGTATTCTTTGCAACTGTTTTGCAACCAACGCAGGCGCATTAGAGTGAAAGGGTGGAGTCCACGACTGCAGGAGATCCTGTCCCGACTGCTTTACATAGACATTGGACATGCCCACATCTGGAAAACTGGTGTGTGTTTTTTTCTTTCTCATACATCCACTTGCACTCATGAGCAGCTCTTTGCAGGCTGGCTTAGATGCACACAAGCACAGACCCATAATCAGCCGCAACCTCTCCCGGTACTATTAACATTACCTTACTGAAATGCTAATATTTATTAGGTCTCTCTGCCTTATAATGAAGGCATCCACGCTAACATTATGGGGTAGTGACAGGCAAAATTCAGGAGTTGGAACTAAGCAGTAACTAAGCTGCCACAGCCCAGGTAATTTAAAAAAGATTATTATTATTTTCAGGTGAGAAATGTTACACAAGCACTCATAAACAATTGAATTACGTCAAAAACTCTAGCTGAAATGCTGAATTGTCATAAAAATGCATTTTCATATTTTATCAATAGTTTGTTTAACTAGCATCCTTGCGGTAGCGTTTGTCATTAGCATGTTTCCTAGCGAGTGAATCCTGTTATGGATTTAAGATTTTGTTTCAAAATATGTAAGTATTTGGAGTCAAAATGTTGCCTACAATGTTATAGCAACTTTGTGACTGGGCTCCCATCTAAAAATTCAGTAGATGTTTGAGAATAGGGTTTAAGAACAGTATGAAAACCATGTGGAAAACTGACTAGGTTAGTCTAATTTATCTGTCACCAGAACTTTGATAGCAATCCAGTAAATGCAGCTATGGTTTCTGACAAGAACATTCTCTCAACACCATCACTAAGCATCAAATGCTGTCACTTTGGTCATATATTGTCATATATTGTTCACAAAAAAAAAAAGTGCTGTTTTATCATTTTTGCCTAGATTTTAACCAAAACATCTCATCGACTGATTTCTCCACATTATTCAACAAAGTCTATTCACGTATTAATAATGTTTATTTCTGTGGCACAGACAACTTGCTGACAAATCATGATATACACCACAAACTAGCTAGGCTGGGTACTGTAGTTAAGATACCAGGAAAAAAACAAACAAACCCTTACCCGGCATAAAAATGCCAAGGTGCCAGGTTCCAGTACTTTAGCAAATGTAAATACAATCGATAGGACATAGCTACTGCAAATAAACTATCCGGTACACATTGGGTTATAAGCTTGAGTTTATGTAAGTGAACATGTTTAGTTAACATCACTTTACGCTAACTTGTGAAGTTTGCTAGCAGTGCAGTAGTAGCCTATAGATACTGCACTGATAGATAGATCGCTAGCGAGAGCGGCTGTATGATATAGATTGCTATTGCTAGTTAGTAGTGAATGTAGCAGCACACACACGGCTCCTCACAAAAAAATGAAAGATGATCTCTGTTGTCTTGTGTGTTGTTTTTTTTTTTTTTTTTTTTTAAAATTAAAAAAAAAAAATTTTTTTTTTTTTTATACATTTTGACGAACCACGACGACCATTTAGCACCAGGCAGCCAGGATGGGCCCAGTTGGTAACATAACATATGGTAATATTTTATTTTTTTTTTTTTTTTTAGAAAATTTATTATGTCAATTATTGCTGCTGCACTGCACTGCCCACACAATAGGAATTTTAATTTATTAATTAATTTTTTTTAAAACAAAAACACAGAAAATTGGATTAACTAGTCAAAGCATCATTTCTTGTGTAAAAGATTTTTTAACTTTATATTTCCACAAAGAACATTGGCCTCTTTTTTGGCTTTCTCCATTGACTTACAATGGGGTAAGCAGGGTTTCAAGTTATTTTTGCAACCAGGCATCGTAGTCCCCCACTGGGAGAAAAAAAATCCAAAAATGGTAGTGGGTTGTTGCAGCTTGAGTATAATCCATTTAATTGCATAACCCAATTGTCAACGAATTTTATGCGATTATCCAGCTGAGTCGTTTAGATCGAGGAGCCCAGACGAGTAGTACTGTACGGTGGTGGGGAGGGGGGCACAGGAAGCCAGGACACGACACACAATGCACACACAAACATGTTTATTGTAAAACTTTAATACCGTACAAACTCTGGCAATGGCGAACGACATGTCTGATTACGGACGTTGTATACTCATGCGTGAACTCGGAAAGAATGAAACAGTAGTGTCAGTGCCGACAACCACGTGTGCCACTCAGGCGTGCGCTATTAATGTGATTTTCAATAGAAACTGCCTACCTTCGTAAATATTGGTGATTTTGTGTCTTCATAGAGGCAATTGTCGGTTTATGCCGCATATGTTTTTTTATATAACTTTTAGCGTATATTTAGCGTATAGCGTATTTGCAAATACCTAAATTACGCGATAATCCGCTATGAAATTAAGTAGATTCTACTGTATTTCAATTGCTTGTGCAAAAAAACAATGCTCATCCTTCACATGCATAAATACACACAAACACACACACACACACACACACACACAGGCACGTCTTCCACACAATGTTTTCCGCTAAACCATAATGTTCGCCATCTGCTTCTGCCCTATTCAAACGCAGCATCTTGAGTGGTGGAGTGATCACTGTTATGTTACACCAAACATAGTAATTAAGCTAATTAAATTCCCGCAGATTCACTCTGATTGATGACAGTCAGGTGGAGGGGAGGGGATTAAAAGAAAATTTCAGCAAGCTGATGGGGCTTTTTAACCAACAGGAGCAAATTGTTCCTCAACAGTCTCCATTATCTATGGGTCACCACAGGATGCTTGGCAGTGATGACCAGGGTAAGGCATATCACAGCTCTGACTCACCTTTCAATCACAGCGCTCCAGCACACTGCATTCATTCTGAAGGCAACAATGAACTTCTGACAGGAGAGACGAGAACCAAGTTTCCACATTTGTACCTTTCTGGGTAACAAATTCCTGCAACGTGGATGGATTAATGCCACCAGCTCTACAGTAATGTGCTAACAGTTATTATGGCTTAGATGCAGATGAACTAACTCACTTATGGAGGGATGGACTAACTTATGACTGGCTGACAGGCTGGCAAGCAGACTGATTTATCATCTGACCGGGCAAACTGACTGGCCCCCAACTGACTGACTTTCTGAAGATTTTAAAGGCCTTCTGACTGACAGACTCAGTGATGGGAAAATGTACTTATTGACTGACCACAGACTAACTGACTTAGTGGAGATTTTAGGGGCCTTCTGACTGATTCACAGCCTACTTATTGACAAACTGTAAGACTGACTGACTCACCGAGGGTTGTAGGAGCATACTGGCTAGCTGATTCACCGACTGTCAGGCTGGGAGGCCGACTGATTAGATAACTGGCGGACTGATACCCCTTTCACACCGAAGCAATGACCCGGGTAAATCCCGTGTTTGCCGTTGGCTCAGCTTCGGTATGAAAGGGGGAATAAGTGTTACACTACACAGCACGGTTAGCTGACTGAACCTCAATCGTGTCATGTGTTTAACTCGTGCAGAAACAATGGACCGAAACTTTTAAATTATGGAAACCGTATTCATGTACAGTAAATGCATATTGTTAGATTTATTTTCATTTTCGCTAACTAAGAGGATTGCTCAGTTTTTCACAGGTAAATATGTAACATTGAATATTAAACAATACATGTGTTACTTTGAACATTTTGTGACAGGTTTTACATAAAAGCATTTGCGAGATTTGGTGCACATAACTATCGATTCAGGATAAGCCAAACCTCAATGTATTCGCTTACCAGCTGGCTACCAAAATGCAGTCTGAACTAGGTTTGCATGGTATACCAGTTCCACGGTAATACTGCAGTACCCACGCCTTACGACACTAACAAAACTGCAGTCATTGTCAAACGGTAGTATTGTAAATAGCTGTATCCATTAGGTGCAAAGCCATTGTTGTGTCCATAATGAATAATTACATTTTGAGTCACAATAACTAATGAAATTGTTACATTTTTTTTATTATATAATGTAACTCAGAATGCCAGAAAAACATGCATCAAAAGAGTCTATCTGTTTTCAAAAAACATTTGAATATCTCCTGAATTACTGTGATGCACAATTATCCATTTTGAATAGGCACTTTTGTCACTTTTTTTTTTCATTAAAATTGTCAACCATCAAAATTTTAAATGTTTATACATTGCCTATATATATAAATATTATGGCCTGTTTAAATTTTCCATTAAACGTGTAGCTAAATAGATTAAACATGCTAGGCTATAGGCTAACTAAGAAATAATGACAACAGTATCTGTTTTTTTTAAGCAAAATAAAATCAGGGAAGCTCACAAGAATGGCAGTGATCTCAGCAATAAAATGACTCGGTAGATCAACTGACGCTCAAAAGTGTTTGGAGGGTTAGTAGGGTAGTTGCCACTTGCATACCTTGCAGGTGACTTTCTCCTATATTATTATTTTGCCTCCAATGGTATATAACCGGTAATTTTTCAAAAAGCACTCCTGAGGTGCAGTGGAGTTACAAATTTTCTTGGCTCCTCCATTGCAATAGTATACATACAGGCTATGCGTATAGGTATAGCATGGCCCACATGTTACCGTTTAGGCTACCCTCCAAACAAAATGATAACATAGCTTGTTGTAGAGGTCTGCATTCCCGCAGGACTTTTTCTTTCTTTTTTTAACGGAGAGAGAAATCGCGCAAAAGATTGAGAGGTCGATTTCCTAAGATCCCAAATAAAGGGTGTTATTTTGTGGGCGCAGCCAAAGTATTTACGCGTGTTAACATTTGACATTTTGCAAGTGATCAACTAAAGGTCATTATGTAAGTTACAAACAGCCATATTTAAATGAGAGATTTTGCGCGTTTGGAATGGTTACGGTTTGGAATGGTTGTAAGAAAGGGGTGAAAAGTCTCGCAATAATGTTGCCGTTTTATGGTGTTTTTTTTAGTGAAGGGTACTGTTACACTAAACAAGCTGGCGGTTTATTACAAACTGTTTCATTGGATGTCTCGGTTTCTGCTGGGACTTACAGATGTTTGTCAGGACTGAATTTATCATAAATATGCTTACTAGCACTAAGCCTAGGCCTACTCATGCCGTAAGTGTCCCAGAAAATCACATTTCCATTTGATCATGTGTTTTATTTTTATAAAGTTTTGATTTGCTTGTTATTCTGTTTGTTACATCGTAGCATATTGTTTGCTTGATTCAAATACAAGTTACTTCAAACGAGTTACTTGTTTGAAGTAAATTGAAGCTGTATCTAAATATGCCCCACTGGACTCCATTGTAAAGCAGAGCGGAGCCGTTCTTTCAGCTCGAAAAAGACCGATGTGACAACAATATTATTATTAATGATCAGCATGGTGGAAATACCTCTTAAAAATAGGTCCAAGTCAAAAGAAAAATGGAATCACCCTGTAATTATATTCAACATAAAAGATTTTCCTGGGATTCAAACAAGTTTGACTATCAAACAAAAAAGTGACAACCCTCGTCTCTGTTAGCATAGGTATGTGCATCACATATGAGAAATACAGCATAAAACAAACACCCATGGTATTGCGATACTACCCAGGCAGCACACATACATAGGGACGACATAGGCATTCTTTCGCACTCTGTCTGTGGGAGAGAGTCGTGACGTTTCCTGGAGGTAGTTTGCCCAATGGCAAGATGTCGCAGCTATGCTGCTTTTTTATTTGTGTCAAAAGTTTCAAAAAAATCTTGTCAAATATCAAATAAAACAGGCATAGAACATTTTTACTTTTTGTCCCAAACTTTGTTCCAAAAACAAAGTTTTTTTTTCTTTGCAATATTTATTTTCAGAAATGTTTTGCTTGATAACTGTCACACAAATCTGTGTCAAAATGAAGATGTTTTTTTTATGCTTTTGGCACAAAATTGATTCCATGGTAAGCAACGCAGCCGCGACATCTTCCAAATGGGCAAACTGCTACGTCCTCCCACAGATGGATCGCAATGTCTGCGAGTGCCTACGTCGTCTCTATGTGTGTGTGCTGTCTGGGTACTTGGTATCGTGATACTTTCACTGGTGTCATATTGTGAGGGGGAAATTAGGTACCGTGACAACCCTAGGTTGAACCCGTGGTCAAAATCCCATGTCAATCCCAGTTTGTGTGTGAAGGGGTATGACTGACTGACTTTCTAATCACCTTTGGACCTGCTGTTGCCCGGCTGACATGCAAACTACCTTATTGACTGGTGTCCTGACTGACTTATTGACAGACTGAATACAGAGCTGGTTTTTATTTTTATTTTGTTTTATCTCTGGTTGATGCCCTACTATAAGTTTATGAGCCATTATTACTGTGCATTCACCCTGCACTGCTAAAAAAGCTGCTTGTGATGAGTTGAAATACGATACTAACAGCTATGTTCCTCAGAATTGTACAAAGTCCTTGGGCTGTATCATGAGACTGATAACAATCTGAGGGCATTAAAAAGTCAATTTCTTAGAGTTCAAAATCACACCAGATCAGATTTCTATTTCAACTGAAGAAAGAACAGCTAAAACCAAAAACACATTGCAGTCTCTATCCAACATGGCTTTCTAATAAAGCATGGTTCTCCATTCCCCTTGTTGAATACCACATAACAGCAAGGCCAGCCATACCACCATGCAATCTGCTCCTGCTGTATGGTTGAAGCTAAGCAGGTATGGGCTTGGCTAGTTCTTGGATGGGAGACTTCCTGAAAAAATAAGTTGCAGATGGTGGGCCTGTAGTTCTGGTCAAATAAACCCCAATGCCCCAGTGCAGTGATGGGGACACAGTGCTGTAGGATATGCTGTCTTTCTGATGTTAAACTGAGTTCCTGGCTCACTGTGGTAATTAAAGATCTCCTGACACTTATTGCAAAGAGTAGAGGTTTCAACAGTGTCCTGGCTAAACTCCCAACCTAGCGCTTTGCTACCTAATCATCCCCCAGTGATGATTTTAGCCCATTGGCTAAAAAATGTGTGAAAAATGTGTCTCCACCTCAGCTGATGTGTGGTGAGCAAACTGGTGCAAAATTGCTGCCGTTGCATCACCCAGGTGGGTGCTACACATTGGTGGTGGTTGAGGCAAGTTTCCCCCTCATCATTGTAAAGCGCTTTGAGTGTGAGAAAGGCACTATATAAATGGCAGGCATTATTATTAGGCATTAAGGCACGACAGACAGCCTCCGAGCCACCACAGGGCAGAGTGTTGGAAGTACAGGTCATTCCACCACCTGGTTGCATAAAAATGTACAGGGGCGGACAAAATAAAGGAAACCCCACACGAACCATTTAACTTAACTAATTAACCATTACAATTAAGGCAGCTACACATGTGAGTCATAATAAGGTGAATGGCAATTAGCAATATGTGTCAGCTATAAAACAATCAATCTCAAGTCTAACAATCAGCGCTTTCACATGTGAGTTTTCAGTGCAACATGCGGCAACTAACAGAATTCTAAAGAAGCCAAAGGGTCAGTGCCCGACATGCCAAAACAACAATAAACTGTTTTGGCAAAGAGGAATTGTGGTTGCAAGTCGAAGCTCACCAACAGGGATGGACAGACACTTAACAGAATAGTCGCAAAACATCCCAAAACTACGGCGTCAAAAATCACCACAGGACTGCATCAACACCTCTGTGTCTCAATACAAAATGTATAATCAGTCTTGTGTCTGTTCTTATTACGAAACTATTACTGAACTCAGAATGCCTACAGAGGCACCTGGAGGATAACTGCACAAATCCAACCTGGCGGCTCAGATGGTCATGAGCTCATCATTTCAGAATGAAGGTACTGTTCGCATTATGGATGCGGTGACCCACAATACCAATGAACAGTACATCTTCATCTTGCTCTCGCACTGTCACAAAAAGGCATTTTCTATGCTGTTCCTTTTAAGATTTTGCTTGTAATATTATTATAGTCAGACATAACATATGTTTCTTGGGTTAGGTTTTTTCAAGTACCTTGTGTAGAACCTGTGCAAAGTCACAATATATCAAATTTGACAAATTTTTCACTGCAGAACAGCACTGCCAGATGCTTTTGTACACATTTAATTTTTAGTCAAATAACGTTTTCTACAAATGTGTTTTCTACCCTTTACAAATAATGGTAAAATGTCCATGAAATGCAAAATGCATTTTGAATGATTATCTTTATATTATAACTTTGATATCACAAAAATGTGTTTATCCAGAGTTACCTGATATGTTAGTCAACCATCTTGTCAGGTTTAACAGTTTTTTTTTAAACAGCGTTTTTTTTCATGACCATGAGAGTCCATTTAGTGCACAAAATGCTCGCCAAGTGTCACAAAAAAGCATATCATGGCTATGAAATGCTTTTTGTGCCACAAAATACGTAGTGTAACGATTTACTATTAATTATTATATATATATAATAATATAATTTTTAATAATGCAAAAAAGATTGCATCCTTTAAATATTGTTGAATG
Source organism: Ilyophis sp. 1 JC-2022 (assembly GCA_022702515.1). Taxonomy (NCBI): domain Eukaryota; kingdom Metazoa; phylum Chordata; class Actinopteri; order Anguilliformes; family Synaphobranchidae; genus Ilyophis; species Ilyophis sp. 1 JC-2022. The sequence continues at coordinate 16,379,815 of CM040406.1, read as the reverse complement.
GTTTTTGATTTTTTAGGCGATGATTGCTATTGGCCCCCCCCTAAAATAATAACCCGCCTAGAAATCAATGCATGGTGGGTTTTGACCCCCCCCCACCAGACCAGACCGGGGAAAAAAAAAATAATATAATGTATTTATTGTAAGTAAAATAAAAAAAATAATGTTCAAATCAATCAACCAGCCAAAGCAATGCAAATTAAAAAATGTTCCAAAGTTTAAAAATGTGTACAAAACATTAGCTAACCTTAGCTAACTGTAGCTAACAATATTATTATATATATTAATAATTAATCAATAACATTTATAACATTAGCTAGTGATTTGTTTCAGCAAACAAAAAAAAAAAAAAAAAAAAACAACGTATAATAATTGTTTATTAATTTAAGTTAAATTATTTAATCAATGAGTCGTTAAGTTCGTAGATATACTTCACTGGCATTAGCCTAGGATGCTCTTAGGTCAACAGCAGTCTCCTTAGTAAAGCCGTTTTGTTTGTTATTTGTGTGTTGAGTGTAAACTGAGTGTCCCACAAATGTTAAAAAGGAATAATAAAAAATAAAAGAAAAAAATATAAAAATAAAAAAAAAACATAACAGGCAACATTTTTGTTTTTTTTCACTTTTTTGATGGGCTACTTGCACATTATTAGGAGAGCAGACAGGGACAACAGCTGAAAAAAAAGAAGTGCAATAAATGGAAAAATAAAAAATAAAAAAGAACACACAATCACATTTCACACAAAACACATAATCTTTAAATTTTAAATTAATGAAGCAAAAAAAAAAAAAAAAAAAAAAAAAAAAAAAAAAATGCGCCTGCAGTTAAAAAAAAAAAAAAAACATTAAAACTTTTTTTTTAAAAAGTTTTTGTGCTTTTTTATTGCAAATGATTGGATAATGGATGATATTGATGGATTTTGATAATTGACATGTATGATATGTTGCATTGACCATGTTGACGACGAGCTCTTGAAAAGTAAGCCCTTCATGCGTTGCGTTCACGTCTCGTTTCTGATGATTTGATCTCTCTGATGGATGGACAATGATGAGTTCATCATGACATGTTTCAGCAATAATCATTCATGATGCCAATTTGAATCATTCAATTTAATTGTGACTGTGTACTGTTGTATGTGTTTTAACAAACTAACTAATTGCTAACGTTAGTGAAACGTTAGTGATTTAACGTTAGTTTTAATAACTAGCTTTTAATTTTTTCTTTTTTTTTTTGTGTTAGCTTTTTTTGTTTTAAATTGCCAAATTTTTAATAAAAAAAACCTGTTTCATTGATTAACAACCATGGATCAAAATTGAATGGATTCTAGCAATCACAAAAAAAAAAAGGCAAAAAACAGGGAACACAAATTCAAAAAAAAAAAAAAAAAAAAAAAAAAAAAAAAAAAAAAAAAAAAAAAAAAAAAGCTGGTGTAAAAAAACTGTAAAAAACAAAAATGTTAGTATAATTGCATGTATCACAAAAAATATCTACCAAACCTACTTTTTTAAACATTTTCCATAAAAACTTTAACCTTAGTTTTATTTTTTTTTTAAATAATATAATATCAAAAAAAATTAAAATCTAGAATTGCGTTAATTTTTTTTTAGTTTCATGGGAGAAAAATATTTTCAAGAATTGCATTATTAAATTAATTTCAGATACATTTCACAAATATTTTACATAATAAATAAGTATAACAATATATATTATTTTTTTTTATTTTTTTTTTTTTTTTAAAATAAAATGTTTTTTATTTTTTTTTATTTTACAATTTAAGGTCAAAAAGCCATAATTTCAAGAGGTGGCGAAATGTAACAATGGGTCTATTTACAAACAAAAAATTTTCAGTAAACAGAAGATTAACAGACAAACAGAACAGATTTTAATATTAATTAATTTTTATTATAATATTAATAAGAATAAAAAAATAAATTTTAGATGTATTATAAAGTAAAAATTGACTTCAAGTATATTTGGTGTTAGCAAGTTTAAAAATGCAGATTTTTTTGAGTTTTTTTTATTTTTTTTATTTTTTTCTTTTCATTTATATTGATTTTATTTACTATTGTAACATATCTTCTTTTTTATTTTTTTTTTTGGATGCTTATTGCAAGGGTTGTAAGTTTTATGGTTGGCTATTGCATGTACATTATTTTTTTATTGTCCTTATGGTGACTGCAGAGGCTTAGGTTTAGGGGTTTTCTTAAAGCTGTCGTTTATCATTTCAGATAAACATGAATACTGCATTTGGGACGTATATGTCTACCACTAGGGGGCCAACGTAGATCGGGTTAAATGCCGAAAAGTGCCTCTGCATCTATGAGGTTGTACAATGCTTTAGGCTCCCCCATCCCCTCATGCCCCCAATTACTTTTCTGGTCTGTGGTTTATTGGTGTTGTGCACACTTCTGCATGCACATGGGGTGTGCCCACACAAGGACGGGCTGTGAATCCTTTCTTTAGAGCCAGTATGTTCAAGAGTGAACATCACCACAGATGTCTCAGAGACTTGCTGGGTGGCCTTCTGGAAGGGTCAGCCCCTGCAAGGGTTGTGAAGCCCCTCATTGGAAGGGAAGCACATCAACCTTCTAGAAATTAAGACAGTGCTTCCTGCATTGGCTAATTTCCTCCCAGTAGTCCAAGGCAGACACATCCTCATTCGGACAGACAGCTCCACCAGTATTTTCTACATTAACCAACAGGGTAGTATTCAGTCTCCAACCCTACATGCCAATGCATGCAAAAACCAGAGGTGTGTCCCTGAGGGCAGCTCACATGCCAGGTGTGCCCCTGAGAGCATCTCCAATGTCATGCCTGTTTGCTGTCCAGGGGGGCCTGGACCAGGGGAATGGCACCTGCAGTGGGACATTGTGCAGGTTATTTGACCTCGCTTCGGGATGGCACAGGGGGACATTTTTGCATCAGTGGAGAATTCTCATTGTCCACTGTGGTACTCCATGGTGGGCTCAGTGGGGACCTTAGACATGGATGGTTTGGCGAACCAATGGCCTCCAGCTCTGCTTCATGCTTTTCCCATTTTCCCTCTTCTGCCGGTGGTTCTGGAAAGGATCAGGGACTCGAGGCGGGAGTTCTCTAGTCCAGACCTGGATGGTAGACTTGAGGGAGTTGATATTGGGTGCCCTGTGGTAACAACATAACTGCAACATTTAGATTTGTTCAGAAACTGGGATTTGGCCCAAATGCACATTTTTGCTGCATGCTTCCAAGATTTTGGTCGTACAGCCCATTCTACGGAAGCCGACGGGTACAAAACACAATGACAAATCAGGAAACACACGGACGGGTGCAAAACACAACGACAAATAATAAAACGCACCAACAAATAAGAAAACAACCGCAAATCAGCCGACTGGTGCAAAACACAACAACAAGTTACAAAACACATCAACAATTCACAGAACTGCAAATCAGAAAACACAACGACAATTCAGAAAACAACAGCAAGGAAAACACAACGACAAGACCCGAAAAACATTTACAAATCACTTTATGGAAAGGGTAGGTACTAGGCCTACATGAAGGAATATTAGTAGCCTCCTTCTGATTGGATACGCAGTATGTCAAATGACACTAAAACTAAGTATTAGGTAGTCGATGATGAATTCAAAGAGAACGCAAATGACAATGAGCCAAACCTGCATTGTGTTTATAAGTTTATGGGAAAGTGATGGAAGAACGTAACCACACGGGTTCGGGAAAAAACAAATTAGCCGTTTTTTACAAAAAATACTGTTCTATGTGTTCATTTCACAATTCCACGCGCGCTATTTATGGAACTAAATAAACTCCATAGGCTTGTCTTGAATGTCACGTTAGATAACGGAAACTGTTGTTAGTTGGTCACTTGCGCTGTCATTACTCTCCTTTGACATACTGCTTGTCCAATCAGAAGGAGGCTACATTCTCCCTTCATGTAGACCTAGTACCTACCTTTTCCATAAAGTGATTTGTAAATGTGTTTTGGGTTTTGTCGTTGTGTTTTTTGATTTGCAGTTGTTCTCTGAATTGTTGATGCATTTTGTAACTTGTTGTTGTGTTTTCCGATTTGTCGGCTGATTTGCGGTTGTTTTCTTATTTGTCTGTGTGTTTTATAACTTCTTGGTGCGTTTTACGATTTGTTGTTGTGTTTTGTACCCATCGGCTTCCGTACCATTCACACAAAATTGGCTGGCCATTGACCACTTTGACGAAAGCATATGTATGTATGTATTTATACAGTATGTATAGCTACCTATATAATTGTTCTTGAGCAAGGATTGAAATGCTGTCACTGGTCCTGGAGTGAAAATGGCTTTTTGCAAGGTTTTGAGCCTCAGAACTGCTTTGTTTCACAGCCTTCCTTGTGAATTACGTATTCATATTCCTGAGTGGTGGGATAACTTTCACTTGCCATCATTAGCCTTGATCTTCATTAGGACTGTTAGTTGCATGCGAGCTAGAGTCAGGTAGACAGAAGCTAAGCGGCTCCTGACTGAACACTGGTAATTCCGTTGAGAAGCTGAGTGTCACATGTATGAAACATGGGCGAAGGGACTTAACAACTTAGCCACATGGCTATTAGACTATGAAAATCCACAGTCAATGCTGGATCTCAAACACCGGCTTAAAACTCTTAAAAGCAATGACGCTGAATCTCGTTTTCAAGGTGAGGAGCAGACATTTAATGGTGATTGAATAATATTAAACCTGACTCATTAAACAAATTAGGTTTATTAGTCTTTTTCCTGACTTTCATGGCCTGAGGGTCATGTCCTCTTTTCAATTTCAACAACCGTAGTACAGACAAGTAACAAAGATGTACCTCACAGACAGAAAGCACAGAGAAACCACACAGAAGCACAGATGCAGGTCAGAAGCACAGGATGGTATCACTGCAGCACCGACAAACATACAGTACAGAGCACAGAGGTATAGCCAATACCCTAACGTACATCATGGGAAAAACTACCAGAAAATTCTTCTCAAAAGTGCTCTTTGTAGCATATTATTTAGGGCCGTGACTGTACAAAACAATTCGTTCCAGCTTTGCTTCTTGCTTGGGGGCATTGTTTTAAAAGGCTCAAAAGAAAAAAAGATGTTAACAGAGAGTGGCGAAGAATATGGAAAACAGGTGGGATAAAGCATGGGTGACATCATGAGGTGCAGACTGACTGTTCCCATAGATATTAGGGTGTCCCCAATTCTCTGTCTTACGGTGCAGCTCCTGCAGAAGGTGAAAAAACACAATCCAAACATTCACGCACACGTACATATACACACGCACATATGGACATACAGTGAGCACCATAATTAATTGGACAGTGACACATTTTTGGTTATTTTGGTTCTGTACTCTAGCACTTTGAGGTTGAAAGGATACAATGACAATGAGGTTATGACAGACTGTCAGCTTTAATTTGAGGGTATTTTCATCTGTACCGGATGAATCGTTTAGAAATTATAGCACCTTTTGTACATAGTCCTCCCCCCCATATTTGTGCATCAAAAAATATTGGACCGTTTAACATAATGTAGAATAAAGTAAAAAATATATATATTTGGTCACATATCCTTTGCATGCCATGACTACCTGATGTCTGTGACCCAACAACATCTTATTTTATTTTCTTATTTTATTTGATATCCTATTTTCTGGTACTCTTACAAGCAAACCTCTCTGCATTTGAATGGATCTCTATGTGTATTGGCGGGTGGGACTAGATTTAGCTTAAACAGTATGGAATACATTGTTGAGTAAATGGCTGTAAGTCATCAAGGGTCTGAGGTATCAAACGAGCCTCAAACCATCACTCTGCTGCCAGATATGCAGTAGATATGGATGGATCACTTTATGGGTTGTTTATGACAAATTTTCCTATTGAACTATATGACTCTATGTCAGGAGAAGAAACTCTTGAAGTTATCCATCAATATCTACTGCATATCTGGCAGCAGAGTGATGGTTTGAGGCTCGTTTGATAGCTTAAGGCTTGTTTGATACGTCAAACCCTTAGAGCCATTTAGCCAACCATGTGTTTCAGTGTAATTTACAGGTAAATCTAGTCCCACCCCCCAATTCCCATAGAGATCAATTCAAATGCAGAAAAGTTATAGTATCGCTTGTAAGAGTACCAGAAAATATGATGTCAAAAATTTGTCAATGTCCAATGAATTATGTTGCTCACTGTACATGCAAGCTAGAACACGCACATGGCATACATGCAACCCATTCACACAAACAGGTAGGTTACCCAAAAAAAGATGCTAGCATTTAGCATTGTCTTGAGGTACAAAGGACAGTCAAAGCGAGGATGGTACAGGCTTGAAATATGATGTCATTCAGCCATTACATTTTTCACTATGCTTTATTATCTATAATAGTATGACAGCCATAAATGAGACACATATTCTGGCCACTAGGTTCAGTAAGAGATCTCACCCTGAATGACTATAATATACAGATTCAAAGCACTCACCCACCTTTAACCTTATCCCATCACTGCCCTGATTTTGAGGCAGTCTCAATATGTGGGGATAGTTAATCATTATTAGGGCAGTGTCTGGTTCTCATTTGTAAAATAACAAAAATAACAGATGTAAACAAGAAGCAGTCACACATTAGAGAATGATGCCAATCCACAGAGCAACCATGCACATTGAGGAGATGAGGACAAACTACTAGTGTGTGCATGTGTGTGTGTGTGTGTGTGTGTGTGTGTGTGTGTGTGTGTGTGTGTGTGTGTGTGTGTGTGTGTGTGTGTGTGTGAGAGAGAGTGAGAGAGAGAGAGATTGAGACTGTGTACATAATATGTGAGGGAGATACTGTATATAGATACCAGGAGGGTATGCTTCTATGCGTGTCTTTGTGTGATAGAGAGAGAGAGATATGAGAGATTAGGCTGAGAAAGAAGCAGTAGACTTCCTGTGACAGTCTGGCCCCCACTTCCTTTCTGTAGATACATCTGACCCAAAATCATCGCCCATCCATCAGTCCTGCTGACAAGGCTGTCCTGATGAAACCGCAAGGGTCATGCTGGGGTGCATGACACAGCATGAGAGAGAAACAGAGTGCTGACAGGGAACTTTGCGATGGAATACTGTGAGATAGCACTGAGAGATGGAGAGAGTTGTGAGGTTAGCACTGTAATGGAATGCCGTAAGAGAGAGTATGTTGTGAGGTAGCCTCACATGTCAGCCTCAATATTACCTGACAAACTTGCCCATGAAAAGTGGCATAACTCCACCTAACTTCTGGAATATGTTTTGCTAATAAACGAATGGAGAGTTATACTGGTGAATCATGATCTTGTGTGGGCAGGAGTCCAGGACGGAGGCGGTGATTCAAAGCTGGAACATTTTCCGGTGGTGCTGACATAAATACTGTACACACTGAAATAAGCCATAGCCTTTTTTTTGTGCAATTTACAGCTACCTCTAGGTTGAAAAGGCCAAAACACGAGCCAAGAGCACTTTGAGACAGCGCTGTGATGGAATATTGTGAGAGAGTGCTGTGAAGTAACTCTGTGGTGGAATGCTGTAAGGGAGTCCTGTGAGGTAATTTTGCGCTGGAATGTTGTGAGAGAGTGTTGTGAGGTAATATGGAATGCTGTGAGGGAGTACTGTGAGGAAATTTGAGCTTGAATGTTGTGAGAGACTGTTGTGAAGTAATACTGTGATGTAGTGCCGTGAGGTAACACTGTGATTGAATGCTATGAGAATGTTCTGAGATAATAATGTAATAGACCGTTCTACAAACAACGTCATAACAACAACAACATGTACATGCACTGTAACTGGAGGCAAAACAATCTATTATTTCTCCAAACAGCAGATGAGACTGCACATTTAACGTTAGCTTATAGGCGTTGGGGTAACAGTAGCCTAACATTAGCCATGACACTTCATTGATGGTGTAATTTAAATTGCGATCCTGAACCGAGGGGAGATAAATTGAGATTGCGTACCGGGAACAGGGAAAGTTTTTATTTATCATTGGAGGTGAATAAAAAGTTAGGCTAATGTTAGTCTCTGCCTCAGCCGCTTTGATGCACTTCGTACGCAGCGTCTCATGCATAGGCTTGCATAAGCTGGGTAGGACTGTGGGACACTGACAGTCAGCACTCATCGGCTAGCAGCACTGTCAATCACAGGAGTGCGTGCGTATTTCCGGTACAACGCGATGCATTTGGATTTATCAGTCTGCCGGGAAACAAGTTGTGTTAACTAATCCATAGCTAGCGAATCCATTAATAACAATGAGTGTTTCAGACAAAGACTAGGAGCTTAACGCTGGATTGAAGAAAGTTATTGAAGTTCACAACATTTCTTCGGTGTGATTGGCTGTTTTACTGGAGATCGCCGTGCCATTCGTGTAAATCACATTTGTTTCACGCGGGTCTGTTCTTGTAGCGCTGTTTCTGAATCGACCATAGACGGTTTGTGGTTGGTTATATTGTCAATCAAACGCACCATCTTATCAAAGTGGGCGGCTCTTTACCACGTTAGGCAAGTCTATGGACCAGACTTTGTGTTTATCACAAAGTCTGGCCTTCGCGAGACTAGGCTAATGTTACCTTTCGTTGCCTTGTCGATGTTGCAGATTTCTGTGGTCGTTCATCTGTGATGACTGTGTCTCTCTAAACACGCATCTCCTAATTAAATCCTGACCACCGACTTTTTATTTTGTGGCAGCCGTGCTGATATTGAGTCACGTGGGAAACATGTAGAGGTTAGGTTAGCTAGTTAGCTAGCAAAAGTCACTTCACCTAGTTGGCAGCAACTAACTATAGACTACTCCACTAGCTAACTAGCTAATGAATGAAAAACAAGCAATAATGTTGCAGTCAATCATCATATAGGTACCTGCTACGTTAGCTAATGTTACTGGCTTTAAATTTGTAGAAGCCACCACAGACGACAAAAGCCCGGACTGAACATGTAGAAAACACTGGGCCACTAAAATTAATATTGTTAGGACATCCACAGTGAAAGTTCTGAGTTTACCACATTACATTACATTACAGTCATTTAGCAGACGCTTTTATCCAAAGTGACATACAGTAAGTGCATACAGAAACGTCATCAAAGTAACTACAGAACAGATAAGAAAGCACATCCTTCCTATAAAGTAGCAGCTATCCTTAGTAATGAACATTGAATGCAGTTCACAGTAAACTGGGTGAATCAGCTCTACTACAATTCTATTCTAAATATTATAAACTTCAACACACAGTTAAACAAGAACAAGTACCATGAGAGGTCCTAGATAAGTATCAGTCCAGGTGGAGTCTGAAAAGGTGTGTTTTCAGGCCATGGCAGAACGCAGGCAGGGTTGGCATAGAACGTAGGGGAATGGGAAGTTCGTCCCACCACTGGGGAGCTAGGGTGAAAAAGCTCCTCGGTCGGGATGAGCGAGCGCCATTGACACGGAGGGGGGGAAGTGCGAGTCGCCCTGCTGTAGACGAGCAAAGTGGTCGAGCAGGAACATAGTTCTGCAAGTCCTGCAGGTAGACGGGGCCTGTCCTATTGGCTGCAGTATAGGTCAGGGTCAGAACTTTGAACCTGATCCTGGCTGCAACTGGCAGCCAGTGGAGTGACCTCAACAGGGGGGTGACGTGAAAATTTCGGGAGGTTGAACACAAGCCGGGCAGCTGCGTTCTGGATTTGGAGTTGCAGTAGTCCAAGCGTGAGGTGACCATAGTCTGGACCAGAAGCTAGGTGGAGTAGGTGGTCAGGTACGGTCGAATCCTCCTGATAGGAGGAACCTGCAGGACTGTGCCGTCGACCTGTTGTGCTCTTTGAAGTCCAGCTGGTCATCCAGGACCACCCCCAGGTTCTTTGCAGAGCGGGAGGCAGCCACCATGGTCCCGTCAACGGTGATAGAGAGGTCATGTAGTGGGGAGGTCTTGTATGGCATGAAGAGGAGCTCTGTCTTGTCGAGGTTGAGCTTCAGGTGATGGGTAGTCATCCACTCAGAGATGTCGGCCAGACAAGCAGATATCCTCTCCTTCACCTGTTGGGTAGAGGGAGGGAAAGAGAGGAAGAGTTGAGTATCATCAGCATAACTATGGTATGAGAAGCCATGTGAATTAACTCTCTGAATTGAGAGTTACACATTAAATAGCCTATCAAACGCATACATGTTAGTTTAAACATTCCTCAATATTTTTTTAATTTCAGTTTAGGCTCATTGTAGTCTCTTCAGATAACATACACTGTCTATCAATGCAGAGAGTTTGCAGCTGTAGCAGCAGACAAATGCAGGAAATGCAGCTTTACAAAGGTTTGTTCGCTTTTCTGCCTCCAGTTCGCTTCTGCACACAAATTACATCATAGTTGTTAACAAACAGTGAAAGGGTCTATATAATACTAGGGAATGTGCTGAGCTAATACTGGGATATAATGTTATGATCGTGTTCTGAGGTAACACTGTCATAGAATGGGGTGTGTTCTGATGTAATGATACTGAGATAGCATGCTACGAGAGAGTGTTCTGGGGTAATACTTGGATAGAATTCAATGGTACAAAGAACGCTGTGATGGAATGAAAAAACTGAGAATGAAAGCTGTGAGGTAGTGAGGACAGCTGTGACGTAAGCCCACAAAAATTGGTGAAGAGTGTGGAGTTAAATGCATAAATAATTACCTTGTGTGATTTATATTGTGGTTTATCACAGTTCACCACACTTGTGGAAAAGAGAATTGACTGTGTTTTCTTTTGCCTGGGGAAGGCCAGTTTTAACTTACCAGCAGGCAGGATAAAAACTGACAAGGCTGTCGTAATAGTTGCAAGAAGGACCATTTCAGTGGAGATTTGTCTACTTAAAATCCTTAAATTCCCTGCTTCCAGGAAGGAAAACAGTATCTTAGCATAATACATAATATTATAGATATTGTATTAGAGACAAGATGACCTGGCTTAGACTTAATGATTCCCACACGTCACTATATTACATCTGCTTGTGCCTGATAGAGCTGATTTATATCCTGTTTAATTTATAATCTAATTACTTAAACTTTATTTATTCTTTATTCACTTAGCAGTCCCTCATATAAAATGCAACCTATACAGCAGGCATATTGACATTTATACTGCTGGACTTTAAATCAACACAGGTTAGGTATGCTACTCTGGGATAAAACTATTAAGTAAAAAAATTATGTGGCCAGCACTGCTGAATACTGTGATTTATCTGATTTATCCTGCAGTATTCTACAGATGCATTTTGCCAATTGTACTTTCAGCATACAAAGAGTTATACAGTACAACTAGTTCATATTACTTACACATGTGTCTACCAAAAGTAAATGGGCTAATTGCCCAGAGATGTCACATACCACAAAATAACAATAAAACCATTACACACTTAAACATTATACAATAATCAGAATGCCCAATGAACGCATACTTGCCAGTTAAAACAGTTTCATCATCATTGTCCGATGTCCTCACGTTCAACAGTAGCCTATATTCTGACATGCTACATATCATTTACAAAGGATACATCTCATTGAAAACAATACCACCCTCATCCATTGTACATGGTCAACAATCCAAGCTGGAAGGGCGGGAGGGTTACGGAGGTCGGGGTTAGGTTGGGGAATGAGATATATTGTGCACATTGTGATTGGTGGACACATTTTGTATACAGTTTATTTAACTTAAAAATTTTTTTTTTTACCAGACTCAAGTAAATGGCACAAATTGAATTCCTTATTTAATCCCTTTGTGCTTTCAGTTCTAAGATCGCATATCCATTTTGCCTCCCTTTGCAAGAATAATTTCCTTACTTCCACTGCTCTTTGGACTTCAATACCCAGTACATACATTACCTTATGGCCCATCAAGTTCAAGTGCCTTGGCACCAGTGATCACTAATAGTATTCAGCAGTGCTGGCACATTCTTTTTTATTTTGTATTCAACTGGCTTTGAGCACCCAAATACATTATAGAGTTGAGCATAACTATTTGATTATCTATGAAGCTATCAAGTGTCCTAAAGTTTTAACCTCTGTTCCACAGCAGGCTCTGTGAAAAATGTCAAATTGAGGAACATCATTGCATCTCAGAAGGCTCCATTTGCAGGAGAATTAACACTTACTAAATTAACACTTAATTATCACTTTGATATTTAAGTCTGGAACTATACAAAATAAATATTATTTAAAAGTTTAAAAGTTATTGAAAAACTTCCTTAAAAATCTAATGACTGGTATAAAATAGGCATCATTAATCACGGTCCTGTTAACAGTGAATTTAAACAAGACAGAATATCCATCTGCAGTTGTTTGCCGCAGTCAGTTTAGAATAACGGTGTCAAGCACAAGTCAAGGAGGGCTGCAATGTCTGCAGTTCTTTGTGGTTTCCTTCAATTAGCATCTAGTGTAGGCCTTAGAAAACAAGGTTTGTGAACTTTTTCAGGAGTCAGTGACTTCAATTAATCATTTAAGTGCTGAAACAAACCATTAGCCAGCAGATTCTGGAGCCCCCCAGGACTGTATACTGGCACCACTGGGTTAGGGCAAGTGTGTTGCTTTGGCATTAAAAATAAATTAATAATTAATAGGCAAATTCAAAGGGATCACAATTTACGTCTGGGTAAAAGTACCTAATTTTAATGGCCTATATATGTTCTGGAAGCCAACAGATGGTCATAAGAATCATTTAAAAGTGATTAGCGCTGATTAGCCTACCTGCATCTGACAAATCTTGTTTTTAATATTTCACAGCAGTGTCAAAAGCCCTAAAACTTTGCCCTAATTAACAGGGCTAATTCTGATAATTAACAGGTGCATGAGAAGGTAACGCATGGTTTGTCTTCATTGAGAAGAGCCGATCAAACCACTCCCCCATGCCAGAAGGGCTAAAGGAAGATGCTGTGTTGAGTTCCCCATTACAGTGCTAATGGTGTCAGTATGTCTAGAATAGATCGTCCTGCTCTGATCTTGTTTCAGATCTTTTCAGGTTTCTTTTGAGATCGTCCTCAGGGTTGATTGAGCAGAATGAAGCCGATCCTCAGACATACACTATATGGCCAAAAGTATCCAGACTTTGGGCTAGGCCCCTTAGTTCTGTAGTGAAGGCAAATTTTAATGCTACAGCATACACTGACATTTTAGATGATTCTGTGCTTCTAAATTTGTGGCTATAGGTTTGGGAAAGGCCCCTTTTTTTCAAAATAATTGCCGAACATTAGTGCCCGACCTCACTAATGCTCTTCTGGCTGAATGGAAGCAAATCCACGCATCAATGTTCCAACATCTAGTGGAAAGCCTTCCCAGGAGAGTGGAGGCAGTTATAGCAGCAGAGGGGGGACCAACTCCATATTAATGCCCATTATTTTGGAATGAGATGTTGGAAGAGCAGGTGAGATGTTGGATGAGCGGGTGTCCATATGCTTTTGGCCATGTAGTTTTACATAGTGCCATGTACTGAAGTAGCCACATCTAAGTTGTTTCAGAGAATGAAAACAAAGAAGAGAGAAGGCGCCTCCAGGAAAAAAAAACTGTTTTTTTGTTATTTCTGACATTGTGCGAGTTGGCTTTTGCAGTTTGTGAACAGTGTTAAACAAGCGGCACTCATCACCGTTGGTGAAGAATGGTGAGATGACGGCAGGCATCTTAACCACACACCGCATACTCAAATAAACAGATGGCAAGCCTGTGTCATGAGGTGAACTGTTAATTCTGTTGCGCAGGGGAACTGAAATAGCATAGCTTAGTGTCCTGGTTGCTTATGGACCATAGATACCTGTACATGCTAAAATCATTTGTTATTTCTAGATCATGGCTTCAGTTGAGGGAAGTCTGCAGATGTCATATAAGGGAGGGGGGAGTGTATGCTTTAAGGATTTAAGTCTGTGACTTTTTGTCTCATTTTGGGGCAGAGGCTGTATTGTGATTCGCCTGCTGGACAAATAATGTTTTAAGTTGTGGAAACTTTAGACGAAAGCTAACTAAACACATTTTCGTGGTGGTTGGAATGGTTCCCAAATTTCCCCCATGTGCACTTTGTGTTGCTCACTGCCTCAGGGATACCCAGCAAATCTTAGCTAGCCAGGCATGGCATCTCCCATAGCCCACCAACTACTGGTGCGCACTGCTCTGATCACGTATAAACATGCATCCCACTGGGTATCATATGAGTACTGGTACTGCAAAGAAAGGTTGAGCGAACACTAGATCCAGCAAAGCCGTATGGGGAGGGGGGGGGTAGAATTTGTATCATTCCAAGAGCCCTAAAATACCACGGTATGATTACAGTAATTGTGCAGCGACGGGGTGGCCTGGAGTGTCGTGGCCCAGTGTGAGATCTTTTCAATGGGCCCAAAATCCCTGGTGGCGCCCGTGACTAGATCACATTATCTTATCGGTTTCCTGGTCAGTTTTTACTGCGCTTCTGCCCTTCCATACTAACTGGAGTAAAATCATACAGCAATGTTATCTGATCTGAATACGGTTCTATGCAGACCCACATGCTGGGAAATAGGTTCATGGTAATGCAGATGGCTGTGTTAACATAACCTTTAGATCTGGGGAAAACAAATGAGAGGAGGGGAATAGGCAGACCGCGAACTACACTCCATTATTATGTGAAATTCCTAAGACATGCGTATTGAGGTTACAAAACATTGTTTCAACTCAATATCTCATTTCATTTGCTTTGTGAATTGGGCTGTATTGCTGTGTGCTGTTCTTCTGGCCTTGTAAGTCACTCTGGACAAAAGATTTTGCCAAATCAATAACTATAATGTAAATGTATTGAAAAAGACAAATCCAGTTCACTAAAAAATACTGTTCCGTTTCAGCATCCTGAATTTAAAAGTTTTGACTTTTTAAAGAAACTTCTGACACGGCACGGGCGAGACACAGTGACATTCCAACAGTGTGAAAACTGACAGAGTGCCAGAACAGGTTGCGTCTCCTCTCGCTCTCCGGGGGAAGGGGGTTTGAGGGGGCAGAGCCAGCTGTACCGGAGTTTTAGCAGAGCGAGACATGCATGTGAACAGGCTGCCTCTAGGAACAGGAAGTCCCTTATCCCCCCCCCCACATACCCACCCCTCAGTGGGGGCAGATGGGTGGCCATATTTTCTGTGTGACACAGAGTGATTACCTTGGGCCTGGAAATTTTTTATAAAAAAGAAAGAAAAAAAAAAGAGACCCCAGGAAAGCATGGCAAGTGTGTGAATTCTGTCAGATGAGATGACAGCCTCCTCGCACCCAATCTGAGCGCTAATGGATCCCTGCCCCGTGCCAACCTGTCACGCGACATTCACATGTCGACGCCCTGCGATGGCGTTGAGGGTATGGGGGAGAGGGGAGAGGTTGGGTGAGTGTGGGGCGGGGGGGGGGGGGGGGGGGCGGAGGGCACTGGTAGACATTGACCTCAGTAAACATTTTAGAAATGTTCTTCTAACCTGTCAGTTGTGCTTTTATTTATCATAAAATGGACAGACATTTATGATGGGAAACTATAAAGTTGTGATATTTCTGATTAAGTAGCTGTGGGGTGATGACTCTGCATCCCAGAGAGAGGGGGGAAAAGCCAGAAAGAAAGAGAGAAAGAGAATGAGATAGAGAGAGAGAGATACGCAAGGGGCAATGTTTGCACATCAAAACAAAAAGAAAAAAAAAACCTTGGAAGCAACACTGAACATACCCAACATAATGTGTGAGGCAGCCAACCTGTACAGGTAAACCATTACATTTACCACACATGGTCCATGCGGATATTCCACCCACTTAGGGACATAGGTATATGCATCGGCGAATATTGACAATACATACATGTTATGGTTTTTATCATTGTTATTAAGATTGAATGTCCCTTTGATTAAAACATTTAGTTTCCATCCTGTGATGTAGAAACTGTTGTTACTACATAAAATGTATTATTGGTTATTTTGTACTTTGTTTGTTGAAGTGATTTTAAAACAACATTTACTGGAAAGGTTTGTTTGTGTGCCTCTATATCCCTACAAAATAATTTCATATGTGGTTTATTAGTTGAAAATACAACCCTGACAGGGTGTAATAGCGGATGACAGGGGTACAATGAATTATAACAGGGTGGAATGACTGTACCACCAATAATGAACAAATAGCGACATAAAGATATCATCATTAATGAAATCAATTATTTTTACAAAACTATCATATATTACAAATGATGTCAGTAATTTTGAATCTAACAGGTTCAATCTAACAGGTTAAATCCAGTGCTGCAATCTAACAGGGCGGAACTTGATTTCGGGGACGGTTCGATGCCCCCCACCATGGATGATTAAGGATAACATAATTAGGGCGTATATCTTTAATACCTTATACCTTTTCAGCTAATATTTGTAATTGAAGTTAGGAAACTGCACCTATATAAATATATATTTCTTAGGGACATAAATGGCACCCGATAACAGGAATGAACCACATATGCACATACGCAGATGTTCACACAAATGGATTGTTGGCAAATGGAAAAGAGTGCACCCTGGAATGTGAAGGAATCCACCCGTCATATTACTTTTTTCAGGTCCCAATTCATTTGTTCTCTGGGGCAATGACATGCGGGCCAAATGAGCAAGTTTGCATTCACTGTGCATTGTAAAATGCGGTTTGAATGCCAGCTTGTTTGTAATCTGAAACCATCCTAAGGGTGGCAGAGGCACAGGAGTTTGCTGTTTAAATGAGATAAGCTCATTTCTTAGAACTTGTCTAATATCATTGTTTCACCATTTCCTTTGAATTGAAAGGAGAAGGAGATACCACTTTTGAGGAAATGCGAAATTACTGATGAGGATTTGGCAACTTCAGCAAACCAAACCATTTGAAATGGTACCACTGAGCAAACAGAAAACAAGCCTGTGGCAGGGCTTGGTCCGGCAGAGGGAATCGTAGCAATCTGGCGCACACCTACTAGTTAAGTAGCAAGTAAGCACCGCACCTGGGTAGCATTAACTAATCAGCCCTGAGCTTAAACGTGTGCTTCTTTCTACAGTAGGGCTGTGTCCGAATCAGCACCCTTCCATACTATCAGGTAGGCTTGTTGAGTAGACAGGACAAAAAATTTGGCAAAATTTCTCTAAATATAGTATACTTTAAACCCCCGTATGATACATTTACTTCCGGGGTTTCGCTGAGTATATTGTGGAGCACACTTTTCAAGAAGTACACAAACATTTTGGTCGCAATAAATATGACGTCAAGCTTCTTTTAAAAAAATGAGGCGCAGCTTTGCTGACGTTTTTCTTCAAATACAACACGCGACACGGCCACGCAAGGGTGGGTACGACACTAGTACGGTTGGAAAATAATATGGTGGCTATTTTCCGTGCATTGCACGTCGAGTGCAAAACAGTGCACATGAAATAGCACGTTTCTGCCAGTGCACTGTATTCAGGAGACAGGGCGCAGTAGATAGGGCTCTGATTCAGCCCAGGTGTCTCAGAGAGCGAGTCCGAGAGAGGCAACCAAAGTACAAGAAACCTGACTGAAAAGCTGGTCGAGGTGTTTTGGTTTATTTTTTCTTTATTGATCTCATTTATTATTCTTACCTGGGTCCCGTGAGGGTAAAAGGAGAAGATTTTAATGTATTTGTTTGTTTATTTAACAAGCACTCTCTCTCTCTCTCTCTCTCTCTCTCTCTCTATAGAGTAAAACACCTGCGAAAACCGGAATTACCGCATCTGCCTGTGCCCAGGTGTTCTGTCCCTCCCAAGGGTGTTACTCGGCGTGTGACAGGGCCAATATAAAGACACATGGTCAGTATACTGCATTCACTTAATTCTTAAAAAATACGAGTAGTATTCATTTTTAGGATAAAATGAAAATGTATTTTTATTTTAACATCGTGCTGATAACAGTTAAGGAAAAGTAAGGAGGGAGAGAAAGGGAGAAATAAAGAGGCATTTACGTTACTTTATTCTGCATAAACACTTCCCCAAATGCATCTTTAACGAAGATACGTTGACTGCGCTTACTCTACCGACACCATCAAACTTTAAGAAAGCATTTTTCCTACGGGAAATCCCTGTGGTTTTCATAGACCGCCGGTTAAAAGTGAAAATGGATATTGCGAGGCCATACTATGACTCCCAGTTGCATATAAGCTATTGTACATCTTGGAACAGGATTAAAGTAAAAAAACATTTTTGCAAGGTACACCGCCCTAAACTAATGGAACAATATAAAAAAGTTCCCTGTGCCTCCCTGCACATGACTCACACAAAACTGCAGTGGAATAAAATTTAATTGTGAAGTGGCACCAAGCAAGAGCCCCTCCCTTACAATTAACCTCAGAATGCAAAGACAATGTTGACCTCGCCTTTTGCCCCCCCCACCTCCAAACTCACCGACCAGTAAGTGGCCTCTCTTCTCTGAAGACAGAAATTCCTGAGATTTGGATTTAAAGGAGGAGCAAGTAGCAAAAGTGTATGTGAGGGTCTGAGCAGTTTTTTAGCGTCAGCCCCCAACCCGCCCACCCCCCAGTAGCGCATGTTAGCGTTTTGAGGAGGCTTCCATTAGTGGAGGCAGGAAAAGCTCCTCTCTGCAGGGAAATCCATTCTATCCTCCTTCCAACAGCTGTTCGAACCTTGAGCGCCAGACGGGGAACTGGATAATGCCAAAGAGGCTTTTGATTTACTGTAGCAACGCTGCTGACCAGCTTTTTGCTCGGCGGGAAATGGAAAAAAGAACATTTCTGAATCCAAACTAGATAACTCCCACTTTTTCCCCCACCCCCCCTCGTCATCCCCTACCTGTACCCCCCCCCACCACCAATCTCTGTAGAGCTTCATGTTCATCCCTGTCAACCTTATGCCACTCATCAAAATCTAATCATAGTTTTTAATGCCTTTCCTGCATTTTTGGAAGTATATACAAAGCACTAGTTAGAGCCTTATATTCTGTAGTTCTCATTCTAAAGTATTTTCAACACCTGTTTCTCCAATGGACTGTTGAAAATATGCAGTGAATGTTAACCAAGCACTTCACATTTTATCCTTTATCAATCGTGGTTCAGCCGCAGCATCGTCTCGTGCTATTAAGCTAACGATCACATGGAGCAAAGCCCGAGCCAGTCACAACCACCACAGCTAATGGATATCTTGTCGATGTCCGGCTGAACCATTAACACCTAAATCCAATACTGCATTAGCACGTTAACGACACAGTCCAGTGCACTATGTAGGCTGTACTAGACAAGGCAATGGAAAATCACAACCCATGCACCCATGGTATGCATGTGTGCTGTAACAAATCATTATTTGTAGGCAGCACAGGACAGGAGGGGGGAAGCTGAAAAAAAAAAGACATAAATCAATCGTGTATGAGCGGATGGCGGAGGCGATGAAAAACCCGCCTCGGGCCGTGTGAGAGTGAGGGAGTGAGAGGACAGGTGAGCACCTGTCCCACCCCCCTGAAGACTTCTCCATTTATACAAGGGTTTAAACCTCTACCACCCTACACCATAAATAGCAAAAAGCTAACAACAATTGCACATCCAAAATCATTTACAGTGCAAGGTGCAAGTCAATAAAGTATGTTTCTATCCATTTATGAATCTATCATTCAATTTTTCTGGCCTCTCTACCCAGCACAATATGAAATTAGCATACACAGGCCACTGTACAAAGCACCACTTTCTACTCGTCCCCGAGTTGCTTAAGGGGTATGTTCCTGGGACCACTACCTAAGTCACTCGGAGATGAATTTAACTAAATGTAACGCAAAATGTAAACTAAAGAAATCTTTGGTCAGAAGAAATTCAGACTGATTCAGAGCCTCCTAGTCACATGTTTTGGAGCAGAATGTGTGTGCTTGTCTGCGGTCTCACAATTTGATAGTGCAGGTTGCAGAAATGAGTGCGTCCACTAAATTAAATTCCAAATTGCAACAAAAAAAAGGTAAAATGTATATATTTAAAATTCTATAAAAGAGCTCTCTCCACCCTTCATCACATTAAAATAGTATACAGGAGCTCTCTGTGCCCAACACTACTTTAGAAGAAGGACTGTTATCCTCTGGCACTACTAATTTGTTCATTAATCTTGATCCATTAATCTTGCCGCAAGATCACATATGCGTGTGAGCATGCATACACACACACACACACACACACACACACACGCGCATAGAAACATGCACACATACAGTTGCATCGAAACATGCACACACAGACAGACACACACGTGGACACAGTCATATGGTGTAGTTTAATGAGTGCCAGTGTGATGTGATGTGATGTGATGGGAGGGCTGGTATGCTGGATTAAAAAGCTGCAGGCTCAAAACCCCCAGTGGGACACTGGTGTTTACCCTTAACCAGCCTTAAGGTTCACTGGCTTCAGTAAATATCCAGCTGTATAACTGGCTAATGTGCAAATCTTAGTCTAAATCACTCTGGATTAGCGTCTGCAAAGTAAATTAATGATAAGGAAAATGACAAAGAGCTCTCACTCTGGGCAACAGTGACAGGTCCATATATCACTATAGAGACCATCTGGGTCTCTATGCCTGAGCGCAAGTACATGACCTCCAATGGCCTTCCCTCATTTAAGTGACACCTTGCCAACAGGAAGCTGCCTGGAAATATAGAGACAGACATTCAGATAGATGTGTTAATGAACAGACAGGTAATAGACTTTTTTTTATTTTAAATACATTATTGAGGAGTTCTCATTTCAACCAATCATAAACAGCAGATTCAAATGTCCAGCAATAAATACTTCAAAGATTCAAAATAACCAAAAGAAGAGGTAAGTAATAAGAAAATACTTTTTCAAATACTTTTTATGCCTTTTCACCTTCGAGGCACTTTCTCTTCTTTTTTTCCCAAGGATTTTGTTGCCCAGTGTTTGCCTACCTGCCAATAAGCACCTGTCATTCACAGAGCCAAGCAACGCTTCTCTTCTTTACTTGTTTAATAATTTTAAAAAATAATTAAAAAACATAATTAAATACAATAAATTAATCCTTAAGGGCTAATGTTAGATATATGAATAGATAGATTGATTGATTGATTTGCTACCTAATAGCTTGGGTATCTGCGGAAGGGCCCATAAGTGGCTGTCCTGTGCACAGATGCTAGCAGCGGATTCCTGCATTCCCTCATTGTTCATTCACTATTCAATGGAGAAGGGGGCTCGTCAAAACTGTCAATCAATAAAACATTACTAGTCTTTATAAATACAGCGTTTAACATAAAGCTGTTCATTTGTTCAATGCACATATGTTGCTGTTAGTATGTACTGTACTCAACACTCCATTATATTTTTTCTCTGTGCCAATTAAGCTTTTTTTTGTCCTCATTTCTTCTTCAATTTGGAATCTCACAACTTCATGGCACAGCAGTGCAAACTCCTCCAATGCACTCACCTCTTCTGCATGTAGGCCTTTAACTAAAAAAAAACATGCCCTGATGAAGATCCATTTTGGGTTAAAACGTTGTCTGTGTAACATTGAGCACTCAGTCAATCTGGGCTTTTTAAATCAGTTTCTTTCTTCTTTGCCAGCCTGGAACCTTTTCTATAAGAATGCAAAAAAATCTATCCTCAAATAATAAAACTGCTAATCATATGAGATTGAAGATACGTACGAAATGTAACAAACATTTTCCAGCAATGTGTTACAAACAGAACCGAAGCCTTTCTAAGAAATAAAAGCCAGCAGAGTACTTCTTCTCACCGTGTCTACAACATCTATAAATGCCGTTTTAAAACTTTACAATCAGATACCACAATCAGAGCGATTGTAAAAGAGACCACACATTGTGAAAACAGTGCCTTTAAATACAAACCTCAATTCCAAAGAAGTTGGGACAGTAAGTAGAATGCAAATAAAAGCAGAAAGCAGTGATTTGTAAATTCTAAGTATTCTAAATATTTAATGTTTTACCTTATCAACTTTATAGATTTTTGTAAATATACGCTCATTTCGAATTTGATGCCTGCAACACGTTGGGACCGGGGCAAAAAAAAGACTGGGAAGGTTGTGGAATGTTTGGAACATTCCACATGTAAACAGGTGAATAGGTAACAGGTGATGCTATCATGACTGTGTATAAAATCGAGGTTCACCACTTTGCGAAAGACTGCGTGAGCGAATAGTCCAACAGTTTAAGAACAGTGTTTCTCAATGCACGATTGCAAGGAATTTAGGGATTTCCCCATCTACAGTCCATAATATTATTTAAAGTTTCAGAGAATCTGGAGAAATCTCTGTGCGTAAAGGGCAAGGCCGAAAACCAATATTGAATGCCCGTGACCTTCGATCCCTCAGACGGCACTGCATTAAAAACCGACATGCTTCTGTATAATGAATATAACCACATGGGCTCGGGAATACTTCGGAAAAAACCGTTGTCAATAAACACAGTTCGTCTCTGCATCTACAAATGCAAGTTAAGACTCTACTACACAAAGTCTGTCATGGTTCGTGGTTATTGTTTAACTTTTCCGCTGCGATTCTCGTCTTTTATCTCCCACTGAGAATCCATTGGATTTTTTCCTTGTTCCGTCCCGGGGTTATGCTTCGCCTCGCTCATTATTCAGATCACCTGTGCTGCTACCTGCGGGGTATTTAAGTTCCTCACTTCCGCTTCTCCGGTGCTTCTTTGTCATTCATTTGTACATTGAGCCAGGTATAGCCAGGTTAAGCGACCTCGTGATATTAACTTGTTTATGTTCACAAGGGACTTGCTTTTAGCTGTTATCAGGTATATGATTTTTTCCCTCCTCTTAACATTCTGCACTATTATTCCCCGTGCTGTTCTCTACGAGACAGTGTTTTCTTTTGATGGTTTTGTTTTGTTTCACCTTCTATTGGAAGCTTTAGTGTTACGTTCCGAGGGTGTATTCTTTGCTTTTCCAAGTTTCCTGTTTGGGCTCTAGTATTGAGTTTGGGAGATTTAGATTTGTGTTTCACTCGTTCTATTCGAGTTCACCCTATTTTCCTGGGTATATTTCATTTAGCTGTTTAGCTGTCAGGAATTAGTTCCTGTTTTTCTTTTCTTCTTTTCGTGTTATTTATTCCCTTATTGGTCCTCACCTGTGTGGGTGACTTGTTCTGATCTCCCTCACCTGCGTTTGATTCACCGCTACTAAACCCATCACAAAGTGTAAGCCATATATCCACAACATCCAGAAACGCCGCCGACTTCTCTGGGCTTGAGCTCATCTGAGATGGACTCACGCAAAGTGGAAACGTGTGCTGTGGTCTGACCGGTCCACCTTTCAAATCGTTTTTGGAAATAATGGACGTCGTGTTCTCCGGGCCAAAGAGGAAAAGGACCATCCCAATTGTTACCAACGCAAGAATCAAAAACCAGCATCTGTCAAAGGGTGCGTCCCAATACTCGAAAAGTGTGTCCCAATACCCAATACACTCCTTTCCTCCACTACCACCTCCTCTCCTCCGTGCCCCGGAAACGGATCTTTGTGTTTTAATCTAATGTTGTTGATTACATCTTAATTACGTATTAATGGTTACATATTAATTAATGTCTCAACGCAAACCGCAATGTCAGGTACATTGTATACTGTACATGCAAATACTTGTACTTGAAATGTTCAGGCAGTTTTGCATACTTCCAGGTAGGAGAGGAGTGGTAGTGAGTGAGCGGAGGAAAGGAGGTGGGGAGTGAAGAATATTGGGATGCACCCATGGTATGGGGGTGTATTAGCGCCCATGCATGGGTAACTTGCACATCTGTGAAGGCACCATTAACGCTGATGGGTACATATGCATTTTGGAGCAACATATGCTGCCGCCTAGACAATGTCTTTTTCAGGGATGTCCCTGCTTATTTCAGCAAGACAATGCCAAGCCACATTCTGCACGTGTTAAAACAGCTTCATAGTCAGAGAGTGCGGTGCTAGACTGGCCTGCCAAACATGTGGCGCATTATGAAGCGCAAAATACCACAACGGAGACCACGGACTGAGCAGCTGCAGTCTTATATCAAGCAAGAATGAGAAAGAATTCCCCTACAACAATTAGTGCCCTCAGTTCCAAAAAGATTACTGAGTGTTATTACAAGGAAACGTAAAAGGTGAACACAGTGGTAAACATGCCCCTGTCCCAACTTTTTTGGGACGAGCTGCAGGCATCAAATTCAGAATGAGCGTATATACAAAAAACAATAAAGTTGATTAGTTAAAACATTAAATATCTTGTCTTTGTATTCTTTTTAATTGAATACAGGTCAAAAATGATTTGCAAATCATTGCTTCCTGTTTTTATTTACATTTTAAACACTGTCCCAACTTTTTTGGAATTGGGGTTTGTAAGAGCTGCTGCCAATTTAAATCACTGGTTATACTGTATGTACACTGGCCAAAAAAAAGTTGCCGTTGCACCCGTCATGCATAGTGCCCACTGTACAAGCATCTGGAGGCAATGTTATAATCTGGGGTTGCTTCAATTGGTCAGGTCTAGGCTCAGCAACGTTATGCAGCAATAAAATGAAGTCAGCTGAGTACCTGAATGTACTGAATGACCAGGTTATCCCATCAATGGGCATATTCCAGGACGACAATGCCAAGATTCATCAGGCTCAAATTGTGAAAGAGTGGTTCAGGGAGCATGAGGAATCATTTTCACACATGAATTGGCCACTAGAGTCCTGACCTTAACCCCATTGAATCTTTGGGATGTGCTGGAGAAGACTTTACGGAGTGGTTTGACTCTCCCGTCGTCAATACAAGATCTCGGCCAAAGATGTATGCATCTCTGGACGGAAATAAATGTTGTGACGTTGCATAAGGTTGTCGAAACAATGCCACAACAAATGCGCGCCGTAATCAATGCTAAACTAAATATCCATGTCCAACGAAATATTAGAGTGTGCGACTTTTTTTTTGGCCAGGCGCTTTTAACTCAAACTGTGCCAGTTGTGCAGACCTCCAGAAGGGTGTAACACAACTGATTGTTTGCAGAGTGAAAAGAAGTAGCTGGTAGCATGTGTCCTCCCTAGCTATCAGAGGATGTTGCAGCATTGAAACAGGCTTACAAGTATGACTAGGAATTTTAAAAAGCAGTGGGAAAAAGAAATAAAACTTCAAAATTCCATTGCAGAACATACAGTGCAGTCCAAATGTATTTAAAATGCAGACTATCAGATTTAATTTGAGGGTGTTTACATCCATATCGGGTGAACCGTGCAATTGTAGCCCTTTTTATACATAGTCCTCACCCCAAGAGGTACCAAAAGATAATTGTACAGATGTGCTAGAGTATACATTCAAAAGAACAAAAAATGTGTCATTGTCCAAATACTTTTGGACTGCACTGTGAGGTCATTTCAAAAACTTGATCAGTATCTGTTAGCAAAACAATGTGAGCGAACAGATTCTGAGTGAATCGCCTGCAGATTTTCATCGCGTTTCCCTATACCTTTGCACATACAGTACATTAGCTGAAGCTGGAACACGGTTGTCCCCAGACATGTCATGAGGCCTGATGCAAAGCGCGAATAGCAGAGCCAGTGAATCATCTGCACACCTGAAAGGCATGACCGCTCTGCGCCCCCACAAAATCTGCCGGTGACTGAAAGCAGAGCCCTTCTTTTTCCCCGTGTAGAAACCTCATCTACTTTAGCAGAGCTATTTATTCACCACACGTCCTTTTTAATGCAGGTCCTTGGCAGGGGCACGTGAAATGCAGCACCTTAATTCCATTAGCCTGTTACTTTTAATCAGCGCTGATAATCAGGCCCCAGCTGATTGACGGGTTTTGTAAAAGAGGGGGTGAGGAGCGGAGTGTAAATTCCCCTGTGAGAACCTGCAGGTCACGTAGTCCTTTTGGGGTTGTTTAATTTGACTAATAGGCTCCCCCTGTTCTATGAATGCTACTTGCACACAGTACATTACATTACATTACATTATAGGCATTTAGCAGACGCTCTTATCCAGAGCGACTTACATAGTTCTTATTACATTTATCCATTCAAACTGTCAGGTTTGGGTTTAGAAAATAGAGAACCAAACGCGAAAGATAAGGATACAGAAAGCGTATCTAGATTAGATACGCCACAGAAGCGGAATTACACCGCACTAGTAAAATGGGAAAACAAAAGCGGAAACAAAACTTCCTAGCACAAGGCTAAATCAAAACAACCTCAAACGGAGGCGGATAATCGCTAAAACAGCGAGAAACTAATAACCAAAGAAATGACCTCACGCACTAATTGATCTGCGTATATCAGAGGTCGAGAACTGAAAAGAAATAACCACAATAGCAAGCCTGTAACTACAGCTCTTTGTTTTCTTTCTTTTCTTTATTCTTTTTAATAAACCCTATACGGCTTTCTACCTACTGCAACGTCAATATAGAAGCACCGGAAAGCGGAAGTCAAGCTCTATTTATAGCCGACGGAAACCAGACCCAGGTGTAGGCGATAATGACCTGGAGAGATCCAAACACCGGGACGGCGGAAGAAAAAATCCGATAGAGCTTCAAACGACGCCAAACGAAAAACAAAGGTAGAAAACAAAAAGAGACAGCCACTACCCATGACAGTACCCCCCAACTAAGGGACGGTACCAGACGATCCCTAGGCTTTGCTGTCTCGGAAGTCCCTAATGAGAGTGGGGTCCAAAATATTCTTGGAAGAAACCCAGCAACGCTCCTCGGGTCCATACCCCTCCCAGTCCACCAGGAACTGGTACCCTCTGCCCACCCTTCTCTCGGCCAAAATGCGCCGAACGGTGTACACCGTACCTCCCTCCACGAATCGAGGAGGAGGAGGCGGCTTGTCAGCCGGAGCGAGGGCGCTCACAAGTACCGGTTTCAAGCGTGAGACATGAAAGGTAGGGTGGATGCGCATGGACGATGGTAACTGAAGACGTACCGTGACTGGGTTAAGTTTCCGCACGATCTTAAAGGGACCCACGAATCGAGGTGCAAGTTTGCGGGACTCAACTCGCAACGGCAGGTCCCGTGTGGAAAGCCACACCCGTTGGCCCACCCGGTAGAAGGGGGCCGGACGACGGTGCCTGTCAGCCACCGCTTTCTGTTTAGCTGAAGCGCGCAGTAACGATGCACGTACGCGCTTCCAAACCGCTCGACACCTACGCACGAAGAATCCGGCGGAGGGTACCTCTGCATCTCTCTCCAGCTCAGGGAACAAGGGAGGTAGGTATCCCAGCTGAGCCTCAAAAGGGGAGATTCCCGTGGACGCGTTGCTCAGGGTATTATGCGCGTATTCGGCCCAGGCAAGAAAGCGACTCCAGGAGCTAGGATTGGCCGCGGCCAGACACCGGAGAGTACTCTCCATACTCTGATTGGTGCGCTCTGTCTGGCCCAACAGAGCACAAAATGAACGCCAGAATTTAGCGGTGAATTCAAACAGCTGGATATATACTGAAGCAATGCAGGTTAAGTACCTTGCTCAAGGGTACAACGGCAGTGTCCTACCTGGGAATCGAACCTGCAACCTTTCAGTTACAAGTCCAGTTCCTTAACCATTATACTACACTGCCGCCCACCTCAGTAAATCTCAAAGGCGACAAGGTGGCAGAGAAGTGAGTGACTTGGGATTTTCAGTGCATCACCAAGACCACGACCAAGGAATTGAATCAAGCTAGATATTCCAGTGGTATGGATGTTATGGTCGCAACTAAACGGATCGTTCACGCCAACCCAGTACGAGCAGATACACTGTTATAGCTCAAAAACTAACCCTGGTAAAATAGTTGTACATCATGACACATTTACACTGTATGTGTCACTGTTTATACATAATAGAAGACAGCTGATCCATCTAACAAAAGCTAAGAGCACTGGAGCTTCTTTCCTACTGGTAAGCCCTTGTGACTGTTGCTTACTTTTTAGCTAACTTATTTAATCCTCACAATCAACTTTTTGTGGTCTCACACCCAACAATCAAACTTCCAGCGGTTTTGGCCTTGATAGAGAATATCGGTGAATATGCTATATATTTCATGAGTAGAAGCAACAGTAGTGTGGATCAGCACAGTGTCATTTAGTCTCCCACACTTCAAAGCTCTTCTTCCCAAACTGTTATGGCTTAAACTTGACAATCTTTATATCAAACAAAGCTTTGCCCTGGCTGTCCTTAATGGGGGGGAGTGAAACGAGGGGGTATGATGTGGGCATGGGAAAGTGTCCGCCTCTGCCTCTCCAACTTATCCGCCAGGGCCCGAGGAGAAGAAAGCGAAGGATAAGAGTGAAAGAGGATTAGGGCCCAAAAACCTTTATTGCTGTGATCAGTTAATAGCACTAATTCTCAATTACCCAGCTGACTGTGCAAGGGTGTCACATGGCAAATTTGCAGAGGAGCAAGACGAATTGCGATGCTCATTTGCATGGATGTACCAGCGTAAAAATGATTGACATCAACATTTCAAGAATTAAGCACAGGTTGAGCTAAAAGGCTTGAAATTCTATCATCCCCAGGCTAACTATAGGAGGGCGGCACCAAGAGCTCAACCGAAAGGCATCCATGTTACCCGTATGGACCATCAGTATATTATGGGGTTCAAATACCATCTTCAAGAGTGGTGATCTCAAGCAAAGCAGTGCCATATTGCTGCCCTTCCACAATGGGCTTCGTCTTGACGTGTTTACGGTCAAGTTTACAGTTACTGAAGATCTGTGGTTCTGTACCGACATTCAACTCGGTCCCACGAAAAGAAAGAGCTGTTTCCCAGATGAACCCGGGACCGGCAATGTTATGACAAGAGAGAGGTGTTTAGTATCAGGGCCGTTTTCGCGATTTCAAACAACGTGGCAAATAAATTCCCGCTCTCGCAATAACAAGGTGAAGTACGGGAGGTAAGAGGCAATGCAGGACAGAGCATTGAGTGGATTTTTCCACTTCTCACAGTGTCCTGTTCACTGTTCTGCACAAGTTAGAGAGGAAGCAGCCTGACATTAGCTCTGTCTTTCCCTGCTACCATATGTAGCCAGTGGTGACTCACACAGGAAGGATTCAAAGACAGTGAGCAAAGCCCACAATAAAGCTGCAGCTGCACCAAACAAGATTATGAACGTTGAGAAGGTGAGTCACAGTCGCAGGATTCATAATGGGGAATCAATATTATCCTGGACAGGAAATGATTTCCCAGGGCCTTCCGGGGGAGGGGGATCCTGAAGCCAGCCCTTAGTACTGGTCCAGTGCAGTGACATGCTTTGTGCTATGTCACAGTAAAAAAAACAGCCGGAGACTATTTCCAACAAAGTCAGTGCCTTGCAATATACCAACTGCATTTTCCACTGTACACTGAAATGAACCAGAGGCCATGAAATGCAGTGTGACTTGAGAATCAATTCACTATATTTGGCCAATTAGTGGACGCTCTTATCCAGAGCAATTTACACAGATTACATTGTAAATATACAACCTTTGAGCTACAAGCCCAGTTCCCTGACTATTAAGCTACATTGCTGCTGAATTAATAATGCAAGTTCTTATTATGTCAAAAAATTGCTATGTTTTTTTTTTAGAATACTCATAGGCATTTTCAGCTCTACTGTAAAACGTCTATGATTTTTCCTCCTAACACTTATAACAGCTGCCATGTCAATGTGCTTGAACAAAGTTAGCGCTTGCTTTCCCCAGACATTACATAACAGGCACAATCAGTTCAGTCACAACTGCCACCAACCTTGATAAATCACATCTAATAGCTCACATGCCTTTCACACATTAAACCACGGCAAAAGGTATCTCAGTAGATACCAAATGTTGCAATTCTACAGGCAATGAGAGCTCTCCAAGGCCTTGATAAATCCGCTCTAAAAATCTCCAAACCTTTGGCTATACAATCAAACTAGCTAAGCTGTTACTACTATTTATCCCCAGTGAGGACTTCTACCTGGGCTGAATCCTAGCATAATGGCATGAAACTTTGTGAAATATACATAAACCAGACAAACAATGCATGTTACATAATAACAACAACTACACAAAAGCGCATAGGTTAAGTCCAGCAAATGAGAAACAATGCAAATATCAAAGTGCATCACAATGTGATCACAGAGATATTGTTACACTTATTAGTAAATGACTGACTGGAAAGTTATCAAGAAAGATTGATATTTTCTGCTACCTATGAAAGAAAAATGTAAGAATTGTAAGAACCAGTTGTGGCACCTAAGATAGTTATGCAACCTTAGTCATAAAAAGTCTCGTTATTTAACCTTTGGCCCACTTTTACATTGTTTGAAAAATTATATAACCGTTAGTATGAATTACCTTTTTTTAGAGTTGGTATGTATCCCGTGACTTTTTAAGGACAACGGGATATTAAATTAATTTCCACAAATGTATGAGATAGCAGTATTTTCAAAGGTTTTCCAGGGCTTTGGAATCATGTTTGAATCAATTACAATTTACAATTTAGTTATTTAGGAGACACTTTTTGCAGCAAAGTTATAAGGTGCATCCTCGAAGACCTATCACCCTCCTATGAGATAAATGGAGAGAAGGGTTCATTTTCTTATTTGATAGAAACATTGAGGTGTAGTCTAAGGTGTAGAAAAAAGCCAGTGAATCTGCCTTCCTGGCTGATTGGGGAAGGTCGTTCCACCATCAGGGGATGAGGGAGAGTAGAAAGTAGGGCCGGGGCAGTGAAGAGTGGCTGCCAGGTGTTCAAAGAGATGGGAGAGTCAGCTGGCGAGAGGATGCAGAATGAATGGAGAGGTCTGGTGAGCGTAATCATTGTCCGATGATAGGAAGGGGCACTATCATTTCCAGCTTGGTATGCCAGTGTGAGAGATTTGAACTGAATGCTGGCAGCCACCAAAAGCCAGTTAAGGGTGTGCAAAAGTGGTGTGCCTGAGTGAATATAGGTCGAAAACCAGGACCAGAAGCTGTGCAGCCTCTTTTTCAAGATCACACAAAGATTGTTTGCTGAGCAGAAGAGAAATCCTGCAGGAGGATTGACAGTGAAGGAATCCACAAACACTACTACCACTTCCTTCAGTAAATACGTGTCTCTTTTTCTTTTCGCTTTCCAATGTGTTTGCCGCTGTCAACTGGCAGAAGCCGAAAGGGGAGGTGTCCTGTCTTGCTGTCCAGGCCTCAAATGCACAACCACGCATTGCATCAGATCTTCGCTCCAAGTCGAAACAAAAAAGCACCGGCAATATTCTGGAACAAAAACAGAAAATCCAGCTGCAGCTGCATATTGATTCCACGGACAAAAAATCTCCTCACTCCCAACTGCTGGATGATTTATTGAACTTCAGTCTGCTCTTGATTACTCACAGATTTTGTGATTGTTGTTTATAGCACTTCTACAATTGGTCCATTTTGTATCATTGCCTTAACTATGGCACTTGTGAGTAATTTGTAAGTGCCAATATGCTCACTGTTTTATACAATGACCGTTTTTTCTATTATGTCAAACATCTGTACAGCAATTCCAAAGAAACCTGCCAGAAAGGAACTCTACAATGCCACAGCCTTCTTATAACACAGAATGCAAATGTATAACAGAATTCTGCCATATAAGATTATGCTGTAACAAGGTATTCTTCTGTAACAATTAACTCCCTTACCAGGAAGCCAGAACGCACATTAGCAAGCTGCTCTTTTCATATATAAAGAATAATCCATATCAGCTCTAATGTTACAGTGAGCAGTATTCTAGTTAACCTTCCAGACTACCCCTTAACAAAAATGTGCACGTTTCCCTTTGGTGGAATATGTGTCAGCATTCCATTTTGTGCATCTTGAAAAAGTAAGACTGTCCGCTTGTTTTCAATTCTTATCTTAACGTCTGCAAAGTTTTCAGTAACAGATGGCAACCAAGTTTTAAATTTCACAAGATAAAGCCGGAGGGCAGATTTATTTCTTAACCATAAGCATCCACTATCTAGTGCTTATATGCATTACCACAATTGTGAGCCTCATAACTCCATCAAGTTATATGAATTTGGTGTTAAGTCTTCATATATATCCAGATGACAATGTGATGAGCTCGTTTGACAGCATTCTTGTTTTTCAAATCTCAAATTTCATTAAGAGAAAGTACAGTTTCTTTACCGAGTATTTTCTGTTAGGTTTATTGAACAATGGCTAAACATAAAAGCCACGCCCCTAGGCTTGATGCTGCTACAAGAGTCGCACGCCACGGTTTTATGTATGCACTTCAGCACGCGACAGGCGTGTGGTAACCTCTCCTTCTGATAGAGTGTAAAGCCAAACTCTGCTGAAAGTAGAAGGGAGAAAGATTTACACTTCGACACCAGCCGGTGCCGCGGGATTGGATGGTCTGTTGGCTACGCAAGGGGAAACGGAGCAATATTCACCTGTTGTACCAAATATCATCTGATTCTTTCTGGCATGGACTTTTAGTTGGATCAAACAATGGATACACGATACTTATAGTGTGTAGCTACGCAAATCAAGTAATATTCCTTTGTGATCTGAACCAAAAAGAAGACAACTTTCTGAATGTATTATGGACGTGAAATTGGAGGGGAAGCAGGGTTCGGGTATTTCGTTTCTAATAGTTAACAGTTTTATTAGCTTTAAATATAGCTGACCGTTTTTGTTTGGTGCTGATATTGTAGGCTAAGCGTATGAGCTCTTCGGGTTGGTTTTGCAGTCTCTCTCTCTCTCTCTCTCGCTCTCCCTCCCTCTCTATTTCTCTCTCTCACACGGAATGAAAGTTTTGTTGGCTTAATTTTCAACCTCGGTAGGAATAATTTCCCACAGCTGGTACCGGACAAACAATAAGCGAACAGTGTTGCGGGGCTCCACATTATATCAGTGTTTTTAAAAAGCCAGAACTCTGAAGGGACAATTCAGCCGTTAACATTATTATTCTGACAGGGTTGGTTTTAGCCTATGTGGAGCGCAGCTGCATCGAGCTGAATCAACAGTTAAAAGTAGGACTAGGAGGCGCAGACACCCTGACGCCGTGGCCTGCGGTGAGCACGTCAACTTACTGGCAGTCCTTTATTGTTTTCGAAGTCTTATCTCTTGAATTCGGGCTATAGTTCTGGGACCGGGAAAAAAGCAACAGGGAAATCCTTTGTGGCTGCCGAATGTCGTTCCAGGTCGGGTCCTTTGAGAGCGATGGCAACTATGAAATGACAATCGTAAGTCGAAAGACCACGATAGAGGTTATTATGTATTACGTTTCACGACCAACGCCCTCCCCTCTATTTTTCTGTCTCACAGAGAAAAAACTCTTACATCTGATTCAAAGCAAACGAAACAAATGTTTCTCAAGAGATTCACAGTGATCGAGCTTTGTTTAACCGAATGGATAAACAGGATTTGAACTAGGATTAGATTTCAGTCTGCAGCGATAAACCGATGGCCACGGGAACGCTTCGCGTGTACAAATTTGCATCAATTGCTGAAATTCACTCTTAACATGTTCTCTCCCATTTGGATTCTGAGTTAGGCCTACACCTATGTCATAACCCATTTAATTGGTGCGGTAAAAAAATAAAAGCAAAGCCTCAATTACAGTGAGACACGGTTGGTATGGGGCAGATGTTGAAAATCTAAACCTCTTCTTGTCTTAAGCAACTTTTTTTTTTTAGTGAGCAGCTGAATTTCATTATATTTAGCTCACATTGCACAACCACGCAAAAGAATGACCTTTTCTGAAATAAAATGTAACTTAAGAAATGCAAATAGATGCAGGTGTTTAGGCCCTGGGGCAGTGCAGGACAGAGGTGACGAGTTAAACCCCAAACTCTGAGCTCTCGGTCCCATTGATCAGCTGAGAACTCGCGTTGACTGACAGCCCCGTCGCCATAGCAGCCGCCTGAGCGGCGCCGTGAGGACTGGCTCGGGGGCTGCTGTGAATGGGTGACGTCACGAGGCTGGCGCCAGAGAGTCTGCAAGAGCATGAGCTCGCGGCGCTGCTCAGTAGTGCTGCTTTGCTTGGTGCCAATTCATCACCTGTCGGGGATCAGTAGGGGTGTCATGCGAAATGTACACAGCTGTGAGAACAAAAAGAATGGGGAAGAAAATGGAAAAATCCAATTGTACCAGATGTGGACAGGACTGCGAGAATCCGAGATCTCATCGCATTCCATTATAAATGCATAAGGGTCGTTAGAAAGGCTAACAGTCTGCGCTTGCAAGCTCTGAATTTTTTTAAACGTTTTATTAGATGAGGGTGGGGGAATGCAACCGTTGAATGATTTTATTATTATTATTATTATTTGGATAGTGATTCCCTCGATACATTGACGCTACACTCAGAGTAGAGTAATTTATAGCGTATATTGTTCTATAGAATGAATCGTGGGTTTAAAATTATTCGTGTTGAATTACGGAAATCGCTTTGTGTCAAACGGACAGTCGTGGAACGCGGAAATCCGTTGACATTCCATAGGAACGTGTAGTCTTTGTTTTTAATCGTGGCATGCAATTGGTGTGTTACGGTTCAGACCCTGTTCTAGCGTAGATATGTAAACGTGCAAAAGTAGCCTATGCAGGAATGGGGTTCATCTAAATCCGTTTAATGTTTTCATCATGCCGTCGACTGTAGGCTACTAAACGAATCATTAGGTGCAATGCATACGCGCTCATTTAAATGTGATCAACTCAATTTTTAATGTAACGAACGTCTGTTTATTTCTGTGTAATTTTCTGTTTTATTTCACCTTTTTTTCTTGTTGATTGTAATAGTGGTTGTCTTGTGTGTTTTCAAACAAAAATAAATGAACACAGTCAGATGTATTATGAAGCCAGTTTAGACACAAAGCAAAAAGAGCATCCAGTGGAGCTTGACATCCGCTGCAGCCCTCGGCTGCCCCGGGGCAATTAGCTTCTGCCGCATTACTTCTCTAGTTGAGGAGACTTAATCCGCGGCACCAGCGGAGGAATGCAGCGTGTAATTGATGCAAAAAACTCTACATGTTTGCACAAATAACGGATCTATTTTATTCCGTTTATTACGCAATTACTGGTTTTGTAAATATGCTCCTCTTGAACGTCTTTTATGTAAAGAACTGCTCCACGTGAACATCATCCATCAATGATGATAAAACAGTAGAAAACCGCCCCCCCCCCCTCACACACACACTTAAACACTTAAGATATTATACCCAGTTAATTTATCTTAATTTCCCCCCCATGATTCCCGGATGTATTAAAATGCACAAAAGCACGATCAACATCTCTAACACTATTCGTTTGATTACATGATTAAGGCAGGAACAGAACCAAGCAGTTAGTCTGAGCTCTAATAATGTTGACCCTATAAACACACCAATCTACAGCCAGTTATTTTATCAATAACACGTTTGTGTGGATATTTCTTACTGAATATTTTAAAACGAACATGACCACAAATAATGTAACACACATATGCAGTGCATTATGAAATAAGTTATGCGGCTGAATGTGTGTTTTTTCTGTGACATTAAATAGGGCCAAATTTGCATGCGTCTAGATTGGTATGCTCACCTTCGCCTATATGTCAACTGGAAAAAAAAATGTGTAAAGTGTAAAGGAATGTTTGAAGAGAAAACCAGGTTATGTTGCCACCGACAAGATTATTAATGTCGCATGTGTAGCTAATAATGTCTTTCTTTCCAAACATTGAACACAGAGTCAACTGGATCAACTGCTTAGTTAATTAATGAATAGGTACATACAGACTGAAAAAATCATTCTCTGCTTTTGTCCCCCCATTTAACATGTTTATTTGTGTTATATTTTGTATAACAAATATATATTATACGTTAGTTAGTTACCTAACTTTATAATAGGCTACATACAATTTGTTTTATTTTTTAAAATACAGGCTACTATTAGGCCTATATTGATGATTAGATCTTCTTAAATGGAGACGAAATTTACTCCAACGTGTTTCCATTCAGAGAATATGCAATCTCCAAAGATATGCACAGGCTTTAATCTGATGCAAATCATTCGTTCTATTGACCAGAATCGCGTAGGCTATAGAAATCAGTTTTCCAAATCAACCGTCCAGGCTGTTCGTCTGTTTCAGCACCACCTCCAGAACTAGCTTTCACTAGTTAAGAACGCGGAAGACGTGGGAGGGGTTTGGGAAAGAGGCGGGCTAGACGAGCGTAGTGGATGAGAACAGTGATCGACGTAACCCTTTAAGCCAATCAGCAGCAACTCAACCCCTGCGGGGCAAACCCTGCTCCGTAGGTATATAAACAGCAATGACAGCTTGCAAATTCACTTCGTGTAGTTTAACGATACCAGATACTAGCTATCCGAAGGAGACACAGGAATCGCAGTTTTTAACTCAAATACCGTTCAACTCGCTCGAAGTGTCAACATGAAAGCAATAAGCCCAGTGAGGTCCTTCAGGAAAAACAACGCCAACTTGTCGGAACACAGTCTCGGAATCTCCCGGAGCAAGACCCCCGTGGATGATCCTTTAAGCCTGCTCTACAACATGAATGATTGCTACTCCAAGCTGAAAGAGTTGGTGCCCAGCATCCCCCAAAACAAGAACGTTAGCAAAATGGAAATCCTTCAGCATGTTATAGACTACATACTGGACCTGCAGATTGCGCTCGACTCAAATTCCGCTATAACTAGCCTCCACCACCAGCGACCGGGGCAAGCGACATCCCGGACACCCCTGACAACTCTCAACACAGACATCAGCATCCTGTCCTTACAGGTAGCCTAGTAATATGTTTTTGGATTGTGTTGGAATTGGCTTCAATGTTAATGTTCGCCCCTCGCCCATAGTGGTTATGAGCAGTATTTTGAAAACAAGAGTACATCCACCGCTGTCTAATCTGCAGATATTGGCAAGTCATAGCTTCGTATTTAGCTAAATGTCCTGTCATGTTTAGCTGGTCCTCGAAAAGAATGGAAATCTTGTAGCTTTACGCTAAAACGCTCTTTATTGTTTCATCTACTTTTAATTATGCAAGTAGCCTATAGTTAGGCTAAAGAACATGTCAACATTAACATGCGCTCATTTTTATTATTCACTTATTTATGTATTCATTTATTTCAGTCTGCTGAGTTCTCCACAGAATTGACCACAGACGACAGTAAGACCCTATTTCGTTAAACCGGTAAGCATTTTTCCTGGTATAGCCTAGCCCACATTTCGGCACCGGGCAGTAGCCTATAGCCCATAACTATTTAAATGCAACGGCCACAATTCAAGTAGGCCTGTTGACAGGGAATGCATAGTCTAAATACAGTTGTTTTTTTGTTACATTGTGATGAAATGGCATCTAATTGTGGGAGCGGTGCATAACGACTGCGCTGACGTAGCCTAAATGAAACTGATATTGGCTTATCAGCAGTGCTGTTCTATCAATGCTACGCGAAATTTTTAAAAACCTAAAAATGTAGGCTACTTGAGCTTGTTAGGCTATTTAAATTAAAATTTCGCACATTTCTAATTTTGGGAATTATGGCTGTTTGTAGGAGGCTAACTCGATGTTGTAGGCTAATTGGCGAAGGAAAGCAGACGCCAACAGAACTGCCATTAAACTTGATCCTTTCCCAGATTCCTGTTTGGAGTTGTTGGGATGTGCTTCTGGGCAGAGCGTGTGTGTACATCTGGAGACCTGGGTTTGCCCAGTATTTGAGTGTTTGGTTAAATGTTAGAACTGCGGTTTCCTCTCTGGCGCCAGTCTGTCCGGGTCTCGTTTGCATTTTCTAAACACGCCTCTCTTTCTCAATCTTTTGCAGGTGTTTGGTTAAGACACAAAACACGGGACCTGGGAACTGACTTTTTTCCTCCTGTTTTGTTCTTGGTCTGGATTTCTTCTTTGAGTCAAGAGAGACTTTGATCATTAAAAAGGACAATCTATGTGTTGTGTTATATCATGCGGACATTTATAGCTATTTATATATAGACTTGTTTTGTCCTTTCTTCAAACGGAAGGCTCACTATATTCCCGATAGTGGGAGAAAATGAAAGAAGATTATTGTCACGAGGATCCCCATAAGAAGTCTTTGCTTTTTTGCGAAGGTGGTGCGTGAATATGGCGACTTGGTTACTGTATAAAGTTTAGTCTGTTTTGTCAGAATTGTTACTCTTTTGGCACGTGAGGGACTGGACGTTGTATATATATTAAACAAAATTAACAGTTGAAACCACGCGAACTCTATAATTGGAGTTTCATCTTGTATAGAAGCAGAAATTGCAAATTTCTGCAGAACATGTAATGCTGTAATTAATTTTGCTGAAACTTTTTATAAAAGTAAGAATGTAAATTGTACCTTTTTATACAAAAAATAAATCAAATGCTTTATTTGAACATGTCTGTGGAAATATGTAGTTGAAGTGGGTGGGGGGGGGGGGGCTCCAGTACGGACTGGAGATAAAGAAAATGGTTGTCAAGTGGTTTGATGGTTGGCTTGGTCACTGCGAATATCTTAACCTCTTACCAGTTAACCTATCAAGGTGATTAACCCTCAATGTAATGTCTATTTCCATGCACACTTGATTTGCTGTTGCCTATAGTCTATGTAATGCATTTTTAACCAGGACACAAGTTGATGTAACTTCATCTCTGTCTTGACAAGTTAATGTGAAGGTATTTCCAAGGGAAGTAGGTGGCCTGCACACAAGCAACAGAACTTGTGCTTGAACAGTAAAACATGGTGTCTTCCCTTTATTTTACCTGGCCAGCATTTCACAATGTTCTCACAACTTTCAGCTTTGATTTCAGTGTTTGAAACATAAGTTTCAAACATAATGTACTTGCATCTGTTGAAGAGGGCATCCTTCAAATGTAACCTGTGATGGCAAACTAATAACCTGGGCTCCGTTTCCAAAAAGGATCTTAGATAAAGATAATCTTAGGCTATATTGTTTCATTGTTTGTTTTTTGTCTTTCTCCCTCTATCTTTATGTCTTATGTAATATCAGTACATTTTTATAATTTGAATCATAAAATGAATAAAGCACAAACACATTCTTATGCACTTATTGTACGTCGCTTTGGATAAAAGCGTCTGCCAAATAATTGTAATGTAACTCTAAGATGCTTTTGGGAAACAGGGCCCTGATCATTTTGAATTGTTCAGGCAAATGAGGCGAAGAATACGAGAACCGTTAATCCGGATTTAACAGGTGTCTTTCTGGCTACAGTCTGACAGACCTGGCAGTCTCTGCCCTTGACTCAATATACCTTGCACACTGGCCAAAGGACAACCATCAGTGACCACTACAGTCGGCCTATAGGCAGGTAAATTAGTCATATAGGCAATGCTGTAGTGAGCACGGAGTCGGTGAAGAAAGTTAGGCTTGACCACTTATTTTTGTTAAACAAAAGGAAAAGGAACACAGACCATTTGTTGAAATATCAATATAGTCTCAGAGACTGTTCCCAGTGGAAATATCACACCACCTAAACTTTGCAATTAACCAGTCGTTTTAGCTCATTTTATGATGTCAAAGCACTGCACACACAATTATGGAAATATTACATTCGGGGCATAACGATGTCTGGGCAATTTGTATCAGATTAAGAGCACCCCCTGTCCATAGAAGCTAACTATGTTCATGATCAATGCGTTTTCAGTTTAGATGGGGATACATGAGCTCATGGCAGGAACAGTAACAATATGGTCTGGCAATTTTATAGACTCATGTCCATCAACAAATGCAAGTAGCCTACCAAACGCATTTTTTATACATGTTCATTGCATGCCATGATCGGTATTTATCTCATAAAATCCCGATAGAAATCAAATCAATCAGTCCCGTGTTGTTCACACACATTTGCAAGGTAGTTCTGCACGGGTCCATTCTGTACATTTTAATAAAATATAGCAATTTCTTTTTTTGGAGATATAGCGAGTAAGAATGAATCGTGAACTCGCAAGATGAAAACATCAGGGTCATACGTCCATGTCCACTATTCTGACTCGGCGCAGCTGGTTTCAGCTCAGTGGGTAAATTGTAAATTGGTTTGTATTGAATGAACGCCACCTACCGTTTGCCACACAAGCTGCTGGAAATACAGTAACCCAAGGGAATCAGGACGCTTCTTGTTAGGTGTACTTAGTCGCGTGGATGGTAATTGTTTTTCGTGTCGGTATCCATCCACCTAATGTAGTTACTCTATAGCCTCAGCGTTTGTAACTGTTAATAGCAAACAGGATGTAGGCTATATGCTACGTGGTCCTTATTATCGATAGGCATACGGCAAATAAATTGTTGAACACCAAGGTGAAACAACTGAAATGAGTGAAAGAAACCACAGACCATTTTCAGTGTGTATAAAGGTTATGTCCTGACTGCAAGAGCATGGCCTGGTGATCACACCACCAAATTAGTTTAATTTCAGTGAGCTAGGCAGGATATTTAAGCCTAGCCCATTATAGCCACATGCTTAGGGTACCCGCGCACTATGTATCCAGATAATAAAAAATAAAAAAACATATACACTGAGGCTTACGTTTAATTCACTGCGTGTAATTAGCAATCACGTTCAAATGGACAGATTTGAAATTAGGAAGTGTAATTTTATGGATGGATCCGCGCACACCGATTCCATCCCAAGTAATTCAAACTGCAGACCAGCTTTAAGTGGAAGACACCATTTGCTGTAGAGAAAAAAAGTAGCATACTAATCATCAGCAAGAAACGACACGAAATCGCGTTTTCCTGCAAATATAATTATTGCCTAATTTTAGAATAGCATACAAGCGTCCACCAGCTGAAACAACGTGCAGGTCACTTACAACTGTTAACAGGGGTTTGTGAACATCCTCAGTTCCTCACCAAAACTCGTGACTATATCTATTATCTATTAACCTAGGAATTGTACATGTGCAAATAAGTACATTTTCCCTAACCTATCTGATCAAACCCTGGCTTTTTTTTTTTTTAAATAGAAAGAACGGCCACCGATCCCTGGGTAGGCTATAGCCTATGGCAAGTAAATGATTGGAAGTGTGAACAGAGTAAGAGGGGGGGAAAAACAGAAAGCGTTTTATTGAAGCAAAATGACCTGTGTTTATTTTCTGCGTCACCATCTGGACAAACACGGCACCACAACGTCAGTTATCGGCCAGAGAAAACACAACACAGTGCATGCAACACTCACTGACAAACATCCAAGTTTCTGCTGATCTAACACGATGTCCACGTTTGATCTATTGATACGGTTCCTTTGAACAGTCAGCAAAAGGGGCAGCGGGGGTTCTACTCAAACTTGTCCGGTGTGGGAACGAAGGATTTACATTACAAAAAGGACACAGACTCACAGTAAAACTACTTCCTGCACGGATGGTATTGCAGCCAGGATTAGGCTGTCCTTAAAACGGGCCGCAAATAGTAGCAACCTGAACATAATGTGGGAGGGACAACTGCCGTTCAGAGAACAATCCACCGAATAGGTAAAAAAGGAACATTTGTCAGTCACACAATTTACACACAACACCGTACATCCATGCAGCTAACTTCAAACACAGTA
The DNA here is from genome assembly GCA_022702515.1 of Ilyophis sp. 1 JC-2022. Classification (NCBI taxonomy): domain Eukaryota; kingdom Metazoa; phylum Chordata; class Actinopteri; order Anguilliformes; family Synaphobranchidae; genus Ilyophis; species Ilyophis sp. 1 JC-2022. The sequence continues at coordinate 16,338,449 of CM040406.1, read as the reverse complement.
TTTGTTTGCCCTCCAGTTACATTGGCAATTTCGAAGAACATTATAGTCACTCCACAATTTTCTGCATCACTCCACTAGCACCATGCGAAACGGAAGAACTAAGCTCGTATTTATTTGAAATGCATAACCATTCCTAAACCCAGATTTGATATGTCCATATTTGTATCCTATTATAGTTTTAAACATCATAAATGAGCCTGAAAAATGTATTTGCCATTGATATTTTAAAGTTTCACATTTTAAAGAAACTGATTAGTGAAGCAGCAATACGTTTTTCAACTTGAACATAAGTCGCAGCAATGCATGTCAGATGAAGTTCTCCATTTCTGGTTTGAAACCAAAGAAAACTGTAAGCTTACTGTATTACATTTCTATTTAATTTTGTACCATGGAGACATCAAACAGACACTGTGGGGCAGGTCTCCAGGTGCCCTGACTCGCCATTCTGAAAGGACCTCACAGGATGCTCTCTCTCTCCTCCTCATAGTTGATGGAGTCAGAGGTCAGGCCCTCCCTCTTCAGGTTGTCATTCTGCAGTGTGGGGGCAGAGCCAGGGGTGATGATGAGCGGGGTTCCCTCAGTGGACGCGTTGGTGTTGTTGTTGAGGGTCGTGTTGCTGGCGGTGCGGTTTAGGTTGTAGCTGCGGGGCGGCGGCCAGCTCTCCTCAGGGCTGCTGGCTAGGAAGCTGCCCTCGGAGGGCGCCTCTGAACAGATGGACATGCGGGCGAGGGCGGGGTCCGGCAGGCCGCTGAGGCTCCGGGGCAGCCGCGCCCTCATCCGGGCGGGGCCTTCCCCATTCAGCTCGATCAGTGGCTCCGGCCCCTCCTCCTCACCCCGCGCAGAAGGGTTGGGCGAGCTTTCGTCAGACCTCATCCCGGAGTCGGACGAGTCCTTCTTGTGAAGGGCGTCCCCCTCGGTTCCCGCGTCCCTCCCCGCCCCCAGCAGCGGGGCCCTGTCGGATTCCTCCGCCCCGGACTCCTCATCCTCGCTGGCTAGCTTCTGGTAGCGCAGGATCGGGGACTTCGGTTTGGGCCCTGCCCTCTCCGCAGCCCGCACGAGGCCCAGCAGGGAACGGGCGGAGGCGTGGTTGGGCCTCTCGTCCTCCTCCGAGATCGGGTCGAGCAGAGACGCGTCGGCAGCAGGGGAACTGGGGTCGGCCGCGTCGGAGAGCTTGCCGCTCCTCTTGGTGAACGGCTTGCGGCCGTCCGCAAAGTCGGCCTCCCTGCCCTTGTCCTCGCCCGGTGGAGCAGGGAGGTGGGCGGGTATCTCCCCTGCACCGCCCGGCCCCTCCAGTTGGCCCATGTTGGTGATGTACTCTCTGTAGGCATCATGGTACTCGGCCTGCTGCCTGTCTGTCAGCTCCGTCAGCTTGCACATGTCAGCGGACGATTCCTGGGAGTTGAGGCTGGTCGTGCTGCCGGTTTGGTGTGTGCTGGCCTGTGGGGAGAGAGGCAGGGGGTGGGGGAAGGATCACGCCCAGGCCACGTCCTTAGGGTTCTCTAAGGAAGCCATTTCAACATCTCAAATTCACTATGGAGTCTGCAGAGGAAAGAAACCTTCCACAGAGAAAGACGGCAGCAAAACAGAAGCAGGATATTAACGTGTGTGTGGGTGTGCATGTGTGTGTGAGAGACTGCAGTGTGTATGTGTGTGAGAAAGACTGTGTTCCTGTGTGTTTGTCTGTGTGTGTGTGTGTGAGAGAGAAAGAGAGAGAGAGAACAGACAGAAATATCTCTTCCTCAGCAGACAGTGGGGGCCCCTGTGTGGTCACGGCAGCAGTGGGGGGGTGGGGGGGCATGTGGGCGTCAGGTCAGCCTGGACAAGGAGCTCCATTAACTTCCTCAGCCGGGGGTGGGGTTGGGGGATCACACTCATAACTGCTCATTTCGGTTTCTCACCCCTGCCACGCCCTAACACCCCAGATCAACAGCGCAAGGAGCCACTGATAACGAGGGGAAAGGTTAGGGCGGAGACATTCCTGTGAGCACCTCCCTCCATTTTCTCATGCCAGCTAAGTGCTCAGTGCATACTGTCAGTGTTATACATTATATGTTTGTTATGTATTACATACATTGTTATAATATATTATATATTATTACATATGCCAATGTTGTACAGTATATTACATACAAAGCGAAATAGTTTATTTGGCATTCATAAATCACCATTTTTCAGGCCATTTGTAGTTTATAACTAGGGATGTTATTGGTCAACTATTAACCAGCTACTGAAGAGTTTTCTTTCTCAGAAAACCTAATGGTTAATAAAGATCGTTTGTGAGCAGTGAAGGTTTTGTGTTTTAGGGGCGGGGCCTACGTACCATCCACGGGGTGTGGTTGGGCTTGTGAGTGTCTTCCAAGCCCGCGTTGGACAGCTCCTCGAAGCTTAGGTTGAGGCTGTAGGAGAGGGAGCTGTCACGATTGGCCCCGCCTTCATGGGTGACGCCTGGGCGTGTCACTCGGTCCCCGTGCCCCGCCTCACCACCCCCATGGGGGTCCTCGTGCACAGCTTGGGTCTCTATGTGTCGCAGCTCCATCACCTGCAGGGGGCAGCAGACAGCCAGAGCCCAGAGTTATGTTGATGATTATATCATGGAATGCACACTGGGTAGGCCCACACATGTACATTTGTACCTTTCCAAAATATAATGTTTACAACTTCAACAAATGTATACAATTAATAAACCTAATGTTTACACAGTTTATTAATCATGTTTTGAATTTGTCACAAAGTTAATCAATTTCAGCAGGACACCACACTATTTCTGCCAACACCCCCGCTATATCCCGTATTCATGTGTTGGCTGTTTTGGTCCAGACGGCTGTCTGCTTTTACTTTTGTACAGGTGCAAAGTTGTCTGTTGATGTCTGGCTGGTTTTGGAGATGTCTTGTAACAATAGTGTCTCGAAACCAACCAGGCAGGGGCTAAAAACGCACAACCCCAGGACTACTCAATGCAAATGTACCCGTTAGAACTACCCAATCCAAACTGACCTGTTAGAACTGTATAAAAGGACAACTAAAATGAGTGTTCCTCAAACATTTTGTAACGCTGCATTCCCACGGCCAGCCATGTAAATTGAACCTTGCCGTCTTTTTGTTGCAAACATTGGGTCCGTCTCTTCAATAATACGGAGGTTTTAACATTTTGGATTGACTAACACTATGCACGTGAACACATGACTCCTGAAATAAGCTACTTCTGTTAGCTGCAGCCCATTTATGCTAGCAACAAAAATTCACTTTATACTACATTATTATGCTGTCCGATTGAGTGTTCAAAGCGTTTGACAAGACTAAAATGTAAAACTGCATTATGACTCACTTATTCTAACATAACATATGAAGGGTTTCATTGCAAAAGAAGTTATCCACCATTTTAAAAAAGTGACACCCTACTCTTATAAAATGATCGCTCGCATAAATTCAAAACTAATTTTGGTACTTTTGAAAAGATATTAGCTTATCCTACATCCTTTACTTACAAAGTAATAATGTTTTTGAAGATTGAATCCTCTGTATTTTGGAGATGCTGAGTAATGAACTCCCGACAATACTTTTTTTCAGAAAATGGACACATCTCATTTTGGAACCAAACTCTTCATACACATGTTCACATAAATGCAGACACGTTTCGGAAATATGTCCAAAAGATTTGTTGTTCACACCATTCCTTTGAAGAGCTGCCAGTCCCCAAAATTCATGTCCATCTCTTTCTTGAGCTCAAGGAGGTCGCACTGGGACAGGACTCTGCCGTTCACATTGGCCTGGCACAGAGGGAGAGGAGCGATGAAGGTCCTGGCCCCTTACGGCTTTCCAGATATTTCCAGAACACAGTAATCACACACAATCAATTCACATTTCTGTGTGTGTGTGTGTGTGTGTGTTTAGTGGACAGGGTTGGCATTATGGCATGAACAATATCCAAATTGGAGACTTAAAACAGGAAAGAAAAATTTAATATGGTGAACAATTAATGCGACACAGACCCCTTTACTTGTGGTGCCTTTTTAGCAAGGCCATGACCGTGCATGTACACATATAAAGCAAAATTGATGTAACAAAGCCACACAAACACTAAATAAACACCAGAGAGGGGGAGGCTGAGTAATGTGCTGGGTGATGTACCTTCTTGATGGTGCTGGTGTACTGCTCCAGCATGCTCGGGTCCAGGCCTTTGATCTGCTGGAGTCGCTCGCACATGCCGTCTGTAGTCATGGTGCTCAGCGGTACCAAGCCCTGTCCAATACCAGAACCACGGAGTGAGGGACAGACCCTGCTTCTCACAGACACGCCTGTATGCACGCATGCACGCACGCATACATGCAAGTCTCTACACGCGCACACTCGCAAACACGCATTCAGATCAGTCTGAGAAAAACAGTTGCGCGTACTCAAAATGGCGGACTGCACATAGCGTCACATTGAAACACCTGCAACAATCCAAAAACACGGGAAACCACACTTCCATGCTAGCCATCTTTTTTTCCGTACAGAAGAATAATTCTAGAAGAGTTTTCCCATTATAGAAAGAAGGGATGCTTTTAGTCAGGAGGAAAACAAAGCCCCACCCCTCAGGTACAATTTGACCAAATTCAGTGCTTCAGTTTAACTCCACCCAATTCTTCTTTTGCTGTGCTCAGTGAAGAAGCACAACACTTGTAGCATATGACCTCTGTGCTGCTGCAATTCTATATTTTATCTATTAATGCAGCTGGTCAAATCCCTTGAGCAATAGCACTGACCAATCCCCATTAGATTGGAACCTGTGACTTTCTGGTTCGGTTTCCAAGCAGTTATTGCAACACTGCAGTGCTTAACACACATGGATTACACTTCTACTGTACGAGCGCTCAACAATGCATTGTTATACGCTGGCCGACGGTAACAGAAATGGCAATTTTGGGCTGCTGATGGCTCATGCTATCAAACCACGAGATTTGCATGAGTGATGCACCCCACAAGCTAATCCTGACTGGTGTAGGCGCTGGTTGTGGCCGGCAGAGGCGTAATTGACCATGACATCCTCCGTAGAGGATGGGTTCCAGTCAGCAGGCTGTTTCAAGCAAGAACAACTTTTACGGGATTTGGAAGGATGCATTATAAATTAGGATACCTAAGGCCTGATTTACTAAGACCTTTAGCATGTGCAAAACCTTTTGGCATACGCAAAACCAATAACATGACCAATGGTCGGTCATTGTATTTGTTTTGCACCAATAGTTGTGCTATTAGTTCTGCGTGTGTTAAAATGTTTTGCACATACTAAAGAAAAGTAAAGAAGTTCCCACCCAGTCAGACACAGCATGACGATTATGAGGCTGGAATGCCTCAGTGATTATCTCCAAGATTAGCTCTGAAATCAACTCGAAAGTATACAGGGAAATGGAAACGGAATCCAGCACAGTGACGCAGTCCAGTGCGTAGGGAATCTATGAATCCTTGTGTGGTTGGGGTTCAATTGCCCGCCGTGGCACTTTTTGTACTGTGATTTCATCTCTATCTGTAACCACCTCTGCTTTTCCCCAGTCTGAATAAAGTGGGGAAAAATACAAAAGTACCAAAGGAGTGTAGACTGCTCGCTCTCATTTTAGAAAGCCAGATGTTATATTTACCATTGCAACACAATTTGCTTAGCTGACACAAGATGGCAGACATCACACCGTGAGGAAAGTGGGATATATTTTAGAAAGGGACTTCACTGATCACTAACAATTATTAATACTTCTCAGAAATATGCTTCTCAGTGGTGATGTACTGAACTGCATTTCCCATTAGGCATGCAGTCATCCGGAAGCAGTACACGACATTTTCAGGCAATAAAATGTCCAAATGTTTCTGTACCTGGTTCAGGCTGAATGGATCTGACTGTTAGGGAACATAAAGAAAGAGTGAGAGAGAGTGAAAAATAGGTAACGAGTGCTAAAAAGGTCATTCGAATGAGGCAAAAAAAGCACTGACACCAAGAGGCAGCATACTCATAGAATGGATGCATTATTTACATGCAATAAGCAAGGTTGCCTGGAAACAGATATGCAGCAATACCAATATGCAATACACATACACGCGCGCACACACGCAAATTATTAGGCAAATGGAGGCATGAATTGCCTCTCATCCACGCCAAAAATTGGTTCTGAGAGAGACTTGAACCAGCATACCACCCGATGTAGCGCACACCATTAAAGATCTCCGAGGTAAAGCAGTAATTATAGAACAGCAGTAGAGCAGGAAGCAGAAGCGCTTTAAGGAGGAATCTTCTCTTTAAAGGAGATAAGCACCAGATCAGCATACAGACGACAGGGAGCTAATGATGCTAATCCCTGTGTCAGAGGGACCCAGCCCTGCTAACACCACGCAATTACCCCTCCTTTACAACTCTGCAGAAAGAGAGACAGAGAAAAATGGAGAGAGATGTATACTACTACTATAGAGAGATAAATATCTCACAGACTGCCACAGCCTGACTGTATTTTACCTTCTATTTTTACTTTAAAACTACACTTTACTGCACGTGTAGTCTGCCTATACATTAGCATTTGCTTGTGCTTGTTAGTTGATTTAGGGGAGGTGTGTTCCCATAAAGATCAGCAATAATCACTTCCCTTCCTAAAATTTGTAATTTTCTGTCGACTGATGCAAAGAAATCTCATTGGAATTGACCTGATATTGAGAGAAGAAAGAGAGCAATGAGAGAGAAGGTCAGATGAGAGAAAGAAAGCAAGATGAAAAAAGACAGAGAGAACAAAGCTGCTTGATCTTCTGTGCACTAACAATTTTGGGGAGAGACTACGCTCGTAACGAGCAGTTGTACAGCTTTGGGGCTTTGGGGGCAATCAGGCCCTGTTCAAGAAGTTTAAGGACTTCTCTATAATGTGCGGAACCTTCTAAAATGGACAATGGTAAACAGTGGCGAAGCCTCAAGCAAAGGCCCCAGGCAAACGGACTAAAATTAAAAAACCATCAAGGCAAAGCCATCAATCATGGACATCTGATCTGAGCAGGGACAGTGTGGCATTGTACCACTGCACACAATCAAACATTCACAAGCACAGCCACACCCAAGTCCACGTGCAACATGCGGACCACAGCCTGCTTTAAAACCTGGTCTTCGACATCTACGGCATGTGCGATATCTGAGAACATTAGAGGTAAACGCGCTTCCTTTCTCGATGTAATAAAAGTGATAAGTGATTCAATATATGTGGCCTGCATCAGCTACGCTCCTTGTGTCAGTAGCCACGGCACAGCATTGAATTTGATCCAGCATCCATGTCTAGCAGTGTCACATTTGTGCTGCGCTCACTGCATCTGTGCAAGGGTGCCCCCTAGCTGTCTGCAATAAATCGCAGCCGGTGCTACCCGTAAGCATATAATCTAGTTCCCTCAAAGAAGACAATCAAACGGTCGTGTAAACATAACCTGAGGGATTTTTCCTATTCTGTCGAAAACCTTTCCCTCATCGGGACATGGATCACTGGTGGCTGCTCCGAAAAGCCAAAACAGGAAGTCAACAATATGTGGTCACACAGCAGATTAAGCTAATGAATGACTGGACTGAAGAAAAAAGTTACAGGATTGCGAAGTGTTCCCTATATAGCACAGAGAGTCTGCATGCAGTCTCTGACAGCATGCAGTCAGTAAGAACAAGTTTCAGGCATGCGTACATGTACTCGTGAGTCTACACACGAGTTTGCCTGTGCGTGTGCTAGTGTGTGAGAAAAACTGATAGAGAGTGTGTGCGTGTGTATGGAGTGTGTGTCTATGTGTATTTCTGAGTGTGTGTGTCTGTGTGTGTACATGTGTATGTATGGAGTGTGTGTTGTATATATTTTATAGTGTGTGTGTGTTTCAGAGGAGATGGTTGTTCTCTTGTTTTAGTTGATGGTGTTTGTTGGGGAAGTTGATAGGGGTTGGTAAGTTAATGGGGGGTATGGGATGGGTCATGGGTGGTTGGGGTTGGGGTTACCATGGGAGAGGTAGTGGGGGTGGGGAGGCCCTCGTTGGCATCTTCCGCAATAACATCCTGACAAAGAACAAAGAGGGGGCAGGACTTGGGTACAGGGGCAGGGTTTCACGAGGGGTGGGGGGGGGGGGGGGGGTGCCACACGGGATCTACAGCCACACTCGCATCCCTGCACCATTAGCCTGTGACATCTTTCAACTGACAGAGGGCCATGTGGGACCCATCCGAGACAGTTCTGCCCAGCTATACAGTCCATAGATGAGACAGCCGTAACGCAAAATCACAACCTCTAAACAGCACTAACCCAAACCTATAACCTCTACTTTACATCCTAACTGTACCACGATCTTTACAATACCATGGCTCGCATATATAAACCCAACCGCATGACTAACCCTTACCCCGACCATAATAGCTGTAGCCTCAACCACAACTTGACAAACCTCATCTTAACCAAATAACTACTGTCTTCTCTTCCATGCCTCAAATCCCACCCCATCCCAAACCACAACCTCCAATTGCCACCCCAACCATACCTAACTGTAACTGTAACCCTATGACTATGATGACCCAACCAGAAAACCCAACAATATTCCTAACCCGGTCCCAAACCATAAAACCCAACCATAATCCTAACCCCGTACCCAACTTTAACCCCAACCTCAACATGACCATGAAGGATGCGCAACATAATGCAGAATGTCAGACCCTATCACTATGTGTTAAACATAAAACCCTGCCCTATTTGTACCCGTACCTCAACCCTCACAGTAACCTCCGACCTAACCACAACCCTAATGGGACCTGTGGCACCAATAGGACTGTGGACGGGACCATTGGGACAAATACGCCACTGAGCAGTGTTACATGCCACAAATTCAAGAGATATTTTATTAAATTATATTAAATCAGATTATTACATGTCCATGACAAGACATGATAAAGAAATGACACATCCTGAAAATAGGAATATAATTCTTAAAACAAATTAAGTCTAGAACAGAACTAAAGAGAAGGCCGAATCATTTATGAATCTGGATCACACCGGCAAGACTGGATGTCAGTACGACTGCATCACATCATCATGATCACATCAACACCACTGGATTCAACGTGAACAAACGTTTAGAAATCCATGGTCCTATCACTGCTATAAGCAATGTATTCACAGCTGAAAGTTTTGTACTTACAAGTCCACTGCTGGGATCCCTGGGAAATGAGGTTTTAATGGAAGGGCGGGGTGGAGCATGATGGGTAGTGCCAGCGTAATACCTTGGCACATGATAGACATGGTGTGGGAAATACGGCTATGGAAAAGCCATTCAGGGGGGAAAAGAAAAAAAGAACATGATCAAAACAAAAGTACACACACCCAAATATGATATAATAGTTCAAGGGAAAGGCACACATAATTAAATATTCATATTAACGATATGTGAGATCATTTAAAACAAACAAAAAAACCTTCAGGATTGAAACAAATAGTTTTGTTGATGAATTGAAAACATGGCTCAGAGGAACACTATCTGTGGAAACCTGACAAAACGGGCATTTAGCCTCGACCAGGTTTGGGTCATTTCTCTTTTGCCCCTTGGTTAAGGCTATTTATAGAAGGATTGTGCTTTTGTACTTTGAGTACAAAACGTCTCCTAATATCATACTGATATCACACCTTCAGCATGGCACTTACAGTATGTGTAATAATACATTTATTTATTAAAATACAATGATTTGTGTTATGGTCACTGTACACTGGTGTGCACCTAACCTAGCTCTGTGAACCATTTGGCAATTTACTCTGGATAACCAGTTTCCCAGTTACTGCAAATGCAAAACGTTGGGCCATGTCCTCCTGGGTGCTGACCACAGCCCATCAGCATAGTTGTCTTGACCAGATGTTGTGGTTTCTGATCACAAAGACACCACTGCTTTAAAAACCCAGCACTCCGTTAAAGCACAATATGTTTTTTGTTTTTTTGTGTAATTAAAATTATTTATAAAAGTACTATTTTCCTCAATGTTGTTAGCAAGCTACCAGAAAAGACTAGCAAAATGTCAGCAGGTCAGTTTGTTTACCATAGGTATATACTACCAGGAACGCTTGCTTCTGTGGAAATTTAGACCAATGAGTGGTTTTTGACGCATCGGCGCATTAACGCTGTTTCTGGCACAAGACTTACCTACCGGATCTAAGTTTCAATTAAAAATACGAAAAAGCCAGGAAAAGGCCATTTCATTTTTTTTTTTTTTTTTAAATATGTACGAGGACTGGTTATTGTTTGTATTGACAGAATCCACTTTGTTCACGTTCATATACGTGCTAGAAGTGTCATTTTGAGATTTAGCTGCCCTATAGAAGTGAATGGAGAGCAACAAATACCCTGTTCTCGAATTTTCACCCCAGGGGAGCACAGAGCAACTAATGAACATATTTCGCCACAATTTGGACTCATATCATGGCCATGTAACTACAACACCCAAAGTTCTACCAAAGTTCAGTTGTGCTTTAAAGGCATTGATGTCTCTTGGACAGCAAACACTTCAGTATGTGTGTGTGATAGTGTACGCCATGGGAATGAGTACGGAACATGAAAGGACCAATGTTTATGAAGCTACGGGGTTAATGAGAACTTTTTAACTAGGTATGAAAGTTAGTTAGTATAAAGTATATTTTTTCCCCCCTTTTTCAGTAGACATATGCTGCTTGGCTACAGACCTGACATTCACTTGGGGAAAACAATAGTCTTAGTTTAGCATGCTAACACCAGGATTAGGATAGGATCTTTTATAGATTTTTTTCACAGAAACAATAGCGATCTCTTGTTGATTCACACTCTCATGGCACTTGCAATGTTACATTACATTACATTATAGGCATTTAGCAGACGCTCTTATCCAGAGCGACTTACACAACTTCTTAAATGTGAATTGCTTTCTTGTACTGGCTACCTTCAACATCTGCTAACAGAGCATGCAATTCAGGAAATTAACTAAAAGTCAATTACTCAAATAAAAATGAAAAATCCCCATAGAAATGTAATTATTTCAACTGCAATTAATTACCAGAATTTAACCATATTATCCCTTATTGGTTACCCCCATGTATGAAGAATCCATAACAAAACTCACATGGGCAGTTGCTGTACCTTTAAAAGGTCAAAAGTTCCAATCGAAAGGAAAACATAATAAGCAGCAGCAAATGGACACATTTTTCCACGTTCAAATGTTCTTTATCGCTGGGATCGCACATTAAAAAAAAATATGATAAATTAAGGTTGATATAGTTTCAGTGGCATGAGATTAATTCAATTTAATTTATTTATGAATTAAAGTTTATCCTATATTAGTAGTGGCCATCCATTGTTCCATTGAGCTCTTAATTGATAAATTAAATTAAATTAAATGACATGAAATCTAATTAAATACATTAAATTACATGTAATTTAATTAGTAATCCTGTGAAGCAAGGGAAGTGGACATAGCTTTCTGTCAAAAAATGGCAAAAAAATAAATTGGTTAAAAAAAATCTAATTATCGTCACTCAAACATCAATAAGAAAACATTCTTATTACCTTTAGGATATACTTTGTGTAATCTGTTTAATTAACACGTTTCATACGTATGTTGTATTTTTTAAAACATTTGTCATCCGTTTAGAAGTTATTTCCAAATTTTAATTCCCAAGAAATTCAGTTTGCAAATGTATACTGCTGTGGGCAACCCCAATTCAAGTAAATTAAATTTTAAAAAATGGATGAGCCTGTGCTAAACCACAACAAACCAGGTCACTGCTGTTAGTGCGTGAAATCTGGGAGTTGTTTGAATTTGAACACGGTAGGGGAGAGGAGTGCAGTTGAGGGACTCACCCTATTGTAGAAGGGGTGCTGAGGTCCCGTCATGCCGCTGTAGTAGCTACTGTGAGGCGGCCCCCCCTGGGGTGGGAAGGAACCTGTGAAGGAACCAGAGGGGGAACAGCCGGTAGAGAGCTGACTGAAGATCGAGGCGGCTCGATGTGGTGCGTCCTGCAGGGGAATTGTGGGATAGGTCACTCCTCCGATTTGCATCTGGTCCCGGGCGGCACGCACATCTGGAGGAAACCGGAAGCAGACAGGAAGCAGTCAGCAATCAGGTACAAAGTAGTAATGGGACACCTTTGATTGGCTCATACACCCCAGGGATTGACAGGTATTGCTCCACCCAGGTTCGGGAGTCTCACACATTTGTAATACGCAGATTAAAGGGCAATGCTGTGGTCAATTTAGTTTATGCAAGATCCATTGACTGGGTTTGTTTTTCAATTTAAAAAAAGAAAGAAACCTAGTAGTTATTATTAATACACATTGACTAACCTACAGTAGAAACAGTACAATAGTTAAAATAGCTCAGCCAGCAACAAAGCAAAGTGGAATTTCAACAAGGATTTTTGAAAAATTCTATGAAAAGATAGCTAGTTAAAAACATTATGTGTAAACTAGCTAGCAAAATTAGCTTCCTCCAACAACTTTTCTGTCATTTTATATTTCTTCCCACACATATGGTTGCCATAATTAGCATAATTAGTGCCAGTGACTATTATCCACATTAATCTACACATAGTATTACAGGAGAGCTTGTGCTGATTGGAAAAGAGGCACATGTTTCACTGGCCAAATTTGGTGAGTTGCATGTGTCTAGCAAGTACCAAGCGAGCACGTATGTGGCAGTAACCCAGGGATCCTGGCTGACTGCAAGTCAACCCATCCAAATTTAGACCGTAGAAAGCCAACCATCTCCCACTGCCGCAGACTATCTGTCACAGTTGGCCAATGGCATAGCATCTCAGGCTCAAACTAGCAATGTCCAGGCTATAGGGTTCAGCCTGCGCCCACTGCCAGCAAACTGTTACATGCTGAGTCACTTGGCAGTCCGTTTCATAAAGGCCTGCAATTGGGAGGTCAAGGCATCCTGAACCAGCACTCGGGTGGATGTGCTGTTTGGCACAGAGAACGGAGAAGGCTGCCCATGTGTGGAAAATATTTTGCTCGGACTCATCGTGATATCACAAAGCAAACAACTGTTCTCTAGCAGAGGGCTCATAATGGCCTTGCTTGGAGCGGATCCAGAAAATGTACAGCAGCTCGAATACAGGCGCTGTTCTCAGAACAGTCAAAAGCTGAAGCGAGACCACACAAATGTACAGCAGACCGTGACACAAACTCAGAAGGTCTCTAGCCCCCTAGTCTAAAAAGTGAATAAAGATCCATTCATACAAGACCCGAGACTACAAGTAAAATAGTCTAAAAACCAACCAATAAAAAAATATATATATTTGGTAACTGTGTTCTTTCTTTGTGCTGGTAGCCAGTGGCAACAGCAAATCAAAATAGTTTTCGAATGTAAAGGATAAGCCAGATCTATGGAGGAACCTCAAACAGACATCTCATTCATGGTGGATTTGAGTTGGCCTGCTCTAAGTGTCTGATTATAGGTGTTTGGGAAATCAGTTGATATGTTGTTGGTTTTCGTGGAGTTGATTCTGCCTGCTCTAGGCAGAATCAACTGATTTGATCTTCTGATTTTTTTGCGGTTGGATCTGGGACCAGTACTGACCTGCAATGATCTCCCTGAGCTTGGGGTCCAGGTTGACGGTGCAGGGCAGGAAGGTATCAATGTCGTGCGCGGTGAGGACGGGGGTCCTCGAAGAGAGGAACACCTCAAAGCTGCGAATGTCCCCGTCGATCTCAAGCAAGGGCTCAACGTCTTTAGTTGTTGGAATGTTTTTCGAAATCCTGCCAAGGAAAATGCAGAAGCCTAGTGATGAAGTCCACACATAGCCACAACACACCAGTATTGCAACTGACATGATCTACTCCACTGTAATTGGCAATATTTTAAATGTAACATCAAGTGGCGTTCTAATCAAATTCAGGGTTTCCCCACACAGAATCTCACCCCAGGTCGAAGGCTAAAATGATTTTAGTTGAGAGAACTTGTTCGCGCCGAAGTGATGGCTAGAAGAGACCGGAAGGTCTTCGCGAGTGGGGCAAGCAGTGGGAACTTTCCACTGTTTTCTCTCCAGCATTGTGGCGGATGAAAATGGCGTCTTGTTGAATGAATGAGTGAGCTCTCACGATTAGGCAATGTTAGTCACATGGAACTTATAGGAGTTTCCTCCTGTCATTGCCACGTGTTTTGGGCTTCTACTGCAGGTCTTTTTAATATTCTGTAGGAAAAATCTGTCTGATACTTTTTAAACTATTAAACTAAATTAAATTAAAACAAAATAATGTGCCAATATAACCGCGGTTCACTCATTAAAATTTTCAGGCTACAAACTGTCTAACTGTTTTCCGTACACAGGATTATTTTGTGTTGTTCAGTCTAAAATATGTGCTCAAATCAACCCAGGAGTCTTCTGGTTCCACCACTATGAAGTGCATTCTTATTTGTGGATTGCATTTACATGGCGGGTACCATAAGTAGAGATCCATTACATTGAAATTTAAATATCACCTTTTGAACAATGTCATTATTATCATATTCTATTCATTGGAAGATGCTTTTATCAGAGGGAAATTACTTGCTGCAGTGACTGGATGGATGATGTCCTCCTTATGATGTCACTTTCAATAATTATTTCACATAATCTAAATTAAAACTGCACTAAAATTAAAATTGCATTGGGTGCAATATAGTTCTTGAGGAGGAGACGGGTAACATCAACATTGCTTTGTTTCAAACTCTGATCACAGGAATGCTTACCCATCTTAAAAACATAATATATATTTTTTTTTTTTGTGCAATTGGTAATATCCCCATTGCTTTGTCTCAATCTCTTTCTGTCATTCAAAAATATAGATATTTTTTAGACTTCTGACTACATACACTTCACTTCCTGTTGCGTCACCCAGACAGCAGTCTTTCTTCTTTCTTTGACCGGCCAATCCATAGAGTCTAACACATCTAGGGACAAGATAATCTATGGAAACACCCTCAACAAAATTAATTTGTATCTAGCTAACATTTGCATCCCTTGACCAGGTAGAGACAATGTAACTACAATTGCAATTCCTCCTCAGAGATTTCACATGTAATATAATAAAGCGATTCATAATCAGCTTCCCCCTATGTTCAATAGCTTTTTCAGAAGAAATGAGGAAAATCATAATTATAACACAAGATGTAGGAGTCAACTTCAGCTGCCTCTTACTCCAACAACTATGTCTCAGTTCAGTCTTCCTGTAAGAGGAGCCAAAGTTTTTAATCAACTTCCTTCTTACTACTTTGACCTTTCTCCCCATCTGTTAAAAAAAGTGAAAAGGCACTTAATTCATAACTGACTTATTTTTGTCTCTATTGCTTTTCCCCTTTCCTCACTATACTTAGTCACTTTTATTTTAAAAATTCTATTTTAGTATTTACATTACATTATAGACATTTAGCAGACGCTCTTATCCAGAGCGACGTACATAGTGCATGTTTCTTTATTTGTTTACAATTTCTACTATTCATATTTTTCCACAATGTCTATCTTATTAAGGGAGCCACTCGATAAACCCCCTAGGGTTTCTTTGGTCTTCCATGCACAGCTTATATCTATAAATATATGTATAATTTGTATTTTCCACTATTCATATGTGCTAAATAAATAAATTTAAATTTTTTTTAATAAATATTTAAAAATGGACTGATGACCAATCACATAAGGCATCGTCAACTAAGATTCTCCACCAGGACGGCCTAGACTCTGTACCACTTTCAAGATCTAGCTATCGTGTTTGCTATTTTCTGAAGTCAACAGCACCACCAAATGACATTGCAGTTAGTTGCTGTACACAACTCTCCTGAGGTCAGTGACTCAAACACTACAGTCCAATTAACACAACAAACTAGGGTGCAATATTATTCAACTATATTAAATTATATTCAATTATATTAGAATATGTTTTGCATTATTTAGAAGCATTTTTTACCTTCAAATGGTAAATGGACTGCACTTATATAGCGCCTTTATCCAAAGCGCTTTACAATGGCCTCTCACTCACCCGTTCACACACACATTCACACACCAATGGCGGCAGCCACCATGCAAGGCGCTAGCCTGCTCATTGGGAGCAATTTGGGGTTCAGTGTCTTGCCCATGGACACTTCGACATGTGGACAGGAGGAGCCGGGGATCGAACCACCAACCCTGCGATCAGCGGACGACCCGCTCTACCTCCTGAGCCACAGCCGCCCGTCTTCAGTGTTTTGTTCAAATAGAAATAAAGACACAAGCTTCTCTCCCATCACCCACATTGAACTTTCTCTTTTGAGTACTAAATTTATGTGCAAACTAATTTATTTTTTCTCATACCAAACTACAAACTCACTGAGAGACTTTAAAAGGACGGTGTAATTACAAAAAAAAAGTGGCACTTACTTAAAGAAGTCACTCAAGGTTAAGGGCAAAGTGCATTGTGGTTAGACTGAAAAACGCTAAAGGTCATTCAATTTTACAAAGACGTGCATTAATCCTTTTGTTCCCACCACATAATTAACTGGGCTCTAAACATCTTCAAGTCACACGATTAATTCAGTGGTACTGAACCACAAGATGGCTATTATGAGTCCCTCTCTTCAAAGACAGCTTTTGTGTCAATTTTACAATTCTGTTTCATTTTTACAAAAAATATATTTCCAGAGACATCAAGTAATTAACATAAACAACTTTCTAACGGTTCATTCTTCAAGAGAGAAACAACAATGGCGCTGAAATCACAAATAACGGCGTGAGGCTCCGGCTACCAGCATTTAAAAGAAGAGTGGTTTGTCTTTTTAAAGCTGGCTCCATAAGAAGGTCAGGAATTCTGCAGCCGTTTGACACAATGTGGCTATTTATTAGTCTCAAATTTCAGTACAGGCGAAACTAACAGCCTGTGCGGAGCCCAAAATTTCTTCACCCTCTCCTTCTCTCGGGGCTTATCTGAATGCTAATCAATCCCAGCGCGAGCTCTGCTCTCTTTTGTCTTATTCAAAGACTCCCACATATTGCAGCTGATGGGAAAGGGAATAATTCTCCCTCTATTTTCTCGTCACGAGCACTGAATGTGGCTCTTGACTGTTTGTGTCCACCCTCCGGAGACCGACAGTAAACACTCTTAGTGAGGCTTGGTGCTCCCGGACGCGTTTAAACAAAGGCCTGGGGAATCTACATTTTAGCGCATATTTGGTGGAGTCAGGAAAGGGAATCAATTCCCCAATACATCTAGCATCCACACTTCTCAGCTTCTACACTCCACAGCACAGTATCTACATTCTCTAGTCTCCACACTCCTAACCCCCTAGCATCCAGAGTCCCCACTCCCCGTAGTGTAGCACCCACTCTCCAGCATCCACGCTCCACAGCACCCACATGCCATAATCTCAAGCGGACACACTCCATAACTAATAGCTTAGCCTTCTTGATGACATCTTGCCCACGTGCAGTACGAATGTTTTTTACTGAGAACAGTTTCGTCATCCTCCCTCAAATATCCATAATAAAAAAACAACTAAAATACTATTCACTGCAGTGAGTTCTTATACCACTGGACTTAGCATGTGCTAGCTTTTGTAGCATGTGTGCTAGCTACTACAAATGCTGAGAAATTCTTTCTCCGAGGTTCACTTTCTGATACATTTTCACTTGCATCCAAACCATACCTCAGCATGTTAAATGACACTTTGGAATAATTCAAAATAACTGTACAGTAAGTTGATAAGATTCCAGAGAACAGCCGATTGTGCAAGGCGCTCTTTAAGAATGGTTTTTATACACGTCAACTCTGAGAGAGTCCAAAATAAGCCAATGTCTGAATTGGACCCACATCCTAAACCACAGCTGTAAACTGACTCACAAAGTAGCCTTTGTCTTCAGGTAAATAATGCCATTTTCTGGAAAATCAGAGGGAAAAGGAAACGGTATTGCCGGTAAATCCATTCCTAAATTCATCAAGGACACACACACCAGACTCTTAAAGTGGGCACCACTTTAAATTCTTAAAGTGGACCAGTTTTAAAAATTTTGATCAATTCAATTCATGTGCAAGTCCCAAGAGTATGCTAGAACCTGCATGGATTATGGGAAACTTACACCAGGAGAATGTTAGAAATGCACACCACTGTTGCTAAAAAGGAAGAAAAATAGTTAAATCCTTCTTTTTCTCTAAATTAAAAAGAGAGCAAGCTTCAGGTCACTTGTTATTCCTTCCAAATGCCCCCAGTTCACAAAAGTGACCATGGCCTTCTCCTACCCATCGTACAGCAGCTAACCAATGCATTCGTCTCACTCAGTATACACACCACAAGCTGAGCCCTCTCCCTCTCTTTTGCGAAGCGGGTTACTTCACAGCCGGGACCATACCTGTCCACCATTCTTCATCTCGGTCATTTTGAGGTCAAACGCTTTGACCAAGGCATTTGTGCGGAACCAATATACTGTTCCCCATCAGAGATAGCAGAGCTCAATTGGGGAAAGAGATGAGCTTTCAGTGGATGTGTAATTTAAAGGGCTCAAGGCGTTCAGGCCAAATTCAGGCCAAGCTATTAAATTGAAAGTGTACACCTTCCATCAAATAGCTCTGGGTAGACAGCATTGAACAATTCTTCTAAAGACAGGATTGGACAGGAAATGCTCTGACCATTACAGAGATGCTGAAATTTTACAGACAACCTTCAGTATGTGATGAAAATACACCTTAACAATAGTGTTAAACCAAAGGCTTCAGAACTCAAGGGCATAGAAAAGTTAAAAAGTATTTGATGAGACATAAAAACCTGCTAGTCCCCTTTTTAAAGCGGTATTTATAGGATTTCACATAAAGGAAAATGCGCAAATGTGCTTTACAAAAATGTGCTTATCTCAATACGTAATTGCCACTAAATTACAATAATTGTGCCAATTAGAGTAATCCTGAATGAGCGGAGTGTCATCTTAATGTTTCAGTACTTGGGAGAAGAGTCTCTCTAATTAGCCGAAATTGCTTTTCCGCGTATTCAATTCAAATGTCACTAGTTAAAAGTTTGAACAGTTCGCAAAATCGCTTTAAAGCCCACGTTAGAACAGATCACTGAGAGCCAATTGTCTGGATGAACGTGGGAGCCGAGCGTTCTGACAAAGGCCTTTGTTTGAAGAGCGGCTCTGTGAATAAGGGGGGGGGGGGGGGGGGGCTCATGTTAATTTCTCCTTCTGTGGCGACGAGTCGGCGGCGCAGCGGCGGGCTGTCAGAGGAGAGGGCGAGACTGAAATAGACTCAAAGCGGCGAGAAGCTATACCACCTGGGTCAGGAAGCGGTGCAGATGAATGTTTATCCGTCTATTAATTCTGTGCGTAGGTGTGTGTGTGTGTGTGTGTGTGTGTGTGTGTGTGTGTGTGTGTACCAGTGTGCGTTTCTGCTTACTTTACGGCCAAGCAAGGTGCTTGAGCAGAATAAGTGGCCATTCAGAATGGTGTGTGGTCATGTTCATTAAACAGGTTCCCAGAGGACTGGGGGTCGGCATTCGCCGCTGTGCCTAATGTCTGGGGTTTAGGGGCAAAGGGGGTGGGGGGTTCGGCGGAGGTGCACATGTAGGAGAGGTACATGGGCTGGTTGCCTGGCATATGGGGGCAGGCAGGTGCTCTACCGGAACCCGACTCGACGTGTTTGTGCTTCCCGCTCGGTTCTGATTTGGGCTCTGTAAAAAAAAAAAGCTTCCCAGAAGACGTGACAGGGTGTCCACGCAAGACGCTCTCTCCTTCTTGGAAAACAGTGACATTTTTCCTATACCACTGGAACATCCATAACTGCTTCCTCATTGCTTTAAGTAACAATCACCTGGGCAAAGAACATAAATATGAACTTGTACAATGATGGTTTCTGAAGACCAGGATTAGGAAATCCTGCTTTAAGTAAAAACAATCCCCATCCCTTACCACCCTCCATTATCCTAAAAGAATGAGAGTTTAAGAAGGATTCCGAATCAATTAAACGCTGTGAACAGGAAGCTTTGTTTTATTCACTCGTTTTGAATGTTGAAAGGGTAATTATGAAAAAAAAAACATTTGCGCAAAAATACATGAAATACATGAGCTCCCTTCAAGTTCCCTTTAATAATCGAGAGAGTGCTGGTTCCAAGCCCAGTAGGTGGAATTCATAGCAAGCGAGACAAAACCTGTTGGCTGTGATGCATTTCTGCCGATGTACCATACGTCTCCAGCACACACTGACATCTTTGTTTTCCACCCCCAAACTTCCACCCCATACCAGGATCACTTGGCGACATTGGCCCGTTAATCATAAAAAGGCTGCCGTTATGAGCAGATTACACACATTCTGTAGCAGATTAAAGAGCTGGTTCCCTCTGGATTCTGTGTAATCTGCAAACCACCTTGTTAAATTCTGTGAAAGTCACTCACTGAATTCCATACGCAGGTCGCAATGTTGTTACGCAAAATAAAATAAAAGTTAAAGGAAAATCAAAACTTTAAGAATCCGATCTTGTATTACATGGAAAGAATGTTGGTTCAAATTGGCCAAACTTTCACATCTCACACCACACACACCAAAGACTGCCTGTGACAAATTGACAATCTGGCTTCTGAAAATAATCCTTTTCACATTGTTTGTCTAGGTCAGTCTCACACATCTTAAGTGATTTTGGGACAGGCCTGTGGGTCAATCCATGAGTAGTAAACGAGTACTTGTTCTCATAAAGACAGAGTAGAGTTGAAACCAGAAAGTTCTGCATTAGAACGTAAACTAAGTTGGGCAATCATGCGGCAGTGATAACGTTAGGTTGAGATAGCAGGGGTAGGCTGTGGGGATTTATGTCTTTTTAAAAACTGAGCGCAACTTGACCATCGGCGTTACCGTCCCATCGTGCTCGAAAATACATGATGCTGCTCACTCGTACCTTGACATTAACCGTCCCAGCAGTTCTGTCGCGCAGCAGCGTGGAACCCAGTCGGGTTTCATTCCACTGAAACTGTAGTGCTAACACGAGTTATTACTCTGTAATGAAGTACTCCAGTGGTCATGGCAACTGACCCAGTATCCCTCAGAGCCCAGCTCCTTTTCCTGTCCAGTCATGGGACTGCAGACATAATGTAAGTATTCATACTGGCAGTTGGTCACGCTCTTTCGTGTTCGAATTCCATGCGAATTACAAATTCGACCGTGGCGTGGTTCAAACCAGGAAGAGGTGCCGGGAAACAAGGCTAGCGGGACAATTTTACTGCATTTAAATTTTCCCACTATCCATAATTTAGCACTGCGCCAGTTGGAAAAACGCAGACGGAGAGAAGACAGAAGTTCTTGGTGACTGAGCAAGGCAGGCGGACTGATTCAATGCGCTATAAAAAGAGCGACCCGGGACAGATGATTCATTGCCTTGAATCGCTTCAGGAAACACAGGGTGAGGGACCGCCATGCCCTTATCTGGGCAGAGCTCCTCCTCAGTATGGTGGGCGTAGCTACCATCCGCATTTCGATGACCTCGAGTTCGCCAAAGCAACCGTCATGAGAAACACTCAGTCACCCTGATTTCAGCTCGACTTCAGCCACGCATATTCCTTCCCACAATCCCGTCTGACCCTTTCCCTTAGGGGCCTGACACATCCACCCAGCCGGTCACAGCAGCGATTCTTCCAAACAAAGTATTTTCCAAGACACGACACAAGAGCACAGTGCTCCAATACTAGGTCATCCTTTACTGAATCCACTCTGATCTTGCCTGAGGAGAACAAAACAAATCATCTAAAGGTAGTGAACTGAGCATCTTGCTCTCGCCTTTGCAATATGGCATTAATCAAGAAAGTATATGACAGCCAGTGATTTCCACATTTAGGTTGAATCAGTTTAAAAGGGGAAAAAATGTAACACTCCCCATTTTGTGTTAAGAATCATTTATCTCTCGTTTTGTTCCCGATCTCAAATTGTTTAATTCATATTTAAAAAGCGTGAGAACTTTTTTTTAAAACACAATAGAGCAATGCATTATGGGATTGCTGGCTCTCCAGCTGCAAAGTCTTTGTTTTTATGGTTGATTTGCATTAATGTATTCACATTTAACTGAATGCCTTCGTTACACACAAATACATTTAAATTGAAACCCCATCCCTGGCTACCGAGAACAGGTTAAAAATGTGCTGTTTTTTTCAAATGTTTAAATAACAATTTAAATAAACGGCTGACCATCTGCTTGTGGTTCAGTTTGAAGCAGTTTAAGGCCGTTTACACTTGATTCTGTTCATTCTTGGATAGTGGACTTTAAAAGGCTGCTTGTGCATTTCCGGCCAAAGCATTTACATGGCGCAGACCGTTTCTCTCTCCTGCTCTCTGATTGGCGGAGCTCTCTGATTAAAGGGTCTGCTAACCACAATTCTACATGTAGACTCAGGCTCTGCACTATGACTACTACCCACTATCATAGGGCACCTGGCTGATTTTTGTCAGTATCATTGGCTTTAGGCAGCTAGACGTGTCTGATTTTGTCAGAGACACACATACAATGGTTTTCTATATTCACAACCTTACCCAACCGCATGATAAAGTTTCAATAACATCATGCGCTTGCTGTGCAATGGTCTAGAAGGATACAGTAGTGTGTTGTGAGAAAGAAACCTATAAAGGTCCCCTATTTTAACCCACCACTACCTTACTCTATTTTAATATATGCACTTACCGATTACTGTATAACATACTGTCATTTTAACTCGTTATACCATTTCTAATTGAACTATTTCTAATATGGCCATACCTTCATACTATCCCCTGAAAGTGAATCAAATTATGTCATTGTTGAAGCTACAGCATATAGCATACAGTATATAATCTATAGTAACGCAGTACAGACTTGGTCAAGGTTATTTAACCACGCAGTCAGTGAACATAAAGAGGGGCTTCACTGTCACCTACTGGACACTATTATATTTGCACATTCTTTGCTGTAAAAACAGAAATATGAATGTTAAAATGCCATTCCTACACGTATCATTACGTGGTATTGGCACACTAGTATGAAACTGACTATATAACCATGCTCTACAACATTATGGTTGAGTGTGGCATTTACAGTGCAAAGTTATGTTTACGTGTGGAAGCACTGACCATGTAAAGAACAATATTATGGTCAAGTGCAGTGATATCAATAATATACAGTGCTACATTATGGCTGAACGCAGTGAAATCCACCATACGCAGCACTATATTATGGTTGAGTGCTGTCATATTGGCCACGTACAGTGCTAATTTTACGTTCAGTTGTGGGGGTAGTCAACACCACAACATTATGATGGAATGAAAGGTGAGCGTGAGTGAGCGCCGTAGCTACCTCTCATAGATGCTCCTCAGCGTGGCCTGGTCAGAGATTCCGTCCGTCTCCTCCAGGAAGAGAATGAGCCATGACGTCCTGTAGGGCCACTCCTCGGTCAGGTTGATCCAGGACGCCAGCCGGTCCCAGTTAAACATGATCTGATTGGCCCTGAGCAGGCGGCCTATAAAGGAAGGGGCTCCTCTGTCACACACGTCTAAACTACAGGATACCCAGATGGACTCAAATGGATCCATAGTCCGTGAAGCTCCAAGGTGACAAAAGACTAAATATTTTCCCCTTTTACTAGCATTTTGTTTATTTTTCCATACAGCAGAAATTACATATTTTATACATATTATATTAAATATAATATAGAAATCTTCTCCGGTTTGCACATCCTTGGCAAAATGTATTACATATCTATGCTATACTAAAAAGCTATCTGTCATAGAGATCAATACACAGCAACATCACAATTTAGTAGGGGTGGGACGATTCAATCCCATCACGATTCGATTCGTTTCCGATTCTTTAGGCAAAGGTTCGATGCATCATAATATCTTACGTTTGACCACGATTCGATTCGATTAGATTCGGTTCGATTAATTTAGATACTTTAAATAGGTATGCTAATGTCATTTGATACCGATACATTCAGCAGTAATTAAATATTCAATTAGAACCTTACACCAAATTCACAGCATTATGTTTATTGTTAAGGCATGCCATACATTTTGCAGCTGTCTGCAGCAAATAATGCAGCAATAAACATGACTAACAGTGTATTTTCTAAAGTTGCCCTATTTAGGTTATTGTTTTTCAAACAGTGTCAGACATGGTACCCTAATACATTTCCTTTATTTACAAAATGAAAATGGCTAAATGTATAACAATTACTAAACTGGGCCAAGAAAAATGAAATAGCCTATAGGTTAGTGTCATGCATAGTACTTTCCTAAATCTTAGTACGATCTAGAACTTCGGTGGAGCAAGATGCCCATCCATCCGTAGTTAAAGCTACTCTCGTAGCGTTTTGCAAGGACAGTCGAACAGTTTTCTTCACCTCTTCATACAGAGCAGGTATACATTTTTCACTCAAATGTTTTCTGCATGGTATGGTGTATCTAGGTTCCACGACATTCATTTTGTGAATCGGACAGTTAACGTAGTAATAATTAATTGAACGTAAGACAAATAGTCTTCCTATTTTTGTTTTTTGTCTCTAACGTCTACTTGATTTTGAATAGAAAATGGTTTAAATTTAAATATCAGAAAGCACTTTACAATTAACTGTCTGGACACGGTATGTGTATAAAAAAAAAAAAAATAGAACTGTTTGGCCATTTCTCCAGGAAACTCAGGGGAAGTGTCAATGACTCCCGAGTTTAGCTTGCTAACCAGCTTGCTAAACGCGCTTGCTGTCCTTCACGTCAATTGTGTATCGTCGGCTCAAATGGTTTATCATGTTTGTGGTGTTGCCTGTGTATCTGATTTCTACTTGGCAGATCTTGCATATTGCAGCGGTTTTGTCAAGTACACCCTCCTTCTTTCTAAACCCGAAATGCTTCCATACCACTGATTTTCTGTTCGGAACATCGCAAATTCTGAGTTTCTGTCTCTTTTGTCGCACTCAGCGAGCACGCAGCTAGCCATTTAGCTCAGATCTGTCCGTCTAATTGTCGCTACTTTCAACTCACGCTTACGTTGGGGTTGGAGCAGAAACATGGATTGAAGCTGGTCAAAAGAGTTTTAAAAGTAATCGTGTCTCAGAAATATATATTTTAAATAATTTTTGAATAAATGAATACATGTGTACATTCATTTAAAATGCGATATTAATCGATGCTTATCGATTCGAATCTTGCAGATCGATGCAGTTGTATTTACACATTCGGATCGATGCATCGCGATGCACCGGTGCATTGTCCCACCCCTACAATTTAGACATGCGTCGATAAAGTAACTCAAATGTTACCCAGTTTATTAAAGTGGGTGTCATTGACCACACGATGGTCATTTTGAGCTGAAAATGTTAAGGAACACTGCTTTCACGTCAATGCGATATCCATTACCCCTCAAAACTCATGGGCCGCGTCTCTGAAGAAAGCACCCACGATTCGAACACGCTAGTCTGCCGACAGCGTAAATGCTGTTTATCTCCACAAAAACTGCAGTCCACGTTCCTTCTGGACCTGGACAAAGAGTGACTGAGAAGCTTGAGAAGTTGCAACGATGAAAACTTGGTGTTTAACAATACAGCTAATCCCTCACTTCTTTGCCTTGCGGCGGTATCTAGGGCATCACCCGCCGGAAGTCATCCGACCATGTAGTAAAAGATATTGGCGTCCTGGTTACCTGTGACGGACACAATGTTGAGCAGTCTCCTCATGGTCTGGGGGCTGATGTCACTGAACCAGTCCTCCGTGACCAGCAGCTTGGTCAGATCGAAGGACATCTGTCGCGTGATGGATCGCTGCATCTGCCTTCTCCGGTAGGTGTCCTGAGAGGTGACGCACACAGAACATCCTATGAACACCCTAAATCGTCTACAGATTTTGGGGGAATAAAGACTTGAAGGTTCCTGAAATAACTTGACATTTTGATAGGGGTACTTTGAATTGCTTACATATTTGTTGAGAGATTGTGGCATATCTAAATTATGCTCTTAAAAACTGACCCCGGATCAGAGTCCACAATCTAATCACAATGGTTGGGGGTTGGATTACAGTTCGAAGAGCTGGTCGTGAATAAAAAGTAAATCTCCTGACCAGAACACCAAACTGCTGCTCCTAATACCGTATCAGGTGAACACTGAAGCAGTGATTAAAAATTAATCATTTTTGGGCATGGAAGGACCACATCTGACCTCATCCCTGGCCCTCATGGATACCTGGTTGCCAGGGAGTCACGCGAAATGAGGTCACCCACCCTGGCATGTGACCAGAGGGGACGTGAGGACGACCTCGATGATGACTTGGGTCAAGTGCAGAGTGTTGTGAGCAGGCCCACCCCCTCATGAGGACATCACACACAAGTGATTATTTTATTGTGCCCAGTTAAAATCTGGCAGATTTCAAAATCACAAACTAATGGGGTGAGGGGGGAGGGTACATGCGCAGAATGCCTATGGTGAGTGTGTGGGAAGCTGCATTCTGCCAGGGCCCGTAGCAATACAGTAGTGCGGTTTTTTTTCCTGCACAAGATGAGACTTTGGAGAGTTTAGCACATAGCTGGGTCATGTGACTCACTCCCTGACAGAGGTTAACAAAATTAATTCAATGGAGTACATCTTGACATCCTGGCACGTCTGCCTTGTTGCACTGAAGGTATTAAAAGCAACAGTGGAAAAGGTCTCTCTCCACGCAGAGGCTTCAGAAACACGACAGTAAGCTTCCTTTGAAGGCTTAATGCCTGGATTCGTGGAGTGATCATCATGGCTGCCCATAAATTAATATTGACTGAGTAAAAGGGAGTCCGCATGTTTGATCTTTGCAAGAAGATGCTTGGACCACAATAGCATGTTGCCCTTTGGCCTCCAGCTTTGAATACTTAAGAGTAGAAAGTTCCTTTTAATCCGCTAAATTAAGAAGCCTTATTTTAAATCTATTAGGTTACATCTGTTAAAAAGTACAGTGACTGCATACAGGGATAAATCTGCATTTCTATTTTGGCTTTGTGTATATTCTATGTAACTCTGCGCTGTTTGTTTCCCAGTTCTTCAACACAAATGACCTCAGAGCCAAATTCTCTAAAGGGACTAGCAGGGATTTATTTCACAAAAAAAACAGCTTGAGGAGGGTTTAAAACCCAGTGTGATGTTTTGTTTTGTTTTCTGGCAAAAAACGCCTTCATTCTTTCCCCAGATTTACGTAAACAGAAATCCATTGTGGGAGCATTCTCAGAAGCCGTAACGTGGAAGACGCAGGAACTTGGTTCGGCTCATGAACGGGGGCCCATACCGCCAGTGCGAGGAACCAGGCCCAGGGAAAGCCAAAGAAAACAAAGCGTGTTTACCAAATAATGACTAAATAAATCGCAGCGCAAACACACAGCGGCGACACTTAGCCTCCTGCAAACATTTTCCAATGGCAGCGTTTTGTCACTGGGACCCACCGCAGCTCTACCCTGTCATTAGCCAATGGCGCCCCGGCGGGAAGGATAAACAGACATTAAATCAATTACAGCCACTTCTCCGTGGCACAGGGCTCATCTCTCCCACGAACCGCGACGTCCGCCGTGGCAGCCTTGCTCTCTCCGGCTCTCTGTCTACACCCGTCGCCTAATGTGCCTCTCGAAGCCAAGGATGGGCGGAGGGAAATTTGTTTTCCCCCGTGAGGACTTCAAATTTTGTTTCCATTTTGGGTTGCCGATGGTCTCTTACACAGAGCCACTGTTCACTCAGAAATCAGAGGCGGCATAGGAACTGGGCTTGCAACAAAAATGTTTGCAGGTTCAAAATGGTACTGTGTACCTTTGATTCAGATACTTAACCTCGCATCAGTAAAAGCATACTACTGTAAAAATGCTGTAATAATTATATATAATATATATTTTTTAAGTACACTGTGAATGTCCTACACACTGAAGAGAATATGACCACTCCGGTTCTGTTTCTGGCTGGATGTTACGCTGAGGGGGCATTTAAGTCAATGTGGTATTCTCTGCCTCATTGAGCATGACCACGTTCTCAGGTCTATCAGGCTGTGAGGGGAGTGTAGGCCAGACACTTTACCCTTCGGTTGAGTGCCGTCTTGCTCCCCTGCTTGGCCTGGTCCCCGAGGCTGTTCTGGGATGGCTTTCGGTCCACGTCCTCATAGTAGCCTGCAGAGTGAGGGTGAGAGTGTGTGTGTGTGTGTGTGTGTGTGTGAGAGAGAGAGAGAGTGAGAGTGTGTGAGAGAGAGAGTGTGTGTGTGTGTGTGTGTGTGTGTGTGTGTGTGTGTGTGCGTGTGTGTGTGCGTGTGTGTGTGCGTGTGTGTGTGTGTGTGTGTGAAAGAGAAAGCGAGAGAGGGTGAGTGTGTGTGAGAGAGAGAAAGAGAGAGTGTTTGTATGTATGAGAGAGAAAAACATTTACCACAGTTCATATGCATTCCAACTTTGTTAGCTGAGTCTTGCATGGTAAGATATGTACGGCACATAGTGGTAGATGAGAACATTCAATATTGATGAAGACAAGAAATGGACGAAAAGTATTTTTTTCATGACACTGACCCTCAGGTCCGGCGAGGTCTCTGTTGGTGGGCGCGGCCAGGCACAGCTTTTTGGAGGTGCTGAGACCCCTGCTGTTGAGGAAGACAGGCAGGTGGACGATGTTGCGCATGTAGTCGTGCCCGTTGATGTTAGAGTCCCGCAGCACGCTGTTCAAGTTCTGGTTGATGGCCTTGATGATGATGTGGGGGTCGCTAGCGAAGATGGAGATGAAGGGGCCCTTGGAGAACAACACTCTCACCTGCAAGACCGAATAAACCAATCGATATTTCATTCGACCAATCGGTTAGACTGTTTTTTAGCACTGAGTACACTCCATCCATCCATCCATCCATTATCCAACGTGCTTATTCCTGGTCAGGGTCACGGAATAATGCATTCATGCATTTAATCATAATGCATAAAAGCATTATGATTAAAACATCAAAGTGTATTTCACTGGGGGGCTGCTGGGTGGCTCATTCGGTCAAGGCTCCCCGCCGTGGTGCATGGATGAGCTCCACGGTCTCGGCTCGAATCAGCCAGTGCTGATTGTGGCCAGTAACTCTGCAGGGCGACCCGCAATTGGCAATTGCATTGCTCAGGGAATGTGAGGGTTCAGTTGGTTCGGGGTCCACATTTCATCGCTATCTGGCAACCCCTGCTGGTCAATCGGGCGGACGTGGGAGACTGAGACTGCATGCTGAGACTTCCTAAGACTCCGCTCTACGCATTCTTAGCTGTAGTGCGAAAACAAGCAGCCGGCGACACCACGTGTTTCGGAGGAAAACCGTGGATGTGTACACCGAAACGGCAGTTGGGTTTGCACATGAACGTGGCTGCAGTTGCAGAAATTCCAAATTAGGGTGAGAATTGAATAGGTGCAGCCCCAATTTGGGTGCCAAATTCTTGATACCAGTGATACCCACAGGCCAGCAATATGTGTGGTTACAAATTATAAACTAAGATAACATATGCACAATGGCTGGCCAATCAAAAATCAGCAGGTGATTAACTGACCCAATCAGTGCACAGTGGATGCTTCTCGTTATCAGGGGGGGAGTAGTAATGAGCTACATTCCCTGCAATTAGATACTGGT
Source organism: Ilyophis sp. 1 JC-2022 (assembly GCA_022702515.1). Classification (NCBI taxonomy): domain Eukaryota; kingdom Metazoa; phylum Chordata; class Actinopteri; order Anguilliformes; family Synaphobranchidae; genus Ilyophis; species Ilyophis sp. 1 JC-2022. The sequence continues at coordinate 16,308,908 of CM040406.1, read as the reverse complement.
TGCGCATCCTTCTTTAGTTAAGGGCAAAGATGTCACCATATATGCACAAGGCTGATTGAATGAGGCAGGCCTGACATATGGCTGGAAAACAAGATTAAATGCTACTGCGACATTCACCCTGTTTTCCATAAAATTCTTGTCGCTCTTCAAACGTTATTCAGAGGAGTTTGGGTGGCAGTTCCAGGTCCTGCTTTTGTCTCATTACGTTTGGCTTGTCACCAGAGTATTTATTTCCCTACACAAATATAACCACGAAAATCCATAAATGGATGGAACTGCATGTTGTTGTGTACGAGAGAGATAATGTTGTTCCTTCTGTATGACGGGACTTCTCAAAACCCTTGCTTACATATTCTGATTTTGTTGCACGGGCAACAGCAGCAGCATCACAGTCCCACAGACCTCCGATACCGCCACTTCCCTCCGCGGAATTCGCTCAATCTCCATTGGCAACCTTGCTTGTTATTTTACCCCATCAATTTGTTTTCGCATGAATGTCATTCCTTTATCAAAACTTCGACATTAGCGAGCGGAAAACTATTTAGGAATGAGGAATTACATTTCATAATACTTAAAATCGGAGACAAAGGGCTCAAAATTTAAGAGAGGTTTGTTTAATTGATCCACAAGGCGCCTTTCACGGCCTCCCATGTACAGCCTCACAAGATTTCATTAGGGCAAGAGGAAGCTTGCCAATTCAAGGGGATTATTTTCTACAATAATAGCATTTAGCCAGAGGAAATTCCATTACTCCCACTGGAAAAAGAATTTGAACCCTGGGGATATATGGTTCTGACCTACCCTGGCTACTGTGTGTCCTTTGTCCCTTGGAGAAAGGTCTTTTCAAAGGTAAATCGTGGCAACTTAGCCAAGTGCTGCTCATTTCTGCCAATGAACAAGTCTCTACTGTTACCGCCAACAAGGAACTCCACAAAACATACTGTAAATGGCACAGAAAATGGTGTATGACATTACGTACACTCCAAATCTAATTTTGAGCCATTTGCCAAATACAAAAAAGGGAGCTTGTCCCTTTCACGCTATTAAGCAAGTCCTTTTTAAAGATTATAGTATGACATGTTATAGCAGGTTGGTCAGTTTTAGCTTTATTTAGGCCTAGCCTGTAATGACTGTGTGTGTGTGTGTGTGTGTGTGTGTGTGTGTGTGTGTGTGTGTGTGTGTGTGTGTGTGTGTGTGTTTGTTTAGCATGTCTTATGTATGTCATATGTGTTTGTTGTGTGCGCTGGTTTCCTGGGGATACTGTATATGTTAGTTCAGTGTGTGCGTACATAGTATGCATGTTGTGTGTGTTCACATGTTGTACATTTATTGCGTATTTATTCATTGTTCCCCGTCTGCCTTACAGGTGTAAATATATGGTGTATGCTGCTGTATATATTCGCTATGCGTACATATGCAGGTTGTGCATGTTTGTATTTACTATGTAGGGGCCAGATTCAGAGTTGGGATAAGCACACGCAAATGGGACTTACACCCGAAATTCCACGCAGCGTTTAAGCTATTTGTGATTCAGGCATTTGACTTATCCGCTGTTTTAAGCGTCTCTCCAGTATATACACGGCATTGTGTGCGCGGGGTGGAGATTTGATGAAAATAAGGCATGTCTGCAAGTTGCGCAAGATACGCACATACAAAGTTTTCACTTAAGAATGTTTTTCCACGCAACTTCGTTCGGAAAAAAAGGTAGTTTATGTCTAGCGCCGCCAATAGATTATTATGAAAAATACTGCATCTTTCGCATAAATGGATATTAGAATGAGTGCATGTTATTTGAACATAATATTGGTCATATTTTCCTTTGCATAGCTAACTTGCAATTATCAAAGAGCTGTCATAAAAAAAATATGTAAGTAGGCTATGATTGACCGTTTGGTATATCATACCAGACACATATTAGATGGATTAATTGATAGACAGTGTCTGGATCATATTCACTTTGACAGAAAGACGATTTGTGTCAGCACAGCTTCTCCAAAATTATTAAGTTGAAGACGTTGCATATAGGCTATTGTGTTCAACCACCGTAGGCTACATGACTTTATTAGGTAAATCGTTAAAAAGATTAAAGATATTTTTTTCAGTAAATCCAACTCATTAAGTTTATTTGTTTACTTAATAAAATTGCATGCAACCACTGTCCACCGATTATTTCTTTTGATTGTGTGATGGGTATATCAAAGTCGTCAATAGGAGCTATGATCATTTTATCAATGTGACGGATTAATACGTTCACTGTCTTCCCCATCATGCAAGAGCAACTACAATGCACAAAGGTAAGATTTTACAAAGACAAATGGGGTTATTAAAAGAAATGTCACTGACACGTTGAAAATGTATACTCCCACACACATTTTTTTAGTTAATTCCGCACAGGAGAGGCATTTAAGCACATGACTTAAGTTGGCTATCTCTGAATCCGGCTCTAGGTATACAAATGTAAGCATTTTGTCTGTTAGACGTGTGTGTAATGTGTTTGTTTGCTGTATGTGTGTTATTTGTGTATTTTCTGTGCGCGCTGCATTTGAATGTTGCATTTAAATTTTGTGACTGTTAAATTTGATTGATGTGTATGTGTGTATGTACGTGCTGTACGTATCTTTGTGTTTTTTTGTCTTTTAATGTGTCTTACTGTGGGTGGGTTGTATATATGTTTTGTACGTGCTGTGTATTTTCACATATATTATGTGTTTTACTGTGCAGTGTATGTTGCACTTGTGTTTTGTATGTTTTTAGCCAGCTCTGTGGGTGTATGTGTTGTTTTTAGTTGTATGTGTGTTTTGGGTGTTGTTTGTGCCATTTTTTATCAGCGTGTTGCAGTCCCACACCGTGTCCAGCATCTGCAACACTTTGTCTTGCTCGCAAGAGTCCAGCCCGTCGATGATGACCACCAGGCGGGTCTGGTTCTGGGTGAAACAATCAATGGTCTTCGCCATCTTGGCCATCAACTCCACCTCACACTTCAGCACCTGTCGTGGTCACAAAGGGTACAAAAAGTCAGGCGGCAGGCCATTATAGAGATTTCTGAATCCATCACTTAATGACACAAACATAAAGAAATCAGAGTTCCGGGCGCCGCGATAATACAACGGTATTATTTCAGTCAGCGCAGTTGTACTCCGAGGATCGGGGTTCGCGCCCCGGTCCTGCCATATCCGAGCGTGGCCGGTGCCCTGTGGAAGCGGCAATTGGCAGCCGCTTCCGGGTGGGGGGAGGGGCTCGGAGAGAATCACTGCCCGCACGGGACCCAGGCGAGTCGCGGTCAGGAGCCCGAGGAGTCGCGCCCTGTAGAGGACGTGGCGACCTCCTTCCTACTACTAGTACCGATAGACGGGATTGTGTAACGGTGGTTCTCTAGCGGTTGCTACATGGGGGGGAATTGAATTAGAATAGGGGTTCAATTGGCTACTAAATTGGGAGAAAAAGGGAAAAATCAGAAACAAATTAATTTAAAAAAAAAAAAAAAGAAAAAGAAAAAAAAAGAAATCAGAGTTCCATATTTATAAAGTCTCACAATAAATAGGTTTATTTCCCCTCAACAACTTGCCAGGCGCTCACAGGCTACCAGTTGTGGCCAGTACGATGATGATAACCACAAAAAAACAGCATTAAAGAAGCACAACATCAGACTGTTGTCACGAAGGTGACTGAGACTTGGCGACTGACCTTCATGAACCCCTCGCTCTTGAGTTTGTGCATCCTGTTGGCGGCGCCGTGGAGACGCTTCCTCTGCGAGTTGAGCACCGAGTCCAGCACCTTCCACCACGTGCGGCAGTTCAGCACCAGCGCCAAGCCAACCGCACTTGCCACACCGATGAGGACCGCGTTCACGGTCAAGTTGTCACGGTCCACCTTGAAGACCGCCAGCAGGGCCAGCCCCGTGATCAAGCACCCCAGGACAAAGACGAAGATGACGAAAGACGGCACGCAACACGTCTTCTTCCATTTCCTCCCTGCGGACGCAGAATTTAACAAAAGTACAGAAAGACGTTTCCGATTTCACAGAGATTTTTTGTGCACAGCAGCCATCGCAACCTGTCAGGGCATAGACAAGTAACGATGATCTTCTTTGAGAATATGTTTTGCTTTCATGTGCCAGTTGTTAGCATGGCCAAACAGGCAGCCATTCAACCACCTCAGTCCATGACCATCAGCCTTGGGAAACCAGCGAACAGCTGCATCCAGGATTGTGTCTTTGAGTCAGTTTTACAATCAAGGTGAAAGTGTTTTAAAAACAAAAAGCACCCCAAACCTCAGATGTTCCAAAACACACCGTTCCAGGCGTACCTTGGGTCTCGTCTGTCTTAAAGACCCTGAATAGCCTGGTGGCCAGGAAGCCAAATTCCCTCTCGCAGGCATCCGAGAGTGTGGCAATCATCTCCGCCATGGAGGTCTCCCCGCCCACACTGGACAGCCGGTTATAGTCTGTGAAGAGGAACCTGTAGGATATGAGACAAGAAGACAGGGGTTAAAACAAAGAAAGACTTTCTACTCTAATAACTGCTACAACTGGAACTACTACTGCTATGACTAGTACAACTACAAGTACTACTTCTATCTATAACACTACTTCTAGAACAACTACTACTGCTACCTCTACCACCACACCTAATACTACTATGACTATACCTACCATTGTTACTACTAATATTATTGTCTAATTCCTCTACTGCTACACCTACTACTGCTAGTACTACTACTACTACTACTACACTATTTCACTGCTGCTACTGCCATTACTGCTGGTATACCATGTGTGCATATGTTTGTGCAGATACTGTATGTGTGTTTTTGTGCGTATGCATGTTTGTGTGTGTGTATGTAGGTGTGCGTTTATTTGTATATGTGTGCGTGCATGTGTGTGCACATAGATGCATGTGTGTGTGTGTGTGTGTGTGTGTGTGTGTGTGCGGGTGTGCAGCAGTACCTGACAGGCAGTGCGCGGGTGGTCTGCTCAGGGAGTTCTGGCGGGTTGACGAACATCAGTTTGAGCAGCAGCTCCAAGTAGCCAATGTGCCGCGCCAGATGGGTGCTGAGAACCCACGCCCAATTCCAACTCTCACCCTCCTGCCGCCCACCAAAGTACACCACCACTAGGGGGAGAGAAAGGGAAGGCGTTTAATAACCACAAAGGGCCATCATTTAAACAGAAGAAGCTTGTACAAGTCAGTGATGAAACAATAATAAAAATAATAACAAGACAGTAAGATGATTTTGTAAAAAAGCAGTTTAAAAAATTATTTATATGTAAAAACACGTAAAACTTTTCTTATTAAACATATTACAGAGTGTTTAGTCTAATGATGGATTAACATTAGATCATGTTATTTGTTTTTTGATACATTTATTATTACACAAATAAATGAACTAAATGACGAAATATATATATAAAACACATTACCGTGGGAACATTATGTAAGCATTTATTGTTGGATTAACATTAGAATGTTTACTTTATCTTATTTTTGACTTTTGGATATAGTTATCATTACACAAAAAAATGCATGAAAATATGCATGCATATATTATACACATATTACTTTAATGACTGTGGAAACATATGTGTTTAATGTCGGAGTAACAAAACATTCCTAGTGATTTGCCTATACAATACTGCACCCTACTGGAGCTAGAGTGAAACAGTCATTTTGGTCACTGTCGGCTTTCAAAATTTGTTTAATTTATTTCAAATTACTTAAAATTGACTTAAAATACAAATTTTTTGAGTTATACTCAAACACACTGTTGTGTTGTATGTACTCTGTGGTATGTATGGTGCTGGCTCTTTACCGAAGAAGATGTAGAGCAGGGCGAGGAGGCTGAGAGACACGGCGATCGCCAAGCGGGGGTCGATGGTGAACCCCAGGATCAGTGCCACCGAGCCACACAGCAGGAGTGTCAGGAATACCACCAGCCATGAGAACTGGAAAAGCGGCTTCACCTGCTGCCCCGCAAACGTCTTCATCTCATCTGCGGGAGGGGGGGATCACAGCAGCCATCACAGCACACAGCAGCCATTATTACCCAATTACTAAAGCGTGCATGAGGTAGGATTGGCAGTGGAAGTACCATCTATCGTGTCAGTGGGCACGCTCGATTAGGGGCTCCCGGTTGACACTTTTGCGTCCAATAAATTGTGTTCAGTGTTGTTTCAAAAGACAACACAACATTTGGGGCAGGTGTAAATGGAGACGGATATGTTTGGGTGTAGGTATTAACAGAGGATGGGAGCGATTGGGTTAGGTGTAATTGGGGACGGATGTAATTGGGCGTAGGGGTAACGGGGGCAGGTGCGATTGGAGACGGATGTAATTTGGGACGGGCATGATTGTGGGTAGGTGTAATTCCTCAGGATGGCTGTTCCGAATCAGCACCCTTCCATACTATTGGGTATGCTTGTTGAGTACACTGAATGAGAAAGTTGTTAAGTAGGCTAAATGTAGTGTACTTAAAATCCCCGGATGATATACTTATTTCCAGGTTTTTTCTGATAATAGTATGGAGGATATTTTCTGCATACTGCATGTCACTAAACAGTATGTAGGTAAGTACACAGTAGATAGGGCTCTGATTCTGACACAGCCCTGTTTGAGCTGAACTGGTGCTGGTGCATTTTGGGCTAGGTGTAGCAGACCGCAGGTATAACGTCTCAGGTGTCACTGAGGTCGGACTGCATGCAGAGGTTCCCTCTCACCCTCCAGTTTCTTGAGCAGGAAGGACTTGCCACTGCCCCACTGGGCATACAGGCCCACGCAGATGGGCGGCTGCATGGTGGGCTCGCTCAGGATGTCCGCCAGCGCGCTGCTGTACAGGTCGTACCCCAGAATGTCCCCGTCCGTCTCCGTGGGGGACAGGTGCTCTGGTGAGCAGAGAAACCAGGACAGACAGTCAATACCATATTACGGACTGCCCTATGGAGTTATCTTTAGAGACAATTACTTATGACAGTTTCTGCACAATTGTTACTGTAGTTTTCTTTATCATTGTAGAAGGCTGGTAGTATTCCCAACCAAAGCCATTACATTGTCTGATTTACACATACTTGGTATCACTGATAATTTTTAACAAAATATTTCTGTATTGTGCCAATTACCTACATTTTCCAAAATGTTCCATTGATATATCATCACAATTAATACATGCTTCCATGTATTGCTGTGTTAAATAGCCAGTGCATTTCAGTCTGTAAAGATTGAAACATTAACTATTTTTTTAAGGTTCTCAGCCACAGAGTTTGAGCCTTCTATTACATTTGGGGTCAATTTGACCCTTAAGCATTGGACATCTCTTAAAAATCAGTGAACCTTATTTGTTCATCCTTGTATGGCTTGGTGGGATTAAGTAGTAAACATACAATAAACATAATGGTATTTTCAAAAGTCCTGTACCAACTTTGTATACAAAGGTGTTGTGTGGGATCATTTTGACCCCGGGCTCTGTAGCTGTATTTTTTTATCTCAGATTTTTTTGTGGGTGATTCTGGGTACTTTCCCATACAGGTTTTAAACTTCAGAAACTTTCCCTTACCTCCGCCTCTAAAATGAAGAGTTCATCATAGACTTTTTAAATATTTAGAGTTAAAAGGCTAGTCAATTGAGACATTAAGTAGGCGACACACAGTGTCAAAATTTTTCTAATACAATAATCTTGTGTTGGTTTAAACTGCCGGGGTCAATTTGATTGCAAAAGTAAAGAGCGTCATAAAATTTCAATATAATAGGAGAGTTAACAGGGCTCTGAGATGAAAGTTTTGGGTTTTATGACACACTGTTAACAGAAACTGACTGGCTCCAAAGATCTGGGTGAGGATGCTCTTCTGGTGGGTGCAGTCGATGTTGTAGGGCGTCTCGCCCGCCTTGTTGGGCCGGTACAGCAGGCGGCCGTCTTTGGGGTTCCTCAGGAGGAGCTCGGCCAGCTTGCGGCTCCTTCCGCGGATGGCGATGTGAAGCGCGGTGTCTCCTTTCTGCCCGGCGGAAAAACCAAGAAAGACACAATCGCATTTACTAATGGGGGTTGGCGTCTCAGCAGCGATAGACCGTCCTGACTCCCCCCGTGCTACCTACCACTATGCTAGGCGCTCAGCAAAGATAAAGAGATGGATTATGAGTAATGGCTCTGTTATATTCTGCCGTTATTGTCCAGAGGGTGCACTTATAATAATATAATGCCGCTCCTATGAGCTGCTTGGCTCTGTTCCAAACTGACTGTTCCATTACTATGGCACTCGCGGATTGGTCGACACAAGCATGTTACCATTTACAGAATACACGTTTTGTATTTTCAGTGATCAATATTAAAATGTTTGGAGACATTACTGAAAGCTGGGCCAAGGTCCTGGCGAAGACCCAGTGTGGGTCGAAGCGTTGATTCTAGCGCGGTGGACAGTTTCTCTGAGCAGTAATCGCGGTGTGCGGACTTTATTCCTGTTTTTCATTTTATTACCTCAGTCTTCCACCTGCATTATTAGTTGGATGTGCATCCATTTTGTTTTTCTTCTTTGGAGAGGTCTACTGTTACCGTCTCCCAGGACACTAATCCTGTGGCATGGTTATAAAGAGAGACTTCTGGACTCTTTAACTGTACCTTTTCCACAGCGGAGACCTTGGCCCCTTTGTCCAGCAGGAGCTCCACAACCTCGATGTTCCTCATCTTTGTGGCTTTGATCAGAGGGGTCTCTTCATCCTGAAACAAACACATGCACGTGCATGTGCACACAGAGACAAGCGCGCACACAAACACATCAACAGGTGTGTGAGGTTCAGAAACAGAGTGCGCGTGGTTCATTAAAAGGTGCGTGAAAAATGAACAGTGTTTGTGGTACGTTTACAGGTGTGTGAGGTCATTAACAGGCGGTTGGTATAGTATCCGGCGTGTGAGGCATCTCACCTTGGTGCAGGTCTCAGTGTCGGGGTTACACTGCAGTATGTCTCTCACCATGGTGGCGTTCCCTTTCTCTACAGCCCAGTACAGGGCAGTCTTACTGTCCTATAGCAGGAGGTAAAAGAGTGCGGCTAACAAACTGCAACAGTGCAGGCAAACTGCAGCTCTATGAGGGAAACTACAATCCGTGCCATTAGTTTAACATGGGCTGTAGTAGTACTGCAGACTTTGAAAGATTCTGTAAGTGAGCACTGAGGATATGAATGAAATTGCAACTTCAGATAATCTGCACATGAGAAATAGGCAGTTCAGCTCATCTTGGCTCATTTTTTTGTCTTAATCTGAACAATAGACAATGTTATCGATGGCACAAAAAAAGTGTAAAAAAGAAAATGAATCATTATAATAACAATTTAACAAGATGATGTACCCTATGAAGCTCTACACTCGTTTGAGTTGATGGAACTACACCAATTCCGTTTCAGCCGATTTCTTAAACGCACGTTATCAATAAAATGACCTGCCAAAGGGGTCTGCGGACCGAACACAAAGCGCAGTCCTACAGCTGCTCAAAGCGCAGTGCAGCCGCTCAACCGCAGGGTGAAAAAAAGCAGCAGCAGTTGACGGTATGCGCTTCGGAGCACGCGGGTGCAAATCCGCGCTCAGATTAGCGCCGGGGCGCTACCTCTGTGTGAGTAAACTCTCCGAGTTCTACCTCGCTGCCGCCATGAGCGACAGGGAGGCGGGGCTGGCGGCCCGTACCTGACCTCTGATGTCAATGTCAGCGTATTTGTTCAATAGGGCCCTGACAATCTCCACGTGGCCACCCCGCACAGCTCCAATCAGCACCGTGTCCCCACTCTGTAAAATGCACACACAAACACACACCCACGTGAGCAGACAGACGCACACTAACAAATGCTATTGCTGTGCAATGTTGGCGGCCTTTATCATTTGTGCAGTCTACTGCACATATGCTTGTAATGATTTTGCTCAATCTTCTTTTTGCAGCAGTACATTTTAGAGACTATATTTGAACAGAGAGGGTTGGGAGTTCTGCAGAACGGGCTGTTGATATTTCAGTCACACAGAACTCACTCAAAGCTGTAAGATTCTTAGATGTTTGAGCTAAGTTCACTTCACAATATAGCAGACTTCTCAATTCAACAGAAATGCTACTCTGCTAGTTCTGGGAGGTCAACCAGCCTATCGGTCATGGAGCTGCATGAAAGGAAAGCGTGCATAATAATAATAATAGTAGTAATAATTGAAATCGGTATACAGTTGTGGTCAAAAGTTTACATACACTTAGGTTGAAGTCATTAAAAACTAATTTTTAACCACTCCACAGATTTCATGATAGTGTTGGCAAATCAGTTAGGACATCTACTTTGTGCAAGACACAAGTCATTTTTCCAACAATTCTTTACAGACAGATTATTTCACTTTTAATTCACTATATCACAATTCCAGTGGGTCAGAAGTTTACATACACTAAGTTGACTGTGCCTTTAAATTTTTAATATTTGGTCGCATATCCGTTGGATTTGCATGCCATGACGTCCTGATGTCTGTGACCCAACAACATCAAAGACTCTTGATATCTTGTTTTCTGGTCCTCTTACAAGCGATACTATAATGTATCTGCATTTGAATGGATCTCTATGGGAATTGGGGGGTGGAACTAGATTTAGCTGTAAATTACACTAGAACAGTATGGAACACATGGTTGGCTAAATGGCTCTTGGTCATCAACGGTCTGAGGTATCAAACGAGCCTCAAACCATCACTCTGCTGCCAGATATTCAGTAGATATGGATGATAACTTGAAGGGTTTCTTCGCATTACTTATTTTTCCATAGAGTTCAATAGGAAAATTTGTCAGGAGAAACAACCCTTAAAGTGATCCATCCATATCTACTGCATATCTGTCAGCAGAGTGATGGTTTGAGGCTCGTTTGATACCTCAGACCCTTGATGACCTAACAGGCATTTTACCAATCATGTATTCCATACGGTTCTAGCATAATTTATAGCTAAATCTAGTCCCACCCCGCAATTCCCAAAGAGATCCATTCAAATGCAGAGATGTTATAGTATCGCTTGTAAGAGTACCAGAAAATAAGATATCAAGAGTCTTTTGATGTTGTTGGGTGATTGACATCAGGAAGTCATGGAATGCAAAGCCAAAAGATATGCGACCAAATATAAAAAATTTAAAGGCAGTCAACTTAGTGTATGTAAACTGACCCACTGGAATTGTGATTTAGTAAATTAAAAGTAAAATAATCTGTCTGTAAACAATTGTTGGAAAAATTACATGTGTCATGCACAAAGTCCTAACTGACTTGCCAACACTATAGTTTGCTAACATGAAATCTGTGGAGTGGTTAAAAATGAGTTTTAATGAACCAAAGTGTAACCTAAGTGTATGTAAACTTTTGACCACAACTGTACTGCAAGGTCACTGCTAAGAAAAGACACAAGGTGATGTCATATTGATGCATTGTTTGGTGTAAGTTTTTTGGTGTAAACTTCAGCCTAGTGCAGATGTTTTTAATGTATTCATGCATCTCCCTCAACCAAGCGCCTAGCATTGGATTTGCATACGTTTTCTTGTTGCTATTTGTTTAGATAACCGGTTTGCTCCAGGTCTCTGTGGACACAGCCACTTAGCTGGGTGGAGTACCCACCCTGTCTGGAATGTTGACGTAGGTTCCGGCGTCCAACAGGTCCTGGACAATCTCGGTGTGGCCCTCTTTGGCAGCGAACATCAGGGCCGTGTTGCCGTCCTTGTCCGTCATGTTGACGTTGGGGTTCCTCTGCAAGAGCTCTTTGACCACTTCGGTGTAGCCACCCCTCACGGCCACGATTAGAGCCGTCATGGAGTTCTGCAGCAGCAAGAGGTGCGAAGGGGCATCAAATGACAGCATAATATTGCACCAGTTGAATTCAATTCAATTCAATTCAAAGAGCTTTATTGGCATGAAAGTAATGAAACAATATTGCCAAAGCCATGGAATGTATATACAAAATTTTACATTTGTTTGGTTACAATAGTGACATGTAGGGACAGAAAATAGTGTCCACACTATTGCACCAACTGTACCTATGACATATATTGGATGTAATGGATGTCTATAGCTTGGACGGTTTGTACTACCACAAAGACAGTCTACCAAGCAAAAATCATAAATTACTGTGCCAACTGGCCCATCTATGGCAGCCTGCCAACTGGACAGTCCCTGTAGACGCAGCATACCACAGTAGTTAGAGAGTTGCCAGTTTAAATTCCGCATTAGGAACTGTCATTGTACCACTAAGAGAGGTTGTAAATTAGTTTTGTCTCATAAATCATGAAATACAGAGGAGGCCTGGCCGGAGTCCCATACTTACCGCGCCCTCCTGGTCCACGTCTGCCCCGTTGTCTAGTAGGTGCATCACACAGTCGTAGTGGCCCTTCCTGGATGCCCAGATCAGGGGTGTGGTGCCATACTGAGAGAGGGGAGGTCGAAAGTTGCCCATCAACCTTAATACCAGCACTAATAATACTCACATGAACATTCCAAACCACAGTGTGGCAACTCCTAACTGCCAAAAGCAACATTTGGCCAGTGATCTGGAAGTTTCATATCTCAAAAAAAAAGAATGTGTACCTTGTCAGAACAGTTGACTTTGCCTCCGTGCTGCAGCAGAAGGCGGACGATCTCCGCGTGCCCACGTCCGGCAGCCCAGATAATGGGGTAGACGCTGTACTGCTCCAGGCAGAGAGAAACTAAATTGTATTGTCCAGTGCATTAATTTCTCATGCATCAAAAGCCACCTCTCAGGCTTTATGGATCCAAAGATCTGTGAGTACAGTTGACGCTTACAGTAGAGCACCACACTGACTCCCTGACCAACTGACAACGAGTTAGTGACTGAGCTAATTTAAAATAACCTGTACAGTTATTAGACAAATCATTCAGTTATGTGTATTTCATGCAAGCATATATAGTAATTTAGCATGTGTGCACATTCAGAGAACAAGGTCAAAACTGGTCTCATGAGATTTCCTGACTAACAATATCAATGTATGTTCTGTTAGGGGACAGAGAGGGAAAGAGCAGTCTGAATTCCAACAAATTGTAAAATATATTTAGCATGAAAAATAACATAACAGAATAACTGAGACCTCACCTATCAAGCACTCTCTCTTCAACCCTGAGCCCAGAATTTAAGCAGGCACCATGTTTTTGAGAAGGCAGCACTTTACGCAAAATGCAGGGCGTTGTAGAATGTACCTGCCCGGTGATGTTGGGATTAGCTCCCTTCTCCAGCAGTAGTCTGGCCACTTCAATACACCCCTTGTAGGCCGCCCACATGAGGGCACTCCAACCGCCCTGCAGCAGACATGTGCACGCACGCATACACACACGCGGTTAGCCCCATAAACTCTGTCAACTAACAATCATTCAACACACTTTAAACAGGGCATGTTTGGTAGTAAATATAAATAAACATCTAAAACATTATTATGGCAACATCTACAGTGCATTTCCTATAGGAATTTGACTGATATTACAATACCCAAGTGAAACTAAGTCCTTTAACTCCAATTAAATTGGGGATTGGTTCAACCAATTCAAACATATTTGGAAATATGTCTGTTAAAATATGATACAGGTGCTAATGATACAAAAGACAAATGCATCTCCTCTTTTTAGTTTACAAATAGTAATAACTCCACAGTCCTGTTCAACACGATTGATCGTACTATGAATCCAATGTCAAATGTAATTTTGGACTCCTCTGAGATGTGCAAGATCTTCTTGACCTTTTTTTATGAATAAGGTGATAAAAACTTGCTTTTGTTTTATTTGTAATTACAGTGCCTTACAGTTTCAGCCCCCTTTGATTACTTATTTTTTAATATAAATGTTGTGCCCAACATAGGGCTGTACATGTCCAATTCCCACCCTAATTTGGAATGTCCAATTGTCTGCAACCACAGCTGCTTTAAGGAACCCCACTGGTGATTCGGGAGAGTGTAGACATCCGCAGTTCTCCTCTGAAACAGGTGGTGTCGCCAGTCTGCTTCTTTTTACAGAGCAGACTACAGCTAAGCTTGCATAGAGTGGAGTCGGAGGAAGACCTGTGACCTTGGCATACAGTCAATGGACACCTAATTGATCAGCGGGGGTCGCTAGAGAAATATTCACCCCTATTCTTTTAACAACCTACATTTGGCCAGGTCTATTCCATTTTCTTGGGAGATCGCACCAAATACATTAGTGTGGTCCAATTGTGTTGATTTCAGTTGTTTGATTTCATGATTACAGAATAAATATCCCTGACTATTTTGTGAGGTCGCATTGCCACTAAGACTAAGGAACTGCCCAAAAACTTCCAGATGAAGTTAGTAGGAGGCAAAAACTGGAGAATGTTAGGAAAAGACTGGCAAAGCTTTGGACCTTCCTAGGAGCACCGTTAATTCCATTGTAACCAAATATGGCATAACCAGACACTACCAAGATCAGACCGTCCTACCAAACAGAGCAATAGGATGAGAAGGGTACTTGTCAGAGAAGTGACTAAGAGGTCAGCGACAACACTGTCAGAGTTGCAGAGGTCAGCTACAACACTGACAGAGTTGCAGAGGTCAGCTTTGTACAACACTGTCAGAGTTGCAGAGGTCAGCTTTGTACAACACTGTCAGAGTTGCAGAGCTCATTGGTTAATATGGTAGAAACTGTCGAGAAATAATCAATTTCCTCAGTATTTCAAAAGATTTGGCCTCTTTGAGAGTGGCTAGTTGCACGCCGGTTCTGAGAAAGGCCAATATAAGTTCGGCAGAAGACTTTCTGAGACCTTCCGGAAGATGAGTTTGTAGTCTGATGAAACTAAAATTGAGCCCTTAGGCCTGAAAACAAACCAAACACAATCCATAATCCCTACCATTAAGCATGGTGGTGGCTGCATCATGCTATAGGTTTGCTCTTCAGCCGGAAGGACAGGTAAGTTTGTTTGCATCAGGAACAAGATGGATGGAGCAAAATACAGGAAAACCTTGAGGTTTCAGAGCGAAAGAGATCTACATTTTGGGCAAAGATCGGTCTTCCAACAGGTACATGGCAAAATTACCCAAAGTACATGGCAAAAACTGCAAGGGAATAGCTAATAAACAAAAAACCCAGCCCAAGTCTTAGACTTCATCTTAAATCCGATTTGAAATCTGTAGCATGACCTGAAAATATACATGTGCAAAGTTCATACAGACATACCCAAGCTGTAATTGCTGCCAAAGCTCCACCTACAAAATATTAACTCTGGGGATGAATACGTTTGTAAATTAGAAATGTCCAGCAAGTGTTAAATAAATTTCTAATATTTGCATCATAAATGAATGCTGAATTTACTCTGTTGGTGAAGGGTGAAATAATTATTTCAATGCATTCAAATTTTATGGTGTGGCAGGACAAAATGTGACAAGGTTCAAGAGGTGAATATTTTCTCAAGGCACCGTATGTTTGTTTTATTCCTAATATTTGGTTTGCATGGCCCGATTCATTTGTCAGTTCCCGTGCTTACTTTTGCGTTTGTAATTTTTATTGTCAGCTGTAATTTTCTATCGTCTGTAAAGATATTTGAATGTTTGTATAATATTCACTGTGTAAATAACGTTTATTATTCTTTTACTACAATACATATGTCAAAAATAATACATATGTCAGTGCACAGCAACTATTACATATGTAAACGTCACTGTGATTATATATTTAAAAGCACAGAAATTATTTCTGCTAAACTAAACCTTTTAGAAGAAGCAACTTGCCAAAGCAAGCAAGTTACCACTGCATTAACTTCTCCAACAACATTCCAGGTGCCCACAAGCTAAGCGGTGAGAGATGGTGATGGCTCCCCTATAGAAATAGCTTTCTTGTGGTGTGGAAAAAAGTCACTCACTGGCTTGAAGGCGAGGACTTTGCAGGAGTGCAGGTCATAAAGGGATTAAACAAGGGATAATCACGGTTCAAACTCTCACGTGAACATTTTTCAAGTTAATCTACAATGCAATTCCACAGCCATTTCCGCTCTCGAGTTGACAGAGCGTCTGCGCGTGGGCAACGCTGCTGTTTTTAGGAACTGACTGCAAGCCGGTGACTAATGTACTTTTCATGTGTCAGATGAAACTTTTTTTACCTTGTGGCCCAGCTGTAGGCTGGCAAAGTTGCGCTCGTGTTATTATTATCGTGGCCCTGCAGACTTGCTGGCACCCCAACAGCTTAAACACGTCAAGACAGCTTCAAGTCCCGCTACGAGGGACTGACTCACCTAGAGCGAATTTTAATAAGGAGCTCTGAAAGAGTTGGACCTGCATGCCAGTGCACATTAACTTTGTATTCCATAAACTGCCAAGGCAGAACGATTATAGGACCCATGTGTCGGCAACATTCAGCAGAATAGTAACGTTAATAACTCTTTTTATTGTTTATAATGTTTATATTTAAAGGTAAAAGCTATTATAATTTCAATAATAATGTGAACACTTGTAACCATATTATGCTATTCGGCATTTTCTCATTTGTATATTTGTATACTATCCAGTCCACTCCTCTGAAGTGTTTATGTATGCATGCGGCTTATGTCCGTCAGAAATTGTGATGGGGCACTGTGCTGTAGAAGGTGCCATCTTCTCAATGAGACATTAAATCAAGGTCCTAACTAGCTGTGGTCATTAAAATATCCCCTTGTCCAATTCCTATGACGACTGGCTCTCTACATTCAGCTACTTTATCAACCCCTATATTTTACTGGCTACAATAATAAAAAATAAGCAGCTTGTGGAATTTTGGCACCACAAATAAAGATTATGAAGCACAACTGAAGCATTTAAAAAAAAATGTAAGTTCTGTTCAGAAATCCGGACAGCGGAGCATCAGAAAAACAAAGTTAAACTATAAAGGGGAGTAGAATTGTATAACAAAAAAAAAAACATGTATAAAACGGCAGTAAAGCTGTAAAGCAAAAACGGTAAAACGTACAACTGTGATGTACGAAAGTAAAACCAAAATCAGAAACAGGAGTAGAATTGTAAAACTGTTAAGTAGAACAATAAAAAAAAACATAAAGTAAAATGAGGAGAATAACTACACAATTTTCATGCACAACAATAAAAGCCAAATCTGAACTGTCAATTAGAAATCCAAGAACTGTAAACTAAAAAACAGGATTAGAACTGTACAATTTAATAACAGCGAAACCTGTATAATACCCAAATTAGCTCCCGCCCCATTCTTTGGCTTCTCTCACCATATCCCGGTGCTCCAGGTTGGCATTGTTGGCAAGTAGTTCCTTTACTACATCAACATGTCCCTCCCTGGCCGCTGAGATCAGCGCCGTCCAGCAGTCCTGTGGGATATTGAAGCAGAGGGCGGAGTGGGTCACCAGGGGAACCCAGATTGGTACAATGCCAGCTCCAACTAATGTGTGCCACGGCACCGTACCTACCAGCTGGTCATACCAGGTGCTCATGGATACGGCTGATAGGCAGGATAGACCAGATGAGAGCAGTCGATCAGAGTCAAGCGTCAGGTCTGCCTTTACCTATCCAGTTTTGTGCGGTGAGAGGGCGAATGTGCATGTGTGTGCACACAGACCCAAGCTGGGGATATATACACCCAGTGATTTACTCAACTACAGGCATGTTTTGTTCTCTGGGTGCTTATTATAGGGCTCTGCGTTTATCGTCAAGAGTGACTAATTCAGCAAGCTAGGGCTTTCGGTCAAGCTTACCTAACCGCTTTCCGAGGGCAACTGGGGCTAATTTAGAAAACTCATCCATTCACTCATTGTTAACTCTAAATTAATCTGAACATTTCTGCAAAGACGTCAGCCAAAATGAAAACCTGACAAAGCTGTATGTTTAAAGCTCACGCTCACTTCATGGCCCTGACAGGATTTTTTTATTTTTTTATTTTTAATTTTTTTAGGAGATGGCTACAGAAGGCTCAGCATAATTGTAATTTGTCATAGTCTAATCTCACATCTGTCATTAAGGGTACAGGGTTCAACAAAAACAGAGTATGCGCTGCATATTAATTGTGTCTACTTCTTTTTTTCTTTTCTTTTTTAAACTTTGTTTCAAAAATGATATTCTATATACAGTACTGTATATGTGAGCCTGTCTGTCTCTATAATTTGAGGGCATGTACAGCCATTTTGGGTGATCCATGTTGCCACGCACGCAGGCACACACAAATAAAGAGTATCCACAGGCTAAAGATACTGACATAGTATATAAGATCTGAATGTTCTACAAGAATTTCACAATTTATTGATGCTTAGTAGACACTATTATAAATATACACTTTTTTGGGTTTTATTTCCATTTAAAACTGCTGCAGGTATCCTGTGAAGGGTATGCCATAAATGTGTGATTGTAAGGTATGGCTATAAATGCTGAGTCATGTGGCATTTTTTTTAATTAAAGGGTTGCGCTTCTTTGCTTAAATAAAACCATAGAGAATTAGAGAGGCCCTCAGTACAATGCATACTCTGCAGCCTCTGAACCCTATAATCTTAGAACTTCCCTATTGTTCAAAATTGAGTCATTTCACCCATTTGCATGCAAATATGACCATATTTTGCTCACATGCAAGTTTATTAAAATAGCGCTAAGAGAGACTCAGATATATTCACTCATTAGTTCCAAATTAGAAACAGGCCATTCTATTTACTTACATGGACCCACTTTCATAAAACTTAGCACCAGTAAGTGTAAGTATATGCATCACCCTCCCTTAAATGTGTAGTCTGTCTTAATCCTATTTTGATAAACTGTTCGCAGACAAAAACAGACAAGCAAACAGGGGAAAATATGTTCAGTGTGGTTTTGAGGTTTCTTTTTTTTTCTTTTGTTACGTACAACATCATCCAGGTTGATGTTGGCCCCCCTCTTGATTAGCTCCTGGACGATCTCCAAGCTTCCCTGCTCTGCGGCCAACATCAATGCCGTCTGTCCACTCTGTGGGGACAGGAAGTGACACGCACCTCATTATTCAATCATTTCCCAAACTCTCCTAAGGCCCACAGTACAACCATATTGCAATGTACTTTTAACTCTATATGAAGAATTCAAGATCGTGGCTGTTGCTTTCCCCCCAATACTCAATTGGCAATATTGTGGCAAAGATTGGACAAATAAATAAAAAAACACAAAAAAATCTATGAAAAATTGTGTTCAAATTGAATACCCCCATAAATGTATTATTCGTTTTTTTAACCCCGCGAGCACAGTGATTTAGCAGCTTCCCCAACACTGCCAATCGAACAACACAGGCAGCATATACAGTTGTGTTCAAATAAATAGCAATGCGTTAAAAAAAGTGAATAAAGTGCAAATACTTTTTTAATAGCTTTTAGTTCCATATTTCAAATGTAGTGGAAACATTACACATTCAATTCCAAATCAAAGCATTAACAAATTTGATCAAGTCTGCGTTATTCTTTTACAGGAATCAAAGAAAAGGAATATTAATCTGTTCAAAAAAAATAGGAGTGTCGACATTTTTCTCATCAAACTCAAACTATAAAAGATTTAACTTCACTTTAAATTACTGAACTAATATTTAGTTGCACAACCATTGTTTTTGATAACTGCTGCGCATCTGCGTTGCATCAAGTCAACCTACTTCTGGCACCTAGAAACAAGTATTTCAGCCCAGGATGAACCAACTACATTCCACAGTTCCTGTAAATTTTTAGTGATTTTCCCTATAGCGTATAATTGTCATTTTCCCTCAAGCAAATGGGTCAAACGCAAGCTTTAAAATCTTCACTCGCGCAGCATACGTAGATTCTGCGGTCAGAGTTACACCTCCTGCTCTGTGGTGTCCCAAATTTAGCCATTGTCCTCTTTTTAACACTAGGCTAACGTTATAGCAAGGGCACTGGGATTCTAAGCTTTCCAAAGAGGTATAATCATTAGTAATTAGACAGTTATCAGATTATAAGTAAGCAATTATCAGAGCTGCGCGTATCTCAAAACAACAAGCGCAACACAAGCGTCTGCATCTCCATGGTTTTGCGCAAAAGAGCGTATACGCATAAGTGACAAAAAGATTTTCAGTGCTTGCAACTACTGGATGCTGTAGCTGTCCTCTGGATTCAGATGAAATTTATATCCATGACTCTTCATCTGAAGCAGACAGCATGGATTCCATAGCTAGGTGTTGCCTTGTGTACAAGGTGTGCATGTATGTTTTACGGTGTTGTATTCATAATAGTATAGCTAGCTAGCCACAGACAGACTCGCTAGGTTGTGTTATTATGATGTTTTACATTAGTGGTGCTGAATTCAGAATGAAAGGACCTTTAGTCTCTCTTATTCTGGTTTAATTTAGTTTATACCTAGTTAGCTAGAAACCCATTAGGTATTGGCTATAAGCTAAGCCTGCATAAGGCTCAATTATAAAGTATGAGGAGTCTGTGGAAGAAAGTCCCTGCCTGAGACAACTTGGATTTGTATACCATATAAGTAATGACAATGGTGGTGAGCTGTCAATCTATTACAGCTAGATAGTAACTTTACTGGGAATTTATACTACACCATAGCAGAAGCTTTCACGTGTGGCCTAGCCATTCATTATGTTGGGTGAAACAGCATAGCTAATATAGGGACATAAATGGATGGTGCAGCAGCTAATTGTCCCGTACAGTAATCCATGGACTGGCATATGTTTATATAGGAGATATTTATAGTAGTTGTAGTAGTAATAGTTGTAGTCATTTATATGATGCTTTAAATTGTGTGCATGTTCTCATACATTGTTAGTCTGACTGGTTGGTAATAAATGACCTTTTATGATGAGAACAGGGCTGTGTTGGACATTTTTGGCACTGGAAATTAAACTGAGACAAATAAATTGATTATCTAAGGGTATTATCATTCCCCTCATTAATTGCCTCCTCATAGAACATAATAATGTGCTTCAAATGGACACTAAAGCTGCGCACAATTATCCATATTGGGTAGAATTTTGGACACCAAGGTACACCGTCTCAAATTACCTCATAGGATTTGAGCAGTACACATGCAGCCAGGAGGTATTCAAACCAGAAAATGTAATGTTTAACCTTATTCACATATTTGACTTTCAGGCGTTCACTGTAAAATAGAGTGGTGGAACTTTGTTTTTCACCAGGGGTTGTGCATTCACTGCCCATAATTTACATCTGAGTTATGAAAATAACTAAATTTAAGGCATGATAATAAATGGTCCCAGGGTCTTCTTTAATTTAAGTCATTATTGGTGTTTGTGTTACATTGATATTGTAAATTATAAAGCTTTAAACAGAACGGTACAACACAGACCAAAATGGGTCAAATTAAGCCTCTGCGCCAAGGGGTTAAAGCAAAGCACGCGGCACTAAGTTTGAATAAGGAGGATGTAATGTTCTGCCCATCAACAATTCATTCTGGGTTATCCAGCTAAAGTACAGGCTCTATGTGTAGTGATGTGCCTCAAGAGTCTCAATTGATTCGGTTTAATTGAGCTCTTACGTTTTCTGTATTTGACATCTCTTAACAGTTAGTAAAGTCCTTAAAGACAAAATCGTGTTTTGGGACGTGTATTTGTGCTAATAAGAAGATTAATTAAAAGGCATTTCTTCAAAATACTTGCACTGATTTTCATTTTAGAATGTGTTCAGTTCATTAACTGTAGTTGTCACGTTCTAATTATCCTAATGAAACAACATGATGTAATTCAGTACTCATTTGCATTGTTAATTTAGTGAAAATGGCCACTTATACACAAAAACATAGTAGTAAACAATTATGCATTCCTTACTTAAAAAAGATTTTAGAAACTTTTATAATGACATAAAAATAAAACACTCGTCAGATTTTATTTGAAGCAAGAGAGTGTACTGAGAGGAATATTAGCAAGACCAATTTTAGCTCAAACTGCTGAATTAGGAGTGTCATTTCCACCTTCGTAGGTCGGGGTCTGGAGAGCAAAGGGGCCTGGTCCAATGCAAGCAATCAATTTAGCCTTGTCGCCACTGGTCAGGTCACAGGCGGACGAATAAAGTGTGAGCATCTCCATTGCCACGCAAACCTGCCTGTAGCAAATAGGACACGACTGGGACAACTTTTGCATTCTCAAACAAACCTGTCCATAGGGGCTGGTCGGTGAAGACATAATACCATATATGTGGCTAATTTAGCAAGCAGTAGGGAGAAAGTGTGCCAAGCCAGGCTATGGGATACAGCAAAAAGTGGCTCTATCACCTTCAAAATGAATACGCAAGCCTTTTCTAGTTCAATTATAAACTTATATATAACTTAAAATAATGCCAAAAACAAGTTAACAGCAACAGTGCTGAAACCCTGCCCCTTTAAGATGAACTTAATTTACAATGGAGACAGTCACCTAACCTGTGTGAGCGAATATGTCTGTCCAGTTTGGTTGGGAAAGCCTGTGAATCAACCAGTGGAAACAAGAAATTAAACAATTAGAGGTTTTAACTGATTAATTTATTTAATTGACCAATTAGTCTAAAGCTGATTAGCAACCCTGTGCCTCTCCAGGTCTAGAGTTGGGGAGCAGTGATGTAAGCAATGCATAACTTTGCCAAACTAAATCGTGTCTGTTGGAGACTCACATCGCTGCGTCCGTCCACCTCCTTGAACTTGTCCAAGTGGGCCCTGATGGCTGCCATGTCTTCCTCCTCCACCGCGCTGAAGAGGCTCTGGGTCGCCAGAGTGGACATCTTTAGAGATGTGGTAGTATCCATGGCTGTGGGACAGGCACAGAGAGCACAGCGCATTAAAAACTTCTGGCCGATAGGAAAACCCCGCCTTGAACATTCAGACCAATCAGAACTCTCCTGCCAACTTGCAGTAGCATCTATTAACAAATGACCAGGAGCAATCCATAAATTTGTTTGTTCAAAAACTGGAACTTTCAGGCATCTCAGGGCATCTTACGTCCAGGCTTAAGGGTCCAGCGCCGAAAGCCCAACGCTCTTATTTGCGCTTCCTAACAAGGCAAGCGACAGCGATCGCAATTTTAAAAAGCCAGGCTTCTGGATGTCTAAGCCTCTTAAATTGAAAGAGCTGCAGCCGGTAATAATAAAAAAAACAAGGCAACTTTGTTTAAAACTCAAACAGATAAATGATGATGAACGCAGACAGATCTCGGTAGCCTGTTCAGCGCCATCACAGGAAATGAGGGCAATCACTGATAACGACAGCTGCAGTAACTATGGCTCAGTTGTAGGCAGACCTGTTTTTGCAGTGGAGCACGGTTTATTTAATTGGATTTAGGGGACTCTGCCCTGACCCTGGAGCCCATTATTTGAGTTTAAGTCAGCCCCCTCTCCCTTGACGTTACAGTTCCGATTGCAGCCTGTGGACAAAAGCACTCATCATTACCGCAGCATGGCAGTAGCGTTCCACATCAGCGCATCAATTCAGAACAATGGCATTTCCCACAAACGCGACCGCGCCCGTAAAGTCGGCACGGGGCGCATGTGCCCTGTCTGTTGAGTGTGGCCAGCCTTGCGACTCCTGCGGTGGTGCGCTCCCGGGTGTTTCTGAGATCGCTCGTAAACAGACTCAACCCGGTTATCAGCCTCAGCCTCATATGAAAACAACTGTGACTTATCGAAAGCTCCCAGACACCTTAACATTACAGATAAAACAGTGAGGTTGGCATGAGGCAGGTTGTGCTATATATTTAAGCAATAGGAACAGCCAAAGCTTTGAGGAGTGACGGTCAATTTCCAGAGCATGCATTTGATCTGTTTGCAGAAGAACAATGGTCACACTTAAAACAGTTACATGTAGGCCTACAATCAAAGCCGCACCTTATCTGTACTGGTCCTGTTCTTACAATGTCCTGTGTACTACTGCAAATCTAACACAAGCTGGTTGAGCGTTGGTTTCTTAAAGAAACAGTACGTTCATAATCAGTGTCAGTTTACAGTAAATATAACTAAAGACACTCCAGACTTTACCCAAAGCATGTAGGAGGCTGTTTGCCAACTGTACTTAAGGGGGTCTTAAAGCCATATTACAGTTAAGTTTCATTGAATGTTGTTTACACGGCATGTTATAACAAATACAGTGTAGTGAGAGACACTGAATATCCTGGGAGGCCAAAATTCAGCATAGTTCTTAACCCCTGATTGAAATTACTGTCATGCGTGGGGCTAGTATATATCAGTCCTCGATGGGATTTAACAAACTTGGAATCAGAAGGGCCAGTAGGTAGCAGTATCATCACAAAAAATATAGGCCTATTCCATCTTCTTCAGAAATAACTGGGGAAGAACCTAGTGCCATGGTCATAACATGCCATGCATATGATCATGAAAGGGTTTCTTTCCTTAGTTTTACAAATTCACCACATAAGAATAACTACTGTGATTCAACATAAGATGACATGATGACATAGATAATGAAGCAGATGAAAAAGGCTGGAATTAACTAATATTAGAAATTTGACAATAAGGTGATAGTGCAGCTTCAAATATTATTTATGTGGCGATGACTATCGCTTTCACAAATGGTCGATAAAAATTCGACCATTTACCAAACCAGACACGACGTTCTGACTGTAGTGTTCTGCAGTTCATCTGAATAATGTATTTAATAGAACGTTGCATCTCTTAATCAGTTCTTATGATTGTTGCCATGGTCACTGCTCATGTTACCTCCTTCTTTAACCTTCTAACATCTGCTTCCACTCTAGCAGTTCTATTGTCATTAACTTTACAAAACTTTTGGTGTTGCAGACACGAAAATCAGTGATGTGAAAGAAAAAAAAATATTTTACTTTTGGGCACAGTGAAAGTTATTATCTTTATGCAAAATCTGACAAGACTGAAATACTCAATGGCCAACTGACAGGAAATCTTATTTCAAAAAGTCCTGATCATTCCTTGGCATCATATTGCACAATATCTATAACTAATACCATGTTAAAATACCAAAAGGACCGTTTTTAGTCGGTTTTCAAACATTTTAGACACAAGAGAATATTTCAAACAATATGACACAAGAAGTTGCTCAAAATCTAAGATTCGAAAAGGTTTCCAATTTAAACTAATCCACCCATTTAACTTTACAAAACAAATTGCATCATCAATAATATAGTGACATAGGCAACATACAATTTACATGTTATCACACAAAATAATTTCCTCAAATACACTCAATTCAAATGAAAACAAATATGGTATGAAAAGTTAATGCGGTCACACTTTATTCCATAATATGGCATAATAGAACCATAAAAAACCCATATTCATCCACCCCAAGTTGCTATGCACCTGTAGTCACATGATTAAACAAAGATGAGGGGAAAAAAAGGCAACACCTCTTCTATCATTTCTGGGGACAAAAATAATCAGTCGTTGTCTGTCGTATAGATAGGAGCAAACCTATACATAAGACGCCCAGCTCACTCCTCAGCAACAAACACAATAGTACTAAGCAAAAACAGTGTTGACATTAAATTAAAACAGATTACAATCAATAGAAATATCATGAGACAACTGATTGAAGGAGTCTTAAAGTAAATGCAAACCCCGAAAGTCGTCAAAGAGGTTAAGAAAGAGGTAGCGATAGTGGGAAAACAAATCGATTAGTGAGTGCACTGTCATCCTAATTATCCTCACACAAAGATACATCGCTAATGCTGAAAAGTGAACAAAAAAATCAGCTACTTACTTTCAATGTAATTTATATATCGTCTCTGAGTGTAGAGTAGCCTAATAGCCTACTAGCACTTTGTATCAACAAAGCATTACCAGCACACAGCTGCACATCCCTGACTGATATCTATTATGCATGAGATGCTCGCACTACGCCCAACCTCTCCAACGAACAAAAACATGCCAAGATGAAAGTGCACACCCTTTGGCTTTCTCTAAAATTCACGGATAGGCTAGCCTAGGCTACTTGTCCATCTGTTGATCCGACTGATCTAGTTAGACAAGTACTCAATCAATCAAGTTATTATTATTATTATTATTATTATTATTATTATTATTATTATTAGGCTATGCTATTGCGAGAACATAGGCTAGATAGCCTAATGGCCATGATGCTTTGTGATTTAAAATGACAAAATAAACCTGTTTCGTCTTAGATAATGCTTTCCATGTCAGGAACTATGGAAGCATCGAGGCTTTAGATGATATTAGCTTTTTATTTTTTTCCTCTTAGCCAACTATGTTCCATATACATTTTAATAACATGTCTTTTCAAATGCGTAAGTGGTGTAACCTACATCGGTAATCATCACCCATAGGCTATCCATCTTGAAATACAGATACTGTCCCATGTAATTTAAGACTTTCCAAATATAAACGTCAGCTTTTTTCTGGACGGTCATGCGGGTATGAATCTGATGAGGACTAATTTCCATGGTGTGTATGTGTGTGTGTGTGTGTTTTTGTCACAACAAGATCTATTAGGTCACGTCCCGACGCGCGAGCACAGTCAAACAGCCGCTATATTTAGTTGTGCAACAACTTGGCATTTAAATGACAATTTTTCTTGGTGGTAAACGTCAATATGTAGAAACTATTTACAAATCGGCTCGTTAAATACTTATTTAAAAGCAATTTATAGCCTGCTACAAATTTAAATTTTTAACTGTTATACTACACCAAATCTAAACCTGGCTAATATAAACCTTTGGTTGACATAATTTAAAATTAACAAACACCCATGATAATATCTTAATATATTAGTGCAGTGCACGGTGCGCGTAACATATTTTCGGCTACTTGTTGCGCTTTGTCCAATATTGACTGTGTTAGCCAAAGATCGCAACAGTTTCAAAACTGGGATGTGTGCTTGATCGTGTTTAACAGCCGCCTGGCAAGACCTGGCTTCATTTCAATAG
The DNA here is from genome assembly GCA_022702515.1 of Ilyophis sp. 1 JC-2022. Classification (NCBI taxonomy): domain Eukaryota; kingdom Metazoa; phylum Chordata; class Actinopteri; order Anguilliformes; family Synaphobranchidae; genus Ilyophis; species Ilyophis sp. 1 JC-2022. The sequence goes on along the minus strand of CM040406.1, from coordinate 16,282,104 downwards.
GCTACTCTCCACCCCACTAAAAAGAATGATTGCACGCAATAAAGGCACTGTATTTTAGATGAGTATGCAACGTTAGCAAGCCAAAACATATCAGCTATTTTAGTCAGAAAACTAGCTAGCTACGTAAACTTTCTTGCAACTTCTTACGGGTTAACTCGTTTGGTAGGCTACCAGCTGATCAGCTTCGTTTCTGTGACATATCAAAGGCAGCAACCTTCAGCGTAAGTTATTGATTTTCAAATAGTCGCCGAGGTAGGCTACTGACAAGTAAACCTGCTAAACGTAGTTCGCTGGCGCAGTCAGTATAGTTGGCTACACCCGGCAACGTTGCAACACCGACCCATAAAATGAGGCAAACGATAAACACAAGTAACGTTACGCTATAGACGGAAATGAAGTCGATTTGCCTCACGAGATATGGGTGGCTGGTTTGCCATTGAGCTAGCCTAATTCTAAACTATAAAGTTCCCGTACATTAAGATCCATAGAAATGCATTAAAAGTTACAATAAATCTTAGTTGTAAAATTACTTGTGCGTTGCCTTTCTAACTGCATATGTCACCTGAGTTTCATTATAAGATTTTCTGACGATTTAAGCCAGTAGGCAGCCTATACCCTCTCACATTTAACGAGACTTTTCTAAATCACTGGTCCTTCAGCACTCTTATTAAGCTAAACCTGAAATTATTTCTCATCAGTAATCCATACATTTTGTCTACAACGACAAAACATCGTGTAGTGCAGCCTATGTTGGGTATAACGTAAAGTTAGTTGGCTAGTAACTAGGCAGGTGAGCAAACACTTTATAAGTAATAAGATATTCATTTATCGTTGCAACCTACCTTTTTAATAATGAATACACTCCAGATGCCTTCAATACGTTTTGCCAGCTGTTATGTTTAGTGAATTATTTTATTTCCACTGTTTTATGACCATTCTGTCACTTTGAAAACTGCCATTTTGAACGCAGACGGGGGAAGCAGCTTCACTTTCATTGCCTCTCCGCCTACTTTAGCTTGCCAAATACGTGACGTAGGAAACGGTCCATAATATTGCTTATAATTTGATGTCATCATCATGTTGTAGCATTGCCTATGCAGGCACATTGGCGTTGGGTATCTTATTTTGTTAGGATCATTCCCGTTTAAATTAGCTTTAAACTGCTTGGTTTGAAATGTTCCATAACAAAAAGACCAACTCACAGACTTGACAGGCTTATTCAAAAATATTTATTTAGGCTCTGTGTAAAAGTTGCGTTCTACTGTTTTTAATAGCTTATAGCTAGCGATTGTTTTCCTTCCTTTTGTTTAGATGTTTAAGTCGTAGGCTAATTTTAAGTGACAACTTATAGCCTAACTACACAGTAAAATGTCCAGTGTTAATTCAACTCTAACAGTGTAGCTACATATGAGCCTGGTCTGGCCAGAGTAGGCTCATATGTGCACTGCTAGAGTTTAATTAACACTGGACATTTAGCTGTGAATTTACTGTTTATGGGTAGTGAGCGCCGATAGTCTAACAATTATTTTCTCCTAAGATTCTTGATACAGTAGCGACCGTCACGTGGTGTAGCAAACGTCGTATACATTTATCTTATCTAAACATGCAGGAGTTCATTACTGATGACCTATTGTAAAGTACTTCCTAAAGCGAGGAAATAGCACGATGCCCTTTCACGTTTCCTAATTATCTATCATGGTAATACCGATAGGCCTAGGCTAATTGTTGGTTCTACAGACTACAGCAAATGGTCACACATTCCTAAGAGGAGTCAACATAAATGGAAGTAGAAGGGGAAGTAGAAGAGGTTGACGTGAAATATCAGATTACAGAGGTTTTTGGTTAGTGCTCTTCATAGGAGGCTTTTGGAAAATGAATGTACTTTTTTGCAGGAGAAAACGTAATCGGCATAACATGCCTAGGATTCATAGGAATAAGCCTACATATGTGTCCCATGCATCTGCACTTTATCGGGATAGCTATTTTGCTATTTATGATCTTCAAGTGCGTAAACATATTCACTTCATTTCATTTGGCAGACGCTTTAATCCAGAGCGACGTAAAATAAGTGCATACCGAACGTCATCGAGACGACTACAAACAGGTCAGATAGAGTAGCCTACAGTTCTACTATAAAGTAACATCAAAGCTGCAGCGTTGTTTGACGGTCACGTCGTAGTAAGTCACTTGTTATTTCACAAGCTAAGCAGAAGCGTTGGTAGTGTGTCCATGGTAACCAGCTAACGCAGAGAAGTCACTGGTAATCCGTGCGAAACAGCTGCTCATCTTTTTTTGTCCCAACATATCACAGGATTTTATTGTTATAACTTAATACTGTCCGAATAAAGACACAAATAGACCATGTGCTTAAGGGTTAGGAAAACGTTAGTAATGAGTAATGTAGTACTGCCTATAGAATAACTATAGATTTGTTACGAGTAAATCCATTACAGTTAGCTAACTAGCAACCAAGGTCTTGCTCTTGTGTTTGCGGGTGACTTATTCTGGAAACCGTATATGATTTAACAACACTGAAATGCGTTTTTGAACAGAAGCGTTTATGTCCCACAGACAGACTGGTGTTTTCCCATGTTCAGTGAATTGGGAATTCAGTGAGAGTTTACTGACACCTAGTGGTAAAAATATGCAAGCCCGTTACAGCACATACATGTCCTGCCAGCGTCGACTATTGCCAGACATAGGAACATTACGAGTGAGACAGGATAGGTAATGCTAACCATGTGCTCCTGAACCTATAAACATGTTTTGTTTGAAATCAAATAAACAGTTGTAAGATATAGTAAAATGGGCTAAAAACTGGTCAAGATCCAATCCAAAACAAAATCTTAGACAAACTGCGTAAAGGTTTTTTTGGCCTCTGGTAGGGTTACCAGTGGCAGTTAAAAATTGTTACATTGAAACAGTTCCTCAGAATGGCCAGATTGACTCTAAATATATAGTACGTATATCACAATAGAACCATTTTGACTCGGGGCAGTGAAAATACTCTCTACTCATTTGCAAAGGACTTTAAGACCATAGCAAAGAGAGCACACACAGAAAGGGCCAAACAGAGCCGAATGAGCCACACCAGATCACCAACACACTCAATGAAAACTAAATTAGGCCCCAGCCCCAGAAGCTCAACCCAAACTCCCCCGAGTGCAGTCCAGCCTCTCCCTGCAGGAGGTGCAGCTAGTGGAACTGAAGGAGCTGGTGCTGACCCACCTCACTGCCAGCAAGAACACAGAACTCCTTAAAGAGCTGCTCAGCCAAGTGAGCAGGGAGCTGACAGAAACACAGAGAGGTAAAGGAGCTGAAGGAGGAGGTGAGGGCGCTGCAGGCAGGACGGAAACACTGTGGTGGTGAGGGAGCTGTCCACAGTCAAGGAGGAGCAGCAAGACTGTAATAGGACTGTACAAAGCGGGTGGAGCAGCTGCACTCCTTCACAATCTTCAACACTGTTCACATGGACAGCAAAGTGGCCAGACTGAGATTCCCCCAGCCACAACCAACTCCCCCCAGCCACACACTCTCAGACAAACACACACCCCTCAGGCTAGTCACAGCTACACAAATGCCAATAACACAGAACAACCTGGGCAAAGCCAAGGCAACTGCAACCAACACAGAGATTTCCATATTAATTGATTCAAATGTGAAATTCATCAATGAGGAGCACCTATTCCCTGGCAGAAGAGTTTAAAAAAGAGAGGCCTTAAATAAACTCTCCCCATCATAGCTTAGTGGCGCCAGCCACATTATAATCCACACAGGAACCAATGACCTGAGAACACAGCAGGGGAGGGTGTCTGGAATCATCAGGAGAGTGACAGAGAGAGCAATCTTCACCAAAACCCTAAAGGACATGGCTTTGGGCAACCAGAGGACCTGGACAAGATTTTTTAAAATCTCCTCAGTCACAAGACTGGTGAGCTAAATACATTCAGGTATTAAATGTACCAGTTTTCTTCCTAATAATTGAAATTACCAATGTAGTAATATTATATTAAAGTAGATTCGTTTAGTTCAATTATTAGTATCATCTCAATAATTCTTTTTTATATATTACAACATTGTCTGATTTAAAACAAGTAAGTTCCATAAATGCTGAAATTATTTTCTATTAGCGTGTGGAACATCCAAGGCCTGAGCTCCTCGGCTTTTGGTTTAAAAAATTCAACCCTGGAGTTCCAAGAGAGTGTTAAAAATATCTACATGATTATCCTTCAGGAATCTTAGTGTAGAACCAATCTAGTTACTCACAGTCTCCCAGGATACCAAGAAACAATTGTCCCATCATTAAAACAGCCCAAACCAATCGTGGAAGAGATTCTGGAGTTACACTAATTTGGTTTACAGACCTCCAAACTACATCACAGAAACAAAAAATGGAATCACATATTTGGTTTAAAATAAGCAGAAAATTTATCACATCAAAAAATGACCTATACTTATGTGCAGTCTATGTCCCACCCTCCCAAGTTCTCCAACCTCCACAGTGAAATCCGGCATCATTCCGGACCCAGGGAAATGTGCTGATCTGTGGGCACATGAATGCACAGACAGGCACACCGACTGATTGCAGAGCGCCAGGAATAACTGCATGGGCTGCATCCTCTGCACGAACGGCATCTCCCTGTTTCCGCTTCCGGGGGCATGTGATGTATCGACCCCTTATTGGATACAACGCTACCGCATGCGGACGGATATTCTTATTCACGTACAGCTATGTTACCATGCCTTTTTACAGTTAACGAGCTTTAGCTAACGTTAACTACTTTATAAGAAACCTAATAACGGGCAAGAATGGCCTAGGCCTACATGAATAACTGTACTTAGACAGCTTAAAAGACGAAGCTGGTAATGTAGCTAATATTTATAACTTAGGCTATAGCTAATGTGAACAAACTAACGTTACATCGGAACTGCAATTACTGTGTCAATTGACGTTATCATATTCTAAATATATTGCCGAAATTTAGGCACTGTAAGTTAGCTAGATGGTGTTAGCAAGCTAACTCGCCTTCTAGCTTGCGATTGTGGGTTAAGCAGGCTATCAGTTGCTACTATTTTGACAACGAGTGATTGTATGTAGCTTGCCTATACTTTGTTAATGCATAACATGTGAATAGCTGTGCAGCTTTTTTGCAAGGAAAATGCATTTAGCTAGGCTACAACTAAGTGCAAATAACTACAATAGATGGGTAGGAACAAAATATTTGTTCCTATCAACACCAGAAGTAAATGATAGCTGGCTAGATAGGTAGCATTTAGCTACCTTTATAGCCAACAGGCTACTAAGTTAAATAACGTAAACAGTAAGTAAACGTACGCAAGAGCAAAACTGTCTCAAAGTGCACAATCATGTGATAGCATTGTATGGGGTCGATACATCACATGCCCCCGGAAGCGGAAACAGGGAGATGCCGTTCCTGCAGAGGATGCAGCCCATGGAGTTACACCAGCCTAGAACAGTAAGGGTGCGTCCCAATAGTCGAAAAATGCACCCTCCCTTCCTCCACTACAACCTCCTCTACTCCGTGCCCCGGAAACAGATCTTTGTGTTTTAATCTAATGTTGCTGATTACATCTTAATTACGTATTAATGGTTACATATTAATTAATGTCTCCACGCAAAACCGTAATGTCAGGTACATTGTATACTGTACATGCAAATTCTTGTACTCAAAATGTTCAGGCAGTTTTGCATACTTTCGGGTAGGAGAGGAGTGGTAGTGGGGGAGTGGAGGAAAGGAGGTGGGGAGTGAAGAATATTGGGATGCAGCCCTAGAGTAGCTAGCTAACTGAGTGAGTCCCCATTGTTGGAAGTCACGTGAATACCTAGGCAGTAAATGGTGGTATACTGATCTCACAGTGTCACTTTTTTTCATATCGCACACATTTGATCGGTCGGGCAAATAAACAAACCCAAACCGTGGACAGTTGAACTTCAGCACTGTAGGCCTAAACACATCGTATACTGAATATACAGTAAATCACTGTGAGATCTTTGTTTTATTTAACATTAGTTTCGCAATGTATGGGTGTCAGTAAATTATTATCAGGACTTGACATTAACGGGGTAGGTCACTTATTTTGAAGAATTGTGTAAGTTATGATGCGACAGTGACTAGTCGCAGTCACAAATTTGGATTACAGAAGCAAATCTTAACTAACATTAGGAATCGTATCTTATCTTACTCCATCCTATCTTATCTCAGGCTAGGAAAACCTAAATACTCAATCAGAAATTGTTGATCAACTTTCATGTCTGTTCCCTAACAACCGACACCGCTTTTTACATATCGCGCACAGCTGATCGGTTGGTTAAATAAACAAACCGATGTTAGTTTGTTAATGTTCTTTGTGTATACGTGATATTTCCACACAAGCACTTCCCAGGCAGGAACCTTGTCGTCACATGCGGCACCACTAACAGAATAGCCTACGTATTGGCTAGGTTGAGAAAGCCATCACCGGGGCAAGACCTCCAGCGCCCGGCATGCACTAGGTTAACCTAGTCTTGTTTTATAAAAGAGAATGGGAACAAGCACATATTCAGACAAATTTTACTAAAAAATGTAACAAACTTACTCAGTAATAACTGACCACCATATGAATACAAACGACAGGCATCTACTGCAGCTCTGTCATGACCTGGGTCTATATATTGTCAATGGTAGGATACAAGGTGTCTTTGGGAAGATACACTGGCAGCTCACCTCTTGGTAACAGAACAGTTGATTACTTGGTCACATTCTCTCCCAGAGCCTTTCCCGTCTAGCCACTAACCCCTCTGTTCAACCACAGCCATATCAGTGCATCTCAAAAGGGCAGAACCTAACACCAGCACCCACAACCATCCCAGTAAACTTTACAACGTAAACCAATTCTACAGATGGGAACCAGACGGCACAGAAGAATACCAGAATCAATAAATCAATCAATAATAAAGAAATCCAAACACTATTAGACACCTTTCTGGTTACTACATACCCTCAAAGTAAAGAATCATTAAATCTGGCAGTTAAAAATGTAAATAACATTGAAAAGGCAGCTTTAATATCACATTTAAAGAAAAACATAGTGCCCCTAAAAAGATAAAAGCTGAAAAATTGTTTAACAAAGATTTCAAAGACATAAGGAAAAGACAATTATCTCACCAGAAACACAGATCAACAAAACCCAAATGTATGCCTTACATACTTTGCAATACTAAAACACTATAAGCACACCCTCAGAACCAAAATTATCAGCACAAAAGGGCACAACTGGCAGTAATAATGATGAGTCCATCAATTCCAACAGATTTTGGGGAAACTGGAAAAAAATAAACCAAACAAAATCCATACAAAATGGTAACATATGGAAATATAATTTTGAAAACCTCTATAAAAACACATCACATCAAAATCGCTTAGAACAGGTCAGAATCCGTTAGACACTCCAATCACTGAGCAGGAATTGATTGACAAACTTCACATGCTCCAATCTGGAAAAGCCAGCGGGCCAGATGGCATTTAAAATTAAATGCTAAAATACAAAGAGTTACCAAAAACAACAAAAGGAGATTTTAAAACTATCAATTTGGTTCTGAGTGTGGATTATTTCCCTGACATCTGGAATCAAAGATTAATTACCCCCAGATTTAAAGGTGGAGACAAATTGGATCCCAACAACTTCTTTATTGAGCACAAAAAGTTTTGAGTAAAAGTCAAATTGGAAAAAGTCTAAATGGATTTCTTCCTAAACAATGATCAAAACTGATCATATTTACACCCTACAAACACTGGTAAAGAAACATATCAACCAAAATAAAAACAGTTTTATAGATTTCAAAAGACCTTTGATTCAATGTGGCACAATATTTTGTTTTACAAACTTATCCAGAGTGGTGTTGGGGGTAAAGTCTACACCAGTACGCCGAAAACAACTGCAGAGTCAAAATTGGAAACAAATGAGCAGGATTGTTCTCCCAGGGGCGGGGATTGAAGCAGAGCTGCAGCTTGAGTCCCACTCTGTTCAACATTTATATCAATAAATTGGCCATAGTGCTGGATCAGTCTGCAGCACCTGTATGGAGGATTATTCAGGCCAAAATAAAAATGTACAATAATAAAAACTTCCGTTTTCATTTTCAAGCTGTATGTAAATTAGGGGGTGTGGCCTCCCTGTACTAAAGCGCTCCGTAGTCCCGCCCACTTTGGTGACGAACTTCTGGTGCCACTTTTCGGAAAAAATATAATGGGTGTCAATGGACTGAAAATGTTTTTTTCTATATTCAGGGAGCTAGACGTTCAAAACACCCAATAAAGGGGTTGTCACATTTTTAAATAATTTATAAAATTGGTCATTTTAAATTATGTCCAACAAATAAACAACAAACACGTTTTCAAAAAAACAACTAAAACGACTACAACATCCGGGCTACTCGCTCACCACCACTGCGTGAAAGCCATAAAGCTGACGCTTTCGACATGGCCAGACTGATAGTGATTCTCGCCCTTGGTGATACTCTTATTTTCACTTCCATAATAAGACAAAGTGATAGCCATTTTTGCTAGCAGAGCGACTGGTAGATACTTCTTTGGCCGTTAGCTACTTCCATAATAAGTTACAAGAGCAGACCGAGCGGCCGGTAGCTACTGCGTTAGCTAGCAAAAGCGAGATCCGGCGATGTACTGGGTAGCGTAGTTATGTTTCTCAAACTCTGATTTAAACGCGGTAGTGAGTATATAATAGACTTTGTGTCACGTATATGTCAAAGTTTGGTCCATACAACGCCATAATATCAACATAAGGGTGACTGAAAGTTCCCGAAGTGGGGGCAGGTAATGGCTTCTGGCAGTCTTCCGGAACCAGCTAGGGCTAGGAGGGGGCGAGACTACAGAGCTCTATGGCTCCCCCTAGTGTTCGTTAAGTGCTACTGTGCGCAAGCTGTATAAGACTCACCCTGTTTGGTTTACAGCTTGAAAAAGTAAAATGGAAAATTAAAATTAAGTTTTTAATTTTGAGATAAATAATTGTCCATTTTTATTTTCAATTTGGGCTGAATAATCCTCCATACACCTGGACTCACCCTCAATGCTAAATAAATAAAATGACTTCTTTACACGCACAACCTGGTTCTGCTGTCGCCCACAGAACATGGACTGCAGCAGAGCCTGGCTCTCGTAGAGAAACACTGTCAAGCCTGGGCCCTGACAGTGAACAGGACTAAAAGATCTATATTTCAGGGAAACAAATACAGATTTACATTAAGAAATAAAACAATAGAACACAGTAATAGTTACACTAACAAACCCCAATTCCAAAAAAGTTGGGACAGTATGTAAAATTCACATAAAAGCAGAAAGCAGTGATTTGTAAATTCTCTTTTACATATTCAATTGAAAACAGTATGAAGAAAATATATTTAATTACAGCGTCACGTGGCGCTGTAATGACGATATGTAGTCCGTGTTTGTTCATTTGAATGTGTTTTGTTGTGTCTGGCTTTTGTCTTTGCTTTTTCACGCGCTGTGTGTCTGTAGTGGGACGGGGAAGCGGGCTGGAGATTTTTCAGGGCACTCTTCCACTGTCAGCCAAAACAGAAAATAAGAAAAATTGGCCAAGACCAAACGCTACCACTGTCCCCTGTCCACTCAGACCTCTGTCTGCTGTGTGTCCTGTCCCCTCACTTTGCAAGCAGTGTGTGAAAGAAATCCCGCAAAACTCTTTCCAAACTAGTGAGGAAGTAGTTCGTAATATTTATTTTCAAAAATGTTTTTTATTGGGAATATCAATCAGTTAACATATGACAATGGTTGCAAAGTGTAGATTATGAATTAAGATAACAATTAACGCTCTATGTCTTGTACATTTTTACTTCCAGGTTACTTACTGAAATTGTCAGTTCTTCAGATGAGTGTGCTCCTGAATTCCCTCAAAAACACCCCGGGAAATAAGGGTTTCACCCTGGTATTTTAAGTGCCCCCATTTGTGAGAAAAAGTCGCCCACTCAAAAGCTTTTTGACGAGGTTGACTCAAATATGCGCCCTCAAAGGGGTTAAGGCAGGGGTGGGCAACTTCAGTTCTGGGGGGCTGGTTTTTGCTTCCACCAGTTACCAATTATTTAATTAGCCAAATCAAAAACCATAATATGTGTATGTATATGATATTTTAGCTACATTCCGCAATATATGAACAGAAGCTGATGAATGTTCCTTTGCCTGTATGCATGTATTGTTGCGTTTTATCGTGGTCTAATTTATGAGTAAATCGATGTTGGTGTATGTATATAATTAGCTTATTGAGCCAGGGTAACTGGTGGCAGCAAAAACCTGCATATACACCGGCACCCCAGGACTGGAGTTGCCCACCCCTGGGTTAAGGGGTCATATTCGGACACAGCCAGGGGCTGCATTTGGATCCAATTTAACACATTCCCTTTCCTAGAGTGAGCTATGTAGTTCAGCACATTTATATAAATTCGGTATCAACTGAGTATATTATATTGTGATTTTGTTAAGATTAACTATTAATGTGTAATTGTATTGATCATTTAATCATTAATTAAAGGTGCCTGTTTTAGTTAGTATATTCTCTTTTAAGAATGGTATATAAAACTGAATAATGAGTCTGATATTACCACCAGTTGTATAAGGATGGTAAAGAGGCATGTCCCCCTACAGCTATTTTGTGACACAATTTGTGACATGGAACAAGCAAACTTAACAGGTGCTCTGCAAGGGAGAATAGATAAACCAAAACGGAACTGCCCCCGTTCCGTATAGGAAGTGCTGTGCCATATAGCTGAAATTTGAAAGACAACCTCTGTTTTTATTGTAGAACTACTGGTGACTTGGTGGGCGCTGGGATGGACAACCAGAGCAAGTGCTAATCTGCTCAGATTCAGCAGCCGTGCTAATGTGCATCAAAGAAAGGAGGTCGAAGGCTCGTCCATATCTATTGCTGGCCCTGCTCTTGATCTTGCATGTCACCTGGGGTGTGATGTCAGGTTTCTCTGGGTCCCAGCGCATGTGGGAATAGAAGAAAATGAGGTGGTGGATAGTGTGGCAAAAAAAAGAGGTAATTTATCAGGAGGTGGTAAGAATGAGTATTCCGATGGGATGGGCAAAAAGTTAAAGTATGGCAGCTGAGGGACTGTGGCTTCAGTGGCAGAGGAAGTGCGAGCAAGAGGGTAGGGGGTGACACCTCTACTCAATACAACCGAAGGTCCAGAAAAGAAGGGTCTCACTGCGGGGCAGCAGGAGGGATGAAGTGCTTCGGAAGCAGGGTTTTGGGTGGTGGGGAAGCACCCTGACGGGCTGTGCCCAGTCAATATTGTTTCACCAGCAGGAGGGAGACTTCATTGGTATTGAAATGTTACTCACAACTGTTTACTTCAGGGAAGTTAGGCCAGATAGCTACACTCTCCAGAGGAAGACATCGCCCGTGTTTTAAACTCGATCAACGTCAGAGGAGCAACAACAAACGAAAAGTAAGCCGAGGGCAAAGCAGATAATTTTTTGACTGTGGTCCTGGCAAATATGCGACCTGTTGAGTGACGAATAAATAAATAAACAGCAATTCAAAGCTTTTAGCCTCCTGTTCGTCGAATGGTACGTCGACAAGTTTTCTCTACAAAGGTACAAACAACGATATGCCTAAATTCTGCTAATGTGTGGGCTAACTGTTAATGCTGATATACAGTATGTCTGAATGAATGTTCTGTAGCCGTTAATTAACTCAGCAGATCGCTACTTCTAAATTATTTGAAGAAATCAACAACATGTTTTGGTGACAGTCGAGATTTAAATGAGTATATCTCGCTTAATTCTTGGAGTAGAAAAATAATATGGTCATCGGCAGAAAGCTGAGACTATCCTATTTATAACTATTTATAATACTCAAAATGGCATAGCATCCGCCTGCCCCGTCCTCTTTAAAAAATTTAAGTATATAGTCACCCTATACAGTAGGCTACAAAAAAGATGACTACTCTGATAATAACAACTATAGTAACATAATTTGTATTATAGTACAACAATAAACGACTTGTAGGCACCGCATTGGAGTCATGTTTGCATTTTAGAAGGTACTGACCCTTGTGACGACATTCTCAACTGAACGTTCTAATCATACGTTCTAATCACATATTTGTGATAGGACACTTTTGGGCCAGAGGGGTGTACTATGAAGCAATTAAGGGGATAGCGAGCTAAATTAAGCTTCAACCCTGGGTTTTCTGTATCACAAAGCCGACTCACTTTTAATCTGAGTATATTGCCATGGCAATATACTTTCTCCGCACATTCTGCTTTCCATTTTGTTTTCCCCTGTCCTTCTCTGCCTTGACAGTTTGGCCTTTGCTTTTTTCCTGTCCACCTCTCCCCGCCTGTTTCCATTATTGGAGATGAGAGGGTTTTTCTGTTCTCGTTCGCCTTTCGTGAGTTTTCCACTCTAATATTGAGTTGGAGACAAACTTTTCGTTGTGTTTGTTTTGCCCGTCTACACCCGGCACCCCAAGGGGTAGAACAAATTTTAGCAATCCATGAGAAGGGCATCCGTGCCCTTCAGGCTAGTCAGCAGGCCAGTCAGGCTTAGCAGGGTTTGGTACTGGAACAAATGCGCCATCAGCGGGAATGCCTCCAGGACGTAGCCGAAAGCCTCCGTGCTCTCTCTATAGCTACGGCAGCCCCAGTCACACAAGCACCAGTCGGTCCCACACCCTTACCCATTCCTCCTGCCAGTAGGGAGCCGAAACTGCAGCTCCCTCCGATATAATGGGGAGCCTGGAAAATGCAAAGGGTTCCTGACCCAATGCTTCATTTTTTTTAAGGCACAGTCCTCCCGCTTTGAGACTCAGGATTCTAGGGTCGCGTTTATTTTATCTCTGCTTACTGGCACTGCCTTCGCTTCGGCGGATCCCTTTATTCGATCCAATGCCCCTGTTATGCATTACGCAAATGGTCTGATGGAGGAGATGGCTGCGCTCCAGGACCTTTAGAGAGATCACAAGTTCTCTGCGCATGAGCACCGCCCACCAGGGAGGTGGGAAAATATACTTTTTTTTTTTTTTGTAGATTCGCCAGCCTACCCGCTCATCTTCGGGAATTCGTGGATTGTGTGGCATAGCCCACAAATTGATTGGGGCGGGGATAACCCCGTTATTCTTCAGTGGGGCCCCCAGTGCCGTTCCCACTGTCGCTTCTCTACTTCCACCTCGTGGTTCTATTAGCTCGGATAGTGACCTTGAGGAGGTGGACTCGCTCCCTGATTTGGATAGTTCTGACTAGTTTCTGTAACAGGGTTGAGAGTCTGGTTTGGGACTCTATGGCTGAGGGGGATTCCTTTTGGGACGAGGACCCCTCTGACACTGAGATCAGGTGGGACTCGCCTTTAAACTCTTCTTTTGACGAAAGAAGTACCCAATTGGCTGGGTCCCTTGACTTTCAGCTACCTGCCAATGTTCCCTCCCTATATACTAATTTGTCTGAGGTCTTCAGTAAACAGCGCGCCACAATCTTGCCCCCCCCCCCATAGGTCCTACGATTGCACTATACCTGGGCACAGTTCCTCCTAGGAACAGTATGGAACACATGGTTGGCTAAATGGCTGTAAGTCATCAAGGGTCTGACGTATCAAACAAGCCTCAAACTATCACTCTGCTGCCAGATATGCAGTAGGTCACTTTAGGATGGATCACTTTAAGGGTTGTTTCTCCAGACAAATTTTCCTATTGAACTCTATGGAAAAATATGTCAGGAGAAGAAACCATTCAAGTTATCCATCTATATCTACTGTATTTCTGGCAGCAGAGTGATATGTGTAACGTTAACTAACTTTGCATGGGGCCAGCTAACAAAAACACTCAAAAAAAGAGCATGAGTCTTGAAATAGAAGCTTAGGCTTTCTATTAACAGTTGAAATAAAGTGTCAAGGACGGAGATTACATTTATCTGATGAATGATGTATTTTTACCCTACTTGTCTTTATTTCACTGTTGTACAGGAGAAGGACAACATTTCTGCAGCTAGAACAGCAGCCCTGGCTGGCTTACTATTGTATCTCAGAGAAGACTCATCCGAGGTCTTCAGGATCTGCAAGGTAATCTATTGTCTTATTACTCGTGGTCCTGCAAGCACATATTTGTCAGTACTTTGCTCAATAGTTTGTATGCAATAGAATGTATGGGACTACACAATAACCTACAGCTGGCGTGTGGTTTCTGGTCAGATTTTCTACACTGTGAGACGCTGTAGGATTCACAGCATAGCCAGCTGACAACTGAGATGCCAAGACAATGTGTTTGTTTTTATTGGCTCTCGCTGTTGGTTCCTTCCCAAAGGCCGAATTCCTCAAAAGCCCAATTCTCTGAATTTGTTCTGGGAGTATGCTTAATCTTAGTGCGGTCTGCAAAGCCTGTTTTTATTGTACATATTAAATTACTTATCGACTACTTATTTCTTTTCAGGAAGATGAGCTTGAAATTCTCCAGGGGGTCACTGTGGCTCTTGTTTCAGTAGTGGATGAAGATGAAGATGAGCGCTTGGCAGCAGCGGTGACCTTCAGACTACTCTATGTATCAATCATCCTGGAAGATCAGGTTGTAATGTCTGTCAGATCATGGCCAGATGCTCTTGTGGTACTGTATGGTTTGATCTATGCTCTACACTTTAGCTAACCAAAGACATTGAAGTGTTTCTTTGAATTTATTCAGCTGTTGCTGCTCAACCTTGAGGATGGGAGCAAGCAGCTTCCGTCTAAGCTTCAGTCCCTGAAAAATGCACTAGAGTAAAGAAAAAGTAACATTCATAAGATTGAGATGTTGTAAATGTTCAGTAATTAATGGCTTTATGTTGGTCAGTTAATGTTTTTGAATTTTAACCAGCAGTATATCTAATTGTATTTGGTTATACAAACCCCAATTTCAGAAAAGTTGGGACAGTATGTAAAATGCACATAAAAGCAGAAAGCAGTGATTAGTAAATTCTCTTTTACATACAGTATATTGAATTGAAAACGGTACAAAAAAAAGATATCAGCTTTATAGATTTTTGTAAATATACGCCAATTCTGAATTTGATGCCTGCAACACGTGCAAAGACTGGGAAGTTCAAAAAAACACCTTTTTGGAACATTACACAGATAAACGGGTGATGCTGTCATTACTGGGTATAAAAGGATATTTTCAGGTACTCTTACAAGCGATAGTATAACCTCTCTGCATTTGAATAGATCTCTGGGAACTGGGGGATGGGATTTAGCTGTACATTACACTGGAACAGTATGGAACCCATGGTTAGCTAAATGTCATCAAGGGTCTGAGGTATCAAACGAGTCTCAAACCATCACTCTGCTGCTAGATATGCAGTAGACATGGATGGATCACTTGAAGGGTTGTTTTTCCTGTTTTCAATTAAATATATGTAAAAAGATATTTACAAATCACTGCTTTTATGTGTGTTTTACATACTGTCCCAACTTTTTTGAAATTGGGGTTGGTACATGCTTCCATTTAGGGATTTTCCTGTCTCAGAAAAGGGCTTTATTGGTAGGCCGGAAGGCCTATGTGTACAGTGCAGTCCAAGTAGTTGGACAGTCACAATTTTTGTTGTTTTGGCCTCCAGGACATTGGATTTGAAATGTAACCGTGACCGAACAAGATCAAAAGACTCAATATTTTATTTTCAGGTACTTGTACAAGCGATACCATAATCTCTCCGCATTAGAATGGATCTCTATGGGAATTGGGGGGGAGGGGTCTACATTTAGGTGTAAATTACGCTGGAACAGTATGGAACATATGGTTGGTTACTACCAGTTATTACCTTTTAGAATGCCTTCACATGGCCTGTGGTATAACATTCAACAGCTTGGTTTGCTGTATGTAAATAATTTGGATAGTTAGCAGCACAGCACGGTTGTAACCACAATACACTGTACTTATCTACCTCAGTTGTCAATAACTCACTGTTATAAGACTTACCATTTGGCAAACAAAGAATACAAATAACCGTCATGTGAAATGTTCCTTATGATTCAGAGTGTGAACGGATTGCATGAGATGTTGTAATAAAGACGTTTTTGACTTGGTCTTAAATGGTTGTTTTTTTATTTGATCATGTTCAATGTGGTTTTACACTCATGGTTAATATAACTTACATATTTCAAGGCAGAGTAGCTTTCATGATGAGTAGGTAACAGCAACCAAAAACTGAACTTAAATTGTACAAATTGAGACAGTTCTCAAATCATTTCTAAAGGAAATGTGAATTGATTGAGCACCATGAATGTAATATAGCATGTTATGCAAGATTATTTAATATGAGTCGTATGAAATTAATGTTTTAAAGTTTATGATACAAATTTTAAAGAGTAAGATTTACTCTTTGTTAAGTTAATGTACCTCCAACCAATGGAATTGAATTTACTCATATTATTAAATTGAATAAACTGAAATGGTTAGCTTTGTTCATTAACTTAAAAGATTTGATTTGATGTTGTAACTCAAACGGTTCAAGGCAATCTATTTCATCAATCCATTTGAGTAAAGGTAACTTATTAGGTTTTACAGTGAGACAGGATGTTGAAATAAAAAAGTTATCTTGCTTTAACATTTTAAGAAATGTTTAACTTTGAACCACTTAGCGGTCAGGTTAGCTTCCGTTCACTTAGATATTAATTGCAAAAGGCATTTTGACCAGGGGTGCCCAGTGTTTTACAAGTACAAAAAAATGCTGTCTTCCATTTCTTAATCATGTGACTATTAGGGGGCTAATAGCCACAAAGCCACACTGCCAAATCTTAACAAACTTAACACGTTTTACAAATGTCCTATGATTAGTAAACAAACACTTAGTTTTGCAAATGCAAAACATGATTATCAAACAAATATATATTTGTTTTGCTAATACAAAAGTTTTATAATACATCAAGCTTCACGAAAACAAAACATGTTTTATGTGTTCTGTTTGTTTGTTAGGTTAGGCACTAAAGACACATGGGAAGACAGCATTTTTTTGCACTTGTAAAACTCGTGTGTATGTGAAGCGTGTTATACTTGAAAACTGTTCTGTATTTGTGTAATAGGTACGTTTTGCAGTTGAAAAAAAAATGTACCATAAAATGTCCATTGACTTCACTATCACAAAATAACCATAGATATGTCAGTACTGAAAACGGTACAATAAATCTTAATGTACACCAGTTAGCCAAGAGTCAAAATAGTTGTGCTCATCTGAAACTGTACCAGAATAAATCTTAATGCAGATGATTCCTAATATTTATTGATATCAATCCTCCTACGATAAAGCCTGTTAAGTATTGAAAGTGTGGTTGGTAAGGTTATTCAATTCAGTGAATGTCTTGGGTGTAATGAACTGACCAAGATAGTGAATTCAATTCTTGATCAGAAACCACAACTCAATTCTTGAACAGAAATGAGAGAACCAAGATTTATTTACACAAATAAAAATTCAAAATTAAATATAATCGTGCTCCTGTAGTGCAGCAGGCAGGACTCCTGGAGCGGACAGCTGTGCTGCCAGTCTGGCCCGCAGAGGCTGGCCACTGGCCTGGTCCCTGACTGGACATGATGGAGGGACCACCACCTGGTCATAGTCATCCCCTTCTGGCTCCAGAACATCCCCAGCTGTGAGGCACACATTGTGCAGTATGGCACAGACCGCAATCACATCAGGGGCGAAGATGTGATGCACCTCCAGGGCCTTGAAGGTGCTCCTCCACCTGGTCTTCATCATACCAAAGGCCCGCGCTATGATGGAGCGAGCCCTGGCATGATGCCGGTTGTACCGCTCCTGCACTCTCCCCTGCACTGGCTCCGGGAATGGTGTGATGATGGCCATTGGTTGGCAGATGCATGGATACCCATCGTCACCCACGATGAAATGACCTGGAGGAGGGTAGCATGCTCCCAGGTAAACAGGGCTGTTCTTCAGAACCTTGGTGTCATGGACCGAGCCAGGGTACCCCACATGAATGTCCAGGAACTTGCCCTTGCTGTCGCATATGGCCTGGAGCTGGATGGATGTAAGCAGCTTGCGGTTGATGTAATCCTGGCCATTGGCAACAGGGGGGACCTTCACTCGGACATGGCAGCTATCAATGGCACCCACACATCTGGAGAACACTGGGGAGTTGGCCAGATGGGCAAAGCCTGCACCAACCGCAGGGATGTCCTCTGTCCTGGGGAAGCAGATGACCCTCTTCAGCAGGGTTAGCACCTCACTGAACACCAAATGCACCGCTCTGTGGACCGTGCTCCTGGGCATTCCAAAGGCCCTGGCAACCACCCGGTATGACAGGCCATGGGCCAGCCAGTAGACCAGGAGCAGGACCTCAATTTCATGGGCCCACCCATGGGTCTTCTGCCTTGGGAGCTGCTGTATCAGGGCCTCCATGGAAGCCCGGGACAGGCGGAAGTCTTTCCACAGTTCCTGCACCCCAAAATATAACTGAAGGAGTGGCACTTCGTTATTGATCCTGGCGTAGGACACAGGATCAGGGTTCTACGAAATATACAAATGAAGGATTGTATTAATTGCAAGAGGAGAGGGGGTAGTAAGAAGGGGTGCAATAAACATGTAAAGGTTAAATTCACAATAGCCATAACTTGATAATTTTAAGTAGGGCTACCACATAGGCTACACATGAATTGGCACTTTATAGGTTACAGCATCTGATATAACACAAAGCTATTAGTGTCATACCACATCAACCTGACAGTCATCATCTGGGGATACGTCTTAATACACAGTATGATATTTACCTGTAGTACCATCAGAGCGATAGTGCGATGAATGCGTGCTCGCCAACGTGCTGCCATGCTGTGCTCGGACTGCCGTTGTCGCTGCAGAAAACACAAACGAAATTATGGTTTCCATGATATTTAATTGCAAGTTTTCCAGATCCAGTGGGGAAGGATATATTCAAGCCATGTCGTTCCACATATACACACTTTTGGGTTAATAAATGAATCAGTCTTATTGGCTGACATGATGAAAGGTGATTAGATCGCATGCATCTCTGCATCATACGGATCGTGCATACCTAATCGAGCAGTCATCAATGGTTAAGTTAATTGATACATCAGACCCTTGATAACTTAGAGCCATTTAGCCAACCATGTGTTCCATACTGTTCCAGTGTAATTTACAGCTAAATCTAGTCCCGCCCCCCAATTCCCATAGAGATCCATTCAAATGCAGAGACATTTAGTATCGCTTGTAAGAGTACCAGAAAATAAGATGTTGTTGGGTCACAGACATCAGGAAGTCATGGCGTGCAAAGAATATGTGACCAAATATTTTAAATTAATACTTTATTCTATATATAAATGCAGGGGTGCCAATAATTGTGGCCAACGTGGTTTTGTTAAAAAAAAAAAAAAAATTCTCATAATAAATTAACGTCAATTAAAGGATGGATTTTTCTCATTTTTTCAGTGTGAGATTAAGCTAATTCACCAAACGGTAAATTTTTTATAACCCTTTTTACTAATCTTTACCAGGGGTATCAACAAATTTGAGCACGTCTGTACTTCCGGGTAGTAGAGGAGTGGTAGTGGGGGAGTGGAGGAAGGGAGGTGGAGAGTGAAGAATATTGGGACGCACCCCGTGTCTGCTCTGACAAGTCTTTCTCTGAGATTTATCGCCCTTGAATACACTATTAAAGGAGGATGCTGGAACAAATTATTTAAATGATGGTCACTACTCAAAATGTGCCAATGTGCATTAATTATCTGCCTGATTTCCTGGCTAACATAATTATAGGTTGTTTTTTAAATGCAAGAAAACGGTTTGGAACTTTTTGTATGTTTAGTGCGTAAATCCACCTTTGGGGTCTCATGACATTTGTCAAGAGCTGAGCGTAACCAGGCATCAGGATAGCCACGCTGTAAAAAAAATTAATACAAATGATTAGACAACAAATTCTGCATTTCTGTAGCACAGAGCTCGCAAATCACAACATGAAAATGCCAAGGTGCCAGTCTGTACGTTAGCAAATCTAAATGCAATCAATATGACAACTTACGAAAAAAACTATCCAGTACACATTTTGTTTAAAAAATAAGGGTTTCATCCTGGGATTTTAAGTTCCCCCATTTGTGAGAAAAAGTCGCCCACTCAAAGGTTTTTTGACAAAGTTGACTCAAATATGCACCCTCAAAGGGGTGAAGGGATCATATTCGGTCACGGCCAGTTGGCCACACCAAAGCCCATAGAGAGTGAAAGCCTTGCCAACTGCAATGTAACGGAAAAAAAGTGCAATGGCATTCTTTCAGCATCAGGGGGCGGTGCTGGGGCACTGCTAAACAGAGTAGAATCTGGAAAAATACATGGAGGTGAATGGAGCTAAATGCTATAAAATTATCATTGCAGTTGATTTCAAATATTTTCGCGTAACTGGATTATTACTGGCAATGTTACACGGCCTAATGCATATAATTAATACATAATTATAAGTCGACATGGAATCAATGGTTGTGTTATGATCTCACTTTCAAAACATTACCACTAGCATTGATGCTACGCAATGTTGATGAGTTCGCCGGGTCATGAATATTCATCACTGGCGGCAACAATCCCGTCCTGTTTGGCGGTAGCCAACTAGCCAGTAGCTCTCGCTTGCTCAGTATAACCATATATGCTCTAGAAGCTTCTTGTTAAAACCAGATTATATATAAGATACAAGGTGATGTACCGCCGGTTCCTAGCTAGTACTTTGTTCGTCCGTTGTCATTCTTGTATTTTTATTACTGAACAATTTCGGCTGGCTGTGGGGCCGTCCATCCTGCTTTTGAGTCTCATGTCCAAAGCGGTCATGAATATTCATTACCAAATTTGTATAACCAAAAAAAATTTATTTTGTGCACAGAAAAGCATATTTTCAATAAAAAAAAATATCTCATAGATTTGAGTTTCTGGAAAAAACTTAATTATCCTCTGTTTAGCCCTAACTGGGATGCAGTCACTATCTTATAGCATCTTTCTTCTGTTATAGGTGTTGAAAGATCCACCAACAGGGACAGGAACAGACAGTGGAGAGGCCACAGCAGCCACATGGAGATGGTTCGGGCCATGCATGAGGCTATTGGGGGCAAGCCATCAATTGTGCCCCCAATAATTATAGCCTCACGCAGCCTCCCAAATGAGCCATTGCCCACTGCTGTGGCCTCAGGAGAGATCCCCACTAGCACCGCTCCCTGTTCATCCTCCCCTACCCTGGAGCCATCTGCCCCTACCCCCTGCACCATTCCCAGTTCTGCTCCCTGTACCTCTGGCTCACTTTCTCGCCCTGGCCCATCCTTCTCAGGATCTCCAGCACCCAAAAGAAAGGTGTCCAGGGTGTTGGAGTTCCTGAGGGAGGATGCTGCTATTGAGATGGTCCGAGCTCAGAGGAGCAAACTGAGCGCTTTTTGAATTTATGTGAAAGATTAGTTAAGAAAATTGAAAAGGATTAAGTTTGCCACATAATTTTGTTTTAGAAGAAAAAGATCTTATCTTTCATATGATTTGAACTTCACATGTAATTTCCATTCAATTAAAAGATCACATTCATTGCATGTGTGTGTGTTCTTACTCTCTGTAATTGAAGGGTTGCCTGTAACAAGTCTTATTGTGGCTGTCAAACTCATTTGGCTGCTCAAATCAGTTGTCATGCTTTATTCTTACAGTAGATGCCTTACATTTCAAGTTAAATGACTGACTGAGTCACTCCTGATACTTGAACACACCTGCTTCAAAGTTATTGAATACATGTTAGTTTACATTTACATTACATTACATTAGCAGACGCATTTATCCAAAGCGACATACAATAATGGTGTAATTCAAATCAACTCGGAAGTCCGAATATTTCCGACTTCCGAGAAGAAAAAACTATTTGAACATGACAATAATGTCACGTTCAAATCGTTTTTTCTTCTGGTAAATCGGAAATATTCAGACTTCCGAGATCATTTGAATACACCATATACAGAAACGTCATCGAAGTAACTACAGAACAGATAAGACAAAGCACAACCTTCCCATAACGTACAGCTATCCCTAGTAATGAACATTGAATGCAGTTCACAGTAAACTGGGTAGATCAGCTCTAGTACAATACTATTATAAATACCAGTATAAACTTCAACACACAGTTAAACAGTTACATTGACCTTTCCAGCTACCATACAATGTCCATTGACTTCACAATCTTCCTTGTGATATGACAGCCCCACTACGCTCTACTGCTGGTTTTACTGCCTATTGCTTTTAACACTTTTTTTTCTTCTTCCCCTAACTAAAGCGATCTCAGCTGAATTCACAGATCACACATGTTTTATCGATATTTGACGTTAGCTAATAGTATTGCTAACACTCCAACCAAAGTGCCGTGGTAGGCGGCTTTTTAGATACTAACACTGTCCGAACATTGGGATGAGGTTTACAACAGCCAGCGAATTGTGGTAGCTATTTAATTTGGACGAAGATAACTAGGAATCGCTTTTGGACACAAAGGTTTGACATACATACATTGTGTCGGCAAACTCAGCTAGCTTGCTAGCTCCACTGCTGGGAACTTTCTCTGTTCAAGCAAGCACCCAGTATTGGGACCTGGGATTTGCGACATGAACTGAATACTTGGGATTATGACTACCACGATGCACCGATGAGTACGACATGCTTACAGCAGTTAAAGGAACGTGATGTTATCTACCATCTACCTTTAGGTTTAGCCACTGTCTGCCTTGGCTGTTTCTGCTGATTTGATTTCTCCGCCAGTGCTTTTTGGGTGCATCCCAATAGTCGAAAAATGCAACCTTTCCTCCTCCACTACCACTCCTCTACTCCGTGCCCCGGAAACGGATCTTTGTGTTTTAATCTAATGTTGCTGGTTACATCTTAACTACGTATTAATGGTTACATATTAATTAATGTCTCGACGCAAACCGCAATGTCAGGTACATTGTATACTGAACAAGCAAATAATTGTATTCGAAACGAAAGGCAGTTTTGCATACTTCCGGGTAGTACAAGAGTGGAGTGAAGAATATTGGGACGCACCCCTCTACTCCGTGCCCCGGAAACGGATCTTTGTGTTTTAATATCATGTCGCCGATTACATCCTAATTACGTATTAATGGTTACATATTATAGGGTGTTCACACATATACTTTTGCTTTCACTCTAGATTATAAAGGATAGATAAAGGAAATATGTCCATCACATAGATAATGGCATGAGAAAAACAATGGTCCAACCCCATGGTTCTATCATGTATGGTTCAAACCCCATGGTTCTATCATGTATGGTTCAAACCCCATGGTTCTATCATGTATGGTTCAAAAGTGATCAAGGTTTACCTCTTTACATATACATGCGAATTATTAGAATTTATATCAATAGAACCTAGAACTAAAAAGTGGTCACTGCCATGCAGAGATGGAACACACAAATTATGAAATTCAAGTCTATCTTTTAAACTATACATTTTTATTACATACACCTATATATAATTATTTTCAGAATTTCAAGACTAATATGAATAACAAATGGACAAATTGATCACACAATTAATATCCAAGATGGCGGATATGGCTGCCAAAAAAAATTTTTTTTGTCTTTGGTAAATGCTGTGTTAGGTTTTTGTGTATTAATGCTAGCATAAAACATATACATAATACATGTATAATTAATTAATGGTATCAGCTGAAAATTTAAGATTCATATACTTTAAAGGTAGTACATCTCATTTTAAGCTTTTCGTAGTCTGAAAATGAATGGCCGCTAATGGGATATAGGGCTTATGTCCAATTATGGCTCCCTCCTTGGCTATTCAGCTTCCAGTTGTTGAATGGAAGCCTCTGCCTGTTCGTAGAGTCATCCCTCTCTTGCCTTGCCCTCGCCACATTCCCTCTCACCACACTGAGCCTTTTCTGGAGGGCCACCTTTTTTTGCTTTCACTTGTCCTGCAGGCTTAACTTCTCAGTCAGCATCTCAACAACTTCCTCTTTCTCCTCAAGAACATGCTCGGATTGCTTGATTGTCATGTTTAGCCATTTAATTGTTTTTTATTTCATGTCCAATGTTATTTTTCTAGGTAATTTTGGTTTTAATTATTTGTTGTAGGCAGAGGTTGTACTGTTTGGTCTGATTCGAGTTCTAATTTTCCTATTTTAATTTCAATTATTTTCTGTCCAATGTGGCATCCGTACTGGCCTGCTGATACTGCAATATAATTTGGGTGAATTTGGTTTGATTATCAGCTATGCTTTCCTCCATGGCTGTGAGATGTGTTTGCAGCTGAGAGACCTGATCTTCTGATGACTGAAGCTTTCTGATTAGGGCTAGGTTTTGTTTTTTTGAGTTGGGTTTCAGTAGAATTTTGGGTTTGGGCCTTTGGTGGTCTTGACATTTGTTTTTCTTAATTTTTTTAATTTTAGAGAGGGTATCGGCACATTTTCTTCAGAGGGTGTTTGGGCATGCATATTTATTGGGAGCCAATTTAATTATTTCTGCTGTCAATTCTGTTGCAGTCATGCCCTTCAAACTCTGCTCATCGAGCCAACCATTTGTAATGACAGGTGTGCTGGTGACCATAGTAGATTCTTTAAAAATCAAATAAGAAACATATCAAAACAAAGAACAGAAATTAGGCTACTCAGTACTGTGTGGACATAACACAACAGGTATTATTATAGTATTATAATCAAGGGGGGAAAGCAGCACATTATCTTTTAACAGATAGTAGATTAAAATAGATTGAATGCAACGCACACACACACACTACATTAACATTTTTCAAGCATATATAATATTAATCTAAATACAGTGTTTGTGTTTTCTTTATGTTTATGTATTTTTTCTAACATGAAATAATCCTGTTTCATAGCTGTATCACAAGTAATGAGTTTAATTTCACAGGTTTGCATTTAATACTCCTGTCTTTTTTTTACTAAAATAAACGGTTGTGTTGTGTTGCTCATAATCATAATAAAAATAACTAAACCTAGTCGCCACTGTTAACTGAGTTACAGTAACGTTAACGGTATCTGTTTAATCCCCTCGTGTCACTGTTACCTGAGGCGATGAGCGCCAGGCGCCGCCAAGCGGGCTCTAGGGTCGGTATCGCAACATCAAACAGTGTAAAGAGAGAAGAGGGTGAGCTTCTGCAAAAATGAACGCTCGGTGATGACGTCATCAAAAACTACAAATATCAGAGGTCCTCGCTGATTCTGGCGTTAAGGTTAGGACACGTCGCCACATTCTCTGGTTCTAATGCCACCGGTGTTGTGTCGAATTTTGTCGCGCGATCTGAAATCAGCTGAGGAATGCTCGTGCCACTGGCGTGAATCTCAGTTTGTGTCGGCTACATTTTAAGCGATGTGTTCGTTTCCGACAAGGAAATATTTAGATCAGAAGCCGCGATATGCAGGTCAGCCTACAGTAAAACAGTGAAATACGTTCAGAAAAGCAGCAAATGTTCTGGTGGCTTCGTCATCAGTTTGTATGGTGTCAGTGACTTGGTTAGTTAAAACATTAATTCACGTAGTCTTGTAAAGTGTACATTACATAATTTTTACTGTTTAAAATATAGCTTATATGAAGCCCAATGAACATGATCAGACTGTTTATGAGTAAGATATAAAATAAACGTCATACTATAGTTATTTTTACCTTGCCTGAGTATATTATTATTAGTAGCCTACTATCATTATTATTCCTACTAGTAGAAGAGGAGGTGGTGGGGTATTAATGGTGGTGGTATTATGAATACCACCACCATCAGGGCAACGACACGGTCCTGCAGGTTCCTCCTGTACAACATTAGGAGGATTCGGCCGTACCTGACCACCTACTCTGCCCAGCTCCTTGTCCAGACCATGGTCACCTCACGCCTGGACTACTGCAACTCCCTTTTCGCAAGCCTGCCAGCCTGCGCCATTCTGCCCCTTCAACTGGTCCAGAACGCGGCCGCTCGGCTTGTGTTCAACCTCCCGAAGTTCACACACGTCACCCCCCTGCTGAGGTCACTCCACTGGCTTCCAGTCATGGCCAGGATCAGGTTCAAAGTTCTGACCCTGGCCTACACTGCAGCCAAAAGGTCAGGCCCCTCCTACCTACAGGACTTGATCCAGCACTACACTCCTGCTCGACCACTTCGCTCTGCTGGTGCAGGGCGACTTGTACTTCCCTCCCTCCGTGTCAATGGCACTCGCTCGTCCCGACTGCGGAGCTTCTCCACTCTAGCTCCCCAGTGGTGGAATGAACTCCCCACTCCGTTGCGCTCTGCTGAAACGCTGTCTGTTTTCCGTCGTGGTCTGAAAACGCACTTTTTCAGACTCCACCTTGATTAACTACATATATAAGGCCAAATATATATAGTATGTTCTTGCTGTTTATTTTCTATTTGGTTTTGCTATTTCATAGCTTAGAATGTATAGCCGACTGTATTCTGTATTCTGTTGACTACTAGCGATAGCTCCTATGTTGTGAGAAAGTTGTGCTTCATTGGATTTGCTTTATAGATTGTGTCTAAGACCTTCAATATGCACTAATTGTACGTCGCTTTGGATAAAAGCGTCTGCCAAATAAATGTAATGTAATGTAATGAATAGTGGTAACGTTAGTGGTAGCTACAAGTTACGTGATGCTACGGTTATTTAAGATACCGTTCCTCCTATGATTCTGAAGAAAGGAAAGGCTCACATACACCAAACTAATACTGGTAACTCATCTCTCCATATAGAGATAATTCACCAAGTTTCACCATCTTACCACCAAATCTGTCCGTTTCCATAAGGGGAAACATTATCTGACGGCTGAATTTAGTCCCATCCAATACCGTTCACCCTATGATTCTGAAGAAAGGAAGGGCTCACATACACCAAACTAATACTGGTAACTCATCTCCCCATATAGAGATAATTCACCAAGTTTCACCATCTTACTACTTCCTGCTTTGAATTTGCTTAGATTATGCCAGACAGCTGCTTTTTCAGTGCTGGTCCAAGGCCGCTTTTGTTGGAGCCTGTTGGAGTTCTGTTCTTGGGCCTTTTCCAGGTCTGACCGTCTCTTTGGCTCTTTGGCACACTTTGTTCCCGTCTGGCACTTGCCTAAAAAACAAAGCATTTGTGATGACAATGGTTATGAGGTGCCGATTCATTCAAAAGTCTGTAGAGAACAGTGCAGGAGGGTGTCAAGGATAACCCGCGCAAGGGGTCGAGGATAACTAGTGCAGCCTGTCGTGTGGAACTCGCGCAGTGGATCGAGGATAACTGGCGCAGCCTGTCGAGTTAGTGGCGAGGGGTGTGTCGAATGTAACTGGCGCAGTGGTTCGACGCCTGTCCTTAGCTGTTGCCCTCAAATTGGCAAATTTTGAATTAAGAAAACCCAGCAAAGCTGTTGGGCAGGCTACAACAGAGTTAGCCGGCTAACTATAAAATATATTTAATAAGGTGAAATTCACTTGGATGATATCCTGAGTTTTGTTTCCCAAAAACATTTCTGAAAGAGCCGGTGTTTCGACAGATTTAAACCCCTTCCACCCCTGTGAACGCGCTCGTCAAGCTACATATGAATGCCCTGTGCTTTTCTGTTGCTTAATTTCTCCAATTAAAATGAAAACAATAATACATTACATTACATTACATTCATTTAGCAGACGCTTTTATCCAAAGCGAAGTACAGTAAGTGCATACAGAAAGGTCATCGAAGTAACTACAGAACAGATAAGAAAGCACATTCTTCCCATACAGTAGCAGCTATCTCTAGTAATGAACACAATGCAGTTCACAGTGAACTGGGTAAATCAGCTCGAATACAATCTATTCTAAATATTATACACTTGAATACCTTGAATACACAGTTCAACAAGAACACATACCATGAGGTCCTAGATAAGTATTAGTCCAGGTGGAGTCTGAAAAGGTGCGTTTTCAGGCCACGATGGAAAGTAGGCAGGGTTGGCATGGAACGTAGGGGAATGGGAAGTTCGTTCCACTACTGGGGAGCTAGGGTGGAAAAGCTCCGCAGTCGGGACAAGCGAGTGCCATTTACACGGAGGGGGGGAAGTGCAAGTCGCCCTGCAGTAGATGAGCGAAGCGGTCGAGCAGGAACATAGTTCTGGATCAAGTCCTGCAGGTAGACAGGGCCTGTCCTATTGGCTGCAGTGTAGGCCAGGGTCAGAACTTTGAACCTGATCCTGGCTGCAACTGGCAGCCAGTGGAGTGACCTCAACAGGGGGGTGACATGTGAAAATTTTGGGAGGTTGAACACAAGCCGGGCAGCTGCATTCTGGATCAGTTGAAGAGGCAGGATGGCGCAGGCCGGTAGGCTTGCGAGCAGGGAGTTACAGTAGTCCAGGCGTGAGGTGACCATGGTCTGGACCAAAAGCTGGGTGGAATAGGTGGTCAGGTACGGTTGAATCCTCCTGATGTTGTACAGGAGGAACCTGCAGGACTGTGTCGTCACCCTGATATGGTCTTTGAAGTTCAGCTGGTCGTCCAGGACCACCCCCAGGTTCTTTGCAGAGCGGGAGGCAGCCACCATGGTCCCGTCAACGGTGATAGAGAGGTCAAGTAGCAGGGAGGTTTTGTGTGGCATGAAGAGGAGCTCTGTCTTGTCGAGGTTGAGCTTCAGGTGATGGGTAGTCATCCACTCAGAGATGTCAGCCAGACAAGCAGATATCCTCTCCTTCACCTGTTGGGTAGAGGGAGGGAAAGAGAGGAAGAGTTGAGTATCGTCAGCATAACTATGGTATGAGAAGCCATGTGAATTGATTACTGAACCAAGAGATTTTGTATAAATGGAGAACAGCAGAAGACCCAGTACAGATCCCTGCGGGTCTCCTGTAGACAGGGGATGGGGTGCAGAGACAGAACCCTTCCAAGAGACTTGGTAGGATCTATCAGTGAGGTACGATACAAACCAGGAGAGGGCAGTCCCAGAAATGCCCATCTCAGAAAGTGTGGAAATCAGGAGTTTGTGGTTGACCGTGTCGAACGCTGCAGACAGGTCAAGTAGAATCAGGACAGAGGAGAGGGATGAGGCTCTAGCAGTGGAGAGCGCCTCAGTCACGGCCAGGAGAGCAGTTTCTGTGGAATGTCCGGTTCTGAAGCCGGACTGATGGGGGTCAAGCAGGTTGTTCTGGTGGAGAAAAACAGACAGTTGGTTATGGACAGCTCGTTCCAGAGTTTTGGACAGGAAGGGCAAGAGAGATACAGGACGGTAGTTCCTGACATCAGAGGGGTCCAAGCTAGGTTTTTTTAGGAGTGGGGATACACGGGCAGTCTTAAAAACAGCAGGGACATGGCCACAGGTTAGGGAGGTGTTGATAATAGTGGACAGATATGGAACGAGCTCAGCAGATATTGACTGGAGGACTGCTGACGGGATGGGGTCCAGTGGACAGGTGGTCGCGCGATGGTGCGTCACGAGTTGGAGCACATCTGCGTCCTCCAGAGTCTTGAAGGACGACAGCGTGGCGATAGGTTCGGTATGGGGGATGTGGGGTGTCACCTGAGGTGTGAAGGAGTTGCGGATCATGGCCACCTTCCCCTCAAAGTGGGTCAGGAAGTCATCTGCAGAGAGGGAGGAGGGTGAAGGGGGTGGAGGGGGGGTAAGCAGGGAGGAGAAGGTGGAAAAGATTTTCCGTGGATTAGACACACATGCATTAATTTTAGTCTGAAAAAAAGAAGTCTTAGCTGATGTAGTTGCAGCTGTGAAGGCTGCCAGCAGAGTGCGATAGGAGGCCAGGTCATCTGGGGATCTGGATTTCCTCCACTTTCTCTCAGCGCCTCGCAGCATGGTTCTGTTGGATCTGAAAGAATCTGTCAGCCACGGGGAAGGGGGTGATTGTCGAGCTGGTTTGGAGACAAGAGGACAAAGTGAGTTGAGAGACTGAGAGAGGCAGGAGTTAAACATAGAGGTGGCAACATCAACATGCATATTAGCAAAAGACGCAGGAGGAGGAAGTATAGAGAGAGCGGAAGTAGTGAGAGAGGAGTGCGAGAGGGTGCGGAGATTTCTCCTGAACATAACAGTGGGTGGGTCGTTAGTAGGGTTGAGGGAGAGTGGGAGGGAAAGAGAGAATGAAATAAAGAAATGGTCCGATACGTGGAGCGGGGTCACCGTGAGTTCAGATGTGGCGCAGTTCCTGGTGAGTACAAGTAGCCTTCTGTGGGTTGTGGTATGAGCATAGCTATGAACCATGAATTGTAGATCTATTGATTGAGGTGGACATAACATAATTGCAAAATGTCACGATGTTGAATGTACCAGGTTCTCTGTAATCTTGCTTTTAAATTGATTATTAGGCTACTCTAAATATTTTTTCGTATATGCCAGATAGCCTAACAATCAAACAATAATTGATTTCCTCAATAACCAAGACAAATAGGTAAATAAACTTGCGCAGCATTTTCCTATATCCACATTTGTGATGCCATAAAATGTGTTAATATATAATGCGAAGATTCTGTAGTTTAGCTAAGTGAACAATGAACAGCATATATTTGGGTAAATTCTTTTTTTAGCTTGAATGCATGCGTTGCACTCAATGCTGGTTTCAGCCATTTAAGGGGTTTTTCTCTTTAAATGTATGCTTTCTAATGTTTAAATCGTTACCTCTACTGGGACAACTATACAGAATGGACACTTAGTGCAATGCCTCCGAGCGAGAGGCCATTCTTTTGCCTACATCCATTGCTATTTGTAAGTGTCCCGCTCACACAGGGCAGCCAGATGCTATTTCTCAAGGTAAATCTGCTGCTGATGCATCCACGGCTGCAGCCTCAGTCCCTCTCAACACATTTCTCAGTCTGCTGACACAAACTGCTGCTCCCACAGAAACACCATTGGCCTCTGTACAGGACTGCCAAGATGGGGCCACACCCCAGGAAAAGGCCGAATGGAAGCGGGACGGCACCTACACGGACAGAGTCTGGCTAGGCCCCACTGGTAAACCCTGTTTACCTCGTTTTTTATTTGCTTACTATGCTAAGTTGACACATGGATTGGATCATGTGTCAAAAGGGGGAATGATCTCTTAGATGTCCAGACACTGGGACACGAGCGGATTTTCTACTTATGCAAAAAGAATTTGTGAAAAGTGTGTTATTTGTGTTGTAAATAATAATGAGTGGGGCCAGAAGATCCCAAATGCGGCCCACCCAGCTCCACAGGGGCCTTTTGAATGCCTTATGATGGATTTCATTGAACTTAACCCATGCAGGGGTAAGAAATACTGTTTGGTATTCGTTGACATGTTTTCAAAAATGGGTTGAAGTTTTTTTTACAGGGAAAGCTGATGTCGCAGCAGTGGCGAAGGCCCTACTAACAGCTTATTTCTAGGTGGGGGATCCCAAGGAAACTGTTTTCAGACAGAGGCTCACATTTCTTAAACAAGGTACTGGAAAACATGACCGAGCAACTGGGGATCCGGTTGAAGTTCCATTGTGCTTACCACCCTCAGGATGGGGGTTGGTAGAGAGGGTAAATGGAACCATTAAGAATCGGCAGAGACAGGTCTGGATTGGGTCCAGGCCCTGCCAATTGTCCTTACAGGTATGCAGGGTTGTCTCCATATGCAGTGATCACAGGGTGGCCCATAAGGACTGGATGTCAGCCCCCAGGACAGATGCTGGACAAGGACCTGGCAGACACTCGAATGGTGAGTTACTGTGTTCTAACCAATGTTCTGAGATCTGTGCATCAACAGGTTAAAGCAGCTTTCCCAGAGCCAGCTAGCGGCCCTCTGCATGACCTGCATCCAGGAGATTGGGTAGTGATAAACGAAGGAAGAAGTGGCACCAGGCCAGGTGGAGAGAAAAAGACCCACCTCGACCGACGTGCAGGACGACTTCGTTCTCACAGACTTTAAAAACTCAGAGAGAACCACTACTTGAAGGAGCACATGACGGTAATATCAGCTCCCAACATGCCACACCACAGCAGGAAAACCGAGGAGTACAACCCCTTCAGAAGAGCAGGCTGCAGCCTCGAGGTAGGCCTATTGCTACTCGGCCTCATCAGCCTCATAATCGTTCTGCCCATCATCCTGATTCATGAGACACTCTACAACACCAGTGAGCCAAGCCGTACAGCTGTAATGACTAAAAGGCCTAAAAGGTATGCCACCACCGGGAATGAAGCTTGGCTGACACCAGGAACTGTGAGACATCATTATGCTACTAACTCTTGGTGGCATTATGCTGAGTGGACTGCAAAGCAGCAGTTTAACCAGTCTTGCTATGTCTGCTCTCACATGCCTCATTCCACAGCAGGCCCTCTTCCACAGGTACAGAATCTGAAGGACGAGCACTCAATATGTTTGATGGGACTAAGTGCTCACCCAGGTATGGGAAAACGGTGGAATGAAGCTAACTTCTCTGTGCCATTAAATCTGTCCCCCAGTAGTTGTGTTCCCCAGTGTGTTCCCCAGTAGTCAATAGAAATGGTTCTTTCCTGAAAGATTACCTAGCATGGCCACAGGTGTCATGGAAAATGCCCAGTCCAGTCGTACTTAAACATAGTATAAAGTTTGGAATGTGTGTTATAGGTAACGGCTCTAATGCGCTAGGTCATTAGACAATGATTTGTGTAAAACGGTTTCCTGTGACTGTCTGCCCATACAGCTGGATAAATGTTTTGACTGTCTGAGTAACCCCTCTAGCCTCTGTAGAAACAACCCTGACATATACAGCTCAAAAAATTTTCATATCGTGAAAAAGTTCAATATTTTTTGTCACTCATGTCAGAAAGTGAAACTCATATATTATATAGATTCATTACACAGAGTGAAATATTTCAAGCCTTTATTTCTTGTAATTTTGATGATTATGGCTTACAGCTAATGAAAACCCAAATTCAGTGTCTCAGAAAATTAGAATATTACATAAGATCAATAAAAAAGGATATTTTAAACAGAAATGTCAGCCTTCTGAAAAGTATGTTCATTTATATGCACTCAATACTTGGTTGGGACTCCTTTTGCAGGAATTACTGCATCAATGCGGCGTGGCATGGAGGCGATCAGCCTGTGGCACTGCTGAGGTGTAATGGAAGCCCAGGTTGCTTTGATAGCGGCCTTCAGGTCGTCTGCATTCTTGGGTCTGGTGTCTCTCATCTTCCGCTTGACAATACCCCATAGATTCTCTATGGGGTTCAGGTCAGGCGAGTTTGCTGGCCAATCAAGCACAGCAATACCATGGTCATTGAACCAGCTTTTGGTACTTTTGGCAGTGTGGGCAGGTGCCAAGTCCTGCTGGAAAATGAAATCAGCATCTCCATAAAGCTTGTCAGCAGAAGGAAGCATGAAGTGCTCTAAAATTTCCTGGTAGATGGCTACATTGACTGTGGACTTCAGAAAACACAGTGGACCAACACCAGAAGATGACATGGCACCCCAAATCATCACTGACTGTGGAAACTTCACACTGGACTTCAAGCAGTCTTCCTCCAGACTCTGGGACCTTGATTTCCAAATGAAATGCAAAATTTACTTTCATCTGAAAAGAGGACTTTGGACCACTGAGCAACAGTCCAGTTCTTTTTCTCCTTAGCCCAGGTAAGACGCTTCTGACGTTGTCTCTGGTTCAGGAGTGGCTTGACACAAGGAATGCGACATTTGTAGCCCATGTCCTGGATTCGTCTGTGTGTGGTGGCTCTTGATGCACTGACTCCAGCATCAGTCCACTCCTTGTGAAGCTCCCCCAAATTCTTGAATGGATTTTGCTGGACAATCCTCTCAAGGCTGCGGTTATCCCTGTTGCTTGTGCACCTTTTCCTACCACACTTTTTCCTTCCACTCAACTTTCTATGAATATGCTTGGATACAGCACTCTGTGAACAACCAGCTTCTTTAGCAATGACATTTTGTGGCTTACCCTCCTTGTGGAGGGTGTCAATGACTGTCTTCTGGACATCTGTTAAGTCAGCAGTCTTCCCCATGATTGTGTAGCCAACTGAACCATACTGAGAGACCATTTAAAGGCTCAGGAAACCTTTGCAGGTGTTTTGAGTTAATTAGCTGATTAGAGTGTGACACCATGAGTTTCCAATATTGAACTTTTTCACAATATTCAAATTTTCTGAGACACTGAATTTGGGTTTTCATTAGTTGTAAGCCATAATCATCAAAATTACAAGAAATAAAGGCTTGAAATATTTCACTCAATGTGTAATGAATCTATATGAGTTTCACTTTCTGAAACGAGTGACAAAAAATATTGAACTTTTTCACGATATTCAAATTTTTTGAGCTGTATATCAATACGATTTTGTGATTCTGTTTGGACAGACTTGCTCAGTGTGTGTAAAAGGGAAAATTTCCACAACAGGCACATTGTATACAGTATTTGCAAATACTTGAACTCAAAACATTCAGGCAGATTTAGCATACTTGGGATTAGGAGAGGCGTGGTAGTGGGGGAGTGGAGGTGGGGAGTGAAGAATATTTGGACGCACCCGTAGCCCCCCCCAGCCCCAAATATTTTTATTGCAGATCTGCACATGAATGACCCATTTTGAAATGAAAATGGCAAATCTTGCCGAAAGGTGACAAGTTTGCACCCCTGGTACAGCTTCAGGTCAAGACGACCGGAATCAGGGACTGTCCATCTGTCGCCCCGTAACCTAAACCACGCCCCCAATTTTGTAGATGACTGTGATTGGACAGTAATTAAGATTTCATTTTGGCACAATTGCTGCATTGTTTTGATTGAAATGCAATGAAGACTACAACGGCATTTGGAGAAATGCAATCACGTGCTTAGCATTTCGTTTTGTCATGTTTAAAGCACAACTGGAATGTAGTATAGCAGAGTGGATTGTATTTCATGGTGGGTTCAATACAATTCCGACACAAATTCATCATTTCATTCTTTAAAAGAAAATGCCCACTCATTGTTTTTCAACATGTTTAATTTCGGCACATTTTCCGCATGTCACCATTGAAAAGAAATGTTGTGTGTGCATTGCATTTCATGTTGTGCCACTGTAGTGATTGCATTTAAATGTGGCACTTATTCCTCTCCATAGAGATGTCCTTTTTAAGTGCTTGGGGATATTAGATTCTTATACTGTATTAATAGTTGAAGCAGATGTCATGTATATTATTTTGACAAGTCTTATGCTGCTGGGAATGTGTATTTACTCAATGTGTTAATGCAATTGACAAAGTTAAGAACCCATTTGTTTTTGCACTCTTTTTTATTTATCCGTTATGTGTAAACTCCTCAGAAAAAAGGGTAATTTTACAATACAGATAATGAAACCAAAAGGCTAAGCAAACCAAATGATGATACAGGCATAACACAGGAAATGTAAAGTGCAAATGAATTGGTAACTGTTGTGAATATATTTTTTGAAACTCCAGAAAGTAAATTCAACTCCATTTCCCAACTTGCTCTAAAACAAGTTTTTTTGGTCCCTGCAGTCTATCAAATCCAATTGATTTTCAAAATGTTCCTTCAAATGTTAATTATTCACAACAGTTTTCCTATTTTCCATGTTACACACAGACACACACATATATGCGACTCAACTAATTTCAAAAGTATTTACATGCGCAACAAATTTTTAAAACCTAGTATAATTTAAATAAATACCAACCCGTACTTTAACATAGGTGTTTACATTAGCTTGAAAAGTTTATGGTCAAATGGTGATCATTCGTTTATGGTCTAATTATGGTAATTTTCAAGAAAGGCTCATGCGGTTTTCCGTAATCATGAATATGCGTGATTTGTACAACATGAAATACATATAGTCATAATACAGCCCAATTGGTTTAATGCATTCCACACAGAAGCGAGACAGAATTAAAGTCTGTGATAAAACATATAAAACAGTACATTCACCAGCAGAAAATAGGTTCAACTGCATTTTTCTTTAACTCATTTTGACAACCACTTTCACGCACATCATTTGCCCCTTTCTCAAATATCAAGTTATTCAAGTCTTCCTCAGCATGAAATGCACATTTTGGATTTCGAGAACAGTTACAGGGGGAATTCCCACGTAATGGAGGACGGGTTATGGAGGACGGGTAACACAGAACTGTTCTGTGATTTTTACATGGAAAACCTTGTCCTAGACGTTCCTGTTTGGCCGCGGCCATCTCCCTCTCCATGATTGCATAGCCAAAACCCAACCAGACACTGCATAACCATACATCCGGGGAAATAAAGAAAGAGAACTTCTCAAACATGCGGAGCACAGACACTTACAAAGACCAGTGCTTCTACACTGAGTTAGCTAGCGGACCTGTCCAGAAGGGAGGGGGGGGTCCCCTAGCGACGCACATGCACTTTTTCTGTTGCCGCCCCCTCTCAAAGGAGCGTTTAGTTTGGGATGTCGGCATTGTTGTTGCGGTTCCCATATTTGTGGTGGATGATGAGCAGGACCACGCCCAGGAAGAAGCAGACAGAGCCCACTGTGATGTAGGCGATGCCAAGGAAGGGGTTCTTCCCGCCCATCCAGGAGATGGTGCTCAGGATCATGCGCTTGCGCCCCTCAAAGCTGCGCACGGGGTAGTCTTTGGGTCGCATCGTCAAGGAAAAGGCCCCTCGTGCCTAAAATTCAATCCAGTCTAAAAATCACCACTGGTTTCACATCTCATCAACATCATTACAAAAAGGAATAAAAATCCCTTCAGTATGTAGCATTCAATCAAATTCACACATTTCCACTGCTGAACTAAATGCTGAATATTAACCCTTGTGTTCTGTTCACTTTTTGTACCCATTAGTACCGTTTGCCAGGTCAAATTGACACAGGAAATTATTTGGATTATAAAACACTACAGAAATAAAACTTTACGTGAAATACTTAACATATATAGCCTCAATTACAAACAATATAGATAAATTATATGGTTAATTTTAACTCTGCTTTATCACATTTAAGTCTTTTGTGCTAGTTGTGATTTATGTCAAAAATACACTAATGATTTCTACATTACCCTCGTATTCTGACACTTCCTCATCTTCCACGTCACTATTTGTTACTCTCTCTTCAAATATTAGCTCCAATGCCCTCTCGGAAGAGATATTGATGGATTGTGGAAGTGATCCACACACTAGGATGGAAGCTATTTATCGATTTTGTCCCTCCCCCAATATGCAGGTGTGAGGGGTACAGTGTGAGAAATGTTTAATGTTAAGATTGTTTTCACTGCATGAAAAGAGGAGTTTCTGTAAGATATCTGAAACTTCTGCATACTCCCGGGCCAAGTCTGTGATCGGGTATTTCTGGACTCAGATATTCCGAATATGAGACATGGATGGCCACGCCTGGTCATTTCTGGCAAAATTCTGGACAAGAACACCTCCATGCACAAGATTATGTCCGTTTCAGATGGTAGACACGCATGTACAAATGGCCAGATTTGTGCACTGCAGTGTTCGCCCCGTAAAATGCAGCTTTGGCGACGGTTACACTTCTGGAATCAGAATTCCAACATCCGATCACATCAGGCCAGAATTGAGTTGCGTCCACATTTGACAGTTCAATGCGACCTCTGTGCTCAGATCACAGTTGAGATCAGAAGCACACCTTCAACTACATTTGTGAACAGCTGCAGCCTTGTCTTTACCATCACCACAGCAGCCATATCTGTGCACAAACGAGTGGCTATTGTACTCTGGTGGTTTGCCACAGGGTCGCGCTACTGTGCCTTTGCTCATTTGTTTGGGGTGAGCAAAGCATCAGTGGGACATACAGGGGGTCAACAAAATATCTGAAACAACTACAAAAACTGAATATCTAGTAACTAATAACGTTAGTTAGTTAGTAGGCCCACCCTTTGCCTTCAAAACTGTTTCAATCCTTCTAGGAATGCTGTCATACAATTTCTGAACTGTGTGTAGTGGGATATTGGCCCATTGTTCAAGGACAGTCTCCAGTTCTTTGAGGGATGAAGGAGGTGGAGATCTAGTTCACACTGCGCTCCAGAACTTCCCATAAAGGTTCAATTGTGTTTAGATCTGGTGATCAGTTCTTTTTTTGCTGAAGCAGTTTTTTGGTGTTGGGCATATGTTGTCATCATTTTTTACATTGTTCCCCTCGCCACCGTAAATAATTTAGCCGTTTTTGTGATCAACGCACCTACAATTCAGGCACCAACTATTTGGCCCCTTTGGAACTCTTTTAGTATCCTCATCTTGCTTTGGAGACTTACCTAGCAAAGTACCGCTGCCAATTAGCACTCAAATTAATAGGAATAACCTATTAAATTGATGTATAGATGCTTTTGTTATTGTGGTTGAAGCCCTTTTTCAGGGGTGTTTCCAATATTTTGTCCACCCCCTGTATATAGTCCATGAGGTGTTTGATGCCCTCTGAGTACTCAAGTAAAACATGGGCGTAATTATTGACATTTTTCCGGTGAAAGCGTTTTGAGAGGTCCGATTACGTCCAGATTACAAGTAGTTACGGTCTCAAAGTGTGCTAGACCTCCTCGCCAAGTGGTTTGGCAGATCCAATCCCAATGCGAACAAAATCCGATTTGCATGTGTCCAGATCCATCACTTAATGCAGCCTAGCGATATTGGATGTTAGAAGTCGCATAGAAGTGACTAGTGTACCCGTAGCCTTTGTCATGCAGTGTTTTGAATAACAGGTTCCTGAATAACATTGTGCAAGTTCCCACGCTACAGAGGGCAGAGGGTAAAGAGGGTGGGAAAGCCGGAGAAGACAGGTTCTCGGTGCTTGGAAAGTAACAATGTTGCAACCATATCAGATGTGTTTGATATCCACAGAAAAATCGGGAGGTGATTTTTAAAAGAAATACAGTGAGAGAATACTTATGGACCAGACGTACGCGGGGCAATGTTGACTATAACAAGGTGGAGAGGGTTGTGTGTTCAATCTATGAAATATGCTGCAAATCTGAATGAGCAAAAAGCAAAAAGAATACACGTGTGCATATGTGTTGTACGTGCCTGTGCACAGGTGTGAGAGCAAATTAGACATGAAGGTAGTAGAAATCACCTTTTGTTTCACATCTACCATGACCTGTCTGTATACACCAACAATTTACACCCTTTCTTTGTCAAATTCACCTGAACATCGGATCAGGGACATAAATGTGTAGGGGGGTAGCATGCGTATTCAATTAAAATGTGTTCTTTTAAGACAAAGCTATGGGGTTTAAAGTTGAAAAATATTAATTGTATTGTTTTTCTTTTAGTAAAAAATGACATTCATTTTGACCCAAACACCACGACGGTTAAACCTATTTCAAATGTGCAATTGTTTGACGGCCTTATTTCTGCAACCCCCTCTTTCAATTGACTCTCCTCTACAGTTTATGCTTACAGCCACCACCTAATTTTCCCTCCAGCAGTCACCATCTTGAAGAGTATGCTTCATGCACATGGTACGAACCTGCAGATTGAAACTGTCCATCCAAAGGTCACGCAACAGCCAACTACGCGCCACCCTTTGGGGCTGCTGCTCACCACTGTCGCGCTCAGAACACTCAAAGCGTCTATGGTCTATCTCAGCTAGGCAAAAGGATACTGTAGGTGATGTCCAGTGTGTAGTTGCCCCTGGGCAAGGTCGGGGTCATGCTGTTCTTCCTCTGGATGATGCGGTACAGTTTGCGGAAGGTGGGCAGGGCTGCCGTGCGCATCCACACGATGAAGTCCTCGTTGATGAAGCCATTGTTTTCTGGGTCAGTGTCGAGTTCGTACACCGGCTTGCGCCAGTTGACCGGCTTCGCTGTGTCTGGGGGAAGGGAGAAAATGAAGAGTTTTTAAGCAGGGCTGATATCTGCACCCTGCGTGATGTCTAGGAATGCCTACAACTGTGCCATTTACTTTATAACCAACAGTGCCCTCACGCTGGTGTCAAGCTCCCAGGTCAAGGCAACGGTCAAATATTACGGTGTGGTCAAAAATGTTTTTTGTTTTTTTACCACCCCCATCTGCTCAACTTTGGTTATTTTAATGAGAGCTTGCCATTCTTCATCAATTTACAATAATATCACCTTGGAAAACCACAGTGAGGTTGAGGTTGCTTCCTCCTGGATTCCTGAATTTCACGTGCTTGTCTGTCCACCAAGCAATGCCTTTCTTCACCAGTTCGATCCTGGTTCTGGTGCCGTTATTATCAATGTAAAACAGGTCCAAGGTGTCTGAGAAAGAAGGGGAATAAGAATAATGCAATATAATCCCATGAAATGATGTCCCTGTGACATCATATGCAGTCTGATCACCGTAACATCGAATATAGTTGGGTCATCCTGATCTCATGTTTTTGTTTGCTTATCAGCCACAGGGTCTTACCATTGAAAAGGCTGTTGGCAATGGCACCACATGGTGCTATGGCCTTTCTGTCACTGGTACGATATGGTTCGCACTCCTTGCTGGGATTCTACACGAGTACAAATGTACATTCATTATTTAGGAAAAACTACCAACAACAGGAACCATGCAGGGTCAACTAAATACAGAAAGGACCGCTTCAACATTAAAAAAAAGAAAATGAAATGAATTCCTTCATCATGCATTCACATACCGTCAGTGATGTCTTGTCACCATTCAACTGGCTGTCGTCCCTAGACTTCACATAACGCCGATGGTTCTGGTAGAAGTTGGACAGTCCGTAGTACATGAAAACATTGCTCTGAGGGGAAACAAATGTACTGTAATGCTAAACAAAAATCACTTTCACAACACTGATCGTGTCCAGAGTAGGGCTGGGCGATATTACATTGTTTGCGATAACATTACCATTAAGATGCCCACAAAATGTTATTTGTCAACATTCAGTATGACATAAGACTATGTGAAAGTGAGCCAGGTAGGCATCATATTTCTCAGCGATAATAATAATAATAAATACAATGAGCTGTGACTACATGGATACTTTAATGGCAAGAAAATGTTCTTATTACAAGACTTAATACTGCTTCCAAATTAGTTCCTTTTTATTGATCACCTGAACTGAAACAGAAGATTATGTCAATCACGTGCATGAACAGCTGCGCACTTCAAATTGCTACTCCCTGCAAGGCTAACACTCGACAATCCAAAATGAGTGATACAACTAGCCAAAAAAAGGACACAACAGCCTGTGCTCGACCCTCGATTTGGCTCAAGGAAACGAGTCCGCAAGACTGCAGTGAAACTGGCCAGAATGCTTTACTGTAAGCCCAAGCTTCCTGATTCGGAAGTTTAAATTTAAGCCCTTTGCATATCTCCCGGGAAAAAGCGGCACCCAAGTATAAGAGATCTTTTAAAAGTTTTTTAATTGCACAACTGAAATGTTGAATAAATTAGGAAATAACATAAATTTAGTGGTTTGATAAAATCGCTTTAAAACGTATCTCCAGCGAATAGTTTCATGTCATAGCCTAACCTACTAGGATGCAGTATTAGAATTATTATTTCAGGATAGTTAACGATAACTAGCTACATAATCAGCTTGTTGCAGTTCAACGAGTATCCAGCAAATGAGCCAGTGAAAGCTTACACGGGAAATATTACAAATAGCTACATTTTGCTTGGATTACAAATTCAATACCAGTTATCTATGCATCCACAGTTTTGATTGCAGCGTATTAATATATTTGATTGGGAGGTAGTCTATTTAGTAACAAATTGTATTATTCCCCATTCCTGCTTATGAGGCATTTTAAAAAGCTGTCTATCAATAAATTGATTGTCAATCATTTTCTAAATTAGTTTGCACCTGGCATTTTTCCCAACCCTTAAAGTGATCCATCCATATCTACTGCATATCTGACAGCAGAGTGATGGTTTGAGGCTCGTCTGACTTCAACTGTGTGTGTGTGTGTGTGTGTGTGTGTGTGTGTGTGTGTGTGTGTGTGTGTGTGTGAGTATATATAACAATAGTACCGCCCAGATTAAAAAAATAAAAAATAAATAAAAAACAAGCCCAAAAGAAAGCAACCAGTGAAATCAGAAAGGACCAGGCCAAGTCGCGTAGGTATTATAAGCAGTCTTGGCAGCTCCGGTAATTTGCTTTGCTCCAGGGGGTAGAAAATAGGCTACAGAGCATTCCAGTAACATTAGCTAGCTAGTTGAATGCGGGAGGACAGCAGGCTAGTAGGAAAACTGTTGAGTGGTGGTGACATCGGCGGAATGCGACAGATGGCTTATATTAACCACAGACCTTATATTCGGCACAAATCAAAATCCCTATGGGAAAAAAGCATTGGGAATCTGCCGAGGTAACCCATGCCTGGAAGAAACTTCCGAATTGGCCTCTAAAATTCATGAGTACTTCCCAATTTTAACCAGCAAACCTAAAATTTTGTAGGAAAATCCACACCCCCTGGAGTAGGCCAAATAGAAAACGGGAACTATTAGAGAATTTTGTTAAACCTGCTTTATTTATTGTTCTCGGCATCATGATGTACGCCAAAAGGAAAAATATGATTTGGTCTTCCACCTTTGACAAAGGTTGATTTACCAGGTTAATCAGTAATGTTACATTTTAAAAGTAGTGAATAATATTAAACCTATAATTCTATATACCCTCACAGGAAAATAAGTTATTCTATTCTATAATGTTACGTTCCAGTGGAACTGAGGTTAAGGGCTAACACTTCATATTACTACTGAATTCCCATTCTAAAAATAGACATGGCTTAGTCATTGTAGTCAGCATCAGCATTAAAATTATAAATAAGCATATGGGATAAATACAACTATATTACACCTTATTGTGTTGTTTTTTTTAAAGCAACAAGTGGTCAGTAAAGTGCCCTATTTTGAATGCCAAACCGATGAGTATCGTTTGCAAGGCTAGTTATATAAAAAGCAATAATCGATACTGAGACCAAGGCTGTACCATTACCGTAGCCTGCCTAAGAATAACGCACACAGCATCGAAAATAAGTGCCAACATTGATATTTACTGGAAGCTGTAGCGAAATCAATATGAACTAACTGAATGTACTGTAGCCCAAGAAAAGTGGGGTGTTGTTCATTTCTGGTAATTTTATATGAATGCAAATTATCGAGGATGAATTGTTAACAGTCTATTATTAAGATAATAAAAAGTGACCCCCCTGCCAAGACTTGCTCTTGACAGTTAAAAGTAACGTAGCATTTAGTCAGCCCATAATACTTCAACTTTTGGCATAACCTTTAAATGACACATTCCATTACTGCTCACCGATCATTTACGATTTCGCCACCTAATCCTCCAAAACTCTATTGCCATGTATAAAAGCGCTTACCTCAAATGGCTGATCAAGGGAGAAGGACACGGAACATTTGCACGGCACTGTGCTATTCCAGCTGAAATTATTCGAGCAGTTAAAACAGGGGCTTGTCATGTCCGTCCCCGTATAATCGATCTGTAATGAGAGGGGCCATGCTATCAACACTGGAACAACTGGAATTTACAGGACACAAACATGCAGTACATCAAGAACACAAGCCGGCTCGACGTCTGCAAATTAGCGAAAACGAGACGTTTAGACTAGATTAGATATTAATTTAGCTTAGTTAACAAAAACAGTAAAGTTAAACCATGTTACCTT
Organism: Ilyophis sp. 1 JC-2022; assembly: GCA_022702515.1. NCBI lineage: Eukaryota > Metazoa > Chordata > Actinopteri > Anguilliformes > Synaphobranchidae > Ilyophis > Ilyophis sp. 1 JC-2022. The sequence goes on along the minus strand of CM040406.1, from coordinate 16,238,586 downwards.
TAGGTTAACCTATGTTTCTTGCTGTCAAAACTTAAATGTAATTTATGGCTGGTCGGCTTTATTTGCAGTGACAACAATGGGCATCCGTTGTGTTAGCTAACACAACTAATCATTTTGTTGGCAAGCACTCACCGCTAACGTTAGAGTTTCTATTCCGCAATACAGACAGGGCTAAGAATACGGTGAAGTTAAAAATTGCCTCAGCAAAAGTTAACTAGCAAACATTCAATAATATTAATGAATGCAAAGTTTCTGGTGAAATTACATCTACGTTAACAGCACCTAGCTAACGTTAAAGATATAACGTTAACAGACGTTACAACGCCTTCGTTGATGGTAATTAACAACACCAAGCTAGCGAAATAACGTTACTTTGCTATTTACGTTAGAGCCAATTAAGCGATTTAGCAACGTGATAGCAAATAAAAAATATATGTATAACTGGGAACTTTAACTACCTCGAACTCCTTGATGTTGTTTGATGTGACGAAAAGGCCAATGCCGATCGGAATAAAGATGAGACCGATGACGAAAAAAGCTGGCAGCACGGTTCCCGCGGTAAGGATGGGCTGCCAAGCAGGCAATCTTTGCTGTTTGAATGCAGTGTTGTCGGGTTTCTTGCTTTTGACAGCCGCTCCGCCGCCTGGTCCCGAAGCCCCAGAATGGTGCCCGTCTTCCTCCTTTGCGTTATAGCTGGAAGCCATCATGGCTGCGGCTCTACAGAGCAAAATAATCCCCCAGAAACGGCTCTAGCCAGGATAAACCACAAGACCTATCTTGCTATTAACGTTATAAGCTAACGTTACAGGAAAGAAAGATAACTCGAATTGTTCACTTGTTACTTAAAATGTGGCACGTAAAATGACGTTCTTGTAAAAACGTAATTCGACATAGCCTACTGGTATTGAAGGAGATTTACCTCCATCAACGAAAAGCCTTCCTCAAAATGCAGGAACTAGGAAGCCACCCAACAAACAACGCGGGGTGGTCGTACCCTGACGTCACGACGTATTACGCGCAGTTGTGGCGCAGTGTGACAGAGCGCAAATAGGCCCCGCCCACCCCGGGGGTGAAAACACATCCTGCTCCGTCCACTTGACTTGACGTGCCGGTGCCTTCTTGTCATTTCGATCTGTTAGCTAACTGCATACAAATGCTTAAAACTTGTTGTTTGGTTGGATGCACTACAAACAAGGTAAAAAAAAAAAAAACAGAATTGCAGTTTTATACAATTTCGAACCGCCAAACGGAGCCCATAAGACGAGAAAAGTGGATCCGAGCAATAAGACGTGAGGCGTCAGCGGTCATGTGTTACAGGCTTTTTTTTCACAGGTAGCCTAAGTTAAGTCAAATAAGTTATCAAATTGTCAATTTACGGCTAACTATATTGCTGTAAGTGACATTTTGACCATATGCAAATTGTTTGTACTGGAATGGGGATAAATCGGAGTGCTATAACGTTACAGTATTATATTTGCAAGTGCAAAATATTATCATCCACTAACAAAAAAGTTGTGGGCATCATCGTTGTATGTGTGTAGATTCCTAACAAACGGTGAGACAAAGAAAAAGCAATCAGCTTTCGATGGAAATCTCATGCCAGGTTTTTATGATAGGCTATATTTTCTAACATTTTGAGAATCTTCATAAAATACAATTTGCTAAAATGAATTGTTAAAATACAGTTGGTAATTTGGCCAGACAAAAAAAACGTGCAGGTTGTAGGCTAAGCCAGCGAAATAGAAGTAACGTTAGCCTATTAGGCTACTAATAACAATAACAATTATAATAGTAGTACTATAGTAGCCTACGCTATAACGTGACTGGTAAGGTGTAATTGGACTTGGGTGTTTTGATCTTAGATTAAACCATAATCTTACCTGCTGACATTTTGATCAATAGTTGTAAATATCAAAGTAGCTATGTTACTTCTGGCCATTCCATGGGATAATTTCTCCAAGACGTGCAAGGAAAGGAGAAGGGACTTTGAGGGAGTCCAACAATATTGCGTTTGTCAATATACCTTTTCCTCTCTGGTAGACACAGGGTACCAAAATAGTCCTTTGACATGCTGAAATGTGGTGTTTTTCGCACTGACCTGAAATGAAATGTTCTAGATCAGGGGTTCCCAAACTTTTCCATGCCAAGGACCCCCAAATAGTTGTAGCCTCTGGCTGGGGCCCCCCTATTGCGAAATGGCTTCTTTTTTTAAAAACTTTTAAATTACACTGGCAAATAAAAAAAAATCTAACATACAGCTTCTTAATACACAACACAATACTTTTGACCCTATTTTGATTCCATAATCGGGCCGTTAGCAGCTCAACGTAACGCTTTGACTGACAGGCAGACGGTTAGTTTTTGGCTGCGATTGAAAGAAGGGCATGGCAAAGACCTAATTTCGCTATGAAAGGATTTATAACAATTTATATCTTATTTTAAACCGGCACAGTAATCTTATGAATTGAATTGAAATACATTTTTAAAATAAATTTAAAAAAAATATATATATATATTTTTTTTTGCATTTTCCATTTTCCTCTCCCTTCCAATTGGCCCCCCTGGCGCCCCCTGGCGGCCCCCCGTTGGGCCGCGGCCCCCACTTTGAAAACCCCTGTTCTAGATCAGTGGTTCTGAGCTAGCTACCGGCGTTTTCCCGTTGGTGACAGACTGTTTCTTGCGGATTGTTTACCCACACGGTGGGCGTGGTTTTCAGAGTATGACACGTTGCGCTCTGAGCTTCGTAGTCCCGCCCACTTTGGTGACGAGCGTCTGGTGCCATTTTTCGGAAAAAATGGGATGGGAGTCAATGGACTGAATTTTTTTTCTTCTTCTATTCAGGCAGCTACACGTTCAAAACACCCAAGAGAGGGGTTGTCACATTTTTTAATAATTTATAAAATTGGTCATTTGAAATTATGTCCAACAAATAACCAAAAAACACATTTTCAAAAAAACTACAAAAATTACTACAACATCCAGGCAACACTTGCTCACCACCACTGCTGAAGTTAAAGCCATAAAGCTGACACTTTCGATATGGCCAGACTGATAATGATTCTCGCCCTTGGTGAAACTCTTAAGGTGGATTCCAATTGCTTATTTTGTCCGTCCTCTTCTCCTTGGTCCTCGCCTGACCCGGAAATCTATCAAGGTTTGCTATCTTTAAGGACATTCCAAACTGCTAAATGCTCCTCAGTGGAGCGAGGAGTGGGGAACAACGAGGCTCCCGGAGAATTCTTCAGTGAGGAAGCACAAGTGTAGCCTTTGCGGAAGCCTTTTAACAGAACATGTGACGTGTATAAATGATCCACCACTCTCCACAACTGCCACGTCGCTGGCACACCCCTACACAAATGCAATTTTACAGTTCCTTTCAATTTATTAAAAAGCGCTAATCCATAATGACACTTATTTTTTATAACTAACAAAAGCACAGTTTATTCATGAAAGAATAAGCTAAAAAGCATTATAGTAAGCACATGAGCATAATATGACAATGACGCTTGATTGAGCAAGGACGTTCCATTTGCCTAATACATGTTGCCTCGTTTCCTCTACCCTCGTATCTGATCCGTGCAGCTTTTCCTCGCATCCTCTGTTGGGCAGAGCTAAGGAGCGAGGAAAGGATACAAGGAGTAAAAATAAGCAATTGGAATTAACCCTTAGTTTCACATTCATAATAAGACAAAGTGACAGCCATTTTCGCTAGCAGAGCAGCCGGTAGCTAATTCTTTGGCCGGTAGCTACTTCCATAATAAGTTACAAGAGCAGACAGAGTGATAGCCATTTTCGGCCGGGACTGCGTTAGCTAGCAAAAGCGGGAGCCGGCGATGTACGATCGGGATTCTGCATAGTGTAGTTATGTTTCTCAGATTCCATTAATTATACGATTCAAATTTAATTTAAATGCGGTGGTGAGTATATAATGAATTTTGTATCACATACATGTCAAAGTTTGGTCTATACAATGCCATAGCATCATCATAAGGGTGACTGAAAGATCCTCAAGTGGGGGCAGGTAATGGCTTCCAGCAGTCGTGCGGGACCAGCCAGGGATACGAGAGGGCGGGACTACGAGCAAAGAAGATTGCATCGAATACAAAAACATTGCGTTCAATATGCAAAACTGAGCACGTAACATAATAGGGTCAATGACAAAACAAAGGGTACAGTCATATAAATGAAAATAATAGAAAATATATATATTTATGCACACATATATCCTACATCAGTCTGGGGTCATGACAGATATTCAGACTGGTTATATTTTATAAAGTCATTCAACTTAACAGCTTTCCCTCTTTTAATTAGTCTTAAATATAAATAATTTAAAAAATTTCAGAAAGTCAATATTAAGGGTAATGGTCTTAAGAAATGTACACTTATATATGAAAAAGTTGGTTAAAATAAGTATATTGTTGACTAAGAAATGTGCATTGCTGTCTAGCGAAGTGTATTGAAGAGTTGCTTCTAATAGAGCTTTACAGGTAATGTAACGACCACACACTGATTAAACTTCTGCTTTATGTCCCATTGTATACATGAAAACATATTTCATTTTTTTCAGATTTTTTTCCTCTTTCTCACAATTTGGTAGCCAATTGGACCCTATGTAATTCAATTCCCCCCATGTAGCAACCACTAGAATCGCCGCTACACAACCCTGTCAGCCAGTAGGCTAGTTGGAAGGCCTCAAGTTCCTGACCGTGATTCCAACTCGCCCAGGGCCGTCTTAAGTGCAATGATTTTCACTGAGTCCCTCCCCCCACCACCGGAGCAGCTGCCAATTGCCACTCCCTCAATTGGCACCGGCCATCCTCGGATCTGGCAGGACCGAGGATCAAACCCCCGATTCTCCGGGCGCAGCTGCACAGACTGAAAGTCACTTTTACCGCTACACCATAAAAACCGGCACTCCATAAAAACATATTTCTGTGTTAAATGGTGACTTTATTTACAGTCTGCAGAAAAACCACAATGCCAGAACAACATAACGGATAATTACTATTATTATTCATCTTCTTATTGTTGTAAGTAGTGTTTTATCATAGTTAGTCTCAAATCCAAATCCCTGTTAATAGGCTACTCTGCAAATAACAAGAACTCACATTATTCATAAAATATATGCATATATTTACTTTTGCAACCAAGTCAGACACAAAACACATATATTTACACAGAGCCATAGCAAATCTATTAATATTCTCAAGCAAACACTGAGCTGGTTTCCTGGACAGGGTTTAAATTAAGACAGGAGTAGGTCTTAATCTAGAATAGTTAATCATGGCTTAAAAAGTGGCTTTCTGAAACACATCTTAAATTTGGATTAGTTGCTTCTTGACTATGGAGTTCTGGGGTGCATCCCAATAGTCGAAAAATGCACCCTTCCTTCCTCCACTACCACCTCCTCTACTCCGTGCCCCAGAAACCAATCTTTGGTTCTTTCCCAATAGTGGAGAAGACGAGTGAAGTGTCTTCGAACACGGCTTCTCCACTCCTCCGGCGAAGCATACATCGATGTATCCTACTGCGGAAGTTTTTTCACATTTTTGGGTGACATCATCGCGCTCACGCCCACAGTGATTTAAGAAAAGGCAACAGTGATGATGCGTAGCTATGCCTTATATGAATTTCCCTAAGATAGTGATGCCCCAATGCAAGATATTTAGCCTCAATTGTGTGTGCTTCAGTAGGTTATTAGCACACAAAGGACATAGCATCCTACAACGGATAACAAAATGCGTCCATTTTTGTGGTTCATATTCTACATAAAAATTTGGCAATTTAAGTCGGGGAAACAGCTTTATTTATTTGCTTGTACATTAACGTTGCATATTAACGAACATGACTATACATACCCTCACCTATGGTCACAAACTTTGGGTCGTGACCGAAAGAACGAGATTGCGGATACAAGCGGCCGAAATGAGCTTCCTCCGTAGGGTAGCCGGGCTCAGCCTTAGAGATAGGGTGAGGAGCTCGGACATCCGGAGGGAGCTCAGAGTAGAGCCGCTGCTCCTTCGCATCGAAAGGAGCCAGCTGAGGTGATTCGGGCATCTGATTAGGATGCCCCCCGGGCGCCTCCCTTTGGAGGTGTTCCGGGCACGTCCAACTGGGCGGAGACCCCGAGGTAGAACCCGATGGAGAGATTATATATCTCTCCTGGCCTGGGAATGCCTCGGGATCCCCCAGGAGGAGCTGGAAAGCGTCGCTGGGGAGAAGGACGTCTGGAACCCCCTGCTTAGCCTACTGCCTCCGCGACCCGACTTCGGATAAGCGGTTGATGATGATGATGACTATACATAAATATAGCGTAAGCTACCATTTCAGTGTGTGAATATGCATTAATTAATTTATTCAACCATTCCAAAGGATGTTTTTAATTTGATTTCAGATGTTGCAGTGGGAAATAGGCCTAATTGTTTTTCAGTGTGACCACTGCGATAGGCTACTATGAACATTGGGAATGATAGGCCTATAGCCGATAATATGCAGATAATTCGTTCCACTAACCTACGGAAATGTTTCCCAATTTGCCCATGTGAGATGCAAGGAACTGGCAATAGTAGGCTGTAGTGTAGCTACAGTAGCCTACAGGCCTACGAGGTGAATTAGTGCTCGGTATGTTCAGACATCGGGAACATTGGGATTCTGGAAATACGGTAAATTGTTGTGTTTTTTCGTAGCCTATACTACAACATGTTTATTTTGATCTAATGTTGCTGATTACATGTTAATTAGTGTCTCAACACAAACCGCAATACAGGCTATGTTTACACTGTAGCCTACATGCAACTAGGTTACTTGCACTTGTATCTTAAAATATATTTAGCAGCTTTAAATGGGCTGACCATGTGGAAGATCTGTGATTAGCTTTGGGAATATTTGTGGGCTCGGCGTCAGTCAAAGTTATGATAGGGCAACTTCATCAATAGTCGACGGCGATTTTGATGACGGTGAAGCAGATTCGCTGTCCCAATTTTCTTCATGGCTCTTTTCCTCCATTCCCCTCCCTTCCTCCACATACTTCCATGTAGTAGAGTTGTGGTAGTGGGGGAGTAGAGAAAGGGCGGTGGGGAGTGAAGAATATTGGGACACACCCACAGACAAAATAAAAATTCAGCCAACTGTGTTTGTCTTCATTAGCGCAGATGGCACCGGTCTGAGGGTACTCACAAAAGCCCAATAATTTGGTGGAATCGGAAGAGTAAAAACAAACAAAACTATGGAAGGAGAAAAAAGAACACGATCTAAAAACTTCATTGAGTATGAAAAAACACTATTAAAGCAAATAGTGTCAAACCACCCAATCATCAAAGATAAACAACATACTTCAGCTGTTGAATTCAAGTAAAAGAGTGCCTGGACATCAATTTGTAATGAATTCAATGCTGATGAAAAAAGTAGCAAAAGGACAATACTACAACTACAGGTAAGAATCTTTATTATCTTCATTATTTCACTCTTGTATGACAATTCTTGTCTGTGATTACATCACATTGATTTATCCAGACAGGTCCTGTGGAAGAGCATGAAAATCACCTTTAAAAACACAACTGCAGTGGTCTGAAGGGAGAAGTTTAAGACTGGGTGTGGACCCCCAAAAAAAGAAAGAAGTACAGACTGACCAGTTAAGTGACTTGCTGTCAGGAATAATAGAGAACCCGCAACCTTTGGAAGGTATACCAGATGATGACCATTTGGACAGTTCAGATGAGAGATTGAGCATACCTACTTTGGTATATTTCACTTTGCCAGTATCTTCCTTTACTTTGAGACTTCCTTTACTGTGAGACAATTTCAAAATCTTCTGACGTGGGGGTGGGGGGTTGGTGCCATGACCAGTCAGCAAAGTAAAATAAAAACAAAAAACTGACCATGAACGGAAAGCTGGCCTTTGAATTTCATGAGCACAAGTTAAAATACCTTAAGAAGGAACATGAAATGAAAATGAAGATACTTCAGGTTGAATTGAACATGAAGTTAGAGAGAGAGAGACATGCAACAAGAAAGATATACATCAATCTATAAAATAAATGTTTGTCATCTGTCATCAAGTCTGCTTCAGCATTCTTCTTTAATCACTCCAACACATTAAACCAACCTTTTTTTAGTAACTAATTTTAGTCATTCACTGCATGTGTAATGTTCACCTTGTAATAAATTATACTATACAATCAAAAACAACCTTAAGCAACACACGCAGGAAAAATAAAAATGGTGTCAGTCTAATTAGAAAAGTGATGTAGTGCAAAAGCATCTCTGTATGCCAGTCCACGTCTGTCATTCTCTGCCTCAACATTGGGAACATCTTGTTGGTCCTTCCATTGGTGGATCTGGGCAGCCATTATGGCAGCTGTTGTAATGATGACAATACAGCATCTTCTTGGTTCAAAACGCAACATTTTCCATCAGCAGCTGGAAAATATTCTTCCATACACCAAACATGCGCTCTACCAGACCTCTGGTACGGATATGAGCTTGGTTGTAGTGCTGATGCTCAGCTTTGGTTGCATTCAGGTATGTCGTGAAGAAGAAGTTGTTCTGAGCATACCCACTATCACCAAGTAAAATTTCACCATGGTCTCCTCTTTCAAGCTGACAATATACAAACAGGAGTTGAGGAAAATCCTTGAATCATGGGTTGCACCCTTCCAATGAGCAACAATGTTTGAGAACTGTAAATATGGAGTGCATACACCCTGAGCATTAATAGAATATCCATTCTTGTACTCCTCAGCATCTGGTGTTGAGGGACACTTGATGGGAATATGGCATCCATCTATACAGCCAATCACTCAATGAAAGTTCCCATATTCATATAATTGTAACTTGGTTTGGCCTCCAGCAACTTGATGTAATGATCTTTCGGTTCACAAATGGCCCTACAGACTTTATGAACTACTTTGCACACTGTTGCTTCACTGACACCACATAAATCTCCAGTTTCACAGTGAAAGGTGCCTGATGCCAAAAACCTTAAAACAATCAGCACTGGGAGAGAAGGGGGTACAGGCTTTTCTCTTTGTGACAACAATACCAGTCTGGGCTCCAGCAGTGAAATTATCTCCAATGAATTTTCCTTGTACATGCGAAAACGGTCTCGGAAACTGATTCAATCAAAATTATTGAGTGGCTTGAGTGTGCGATTTCTGCCAGGTTTTTTCAGTCCCAGACTAAATTTGCGAATCATAGAAGAATCTTTCGTCGTGTCCGAAATCGCCCGTCAAGGATCGCTCAGTGTGACATACTCGGACGTTCGATTTTGTGAATCTTAGCCTACGACGGAAGACTGACAGTGCAGAAATTTCGGCCCAAATTCATGCAGTGTGAAACACAGACAGTGGAAGTTTCATGAACAACCAAGAGGAGAAGAGCAATGCATGACGTAAGAGACAAACTCCTTTGTTTTCTCTATAACGTTACCATTTTGCAACCGCTCTCAAACCATTTCGCGTCCAAAATAAACAGCCTTAAACTAAGTTGAGAAACTAGTCAATGTAATATCCTTAACGAAAGCGAAGAAAGGAAGAATGTTTCCTTTGAAGCACATCTCTCACTTCAGAAAAGTTCGCCCCAGCCCATCTTGGATCAACAAACAAGTGAATGAATGCTCGGCTCGCTGTATGCAATGTTGCCAGATTCTTATAATAATTCCCACCAAAAAACTCCTGAAAAAAGAAAGTTTCGTGAATGTGATGCAATTCATTATCATTTCGCTATCAGTGACTCTTACAATTTATTTGTGCCAGAGGGTTATACACCGTCAATGCATGTAGTGTGGGCCCCTAACGTTACTGCAAGTAAGTTAGCTAGTTTTCATCAGCGTAGCTAACATGGCTAAACAAACAGCATATCAATGACTTCATTATGACCACATCAGACCACAGAATACTGAATCAGACTCAGGCCGCCGAGCTTTGCATAACCAAGGAAGCGGAGTTTGCGCGCTGGATAACAGGGAAGGTGAAGTAGGCTAGCCTAGCTAAAGCTAATAGGGATACAGCGTTACGCCTACTGTAAAGTCTGCAGACACTTTCCGGAGGTGCATAGAGAGTTCGTGGAAGTATTTTAGGCAGGCTTGTTCAAAACACGAGAACAGCAAACAGCATTGTGTAGCACTTGCTAAATCAGAGCGCAGTTTTCCCAGTGAACAGTTTTGTGCTGAAATGTCGGTGAAACGCCGTCTCGCATTCAACATTTAATTAATAGAGAAACCACCAGCATATGAAAGTATTACATCGTAACGTTAATGACATATGCAAAGCAGGATATTCCACTCCACGGGTACAGGGAAACAGAGGAGGCTATTAACAAAGGGAACTATACAGGGGCGGCTGTGGCTCAGGAGGTAGAGCGGGCTAGCGCCTTGCATGGTGGCAACTACAAACACCTTGCAACTACAAAACATTGCCGCCATTGGTGTGTGAATGTGTGTGTGAACGGGTGAGTGAGAGTCCATTGTAAAGCGCTTTGGATAAAGGCGCTATATAAGTGCAGTCCATTTACCAGTCCATTTATTATCTTTGGACAATGATGACATTATAACCATAGCCTTTTTCAACACTGAGCCCTGCCGTAGGCTAGGCTACTGCCTATTGTCATGTAGAAAACATCACATGCCAATTCAAATCCATCAAAGGTAGGCCTAAGTTTCTGTTTATAGTTTTTTTTAATGATTTTTGTGCCCACCATGGTGTATGCGTTCAACTTAAAGTTGCTGTTAAAAGTTAGGCCTTATAGCCTATAATCTCGTTGCTGTGTGCGTGCAGAGCTTTAACGTTCATTTTCTTTGCCTCTCTACTGGAGGTTAAGTAATTGGATTCCGATCCATTAGGTATTTTGCTTTCCTAAATTCCTTTTTTTTCGTTGAGCGTGTCGCAACTTTGTCTGGTCATATTAGGAGCCAGATCACATCCTATGTACTGGTTTATAGACTAGCCTAGTATATAGATTCTGTTTGTTGTACAGAAAAGACAGACAGTGTTTGATTATTCTGTATGGGGTCAACATTGTTGTAGGAGTGTTCCCATGTGAACCATTGATTTACTTTGTTATAGACTGTGTATAGATTGGAGTGCGTATTTGATCAAATTCTGCGCATGGACGTCAAATGACGAAGGCTACTGTAGCCAAATTGTAGGATAGAATCTCTGAATTTATTATAGAACGCTTTGGGTTTTATCGCAAAGTCTGACTACAACGAAGACAATAGATTATCGTGACTGCATCGCACAGTCTGACATGCAACAATCGTAAAGGACGGTAGAAATCGCAGTGTATACCGGCCTTTACTCCTGTCAATAAATACTGGCTGGTGATGCTTGTTGGTCTTCATTGAAATAGTCCACGTAATCCATGTGTCTCCATTGACAAACAGCATTAATCTGAAGTTAAACCTGCCTTCTTGGAGATTTAAGCCTTCATTTAGTCCTGGAGTAGCTCTAATCTTCCTTCAGGAAATCGGTTCAGTTAATTCAAGACTAGGCTAAATCTAGGATTATTTCAAACCATGTCTGAGAAAGACAATTTGAGTTAATCTGGTTTAAAAGGCCATTTTAGTCTAGGACTAGGCTTAATCCCTGTCTGGGAAACTGGCCCTGAGTGTTTATGTGTGTGCACTGATAATACTGGTCGTGGATGATTAATTGACGTGGATGATTTTTCCTTTTTGAAATAGAGACTCTTGATTCTGTAACAGCTAATTGAAAAAGCCAGTACAGTTCTCCATTATTATCTAAAGAAGAAATGATGACATAGGTGGGACCTCTGTACCTATTTAATTCATTTCAAAATGAACCGTGCATACATGTGCAGGTACATTGGCGAATTTCGGCGCGTCGATACGATGAGTGTACGCAGACATTTCTACGTTTCCTTTGCCTCAAGCTCCCAGAGTTCATTGCAGAGTTACTGTCTAAGATGTCACGCTTATTGGGACTTATACATGGCCTTGGATTACAAAAACTAATGAAAAGCCTGGTTTTACTGAACATTACCATTTTAATAAGTTACAATAATATTGGAAGTCATTAGTAGCTTCACAATGTAGGCTATGATGAAAACAGCCAATGTTCAATTTAGGTCACACAACCACAATTGGTGTGGACTTTTTGGCACAATGCTTCAATCTGCAAAAATAATATCAGCTAAAATGTTAAGTTACAAAGTGTTCAATTTCAGTGTTCAAAGTGAACCACATGGCTGAGCAAGTTGGTTTTGGTTTACCGGGAAGTCCTTTTGGAATGCTAATTCAAGATTTTTACCAGTGAGTACATAGACTCCCATTGTTTTAGAGTATTGATGCTCACTGTACTAGAAATGCTTGGACTCATTGTTCATGTAGACAGCGAAATCGCAAAAACACTTCTTTGGATGCATTGTACATTGTATCGAAAGAGAAAAAAAGTATATTTGCATCAGTTTTGGGTGATCACTTAAAATATATATTAGGAGTATTTAGGCTACTTTCACCTAAAATAACGAAATAAACTGGCATGCATTGTAATGCAGTAACCACAGATGAAATTTAAACCATGCTTAGACGTAAATTAAAAACAATGTAAACATTTAAAATGTTTTTGTTTAACTGAACGCCAGTGAATTAGCATTTGCTATGTGCTCAGCGTTTCCTTTTGTTGACTAACAGCAGCTAGTCGTATCCCCTGGTCTCCCTTCTTGAAAAGTCAACAAAGTTATATATGGGCTTCCCTTTTTCTTCTTGTAAGATATGAAACATGAATACAAGCCAACTGGAGAAATTAGATCTCGAACATCACTTTGTTGACGATGCACTGGCCAGGAGAGGAACTGCCATGGAGTGCAGGTGCCAGAGAATGTGGAAGCTTGTTTGTGCAATAGCCTCATCTCGGCTGAACTTTCACATGTACAACGTGTTCTAAGAAGGAGAAAAAAAGTGAATGGAAAAATAATATAACACAAACCCTTTTTTGTTAATTTGTGCCGACATCATCCCTTATGGCATGCAGACATATGCATTCGGCCAGACGCACACCACAAATATAACTCCCTTGAAACACTATGCGGTGGCAGTGGACCTTTCATATGTTTCATATACGTCACTTACTTGCATATATGATAACAGAAATAGCACTTCCAAAGCACAGTAATGCGAAACCAGGAAAGGCTAAAAATGCTGTGCATTAGGAGTGCTCATTGTACATATAACATGTTCACAAATGTGCACAAAAAATGACGTTATTATAAATATGAGTCAATATTAACCTGAAAACAATATACATGGGTGTATTTCTGGAGAACCCATATATGAAACTGAAGTTCTGTTGTTCTTCCCAAACAAAATAAATAAGCACAACTGTAGCCTAGTGCCTCCAGACTGTTGGTATGGTCACCTTCCACATTCAAAATAAAACGGTCATGTTGGATGACGGCAAGTTTGTTAAATCCACACTCTAAAGGGACAATTGTAATCCGTCTCATTTTATGCATCTCAGTTACTTTTAGAGAAATGTTTGTTATAGGAGAGGTTTGTAGCGATGCAATGAACAGTCTAACACAGTGGTTCCACACCCATCAAGCCCACAAGTTAATGAGGTGAGAGCATTTCCTGCAATCCACCACTTATTAAAATGTGGTCTAACTCTCAAATATGGAAATAGAACTTTTGGGGAAAATGTTACCACAGCTGTTTGTACACCGTTACAAATGCAGTGCATGTAACTAGTGCATAAAGTTTATTTTGACTAGTATGGCTGTATTTGAATGCTGTATAATACACGAATATTTCTCCCCACATGTACCTGGTGACTCACCTTAAACCCTCTCACAACCCAGTTTGGGAACCACAAGTCTAATTAAAAATTAAAGGTGCAAATAATGTCATCAATAAATTATCCTTAAACCATTACATATTAAACATATATAGTGGATAAACTGCTTAGTTTTTTGTTAAAGTTCCACCAACCCAATACAATTCCTTCCCATTGTTTGTTAATAGCAAACAAGCAAAGCGCATGGACATACAAAGAAAACTGTTGTCGTGAAGTTAAAGGTATTGTTTTGTGAAATGCATCCTTAGTTGCCAAATCTACATACCGATATAAGGAATGACCCAGTCATTCCTGAGTGCTATCGTCGCATGGGGGTTATTAATGATAATTCACTGAACATCTAATCATGTATGTCTCAAGTACACTCACTGATATTTCTTTGTGGGTTTTTCGAGACGACTAGTTTTATTTCTCCTTCCCCACCTGCATTCTTTATTGAACCTTTGGAAAGCAAAGCATATACTTTTCACTCCATGGCTGTCTTCACGGTGGGTGTCTGCTCAAAGTAGTCCTTTGGCAATGTAGCATAGTCGATGGTATGTTTTAGTTTGCTACTGCTATTGAACAACAAATTATGCTTTAGCAGTGAATTGTATCACACGTGTATGCTCATTATGAACAGTGACTTGAGCGTCGAGTCCACCAAATGACCACTCCAGGTCGTTTCTCAAACCGTTAGTCAGGCTCTCAAAATGTCTCTCTTTCAATCCCTTTCGTTTTTCTCCCCGTTGCCTCGGATAGAAAGGTGATTTAATTGACCTCCCTTGGCTGATTGAGCGAACTATATTAATCTTCTCTTTCAGAAAAAAACAAAAGTTTCCTTTCATGTGGGGGAGCCCTACAGCTTATGATCAAAAGAGCAGGCAGCTCCCTTGTTATAACGAGCAGCTTGTAACTGCTAAAAGGATAGGGCTGATGGAAACGCATCAGAAGCTGACTCTGAGAACAATGAATGCACTCTTTGCAGTTTTCCTGCCTGCGAGATCCAGACACTGGTGCATAGTCCCTGATGTGTGCCCCTAATTTGATTTACGCAGAGAAATATAACGGGATCTTTGAAGGTCTGCCATGTTAATGATGACACACTGTAGGCTAGCTTTCAGACTGAAGGTCGACACCATGCGCTCTTACTTATTTAGTAAACTAAAAGAGCAAAATGGCTCATTTCCCACTCCCATCAGAATCAGTCTGTGATATAAATAATAAAATAGACACAAATAATGGACCAGAATACAGTCGCAAGATATCTTACTTCATATAGTTAATACTGAGATTCATGTCCACTCAACTATTTGTATGCAAACATGGGTAATCAAAACATATTTTAGATCAGACTGTACCAATATACTTTCTCCATTTGTGCTGTGGTTAATTCTCCAAATAATTATACTGAACAAAAATATAAATGCAAAACTTATTTTTGCTGCAATTTTTTATGCGTTGAAATAAGATATCAAAGGTTTTTTCTATGCAAAGATCTTATTTCTCTCAAATTTTGCCCACAAATTTGTTTACATCGCTGTTGGCTAGAATGTTTCCGTTGTCAAGATAATCCATCTCCTGCTCAGGTGCGGCATATCAAGATGCTGATTCAAAACCATGGTCATTACACAGGTGTTCCTTATGGCTGCCCTAAAATGTTGAGTTTTTGTTGTACAACAGCATGCCACAGATGCCTCAAGATTTAAGAGATTTTGCAATTGGCATGCTGACTGCAGGAATGTCCTATAGAGCTGTTGCCAGAGTAATGAATGTTCATTTCTCCCCCATAAGCGGTCTCCAGCGTCGTTTCAGAGATTTTGGAAGTTCATCCAACCGGCCTCACAACCGCAGACCACGTGTAACCACGGCAGCCCAGGACCGCCACATCCAAATTTTTCACCTGCAGGATCATCTGAGACCAGCCACACAGACAGCTGATTTACACAACCGAAGAATTTATGCATAATCTGTCAGAAATCGCCTCAGGGAAGCTCATCTGCGTACTCGACATCCTCACAAGGTCTTGATTTGACTGCAGTTCGGCATCACAATTGACGTGAGTGGGCAAGAGTTCACCATCAATGGCCACTGGCACGCTGGAGAATGGTCCTCTTCACTGATGAATCACGGTTTCAACTGTACAGGGCAGATGGCAGGCAGTGTGTATGGTGTCGCGTGGGTGAGCGGTTTGCTGATGTCAACGTTGTGAACAGAGTGGCCCATGGTGGTGGTGGGTTGTTGGTATGGGCAGGCATATTCTACGGGCAGCGAACTCAAGTGCATTTTATCCATGGCAATTTGAATGCAGAGATACCGTGATGAGATCCTGAGGCCCATTGTCGTGCCATTCATCCAACGCCATCACCTCATTTTTCAGCATGAGAATGCACGGCCCCGTGTTGCAAGGATCTGTACACAATTCCTGGAAGCTGAAAATGTCCCAGTTCTTCCATGGCCTGCATGTCACCCATTGCGCATGTTTGGGATGCTCTGGACCGGCGCGTATGACAGCGTCTTCCAGTTCCCACAAATATCCAACAACTTCATACAACTATTGAAGAGGAGTGGGACAACATTCCACAGGCTACAATCAACAATCCAATCAATTCTATGTGAAGGAGATGTGTCGCGTTGCATGAGGCAAATGGTGGTCACACAAGATACTGATTGGTATTCTGTTCATTACATGGTGCCTTCATTTTGGGGGAATCTGTGACCAACCAATGATTATCTGTATCCCCAATCACATGAAATCAATAGATAACTGCCGAATGAATCTATTTCAGTTGACTGATTTACGTTTATTACTTTTGAACTCAATAAAGTCTTTGAAATTGGCGAGTGTTGCGTTTATATTTTTGTTCAGTGTATAAAGAATGCACAGAACGGTCTGTCAATGTGATATTAAATAGATTCACAAAGTTACATATACATATTATGTATAGGCCAGAAAAATTGTATTTCTTTACTTTGAACTTACATACTTTGTTTTAATTACATTCAAGTTCCATTGGATAAGCCAAATGATGTAATATAAATGCACAATGTACTGTGAGCACCAATCATATTTTTTGCTAGAATACCCCTGGACCATTCTATGGTTTGTCCTTATTGAACTGCGCTGATCTAGTGCTTTTCAATTGTGGTAAATTTGTGTAGAGTTGCTAAGCTGTTTCTTGTGTTCTCAGAACAGCCCATTTGAGGGTTGTATGGTTATTTATTTGCATGCTGAATCTTAACTTTGCATAAATTAACTTTGTGTGGGCTATCAGTCTTGCAGAACACATTTCAGTTGTTGAATTTCCCATTGGAATTAGACTTATCAGGGCATAGTCAATTTCTCATGGCTTAAATGAAATTGCTTTCAACACATGAAGACCATAGTTAGGTGTCCCTTCTCCTGCTTCTATGACAAAACATTGTTCCAAGTACAGTACTTTCAATGTGTGAGTGCACAATCTGTCCACATGGGGGAGCCAAATATTAAAAGAAAACAACTGAACACAAGCAAACACATTCATGTTTTATACATTTACCATGTATTGCTGCATGATTGCTTTAAATGCTACATGATTCAAAATTAAAATTTTGTTGTTTATTAAATATAATCAGGTCATATACTGTATGTCTTGTCTGTCTGTTCTTCTCATTTACATACATTATTTCTGCCTTGAGTGAGGAAAGTTTCATGATGTGGTGAAGACTTATCCATTGTCCTCATGCATCCTTGAATTGTCGTATACTTGAATGAAAATTGAACTCCAAACAATACTTCAATAAAGAATGTCTAATTAACAAGTTGCTGTTTTTAGGCTTTAAGTGTTTCCATTTTAACTTAAGAAATACAATTTTCTCTTTTAAATATTTTATATTTGATTGATCATTTTTACAAAGCACTTAATATGTCATATTTTTGGTAAACCTTATTTAACAAGCAATATTTAGAAATATATTTGTGATGACAATCGTTGAGACTCTTTTTATATTGAATGCATTTTGCATTAAAAGGTCTATTGGACATTAACTGGTATGTAAATAATTTTTTAAAAATCAACTGAAATAAGAACTTCTTGCTTTGTATGACATGTGATGTCAGTGTATTGAATTATCTTGTGGCACAAAAATGTAAAGAAAGCCCGGTGTTTGGCCATTATTAACACAGGAAAGCAGTTAGTAATAGCATGACCTTGCAGAAAATAACAGCCACATTGAAGTACTTCATGCTGGAAAACATCTTTAGCTGAAAGCAAACCCAGCCCTTAGTGCTCTATTTACTTTTTTCACACATATACTGTATATTAAAAGGCCAGATTATGAAAAAATATTATATTTTCAAATTACAAACATGGATAGAGCCTTGGGTCGACCAGTTAGACAGTACAAGCTGTTCATTTTCCACGTCTAACTGGAAAAAGAGGGAAGTCAGTCATCTGCTTGATAATAAAGTTTAGTTCTGTTTTCCAATCAATCGTTGTGTGCTGCCAGGGCACGTGGTCGCCGCAGCACTGCTTACGCGGGGTCAGCCGCGTTGGTGTTTCATTGAGAACCACGGCGGCGTTCGCTCAACCCTTTCCTCCGGTCAGAGGAGCAGTGCCGCCGCCAACCACGGATTTCCTCAGTTCGATTTTCATGGACTGGCTCTCGCCCCGCGACTCTAGCCTTGTCACCGTGGAGATGCCCAGGGCCCCCAGAACCGCTTTCCCTGTTTTCATACCTTTCGACATGGGGATGCGAGTGACGGCGTTCCGCGGGGGCGGCACATCTGGTCCGGGCTAACGAGAGGACAGAAAACAAGGGGACGAGACATGGGTTGTGAAAAGAGACAGACAGGATAGAAAAGAGATTTAAGATTAGATCTAATAACAGCCCCTTAGATCTTGACAAACCAACCAAACGCCTGTCAATAGTTAACACTGGGGGGAGGGGGGGGTAATGAATGAACGTGTGTACGCAAGTGTGAACGAAAATTCTACAGATCTGCTGTAGCAGAACAAAGTGAGTGTTTCGTCCCGGTGGTTACCTGGTTTGTTCCTGGTTCATTATCTGGATGCACGTAAAAATTCAGAATCTGGCTCTCATGGTGCACAAAGGCCATATTATATCGCTCAGTATAAAATGGCACAGTCTTTCACAGCCATACCTTACCTTACCTTTGTAACTCATCACAAGTCATACAATAATCAGTCACTGCCCACACAGTCCTGCAAATAATTGGTGTTCTAAAGTAATATTTAACATTAGAAAGGGAGAGAGATAGAACACTGCAGCTTGAGTCCAACTGCAATGCTGTTGCCAAATATGAAAAGTTAATTGCCATGGGTAAACAAAAAAAATTTGAGATTAGCATTGTAAAGTATTGGTTTAGGATGGTAAAAAAGCAGAAACTGGAGAAAATAAGAAAATAAATGATTGTAAAAAGCGCCTGGTGTCGTAGACATAACTTGTGGCCAAAAATATATCGCAACTGTCGTGGTTTAGTACTGCCATAGAAAATTTATGGGTTTTCATTCACAGGCTGAGAGAGAGGTATAAACAAATAAAGAGAGAAAAGGTACGCATGTTGACTGAAACGAACTAAAAGTAACTAAGTTACTGTTGTCCAAACTAAATTATTGATATAGTGTTCCTGCTCTGAAGCCCCACCTTTTTGAGAGAAACTAGTTGCGTAGTGTCCTGTGCAAGCATTGGTGGTTCAGTGGTAGAATTCTCGCCTGCCACGCGGGAGGCCCGGGTTCGATTCCCGGCCAATGCAGCTCACTCTCTTTTTTCAGCTGGTCGTTGAACATGCTGTACGCAGTTATTTAGTCTCTTGCTAATGCCTCATGTATCTTACAAGTATTTCAAAAGACAAAAGTCTCATGCCTCATTAGTCTTTTATAAATCACTGCTATTTCAGTTCTATAACTGCATAGACTATACGATTTAGAAAATATGTGGAATCACTTTGTGTCCGTTGATGTTCTGACACAAAAATCATCACAAAGTATGCTTCGTATCGGGTTTTATTTATCAGTTTATTTAATGCATTGTAAATACGTTTACAAACGTATGGCTGTACGGCGACTGAAAATAGTTATATAAATCTTTAAACGGTTATTTAAAACATGTTTTAAACGTAAACATAAATGACAAGACACCAGTGACCACTCTGTGAGTTTCCCGTCTTTGAAAACGAGAGTTTATGGTGTTTTTTAAAGAATTTTCTGTATGCTCGTCCAGATCCATTGTGTAAGTTAGCTGTGACATGAGCAATAAACAATATATTTCAAGACTGCAAAGTTCGTCAAAATGTTGATATGGACCGTTGTATCTCATCGTAAATAACCCTTTAACAGGGCTTATAATGCTAAATACCGAACTTCTCCTTTAAAAGAGTAATATCAACAGGCCAAACGAAAGATTAATTATAATCTATATTAGCAACATAAAAGTGTTTTAGCGTACTTATGACCAGCGAACTGTGTCACATTAGGCCTACTCACTGCTGTTTTTCCTCCGATCGCAGTTTTCTCATATTATGCATGATGAACACGAGTTTGTTGACGTTGTTCGGGAGAAGTGAGCTCCACGTTTTGCTGACAATTAAGCTAGTCTTTGAGAAGATGCGCTGAATTATAGGCAAATCGTTGCTTGCAGAGTTTACATTTAACTTTTTTGGGGTCATCCTTTAGACACTCGAAATGCTCGCATACTTTTGATTTTCTCTCAGACATTCTATGCAACTGATCTATTCATTAATTAATAGACAGCAATTGTCCATTACAAGGCGCACGTCCGAAATTAATAGTTCCACTCTTGCGTTTTTTCACACTGCGACGATTCGACCAATTAAAATTCTGGTTGACTAAGTTCTTTTGATCAACTAATGGTTTAGTCGACTATTTTGGGGCAGCCCTAGTTTTATCACAACATTTATTTTTTAATAACTCCCCGACTGAATTAATTAGATTCCGGGAGACCTTGGCTAATTTCGGGAGTCTCCAGGCCAATCCTTGATATGGCAACCATAGGGGTCACACATTGCAGGATTCCGACAAGATTGTTTCAGGATTCTGCCGCACTTGTATGTGCACTGATTTATACTGAGAAACCAGCTAAAAAGAAAAGAAAACATCACAGAATGTGGAAAAGACCATGGTTCGGCAGATGGGGGCAACATATATCTGCCCGTTTTGCAAAGATAACTGTGTAATGTTCAGTGTAGACCTGTGGCTTTCCAGCTATCTTGTTCCTCGCCTCTGCTACCTCTGAGTGGTGCTGATGAGAGCCAAAAGAAGCTCAGATCATTGGCTGTAGACATTTATGGATTATAAATTGTGTCATTGCACATCACACACCACAGCAGCTATGCGTAAAAGACGGCCAATAAAATCAAACCTGTTTGATATTATCTGAGCATCTAAGATGAGAACACGATTGGGTGCTCTGATTTGTTTGCCAACCATCTCACATTTAAAGAACCGTCAGTGACGGAGCACACCCCTATCAATCTAAAACTTTGATGATTTCTGCATTTGTCTGCAAGAGAAAAATCACAGCAAATATTTTGTAGTGTACAGTAGGCATAAGACAACAAGATAGACACAGCATTGCTTAAACACCGGGTTCGATATTAATAAATGTAGTTTCTGAATTAATAAGAGTGAGCAACCTCAACTTAAATTTCTTGTGTGCTTCCTGGCCTGGTTTACAGCGCATTGCTTCTTTAGAGTGTGTATTTTGTTTATGTTAAAAATAAATACCGACACTTACCTGTGACTGAGTTGACCTGGAAGGAGCAGAGGTGATGGGGGTGATCGTAATGCTGCTCATCACCTTTCCTGGTGTGGTCTTGGAAGCAGTGCCATGGCGTGGTGAGTGCAAAACAGTACCTGTGGTGGCCTCCTTGCTCTCTGTTGTCACGGCAAGAGGCCTGACAGTAATGGTGGGGGGGCTGCTGCCACTCTCTAGCGGCCGCTTGAACTGAGACCCCAGGTGGATGTGAATCTTGTTGTCCTCTGTGGTGGTGATAATGTTCGTATTGGAGTTGTACTTCCTGGGTGTGGGCACCGTCTGCTTCTCAGGGGTCACCTTGAACACAGCCCGGCCCATGGTCATTTCTTGGTACTCTTGGGAGCATGACACATCTGCCATGGCAGATGTACTGACTGTCACAATGGAGATGGGTGACAAAGGCCTGTCAGAAAGGGAGGTATCTGGAGATTTGGCCCTGGATATAGTTGTTATGGTGACAGGTGACATGGCCCTCCCCAGATCACCTGCACCCTCGCCGGCTTTGGTGGGGCTTGGGACAATGGTTATGCGTGGCTTCTGCAGCCCAAATGTGGGGATGATGGTGGCATTGGAGAAGAATTCATCAGCAAAAGGGCTGGTGATCTCCAAGGTGGCTGTCCTGGACCCGTGATCTGGTGTCACTCGGATATGCAGGGGCTGCCCTTGCCGCTGGGAAGTTGCCATTGTCCCAGACCGTGGGGATTCCCCGTTGAGGTGTGATGACTTCTCCAAGCTGCCATCCTTTTTCCTCATCCAGGGGATCCATGACTTCCTCATGTTGAGCTCGCTAGCAGCAGGAGGGTAGCGGTCCAACACAGCTGGCCTCTCCGCTGGTTTCTTAAGACCCCTCTGTCGGAGATTGCTCATGATGTGGTTCTCCTCCTGGACTGATTTTCTGATAAATACTGCGGGGGTGTCCTCCTCAGTGACATCACTGGCTACCATGTCTGTCTGTACCCCGGTGGATGCTAAGGGGACGTCTACCATTCTCCGTCCGTTAGTGCTGGGCCTCAATGCGCGGCTGTAGCGTTTGGTGACCTCCAGCTCTTTGGTGAGGTTGAGGACCTCATGGCTCATGTTTGTCTTCTTTTTCTCCTCCTCAATGAACCTCTGCTGGAGGACAGAGTAGTCCACCTGCAGTTGTGAGAGCTGGTCCTCTTTGTACATTAGCTCATGGATCTTTTCCTTAAGTGCCTGGACATCAGCCTGTAGGTCCCTCGTCTTTGCCTCCTCCATTTTGCACCGCTGTCGAAGCTCTGCCTCTTGGCTCACTGCCTCCCCCTTCTCTATTGCCTTGTTCCTAGCGACCTGGCTCCTCATCTCCTCCAGCTGCTGGGAGAGGATATTAGCCTTGTCCTGCTCTGTCCTGAACTTCTTCTCTAGCAGGTCGTACTCATCCTCTGTCTTCATCAGGTCTCCCTCCACCACTTCCAGTTGCTTCAACCGGTTCTTCAGCCTTTCAATTTCTCGCGTCAGCTCCTTGACCCTGTTGTCCTCTTGCCCTGAAGTGTCTGTGAGTTTCTGCATTTCCCTCTTTATCATGATCCTGGCAGATTCCCTTTCTGCCTCCTCTAGCCGATCAATCCTCGTCTTCATCAGGCTCACCCTCGAGCTCAGGTCCTTGCATTTCTCTTCCTCACTCATTAACTTGCTCTTCAACTCCTCCTTCTCTTTAACAAGGAATGTCACCTTAGCCTCCATCTCTGACTTCATCTTGAGCAGCTTTCTGCTCTCCTCAATAAGCTTCCCTGTCACCTCCATGACCTTGCATTGCTCTGTCTTGAACATCCCATTTAAGTCATCACCCTTCTTTTCCTCCTCCCTGATCCTCTCTGCCATCTTCTTTCTCTCGTCCACCATTATCACCGTGAATGACTTCAGCTTGGTCAAGTCATCTTTCAGACCCATCTCCGCCTTCTCCAGCCTTGACTCTGAGTTCTCCAGCTCCTTCACATGGTTCTTCACCACATCCAGCTCAGAGACCAGCTCTTTCACAAGGAATCTCTCCTTCTCTAGGCTGGTGTGCAGCTGGGCGCACTCAGACTTGCTGATGCTAAAGGCTCCCTCAAGCTTCTCCAGCTCCACCATCCTCTTCTGGAGCTTTTCCACCTCTAGCTTCAACTCCTTGCAGTGGCTCTCCTCATCCTGCAGTCTCTTCCTCAGCTCTCTGCACTGGGACTCAGTCTTGGTGATCTCCTCATCCTTGCCCTCCATCTCCAGCACCTTCTTGTGCAGGGTCTCAAGCTCTGCCATAAGGCTGGAGTTGCCACACTCCCCCTTGCCAATCTTCTCCCTCAGGTCCTGGAGCTCCTCCTCAGACCTCTGTAAAGCCCGGTTGCTCTCTTCCAGCTCTTCAATCCTGTGTGTCATGCTGACAATCTTGAGTCGCAGCTGGCGGTTTTGGGACTCTTGACCACCCAGCTTAGTAGTCATCTCCTCGTGGTCTTTGGAAAACTTAGCCGTCTTGCACTCCAGGTCTACCTCCAGCTTCAGGATCCTCTGGTCGTCCTCCTTGACTTTGCTGGTGACAGCGCTGAGCTTCTGCTCCTTCTCATTTAGCTGCTGGGATAGATCTTGGACCCTCTGGCTCTGCTGGTCTATCTGCTCAAGGTGCAGCTGCCGTTCGTCCACCAGCATCAGGGCAAAGGACTTCAGCTTCACCAGCTCTTCCCGCACCTTCTCAAGATGCTTGCTGTGCTCCTTGTCTTTGCGAGTCTGGTATGCTTTCTCCTGTTCCAGTAGTCTCTTTAATCTGAAAGCAAAATATCTTTCAAATTACAGAATGACAGGAAGAAAAATCACGAGGTTAGGCAGAGAAGGTTTACAATTGACATGCACTACTCCTGAGGCAAACCAAGTTTAGAAAATTAAACAAATCAGGTGTTCAGTTCCTGCCTGTCTTTTATTGTAGTATATTTTGTTTTTCAGCTTATACATGGAGGCCATGTGCAAATTGTCCCCAATTGTCTAAGAAGTCTTAATTACTTAGGTCGTAGAGAACACAAAAGGTAAGTGATGTCAAGGAAATTCATCAGCCATTCACTCCCACTCTCATTCACAGCAGCTATAATGTAGCCAAAACCACTGTGATTATACAATTTCGCTTAACATTCTGCAACGAAGACATACTTACTCTCCAATAGTTTAAGGCAGCTGTCTCAGTGTTTTTATCACGATTGTTTTGACACTGAGAAAAGCTAATGATGATGCTATAGCGCACCACACACAAGCCTCATATGCAGCATAAACAAAGAATGGATGGAATTCAGATTTGTTCTGAGTGAGTGCAAATGAGATCAAACTATGGAGAAAGGTTTCACTATGTACAGAGTAACACTCAGTGAAAACATACTTGTACATTATGCATTCTCAGTCTATGAAGACCTAAGACTGCCACATGCCCACTGTGCAAATTGTCCCTTTAATTTTGCTGTATGCCAAATATTCTCCATCACTACTGCAACTATCCTAAACACAGCATTAAATTATCGGCTCAGAAAAGCATTTTGGGTGGGGGGGCTTGTCAATGGAATGGAATGACCTTAAATTCCTCAGTTAATTGACTCTTAACTACACACGTCTTTAAACAACCTCAAAGGTATCTAGCTCAGACCAGATACGGTGGGCACCTGTGTGCCGACCCAGCTAGTATCCCTGGCACAGTTAGAAAACTGGAATAGGTTGCGCAGGAGGAGGCGTGATGAACACGAGAACAAATGGGGTCAGATTAGAGCCTGAACTCTCATGTGATTCTCTCTTAGATGGAAAATACCCGTGCCTCTCACACTTGAATGAGCTTGGAGCCACAGCAGCAGCAACAGTCTGCATTACTGAAATGCTACAGGGTCTCTCGCCAGGTTTCTTCGTCGGTGCGGGGTTGTTGTTTTATTAAAAATTTTTTGAGGGAGGTGGGGAGTCCTAAAACCTTGCTGTTGGAATGGTTGACCTGCAGCACAAAAATGCAAGTGAATGTTTAACTTGACTCCCACGGTCCCCTTCTCTCTCTCCCTTTACTCTCGCCCCTGCTCTCCTCCTCCCTCCCTCTCTGTGCCTGTGCCCATGACAGTGCTCTCAAACAGCCTGCAACAAGTTTCCCCGGCATGAATTGCACACAGCAGAAACAGATTTGTTTCACATGAGAGAGCACTGCTCACTGCAAAGTTTCACTTTACTTTCATGAAGAAATTCCACACTGTACGTCAGGTACTAAGATACATTCTGAAAAACAGGCGTTTTAGATTTGGGCTGGATCCTCGCTTTGCAAAACCCCCTATCTCTGGACAGCTTTAGAATCATTCAAACTTAC
This sequence comes from Ilyophis sp. 1 JC-2022, assembly GCA_022702515.1. Taxonomy (NCBI): domain Eukaryota; kingdom Metazoa; phylum Chordata; class Actinopteri; order Anguilliformes; family Synaphobranchidae; genus Ilyophis; species Ilyophis sp. 1 JC-2022. The sequence goes on along the minus strand of CM040406.1, from coordinate 16,212,711 downwards.
CCTCTTAGTCAGGATGCCCTGCAGGTAGGTCCATTCTTAACATGTTTTGCATTGCGCAGAATCTTTGCAACAGACTTTGGCCTTTGCTCTCCAGGGAATTAGCCATCACATTCCAACCATGTCATCAGAACAATGAAAGGTGAATGTTGTGAAAAATAGCACTGGACCACTAGCTGATGATGTCACCCTTCCCATATATGGCACAGAATTGTGCAGCTCCAGTTTGGATGCTGGAGGGGCGGGACTTAAGCCAGGGGGAGGGGGGTGTTCCTTTTAATCCCCATTTGTTTTCAACTGCTCCTCTAACAGACTAAGGGAGAGCTAGTTTCAAGGCAAATGCAGCCATCAAAATACCCTGTGTATTCAAAATAAAAATTCTGGACAAAATAAAGATCATACATGCAGCTATCATTTAACTTCCTCTCCCCCACACGCACGCACACACACACACACACACACACACACACACACACAATTCAGTTGTCAAACAGTCTTAAATTCCAAAAATGTTTCCATAGAGATGGGATTACAATGGATGGGTGAAGTCCTGTTTTCAGGGAAACAATGCAGACAAGCTTACAAATACCACTCTTCCACCACCCCCCTTGTGTGAAATTTTCTCTATTGGAGAGAAACCAAAAACTCAGGGATGGAAGAGAAGAAAAGAAGAGAGTATTATATGTTCAGAACAGAACTATCCCTGTCTTTCTATGGGTGGTGGGGGTAGGGGATGGTAGATTATGATTTTGTCGCTTTATTTTTTACAGAGAAATAAACACGGCTCAAAGTGTCCCAGCCTGTCATTAATATGTAATGTGCACGGGATATGTCCCAACTTATTTCAAGAGGCAAACTCATTCCCGTGAGTTGCTCAAGTCAGGCAGGAATACTGGCAATGGCTTCATGATTCACTGAGAAACAGACAGATAGTTCTGCACAGATAGCTGGGTTTAACCTAAAGGTTGATGAAAAAACATTCTTCCAAAGTGCCTTTCAAAAGGCACTTACATCAAGCTTGCCCTCACAAAGGCTGTAACAGGTCCAGTGCAAGAATTTGCAGACAATCTGCTACAGAATTTATGATTAAGTATTGTGTTTCTTTTTTAATAATCATCATGTAATAGAGTCAAACAGAATGAAATGAGACATACTCGCATATATGTATTAAAACATACATGATAAGCTAATACATATTCAACCCAGAATACTCACAGGAAATACTTCTTATTGAGAATACAAATGTTCTGAAGTTCTAAACCAAACAGAAATGACCAAGCTGCATTTTTAAATAGTTTCAAGGACCCCCTCCTTTGGATCCAGCCAGTGTTGGTCGCATTATTCTCTCCAAAAAGTTATTTCCAGGGCTATAAGCAAGACATTGTTTTTTTTTAAACATTCCCATTGTTATTTTTTATCAAATCGAATAAATTATTGAGGGACATAAAATCACGATTGAGGGGGGGACTTCACACATGCCACCAGGCCCACATTGGCAATTCTGCAATTACAGAAAAACATTAAACAACAGCTCAATCAGCACTCTGGGAATCAGCTATTAACTTTCTATAACATTCATTTCACAAACCAATATGACTGGACACCAGCACCCAATCAATTTTCTTATTTACATCTTTTTTTTCCTGGGTATTTGTTCACACTAATTGGCAGGTATCGTGTCAATTTTTGGCAGGAAAATGGAAAGGGAGAATATTTCTACTACTACTCTGATTTCAGGATGTGTCCTTCCCCTATCAAACTGCATAACTCATTCATTTATATCAACAAAAAAAGATTGTGTTGTGAAAGTAATGGTTAATGAGCAACCATGTACAATTTAATGACTTTTTTCAAGATTTTCCCCAGATATACAGTGCCTGCTACACCTAGCATGCCTGCATGTCCCTGCTAGATAGCTGGCAAACAATGTCTGTGATACAGGAAACTGGAAGATGGTGTGGATTGTTATGTTGGCACGTGTTCAAAGAACATCATTTAAAATTATTTTTAGTTTCAGATGTTCCTCTGAGCCTCCTCTGAGTATAAATACACCCCTGTGCTGCAATCGCAAGGTTCTTTCACCATTTGTTTTTGTCATCACCGCAGAGATGCAGCACCAATCACCAATTACCAACAGCAGTGGTCTCCAACCCGGTTCCTGGAGATCTACCATCCTGTAGGTTTTCATGTCAATCCTAATTTGGCACACCTGATTCTACTAATTAGCAGCTCAATGAGATCACTAGCTGTTGAATGAGGTATTTTTTGTTAGGGTTGGAGTTAAAATCTACAGGGTGGTAGATCTCCAGGAACAGGGTTGGGTGCCACTGACCTACAGGCCTGCACAGGGGGCTGTGCTTAGGGCGAGCTACTCCGACAAGGCGGGCATGGTGGGCCTAGTGACTCCGAGCAGAGTCCAGCTTCCCGCCGGCAGAATGTGACGCTCAACATTAATACGCCTGCATCCATGCCTGAGTTAAACTGACACCTGCAGATGCAGCACTCCCAAAGGGCTGGAGGTGTGATGTCACCGCATTCAGGAGTCACATTATGCGTCGTGTGGCCCAGGGTGACATCTAACCTTCACACAATCTGAATCCCTCACAGATGGTCGGGGAGCTTGGGTCAGAGAAGGATTACTGTCTATCTGGGGTGGGATAGCATATCTGTCCCATGGTGGACCGGTAGGGCATCCTTAAATGGCCTTTCTGTGGGCTGGGTCCAGATGACCTGCGGGGGGAGCCCCTAGAGAGACAATAACAGCCCGATTGATTCAACAAGAGCTTAATTATCAACCATGTGCCATTACAGCCCGACTGAAGTGGATATGATCTATACTCTTAAATCCTGACTATTGCAGTGTTACAAACAAATATAACTAAAATAAATGAATGCATTTCTGTTCCCAAACTGAATTAGTTGTGCCATGTGTGTACACATATGTTCCTGAAGTCTGTTTTGAAAGGATGAATGTAAAACTAGGCCAAAGCTCTCACAATTAAACAGAACTGCTGGGACCATGCCAACCTCCAACGAGAAACATACAGCATGTTTTTCAATGTGCTCAAGACAAGGCTGTGCAAAAAAGTGAGGAATGGAGTGATACTTATTGAGGGAGATTTTCCCTTTGACTTCCCAAGGGGGTCTGTCTTCACATTGAGACGATTAAAAATGCCCAAAAAATGCAATTATTTCCGAAGACCTGTGGAAATACATTTTAAAAAGCCACTCCTCATTCCCTCTGGGATTCTTTTGAGACCACCTGCTCATTACGGCTGCACGTATGTCAGAGGCTGTATATTGCAGCTGACATTACACACCCGCACATTCCAAAACAAGGTGTTATAAATGCTGCTCTTTACGGGAAACAAGTGCTCAGATAACATCTGAACCATTCAGGGACCGTTGAAGGAAGCCCATCAACACCAGAAAAGAAAGCATCAGCTGCCCTTTCTTTCTATTTTCGTCGCTCTCCATTACGGTAGCCCCAACACAGGGGCACAAAGATTAACTTTGAGTGACAAACATTTTTTACGTTTAAATGTTTTAAGTCTTTTTTGAAGTCCGACTAATCTGTAGGGTTTTTCTCACAGCTAAAAGTGAACTGAAGTGAGAAACTGAGAAAAACAATGGCAAGAATTTTTTATATTTGCCATGTGAATTAATTGACATCTCCCTTGCCAGACAAGCATTTACTGTCGTTGGCATGCTAATGACCCTACTGGCATAAATGACACAAGGATCCCTGTTGGGTTTGTGAAGATAACTGTCAGACCTGTAACCGTTTGCCTCAACCTGAAAGAAAGGGCTGGTGTAGGGTTAATAAAGAGGGATAAATATCTCCCAGTTGCCCCGTCTGAAGGTGTCCTTTAGTCCCACAAGTGCCATCTCCCCCATCACAGATGATCAGGGTCCTTTGTGACGTCATCGGCTAAAAGGCCAGACAGCCTGCAGACAAGGCGATGACTACAGCCCATAGGAATGTGTTATCACTGTGCTGAAAGACCAGAAAATGCCGGTGGAGGGCAAGAGGAATGGGGGAGGAAGGGGGCACAGTGACGTAGGTGGGGGGGGCAGCCCAGAGGGGGGGTGGGGGAAGCCCGCTCAGAGCCCTCAAAATAACTTTTTTGGAGACCAGAATGGGACCGACACCCATAGGTCCCTAAGCCTATTTTAAAAAGTAGCTTAGACATTTCTATGAGGACATACAACCCAGGAAAAGTGTATGATTGGATGCATTGGCACTGTGACTACACGTGCTTGGCACGTCCAGCTAAGTAATTTTCAGAAATGTACCATATAAGTTCCACTTAAATATTTTAACCCACAGTCGTGTGTTTTTTTTTTTTTTTCCAGGATGACTGTTCGACACGACTTCGAACGTAGCTGAACATTTCAGGCATGGATCAGATGTTTCTTAGTCCTGGATTGCTGGTTGCTTGATTATATTGCGAAAATTTTATATTTGATATTTTTATATTTGTTTTTGTGAAACTTTTTTTTAGCTCAAGCATCATCCCTGTAAAGTCTAAATTGAGGGGTATAAAGAAACCTCATAGCTCTCAGTTAAAGTGTTTGTTTCCCAGATAGCCCACCATGAAACCTCAGTGTGAACTTTGAGACTTTTGGAGTGGGATAGCTTAAAACAAATTGCACGTGGTCTTTGAAGCGAGGCCCTTCCCTACAAACTTAAAACTTTGACCGTAACTTGGACAGTGATCTATTCTCCATGCACCTCCCGTGCATCAGTATACACGGGAGAGAGAAGTGAGAGCAAATGGACTGTCTGAGTGATGTTGTTGTTATTTGAAGTTTTACAGGTGGTGAAAGGCAGCAGCTTCTGTGAGCCCCACAGACTGGGTTCGAATCATGCCAGTGCTGGATGTGGCCGGTAGCGGGGGTCGATGCACAATTAGCTCCCAGGGAGCAAAAGCTGGAATCTAGATGCCTAGAGGGGTGTAAATCTAGGTGAAGAGATCCAGTCGGCTAAAAAACTTTCACGTTTCATCCAAATGTACCCGGGTTTTCACCTGAATGCCTTGACAGCTTTTCACCACAAAAATGTTCACTGGGATACTACTACTCCTGAATTGCTTCTGTATATATCTAGCTGTATGAATGGATAAATGTGATAGGAAGTTGTGTAAGTCACTCTGGATAAGAGCGTCTGCTAAATGCCTATAATGTATGTATGTAATGTATGTACTCCATCTGTCAAGCATGGTGTCATGACTTGGGCCTGTATGACTGCATCTAGAACTGGTTCAATGGTCTTTATTGATGATGTAACCAGTGATGGCAGCATACTCATTCGACGGAAGTTTATCATGCAGAAAGACAATGATCCAAAACATGCAGAAACTTCTCCAAGGAGCTCATCAGGACGAAAAGATGGAAGTGTTTGGCGTGACCACGGACAGATTTTTTTAATCTATTAACGATCCTCTTTAACCAAAACATGGTGTAGCCTGCTATGTAGCCACATTTAAATGGCATTTCATTCAGTTTTGTTCAGTTAGAAAATGAAAAATTCAACTACTTAAGTGTCGCTGGCTAGCCAGCACTGCCATATGCGGGATCAATGATAATCATTCACTTTAGCTGGACGGCTACCATCACTCATACAATAATATAGCTATAACGTTAATAACCTATTAATGATTACATTTACTTAACACAAGCATGTAGTCTCTGCCCGGGTTGTTGTTTTTGCAACAACGCAGCCTACACGCATGATCAAGCATACTGGCAAGATATACAGTGCCCTCCACTATTTTTGGCCCCCCTGGTAAAGATGAGTAAAAATGGTTATAAAAAATTCACCGTTTGGTGAATTAGCTTAATTTCCCACTAAAAAAATTAGAAAAATCCAACCTTTAATTGAAGTAAATGTATTATGAGAAAACAAAATCAAGTGTGCCATAATTATTGGCACCCCTGCATTTATATATAGAATACAGTAATCATTTTTAATATTTGGTTGCATATCCTTTGCATGCCATGACTTTTTTTTCTCATAATAAATTTACTTCAAGTTAAAGGTTGGATTTTTCTAATTTTTTTCAGTGTGAGATTAAGCTAATTCACCAAATGGTGAATTTTTTTTATAACCCTTTTTACTCATCTTTACCAGGGGTGCCAATAATAGTGGAGGGCACTGTATATGGTGGCCAATTTCACCATTCACGACCATTTAAGTAAGTCCCAGGTAACGAGGAACGTTTGGGATCTTTAAAGAACGTTCCCTATAAAGCCCTGTAATGTCATTACAGAACATTACTTCGGGAACATTAAGGGGAGTATGGGAAATGTTCATAGGCTGATTGCTAACATTGCTGGGGACTCTGAGGAACGTTCTTATTATTGCATCAACCTTTAGGGCAACCTTAATAACATACAGGGAACGTTCCTAGAATGTGACTTTGTTAGCTGGGGTGTTTATAACTTTTCCTTATTGTTATCCAATATTGATATTCCCATTATATCACAATGTGTTTAGGAAAAGTCAGGAAGGAGCCATATGGACTTCATGACACCACATTTGTTGATTTTGTGACAACGACCGCTGTGTTTCTGCTGTTAACTAATGTTACTTTTACTGGGCTACTGCAGCTATGCCAAACGGCAATTATTTTGTTAGCTACGCCGATATCATCTACCGACATTACAAACCATTACTACTTCTTCTGTGTGTACAACCATTTAAAACACTGTCATTCTATGTCTTTCTTTCAGCTAGAATGTGTGTGTTGGCATGTATTGTGTATGCATGTCTCCCTCTATATTTTATTAGTCCATCTTATGGTTCATTCATTTCTTTGCATCATCATCATCACTTACTCAGCATGATGCGTCTATTACAGCGATAATATTTGCTGGCAAAAGGTAGTGGTGTTTATTGTATGTTGAGATTAAATACATAGTTAATCTACAAACTGATATTTTACAGTCCAATTGTGAGCTATCGGTAATAGGAGATGTTCTAATTGTCGTTAGGTGAGGGCATTATGGTTACGTGAATGCCTGATTAGTAGGAGATTACATTTGTTTCTATTTATCCGGACCACAGAATTGTTCATATAGGCTACAGTTGTGTGGTCTGGACACACAAATGCCATAGAGTTGGCAGGATTTCTTAGGGAAATGGATGTCGAAGGTTCACGTAATCCAAGTTTTGACATTACAGTGTTTATGATCAGGGCATTGTCAAATGAGCCAGATTAATTTTAGGTCAATAGCTAGCTAGCTAGCCTGTGTTTCATACCAATATGTTCACTAATGATTTCACTAGCTTACTAATTAGCAAGCTAACAAACTTTTTACACAGGGTGCATGCTCTGGCTTTCCCGAAATAGAAATTCCTGTCTTATTTTAACATTTTAAAGACATAGGCTACACCTTTAGGTATATTGCCTACTGAAACTTGACTGTGTTATTGTGGTTACATTTAATTCGCCTATATTAAATTGAAACATTTCATTCGCCTATATTAAATTGAATATATTTATTTCCATCATCATCATCCAGCCAGCTACTCATAACAAACACAGTACAAAAATAAATTATATCTGAACAAAAAAATTTTCAACGTACAAAAATTCCAAGTTGGGTACGTTTACATGCCGATCTGAACCCAGTCATGGCAATACTCTGGTTATTGAAATGGTCATGTAAACACCTTTATCCGATTATGTAAGGTCATAAGTATGAATCAGTAATAGGACTCGCTCCTGCATTTACAATGCTGTCAGTACGTTTGTAATAGTGTGAATTAAGAATTTTTAATCTCTTATTATGAAAGCTAATGCTGGTTTAACCGTTGGTTTCAATTAAATAAATGATCCCTTAATGTTTAAAAAAAATCAAGTTTTATTATTTTAAAGAGAATACAAAATACTGTAGGGATTAAGAAAAAATCTATATAAATAATAATTAAATTGTACAGGTCACTTCTACTAGATTTTTGGGTATTTTAATTGATGAAAATGTCTCCTGGAAGGAACACTGTGAACTTGCTGGAAAGAAAATAACAAAGTCACATCTGATCTGGTAGCAAATGAAGCAATGGCGACTAATGCTTATTTTAACAGTAGCCTACTCAACATTGCCCTTAGCACGCACCTATGGAAGTCAGGGTGTGTTGCGCAGTTAATCACTGCGCATTTGCTACCCGTTGTCAACTCCCATTCCCGTCCACACTCGCACAACCAAGCTCATTTGCATAGGATCAACAAGAATCAACTTCAATAGTCGCTACCTGTTTCGAACAGGACTGGTTACTACTAGTTGTCACTCTCGTTCATAACCGTACTTAGGGCCTGATTTACTAACATCTTTAGTGGGTGTAAAACCATTTAGCACACGCAAAACCAATAACATGACCAATGATTGGTCATGTTATTAAGTTCGTTTTGCACCAATCATTGGTCATGTTATTGGTTTTGCGTGTGCTAAAAGGTTTTGCACCCACTAAAGGTCTTAGTAAATCAGGCCCTAAGTGTGAACTTAACCGTATTAAGCAGTAAAATGAGGAGCGACAACCGTATTTAGCATATCAATAAGTGTAACATATCAGAATGGCAGATTATTTTCACTATAAAAGATTGCCATTTGACAATTTGAGGTGGCACATAAAGTTTGAATGACCACATTCTCTTGAGATGGTAAGATGAAAAAACACAGGGCCTAGTTACATTGAATAATTTGGAAATATTGGGTAGTATTGCTTTGGAATAGAGCTAGTTTAATTAGTGTGAGCTACGATAGGCAATATTGTTGGTTGTAACTTGGTCTCATTTTTTATATCAATACTTTTAACGGCAGGCCTAGTTTTTGCAAGTTGTAATTCATGACTTATAGACAGTGTTTTTGTAGGCTATGCATGAGTAACTTGCTTTTCTTGCACTCAGTATCCACACTTCTGCCCTTTGTATGGGGGGAGCTCTGCAGATTACAACTCTGATGTACAGCACTGTTCCCCAACCCTGCGACCCCACCCTCACAGCTTTTGTGCTGAGATCTTACTTCTTTGTCTCCTCTTCTGTGACCCTCACCATGTGTAGACTTCAGTCCTTTCACCCCTGAAGTGCTCCACTATTACACACCTTCTGACAAGAGTGATTCCCCCCTCCCACCCTTCAGTGTGGCGTAATATGGTACCACTCCCCCATCTCGTTCCCTCTACAGTGGTGGATATTGGTATCTCTGCCCACCCTCCTCCTCATTCCGGGTGTTGTAAGTGGGTGCAGGCTCCCCTCACCTCTCCCGCTCCTGCTCCAGCAGGTTGGTGAAGTCGTCGCTCTTGTTCATGTAGTCGGTATGCTTGCGCTTTTCGCTGTCCAGGTCGTGGACGGTGCGGCGGTGGCACTTCTCCGCCAACAAGAGCTGCTCCAGCATGCGACGGTACGTCTCCCGGTGCTTGTCCTCCAGTCGGTCCAGCTGAGGGGACATGGGACAGACCCTCAGTGTCGGTCCCCAGTACTCACGGCATCTCGATAGCCCCCTTTCCACTGTGGGCCAAACCTAGTGCTTGAACTTAGTTCCATGGTTCCTGGGCCCTTTCCACTGTGCTGGGCTAGGCTTAAACAGGACTTATGCAGGAACTGTAGCCCCGCTACTATCCCTCTCCAACGGTCAGGTCCACATCATTACGCGTTGGCCCTGCTTCAATGCTCAAACAGCCCATCAGCTGTCTTTTTAACCCTTCACTTCACAAAATCTATCTATCACGAAAGTTATCACCAACTAACCAGCAAGCTAGCTATTTCGCAAAACACAAAACAAATAGAACTCAAAAGTCGGCAATTTTGGACCTAAAATATTCAGAAATTCAAAAACAACTAGATCAGGCAATGTGTATAAGTTAATAACAAGAAAGCTCCGAAACTCTGGGATCAATAGAGACGCAAAACAAGTGAGGTAGAAACTAATGGTAACCTCAGTTCTATGAATAAGGTCAACACGCCACGGTATGGGTCATCCTACTATGAGACTGAATAGCAAATTTACCACCACTATGGGGCGTACACCAAGTCACGCAATAAATATTGCTGGCTGTCAGGCGCTCATTCTCTTTTGCCGAATTCCCCACACGACCATGCTGTGTGGCCATTGTATGGGTAAACAGTATAGCAAATAATGTCTGGCGGGGATGTAGTGGGGTAATGAAACACCACACAACACAACCATGCGGTTCCAAAATATAATTCACTTTATTAGATGCTTGTCCTTTGGAAGAAGCCAATCTAAAGTGCAAATGGGACAAATACCCACTGGGTGATAAAAACACGCAAAAATTGTAACGCAAGTCATATTCAAGATTGCTCTGCTGCCCCGAGGACAGAGGAGGCAACCAATTTCGACCGCACCATGTGAGCCAAACACCATTTACATAAGGGCCAGCCCTGCATAGGCCCTCGATAACAAATAAAAAGATTGTCGGTTTTCCCCACAGCACCTGTGTGGAAAGACTGCAGGGCCCAGACAGGGCACAGTGAGTCTGGCGTCTTTCGGGGATTTATGAAGGGGAGGATGAAAAGCCTCTCACAGAAAAGGCTGAGAAGCGGACCTTAGGCCGAAAAGTGGGATTAGGGAGCAGAGAAGCCGCAGAGCTACCACCATCCAACTACATATAGGAGGGCTGTACTGACAATGCATGAAGCTCACTTACATGCCTCACAATGGCGAGCAGGCACGCAGTTTTTAGGGAGAGGTGCTTCAGACTGAGAATGGCTAATGGCTTGTAGGGCGACTCAGTGAGGGCTTTAGACCTAGGCGGACAAAGCCGCCTGACTCCCCAGAGGAACTGGCTGGCAAGACGGTGTGATCCCACCATCAGAGATGGCTGCCAAGTAACCTCTCAGCATGAACTCTGCCAACCTCTCTTCCAAGAGGGACTGAAGGAACGTTAATGCGACTGGAATGCCACATAAAACCAGATTGGACCCCTTAGCATGGCACCAACAGCTGAACCTGCTCCACTTCCCTTTCAATGGGGCTTTCAATGCCTAATGCCTCCCTAGCACAGTGGATCTACGTACTACAGCGACCTCTGTTCGGGGGCTAAATCGTGCAGGTTGTAAATCCACAGGTTTGGAAGCCATAGCAGGCCCTGGCCCTGTGACAGCATATCTGTTCTGGTTAGGAGGTGCACAGGGCACCCACTAGCAAATCCCTCCAGGTCTGATGGGATCTGTTTGGGTGCATTGAGTCACTGATCCTTGCCAGAAATTGATGTGTTGAAGGTGGCTACAGAGTCGAATAGGCTACAATTCCTTTCAATTCAGTCAAGTTAAATTCAGCAGTAACATTGAAAAACTTTAGGTACAAGAACTGCACCCAAAATGTTAGAATTAGCATTAATAATTTTCACCGCAGCCTCCACAATTTTCAGCTCGGAAAGATGAAAAAAAGTGTGAAAAAAACAAGGAATCCTTGCTGGAAAAAAAAAATCACCCCAAATTACTGAGATGCCGATTCACACAGGACTAATATTATCAGGTGACCTGTTTTTTGCTAAATATGGTAGGTAATTTACGGTGGAATTTTGACTTTCAAATTACGAAAATGCAGCTTCGCTCGGGATTAACCTCCACAAATCACATAAGGTCCCCAGGCAAAAAATGATCTGAACGAAGCTATTTCAGCTACAGTGCAGGTGGATTTGAGTATCTATTGAATATGCATAGGTAATGAAAGAATCTGTGTACATAACTACTTGTCATTGTATTCTATCTGGTGTTATTAATTTGAAAGAAGGCAGCTCAATTGAAACGGTACAGCCATAGTGGTGAGTTGTCAAGCAATTTAAACCTGTTTTAAATGGGCCACCAGCTCTTTTCTGCCTACAGCTGGCCATTTGATGTGGTCAGTGTTAAACAACTAAAAAATGGCCTAGCTCAACAGGTAAAGCAGGGGTTCAATTTTCACAGGGGGAAAAAAATTGTGGGTTTGCTTCACCAAAAATTCTGGTCAGCAGCCGCCACTGTTGTATATAACCTATATGCCTATAGCATTTATAAGCACTTGAGCTGCAGCGGTAAGGCTTATAAATATTGTATATGTTTAAATATAACCCACAGTCAATGATGCCTTGATAATAATTAGCAATAGGTCTACATATATTAACAAAATATACACATCAATGTCTCACTTTAAACATATTCAGAGCGTGTAATGTCAGACGTTTCTTGTTCGAAATGGTGAGGACTCGATCCTGCTTCCAATATCAAGAGGCCATCAATATTTACTCTTCTTTTTTACTTCAATTATTCAATTGACTCAGACTAATTTTCATGGAGTCTAATCATATGAGTTTTGTAGCTTAGTTTTGTAAAGAAAATGTTATCTGTTAGTCCATGGGCGGACGGCTGGGCGCCTGCATTTTTATAGGCTTAGCAGTAGAAAACGGAATTAATTAAAAATTGTTATCGGTGTTACCGGTTTCCTGAGAAGAATATCAATCAGTGTGAAAATCTCCACACTGTGACAAGCCTAATGTTCACTCGCGAACTGGCCCCAAGGGAAGGATTCGCAGCCCATCCTTGTGTGGGCATATCCTGCAGGTCCACCGAGGTGAACCAGTGGGCATCTCTCACCAATCGGAGACGGGAAAGGCAGAGCATGCACAAAGGCAGGCGTCTTAGTTTAAAATGGTTGAACTGGAGACTGTAACCTGACTTAAAGTGCTGAGCAACCAAGGGCACTGGGTACATAGGCAGTGAGATGGAGGGGAGAAGCGCAGTGCCAGAGGTTGCCAACTGTCAGTGATGGGACTGGCTACCTGGTGCTGGCTTGCTGGGGGGTCGGTAGGATCAGCCCTGCTCCTGAAGGGAACACTGAGAACCAGGGCCTAAGAAGCTGGATGAAGGCCCCCAAAAGACCTGGCGTGCACCAGTTTGGATGGGGCCAGAAGATGGAGGTGTCCTGCAACCAGAGCGATTTTCGAGCATACTACAGGCTGGAGGCCATGGGGTTGGAGCCTGCCTCACAGAGCGTGTCAGCTCCACCGTCCTGCAAGACGGAGGCAGAGGTGAACACGCTCAGCTGCCCTGAAGATCACAGCCCGGTCATAGAAATCTAGGGCAGGGGGCCTGGATGAAGAGGAGTACTACTCCTGGTCAGACGCTGACCCCTCCTCGGTCTCTGACCATTGGGGGTCAAGCGGACACTCCAGGCTGTCCAACTCTGCAGTATCTAGCCACAGGCTCCCAAGAGTCGTGGGGGCCTAGGTGGCTGCTGCTGTGCCGTTAGTAGCCCTTGCCGGGTCCGCTGCATTGTCTGCAGCTGCGCTTTTTAGTACACTGCCTGGCCGCGGCCTCTGCATGTGCAGTTCCCCGTCACGCTCTGTACAAACCGGTTGCCCAGGTAGGATGTTTCCTGTGAACAAGCCACCACGTCCCGAGTCCTGCACACTTCCCGGTCTAATATGTATAATGGTGGCAGCTGGTGCGTTTGGAAACAGGGGAGGAGAGAAATATGTTTGTGCACTAAGTATGTGTGGTTGCAGTGGGGTGGGGGGTCCTTTTTCCTCCACCAAAAAAAGAAAGGAAATTTTGTGAAAACACCCCTAAAATACCCCATAAAGTTGATTAAAAAAAATTTGACTTGTGATGTCTTAAATGGAAAACACTATTAAATATATGGCTCACGAGAAAATCGTGGACTGCATGTACTTTAGGTACAGTGCTCCTTGAACAGGTTACAGATGGCACAGTGCCGACTTAAGTTTGAAAATTCCAAACAGGGAAAAGAGGAGTAGGTTTTCTGTCACTCACCTCTACCATGGGTGTCTCATAGACGTCATCCCCGAAAGACTGGGAGGGGATGAGTAGGCTGTCCCGGTGCAGTGCTCTGAGAGCCTTTTCCGGGACGGCCGAGCCATAGTGGGCCTCCAGAGCATCTGTACGGATGTGGTCTGACTTCAGCATGTGGATAATGTCCTCCCGTGCCTGTGTAATGGGACAAAGATCTGCTGAGGGACAGGACCGAGGGTCACTGAGTGATAAACAGAGTCACTGAGCGACAGGACAAAGAGTCACAGAGCGACAGGATTCAGAGTCACTGAGCGACAGGACAAAGAGTCACAGAGTGACAGGATTCAGAATCACTGAATGACAGGACACAGAGTCACTGAGCGACAGGACAGAGTCACTGAATGACAGACCACAAAGTCACTGAACGACAGGACACAGAGTCACTGAACGAAAAAACAGTCACAGAGTGACAGAACACAGAGTCACAGAGTGACAGGACACAGTCACAGAGTGACAGGACATAAGAGTCACAGAGCGACAGGACAGAGTCACTGAGGGACAAGACACAGAGTCACTGAGCTACATGACACAGAGTGACAGGACAGTGCCGGCCTAAACCATTATGGCGTATTATAAATACAACCAATTTCATGCATGTATTTATGAAAATGAACTCCAGAAGATAGAAGTGAAAGTGAAAAATAAATGAACACTTCAATGTTTCGGTACACATTGGGACATTTAGGCGTTTCATTATCTAACGAAGATCGCAAACTTTACTTATGAGTTAGTTACGCTCCTAGGTGTGTTTCATAAACTGCAATGTAAAGTTTGAGTTGGTTTCTGTATTATCAGAACAGCTTCCACTGTCACCATTCTCCCCCATCTCATTTAGGCTTATTATACATTTAGCTACATGGAATAAATATGAGATCTTTAACGTTACCTGACCATTTTTTGGAGGAAAGCTCCTCTTATTAGCTGAAGTCGAGATGACGAAGATTGAAAATGATCATTTAGCTAATTTAGGTTAGTTATTCGCTTTCCAAATCTACTCATCTGTGCATGACCAAGCAATAAATGTTGTGAGATTAGTCTACCGCCAATCAAAACACTGTAGTTTACACATGGGAGTTGCTACCGAGGGAAGTCCACACACTCCACAAATCTGTTGAGTAGTTGATCATTTCCGAAGACCACATGGAGAGCTTATGCGAACACATTTTCTATTGATTTTATAATGATAGTAAATTAGTTGTCAATGACGTTTCCAATATTTTTTAACGTGGTGGCGTATTGTAGGCTATGGGAAACACTGGTTTTCTAACGTTAGAAATCAGTTTATGTAATTTTGTCATTTGCGTGAGCTCCACACCCCCACACCCGTACGTCATAGCGTAGGCTACACACGCTGCGTAGCCAGGGTGAATATCACAAAGGGATTAGAGTTGATGATTTGCTTTTATATATTTATTTATTATAATTAGAATGTTTTTATTAAAATGTCTGGGGTGGGCTAAACCGGAGCTAAGCAAATTTGTGACGGGGCTATAACCCACCCTTGCCCCGGTGTAGCGCCGTCCATGCATAGGCCTAACGTTACTACAGAATTGGAATTTGTATTGTAGCTATGTATTATCATGAGCTAGCCTACAGAGCTAGTAAACTGTCCCATTCTTACCGCTGGCGTTGAGCTTGGAGCCTGGTCCTCCTGGCTAACTACTAGTACCGTCACCCTGGGTCTCAGCAACGTCGTCGTTAGCGCTGGCAGTGCTGCTGCTGTTCGTGCTCGCAATATGAAACATATCATTTATCTTCATGCATGTTGTAGCATCACCTTGAAGTGACTTCATTTTTCTCTAGCCTTTAATCTCTAGCCTTTTCAGCGCCGCCTTTCCTCTTTCTGCTCGGATTTTTATCAATTTTGACGGACTTTTGCTAGCTAACTATTTCTCGTAATGAATCCACCTGTTCACGCGCTTCCGTTCTCTGACTGCTGGGATTGGGGGGGGTGCTGGGCTGGTGCATAATCGGAGTGGGCCGACGTCGACGACGCGTCTCTAGTTTTTGTATAATGGGCTGCTAAAAAAAAATGTATATATAAAAAAATATATATTATAATAATGGGCTTCTCAAGCGGCCCACAGAGCGACCGGCCCACCGGAATTTCTCCCGGTGCTTCCGATGGCCAGTCCGACTCTGGTTATAAAATATAACGTTCCGTTATAAAGTCCCGTACCGAAGGAAAGTGTAATTTGTTTTCCAGCCTTGATAAAATAAACGCGGATTCTTTTCTGATTAGACGCGCAAGTGAGGGAACAAGAACATGTCAAGAGTCCATAAAACGAGTTACCCTTACAGCCGCAATAATTAGCCTACACGACAAAGTACGGAACATTTTTATTCAAAAAACGTCTTCATTCGCTGTCCTTGTTCAGTGTTGAAAATAAAATTTGGGGCGATAAATTGAATTTAAAATAATGTGTTTATTTAAATAAAAGGGCTAAATTTATGACACGCGAGAGATGCAACTCCGTTTAGTACGCTAGAATTAATGAGGAGGGAGGAGGAGCGCCAATCACAATGACAGCACCACAGCAAGGCGTGGCTAGAGTACAATAGACTGTTTACAGATACTTTTTAGGCTATTGCAGTCAGGTAGTGTTTAACACTTTTGCAGAAATACTTTTTATCTGTCAAAATGACAGATGGCATTTCTGCTCAAAGTTTTAAAAAATCTGTAAATGACGGGAAATTATCGGTTAACGCAACACCTGGTTGCAGCGAAGATGTAAGGACACATTAGACAATACCAGCAAATGCAGAGCATGAGAAATATAATATGAATTTTGTGATCATCTTACGGCGAAGATGAGATGTGTGTGTATGCGCTTGTTCTAGAACAGGAGCAGGCACAGCGCTCCTGGCAGCAGACATTCCAAAAATTCAGAAGGGGCGTGCCGGGCGCCAAATTTGCGCCCCTGTCAACGTCGCGCTCTAGGCGGCCGCCTAGTCGCCTATACTGTAAAGCCGGCCCTGGACATAGTCACAGAGCGATAGGATACAAAGTCACTGAGGGACAGGACACAGAGTCACTGAGACGAGTGACAGGACACAGGGTTGTGCTTAAAGGGGACTAAAAAATTATTAAAGTAAACTTTTTTTGCACTAGGGCACAGCTATCTTTAAACAACCTAGGTTGTGATGTCATTAGGTTGGTTCATCTCGGCTGCTCAATGTATTCCTATGGGTAAATAGCTGACTTTCAATGAATTCAACGATGTATCATGAGGAAAAAACAAAACAAAAAATGCACAGACAGTCCTTTTGTATTGCCCCGGGATGCTCTAATGAGTATTACCAAACAAAACCTATGAATTTCCTTGAACTTCCTCTGACAAGACCGCAACTGCTGCGCCAAACTGGCTGGCTGCTCTGAAATGGTAGATTGCACCTGTGGGATGGTGCGACGGGTCTACAGCGCACAGAACTGTGTGGTCTGCAATGATCAAAGGGGACGATTTGTTCTTTGGACAACCAACTGAATGAAGCCAGACACTGTGGTTGCGTGGGAGGGTGAAACCCAATACGGTCTATCAGAAGAGAGGAGCTGGCTGGCTGGTAGCTGCCGGCTACCTAGCATGAGGAACCGACATAGCTAGTTAGGCAGTTTGTGAAAATGAATAAGTTTTGTTCAGTAATACTCATTAGAGCATCCAGGGGCAATACAAAAGGACCATTGTTTTGTTTTTTCCTTATGATACATAATTGAGCTCACTGAAAGTCCGCTGTTTACCCGTAGGAATACATCGAGCAGCCGAGCAGAACTAACCAAGTGACATCATGACCTAGGTTGTTCCAAGATGGCTGTGCCCTAGTGCAAAGGAAACTTTTATTTATTTTTCTAGCAAATACGGGTTTATTTGAGATTTGAAGGCAGGGTCATATGTTATCTAAGGTAAAAAATAAATAAAATAAAAAACAGCCACATTACGAAGTGCTACATGTCCCCTTTAAAATAAAAAGATCATAAGCCGTACAATAGAAATATATGACAGGCAGATAATCATCTCTTATTACATGCATCATAGAGCACAGTAGCTGCAGTTGTGAAATTGTCTCAATATTAACTGAATGAACATGATGTGTTGCCAAATGTAATTTTAGGGCCCATAATGTTTAGCAGTACATTTTTATGTGGAAATGTTTCTGTACTGGGTAAAGTTATTATGGTGGAAAAAAATGATCTATATCTGCTTTATCTTTTATCTTTACCACATCCATTTTCATCAGTTGCTTTGGATAAAAGCGTCTGCTAAATGACTGTAATGTAATGTAATGTTGAAGGAGCCACTGGTTAAAAAGACAATCTGACTCCACCTAGTGGCCGACAAAAACACTGTCCCTAGAAGCAACAAACTCATAGCACACCGCTTCAAACACAGCACACACACAAAAGAAAACCAAACATGACTTTTCCTGTAATGAGCCTTATTTCCTGATACAGTTGACTCGTAAAACATTAAGACACATATCAAAGCATCATACTTTGCTAATGGCAGGTACCAACAGCAAAAATCATGCTATGAGTCGAGAAGAAGCCCACAGATAGCCTGTCTCCAGGCGGGCATCTGAACATGCATTCACATTAGCACTCGATTTCAACATGCATCTCTATTACTGATCCAGATAACAGTGCACAGATACACAAACAGAGACACAAACAAAACAATTCCAAACAGTCGTTGGAGGTTACAGTTACTCCTTTGACATTAATTATACCCAGTGGGAGGTTATAATGAGGTGTATGTCTATTACATAATCACCAGAGACCTTACCATCAGTAAACAGGGCTAGGTTTTTCTGGAGCTTATATGTCGAAAAATGTATTTGTTTGGAGGCATAGAAATGATCCACTTACTATGCACTCTCTTTCTCTGTCTTTCACCCTGCTTAGCAGAAGACACAGTAAAGTGAAAACTATAATGTGAACTTTAGCAAGGCCGGTGTATATGCAGGTTTTTGCTGCCACCAGTTACTCTGGCTAAATCAGCGAATTAGTCATATACACCAACACCGATTCACTCATGAATTAGACCACATAAAAAAGCTACGATACATGCACACAGGCACAATAACATTCATCAGCTGCTATTCATATCGCAAAATGTAGCTAAAATATCAGACCATGTAAATGATTGGGCTAATTAAGTATTTGGTAACTGGTGGCAACAAAAACCTGCATACACACCGCGAGGCCTGGAGTTGCCCAACCCTGGTCTAGACAGAAATCTTTTTAAAACACCCTCTTAAAATAATTAAAAACCTGTCTATACTCAAATGTGATGGTGCTGGGAGGTGCATTTGAATCCATCAAATAATACAAGCATAATATAACAATTTTTGTTTGCATTCTTCTCTGCATGTCGTGATAATGCTATGTGTCCAAGATGCTGGTTTTTGTCAGACTAGAACTCTTAAAACTAAGAATGACCAGAATAACAAAGGGCCAGATGCCCGCAGACTATCAGATGTTGTCTGTGAAAGATGTGTCTCTCCTCTGAATAGCACTGTGTGGCTTGCAGGTTGTAGACTAGGAGGGTGCACATGCTTTAACAACAGTGCTCAGAGAACCAGAGGTGAAAAATCCAGGTTCAGAAAGTCTTCCCCAGTATTTTATTCCAATCACCTGGATTTGCTAATTAACACAATTCTTCAGCCAGGACTTAGAACAAATTAGTGAAATCAGCTGGCTGAGTTCATGAACAGAAGGAAAACATAGCAGGACTTTCTGACCTGTGGACATTCTACCTCTGGGCGCATGACAGTGAGCGGCAAAGTTGAAACCAGTGAGGCACAAATGGTATATCCAAATTTGAGAAAAAAAACTAAATAGCAGCAATGTGCAGCACAAAACACAACTGTCCAAGTGTACCCTGAGATTTAATGCAGCACACCTGTGTAACTCTGCAGCCCCAGTACTTCAGATTCTTACCTGAACCTCTCCCTCCATTATCCCAAGAAACCTGAGCAGCTCCTTTCTGGAAAGATCCATGAATCCCCTGTTTTGGTTATCGGTCCTGCACGGTTTCTGGGGCCTTTTCACCGTTTCAGAGATCCCCATCTCTCCATCTTTTTCCTGCTGGGGTTGAGCCTTTTTCTTTGAGCCCTGAAGATTCCCATCCTCTTCTTCACCATTGGTCGGTTGGGGGGCATTAAGCTGGCTGGTGGTCGGGTTCTCCGCCTCGCTGTTCCGGGACTTCATGACTTTTCTGCCTGGACACCGACATAAGAGTGAAATTAATCAGTGCTGTTTACCACAGCCCGGTTATAATAAGGCTTTAATAAGCCGCGGCACAGATTCATCCATCTCCCAGTCTCCCGCCAACCGCAATTGGGATCCTGTTTTGTTTATGAGACCTGCTATCCAGTTACCACTGCAGAGCAAAACAAAAACATTTCGCAACAGCTGATTGACGTAAAATGGTCCAGGGTAATATGAGACTGAGCAATTCCTCAGCTAATTTAGTAAATGACATCCAGCCAATTAATGGATTGATTTGCTTTGAGACCAACTGAAACTGAAGCAATTAAAATCCATTTCAACGCCATGAACAGGGTTTCCATGTTATGGTATCCACTGACACTCCACTATGCACTCATCTACTTACATTTAGTCAGATTCATAAATAAATATTGAGTCATATGTTTGAATATATAAAATTGACTAATTTTGGTAATACTGCATTTGAAGTGGATATTAATAACACATGTATTAAGCTATAAATAAAGCAATATCTGTTTTCAGGAGCCCATACAAATATTATGGTAACACTTAATTTGAAGGTTCCATTATAAAGAATTTGTCAACCAAAGTAATGCTTTACAAATATGAGTTATTATGTCTTACTAACTTATCTGTACTCATATGAATACATAATAACCTTAGTTTAGGTGTTGCAGTTGTGTTTATGAATGCGTCATATATGATTTCACACATATTAACTATTAACTAATGCTTTACAAATATAAGTTCTTATAGTAAGTCATTATTAGAAAACACTTTACAAATGGTTAATAGGTCATTTACTCAGCATTATTTTGGTTTACAAATTCTTTATAATAGAACCTTAAAATAAAGTGTTACCAATATTATGATCAGCTAAAAACTAAGATTATGGAGCCTGTAATAAGACATCTGTAGTAATATAATCACAAAAGTTCTACCTGATATTCGGAAGCAAACAGGTTTCATAAATAACTGACCTTTGCAAACCAATACTCGTACATGCCTAACTCTTATACAATATATCAAGAAAACGAAATTAAATGCATTCCTAATGGCAGTAGATGCAGAAAAAGCCTTTGATCGGCTTAAATTGCCTTTTTTATTTAAAATCTTAGAAATGTTTAATTTCCCAAAGGAAATAATAGATTTTATTAAAATAATATATAAATGTCCCCAGGCACAAATCTATACCATTACATTATAGGCATTTAGCAGACGCTCTTATCCAGAGCGACTTACACAGCATTTTTGCATTTACACATAGTATCCATTTACAGCTGGATATACACTGAAGCAATTCAGGTGAAGTACCTTGCTCAGGGGTACAGCGGCAGTGTCCTACGTGGGACTCGAACCTGCGACCTTTCGGTAACAAACCCAGTTCCTTAACCACTGTACTACACTGCCGCCCCAATAACATCTTGTCTGATACGATCTCATTAAAGAGAGGTACCAGACAAGGCTGTCCTTCATCTCCTTTACTTTGTGCTATGGCTATTTTTGGTATGGCTATTTTCTAGCCCAGAAAATTAGACAAACCGAAGAAATCAAAGGTGTAACAATAGGAAAAGAGACGTACAAATTGAATTTATATGCAGATGATCTTCTCCTCTATTTAAGTGATAGCTCCGCATCATTACCCCCTCTTATGGCAATAATGAATGAATATTCAAAGATTTCAGGTTGTAAAATTAATAAAAATAAAACAGAAATAATGCCAATAAATCAAGATTTGCATTATAATCTTGAGGAATTTTCTGAATTGAAATGGCAATCCAAAAATATCAAATATTTGATAAGTAAGAAGCAATTATTAAAAGATCATTTCTATATTTTATACATTTCTATTACTTAATAAACTGAAAGATAATATAAAAAATTGTATGGTTTTACCAATTAATCTTATTGGGAGAATAAATGTAATAAGAATGATTTGGCTACCTAAATTTTTGTATATTTTTTCAAACATTCCTGTAACCCCACCAAAATCATTCTTTAAAACTCTTAACTCAGTAATTACATCATTTATATGGGCAAATAAAGGGGCAAGAATAAAAAGAGAGATAATTTACCTACCAAGAACAGAAGGTGGTTTAAATCTTCTCAACTTTGAGCTGTATCAACTCGCCTCTCAATGCTTTTATCTGTATCATATAATACATAATTCTCCAGATGAAAAATTGATTCATATAGAAAATTCTCAATTAGTCAAAAAATTGACTTCAAAGAATAAAAGTAAAAATGTAGATAACTTTATTATAAATAATACTATTCAAAACTTTAAGAAAATGAAAAAGCTTTTAAAATAATTTATTATGATGAACCAACCTAATAATATACCATTATGGAATAATTATTGGATACAAACTCAAAATAAACCACTTTGTTGGACTTCTTGGGAAGAAAATGAAATCTATTATCTAAAAAAAGTAATAATCAAGTGATATCCTTTGAGGAATTCAAAAAAGTATATATATAATTTATCAGATAAAAATTATTTTCATTTCTGCAAATCATTTTTTTACGAAACACAATTTTTTAATTTCTTCAGATAATAAGAGTGAATTGGACAGCATTCTCTTTGATAAAGCGAATAGTCAATATATAATAAGTAAAACATATAATGTATTGTTGCAAGTGTATAATGCTACAGCTATATTAGATAATGTAATAACTAAATGGAATAAATATTGGGTTTGAGATGATATTAAAACAAATTGGAAACAAAATATACAAAATACACAAGAAGCTCTAATAAATGAAAACCTGAGGCTGATAGCATTTAAACTTACAACAAGAATCTATTATACAAGAAACAAAATTCACAAATTTGATAAAAATATTTCAGATAAATGTCTAGATAAATGTAGGGGTTCTCTATGCCAGAGACACGGAGGAAATATTGGAGGCCCAGGTGCGACAGTTAAGGAATCTTAAAGTGTTCAACGAACACCACTAAAATGGACAATAATCCGTAGTGGAGGGAGAAAATAAGGAGAACACAAATAACCTCGCGATAAAAGGCGAGGAGCTCGATATGCGAGCAAAACAAAATAAATAAGCAGACACGCTTATCTAACTCCCGTTTGTGGAGCGAACAAACAGAAAGAAAAGAGAAACTCAAAAGACCCCTAAGACTGAGATAAGAGTGAAAAAGATCACTTTGCTTTTTCTAAATTGTACTGCTAACAAGTCCCGCGTTGAGAAGCAAAGCAGTCGATAGCAGCACAACTTCCTATACCTTTTTACCGGCTCAAATGTTACGTGAAATAACATGGAAGCGACGAGAAAGGGAGAAAGCGGGGTATAAGTAGTGAGCGGAAATGCAGGACAGGTGAACTCACTAATTACCGAGACGAAAGCAAAACCCATAGTGGAACACAGAAAAATCTGATAGATTACCGGTTAAAAAAAAAAGGAATACAAAACGCGGAGATAAGGAAACAAACCCACGACCCATGACAGGCTCCCCCCCCCCCCCCCCCCCCGTCTAAGGAACGGCACCAGACGTTTCCACGACCTTATTTCTGCGGAAGTTGGTGATTAACTGAGGGTCCAGGATGTTTCTCCTAGGAACCCAGCAACGTTCCTCCGGGTCGTAGCCCTCCCAGTTCACAAGGAACTGCCACCCTCTGCCCACACTTCTCTCGGCCACAATGTGGCAAACGGTATAAGCCGGACCCCCCTCTATGAGGCGGAGGTAGTCTTTCAACCGGGGCAAGAGGGCTGACGAATACCGGTTTCAGACGGGAGATGTGAAACGTGGGGTGGATGCGCATCAAGCGCGGCAGTTGCAGTCGAAATGTGACTGGGTTGATCTTTTTTATCATTTTAAATGGTCCCACAAAACGAGGGGCAAGTTTGCGGGACTCGACACGCAATGGAAGATCACGAGTAGTGAGCCAAACCCGCTGTCCAACTCTATAGGATGGTGCAGCCCGACGATGCCTATCAGCCATGGCTTTTTGTTTAGCTGACGCACGTATAAGAGACGAACGCACTTGTCTCCAAACCGAATGACACCTCCGAACGAAAGAACCTGCAGAGGGCACCTCCACCTCCCTCTCGAGCTCACGAAAGAGAGGTGGTTGATATCCCAGCTGAGCTTCGAAGGGGGAGAGACCGGTGGAGGCGTTACGCAGTGTGTTATGAGCGTACTCCGCCCAGGTGAGGTGATGGCTCCAGAAGGTAGGTTTAGATGCGGCTAGACAGCGAAGAGTACTCTCTAGTGTCTGATTAGTGCGCTCTGTCTGGCCGTTAGTCTCCGGGTGAAAACCGGAAGACAGACTGACAGAGGCACCTAGCAGAGAGCAAAACACATGCCAAAACTCGACAGCAAACTGAGGACCACGATCGGATACCACATCCGTGGGAAGACCGGGCGGCCGAAATATGTGATCAATCATAAGTTGCGCTGTCTCAGGTGCTGAAGGCAGCTTGGGCAGTGCAATGAAATGGGCCGCTTTAGAGAAGCGGTCGACCACCACTAAAATGGTAGTATTGCCTGCAGATAGAGAAAAACCTGTGACAAAGTCAAGAAAAATATGACGGGTGGGAATAGGTAAAAATATGATGGGGCGGGTGGGAATAGGTAACGGACGAAGGAGACCAGAGGGAGGAAGATGAGAGGCCTTGCTGCGAGCGCAAACCAAACAAGCCGCGACAAACGAGCGTACACCCTTCTCCAGACTGGGCCACCACAAATGTCGAGTTAAAAAATCCCTAGTACGATGAACCGGGGTGACTGGTGAGTTGGGAGGCGTGACCCCATTGGAGAACCCAAGACCTAAGACGAGGAGGCACGAAAAGACAGTTGGCCGGTGCCCCACCTGGGCCTGGGTCCGAACGCAAGGCTCTCTGCACCGCTGCCTCAACTTCCCATATAACTGGGGGAAAAATGAGGACAGTGGCGATAATAGGCTCGGGAACAGAGTCTGTCTCAGAGCGGTCATAAATCCGTGAAAGGGCGACAGGTTTTACGTTCTTAAATCCAGGGCGATACGTGATAATAAAATTGAATCGTAAAAAAAAATGCGCCCACCGGGCTTGTCGTGAATTACGCCTCTTAGCCAGCGGAACACATTCCAGGTTTTTATAGTCTGTCTATACTATAAACGGATGTTCCGTACCTTAGAGCCAATGGCGCCACTCCTCCAAAGCCAATTTGGCCGCAAGCAATTCTCGATCCCCTACATCATAATTTCTCTCCGCCGATGTTAGGACACGAGAAAAATACGCGCAGGGTTGCATTTTGTGGTCAAGTGGAGAGCGTTGGGACAGAATGGCTCCGGCGCCTAGTTCGGAGGCATCCACCTCTACCACAAAGGGAAGGGAGGGGTTGGGTGTAACTAGAATGGGCTCGGAAGTGAATCTCCACTTCAATTCAGTGAACGCCGCCTCCGCCTTAGAACTCCATTGGAACTGGCTAATGAGGTTCTTCTTAGTAAGCGCAGTAATGGGCACTAAAACTGTGAATAAATCTGCAATAAAAATTAGCAAAACCTAAAAGCGTTGCACCCGTTTTATGGAAGATGGCGTGGGCTAATTCTTTACAGCGGAAACCTTCTCCGGATCCATCTGTACCTTACCCTCCGCAATGATAAAACCCAAAAATGAAACCGAGCCGGTGTGAAAAACGCACTTCTCTGCTTTAACAAATAATTGGACCTTGATAAGAGCAGAAAGTACCTGACAAACGTGACCAACGTGTGTGGAAAGATCGGGTGAAAATATAAAAATATCGTCAAGATAAACAAAGACGAATTTATCCAGCATCTCCCTCAGCACGTCGTTAATTAACACCTGGAAGACAGAGGGGGCGCAAGTGAGCCAGAACAGCATGACGAGATATTCGTAGTGCCCGCTGTGTGTGTTAAAAGCTGTCTTCCACTCGTCGCCCTCGCGAATGCGAACGAGGTTATAGGCATAATGTAAGTCTAGTTTTGTGAAAACAGACGCCCCCTAAAGACGCTCGAAGGCGGAGTTCATAAGGGGAAGGGGATATCTGTTCTTAACTGTGATGTCATTAAGAGACCTGTAATCTATACAGGGTCTGAGACATCCGTCTTTCTTTTTAACAAAAAAAAACCTGCCCCTGCAGGCGAGGTGGAAGGTCTAATAAACCCGTTAGCTAAAGCCTCCTCAATGTATTCCCACATAGCTACGCTCTCTGGAATGGACAGGGAATAAAGAGACCCTCTAGAGGGAATAGTGCCCGGGTATAGCTCTACGGCACAGTCATAGGGTCTGTGAGGCGGTAGCGAGTTGGAACGTTGTTTACTAAACGCCTCCACGAGGTCGGCATACTGTTTGGGGACATTAGCCGGCAGCTGGAATTCAAGCGCCCCTCCCACTTCAGCACCCTCAGTGTCCGAGACAGAGTGAATCTCCCAATCAATCTCTGAATCGGACGTCAGCTCCTGCCACGCAGGAGGTTGCTCAGCAGAGTGATCCCAAGCTAGACTCTCCTCTCCATTCTCGGAGGAAATATGAGCGTACTCCTGTTTGACTGAGTAATTCTCCTCATCACTCTCTGAATAGAATTCGGCATAATCCTCAACCCCTCCTCCCGACAGAAAAGGACTGGAGGAGGAACAGTGATGTTTGCATTGGGAACCCCACTGGCGAATGACGGAACCGGGCCCCTCCCAATTAATATGTGGGTTATGGCGGGTAAGCCAGGAATGACCCAAGATCAGCGGATAAACCGGGGACTCAACAAAAAAAAACTGAATCTCCTCCGTATGATCTTGATATGAAACGCGCATGCGTATGGCGGCGGTAACCCGGGAGATGGTGCCTGTGCCCAACGGGCGGCCGTCCAGCGCTGTAACAAGACGAGGTAGAGGCAAAGGGTGGGTGGGAATTTTGTGGGATTTAGCCCAATCGGAATCGATAGAACACTCAACTGCCCCTGAATCAATAAAAGCGTTGCAGTGGAGCTGGCAATCGTTCCAGCGTAAATTAACTGGCAGGAGAGTCCGAGGGCAATTGAAATGCACTCCCGCTAGGCGATTTGGTCTCCCTAGCGAGACCCATTTTTTATCCGAAAGCTTGGGACACTGGTCCTTTAAGTGACCCCGCCTCTTACAATACCTACACCACAATTCACAAGACTTAGCGTCCTCTGTTACGCGCATGGAGGACCCATCGAAACTGCATGGGCCTCTCCTGCTCAATAGGAGACAGTGCTGACCTGGCGGAAGAAGGGTAATTAGCTGGGTAATATCTAAAACCTTTAGAAACCCTCTCTTTCTCTCTCTCTCTAAAGTGGTCTAATGAATGGCAGTGGACACCAGGGCACCGAACGTAGCGGGTGGTTCAAGACCCACGAGCGCGTCTTTTACTGGGTCTGACAGAGCGTTGCGAAATAGTGCACTAAGAGGCTCATCGGCCCATCCTGTCACCCCTGTCAGATGCATGGCGGCCTCCTTGCCAGAAACGTCCTAATCAAAAACTGACACCATCTCCGCTATAAGCCCATCCGTGTGGTTCATGATGGGCGAATTAGCCCTAATAAGTGGGTCGGCCCATGCAAGAGCATTCCCGGTTAGAAGACAGAGAATGAAGGCTACACGGGACTCTTTTGCGAATAAAAGCGTGAGGGCTGTATTTGAAAAAAAATTAGGCACTGAGTCAAAAACCCCTGACACTTTCCAGACACCCGCTATACCGCAGCGGAAGCTGAAGCTTAGGTTCTCTAGCGTCAGGTGGAGGTGGGGGAGGACTGGGATGTGTGGGTGCTTGTGCAACTGAAGGTGGGCCATGAGAGAGAGAGTTCGGAGATTCTCCGACAGATCCCGCAAAGCAACTGAAGGCGTAGCTGCTCGTGCCGAGTTTGCTGAGAAATCAGAAGGGTATAAACACTCTCTCCCTGGGCAGGCTGCCTCCTGAGTAACTAGTACCCTGTGAATATTAGGATCTATCGCTGGTACCTCCCCTATGGCTTCCATGTTCTGTAGGGGTTCTCTATGCCAGAAACACGGAGGAAATATTGGAGGTCCAGGTGCGACAGTTAAGGAATCTTAAAGTGTTCAACGAACACCACTAAAATGGACAATAATCCGTAGTGGAGGAAGAAAATAAGGAGAACACAAATAACCTCGCGATAAAAGGCGAGGAGCTCGATATCCGAGCAAAACAAATAAGCAGACACGCTTATCTAACAGAAAGAAAAGAGAAACTCAAAAGACCCCTAAGACTTAGGGTGAGAGCACTCGTAGGTATAAAACAAAGAAACAAAAACCCTAAGCTCTGTGATAAGAGCGAAAAAGATCACTTTGCTTTTTCTAAATTGTACTGCTAACAAGTCCCGCGTTGAGAAGCAAAGCGGTCGATAGCAGCACAACTTCCTATACCTTTTTACCGGCTCGAATGTTACGTGAAATAACATGGAAGCGACGAGAAAGGGAGAAAGCGGGGTATAAGTAGTGAGCGGAAATGCAGGACAGGTGAACTCACTAATTACCGAGACGAAAGCAAAACCCGTAGCGGAATACAGAAAAATCCGATAGATTACCGGTAAAAGAAAAAAGGAATACAAAACGCAGAGATAAGAAAAGAAAGGCATGATCCATGACAGATAAATGCCAAGATTCTATGTTACATTCATTTTGGGAATGCAAAGGAATAAGAAAATTGTGGAAAGAGATGGAAAAATTGGTATTACAAGCTATAAAAATGGACATAGACTTTACACCCTCATTTTGTTTATTACATGAATTGAAAAAATCTCAATTAAAAGTTTTACTGGTATCCTTCATAGTTTTGAAAAAAGTTATACTGAAAATTTGGAAAGGAAGTGTGGTGCTGAAACTGGAAGAATTTGACGTCATACTATTCAAATATTGAGAAAGTTATAGCAAGAGAACGGAATACGAAAGACCAGTTTAATGAGACATGAAATGAACTACTACTGAGGGCAATAGATATTAGAAGATGAATTGATGACAGCGAAAAGACGGAAATGAACAAAGATAGGAAGGTGGCACAGAAGGGACAGCTCTGGAGGAGGGCGGCGGCGCAGGAGGGACAGCTCTGGAGGACGGCGGCGGCGCAGATGGGACAGCCCAGGTGTACGGCGGCGCAGACAGGGCCGCTCAGGTGGACGGCGGCGCAGCCAGGGCCGCTCAGGTGGACGGCGGCGCAGCCAGGGCCGCTCAGGTGGACGGCGGCGCAGCCAGGGCCGCTCAGGTAGACGGCGGCGCAGACAGGCCCGCTCAGGTGGACGGTTGCGCAAGAGTAGAGGTCGGCCTCTGGAGGTCGGCGGCGGCACCTCAAGTAGGAGCGGAACGTGACTAGAATTAAGGAGGCGTGGTCTCAAAGGAGAGACAGCTGAAACGAGTGAACCAGCATCTCAAGGACAGCTTAGTATCACAGATAGAAAAGATACAGCGAGGAAATGTGTTAATTGTTAGTTCTAACTAAATACAGACAATTAGTATGTTAGTAAACATTTAAGTTAATGGTTTTAGTAATGTGCGTCTAACTAATAAACACCCAAGTGATTGTTAGCACGAGTTAGTCATATAAACAATATAAACACGGGAAACGTAAAGCAGGAAGTAAACAGAAAATGAAACTTCGGAAATACAGCGTAAAACCCTCAGAAAATCCCAAAGTCACCCAAACAGTGCATACGCGAGACAGGGTAAACAAACACACGAATGCGACTCGGACAACCTACGAACAGAGGGAATTAACATAGAATTAACTGATGAAATGAAAAGTAATAATAATGAAAATAAAAATACAAATCAGACAGAACTCAGACACTCAGAACATAACATGCTCCTCATCCTTTTCAGTCAGTGATTTACTGTTATGACACCACTGACAGCCCTGCCACAAGGAGTCGTATGAGCGAACCACTACGTACAGAGTTTTTCAATCCTACCCACTGCTGCAACATAGTCAACATCTGTCACGCCGCTAATGCGACGACAGTGGGCTGCATATTCAGCATGTGACATCACTAATTTTCCTGCAGCTGCTGAAGTTTGGTTTTGGTTGCAACTTACATGTTAAAATCGAAATGTCGCCCGTCAATATCTCAGCCGGGAATATGGGAAAGATTGGTTAAGCCTTTTCATACAATTAAGTACATTAAAAAATTTGCATTTAGATTAAGACGTTTTTCCAACGACCTAGCTCAAATTTTAATCGCTAAAGTTGACATAGCGATATGTCGGGCGTGACAAGGACTACTGCTTTTGATGGGTGATATTTCTGTTTATTGTACAGTTTTTAAATAAACCATGATTCTGCAATACTGGAAATGAATTGATTTAACATTGGGGCAGAAATTTGCTAGCAACCAAAGGCTAATTGAAAATTCAAACTACCGTTACCACAGTCTCGTGCACTGCAAGATTTCTTAACTTTGCTCTCTCTGAAGCTTCCACAGCGCACAGAAACCAGCCCATGGATATGAACCAGCCGTAGGCTACTAACGTTAACTGTGACCTATTTTTAAAGTCCAAAGCGAGTTTAGAATTTTAGGTATGGTTTAACATTTTTCTGAATCACAAGACGTGTGGGCAAATCAACTTGAGAAAGCAAGGTGTATAATGTTATTTTGCTTAATATTTTGCCAGCTCAGTGATCACAGCAGTTCCACATAACTGACCGAACAGCAACAACTGTAACGTTAACTTAGCCAGGCTAGCTACCGTTACCGAGTGACAAAGCTAGAAATAATACAGCTACTATCTAACTTCGCTAATGACATTAAAACAAATGTATGTTAACTTAGCTAACGTTATTCCTTTGAGACATGTCCACAATATTATCTGTAATGTTAATGAAGCCACAAGCGTCACACCGTGTGAGCTATCAACTAACGTTAGCTAGGAAATTAGCATTACAAGCCCCACATAGAACCAAACAGTGTCAAGCAATGTAACGGTCGGACAACTAAAGTTAACATTATTTTATCTTTAAAATAGCCAGATATTTCACTAAATAGTTTTGGCTGAATGTGTAGACTAAATCAAATCCAACCAACACAACACAATTGAAGACTGATAGTTTAAGATGACAATTTTAGCCAGTATAACATTAATGTTAGCTCAGTTAATAGCCTAACTTAGTTAACGTATGACGTTACGGAGTTATTTTCGGTACAATGCAACGGAAATAATGACCTTTTAGCCAAGCTAGCTAACGTTATATCTTCCATTGCCATGTGGCGCTAGCCAGCTTGCTAACTTGAATTTGTTATTTTAACTTAAAACCGGAAGAGCCTGACATTGACAAATTGAGAATTGTAAAGTTATGTGTCAGCCCTATTCGGACGGGATAAGTTTTAACTTACGGGCGGAGGTGGGGTTAATGTAGCCTCATTATTCCTGTTGTAACATAAATTATTCCCACACTATAATTTTTTCCACTTCTGGGTCAGTTTCTTGACTGTAGCCACCTAGCAGTATTAATATATGAAAACATACACTGTTGACATACAGAGTAGCAGTCGATAAAATTTCAGTCATAGCATAACATGTAGGCCTAATTGGCCTGATATGTCATAGTGGACTTCAAAGGATAGAAATAAAAACAATAGGTGAAAGTATACATTTAATAGCCTAATGCAATCACAGCATGCAATTATACATCTACTCATATAGCTTTAGAATACTTTGAAATGTAAACAGACAAAGATTTAGATCCACCTTTCAAAAGCTACCAATCAATATTATCACGTTAGCTATCAATATTGGTATGAGGCATAAGAGGAACAGAGAAATAGTCTACACAAAACTGCAGTAGGGAAAGCCTTTTTGTACAGGTCACTATCATGGGTGGCAGCACATAGTCTAAGAGTATGAATTAGACTCTTTGAGAGAAGGTTTGAACCAATCTGCCCAGTGATGAGTACATGTTGTTTGAAATACAGTAGACCAACGTAGCTACAGACCTGTATAACAGTCAGATATAAAAAACGGAGTACTGGGAATCCCTGATAGTGTAGAAAGCCGTTTGGCTTGCTGGTGCTCATTTGAATTGCCTGTCTTTTGCGGCTTTTGACCAAGCCAAACTTAACACTTAAAACCGATTTTTTTGTTATTAATATCATTAAGAACAGTGCTTACAAAACACTGTAATAACTAAATATACAGGTGAACTCTAAGGTGATAAACAAGGTATTTTGAATCTGTTTTTTTAATATCTCAATATATTCAGGAATAGTAGGTCAGCCATTAGCAAAATCCACTGCGTCCTCATCTAAAGTGCACTTGCAATCTCTAAGCGGTTAGAATAAATATTTTTCCTGTCTACCTTGAAATAGTTGTGATGCAATCCATATTTTAGTCTGACAGTGACAAGTTGCTGTAGTCCTGCCCATGTTCAAGTATGACTTTGGGACTTTAAATGATTTTCAGATAAGTAAAAAAAATGACAACCTCCCATGTGATCTCATGTGAGCTTTGATCTCTGACTCATGTTCACTGCAGTTTTGAGTTAGTTCACAAAACACATTTCCTCCTACAATTTTGTATCTCCCGACAAAGATTGGTAATTTTGATTAGATGCCTGATGTCAGTCTGGCAGTAAGAAAGAGTCTCAAAGCTCCCGTAGGGGCTTTTAACAAATCCTGGATCCAAACGTCATAGCTCAGGAACCATACACATCAATATCAACTGTAATTTCACTGACCCAATAAAAACAAGATGTTCAAAATGTTAACTTTTTGGAGATATTTAGGCAAATCAAAATGGTGAAAATGTGTTTGATACACAAGTATCTTTTAATCATCAAAAGTACTCAGTAGAGCTCAAATCTGAGAGCAGCAACTATTGAACTCTAGCCCTTTTAATCTCAACGTGCTCACTATTTTCCAAGTTCTTCAGATGAAACAGCAACTTAACATCACATCAAATGCCTTAAATAGCATGCAACCTTATCAAGCCTTTTAACCAAACCTGATATCTCACACATTCCATAGTATCTCTGCACTGGCACCAACCCTTTTGAATTGGCCACAAACTGAACGGCAATTTGTTCTTATAGTCAAAATCTACTACTTGAGCATTAAGTGCTGTGATTGATCTCAGCTGAGAAGATTCCCAGTGATTCAGACTGGAATTTTGAGAACATTGTTTCCACAGTCATAGTCAGCCAGCCAGAGAACAGACTCATTAGACTGAACAGATGGGATGCTCTTTCCATCCTCTCTTACTTCACCTTCAACGGTAGGCAATACTTGCTTTAAGAATATGGAACTGACCGTCTGGTTAGCCGATAGAATCTGTGGTCAGAGTCTGTGTTTCCACTGCCTCCAGTGTTGTTTATACAAGGGTGTGAAAATATGTAACTTACAGAGAGACAGCACTCACACAGACATGTTGTACAGCATAGTTTTATGAGCAGCAGTTTCCTTCTGCAGGCTCAATTCTTGTTGGAGTGCTGTGTGTGATGATGGGAATGGAAATTTTGACGGCACACTCTTGCGTCAATGGGACAAGCCTGCTTTTTGTCTGAAGCCTGATCATGGTCACTATTCCCCATTAATTAACTGCTGTGGGTCAGAAATTAGACACTTGAATAACTGAACTTGGCTGTTTTTATATCAACTGTATGCAAGAGAATATGAGGACAGCTATTCAGGATCTGGTGCAGGTAAGAGAGGAAAGAACTTTGGTTACTGTGATCCTGTGGATATTTTACGTTTGAATGTAAGGACGTTGACATGATAGACGTATGAACATGCATAAACTGGCCTGACTGCTCCCTATAATATCCATCAAAAACATATGCAGAGATTAACCTGAATTCAATTAACTTTACTTTGTTAGACAAATAAATGCTAGTGGTGTTGCTTTCTTCACAAATGCAGTTTGACAAGTTCAGCAATCACAAAATTATCCTGCCAAACTGTTTGTGAAGAAAAAAATGGTTGCAATTCCTTGTAATTTAATGATATAGACAAATGCTGAAACCAGGCCACTGTGTTTCCACTGAGAATTTGGCTGTGATGAGACGGCTGTTTCCCAAACCAGAGGAAATTCTGGCATTCGACCACAGTAAGCAAAGCCCTATTCATACTTATTTTTGAGAGAGAAGCAAACCAGAGAAGCAAAACACCTCAAACGGTTAAGACAATAGGTTGTCTGAGTATCTAATGTCACTTGTGATGCACACAGAGACCAACATGGCCAAGGTAAAAAATTCCAGTGATGTGTTCCACACAAAGATGCTGTGCTTTGTATCTGAAAGCCCACTGGTGTTGATACAACACAGGTTGTGAGGCACAGGTTGTCACTCAGTCCATTATTGAAATGGCAAAGGTTCAAAATGAGACACTATTATTCCTGATAAGTATAAAACATGCTGTCACATTGGCCATAATATTGCTTTCTGTTGCCTACAATTTGCCTCACATTTGAGTGTCTGTATATGAGTACTGAGTACATACTAAGTATGTGATATAATATATAATGCATTCTGTCATATTCAATCTCTTACTGAAGTTGCATACTACAGCACACTAATAGGTCCTAGTTATGCAACCTTACTTGATACTCCTCCTAACACTATGGACAAAAAAAACATTGCCAAAATACTTTCATTACTTTATACAGCTGCTCCTCAATCATCAACTCTGAAGACGATAAATTATTCACTGTCCCACCAATACCGTGTAAAAAACATGTTGTCATACGTGTGCAGTGTTATGAAATTCAGATTTTATTATCCCTTTGGAGGTGCATTACAATATGATAATTGAAAAAAATTTGCATGTGGTATGGAACTCGAACAGAGAGAGTCAACAGCAGGACACACACCAAACGAAACACAATGCTCAATATTAGGGTTTATTATCTTTAATGTGCTTTTTTAAGCAGAAGGCCCACATCAGCGGAAAGCCCCGCCTGGAAAACCAGTATTGCGTGGTGGAGAAGTGGGTACACCTCCCTCTCTGGGTGATTTATGGATGATTGCAAGTTGCCCACAGGATTCCCAGTCACAGTTGGAACTGACACCTGTTGGGATTCAGTTCCAGAGCCATGGGGAGCACCACTGCATTGAGGACTATCACCTTTAGCACAATGGACAGCCCGGGAAGCCCTTTGGAAATGCATGCTTTTCAAACGCGAGTGTTTATAAAATGTGGAACAGCTGGACTTGACCGTGCCAGTAGTAAATGCTGAAACCTTGACTCCGGTACTAAAGGTCAGGCATTCAAAGAGGCCAGGGGGAAATCCTTGATTTGATCCCAGAGGGTGGCAGACCCAGCTGTCCAATAGCAAATTTTGAGAGTATTTATAGACCCTCTCAATTGTGTGGGAGAGGAAAAGGGAGGAAGCAATCGCCATTGTGAATGGACCCTGACCCTGAGCGCCGGTCGACCCTTTTGTCGTACCCCCCTCATCTGCAGTCCAGCAGTGGGCTAAGTCACCAATTGAAGGGCTTTGTATTTGGGTTGGACAACATTGTAGTTGGTAGATCGATGGAAGCTCTCTCTCACAGTGAGCCATGCAATCCACTTCCTGCAGCTCTTGTGGGCTACAGTGGAGTTAAAATGGGAAGCAAACACTGGATTGCACCAATTGGAACAGACCCTGGTAATTGCTGTGTGGTATAAAAGAAAGACGGTGACAGGCTAACAATATCAGTGCTCTTGACTTGCATGGTGGTCCACTTTGCTGTGTCCCTCAGGATATGTCCACTGTTTGATACTCTCAGACGCAACATTAACAGAAAATAATTAATAACTTCTTAAAAAAATGAGTACATCCTGGACCATGAATATCTTAATTTCTAATGGGCTGTCTGGTTTGCCTAAACTGTAGCCTTTTTTTTTTGCTGTCGTAAGGGTCAATGTATGAGCCTGAAAGTGGGGGTGGTTCCAATTTCACTGCTGTTGCTGGTTCCTAACTACTGCAATACGGGGTTACTGACAGGTGGCCACCTCTGTCAAAACTCTAGCACTTGGAAGTGCCCGAACAAGTGTCATTTGTGCCTAAATAAGGGAAGGTGAAATCTGGCAGTGCACGACTAGACTTTGGCTGCAGGAGGAATTCTCCACATGCAGGCCTGATGCCACGAGCAGCTGGAGGAAATGTCTACTTTCAAGACATTGCTCGCCCAGTTACATCTGAACATTTGCGGATATTTGAGGAAAAGCAGAAGAAATGTCCAGCGTTCCTAAAACAATCACAGAATGAGCTTCACTTCAGTTCAGGGGCAGAAAAAAATTCTACATGTTCAGAACTTTTCCAGATTTTCAACTGGAAACTAGTTCAAAAGAAATTTAGACAATGTAGGAAGTTATCAGTATCTTCATATTTCTGTCACTGTTTAACACTCCTGATGTTTCTCAGACAGAGAAGATCAAGAAGGCACCAGACTGTTTACTTTGGCATCTTCTTTTCTCATTACTATATCACCACAATAACTAATTGGTACAAAAAAAATGTCTAGTTCTTCTTGAGCAGCTTTGAAGACAGCATTCATACTAATCGCTCATTTTATGAATACAGCCAGCACAACATCTTTTTCCCAAGTCAGGCACGAGATGGGAGGCCCATGTTTAGGATAACTTAAATAAAACATAATTAAAATCTTGCCATCAGCAGGGCTGAATCATTCTGGGGAAACAGTTCACTTCATTTCAACATCAAAATTGGGGTTTAGGGTATTGTTCTGCGCTCTATACATCCATCCATCATTTTCTAAGCACTTAATCCAGGGTCAGGGTCGTGGTGGCAACAGGGCAAGCAGAGTAGCCCAGACATCCCTCTACCCAGTGACTTCCTCCAACTAATTCCAGGGGATCCCTAGGTGTGCCCAGTACACCTCCAAAGGGAGGCGCCCAGGTGCATTGAGAACTTTGCCTTTTGGCACAGCTCCTTCTTCACCACCACCGTCTGATATAATGAAGCCCGCATTACTGCAGCCACTGCACCTAAACGGTAATCAATCTCCTGATCCCTTTTACCCTCACTCATGAATAAGATACTTGAAGAGGGTACCATCACCTGAAGAGGACAAGCCACCTATTCCCACGAGAGAACCATAGCCACAGACTTGGAGGTGCTGATCCTCATCTCAACCGCATCACACTTGGCTGCACATCTTTCTTATGCACATCGGAGGTCACAGTGTGATGAGGCCAAAAGGACATCATCCTAAAACAGCAGAGACGCCACCCTTAAGAACCTGAACTGGACCCACTCCAGACCTCGGCTGTGCCTTGATATTCCGTGCATGAAAACCACAAGCAGGAGTGGAGACAAGGCGCACCCTTGTCGGAGTCCGACACCAGCTTGAACAAGCTCGACTTAATGCCAAGAATGCGAACACGGCTCTCGCTCTGAGTGTACAGGGACGGAATGGCTTGCAGCAGCAACCCCGGCACCCCTTACTCCCACTCTATATATAACAATAACATAAAATAGCAATAAAACAGATAGCCTTTTTGCTATATAAATCAAGTTAAACTCCTGAATTTTGTATTTGAAAGCATGTTAAAACTTTAGATAGACCGCATATAAAACAGCACTATAATATAGGCTTTGCTAATTAAAAAAATTGATATCTCAAAGCCACACTATTCAGATAACAGATAAAATATTATAACTCAAAATATGGGAGATTACGAGAGATCCATCACATGCACATACGAAACATATGCACTATAAGATTTAGAATTTAAATGTATATTAAAAAAAATTCCGAGAATTGTATATACCATTTTGCTAATGTTCATTCTTTACTCTTGTGCTTATGGTGCTAAATAAATGCACTTCCCTTTTCTCATATATCCTACTTCAGATATTTCAGTATCATACAGTAGATTTTGCTGTATATAGTTGTGCGGTTCTATTAATATCTAATATCTAAATATTGTTTATGCTGACATGTGCAGCTGAAGCAGAGTATAATTATCCGGGTTGTGTTACAACTGGTAGTATCCCCTTCAACACGAAATACAGTGCTCTGAGACAGGCAAGACATTTAGGTGTCTTCCCCCAGTGCTTTTACTAATCTCTCCTGTGCTCCGAAGTAAGGGTCAAGTCAACTTAAATGACCGAATTCTTCAGTCCATGCCACTGGTTGCTCTAAATTCACTGAAAATTATGCTGGAGCACCTGGTAGTCCAAATGCAGTGACACACAACTTGTAAATCCCAAATGCGGGAAGAGTGATAGTGGACGTTAAAGTTAAAATATCTGACAGTATTAGTGTAGTACTTTTTTATTGATGGCGTGACTTCACAGGACAGAAGCGGTTTGCTTTCCTATCAAACCCATAACCACAAGTTTGTCTCCCTTTGTGTTCTCGCATGGTACTTCAGTCCTCCACCAGCTAGAGGGTGTGATAGCTCTTTGCCAAGCCACTTCTCAAACAATTATGCCATTAGCACCACCTCAAAAATCTAAGTTGATAAAATAATTGCCACTAATTAAGCACAGAGGATGATTGACAGTGATCTTTGTGTTAAACTTGCTACCGTATTTTTCAATGTTGTACAGGTGTGTTGTCAGAAGCAATGGGAAATGCCTACATTAAAAATGAGAGCTGTTATATAACATTTAAAGGGGTGGTAATATGGTGGTTGAATGTGACACATGCCAGTTATCTTTATCAAAGTGAATGTGTCCATCAATGTTGTTATTCTGTCATTTTTAAGAACTATAAAACTCCTTTTTATATGCCCAAATTTCCCATTCTATAAGTTCACCTCATTTTGTAGGCGTATCAATGAGAACTGTCAGTCAGATAGTTACCATAGTTACCTCGAGACTAGATAAGTGTATAGGCCTTTACAAAGTCCTTAATATAAGCAATGTGAGATGTCTCACCAGCTTTTAACCTCCAAACATTGTTAAGGTACACACTACCTACCAGGCCCTATCCCCACATTTTTGATTAAAAAAAAAAATTTTTGATAAAAGCACGACGATAGTGCGTCTCCACGGT
The DNA here is from genome assembly GCA_022702515.1 of Ilyophis sp. 1 JC-2022. Lineage (NCBI taxonomy): Eukaryota > Metazoa > Chordata > Actinopteri > Anguilliformes > Synaphobranchidae > Ilyophis > Ilyophis sp. 1 JC-2022. The sequence continues at coordinate 16,173,747 of CM040406.1, read as the reverse complement.
AGTCGGCCACGCTATCGATAACATCAGCTAGCTGAATCAATCCAGCATGCTAACTTATCACCTTACAGCACAGTTTAATGCCAGGGAAGGGTATGTTCGGTAAAGTAAGGCTAGAGTATGCTACGGCTCTAATTTGTCATGCTATGTTTAAAGGCTTCAAAACTATATTTTAAAACTGAATATGACATTAACACACACAGATTGTGAAAGCCAATACATTTTTAAAGTAAAATCAGATTAAACCGAATAACTTACATTAGCTTGTTGCCGCAAATTGGTGAAGTTCAAATTCACATCTTTTTTATTTTGTGGGCATGGATGGGGGAGTGTTCCATAGACAGTTTTGAGACACCTGGGAGTGGTCATCTTTCGTGTGACGTCACACGAGAAACGACCTGAAAATGGGACAGAAAAATTAAATTGTCTATTTCTCCAAACCTAAAGAAAATACAAATTTGATAGTTCCGTGGTGTTCCCACAATGCCCCTATGTACCAATATCGTACAAAATACCAGAAAGTAGGTAAACCACCATATAACCCCTTTAACTTGCACAAAAAAGTAAAAAATAAATAAATTCACGATTCAACTAGTTACCTAATCATGGTGTTCAATTGACACCTTAATTAGAATCATGTGTCTTACTCCTGAGCTAAAACAAAAACCTGCACCGACGCCGGCTCTTTTCCAATAAGATTGGACACCCCTGCTTTATATGGATGCATTTTTCTTTTTTCTCCAGTGATACTCAATCCTGGTCCTGGAAAGCCACAGAGTCTGCTGGTTTTTATTTTTTCCTGATACCAGGATCACATTGAATTCTCGTTTCTGATTGGCTGGAGGGTGTGCATTAATTTCCAGTAAAGGGACACCTATGAATGAGTTACAACTAAGAGGCTTAATCACCGTTCCAAATTAATAAGCCGTCTACGTTATCTGCTGCCAGAGCCATTGATTTTCTTCTTTTATGAATGGTAACCATAGCAACAGCAACAGCTGATTAATAAATCACTCCACCACCCTTCCCACTTTCAACCAATTTGTTATGTGCACAACTAGAAAAAATAAGACTTTGGATCTGCAGTAAGCAAATGTTAAATATGCCTACAGCTCAACTGCCCTGCCCCCTCTTGGCCGTCTTTGCACTGTGGGCCAAATCTAGTGCTTGAACTTAGTTCCAGGGTTCCTGGGCCCTTTCCACTGTGCTGGGCTAGGCTTAAACAGGACTTATGCAGGAACTTAAGCCCCGCTACAAGCCCTCTCCAACGGTCAGGGCCACAGCTGTAAGCACTAGTCATTTCACGTTGGTCCTGCTTCAACGTTTTAAAAAATATATATATATTTTTTTAAAACACTCAAACAATCCATCAGCTGTCTTTTAAATGTGAGCAAGTTACTTCACAAAGCACAGTAATCTGTGTATTCAAAAAAAAATTTATCCAGTGAAATTTCTTGGATATGACAAGTTACAGCTAACAAACTCCGTATCTATAGTATTTTTTCAGATGTTCTCATCTCATGATGCAAATTTCCTTAGAATAAGTTAGGCTGTTTAAAATAGGGTACACTGCGTGACCAAACCATTTTTAAAAAGCTAAATAGAGAGAGGGAGGTAAATTGAGTTGTGGTTTCATGCAATTTTCTTAATTAATGTGACTAATGACAAAAATAACCAAAATTAGTCCTAATTTTACAGTATAAAAATGAGAAGGAACTATCTTTTTCCTGATAGAATCATTGTTTTCAGAATTAAAAACGAGAGGTTTTTGCATAACGGTCAGAATAGTATTATAGTTTTTCTTGACAACGCTAAAGCAACATGACCAAAGAGCCGCGGAAGAATATTTCAATTTCAGCTGATTAAGTCGATAAAATCAAATAAAAATATAATAGTTGTTGGTAACCGTGGTATAAGTGGAATAAACCACTCCGGTTTGTCCCATTATAAATAATGTACTTCGTGTGTGGTAAGTGACCTATGCTTCGCGTCGGCCGCATCACCATGGCCGTCGTACATTATTTCCCAATAACGAGAAAGCCCGTCAGGGTTTATTCCTTATTTAAGACCGATTCAGACCAGAAACCAGATGACCTCAGTTAACTGTGTAATAAACTGCTTCAACTGATTAATTTCTGTGCTACTGAAGTGCCGAGTACTGAATTAGAATTGTGTACATAATGTGTATGTTTCCTTGAATGGTTGCCTCAGTACTTTGCTCACCACAGACCCCTATTACTTGCTATTTGGAGGAAAAAAGTATTAAGGGACCATGCCTTAGCATTGTCTGGTTGCACCCCAAGCAAAGTGTATGTCAGAAAACTTGCACCCCATTGAGCTTTGGGTGGCTTGACATCATTCAGTATCACCTTAAAAGGATACCCTGGGGGGGAGGAGGGGGGGCAGAGAAACAGGTCAAGCTCAGGTTAATATATAAATAGCAGACATAGATTATGGCTGGCTGAGACTTGGTCAAAGCTATATAGCACACACTAAGTCACTAGGTCAGGCCTTTATGTGAAATGTTAAGTGTGTTGTTTTAAGGGCTTTTGGGTGGCATGTCCAGCAAAACAACTCACAAGCACAAACACTGCAGTTAGGAACCAAATCCGGACTGTACCAATACTGACTGTGGTCAGAAGCACTGCAGGATGTATAATTAGCTGTAGCGTCACCAGTTTTCATTCAGCAGTGTATTCCCTGATTCATTGGGCAAGAGCAAGGCCTTTATTCAGTCAGGGGCCTGCAGTATGCCTGTATCAGCTATACATATATTACAGTTCTTCCAACCCAAATGTGCCAAGTTGACTGCTGAGTGAAAATAAGGTGAACACATGTGTGTATCTGCGCTATCCTGAACTGAAGTGTGACACTACTGCATGTCTGAACAAGTTGTTTTGTCTAGACCCTTTATTACATAACGTACATCGTGGTTGATTTTTTAAACAAAATCTTTGACACTTAAATTGTTCGCAGCAAAGCAGGATAAAATTGCTGCTGACATTTCTCACATTCTTTCCTGCAAAAAGAAAAAGTTCCCTAAACAGGCTGTCGACTCCACAAGAAGTCCAGACGCGGCCAACAGCTTGAAACGTTTCCCTCATAAACAAAAGACTACTTTCTGTTTCTAATCAAGACTGGCAGGCCTTTTTTTGCTCTCAGGGGCTGAATAAAGATCACAAAAGAGATAAAACACTGACCAATGGTCCTTCCTCTCTGCGTCGGTTAGTAATCTATCAGATTGTTTTCCACGTTCCATCTCGGGGGTTTGCTATTCCCCGCTAATTATTAATTTCACCCGTTTCCCTACCTGTTAGGTATTTAAGCCTCTCGCTTCTGCTTCCGGATGCTTCGTTATTATTTTGTGCCTTTACGAAGTCAGGGTTAGTCATCTCTGGTCTCTCTGCAGTTTAAGAAAAATATTATTTTATTTGTTTTTTTGCAGCTAGAGATTTCTGGCCTTGAAGCCAAGGGAATTCTGTTCCCTTTTCTCTTTTTTTCTCTACGCTTCCATTCTCTCGTTTCTGAGGGCGTTTTATATTTATTTAGTTTATTTCACCTATTATCGGGCGTTATAGTCACGTCCCGAAGGTGTCTTGGTTTTCCTTTTCTCCTCTTGCTACTTTATTTAGTGGAGTCTCTTCTCGTGTTTACGAGGCTAGCCCGTTTTATAGGGGTGTGTTATTATTTGGCTACGGCCAGGAATTGAATATTTCTTTCTTTTTTTTGTCGCATTTGGCTCATCGTTATTCTGCACAAACCCTCACAATCCAATAAGTAAAACATTTTTTTTTAAAGTAGCCGGAACTTGCTTCTCAGCTCAGTCAGATCACTTTTGTCAAATGTAGGCTATGTAATTATTACCTCTAGATCTGGATCTGCACTCAGACAGGGATAACGTGGAACAAGACGAAGAACCAGAATCGTTACATTCAACAATTTGGAACCGGTTCCTCGATTCCGCGTTTGGAATCGGTTACCTGGAATCGATTCCCGATTCTCGCCCATCACTCGTCAGTTGAATTTCGTAGACATAATTCTACTTCCTGCAATTCAATTCACATTAAAATTCAGCTTCCTGTTCTGTCTCTCAATTCTAATTCAAATTCAAAGTATTTGAATTGAATTTCAGCAAATTCAGAAATTCTGAATTGATCCCAACCCTGCAAGGCTGTTATGTAGCTGTTAAAGCCCCAGGGAACAAATTTCCGTGATTGCCTTCTAATTAGGTTCATTTCGGTCTTGTGGACATACAATATGCATATACATTTTTAAAAAATAATTACTTTGTGAATTCCAGAGATACAGGTGTCTTTTGCCCTCGTTTTTGGATTGAAGTTGGGCGGTACTATAAGTGGGATTTTTGACGTCACTAATCCCATACCAATCACAAGACTGAGTTGCTTGTCCCTTCCACCAGCAGTTGTCAAAACGAATGTGTCCCTGTATTAATGCCTTATTTGAACACGGCCAGTGTGTTATCTAGCCCTGTGGATTTCAGTAACGTTGCGCATATCTTGACGTTAGATAATAATGTCACATATGCCTTCTCATTGCTGCGGTCGCCGGTGCTGAGAGCGATTTTTTTAAGGCACAGAGCTGAAGCGGAGCTTTAGTTGACAGGGTAACCAACCAAACAATTCCATGGCATTTTAAAGTATCATATTTAATATTTGGTCGCATATCCTTTGCATGCTGTTACTTCCTGAAGTCTGTAACTAATCAACATCAAAAGACTCTCGATATCTTATTTTCAGGTACTGTTACAAGCGATACTATAACCTCTCTGCATTTGAACTGATCTATATGGGAATTGGGGGGTGAGACTAGATTCAGCTGTAAATTACACTGGTACAGTATGGAACACATGTCTGGCTAAATGGCTGTAAATCATCAAGGGTCTGAGCTATCGAACGAGCCCCAAACCATCACTCTGTTGCCAGATATGGAGTAGATGTGGATGGATCACTGCAAGGGTTATTTCTCCTGACTCATTTTCCTATAGACCTCTATGGGGAAAAAAGTCAGGAGAAACAACCCTTAAGGCCGTGACACACTGGAAGCGATTTACTCGCACGAATAAATTGCACGTTGAAAAATAAAAACGAACTCCTGTATTGTTCATAAAATCTTGCACATCAAACGCGAAATGTCCTTTGCGAAAAAGCGGCATTTAATTTATTCGCAGCAAGTTCTTTTTTTGCGAGTTTTCGTTTGCGAAACTATTTATCTATCCAATCATAACAAGTTTCCATGACTGACGTCACCGCACTGCCACAACAAACTCCAACATCCAATATGGCGGACCAACTGATTTTATGTGTGTCACAGTATAGCGTCCTCTTTGATAAGAGACATAATAGTTACAAAGACAACGATTTGAAGGACAATTTGTGGAAAACCATAGCCGAGCAAATAGGCTATGAAGATGGTGGGTTTATAGCTAAATGGTTGCAATACGCACAACTTGCTATCTGATCAGCTCCCACAGGTTATTAACATTGGCTTAAAAGTCGTCTCCAGCTATTTTAGCCAGCTAACGTTAGCTAACCTTTAGGTCTATCGTTAACGTTGATAGCAGTTCATGTAAAGAAGATAACAAGCCAGTGGCAATTACACACAAACATAGCTACACGATACGTAGGCCTATTTATTTTTTTACTTTAGGCGAGTTCATGTAGGCTACGCTGTCACCGGCTGGGTTGTTTGCCTTGGTGAAAACAAAGGATGAAAGCTAGCGAACCGCTATATGTGATATTGTTTCGTGGATATTTGCCGTAGTAATTGTGGGCTATATGCTAACCGAAGGAGAAAGACGACACGTAGTCTAGCTACCGGGTCTGGCCAGGGGCAGCCACTGTGGTGGGAGAGAAGGGGAGGAGGAGAAGGGCAGGGTAGAGTAGCCTATATTAATTTTTTTTGCTGTCACACTGTTGTCTGTGTGCGTGGCAAATAAAGTCTATAAAGTTCCCCAAAAATCTTATTCCTACTCCTGTGTGGATTTCCTGATTACTGATAACCAAGTTATATAAATAACGAGGAAAACAGACGAGGTCTGCCTGTAGCGATCGTTTTGGAGAGAACTCTTCAGACTTCATGAGTTGCTACACTGTATAGACTACGACAAATTTATTTTAAAGATGTTTGCTGAAATGACGTAATGTATTGTTATGTTGTGGTTAACCCTTTATATTAGTGGAAGAGATCAAGAGGCAGTGGAACACGTATGTCCGTAAAAGGAGGGAAGACAAAGCATGTTGTAGACAAAACAAACTTTACATAAGTAAAAACGGACAAATAAGCCCGGTTCAATATTTTGCCAATGCGAGCTTTTCGTTTTTTCGCATCGTTGCAGGTGTGTCAGGTTTTTACGCGAAATATTCGCCGACGAATTTTTCGCATTTTCGCCTCGCTTATTCGTTACGTCCCCGATGTGTCACGGCCTTTAAAGGGATCCATCCACATCTACTCCATATCTGGCCGCAGAGTGATGGTTTGGGGCTCGTTTGATACCTTAGACCCTTGATGACGTACAGCCATTTCACCAGTCATGTGTTCCATACTGTACCAGCGTAATTTACAGCTGAATCTAGTCTTACCCCCCAATTCTCATAGAGATCAGTTCAAATGCAGAGAGGTTATAGTAGTAACAGTACCTGAAAATAAGATATTGAGAGTCTTTTGATGTTGATTGGTCACAGACTTCAGGAAGTAACAGCATGCAAAGGATATGCGACCAAATATCAAATATGATACTTTAAAAATATGTTAAAGCAAAATATTATAATTTTCTGAGACACTGAATTTTGGGTTTCATTAGCTGTAAGCCATAATCATCAAAATTACAAGAAATAAAGGCTTGAAATATTTCACTCTATGTGTAATGAATCTATATAATATATGAGTTTCACTTGACAAAAAATATTGAACTTTTTCATGATATTCTAATTTTTTGAGCTGCACCTGTATACAGTTTTGCAGGCGTAAAAATAAGGGCAGCTCTCTCCAGAGGTTGACAGCTATGTGATAGGCTACATAGAAAGTGGGGAAACTAGTAGGCCTACATGGCATGGACAACACTGCAGTCTGTAATTGTTGCTAGAAAAGTCTCTTCTAATCACAAACAGGGTTATCCTTATCTATCATCCCCTACCACTCCGAAACCAGTTCTCCGCCTCAACCACGGCCGCTGCTCCAGGCTCAGCAGCCGGTGCGAGCGGCTCGAGAAAATATGGTTGTGAATGAGTATACACGTGGAAAAAAAAAAACTAGGGCGTGGCTTGATAACTTGAGCCCAACCATTTCATGAGTACATTTCCCAAACCCTGATTTTGGCATTTTTTTAACCGCAAAAGGAGGCGTGGTCACTCTGAAACAGCCCGTTTAGTTACTCTTTAAAGATGTTTATGTTTTTAAAAACATGTAATACACACATAGCACAGATGCTGCTACGATGTTATCAATGTAACCTCATGCTCCTGCCACACATTCCACACAATTTACCAATTGTCATGGGAAAATGAGGCTTAGATCTTTGAAGAAAAACACAATGGTATGTTTAGATCAGTGAGTCACTGATAAGAGCCCTATCCATTATGGAGTTTAAGAAGCTTCACTCTCTCATCACTGCTGAGATTACTTTGATTTAACATTTTGATCCAATGAATATTGCCTAGACCTACAGAGATAATATTTTTTACATACAATCCATACATAAAATTAAAAATTGTACCACAATAGCCCATGTCAGACATTTGTCATCTGTGAATGATTCAGCAGGTGAAAAAATATATATATAACTGGGCTTGCAGGTCAAATGTCTGATTGCTTTGAGCCCAGAAACAATTTAATCCAGCCCTTATGGGCATTATAATGTAAAGAGAAATTAAGAAAAGTCTACTAATCAATTTTGATAGGTACAACAGTACAGATTGTATCATAAAACTGCCACCCCTGGTGACCAACCAGGTATTGTTATTTCTTTACAAAAAAAGTAAACAGGAAAATGTAATCTTATCTCCTAGATCCTCTGTGTGCTAATCAGTGTACACCAATCCAAAACGATGACACCACTGACCAGATGTACTTCTCCAGCACCCCACACTCACATGCTTCTCTGTTGATAAATGGCCATGAGGTCACTTCCCCCAGAGAGGGAGACGGCGCTTTTACGAGATTACAATAGCTGAGTCTTACTGCTGGGATATTTACAGATATGTGTATATCAGTAAACCTCAGAGACAGTTGACTATCAAGTTTCTTGGCAAAACATGTATCATTAGAATTTCCTGCATGTTGGAGAGGAGGAGAATTTGATACAAAATGTCTAAAAATATTCAGGGCTCGATTTACTAAGATATCCCAAGGGAGTTATTTTGCGGGCACAGCCAAAGTATTTGCACACGTTATCATTTAACACTTTGTGATCAACTAAGAGTCATTGGGCCCCATTATACACCCGGCGCTAAGCCGCGCTAACCGAAACGCAAGTGTCTGCTAGTTTCAGACCGACGCAGGTGTAATTTTAGCACCCAGCTCTTACGTCATTTAAATACCAAGTGATCTTGCGCTCATAGCAAGTGAACTGGGCGGGTTGGTTTAAAGATGACGTGCGGCCAGGATCATTTTTGGCATATTGCTATCTAGCTTGCGCTAAAACCACCACAAACCTGGTCTAAATTCATGTCGGAGTTGTTTACATGTTATTTTAATGGCGCATATAAGTGCGTCTACATAGGCGTGTGCACAACGTGCGTACACTCTCCTGTCTGTTACACACAGGGGCGCGCACAAGCATGACCGAAATATCAAGATTACAATGTGAAATATTATTATTGTGTAGGCTATATCAAAAAATGCATAATAATAAAAGGGTCCATTGGTCAAAGACCACATACCTGTACCTCAGCAAAGGGGAATGCCACCTTAAATTGCTTTCATCCCGCCAGTTTCTGTCATGTCCTGGCAGCTGACAACAAATTCCTGCTGTCTCTATAGGCTATGCACTATTGCTGTGAAATTAACGGCGAGTTCCAGCATCTCCTAAATTCAAATCTCGCCGTATAATTCAGCCATACCTCAAGTATACCCACTTCTTTCTTAGTGGGCATAGAGTATACTCACTTCTTAATCTCCACTGGTGCACGTATCAATTAGTAGTCATCGATTTGCTAAATTAGAGTATACCCACTTCTCCAAGCTCTACTACGCCACTGCTTTTGAAATTGTGAAGTGGGCGGAGACAGAACAAAAGCCGATGTTTATTTCCCCTTTAATGTAAACTTCCCCATTTTAATTGAATTTTAACCCTAGTCTTCATCCTTCATATTTTTTTAAATTACAGTGACCAGGTTTCCATACTCTGAGCAATTCAATTACCACTGATTTCACCTGCTATTCCATAACTGAACAAAACTAATTAGAAACTAATTGCAGCACATTACACAATTAATTTAAATGCCATATACATATACATATTCTCTGTATGTGCGCTTTAACTTCACGAGCAGGTCTGTTTCACCAGCTGTAAATCACAGTTTTCACAGTCTTACTGTCTTACTTACTTATTATATTAACAATCCTCCAAGGTGCAAACGCAGATGGCTTTTAAAGAGAATGGGAGATGACACTCCGATTGGTTTATTGCCGTTACGCCCAAGACACACCTATAATTAATGAAGAGGATACGTTCAGCCCATTTGCACCTTGCGTCTTACTTAGCGCTCATTTAACACGCCGTCTAACTGGCAAAAGTAGAGTTGGACATGTTTTAGACCATGCACTAAGATCGTCAAGATAGAGCCCATTATGTAAATTATACCATCCATATTTAAATGAGAGATTTTGCGTGTTTAGAATGGTTATATTGTAATGGAATGCTTATACTGTTTTTATGGGGTTTTTTGTGTAGAGTATAGGCTACTGTTACACTGAACGAGCTGGCGGTTTATTACGAACTGTTTCACTGGATGTCCCTTAATCTCTGCCGGGAGTTACAGATGTTTGTCAGCAGAGGTGGAAAGTCCAGGGGTCAGAAAGTAAAAGTCCTGCCGTGTGTTCCTTTCACCCATTAACTCAGCCAGCTGATTTCACTAATTACTTCTACCTCCTGGTGGAAGAATTGTGCTAATTAGAAAATCCATATGATTGGAACAAAATACTGGGAAGGACCTTTACTTTCTGGATTTTACACCTGTTTGTCAGGACTGAAATGATCATAACTATGCTTAGCCTACTAGCACTAAGCCTACTCGCACCGTAAGTGTCACATAAAATCACATTTCCATTTGATCATGGGTTTTATTTTTATAAAGTTTTGATTTGCTTGTTATTCACTGTTTGTTATAATAGACATTGTATTTCTTGTTTGATTCAAATACTATTTAGTCTTGTATTTTGTAACAAAAAGCAATGTATCTTTCCATTTTAGCACACGTAATTGTCTTTACACCTCGTTAGTTGATCACCTCGGACCATTTTTTGCAGGTGGTAACAGTTTTACATGCTTTTGTACATGCACACCTTTAGTAAATCGACCCCTAAATGTACAGTTTGCAATGCATTTTAAAAGTAAAGCAACTGCTCAGGCACTTAAATATGGAGAGACATTAATGACACAATTCCGATCTCTGTATAAGAATTCTGTATCTCTGTAAAACAAATGTGTCCTTAAAAAAGGATTTGCAGGCAATCTTAAAAAGGCCACCAGGAAAGGGAAGGAGAAGATAATGTGGGGGAGGAGTGAGGCGACGAGTGGGAAGGCTGACACAGTTCGGCGCTCCGTGTTGACAGTGGACAGAGACCGCAACACTGGACTTTATGGAGGAAAGTCGTGGAGGCGGAGTTTGTGTGTTGGACTGCTTGATAACACTGGACAGTTTTTTTTCAGGCTATTTTTAATCATGATGTTTGGCTGTAAGCTATTCCACTTTAATTAACTTAATTTGTTTGATTAATGCAATGATTCTATTGAATGTCTTTATTTGATATGTTTGTTTGTGTGTTGTGGGTCTGCTCCAATTGTCTATGTATTTTTTGTTGTTGTCGGTGGCTACAACTTATGTTCCCTAACGGGAAAATAAAAGTTATTCTATACCCGTGATTAAAATTTGTATCTCGGTAAAATCCTTCCATATCTCTGTATAAGAATACAATTTTCGTATCTCGTAAAAATTTGTGCTTGTAAAAAGTATTTGCATACTTGTGATTAAACTTTGTGGTTATACTTGTGATCAGTGTTTGTGCATCAGATTTTTGCCTGTAAAAATAAATGTAGTAATCATAAATTAAGTTTCACTGACCTTTTTGTTTTTTTTACGTTTAGAACTATTTTTTAAGCCATTTACAACTACGAATCAGAAATACAAGTTCACAAGCTGAATCTGAGTGTGCTCAGAATTCTGGGATTTCTGGCAGCTTTATCTTGTGCTCAAGCTTTGTAAGCTTGTACAGGAGTTTTGTATGCTTGTAGGAGTTTTGTGTTTCTGTGAACAGCTCAATTCACAAGTAAAGAGGCAGGACCAGCTCTCCCCACCACAGCCAATCAAATACCATTATTCTGCCCCCAGTATCATTGGCTGGATTCGTCTGTCTGTAATAGAAAATTACTACTAGTTTTCTGCTTAGAGCGGACGCCAACAATCTGTCAAACTCCGTCAGCCGTGTAATGTAGCGATTTCATAGTTAAAGGTTATTGAACGTAAGTTAAACTAACTTCGTTATAGCCACTCGCTAGCTAGAGATACAGAATTCTTATACAAAGATATGGAGGAATTTTGCAGAGATACATAATTGTGTCACTAATGTCTCTCCATACTTAAAGAAACTTAAGTGTCCTACACAAAATGAAGGTATGTTGACAGGCATGGGGTCTGGTCTGAAGGCAGTATCTGGATGAACTGAATGTTAATGAACAATTTTTAAATACTGTTCTTGGGGAGGACGGGGACTGAATTGCAGATTGGGTTAATGTGCATGTCGGCTTGTTTGATTGCAATGCTGGAAACATGGCACCTGCTGTTTTCTGGGGAAAGATTAGAGGTGGGGACAGACAATGTAAATGTAGGGGCCAGCTTATTTTCTGCAACCAACCTGGGAGCCTCCCTAAACTACTCACTTAGATTAAATCATCTCTTACTGAGATTTTCATCTCACAAGGGCCGTGCGGGTGACAGAAGAGATTCCACATGTCAGTCGCAGCTGTTTCTGAAATGATTACAAAGCAGAAACTGTATCGTACAGCTACCAGGGGAATGCTGACTTTACCAGCTCTGCCAAAAAGAGGGCCAGTCCCGAGTTTGGGTTTCAAGATCGACAGTGCCAGAGTAGTTCATTGTTCAAAGTTAATAGCAGCACAAGAATGACAACTATCTCCACAAAGTACTAGCTAGTACAGTCGGTCCAACACCTTGTATCTTTTAAACAATCTGGTTTTACCAAGAATATTCTAGAAGTTTCAAGACCAGAGCTGCCAAACCCAGTTCCTGGAGATCTACCATCCTGTAGTGTTTCACTCCAACCCTATCAAAGCACACCTCATTCAACAGTCAGGTGTGCCAAATTAGTCGTAAGATCACTTTATTCAAACCTTCGTTCATACTTCAAATTAAGTGTTTTTCATAATGGCTTCATAAATCATCCATAAGAAAATGTCATGCTTAATAAAGGGTGACATAAAACCTTCTTATGCAACATGTAAATGTGACATAAACAACAATGTCGCCTAGCTAATGCCACCTGCATGTCTAGTAAAGCATTCATGAGAAACAGTGTTGAAGGTGTGAGTGAATTTTCTGTACATTCACATTTCCACTGTTTTGTTATACAAATTTGATTTAACCTAGCTAGGTAGATGTATAGTAAACCATCTCTGTAAGTAAACCATATACTGTCTGACTATAACTTTAGGCCTTCCCATATAAGTTAACAAAATGAATGATGACACTGAATAGTAGTAATACATGGAGGAGGAGGAGCAACAAATTAAAATGTCTGTTTACTCAATGTTTTGTTGTCATGGAAACTGTTGTGTTTTCAAGACTGAGCATTAGGACACAAGGTTGACTTTCCTGCACTGTCACATTACTGTGCTGAAATAAGGGAGTGACCTCACCTCTTATCATTAGCCCGCTAGTGAAGTAATGACAGTCCATGACTGAAGCTAGTGACTCAAAGAGCAGCACCACATAGTACATAGGCGAGATGGAAGCAGGTATCAAACAAGAGTCACACGCAGTAATGGTGGCACCAGCAACGAGCCAAATAAAGTAGTAGTATTTAAATACAATAACTACAGACAGTACTGTACTAATAACAATACCCAGTAGTATGGTGATAATTATTCTTATTGAATAATCTTAATCTACCCATTTTCAGTAACGTCATTACAACCTAAATAAAGGCTACTATTTATTTTGGTAGCAAACAAAATTACATTCAAATAAGGATAATTTTATGATAACATTCACCTCTGAAACTTTTGATCACTTCAAGAGCTGAATCTTCTCTCAAAAGCACATTTTAAAACAAGCTTTTCACTCTCTTCCTTGACAAAAACATGTAGTTTTGAGGTGTAGTCTAAGCATTCTGACCTCCCCCCTCCAGTTCCTTGATCAATTAGCCAACAACCCAGAACAAAAGGCTCATTTTAACATGAAATTGCTTTTAAAAAAAGCATTTTTCATTTAGAACTCACCCTTTTGGCCTAGGGTCTTGGCTCTCATTGAGTAGGAAGTTGGGCCATGTTGGACCCCATTAAGCCACAGCTTTTGCCTTTGTGCCAATGAGACCATATTGTTTAATTGCCACGTGGAAAAGTCTAAGGTGAAATATAGCACGGGACAAAAACATGGGGAAAAAAACAACAAGGCCCCCATATCTCCGGCCCTGGCCACAGACTATGATCACACCAGCGGGACGCCCCGAGCTGACCACTGTGAACCTTCAAACAGGGACAGTGTCCCAGAACTTTTGTGCTTCCTAATGTAGATGAGGAAGCACAAATCTTCTACCCTGTCATGTGGAAAACAGAGTCATTAATTGCAACTGAACCTCAATATCAGTACGGACCGGTTTGTACACTTCTTTAAAATGATATATGGAAGATATGTGTGCCATATGTGGTTCTGAATGAGTTATAGCAGGCAATACGCTTATTAAATCATCCTTTTACCACGCTCAACTTTGATGTTGCAATGGAGAATGAGGAGACAAGGAATGAGAAAGGAACATGTCTTTTAAATAATTTACAAATTTACGCTTGATACTGGAGTCCTTCCAGCCTCAGAAACCCCCTTATAAAAAAAGGCCTGACATGACTTTAACAAGATCCAGGTACTGAATTTCACAATAAGTCATGGTCCCTATAAATCCCTGGGGAAGAACACTCTCCTAATGTAAACCAAGGAATCTGTGGATGAGCGAGTCTCTGTCGAAAGGTCTTAATGTCTGAAGAGCATAATTTGTCTGGATTAAATTGTCGTGTTCCAGTCTTTCACTTTTCTTTTCCCTGTTCTCTTTCTGTCTTCTAACAGAGCCAAGAAGTCAAGCAATAACTTGCTTCTTGGCAAAGGCAAGATCAACTCATCCCTTTTGTGCCATCAGAACTCTAGTGGACTGCATGAACATTCCTCAAAGCATTTCATTCCCATCTGGCTGCCTCATATGAAGGGACTGTTTACAGTCGAACTTACAGTCACTTCTCACAGGCGAATGAATCAACATGAGAAAGGAAAAACACATAACAGATCTTGACGTCTGTTTCTCTATATGGGAGTAACATCATGCCACGGAACCCATTCGCACTCTTCGCGTAGACCCGGTCTGTTAAAACGAAACACTGCTGAATCTCAAACCAACGCTGTCTGTTCTTCCGGAAAGTAACAGTAACACATTTCACTCTCATCATACATTCAATATCATGCTTGTAAAATATGCCATTGAACTTTACTGTGCCTACAGTCTAGGTCAGTGTTTTTCAACCTTTTTTGAGCCAAGGCACATTTTTGACATTAAAAAAATCACACCACCAACCAAAAGTGTTACTAATTAAGTGAAGTTTGATCAATTCCCACGGCACACCTGACGATCTCTCACGGCACACTAGTGTGCTGCGGCACAGTGGTTGAAAATCACTGGTCTAGAGAATGGAAAGACTGTCCAGCAATTTACAATATTAGAAGTTAATGGGAACCAACTTATGAGTGTCCCTACTGAAAAGAATCAGTCAGGGAACAGGCCTCTGCTTACCTGCTCAGGCTGATGGCAGGTCAGTAGAGCAGGCAATCCTTCGCAGTCCTCCGGGGGGGGGGGGGGGGCTCGTCTCAACTCAGCCTCCTGCTCCCCAAAAGTACCATCGCCAAATGGGGCGTTTACTTCTCTTATGGCCCCCAAGGTCACAGCAGAAATGTGCGACAATGAAACACGGCTCCTCTCAGTGACCCAACAGAGATGCAGACACACGAGAGGAGAGAGTGGGAATGAGAGAGAGGGAATGAGAGAGAAAGAAAGAAAGATAGACACCAGTGGGGAGGAGGCAGAGAAGGTCAAGCAGTTCTGTCCACACCGAAGCTCTCTCTTGATCGTGTCCTCCCCAGTAAAGTGCACGGTGAGGGGGAGAGTGTCTGGCTTCCTCTGTCAGACGGTCTTGACTGCTCCCAGGCGCCTGTCTTGTTCCTGGGGCTCTGAGCGTGGAACACGGGGGCTGAGCAACACTGTGCTATATTTATCATCGTAGCTCACTTGCAGCCATTCCCACAGAAGGAGGGGGGGGGGGCATTACTCCAGTTGCTCTGACCAAAACCCAACCAGGGTAAGGTCTGCAATCAACGAGTAGTCACTGGGGCTGGGCTATCTTACCCCAGCAGTCTGCTAATGTACAACACTAATTTCTCCCCTGTAAAGTTTCACAATAAGAAAATACACATATCCAGCACAATGTTAATGAAAAATTGTAGTTTTTACTATTTTAATATCATTATTATAATAAGTTAGATACTAAACAAATTTACCCCAGCTCACTTTGAATGTACAAAATTTATTTTTGCCCGCACTGTCGATCTTCATTTTTTTAATTTTAGAAAATGTAAGAAGATACTAATACTTCAGGTCAGCCTTTAAATAAATGAATAAACATGGACGTTGGTTGCCAATTTAGCCACCAAACACAGAACGTGTGCTGATTTAAGGAATCCTATTGGACATTTGTTTTTCATTTATGTGAATTCACTTTCATAAAGAAAAAGAAAACTAAGTTTTAGAAGACAGCACTGTTACAGAGGAAACAGAAATCAGTTCTGTGAGCTTTGCTGCTGTAGTACCACAGACATGTAACCATTTCAAAAATTGCCCTGTTGACATGAGTGTGTGTAATGGCAGAGGCATTCTAAGCACCCTGACACATTTACCACTTTTTTCTTTTGCTCTCCGACAGTCTGAATGTGAATTACAGTGAGCGCCATAATTGATTGGACAGTGACACATTTTTTGTTATTTTGGTTCTGTACTCTAGCACTTTGAGTTCGAAAGGATACAATGACAACGAGGTTGAAGTGCAGACTGTCAGCTTTAATTTGAGGGTATTTTCATCCATATCGGATGAACCGTTTAGAAATTATAGAACCTTTTGTACATAGTCCCCCCATTTTTGGGCATCAAAAAATATTGGACAGTTTAACATAATGTAGAATAAAGTAATCATTTTTAATATTTGGTTGCATATCCTTTGCATGCCATGACTTCCTGATGTCTGTGACCCAACAATATCAAAAGACTCTTGATATATTATTTTCTGGTACTCCTACAAGTACCAATACTCCTACAATACTATAACCTCTCTGTGTTTGAATGGATCTCTATGGGAATTGGGGGGTGGGACTAGATTTAGCTGTAATTACACTGGAACAGTATGGAACACATGGTTGGCTAAATGGCTCTAAGTCATCAAGGGTCTGAGGTATCAAACGAGCCTCAAACCATCACTCTGCTGCCAGATATGCAGTAGATATGGATGATAACTTCAAGGGTTTCTTCTCCTGACTTATTTTTCCATTGAGTTCAAAAGGAAAATTTGTCAGGAGAAACAACCCTTAAAAGTGATCCATCCATATCTACTGCAGCAGTAATGGTTTGAGGCTTGTTTGATACCTCAGACCCTTGATGACTTACAGCCATTTCGCCAACCATGTGTTCCATACCGTTCCAGTGTAATTTACAGCTAAATCTAGTCCCACCCCTCAATTCCCATTGGAAATACACACCCCTTTATAACGCTAGTACACTATCTGAAACCCAGCATACTGTTCAAACCTGTATCATGCATTTCAGTTCATTCTGGTTTCATTGACATATATTTATCCAATATAGGGTATTATAACCTTCACAATGGTTTTTGAAATGTCTTATTGGACAATATTTCAACAAAATAAAAAAAATAAAAAAAATAATAAAAAAAACACAATAATGATAATCCAAAATATAATAATAATAACAACTAAAATAAAATTGAAAAATAAGTAAAGATTTGGATAATACATTTCATAAGTAATTATATTATTAAGAACCCACCCTGTAAAGGAAATAACAGGAGGCTCCTCCCTCTTTATTAGTTAACTATGGTACCGAAAAGACGGGCCCACCTTTCAAGACACTAAAGAATAACTGCTAGAATTGCCACCTGTGGGTCTTTATTTATTGATAACTGAAACCAATCATTAATATGTTGGAATATGTGGTCCCAAAAGTGGGTTATCTTTTGGACTCGTATTACGTGACTCGTATTATCAGAGTCAGTTTTTAAACAAATCTCATTATGATTTTCCACTGGAATTCCCGCCAAATGTTTGAGCATGTGGTATAATACGCTTCCGTGCACATCTTCTCCCATGTTTCGCTATTTATTTGAGCTTTAAGTTCCAATTCCCATCTACTTTTCACTTGAAATGTATTACTGAGGATATAATTATATATAACTTGGATACAGTATGTGCTTGGCACTTGGAAAATGAGTTTGGAGATCAATTAAATATTTTTCGAGAGTTTAGATATTTTTTAAATCTTTTCCCAATTGGGGTGTGTATATAGATAGTTTTGGATTTGTAAATATCTAAAAACATTTGTCGCAGGCAGATGGTAATCTGAACAAAGCTATTTAAAGGTTTTCAATTATTTCTGTTTAAAAGGTAATCACCACTTGAAAATGATGCAAAATAGTTTTATGAGCCAAAACAGTTGATTTGTAGTGAAATACCTCATTATTTTATGACAATTTAAGCCATTGTGGATAAATTTGGAGACACTAAGGGACAATGGGGTACAGTCATAGATCTATAGTAGATCTATTGCATCATAGATCTATAGTAGATCTGCATATCACCCTCAGATTCACTTGTGGATAAGGAGTCTATGAACCAGGAAATGTAAGTTTTACCTGTTTTAGATATGTAGCTCTCAGTATTTCATTGCAAACTAAAAAAAAAATAAGTTTTTTGTTGCAAGATTTCTTTGCATTTGAGGTACTTTATTTGAAATAAATTATGAAAAGAAACAAATCTAAATTAGTATTGTAAATGGTACAACTGTCGTTTAATTTAAGCCAAGCTTCTGTGATGCTCACACCTGGAGTTAAAAACCTTTAAATAGAACACCCCCTAAATAGGTGAGAATTGACTACATTTGGAATCTGTGCGAAGGGGTTAAACTTGTATTTCAATAATTATCCTCCAGAGATCCCCATGGGCACTCCAACAGCACAATCATCTTCCTTCCTGTGTAGCAAGAGCAGTTTTAACCGTCCCGCGAAAGGTTGTGTCGTTTTTAAGCGTACTAGCCCCTGCTTGCGTGATTTTAATTAGACCTTAATTAGACCTTGTTGAACGCGGATCATACCAATTGCATTGCTAGTTTGTGTTTGTTCTGCGATTGGCTGTTTGTTAGATTGGATAGGCTGCTAGTTTCGGGGTATTGTGCTTTTAATTGATATAATTATTTATCTGTGCTTGCGAAGTGTCTCACACAGCTGTTAGTCAATTGCAATCAGCTGTGTGCATTTCAAAAGACTTCTGGAAGAGCGACACTAGTTTATGTGTGTTCTCCCTGTCCCTGTCTGCTCTCTTCCATTCAGAACCCGCTTCCAACGACGTGGCCCTCCATGGCGACGCAACCCTTCCAACCTCCACTACCCCTCGCTGACTCCCTGCGAGAACTTCACCGTCGCAGGGGGGCTCTGGAACTGCCAGTCTGCCACACGGAAAGCAGACTTCATCTCCGGCTATGCCTCCTTCCTGTCCCTCCAGTTTCTCGCCCTCACCGAAACCTGGATCACACCGGACAACACGGCAACTTGTGGGTGGGGTTGGAGGGTGAGGTCAAAGGAGCGGAGAAGTGGTAGGAAGGCTGCAGACTGGCCGCTGCCCTCTCCTTCTCCTTCTCTCACACCCCCCGGCCGTCTGGTTGCGGAGGTGGTACTGGTTTGCTACTTTCCCCCTCATGGTCATTCTCTGTTCTCCCCCTCTCTGATCTATCTATTACTAGTTTTGAATACCACTGTGTCTATCAACCACAGTAGTGTATAGCATTCGGTAAACGTCAAAATATGATTGATGGTGTCAAAAGGTCAATTATGAATATTAATGAGTTTATGAAAAATTATAATTATGAATACAAATTGATTTTTTTTATTTATTATGATTATGCATCATCATTCGGGGCGGGGGTTTGTGGGTTTTTCGTTTCAAGGGTTTGGCGATGTCATTTTATTGGGAATTGTTGTAAACGTTGGTGAATGGTTTTGTGATGAATGTAAATTGTTTTTATGGAGGACCATGGTGCTTAGGGAAACATGTTGGCAATTTTATTGTGTTGTACTTTTTTTATTTGAAAAACATCGTGAAAAAGTAATGGTGTATAAATGTATATGTTGTTAGTTGTAGCAGTAGTAGCAGCGGCAATTAAGTTTTATTTTTAAAAAGCAGTTTGTGTTAGCGGCAACAGCCGCGTGTTAAAAAGAATAGAATAATTCAAGCAGTTTGTTAAAACGTGAAAAATCGCCGTGGACTATATTGAAAAAAACATTATACAGAAACATTGTAAGACTTGTTAGAAGCCAAGAAGGAAGAAAAAAGAAACATAGCATTGAAAGGCGAACTCAATACATAGCCAGTGAACATAGAGACAGTAGACAAAAACACTTAGGCGAACTCAATACATAGCCGCTGGCTGTTAAAACGTGAAAAACACCGCGTCGAAAGGAGACACCGTGTATGGCTACATAGAGAATAGAATAAAACTTAGAAACTTTTTCGGGTTCCGTGAATTCACAATACTGTGCAAAATAGACAAAGATAGGTCCAAAAGGCAAGATAGATAGTTTAAAAGAATGCCTAGAATGGTTCGCAAGAAAGACTATGAAGAAAGAATTTAAATAAAAGAATATGTTACGTTTTAAAGAATTAAAACGAAAAAAGAACTTGGAAAGTTTCAAGTCGTTGCGGAGTATATACTACCGGCACGTCGGCAGCTAACGGCTGTCGGGCATGACTAAAATTGTCCAGAGAGAACTTTGTATGTTTCAAACAGGAATACGACCCCCAAACGTCCTGTTACGTGGAATTTGACGCACGCTTACGCAGACCAATGCTGGAATTTGACGTAGAGGTTTTGGCGCGAAAACGGTTTATGACAAAATAATTGATGGGTTTGGGGGGGTATACACCATATGGTGTTTGGTAAAAACCCATAATTGTGGGCGTATTTGTAAAAGCGTGGCACAACCAATCAAAGCTGAAGGCGTCGATCAAAAGCATTTAAAGTTATAAAACAAGCCCTTACAGAATACGAAATTAGCGCAAATCTCTGAAGACGTTACAGGCCTCTACAAGCATCGAGAAGAGTGGAAAGACATGTCGGCTGGTTACTTTTCAACACAAGGTAGCTATGTGTTCCTATATTTAATTATCGTACAAGTATGAGATTTACAAGTTGTTAATTAAGCATGCTGAATGTTCTATTTCTTAACATGGCTTTTGTTAATGTAAATGTATTACAGACTATGACGATATATATGCTGAAACAGTGGACGCCAATGCTTTGGGTTCCGAACAATTTGTAGGCCTAGAAGATTTTATACGGTTGTTACCCCTTGAAAACGAATTAAGCAGCGCTATAGAACTTAGTGCTGGTAAGTTGTATT
Organism: Ilyophis sp. 1 JC-2022; assembly: GCA_022702515.1. NCBI lineage: Eukaryota > Metazoa > Chordata > Actinopteri > Anguilliformes > Synaphobranchidae > Ilyophis > Ilyophis sp. 1 JC-2022. The sequence goes on along the minus strand of CM040406.1, from coordinate 16,152,566 downwards.
ATACTTTTGTTTAAAATGTACTTTTAAAGAGGTTGTGTGTGTGTGTGTGTGTATATATATATATTTATTGGCGAATGTTTGTGTGTTAGACACGTGGTCTCTACACAAGGCCGACAAATGGTTGTACGGGGTACTCTACGCAAGGTCGACAACTGCTTATATACAGATTCTCAACTCGCGTATATTTTATATATATATATATATATATATATATCCAGAGTCTGAAACTTTTAAATACCTTTGTAAACAGCGGTTTTTGGAATGTTGAACATCGTTAGGGTTTATTTTAAGGCTTTTATTTCACAAAGACATCGCCATTAAACAGAGCATGATGTGTTTTTTAAATATATATTTTATTTTTTTTACGGTTGTTTAAATGATCCTTTTAAAGATGATTTATATTTATATATGATTGTTTAATGTTTAATTGTTTTAGACACGTTGGTTACAAGACAGACACTCAACACCGAGGCCCAGGTTTTGGCATCGTTGGAGGACGTACGATACACGCATATTCAAAGTAGGAAACGTTTAAAAACTTTTCTGGTTTAGGGATATTGAGCATTTGTAGTTATCGTTTTGTCTGATTTTATTAAATTTTTATTTTTAAAAAGCCCCAGAAACACCTCTAGAAACGTGTACAGAGGAGTCAAACAGCAGACCTGAAAGTTCGGCGAGGGAAGCCACGAGCCCAGAAACGTCTGCATACCACTGTGAGTTGTACACGTTTTGAAAGCGTGTGCGGGTGTGCACACGCGCGTATGCGTGCTCGTGTGTGTGTGTGTGTGTGTGCGTGTGTGTGTGTGTGTGTTTGTGTGCGTGGGTTTGCACGCTTGTGAGTGTGAACGCTTGTGTAATGTTTTTTAAATAACAATGTTTGTTTGTTTGCTTTAAATTAAATATGATTATTTAAGTATTTTTAATTTAGAATTTTTAAAGTATAATTAATTATTTCTTTTTTTAAATTATTTTTAATTATTATTTTTTTATTTTATTTTTTTATTTAAATTTTAGTGTGTGTGTGTCTGCTTTAAATTAACTGATTATTAAAGTATTTTTAATTTAGTATTTTTAAAGTATAATTAATTATTTCTATTTTTTTAATTATTTTTAATTATTTTTAAAAAAAATTATTATTATTTTATTTTTATTTATTTATTTTTCTTTAAATTTTAGTGTGTGTGTGTGTGTGTGTGTGTGTGTGTGTGTGTCTGCTTTAAATTAACTGATTATTAAAGTATTTTTAATTTAGAATTTTTTCAATTATATTTAATTATTTTAATTTCTTAAAACTTTGTGTGTGTGTGTGTGTGCGTGTGTGTGTTTTAAATTAAATATGGTTAAGTATTTTTAATTTTTCTTACAGACGGCGAAGTAACGGATGAGGAGCTGGTGTTGATACCCGAACCAGAAACCCCAACAAACTTCGAAGAAAGGCGACAGAGCAATCGTGGTGGCACCGAACAAGCTACAGCGCAAGAGCCAGACCAAACAAGTGTGACAGAAGCCGCACAAACCGTGGACCACGGGGGCCGTCCGGCGAGTGTATTGATAGAATCGTTTCCAATGATAGAGAGCGAACAGAACTCTACAGTAATTTTCAGACAATTGTAAACCATCATTTAAAATAAAAATATGGCCCCGAAAAGACCACGTACTGATTCTTGTTCCGAGGGGTCGTGCGGCAAAAGACCTGCTGCGGATGATGCTGAAAACCAAAACACTAACCATTTAGAGTTAATGCATGAAAATGTTAACCCGCATCTCTTAGCACTTGTTGAGGATGTTAATCAAGGCTCTATTGACACGCATGAAACAAGTAATGATGTTTTTGCCGGGTTGTTAAGCGTGCTGGCCGCTGTAAACCGTGAACGTGCACGTTCTGAAACGGATATTAACCCAAACAACTCTGAAAATAACACGCATGGCATTACTGTGTTAGAGATGCCCCAAATCCCTGTAGATGATAACATGCATGGACTTACAGAAGTCAACCAAAATGGTGGTGCGGTTGATGACAGACATTCAGGTGATACGCAGGCCAAAATTCAACAGTACAGAAATTCGGCACCGTTTTAACTTTGCATCACTGTACGACTTTGACAACTACGCAGAGTTTTATGTGTATGTCTTAAACACTTTAGAACAGCTACTGGTTAAAGTTCGCGAGTTGTCGCGCCCCAATGATGTCGTACAACTAGAATTAAGGGGTGATTCGTTGTCTGAGGGCGTAACTGTACAACTAAACAGCGACAACATTGAATTGGACATTTTTTTGGACATGATTGAAAAGTTGATACAGAGCAATTTTGAGATTCTGGCTGATGAAACGCTGATGCTTGTGGCTCACATAATTCAGAACCCTAATGGTGGTGTGGGGGACCGGCGAAAATTATCGTCATGTCTCATTCGCAAAAAACTAAAACACCTAATTGTTAGCTACAACCGCGGTAACAACCTATGCTTTGCAATGTGTTTGACACACCTTTTAAATCCGGCATTAAACACATGTGAAGCTGAAAGAGAGGCTGAGCAATTGCAACGTTCCGTAGGCTTGGGTGTTCAGCACAAGGTTTGTTTTTCAGACATTCAGATGTTTGAAAAGTTTTTAAACATCAAGATTGTTGTGTTGTCACACAGTGCAAATAACGGGGTCTTAATAAAGTTTCAAACATCCGAGGCTATACACGCAAAAACACTATTCCTATACCTCGATGGCATGCACTATTATGGCATCAAGTCATTGAAAGGTTTCTTAGGTAGTCAACATGTTTGCAACTTTTGTTACACACCGTACACAGCGAAACATAGCCACAAATGCAAACATAATTGCAACGTCTGTTTACATGCAGGTTGTTTTAAGCATCGGTCGGCAACGATAAGGTGTGACGACTGTATGCGAATCTGTCGATCAAGCTTTTGCTATGCAGAACATAAAGTTTTGAAACGACAGAAGTCGAGCGACAAGATGCTCAGTATCTGTGACACACGCAAGTTCTGCGACAAATGTGCATGAACATATATTGTCGGTAATCCGCCTAAACCACACACATGTGGTCTAAAGACATGCACAGCCTGCAAGGCTTTATTGACCCCGGATGTTGAACATGTGTGTTACATACAGCCTGTGAAAACAGAGCACCCAAGCGTACGTTATGTGTTTTATGATTTTGAGTGTCGGCAGGACCATGGTGAACACATTGCAAATTTCATATGTTGCATTGATTTTAATGGTAAGCGTTGGACGGCGGCTGGTGATGATTGTGTACACGCTTTTTTTAAGAGGTACCGAACACCAAAGTACAAGGGCTATACATTCATTGCACATAATTCGAAGGGTTATGACGGGTACCTGCTGATGCAGTATTTGGTTAACCCCTTAGCGCAGATGGCATATTTGGTAAATCATGGGGGTACTCATGTTTAAGGCTTTATAACTCCAAGTGTGAGCATCACATAAACTTGGTAAATGGCTTAAATGAAACAAAACCGGTGTACCATTTTTTGTACAAACTTAGATTTGTTTATTTTCATAATAGAAGTCAAAATAAAGTGCCGGAAATGCAAGCAAAACTTTTAAAAAAAATTCAAAAAATAACATATTTCTTCAAAATACTGAGAGCTACATAAGTGAAACAGGTAAAACTACACATTTCCTGGATCATAAACTCCTTGTCCACAAGCATTCAATAATCGCAGGGTGATATACAGAACTACTAAAGATCTATGACACGAAATGTAAGCAGTGTAGCCTGATGTACCCAGGGTCTCCAAACCTATCCAAATTGGCTAAAATGTGAATAGCTGTAAATCTTAAACTAATCATACATTTCAGTGCAAATCAACCGTTTTGACTCATTTAACTCACCTTTTTATCATTTTCATGTGGGAATTATTTTGGATCAGTACAGGGGGGTGGATATCTAGGTGTCCAATAACCTACCCAAAACCTCTCCGAGAAATTATTAAAAAGCCTTTTGTCCTTTATAAAGCATATACATTTTACCTTACGATCACTTAATGGATGAAAACATTGATATTGCACAGTTTCAGTTCAGTGTTTGATGGCAAGTGTGCCATTTTTTCACCATTATCCTTCATATACTGCTTCATCCTGTGCGGTGCCTTCGTGGCCAAAATGCACTCATCAATGGCACGGTCTTCAGTATGCTGTAAGGATCTGGTCCTGCAGTGGCTTCACTCTGAACAGTAGAGGGCACTGCTGGAGTGGCAGAGGTGGAGGGTCAAGCATGTTATAGGAACAAATTACATAATGCAGAAGCATTATAACACTGTGGTACACACAGCTAAATATGAAATCATTCACTCTTGTACTTCAGTAAACACTTTCTTCTGTATGCTACATTATGTTATATTTTGTTGCGTGCTCTAGGATGGCATTACTCTGTAGTGTGTTTCACAATTGTTGCTTATTTATTTTATTTATTTATTTTACATTCATCTTGCACACATCTGGACACAGTACATTTGAATACATATTTTCCATTCCCTAAGTGAAAAGCATCACCCATGGATATACTAATACCCCATAGAGTACATTATGCACAAAGAAATTACAATACAATAAAATAATATCGGAACACACTACCAATGTTCTAGCTTCACGGCAAATCGAGGCATAAAATAAACTCCTAAAAACAAGTTTGGAAACGTTATTTCGGTCGATTATTCCTCCCCTTTAATAATACCAATTGGTATTGTATTTTATATCGTTGGAAAGCCTGATTAGTCACCTTTACAACGAGGTACAACTTGTAAGGATCATGCATTCGTGGAATGAGCAACACAGCTAACCGTGTGGGTAGCGGCCCAAAAAAATGTGCCAAAATCCCCTGCAATATTCTTCTGTTGGTATTCACTCTCGTTTTGAGCTTCAAGTGCTGGCAGGTGTATGCCAGTCACAGGTGTGTGACTGGCACCTGATTGGCACCGAGGAATGGGATGCCATCCCACAGCAGTGTGTGACCAGGCTGGTGACCAGCATGAGGAGGAGGTGCCAAGCTGTTGTGGCTGCGTATGGATCTTCCACACGCTACTGAGGTCCCTGACAGTGTAAAATGAATAAAGTGTAAAAATGGCCAATATGTGTTGTTTTTTCCTTATTACTGTGGGAGAGTGCAATCATCCAGTCCACCAAGCAACTCAAAACGAGAGTGAATACCAACAGAAGAATATAGCAGGGGATTTTGGCACATTTTTTTGGGCCACTACCCACACGGTTAGCTGTGTTGCTCATTCCACAAATGCACGATCCTTACAAGTTGTACCTCGTTGTAAAGGTGACGAATCAGGCTTTCCAACTATATAAAATACAATACCAATTGGTATTATTAAAGGGGAGGAATAATCGACCGAAATAACGTTTCCGAACTTTTTTTGAGGAGTTTATAACGTACGACTGAGCAACCAAACCGAACAGCGCTAAAATACTCAATTTCATTGTGAATGCTATGAATTCTAACAAAGCAGGCCACCACGAGCCACTACGGGAACGGCACGAACACAATAGTATCAATACATTACAGTTATTTGGCAGACGCGTTTATCCAAAGCGACGTACAATAAGTGCATATTGAAGGTCATAGACACAATCTACGAAGCAAAGTCACGAAAGCGCTACTTTCTCACAACGTAGAAGCTATCGCTAGTCATCAACCGAATACAGTCAGCTATACATTCTAAGCTATGAGATAGCTAAACCAAATAGAAAATAAAAAATAAACGGAAAGAACGTACTATATAATTTGCCTTATACATGTAGTTATTCAAGGTGGAGTCTGAAAAAGTGTGTTTTCAAATATGTTCAGCATTATTAGCAGGCTAACAGTGGTCTATTACGACCGATGCAAATACTAAAATAACGAAAATATAGCACGCAGTGGAAAAACGAATGTATATAATCAAAATATTACAAGCAGTAATACTTACATGTCGAGGAGGATATCTTCCCCATATTGATAGGCACCTCTTCCACAGAATCTATGCTACAGGGATTAGAAGAATCTCTGTTGTTGTCCTCTTCTGACCGACTTCGGGGGAAAACTACTAAAAAGTCACTTCAAAGTTGCGCGCAGTTTTATTGCGTAATACCAAATGCGTCATACCAACTGCGTCAAACCAAATGCGTCATCTGCGCATGCCTGCGTAAAATTGTCGTGATATAACAAGTATTGCAGTTACGCTCGCCCTTAAATAGTTAATCCAAGCTTTCAATTACACATGTAAATTACTTTTGGGAAGCTTGTCGTGCCTTCTATTGGATAAAACAATTGTCGATCAAACCAGAATAAAATTGAAAGCGTCACAGCAGTGCAATCAGGAAGGGGGGGTTACGCAGAGCTAGTTTCGTTTGTCTAATAGTGTTCCAATGCGCTGTGTATTTTTCAAACGGATTGTCCAAGACAATAAATGACCACGGAATCTTGAAAGGGACATATCTACGCTTAAATCCACGGTAGGATTGCACACGAATTCCATATTTAATAGCAGATATTGATAGTAGAATGGCATTGTATGATTTCACTTGTTTATGTCGGTATTGATTGAGCAGCGATTTGCACCGCTGTATTTGCATACGGTCGGGCTATTGGTGGGTTTATCTGGTTGCTGGACGGAATTCTGATATTATATGATGAATACATATATTTATGAACTCCCAACATAGACGCTATTGCCCACTATGTCACGCATGGGTAGGTATAGGCTGGGTGGGGAGTGCTTGTTAAATGGACTTGCTACGGAAAGATAGTGACACTTAGAAACTACGCATTGGCCAGAAATCGTCGCGAATCGTCTACCAATAAAGTTAAAATACCGCGTTTGGGTTTTCCACTAATAGTTTGGCTGCAGGAGCAACGCGTGTCTCAGTTGCGTAAAACTGTCTCGCATGTGAGACAATCTGCACTAAGGGGTTACGCAGGGTGTGACACCAAACATCATAGCACAAGGCAGCAAACTCCTGTGTGTTACAGACGATGCTTTTGGGCAGAGGTATGTTGATTCACTCGGTTTCCTGACTATGAAGCTTAGTGACATGCCCAACGCGCTAGGTTTTGACAATGCGAAAAAGGGGCATTTTCCCCATTTCTGGAATAAAATTGAGAACCAGAATTACATCGGCCCGTACCCACCACCCTTGTACTATGGGGTTGACACAATGACGGAGAAGGATAGGGTTGCATTTAATGCCTGGTATGATAATGTGTCTGGGGGTGTGTTTGACTTTCGTAAAGAAATGTCAGAGTACTGCCAGAATGATGTTGTTATTTTGCGGGAGGCTTGTTTACGTTTTAGGACCGAGGTGCTTGGGAGCACGGGTTTAGACCCGTTCCAATGCATTACAATAGCCTCTGTGTGTATGAAGCAATTCTGCACAAACTTTTTACCCAAAAACACCATTGCAGTCACAGCGCCCGATAATTATGTCCGACAGCAGAAAGCCTTTTCCACCGCATCAATCCAATGGTTAGAATATGTGAGCCACCGGGAAAAGTTTTTCATTCAACATGCCTTGAACCAGGGTGAGGTTAAGATGGGTAACTACCATCTAGACGGGTATTCAGAGTCGGACGGGGTACGTACGGCTTATGAATACGCTGGCTGCCTATGGCACGCTTGCCCAAAATGTTTCCAGCCAAACACGATTAGCCCTATCACAAAAACAGATTTTGGTTCAATCTACCACAAATTTCAGGAAAAAATTGACACTTTGCGCTGCGTATACAACCTGAATGTTGTCGTGATGTGGGAGCATGAATGGGTAAGTCTTAAACGTGAGAACCCCGAGGTTCAGGAGTTCCTGAGACATCAGGACTATCCTGAGCGTATGGAGCCTCGGGATGCTCTGTTTGGCGGTCGAACTAATGCTTTGCAACTTTACTACAAAGTTCGAGAAGGTGAGCAAATGCACTATTTTGATTTCACCAGTCTATACCCGTTTGTGAACAAAACTAAAGTTTACCCAACAAATCACCCCATCATCATCTTCCGTGACTTTGAACCGATCGAAAACTATTTCGGTCTGATCAAAGCCCGGGTCAACACCCCCAGAAACCTTAAAATACCAGTGTTACCATACAGAGTCTCTGGTAAATTAATGTTTCCACTCTGCAGGACCTGCGCGGAATCTGAGCATCAAGGTTGCTGTCAGCATTCTGATGATATGCGTTCTCTAACAGGTGTATGGTGTACCGTTGAATTGCTTAAAGCTATTGAAAAAGGTTACACTATTGACAAAATTTAAAAAATCTGGCACTTCCAAGATAGCTCCGAGTCTCTTTTCAGTGACTACATTAAGACGCACTTAAAGGGTAAACAAGAAGCATCAGGATACCCCTCTTGGGTTTCTGATGATTCTGACAAGGCGGCATATGTGCAGAGTTACTGGGAGAAGGAGGGCGTCCGATTGGACCCAAACAATATCACAGTAAACAAAGCCAAAAGACAAATTTCTAAACTGTTTTTAAATAGTCTTTGGGGCAAATTTGGCCAGAGAAGCAATCAGTCAAACACAACCTTGATCCGTGATCCCGAGCAGTTTCTGCAATTCATGTTTTCAGACGAGTATGACATCTCACACTTTTCATTTCTTACCGAGACAGTAGCCCTGGTCCAGTGGAGACTTGCAAAGGGTTTCCCAAAACCACCCAGATACAGCAATGTGTTCATCGCGGCCTTCACCACCGCTTATGCCCGGCTCGAGCTTTATGAGCTCATGGATAAAATGCCAGACAGAGTTCTGTACCACGACACAGATTCTGTAATCTTTGTGAGCCGGCCGGGCGACTGGATGCCTTCTCTCGGTGATTTTTTGGGTGAATTGACTAGCGAGCTAGACCCTGGTGACCACATTGTTGAATTTGTTTCAGGAGGACCCAAGACGTACGGCTATAAAACACTGCTCGGTAAAACCTGCATGAAAGTGAAAGGCATAACCCTACATAATACTAACACACAAGTTGTCAATCTTTCATTACTCACAGACTTGGTACAGCACTATGTACAGAATCCCGAGTCACCAGCTCGTGAAATTATGACCAGCACAAAACAAATTGTTAGGGATAAGAGAGGTTTCTCTCTCAACACACGAACAGTTTCCAAAATATTCAGAGTGGTTTACAACAAAAGAGTACTGCTCCCGGATTTCAAAACCTTACCATATGGATTCTAAACAAGTGCTTGGGTGTGAAGGATTTGACAATCGTCTTCAGCATCCTTTTTCATGCATAATCTCCGGCCCCTCAAACAGTGGTAAAAGTGTTTTTGTGAAAACACTGCTCCAAAATGCGCAACATGTTTTGTCGCAAGTACCGCAGAACATTGTATGGTTTTATTCCTGCTGGCAACCCATGTATGATGAGGTGCTTCATAAAATAAAGAATGTACAATTTGTAGAAGGGCTTCCTGAATCTTTGACCGATGAAGTTTTGCTACCTTTGCACAAAACCAATATGGTCATTGTTGATGATCTTATGCAAGCGGCCAGTCAGAGCTCTGAAATTGAGAGAGCTTTTACCAAGTATACACACCATAGAAACCTAAGCATCATATATCTTGTGCAGAATCTTTTCTTCCAGGGTCGAAACAGCCGCACAATAAATCTTAATGCAAACTATATTATTCTGTTCAAAAATCCAAGAGATAAAATGCAAGTTAATGTTTTGGCCCGACAAATGTACCCCAGAAATTCAAAGTTTTTCCTAGAATGTTTTGATGATGCTACCAGAAAACCTTATGGATACCTGTTGGTGGACTTAAAAGCACAGACGCCTGAGGACTACCGCATCAGAACTGGTTTGTACGCTCCAGAGTGGCCGGTTGTTTACGTGCTAAAGAAAAAGTAATATGTCGACACGTATTAAACGGAACTGGAGTCTTCTAAAAGCTCTATTTGAAGGTGATGCCCGGCAAAGACGGGGTATATTACAGTCTGCTTCTGATGAACTCATAAACACAATTTGTGAACTAGCTCTCAATGTTTTGCATGGTAATATTCCCCTAACGAACACACAATTGAAAAAAATAAGAAAACAAAAGGCCGGTATTAAACTGTTGGCTAACAAGAAAACATCAATGAAAATTTTTTTTAAAGTTATAAATCAAAGGGGTGGCTTCGTTCTGCCTCTACTGAGTGTTGCGATACCTTTTCTAACCAGTTTGATAGCTGGTCGCGGTGGCGGCTAAAAATATGGAGCATGCACAAAAGATGTTTCTGGTACCTCAAAGTCAGATGGACAAATTAAAGAATCTTACTTTTACGCCGGAACCCATCCGACAAACTGTTGAAAATGATTTGGATCAAACCATACGTAACATCTTGTCGAGGACTGATGTTGTACCACACGAGAAGGCAAAACTGTATACGATTGCTCTGCAACGTTTTATGGCTCTGGTTAAACAAGGTGCTGCTGAAACACAACATTTGACCCTATCAATGCCTGTCGAGACTCACGATACTGTAAGACCTGAGACCGCCCGAGTTGACGACGATGTCTTACAAAGTGTACCACCTAGAAGCCGGAAAAATGCCACGTACATGTTGGATAAAATTTCAAAATCAGGAGATGTGGTAACGTGGAACGCTGACGGGGAGTTTGTGTTTAAAGGCACCGCCGTAAGTGGCTCACATATGTTGGATCTAATAAAGAACATAACAGCACCTCACAAGATTTCTGAGAATAGAAGACCCAGGGGCTGGGGTGAATTTATAGAGGCTATGGCCATGCTTAACATGCCTCTTTCATGCCTCATAATCAAAATGTTCGCGACAAGATAAATCGGCACAAAAAAACCACCAAGTGCGGGTGTATTTACGCCAGAGCATGGTCCTAGGCCGGTTTTCTCATCCCCGGTTTTAGACCACTCAGCGTGGTTAGATTTCTGAAGCAGAATGTGTGTACATGTGTGCGTGTGTGTGTGTTTCAAATGCTGAAAATGTCAAATGTCATGTTTAACATGTTTTTATTTTACAATAAAATACATAAAGTAAAAACCAAACGAAACATGCTTGTTTATTTTTATTTTTTATTTTCAACAACCGTGACAGATATTAAACATTTCGCCACAGCCTGCCGTCTGTACACAGTTTAACATGTTTTTAAGGCATTTATTAAAATATATTTTGTCAACATATCTTGACACCATAGCATCGTTCTTTTTCAAATTATCAGAGTATAGGTCTATAATGTGGCTAAACGGAACCCCTTTGGCCCTGTTGTGTAGATAAAATATACAATGCTGGCCACACTTTGCGCTGAGCGGGTCCTGCATCTGTACAGTGTTGTAAATAATCCTTGTGCAGTTCTTTTGCAGAAAAGTGTTGAGTGTAGTTTATCATCCGGTAGCTCATCGCAGGCCACCGTTCCATAAAAGTAATTTGTGGTGTAAGGGTTGTTGCACAAAATAGCATCTAGTTCTCGGGTGTTCATGTTTAATAATAATCATACAAAACGTTCCTCCTCTGGTTCACTTCAATAATATTGTCGAAGCATGCGTAAACAATTAAATTAACGGTTCTGGGTAGCGGGGATCTGAATCTCATCTCCAGACGTATATTACCTGTCTTGATCAGGGATAGATGTTGGCTGCAGCCTTCATCGGGGGTCAGATTGAATGCATAAAGTGTGTAGCCTTTTATGTATTCTTGACGATTTATACACAATGGTGAATCTTTCAGATGTCGCCCCGTTGCAAGTGTTAAACCATAAAATTCATGAACCGCTGAACCGGTTGTGTAATCTGGGGTAAAAGCCTTTGCCGGAATCTGAAGACCATCCATATTGAGTGATATATGTTCGGCGTCATAATGTTTGAAATTGAAAGGGTTCTTATTGTAAACTCCTGTAAAAGCGTCGTTATCTACTAAACCTATGATGACCGATTTCGGTAATTGCCCCAAAAACAAATTTTCTTGATTGCAAACTCTAAGACCAGCCGCCAAGCTGAAAGTTTTAAGGCTAACACGGTCAATAGGATATTTAACATTCGCTGTTAGTAGTGCCTGTGCATGGCCTAGTTTAACAGGGGGCGATACCCCGATTTTTTTAACAAACAGTGTTGCCGAGACTATTTTAAGCCTGTACTGTTGTTGTTGTGCATCAGCGGTCATTAGGCAGAAATCATCCTTACAGTGCACCATCTTGATTTTAATATCGACACCGTTTATAAGTAGTCTCTCCTGAAAAAACATGTCTGTGTGGATGGGTCCGAGCAATTCAAAAGTGTTGCTCGCCATGGTATATAGGGCTCTGCTGTTGTTCCCCGCCGGGTCTGTTTCGTCCATATGGCCACCAGTATCCTTATAGAATAAGCCACTCGTAAATTGATTAGCCATTGTGGCTTCAGAATAATTAAGTAGACATTCCATAATTGCTCTGTAGGGGTACGTATTGCTAGACTGGCTCACCAGCCTGTCACCCAGTGAAACATCCACCTGTGAAAAAATGGTCGCTATGGGGTAATTAATAATCCCAACCTTGTCTGCGGCGGTGAAATTGGTACCATCTGCACGGGTTACCTGACAGCGTAGGTATAATAGAGTGTTGTTTAAGTCAAGGTAATCTTCACCATTGCCGGCTATATAGAACTCTAGGGGGCCTGTGTCCGAAAGGGCTGACAGGGGGGATACTTCAACATAGTTGTTCTTATCAATGCTTGTTTGCGTATACGGTACTGCGAAAAGGTCCAGTTCTGACTTCACACATTCCTCTGACATGTTGTGTATGAAGGCCATTTAAAAAAAAATTTATCTACTTTTTCTCTTAACCTTCTTGGTGCGCTTTTTCACCCTCCGCGTGCTTTTCGTCACTGTGGCTCGACTGTTCACTGCGCGACGCTTTTTAGCTTTAGACCTGCTCGTGACACGCCCCCCTGGGGGCCTCTTACGTGCACGTCTTGTCATGACCATAAGCCCCGAACCTTCCTGGTCACCGGTGTTCAAACGACTCATCACAGCTTTGTTGACCACATCTTTGGCGATGTTCTTGGCTGCTGCTGTCAAATGTGGTTTGGCTATGTTGAAACCTTTCTTTAGTAGGGGCAAGGCCATTCGGAATAAACCTCAAAATAATCCTCCAAGTCCACTGCCATACATAACACTAGCACCCTTATACCCCGGCAGTCCATTACCAGCCTGTTCCGTATAATAGGCTATATACCTATTTGGGTCTACGTAGAGGGGTGTCCTCGCCATTTTTATTCTTGATAGCGATATTTCGCAGGCCTAAAGTGTAGTTTTATGTTGGCTTTGCCGTAAGTAAAGGCTATGTTCTCGTTCTGATCTGATTTCAGCTCAATTGTTATCTCGTCAATGTGTTTCTTGCTGACATGTACGTAGTGTGGCTTCTCGTAAGAGATTGCGATTACATCGTTGCTAGATCCTGTTATATGTACACATCGTAGCAGTGGCACAAAACTATCTCCGACTCTCTGGTAGTCAATAATGTGTAGAAACCCGCCCGAATATCCGCTGGGTGGGGCGCCACAGGCTTTGCACCCGATAATGCAACATTTGACTCCAACCCCAGCATTCTGGCGAGCTTTCCGCTAGCCGACAGGGATAGATTTTCGTCTGCGCTAATATAAATTCTGTTTTTCATTACGGCGTGGCCCACCTCAATAGCCATTTTTTTCATCTTTAAACTTCTGTTAATCTCATCCACAAGCGCTTTCAGGCTCTTGTAATAACCCCAGCTTACTAGGACAACATAGCTTGTGCCTTTTTTCGTGTCGCGCACGATAAAAGAGTTTTCGTCAGCATTTAGCATGCACCAAGTATAGGGGTATTGAATCTCCGCCAAAGCAACCTCCCATTGTCCTCATAATTCGAGGGCTCGTGCAAACTTTGTTGTGTAGTTTGAAATTTTATTCTCAGGATAAATATCTAGACACGCATTGCTCGGGAGAGTGACATAAAAACCGTCGTCTTCCATGGTGTTCCCCTGATGATTTGGTCGGGTCTGTAAACTTTTCAACTCTTTTAGAGATCGACAACACGACTTTCGGGTATCCAGCCGTAAAATTTTTCGGGCCAACCCACCCATTTTACTAAAACAAACTTGTGTCTATTGTGCGTTTTCTCAGCAACAATTTTTTCGACCTTATAAGTTTTGTCTTTTCCCACTATAACTTTTTGTAATTCAGCCTCATAAAACACACCGTCAATGTTCGTACCATCATAATCCTTCAATCTGTATACCGGCGGTCTTCTGTGAACCCTTTCAACAACCGTGAAATATTCATCTGTATATGTTTGTTCATATCCTTTTGCAAACTTCCCACGTACTTTGGAGACCCTGACTATGTCACCCTCCTCAAACTTAAACTTTGGCTTTTTAGATTTTTTTGGAAAGAGACCATACATGTTTTTAAAAACTTTAAAAACATTATCTTTGTTTACTTCAAGGGGTTTCATTTTAATAGTGCTGTGATAGCTATTATTGTACCCCTGTACCAAGGCCTGTACAACATCTATATAGCGTCTTGTATTGTGGGCTGTAAAATAACGCCACATTCTCGTTTTCAATGTTCTATCGAAACGTTCAACCACCGATGCTTTAACATCTTCGTTATCTGTGGCAAAGTGTATTATTTTGTTACGTTTCATCAGACTTTGAAACATTTTATTGAAAAACTCTTTACCTTTATCTGTTTGTATTTTTTTAGGTTTTCGACCTTTTGCGAGAATGCTTTGAAAAGCCCTGTGCACTTCGGCAGCTGTCTTGTTTTTAAGAACACATACCCATGCATATTTTGACAATATATCTATACATGTTAGCATAAACTTCATATTATCATTATGTTCAGAGACATTTGACATGTCAACTAAATCGACCTGCCATTGTGAATCAATGTTACTCACTAAAACCCTGTCTCTTTTGAAATTGACTCTGATGGGTTTGTGATAACCAAGCAGCAACTTTCTTGTCTGAGACTCTCAAATCTTTTGTATCACAAATACCCCGCTGTAGGTGCTTTTTGCCACCGTAAGACCCAGGGTTTTCTGGAGAATAATACACATCTTTCAGGTGCTTATCAACATCCATCCTTACGGTTATAGAAGTAATGAAGCACAATATAAAAAACCACAGTATTTATTTATTTATTTATTTTTTAAAACACAGATTTCATTTTACATTACAAGTGTGTATATGGCAATGTTTCGCCTTCAGAACATATGAACCACAGGTCTTCCTTCATGGAACCCTCGATTTCCCAGAAGTCTGTATCGACCGCCTAAAAGGCCTTCTCGCTGGCCGGGTCAAGCTCCGTTCGTAGGATTTCATGCAGCTTGTCACGAATGTTTGTTTCCTCGCGAATTTCTGCAATAATCGTATCAACAGAACCCTGTATCCTCATAGGCTCTGGTTTAGCCACAAACAACTCCATGGCTTTGACAAGCAGAGGACTTAACCACGGTTTCTTCACTCTTGCAACGAAATTGTCAAAGTGATATGCAAAATAGTGTGAGTCCGTCTCGGTTAAACAACTGTGTCTAAGCTGGCTTGGATGGTCAACTTCACACCCCAGACATTGACTCTTCAGTTGTTGATCAATAGCGCAGTCCAGAAGTCTCGCGATGATGATTTTCAAAAGTTTAATCATTGGCGTTGTTAGACAACCGTCTGTTTCACATTCTTGTATTTCGAACGAACCCGCGTATAAAGCATTGTCCACAGCTTTCAGTTCGTCAGCGAGCCACGGCCCTGTAGCCGGTATGTCGTTGTGATCTGTATAATCGGTCTCCCAAGATTCTGAACACTCGGACGCCTGTAGGGGCACGTACATTTTGTAAAAATTCTGAGACATGTTAGTCAAGATGTTTGTACCGGTTGTATGGAATCAGGCTTTTACAGCGTGTCTTTTAAAGACCACCTCAAACTTATAACCACGCCTTGAAACCCTAGAGTTCTGAAAGGGTGCTTTGATTGGGTTTTCGTGTTTGTGGGGCGTGCTTTGAATTTAACATGCTTGAATGGTTGATATAACAATGATGACGCAGGTCTTTAAATAGTATGTAAAATAAATACTTTTATTTTTTATTTTAAAGTTCACAAAACAATAAAAAATAACCGCGCCACAATATGTATACAGAGATAATGGCGATATACATGCGCACACAAACCAAACTAGAACACTTTTTTAAAAAACAACAAATTTATGTTATACACGTTTGTAAAGCTAATTATACAAAGCTTGTCTAACAATCTTCATCAGAGACACACGGCGTTGATGGTGCTGTGTTTTCCACATCATCCGACATGTTGGCCGCTGCGTCAAATCTTGCCCGCAGGTTAGTTTTCACAAAGCCCATGGTGCGCAATAGCCGATAGTCCTCAATCATTGTATTGGCTTGTTCGATACAAAGTTCCAACAACGGCAGGTCATCAAAATGAAAACAAATTTGTACATCTGGGACTTCGGCTGATGCGAATTGCTCGCTAATAATCAGTCGATTAGCTTTTCTGCGTCTTGTAACACACACCACAGAGCAGACGGGTTCTTGCCAGCTTACAAAATTTCTACAACGATGTACATTATCGACAACATCGTGGTAACAGTTTTGGAATAGTCTCCATTCCTTAGGTTCTAAAGTCACAGAGTCTGTGTTCTCACCAAACAACTCGCCGTCACACATGTTGAAAAGGGTCATTCTTGGTACACCAGCCTCTGTGTGAAGTTTATATCCACATTGGATATAGTCGCAACCAGTACAGCCCCAATCCTTGTAGACAACGTCTGTACGTAGTCTGGATATAGCGGCAAAGGGTTTTCTTGGTGTTTGCAACACCGTGCTGTCCGCCTTCGTAGCTTCTGGAGAGTTGGGTGTTGTAAGTTGTGCGTTCGCCATTTTCTTGTTTTAACAAGTTACTGCTTCGATACCGGCTTCTGCTAAATATCTGTACCGAAAAGTCTGTCTTTTATGCCTGTCTTTTCGCCAGCAACGCATGTGGGATACACCCACAACCATCACATGGTGTATACCCCCTCCCCACACAAACCCCATCAATTATTTTGTCATAAACCATTTTCGCGCCAAAACCACTACGTCAAATTCCAGTGTTGGTCTGCGTAAGCGTGCGTCAAATTCCACGTAACAGGAAGTTTGGGGGTCGTATTCCTGTTTGAAACATACAAAGTTCTCTCTGGACAATTTTAGTCATGCCCGACAGTCGTTAGCTGCCGACGTGCCGGTAGTATATACTCCGTAACGACTTGAAACTTTCCAAGTTCTTTTTTCGTTTTAATTCTTTAAAACGTAACATATTCTTTTATTTAAATTCTTTCTTCATAGTCTTTCTTGCGAACCATTCTAGGCGTTCTTTTAAACTATCTATCTTGCCTTTTGGACCTATCTTTGTCTATTTTGCACAGTATTGTGAATTCACGGAATCCGAAAAAGTTTCTAAGTTTTATTCTATTCTCTATGTAGCCATACACGGTGTCTCCTTTCGACGCGGTGTTTTTCACGTTTTAACAGCCAGCGGCTATGTATTGAGTTCGCCTAAGTGTTTTTGTCTACTGTCTCTATGTTCACTGGCTATGTATTGAGTTCGCCTTTCGATGCTATGTTTTTCATGTTTTAACAGCCAGCGGCTATGTATTGAGTTCGCCTTTCAATGCTATGTTTCTTTTTTCTTCCTTCTTGGCTTCTAACAAGTCTTACAATGTTTCTGTATAATGTTTTTTTCAATATAGTCCACGGCGATTTTTCACGTTTTAACAAACTGCTTGAATTATTCTATTCTTTTTAACACGCGGCTGTTGCCGCTAACACAAACTGCTTTTTAAAAATAAAACTTAATTGCTGCTGCTACTACTGCTACAACTAACAACATATACATTTATACACCATTACTTTTTCACGATGTTTTTCAAATAAAAAAGTACAACACAATAAAATTGCCAACATGTTTCCCTAAGCACCATGGTCCTCCATAAAAACAATTTACATTCGTCACAAAACCATTCACCAACGTTTACAACAATTCCCAATAAAATGACATCGCCAAACCCTTGAAACGAAAAACCCACAAACCCCCGCCCCGAATGATGATGCATAATCATAATCATAAAAATAAAAAAATATCAATTTTTATTCATAATTGTAATTTTTCATAAACTCATTAATATTCATAAATTGACCTTTTGACACCATCAATCATATTTTGACGTTTACCGAATGCTATACACGACTAACCACCTTATTAACCTGTACATTATAGTTGTTTACCGCCCTCCAGGTCCCCTGGGGTGCTTCCTCGATGAGCTTGACACCCTGCTCAGCTCCTTCCCAGAGGATGGCATCTCGCTGATCCTCCTGGGAGACTTCAACATCCATCTAGATGCCTCCCAGTCTGCAGCCTTCCTACCACTTCTCCGCTCCTTTGACCTCACCCTCCAACCCTCCCCCCCACCCACAAGGCTGGCAACCTCCTAGACCTGGTCTTCCAGAGGAACAGCCCCTGCTCTGATCTCACTCTTACCCCTCTGCATACCTCTGATCACCATTTCATTTAATTCTCTCTTCCTCTTGTTCCACACCGTCCCTCCCCTCCCCTCTCCCCTCCCCCCCCCCCCCCCCACTGTCTCTCTCCGCTGTAACCTCTGCTCCCTCTCCCCCTCCTCTCTTGCTCCCTGTGTCACTGCTTCCCTCCCCCCTCTCAAACCCTTCTCAACTCTCCATCGACTCTGCATCCGACACCCTGCTCACAGCTCTCTCCACATCACTTAACTCTCTCTGCCCTCTTGTCTCTAGGCCCACACGCCCATCTCCTCCCTGCCCGTGGATGTCCGATGCCCTGCGCACCTCCAGGGCCAGTCTTCGCACAGCAGAGAGGATGTGGAGGAAATCCAGAGACGCATCAGACCTCTCCTCCTACCAGTCTCTCCTAGCAGCGTTCTCTACAGCAGTCACTGCCGCCAAGGTAACTTACTATCACACAGAAATTCGCAAATACAGTTCTAACCCCCGTCAATTGTTCTCCATCTTCTCCTCCCTCCTCAGCAAACCCCCTCCTGCTCCTCATTCCTCGTTCACTGCAGACGACTTTGCAGATTTCTTCGATGAGACGATCGCAGACCTCCGCAGCTCCTTCAGCCCCACTCCCCCTCCCCTCACGGACACTATTTTCCACTCTTCCTCTCTCCCCCTTCTGTGTCCCCCCCGTTTATCCACCTTTTCTCCCCTTTCTGATACCGATGTATCCCATCTCCTACTCTCCCATCGCCCCACTACTTGTGCCTTCGACCCTATCCCTTCATCTCTCCTCCAGGCAATCACCCCAGATATCCTCCTGTTTGTGACCTCCCTGGTGAACTCCTCCCTGACCTCTGGCTGCTTCCCCTCATCCTTCAAGAGAGCCCACATCACCCCGATCCTGAAAAAACCTATGCTGGACCCCTCCAACATCCAAAACTACAGACTGGTATATCTTCTTCCTTTTCTTTCCAAAACCATTGAACGTGCCGTTTCTAACCAACTGTCGTCTTTCTTTACCCAGAACAACCTGCTAGACCCCCACCAGTCCGGCTTCAAACCTAGCCACTCAACGGAGACCGCACTCCTCTCCGTCAGCGAGATGCTTCATGCAGCTCTGGCAGCCTCCCTCTCCTCTGTGCTAATACTCCTAGACCTCTCTGCCTCTTTCGACACCGTAGATCACTCCATCCTCCTGTCGTCCCTGTCTCTGCCCTGGCCTGGATTGAGTCCTACCTCTCGGAACGCTCCTCCCAGGTTCCCTGGGCTGGTAAAGTATCGGCACCCCATCCCCTTACCACAGGAGTCCCCCAGGGCTCAGTCCTTAGTCGCCTCCTTTTCTCCACCTACACCAAATCCCTTAGTCCTGTTATCACTGCTCATGGTCTTTCTTACCACTGCTATGCTGACGATACTCTTTCTCTCCTTCTCACCCTCTGACACTCAGGTGTCAGCCCGCATCTCCGCTTGCCTGAGAGACATCCAGAGCTGGATGGACAACCACTATCTCAAGCTCAATCCAGGCAAGACTGAGCTTATCTACATTCCTGCTCTAACCTCTCCCCCCCTCAATCTCCATTTTCCTAGGGGACACTCCACTGACCCAAACGCCCTGTGCCAGAAACCTCGGAGTGGTGATGGACAACAGGCTGTCCCTCTCCGAGAACATCGCAGTGGTAACCCGGGCATGCAGGTTCTTCCTGTACTACATCAAGAGAATCCGTCCCTTCCTCCCCACCCACTCAACCCAGTTCCTGGTCCAAGCGATGGTGCTGTCCCGCCTGGACTATTGCAACTCTTCTGGCTGGCCTGCCAGCATCGGCCATTAGACCCCTTCAGCTTATCCAGAACGCAGCAGCGCGCCTGGTTTTCAACCTCACCCGACACTCCCATGTCACCCCCCTGCTCATTGACCTCCACTGGCTACCTGTGATGGCTTGCATCAAATTCAAAACATTGGTGCTCGCCTTCCAGGCAGTCCAAGGATCTGCCCCTCCATACCTCCAAAAGCTCATCAGACCCTACGCACCTGCCAGATCCCTGCGTTCCGCCTCCTCAGGACGCCTGCTACCCCCCCCCCCCCCCCCCTCTTCATACTAGCACCCGGTCTCGACGTCTGTCTGTCCTGGCCCCACGGTGGTGGAATGAACTCCCTGTGGAGGTCAGAACAACAGAAAGTCTGACCGCCTTCAAGCGCAGATTGAAGACTCAACTCTTCAAGCTGCACCTCTCTCCACCCCTCCCTACCTCCTTGTGACCGCCCTTGATTATGTGGTTGTGTAGTTTACCTGCGCCTTGTACTTTAATTCGTGTTTACCTTTTAGGGTTGTTTTAACGCACTTGTTCTTAGTTCGGAAATGCACTATGTACGTCGCTCTGGATAAGAGCGTCTGCTAAATTACTATAATGTAATGTAACAATCAAGTGACTAACCATACAAGAGTTTCTCATTAAGACATTTATAAAAATGTATATTAATTTATCTAATATGGGGAGAGTTAGGGAGAAAAGTGAACATGGATGGAAGTTTAAATTCTATGAAAAGCATGTCAGGAGTGAGCCAGAGGTCCTCACTCCTGGTCCTGGAGAGCCGAAGGGTCTGCTGGCTTATTGTTACTCAGCAATTGAATAGCCCAGCAATTGATCAGATATAGCAGGTAATTAGAGTTAACTCAGGTCACTTTGTTTCTTGAGTCTGCAACGTCTCCGTTACAGCGTGGATTTCCAAAATATTTGGTAGGGTGACTCATCACACAGATATCTCATCACAAACCAAAAATGGACAATATTACTTCCGCTGTTTTCAATTGGTG
The DNA here is from genome assembly GCA_022702515.1 of Ilyophis sp. 1 JC-2022. Classification (NCBI taxonomy): domain Eukaryota; kingdom Metazoa; phylum Chordata; class Actinopteri; order Anguilliformes; family Synaphobranchidae; genus Ilyophis; species Ilyophis sp. 1 JC-2022. The sequence continues at coordinate 16,131,257 of CM040406.1, read as the reverse complement.
GGATACACAAAAAAATTGCATGAAGATTAAGGGCTGGATTTACTAAGGAAACAGTTGCAGCGCAAAACATTTGCTATATTGCAGATCTCATTTAATGGCCGATTTACTATCACTGGTCCTAATTGCGCAATCAAAAAAATTAAACACCCCCATTCGCAATTTTTGCGGTAGGAGACACCTATAAATATGTGGTAGGAGACATCTATAACAACGACCCGTCCAGATTACAAGGTGCTAAATGGATACGGAGCAACCAGGCACAAGTCGCGAGATAACCACAAGAAAAATAAAACTTAAATTTACCAGGAACACAATACTATATTACAGCATATACAACACCAACAGAGAGGAGAACATTTTGGAATGACACAACATACGAAATTAATTTATGAACAGTAGAGGATGTAAAGAAAAGATGGCGTGATTTTAGAAAAACTTTCCTACAACATAATGTGGGAAAATGACACAGGTGGTGGTCCAACTAAAGAGAGAATATCCTATTAACACTGATAGAACAAAAGGTGGAAGGTATGCAAATTGAGCAAGTCATGGGAGTGAGATGAATAGACACGGAAAAACTTGTGATGGGAGAAGACCACAGAGCGTCGGAAGGTAACTGCATTCACAATTCATTATACTGTACTGTACGTCCTACTGAACGCATATAGGCAAAACTATTTTTTAAATTCAGCCTATATCTGAAAGTGAGAAGTGCTTAGTAGAAACACGTGTGAAACAGGTTTTAAATCCTGTCTCCTTTTGAGTGCTAAGCATTAGTCCTACAGCCCGACACCCTTCTCATGTATCCTGTGTGTGTGCTATAGGCTATATCAGCATGGAGATCTAAAAATTCGTAAATCAGACGGAATACTTAATAGGCCTAATTTACATAATCTCCACCCTGTTTTAGTGCTTTCTCTCCAGGTATACATATGCATGAATATATTTGACTATACATCAAAAGAAAAGTTGCCGAGTGACGTTACCCAAGCAAATTACATCGTAATAGCGACCGTTTAATAAATCCGATGTTGACGTTGCGACGTTTAAGCGACTGCTTGGAAAAGCAGTCGCTATCATTTGGTAAATCCGGCCCTAAAACTTTTTTGTTCAAAAACATAGCTCACATTCTACACCACCAATTTCCAAACAAAAAACATCCTAATGTCAAGGAATAGATGTATTATGTGCTTTGATATCAAACATGTATGTGCGTTGCAGGGGTCGCGTTAGGCCAGAAATTGCCGGTTTTGATGGCCGGAAAAGTAATTCCCTCCGGACATTCGGGCCGGTAAAGAAAAAAAAAAGTTTAACTTTGCAATATAGTAATTTAACATATTTAATCTCAAAACCACGGCAATTTAGCATTAGGCCTATTATCGCCGCAAATCAGACAACGCTACTCTCATGAAATCCGCTATTTCAAATCGTCAGCCTGTGAAGTTTTGATCCGAGAATTTCTCTACATTTATCCCGACTGGGCGAAGGTGGGTAAGATGGCCTGTGTCATTCCCGTGTCAAGTGTGCCAGCAGAGCGGGGATTCTCACTCCAAAACCGCTCAGAAGCCGCATGCAGGAGGAGAAGGTTACGCGACTCATGCGTATCTCAAGCTGCGCTAAAACTTACGAGACATTCAATTCAAATCAGCAGCTCCTCACTTGAAATGAAGCATCGTTGCAAATGAAAGGAGCCTGTAAGGATTGCTAGTTTTTTTTTTGTGCCAGTTATAAAAAGGCCGTTTTTAACTGTCAGTAGGCATAGGCTACTTGAACGTAGGCAAGCTTGATATAATCAGCATTTTTTTCACATTGTTTACATCCGTTGGCATATTTACGGTGCGCATCCACAATGTAAACAACTGAGCGAGGAGGGTAATAAAGTCAGGGTTACACAGCTGGTCAGCACGTTTTAAATGTTCCTGCTTATTTTGGCATCACTTAGCTTTACGCCGTAGAAATCCTTTTCTAATACACTCCAAAGACCTCTGCCTTGACGAAAGCATGCGACGCCACGCAGAACATGCAACAGCAGCATAGGCAATGAACAATCCTGGAAAAAAAAAAACTTTCCTGAAAGGCATACGTAGCTACAGGAGTAAGAAGGGCAAGCCAGGGGAAGAACAGCAGGTGAAGGCAGTATGATTAAATTTTTTTAACGCAGAAACGACAAAGTAAACAAAGGGCAGCACAGGGAGGTCTGATTCTAGGTTTTAAAAGGGCGCTCCATTAGAGGTGTGTGTGTGATTGGTTGAGGATGAGACCAAGGTTATTATAGTTAACTGCAACTAAAACTGAAACTAAAAAAAAAAACTTCAGCCCTGAGACCAGGAGAGAAACTGAAACTTCACTCAGAGCAAGCATTAGTGTTAGTAGATGACTTCAGCCCTGATACCAGGAGAGAAAGTGAAACTGTCCCTACAACAAACATGACTGTTTTTAGCCTTAGACATTCGTGACAAGACTAAAACCACAAATAATGTACTTTTTGTGTGTCTTGCTTCACTTGCTAGCTAGCACACTAGCCATACCATACTAGCTAGCTAGTAACTAATGTAGTTAACACTAGCTGGTCAGTTAGCTAGCCTGCTGTTGCAGCTGACCACTTGTTTTTCATTTCACAAGAAAATAGCTTTTAAAGTGTTAATAAAATACATAAATAAAGTTAAATGACATCTTTAGCTATCCACTCTTCTCTACAGAAGGATCTGCTCTGCTGAACTCCTCCCACATGAACAATTTCAAATTTGTTGTCTGCCTCCACTCTGTTTTGATTGGTTTCCCTATTGAACCAATCATGATATTCCCTGCCCTTAGGGCATGTTTCAATAAGCAAAACTCCCACCTGCCAAACGCGTGTTGAAGGGGATGGTTCAGGAAGATGTCTATGTGCACGCTGCTATCCTGATGGCAACCCATTCCTCTCTTACTGCTGACATAATGGCAACCCACTCCACCCTTGCTGCTTTCATGATGGCAACCCACTCCACCCTTGCTGCTTTCATGATGGCAACCCACTCCACCCTCGCTGCTTTCATGATGGCAACCCACTCCACCCTCGCTGCTTATGTGATGGCAACCCACTCCACCCTCGCTGCTTATGTGATGGCAACCCACTCCACCCTCGCTGCTGACATTATGGCAACCCACTCCACCCTTGCTGCTTTCATGATGGCAACTCACTCCACCCTCGCTGCTTATGTGATTGCAACCCACTCCACCCTCGCTGCTGACATGATTGCAACCCACTCCACCCTTGCTGCTTTCATGATGCCAACCTACTCCACCCTCGCTGCAGGTGGTAAGTAGTGTGCAGCTTGGTGAAGATTGAGGCCCCCTGCAGGAAGTCAAATGCGGGAACATGAGGTAGGGGGTATCAATTCCTCATGCAGTTGAGTCCCTGGTAATTGATGCACGGGCAGAGGGTGCTCTCTTTGAAAATTGCAAACAGTGAGCTGTAGGGGAATGGTAAGGCGAGTGATTGAGCAAAAACAAAGTAGGCCAGCCAAGGCAAAACACAAGACAAAACTAGAAACGATGAAACACAAAAAAGAGTACGGCTAAGAAATAAACAAGACTTGAGAAAGCTAACTGTGAAGTACAAAAAGGATTTAGGGAAAGCAAACATGAAAACCAAGCACTGAAACAAAGACCACAAGGGGTATGTATTCAGGGGATAACGAGGTCATACAGAGGAACTGGAAACAGGTGTAGACAATGAAAAGAACTTAATAGAATAATCACATGAATCACCAAGAACAAAGGAACACTACATGGAACGTGGGTGACCTCTGGTGGTTGATACCGGAATTGTGACAGTAAACTAAATATTCCAGCAATGTATATTTCACTAACAAATTAAAAGTTATTAATCCTATGTTCTAATATTTTTGAGGACCCCTCAGCGGGTGAATTCCCTTAGAACTACGATGATTGAGCCAACAACATCGACGAGGTGTTAGTTCCAGCCCACAGACAAAGACGCAAACCACACAACAAGGAGACGACTCCAGGACTAACAAAGGCACTCTGGCCATCCACCTCACGGACAAGCCAGCTTTAATCAACTCACCGCGGACTTCAGTAAGACTTATCAAACATCACAGGCATAGTTTAGGATTTTAGTCTGAATTGTTTATCGGTAATTTGATTGCATTCCCTTGACTTTGTGCAATAATAATAGCTGTATAAACTTGTTGTGCTGGCTAGCAAGCTAGCCGGCTGGCCTATCGTTTCATAGCTAATGTAGTAGTACTAACTAACCTGAGCAGGCCTCAATGGTTGGCCCCTCTATCCTAACACTGACTAACATTCGTGTGATATGATCCAATTTTTCCTTACTGTAGGTGGTTAACCATATTTCTTGAATCAAGTGTGTGAACTCGTGTATAGTAAAGTTAGATTTGAGATCACTAACCATAACTAACCATGTTCCACACACACACACACACACACACACACATGCATACCCACACAAATGCTACAATATGCACAAAACACGATTGTCTGTTTCGTATAATGTAATATTCCTGTTTTTCTTTGTTTAATAAATCTATTTTTTGTTAAACCTGGTTTTGATGTCATGAGCACGAGAGCTGAGTCAAACCTAATCATTAGAACATAATACCTTCAACCCTTATGAATTAGCATATTAGTTATTAGTGCTTTGATGGTAAATTTAAGTAGTAATAATTAAATTGGGTCTCAGACCGGTGTGAGTGGGGAACTGAGCGACAGCTGGGAAAATTAAATTCTCCCAGACCGTAAGGAATGTGTTTGCGTCATACTTTCAGCGCAGCGTGTGTGGGTCTCAGTCCGGTGTGAGCGGGCAAGTGAGCGGCAGTGGGTGCGTCCTTCTCTCCCATGCTTAGAGTCGGTGCCCCGCAGCAATAATTTTCCTACAGGGGTAGACCGTACATTGATAGGAACTAGGAAGTACAACACTATGCGCTAAAATAAGGAGAGCACTCCATGCAATTTGAATTATCATTTTCATTTAGGTGTCTTATCTACTAGCTAGCTAGCTGAACAAATAAAAAATTTCATAGGAGACATCGGTATCAGTGAGAATAGCTGTCAAATTTATTTAATTGGTTACAATACTTCACATGGTTGAGTTTGTTTTCCATAATCTTTTCCATGAAGGGCGAAAGAGTTATGTAGCTACTGTGTACGGACCTACCCCTGTGTAATGTAATCTAGCTAGCTAGCTACATGCAATCTGATAGGAGTTTTGTGCAATGACTGTTTAAAAAACTTGCCATCGCAAGATTAGCGTGGGGTTAACTTTACAACCTAAATAAACTAAAAACTCGGTTGTTTTAATTAAATTTACCATGAATCCACTTCTTAAAGATAATGTGCAATTTTGGCCACTTGTTCTAAAAGTGGCGCTGATGAGCCGACACACACACTGCCATGTTATGTAGCACCAAAGAAGAAGAAGTTTAGTTTACGAATAGCAAGTTAAGCGAGCGTGAATCGACACAGTGAAAAACAGCGGAATTTTTGTCTCAAAATTCTGTCAGTAAATTACATTTACATTACATTATAGGCATTTAGCAGACGCTCTTATCCAGAGCGACTTACATACGTCTTATTACATTTATCCATTCATACAGCTGGATATATACTGAAGCAATGCAGGTTAAGTACCTTGCTCAAGGGTACAACGGCAGTGTCCTACCTGGGAATCGAACCTGCAACCTTACAGTTACAAGTCCAGTTCCTTAACCATTATACTACACTGCCGCCCCACAGCAGATCAAGCGTGTCCTTCGATCGGCAAATGTAGATTCGCCAGTTCGCAAGCCAAGCTTTTGATTTGTACATGTGAACATTGGAAACATATCTGTAAATGTTATTTGCATTTGTGAATATAATTTTTGCATCCAAATGATGATTTACGAAACACAAATTGAGAGGTGTGTGTGTGTGGATGGTAAATACAATTGTGGATTATATCTACGAACACAAATTGAGAGAGGTGTGTGTGTGGATGGTAAATACAATTGTGGATTAAACTTTTGTGTTTGTTTATTTTTGATAGAAATCTACCTCCATAATTTATTTACTGAATAATAAATATCAATAAATACAGCAAGTTTTGTGGGCTAGCATATTTCTTTGTGTCATAAAATTGTGTAGCATTTAAATATGTAGGACAGCCCGTGCGCTGGAATAAAGCATTTAAACCAAACTTATTCTCAACCTGTTTCTGGTTATTTTGCTTGCTTATGTCAATCAAACAAATTCCCTGAATAATCAAGAACAATTATGTAGCCTATAGGCTAATGATTAACAAATGACAATGACAAAGAGATAACTAACGTGAGATTGTTTAATAAGGGTGGCAATAATTCAGAATAATTCCCAACGTTTTCTCTGAGTTGCACGTTAGCATTGCGTTTTCTCCTCATCACGTTAAAGAATGCCATTAATTCAAAACGGCACTTGATTTAAACTTTAGAAGGCATCAGTGGCGATTTTAGCATGACATTTCTGGAGGGGTAGTTTTGTATGATGTCACCATCAACAAAAATAAAGATAGCCAATTAGTCTACAGTAGGCCTATGCTATGGGCTGCGCAGTAGGCCTAAGTGCCAGGGAGCAGAAATATTTCAAAACTGAATACAATGTATCGTTTCAGCACAACACAGAACCCTTGTGGTTGCCTATACTGCAACAAAGTAATAGGATGAGACAGTCACGTTTCTTCAATAACTTGCATGCTTTATCAAAACCGTAAATACAAGAATATTACACGTAGTTAACTTGTATGAAAGTGAAAACAAGTTTGATTAAGTTTATCCAGAACTAATGCAATTATAGCCTAGCTAAAATGCATGCCAACGCCATATTATAATAATGAGAATTATCTGATAAATGTTAAATAAATATGCAAACATTGAATACAAACATTTGGTTTTGCTTTAGCTATGCTATGGCATGCCTTAACAGCTAAAGTGACTGATACCAAGTAATTTACCTAAGCTTTTTAAAATGCCGCGTAGCCTACTGACGGCATGTAGACTATGATTCATCGTAAAAATAAATAAATCGGTCAAACGTGAACTTAAAGAAACTTCAAAACGTTTAAAAAAAAAAAATAGATTTCCCATATCATAACCTTATAAACTTGACACCTATGACAAATAAAATCTAACTAATGAAAAACTTTAGCTGGCTAGCATTAGCGATATTCACATACACTGAATTGGCTTTGTTTATGTTTATTTCCTGGTCACGTCAGCCCACATTAACAATGTTAACTTAACGTTTATTATTTTTTTGTCATTTCTGCCCCTCCGCCCAACATAATTTGCGGCAGGTTTTCCCTGCTTACGCAGAGCAGGACAGGGAGCGCAGTCCACAGCGTGCGCACACACATACACACAAAGGAAACTACTCAAAAACAGCACTATGAGGAATGTGAGTCAAGTTTATTATATTTATACACGCCAATTTCACGATTGAATCACTGTTTTGTATTAAATATAAAATACATTTTGCCACAGCGTTCAGATGTTACGAATATCTTGCACAACAGCGCCACGTCTGGTGAGGCACTGCCCCACTTACCGCTAATGTAAAAATGCAACTGGAAGGCATACATTTAAAGAGCAAAACCTCTTAATTTGCTGGATGCTTTCAAGCTAAAAAAACGAATTTACCCAAATATACGCTGTTCGTTTAATAACTTCGCATGACATGCGCTATTAACACATTTCACGTCAGCACAAATGTGGATATAGTAAAATACTGCACAAGTTTATTTACCTATTTGTCTTGGTTATTGAGAAATTCAATTGTTTGATTGTTAGGCTATCTGGCAAATGATAAGAAAAAATATTGATAAACATTAACGTGATTATCACTAAACAGGACATTCGATGTGAATTTTGGGTAATATGAGCTTGCAGAGTCTGCTCTTGTGCAGACTCATTCCCTTGAGAAAAGTTGAGGGTAGAGGGGCTATGTCACAAACTTCACTTGGCTTTCTAACGGATTGGACTCGCACTTAAAATGGAGACCGAGGGTACATCCTGGTCTCAAAAGGGATTCCCCCAAGTGCAGTTCGCAAGTGACGTTTAAGAGGGTGGAGCAAAAACTGGATTGGGACGCAGCCTTTCTGGTGGGTACAGCCGCTCCAAGGGTATGGAAGGCCAAGTGGGCCAAAAATGCCTGGTCCATACGCACGCTTTTACGGCACTTTTACGATGTTTTGACGCCGCTTTTACCCCATTTTGATGGCGTCAAAGCGCCGCCAGGCGTAAAAAACGCATGGGCTACGCCCAGCCAGAGACCCTCCCCCAAGGAAGGACAAAAATCATTGGTCTAAAACGCGTAACGCCTGACAGAGAGGCCACAGGCTGTTTCGGGCAATATTTTTTGGTCAATGGAGAAGATCCCATACATAGCACCCTGAACAAGCTTCTGTTTTGTGGACACTGTTCGTAACATAATCTCATCTTCAACATGTTTGTCATCACATATTAATTTTGGGGCGAGCTATGTTGTGTCTACTACAAAAAAAAATACTGTTTTGTGAGATGAGGCAGTAGGGAATGTTGCAGCAGTTAGAATTCATTTACGACACAACTGTGGGATAAGTATCTGAAATCGGTTGCTCCATGCCTGTATACCAGGGGTGGCCAATTCCAGGCCTCGCGGGCCGGTGTGTATGCAGGTTTTTACTGCCACCAGTTACCACGGTTCAATCAGCTAATTAGTCATACACACAATCACCGATTCACTTGTAAATTACAGAACGATAAAATGCTACAATACACGCATTGACGCATACCGGCACAAGAACATTCATCAGCTGCTTTTCATATCGCGGATATGTAGATTAAAATATCAGATCGTGTAAACGATTGGGCTAATTAAATCATTGTTAACTGGCGGCAGCAAAAACCTGCATACACACCGGCCCGCGAGGCCTGGAATTGGCCACCCCTGCTGTATACCATTGTTTAATAATAAAAAATAAATTGGTGTTAGGTTGTGTGTCTGTTTGTTAGCGAGTCCGTTTTTGAAAGGATGTTTAACGTAACTGATACTATAGCTAGCTAGCTAGCTACATAGCTACAGGGCGCCCTTTATCGGGCACGGCCGCGTTCGACCATATTTGAACTTCCTCGAGAGCTGATTTGCCAACGGAAAGAAAAAAAACAGTATTTTACAACAACTTCAAACCAAATAAGGTATGTATCCACTCATTCTCATGAATATTTAACGATAATTACACATTTTATGAGCATTTTTATCACGCCCCTTATGTGAAAAAAATGCCCGAAATCTGATTCTACTTCCGCGCTGGTGTACTACTTCGCATAGTCATGTTTACTTCGGAGGATTTAATTAAATAAAATGTCGCCAAAACTTTAGCTAGATAGCTAGCGATGTTTCCAAGAGTTGAGAAAATGTCATATTACCCTGATATGAAGATACGAAGATTAGTATAGACAATCTGTACAACGAATATGAACCGATGTTGTTCATGTTTCCTATCGGATTTTTCCTCTCGAATAATGTTTACAAGCACCTGCTGCGTTGAGCGATATGTCTGTTAATTCCCCCATTAACTCTGTTAAACCTGAATCTACAAATGGTAATTGCTGTATAGTGTATACACACCTTACTAGTATGACTGAGCTTGCATGCACAATAATGATACATTCCTTTTTTCTAATAGAGACAAGATATTTTCAAAGAAAATTACATCATGCCCACCATCAACGTGAGTGCCCCCACTATATATCAATAATCTTTATCAATAAAGACAATGCAGTATCTAAATCAGTTATATGTTTTAGCTTGAGAAGAGGAAGCAGTGGAAGGTAGAGGACATGACGGCGGCCATGGAGGACTGTGAGAGGGGGATGCCTGTCCGTAAAGCTGCTGGGGTTAGTTTGTGAATGAATACACGTCAGTAAACCATCACCAACAGCAAAAACAATTACAACCAGAGTCATTATTCTACAAACACCTTTGTAAAACATTAAGCAAATAACAAGCATAAACGTTAATGAAAATGTTGTTTTATTTACTATAATATTTAGATCCATCAGGTGCCGAGGCAGACCCTGCAGGACAGGGTCAGTGGCCGGGTTGTCCACGGGAGCCGTAGTGGGGGACCAACAATGCTGTCACCAGAGGATGAGAATTCTCTGGTGCAGTATTGCCTCTACTGCGCGCCCCGTGGTTTCCCCTTGACGCACCGCATCCTGGCGGCATTTGCAACAGCGCTGCGTCGGAAGAGGCACCCGGGGGGGAATATCTCAAAACTGGGGAAGACGTGGTGGAAAAACTTCAGAGCCAGGTTCATAGATGTCCTGAGCATGAGGAGGCCGGACAACCTTGACAGGGCACGGGCTGCTTGTGGTACGCGGGAGGTGGTGGACCAATTTTACACCCTGCTGGACGGGACCCTGGAGGCCCTGAGGTTGAAGGACAAACCCAGTCAAATCTATAACTGCGATGAGACTGGGTTTGCAATGGAGAGGGGTAGGGAGAAAGTGCTGGCACGTAGAGGCACTAAACATGTCTACCGCCAGTCCCGTGGCACCAGGGAACACGTGTCAGTGCTGGCCTGTTTCAATGCTGCTGGGGGAGACATCCCCCCAAACATCATATTCAAGTCGGGCTTCCCAGCAGATCCATCATTCACACAGGGAGGTCCCAGAAATGCCCTGTACTAAAGATCTAAGGCAGGGCACATTGACGGGGAGCTGTTCAGAAGGTGGTTCCAGCATTTTATCCGCCACGCCGTTCCTGAGCGCCCTCTCCTTCTCATTTTTGATGGGCATAAGAGCCACCTCGACTAGGAAGTGCGTCGGATGGCTGTAAGGGAAGGTGTCACGCTCCTTTGCCTGCCACCGCACACTTCCCACCTCCTTCAGCCTCTGGATGTCGGATATTTTGGGCCACTCAAGAGTGATTTTTCAATTCAGGCTGGGCTTTGTTCCCAATATCTAAATTCATATATCGTGACAAAAGCTGAGTTTCCCAAAATATTCAACATCCCATACAAGAGCTGCAAGGAGAGGAAGATTGCGGTGGCAGGCTTTAGGAACACGGGCATCTTCCCTTTTGACCCATCCGTAATGGATGAGTCACGTTTGATGCCATCTGACGTGCAACCGGGTCCTGGCATCAGCACCACCTCTCCAGGCTCCTCCAGAACATCTATTCCTCTTGCAGCTGCACAGCCATCCACCAGCTCGACAACCAGCACAACCACGTGCACCTGCACCTGCAGCCTACACCGGCAGCCTACCCCTGAGGAGCATCCCTTGGTGGCAGAGGGTCTGATCCCCAGGGACCTGGCTGCACTGCTACCACCCATCCAGCGTAGGCCAGTACGGAGGCTCCCTGTGGCTGCAAGGGTGATCACAGCGAGTGAGTACGAACACCAGTACCTGGAGAGAGTGGAGAAGGAGATGGCCAGAAACGCTGAGCGGCAGAGACGAGCAGCCCTCAAAAGACAGAGAGAGATGGAGAGGGCTGCCGTCGAAGAGACCATCGAGGCAGTCATCGCCGGTGTTGGGACCACCACCTCTGACAGTGGCAACACCATCAGCCCCTCCCTGTGTGACAGCCAGCAGCAGAAGCAGGTCCCCTGCCTCTCCCCCCGCCCATTCCATCGGCAATCCTTCAACCTCCTGCAAGACCATCAGCAGCTCCTCCAGCCCGTCGGCAGTGGTTCCAGCCTCCAGCCCGCCACACTCAGCCAACACCACCTGCCCTGTCAGATAACACCACAGGACCGGCCTCCTCTAATGCCTCCACCACCATCACCCCCGGGCAAATCAACATCACGGCCACAACATCGCCTCCTGTCTCTTCCGACACCAACCCCCTCTCACATAAAACGCGGCCCAACAACCGTAGAGGTAGTTAACATTATACATAAACAAATGGTTACCTATACTTGTTTTATTACTTTGCCGCCTATCTTGTTTCTTTTATTTGTATCACCATTTTATATCAGGGATGCAAACAACTCGCTTTTCGGCGAATGCCGCTTTTTTCACGTCAATTTGGGTGACTTGTGTGAATCGTGGAGATCCGAAGAGTTTTTTTTTTTTTTGGGGGGGGGGGGTGTGACAGACGAATCTCCTTACTATTCCTACTGGGACGTAATAGAAGAAAAAAATATTCCCACTGGTTTGTGTTATAAATGTAATTTATGTATGATTCCAATCACTTTTTATAGTCAAAATTCCCAAATTTCCGCAGCTCCGCTGCAAATACAGGGAGAGACAAGCTCAGCCTCCCGTCTGATTGCGAAACGCCTTTGAATGGACCATAAGCGCGTTCCTGTTACAAACTGTCATGAAAAGGCAGCCGAGGGCCAAGCATTCAATAAGTTTAATGATAATGTTGCCATTTTCATCTTTTAAAATTCATTCAAATGAACGTTAATTCATCCCATGTATAAACATGATTATGACCTGCTTTGTTACACATCAGCGAGTGCTCAATAATAGTATCTAAAACACCAAACAGCCCGCAACCGTCGCACTTCGCATAAACCGGCTCTGCCATTTTCTGACTGGAATGTGACCGCTCTTCAGTCAGAACGTCTGAATTACCGAACGACCAGAGACCCAGTGGACACTCTGACGCTCTCAGAGCTAATTTACGAACGCGACCGGCATCAAGTGAGATCATCAGAGGTAAGGACATTCGCTTTTTTTCCTGTTGGCTGACTATATGGTTTTGATTAACATCATTACTAGCTCTGTAGTTTTTTTTGCTAACGTTATTGTATTACATGTCAGAGCAGCTTCTCTTAGCTACACAGAGTCTATATTAACGTTAGTTATTAGGCTAGCTAGCTTAGGTAAACGTTCACCATCTCTGTAGTCAGCTCTGAAATACAGCTCGCCAGTGGACACGCACCCAAGGGCGTAACCACGCATTCTTTGTCGTGTCCCCCCCAATACTGAGAAAACACCAATAATAAAGTTACTTTTCTCAATAATTGGCTTTTAAAATGATAGGTATTATGCCGCGTTCCAGGCAACCCGTAACTCGTGTTTTTCCAACCTTCTACACGTGAAAATGCATTGGAATGGCAGTCAAACCCGTAACTTCCCACCCGTGAACTCGTACCAGATCGATGTACTCCCAGTTGCGCTCTCTGACGTCACACAGCTCTCTAAACAAGATGGCAGCCCCCATAAGTACGGTTCTGGTGCACGGTAAGAAATCGACTAAAATAACTTTAGGGCAACGTAAAGTAAATTTGTACATTGTAATCACATAATACAAACGATTAAGCACTACAATCTGCTATGTGTATGTAATGATGCCCAAATCTGTCGGGACAAGAGATAGCTGCTAGCTAGCGCTAGGGTAAACCTGAACTTGACCATGCAAACGGCGAAAAGTCGATGATGTCAATAAATAAAATTATGTAACGTACGATTTCTTAGCATAGTGAAATTGGGCATACAATGTTTAGCTTGCCAGCTCTGACAGTCAGGGCTTGACATTAACACCCGCCAACCCGCCAAAGGCGGGTGGATTTTACCAGTGGCGGGTAACACAGCCGCTCCCACTAGCCACTTTGGCGGGTTGAATTTTACGTATATTCACTATTTGTATTTGGCAGTGAAATCCCAGCGCAAGCCCTGCTGACAGTGTGCCAAATCTCAAGCTTTTTATCATCAAAAGTACAAACCATGCATATCTGTTGTCGGCTTCCATTCTATCACAGTGTATCTGGATGAGGAGATGAGAGGGTTTCTTGATATGGAGAGAACCCAACCCCTCTTGGCCCCCCTGTATCAGTCCTCCCAGGGGGTATACTTTTTGAATGAAGCCCACACTATAAGGGTGATACTTAATTTTCCACCCGGTAAGTTTTGTCACTGTTTAGCCTAAGTTATCCTCTGTTTATAGTGACCCTAAAGCTTGGGACAGAATCATTAATCCATTCCATCCAAATCCATTTAATTTGATCTGGATGAGAGGATTCCACTGTATTGTCAGTATATTGTTGCCAATCATTTAGTTAAAAGCTGTGCATTTATATGTAATGGCATGCTGTTATTGATATAGAAAGTTACATTTTATTCTTGATTAAGGAGCAGAGAGTGGCAGCCAGCTAGAGACACAAAGCATGTGTGTGGAGGGAGAGGGAGCGTCCAGCTCTAGCACCGCACAAGTGTCAGGCCCCAACAGTGCAGCCATCCCAAGCCCCAGCACTGGATCCCAGTCAGGCCCCAGCAGTCCACCAGAGTCAGGGACAGAGACAGTTTTCACTCCAGAAACGACCCGGTTTCTCATCGAGCTGATGAGGCATGTAATAGATAAGCTAAGATAAGTTTATACAGAACCAGCTTGTCCTGATCACGGTTAGTGGTCCTCCATTTATAGTGATCAAAAAGCTTAAGTCAGAATCATTCCCATTAGGGATGTAAACGATTATTCGGTTAATCGGTTACTCGTTCGAAATGTTGAACTCGGATAATGCAAACGAATAACGAAAAATAAAAATTATGTTACCCTGTCGACAATCGCAGCGCGAGCGGGTTTCTAGCGCGAGCACCCCCCATAATATTCGAATAGAGAAAGTGATTAATCGAATACCAAATTATTTGTTATTTACATCCCTAATTCCTATACAAATGCTTGAATTCTGCGTATCATCCATTATAGTGATCAATTTTACCTGTATGGATGTGCTCACTATAAGAGGATTCCACTGTATTTCTTTGCCAAAACAGTCAAACAGGCTGCTTGAACAGGCTGCCTTTAAACATATCCTGTGGTATGACATGAACTATAGAAAAAACATGCATCCATAATGTTTAGAGAAGTTTTCATCTGAAAGGTGTTTATTTTTTCGGAAGCTGATCTAATCAACTAAATGATAAACTCAAATTATTTATTCGAGTCAGACTTTCTAATTGTTTCAATGATTATCCTCTCACAGGGAGCACCTGGAGTCTAATGGAAATGAGCTCCCCCAGAATCTGCAGGAGCTCAACACCAGGATCAAGAGGGGAAAGGGGGCAAAAAAACAGCTGTGGGGGGACATGGCCACGAGGCTGACAGTCAAATTTGGCCTGGTTTTCTGTCCAGCCAAAGTGGCCCGCAAATGGCAGACCCTTGTTGATGGCTACAAAGGGGTCAAGGACAATAATAATTCCACAGGGAGGGGGGTAATTCGGTTCAAGTTCTTTGATCAAATGGACTCACTTTTAGGAGGGCAGCACGACATTGAATTCCCAGTTGTGGGAGACAATGAGGGGGGCCTAGATGTCCGTAGGCCGGAGGCGCTGGGCACAGGGGGGGAACAGGGACAGCCACCGGGCGCAAGGGGGGTTAGTCCAGAGCATAATGCAGGGACCGGCAGAGGAGGGGGTACACGCACACCACACACACGTAGACTTAGGGGGACAAGGGGACCGGCAAACCCACTGATAGATCTTCTCCACGAGTCAGAACTAGCTATGCAGAGGAGACACAATGAAATACTGGAGGAGATGAGAGCTCAGCGGATGTCCTTTGAGAATATAATGAGAGTATCTCAGCAAGAATTAGAAAATTGGTCATTAATTAAAATTGTTCTGTTCAAATTGAAAATTCTCATTTTCTGTGAGGAATTGTGATGTCATATTTCATACCTCGTCTGTGTAGGCAATGTTGCCTAATAAAGTTTTTTTTTTAAAAATGCATTGGTCTTTTAAATGTATTACAAACCGGAAAGTATTGAATTGTCTTAGAACTCAGGCTACATAATGGAACTTATGTTGTTTTTGTCAATAATATATTATGAAAATCACCTACTTTAGCAAGTAGTTCACAACTTCGCAGTATAGCCACCAACCTATAGTATATGGCTGGACCGAGTATGTGCGAAATTGTAGCTAAATCTGTATAGCCTACCTTCTTCAGGCCGACCAAGGCTGTAACTTCATTGCTGCAGTCAGTCAGTCACAGACATTTGCTTTGACAGATTGCTGACACTATAGTCTAGCTACTGATGACCTGTCAACTGAGAAAATAAACTCACTCAAGAATGTGGTAACAAGACTTCCTTTACAGTGTATGGCAAAATAATCTATTCAATGTGCATTCCTAGTTATACAAGGTATATTTGATTTGATTGAGATGTAATGCAAGTACATCAAGTAAAATGGAAGAGGACAAAATAGTAAAATAGAGGAATTATCAACCTGGTACAATAAGTAAATATTTACTCAATAAAAAGGCATAAATGGGATGAACCATCATGGTGTATATACAATACACATAGGACACTCCAAAGGTGTACCATAAAATATGTTATAAATGAAGAGTTCAACAGGGATATGTTAAAAAAAAAAAGAAAGCTTCAAAGGTTCTCATCCTCATGGCGAGGGCAACCAGCGGGATGGTCCTCACACATGTCAGCAGGTCCAACGCAGAGGTTGTGGAGCATGCAGGCTGACATAATCAGCATGACCACCACATCCAGCCTGGTGTTCTGCAGATCTCTCATCCTCCTCCACTTGCATTTGACCCTGCCAAAACATTGCCGTTTAGAGGAGGACCAGCTCAGTGACTTAATGGGTAGAGTGTCCGCCCTGAGATTGGGAGGTTGTGAATTTGATCCCCAGCCGCGCCATAGTACCCATTCCCAATGCCTCCCTGCTTGGCACTCAGCATCAAGGGTTGGATAGGAATCATGTCCAGGGGGAGTAGGGGGGGGGGGGGTGGGTACTTGTACACAAAGTTGCCTCACAAGGAAACAGGAGATAGGCTCCTGCACTATGGGCCACCTAGGCCCGAGAACATGTTCTAAAAGGAGTTACCTGCCAAATGCTTGTTCCACCACAACGCGTCCTTTGCAGATCTGTGTGTTCCTCTGCTGGTCCTGCATGGTCAGGGCCCCGTTGTCCCGCTTTGGCGTGACAATAAACGGGTACTCACGACTGATGTAGGCGCTGTCGCCAAGTAGCATGTACCTTAAGATAAGAGGATAGATTTTATTCATCCCAGGGTGGGAAATAAAAATAAAAAAGATTTTCTGAGCAGCAAGGTACAGGACAGGTTGAGAGACTCCAAGATACTACAGAATACTAACCTCCCCATTTTTTCTCCCCAATTCTCGAAGAAGGTTGATTTCCTGAGGATCCTGGAGTCGTGAACCCTGCCTGAATCAATATCAGAAGTGGTTTATTGCCGTGTATGCTATGCTTAGAAGGAATGTGCTTGGGGTATATTGGTGCATGACAGTTACAGGATTCAACAAACAATTACCAGGTGCTCCAACAAAGATGTCCCGGAACCTCCCTCTTTCGTCCACAATCCCCTGGAGGACTACAGAATAGTAGCCTTTTCTATTGAGGTAGTCCCCTCCTCTGATGGGTGGCCGCTGAAGTTTTATATGGCATCCATCTATGGCACCTACAATGCACAGTTTATGACTGAGATATGCAATTTGACAAGTGGTATTTATCGATAACTGACTGATTGAACTTCCTAATCCCAGTACTAGTACAGTCTCTCGCAGGCCTTGAATACAGTGAACACTAATGCTCTGAGGATTTAGATTTTAGATGTACTGTATTTATTTATTTATTTGGAAGGGACAGTGCAAGTTGATGGACATGCACTTGCCACATACATATACATGTATGTGGCAAGTGCACCACATTCTAGCCATGGGCTAATTTCCATCTGTTGTCCCCAACACAGACACGACAGACATGTTTTTGAGGGATGAGTAAAAGCTATCGTAACATACCTATGATGCCGTCAATGCCACACATAGGCCTGAAGGCAGCAGAGGTTGCCATCTTCTCGCAGTTGGTGAACCAGCTGATAAAAGTTGGAACCATACTGCAAAACGTTCTGAGCACTTCAACCACACACCTGTAGAATAGAATAGAATAACATTGAGAATCAGAGTTTTTTATGACCATAACACAAGTCAATATGGACCCTTTTCATGGAATGTTCATATTCAAAACAGGAAGTTACCTTGGAGTGCATGTTTAGTGCCTACATGGAATGTTCATATTAGAAACAGTATGCTCAGTCGCTAGGGCAACTGGACCAGTTTCAATTATCAATCAGGTAATTTCAAACAGTTTATTCTTTACATTCTAGCAGCAGTCTGTTAATCAGTTTTCGAGCAGCAATGTAACATCTAAACCTACTACCTGTGTGCAGATGACTGGGACACATTGAACTTGTCTGAGATTTCGCGGAAGCTATTCTGGTTTGCCATATACCAGAGGAATAGTGCAACCTGTAAACAGAGAATGTATCCCAGGCACTCTACAAATTATCACAAAGGCAGAAATGTATTTAATTGTGGTATGGCTATTGGATTACAATGTAAGCATGTTTCAAACAACCAGCCCGCCAACCGAGGCATAGGCCTACCTTTTGCTTGAGATGAATCTCAAGATCAGACTGGTCCTCATTCAGACCCTGCTGTCTCAGGGCCTCAATGAGGTAGTTGAATTGAGAGCGGGTGACCCGGAGATGGCGGTAAAATGTCTGCTCATCCATATGGAAGAGAAGCTCCCATTCTATGCCTGTCTTCAGAATTGTTGTCCGTGGCGAGACAAATGGAGCAATTGCATTTCTGAAAAAAGTAATATTAGACAGGCTTAATGAATGAATAGCAAAATTATCATAATGTGATTCATTCCATCTCTTTTAGGAGCTAGGCCATTCACTTCACTGTAGGATATTGAATTATTGGTCTTCACTGTTGGCTACTGACCTGTGTGTACTGGTAGGCTATCGGTGTGTGTGTGTGTGTGTGTGTGTGTGTAATATCAACAGTTGAAGCAGACCATCACAACTAGGCTACACGTGTAACCTTCTAGTCTACTGTTCACATTTAGTGGACCCAGTCCACCAAAATACGTTTTCAAACATACAAATAACGTAAAATAAAATGTATTTAGCATCCGTTACCTTATGCGCAGGTTTTCCTCCTCCGTTTCTAATAACTAATAACTAATAACTAGCTAGCTAGCTAGCAAGCATGATAGAGGACAGTTGAGTTGGCATAATCAGAGACACAGCTCAACCGACATCGTATGATTTGTCAGCCAAAAGTGAATAACGTTACAAGTAGGGATGCAAATTTTAAGGAATTTCCTTAATCGATAGTTGTTAACCTTAACAAACAATCGATTAATTGATAACATAATATACTAAATATAGCTTATGATATACAGAATACAAAATGCATGTTATATTCCTCAATCAAATATTTATTGTAACATTTGAGAAACAGGCATTATTGCAGCGTAACAAAAATAGAATATGAAGGCGTGTATAGGCTACTTTAACAGAAAAGAAATTGCGCGCCATCTCATCAGTTGCAAGCGAAACCGTTGCTGCACTAGCCGCTAGCAACATTAACATAATCTCGCTTGAAATGGAAAGGCGACAGTTAAACTAGTCGACCTAGCCTAGAACAGTCAACTTAAATCAAAGGCTATTATGTTTTGAATAGGCTTCTCATATGCATACTAGATAGACCTACGTATTTTTATTCAAGAACATTTAAGCTACGTGGTCGGGAGCGAGTCGTGTGCGCAGCCCGTTTATTAGCTCTCGAAATCCCTCACCGTCAATGGTGCTTATTGGCATCATGTCCTTTTCAACCATCAACCTCATTGAGTCCTACTGAACTGACTAGCCTATATGAACTGCTGACTATTGCACCGCAGTAGCCTACATAATTGTCAACCGAATCAGTTACTCTCTGCATAGGCTACGGGCTACTCAATAGCCTAATAAATTAGTTAGCAACAAATGGCGGGGGTATTAGTAAAATAATATAGCCCGGTCAACTGTTTTTTGGTACAGTTTCGCATTTAAAAAATATAGCCTGCAATCTTGATCGGAACCTGTAGCCTACCTACTGGCATCTGACGTCCACCCAACGTAACGTTACCGAAAGCAAAACGGTTCAAGCATTTCTAATCAAAATCGCATAGGTTACTGTAGGCTATATTGTACATTTTCCATGTAGGCCTATTCTGTAACTATCAAACTAAGAGTTAATGAAAGTCTGCCCGTTATTAAACCATTTTAAATCTGTAATAATGATATTGATTAAATGAAGCATATTCGTGTTTTCTTTTGTATCGAAATAGCACAATAAATGTAGGCTATTTTAAGAAGGCCTAATATGCTATAACCATGTTTTATATAGGCTACACAAATATAACCAATATGTGGCTATACGTTTGTTTCTTCTTTACACTTGAAATTCAGCAAGAAGTTTAGCTAAAGCCATTTTCTTTATTTGTTGTCAGGTAATTTGAGTCTAGATCACGCACTGCGTGAATGATTGCTATTTTAATCTGAACCGCTATTTTAACCTAGTAGCCTACTGACGAACTGGGTGATTAATAGCACTATGCTACATCAGTGCACCTAGCTCAACCCTTTGTATAAGGGCTCCCCCCATAGATGGCTGAACATCGACATTCAATTTGGGAGAAAAGAATCATCTGCTTTAAAAAAAAAAAAAGAGGATAAACTATGGCCCTTGTCACCCTTTTGACAACTTTACCATTTGAAAACGTAATGTTTTACAATAGGTTACTTACCACGAAATGGTCAGAACTTGAAAACACACAAATTGTCATATATTTCCGTAGTTTCTAATCCATATTTAAAACGCTCACCTGGAGCGGCCATATAAACCTAATCCATAAAACGGTAACACTTTACAATAAGGGAACACATCTCATGCCTGAATTAATGCATGACTCATCATGATTTCATCATGATTTAATGCATGAATTAATGCATGATGTATCATGAACTCTGTGCGGTTCAATATTAATAAATGATGAAGGCATTATTAGTTCATGTGATTACTGTACACAATGTATCATCAATTAATGAACATTAACGCACAGTTAAGTCATACATTAAGTAACATGTCATCAAAGTAGCTGCAAACCAGTTAGGTAGACAAAAGCTTCTCAGACCATCAGTGGTGGATTTATCCATTTTGGGGCCCCCAAAACTCTTCCTGACAGTGTGCTGACAAAGCTGTTCGCTTTTAAAACAACAGAAATTCAGATTTTTATTGTTTATGTTATTTTAATTTAATTTATCTTAGGAAATGTATGATTTGTCATTATTTATCAATATTAGCCTATTTGCAATATTCAATCATTCAGACTAATAAGCTGCTGGGTGAACCCTACGCCTACTTCGAATATGTTTCTACTAAAACTATGGTGCTTTAGTCATATTTTCAACCCAGTTATACCATAATACAGAATAATCAATCCGTGATTTTACCTGACACAATAACAAACATATAGTATTGATGTTTTACTTATTGTACAGCTAACAAAAGACTCTGGTTGGTCAACATATGACTTACTCAACATATGACTCTGATTAGGGAACGGGTACAATAATGATTAATGTAGCCTACAATTACACGCATGCTAGGACCGTGAAAATAGGAAAAATAAAAATAGGAAGTGAAGAGTTGAAAAATAAAAATAGAAAGTAAATGATAAATGGAAGAGTAAAATAAATGTTTTTATTTTATCTACTGAGGCTAAGGAAATTATTAAAAGCGTTTTTATTTTTTACAATCCAGATAACCTGTTTGTGACTTTTGTCGCCTTTAGCTTTCCGTATACAAAAACCACAACCGTAATATACGGTAGTTCGAACTTCCATGAAAACGAATAAAATCTATTAGAGAGACAACAGACGCTCGTTGAATGAATTGAAGTCAGTGGAGTTTTTACAAAACAGTTCGCTAAACGGGTCATTATCAGACAGACGAAATTAAAAGTTTCCCTTTTCTTTTTAGATTATGGCTATGTTGTCATGGCCCAGTACTACTACTTACAACCCGTTATGATTGTGACTATCCAACGAAAACCAACTTTAAAACCGGCTAGCGCCGGGCAGATGCGCGTCATTCTAAGCATACGTTATGTAACTTTAGTTGCTAAGCTAACTGAAAAAACTACATGAATGTTACTTAAATTCCGGTAAGTAGTTTATGTAGCTAGTTAGCTCATTGTAAATGCGTTCAATGTTGGCTATGTTTGCAAAAAAATCGACGTAGCAGCGAATCAATCTCAGACACAAATAGCTAGCAAGCTAGCTGCTATGAGGCCTACTATCACTTGTAATTTTGCTTGCTGGCTTGCCAATGTCAAATTTATTTAGGCTAGTTCAGTGGCATTAGTATTAGAACACACAGGGATTTGCATATTGCTGCTAACTGTAACAGTAGCTAGTTAGGCAAATGTTAAATTGCATAATTCCCTTAGAAATGTCCTTTTCGGAGTAAAATTTGTATGTATCTAGCGTTACCCTGTCATGTGAGCTCAGGACTGGACTTATTTAAATAATTTGATTTTGCGAGGAGCATGTACAGTCGCCTAACTTAGTTATTCTTCAGTTTCCACCAGACATATATATATATATGTGTGTGTGTGTGTGTGTGTGTGTTAAAACGGTCTCTTTTGCCTCCTATCTGTGCGTGCATATTCAGTGTGCAAGAAAACTCATTCACTTTATTTCGGTGATCTCGGACAAAAAAAAAAATTGAACTGAATTAGATTCAACTACTTTACGTGATATCGTAATAAACCTACATGTAGTTCAACCTTTTCATACTGATTTATGTAGGCTATCTGTCAGCTAGTCATCATCACGTGTTCAAGAAGACCAACCAGGGTAATCTCCGATGAGTAAAACAACAGCTTTGTATCGTGTCAACTATAATCACGCATTGATTATTATTCTTATATGTATTGTGGATATAACTAGTTTTAATATATGACTGTTAACCTTTTCGTTTTGGTAGAAAAAGGCAGGGGTTTCTAAATGATAGCTCAAGCGGAAATTGAGAGGTGCAGTGCACTGGAAGCCATATTGGTTGCTGTAACTTCGGCCGTTCAATATCAAAGAGTTCAGTGTATTGCCCACTTTTTTTTGGTGTCTATCTGAGTGCCATTCTAGTTTTGATTTGTAAATTATCTTCTTTTAACAGTAGGGTCGTGGGAGATATGGCAGGACATGGAGGAGGCGGAAATGGGTTTTTGGGATTTTGAGGTATCAGGAAATGGCCAGTTCTGAGACTGGTGAAGACTGCTCCCAAATTTTGAAGACACGTTCGTCGGGGGACCACAACAATAAGTGATCAGTGGCGTTGCCACTGCTGGATACACACATTTCATTGTTAACCACAGCAGGAGCTTTATTGATCCTAACAGTGGGGGACATACACAAAATATAGAGAGGGCTAAGGGGATTTATAAAAATCAGATATGGTGACTGAGAGGAAATGGGAGTGAGGTCCTTTTGAATGTCTTAAATTGTGTTCCACATGTATAATTAATAAAACATTGATGTTCTATTTGGACGACTTTTGACTGGTTTATTTTAATATTAGGTTTTCAAGGGTGCAGAAATCATTGAGCTATTTATTAAGTAATAGTGATGTGATGATGGGGTAATCATTACTATATGAAGAATCGTGTGTGACTTTACTTGAAGGGTCACAATTCATTGAACTCATAATTAAGTAATGATGAACTCATGGTTAACAAATGCTTGCCTCCTATCAATCTACATTAAGTAATCATTTACAAATTAGTATCATGCCATGACTTTACTTAGAGGGACACAACTCAGCCAAGTACTTAGGAAGTAATGGTGATTGCATGTGTGAAATAATGATGACATTTAATGATAAATGGTGAACTTACAATTTACACTCAGTATCCACTGTATTAGGAATACCTACCTAGTACTATCTAATGTTCTGTTGCTGCAGCCCATCCCTTTCAGGGTTCAACATGTGCATTCAGTGATGCCCCTCTGCTCACCACTGTTGTTAATTATAATTTTTTTGGCCTTTCTGTTAGCTTGAATGTGTCTGGCCATTCTTCTCTGACCTCTCTCATTAACAAGGTTGTTTGTGCTCTCAGAACTGCCACTTGATATTTTTGGGGTATCACACTCAACCCCGACCCAATTTTTCCAACAAATAGCGTATATATTAACCTTGAGTATTGGTAACTATATAATTGAAAAATAAGTACAAAGTACTCATTCTCTAAAACATGAATGGCTGTCATAATCCACACACATTGACTCCGTATTATTTACAAAGATCACCATCAAGTTTACTAAACGTGATTTTTTTATGACACATTAGAGATGGGCCTACTGTAGGGTTTGCCCAGAAGCATAGTCTGAATGACTGAATATTGGCAAATATAGACTATAAATACTAATTATGCACTTTCTAAGATCAATTAAAATAACATAAAGCATTTGATATTGCTGTCACCATTTTCACAGGTAAATGATAGGTGGGGGCTTAGAAGCCACACTGCCAGAATTTTTGTTTTAAGCGAACAGCTTTGTCTGCGTTTTTTCTGAGTTTTAGCGCCCCGATATAGATAAATCCACCACTGATGGTCTGAGAAGCTTTTGTCTACCTAACTAGTTTGCAGCTACTTTGATGACATGTTACTTAATGTATGACTTAACTATGAGTTAATGTTCATTAATTGATGATACATTAAGTGTACAGTAATCACATGAACTAATAATGCCTTCATCATTTATTAATATTGAACCGCACAGAGTTCATGATACATCATGCATTAATTCATGCATTAAATCATGATGAAATCATGATGAGTCATGCATTAATTCAGGCGTGAGGTGTGTTCCCTTATTGTAAAGTGTTACCCATAAAACTATATAACTATAAGGAAAAAATACAAAAAGTTCATACGAGGTTTATAGAAAAGGTTTATATTTTTTACTTGCAGTGCTTTTGACTGGAATAATTTTGCACAATACCTACGAATGATATACTGATCTACGAGTAGCTATAGTGAACTGATCATGCATGCTGTTGGAATATTCGTGCGCTTGCGCAACTGACCCCAGTGAACAAATCACATAGTCAGTGACTAGAATCTTTGTACTGAACTGAACTGAACTATTCGAATCAGTAAAGTGATTCGTAATTTCCACCACTACTCCGCTCGTCTATCGTGTGTAGGCTCAACTTCACGGCTTACACTAGGCTGAATTTGGCGCCCTCGCGTGGAGACCTTAAACCATGATTACGTTTCACACAAAAACTCCCGTTGAAACAAGACTGCAGATTGTTCAGTTAATTTGAAATCTTATCGATTAAATTCTTATTAGCAATTAATCGATAGTCGATTAACTGTTAACATCCCTAGTTACAAGCTTGAAAGCTAACCCTAGCTAGTTAGCTAACACACACAACTCGGTTGTCTGATTGTAAGCATGATGTTGTTGCTATAATGTTAGCTAAAGAAGCTCAGAATCAGATCTCTTTCAGAATCAGATCAGACTATTTCTTTAAACGTGAATTCAAATGGTCAATGTAGTCCTCAAAACTATGTTCTAAATGTGCAAATTGTCATATATAAATATCTTAGAATTGTGGGGAATGCACCTAAAATTTTTTTTGGACCCCCCCAATGTCTATACCAGGGGTCCTCAATCTTATCCAGTTAGGGCCGGTGTGGCTGCAGGCTTTTGTTCCAACCAAGCAGTAACACACCTGATTCTACTCATCAAGGTCTTTAGCAAAGTATTTTTTGGTGATTAGTAGAATCAGGTGTGTAACTGCTTGGTTGGAACAAAAACCTGCACCCACACCGGCCCTTTCTGGATAAGATTGAGGACCCCTGGTCTATACCATGGTTACGCCCTTGCACGCACCTAATGTCATCATGCCGTTTATAACAGCAGTTAATGTTACACTGCTTTCATTTTCAGAATGAGGGAATTTGAGGAGAGGGATGCACTTCATGTGCAACAACTGGATGCAGGGAGCAAGTGCAGTTGGAAGTGGTCCTGGCTAAAGCTTGATGCCACAATTCAAGTCAATTCAGTGGACCATAAGTTCCCACTGTCTGACTTTTTCAAAAGAATTGACAAAAAAGGACATGCTAGATGTGTGTTATGCACAAAATAAATAAATTATGGAGGAAGGGGTGTGCATGCCCTGTTATCACACTGTCAGACAGAGCTCCACAGACAGAAGGTCAGCACTATCCTTACAACCCAAAGTGTTAAACAGCTCCTCAGAAAGGAGACCCCACTCCCAGCAACCAGCAACCAAGCAGCTGAGAAGATCAGGCAAAGTGCTGCACCTAAACTGCCAGTACCTATGTGTGATCGCATATCCAATGCAGAGGTGGGTTGTGTGAGTGTAGAGAAGAGTAGCCAACAACATTGACCTAATGGTTTTGTGAGAGGAGCTTCTTCAGAGCAAACGATAATTTAATGATGGAACCTATTACTGGGGAAAAAAAGGAAAATAAGTTTGCTCCAATGAATGGAAGTAAATGAACTTAGTTTAAAAATAACTTAAATGAGTAACCTATATATTTCTAATCTGTTTTCTAGGCAATGGTCCTTGGTGTTATCGCTGAGCATTCCCTTCCTCTCTCAGTTGCACCTGTCTTAGTGCAACTGAGTAAACAACTGGCTGCTGACAAGGTAGCACTGAGCAGGATTAAACTTTCAAGAACCGCTGCCTCTTACAAGATGGTGCACGGTCTGGGCCACACATTCTCTGAGAGAACGCTCTCCAACTTAAAACAATATCCCTTTTCTCTGAATGTAGATGAGAGCACATGCAGTAATAACAAAAAGGTGCTTACAATGCTTGTGAGCTATTTTGACCAAGAGAAAAAGGATGTTGTGGTTGAACACCTAGGTTCTCTTGAAGTTGTGAAAGTCACTGCTGCCAGTTTGGAGAGGGCCATCTGTGACTTCTTTAAGGAAAAAGACATCCCCTGGTTAAACCTAGTCAGCATAATGCTAGACTCATGCAATGTGATGAGAGGCAGCAAGTCAGGACTAGAAACACGAATCAGACAGAACCATTGTCCAACACTTCTTGATGTTGATGGTGATTCATGTCACCACGTGCACAATGCTGCAAAGAAGTTTTCAGAACCCTTCGAGAACTACCTGGAGCAGCTGTTCACAGACATCCATACTGACCACCAATGGGCATCAGATCAGGTAACTAAATGTACATTTTCATTTTAGCTTAAGGGATCTAACTTGTGTTCTTGGTTTCTCTAATGCTTTGAATGGTGTGTCACTTGTCATGTACTATAAGAGAATGTATGTCTTTATTTCCAGCTCATGTACCTCAAAGAAATAGCTGAATACATGGACATACCTGCCACGAATCCCCCGAGGTTTATCGCCCACCGTTGGTTTTCTGCGTACGATGTTGGGATGCAAACCAAGAGAATGCTGCCTGTGTACATGGTCCTATACTTTGGTTTCATGGGGGAAAAGGACAAAGCTCTATACAATGATCTACTGCAGCAGCTATACAAAGACTACCATGTCAGCGAGAAGGCACAGCAAAGGATTGCATTTGTGCACCAAGACCTCAGCAAGAAAGGTATGTCATAGTGTATATATTATAAAATATTTAAACAGAATTTGATATTAGTTTAAATGAGGAATGATACGTTAGTTTAAACTGTTTTCCTTCTTGAAGCTATGACTGAATTAGGGAAGAAGAGGAAGAGCCGAGTGGTGCAGAAGATCTGGTTTGAGAACCAAAACGTTGACCTCCACCTCAGTGTGTACCTCGGTGTACTCCCAATACTTAAGGAGTATGTGATGGTGTTCCAGGTGAGTGTTTCTTTTATATATATATATATATACAAGTCTGATTTTTTTATTTATGTGTGGCAGCATGCAACACATAAATAACATGCATTTTTATAAACAAAAGCTGGTTCAGTATTTAATGACACTTGACATTTCTGTGTGCGTTTAAGGGAAGTCGAACCCTGGTCCACAAGCTACATGACAAGCAGCTTGAAGTGTTCGTCAACTTTCTCGCTTGCTTTGTCAAACCTGAGTATCTGAAGATGTCACCCAAAGCATTGTTGGAATTGGACTTGGCCGACCGGACACTGTATTCCCAGATCTACATTGGGAAAGTGGCAGAAAACATGGCAGCAGCCCGTCCAAAACACCCGGTTAGTGTGTGAAATAGTTTGTATTAAGAATTCCTTATTTAGTATAACATTTTTGTTTGATGTTTAAAGGCAACCTAAAATGTCAAGATTCAAATGCAGTAAGTGTTAAAGTGCAATAAGTATTCTGTCCCTGTGTTTTTTTGTGTTTGATGTGTTACAGATCATCAAGGATTTCCTTGAGAAGGTGACCAAGGCTTACGTGGCTTGTGGCAAGTACATGCAGGGGAAATTGCCACTTGAAAGTAAGACCCTACAAGCCTTGTCTTCCATCGATCCTGTTGTGAGGGGCCATTCGGAGGCAGGGACTCAACTGCAGAAGCTGGCTGGGATCATGAAACACCTGGTTCCTCAGGAGAGTGACATCACCCAGGAAATCATCAGATACAACGTCGACCCAACACTGGCCCAGTACCAAGAGGGAGACAACATGGTCATGTGGTGGGCACATGTTATGAGCACAGGGAAATACCCAGCCCTCAGTGGGGTTATCAGAGGTGCAGTTTAAATCTTCCATGGGCCCATGGTGGAATCCTCCTTCAGCTTCATGGGAGACATAATCGACCCTAAAAGCTCAAATATGAACATTTCCACCTTTGATGCAATTCAGACAGCTAAGTATGCCATGAAGTCAAGGGGCATGACTGCTACCATGATGTTCAAGAGAGAAGATGAACAGTTTGGACCAGTTGACAGACGACTGTGCCAGAACATGAGGTCTGCTGGAAGAAGGGATAAAGAACTGAGAGAAAAGAGGCTGTTGCAGAGAAGAAGGAGACAGGTGCATTTCAGTATTTCGTATTTCAGTACTGTGTATCTTGTGCACTCTCACTACCTTCTGTACCGCTGCTGCTGTGACAAACTAAATTACCCCCCCAGGGATTAATAAAGGCTATCTTATCTTAGGAGGAGTATGGCTGCAAGACATCATGTGCAAGTGCACAAGAGAGTAAGAGGACTGCACAGGAAGAGGAGAAGCAAGCACGGCTGAGACATGCAGCCAAGCAGAGGAATGCGGCTAGACGTAAAGCCCTAGAAACCCTCCAAGATAAAACGAAGAAGAAGAAGGCTACTGAAGTGTAACAGGTAAGACCTCACTTAGGCAGCCGTTGTTACTTTTCTAATTCTGAAAAAAAAAGAGTAATATATGACCATGTCTTATGCCACACACCCATGATAAGGGGGATCTGGGCCAGGTTGACTGATTCGTGTTTCTTTGGCACTTGCAGGCAGAGGTGGACTGTTGAAGCCCAGCAGAGGTCCCACGGGTCCTTGAAATCCTTGAAAGGATTTATATATATATATATATATATATATATAAAAATATATATATAAAAACAAATATATATATAACTGTATTGTTGAATAAATATGCTGTTCTTCTTTACGTTGCCTTCAGTCATTTACTCAAAGTGCTCTGTTTCCATGGGACCATACCTGGGAGCTGATGTTTAACTCACCAAAGAAAGAATTGAGGCACATCTAAGACATTGAATTAAGTCATAACCGCTTTTTATAACACTAGCCGCCACCCCCCCGCCCCCCCATTTACAATGTTAGCAGAATGTGTGTAATCAACTCAACTCGCCTGAACTAGAGTCCCTTGATAGAGAGAGTAGCGACATAGAGGGTCCGGAAAAATCTAGTCACGTGATTGCGTGGAGCCATTTTGAGTCCATCGCGGACAGGATCGGGATCGGACGCATATCGATTTTACGACAAAATGACAGGTTGTAGCGCTTGTGGGTGCACAAATAGAACGGAGAAGGGATTCAAGGTATATAGATTTCCATCAGATGCAAAAAGACGTGAAATCTGGGAGAACAGAGTCAGTCGTGTTGGATGGAAAGCAACTTCTTCCTCAGTTCTCTGCCAGGTCAGTGGTAATGGTCCCATATGCGTATTGAATTAACATGCACATATTTGTACTTTTGTGATGTCATTATTATGGAGTATGGTTTAAGACTAGAGAAAACACCCTCTACCTTTCCATGCGTAATTAAGAAAATTATGGACATATTTGTAATGCCTTGACGGCTTGAGTGTTTGGTAAATTTAAATTTGGTTTTTATTTTTAATTGCATGTAGTACAGTACGTATGTAGTATTTAAATGAATGCAGGGCCCCAATGGAAACCAGTTTTTAACTGTTTGGGCATACCCTGGGTAAAGAAATGCAATAAATAAATAAACCCTAGCTTTTAAGAGTAGGTTATACCTAGGGATGTGCGCGTTTAGTCAACTAGTCGATTAAACGTTGCTACCCTCGCTAGTCGGCACCAGAAATACTAGTCGGTTAAACATTATTTTTATTAATGTACACATTTAAATTACATATTGACATAATTTGCACTGAAATGTCATGTTTTCCTGGTCAAATGTTGCTTTATAAAAAAAAACGAGCATCCGTTACTAATGTTAACAACGACCGATTAAACGAAATTTAAAAAATTTTAAACGAAGGAAAAAAACAAAACGCATTAGCCTGTTCGCCCTGCAAGTTAAACAAGCGAGATGGAAAGAGTAAGTAGGCCTATCGCGTTGTTGAATAGGCCAATAAAACTAATCTAATGTCAAGTCGATCAGTAGGCCTAATTGTTATTTTTTTGTGGGCCTATTATTGGTAGTTTTTCTGATGACCGATTATTATTTTTTACTGTATTTGCTATGCGATCGTGTTCACCCAATGAAAATGCCGTTGTAATAATCAGGCACGTTTCCTAAAAATGTTTTGTTACGTTGAATATTGTTTTCAATAAATGTTATTTGTTAACTTATATTTAGTGAGTTGTTGTCATGTTTTGTAGGATAATGTGCAATGTTCATAATGCAAGGCGCAAAGTGCCACACATTTCAGCCGCATTTAAAATACGATTTGGTTATTGAAGTATGTGATTAACGGTTTCAAATGGCTCTTATAATATACGCAATATTTTTTCGTCGACTAGTCTAAGTTTAAATTTCCGTTTAACCGTCAGGGAAATTAGTCGTTAGGAACATCCCTAGTTATACCAAAGATTTATTTTCCCCCTTTGGCATGCACGGCATCTAGTTTAGCATGAAAAAAATATCACATTGCACCACTATCCAACGTGTTCCTATTTGTAATTCGCAGGTTCATTTCGAGTACCTGTCTAGTTAATTCCTTCTTTGTCTTGGTTCTAAATGTCTGTGACTGTTAAATCACAACCAGCTCTGTGATTTTCTTCTTTATCATATGGCTCTTAGTTGTCATAAATCTTCTATTTTGTCATCTTCATATAATTTGTTCATTATCAACATGGAAAAGACCATTCCCATCTCTCATACATAGAGAACATAATGGAATACACGGTTCAATGCACTAGCGCCATACGGCGGCTCCGCACTGAATGGACTCAAAATGGCGTCAAATCGTGAGTTGTCGCTACTCTCTCTATCAAGGGACTCGAGCCTGAACTAGCGAGCGCCAACATCAATAAGTGCCATTTTTTTATATGTCCACTTGAGGGCGCGGTAGGTGAAAAAATAAATCCAATGAAATTGACAACTTCCGGACTGCCAGGTAAACAATCCAGTTAGCCAGCTATTTTGCCAACATATTGGTTATTCAAACGGTATCTTTCTTGATGATTATAAACGATTCATTGATTTTTAAAACAACCAAAATCGTCAGCTTCTTTATGGATTAGAACAGCCGCCCGATAAAGGGCGCCGCTTTTTTTGCAGCAACTTTCTCTTCTAAAAGACTTTAAAACAAAAAAACTACCGGTCATGTCTAACGTTACATGTTTATTGGTTTAAAAGTTAATTTATTGTTTTTGTGAAGAAACAAGTCCAATAGGATTGAGCCAATAAATGATAATGGGTGCCCCTTTTTGGACAGTGCTGTCCCATCTAAAAGACGTTAAAATAAAAAAACTACCGGTCACTTCTACATGTTTATTGGTTTAAAAGTTAGTTTATCGTTTTGTGAAAAAAATAAATCCAATGAGATTGACAACTTCCGGACTGCCAGGTAAACAATCCAATTAGCCAGCTACTTTGCCAAGATATTGGTTATTCAAACGGTATCTTTCTTGATGATTATAAACGATTCATTGATTTTTAAAACAACCAAATCGTGAGCTTCTTTATGGATTAGAACAGCCGCCCGATAAAGAGCGCCGCTTTTTTTGCAGCACTTTCTCATCTAAAAGACGTTAAAACAAAAGAACTACCGGTCAAATCTACATGTTTATTGGCTTAAAAGTTAGGTTATCGTTTTGTGAACCTAAAAAATATAATATGTCCAATGGTATGTGCCCGAATAATATCAGTATCGTATGTTGAACACAAAAATTTCTGTTTTCCGCCCGATAATAGGCTCCGGTACATACGTAGCTAAACATCCAAATTTGCGCTCTTTTTTTCTACTCATGGAATTGTAATTCCACCAACATTCTACCAAAACATCAGTGTATAGATCACATCGCCATGCCATGTCTATGTGCAACGGTAACGTTAAATTGTAATAGGTTGAGACAAGGACTTTAAAAAAATTATTATTTATTTCCTTCCGATGATTTGCAGTAGGCCCACATTACATATGCTAGCTAGGTAGCACATGTAAAAACAGTTTCCCTTCCTAATGCAATTAAAGTGTGGCCATGCGTCTTTGGTAAACACAGATCTTTCAGTGTAACAGTGGTGATAAGTAAGCAAGTCACTCTTTATAGGTGCATGGAGTGGTAATATCATAAATGGACGTTTTTCTGTCTTTCAAAATATTAACGGGTGCGTGCAATACCATATAGCCAAATGCCATAAATAACCGTCGAAAAACTCTGAAGGGTCTCACTGACGTCAATAATTTGAAACGATTGGCTAGCCACGGTGCACGTTAGCCGAGCTAGCCGTTACGCTTTTCACAATGCAAAAGACTCGGTTGGAGTATGGCAAGCCGTTTAAACATTTATTCCTCGAGACTTACTAGTAACTATTCATTAGATACTAGTACTTATTCTTTAGTTACTATTAACTATTCCAATATTCAATTTTTACTAGTCAGAAATTGAGATTTTTTGCAATTTAATTCTATGGGGCTCTGAGGTTCAGATATCAACTATTTGCTTCTGACTAGTAACTATTCCAATAGTGACTAGTATCTATTTCAGTTTTACTAGTAATTATTCATTAGATACTAGTTCTTATTCTTTAGTTACTAGTATCTATTTAAGTTTTACTAGTAACTATTAATTAGACACTAGTACTTATTCTTTAGTTACTAGTAACTATTCCAATTGTTAATAGTAACATTTTTATTGCTACTAGTAAGAATGTTAATTGAACTATCAAATAGTCATTTTGAATTTGAATAGTTACTAGTCACTAATGAATAAGTACTAGTATCTAATGAATAGTTACTAGTAAAACTGAAATAGATACTAGTCACTATTGGAATAGTTACTAGTAACTAAAGAATAAGTACTAGTATCTAAAGAATAGTTACTAGTAAGTCTCGAGGAATAAATGTTAAAACGGCTTGCCATACACGGAGTCTCCCATCACCCCCTTTATAAGAAAATCTCTGGCCCAGCCCCCTGATGATTATCCTTCCCTGTTGATCCCTCCTCTTACCTCAGGTCCTGGCTGTACACTCACTTTAGTTTACAAAAATAAGTTGAATGTAAAATATGTCTTCTATAATAAAATCAATATGATCAAAAACAACAGTTTGTATTTTCTGGGTGTTTGGCCGTATAACAATCTAATAATAATAATAAATTTGCGTCGGGCTCGGGAGAGAGAGGGAGAAGATTGCGCACACCTGTGAGTGTTATGTTGCTTGCTGTACGTGGTGTTGAATTATGGCGTGGGATACGTGCCAAAAATAAGACTACTAAGAGGCCGGCAGCAGCTACTGAGAGGCCGGTGGAGACTACTGATTGGCCGGCGCCGGCAAATGAGAAGCCAGCTATTGATTCGCCAAGGCTGGTAGCCTAACTCACGTGCCTAGTGCAGCGACCCACTGGATTTGCAACTGACTTGGCTGATCACTAGCATTCCTTGGCTGGTAACTCACATGCCTATAGCACAGCTACCCACTGGATTGGCGATTATTATAATTTTTTTTACTATGTCTGAATTAATTTCTCATTTGCATGTGTCAATCCTGATCTTAGGTCAGTTTTATATCAAATTAATTATGTAAGTGTAATCGAAAACTGATCCCAGATCCGTGTCTTTTAAAAATGAGATGATGCCTGCGACTGGCGATCACAGCTATCCGTTTTGTATTCTGACACCTGGTTGGTTGGTTGTACTGCATATAAAAAAGTTGGAAATGTATTTATTCAACACAAAAACCTAAGTATGTGTGTCGGCAGGCTGGAGACTTCGGGTGGGCGGGGTTACTGTCACTAACTATCGACCAATCAGAAGGCTGGAATTGCGTGTCATTCAAATGTTAACCCGAACAATCACCGTCTAGAACCAGTTGTCAATTACTTACTAACCTGGCCAATTGTTTTACACGAGAGGAGGGTTTAGTCGTAGATTGTGTCATCGCTTGTACCTTCGGCTCGCTAATTTAAAAACCCTCACTCAGATCCAATTAATCCTTTGTTACTAACATCTTTTATGTTGCTTCGCTCAGTTTCTGTTATGTATTTTGTCCTTGTTCATCATTTAATCATCTAATAACAGGATTTTCTATGATATGACATTACTAGCTACGTCTAGATCTATTTGAACTGATATGAAAACATATCAGACAATGGCAGACAATAAAGCACATTATGGCATACGTTAATAAGGGAAATACAGTGCTTTGCTTTTAATATTATTACTTTCATCTGAGATACTGCAGAATTAGGCTATAGGCTACATGGACAACATTAATTAGATTTTACTTTCGATACTTAAATAGGCCTACACTATAGGCTATACAAGTAGCAGTTTAGGCGCAGGACTATTACTGGGGTAATAATCCATTAACCCACTCCTGCCTATGGCATAAAAATAGTTTGAAAAGTAGTTTGAATAGAAAAATGACCACAGAGGTAGCCTGGGTCTAATTCTGATTGCTGTAGAAAGATGACATTTTAGTTTGCAAAGGCATGCAAGTAGTTGTATCAAATACAATTTTGAAACCATTTATGTTTATGCTTTAAATGCTAGTTAAAGTTCACAAAAATCGCTAAATGAATTTTATCATTCATCTGGTACCCAAAATGTCATATTCATATGGAAGAAACTCACATAAGGTCCAACGATACCGATCATGCGATATAATTGTAGTTTTGCAG
The DNA here is from genome assembly GCA_022702515.1 of Ilyophis sp. 1 JC-2022. NCBI lineage: Eukaryota > Metazoa > Chordata > Actinopteri > Anguilliformes > Synaphobranchidae > Ilyophis > Ilyophis sp. 1 JC-2022. The sequence continues at coordinate 16,095,953 of CM040406.1, read as the reverse complement.
GTACAGTACAGCCATTTCTGAATCATACTATTTTCAGTTGTTAGTCACAATTGACTATTCATTTAATTGTTTCTTGTGAAAATACCCATGGATTCGTAGGTTCTGGTGATAGCAGGTTAATTTCCTTTGGTATACTGAGTCCAGATATCCACAAGTAAGAAACACTTGTGGGGGGAAAAAAAACATTTTGGCAGAAATTATGATAATAGTAGCTTCACACCTATAATCTGTTGTCAGTTTATTTGGATTCCTGACTATGATACCATGGCTCTCCATATGAATTTATGATCAGTATAACAAGTTCTGAATTTTTAATACTCTTGTGAGAAACACACACAGAATGGGTCCAGATTCTTTTCCTGTAAAACACACTGGGTGCGTCCCAATACTCTGCATCCTCCTTTCCCCCACAACCACCTCCTCCTCTGTGCCCCAGAAACGGATCTTTGTGTTTTAATCTAATGTTGCTGATTACATTTAATTACATATTAATTGTTCCATATCAATTCATGTCTCAACGCAAACTACAATTTCAGGTACATTGTATACTATACATGCTAATACTTGTACTTGAAACGTACAGGCTATTTTGCATACTTCCTTTTCCTTGTAGAAGACGAGTCGAGGAGAGCAGTGGAAGAAAGGAGGTGGGGAGTGAAGAATATTGGGATGCAGCCATTCTCTCTCTCTCCCACTCTCACACAGACAGACAGACACACACACACAAAAGAAAAAACAGAGCAGAACCAGACACGTTTACAAATTAGCATTTCAGAATGCATGTGCAGGTGTGTGTAAGGCCATTGGGAGAGAAGAGACTCCATTCAGTGATATGGGGTTTTCATCAAATGATGAACTGTTCAGCCTTACTTAATTGTGTTTCTGTCCTTTTTGTTGTTGCGATGTACAATTTCAAAGGTTTTCAGGTTAAATGGTCTTTTCAACTTCAATTTAACTGCAGTGCAGTTTTGAACCATAGCAATTCAGATACACTTCTTTCATGCTTTATTATTCATCATGTGGTTCAATCTAAAAAAAATTCAATTCATTTAAATATACATTTTGTGGCATTTCGCACACTGGGCTAGTGCTGCTAAGCTGTCCCTATAGCCTGTTAAATGTGCAAACCACCACCGTCTTTTTGGATAACCACTAATTAACTCGTCTGTGACAGAGTTTCCCGCAGCATCCGATGAAACCCCATTCTGAAAACTGTTACAGATAAAGTCGGCATTGTAGGTTAGTGGGTATAGCCTACACGCTAGCAAAAGCATAGTACATTAGCTACATCGTAGCTGGCATTAACTTTCATCTGACTGCATCCTGTAACCTAATCACAAACATTTACAAGCACAAGCACAAACTCCATATTCTTTTCTTTTCCAATAAATGATTGGTTTTGAGTCATCCCCGTATTGAGTCAGTAGAACAATACCGCTTTTTGGGACCAAAAAAAAATCTACCCAGGCGTAGAAATGTCCGGTTAGGTTTTAGTTGTTCCATAGACCGTATATAGGACTAAACAACCAAATAAATTAGCCTAATAACGTTAGGCTATTGTTCATAATACCCGCCCAAACTTATTAAAAAACTTGAATACCCACCAGTTACAATTTATGGCTAGCTGCCGTTTGTGGCTACGTTTTATTTTGCTTCCAAAAATTCTACTTTAGCTGCTCTTAGTCTTAGGATCTAGCTCTAGATAGTTGGAGCAGCTGGCTAGTTAGCTAAGCAATCACGGTAGCTAGCTAACTTATATAGCCAGCCAGCTAGTTGGAGGACTTCAAGGAAGCTGAATAACTGTTAAATTAAAACTACTTTCCACAAGCTATCGTTAGCTTGCTAGCTAAATGTTAAAATGACTTGCCATGAGCTATTGTTAGCTTGCTAGCTAGCTAACCCAGCATTGCTAAGCAATGGTAACGTTCATGGCAGGGAGAGTAGCTAAAAATATATAAATTGATAAGGCTATACAGGTATGGAGCTATCTATTTCAGATACTTAACCCACAGTTTAACCCCTGTAGTGTAGCTGCAACATCCCCTGCTGTCTCATCTGACAAAACAGTATTTTTTTGTAGTAGACACATCATAGCTTGCTACAAAATGAATATGTGATGAAAAACATGTTGAAGATGAGTGACAAGGCAGTCAATTTATTATATTACGAACTGCGTCCACAAAACAACAGCTTGTTCACGGTAGGCTACTAAGGGATGTTCCCCATCAACTTCCACTCAAAAATACAGTCTCTCTGTCCCAAGCATAGACTGTAAAAAATAGTTCCCAAAAATATACGCCAGGCTTTAGGCATTTGAGTCCAATAATTGTTGTCTCCCCCTTCTGGTCCCACCTCTCCGAGTGAGTGCAGTGAGAACTCTATAGAACCTATCTATGGCAGTGACCCCCCAGTGACTCAACCTGTCCCTCTGATTGGTCCTGAACAAATGTTAATACCCTGTCCAAACAAATGAAAAAAATCGGCACATGGAGAGGCATTAGACGAAGGAAAAGTACCTATTGCGACTACATTTTCTTGTGGAAAAAATGTATTGATTTAGTATTTTGCAGAAGTGGAACATAACAAAGTACAAATAATCTGTTACTGTACTTAAGTACGTTTTTTAACGTATCTGTACTTTACTTGAGTATTTATTTTGTCTGGGACTTTTGACTTTTACCCACTGCATTTTAAATAAAAAATCGGTACTTTCTACTTACTACATCTCTAAAACAGTGTTTTTACTTTTTGTCCATTCGTTTTCATTTATTCAAATGCAAAGAAAGCGGAACCAAGTCGACCAATATGCTGGATTACGCGCGCCTTCAATTAAAAAGTTTTTAAATGCACGTCTTCCTTCTCGGACCGTTGCTAGGGTGCTCATTGCTGAATCTCTTGTAGCTGAAAAGAGTGCAGACAGGGACCATCATTTGTTGCAGTGTAGATGGTTGAAGCCATTGACTTGCCATGAGCTATCGTTAGCTTGCTAGCTAGCTAACCCAGCATTGCTATCCATGGCGAACTGTACGAAATTCTTGGTACAAAAAACGATTTACAGATTACCTTGTCTCCTGTGCCTGCCAAAACAGCACAAGATCCTATCGTTCAACAATTAGTCTTTGGAATCTTAAAACACGTCAAGGAAATTTATTAACCAACATGAGGCGCGCTAACTCGCTACACTATGGATGTTTTTTTTTCTTCAAGCCAGATAACATAGATCAGTGGTTCTCAGACTCGGTCCTCGTTGACCACTGTGTATGCTGGTATTCGTTTCAACCACAATTGCAATCCTAAAATTCTAACAAGCTGTTAATTTTTCTTAATTAGGTGCTTTTCGTGTTTAGAGGGATTCTTTACCCCCCCCAAGACACAGTACGTCAGAAATAGCTATGCATGCCACGAAGAATAAAATCCCCATGTTCCTACTGTGGTTATTGGCCTATATTGCAAATGGGTAACATTTTTCTTTTTAAAAACTGATCAAATTAAAGACGGGTGAATCAATTGGCTCCTAAATAGATAGTTGAACACATGTTTTTAAGTTCCCTCATAATTTTTTCCGTAAATGTATTAACATTGCAGGTTTGGCTCATTATCATTTTCTTTTCTTCATTATTTATCAAATGGTTAGTTTTAGTGGCCATATATCCACAATTTCACCAATTAGGAGCCCATTGATTCACCTCAGTCAATTTTTTTTTTTTATTTATTTATTTTTTAAAATTTGTTTCTGATTTTTCCCTTTTTCTCCCAATTTAGTAGCCAATTGAACCCCTATTCTAATTCAATTCCCCCCGTGTAGCAACCGCTAGAGAACCACCGCTGCACAACCCCGTCGATCGGTATATTTTTCAGGGAGGGCGCTACGTCCTCTACAGGGCGCAGCCCCTGACCGTGACACGCCCTGGGTCCCCCTGTGCGCAGCGGTTCTCTCCGAGCCCCTCCCCCCACCCGGAAGCAACCGCCAATTGTCGCTTCCACAGGGCACCGGCCACGCTCGGCTATGGCAGGACCGGGGCGCGAACCCCGATCCTTGGAGTACAACTGCGCTGACTGAAAGTCAGCGGTCTTTACCGCTGTACCACCGCGGCGGCCCCACCTCAGTCAATTTGATCAGTTAAAAATGTTTGTTTTTTGCCCCCTTTTTTTTGTAATTATTTGCAATATAGCACAATGAGAATATTGTACTTTTATTATTCATGGCATGCATAGCTATTGCTAGCATAATGTGGCTTAAGAGGGTAAATAATCCCTCTAAATATGACAAACACATAATTAAGAACAATTGACAACTTGTTAAAATTCCGGGATTGCAATTGTGGTTGGAACGAAAACCAGCATGTAAGTCGTCCCCCAGGACCGAGTTTGAGAACCACTGATGTATATAACTATAACATTCTATTTTCAAATGTTATTCATGACATCATAACATATTACCTATACTACCTATATCCCCAAATACCTAGCCTCAGATGACTACTTTTACTTTTGATACTTAAAGTGATGGTCAAGGAATTCCAAAAAATTATAATAAGCACAACATATCACAGAAGGGTGTGTCCACTACACACCCACCAAATATCTCTTCAAGAAAATGTGAATAGGTATATTAATATACATCTCAAAGTCAGCTAATAAACTCAGTCTTGAAAGGCCTCAGGATTGTAGGGGTGTGGTCTAAATCCACGCCCTCAACTCGAGTGCCATCGACGTCATCCAGCCCTACATGTTTGAACCACAGGACTTATAGTTTGAACCATATGTACACATGTTCTGAGTCAGTGCATCCGTGGGGGCAGCGCTCGGTCAGGGCCAGGTGCCGCTTGTGCATAAAAACCCTGGTGGGGAGACACATATGGGCAGACATCCAGGCAATATCTTTCTGTTTATTAGTTATACATTTGTGAAAGACATTTGCCCAGATTATAGACGGGTCCAGGGTCGTGCTGCCCCTCGGGAGTGTCATGGTCTCTGTAGATCTTAAATGAGCCATGATGATTTTGTAGCTCCACGAGGTCAGCCCGGCCCTGGACAATCCCGTCTTAAAGGCAAAGTCCCTCAAGGCTCTATATACATATGGGGGGTCCCAGCTATACGGTATTGTCAGGTCCAGCACACACAGGCCCATCGTCCTCAGGAAGGGAGTGGCATAGTACCTAGCAAAGGTACCAGAGGCCTTCTCAACCTTCTGAGTATTCTGGACCAGTGTGGCCAGACCCTGCACCAAAATGATGTTAACTATATCTGGGACCCCCCTGCCCCCATTCCTCTCCTCTTTGAGGAGGGTAGTTCTTTTTAACTTTTCCATGGTGCTCCCCCAGACAAATCGAAAGGCCATTCTAGCAATGAGTTTGCTAGTGGCCTTGTCTGGGGGAAACACCCTCCCCACATAGAGAAGAATGGGGAGGACTATTGCCTTCAGGACCAGGATCTTACCCGTTTCAGTCAGAGGCCGCACGCTCCAGCTCCGGAGTTTGGTTTGGACGTGGCGGAGGGCTCCCTCCCAGCTCAGCTTTCCCCCTCCATCTGACTGGAAGGTCACCCCCAGGAGCTTGATGTTATCTCTGCGCACAGGGAAGGAAGCGGTTAGTGACTCACACCAATGTCGAGACAGGAACAGTTCACTCTTGTCCCTATTGACTAGGGCGCCCGTGGCCGCACAGAAGTCACTCAACACTTTGTTGGCGGTGTTTATTGAGTGACCATCTGTGCCGACGATGGTGATGTCGTCCATGTACGCCATCACCCTAAGCCGCTCCCCCCGGGCCCCGGGCAGTGGGTAGCCAGCAATGCCCGGGTTGGCCCTGATGGCCTGGAGGAACGGCTCGAGGTAGATGACGTACAGGAGGGATGCTAGAGGGCATCCCTGCCTGACGCCGGACCTAATGGTGAAGGGGGAGGAGGGCTGCTTGTTAACAACCACCCTCCCCGAGATGTCATTCAAACACATTTTGGTCCAGCACAGGAGGGAGCTAGGGAAGTTAAACCTCTCTAGCACCCTCTCCAGGCACACGTGGCTTACCCTGTCAAAGGCCTTCTCCTGGTCTAAACTGAGAAGGCCCAAGGGGGACCTGCGCTCCCCGGAGTGGATTATTACGTCCCTCGCGAGGAGCAGATTGTCGTTTATGGACCTCCCTGGTATGCTGCATGTTTGGTTGGGGCCGACCACCGATGGTATAAGGCACTCCTCAGTGCTCAACTCCGGTTCCATGCTCTCTTCCCCCAGGCGTCTGTCCAGGCCGCCCAGGAAGGTGTCCATGAGAGCCCCATCCGCGGGCCTTACACTATACAGGCCTGCGTAGAACTCCCTGGCCACCTCCCAGACCTCCGCCTCTTCAGACACCACCACCCCTCTGCTGTTGTAAAGAGAAGAAATGTTGTTACTCTTTGACTGTGCCCTGCGGAAGAAGTACCTAGTACATTTCTCATCCTCCTCGAGGCCCTGGAGTTTGGAGCGGAAAGTATACTTTTTCCACTCCTCCCGATAGAGGGCGGAGAGGCTTTGTTTAGCGAGTGCAATCTCGCTGCTAACCTCCAGGCCTCGGGACTGGAGGAGGCTAAGTCTCTGGAGGGCAGCGTTAGCTCTTTCGAAAGCTGCCCTCTTTTCCTTTGCCTTCTTCCGCCCGACTGCCCGGAAGTAGCCCTGCACTCACTCTTTTACCATCTCCCACCACTCTATCGGGGAGTCAAAAAGATGTTTGAGACTCACCCACTCCAGGTACCGCCTCGAGAAGGAGAGACGCACTTTGGGGTCCTGGAGATGGCTGGTGTTCATTCTCCAGAGACCCCTACCAATTGTTGTGGACTTCTCCCATACCAGGGACACGGTCACCATGTGGTGGTCTGAGAAATGCACTGCCCGGATGGAATAAGCGTACACTCTCAGGCCTGGGGAGAGCAGGAACATGTCAATGCGGGAGGAGGATATTCCAGAGGAACTCACCCATGTGTGTTGTGGGGGAGAGGCGCCCCCGGCATCGTGGAGGGAGAAATCTCGTCGCTTGACCGGTCTCTCCTTGGTCTGCTGCGGTCCTCATCCCTGAGGGCACAGTTGAAATCCCCCCCCCACGACAACCGGTGTATTGTGATGAATAATTGTTCTTAGTTTTTGGAAAAGGGAAACTCTCTCGGCAACGCTGGTTGGGCCGTACACATTGACCACTCTAAGTGGGGAACCCCCGACACTAAAATCTGTGACGAGGATTCGCCCACTTTCCAGAATGTTGGTCCCCGTGATTTTGACCGAGGGGTTTTTGGTCAATGTGCCGACCCCATCGGCTCGAGCGACGTTCGAGCCAGACCAGAGAGAGTCCCCCATTCTCCACTCTTCCCTCAGAGTGTCATCCAGAGTGTGGAAAGGAATCCCGCACTCCTGGAGAAGGATGACATCTGAGGGAGATTGTTGCAGAGTGGAGAATACTGCGTGGCGTTTGGTGGGATCTTTAATGCTGCGGGTGTTGGAAGTGGTAAGTGAAAATGTGAATGACATTGTTATGGTTATTGTTTGTTTTTGTCATTTGATCCGGGTTTATTATTGGCTATGTCAGGACAGATTTTATGAAGGCGTTCTAATACTATGTTGGTAGATATGGAAGGATCACTTTAAGGGTTGTTTCTCCTGACAGATTTTCCTATTGAACTCTATGGAAAAATAAGTCAGGAGAAGAAACCCTTCAAGTTATCCATCCATATCTACTGTATTTCTGGCAGCAGAGTGATGGTTAAAGGCTTGTTTAATACATCAGACCCTTGATGACTTAGAGCCACTTAGCCAACCATGTGTTCTATATTGTCCCAGTGTAATTTACAGCTAAATCTTGTCTCACCCCCCAATTCCCATAGAGATCCATTCAAATGCAGAGCTGTTATAGTATCGCTTGTAAGAGTACCAGAAAATAAGATATCAAGAGCCTTTTGATGTTGTTGGGTCACAGACATCATAAAGTCATGGCATGCAAAGGATATGCAACCAAATATAAAAAATATGGCTTTTCTACCACATTTAATTTAGCGTGTTCAATACTTTTTTCCTGTGTCATTTCACTTTATTGCACATAACTTTTTTAAAGAATTGGAACGTTACAATTTCTTTAGCTGTGTAGTTTTATTGAGTTAATACCAATGTCTGGTCAAAATCTCATGTGAATAGCTACATTGGAAATATGCTTGATAATAAAATTGTTGACGTGTCCAATACTTATTTCCCCCATTGTACATACACATACAAGGGCAATAACAAATAATTATACCTGTGGAATTGGACACCATACACACATACTTACACATAAATTTACTCTACAGTGAAAGAAAATAAATATTAAAAATACATACAAATAAACCATCACAGAGAAAAAGAAAACCAGAAAACAAAATCCGAACCACACAACAAATGAATAATTAAGACTAAAGTAAACACCCCTTGTGCCCATCCCCTCCCCAAAAACCAGGAACTATCCTCACTCACTCCACCCCATGATCGCCCATTGTACTTTCTAGTGCACCTCCCAGTTTAACTGAGATTATTTAATGAACTCCAAAAAATGTATCACACATCAGGTAATATCCATCCCTCCCCTGTGCTTATAGAGTCCCATACTTTTACATGATCTAATTTTTTTCCCATATCTCTAGCAGCAGTACCTTCCGTAATATAATAGTATTTCATGAAAGTTTTGAACTTGTCTAGTCTTAGCTCCTCTTTGTTTTCAGTCTTAAAAATAAAAATTTTCCCCAAAAGTATAGTAATGTTATCTATCTTTGGGCAGTTATCTTTCAGGTTCCCTAACATAACTACAGGAAAATTTACTTCAAGGTGAATGTTGTGAACTATGAACCATTGTACATGTGTCCAGAAACGAGCAGAATATGGACAGGACCAAAATAAATGGATTAGAGATTCTTCCTCTTCTTCACACAATCTACAGGAGTTTGATTCTTTTATACCCCATACATGTAACATTTTCCTGGTTGCCAAAATTTTATATAACACCTTATATTGAAATGTTCTGTAGCCTGTCACTATAGTATTTTGATAAACTAAACTAAATACACGTTGCCAGGGGATTGGTGCATCTACTACGTCCTCCCAATATTTATGAATTCTATAGGGGATTTCTTTTAAGTTTTTATTCTCCATGAAAAAATCATATATTTTTCTGTTGATTTTACACTTTTTAATCCAAGTAAAATTATTTATGAAGGGGCGACATACTAATTCCTGACAAATCCCGGTGTTTACCTGTCTTTTCCATTTTAGAGGCAAGGCTGTAATCAGTTGATTGTATTTTTGTACGGAGCACAGGTTTCCATACTTTTTAGTAAAGCTATTATATGACATTAGTTTTCCATTTTCATCTTTTAAGTCATTCAAGAAATAAATGCCCCTATTACTCATTTGTTGCCATATAAATGGTTGTCCGTTTATTGTGATATTTGAGTTAAACCAAATTATTTGCTGTAAAATTCCTTCCGTATGATCTGGGGGATGGTACTGGAAGCTCAACCATGCCTTTATGGACTCTTTCAGAAAGACCGATGTATCAGGGATCACTTCCTCTATAAATAGAGTGATATGGGATGGTTTTAATTGTATAAAAGGAAAAAGCTGGCTTTTAAATATTACATGTGATATCCTTAGTATTCTACAAGAAAACCAGTCTGTGTTATGATACAATTTTTGTATCATTGATGCTTTAAGTGATAAATCTAATGCTTTTAAATTCAATCATTTTAATCCACCATTTTCGTGGTTATTGTATAAATATTTCCTTTTTATTTTTTCCGGTTTATTATTCCATATGAATTTAAATATTTTATGTTCATATAGTTTGAAAGTAGAATCTGATGGAGAGGGTAGCGACATGAATAAGTATGTAAATTGTGATACAATCAAGGAGTTAACCAATGCAATTTTCCCATAGTGTTAAGTTTTGATTTTTCCAGGGTAATAGAATTTTATCTACTTTACTAAACTTTAGTTTGAAATTTGTATTTACCATTTCATTCATATTTTTTGGTATTTGAATCCCAAGGACATACACTGGTCCATCAGTCCATTTTATAGGAAAGAGGCATGGTAAGTTAAACTGTGTATTTTTTAAGGAACCAATTCTTAACAGGTTGCATTTTTCATAATTTGGTTTTAAACCCGAATAATTTGAACAATTATTTAAGTCTTCAATAAGGCTGTGAAGAGAGGATAATTGAGGACTTAATGGGAAATTTATATCATCTGCATACATGGAGACTTTGGATTCCAATCCCTTCATTTCCAGTCCTTTTAGATCATCATTGGCTCTCATTTTTATACCCAGAATCTCTATTGCTATGATAAATAGATATGGAGATAATGGACATCCTTGTTTAACACCTCTAAACAGCTGTATACCATCTGAAAAATATCCGTTATTAATAATTTTACATATCGGTTTATGATATAATACTTGTATCCATTTAGATTTAGACTTTTATATATAAAATCTAGCCTAACTTTATCAAAGGCCTTTTCAAAATCTGAGATAAAAATTAAACCAGGTTTTTTTATTTTTTTATCATAGTATTCTATAATTTCTAACAATTGACAAATATTTTCACCAATATATCTTCCTTGAAGGAATCCTGTCTGATCATAATTAATTATATCTGGTAAGACTTGTTTAATTCTTTGAGCAATGCATTTTGCATCACAACACTGTAACGTTAGTGGGCGCCAATTTTCTAAGGTAGACTGGGTCTTTATACTGACCTTGTGGGTCTTGTTTAAGTAACAAAGAAATTATGCCTACTTTTTGTGTATCTGACAATGAATCCCTAACAAAAGAATAGTTAAAACATGTGCGAAGAGGATCCTTGATATCTTCATAAAAAACGTGATATATTTCAATAGGAAGGCCATCATGACCTGGTGTTGCATCTGGTTGAAAGGAGTAAATAGCTTAATTCTTCCTCCGAAATCAGATCCTCACATGACTTTCTTTGTGCTGCAGAGAGCTTCTTAGTATAGTTTTTTGGGAAGAAATCCTCACATCTTCCATCAGAATGTGTAGCCAGTTTATTTTTAAAATAATATATTTCCCTGAAATACCTGGTTTCTTCCATCAATACATCGGTTGTTGAAGTTGTTACGGTCACCACAAGAATACACCAGGCTCGTGGGTAACCATGACATAATTGACACAAACAAGCAAGTTTTAAAAAATATAATGAATTTATTTATTACCAAAAGAACAAATCTACAAAACTTACCCAAAAGAAAAGAAAGAGGTCAGGTGGGTTGGCCAAAAGGAACAAAAGGAGGGGAGCCGCCCGGCCCGAACACGTAGTGGCCCGCCGGAGCCGGGGACTCCCTTAAACTACCAAAACATTCAAAGAAACTAAACTATCAAAATAAAGCCATGAAAACAGAACTACCAACCCACTATCCCTAAAGTATAATAGATTAAGCAAAGTAAAACAATAAACCCAAAACAACCCCTAAGAAGAGCACCTGAGTGGTGCTACCAGCATGAGTGGAGAGAGACAGATAGAGCTGAGGTCTGCCTCCATTTATAGCCCACTTTAGGGTGGGACCTAATCAGCCTGACCAGCTCCAGCTGAGAAGGCGATCAGCAGGACCAGATCCAGCTGATAAAGGGGAGCCAGGCAGATCTCAGCTTATAAAAGAACACAAGTGAATACAAGAACACATAAGTGAATACAAACGACAAAATAATACAGAAGGGAGGGAGCGAGCGCATGTGCCCAAAACACAACAAAGTAATTGTTTCACCATGATTATTTATTAATTTAGTTATATTTTTCTTAGAGGAGTTTCTATGATGAAGTCGCAGAAAGAATTTGGTACATTTCTCCCCTTCCCCCATCCATTTAGCCCTTTTTCTTACGTAAATATTATCAGCTCTGAGTTTGTAAAGTCTTTCAAGTTCACTTTGCTTTTCATCCAGAAGATCCAGCCAATCTGCTGGTATGGTCTTAGATTTATCTATACTTTGGTTTAAATCATAAATTTTTTTAATCAAAGTTTTCTCTTTAAAAGGATATTGTTTACATTTATAGGAAGAAAATTTGATTGCATGTCCTCTCAATGAACACTTAAAAGAGTCCCAAACAATATGTGGATCCGCAGACCCAACGTTATAGTTAAAGAATTCAGTTATAAACTTTCTTGTTTGAATCACAAATACATTGTCATTTAAAAGGTTTTGATTGAACTTCCAATACCCTGGACCTCTTGGAGCTTCATTGAGTACCATGTATAGAGTAACAAGCTTGTGATCTGACTAAACAGTCTGCAATGGCTGTTTTTATGATTTTGGATATTATTGAAAAGGATATTAGAAAAAAATCTATACGACTTGCCTGATTTGCTCTTGTCCATATATATTGAGGAGTGTCTGGATTTTTAAGCCTCCATATATCAACATATTCTATTTTCAGCAAATTATATGTCTAAAATAATCAATCTTCCTTCTAGATCTATTTGTGAGGAATGCAATGCGTAAACCCAATTTTTTTAAAAATAAAATCATGACACCTTTTGTGTTACTTGAGCCATGTGAAAACATTATTTGCCCACCCCATTCATTTTTCCATTTGACTTCATCTTTGATCACTGAGTGGGTTTCTTGCAGACAATAGATACTATATTCTTTGTCATTAAGCCATGTAAAAATGTCCCTTCGTTTCCTTTGGTCAGCTAAGCCATTGCAGTTATAACTTGCAATACATACCCTTCCAAAAGACATTTAAAAAGAGTAAATATAAATACAATGCACGAGCAGTAGGCTAGTCGATACATTATTACCGAAACAGAATATTATAAAGGCTGTTCCTCGCTGACTCCTCCCACTCCCTCCCACCATCATAGTAGTGCAAAGCTAAACACTTACACCAATGACAGGAAAACAGAAGAATTTATCAAATAAAAACAACAACAAAAAAAAACGAAAGTATAAACTCTGAAGAGTGTGTGCGTGTGCGTGTGTGTCAGTCCCTTGCTCCTTTGGAACTTCCTTGAGACTGGGTTTCTGGAGAAACGGCTCCATTAATATTATTCTATCTAATAAAGGGAATGTACATGCATCTTAGTAAGGGGATTAATATCATTTTCAAAGTCATTTTCTTGCAATAGTAAAGAGAGATATGTATCCCTTTCTCAATACATTTTAATCAATTAACATTTGTAAAATACCGATTCTGTATTATTTCCTTATTTACATAATATCAAATAGCCTGCACCAGCCATTCTTCAATATAGCCCACTCCGTATTTAGCCAAACCTCAGGTTGCTAGCCGTTTGCGTGGGGTAGGCTATAAACTTTAATAATGCAAACAAGATAGAGGATTAAAAAGGAAAAGAATGCAAAAAAATAAGCAAATATAAATTTAAGATTAAATAGCCTAATCTTGGGCTCATCCCTTAAACCAAACATTGTATTGTATTGTTGCCCCAGGCTATAACAAATGACATGATATCTAACCATTTTGGGGCAATATGGAGTTTAGGCTACAAGATTGATTGGTCTTTAGGCTATTTCACATAAGCACTATAAAAGTTATCAATGAATAGCCGCTTTAACATTGATGTTAGGGGAACAGCCACGGAGTCACCTTTGAATCTCTGAACATTTGTCCGTTTATGTATAGTTTGTCAACCACAAGTCTTACTTTAGCATTCCGTTTCTTGTTTTCACGCATTATCGGATAGAGTTTTGAGCGTCGATCCACTATCTCTTTCGGGAATTGGTCACTGACCCCGTAAGCGGTGCCTGCTCATTTTCGCCCGTGACTCTTAACCATTTCTTTTTGTTTTGCATGTTCGAATTTTGCGATTATCGGTCTAGGAGCGGAATCAGGTGTCTGACGCTTTTTCCCCATGTGGTGAACTCTATGAAAAGTAATATTATTAACCTGATCGGCCGAAACTTTCATTTGTTTCTGAATGAAGTCTTTTAAAACCGCCTCAGTGTTCTCCTCTGGGTTCTCTGATATTACGGAAAACAAGATTCTCACGCATGCTACAGCACTGAATGTCCAGGACGGCGTCCTTTAATACTTTATTTTCCTTTGTTATTGTTTGCAAGTCTGTTTGCACCATTTCCACTTTGTTTTGCAGTTTCATATTTTGCTCTTTGAGATCCTTTATTTCTTTAAAGCTGAACTCGAGACTATCTTTTAAATCACTTATTTCTTTTTTGAGGAAGTCAAACATGTCTAGTTTTGTTAACTTTTCATTAATCAATGAGAGCATGTTATAATCCACCGTAACATACCGCTCGTAAATTGGGGATCCACCGTCAGAGAAACGCCGCTTCTTCTCCAGTGGTGTCTGTCCCTCCATGTTTCTTGGATTGTTTGTAAAAAATGAGTCAATAAAAGCTTCTAAAGTTCTTATCTCCTCGATAGTTTTCCGAGTATCCAGTGTGATTGGATTAAATGATCGGTTTAACGTACCATTTTCCTTCTTTTTCCCTTTCTTTTAATCCTTTGCGGTGATTATATTGATTTAATATTTTTGCAGTCGGCTATAGCCTTAGGCTACATTAGCATGATTTGAAATTCCCACCATTTTGCAGAGCCCAATAGACCAATAGACTACGTCCGTTTACTCAGAGCGACATCAGAGACTACTGCCAACCATCCTCTTGACAATACCCCATAGATTCTCTATGGGGTTCAGGTCAGGCGAGTTTGCTGGCCAATCAAGCACAGTAATACCATGGTCATTGAACCAGCTTTTGGTACTTTTGGCAGTGTGGGCAGGTGCCAAGTCCTGCTGGAAAATCATCTCTATAAAGCTTGTCAGCAGAAGGAAGCATGAAGTGCTCTAAAATTTCCTGGTAGATGGCTGCGTTGACTGTGGACTTCAGAAAACACAGTGGACCAACACCAGCAGATGACATGGCACCCCAAATCATCACTGACTGTGGAAACTTCACACTGGACTTCAAGCAACGTGGATTCTGTGCCTCTCCACTCTTCCTCCAGACTCTGGGACCTTGATTTCCAAATTAAATGCAAAATTGACTTTCATCTGAAAAGAGGACTTTGGACCACTGAGCAACAGTCCAGTTATTTTTCTCCTTAGCCCAGGAGAGACGCTTCTGACGTTGTCTCTGGTTCAGGAGTGGCTTGACACGAGGAATGCGACATTTGTAGCCCATGTCCTGGATTCGTCTGTGCGTGGTGGCTCTTGATGCACTGACTCCAGCCTCAGTCCACTCCTTGTGAAGCTCCCCCAAATTCTTGAATGGATTTTGCTTGACAATCCTCTCAAGGCTGCGGTTATCCCTGTTGCTTGTGCACCTTTTCCTACCACACTTTTCCCTTCCACTCAACTTTCTATGAATATGCTTGGATACAGCACTCTGTGAACAACCAGCTTCTTTAGCAATGACCTTTTGTGGCTTACCCTCCTTGTGGAGGGTGTCAATGACTGTCTTCTGGTCTTCTGTCAAGTCAGCAGTCTTCCCCATGATTGTGTAGCTTACTGAACCAGACTGAGAGACCATTTAAAGGCTCAGGAAACCTTTGCAGGTGTTTGAGTTAATTAGCTTATTAGAGGGTGACACCATGAGTTTCCAATATTGAACTTTTTCACAATATTCTAATTTTCTGAGACACTGAATTTTGGTTTTCATTAGCTGTAAGCCATAATCATCAAAATTACAAGAAATAAAGGCTTGAAATATTTCACTCTATGTGTAATGAATCTATATAATATATGAGTTTCACTTTCTGAAATGAGTGACAGAAAATTTGAACTTTTTCACAATATTCTAATTTTTTTAGCTGAACCTGTAGATAGACTGAAATTGAACGAGTTTGCAATGGAATTTATTTCTCACGCTTTATTGGTGCTCAATACATACCTTAATAGCCATAAATAACATGGTTATAAGCATATTATAGATTTTCCTTGACCATCACTTGAAGTACATTTAAGAGCATGTACTTATATACTTTGATTTAAGTATTAATTTCCAAGTGTTACTTGAACTTTTGCCTGAGTATTTTTTTATGTGGGTATTTGCACTTTTACTTAAGTAAGGGATTCGTGTAGGCTACTTCTTCCACCTCTGGTATTTTGACAACATTGCTGCCATTGACTTACATGGCGAAAGACCTATAATGGAGCCAACCGCAGTGGTGCTAGTGAGCAACGGCACAATGGCTGCTCCCAGTCAAACCAGGAAGTGAGCTTCAAAACGACAGCCCGGTTTTGGCCGCTACTCAGGCCGCCCAGTCTGTGGACTAGCTTCACGGAACCAGTGTTGCCAGGTCCGCGGTTTTCACGCCAAGTTAGGCTATTTTGAAAGTCCAGTCGCGGTTTAAAAATGAACTCACAGTTGCGGGGTGCGTTTTTTTTGGGCTGGTTAGAAAACGCACGAAAAAGTGTTGGTTACAGAAATATTAATTAGGTTATTATTATTGTTAGGCTATTATTATTATTATTATTTAACGACTAATTAAACTTGGCAAACTTGTTGGGTTTGGGCCGGGCTCTTCCTGCTCTACGCTGGCAGACATATCAGACATAGAGAGAGAGAGCGAATATTTCATTCTTTAATCACACACTGTAACGTTATTGAACTGCATTATTAGTCAGATATTACGGTCGTGAACGGAGACCAGGAAAGAAGGAATAGAGTTGTGTAACATAAAGAGAGAGGGAGGAAGAATTTGAAGGAAGAGAAAGTTGCTAAGAAGATATACGGAGCACAGGAGATTGAAGAGTGAGGACACAGTAAAAGGAGATGAGAAAAGCAAGGTGTGCAGTTTCAACTACTGGTCGGGTCCAGAGTAGCCTCATAAAGGAAATTCTAAAGTAGGCTACATAGCCTACTGAATTTACCTTTTTTTTTTGTTATTGTGAGTATAGTTATTTTTAAATAACGTTCAAAACATTTTAAAATAGCATATTCAATACAAAAACCTGAAAAAGGAGGGTCTAAAGAAAGAATGTTAAAACCTTCACTTTAATTAATTTAATTAATTTGTTTAATTAATTCAACGATTCTATTGAATGTCTTTATTTGATATGTTTGTTTGTGTGTTGTGGGTCTGCCCCACTATCTGCTGGTGGCTATAACTGAAGTTTCCTCACAGGAAAATAAAAGTTATTCTATTCTATATGATGCCTTTTAAAGGAATAACTTCAGTTTTTTTAATGTTTGGGTTCGATATCGCACTTCCCAAGGTTCTTGAGAAATGTCCACTGTCAACTTGTTTGCATTTTGTAGCAGTGCTAATGGAATGGAAACGAATGGTACAGCCAGTATATAAGGCTCTGGTTACAGCTAGCCATAGAACCCAAATATATAATAGAATAGAATAACTTTTATTTCCCTTTCGGGAACTTCAGTTGTAGCCCCAGCAACAACAAAAAAGACAGACAGCGGGGCAGACCCACAACACACAAACAAACATATCAAATAAAGACATACAATAGAATCGTTGCATTAATCAAGTGACGTAAGTGAATTAAAGTGGAATAGCCATGATTAGAAACATGCCTCTCTGACATACACGCAGTGCTGCGGTCTCTGTCCACTGTCTACACGGAGCTCAGCCTTCCCAGTCCTAGCCTTCAGTATAAAAACTGAAGTATCCCTTTAAAACACCTAAATAGAACATAATTATATTTGGGCTAGTTTTAGGACATCGGGTTTTGAGCTGATTTGGGGATAGGAATTTGAACAGGTCCTGGCAACCCTGCACGGAACTCACATTGCTTTCAGTGAAATCTTATCTCTAGGGTAGGCATTACTAGTGCTGTTGATTTCACAGACGGATATTGTCTGTGCTGTATTGTATTTGTATTTTAGGTTTTTGTATTTGAGGTTTTTAAGTTTATTGAAGTTTGCCGCAACTACAATGGATGCCTGGTATTTAGACGAATCCAACGAAGATCAGAGGCTGCCGCACAAGTGCAACCCAAACAAGCCAGTGTCTTTGGAGGAATTAAAACAATTAGGAGTTTTCCACTGGAAGGTGGGTGAGACGGACTGCTTGCATGGTTGATCTGATACTAGCTAACGTAGTAACATATCAGCTAATGCGTAAAGCAGAAACGGTAACGTTAATGCATGCAGTAGGCTAACGTTAGCCTAACGTTAACTTGTCGTGACAGAGCGTTAGCTAGTAGATAACTGTCTTAATGTAGTAGCACTAGCTACTTTCTAGATTTTTTTGTGTGACTATATTTTCCATTAATCCAGATTTTTTGTGTGTAAAAAAGTATATTATAGATACTCAAGACGTTTTGGCGACCTGGTTTACAATGGCTGGCAGCCTATATGACAATTGAATAATGTGTTACTGTACAAGCTGCTTTGGGGTTACTCGAGGTGTATTCTTGCTTTAGATCACAAAGAACTTGTGCCCTGATACTTGAAACTTCTAAATTTCTCTCGAGTCTTGAGGTGTTTCTCAATGTCTATGCTTGAGGACTTTGAACTTGTGTGACGTAATATTTAAGGGCAAAGTTAAAAAGTTAAAGTTAAAAGAAACGCCCTCTAAGACACGCCCCTCATTACAAGATACGCCCCCAACACACTACGGTGACCTAGGGGGATCCTGTTGGTTCGCTGCTGTTAATACGCAACAAAATTATGCATGGTAATATAAATGGGTATATACTGAAAGTATTTAAATGTATTTAAGACAGCTAAACAGTCAATTCTATCCATTGTTACCACTCATATTTCTGTCATGAGCCAAGGGAATGAACGTTAGCTTGCTTGCGACGAGTGCTATATATTTTTACAATACAAACTAGTGAAAATGAACATGGCCGGGGGTCTATTGAAGAAGTCACTAGTTTGTATTGAAATTGTCTGTTATAGCTCGCTAAAAGTATGGATTACGGGCGAACCGTTCATAGGCTGCCCCAGCCGGCTGAGATTTGTGGAGAGGTAAAGTGCTAGAATAGATTGAAACTTTCAGAATTACTCGATTGCGTTCAGCCGCAAAACGGCTCTTAAGTTACAGCGTTCACTTTTTTCAATGGAATAATATGGAGCTCTGTCTGAAGATATTCATATAGAAAGCTAGAGGTCCAGATGGAGCAATTTATTACATTATTATCTCGTTATATGGAAGACAAACGTAGAATAATTTCGGAATATTTTATGAATTAAACTCATTGGTTAATGCAATTTAGAATTAACCTATGTGTAGTAACCTAATTGTAATTTAGAATTGTTATTTTGTGTTTCATTATTGTTTAATCATTCGGCAGGTTATCATTCGAGTAAGCTTCTTACCACCAGCTGTGCCAGCCGTCTCATTTTGTTAATGATTAAACCCTCCAGAATAAAACAGAATAACCCCTCTTTTTTAAATGTCACCTAAGTCCACTCTGAGATTCTTTAGTGCAACATTAGCATTTTAATAGGCTGTGTTGGCCTATTGAAATAGGAAAACGACTTTCAACATAATACATTTTATAGCCTTTTCTCTCAATTAAAACCGAACTTAAAATAATTATTTTTTTAATTGCACATATTGACAGACATGATTGTTCACGTCAATTTGTTGGCCTAACTAATGGGCATGTTGGAGTTACATATACAGCTCTATAAAAAATGATCTGCAAAATGATCAGTTGTCTCGTTGCTATTTTGGTTCTGTACTCTAGCACTTTGAGTTTGAAAGGATACAATGACAATGAGGTTGAAGTGCAGACTGGCAGCTTTAATTTGAGGGTATTTAATTATAATTTAATAATGATTTATATATACAGAGGTGTTCAAATAAATAGCAATGCGTTAAAAGAATAAAGTGCAATATTTCTTTAATAGCTTTTAGTTCCATATTTCAAATGTAGTGGAAACATTACACATTCAATTCCAAATCAAAGCATTAACAAATTTTTATCAAGTCTGCATTAGTCTTTTACGGGAAGCAAAGAAAAGGAATATGAATCTGTTCAAAAAAATAGCAGTGTCGACATTTTTCTCTTCAAACTCAAACACTTACTTTATAAACTGAATACATTTTTCAAGATTTAACTTCACTTTAAATTACTGAACTAATATTTAACTGCATAACCATTGTTTTTGATAACTGCTGCGCATCTGCGTTGCATCGAGTCAACCAACTTCTGACACCTAGAAACAGGTATTTCAGCCCAGGATGAACAAACTACATTCCACAGTTCCTGTGAATTTTTGGGTTTTGCTTCAGAAACTGCATTTTTAATGTCACCAATGGGGTTGAGGTCGGGAGATTGAGCTGGCCACTCCATTACCTCAATCCTTTTTGTCTGGAACCAAGATGTTGCTCACTTACTCGTGTGGTTGGGGTCGTTGTCTTGTTGAAACACCCATTTCAGGGGCATTTCCTCTTCGGCATATGGCAACATAATCTCTTCAAGTATTTTTGATGTATTCAAAGCAGCCTCCACATGGTGTACTACCACTTATAAATAAAACATGGAAACTGCTTCAAACGACTAAACAGAAGTGCTGTTTCCATCCCTGCATTCAATCTGTCTGACAGCGATTCTGTATTTATCCTGTAGAAGGCTTGGCACTGTAATACATGCATTCCTCCATTTCTTATTTTCCAGCTGAATGCAGACATTTACGAGACCGATCCAGAGCTGCAGAAGATCCGTGAGGACAGGCACTACTCCTACATGGACATCATTACTGTTCGTAAGGACACGCTCCCTAATTATGAAGAAAAGGTGAGGGCAAGTCTAGATTGGTGTTTTATGTTATTTACATTTTTATTGAGCCTTTAAAAAAAAAAACACCAGAGTTTCTGGAGAGTGAGCAGTTGATAATATAAAATCTAAAGGGTAAGTTGAAAGAATAAACTCAAAAAAGAAGAAAAGACAGCAATACAATTAAAATACATTTATGTCCAAGAATTCCACCCAGCATGTTCACACACTCTGCTGGGCTTTGTTATGCCTTTTAACCTGTTAACTAGCACAGTTTATTTGCATTCATTGCATTTTTCTTAAAATGAAATTTTCAATAAATCTGGTCATATAAAATACCACTTTAAAGTGTTAAAACTCACAATTCTGATACCAATGTTATAGCGACAATGGTTCCTTATTTTGTAATATGTTGGTACGATGGTATCCTTTTCATGGCAATAGTTTTTAGTCCCAAAAATGTGCTAGCTTGGAGAAACGTCAATTGAACGTCCATTGTTTACATTGTTTTAATTCTCCAGAGGAACTATCATTATTGTCTATTTCTCTGCGGCATACCCATTGATAGTAGTGTCTACATAGCCTTTGTCATATGAAAGGTTACTATCTCAGATTTGTTTAGACTTTCTGGAAGGTTCTATGACCAGTATTGGCCAAGCAGTCCCTCAGTATAGCCAATAAGAGCCGCTGATGCTAGCAACGACTCGACATGGACAATCTAATTTCTCCCCAATACACAGCCAGCCAATGACAAGCTAATACAGTGATGACTGACAAGAATTTTAGCCAATGAAATTACAATCCCAAGGGTCTATAGGTTGCAGGGATCTCCCCAAAGAATGTAACAGAGGTGCTGTGCCACTCTGATCCCTCACTTGCGCCACTGTGTAAACAAAATAATATTGAGTGTCACCTGTATTTTTTTGCTGTTCTAATCAGAAAAGTATCACCGCTTACTTTGTCAAGGCAGGAATTTTTTTTAGGTTTTGCATGTGCTGCGAAAATATTTTGTATCATGATACAAAATAAGGAACCGTTGTCACTATAACATACAATTTTGGAATCGTAAAGTATTTCCTAGAGATCCTGAGTTTTATTACTTTCAAACGGTATATTGTGTTACCAGATTGAAAATTTCACTGTAAAAAAAAAAAACACAATGGATGCAAATAAAATAAACCACTTCTGGCTGGTACTAGTTAACCCCTTCATTCTGATGGAAAATTTGGTCAATTCTCACCTATTTAGGGGGTGTTCTATTTAAGGCTTTATAACTCCAGGTGTAAGCATCAAAAAAACTTGGAAAATGGCTTAAATGACAGTTGTACCATTTACAATACTAACTTAGATTAGTTCACTTTCATAATTTAGTTCAAAATAAAGTGCCACAAATCTTAAAAAAGAAATCTTGGGAAAATGCAAAAAAAAAAAAAAAGTTTGCAATGAAATAGTGAGATATATGGTTTCATCTTGCGGGTTGAGTCGGCTTAACCCTCCTCCCTCCTCCCGCTGTCACCCTTCTCGTCTTAGTAAATTCGCTAAAGCCAACTTGGATTTCCAGATTTCTTTAACCCGATCTACGTTGGACCCCTAGTGGTAGACGTATCTGGCACAATTACAGTATTCATGTTTGTCTGAAATTAAAAACTACAGCTTTAAGAAAAGACCGTAAATAAAAGGCATGCAAGAAGCATTAGGCTATATTAAATAGGCTATTTATTCAATCGTAGGCCTATTAACAATGAAACTGGCAATTCAGGTAACAATTTACAAGTAACAATTCTATAATATAAAATACGTAGATCAAGAAAATTACATATTTATATGAAATAAAAAAATAGCTAAATTTCAAAATACAAGTAGGCTATAATGTGCTATAAACACACATCTAGGCTATAATCAAAACACGCCAAAGCACATTAAATAGGTAGCCGCAAACAACGAAATAACGGCTGTTTTCCCTGTTTTCAGTACTTTATGCACCTACCCTTTGCAAAGATATTTAGTGTCCTTGGCATGCCAGTGATTATCACGGATATACGTTCAGACAGTTTTGCATACTTCCGGATAGGAGAGGAGTGGTAGTGGGGGAGTGGAGGAAGAGAGGTGGGGAGTGAAGAACATTGGGAAGCACCCACGGAGTTTTTCCACACATAGCTTTCGCGTATCTCCAGCACCTGTGGTCTACACAGTCTAGTGTGCAAAATTTTATTTTTATATTTATTTATGAAATATGACATAAGAAATATGAATTGTATGTATTTATTCACCCCCAAAGTACTACCTACACAAAAGTCGTTGCCCCCACCCCTCCAAACTTCGGTTCTTGACGTCATGAACGAATAATCAAATATTCTGACTCACCCCTAATCTAAAATGGGTAAGACTATACATTTCCTGGATTTCCTTGTCCACAAGTGTGAACAATCTCAGAACTACTAAAGATCCATGACACGTAATGTAGGCAGTGTACCCTGTTGTCCCTTAGTGTGCACTGCTGTAAATCATAAAATAATCATATATTTAACTACAAATCAACTGTTTTGGCTCATAAAACTCACTTTTGCATTATTTTCAAGTGGAAATTACCATTTTTAATCAGTATAGGGGATAGATATCTATGGGTCCAAAAACCTTTCCAAAACAAAGTCATCAAATGAATAAGATATTTTCTGTCCATTATAAAGCCTATTCATACTCACTGTAAATGTACAAATTTTTACATTCATCTAGCATATATGCATAGTACATTGGAATGAGTATTTTCCATGTGCTAAGTGGCAAGTATAGCCCAGGTAGATGCCAATACGCCATAGTCTATTACGTACAATAAGATTAACAATAAAATATTCCACCACCAGTAAAATGCTGGCAATTGTTCTAGCTTCAGGGCAAATTAAACATTAAACATGACTTGAAATGCACTCAAAATGTGAAGATAACATCAAACGTATGGCACAACACTGTGGCGGAGTGGAAAAAATAACATATTTGAAATATCACAAGCAGTAATACTTGCATATCAAGGAGGAAAATCTCCCTCATGTTCATAGGCATAGAATCAATGGTATGGTATCTTCATAACTATGGCATCTTCTTCTGACCCACTCCTAAAATCCATGTAAGCAGGTAAGGATTTTCTCTAGCCATGCTGACAAGCTAGAATTGGTAAAAACTTGCTGAAATAACAGGAAACTAACAATTACGCCTCGGCTAGCGAATGTACATTCTGTACTGTAAACAAGTTGTTGTAAAAAAAACTAAATTCATAAAACCTGAAATTATGTATCAAATGTATTGTTCCAAGTATCCAATAAGACATTGCTAAGGTAATAATGTGCTATATTGGATAAAACAATAGTCAATGAAACCAGAATGCACGTGAACAGCATGCCGGGTTTCACATGTTTGTGTTTCAGAGGGTGTACTAGCGTTATAAAGGGGTGTGTGTTTCTCAAACGGATTGTCCAAGACAATGACGACTGAATCTTGAAAGGGACATCTCTGTGAATAAAACTAATGGTAGGATTGTATTTATTTCATATTTAGTAGTAGATATTGACAGTAGAATGACATGGTATAATTACACAAAAATTTCCCATGCGTTTATTTTGCATTTGAGGGAGCAGGTCTTTTCACGGCTGTTTTATCTTGTTGCCATGACGGAATATGAATTTTTGGTGCTGAAAAAATATTTTTATGAACTCACAGATAAATTCTATTGTCCACCGTCACGCACGGGTAGGTATAGTTTCAGGTGAGACTGGGTGGGGGGTTGCTTGCTAAATGGACTAGCTATGCAATGATAGTGGCACTTTGAAACTCCGTATTTGGCAGAAATCATGTACTAATAAAGAAAAAACACAGGGTTTGTTGTTTCCACAATAGTTTGGTTGCAGTCGGAGTTGTGCAAAATCTTGGCGCCGGTGCCATGGCCACTAGGGAGTCTGCATGAAGGGGTTAAGGGGTTAAAACCCATAGCAAAGGACTTGCTCATCGAAGGACTTGATCCCATTTTTATTATCATTCAGTACACTTGTAAATAAGGAGTAGGCCTGATTTAGAATAATAAATCAGGCATGTGAAATTGTGGGATATGTTTGATGCAACTAAGGCCTAGACAAATGGTCTAATGCTGATAGGATATATACTATACATGAAGCAGATTTATAAATTGTAATAATTTGTGTAGGACAATAAATTATCAAATTTTCTTCCCATAGATATACTTTATTCATTTGTATTGATGAATTCAATTTAGGCAGAGTAATAAGCAGTAAGTAATTTATACTTTTGTAGGCAAACCCAGTAAACAACATTCTCTGGTGAGGGTGGGGGTCCACTCTGCAGGCTAGAGAATGGGGTGGCGGCAAAGGTATTTCAGTGCCCCGCCTACAGAGTTTGCGGCCCCACCTAAAAATATAAAATGCCAGTGTCATTGTTTGAATGTTGTAAGGTCAGGGGGTTTTCAAAGTGGGGGCCGCCAGGGGGCGCCAGGGGGGCCAATTGGAAGGGAGAGGAAAATGGTAAATGCAACAAAACAAAAAAAACAAAAAATAAATTTCTATTTATTTAAAAAAATAATTTAAATTTAATTCATAAGATTACTGTGCCGGTTTAAAATAAGATATAAATTGTTATAAATCCTTTCATATCGAAATTAGGTCTTCTTTCAATCGCAGCCAAAAACTAACCGTCTGCCTGTCAGTCAAAGCGTTACGTTGAGCTGCTAACGGCCCGATTATGGAATCAAAATAATCAAAATAAGTATTGTGTTGTGTATTAAGAAGCTGTATGTTAGTTTTTTTAAAATTTGCTAGTGTAATTTAAAAGTAAAAAAAAAAGCCATTTCGCAATAGGGGGGCCCCAGCCAGAGGCTACGACTATTTGGGGGTCCTTGGCATGGAAAAGTTTGGGAACCCCTGTTGTAAGGTCATGTACGAATCGGATAGCAGTGAGCAAGATGATATGATTTCTGAATCATCGGTCCTCACGGGAGAATTCATTTAAATCTATACACGAGGCGTTACTTATGTACTCGAGTCTCGAGTACGCCACTACCATCCTTATACAACTGGTGGCATAGATTTTGCATAATAAATCAGTCTCATAAAATTAAAAACTAAAAATGGGTAACTTTAATTCATAATTAAGTTAATTACCCATAAAATTACACATTAATAATTATCTTAGAAACATCACAATATTATGTACTCGAATTTATATGATTCAGCTAAGGTGAAGGCATTTGGTGAAATCCCTGCGATTAGCATTGGCTGACTTACACAAGAGCAACATTAATACACAATCTTGGAAAATGTAAGTTTATTAAACACAAAGTACCAAACAGAGCAAAGCACGATTCACTACTATAATGTATAACAAACTATGTGCGAGTGTGTGTGCGGTATGTTTTCCATGTTCTTCTGCGTGTGGGGGTTGCCTCGGACACGTGTTCAGAGAGAACAAAGAACCTAAAATGGAGGGATGTTTGAACCTAGCTTTAGCTGGACTAGCTAACAATGGCGCACGACTCATACCAAACGCATAAGGGATAGCCGTAAGCTTATCGGTGAGTGTGCGTTGAGATCAGCGTGCAGTGTTAACATTACGACCGGTTCGTGTTTAAGACAGATAACACGCAAGATACGTTCTGTGCATGATGCATTAAACCTAACGCAGCGCGGTGGATGGCACATAACCATCCAAAAGTAAAACGGTAACACAAAACTTTTACAACATTTAGCCATTCGATATCACAGTTACATACATCCTATCACAAACATGTTGCGGTTGCTAACGGATATGCTATGCCCAGTGTTACAGCCTTACTTGAATCAAGTCCTTTGAACAGTTTCCTCCGTTGGATGGCACGTTCACAATGAAAAGGGGAAAACCAGTCGCCCTATTTCTGTGTACGCAGTTCGCAGGGTTGCGATAGGGGAACTGGCCGCCTGATCTTGGGTCCCTGTAACGGCTTCCTTCGTCGTCGGGGAAGAACCGTTTGCATTATTTCTCCCGAAATAGCGTGATCCTACCGCAGACCGCTTGCCTCTGGTGCGTGGTTCGCTTAATGGTTCTTCTTGACCACCGGGTGCTTGCGATTCCTCCTTGCGTCTCGTCGCCGGTGTTACGGTGAATTCAGTGTCCCCTGTTTCCCCCAGCACTGCGCATGATTTTCGTCAGGACCAGGACACAGTCATGGTGTCATAGCCAGCGAGCTAACGTTAACTAGCGGATTTAAGCTACCCCAGTTGTTGGCTATTAATTTGTCGTTAATATTGAATATATTATTGTTCGTTTTAATTTCACCTGTTTACGTTGGCTACTGAACGAAGTTCGCGGAGCTTGCTAACTTACTCCAGTTGTTAGCTATTGTTTTGTCTTTAATACGGTTAATAACGAGCTAACGTCAGCGTGTGGAGATTGCTACTCCGGTTGTTAGCTATTGTTTTGTCGTTAATACTGTTCATAACGAGCTAACGTTAGCGGGTGGAGATTGCTACTCCGGTTGTTAGCTATTGTTTTGTCGTTAGCTAGCTAATACTGTTTAATACGTGCATACCCCAGCCGTAGTAACGTTAAGCATCACAGTAAGCTTTACGTTTGTATCTCTGGCCAAAATCAATGTTGTAAAAAGGCTCTGTACATTGTGTCAAATAAACTATGCCCAATGAGGTAATCCACCAACCCCTGCAATTGTACACTGAGAAAACGGAGGGCGAACGCTTTTAACCGGTGCCCCTTGGAAAAGAGGTTCCCCCTTGGCAAAATACAACTGGGATGTTTTAAAAAACACTGAATGCGTGTAAGTAGTTGTGCACCTGTTGCCTTTACACCCAAGACAGTTTCAGCCAACCCCTGCAATTGTGCACTGAGAAAACGGAGGGGGAACACTTTTAACCAGTGCCCCTTGGAAAAGAGGTTCCCCCTTGGCAAAAATACAACTGGGATGTTTGAACTGGTGTTTACTGAAATAAAAGTGTCACAGTGGCAAAGTTATTTTATGATTTTACAGTTTCAGCCACTCCAGGACTCTTAAACACATGGGGAACAGAACACAAAGTAATATCATTCAAGTATGATGACTAATATCACATAAAATAAATATTAAATAAGTTAAATCAACAATGAAAAAGTAGTGCAATATTAAATAAAAACCAAAAAACTGATTTAATACATTTTAAAAAGTAAAGAAAAATAGAATCTCAATTTAAAATACAATTTTCCATCTGTACCAAAAACACAACAAATATAGCTGTGAGTAGCGATTCCCGCAGAACAAGCTGCATAAACAGCATTTGTCAAACAGAGACTCTGAAATGGTGGTCAGGTCAAGGCAGAGTTCACCCAAAAAGCAAATATCTATTTTTCTAATCAGGACTTTTGTCATTGTTGCAAGTTGGAAATCTCTGCAAGGGAATAGTGATTTTCTTTATCTCTATAACTGGAGTCTTGATCTAACTCTCAATCACCACACAAAGCTTGAGAACTGTATGTCAAACAGTTTTAGAATTATGAGCATGTGTGATAAGCCACACCAATAAATAATGCCATATTTGGTTAATCAAATAAATGTTTCTGAGCATGCTGCACAAAAGAAATCCTTCTCTGTTGATGGATTGTTGATGCAAGACTAATGGAACCATCGGCAACATCCATCGCATGCAATCTGTGTGATTAAAAAAATTATTATAATGTTGGTTAGGAAGTATTTATTAAATTTAGCTTTATTATACATTTTTAATGCGTTTTTTCATTTTAAAAAAAAGTTTACCCATTCAGTTTCAGACTGAATCTCCTGGGCCACTCTCCTCTCCACATGTATGGCATACGTCTCTCAAATCAACTGTGGTGTAGACATTTGTATAATTAGTACATAATTATATATAAATAAAATTAAGCTTCCAGATGAAGTTCTTGTGTCTGTCGACAAATTAGTCAGAAGGTGTATAGTGGAAAAATGGGCTACAATATGTGATAGTGCTTGTTGTAAGCATACAGTGCAGTCCATTGGACAATAGCACATTTTTTGTTATTTTGGCACTGTACTGCAGCACATTGGATTTTAAAGAAAACAATGAATATGAGGTTAAATTTCAGACTGTCAGCTTTCATTTCTAGGTATTTACATACATATCAGACGAAACCCTTGTAGGACTTACAGCCCTTTTTATACATACTCCCCTATTTTAGGGGACAAAAGGTAATTTGACAAATTAAATTAATCTTAAATAAAGAATATAAAAAAACTGGAATGGCAGTCAGAAAGGCGGGCATCGACCGATTGGGAAACAAATTCAAGATTCAGGTCATTGCCCAACTGTCAACATTTCCATAAAGTTTCATCACAATCGGAGTAGAATTGTTTGAGTTATGGATGATAGGGACACACACACACACACACACACAGAAGCGAAAACAA
Source organism: Ilyophis sp. 1 JC-2022 (assembly GCA_022702515.1). Taxonomy (NCBI): domain Eukaryota; kingdom Metazoa; phylum Chordata; class Actinopteri; order Anguilliformes; family Synaphobranchidae; genus Ilyophis; species Ilyophis sp. 1 JC-2022. The sequence continues at coordinate 16,066,854 of CM040406.1, read as the reverse complement.
TACCCCCTGGTTGTACTACGCACGCGGGGGTGTAATAAATGATGTGGTAGCAAATCCTTTGCATTTGATTGCTGCCTGAAGTCTGCGACCCATACACATCACCAGATACAGGTCTCTTCCATGGTGATTTCCTGTTCATTTTGGAGCTTTATATTTTTTGTGTGTGTCACTGTTCAAATACTTATAAACTGCACTCTATATATATTCGGGTTGCTGCCTAGTTAACATGCATTATGGATGTTTTCAGTATGCAGTACGGCTCTTCTGTATACAAACCTTCATGATCACTATATAATGGTTTGTAATGAGAAAATTGATTAATTCTGTGATCATTCCAGTCCATCTTAAGCACTTAAATATGAACTTAACTATTACATTATATTGTTCAACTGATGTTAAATTATTTACCCGATTCTTCTAGAATTGTGATTGAGATGTCCTTCCTGATCTTGTTTATTTCACATGCAAATGTGATAGGTCTGTCCTCAAGAATTTTTTCTGCAAACTACAAACTGAACAGGTTAGGGGCGTACAGTAATTTTGTGGGCCCATTGAAATGCGTTTCAGTTTATGCATGTTCACCTTGCAAACAAAGACCCCACACGATGTACCATCTCTTTGCAGTGGTTGTGAAATGGTCCTAAATGTGAAACAATTATATAATGTAGACGTAAAAATATTTTTAGAAATACATTATTATTGTATACTGGAAATGAAACGTTACCTTGTAGTTTCAGGGCACTTATCAAGCTTTCTCTTTGATTCTCCGAGTGGATCCAAAAATATAGTTTTTTTTTGGGATGGATATATGGCCTGAAATTGGAAGAAATATTTTCACTCACATAGTGAAATTAAAATATAGATTTTGGCACCTTAATAAAATCATGCGATTATCCTTCCAATAATATTATCATATTATGTTTCGATTATCCATTACATATATTTAATATATACTCTCGGCAATTGTCCAGTGATTGTTCTCATTTATGACAACCAAGATAATATGATATTTGCTTGGATCAACCTGAAATCAACAAATAACAGGTTACGAATGACTGAATATTAATTTAATAATATTTTTTAAATAATGTGCTTATTTGCACATTACATTACAATTTAAATTACAGGTTAGTTTTTTCAAGTTAAATACGGTAATTTAATGATATCTGCACACACTATTTGATATTTACATTTCTCAGGGTCCGATGTGACCCTTGCCAAATTTTGGCCATGGCAAAGATATCAATCATGTAGGCCTTGTCCTCATGTTCGTTGTTGTGTTTTCTCACAAGAGTAGAGATGTATACATTAATCACCTTTAGTAAAATAAAAATATTGTACATGTGAGTTGTATAAACCAAGAGACACATTCCAATTTTGGCTTATTTTTGTGCTTATAAAATGTTATTGAACTTACACTTTAAGTTTAAATACTTTTATGTTAGAACAACTGTACCCAGAAAGTGTCCATTAGTGGTAAACATAAATAATTTACAATGGTGTGTAATTGCAGAGTACTGTACCTCACTCTCCAGCTCTTGATCAGGTGCAAGGCGTGCTATATCCCAGGCAGGAGGGCTTTGGACGGGTGAGGCAGGAGAGTTTTGGATGTGTGAGGCAGGAGGGCTTTGGATGGGTGAGGCAGGAGGACTTTGGATGTGTGAGGCAGGAGGGCTTTGGATGTGTGAGGCAGGAGGGCTTTGGACGGGTGAGATAGGAGACACACACTTTCTGCTTAAGTTTGTGAGGAACACGTGGTACCTCCTCAACAAATGGAACCAAGTGTTCGACACGGATTTTCTTGATGGTGACACCCTTTTCATTGATCAGGTCAGCGCTCTTTCCCTCAAGATGTTTTAAGGTGAAAGGCCCCAGAAAGTCTCTGTCCAACTTTCCCCCTTTCCTCTGCTGGCTTCGGCGGTTCTGCCGAAGCACCTCCTCTCCTGTACGGAAGATGTGGGATCCGGTACCAGAAGGCTTATTTTTTTAGCTTGTTTTTGCTCTTGCAGTTTTCAGATTTCTCCTCACTACCTCTTGGATGTCGTCTTGCATCCTTATCCCTGGGTAGACTATCTCAGTCTCAATCCTCTGCAGTTCAGAAAGAATGAGGAAGAACACTATTAGCTCACACAGAAAGATTCTGGGACCTCAGAGAAGTACCGTGCCTCTCGTCCAAACATAAGAAAAAATGGTGAATGTTTTGTGGTCAACTGCTTTTTTGTTCGTATATTGAACATGACCGCATCAAGATACGTGTCCCAGGTCTCTGGTCTTTCATCGCATAGTTTTGCAAGGGCCCTAAGGAAAGAGATGTAATTTTTTACAACACTGTACAATACAGAATAAAGTATGACATAAAGCATATAATAATTATCAGAAACAATCAATACATTTCTGCATAAAAAATAATAAAATAAAGTAATTTGCATTTTGATGAGGCTGACACTTTTTTAGTTGATGCCGCACAGGTAGGAGACTTACTTCTGTATGGTGTGGTTAATTTTCTCCACCAGCCCATTCGTCTGCGGGTGGTATGGTGCGCAAAGACTCCTCTTGATACCGAAGAGGTGACAGACCTCTTTGTTTATCTAAAAGCGAAGTGGGATGCTAAAATCATGATCTAATACAAGACATAATACACTAGATGAATACTCTATAATACAGTTTTACAAGCGCCTATTCATATATGATGTACAGTATGTAAGTATATAAGACAATGGGAATAAATTTTTCTACTTATGCAATTACATAGGTCCAAGTCCATGTTAACTAATACACAAACATGGTTGACAAATTCTCTCCCCTGATCTGTTAATATTCTTTTCGGGGCCCCAAACCAGTAAAAAATATTGGTGATGCATGAGGTCACCGCTTCAACTGTTTTTGAATGGATTGGGTAAGCCTCCACCCACTTTGTAAAATAGTCTATGATTACACAGACATACTGGTTGCCATTGCATGTTGGGGTCAATTTCCCTATCAGGTCCATGCCCAGCAATTCCCATGGTTCATTAACCTGGTAGAAAGAAAGAAAGAATGAAAGATAGAGAGAAGGAAAGAAAAAACTTTTATTGTTATAGAAAAAAGAAACGTACAATTTTTAAATAATAAAACACTGTTAACTTACAATTATGGGTGTGTATTGTTGTGGGCACTTTATTGCAGTCTTTCCCTGGCATGATGAGCACTGTTGAATCTGTAGATGAAAGAACTGATATGACTTAAGAATACCTTATACTATGGTATGCCTGCTGTAACAGCAACTCAATGTGCTTTACACAAGCAGTTCACAGAAACCATGCAACAAAGGAAATCAAGGTAACATACACTGCCAGGAAAAAAAAAATTAGCACACTAATATTTAGTTGGACCGCCTTTAGCTTTGATTACGGCGCGCATTCATCGTGGCATTGTTTTGACAACCTTATGCAATGTCACAACATTTATTTCCATCCAGAGTTGCATACATTTTTGGCCGAGATGTTGTATTGACGACGGGAGAGTTGAACCACTCCGTAAAGTCTTCTCCAGCACATCCCAAAGACTTTCAATTCATGTGTGAAAATGATTCCTCATGCTCCCTGAACCACTCTTTCACAATTTGAACCCGATGAATCTTGGCATTGTCATCCTGGAATATGCCCATTGATGGGATAACCTGGTCATTCAGTACATTCAGGTACTCAGCTGACTTCATTTTATTGCTGCATAATGTTGTTGAGCCTAGACCTGACTAACTGAAGCAATAAGAAAGCAATATCTTTTTTTTTGTACTGTTTTCAATTAAATATATATAAAATAAAATGTACAAATCACTGCTTTCTGCTTTTATGCGCAGTTTACATACTGTCCCAACTTTTTTGGAATTGGGGTTTGTATATCAAAACATAAAGGAATTATAGAGATATAATTTTACTAGGAAATAAAAAAAATTAAAAAGTGTTATTGTACATATGTAAAACTCACCCATCTGTCAATGTTGATGCTCATTCCAGGCCAGTAATGCCTGTGTGAAATAGCATCCTTTGTCTTCTCCTTTCCACTGTGTCCACTTGTGGTACTGTCGTGGAATTCTCTAAAAATTTAATCTGCTTCTTCAGCACTCCTCACAACCTTTACTCTTACCTTTCTTGCAGTACTCTTATGACGGACATAAAGAAGTGTGCCGTCTGAAAATAATTAAATAACCAAAAAAAGAAAATCATAAATATAGCACTTTTCTCTTTTGCATTATTCCATCCACCAATTACCACAGATTAAACAATGTTTATCACTGATAATCTTTTTTTGTCCTCTGCCCTGTGTGTATCAGAGGCTAGTGATGCATTGGGCATCAGAGGCTAGTGGCTATAGTGTATTTTTTCCAGGTTTATTTAGGCAAAAAAAATGATAGTGGACAAAGCTGGCAGCAGTATCATGGTAATGGAACTGCACTTGTAACCCAAAGGTTGCATGTTCGATTCCCAGGTAGGACACTGCCGTTTAACCCTTGAGCAAGGTACCTAATCTGAATTGCTTCAGTATATATTGAGCTGTCTAAATTGATATGTAAAAATGCTAAAAAGACGCTGTGTAAGTCTGGATAAGAGCGGTTGCTAAGTGCCAGTAACGTAATGTAATGTAATGTAGTTAACGTTAGCTCGCTGGCTATGACGCCATGACTGTGTCCAGGTCCTGACTAAAATCCAGACAATTCTGGAATCAGTATATGCGCAGTGCTGGGGGAAACAGGGGACACTGAATTCACCGTAACACCGGTCCTCCGTGGCCGATAGCCGGGGGTAGATGAACCCGCCTCACTCATGCTTCCTTGTGGAGTGAGGGCTCTTCCCCGGGCGGGCAGGCGGCACGGGTCGAGGAGACGAGACAGTGATGGCCATGGCGACTTGACGAACAACACAACTGGGAGAAACTGGGGAGAAGAGGCGGCCGTGTTGCCCTTTTTATCAACTTTCTTGCCAGTCGTGCACTTCCGCTGCATCGCATTACAATGCGGAAATCACAACCGGAATGTCCTACATCACTTGCAACGAGGAGGAGTAGCCACCTGTGGACTGTATGGAATTGTAGTTCCTGTTGACGCTACAACGTTTACTAATTTACTATAATTTCAAAACCCATAGAAAATTTCTTGCATAAGCTCTCCATTATTTGATCTGTCTTTAAAAATGATCATCGATTCAATAGATTTGTGGAGTGTGTCGACTCTCTTGGTTAGTAACAAACTACAAGTACGAAATTACAGTATTTTGATTGGCGGTAATCTCGCTATGATTGGCTGCTTGGCCACGCGCAGACGAGTAGATTTGTTTACGTTACCTCAGGAAAGCGAATAACTAACCTAGCTAAGTGATAGCATCATCTTCAGCTAATAAGAGGAGCTGGTCACCAAAAAAAGATCAGGTAAAGATCTCATCTTTCTTCCATGTAAATCCATGTAAACAAGATCAGGGAGAATGGCGACAGTCAGTGCTGTTCTGATGATACAGAATCTAACGCGACAGTATACATACAATACCCCCCCCCCCCCATTAAGCACTGTGTTTACTGGAGGTGGGGTAAATGGGAAATAAACATTGCATACTGGTTAGCCCCTTTGGCCACTTTTACAGAGGTTTTGGGACACTCCAAAAGGCAAGTCCAGACAAATATTACAAGAATCACATACAGTGGGAGCAATAATTATTTGATCCCTTACTGATTTAGGAGGTTTGCCCACTTACAAAGAATGGAACTGTGTAGGTACATCATTTTAATCATAGGTACATTTTAACATTGAGAGACAGAATATCACAAAATAATCCACAATAACAACATCATATAAATTTTATAAATTTATTATCGTATTTTCGCATGAAATAAGTATTTGATCCCCTACCAATCAGCAATAATTCTGGCTCCCACAGACCAGTTAGTTTTCCATTAAGAAGCACTCCTAATCTCAACTCATTACCCAAAACACCTGTGTCAACTCATTACATCGTTATGTAGCTGTATAAAAGACACCTGTCCACACAATCAATCAGATTCCAACGTTTCCACCATGGGCAAGACAAAGGTGCTGTCTAAGGACATCAGGGGGTAAATTGTAGACCTGCACAAGGCTGGGATGGGCTACAAGAAAATAAGCAAGCAGCTTCGTGAGAAGTTAACAACTGTTGGAGCAATTATTAGAAAATGGAAGAAACACAAAGTCACCGCCAATCTCCCTCGGTCTGGGGCTCCACGCAAGATCTCGCCTCGTGGGATATCAATGATCATGAGAAAGGTCAGGGATCAGCCCAGTACTACACAGGAGGAGCTTGTTAATGACCTGAAGGCAGTTGGGACCACAGTCACGAAGAGAACCATCAGTAACACACTACACCGTGAAGGATTAAAATCCTGCTGCGCGCGCAAGGTTCCTCTGCTGAAGAAGGCACATGTACAGGCCCGTCTGAAGTTTGCCAAAGAACACCTGGATGATCCAGAGGAGGCTTGGGAGAAGGTGATGTGGTCAGATGAGACCAAAATAGAGCTATTTGGCATCAACTCGACTCGCCGTGTTTGGAGGAAGAGAAATGCTGAGTACAACCCAAAGAACACCATCCCCACTGTGAAGCATGGAGGTGGAAACCTTATGCTTTGGGGGTGTTTCTCAGCTAAGGGGACAGGACGACTTCACCGCATCGAGGGGAGGATGAATGGGGCCATGTACCGGGCAATTTTGGGCGACAACCTCCTTCCCTCAGTGAGAGCACTGAAAATGGGTCGTGGATGGGTCTTCCAACATGACAATGACCCAAAACATACAGCCAAGGCAACAAAGCAGTGGCTCAAAAAGAAGCATATTAAGGTCCTGGAGTGGCCTAGCCAGTCTCCAGACCTAAATTCCATCGAAAGTCTGTGGAGGGAGCTGAAGCTTCGAGTTGCCAAGCGACAGCCTCGGAACCTTAAGGATTTGGAGAGCATCTGCAAAGAGGAGTGGACCAAAATCCCTCCCAAGATCTGTGCAAACCTGGTGAAAAACTACAACAAATGTCTGACCTCTGTGCTTGCCAACAAAGGTTTCTCCACCAAGTATTAAGTCCTATTGTTCTATGGATCAAATACTTATTTCATGCGAAAATACGATAATAAATTTATATAATTTATATGATGTTGTTATTGTGGATTATTTTGTGATATTCTGTCTCTCAATGTTAAAATGTACCTATGATTAAAATTCTACACAGTTCCATTCTTTGTAAGTGGGCAAACCTCCAAAATCAGTAAGGGATCAAATAATTATTGCTCCCACTGTATATTCAAATTTACAGTTTACTATAAACGCCCCCACCCACCCTTAGCGGTCCCATAACCCCCCCTCCCCGCTGTTACCCAGGGTACAGGACAAAAAGTACGACATTAAGCAGGAGAATAAAGAAAATATAAAAATAAAAAGACAAGATAAAAAATAGTGTAGCAGGAATACGAATGACAAATTTCCTTTACCGATAATACACATACAGGTGCAGCTCAAAAAATTCAATAAAGTTCAATATTTTTTGTCACTCATTTCAGAAAGTGAAACTCATATATTATATAGATTCATTACACATAGAGTGAAATATTTCAAGCCTTTATTTCTTGTAATTTTGATGATTATGGCTTACAGCTAATGAAAACCCAAATTCAGTGTCTCAGAAAATTTGAATATTGTGAAAAAGTTAAATATTGGAAACTCATGGTGTCACACTCTAATCAGCTAATTAACTCAAAACACCTGCAAAGGTTTCCTGAGCCTTTAAATTGTCTCTCAGTCTGGTTCAGTAGGCTACACAATCATGGGGAAGACTGCTGACTTGACAGATGTCCAGAAGACAGTCATTGACACCCTCCACAAGGAGGGTAAGCCACAAAAGGTCATTGCTAAAGAAGCTGGTTGTTCACAGAGTGCTGTATCCAAGCATATTCATAGAAAGTTGAGTGGAAGGAAAAAGTGTGGTAGGAAAAGGTGCACAAGCAACAGGGATAACCGCAGCCTTGAGAGGATTGTCAAGCAAAATCCATTCAAGAATTTGGGGGAGCTTCACAAGGAGTGGACTGAGGCTGGAGTCAGTGCATCAAGAGCCACCACGCACAGACAAATCCAGGACATGGGCTACAAATGTCGCATTCCTCGTGTCAAGCCACTCCTGAACCAGAGACAACGTCAGAAGCGTCTTACCTGGGCTAAGGAGAAAAAGAACTGGACTATTGCTCAGTGGTCCAAAGTCCTCTTTTCAGTAAATTTTGCATTTCATTTAGAAATCAAGGTCCCAGAGTCTGGAAGAAAAGTGGAAAGGCACAGAATCCACGTTGCTTGAAGTCCAGTGTGAAGTTTCCACAGTCAGTGATGATTTGGGGTGCCACGTCATCTGCTGGTGTTGGTCCACTGTGTTTTCTGAAGTCCACAGTCAACGCAGCCATCTACCAGGAAATCTTAGAGCACTTCATGCTTCCTTCTGCTGACAAGCTTTATATAGATGCTGATTTTATTTTCCAGCAGGACTTGGCACCTGCCCACACTGCCAAAAGTACCAAAAGCTGGTTCAATGACCATGGTATTACTGTGCTTGATTTGCCATCAAACTCGCCTGACCCGAACCCCATAGATAATCTATGGGGTATTGTCAAGAGGAAGATGAGACACCAGACCCAACAATGCAGACGACCTGAAGGCCGCTATCAAAGCAACCTGGGCTTCCATTACACCTCAGCAGTGCCACAGGCTGATCGCCTCCATGCCACGCCGCACTGATGCAGTAATTCATGCAAAAGGAGCCCCAACTAATTATTGAGTGCATAGAAATGAACATACTTTTCAGAAGGCTGACATTTCTGTTTAAAATATCCTTTTTTATTGATCTTATGTAATATTAAAATTTTCTGAGACACTGAATTTGGGTTTTCATTAGCTGTAAGCCATAATCATCAAAATTACAAGAAATAAAGGCTTGAAATATTTCACTATGTGTAATGAATCTATATAATATATGAGTTTCACTTTCTGACATGTGACAAAAAATATTGAACTTTTTCACGATATTCAAATTTTTTGAGCTGCACCTGTATATATTCTGAAATACCTAAAAATGACAAAGGTTAATCGTCATGATAGTGCTGAGACTCTTTCACCTTACTTTAATTAGTTCCGTGATGGCTGAGCCCGCCTCCCTCCAAATCTTCAGAGTGGTGGCTTTTGCCTTATTTACCCGAGCTATAGACAATTCTAACATTACAATATCATGAAACTGAAATAGCCAGTGTCTGACATTAAGATTATGAGGAGGGAGCCATCTTTGGACAATCAATTTCTTGGCTGCGGTTGAGCCAGAAAACCAAACCTTCCTTTGTTTTTCAGTTAAAGCAAGTGCAGAATCATTATTGAGCAGTAGTACAACTGGGTTTAGAGGTATTTCCCGTTCCAACATATTTGACAGTATAGATGCAACCTTTTCCCAGAATTCATAAACCAGTTCACAATCCCAAACCATATGTCGAAATGTACCAATCTGTTGTTGGGGGCAGAAAGTACAGAAGGGATTTGAAGCTATTTTAGTGAGATATCGCTTATGTGGCGTACAATTTAACCTGTGAATTAATTGATGATTTGGATTTTTTGAAGAGCACCCTGTATATTCCCACACATTTTCCCAGGTTATCTTATCAGTATCGGCTGAGAGTAAATCCTTCTCCCACAGATTATGGACTGGAAGTGTTTTATGTAGTTGTGTTAAAAAAAATAGCAGTACAACATCAGTAACCTGATGAACCACTGTTATTAGTAGTAGTGATATTTCTGCATGGCAAATAATTTACTTGTAGATGTAGTAGTGTAATAGAAAAACAACAGACCCAACTGTCATGACATGCACGCTGCTTAATGAGTAATTGACTCATTCATTGAAAGGGGCGTGTTCAAAATAATAGCAGTGTCGAGTTTAATTAGAGAATTAATTATTTCTGTGAAAAAACAGGTGTCATTAATTGTTCTTTATTAAGGAAGAAGGGACGCAAATGTTTCACACATTGTTATAAAATATATTTCCTTCTGAATTGGTAAGTAAAATGGGCCGTTCCAAACATTGTTCGGAGGAACAACGTAATTTGATTAAAAAGTTGATTGGAGAGGGGAAAACAAGGGTTATTTCTCCTGACTCATTTTCCTATAGAATTCTATGGGGAAAAAAGTCAGGAGAAACAACCCTTAAAGGGATCTACTCCATATCGAGCAGGTTGTTCTGGTGGAGGAAAACAGACAGCGCGTTCAACAGCTTTTGACAAGAAGGGCAGGAGAGACACAGGACGATAGTTTCTGACATCAGCGGGGTCCAAGCTAGGCTTCTTAAGGAGAGGGGTAACACGGGCAGTTTTGAAAACAGCAGAAACATAGCCACAGGTTAAGGAGGTGTTAATAATGGAGGACAGATATGGAAGGACCTCACTGGATATAGATTGGAGGAGTACTGAAGGGATGGGGTCCAGTGGGCAGGTGGTTGCACGCTGGTGTGATATAAGTTCGAGTACATCCGTGTCCTCCAGAGTCTTACAGGACAGAAATGTAGCAGTGGGTTCATTTAGGGGGATTTGGGGCGTTACCGGATGTGTGAAAGAGTTTCTGATCTTGGCTACCTTCTCCTCAAAGTGGATCAGGAAGTAATCTGCAGAGAGGGAAGAGGGTGAGAGGGGTGGAGGAGGGATCAGCAGGGAAGAGAAGGTGGAAAAGAATTTACGTGGGTTAGACACACATGCATTAAAAATGTACTCAATCTATTGTAGAATATGTCTGTAATGCAATAAAACATGGAGAAGGTGAAAGAGGTATGCAGACTTTCCGGCTTGACTGTATATCCCAACAGTTTGTCTACAGATCTAAAGTTTGATATCGTGTTTGATATTATGGGGCCAAACTCAGCCATACAGTGTTTTAGGGTATGGCCTGAAAATAACATGCCCTGTAATAGAATAGGCCTAACTAAAGATTCCTCAATTTCCCTCCAAGGATTTAGTGAAAGCATATCCATCCAAACCCTAAGAGAGCGAAGTTGGAAGGCCCTATGATATAATTAAAAATTTGGTAGAGAGAGACCTCCATTCCTTTTAACACATTGCAATGTACTAAGTTTAATTTTCGGTTGTTTACAGTTCCATATGAATTTATGGATAAGTGAGTCAAGTTTTGCCCAGTAATTTATTGGAGGAGGCAGATGAATCATTGCACTAAGGAAGTTTTTACGCGGCAGGACATTTTATTAATCGCAATTCTTGACTGTATCGAAGCTGGCATTATAGTCCATCGATCAAAATCATTCTGAACTTCTTTTAAAATCTTCTCATAGTTGTTCTTTACAATACTGTGAAATGAGGTTTGTATTTCAATCCCAAGATAGGCAAATCGTTTTTTAATCGGGATAGGGGATGAGATATGGGTCTCATGAACTGCGGCTGCGGATCACCACTCATAAATGGATTATTGACTGCAACGTCATGATTTTCACGGAAACATGGCTCAATAGTGGCGTTCCCGACAACGCTATTGTGCTACCGGGACGTGAAATCTTCAGAGCGCATAGAACAGAGGAGGGCTCCGGTAAGACCAGAGGTGGGGGTCTGTGCATTTATGTCAACAAGGCTTGGTGTACGGACAATACCATCATTGAGAGCCACTGCTCTGCTGACCTAGAGCACATCATGGTTAAGAGCAGACCTTTCTATCTGCCTAGAGAATTCACTTCTACAATTGTGATTGCAGCATATATCCCTCTGGATGCTAATGCTAAGCTAGCCATGAAACAACTGCAGGCAGCCATTAGCAAACAACAGACCACACACCCAGAGGCAGCCTTTATTGTTGCGGGGGATTTCAACCACTCCAGCCTGAAGACTGTTGTCCCTAAATTCCACCAGCATATCTCCTGTCCTACAAGAGGTGATACGATTTTAGACCATGTTTACACCAACATGGCTGAGGCTTACAAAGCCGTCCCCCTCCCCCACCTTGGACAATCTGATCACCTCTCTTTGTTCCTGTTCCCCAAGTACTCCCCACTCATCAAACGAGTGAAACCCTCTGTGAGGACAGTCAAAGTTTGGCCTGAGGGGGCAGACTCTCTACTGCAGCACCGGTTTCAACACACGGACTGGAGTACGTTTGCCACACAGGCCACCCTGGACTCCCACACAGACATTGACTCCTACACCACCTCCGTCTTGGACTACATCAACACCAACGTCAACGATGTCACCACCCTCAAACGGATTACAACATTCCCCAATCAGAAGCCTTGGATGAACAAAGAGGTCCGTCTTCTGCTGAAGACACGCGACACCGCCTTCAGATCAGGTGACGCGCAGTAGAGGGTGGATACCCGACCCGAACCCGACGGGACCCGACGGGTCGGGCCGGGTTCGGACTAAACTTTTAAAATGACGTTCGGGCTCGGGTCGGGCTCGGTCACAGCGGCCGAACAACTATTTTACTTTTGAACTACAGTAAAACCTTGACATACGAGTGCACTAACTTACGATTATTCCGAGTTACGAGCCGTTGCTCGGACAATTTCTTGCTTCGCCTTACGAGCCTAGACCCGAGTTACGAGCCGAGCAAGCGGAGCATTTCCGAAAAATTCTGAAGGGAAGGAAGAAACAAACCACCATGGATAGGTTTTTATCGAAACGCCCTGCAGATCAGAGTCAGAAAAGCGTGACGAAAAAGCCAAAAATCTATGAAAAAGATGCAAACGTCACTGATGAAGATTAAGTGTAAGTGAAGAATAATAATGTAGCAATTAAGTTTAGAACCAGTTTATTTCTTTATATTCTATTTTATTATCTTTGTATTATGTTTTGTATTAATTATTTATTATTTATAAATACATTTCTCATTTTTATAACTACGTAACAAAGAAATTAGGGTGTTTTTGGGCGGGCTGGAACGGATTAATGGTATTTAAATTAATTTCAATGGGGAAAATTGATTTGATATACGAGTAAACCGAGTTACGAGCTCGGTCACGGAACGAATTTAACTTGTATGTCAAGGTATTACTGTACTAATTAGGATGGGTTAGCTTACTTCACATGGTGCTTCAAGTTGTTTTTGGGTCGGGCTCGGTTACTACTATCTCGGGCTCGGTCGGGTTCGGACAGAAATATGCGGCCCGATCCGCACTCTAACGCGCAGGCCTACAGCTCAGCCAGGGCCAATCTGAAAAGGGGTATCAAGAGGGCCACGCACAGCCACAAGCTAAGGATTGAGGAGCACTTCATCAACTCCGACCCCCGACGCATGTGGCAGGGCATCCAGTCCATTACGGATTACAAACCCCCCCCAACTAACGACACCTCCCTCCCTGATAAGCTCAATGACTTTTATGCCCGCTTCGACAGGGACAACCACGAGGCGGCTATCAAGGCCATACTTCCTGTTGACCACCAGCCCCTCACTCTCTCCCCCACTGATGTGTGTGCTGTACTGAGCAGGACTAATGCACGCAAGGCTGCTGGCCCCGATGGCATCCCCGGTCGGGTGCTCAGGGTCTGCGCTGAACAGCTGACTGAGGTCTTGACTAACATCTTCAACCTGTCACTGGCCCAAGCAGCTGTCCCCACGTGCTTTAAAACCACCTCCATTGTGCCAGTGCCGAAACACACCTCTGCTGTGAGCCTAAATGACTTTCGCCCTGTTGCACTCACCCCCACCATCATGAAGTGCTTCGAGAGACTAGTCCTGGCTCACCTCAAATCAGGCCTATCCCCCCGACTGGACCCCCACCAATTCGCCTACCGGGAGAACAGGAGTACGGAGGACGGCATCTCCTCAGTGCTTCACTCCGCGCTCTCCCACCTGGAGGGTGGTAACACCTATGTGAGAATGCTGTTCATTGACTTTAGCTCAGCATTCAACACCATAATCCCCTCCAAACTCGGCGACCTTGGCATCAACCCTTCCCTCTCTAACTGGTTACTTAACTTCCTCACCAACAGACCCCAACATGTGCGACTAGACAGTCTCACCTCCTCAACCATCACCCTGAACACCGGTGTCCCACAGGGCTGTGTGCTGAGCCCCCTCCTCTACTCCCTCTTCACCCACGACTGCACTCCTGTACATAGCTCCAACTCCATCATCAAGTTTGCAGACGACACAACGGTGGTAGGCCTCGTCAAGAACAACGATGAGACGGCCTACAGGGAGGAGGTCCAGCACCTGGCGGAGTGGTGTGCTGACAACAACCTGGCCCTCAACACCAAGAAGACCAAAGAGCTCATTGTGGACTTCAGGAAGACCAAAGCAGGCACGCACACCCCATCCTTATCGACAGGACGAAGGTTGAGCGTGTCTCCAGCTTCAAGTTCCTGGGTATCCACATCTCCGAGGATCTCTCCTGTGCCCTCAACACCTCGGCCCTGGTCAAGAAGGCTCAAGAAGGCTTCTTCCTGAGGAGACTGAGGAAAGCCCATCTGTCTCCTCAGATCCTGGTGAACTTCTACCGGTGTGCCATAGAAAGCATCCTCACCAGCTCCATCACAGTCTTGTATGGAAACTGTACTGTCTCTGACCGGAAAGCGCTGCAGAGGGTGGTGAAAATCGCCCAACGCATTACTAATACCACTCTCCCATCGATTGAGACGGTACAGTACAAATGGTGTTTGAGGAAGGCACGCAGCATAGTCAAGGACTCCTACCACCCCAAACACAGACTGTTTGCCCTCCTCCCCTCTGGGAGGCGCTACAGGACCCTCCTCTCCAGAACCAGCAGGCTCAAAAACAGCTTCTACCCCTCAGCTGTCACCCTGCTGAACTCTGCACCTCGGTGATCCCCCCCGGACACCTGTGCCCCCCCCAGATACCAACCCCCCGCCCTACCTCCGGACCACCCCAGTCACTCCCCCAGACTTTTACTATTAAATATACCGCTGTACATAATGCCCATACTAATCATCCTGTACCATACTGTATAGACTTATATTTTTCTTACAATTACTGTCATTGATGTCCCTTACTACTGTCTATTCATGTTATTTATAGTATTGAGATTATTTATATATCCACATTTATAGTCCTATACATAATGTTTATAGTGTACCATATTATATATATATACACAATGCACTTTACTGCCTCTTTGCACTCTGGTCAGATGCTAAACTGCATTTCGTTGTTCTTGTACCTGTACATGGATAATGACAATAAAGTTGAATCTGAATCTGAATTAGCCTTTTCATTAAGAAGGAACTTTCAGTCGGTGCAGTCGTACTCTGAGGATCGGGGTTCGCGCCCCGGTCCTGCCAGATCCGACCATGGATGGTGCCCTGTGGGAGCGGCAATTGGCGGCTGCTTCCGAATGGGGGAGGGGCTCGGAGAGAAACGCTGCGCGCATAGCGGCCCTGGGCAAGTTGGAATCATAGGAGCCTTAGGAGGAGTCCCTGAAGAGGACAAGGTGCTCCTTCCGTCCTACTGCCGGCTGATGGGGTTGTGTAGCGGTGATTCTCTAGCGGTTGCTACACGGGGGGAAATGAATTAGAATAGGGGTTCATGGCTACTAAATTGGGAGTGTAAGACTGAAAATTATTGATCCTTTGGATTATCAGTCATAAACCCTCGGTTACAGAGCTGGTTGCGACTTCTTTGAGGGTGCAATAAAACAATTCACCAGGTGACCTAAGCTATCCATCACGTTGCATCTTCTAACTTCTAACTCCCCTGATCTGCAACAGTCCGAAGGGACATTCAAGGAGAAACTGCTTAACAGTTCTCCTGGGACCATAGTCACACCGTACAGAATCATTTGGTTATATACTTTGTTAGTGAACCTGTTCATGCTTCTTTGTCTTTGCAGCATGTTATCCTGTGTTTAGCTATAGGTATTGAATGTGTTCATATTTGCTCTCACAGTCGTAACCAGTGATTATTGTCATTAATAAATTACCATGATTCACATCATCCGCATCTTTCTTTTCAATCATTTTCCAGCTCCAAGTGCTTAACCAGAATATATGATCTGAGCTGCAGTGATCTGATCACTGTGGTATGTATTCTTGAGTCTCTGAGTCAGAACCCCTGCGCCTCGCTCAGGGCTGAGTGCAAGTTCCCAGTATGGGAGAATCTGCTTCACAGGTCTCCTGGTGCTGTAGTGGTACCATAGTCACACCAGCATGGGCCTGGCTAATAAATTGTTCTATTTATAGACTTGATTTGCGTGGTCTCTGTGAATTGTGTCTTTATTACCGGGTTTCACACTGACTAATCTTGTTTGTGGTAATGTGACTGCTCTGCTAGGCCTTAGCCAGTACTAGGAGGATTCTATGTTATAAAACCTCTTAACACCTGTGATGGTGATATGTTCAAAACCTCAGAGTTTCTATGGGCTAGGGTCTCTGAGCTTGTCAGTCCGATTCAGTGTGTCAGTCTGCACCCCGTATCCGGAGCCATCAGTGTCCCCGATATAGATAGTTTCAACAGAACAGAATTCCACTTGCAATCAAGCATCAATTCTAATTGGAGTCACATAAATGAGTAAATAAATTAGTGATATTTCACCTTAACTTTGTACCTTTTCCTACAGCAATAGCGGAATACATCACGCTTAAACCTTCGCTCCGAGCTATTCCCTCATTGGTCTAGCTGCGGGACATTTACAGGAAAAAAAGGGAAAAAATCTGAAAAAAGAAGGAACAGGGAGGATTTAAGCCAATTAATTTTATAGCCAGAAAAATTACCACATTTATTGAATGTTTCTAGAATGTTCGGAATTGAAATTGTAATATTAGAAATATACAGCAAGATGTCGTCTGCATAAAGAGATATAGCGTGTCTAGAAGTTCGGATTGGTAAAGCTAAAGGCTCAAGTGAGAGAGCAAATAATATGGGCGAAAGAGGGCACCCTCTCAAAATGTTAAAAGGTTCAGAGTGAAAGTCAATAGTTGATACCATAGCTGATGGATTAGCATAGATTACTTGAATCATTTTGATGAAATTGCCGCCCAGCCCCAATCTGTCCAACACTTCCACAGATATCGCCATTCCAGTCTATCAAAGGCCTTTTTTCGGCATCGAGAGACAAAACTGCACACAGACTATCTAGATTTTTTGCTTCATTTATAATATGCAAAAGGCGGCAAAGGTTGTCTGCAGCTAAACGTCCCGGCATAAAACCTGATTGGTCTTGGTGCACTCATTTATTTAAAAATGTCTCTAGACGCAAAGCCAGAACTCGGGCAAAAAGTTTTATGTCAGAGTTAATGATTGAAACTGGGCGAAAGTTTGCGCATTCCGAATGGTCTTTACCTTTTTTTGGTATTAGCGAGATTAGGGCAGTGTTAATGAGATAGAAAACTACCATTCTCAACTGATGAATTTATTGCTGCTAATAAAATAGGTCCTAGAATGTCCCAAAAATGAAGAAGCAACTCAGGAGGAATCCCATCTAGTCCTGGCGTTTTTCCTTTTTTTACTCCCTTTAATGCAGATTTCAGCTCCCCGAGCGTTATTAGTTGGCCCAGTTTATCGGATTCAGCCTCTGTCAACCTTGGGAGATCCAAACCATGGAGAAACGATTCACACTCATCCATATCCAAATTAGTCTTAGGTCTACACAAATCAGAGAAAAAAAATTTCAAAGTAGTATTTATTTCTTTAGGTTCATAAACCATGCCTTGGGACGGAGAACGAATAGCATCAATAGTTGCCTGTGAGTCACTTTGCTTAAGTTTGAGTGCCAATAACTTGCTTGGTTTACTCCTGTTAAAATAGTAGTTTTGTCTTACTCTGTGCATAATAAACTTCAGTTCTGAAGTTTCTTACGACATTTTCTACAGCTTTGGAAGTTATTTTTCTAAATCTGTTCTTGGAATTGACATAGCAACTCTAATTCGTTAATTCTTTGTTTCCTTGCCTTATTTAAATTAGAAGCAAAAGAAAAAGTTAAGTCCCGAATAAAACCTTTTGCTGCCTCCCACACAATAGCAGAATTTTCAACTGAATTTACATGAATATTCAATAACTCTATTAGTTTGTTTTTGAATTCAGCTTCAAATTCTGGGTTCTGTAATAGGGTTATATAATTTAAAACGCCAGCGTGGCGATCTCTGAATCGAAGGGGAGCATTTAAATGTAGTCTATAGGGCGTTATGATCAGAAAGAACTGCTGCGAGTATCGCAATTGGTTCGAAATTTGTTGCCAGCTCTCTGGAACATATTAAATAATCAATTCTAGAAAACGTTTGGTGATTGGGGGAAAAGTATGTATAATCTCTGCCGGTAGGATTTTGAGATCTCCACAAGTCAATGAGGTTCAGTGCTTGAACAAAGGCCTTAAAGCTAGACAAAGTTACCTGTTGAGCCTTGGAGTAAGATTTGGATGATTTATCAGCAGTCAAATCAGCGACGGCGTTAATATCTCCTCCAATGATTAGTGAGTAACTTGTCAGTGACAGTAGCTCACTGGTCAACCACGGAAAAAATGTTGAAAGACCGCAGGAGCATAAACTGATATGAATGCCAATTTCTTGCCTCTGATCGTCGTGCAAACGTAACATAATCTACCAGATTTATCTTGGCTTGCTTTATTGATAACCAAAGAAAGACTTCGCTTGGCTAGTATAATGGTTCCTTTAGTTTTCGAACTATCACTAGATGCAGCAACGACTTTGTAAATTCTGTTCTGAAGACGGTTTACGTCAGCAGTCCCCAACCTTTTTTGGGCCACGGACCGGTTTCACGTAAGACAATATTTTCACGGACCGGCCTTCAAGGTGTGGGGGGCTTAATTTTTGATGTGAAGTATCACGTGACTGAGACGAGCGTCTTGACATGTCTCAAGCGACACAGACGCACAGATGGAAGGTTCCAGTCATTTTTCAAAATAAAACATCTTTCAGATTTTGAATAAAAAAATATTTTATTGATTATCAGTCTTTCTGTGCGGCCCGGTACCAAATTACCCACGGACCGGTACCGGTCCACGGACCGCTGGTTTACATCTATAGTGCGTAAATGCGATTCGCTTATAAATGCAATATCTGCATTCTTCTTCTTTAGGTAATCTAAAAGTTTGGTTCTCTTGATAGGGGAATTTAAGCCTCTAATGTTTACTGTCAAAATTGATACATTAACCATCATCGAACGTGGGGTGTCTATTGACTGTTTTCAACATACAGCGGAAGGCAAAGGTCGGTGAAGGCATATCCTCAACATCTATTATTTGCAGTTTAAAGGCGTACTTAAAACAGAAATGTTCCCCTTTCCCACCCCCTCCCTAGGACCGCTATTACCCTCCCCTGTGCGTAGGAACCGTGACGACATCAGACGCAGTCTAAAACTTCCCTCCCCCCTCTATCAAATAGTTTGAATATTTATATTTAACTATCAGTTAAACCTAGACTTAAGTAACGTAGTGTTAATATAATTGCTGCTTCAGCAGTATCGATTGGCTAAAACACCCTCGAAGAAACACCTGCACTAGGGTACTGACGGTGCTAATAGCAAACCAGAGACATTTGGATGTCAACAGTAGCCTAGCCTACTTAAAATGGATGCAATGCTGGCTGGCCGGATACACCTTACAATAAAACAAAGATTTTGGTCCGAAAAATTTTTATTGTTTTTTTTGTCAGCTTTCACTAACCAAATTATTTTAGCCAGCTAGTCAATTTCACACCGTAGAGCTGACTGACAAATGGTGGCCAAACTTTCAAATTTAAAATAAAAAGGCTGGCTTTAGTAACCTGCATAAACTAGCTGACTTGTCCTAAAAATAGGGCAGTCAGAACACCCATAACATTACTAGTGTAGGCTACAAACAGCTAGCTGGCTACCATTAGCAAACGTCTTTTTAGCCCTATCATCAGAGCACGTAACAACGTGACTGTTTTAAATGCAGAATGAACGTTAGCCATCCTGATACACTTTGACCCAGGTATAGTTAGCGTTACTCACATACCGTGTCAAGAACACGCAGTACAGAGTGATGGGCAAGCAAACAAGACCAGTCAACTAAACTTATGAGTCCAATTCTGACTCCTGCTGTGCCATCTGCTGCGCAAAGGTGAGTTGCCTTTAGGGTTGGGCATCATTTGGATTTTAACAATTCTGATTCCGATTCCGATTCTGCTTTTCAATTCCGGTTCTTAACGATTCTCGATTCCGGTTCTTTGAGGGGCGGAGTCAAAACAGGTCACATGCTTATTTCACCGAAGAAAAATTAATTTTTAAAAACCTTTACACAAGTCATATTCACAATTGACTTCATACAGTTGAACCTGTAAATTATTGCATAGTTTAATTTTGTTTCTGTTATTAATGATTCAGTAATAAATCCAATCTTTTTTCATTCACTGTACTGTAACTGTAACCCGCCGAAATAACAACACGGCTAAACCAACTAATTTACAGTTTAGGGAGCTGCAGCCTATGTGGGTGTTGACGAGACAGAAGTAGAAACGTCTGTGCGTGGTTCTTGGTGCACTTGCATAATTGCAACCGAACCAAATAACAAATATACAAAACTCCTGAAGAGCAGTAACTTTGCAGTAACGGCTGGCTACTAGCGTTACTAGCAATCTACGGACGTTCATCTATGAAAAAATACATTACAGTATTTGCATTTGACACACAGTTTTTAGCAATTCTGTCAAGAAATACTTGTTTGCTATGGAGGTAGATTTCTATCAAAAATAAACAAGCACAAAAGTATAATCCACAATTGTATTTATCATCCACACACACACACCTCTCAATTTGTGTTTCGTAAAAATAATCCACAAGTATGTGTTTTCCATCCACACAAACACCTCTCAACTTGTGTTTCGTAAATCATCATTTGGATGAATGCAAAAATTATATTCACAAATGCAAATAACATTTACAGATATGTTTCCAATGTTCACATGTACAAATCAAAAGCTTGGCTTGCGAACTGGCGAATCTACATTTGCCGATCGAAGGACACGCTTGATCTGCTTGGATTTACAGACAGAATTTTGAGACAAATATTCCGCTGTTTTTCACCGTGTCGATTCACACACGCTTAATTTGCGATTCGCAAGCAAAACTTCTTGCGGTGTGTGTGTTCGGCTCATCAGCGCCACTTTTAGAACAAGTGGGCAAAATTGCACATTATCTTTAAGAAGTGGATTAATGGTAAATTTAATTGTTGTAAAGTTAACCCCACGCTAATCTTGCAATGGTAAGTTTTTTAAACAGTCATTGCACAAAACTCCTATCAGAGTGCATGTAGCTAGCTAGCTAGATTACATTACAGAGGGGTAGATTGTGTAGATTCGCCAGTTCGCATGTCAAGCTTTTGATTTGTACATGTGAACATTGGAAACATATCTGTAAATGTTATTTGCATTTGTGAATATAATTTTTGCATTCATCCAAATGATGATTTACGAAACACAAGTTGAGAGGTGTTTGTGTGTGGATGGAAAACATATACTTGTGGATTATTTTTATGAAACACAAATTGAGAGGTGCATGTGTGTGGATGGTAAATACAATTGTGGATTATATCTACGAACACAAATTGAGAGGTGTGTGTGTGTGGATGGTAAATACAATTGTGGATTATACTTTTGTGCTTGTTTATTTTTGATAGAAATCTACCTCCATAGTTTGCTGTCTTGCTGTTGAGAATAAGACAAACGTTATTTAATTTTCACTT
This sequence comes from Ilyophis sp. 1 JC-2022, assembly GCA_022702515.1. Lineage (NCBI taxonomy): Eukaryota > Metazoa > Chordata > Actinopteri > Anguilliformes > Synaphobranchidae > Ilyophis > Ilyophis sp. 1 JC-2022. The sequence goes on along the minus strand of CM040406.1, from coordinate 16,045,183 downwards.
ACCCGACTGCGACGAGGTGCTGGCTGTTGGCTCAGGGTTGACTGAGGAGGACGAGGCAGAGGGAGACCGGCACAACACGTCAAACATGGTAGCTACACTCGTTGATTTGTACACCATGCAGGCGAAGGTGTTTAATTATGTTCGTAGTGCATCCTCCCTTGCACGATATAAGTTTGGCACAGGTGTTGCACTGTGCCGACCCGTCATTTTTCATAACAAAATAAAGACACACTTGAGCGCCACTTGCTGTGGTCCATGATGGCGCACGGCTTTACCCATTCAAATCGCGCAGGTGGAAACTCCTTCTAAATTTTACCAGCCACCCCATAAATTTTACCAGACACCTTTTACATTTTTTTTCTTCAAATTACACTAAAAATAATGTTTAAGATACATTATCGAAAATGCATACTCCTGTTTATAGCTCAAATAAAATGCTATTTATTATATCATGTATTACAAGTCAGATAGTCAAACATTCTGTATAGATGTATTGCATAGCCTACATTTCGTATGTAGCTTACGTAAGTACAAACCCCAATTCCAAAAAAGTTGGGACAGTATGTAAAATGAATAAGCAGAAATAAAAGCAGAAAGCATGATTTGTACATAATCTTTTACATATGTTTAATTGAAAATTGAAAAATACATACTGTCCCAACTTTTTTGGAATTTGGGTTTACAAGTAGGCTAATAGCCAGAGAAGTATAAGGATTACAGCTAGGTAAAGCTTGAGACAATATAAACAAAACACATTATTTACTTTAGGCATTGTTGCTGCCAGTGGTGTGGGTTGTTTAACTCCCGTTATACGCCTTCACATGCCAGATAAATAGTTATTCAATTATCTATTATCTAATACTAAATACGTTAGCTAACGTATGCTGTTTTTCTGAACAGACGAATGCCAACAACGTTACAGTGAGCTGTCTGGAGACATCACTTTTACCTCAGAGCATAGGCTATTGGTCGGTTAGTTTTACTGTGCGATGGTCGTCTTGCAAGAATTGCTTTATGGTAAATCGAACGCAAATCAGTTCCACTGTAAGACGGGCTAGCCTCGGGATATTCTAATAGGCGCTTCTTTCTGTCTCATATTTAGCCAATCAGAGAAAGAAATCGTTTTTTACTGAAGTAATTTTTTTATTGTATCCACTTTGCTACACACCACTATGGCGGGAAGGTTTGATACATTTACCCGACAATTCTGAAATCTACCCACATTTGGCGTGTGCTAATTTCCCACCCTGCTTCTAACTACTTTGTTCTTCTGACAGACTGCAAACCAAAGGCAAAGGTGCATGCCGCCACCACGGAAACTGAAACTTTCACGAGCAAAATTTGTTGAGGAACCGATAAGCAGAATCAAAATTAAAATTTCATAACGATTGCTTTGGAATTGGAATTTTGGAACCGGTTCTCGATGCCCAACCCTAGTTGCCTTCTCGATGATCTTGTGGCCGGGTTGGTGATTTGCTTCAGAAAGGTTTCCGCATCTAGGGCTGAGGTGAAGGTTAGCTTCTCACCTTTATGGGTGACTCATAGCACGGCCGGATAGATCAGGAATGACGGTATACCACAGGCAAAAAGTTCCTTTTGCGTGTCTGAGAAGGCTCTGTCTTTTGGAAGTGAAAGCGAAGAACCTCAGTGTTTTGCCACTGTCTTGTATCGGTCCTGATTTCCTGGCCCCCTGAAGTAAGGCTTGGCGGTCCTGGTATCTCAGCACCTTAAATGACGTGCGGGCAGTTTGAGGGGATGTCGCACCGCGACTATCGAAAATACGGTGAGCTTGCTCTATTTTAATTGGATCTTTGTCGAGTGTTGGAATCCAGGCCAGGAGCATCTTCTGAAGAAACCCAATCGGGTCATCACCCTCGCGGTTAGGTGCCAGACCAACAACTCGTATATTGCTCCGACTTTCTCGATCTTCCAGATCCGCCATTTTCAACTGAAACCTGTTTAGATCGGCATTGCACCTGTCTTCATCTTGTTTCAAGCCCCTCATTCCCGACTGAATATTATCGACTTTGTCCATTTTTGTTCACGCTCATTTTTACTATTTAACAAGAATTTAACTGCCTTAAAAATTGAAATATAACCTGATTATTATTGTAAATTCGAGAGGTTGAAGTTGGAGCTCTAGTTCCCTGCAACCATTGTGTATGTTGGGTCATGTGATCTTGACCATATCAACATGTTTGATAAAGAATCATATAAAATTACCAACAAAATACTAGATGGGGCTTAATGAAGCCGATTTCGGTAATTAAATATTCGTCTTGATTGGCCCCGATTCCAATCTTCGGTATCGGATTGGGATAACCCTATTATAAATCCCTTATATTACTTAACTCGCAGTTTAGAATATGCCATTTTATTTCATGGTGTCCTCTGCAGAGTGTGCAGCCAACTGCTGCTAGTTTTCACTAGACCTGCTGGGTTAGGTAGTTACATCCCAGGGCTGCACCTCGCTTGTTGGTTCAGCCTGACTACAGGTGCCAGATTGACCAGAGATGTCGCTAATGTGTGAGGGAGTAAGGATCCACCTGTAAGGATCTTGGTCATTAAACAGACAGGTTGCTATTTTTAACAGGCTCTTTTAATAGGACTGTGACTGAACTCACAGCTAGAATATTTTGTTTTCTGGATTGTCATGCGGGTGAGTAAAATGAAACAATTTCTACCTATTTAAACCAGGTTACGTTATTGCTTTGAAGGCACACGTATCCACGTAAATTTGTTTAGTTTTCATTCTTATAATTCATGCAGCTGGATATTTGATCTCTTTCAGCTGAAGATGTTTTTTGAAGAACACCTCCACCTAGATGATGAGATCCGCTACATTCTGGATGGAAAAGCATACTTTGACATCAGAGACAAGGAAAATAAGTGGATCAGGATTTTGATGAGCAAGGGAGACATGATAACACTTCCAGCAGGGATATATCACAGATTCACTATGGATGAAACTGTAAGTTTCTCCTTGGCTTCATACAACACCAGGGGACTTAGATTTAGGACTGGCACCATGTAATTGAATTTGTGGTCACTGAAACTATTTTATATATCTTTTTAACAGTTGTTTCTCCGGACTCATTTTCCTATTGAACTCTATGGAAAAATAAGTCAGGAGAAACAACCCTTAAAAAGATCCTTCCTTATCCACTGCATATCTGGCAGCAGAGAGCAGAGTGATGGTTTAAGGCTTGTTTATTGATATGTAAGACCCTTAGCGACTTAAAACCATTTAACCAACCATGGGTTCCATACTATTCCCATGTAATTTACAGCTTAATCTAGTCCCACCCCCCAATTCCCATAGAGATCCATTCAAATGCAGAGAGGTTATAGTATCGCTTCTAAGAGTACCTGGAAATAAGATATGAAGAGTATTTTGATATCCTTTTATACAGTCATGATAGCACCACCTGTTCACATGTGGAATACCTGTTTACCACAGAAGTTGGTTGAGAGAATGTCAAGAATGTACAAAGCCGTTATCAAGGCAAAGGGTGGCTACTTTGAAGAATCTAAAATATAAGACTTTTTTTGGTCTTTGCATAATTTAATTTGTGTTATCTCATAGTTTTGATGTCTTTGCTATTCTAAAATGTGGAAAACAGTAAAAATAACAAAAAACAAAAAACTGAGTAGGTGTGTCAATTTTTGACTGGTACTGTAGATCACAACTGAAGTTATGACATATAACCTGTTTTTAGTGTTTTACCACTGCCTTGTAAATACCATATGTGGGGAACTGTAATTTCCTTACCAACAGTGAATTTTAGATTCTTATTATGTTTATGTCTTCTAGAACTACACAAAAGCCATGAGGCTGTTCATAGGGGAGCCAGTGTGGAAGGCCTACAACCGCCCTGCAGATCATTTTGAGATCCGGCAAGAATACCTGAACTCTCTCACGAGTGTGTAACCTGGAGAAAGGAGGCATGGCCAAGATGTTTTTCTACCAGTTTCTTGTGATATACAATACAATCTGATTGGCTTGCTATTAAATGTTTGCTACCTCTGTTACTTCTTCCTCTTCATATTCTCTCTGTCTTTTCATAGTAAACCTAGCTAATTAAAAAAAGTAGATCCTGTTAAATGACGTAGAAGCCGAACAAGCTGGGCGAAGCCCGACAGAGATTGTTAAAAAAAACAAAACAGAGAGCCTGCACTGAAGGGAACTATATTTTGGTGAGGGAAACGGGGTAACACGGCAGGTTTGTTTTCACATTTTGTTACATCGTGCTGATCTCCCTTGAATAAAGTCAGTTTTATCTTCCACAAGATACAATATGCATGAACAAGGGTATATCATTTCGTTTTTATTTTCAGGTTAGCTCGCAAGATAAGTTAGTTGCATATAACATTAGTTGTATAAAATGAATAAATAAAAAATGTAGGCTCTTATAACCTTGTTACGTTAGCTGATGATAAATTCATATTGTAACAGTTACAGAAATAATACGTATCCATGATAGTGTACCACAACTTTCACATGCATGAACAAGGGTATATTATTTCGTTTTTATTTTCAGGTTAGCTCGCAAGATAAGTTAGTTGCATATAACATTAGTTGTATAAAATGAATAAATAAAAAATGTAGGCTCTTATAACCTTGTTACGTTAGCTGATGATAAATTCATATTGTAACAGTTACAGAAATAATACGTATCCATGATAGTGTACCACAACTTTCACATGCATGAACAAGGGTATATTATTTCGTTTTTATTTTCAGGTTAGCTCGCAAGATAAGTTAGTTGCATATAACATTAGTTGTATAAAATGAATAAATAAAAAATGTAGGCTCTTATAACCTTGTTACGTTAGCTGATGATAAATTCATATTGTAACAGTTACAGAAATAATATGTATCCATGATAGTGTACCACAACTTTCACAAACATACTAACCACGTCAATCTCCTCTGTGTGTCGGCGGGTTTTGTGTGTAAAGGCCTTTTCACACGAAATCCGATGCGAATATATAGTACGACAATTCGGGAAAAAATGCATGCGTTTTTATGTACTCAAACGGGGCTATGGACTCAACTAGTAGCAGCGACGAAGAGCTTATTTTATATATTTTCACTAAAACCAATAAAAGACGGCGACACTGGATTACATTACATTACAGTCATTTAGCAGACGCTTTTATCCAAAGCAACATACAGTAAGTGGATACATTCCATCCTCCAGAAACGAAAAGATCACAGAGTTCTCAAAGTTAATTCAAAGAACTTAAATTGAAAGCTACAATGACCGTTTTAAAACGTACTTCAGGATGTCCGTTGGCGAGTTCGAGGCACTGCTTCGGCTGGTAGCGCCATACATTAAAAAGCAGCGGACAACCTTCTAAACCAGAAACCACATGGCTCATGAGGCGCTGAAAAGTTATCGGCGCGTTACGCAAACCAAAACTCATCACAGTATAAGAATATAGCCCGGAAGGAGTAATAAAAGCAGAAATCTCACGAGCTCTCGACGATAAGGGAACTTGCCAGCAACCCTTCAACAAAACAAATTTGCTGACGAATTTTGCAGAACCAACCTGATCAACACAATCATCCACATGCGGAAGCGGGTAAGAATCAGGCTTGGTGACAGCATTTACCTTCCTGTAGTCAGTACAGAACCAAAACGTGCCGTCTGGCTTATTCATCAAAATACACAGACATTCCCAACATTTGGAATTTTTCAACCGGCCTCGCAAAACACAATCATCAGGTACATCAATATCTTCTTCGCTACATGATGCCACCATTAAAATAGAGGAAACTGCGGGGCCATCAGCAGCTGCCAAAAGTACCGGCTTAGTGTCTGCAGAAGCATGTGGATACAAAATAACTGGAGCAGAATCAGACAAACATAATATGGCTTTAATAAATGAATATGACAAAGCTGAGTAGAGTTCCTCCGATTAGGAGTGGCAATCAGGTAGTTTTGTTCAGAAACCTGACGTTCTACCGTAAAAGGACCAATAAATTGAGCTTGAAAAGGTGATCCAGTTATAGGTAAGAGCACCAGGACTTGATCACCCACTCTAAAGTGACGGCGTTCAGCCTGGCAATCAAACAGTCATTTAATTATATCCTGGGCGGATGAAAGTCTCGTATTCAACATCTCACAAGCGGCGTAAAGCCGACGTCGGAAATCATTCACGTAATGCAACACATTTTTACCGTCTGCCAAAAGACCGCGCACAGTGTGCCCAAACACAAGATCATTAGGGCTAAACCCAGTACTCCTGTGATACCTCTCTAGCTGCCAACATTAGCCAAGGCAAGCCTTCTTCCAAATCTCAGTCCATTTCAGTACAATAAGCCCGTAACAAGAACTTTAATGTTTGATGGAAACGCTCCAAAGCTCCCTGACTTTGTGCATGATAAGCACTCGCTTGGTTATGTTTAATGTGAAGCTGCTGTAAAATCTGTGCAAACATATGAGAAGTAAAATTAGATCCCTGATCGCTCTGAATAACCTTGGGTATACCAAAAATAGAAATAAACTGAGACAAGGCTTTTACCACAGATTTTGTTGTAATTGTACGCGAAGGATAAGCAGCAGGATATATGGTCGCATGACACATAATGGTTAATAAATAATTACTGTCACTTTCGATTTAGGCAGAGGACCGACACAATCAATGATCAAATATTCAAAAGGCTGATCCATAACTGGTATAGGATACAATGGAGCAGGCTTCACCATCTGATTGGGCTTCCCAGTCAACTGACATGACATGTTTTAATATAAGCAAAGATGTCCCTCTTAACACGTGGCCAAAAGAAATAACGCTAAATGGGATCGTACGTTTTCCAGATGCCCAAATGTCCAACCGCATCATGGGATGTCTGCAAAACCAAATCACGAAATTTAAGAGGAACCACAATCTGAAGGATTACATTACCCAAAAAGCAGTCACCGTGAAGCACCCATTTCCTCACCAACAACACATCTTGAAGGAAGTATCCACGAGCAGTACTCCTTAACACATCAACAGGAGGATTTGAATTGATTGAATAACTCTTTTAGAGTAGAATCTGCCTGTTGTTCCTTCACCAAGTCAGTCCGCGAAACCGACAGAGGAATTTCAGGCCAGAAAGAAGAGTGGGGAAGCCTGTTCTACAGGTGCAGCTCAAAAAATTTGAATATCGTGAAAACGTTCAATATTTTTTGTCACTCATGTCAGAAAGTGAAACTCATATATTATATAGATTCATTACACATAGAGTGAAATATTTCAAGCCTTTATTTCTTGTTATTTTGATGATTATGGTTTACAGCTAATGAAAACCCAAATTCAGAGTCTCAGAAAATTTGAATATTACATAAGATCAATAAAAAATGATATTTTAAACAGAAATGTCAGCCTTCTGGAAAGTATGTTCATTTCTATGCACTCAATACTTGGTTGGGGCTCCTTTTGCATGAATTACTGCATCAATGCGACGTGGCATGGAGGCGATCAGCCTGTGGCACTGCTGAGGTGTAATGGAAGCCCAGGTTGCTTTGATAGCGGCCTTCAGGTCGTCTGCATTGTTGGGTCTGGTGTCTCTCATCTTCCTCTTGACAATATCCCATAGATTCTCGATGGGGTTCAGGTCAGGCAAGTTTGCTGGCCAATCAAGCACAGTAATACCATGGTCACTGAACCAGCTTTTGGTACTTTTGGCAGTGTGGGGAGGTGCCAAGTCCTGCTGGAAAATGAAATCAGCATCTCCATAAAGCTTGTCAGCAGAAGGAAGCATGAAGTGCTCTAAAATTTCCTGGTAGATGGCTGCGTTGACACAGTGGACATGGCACCCCAAATCATCACTGACTGTGGAAACTGCACACTGGACTTCAAGCAACATGGATTCTGTGCCTCTCCACTCTTCCTCCAGACTCTGGGACCTTGATTTCCAAATGAAATGCAAAATTTACTTTAATCTGAAAAGAGGACTTTGGACCACTGAGCAACAGTCCAGTTCTTTTTCTCCTTAGCCCAGGTAAGACGCTTCTGATGTTGTCTCTGGTTCAGGAGTGGCTTGACACGAGGAATGCGACATTTGTAGCCCATGTCCTGGATTCGTCTGTGCGTGGTGGCTCTTGATGCACTTACTCCAGCCTCAGTCCACTTCTTGTGAAGCTCCCCCAAATTCTTGAATGGATTTTGCTTAACAATCCTCTCAAGGCTGCGGTTATCCCTGTTGCGTGTGCACCTTTTCCTACCACACGTTTTCCTTCCACTCAACTTTCTATGAATATGCTTGGATACAGCACTCTGTGAACAACCAGCTTCTTTAGCAATTACCTTTTGTGGCTTACCCTCCTTGTGGAGGGTGTCAATGACTGTCTTCTGGACATCTGTCAAGTCAGCAGTCTTCCCCATGATTGTGTAGCCTACTGAACCAGACTGAGAGACCATTTAAAGGCTCAGGAAACCTTTGCAGGTGTTTTGAGTTAATTAGCTGATTAGAGTGTGACACCGTGTGTATCCAATATGGAACTTTTTCACAATATTCTAATTTTCTGAGACACTGAATTTGCGTTTTCATTAGCTGTAAGCCATAATCATCAAAATTACAAGAAATAAAGGGTTGAAATATTTCACTCGATGTGTAATGAATCAATATAATATATGAGTTTCACTTTCTGAAATGAGTGACAAAAAATATTGAACTTTTTGACAATATTCTAATTTTTTGAGCTGCACCTGTATAACACTTCCCTTAGCCTCGTAGAATTCAGGTTCAGCATCAGACGTAGTTTAACATATCGCACGGATCTGGGCACGCGTCACAGCATAAGCGGTAAACACATCTGGGTAACTCAGACCACATTCATCGGGTTCCCCTGAAAAAGATGCGTTGGGGTAATTATCAAAAGCGGAGAAACATCACGGCAGACACGTCCACCGGCAAGGTTATTCCCCAGAATCACAGAAACACCAGCAATGGGCAGCAAAGACCGTACCCCAATCACCACCTCACCTTGTACCAGGTCTGACTGAAGTACAATCCTGTGTAATGGGACAGACAAAGTGTTTAACCCTATTCCATGGATCAGAACACTGCTTCCAGTATCTGTCTCTGAAGAAAAAGGCAACAGACTCCAAAACAAATTACTCTGATTCGCCTGTATCATGCAGAACTTTCACTGGCACCTTGTCATTGCTATCAACAAGTGATACATAACCCTACTAACCAGCCTACTAACGGCCAGCGGAGCAAGAGAGTCTAGTTCTTCTTCTTATTTATTTTATGGCGGTCTATAGGAGCTTTACCACCACCTACCGGACTGGAGTATGGACCAGGGACCCAACCCACTCCCAAAACAAACCCTACGAGCTGACTACCCACTTAACCCAAAACCAAACAAAACAAAACATCCTATAAAACAATTAAACCACCCAACTACCACCAAGAATACCAACAAAAGGAAAATAAACTCAAAGTAAATTAATAAAGAAAGAAACAAAATCCTCTAAACCCTTTTAGGTGCCTATATCCCCCGTCCCCAGATTGTCTATCTAAGAACCCCATCTTGAACACCACCCTACTCTCCCTCATTCGTGCTACCATCCTCCCCCTCTCCCTCCTATACTTCCCGCACTCCATCATCACATGCTCCACCGTCTCCTCCTCCTTACAATACCCGCACCGCCCATCTGGATGTTTTTTTGTTAACCTTAAAACCCCATTCAAACCCGCATGCCCCACCCGAAGCCTTGTTATTATTGTTTCCTCCCTTCTACACCTCCCCCCTTGCCTGATCCTACCCACTTTCTGCAGCACCCTATATAAATGCCTGCCTCTGCCCTCCCGATCCCATCCCTCCTGCCACATCTGTCTCACCCTCTCCTTAATAATTGTATTTGCCTCCACCCTACCCATCTTCACACCCACCTCAACATTGGCCTTCCCCACCGCCCTCCTAGCCAAGATATCAGCCATCTCATTTCCCTCTACCCCCACGTGCGCCGGTACCCACACAAACATAATCACCATCCCCATCCTTTGCAACCTAACCAACGCCTGTAGCACCTCCCAAATCAGATCCGGCCTACATCTAGAGCTGAAACCCTTCAGACTCTCCAACACAGCACTGGAGTCCGAACACACTACCACCCTATCTGGTCTCACCTCCTCCACCCACTGCAGTGCTAAAACAATTGCCACCATTTCTCCCGTATATACCGACAGCTGATCATCCACTCTCCTCCCCACCTCCATTCCAAATTCCGGCACCCCGCAAAGGCACACCCCACCCTCTCTGTCACCGGATCCTTCGACCCATCGGTATATACATGTAGATGTCCATAAAAACACTTCTTTAGATATTCACTTACCTGTTCCCGACGAGACACCCCCTCCCCTCTGCCCACCCCCTTCAACAGCTCCAGATCCACATCCGGCTGTGGCAACAACCACGATGGCACCGCCGGAAACACCACCGTAGGACTGAACTCCCGCCCCCATAATCCCATCTCCCTAGCCTGACTATCCCCCACCCAAGCAAACTTATTCATCCTCCTCCTACCCTGTTCCCAGCATTCCCCCAAAATACCCTTTGTCTGGTCATTCTCCCCATGTCCCCTCAAAGACAGCCAATAGCTCATCGCCAGCTGAGCCCTCCTCAACCTTAATGGCATTTCACCCACCTCTACCTGTAGAGCCGGCACAGGTGTGGTGCTATACGCCCCACAGCAAATCCTCAATGCCCTTGCCTGCACCACATCCAGCCTCCCCAACACAGTGGCAGACGCAGATTCATATGCCACACTCCCATAATCCATCACCGATCTGATTAACCCCACATACACCGCCCTTAACGCCGACCTATCCGCTCCCCACTCCATCCCCGCTAGACACCTCATTACATTAATTACTTTTTTACATTTATTAACCACTGCCTCCACATGTACCGCCCAAGTAAGTCTAGAATCAAACCATACCCCCAGAAACCTAAAGGACCCCACTCTTCCCAATTCACTCCCATACAATTTCAGCCCAACCCCTCGACCCACCTTCCTCCTCGTAAAACTTGAATACTGGCGGGCTCCTCCCTATTGTCCCACAATACCCCCTCCAATAAGACCTCTTAGCCTCCTTAACCACCCTCCTGACCAGTGCCTGTGACCTCTTATACAGCACTAGGTGTTGAAAATTGTGCGTCCTCTTTAAAACCCTGAACGCCCTATTCCTATCCGCCACAGCCTCCTTACATCCCTCTGTCCACCATGGCACCGCCTTCCTATTTCCCCTCCCTAACCTCTTAGGGATAGACCGCTCCGCGGCCCCTATTATCGCCGAATGAACCTCCTCAGTAAGGACATCAACACCCTGTCCCACACCCCCCCCCCAGTGCCAAACCCTCTTCACTCATTATCCGGAACCTACCCCAGTCCGCCTTTCCAATTACCCACCTGGCTAAACCGGTCCCGTTCACCCCGGCTGACACTAAACCCACTTCACACTTCACCGGATAGTGATCACTCCCCACCGTAGTGATAGTGATCACTCCCAGCCATCTCCTCCGACACCAAAGTAAGGTCCAAAACTGATGCAGCCCCTGTAATAAAATCAATCCTAGTACCCCTACCGTCATTAAGGCACACCAACACCCTTGCATCCATCAATTCCTACACCACCAGCCCATTCCCATCAGTCCTATTACCCCCCCACAACGTACTATGCGCATTGAAATCCCCACACCACACCACCCTCCGACCATCACGCCCAACCACACCCTCCAACAAAGACAACTCCAATCTGAGACAAGTATTATAAAAGTTCACCACCACCAGACTCACCTCCTTCAACCACACCTCCACCACCACATATTCCATATCGCCCCCTAATGAAAGTAACCTACTCTGTACATCCCGCTTCATCCAGTTTGATTTCTCCGGCATTCATGTCCGTTGAAAAGGCTTGTTGACCAATCAGATTTCTGAATGTATTCATGACTTTACGTAGCAACTAGACTCTCGGTCTGGTTGTAGGGTAGGACGACTGCGTAGTAGGAGTGTTGGCTAGATCCTATCTGATCGACGAATAACCCGGAAGCTGAAGGGAGTACAGTGGTTTCTCGAGTGTAGGCTGGAGTTTGGCGGTTTGGCACGGCCATGAATACATTCAGAAATCTGATTGGTCAACAAGCCTTTTCAACGGACATGAATGCCGGAGAAATCAAACTGGATCCGATGAAACAATTAACATATGACTGTTTTGGATCCTGTGTGCAAGAGGAAAATCTATATGAATGTGTCCATTTTAATAAGTTGACGTGTTTTTTTCATATAAAAAGGAAAAGGCCTTAAGCAGGGGGGAAAAGTGAAAAGGCCTTAAGCAGGGGGAGGGGCATCGAACCAGGGTGAAGAGGGTATTTTTGAAACGACGGGGCTATGCTGCACATATAAGCCTACAATTTCAAATGAAAATTTATTTGATTTGAAACTCTGGCGGTTGAAATTAAACTGTGGCGGCCCGACACATTTTAATACATTAATGGGAAACACTGCAATATTATTTCAGAATGGTTGAAATAACGGAATGGATGAATACGTTTCATTATAAGGTAGGGATATAAACAGATTTACAGAAGGACGGATGAGTAAAAACATTGCACTGAATAATTTTGGGCATGTAAAAGTATGCACTTTGTGAAAAAACATTACTGTTTGAAAATGATTGTTTGCTGTCCAATATAATGCCTTTCACACAACTGCTTCTGTGAATTTGTGACCATGGTACATACAGTTTGATCTGTAAATACCACATACTTTAAACCATCTATTGGCATTGATAATTAAAGCTACTGGGCGAGCTCACAGTGGTGGATTCAGCCTTATAATTTGCATGCTGCATTGTGCAAGATCATTATATTTTTTTCTAAATAGAAACAATTGAAAAGTATTACTTTGGTAAAGTGTTGTTTATTACCATTATTTGTTTTGTTTAAGTATTAAACAACCCAGTGAATATTTCTGTGTTGAAAAGACGGTGAAACGCCATCTCTAGTTCAGGTGAAAAACCTGCTTGTGGCGAAGTGAGCGCTACTGCTCGGGGAATAAGACACTGCAGTCCAGGTTCCAGAGAACATTAAGTTTATTATCTTAAGTTTCACAATTACACGATACGACACCTCCCTGTGTCCAGTTCTCTCTCTCGCTCCACTCCCCGCGGGCTCCTTATGAAGGCTCTCAGGCTCACTGTTGAACAATCAAGGCAATTGGTTAATTGATAACACCAAACCTATAATCAATCGTCCCCAATTGCCTGATTGCCAACAGCTGTGCCGGCTCCCTAAACCACCCGCGTTCACTCTCTCTCTTGCTAGCTGCGCCTAAAACCACGCCCCCCTACCACATACCCCCACCGCCCGACTTAGGCCGGGAAGCCATCCGGCCAATGATCAACTCCCCCCCCCCCCCTCCTCCTCCTCTTCCACCGGACGGGAGAGAAAATCAGCCACCACCATCTGCGCTCCCGGCCTATGAACCACCTTGAAATTAAAAGGCTGTAAAGCCAGATACCAACGAGTGATTCGGGCGTTGGTATCCTTCATGCGGTGAAGCCATTGGAGGGGCGCATGGTCCGAGCAGAGGGTGAATGAGCGACCCAGTAGATAATACCGGAGGGACCCGACCGCCCATCTAATGGCCAGGCACTCCTTCTTGACTGTGCTGTACTTCGCTTCCCGTTGTGACAACTTTCGGCTAATGTACAGCACTGGTCGGTCGACCCCCTCCACCTGCTGAGTCAAAATGGCCCCCAGCCCTCTGTTCGATGCGTCAGTCTGCAAATTAAAGGGGAGAGAGAAATTAGGGGTGAACAAGAGCGGTTTCCCACACAAAGCTTCCTTTACCCTCTCAAACGCCTGCCGACACAGCTCCGTCCACTGAACCAGATCTGAGGCACCTTTCCGAGTTAAGTCGGTCAGGGGACTGGTCAGCTCCGAGAAAGCCGGGATGAATCTTCTGTAGTACCCGGCCAGTCCCAAAAACCTCCTCACCTCTTCAAAGTCCTATTAAAACGTTCCACGAGCCCATCCGTTTGTGGATGGTACACGCTAGTTTTAATTGACTGAACACCCAATAGTTCATACAGTGAACTCTTAGCCGAGATATTGCGCAACAGCACTGCTTCGGGATACCGGGTTGCATAATCCACCAGAACTAATACAAATCGGTATCCCTGAGTGCTCCCGTCAAATGGCCCGATGAGGTCCATGCCCACTCTATCAAACGGGACCTCAATTAATGGTAGGGGTAATTAATTTACGAGCTGACAATCTGGACAGGCCGCACACCACCTCCGTATGTCCGCCCAGATGCCTGGCCAATAAAACCGGGCCATTATCCGGTCTAGTGTTTTATTATACCCTAAATGCCCAGCCATGGGGTTGTAATGAGCCGCCTGGAAAATCATTTCCCGGCGGCTTTTCGGGACCAACAACTGGGTCGTCTCCTCCCCTGTCTGAGTGTCACAACTCACTCGGTACAACCTATCTTTAATAATCGAAAAATATGGGTGAGAGCGTGCAGCGACAGGGCGCACCAGCTGACCATCAACATATATCACCTGGTCGAAGGCAAAGCGTAGGGTATCGTCCCGAGACTGAGCGAGTGGGAAATCCTCCAGGGGTTGGAACACCGGCACCGGGGAAGTCTCCACTGGAGGCTCTCCCGGAGCCACCCCCCCCGTCAGTGTCGGACGACCCCGCGTCACCACTGTCCACTGCACACACCTCACACGTCCCTACCGGTCGTGATCGTACCCCCATCAGTTTTTCTGCTATTTGTTTAAACCCCGCCCAATCCGTACCCAAAATCAGAGGGTGCGAGAGGCGGGAGCTAACCGCAGCCTCCAGAATATGCTTTTTATTTTTTATTAGAATTTCCACGGGCACTATCGGATATTTGTGTCGATCCCCATGCACACACCGAATTACCACCCAACGTGTCAATCTCAATGCCTCGGGTCGAACCAGGCTCTGGTGGATCATGGTCTGCATAGCCCCTGAATCCAACAGCGCCCGGTGTTCACCCCCTTGCACCCTTAATGGAATGCAGTACGCCCCGTCTGGATCGTAAGCGGAGGTGGGCAGTCCGACTACCCGGACCACCTGTCTCACCTCCATGAGCGGACAATCGCGGCGCAGGTGGCCCAGCCGTCCACACCGCCAACACTCCGGTTCAGGCGTTTGAGGCACTCCACGTGGGCCGGACTGCACCGCCACTGAGCCTGAGGGGGGAAAAGAGGGCGACAGGTTACGGGGGCTTACAGCAGGGAAGGAGGGGTTCTGGGGACGAGAAACAGAAAGGGGGGCGGAACGAGGGGGAAATTTCTTCCTGGGCGCCGGCTCTGGCTTCGGCTTCTGCTGCTGGGTGAAGGGGTGTTGCGCCAGGTGGTCCTCCGCCAGGGTGACGGCGGTATCCAGGTTGGTGGGTCTATGGCACTGGACCCACCTCGTGGTCTCCGCCGGCATTCCCATGACGAATCTTTCTAGGATACAACCCGTCCGGTCGAGGACCGCCTTTTTGATGTTCCGAAACTCCGCCCTCGCGGCTGTCGGCAGGCTATGCACCGCTCGTTGCGCCTCCCCTGACAGGAGGGGCAGGAGTCGCACGGCCCACTCCTCCATTGACCACCGGGAGGTTTCCGCCGCCAGCTCGAATGCTTCCAGGAAGGCCTGAGCGTCATCCTCTGCCATCATCTTTGGTATGTTGAACTTCGGAGAGGAGACGCTCTGCCTTCCCGTGGTCTCCCCGGCGGCCGTTAATTGGAGCAGTGCCTGTGCCTGGAGGCTCGACTGCTCCCGCAGGGCTTACATTTGCTCCATGTGAGCTGCAGCCTGTCGCTCCTGCATGGCAGCCAGCCCCTCCAGCACTCTGCCTAATGTTGTCATGGAATCCTCCTGCCCCCTTGGATCCGTCTCCATTCTCAGCGTTTTATTTTTAAATTATTTTATTATTATTTTTGTTTTGTTTTTCTTCCCTTCGCCTTTTCTCCACTCCCCACGTACGGGCCACCACTGTGGCGAAGTGAGCGCTACTGCTCGGGGAATAAGACACTGCAGTCCAGGTTCCAGAGAACATGAAGTTTATTCTCTTAAGTTTCACAATTACATGATACGGCACCTCCCTGTGTCCAGTTCTCTCTCTCGCTCCACTCCCCGCGGGCTCCTTATGAAGGCTCAGGCTCTCAGGCTCACTGTTGAACAATCAAGGCAATTGGTTAATTGATAACACCAAACCTATAATCAATCGTCCCCAATTGCCAACAGCTATGCCGGCTCCCTAAACCACCCGCGTTCACTCTCTCTCTTGCTAGCTGCGCCTAAAACCACTCCCCCCTACCACACTGCTAAATTTGGTTGAACAATGAAAGCTTTGTAACCGACTAGGATGAAGCCAGGCTATTATCCAGGTAAACCTGAGCTAAATTGAGCTTATGTCAAAATGTCTCAACCTGAGATTTACCCCCCTTTAGATGTCTAGATTGTGGCTTTTGCTCCCTTGGATTTTTCAAGTAGCCTAGCTACTTCCGCCTTCCTTGTGAAAGTTAGCTAGCTAGCTACCAGTAGCTTACTATTATGGGGGGGCAGGGCCACTTTGGTAGGGTTGCTGCTAAAACCAATAGCTGGTTAGCAAACAAGCTCCCATTATTACCTGAAGATGTACCCTTGTTATATTCATCATCATCACCACCAGTCAGGTTCATGGTTTCTGTTGATGGCAGTGGTCTGCTTGACTGGGACTTTTTTTCCATACCTGCATCTTGGCTGCCTGAATTTCTCCTCCTTGTGAGTAATGTGAAGAGCCTAGATTTAAGTTTCTAGGCAAGATGATCTTGAGGGGAAAAATCCAGATTAGCTACCTGTGACTGAGCTTGTATTGTTGCATTTTTTGTCTTACTTAGTAACTGACATCTAGGCCCTTCATGTTACCCACATGGAGGAAAAATTCAGTCAGGTGTACAGTCACTCACAACCTGTCAGCTTCATTTTACTAAAACGTCTGGCTTAATTTTACTAAACTATCTGTGTTTGTGAAGGTGGGATTTGATCTTGTTTTGGTCAAATTTTATCAAGAGAACTACCCATAGGTTTTTAATGCTGCATGTCATACTATCAACAACCAATATGTTTTGCCAGGTCAAAGTTGACCCATAACACCACAGATGTAACAATTTTATATACAAACCCCAATTCCAAAAAAGTTGGGACAGTATGTAAAATGCAAATAAAAGCAGAAAGCAGTGATTTTAAAATTGTTTTACATTTTTTATGTTTTACCTTATCAACCTTATTGATTTTTGTAAATATACGCTAATTCCGAGTTTTATGCCTGCAACACATTCCAAAAAATTTGGGACCGGTTGTGGAATGTTAAAAAAACACCTCTTTCGAACAATCCACATGTGAATAGGTAACAGGTGATGCTATTACGAAGGCATCAACGAAGGCTCAGGCGTTTACTAGCAAGGATGAGTCGAGGTTCGCCACTTTGTAAAAAAATGCGTAAGCGAATTGTTCAACAGTTTAAGAACATTTCTCAACACACGATTGCAAGAAATTTAGGGATTTCACCATCTACAGTTCATAATATTATTTAAAAATTCAGAGAATCTGGAGAAATCTCCAGGCGTAAAAGGCAAGGCCAAAAACCAATATTGAATGCCCGTGATTAACAACTACATGTTTCTGTAATGAATATAACCACATGGGCTCGGGAATACTTCGGAAAACCGTTGTCTGCAAACGCAGTTTGTCGCTGCATCTAAAAAAGCAAGTTAAGACTCTACTACGCAAAGTGTAAGCCATATATCAACAACATTTCGCCGACTTTTCTGGGCTCAAGCTCATCTGAGATGGACTGGATGCAAAGTGGAAACGTGTGCTGTAGTCTGATGAGTCCACCTTTCAAATTGTTTTTGGAAATAATGGGCGTTGTATTCTCCGGGCCAAAGAGGAAAAGGACCATCCCGATTGTTACCAATGCAAGGTTCAAAAGCCAGCGTCCGTCATGGTTTGGGGGTGTGTTAGTTCCCATGGCATGGGTAACTTGCACATCTGTGAAGGCACCATTAAAGCTGAAGGGTACATGCATTTTGGAGCAACATATTTTGCCATCTAGATGTCTTTTTCAGGGACGTCCTTGCTTATTTAAGCAAGACAATGCCAAGCCACATTCTGCATGTGTTACAACAGCGTGGCTTCGTAGTCAGAGCATGGCTGCCTGCAGTCCAGATCTGTCTCCCATTGAAAACGCTTGGCGCATTATGAAGTGTAAAATATGACAATGGAGACCCTGGACTGTTGAGCAACTGGGGCTCGATTCACAAAAATCTTCTTAAGAAAAAACATAGCATCTAGGATTTAGGAAGTTCCTAAGAATGTTCTCAAATGCATGCTTTAACATTTTCTTAAGTAATGACCATTATCCTACGAACTTCTTAATTTTAGCCAATTACAAACGTCTTAACCATCATGTTATCTTAATTATCATTATGGCCCACTAAATACAAACATAGCCTAGATCGAAAAAATATTTTAAAAACATTTGCTTTTCCTGTAGTAGTTTGTGTGGATGGTTTAATCCATTCACAAGACAATTTGTTTTTAAATAAATTTTATAAGAAACGTTTCAAACGGTTTTTATTAGACTTTGCCTTGTAGCTACTAACGTTACATGTTTGTTGCTCGCTGGTTAGCGAATGGAAATTAAAAATAAGAAAGAGATACTCATCTTAAACCGAAAGCCCTGCACTTTTTAAAGGTGGAAACAGCATCTTGATGTCTTATTCGGTTATGGTTATAAGGGGCTCTGCATGATAACTGACTATGGGTAGATGTAATGGTCAGACTTGATTGCAGTCCAAATAATGCATGATCTCTGAAGAAACCCATAACATCTTATACATACTTTTGAAGGGCATATCCAGAGTTTTCATTTTGTATACCATCATACCTTGATGTGTGAAAGGGGAATGTGATTTCCTGGGGCTTGGGGAGGAAATTGACCCTATTTCATTATAACAGACTAAAAAGTGATTTTGATCAACTTATCATTGCGTCATCAAGGACTGGAAATATTCATCTTAAACAGAGAGCTCTGCACTTTCTAAAGATGAAAATGACATCCTGATGTCTTATTCCATGAGGGTTAGAAGAGGCTCTGAATGATAACTGAACTATGGTAGATTTAATGGTCAGACTTGATTGCAGTTCAAATAATGCATGATCTCTCTACATAACATCATGTACATATTTTTGAAAGGCATACCCAGAGCTTTCATTTTCTCTACACCATGTCTTGATGTGTGAAAGGGGAATGTGATTTTTGGGGCTTGGAGAGGAAATTGACACCATTTAATGTGAACAGACTGATGATATTAAAATGTAATATTGATCAACTTATCATTAAGTCATCAAGGACAGGAGACACTAATCCTACACGGAGAGCTCTGTACTTTCTAAGGGTGAAACCCGCATCCTGATGTCTTATTATGTTAGGGCTATAAGGGGTCTGAATGATAACTGACTTATTATAGATGTAATAATCAGAATGGATTTCAGTACATATAATACATAATTTTGTATAAACCTATGACATCATATACATGTACTCGAAGGGCAGATCCAGACCTTTCATTTGGTGTCCACCATGCCTTGATGTGTGAATGCGAAATGTAATTTTGAGGATTGGAGAGGAAATGGACACCATTTAACTTTAACAGACTGGTGATATTAAAACCTGATTTTGATCAACTTATTATTGAGATATCAAGGACTGAAGATACTCATCTGAAACGGAGAGCTCTGTACTTTCTAAGGATGAAAACCGCATCCTGATGTATATTACGTTAGGGTTATAAGGGGGTCTGAATGATAACTGACTTAATAGATGTAATAACCAGAATGGATTTCAGTACAAATAATGCATCATTTTATACAAAGCTATAACATCATGTACATAATTTTGAAGGGCAGATCCACACCTTTCATTTGGTGTACACAGTGATCAACCTTGATCTGTAAATACGGAATGTGCATTGAGGCTTCGAGAGGAAATGGACACCATTTCATTTGAACAGACTGATGATCTTAAAATGTGATTTTGATCTAGGTTTGCGGCATTCACCTTTGCCTTTGGTTTGCAGTCTGCCAGAAGAACAAAGTAGTTAGAAGAAGTAGTTTCTGCCTGCGCGATTTGAATGGGTAGAGCTGTGCACAGGGTCCAAAATGAACTTTTTAGCTCACTGGCCAAATGTCTGGTAGATTAAATAATCTACCCACAAAACATTTATTTTACCAGCCAAAAAATCTAACGCATACAGCCTTTATGGTGGTGAATAAAAACCGTGGTTTGAGCAGATTTTAAGTGAAAAAAATTCGTATTGATAATAAATGTTCATTGCAACAAAGATAACCTACATGGCATACGGGAGTGAGAATAGTAGCCTACAAAGTGGATAAATAGTATAGAACAAAAGTACATGAAGAGTAGGCTATTAGAACAAAGAGTACAGAAGCCTACAAAGTTTTCAATCAACTAATTCTTCTCATCCAATCTACAGCAATCCAATAATATTCATGTTGGTGAAAACAGTCAATATTAATGTTATTTTAAAAAAGGTGATTTTAAAACGTGAATTACATTGCTAGTTAACTAAACTGCTCAAAAAAATTTAGGGAACACTTAATCATCACAGTATAACACCAAGTCAATTAAACCAAACCGGTGATGTTGCAGGTTGTATCGCCTCCACGTTCTTGAGACTGTGCTGGGAGACACAGCAAACCTTCTTGCGACGGCACGTATGGATGTGCCATCCTGGCGGAGCTGGACTACCTGTGCAACCTGAATGGGCTGCAGGTACCGCCTCATGCTACCAGTAGTGACAAGGGCACTAGCAAAATGCAAAACTAGAGAAAAATCAGTCAGGAAGGATAAGGAGAGAGAAATGGTCTCTGGCCATCACCTGCAAAACCATTTACTTTTTGGGGGTTGTCTTGCTGTTGCCTCTCCTGTCCGTAGCTATACAGACATTAGCCTACATAAAGAAGGCATGGGCATACCAGTAGCCTACATTAACTAAGTTAACCAGCCGGGTTTGCTGGGCAGATAACAGATAGCTAACGTTAGCCAACCAGATAACGTTAACGTTCATTAAAAGCTATCAATACCAGAGTGTTTGTGTGTGGTCGTTAACGTAACTCAAAATTACTCGCACATCCACTCGAAGATGAAATTGACATGCTGCGAATAGCCTTTGACACTTCGACTTTACACAATCTTTTACAGGTTCCAGTTTCAGTGCCCATAACAATGGGATTAGCCTATTACAGGCATTTTCTGTAACGCATAAACGGCACTGGGAGCAGAACATTGACATTATTTAACGTTATTTGTCATACCCGATCCAACGCCGTTTTCCAATTCTCATTAATGTGCCATTTCTCCTTAAACAAATCTTTGGTGTTTCTTGGTTGCGCGACTTGGACGTGCGAGATAGAGAGACTAGCGCAGTTTACGGATCCCTTTGAGGACAAAGCTGGAACGTATTAGCCTACTTTATATTTTATAGGTTGAAAGAATAGAATAGAATAACTTTTATTTCCCCGTTGTAGCCACCAGCAAATACATAGACAGCGGGGCAGACCCACACAAACAAACATATCAAATGTGACAGGTAGGACACTAGGACCCTGTAGCCTAGAACAGATCATGGCAGGAGGGTATAAGAGAGTAGAATCCCGCGAGATTTCAGAACTAAATGCCTGCGAATGGTATGTCAAGAAAGAGTCAACCATAGGAAGTGATCATTTCCCAGTATTAACTATAGTAAATACAAACGTGTGTTTACAAGAAGGGAGTGTAATTACCAGATGGTGTTTTGGTAAAGCTGATTGGGAGAAATTTAGGTTATGTTGTGAGAAGTCAGCTCAATTGGTAACATTAGAAGGCAGCATAGAAGAATGCATAACTCAAGTTACAGAACATATAATAGAGGCTGCAAAATTGAGTATACCAAAAAGAACAACGCAGGGTAAAAGGAAAGTGGTACCTTGGTGGAATGAGGAATGCAGTAAAGCTGTAAAAGAACGAAACAAGGCACTCAGAACTCTGAGGAATAATTTAACACAAGGAAATATTATAGAATATCAAAGGAAAAGGGCAGTGGCTCGTAGGATAATTAAATACACAAAAAAGAAGACATGGAGAGAATTCTGTTCCACCATTGGTAGAGGGGTAGAGTTAGGAGATGTTTGGACCATGTTTAAGAAAATGAGTGGGAAAAGGACATCAGTTAAAATCCCAGCATTGTTGGATGGGGATAGGCTGGCAGTGTCAGACAAAGAGAAGGCGGATGTGTTAGGCAGGGCATTTGCTGCAGTTCATAGTGGTGAGCATCTTGAGGAGTTACATAGGCAGCAGAAAGCCCGTGCACTCAGTGAGAATGAAAATGTGAGGGAGAAGAGAGAGGGTGACATGTCAACTTTAGATTTGGACTTCACAATGTCAGAACTCAAAATAGCCTTGCAAGGTACTGGATATACAGCCCCAGGACATGACCAGTTATGCTATGCTATGTTTCGGCAGTTACCATTGGTAACTTTGAAGGTAGTACTGAGACTTTTTAATAAAATCTGGAAGGAAGGAGTCATACCGAGCTGTTGGAAAAGGGCAGTAATATTACCATTCAACAAGCCAGGGAAGGATCCTACTAGCCCTGGTAACTATAGGCCCATAGCACTGACATCTCATGCTTGCAAATGGATGGAGAAAATAATAGTTCGTAGGCTTTCACATATACTGGAACAGAGAGGAATATTCAGCAAATATCAGAGTGGATTTAGAAAAGGACGATCCACAATGGATGCTCTAGTTGGAGTAAGTAATGAGGTGGAAAAGACACTGAAAATGAAAGAGTTGATGGCAATAGTATATTTTGACATTGAAAAGGCATATGACTCTATGTGGAGGGAAGGGTTGCTTATTAAATTAAGTAAAATGGGTATTGGAGGGAGGATGTATAATTGGATAATGGACTTTTTAACAGGCAGGAAATTTAGAGTCAAGGTTGGAGCAGACAAGTCTAAGGATTATGTTATAGAGAATGGCATTCCACAGGGGAGCGCAATTAGCCCTATACTATTTAATATTATGATTAATGACATATTCTCAGAGTTAGATGGATGTATAAACTCGGCGCTTTATGCAGATGACGGGGCTATTTGGATGAGGGGGAGGAATGTGGCATATGTATTTGAGAATATAAGGAAAGCAATAAAGAAAGTGGAGAAGTGGTCATATGAGTGGGGGTTCAAATTATCTACAAGCAAGACTTGCTACATGTTATTCACAAATAAGCGCAAGATAGATGCTGAGAAGTTAACTCTGTATGGACAACCGATGGAGAGGGTAACAGAATTTAAATATCTGGGTCTATGGCTGGACAGTAAATGTTCATGGAAAGTTCATATCACACACCTGAAAACAAAATGCAAAAAGGTCATTAATCTATTACGAGCTGTGGCTGGGTGTGACTGGGGGGCAGAAAAACAGTCATTAATGGGCATATATAGGGCAATTATGAGGTCAACAATAGACTATGGAAGTATTGTATATGGAGCAGCAGCAAAAACATCATTGAGAGAAGTGGATAGGCTGCAATATAGAGCACTAAGAATATGTATTGGAGCTATTAAGTCAACCCCTAGTAACGCAGTTCTAATTGAGGCAGGAGAGATGCCACTGGAATTAAGAAGAAGAAAACTTACATTAGCATACTGGGTCAGGATTAAAGGAAGTGAGGAAGGAAATAATGTAAAGATTCTACAAAAATGCTGGGAGTATTCCAGGTTCCAGGGCAATGGATTAGGATGGACATGGGAAGAAAGGGTAAGGGAATACGAAATGGAGGTATTAGAGTTCGCCAGGTCTACCCCAATGAGCAGCATTCCCCCTTGGCTGTTCCCAGAAGTCAAGATAGATTTAAATATTTTGGAGAAGAAAAGAGGATGGCAAATAGAGGAAATGGGTGTTAAAACTAGTGCTTACCTGGGACAGAGTTTTTATAGGTATCTAGAAATATTTACAGATGGGTCTAAAAACAAGCAGGGAGAGGTGGGAATTGGTATCTATGTCCCGGAGTTTAAAATAGAAATTTCCAAAATAATCTCCAATCAAGTATCAGTATTTACTGCAGAAATAATTGCAGTTATTATTGGGTTACAGTGGGTGGAAGAAGTCAGACCGGATAGAGTGGTGATGTGTACAGATTCACTAGCAGTCTTAGAAGGCATACAGTCAACAAAAACAGTAAGAGATGATTTAGTTATTGAACTTAATCATAGCTTACTAAGGCTTAACAGAGGTGGCATAGATATCCAGTTTTGTTGGGTACCAGCACATGTGGGGGTGAAAGGGAACGATGATGCAGATAGACTCGCGAAAATGGCATTACAGAAGGAAATTGAGGTTACAGTTCCACTGGGAAAAGGAGAAGGTAAAGCAATAATTAAGAGGAAAGGAATAGAGATTTGGCAGAAAAGGTGGGATGAAGACCAGAAAGGAAGGGGATTCTATAAAATACAAAAGTCGGTCATTACAAAGAGCCATAAGGAAAGGAACAGAAGAGAGGAAATAATTATTACAAGACTTAGAGTGGGTCACACAGGATTAAATGGCACAATGTTTATAATGGGGAAAATGGACAGTAATAAATGTGGGAACTGTGGAGTTAAAGAAAATGTAGAACACATCATATTGCATTGCACCTTATATGAGGAGGAAAGAGAACGGCTACACGATAAAGTCCGCGAGGCAGGAAGGGATTGGGATCTGATAGGAATTTTAGGAACAGAAGGAGAGGGAATAGAAAGCACCAGGAAGGCACTTTACACTTTTCTAAGAGACACAAGATTAATTAATATAATTTAAGAATGAAGTAGAAATGACATGATGTTACATACTCTTGTACAGTAGGTGGCGGTATGCACCTTAAAGGGTTTTTAATCCGCCAAAAAACTTAGAGAAGAAGAAGAAGAAGAAGATTTCAGAACTTCACGTTTGTAAGGAAGTGATTGATGGACACACGTTGCTGACGGTGAACTTTGTTTGTGAAAGAACTGGAGGTAGGAACGGCGTGTTTATAATTAGTTTTATGTTATCATTTTACAAACACACTTTCATTTACCTGTTCATGTGGTTATGTGGATTTTATAGTCACTGCCCCCATGTATTCTAGACGTACCTGTTGATGCAGCAGACCCTAGTGAACCAAGCTTCATAGCAGAACCTAGGGAGTGACACTTGCCGTGTGTTTTGTTACCAAAAACATTTAAGGCATTGACACATGTCATCGGCAGTGAACTGTGTAGAAGAACGTGAGGTACAGTGTGTTTTCTGTGGGCTTATGGTTTTTACCAAACGTTGTGCTTTTACCTCTTTGCATATTTCCATGATGTTGACCTGACATTTACTGCTCATATTATATTTTAGATGTACCTGTGATGCAGCAGACCTGAGTGAACCAAACTTCATACTTACTGGGTGATACAGCAGAATCTAGGAGACTTACCTGCTGATACACCGGAAACCTGATCAGCCACACAGCCACTGTTTTTCCTCTGATAGAAAATACTGAAAAAGCGTAGCGTTTGGCTGGTACTCTCTGTTGCCTAGATAAGGTTTAGTGCAGGCCACACAGTTGTTTTATTTATTGTTTTATAGGAACCCCTGTCCGTGTCCCCCCCGCCCCCCCACCTCCCCCACCTTCGTGTGCCTAACCCAGTGTGCAATAAGCGTGCAGTGTATAACCCAGTGTGCAATAAGCGTGCAGTGTATAACCCAGTGTGCAATCGTTCGGCGTGCAGTGTATAACCCAGTGTGCAATAAGCGTGCAGTGTATAACCCAGTGTGCAATAAGCGTGCAGTGTATAACCCAGTGTGCAATAAGCGTGCAGTGTATAACCCAGTGGCAGCGTATAGCCCCTGGTGTAGCATGTGACTCAGGGTGTAGTGCCTAACCCCTACTTACCCGTATTGCCCCGTTGATGCCCTTTTGTTATTTTCCCTGCTTTCCACTGACCCGTTGGTAGGGTCTGGATGTTGTTTTATTGTTGTGTGTGTGCCTCAATAAATTGTTATCTTTTGTGATACAAAAGCCTCTGTTCCTTTCCCTCCTTTAATGGAGGCCTTGTGTGGGGAATCTAACCTATTACGGCTAAACTACAAGTAGCTCTGGGTCTCTCACCCTTAAAGAGAGTGGCGTAGTCATTTTGGTAATTGAGTAATCTAATCTATTGTTGCCAAGGGTCACACAAACAAAGACATTCAATAGAATCATTGCATTAATCAAACTAATTAAGTGAATTAAAGTGAAATACAGCCAAACGTTATGATTAAAAATAGCCAGTCCAACACACAAACTCCGCCTCCACGAGTTTCCTCCATAAGATACACGACTACATTGATACAAACGAAAAAGTGCTAACCTTGCAATGTTGTCTTCTAATTTTTGTTTTTAATACACCCGGCAGCAGGCCCGGCTCCAGCTGTCTGAGTCAGGGTGGGCTGAGTGGCATTTTGGTTGGGCAAAATATCATTAAGAAATACTATCAACCAACGTCGTCTGGCTCATGCAGGAGATGGAAGGGGGTAGGCTGAAGCTCATGCAGGAGATGGAAGGCGTGGAGATGAAAATGCCTATACAAAAGTTTAAAGAATTATAATTATTAGTATGTTTCATAAAGGTGATCATGTTGTATTGAAGAGATGCACACTTGATTCATCATTCATCATATATTTTCTAATCAGCCTGCTAGCTTAAATGACTTACCCTAAATAAACCTGTGCTTATAGGCCCAAATCCTAACTTGAGGTACGTGCATGTAAGTTAAGTTTCGCACAAATCCTGTGCGCATGTGTCTGAAGTATGGATTCTGCCCAGTCACTATATAACATCAATCCATTTAATTCTCATATAATAACCATTTTTACAACAAACAAAAATCATAACAGAAACTTACAGATCAAATGATCTTTGTATTTTGCTGTTCTTGTTTTGCTTTTAATATGCTGTTGTTCTGATAACAGATACCCCCTTACAGACTCCAATTTCCATTCATTTAATCAGTATTCTAACAGTGAACTGATTCACTGATTAGCAGTAAACTGAAACTTGTTTGAAATACAAACGTTTAACTTTTAGTTAATATTTGAAAAAAACATTAATATTTTTGTTTTAACTTAACAGTAATTCATAAATTTAGAATAATATACAAAGTTAATTTGAGATTGCAGAAAGGCTCTGACCAGCTTAAAGCATCACAAAAGTTTGTTAGAGGTTTGGGTTGTGTAGTTACCTTGCCATGATGCAACTCCAAATATTGGCGAGATATCTTGAATAGCTGCTCCGTAGATTCAAACTTGATAATCCAAATAGTCTCTCCATTGACTTACATTGCACAGCGAAACAGGTGTCAAAGTCACACTTTTAGCACACAAAACGAATGCGAACAAAGCGGATTCTGCCAGTGTATAAAATAACAAAACCCGTTACAGCGTCTGTTTACAATGATTGGTAAAGGTACTATTTTCTTCAACCCCTCGATGTAGATATACTGAATACGTAAAACGCCTTTCAACTCCTGCTAGCGAAGGGCGTATTAACACAGTGATTCAGTTTCAAAATTCAAATCATAAACGCTGTAACTGATTTTGTTATTTTATACATTGGCGTTGTTCGCATTCGTTTGTGTGCTAAAAGTGTGACTTTGACACCTGTGAAAACTTCTGTGAAATGTGAAACTGCTTCGGTATTATAAAGCCAGTTGATGAGCTACTTATTAGTTGGTGAAGCATCATTCATTGTGGACTAGTGATGAAGCATCATTCATTGTGTTTACAAGTAGAAAGAAATACTAGCTAGCTATGACATACTGAGGGAAACAATTAATCTTCTCTGCATCCTAACATTACTTTGCTTGACAACAAAAACTGCTCGGATTGACTGATTATTACATTAACGTTACCGTCATTCCGTTTTAGTGAATGTCTCCGGGTGAAACAGCGCGATCCATTTTAAAAATGTGTTAATATTGTGGCGAGCCATGGAGTCGGAGTCAGGTTTGCTTGAGGGTATAATAATTTATTGAAGAGCACAATCTCTTATTACTTCCTTCTCAGCGTACAGGCAGAACAGACTACGCGCGCTGGACTGTAGCCAGCTTTATAGCCCCTGATATGCAAATGAGCATGCTAACAAAGGCGACCTCTAATAGGTGCCCTGCAGCTCACCTTAACCAATCACACGTAATCCCCTCAGTCATACTCAAAAACAACCGTTGGCTTCGCTCGAACATTCTCTAGAGCGGACCTGGTTGAGCGCATGCTATCACATTTAGCTGAACTGTATACGACTGTTGTTTATCACAACAGTCGCCGTTCTGGCGGGAGGTTGTATTCAAATGTTAACCGCCATTGTTACTGTACACGTCAGAGCTTTTGAACACGCTCTGATCATGTGATTACATCAACCATCACTCGTGCACTTGGTCTGCACAGCACAAGTACACATACACAATTCGATATACACAATAATTTACATCACTCGTAATCGCCCCGGATCGCCACACTGCCCCCACCTAAGGGGTCAGCAGTCCCCTGCGACCCCTTAAACTGTCCGCACTCACGCACAAAGTCCCGGAAACGGGCAGGAGTTCTCCGTTGGCGAGAAGGGCGATTCGGGCCCTCAGCTGCCGCTGGGTTTTCTGGTGGAGGAGGGGTGGGCGCACGTAAAGCGGGCTGATCCTCGCCGACGCCCATCCCCTCCTCAACACCGTCCCGGAAACGGGCAGGAGTTCTCCGTGGGCGAGAAGGGCGATTCGGGCCCTCAGCTGCCGCTGGGTTTTCTGGTGGAGGAGGGGTGGGCGCACGTAAAGCGGGCTGATCCTCGCCGACGCCCATCCCCTCCTCAACACCATCCAACAGCGGCCGGTAAGGAGCTAGACGGTCCCGGTGAAGCACCACCAGTTTCCTTCGGCCGGGCATGCGCACTCGATAGACCACCTCGCTAAGCCGGCCCACCACTTCACCAGGGCCCCGCCAATGCGACTGCAATTTCGGGGACAGACCCTTCTTACGGATCGGACAGTAGATCCATACCTTGTCTCCGCTGGTGAAGGGCTGCCCCCGACAGCGCACATCATACGCTCGCTTCTGCTTAACACTTGCGGCGGATTGGGCCTGGCGGGTAAAGCTGTGGGCGGTCTCCAGGCGCTCGATCAAGGCCCGTGCGTACCCGGCCTCTGACTGGTGGTGCTCCGTTGGTCCGGGCGGGGCTCCGAACACCAAGTCGACGGGCGTCCTCAGCTCGCGCCCGAACATGAGCGCAGCGGGGGAGCACTGACTGCTTTCCTGCACGGCGGAGCGGTATGCCCACAGGACCAGGGGCAAATGGCGGTCCCAGTCCCGCTGGTGCTGGCTGGCTAGAATTGCTAACTGGGTGGCCAGTGTTTTATTAAAGCGTTCAACAAGCCCGTCGCTCTGGGGGTGCAACGCCGTAGTGCGGGTTTTGGCCACTCCCAGCCGCTTACACACAGCCGCCAGCACCCGCGACTCAAAATTTCGCCCCTGGTCGCTGTGTAGCTCCTCGGGGGCTCCGAACCGGGCGAACATCTCGGTTACGAGCCTTTCCGCCGTCGTGTCCGCCGATTGGTCCGGCACCGCGTACGCCTCGGGCCACTTAGTAAAGTAGTCCATGGCCACAAGCACGTAGCGGTTGCCGGACTCGGTGACGGGGAAAGGCCCTAAGATGTCTACCCCGACCCGTTCCATCGGAGCTCCCACGACGTACCGCTGGAGGGGGGCTTGCGACCGCTGCGTCGGCCCCTTCTTGGCCGTGCAGGCGTCGCAGCAATGGACGTGCAGCTCCACGTCCCGGCGGCAGGCAGGCCAGTAGAACCTCCTCCGCAGTCAGTGCAAAGTCTTGCTGATGCCAAAGTGCCCCGCCCCCACAGAGCCATGTACCAGTCCCAGTACCTGGGGGCGGAGCGCACGGGGCACCAGCAGCTGGAGGAGGTCCTGGTCGGAGCCGGGGGCCTGCCACCGCCTATAGAGCAGCCCACCCTGCGACGTCAGGCTCCCCCACTGACTCACGTAAGCCTTCACAGCTGGGCTACTGGCCGACACTTCCCCCCATGCAGGCCGTGCCCCCGCCGTGACCCAGCTCTGCACCTGCTGCAGCTCGCCGTCGCCCTCTTGCGCTAGGCGCAGGTCCTGCTGGCTAAGAGGCAACCATTCAAACTCACCCTCTACAGCCTGAACCTGGCATGCTATCGCCGTCACCTGCTCTCGCTGCTCGGCTTTAGTTCAAGGCCTACAGTCCAGCTCTGCACAGGGCCTCCGGGAAAGCGCATCTGCATTACCATGCAGCTTTCCGGGCCTGTGCTGAATCTGGAAATCGTACTCCTGCAACAGCTCGAGCCAGCGGGCTACCTGGCCTTCCGGATCTTTAAAATTTAAAAGCCAGGTTAGTGACGCGTGATCTGTCCTAATGAGGAAATGGCTGCCTTGCAGGTAAGGGCGAAAATGGCGAACCGCTTTGACCACCGCTAACAGCTCGCGCCGAGTAACGCAGTAGTTTCGCTCTGCCTTGCTCAGCGCGCTACTGTAGTAGGCTACCGCTCGTTCCCCGTCTGGTCCCACCTGGGAGAGTACGGCCCCGACTCCGACATTGCTAGCATCCGTGTCGACGATGAATGGTCGCGCGACATCCGGATATGCTAGAATGGGAGCCGCCGTTAGGGCGTCTCTCAACTGGTCAAAAGCATTCTGGCAGTCCCCTGTCCACTCGAACTGTTGACCTTTATTGGTCAAGCGATGAAGCGGACTAGCCAGGGTGGCGAAGCTCAAGACAAAGCGTCTATAGTACGACACTAGCCCCAAGAAGCTCCGCAGCTCACCCACATTGCTAGGCGTCGGCCATTCCCGCACAGAAGCCACCTTAGCTGGGTCAGTGGCTACACCCTGCTCACTAACGACGTGCCCCAAGAAAGCTGTCTCCCTCCGGAGCAGCTGACACTTTTTGGGATTGAGCCGTAACCCAGCCCGGCCAATCTCAGTAAGCACGTCGTTTAGATGAGCGAGGGCTTGCTCGAAGTCGCTGGCGTGTACTAAGAGGTCGTCCAAGTACACGACACAGGAACTCCGCGGGACGGACGACAGCACCCGCTCCATCAGTCGCTCAAAAGTGGCAGGGGCGTTACAGAGCCCGAACGGCATGACCCGGAACTGCCACAACCCTTGCCCTATGGTAAAAGCTGATTTTGCCCTCGCTTCCGGGGACAGCCTTACCTGCCAATAGCCACTGCGGAGGTCCAGCGAGCTAAACCAACTGGACCCCGCGATATGGTCTAAGGCCTCGTCAATACGGGGAAGTGGATAGGCGTCTTTCTTTGTGATCTGATTAAGACGCCTATAATCTACACAAAAACGCCACTCCCCGTCCTTTTTCTTAACCAGGACAGCAGGGGCCGCCCATGGGCTTTCAGAAGGCTCGATAATGCCCGCAGCTGCCATCTCCCTTATCTTGTCCTCCGCCACCTCTCGCTTGGCTAGAGACAGCCTGTGCGGACGTAACCGAATGGGCACAGCCGAACCAGTATCAATCTGGTGTTGAACCAGTTCGGTCTGTGTGCATTCTTCGTCCCGCACAGCGAATAGGTGAGTGTAACGGACAAGCAGGGCTTTAAGCTGCTGGCTCTGCTGCGGTGTGAGCCCTTTGCTGCTGCGCGTCCATAATGCTAGGACGGCTTGCAGCACCCCCGCAGAGGGCTGGGTAGCTGAGGCTAGCCCGCCCGTCTGCGGTGGTACTGTAACCTGAGGTGGTACCACGGTAACAAGCGGCGAATCAGCGGTGGTCATGGCAAGCACAGAACTGGGGCGACAGTGTTTGGGGGGCACCCCAGGGCATTTAGTTTGGCGGGCTGCTTGTAATTCACATTTTGATCGGAGGCCCAGCGTTTCGGTACCAATAGTTATAGTTTCGGCTATCACATTTATGCTAGTTCCCCACAACGCTAACAAATCCAAACCGATAATGCATGCATCTTTTATATCTGCTAACCAAAACTCGTGTTTCACTCGCTGGGCTCCTGCACACACTTGTAATTGTTTACTACCACGCATGCCCATCTTCTGCCCAGTGACGGAGGTTAGCTGGGTAGAGGTAGGGGTCCATGCACCCGAAAGCAGCCCGCTAGTACCCCGAAGTACCCCCGGCCTTACCAGGGAAATAGTGGCTCCGGTGTCGACCAGCGCCCAGCAGGCTTGTCCGTCCAAACTGCAAGGCAAGTACAGCCCGGTCTTCGTCCCCAGCCTGCCAATACGAGGCTCGGCCTCGTGGGCCTGTTCCTCTGCTCTTAAAAGAGCATCAAACGGAACTTTTGCTCTTGGAATTTTTGCTAGGATAGGCAGGCTGGGCGCGTGAGTGCTGGTTTGGGGCCGGGCCTGGTTGAGGAGGAGTGTGGCATGGGACGGTGGTCTCCTCATTGGGCCGTCCCGTCGTCGTTTCCCGTCGGCTGTGGAGCTCTCGCTTTTGGCGCAGGGGCGGTACAGTCGCGGGCGAAATGCCCCGGTTCGTCGCACCGGAAGCAGCGTCGCTCCCGTTCCGGTCGCTGCCGCGGTCGAGTTTGGTTCCGCTGGACCCATCTCACCTCCTCGCCGTCCTCGCAGTCGGCAGCTCGGACCCGGGGCTTGTTAGCCGGGGTCCCGTTGGGTGTGGTGCCCAGGATGAGCTCCAGTCGCTCGGCCTCGCGAAGCGCTGCGTCCAGGGACTCCGGTTTGGCGATGCGAACCTGTTGTTGTAGGCGCTCCGGAGTGAGGGCCTGCGTGAAGGTCTGGCAGGCTAGCTCCTGCTGGCCTGCGTTGTCGAGTTGAGGGTAGCCGCGGCGAGCTAACAGCCTGATGTCGGCGGCGAGGACGCTGAGGCTCTCTGCTCCGGTCCGCCGTCGCGTGGCGAGCTTCTCCCGGCTCACCTCCAGGAATTGCCGCTGTCCGAACCGGCGTTCCAGCGCTGTCATCAGTGCCGGTAGCGTCAGTGGTTCGGCGCTGTCCAGGTCTAGAAGCACCTGGCAGGCCTCGCCCTCCAGGGCTAACGCTAAGTGGGTGGCTGTCTGGCTCTCGTCCCAGCCATTGTAGCTAGCTGCGAATCGTACCTGGCTTTGGTACGACTCTAGCTCACCCTTTCCCGTGTAACGGGGTAGCTTGATCACCACCTTTAACGGTGTGGTCGGTCGCTGCACCGGCACCGCCGTCTGGCTCGGCCTGGAAGCAGGGGCGTCCTCGTTGGCTTCCAGCCGACCTACTTGCGCTCCGTTTCCGGTCGCGGGGTCAGCCACCAGCGCGGGCACCTCCGCCTGGTCTGCAATCGGCCTCTCTCGCTCCGGTCTTGCGGCGCTGGCTCCTTCGGGGAGCCCCCCGGGTCTACTCTTGGGCCGCTTCGCAGACGCTCCTGCGATAACGTCCATCTGCTTGGTCACCTGACGTTCCAATTCGCGGATCTGTTCCCAGATCATCCCACTTCTGACACCATTGTGGCGAGCCATGGAGTCGGAGTCAGGTTTGCTTGAGGGTATAATAATTTATTGAAGAGCACAATCTCTTATTACTTCCTTCTCAGCGTACAGGCAGAACAGACTACGCGCGCTGGACTGTAGCCAGCTTTATAGCCCCTGATATGCAAATGAGCATGCTAACAAAGGCGACCTCTAATAGGTGCCCTGCAGCTCACCTTAACCAATCACACGTAATCCCCTCAGTCATACTCAAAAACAACCGTTGGCTTCGCTCGAACATTCTCTAGAGCGGACCTGGTTGAGCGCATGCTATCACATTTAGCTGAACTGTATACGACTGTTGTTTATCACAACAGTCGCCGTTCTGGCGGGAGGTTGTATTCAAATGTTAACCGCCATTGTTACTGTACACGTCAGAGCTTTTGAACACGCTCTGATCATGTGATTACATCAACCATCACTCGTGCACTTGGTCTGCACAGCACAAGTACACATACACAATTCGATATACACAATAATTTACATCACTCGTAATCGCCCCGGATCGCCACAATATTTCCAATGTGGGCGGCGTGGGTCTCCCCTCGTTTTTTATTCTAATTTGTTGTTGGAATGGTAACTTTGTAAACTTGTTTTCCACAAGATATTCAATATCTCTCCCTTCCATAATTAACGTTAGTTAGCACTGAGCAACGCACAACATCAGATGACGGTGCAGTGTGGGAAAAACGTTTAGTTCAGACGTGCGTTCAACAACGCCAACAGTAGGATAACATAAGCGAACATAAGCTAACGGGTAAAACGTTGAATATTGTGGCGAGCCATGGAGTCGGAGTCAGGTTTGCTTGAGGGTATAATAATTTATTGAAGAGCACAATCTCTTATTACTTCCTTCTCAGCGTACAGGCAGAACAGACAACGCGCGCTGGACTGTAGCCAGCTTTATAGCCCCCGATATGCAAATGAGCATGCTAACAAGGGCGACCTCTAATAGGTGCCCTGCAGCTCACCTTAACCAATCACACGTAATCCCCTCAGTCATACTCAAAAACAACCGTTGGCTCCGCTCGAACATTCTCTAGAGCGGACCTGGTTGAGCGCATGCTATCACATTTAGCTGAACTGTATACGACTGTTGTTTATCACAACAGTCGCCGTTCTGGCGGGAGGTTATATTCAAATGCTAACCGCCATTGTTACTGTACACGTCAGAGCTTTTGAACACGCTCTGATCATGTGACTACATCAACCATCACTCGTGCACTTGGTCTGCACAGCACAAGTACACACACACAATTCGATATACACAATAATTTACATCACTCGTAATCGCCCCGGATCGCCACAATATGTTAGCGAACGTTCCCCTTGTTGAACACACCTATGTAAGGTCACGTTCGCGTTTGTGTTGTGTAAGCTATGGTGATTGGCTGATGTACCAAGGGAGGCTAGCCTCCCCTGACAATGTTACAAATTTATGAAAAATGCAAATGTATCCACGCTGATTGGCTAATGTTTAATATCGAAGGAGGCTAGAACAGCAGATTCCTTTCGCTTGCCTCCCCCCTCCTGCCTCCCGCCACCGTGAGCACAGAAAACGCAGCAGTGACATTTTCCGATGTCGGCTTACAGACAGCGCAACAGATGGCACCAATGTTCAAGTGAAATTGCAAAAAAACACACACGCAGAGTCTGAAAGAAAGGTTCATTTTAATACACTTTCCTCTTTTTTCTAAAAAAAAAGCCTCCCTTGCCTCCTCTGACGAGCCGCTGCTGACAATTCGCACCCTGGTTTAGGCTATAAATGAGAGGTAGGATCTTGTACATTGTCAATCATAAAGATCAAGCGCATAATTTTAAAAGTTGTCCTGCCTGTTTTGTACATTTGTATTACTGAATTATGCCCAAGTGGAACACCAAGGGCGTGGGCTGCATCTCAACTTCCGCACGTCGGAGAGAGACGCTGTAGTTAATATGCAAATCGCCAGGGTGGGCCAAGCTTGTGATTGGTTGGGCCAGGCCCAACCTGGCCCAACCATGGAGCCGGGCCTGGTGCCCCTTATGATTCTGCAGAAAGGAAGGGTTCACATACACCAAACTAATACTGGTAACTGAATTTGGGTTTTCATTAGCTGTAAGCCATACTCATCGAAATTACAAGAAATAAAGGCTTGAAATATTTAACTCTATGTGTAATGAATCTATATAATATATGAGTTTCACTTTCTGACATGAGTGACAAAAAATATTGAACTTTTTCACGATATTCTAATTTTTTGAGCTGCACCTGTATATCCTTTAGTTCAGGGGTTTTCAAAGTGGGGGCCGCGGCCCAACGGGGGGCCGCCAGGGGGCGCCAGGGGGGCCAATTGGAAGGGAGAGGAAAATGCAAAAAAAAAAAAAATATATATATTTTTTTAAATTTATTTTAAAAATTTATTTCAATTCAATTCATAAGATTACTGTGCCGGTTTAAAATAAGATATAAATTGTTATAAATCCTTTCATATCGAAATTTGGTCGTTGCCATGCCCTTCTTTCAATCGCAGCTAATAACTAACCGTCTGCCTGTTAGTCAAAGCCTTACGTTGAGCTGCTTACGGCCCGATTATGGAATCAAAATAGGGTCAAAAGTATTGTGTTGTGTATTAAGAAGCTGTATGTTAGATTTTTTTATATTTGCCAGTGTAATTTAAAAGTTTTTTAAAAAAAAGCCATTTCGCAATAGGGGGGCCCCAGCCAGAGGCTACGACTATTTGGGGGTCCTTGGCATGGAAAAGTTTGGGAACCCCTGCTTTAGTTGACCAGTCTGTTGAGATTTCTTTTCACACTAAAACATTACATAGCATACATGATTCAGCTACTCATACTGTCAGTGTTCATGATTTATTCAAATTACATGACAGCACGTGGTCCCTTTGGACCCTGACAATGAACGTATTGAATTGAATTCCATTTAACAAGATAAATTGAGTTTGTATGAATGCATAACTAATATAGTACATATAGTGACATTGGGATACTGGGAGTCGTTATGTTTTTTGAGGGAACAATGTCAAAAAAGATGACATTTTCCTTGCCAGTTATGGTAATGTATGGATAAATATAATTGTATTTGCATGAGATGTATTCTAATATCAACATGTTGTCTTCCTTTTACCTGTCACCAATCATTGTTCATATATTTCTGATTTGACAATAAACATACAAAATGACAGAAAGAACCCGGTGTCATTGTGGCTTGAATGGTGGTGGAGGGGAATAGTCCTACAGTTTATTTACCTTTTGTGAATGTCACCATATTGTGTGAAATAAATATTCTGAAAATGTTCTCTTTGCTGAATTGCTGGTATAATTTATCTGTTTTGTTCTGGAAGACCACCCACATCTAATAACCCATCGCCATAATAACAGTGTTAGATCTTTAATCTCAATCATTAATCTTACAACAATTTGCACGATGGATATACAGCATTGTACCCAGGTTGTGTTGCTTAATGTTGTTTAATTGTTAATACCCTTCATGTTATTATGGCATTGAGTTGTTTGTATGCAGTCCCCTCTGCTGGCATGTGACATGCAGAGGTCTGGCTATACACTGTCCCATCTGGAGAAAACTCCACTTCTCAACACAATAACGGACAGCAGGTAATATTTTCAGATCTTGATAAGGCATCTTACTGATAACAAGGATGGTGAAGAGAAATATTGATTAGGTAACAGTTTTTTCCCATCAAAAGACATCCAAATACTTTGAAATAAATGAATGAGTTATCATTTGGTGATCCTACCTTAATGTTCTAAATGCTCACACCAAATGTTCTGGAGAGGACACTTTTTTTTGGACAAGAGTCAAATTTGGATTTACACTTAAGCTGTTGCAAAAACAAACCACTCTTTATAACAAAGTTTAATCTATTTTTCTATAGAATATGGTATGATTACAAATATAGTTGAATAAGATATTGAATAAAACATTAAGTTACCTATATTTGGACAGGCCTTTTTTTGTTATAATTTCTTCATACACTGTTTTGGTTCAGTCAACAGATTTTATATAGGCCTACTGTTAGAGGTTAATTTTTTCCTAATTTATTTCAAGGCAGATGGATTACAGAAGCAGTCATGAGAATTGGCAACTTTTTGCTTCAAATTTGTTTGTGTAGCATTACCAATATTGTACTTTTTGCATTCATATAGGTTTAACGTTACTTCAAGAAAGTACATGCTCAGTACAGTATATAATAACCAGAGTACCTTATGTTACTCAATCCCACACTCTCAAAACACATTTATTTATTATTTGCAATAAAATAACAAATGCAAGTACACAACGTAATTTGCAGAAATATGCTAGAGAGGTTGGAAACCCTACAGGGCTTATACTAGAAGCTCACTTTACGAAAGAAAATCACATTCATTGAAGAACAATAAAGGATTGTATTATCTAAAAAATATATTTTTAAATATAGCAATACTAAGAAAAAATTTAATAAATATTCATTGTGAATTTAGAAAGGAGAACAGATAAGGGAAAGAGGAAAATACTGCTATTACATTGTAGGATTTAATAAATAACCCTTATACCTGTGTTTGAACACTTAGGGAGGGGTACATTTCATTTAGATTTTTTTTTGATAGTAGAATCAATACGCCGAGATAGGTGGCGATATTTTGAAATGATCCACGTTTGTCGTGAGGAAACACCACTCTCCTCGCTTTCTAACCAATTCTGTTTTTGGTTTGTCTGAAGGCGCGGCGATGTTGTTGAAGGCGCCCGAGAGCAGCTGCACCGCTGCTAAGGCGCCTGCTTTACCTTCTGTTGTCATTTCCGCCTTAGTTCACGCAGCATCGATTTTTTGGACATCTCGGACAGTTTCCGATGCAGGCCGACGCAGATATGACGTAAATCGGCTCTAGCCGAACACGCCCACTTAGCTAGCCCTGGTGACCAGCCAGCTCCGCTATCCAGCATAACAAACAGCATAACTAAACATTTGACCAACTAATAAATAGTCTCTATGATATAATGGCATTACATAAATTGTAGCTGAAAACTTATTTTTTTATAGATTAGACAAATTCTTGCAACTTTTGTTTGTTTAACAATTCATAAAAAGGGCCTAACGAGATACACATATCCTGTAGGCTAAAGGCCGTGACACAATATAGCGAATATTTAGTGTAAAAACCGGACACATCTGCAACGATGCGAAAAAACGAAAAGCTCGCGTTCTTTTTCGCGTTTGAAAATCCGTGCGAATAAAAATGGATTACTCTTCGTCGAGCGATGACGACATAGTTATCCGTTCGGTCCATCACGGAACGAAAGTGTTGTTTTTTTCCCTCTACCAGAACGTTAAAAACAGAGCATGCTTAAATTACATTGGCAAAATATTGAACCGGGCTTATTATGTGTCCGTTTTTACTTATGTAAAGTTTGTTTTGTCTACAACATGCTCTCCTTCTCTCCCCTCCTTTTACGGACATACGTGTTCCACTGTCTCTTGATCTCTTCCACTAATATAAAGGGTTAACCACAACATAATAATACATTACGTAATTTCAGCAAACATCTTTAAAATAAATTTGTCGTAGTCTATACAGTGTAGCAACTCATGAAGTCTGAAGAGTTCTCTCCAAAACGATCGCTACAGGCAGACCTCGTCTGTTTTCCTCGTTATTTATAGAACTTGGCTATCAGTAATCAGGAAATCCACACAGGAGTCGGAATAAGATTTTTGGGGAACTTTATAGACTTTATTTGCCACGCACACAGACAACAGTGTGACAGCAAAAACATTTCATATAGGCTACTCTACCCTGCCCTTCTCCTCCTCCCCCTTTCTCTCCCACCACCACAGCCCCTGGCCAGACCCTGTAGCTAGACTACGTGTCGTCTTTCTCCTTCGGTTAGCATATAGCCCACAATTACTACGGCAAATATCCACGAAACAATATCACATATAGCGGTTCGCTAGCTTTCATCCTTTGTTTTCACCAAGGCAAACAACCCAGCCGGTGACAGCGTAGCCTACATGAACTCGCCTAAAGTAAAAAAATAGGCCTACGTATTGTGTAGCTATGTTTGTGTGTAATCGCCACTGGCTTGTTATCTTCTTTACATGAACTGCTATCAACGTTAACGTTAGATCTAAAGGTTAGCTAACGTTAGCTGGCTAAAATAGCTGGAGACTACTTTTAAGCCAATGCTAATAACCTGTGGGAGCTCATCAGATAGCAAGTTGTGCATATTGCAACCATTTAGCTATAAACCCACCATCTTCATAGCCTATTTGCTCGGCTATGGTTTTCCACAAATTGTCCTTGAAATCGTTGTCTTTGTAACTATTATGTCTCTTATCAAAGAGGACGCTATACTGTGACACATATAAAATCAGTTGGTCCGCCATATTGGATGTTGGAGTTTGTTGTGGCAGTGCGGTGACGTCAGTCATGGAAACTTGTTATGATTGGATGGATAAATAGTTTCGCAAACGAAAACTCGCAAAAAACGAACTTGCTGCGAATAAATTAAATGCCGCTTTTTCGCAAAGGACATTTCGCGTTTGATGTGCAAGATATTATGAACAATACAGGAGTTTGTTTTTATTTTTCAAAGTACGATTTATTCGTGCGAGTAAATCGCGGACAGTGTGTCACGGCCTTAACTCTAGCGATATCCAGCTGGATAGCGCGGCGCTACCCAATTTGACATCTTGTGCTACGCAGCCGGGCATACCGCGCGACCCAGTTCAACATCCGACGCGATTATGTGGAGATGTCCACTGGGTGGCGCAGGATGACTGGATTGGTGGTGTCTTGTTAACAGGATATATTTCGCTTAAAAACTGGGTAGCGCAGAGCTACTGCATATGGTGTCTAGTTTGCGTCGGCTTTATAACTGTTCGGGATACCATAGCGGACTGCCAACGCCAAAGCTGCCGTGGGGCAGCGGAGAACTCGGCCCCACCGTTGCTAGGGAAACAACGTGAGCGTGATCTACATATGCACGGAAAACCTGCCGCAAAATATCTTGGGCGGAGTGGCAGAAAACTGCCCCATACTAATTCTGCCTAGCAACAGGTGGCGAAAAAATAATAAACATTAAGGTAACGTCGTTAACGTGGGATGTAACCAGGAAATAAGCAAAGCTAATTTAGTGTCCGTGTATCGCTAATGGTAGCCAGCTAAAGTTTTCCATTAGTTAAATTTTATTTAATCGTAGGTGTCAAGTTTGCCCATATAAAATACGGTTTTTCACATTTTCGAAGGTATAGCTAAAGGCGTATAAGGGTATGATAGGGAAAATCTAGTCTAACATTTTAAAAAACGTTTTCCAACATAATTAATCGCTGCAATCACATTTTCTTTGTCCCTCTCTCTGATATTCTCTCGATTTCTGAGGCCGTGGGAAAAGCAAGTCGTGCCATATATTCTTGTAGCCTATATATACGGCATGTCGTGGTTTATATCTTACTAATACGATGGTTGGGAAAGAGTGGTATTCCAACGTTGTAGGCTAGGCTACCAATATTGGCTCACAACGAAATATGTAACCGTTGGGCTACAGTCGCATCCCAACAGTGTGCCAACGTTGGCAGGAGACTGACCGTCGCCAACCATAATGACTATTTTAGCCAACGCATGTTTACTGGGCTGTTCTTTTCATATCGCGCACATTTGACCAGTTGTGTAGGCTAAATAAACAAACACAAACAGTGGCAACTTTGGCGCTGTACAGACATCGTAGCTACACTGCGAACAGACGAGAGAGGTGAGCTATCTTCGTTTCATTTTTAGACTAGCCTATTATACTTTCCCGGCATTTTAAATATGCTTAATCACATTCAAACGTCGATCGGAGTGAAGCGGACAACTAGAAGTAGAAATTTCACCTGGGGCAGACATGTGAGAGAATATATTTTTTTGAAATCATGCGGAAAAGTGCATTCATCTATCAGTCGAAAAACGCCAAAGGTGGACATATGAGCTCCAAGAAGATTCTGGCAGCGAGTGTTAATTTCGACACAACGCATGTAGCCTATGATGTCAGAGGCAAGTTGCAAACCAACATCCCGGTGAACAACAGTCGTCCATGGACGGCTAAATTGTGTTGGAAACGCGTCTTGGACGCCTTTTCAATTGCTTTTCAACGACATGTGTGGCATTTTGCGCACTGGGAGAAAATTCGAATGTTTCTTTGACGTCACAAGAGAAGCCACCTTGATGATGAAAGGTTATGGAACTATGATGGAATTCGGTTTGCGCTTGCTTCAGAATTATGCTTCTGTTACGTTAAATAATATCGGAGAAAGTCTTGATAAATAGCCGAGAATGAGTGCCAGATTTAGAGGTTATTTGGTTTATATCAAATAATGGATAAGAAGAGGAAGACGAACGGTTTAGCAGCTCAGCTGAACCGTGCTTTTCGTGCAATACGGAATTTATTTTCGAATCGGGTACACCCTGGTACACCACCCCTTTCAGGTAGAAATTAAATCTTCACCCGCACACATTTGGTAACGATTTACAGTAACTGCATTCATGAGCATTAAAAAAAGCATTAGGCTATGCTTTGTGTGCAGTATTCCTAGATCTGTGAACCTCAGGTCAGATCTATCCGAGGCGGTGACATAATGAATACACACATGCTGTTTTGTATGGTTGTAATGAATGCGCAGTAATCAATATGCTCCAGTTATAGCTATGGACAACGTAATAGCACAACGTAATAGCTATGGACATAACACATTGTTCTTTTAATTCCAGATGGGACTCCCCTGTTCACTGGGGACCACATAACGGCTTTATTTTCGGTGACTAAGGTGGCCTGCTGTCGGGACGCAGCCACCCAGACAAGTTTCATGTCAGACTGTGCCACGCAGGTGGACAAAACGATGTTCACCTGCTGGGATGAACCGGTGTCCCAATATTATGATCAGCATGTGAGTGAGACCCATGTTTTCCCACATTTAAGCACAATATCCCCTTTTTCTGAAGATGTGATGAAACAAGACTAGGTCTGGAGGTCTTGCCCCGGAGATGGCTTTCTGAGCCTTTCGCAATAACCAGCCTATTGATAGCTGTTGTACTGGAAAAAGCGGTGTATAAGCTACAGCATTAGACTTGTTTATTTGGCTTAGGTAGCCTAGCTAATCAAACAATTAATTAACTGAGTAGGCTAATCAAGACCAATAGCCTAATGCAGTGTTTTTCAACCTTTTTTGAGCCAATACATTTAAAAAATCCTGAGTCACACCACCAACCAAAAGTGTTACTAATTAAGTGAAGTTGGATCATTTCCCACGGCACACCTGACGATCTCTCACGGCACACTAGTGTGCCGCGGCACAGTGGTTGAAAATCACTGGCCTAATGATTAAGAAATGACAACGACAAAGATGACTAACTTGAGATTGTTTAACAAGGATAAGGCAATAATCTGAATGTGTTAAAGTATGTAGCCTAATTCATTTTAAGACGGCACTCTAAATGAGTCAAAGTGAATTAATTAGAAAGCATATTTAAAGAGGACAGCCTCTTAAGTGTCTCGCTTGAAAAACTAATTTGCAATCTACGAAACATTGAACATTTAAACATGGAGCATTTAAAAGTGAAAATCTTCGCATGATAACGTCACCATAAATGTGGATATAGAAAAATGCAACAAGTTTATGATGCACAGAACAATAATGCTATCTCAAAATTAATTGGTAGGCTAGCCTAATAATTTACTTATTAGTTTTGGTTATTAAGTGAATCAATTGTCTGAGACTTGTGGCATCTTAATTTAGACAATTCTTCAAAATGAGTGAACTATCCCGTTAATGTCAAGCCCTGATTATAATTTACAGACACAGAATGTAGTTTATTGGCTTGCTTACCATTCATGTAACAAACACCAAGGCAGCTTGCTAACTGGGTGGAAATATCAAATAACGTATTCTAACATTATTTCAGTAGGCCAAATTACATTATACATTATAGGCATTTAGCAGACGCTCTTATCCAGAGCGACTTACACAGCATTTCTTTTGCATTTATACATAGTATCCATTGATACAGCTGGATATACAGTGCTGTGAAAAAGTTTTTGCCCCCTTCCTGATTTCCTCTATTCTTGCATATTTCTCAC
The DNA here is from genome assembly GCA_022702515.1 of Ilyophis sp. 1 JC-2022. Classification (NCBI taxonomy): domain Eukaryota; kingdom Metazoa; phylum Chordata; class Actinopteri; order Anguilliformes; family Synaphobranchidae; genus Ilyophis; species Ilyophis sp. 1 JC-2022. The sequence continues at coordinate 16,001,461 of CM040406.1, read as the reverse complement.
ACTGGATGTTTTCAGATCTTTAGACAAAATATAATATTGATTTTAGGGAACCTGAGTAAACAAATGACACATTTGTTTTTTACTTATTAAATTTATTTAATGAACAATAAATCCCAACACCCATTTCCCTTGTGTGAAAAAGTAATTGCCCCCTTACAATAACTGCAGCCAATGTATAATAAAGTAATCATTTGTAATATTTGGTCACATATCCTTTGCATGCCATGACTTCCTGATGTCTTTGACCCAACAATATCAAAAGACTCTTGAAATCTTATTTTCTGGTATTTCTACAAGCGATACTATAACCTCTCTGCATTTGAATGGATCTCTATGGGAATTGGGGGGTGGGACTAGATTTAGTTGTAAATTACACTGGAATAGTATGGAACACATGGTTGGCTAAATGGCTCTAAGTCATCAAGGGTCTGATGTATCAAACGAGCCTCAAACCATCACTCTGCTGCCAGATATGCAGTAGATATGGATGGTTCACTTTAAGGGTTGTTTCTCCTGACTTATTTTTCCATAGAGTTCAATAGGAAAATTTGTCAGGAGAAACAACCCTTAAAGTGAACCAGGAAATTTAGGAAATTGTGGTAGGCTACCCAGATAGCAAGGAAACATTGAATCTATGTTGAATTAATATAAGATGTAGCATTGATTCAGTGTTGATCTCTGATGTTGATTCTGCGTCCAGGTGCTCATCGAGTTTACGTTTACGCTCATCGAATCAATGCATTGAAATAATGTTGAAACATAATGGAAATCAACGTAACTGATGTTAAATCAATTTATTATCAATGTAATCTATCATAGCTAAGTCCAGACTGCTCGTTTAATTCACTGATTGGCTAATGAGTCTAGACTGCTCGTTTAATTCACTGATTGGCTAATGAGTCCAGACTGCTCGTTTAATTCACTGATTGGCTAATGAATCCAGACTGCTCGTTTTATTCACTGATTGGCTAATGAGTCCAGACTGCTCGTTTAATTCACTGATTGGCTAATGAATCCAGACTGCTCGTTGAATTCACTGATTGGCTAATGAGTCCAGACTGCTCGTTTAATTCACTGATTGGCTAATGAGTCCAGAATGCTCGTTTAATTCACTGATTGGCTAATGAGTCCAGACTGCTTGTTTAATTCACTGATTGGCTAATGAGTCCAGACTGCTCGTTTAATTCACTGATTGGCTAATGAGTCCAGACTGCTCGTTTAATTCACTGATTGGCTAATGAGTCCAGACTGCTCGTTTCAAGCATGAAGTCGTCACTGAAAGGAAACCTGCTGAGACTGCAGCAGCTCAGGACTGGAGCTGTGATACACTCCTGGGGCCGTATTACAGAAACATTGTATCTTAAGCCCAAGTTAAGATCCGACAGGTCTAAAATAGGATTCCAGAGTTACGATGTTTCTGTAATACGACCCCTGGTTTCTGGACTAGATGTAAATGAGTATCAGTTCAGGCTACTGTTATAAGTGCAGCAGTAATAATTTTCTTGGTGATTTTGATTTTTTTTCTAGGCCTCAGGGAAGGACCTGGATTCCTTGTCCTGGCATTCGGAGTACGCCGAAGAGGCTCTCAAGGTCTGCGATGGTAAGAGCTCTGCTAGCTGCAGCTGGATGGCTAATAGGTGACCACATGTCTTCTCCTGAGTCACTCAGTATGGGCTGTGCTGAATGGCTGCACTCGCTGTGTGCTGCTGTACAACATCCTGCATGGTTTTCATTGTGCGCACAGGAGACACCTTTGTATACCATGTGATTGCAGATTGGGAGCTCCAGTCCACTCTACTGCTTTCAGAAAGGACTGGGCTTAGGGGAATGACATCCAGTATGATTAGGGGTCCTGGACACAGTGTTATTTTACTGTGGGACTGTGCCTTTCTCTCTTGGACAGCTCTGAAAATGTACTCGCTGGAAACCCCCCCCAGCAGCGCAGGGTCACAGCCTACAAAACGGAGATCAGGCCAATCGCGTATACCCATCCTGTCCAGAACCAACACCCAGGACAGGGGGTTCCTGAATAACAAAACAGGCCCCATCTCACTGACCCATCTCACTGACTGGCTCTGGTAAGTACCGCTTTCTCAAGACCCGGGTTGATCCTGCTTGTCAGAACAAAAATTCTGCAGCTTTAAAAAAAGTGGCTCAGTTCATTGCCTGCAATATGAGGTTTCATTTGCACTTTGTGACATAATGAGTGAAGTTAGCCCTCATTTCCTCACATAAAAATGAATGAGGTTTTCAAAACTGTAGCTGATATCAGGGATAGACATCCCGAGAGGGAACCAAAAGCTCTGTTTTCAATCCGGACAGAAGTTGTTTCTGCGTTTAAATATCTTGTTATAAATGCAAACAGAAAAGGTGTTCTGGATGGACCTAATTGATTGTTATATTATATCAATAAATTCAAAGAGAAAGAAGTTAATTTGGCTTCTGGAATATGTTCTGGATGGCCCTTGTTGATTTTTGCTGTCCTTCAGACAAGCAGGTGACTGCCCCCACCCTCAAGCAGAAGACGCTGCTGACCTACAAACACTGGTGAGTGACTCACACTTCCGTCTGACTGTGCCTCCAAATATAACTGCACCAATATATCTGACTGTGCCTCCAAATATAACTGCATCAACACATCTGACTGTGCCTCCAAATATAACTACATCAACTGTGCCACCAAATATAACTGCATCAACTGTGCCTCCAAATATAACTGCATCAACATATCTGACTGTGCCTCCAAATATAACTGCATCAACATATCTGACTGTGCCTCCAAATATAACTGCATCAACATATCTGACTGCCTCCAAATATAACAGCATCAACATATCTGACTGCCTCCAAATATAACTGCATCAACTGTGCCTACAAATATAACTGCATCAACATATCTGACTGTGCCTCCAAATATAACTGCATCAACATATCTGACTGTGGCTCCAAATATAACTGCATCAACATATCTGACTGTGCCTCCAAATATAACAACATCAACATATCTGACTGTGCCTCCAAATATAACTGCATCAACTGTGCCTCCAAATATAACTGCACCAATATATCTGACTGTGCCTCCAAATATAACTGCATCAACACATCTGACTGTGCCTCCAAATATAACTACATCAACTGTGCCACCAAATATAACTGCATCAACACATCTGACTGTGCCTCCAAATATAACTGCATCAACATATCTGACTGTGCCTCCAAATATAACTGCATCAACTGTGCCTCCAAATATAACTGCATCAACATATCTGACTGTACCTCCAAATATAACTGCATCAACTGTGCCTCCAAATATAACTGCATCAACATATCTGACTGTGCCTCCAAATATAACAGCATCAACATATCTGACTGTGCCTCCAAATATAACTGCATCAACTGTGCCTACAAATATAACTGCATCAACATATCTGACTGTGCCTCCAAATATAACTGCATCAACATATCTGACTGTGGCTCCAAATATAACTGCATCAACATATCTGACTGTGCCTCCAAATATAACAGCATCAACATATCTGACTGTGCCTCCAAATATAACTGCATCAACTGTGCCTCCAAATATAACTGCATCAACATATCTGACTGTGGCTCCAAATATAACTGCATCAACATATCTGACTGTGCCTCCAAATATAACTGCATCAACATCTGACTGTGGCTCCAAATATAACTGCATCAACATCTGACTGTGGCTCCAAATATAACTGCATCAACATATCTGACTGTGGCTCCAAATATAACTGCATCAACATATCTGACTGTGGCTCCAAATATAACTGCATCAACATATCTGACTGTGCCTCCAAATATAACTGCATCAACACATCTGACTGTGCCTCCAAATATAACTGCATCAACATCTGACTGTGCCTCCAAGTATAACTGCATCAACATATTCATTTCCAGTATGTGCACCAGTCAAGAAACACACGGATTTATAGTGTTATCTGCCAGGATTATTTTTTCATGTTGTTGTTGCGCTTTACAGCCAATCAATTTAACACTGAAACTGCAGCCCTCATCTTCACTGTTAACATTTTGTGACGCAATTCTCTTTTAACCTTCATATTATGTTTGGGGTCAATTTGACTCGATGCAATATTTTGCCGTCTCTCAAAAACCAGGTAACCTTAGTTCTTCATATTCACAATATATGACTTTTCGTCTTTTCCTAATTTGTTGGACTCAGAGCTGGAGCTGACCACGACAGCACTGCTACAGAAAGTGACCGACAGACTCCTCCAGAAGGATGTAGATGATGCTCTGGAAAGCATGATGTGGAACTGTACCCCCACCTGCACAATGAAGGCCCTGCTGGCCGGGGGCCAGAGATGAGACATCAGAACATAATGAGGAGAACAGGCGATTTACCTACAAACTACATTACCTACAGTGCATCACTGCATCAAGCCTGGACTAGAACAGCCCGATAGACTCTGCCTCTTCTACATGACCTGGCAAGCTCTTTTACATTCTAAAAACAGGAAGTAAAATACTTCCTGATATTCATGCAGAATTTATCTTTTGCTAATTTCCACCTCTGCCTCATTCTACTGACAGAACTCCACCTGTTCATTGTGTTAGTCCCTTAAAACACTGCTATTATATACCTGAGAGTTGCACTGGAGTTATATACCTGAGCGATATGTTAACTAGCACTGGATTTATATACCTGAGTGATATGTTAGCTAGCACTGGAGTTATATACCTGAGCGATATGTTAGCTAGCACTGGAGTTATATAACTGAGCGATATGTTCACTAGCACTGGAGTTATACCTGAGCGATATGTTAACTAGCACTGGAGTTATATACCTGAGCGATATGTTCACTAGCACTGGAGTTATATGCCTAAGCGATATGTTAACTAGCACTGGAGTTATATACCTAAGCGATATGTTCACTAGCACTGGAGTTATATGCCTAAGCGATATGTTAGCTAGCACTGAAGTTATATACCTGAGCGATATGTTCACTAGCACTGGAGTTATATACCTGAGCGATATGTTAATTAGCACTGGATGTTATATGCCTAAGCGATATGCTAGCATGTGGAGTTATATACCTGAGTAATGTGCTAGCACTGGAGTTATATGCTAGCATGTGGGGTTATATACCTGAGTAATATGCTAGCACTGGAGTTATATGCCTAAGCGATATGCTAGCATGTGGAGCATCAGAATGTGGTTTAAATTGATGATGTATCAGAAGTTGGTTTAGAGGGATGATGGTATAAGAAGGTGGTTTAGAGGGTTGATGCTATCAGAATGTGGTTTAAATTTATGATGTATCATAAGGTGTTTTAGAGGAATGATGTATCAGTATGTGGTTTAAATTAATAATGTATCAGAAGGTGGTTTAAATGGATGATGTATCAGAAGGTGTTTGAGGGTTGATGGTATCAGTATGTGGTTTAAATGGATGATGTATCAGAAGGTGTGTTAGAGGGTTGATGGTATAAGAATGTGGTTTAAATTAATGATGTATCAGAAGGTGGTTTAGATGGATGATGTATCAGAAGGTGTTTTAAGGATGATGTATCAGATTGTGGTTTAAATGGATGATGTATCAGAAGGTGGTTTAGAGGGATGATGTATCAGTATGTGGTTTAAATTAATAATGTATCAGAAGGTGGTTTAGAGGGATGATGTATCAGAAGGCATTTTAGGGGGATGATGTATCAGAGGTGGTTTAAATGGATGATGTATCAGAAGGTGTTTGAGGGTTGATGTATCAGAAGGCATTTTAGGGGGATGATGTATCAGAGGTGGCTTAAATGGATGGTGTATCAGAAGGTGTTTTAGAGGCATGATGTATCAGAAGTGGTTTTCGGGGGTTGATGGTATCAGAATGTGGTTTAAATGGACGATGTATCAGAATGTGGTTTAAATGGACGATGTATCAGAATGTGGTTTACATGGATGATGTATCAGCATGTGTTTTAGAGGGATCATATATCAGAAGGTGGTTTAGAGGAATGATGTATCAGAATGTGGTTTAAATTGATGATGTATCAGAAGTTGGTTTAGAGGGATGATGGTGTAAGAAGGTGGTTTAGAGGGATGATGTATGAGAATGTGGTTTAAATGCATGATGTATCAGAAGGTAGTTTAGAGGGATGATGTATCAGAAGGTGGTTTAAATGCATGATGTATCAGAAGGTAGTTTAGAGGGATGATGTATCAGAAGGTGGTTTAAAGGGATGATGTATCAGAAGGTGGTTTAGAGGGATGCTGATATCAGAAGATGGTTTAGAGGAATGATGGTATCAGAAGGTGGGCAGCATCTGGTTGAGAGCGCTGATGATGGTCATGCGCTGGTTGACGGCCGCTGGCCCATGTGGATGTATAGCGCCTTGCACAGAGAGGTGGTGTGCTCCCTGTAGCTGGAAGATTCCAGCAGCTTCCACAGCAGTGGCAGCACCTCCTGCTCCACCATTTCGGGCTTCCTCTGGTACTCGCCCCTCACAATGTCTGAAGGACAGACCAGACATAGGATACCATGGTCATGTGTCAGCTAAACACTGCTAACTCACATCTCTTTCGCATTAATGCAACAATGACATAAGACATAAACCAAGATGTCAGTAAGATCTGTTTGCACCTGTTCAGTTTTTCTACAGGACAAACCCCTAGATCTGCTCCCAGCATAGAGCTGTGATTTACCTGCAACCTTCTCTATCAGGTGGCCTTTGGCCTTCCCACCCAGGACCTGGGCCCTGTGACACGATACCCAGCAACAGAGTGTTATCTGCAACAGGAGAATAATGTTTAAGTCACAGGTTGACAACCGGAGACCTGAAGGAGCATTAGAGCAGGGGTGCGGAATGAGGGTCGCGGAGTTCGTTAATTGCCAACATCTTCTCATAACTATTTCATGAGAAGTCATGAGCACCTGCTGCAGACTGATTCACATTTTAAATTTGAACCAGTATTGTTGTGTACAGCAATTTATAAAATGAAGCTCGAACAATTGGTTGCTTTTGAGACGTAGTGAACCTCACCCAGATGAAAAATGAGGCAATCCAGAGCTCCAACTGCAGCTCTGTGGATGCCGTCGATCTTGCCGTTTAGGTGGTTTTCCACGATAGCTGGCAGCAGGATGTTGAGCACCTGGCCTAAGCAGTTCTTCAGCAGGGGAATCATTGACTGCAGGGCCTCCAGTGTGTGCTGGTTGATCTTACGGTTGGACTCCTGGAGTCTGGCAGCAATGGCATCAAAGATTTTGAGAAAAGAGATGGAAAAGAACACTATAGAACACCATTCATGCAGACTTTCTCTCTTGATTTCAATGGATTCACAGGGTATGAAATTAACACCCGCCACCAGCCAAATGCTGGTAAAATTTTGATTGTGACTGGCACAATCTACTCTAGCAGCCGTTTTGGCAGACAACCAACCAGGTTGTGTTATATTGTAAAAGGTATTGTGGCTGGTACAAAGGTGAAAATGGCTGGTGATTTTTAGAATCCACAAACCATTCTAGTTCACTCAACCCCTTGCATCTGGGACCCATATGTATAGTCAGTCTGAAAATTAGGTCACAAATTCCTGCCTCAAGAAGTGGCAGCCCATACAAAGCCACTTTCTGAATGGACTCACTGGGAATTTACATGCTGCAACCAGGTCTGGCTTTTCTGCACAATCTGCTGCTATCTGTTCGGCGGCTTGGAGCCTCAAGAGGAAGTCGTTGGATCCCATCTGAGCCTTCATAGCCTTGATGTACACTTGGCCTTCTGAATCAGGTCTTGGGTTACCCCAACGCCAGGTAGTGCCCATTTGCTCTTAGAAACAGAGCTGCTGCTCTGTGATTTGTACAATTCCGGCTGAAAACAAGAGTACCCACGAACAACAGTGAACCCATCCATACTGTAGCAGCTGCCTTCTAAATCTATGACATGACTGAGGTCAATGCATAAGTGAACCTTCAGTCACACCGTACTGCTGCATGCCAGCCAAGAGACAGTGCACCTTATGGGAGATGGTCCTGAGCTGGGGGATGCACTTAGCTCGAACGTATTTCCTCAAACTCAGCATGAAATGCCAGAGACATGAGCATCTGCTGCCCAAAGTGTCTGAAGGTCAAATACATGGAATTAATACAAATTGAGTTAACTACACGTTTAAAAAAAGGCATTAAGCTTCCTATTTCAAAAGGATAATGCAATATCAGTGATGTGACTGTTCCTGATTTTTCCAGATTAACCAGGAAATACAGATTTTCATAAATGTCTGGTAAAACAACGATTTAGCTTGATTGTGAAGCATTCTCTGCTGCTATCAACTGTGAGAGTTTCAAAGGTCTTTGACATGCTTGTGTGGCAGGGCTCAGTCTAGGAGAGGGAATTGTGGCAAACAAAGGCCTACTGATGGGTGTACACGCTCAGTCCAAAGTTTTAAAAGTATTAGCCCAGGAGCCAGTGAGGGTGAATGGCTTTATTTTACTGTTGTTTTAGGTAATGAGTATTAACCCAGGAGCCAGTGAGGGTGAATGGCTTTATTTTACTGTTGATTTAGGTAATGAGTATTACTCAGGTATATAACTCCACATGCTAGCATATCGCTTAGGCATATAACTCCAGTGCTAGCACATTACTCAGGTATATAACTCCACATGCTGGCATATCCCTTAGGCGGGGCTGTACGTTAACTGGTGCTACAGAGGTTGATAGTTTTGTAGCACAGGCCAAAAACCTGTAGCACGAGCATAAAAAATCTCTAAAAACAACCACAAGTAATGCAGTTCATCACTTAAACAGGTATGTGACTGGCAAAGGACATGAATGTTGCATACAGGGCACACAAAATCTAAACCTTAACAAGAAATGCTTTCAGACAAACATTTTTTCTTTATTTGCCCATAATTGTAAATCGCAGGGACATAACAACTGAATACAAGACATCAATATGTTACGCTTCAAATTAGCAGTGCAAATCTCAGTTTAAATTCATATCATCATACAATATTTTTTTATTTTAAATTGAGAAAGTGTGTAAATCACTAATAAGAGAACAAAAACAACAAACTGTGTGTGTGTGGGTGCATGCGCACGCATGTCACAGATCTAGCATGTCTGCTGGCCACTTTTTGTCCACCACCACAACAAAGTTGTGGAGGGGGACTCTAATTTGATGCCTGTGTGTGCGTCTGTCTGTCTGTGTGTCACACATGTATGTACCAGAGCCCACCACCAGAGGGGCGCTATTACAATACATTTTCCCATAGCCAAGTACATTTTGCTTTGTACATAAAAACTATGCTTGATGTCTCCGCATAGTGGCATTTCTACTCAGCAGACCGTCGACTTTCTAAATCCACAGAGTTCAGAGCTTAAGGTGTTTAGTAGCTATTTGTGGAAAATGTAGAATGTATATGCATTTTCCCATTAAAGGTATACTATGTAGTTTCAGAACACCAGATGGTGATATAGAGCACGTAGTAGATCACGGTCACTCTGATCAAGCTGTCCTAAATTAATAAATGTCGTAAGTTAGTTAACAGAGGCTAATCTGTAACGTTAGCTAACCCTAACCCTATTCTCACACACACACACGTTAATGTGATGGTTATATAAGACAAATATTTTTTGGTTTCCCTCAAATTGTCCACCATCAATATGGTAATGAATTAAATGGAGGTGGCCATCAGGTATATTGTGATACAAACGTTCAAGAAAAATGGTAATGACTAAGTTAGTTGTAAAAAAACGAAAAATACAAATATATACTGGTTATGCTAGCCAGCTCGTGTTCCCAAATAAACGTTAAGCTTGTTTGATTGCCGTTATTTGAGTGCCAGCTAGCTAGCTAAATCCTTTTTCCACTCTGGATTGTACCTGTAAATCTTCTCTCTTGTTTCGCCATTTTCATTTGGCAGTTATTCCTCGCGGGCTTGTTTGGGGGTTTGGTTTTGCACTTCTCCTTCTTTACTTTGATTTAAGACTTGAAAATACCTCTTTGTTTTGTCGTCATCCCGGTGTCCCAGATAGATAAGTAGCTCGCTCGACTCGATGAGGAAAAGGGGATTGTTCGCTAGGAGTTGTGGGATTTGGTGTTGGATGTATTACTCTACGCAGCCATGGTTTTTAATCGCACGATAGACTACAACTACCAAATAGAATAGCGAGGCGCATCGATTCACTTCACACGCAAAATAATTATTTTTTATTTTTTCTCACACACAGGCTATCGCACGGGTGCTACTGCAGTAAATTAATTTATCACACAGACCGATTTTTTCGTAGCACGTGCGACATATATGTCGCACTGTACAGTCCTGCCCTTAGGCATATAACGTCCAGTGTTAGCACATTACTCAGGTATATAATTCTACATGCTAGCATATCACTTAGGCATATAACATCCAGTGTTAGCACATTACTCAGGTATATAACTCCACATGCTAGCATATCACTTAGGCATATAACATCCAGTGTTAGCACATTACTCAGGTATATAACTCCACTTGCTCGCATATCGCTTAGGCATATAACTCCAGTGTTAACACATTACTCAGGTATATAACTCTACATGCTAGCATATCTTTTAGGCATATAACATCCAGTGTTAGCACATTACTCAGGTATATAACTCCACATGCTAGCATATCGCTTAGGCATACAACTCCAGTGCTAGAACATTACTTGGGTATATAACTTCACATGCTAGCATATCGCTTTGGCTTATAACATCCAGTGTTAGCACATTACTCAGATATTAAACTCCACATCCTAGCATATCGCTTAGGCATATAGCATCCAGTGCTAGAACATTACTTAGGTATATAACTCCACATGCTAGCATATCGCTTAGGCTTTTAACATCCAGTGCTTGCACATCACTCAGGTATATAACTCAACATGCTAGCATATCGCTTAGGCATATAACTCCAGTGCTTGCACATCACTTAGGTATATAACTCCACATGCTAGCATATCGCTTAAGCATATAACTCCAGTGCTAGCACATTACTCAGGTATATAACTCCAATGCTAGCACATTACTCAGGTATATAACTCCACATCCTAGCATATCGCTTAGGCATATAACATCCAGTGTTAGCACATTACAAAGGTATATAACTCCGCATGCTAGCATATCACTTAGGCATATATCTCGGGTATATAACTCCACATGCTAGCATATCACTTAGGCATATAACTCCAGTGCTAGCACATTACTCAGGTATATAACTCCAATGCTAGCACATTACTCAGGTATATAACTCCACATCCTAGCATATCGCTTAGCCATATAACATCCAGTGTTAGCACATTACAAAGGTATATAACTCCGCATGCTAGCATATCACTTAGGCATATAGCTCGGGTATAGAACGCCACATGCTAGCATACTCCAAATAGAATAGCGAGGCGCATCGATTCACTTCACACGCAAAATAATTATTTTATTTTTTTTCTCACACACAGGCTATCGCACGGGTGCTACTGCAGTAAATTAATTTATCACACAGACCGATTTTTTCGTAGCACGTGCGACATATATGTCGCACTGTACAGTCCTGCCCTTAGGCATATAACGTCCAGTGTTAGCACATTACTCAGGTATATAACTCCACATGCTAGCATATCACTTAGGCATATAACATCCAGTGTTAGCACATTACTCAGGTATATAACTCCACTTGCTCGCATATCGCTTAGGCATATAACTCCAGTGTTAACACATTACTCAGGTATATAACTCCACATGCTAGCATATCGCTTAGGCATACAACTCCAGTGCTAGAACATTACTCGGGTATATAACTCCACATGCTAGCATATCGCTTCGGCTTATAACATCCAGTGTTAGCACATTACAAAGGTATATAACTCCGCATGCTAGCATATCACTTAGGCATATATCTCGGGTATATAACTCCACATGCTAGCATATCACTTAGGCATATAACTCCAGTGCTAGCACATTACTCAGGTATATAACTCCAATGCTAGCACATTACTCAGGTATATAACTCCACATCCTAGCATATCGCTTAGCCATATAACATCCAGTGTTAGCACATTACAAAGGTATATAACTCCGCATGCTAGCATATCACTTAGGCATATAGCTCGGGTATATAACTCCACATGCTAGCATATCACTTAGGCATATAACATCCAGTGTAAACACATTACTCAGGAATATAACTCCACATGCTAGCATATCCTTTAGGCATATAACATCCAGTGTTAGCACATTACTCAGGTATATAACTCCACATGCTAGCATATCACTTAGGCATATAACTCCAGTGCTAGCACATTACTCAGGTATATAACTCCAATGCTAGCACATTACTCAGGTATATAACTCCACATCCTAGCATATCGCTTAGCCATATAACATCCAGTGTTAGCACATTACAAAGGTATATAACTCCGCATGCTAGCATATCACTTAGGCATATAGCTCGGGTATAGAACGCCACATGCTAGCATATTGCTTAGGCATATAACATCCAGTGTTAGCATATTACTCAGGTATATAACTCCACATGCTAGCATATCGCTTAGGCCTATAACATCCAGTGTTAGCACATTACTCAGGTATATAACTCCACATGCTAGCATATCACTTAGGCATATAACATCCAGTGTAAACACATTACTCAGGTATATAACTCCACATGCTAGCATATCACTTAGGCATATAACTCCAGTGCTAGCACATTACTCAGGTATATAACTCTACATGCTAGCATATCCTTTAGGCATATAACATCCAGTGTTAGCACATTACTCAGGTATATAACTCCACATGCTAGCATATCGCTTAGGCATACAACTCCAGTGCTAGAACATTACTCAGGTATATAACTCCACATGCTAGCATATCGCTTCGGCTTATAACATGCAGTGTTAGCACATTACTCAGATATTAAACTCCACATCCTAGCATATCGCTTAGGCATAAAGCATCCAGTGCTCGAACATTACTCAGGTATATAACTCCACATGCGAGCATATAGCTTAGGCTTATAACATCCAGTGCTTGCACATCACTCAAGTATATAACTCCACATGCTAGCATATCGCTTAGGCATATAACTACAGTGCTTGCACACCACTTAGGTATATAACTCCACATGCTAGCATATCGCTTAAACATATAACTCCAGTGCTAGCACATTACTCGGGTATAGAACACCACATGCTAGCATATCGCTTAGGCATATAACATCCAGTGTTAGCATATTACTCAGGTATATAACTACACATGCTAGCATATCGCTTAGGCCTATAACATCCAGTGTTAGCGCATTACTCTGGTATATAACTCCACATGCTAGCATATCGCTTAAGCATATAACTCCAGTGCTAGCACATTACTCAGGTATATAACTCCAATGCTAGCACATTACTCAGGTATATAACTCCACATCCTAGCATATCGCTTAGGCATATAACATCCAGTGTTAGCACATTACAAAGGTATATAACTCCGCATGCTAGCATATCACTTAGGCATATATCTCGGGTATATAACTCCACATGCTAGCATATCACTTAGGCATATAACTCCAGTGCTAGCACATTACTCAGGTATATAACTCCAATGCTAGCACATTACTCAGGTATATAACTCCACATCCTAGCATATCGCTTAGCCATATAACATCCAGTGTTAGCACATTACAAAGGTATATAACTCCGCATGCTAGCATATCACTTAGGCATATAGCTCGGGTATAGAACGCCACATGCTAGCATACTCCAAATAGAATAGCGAGGCGCATCGATTCACTTCACACGCAAAATAATTATTTTATTTTTTTTCTCACACACAGGCTATCGCACGGGTGCTACTGCAGTAAATTAATTTATCACACAGACCGATTTTTTCGTAGCACGTGCGACATATATGTCGCACTGTACAGTCCTGCCCTTAGGCATATAACGTCCAGTGTTAGCACATTACTCAGGTATATAATTCTACATGCTAGCATATCACTTAGGCATATAACATCCAGTGTTAGCACATTACTCAGGTATATAACTCCACATGCTAGCATATCACTTAGGCATATAACATCCAGTGTTAGCACATTACTCAGGTATATAACTCCACTTGCTCGCATATCGCTTAGGCATATAACTCCAGTGTTAACACATTACTCAGGTATATAACTCCACATGCTAGCATATCGCTTAGGCATACAACTCCAGTGCTAGAACATTACTCGGGTATATAACTCCACATGCTAGCATATCGCTTCGGCTTATAACATCCAGTGTTAGAACATTACTCAGGTATATAACTCCACATGTTAGCATATCACTTAGGCATATAACATCCAGTGTAAACACATTACTCAGGTATATAACTCCACATGCTAGCATATCCTTTAGGCATATAACATCCAGTGTTAGCACATTACTCAGGTATATAACTCCACATGCTAGCATATCACTTAGGCATATAACTCCAGTGCTAGCACATTACTCAGGTATATAACTCCAATGCTAGCACATTACTCAGGTATATAACTCCACATCCTAGCATATCGCTTAGCCATATAACATCCAGTGTTAGCACATTACAAAGGTATATAACTCCGCATGCTAGCATATCACTTAGGCATATAGCTCGGGTATAGAACGCCACATGCTAGCATATTGCTTAGGCATATAACATCCAGTGTTAGCATATTACTCAGGTATATAACTCCACATGCTAGCATATCGCTTAGGCCTATAACATCCAGTGTTAGCACATTACTCAGGTATATAACTCCACATGCTAGCATATCACTTAGGCATATAACATCCAGTGTAAACACATTACTCAGGTATATAACTCCACATGCTAGCATATCACTTAGGCATACAACTCCAGTGCTAGAACATTACTCAGGTATATAACTCCACATGCTAGCATATCGCTTCGGCTTATAACATGCAGTGTTAGCACATTACTCAGATATTAAACTCCACATCCTAGCATATCGCTTAGGCATAAAGCATCCAGTGCTCGAACATTACTCAGGTATATAACTCCACATGCGAGCATATAGCTTAGGCTTATAACATCCAGTGCTTGCACATCACTCAAGTATATAACTCCACATGCTAGCATATCGCTTAGGCATATAACTCCAGTGCTTGCACACCACTTAGGTATATAACTCCACATGCTAGCATATCGCTTAAACATATAACTCCAGTGCTAGCACATTACTCGGGTATAGAACACCACATGCTAGCATATCGCTTAGGCATATAACATCCAGTGTTAGCATATTACTCAGGTATATAACTACACATGCTAGCATATCGCTTAGGCCTATAACATCCAGTGTTAGCGCATTACTCTGGTATATAACTCCACATGCTAGCATATCACTTCGGCATATAACTCCAATGCTAGCACATTACTCAGGTATATAACTCCAATGCTAGCACATTACTCAGGTATATAACTCCACATCCTAGCATATCGCTTAGGCATATAACATCCAGTGTTAGCACATTACAAAGGTATATAACTCCGCATGCTAGCATATCACTTAGGCATATAGCTCGGGTATATAACTCCACATGCTAGCATATCACTTAGGCATATAGCTCGGGTATAGAACGCCACATGCTAGCATACTCCAAATAGAATAGCGAGGCGCATCGATTCACTTCACACGCAAAATAATTATTTTATTTTTTTTCTCACACACAGGCTATCGCACGGGTGCTACTGCAGTAAATTAATTTATCACACAGACCGATTTTTTCGTAGCACGTGCGACATATATGTCGCACTGTACAGTCCTGCCCTTAGGCATATAACGTCCAGTGTTAGCACATTACTCAGGTATATAATTCTACATGCTAGCATATCACTTAGGCATATAACATCCAGTGTTAGCACATTACTCAGGTATATAACTCCACATGCTAGCATATCACTTAGGCATATAACATCCAGTGTTAGCACATTACTCAGGTATATAACTCCACATGCTAGCATATCGCTTAGGCATACAACTCCAGTGCTGGAACATTACTCGGGTATATAACTCCACATGCTAGCATATCGCTTCGGCTTATAACATCCAGTGTTAGCACATTACTCAGATATTAAACTCCACATCCTAGCATATCGCTTAGGCATATTGCATCCAGTGCTAGAACATTACTCAGGTATATAACTCCACATGCTAGCATATCGCTTAGGCTTATAACATCCAGTGCTTGCACATCACTTAGGTATATAACTCCACATGCTAGCATATCGCTTAAGCATATAACTCCAGTGCTAGCACATTACTCAGGTATATAACTCCAATGCTAGCACATTACTCAGGTATATAACTCCACATCCTAGCATATCGCTTAGGCATATAACATCCAGTGTTAGCACATTACAAAGGTATATAACTCCGCATGCTAGCATATCACTTAGGCATATAGCTCGGGTATAGAACGCCACATGCTAGCATATTGCTTAGGCATATAACATCCAGTGTTAGCATATTACTCAGGTATATAACTCCACATGCTAGCATATCGCTTAGGCCTATAACATCCAGTGTTAGAACATTACTCAGGTATATAACTCCACATGCTAGCATATCACTTAGGCATATAACATCCAGTGTAAACACATTACTCAGGTATATAACTCCACATGCTAGCATATCCTTTAGGCATATAACATCCAGTGTTAGCACATTACTCAGGTATATAACTCCACATGCTAGCATATCACTTAGGCATATAACTCCAGTGCTAGCACATTACTCAGGTATATAACTCCAATGCTAGCACATTACTCAGGTATATAACTCCACATCCTAGCATATCGCTTAGCCATATAACATCCAGTGTTAGCACATTACAAAGGTATATAACTCCGCATGCTAGCATATCACTTAGGCATATAGCTCGGGTATAGAACGCCACATGCTAGCATATTGCTTAGGCATATAACATCCAGTGTTAGCATATTACTCAGGTATATAACTCCACATGCTAGCATATCGCTTAGGCCTATAACATCCAGTGTTAGCACATTACTCAGGTATATAACTCCACATGCTAGCATATCACTTAGGCATATAACATCCAGTGTAAACACATTACTCAGGTATATAACTCCACATGCTAGCATATCACTTAGGCATATAACTCCAGTGCTAGCACATTACTCAGGTATATAACTCTACATGCTAGCATATCCTTTAGGCATATAACATCCAGTGTTAGCACATTACTCAGGTATATAACTCCACATGCTAGCATATCGCTTAGGCATACAACTCCAGTGCTAGAACATTACTCAGGTATATAACTCCACATGCTAGCATATCGCTTCGGCTTATAACATGCAGTGTTAGCACATTACTCAGATATTAAACTCCACATCCTAGCATATCGCTTAGGCATAAAGCATCCAGTGCTTGCACATCACTCAAGTATATAACTCCACATGCTAGCATATCGCTTAGGCATATAACTCCAGTGCTTGCACACCACTTAGGTATATAACTCCACATGCTAGCATATCGCTTAAACATATAACTCCAGTGCTAGCACATTACTCGGGTATAGAACACCACATGCTAGCATATCGCTTAGGCATATAACATCCAGTGTTAGCATATTACTCAGGTATATAACTACACATGCTAGCATATCGCTTAGGCCTATAACATCCAGTGTTAGCGCATTACTCTGGTATATAACTCCACATGCTAGCATATCACTTCGGCATATAACTCCAATGCTAGCACATTACTCAGGTATATAACTCCACATCCTAGCATATCGCTTAGGCATATAACATCCAGTGTTAGCACATTACTCAGGTATGTATCTCCACATGCTAGCATATCACTTAGGCATATAGCTCCAGTGCTAGCACATTACTCAGGTATATAACTCCAATGCTAGCATATCGTTTAGGCCTATAACATCCAGTGTTAGCACATTAATCAGGTATATAACTCCACATGCTAGCATATCACTTAGGCATATAGCTTCAGTGCTAGCACATTACTCAGGTATATAACTCCAATGCTAGCATATCGTTTAGGCCTATAACATCCAGTGTTAGCACATTAATCAGGTATATAACTCCACATGCTAGCATATCACTTAGGCATATAGCTCCAGTGCTAGCATATTACTCAGGTATGTAATTCCACATGCTAGCATATCGTTTAGGCCTATAACATCCAGTGTTAGCACATTAATCAGGTATATAACTCCACATGCTAGCATATCACTTAGGCATATAGCTCCAGTGCTAGCACATTACTCAGGTATATAACTCCAATGCTAGCATATCGTTTAGGCCTATAACATCCAGTGTTAGCACATTAATCAGGTATATAACTCCACATGCTAGCATATCACTTAGGCATATAGCTCCAGTGCTAGCATATTACTCAGGTATATAACTCCACATGCTAGCATATCGTTTAGGCCTATAACATCCAGTGTTAGCACATTAATCAGGTATATAGCTCCACATCCTAGCATATCGCTTAGGCATATAACATCCAGTGTTAGCACATTAATCAGGTATATAACTCCACATCCTAGCATATCGCTTAGGTATATAACATCCAGTGTTAGCACATTAATCAGGTATATAACTCCACATGCTAGCATATCACTTAGGCATATAGCTCCAGTGCTAGCATATTACTCAGGTATATAACTCCACATGCTAGCATATCGTTTAGGCCTATAACATCCAGTGTTAGCACATTAATCAGGTATATAACTCCACATGCTAGCATATCACTTAGGCATATAGCTCCAGTGCTAGCACATTACTCAGGTATATAACTCCAATGCTAGCATATCGTTTAGGCCTATAACATCCAGTGTTAGCACATTAATCAGGTATATAACTCCACATGCTAGCATATCGTTTAGGCCTATAACATCCAGTGTTAGCACATTAATCAGGTATATAACTCCACATGCTAGCATATCACTTAGGCATATAGCTCCAGTGCTAGCACATTACTCAGGTATATAACTCCAATGTTTGCATATCGTTTAGGCCTATAACATCCAGTGTTAGCACATTAATCAGGTATATAACTCCACATCCTAGCATATCGCTTAGGCATATAACATCCAGTGTTAGCACATTAATCAGGTATATAACTCCACATGCTAGCATATCACTTAGGCATATAGCTCCAGTGCTAGCATATTACTCAGGTATATAACTCCACATGCTAGCATATCGTTTAGGCCTATAACATCCAGTGTTAGCACATTAATCAGGTACAGATGAACCTCGATCCAACGGACTAATAGGGGGGAGCAGTTGTCCGTTAAAGCTGTTTGTCCGTTGCAGCGAATAATGTGACACTGCAAAATATCACTATAACAAGAGATATGTACCGCACAACAACCAGGCAAACCGACGCTTGTACGCTTGTAAACAACACGTGCGCGCCGCCAAGCGGACGCTTACTCAAGTAGCGGTCTCGGTTCGCTTCACCCGGGAGTTTTAAACGTTCGGACCAGATATTCACTCTAGCGGATTGTGTCCGTTGGATCCGGAATCCGTTGCATCGGTGTCCGTTGGATCGAGGTTCATCTGTATATAACTCCACATGCTAGCATATCACTTAGGCATATAGCTCCAGTGCTAGCACATTACTCAGGTATATAACTCCAATGCTAGCATATCGTTTAGGCCTATAACATCCAGTGTTAGCACATTAATCAGGTATATAACTCCACATGCTAGCATATCGTTTAGGCCTATAACATCCAGTGTTAGCACATTAATCAGGTATATAACTCCACATGCTAGCATATCACTTAGGCATATAGCTCCAGTGCTAGCACATTACTCAGGTATATAACTCCAATGTTAGCATATCGTTTAGGCCTATAACATCCAGTGTTAGCACATTAATCAGGTATATAACTCCACATGCTAGCATATCGTTTAGGCCTATAACATCCAGTATTAGCACATTACTCAGGTATATAACTCCACATGCTAGCATATCGCTTAGGCTTATAACATCCAGTGCTAGCACATTACTCAGGTATATAACTCCACATGCCAGCATATCGCTTAGGCATATAACATCCAGTGCTAGTTAACATATCGCTTAGGTATATAACTCCAGTGTTAGTGAACATATTGCTCAGGTATATAACTCCAGTGCTTGTTAACATATCGCTTAGGCATATAACATCCAGTGCTAGTTAACATATCGCTTAGGTATATAACTCCAGTGCTAGTTAACATATCGCTTAGGCATATAACTCCAGCGCTAGTGAACATATCGCTCAGGTATATAACTCCAGTGCTAGTTAACATATCGCTCAGGTATATAACTTCAGTGCTAGTGAACATATCGCTCAGGTATATAACTCCAGTGGTAGTTAACATATCGCTCAGGTATATAACTCCAGTGCTAGTTAACATATCGCTCAGGTATATAAATCCAGTGCTAGTTAACATATCGCTCAGGTATATAACTCCAGTGCAACACTCAGGTATATAATAGCAGTGTTTTAAGGGACTAACACAATGAACAGGTGGAGTTCTGTCAGTAGAATGAGGCAGAGGTGGAAATGAGCAAAAGATAAATTTTAGATCAGTGGTTCTTAACCTGGGTTCGATCGAACCCCAGGGGTTCGATGAATCAGCCTCAGGGGTTCGGCAAGGGTCAAGATACCCAGATAGCCCGGTTCACACTCGCAATGTCGGGTTTTTTTGACGAAGGGTTCGGTGAATGCACTGATGAAGCTTGCAGGGTTCAGTACCTCCAATAAGGTTAAGAACCACTGTTCTAGATCAATATCAGGAAGGAGTTTATTTCCTGTCTTTAGAATGTAAAAGAGCTTGCCAAGTCATGTAGAAGAGGCAGAGTCTATCGGGCTGTTCTAGTCCAGGCTTGATGCAGTGATGCACTGTAGGTAATGTAGTTTGTAGGTAAATCGCCTGTTTTCCTCATTATGTTCTGATGTCTCATCTCTGGCCCCCGGCCAGCAGGGCCTTCATTGTGCAGGTGGGGGTACAGTTCCACACCATGCTTTCCAGAGCAGCATCTACATCCTTCTGGAGGAGTCTGTCGTTCACTTTCTGTAGCACTTAAATCGTGACAGGTCAATGATCACCTTGGCTCGAGAGGCTTGTCTTTGTGATCTGAAGGGTGGTGGTATGGTGGAAGTAGATGTGTGTGTGTGTGTGTGCGCGTGTGTCATGACAGGCAGCAGAAACACCCGAGCATAGTATTGTTACATCTATAGTCTTTTTAAAAATCAAACTACCAACATTAAGGTAGTGGATGCACAACATTACAATGTCGTGGAAACTTGTTTGGACTATGTGTTGAGTCTGCAAGTGCATTATTCTAGTACTGTGTGTCTCCATTGTTTTTCTCGTTGGATGTTACTTTTGTATGTGGACATAAATAAATTAACACTATTAAAATGTGTGTGTGGGTGATGAGGGAGTGGCAATGGTTTAAAAAACTTGCCATCGCAAGATTAGCGTGGGGTTAACTTTACAACCTAAATAAACTCACAACTCGGTTGTTTTAATTAAATTTACTATGAATCCACTTCTTAAAGATAATGTGCAATTTTGGCCACTTGTTCTAAAAGTGGCGCTGATGAGCCGAACGCACAAACCGCCGTGTTATGTAGCACCAAAGAAGAAGAAGTTTAGTTTACGAATTGCAAGTTAAGCGAGCGTGAAACGACACGGTGAAAAACAGCGGAATATTTGTCTCAAAATTCTGTCCGTAAACCCAAGCACATCAAGCGTGTCCTTTGATCGGCAAATGTAGATTCGCCAGTGTTACGAAACACAAATTGAGAGGTGTGTGTGTGTGGATGGTAAATACGATTGTGGATTATTTTTACGAAACACAAATTGAGAGGTGTGTGTGTGTGGATGGTAAATACGATTGTGGATTATTTTTACGAAACACAAATTGAGAGGTGTGTGTGTGTGGATGGTAAATACGATTGTGGATTATTTTTACGAAACACAAATTGAGAGGTGTGTGTGTGTGGATGGTAAATACGATTGTGGATTATTTTTACGAAACACAAATTGAGAGGTGTGTGTGTGTGGATGATAAATACAATTGTGGATTATACTTTTGTGCTTGGTTATTTTTGATAGAAATCTACCTCCATATTATTCGCTCGCTCTCTCACTCCCTTCTCCTCTCCCCGTCCCTGGCACGCAGATCAACCACTGAGATTTGCTTTTATAACTGGGGCGTAGCCAGCCCGCCCTCGCTCCAAAACTTCTGAGCATAGCTGTGCAGATTTCTATTTTGTCACTGAGTACCGAATACATTAGGGAAGACTTTTCTGGCCAATCACAGATTGAACGTGCAGTACCTAACGTTTTACCACTAGAAACACTTTTTGAGCCAGATTCTTAAAGTTTATGCTTTTTTGCGCCGACTGCAGTAATTTGTCAAGATATTGACCAGGATCAATGAGTAATACTTAGAAAAACCCAAATGTATCAGTTATCATCTAAAATAAGTGGTTTTAGTGCTTTCCCTTACGAAAAAGTACTATAGGATACCAATAGGAATCTTATGATATTTTGGGACAGTTCCTATAGCATGTATTATACAGTTATATAGCATGACACTATACGAATTTCTATAAGATAGCAATCCCTATAGGACAAACAATAGGCTACCTCAGACTATTATAGGATCTTATAGGAATACTTTCAAAAATACATTAGGCGAACTACAGGGTATTAAACACTATACGTGACTATAGGATTCACTATCGAGTATGATAGGAATCCTATAGGATCCTATAGCAATCCTAAAGTATTTTTTCACAAGGGTTGTTACCCTTTAAATGAAATACATGAAAAATAATACTTTTGAATACTTAGAAATTATACATAATGTATGTTTAATTTACTTCTGTGTATGTAATAGCTAGCGAAAGATATAGCTAGCTAGCTCTATCTATCTATCTCTCACTAGCTATCTAGCCTATCCCTCTCTCTTGCTAGCTAGCTGGCGATCTATCTAGCTCTCTCTCTAGCGATCTGTGTAGCTCCCTCATTAGCTAGCTAGCAATCTATCTACCTCGCTTGCTAGCTTGTGATCTCTGTAGCTTGCTACATCTTTTACTAGCTAATACAATGTAAATAACTACATATTATTTATTTATTTACTCCTGTGTGTGACAGCGGAATCACTGAGTATCAGCTATATATATTCACAATATTCTAGCTAGCTGTTTCCACAAATGTGTCCCGGTGTGCAGCTCTTATACGATGTGTTAGATTCCAGTACTTCTGATCACACAGATAGACAACAATTCTGAATTGGTCGTTTTTTTAGCTGTTAATGTGTTTTGTTTTTGGGTTTATTATTTCGTGAAATGTTGTGTTTGTAAGAGGTTGTTGTGTTTTCTGAGTTATTGCATTTCATTAATTGCTTTAGTCTTTTCTGATTTGTTAATTTGTCTTAATTGTCCTTCAGGGCCACTATAAAATAAGCCAAGGTGCAGTAAATTGGTGGAAGTACCCTCCATATGTCAACCCTCCTGGGATGGAGTTTCCCACCCTGGTTTTAGTTGTGTATATTATTTACTGACACACCACAGTATGTTCCAGCTTTGAATCAGTGCCTCTAATTGGAGTCCCTCCAACTCAAGATTATGATAGTTCAAAAATTGTAGCTGTTTATTCACAAAACGTATCCCCAGGGTTGGGCAGAGTTATGCCACATAAGAGTGAGAGGTTAGTCAGACTCATATATATTAGTCTGAGGAGTGAGGCTATGCATCGATGATAAGCGCAGTAGAGTTTGAAATAGGCCCAAGAATTTCAGCATGAACGGACATGAGCCCATATCCTTTCCAGCACGAGCCTAACTAGAGCCCACGTGTTGCAGCATTTTGAAAGCCCAACCCAATTTGAACCTGACACGATTTGAACTTGACTTTAACTCAATGCACCCTGGTGTGTGTGATCATCTGCCATAATGCTACAAATGCGCGCGCAAATCAAAATCATCGGCCTTCTACCAAAAATGTCAGATTTTGAGAACTTTAAGGAACCCGTCGGTCGCGTGTGGTCCTCCGCACCCCCCTCCCTCACAAGTTCTCTACCATATATTTATTTTCTAAGTTTTGTATATGGCTAATATGATTTCTATAGGATTTTTACAGACCTTTTACATACGGGGGGCCCAGCCTTTTTACTGTCTGGGCCTGACCTAAACCGAGTTCAATATAAAATGACAGAATTAGGGTCTTTTTTTTCAGGCTCTGTGAAAATTACAAGCTCTCAAGCACAGTGCCCGATTCAGCAAATCACATAATGTCACTTTTTCAGATAGCAAGGCATAATGAGATGCACTTGATTGTACTCACTTAGTTTTGATCAATCAATCAATAAATCAATCAAAAAAAGTGTTTTGAGAGTATACAACCTTTGCCCCTCACAGGGAACTACAGAGTAGAGCAGTGGTTCCCAACCCTGTTCCAGGAGATCTGAAATTGAAGTGAAAACCTACAGAATGGTAGATCTCCAGGAACAGAGTTTGGGACCACTGCAGTAGAGCACTTGTGATCAGCACCTGAATTGCTTCAATAGTCTGGTTTGTAGTTGGAGAACGTACTTTGGCTTGCATTTTCAGCTTTATTTTCAGATTTATTTTAGATATTAATATTTAAGGAATTGAGTCTATCATATCAAAACATCACTGGTCATGTTTTTTATGACTGCTGAAAAGCTTACGCTGTGACCCTGTGGCAAATCAACTAAGTTTGTACGGGGTAGGTGCTTGTAAAAAAGATTTATCGCACTTGGACTCAAGGACCACTGCCATTGCTTGCACATGGCATGATCAAGGAATAATGGCAATGTGGACATTAATATTTGCAGTCTTCCTGATCAATGGTTCTTAACTGTGATGGATGTCAGTGTGGGGGTATTAGTATTAATTATTCTGAAATGGTAGCTGTGTAGGTTGTGGCTCTAATGAGCTGTCTGTGTATGTATGGGTGTGGGTGGAGGAAGCCCAATATAATCATAATCATATAATTAGTAGTAGTGTTATTCTGATTATTATTTTAATAATTTGTGAAGGTGGAATCCAATGTTGACTGTGAAGTTATAAATTGTCTTGGAGAAAGATTTACAATGGCAGTTAACACAAATGTCACTATGACTAGATGTGGTTTCAAGTTTTCAATAACACTATATATTCCACTATTGGTACCAATTATTTAAATTTCTTTAGTTCTACCAATATTTCTCTTTTTGTAGTTGGAGTCCACAATCCACTATACAGTTATGTAGCCCCCAGGTTCAACACTGTTTTTGTAGTTGGAGTAGTGTTAGACTGCAATGACAGTCCAGTACATAGTTATGTAGCCCCCAGGTTCAACACTGTTTTTGTAGTTGCAGTAGCGTTAGCCTGCAATGACAGTCCACTACATAGTTATGTAGCCCCCAGGTTCAATGCCGTTTTTGTAGTTGGAGTAGCGTTAGCCTGCAATGACAGTCCACTACATAGTTATGTAGCCCCCAGGTTCAACATTGTTTTATCGGCCACTGTGACGACCACTCATCTGGCTGCATGTTAGGTTCTGTATTTTTCTCTTTGCAGGTGCTGGTAGTCAGAGTTGACCAGTGAAAACTTGTGGGTGTGCCTGGTTTGGGGTTTAAGAGGGCTGCTTTCTGTCCCATTTTTTCTCTTGCTCCTGACCTGCTCCCCAAGCAGTCAAGATGTCATCTATAAATGGCATCACACCCCTGAAATATCCTACTTACACATCCTATGCTTGTATATTATACTTTTGTTGTATAGACTTAGTTTAATAAACTATATTTGACCTTTGGTTTTGTGTATGGTCTCCACTTCTTGTTACAAACAAGAGCTAATTTGTAACACTACTATGGGGGTATTATTGTCTCTAAAATGCACAAATAAATAGGATGTAACTGATTCATAAGTAAATGTAACTGATCCCCACATAAATGTGACCAATTCACAAATACATGCAATTTATCCTCAACTCATTCACAAACAAATTTCTCTGTGATGGATTGGTGTGTCCATGGGTTTATTCCTACATCAATAACTAAAAAGAATAAAATACACACCCCATGTTATTTGTATGAATAGGTCTAGGCTAATGACTTTAATTACATAGGTGCCTTTTGTATTAAATCCTAAGGATTCAGCTAAATAGCCTACTACTGTGATGGTTCGGTTAGTTCGATTTTAATGGCGTTCGACTCTTTTACTAAAAGTCGAAACCCGAGGGAAACGACCACTAATATCTCCTGAAGAGATTATGTAGATAAATAAATGAACCAAAAAATAAAGACTTCCTCCTGTGGGAGAGTATCCCAAAACCAAGAAAAACACAAACGTCAGGAGAAAGCAGACCGCATATAAATAACGGCGAGCGCTAAACTCAATAAGGAAATCAAAAGGAAATAATAAATTACTACAACGGCTTCCAAGCCTGAAACGAGAAAGGGCCAAAGCCTGATGATCTAAATTCCCAGATAATGATCACGGAGTGCTACGTGTTTAGCTCCCATCTCCGATCACATAAGGGAAATAGAAAAGTCAGGAAAAGACCAAAACAACCTTTCCTAAAATTCCTTAAAGAGTGAAACAAACACTTCTACAGAACAAATAATCTGAAGAGCGAACCTAAAGGTTGTCAGCGCTCATGTGAGAAGGTGATACTCACACAAAGAGGTGCTGGGATTCTATTTAATTTATAGGCTTCCCACACCAGATACCAATACGCAATTAGCGCGCCTAGGCAGTACCAATTAGTATTGGCCGGAGCCTATTAACTCCAAAGCCATAGGAAGCACAAACCCTGCCTTCAAGGAAAAATGCTTGAGTGAAGGCAGGGGAAAACACTGTACCATGACAGGACCCCCTCCTCAAGGGGCAGCGCCTGAGGTCCCCTGAGCCCCCCGTTGATGAAACTCTGAAATTAACTCAGGATCTAAAATATCCCTAGAAGGAACCCAGCAACGTTCTTCTGGGCCGTAACCCTGCCAATCCACCAAAAACTGCATCCCCCTGCCCACCCGTCTCTCCGCCAATATGCGCCGAACTGTATACACAGGACCGCCATTAATGATTCGTGGCGGCGGCGGCGGCTTGTCTGGAGGTGCCAACACACTAGTGCTGACTGGTTTAAGACGCGAAACGTGGAATGTGGGATGAATCCTCATAGACCGAGGAAGTTCCAGTCGAACTGTAACAGGGTTAATTTTCCTTATAATTTTGAATGGTCCCACAAACCGTGGAGCGAGTTTCCAAGATTCAACCCTTAGTGGGAGATCTCGCGTAGAGAGCCAGACTCGCTGACCAACGCGATAAGAGGGCGCATGACGGCGCTTCTTATCCGCCAAATCCTTTTGCCTCATTGAAGCTCGCAAAAGTGAAGAACGGACTTTCCTCCAAACCGTTCTACACTTTTTAATAAAACGGTTAACTGACGGAACCTCAGTGTCTACCTCCAAATCCGGGAAAAGCGGAGGTTGGTAACCCATCTGGGCCTCAAAAGGTGAGCGGCCGGTGGAGGCATTACTTAAGGAATTGTGGGCGTATTCTGCCCAAGGGAGGACCCGGCTCCAAGATGCCGGATTGTCCGCTACTAAGCAACGAAGCGTGTTCTCTAAGGACTGATTAGTCCTTTCCGTTTGCCCATTCGTCTCAGGGTGAAAACCTGATGATAGGCTCACCGATGCCCCTAATTGTTTACAAAAAGACTGCCAGAACCGAGCGGTGAACTGGGGTCCCCGATCAGAAACGACATCCTGGGGTATGCCATGTAGCCTAAAAACATGATTGATCATCAATTGGGCCATCTCCCGTGCAGATGGTAACTTTGGCAATGCCACAAAATGAGCCGCCTTAGAAAACCGATCAACCATGACTAGAATGACAGAATTACCATCAGAGATAGGCAATCCAGTAATAAAATCTAACGCCACATGACTCCAAGGCCGTTTAGGGATAGGCAATGGCCTTAAGAGGCCAGCAGGCGAGAGATGAGAATTTTTATTGCGAGAACAAACTGAACACGCTGCAACAAACTCCCGCACATCCCTGTCTAACCCAGGCCACCAAAACCTTCGGGAAAGAAATTCTCTAGTGCGCTGAGCCCCCGGATGACCTGTCAACTTGGATGCGTGTGCCCATTCCAGAACACGAGACCGAACCTGAACAGGGACAAACAAGCAGTTAGGCGGACCTCCTCCAGGACCTGGATCAGTGGCTAATGCATTCCGGACCGCCACCTCAATGCCCCACAAAACCGGAGCCAGAATTCTGTTCTCCGGAATAACCGCCACCGGGGCAGCTTCCTCATCCATGTGGTTGAACAAGCGAGATAAGGCATCTGGCTTAGTGTTCTTAGATCCTGGACGATACGTCAAGGTGTAATTGAATCGATTAAAGAACATCGCCCACCGTGCTTGTCTTGCATTTCGCCTCTTAGTTTGCTGGATGTATAGCAGATTTTTGTGGTCAGTCCATACCACAAAGGGGTGTTCTGCTCCTTCCAACCAATGACGCCACTCATCTAGCGCCAGCTTTATGGCTAACAACTCTCGATCCCCAACGTCGTAATTCCTCTCGGCAGGTGCCAACGATCGAGAAAAATATGCGCATGGGTGTAGGGCTTTATCATGCTGAGAGTGCTGAGAGAGAATGGCGCCCACCCCTAACTCGGAAGCATCAACCTCGACCACAAAGGGGAGGGATGGGTCGGGGTGAATAAGTACTGGTTCAGAGCTAAATCTTTTCTTTAGCTCCTCAAACGCCTTGTCCGCCTCTGGGTTCCAGAAGAACCGAGTAACCTGTTCCTTCTTAGTTAAGTTGATGATTGGGGCAGCAATAGCACTAAAATTATGAATGAATCTCCGATAAAAATTGGCGAACCCCAAGAACCGCTGCACTTCCTTCACAGATTGCGGAGTGGGCCACTTGAGGACCGCCGCCACTTTGTTGGGATCCATATGCACTGTGCCCTCAGAGATGATAAAACCCAAGAAGGTGACTGTTTTGGCGTGAAAAAGACATTTCTCCGCCTTAACGAAAAGACGTGCATCCAACAGAGCCTGTAAAACCTGCCGCACATGATTCTTATGTTCACTGAGAGATGAAGAAAAAATTAAGATGTCGTCCAAATAAACAAATACAAATTTTTCCAACATCTCCCGTAGTACATCATTGACGAATGCTTGGAAGACGGAGGGGGCATTAGCAAGGCCGAATGGCATTACGAGATATTCGTAGTGACCGTCGTGGGTGTTAAATGCGGTCTTCCATTCATCCCCCTCTCGTATCCTAATGAGATTGTATGCGTTCCTAAGATCCAATTTTGTGAAAAATGATGCCCCTTGGAGACGCTCAAATGCTGAGTTCATCAGCGGAAGTGGGTACCTGTTTTTAATAGTCATACCATTAAGCCCCCTATAGTCAATACATGGCCGTAAGCTGCCATCTTTCTTACTAACAAAGAAAAAACCTGCTCCAGCTGGTGACGTGGAAGGTCTAATGAAACCATAACTTAAAGCTTCCTGGATGTACTCCCTCATAGCTTTATTTTCAGGAAGAGAGAGAGAAAACAATGCGCCTCTAGGAGGCGTAATACCTGGCTGAAGATCGATAGCGCAGTCATAAGAGCGGTGAGGAGGTAATGTGGTAGCTTTCTGTTTGCTGAATACCTCGGCCAGTTCACCATAATCAGATGGGACATTAGGGGGTAAGACTAAATCCAATGTCGCCCCAATTCTCCAATCCTCAGTCTCCTCCTCACCTTCAGATGTAAAATTGGAGTCCTTGTCCCATCCAAGGCTTTCGTTATCACTGACATCACTGATCTCAGTCTCCACGTCACTATGCAAATCATCAGGATTGACCTGCAACTTAATCCTTTTCTTGGTCAAGTTTTTTCTCCCACTGAAATAACTGTCAGCTGGTATATCCTCAGAAAATGGACCCTTAGCATCAAACTGATCATCCCAGTCTAGACTGTCAATGCCCTCTGAGATGGCTGATTGAGAAGATTCAAGATCCTCTCCCTCGTCAGAAGCATAATTACCTTCCCCCTGGTCGGGTAAAATGAACCGTTATAAACATTATCCCGGCAGTGATTGACACAATTGCGACCCCATTTCTTTATGGGTCTAGCCATATTCCCCCAATCAATTTGAGGGTTATGTTTGATTAGCCATGTATACCCCAAAACAATAGGAAACGATGGGGAGTCGGTCAAAAATAAACGTATCTTTTCGGAGTGATCCCCCTGTTCAATGTGCATTGATAACCAATCTGTCACCTCTGAGATTGGACCTTGCCCCAAAGGCCGACCATCCAATGCTAAAACCGGGCGAGACTGTGAAAGAATAAGAGTGGGAATACGGTTATTACGGGCCCATTTGGTGTCGATAAAACAGTCACCCGCTCCAGAATCTAAAAATGCCTTAATGGGTGTTTTGCGGTTGTTCCACTTCAAAACTGCTGAGATAACTGCCCGAAAGGGAACTGACCCCTGTCCCACTGACCCCTTTCGATCGTTCAGTGGGACTGGCCGTTTAAATTCCGGCAATTGTGTCTGGAATGACCTAATCTTTTACAATATGAGCAGAATTGTGTCCCTCTTTTAGTTTTGCGAACATCAGTAGCATCAACCTGCATCGGTTCAACCCCAGCCTCTGCATCGGCTGATGGGGTTGAAGCAAGCTCTGCCTGCGGAGCCTTTACCCGCATTGGTCCACTTTTAATCATCGAACCATATCTACCCTGTTCACGGATTCTGTTGTCCACCCGAATGGCTTTCTCCACTAGAGCATCAAGAGATGTGGGGACATCGACCAGAGACAAGGCATATCTAACCGGTTCAGATAACGCACGGTTAAATATCATCATTAAGGGTTCATCTGACCAGCCCGTAGCAGTAGCAATCGAGCGGAACAAAATAGCAAAGTCAGCCAAACTCTTCCGTCCCTGATATAAATTCATCAGACGTTCAGCTGCTTCCGTGGCTTTAACGTTGTGATCAAAGACTGAGATCATTGCCTTCTGTAAACTTTCCATAGTGTCTAATATCGCTGATTTAGACTGAATCAAGGGGCCTGCCCAATCAAGAGCTCTCCCTGCCAGCAAAGAAACAACAAAGCATACTTTCGCCATCTCTGTACTATAACGGGATGGCTGTGCCCGAAAACATATATCACATTGTGCCAAAAAGTTTTGGCATTTACCTGGCTGACCCTCATACCGATTAGGCAACTGTAATTTGGGTTCACGAGCCGACTCAGGTAAATAAGGTAATGGCTGTGAGATTGAAAGAGATGGCATGTGTTGCTGAGGGGATGGTTGTGCTTGTGCTACATTAGCTGAGATAGCTGCCATTATCTCCCCCATCTGTTTAGACATTTGATCAGACAGTTTGTCTCCCAGCTGATTAATTGCAGCTGCATTTTTTTTTGTTTGACTGCCCAATTGCTCAGTTTGCAAGCCTAATTGATTAAGAACAAGCGTATTCTCCTTAGTTTGATTGCCCAATTGATCAAGGGCACCAGCTACTTGTCCTACCCGACCGTCTAGGTGTTCAACCCGACCGCCAATCTGCTCAACCATGCCAGCGAACTGATTAGTTCGTGAAACATTTTCTTGTGTCTGATTACCCAACTGACTAATTACGTTATCTTGGGCAGAAAATCTTGCCATGATCTCAACTAGTGAGTTCCGAATCTCCTCTTCCTGCATGTCGGAAGGTAACGTGGACAAGTTAAATGATTAAATTAAATGAAAATGACGCCAAAATCCTTTTTTTTTTTTTTTTTTGGTGTGAGTATACTGTGATGGTTCGGTTAGTTCGATTTTAATGGCGTTCGACTCTTTTACTAAAAGTCGAAACCCGAGGGAAACGACCACTAATATCCCCTGAAGAGATTATGTAGATAAATAAATGAACCAAAAAATAAAGACTTCCTCCTGTGGGAGAGTATCCCAAAACCAAGAAAAACACAAACGTCAGGAGAAAGCAGACCGCATATAAATAACGGCGAGCGCTAAACTCAATAAGGAAATCAAAAGGAAATAATAAATTACTACAACGGCTTCCAAGCCTGAAACGAGAAAGGGCCAAAGCCTGATGATCTAAATTCCCAGATAATGATCACGGAGTGCTACGTGTTTAGCTCCCATCTCCGATCACATAAGGGAAATAGAAAAGTCAGGAAAAGACCAAAACAACCTTTCCTAAAATTCCTTAAAGAGTGAAACAAACACTTCTACAGAACAAATAATCTGAAGAGCGAACCTAAAGGTTGTCAGCGCTCATGTGAGAAGGTGATACTCACACAAAGAGGTGCTGGGATTCTATTTAATTTATAGGCTTCCCACACCAGATACCAATACGCAATTAGCGCGCCTAGGCCTTTATTTTTTGGTTCATTTATTTATCTACATAATCTCTTCAGGAGATATTAGTGGTCGTTTCCCTCGGGTTTCGACTTTTAGTAAAAGAGTCGAACGCCATTAAAATCGAACTAACCGAACCATCACAGTATACTCACACCCACATAAGGGAAATAGAAAAGTCAGGAAAAGACCAAAACAACCTTTCCTAAAATTCCTTAAAGAGTGAAACAAACACTTCTACAGAACAAATAATCTGAAGAGCGAACCTAAAGGTTGTCAGCGCTCATGTGAGAAGGTGATACTCACACAAAGAGGTGCTGGGATTCTATTTAATTTATAGGCTTCCCACACCAGATACCAATACGCAATTAGCGCGCCTAGGCAGTACCAATTAGTATTGGCCGGAGCCTATTAACTCCAAAGCCATAGGAAGCACAAACCCTGCCTTCAAGGAAAAATGCTTGAGTGAAGGCAGGGGAAAACACTGTACCATGACAACTACAGTGATAATGCAAAACAAGGTTTGCTTAAATTGGATTCCAACATTAAAAATGTAACAGAAATGTAGCATACTATTATCATGATAGTTTTTTTGTACAAGCAGTAGCAGAAGCTCATGCAAATCATATAGGGCTAGGTTATGTCACAGGCAACATTATTAGGCTACATAACATAACGTAACATAAATACTTAATATAAATACTGTCATGGATTATGCCTTTCTTTCCTTATCTCCGCCTTTTGTTTTCCTTTTTTCTTTTACCGGTAATCTATCAGATTTTTCTGTGTTCCGCTACGGGTTTTGCTTTCGC
Organism: Ilyophis sp. 1 JC-2022; assembly: GCA_022702515.1. Classification (NCBI taxonomy): domain Eukaryota; kingdom Metazoa; phylum Chordata; class Actinopteri; order Anguilliformes; family Synaphobranchidae; genus Ilyophis; species Ilyophis sp. 1 JC-2022. Next base: position 15,968,226 of record CM040406.1, on the reverse strand, counting down.
CTCTGTAATTAGTGAGTTCACCTGTCCTGCATTTCCGCTCACTACTTATACCCCGCTTTCTTCTTTTCTCGTCGCTTCCATGTTATTTCACGTAACATTCTAGCCGGTAAAGGTATAGGAAGTTGTGCTGCTATTGACCGCTTTGCTTCTCAATGCGGGACTTGTTAGCAGTACAATTTAGAAAAGAAAAAAGTATAGTGCGCTCTTTTGATTTTTTATTTCAGAGCAGGGGTTTTGGTTTATTTTCACTCAAACCTACGAGTGCTCTCACCCTAAGTTTTAGTTTTTTATTTATTTTCCTCCTTCCTTTCATTTGGTTCACTCCACAAACGAGAGTTAGATAAGCGTTACTGCTTATTTCTTTTGTTTTGCTCGGATATCGAGTTTCTCGTTTTTTATCGCGAGGTTATTTGTGTTCTCCTAATTTTCCCCGTCCACTACGGATTATTTTCCATTTTTAGTGGTGTTCATTTGAACACTTTAAGATTCATCATCTGTCACATCTGGACCTCCAATATTTCCTCTGTGTCTCTGGCATAGAGATACCCCACAAATACATTCAAATAAGTTATGAATAGCATTAACAAACGTGTATATTTCAGAGCTTAATTTCAGATTTCATAAGAAATCATATGAGAAGTTGTTGTCAAAGTTAACACACATGTAATTGTAGGCATGCCGTGAAATACTGTATATGTCATCTATGTCATTATTAAAAGGTAGCCTATTAATGCTTAAAAACACATAGGCCTATCAAGTGAGGAAATAAAGCATAGATTCCAATACATTTTTTCAATAGATTGAAGTCAATACTTTTTATTGCATAACTGGCTCTAGTATTACAGAAAATTTGAATGAACAATAGGATTTAGCTAAATTGTGCTGCCTGCTAATGGCTACGTTCAGGCTGAACTGTATGGGTTGTTAATTTGGCTCCTTTCATTCGCTTCTCATTCATTGGCTCTTTTTGTTCACTGGCTCTTTTCATTTACTTCTCTTTCAGTGCCTGCAATGGCTCGCTTGACAACAAGTGTGTGTGTCCATGCAGGGTTTTAACCACCCCTGTAATGCCTGTCCTTTGACTAACATGTTTTTTTAATTGAAAATGAATCTGTAAAGGACGGTTCGTGTTATTATTATGGAAATGTAATATACTGCAATATATTTTAAATATATTGTGATGATAATTTTGATATATTTACAATATACTGCAGTATATTCTTTTTTCATAAGGGAGGGTAGATGCGTGACAACATGGAAGTGAAATTTCAAACGGGAGAACCTTAGAGTATATAATATGCAAAGACAGCGAGGCCAATAGAAACCTATGGGCAATACATCCAGGAAGTTTTCATTTCGTTATGATCTCACATGCGCAGTTGTGTCCTTGGAGTGACATGAGTGCACAATGAGGATGGCATAGAAAGGGCTGATGTGAAGGGGCTACGCCAAAGTATAGAGCGTATATAGGAACTGGAAAGGGTGGGAGGGGTCCTTAGAGTATATATAATATATAATATATCAGCGAGGCCAATAGTAACCTATGAGAAATACATCCAAACCAGGACGTTTTAATTGGAGTCACATGTACAACCAGGACGCCGCAGAAAGTGATGTGGAGACTACATCAAAGCCAAAGAGTATGTAAGCGCACAAAAATATGATGTAGGCCAGAATAAATAATAATCAATAATTCATATCTACGGAAGGCCTGAAGGCAAGGTGAAAAAAGAAATTTGAGGAGGAAAAAATTTAATTAAGTTGGCACAATTGTTAAGATATTTTTTTATTTAGTTAAAAACAATTATTAAGTCGTTTAAACTACATATTAAGTCGTTTGAACTACTTAATAAGTCGTTTTAATGACTTACTAACTCATTTGAATGACATATTAAGTCGTTTGAACGACTCAGTATGTAGTTTAAACGATTTAATAATTGTTTTTAACAAAATAAAAAAATATCTTAACAATTGTGTCAACTTTTTGTCAAAAATGAATGGAGCCCAATGGGGGCTTTTTGAGTGCAAATTGTAGATATCAGCAGAGGGTGACATTATATCCGGGGCTGACGTTGAGAGCCAAAAGCTGGTCCCTTGGGGAGAACTAGCCTACATGGATTCTCATTTATGACAGCCTTGTACCGTGAGAAGTTGTCTGGCCTTCAAACATGCAAAGTGAGACGACCAATTTAATTATCATTTCCTTTTTGTCATCAATCATGCGGTTATAAGAAGTTATTTCAAAAGTACACATTTGATGGTTACCATTTTCATTATGAAAGTGTTGTGTCATGTATATATGGAAAATGAAAAGTTTAATGGACTTTGAATATATTACATTTTCTAATTGTCAGATAAAGTGTGTACATGAACTTGAAAATGAAAATGCAATTGCATTTGAATTTGAATTATGTCATGATTTTTGCACACATTGAATGAAAACAAAATACACTTGGCGATTAGCATTTTAATTTGAAATATTAAAATGACATCATCATTTTTACTTTTTGTCTCATAACTCTCAAATTTTGTACTCTGGAAGCAAGTCTCCCACCAAGTATCAACAAAAACTTTGTGTTTAACAGTATTCGGATTTATTCACTTTTGAACCATTTCAGGTTTGTTAAAAAAGTACTTATAAAGAACATGTATTTTCTAGTACACAGTTTTCCAAATTGGAGCTCTGAGTGTCCTTGAAGTAGTACCAAGTGGCCCTCAGTAAATTGTGAAATTTAAAAATTATTTTCAGATGTAATCATTTTCTAGATTTTCTTGAGACTTTCAGACGAAATAAACACCTTATTGTTTTCACATACTTGGGTCATCATTTTCATGTGATTTAGTTTAGTTAAAATGACTTTGAAATTAAATGACAATTTAATCATGCTGCAAGTACATAGCCACTTCATTGCAACATGTATTTGGCACTGGATAAAGGTTTTTGACCATTGTCCTTGATAACAGGGCGGTCATTATAGGGGGCCTCTAGATGAAAAGGTTAATGAATCCCTGCACTTGTATGACAAGTACTTATTTTTTTATGGTTTTCATTTGCATTGTTAGTACTAACTGTATGGCTGTATATCTGAATGTGTCTGTCTCTGTCTGTGTGTCTGTTTGGAGATTAAGCTTTATTGTAATTGCCATTCACATGTGCCTGGAGCTACAGATGGATGAGGAAATGAAAGATGAGCCATGTGAAGCGCAGGGAGCAAGGGCAGGGCTGGTCATACCAAATGTCCCATTGTGTATAATGTACACCGAATGCGGAATGAATTGGATTTCCTTCCCCTGTGATAGCTGCTTGTCATTTTCTGAAATAGTCTTGGTGAAGGGGGTAATTAGCTTGATCTATCTTATTTTAAAGGCTGTGCGAACAAATATGCCTAATGATCCATGTTACCCTCAGTGATTTTTCATTTCCTCAACCTCTTCTGTAGGAGGGATTCGAGGAGCAGAAGTGAGCGATGATGGAGATGGGGAGAGAGAGAGAGAGAATCTTTAGACACGGCACCATTATCTAACTTGAGTGTACGCACACTTTGCTGACAGATCTCAACCTTCCTTTTGTTTGCAGAAAATGAATTCGGAAAAGAAGTGGTGAACCATTCGCTTTTTGGAGTACTAACAGCCACTGGAGTTGCGGGGGGCCTAGGAGGTCTAGACCAAAGAGAAATCACACCCCAAAAAACTAGTTCAGGTACGGCTTACCTCAATATAGCTCTCTAGCACCTCTCTTTCATTCTCTCTCTATCTCTCTCTCTCTCTCTCTCTCTCTCTCTCTCACACTCACACTCACACACACATACACAGACACACACAAATGTGATGTTATCACCTGGTCCTTCATGTCGGCTTGGATGCCCTTCAAGGAGCTTTGCTGTAGTGTTTTTTGGTCATACAGATGATTCATTGTGTAAATATCTACTTGCAGTAAAATTTGATAATGCATATGCAGTTTAATTGGTTGCATTTTTCTGCCTGTCATGTACAGGAATACTAATTAATGTTTGCCAGCATGGAAGCCACACATAGTACATACAGTCAATGAAAATGTCACAAAGTGACACAAAGAAAAGCAGGTAACCATGCATTGTGTGCGTGTGCTTGAATACATGTGTCACACCTGGATCAGATAATTATTTGAATAAATAATTTGACCTTTTAAAAAACTGATATTTACCTACATATTACTGATCATTAAAAAATATTTATTTTTTAAATTATTAACAATCTGGAGGTAATTATTCAAGAAACTTATTTTGTTTTGAATATTGGTTTCAAAATTTAGCAGTGAGTAAAGAATACTAAGTTGACCAAAATATACAAAGAGTAATATTTTTCTATTGAGGCAACATCTTTTGAATTATTGATACAAGACAGTGATTGACAGGGAATGATTACATCAAACCCATTAAAAAATGTTTTACTACAGAGGCCTTTACATAATACGAATGTTATATAAAATATAATATTGTGCAGGTTTGCATATAATTTAATTCCTAGAATTAAATATTCTGCAAACACACACAAAAATATTTACTTGCTTGTCTGTGATTTTCCAGTACTTAAATCAAATAAATACGTAAAGCAAATTCTAAAAGTTAATCTCAGAGTTAACCTTCTTGTTAAATTTCTATCACATCACAGACCTTGTTTTGCTGACTGCTGTTAGCATTGTGATCCGTGGGGCTTCTCTGTTTTCTAAAATCTCGAGAACCATAACCATGACCATCTGCATATTGGCTTATAACTAACCTATGATTTAGGCCCAATATTAGGCCAGAGTGTAGTATTACTCATGAATCGTCTTTTAGCAGCCCGCTCCTCGTTTGTCCATTTTGATAAAGTGTCCAATGTGCTGGAACAGTGCTGTGTCAGATTCAGTTGTTGTTCGCCTGTTTTTTCCATTTTTTTAAAATGTATGTTCCTTAGCTTAATAGAAGATCTGCTGAGGCTCACTCTATTCTATTGCATAGCGAAACATAGCAACATAATGGGAACCACGGGAGTACATGTAGCGGCTTTCAGAGATGTCAATGAGAACATGAACATCCACCACAGACGCTGACATCACCTGAAGCGTCAATAAGAGTCTGATTCGTATCTTCGGCTGAGTACCTTTGGTCTTTAGCTGGGTAGGCTTGTAGTATCTCTTGTGCCATGACAGGCCTTCCCTTGTTACACATGGTGAACAGATGCTGTGGACGGGTGGCAGGAGGCACAGGTAAGGAAGGGCCGGGTCTTCTCCTGTGAACGGTGCCTGATCGGTCTCTGTCATCACAGTTGGATTTCCCCCTTAGCAGTGTCATTTTTCTTCCAGAATTCCCAATGGCACCAGACCAGCCATGTCTGCCCTCTCACTAGCACAAGAGCAAATGTGATGCCTCAAAAAACATGCCGTGCAAGATGAGTTGGGTTGAGATTGAAGTTGAGATTCGCTGGGTTCATTTCGACACAGTGTATCATTGTTGTTCTTACAGGAGGTCAGTGAATAGGAACTGCCATCCAATGACCCATTCTCTGTGCTTAGCTCCACTCATCTCTCTCAAGTAAATTGGTTAGCACCAGAATGGGGCATCAACATCATGGACCTGTTTATACATAGTGTGACCTGTTCATCATGGACCTGTTTTTGGTTGTAGCGGTCATTGTGATTTGATCCCTGTTATTCCATTCTGAGCTGTCACCACTTGAGGGCATGTTCTTTAAGATACCAAACATCACATCCCGATCAAAGCAAATTCTGATCCAAATCCCAAAGCCATTGATTTGGATGTGACTTTGTAAACCTCTCAACCCCAATGGGCCTTTGAAAAAGCCGTAGACACAAGTATTTCTCAGGAACCTCACATGCCGTACAGAGGCGCAAGACGCTTGCCCGATGACAGTCCCTCGAGCTTCTCACAGTCACAGACAGCATTCAGTCCTTGTCACGTCCATGTAAAAGGGAAAAAAAATGCAACTGGGCCGATCTCTTGAGCACATGACAAGTTCAGTCAGGGACAAGCCTGTGATCCATCCTTCATTTGCCAGCCAACGAGTTTCACGCGAATCGCTCACCCCAGTGGCCGTGGATCACTCCGCCAAAAATCCATTTTAGATCATGAGCGGGTTTTTCCTTTATCTCTCATTTCTGAGACAGCCCAATTTATATTCCTGCAGGTTTACGAGAAAACAACCCAAAGAAAAAAGAAAAAAACACTTTGTTCAAGGGAGGCTGTCGCAGAGTCTTGGTTTTCCATTAGAAACGGCATCTGACAGTCATCTGAATAGGACTTAATGAGGCTGCAGTGGCAACACGCAAGGCCCATTCCCATTAGGGACGATGCCGCAGCCTCACCGTTTGCAGCAGTGAGCCCCACTTGGCTGCAGCAGCTGACGCTGTGACCTAATTCCAGCTCCCTAAATTAGTTATAGATACGCGATTTCGCAAGCCTGGCCATCATCGTCAGAAGGCTTCCGTGAATCTGGCCGCTTTGTTTCTTTTAAACTTATTTTATATCCAGACCCATGATCTTCTAGACCAATACCAAATAGTTGTACTCGCAGTATATATTGATTATATCTGATGTTTGCGATGTTTTTCCACGTATGTTATTTTTTAAAATAGTATATTACGTTAAAGGCTATAGATACATTTTTTTGTAGATGAAGAATAAATAAAAAAATACATCCACAGAGCTTGCTGAAAGGTGCATAATAAAAGTATTGCTTTTCCCTAAAAAAAATATTAATTATGAATTTATTAAAACTTTTACGGGACGTAAAAGTGTGTGGTGTTTATCTCTGTCTAAGATGTCAGAATTTGGTTTCCACCTCTAACAAAGCTCCTGAGCCAGTAGTATTACGACATTGGTACCACACCCATCTCTGTATCATGAGTCTCAGTTGGTTGCCAGTTAGCTTGTCCAACAGCACCGCTGAAGCCCTCAACCAGCAGTAACGTAACGTTAGACCCAAGAAACCCCAGTACCCATCCAAAGTCCTTAATGACAAGAACTGGACTGACACGAAGGTGAACATTGGTTCGGCATTTGGTCATTGGAAAGAATTGCTATGCTTGAGAAGCGACGCGGAGATCTTTTATTCTCGACCGGTAAGCATTAGCTAGGAAGCAAACTATAAACTCAAGTCAAATCAAATGTATTTATAAAGCACGTTTAAAAACAACCAACATTGACCAAAGTGCTGTACAGTGTGGAAGTGCTAAAAAAGAATAAATAAATAAAACAATGGGACACAAGACAAAAAATATATATATATGATATAACGTTAGCTATTTTCTTCCTTGTTAAGCTGGAGTTTTGACCGTAAAACAGGTGAGAAACTTCCTCAGTTTTGAACAGCTACTGGTTGCTTCAAGCAACAGCCAGGGTTTCCAGCTAAATGGCGCCTCAAACCTATCCCAAAATATTTTTTTAACCAAAACCAACATATTTTAAGTAGAAATCAATAAATTTTTTTACTTTTTAAAAGAGTGTTCTTTGCGACTTTTTATTTTTATTATTTTCATTCAAAGTAGTCCACTTAAAACTGCTGTAGTCCACTTAAAACTGCTGTAGTCCACTTAAAACCTCGCACATGGCAACACTGGCACAGCAGTTAAGCATTTGTTGTTAGGAAATCTCCATATGAGACACTAAATGGGGTAAAAAGCTGTATCTATAGCCTTTAAATGGTTGTGTTTATAAATGTTGATTCGATTCAAGATAAAGATTCTTCTGCTTCTGGTGAAGATATCGTCATATCTTTACTTTAGATGTGCTTTTGGATTTAGCTGTTTTATTGCTGGCTTTCGATTTAAGTTAAACAATTAAACTGTTGGGGGTTTTGTGCTTAATAATTCCCCTTGTCGCAACCTAATTGCGAAGAAGACCCTCTCTAAGGACGTTCACTATGGACTGTCCACTTGATTCAGTGTGAGATCACTCTTGCATCATGAATAGCAAGAGAAGTGATTATGAAATGTTACTTTTCTTAAAAAGCAATAGGGAAGCTTCTTCCAGGGTTGGGTTTAATTAACTGAATTATTCATGGCGCCCCCCCCCCCCCCCACCACACACACACACACACTCTGTCCAATCCTTTTCTTCTCCCGAGTTCAGTCAGCTCCACATGAGACTGCCTCACACGCGTCGCATCAGAACAAGGATACAGATATACATCAGCAGCAGTGGTAATGGCGAGAAGGAAAAAAGAAAACATGTGAAGTCTTGTGTCGACGTGGCTTTGCACTCCGGGGGAAATCCAGCAAGACACAAGAAGATGAAAAGGCTGAAGATGTTGTTCTGCTTTCGGCTCCTGTGCTGAGCTCCACATCCCGGGCCTGCCCTTAGTGCTGCCGCAAAGCTAAAACGACGTTGCCGCTCAAACGCCTTACTCGTCCTTTTGTTTCTCATAATGACAGAAGCTGTTCTGCTGATTATGCCATTAACAGCCATGCTAAATATTACAGACTAGTCTGGGTTATCTGGGCCTTCGTGATGATTATTTGACCCAATCAACACAAAATAATAGACCAGTTTGATTATCTCCCGCAGCTTCACTGTTTTTTAATTTTTTTTACAACTGGTCGTGTCTAAAAATACATCTGCACTGTCTGATTTTGTGATGATAATAACAGGACATGTGATTCTAAACTTGTTTATCAGATGATGTTGTACTCTTTTATGGTTTCATTCCCGGTACAAAATTTTTACTTTTCTTGAACTTAGGGTTAAACAAAATATTAAACCAGCAATTTATTTGCAGATACAATAATCACTCAGTTTAATGATATTTGTATAAGGTTCTAAATAAAACTGTGAATGTATGCATATACAATAATCTCATACAAATAACCTCATACAAAAGTCAGTTAATCTGAAAATTTTTGTTCTATGTTATTTTCCAAAAACAAACCCTAATTCATACTTCATACAGCACATTATGTCACATCATCAGCACATTATGTCATATCATCCCTGTAAAAAGGTAAATAAATATTATATGCTCCCTTACCGCGATACTTACCTATTCTTACTAAAAATTATGGGATATTGGAATTTATTTTGTGTGACTTCTTAATGTTATTATGAAAGTGAGAATCAGATTGAGTAATGATGAGAGTTGGCTAGTACTCTTTCGTAACTGTCTCTTGCTCTTCAATAGACCATCCCCCTTCAATAGACCATTCCACTGGGGTGTGTTTCAGACCCAATGCACTTTTGTCCTTCACTTCTGAAGACAAAACAGCCTCAAGAAGTGTAATAACTATCATGTAGGAATGTATAGTTATATTCATAGTTATGCATCCATGCCTGCAATTCTGTACTGAAAATAAATGCTTTGGAAAACGTGGTCCTCTTTTCTCTGTCAGAACAGTCGGCAATTATTCTGAATGGACCGAACAAAAGAAAAATGGGGCATATTGAAAATGGACATACTGTCACAGCATGATGAAGGTACCCAGCCTCTTTAATATGCAGCAGGCTTATTGTCCATCTCCTGCGTCGTCCCACGCCTCTGTTTTCACTTTGGCGCCAAATGTCGCGGTCTGAAGCGGGCATCAGGAGGGAGGCATGCCGCCACTGGGCGAGACTGATAAGTTGTTATCTTTTTCCGAGGTGGAATTTCTGTTGTTCACCATGGAAAACCAATGGCTCAAGTATACCAGCCTTTTTTTTCTCCCAAACACTCTGCTGTTTGTACAGCTAATAAGAGAGATTTATTACATATTGTTTACTTTGATCATTTATTTTCACATTTGAAACATTTATGGCCTTCATAAAAAATGTCTTGGTTTACTCTATTAGGCTTGAAGTTTAAGCACAGCTTTAATAAATTATGTCTAATAAAACAGACATCTAATAATCTACTACACCATGATAGTCAAACTTCCCCCAGGGGGAATATTATCCAGGATAAGATGTCCTCTGCCCTTAAGTTTAAAATCATGTGCAGACTTTAAATAGCATAGATTGTGTAGCTTCTGCATATGGATTTGTGATTTTATGAGTGGCAAAACGTTCAGCTGTCCTATTCAATATTGACGGGAAGAAATTATTCAATTACTATGCAATGCATAATATGTTTTAATATTTTTAGAATCCCAGTATTTATGATGATGAATCAAGTTAAGGTGAGGTGCACATTTTTGGAAGGCTTATGACAAGGCCTGTAGCAATGTTCTGAATGATCTGAAGGCGTATGATAGCACTCACAGGACGACAGGCCCAGACAGAGCTACAGTAGTCCCAAGTGGGATAGTACAAAAGCCTGGACTGGGAGTTGAGCAGACAGTAAGAAATGGATGTGTCCTTCTAATGCAGTTGGAAGATTAACTGCAGCATCAGGTCTCCAAGGGGATGGGATCTATGAAAGAGCTCTTTTTATTAAGAGTAATAGAGTGTTTTTTTAGGAGGGGAACCACCAAGAGATACTGAGAGTTGGTGCAGAAGTGGGGTCTGGCCAAAAGCATATTGCAGGTCTGAGAGACTTGGACTATGATGATGCTTTTGAACTTTCAAGTACAAATCTCCACTAGGCAAGCAATAATGCTGTAGAACTGAGTCAGGGAACAGGAGAGAGAAGAATAAAAATATTGTCATCAGTGGTGTGTAAAAGGAGTACAGAAAGGGGCCAAGCACTGACCCCTGGTGAACTCTTTTTTAAAACCCCTTTCACACACCAAACTCAGGGTTAGCAGTTGGCACGGGATATTGAAAATGGGTTCAATCCACGTTTGACCCATTTACATCACAGTATGGTCACAGCTCAGTACTGGGTCCTCGCTATTCACACAAGACCCGGGTCCGCAAGTTTACTCTCGTACACGTGACTGCTGAATATGGTTTTTGCATTTCTATGTCTTTAAAGGCGGACATAGTCAGCTTGCTTGAAGTCCAATTTTTTCCCTGCTAATACAGCTAGGTTGGTATGGTAGCCAGCTGGCTAACGAATACAATGTAGTTTGCCATTATGCTGACTTAACCCACTATGTTAACTCCTGAATCGATAGCCTAATGATGTACAATGACCTGCGAGAACTGAAAAAAAAAGAGAAACCTAGCGTGTAAAAGTCAAGAAACCTGCCATCTAACTAGTTATGGTGCATGCTTATTCAGCAGTAACCAGAGAAATTGCGGTCCTTCATTCCATGAGGGATTGAAACAAATTGAGTCCACCCACTGTGCACTTAATCCCATTGTGAACTTAATCCCAATCCCCTTTTTCATAGAAGGATAATGATATAGACAAAACTCAAACTAGTGATGTGTGATAGTGAGCTCCTTTACCATCTGAGTCATTAGGGAGCCATTAGTGTCCATTTCAAAATAGCATCAGTTTCCCATACAGGTTTTGGAAGACCATTCAAAGTTTTAGGTCTGTATTATTAAAACATGTATTAAAACAGGTAATATTTGGAAGAGCAAGTTAGCTAGTCCCTTGCAAACAAAGTAGCAGATGTGCACTGAAGGAGGGGCATATTGAGACCCTTACTAATTCAAGGTTATACGTGATTACATTCTTTATGAGTTTCTCAGGTTCCAGCCTACTCTGAATGAACATAACGCTTAACTCTATAAACTATGACCCTAGCGGTTGAGACGTATCCGTCTCAATTACAGTATTCATGTTTGTCTGAAATTACAGCTTTAAGAAAACCCCGTAGATTTTGATGCAGTATTGTTAAAAAAGTAGCCACTTGCGAAAACCTCAGCTTCTCCAGTTACACTGCTGTGAAATAAAATAGGAGGGTGCTATTAATAGCCCAAAGGACAACCCTCCTCTCACCACAGCCACAGACTGTAAAATACAGTGCCCTCCACAATTATTGGCACCCCTGGTAAAGATGAGTAAAAAGGGTTATAATAAATCCAACCTTTAATTGAAGTAAATTTATTCTGAGAAAAATCCCTCAACAAGAAATAATTATTTTTAACAAAACCATGTGTGCCACAATTATTACCACCCCTGCATTTAATACTTCGTACAACCTCCCTTTGCCAATCAAACAGCACTGAGTCTTTTTCCGTAACATCTAATACGTTTGGAGAATACAGAGCAAGGAATCTGAGAGCATTCCTCTTTACAGAATCTCTCCAGATCATCCAGAGTCCTAGGTCCTCTCTTGTGCACTCTCCTCTTCAGCTCAGCCCACAGGTTTTCAATGGGGTTTAGGTCAGGGGACTGAGATGGCCATGGCAAAAGCTTGATTTTGTGTTCAGTTAACCATTTTTGTGTTGATTTGGACGTATGTTTTGGACAATGTTTATTGTCCTGCTGGAAGATCCAACGATAACTCAGTTTTAGTTTTCTGCCAGAGGCAGCCAGATTCAGATTTAAAATGTCCTGGTATTTCATGGAATTCATGATGCCATGTACCCTAACAAGGATCCCAAGGCCTTTGGAGGAAAAACAGCCCCACAACATCACGGAACCTCCACCATACTTAACAGTGGGGATCAGGTTATTTTCTGTCTTTTTACGCAAAACCCCCCTTGAGTGTTAGTTGCCGAAAAGCTAAATTTTTGTTTCATCTGTCCATAGAACACGGTTCCAGTCAAAGTTCAAGTAGCGTTTAGCAAACTCCAGGCGCTTACGTTTGTGGTGAAATTACAGGAAAGGTTTTTTTCTGGCATGCCTTTCAAATAATTTGTTGTGTCTATTGGTAGTTTTGCTCTGTAATTCTCCAACAGTGATCCTTGGGGATTTTTTCCCCCTCTCTTACCATCCTCCTCACTGTGCGCGGGGGCAAAATAAACAAAATAAACTTGGGTCCAGTTTCTTTGAACTTTTTAAGTATTGCCCTAATGGTAGATGGGCATTTTAAGGCGAGTAGCTATTTGTTTATAGCCATTCCCTGACTTATGAAGCTCAACACATTTCCCTCATTTGATTTGTTTGTTCTCTTATCTTTTCCATATTGATGTATGAATAAGGGAATATGGCCTCTGTGTCACCTCATATTTATACTCCAGTAAAACAGGAAGTCATGGATTACTGCTTGAAAGTTCCTAAACACTCTGATCAACTTTAAAAAGTAAAATACAAATGGAAAAAATGCTTCATTTACATTTTGTTCATAAGAATTTCTAGGGATGCCAATAATTGTGGTTTTGTTAAAAATTATTATTTCTTGATGAGGGATTTTTTTTTCCTGAGAATTAATTTACTTCAATTAAAGTTTGAATTGTTTCTCATTTTTTCAGTGTGAGATTAAGCTAATTCATCAAAAGGTGAATATTTTATAACCCTTTTAACGCATCTTTACCAGGGGTGCCAATAATTATGGAGGGCACCCTACATAAAATGCACCGCTTAAACACGCTAAGAAAATCATGTTCACGTATTAAAATGTTGTACAAATGAGCATTCGCCGTTTTCCCTTGCTTACTGTACTATATACAGTACCTGATGCACTTTCGGTTTAGAAGACACCTAATTTATTTCTCCAAAATTTCTCGTATAAATATGTTTATGAAACCAAGTACTTACCAGTATATTCAGCTACAGCTGTTTTCTTACTAACCCTGAAGAGTTTATCTTGTTACATTTCGCCAAAGTCCCATACAGTCGACATTCCCATACAGTCGACATTCCAAATGCATTAGGCGACGTATGTTATGGTTATTATATATACTGTATGTGACTATTCTGAAATAGATGTATTCTGTTGCAAATTTCTGAATGATACAGCAATTCGAGCTTTATGTGCAGGGAACCATGGATGTGCAGGGAACATTTTTTGAGTTTTTGACATTTAAATAAAACTAGTACAAACTAGGTAGAAATTGCCTCTGGAGGGCCAAAGTACAGACAACAGAGGCTTTCTTCTGGAAAGCCTTCTAAATAGCTTGTTGACATAGAGGTAGTGTCATTGTGCTTTTGGAGACTTGTTTACCTCAGGATGCACCCAACTTCTGCAATTCTCAAACTATGATCCTTGGAAAAAAATTTGTCTTTGAATTGTGCAACTCTAGTCCCAATACTGGAAAAATGCATCCTACTTTTCTCCACTTTCTTCCTTTTCTCTGTGCCCCGGAAACGGATCTTTGTGTTCTAATCTAATGTTGCCCATTACATATTAATTGTTATATATTAATTAATGTCTTAACGCAAACCAAAATGTCAGGTACATTGCATACTGTACATGCAACTACTTGTACTTGAAACATACAGGCTGTTTTTCATACTTCCGGGTAGGAGACGAGTGAGCAAAGGAGGTGAGGAGTGAAGAATATTGGGACGCACCCCAAAGGATTTTGGCCCGTGTGTCACCTCATATTTATACCCCAGTGATACAGGAAATTGAGATTGACCACATAATAGTTCCTAAAGACTCAGGTGTGCTTACAAAAAGTAAAATATGAATAGGAATACACTTAAATAAAAATTTGTTTAAGTATTTATAGCATTGGCAAAAATTGTGACCTGTCCTTTTTTTTTGAGAAAATATATTTTTTTATGAAGATTTTGAGTTTGAATAATTTTACCTAAATTAAAGATTAGAAGTTTTCATATTTTGAGTGTAAGGTCATGCTGATTAATGACAAGGACATTTTTGCTCATATTTTCCACATTTGCCAGTAATTGTGGTGGACACTATCTGCATTCTGAAAAAAGATGCTTTTTCTGCAGCAAAAGATGGTGATGTGTGGAAAGGAACCGCCACTACAAGTTGACCAGAATCCTCTTGTTTGGTGGAAAAGCTCAGGCTGCAGGAGGTTCTCTCACATTGCACGTTGACCAGAATCCTCTTGATTGGTGGAAAAGCTCAGGCTGCAGAAGGTTCCCTCACATTGCAGTTAGCGCATTAATACCTGAGCATTCCTGGCACTTCTCTTCAAGCGGAGCATGTTTTTTTCCTCAGTAGGGAGCATAAAAAATGCGCTCGGTTAGAGACGAGTGTTGCACATCAAAACGGAGCTGGTCTGCATGACTTTTTCATGACAAAGTTGCCTATTTTGTTCTCTAGGTTGTTATTACAGAATGAGAACGTTATGGTCAATATTAAATAAGGGTTTAATTGTTAGGTTAAAATACATGATCTAAACAGGAGAAACATTACGGTTTTAGTCATTGCAAAAGATAATATTCTCACTCAGTTTTCCTATATTAAATACGGGTTAGCAAACCCTGATTTCTGTTTTCTCACTTTATTGGTCAACTATTTATAGAAAAACTTTGTGTGACCTTACCTTCCTTTGCCTTTTTGCCCATCTTCTGCCCCCCTAGCACACATAATGCGTATGAAAAATGGTTCTCTCCCTCTCCACCTTGATGTATGGTTAGCATTCTGGCGTAAAATGGCTTCCGTTGCATCACCCAGGTGGGTGCTTTACATTAGTGGGGGTTGAGGCGAGTTTTTCCTTCATCATTGTAAATTGCTTTGAGTGTGAGAAAGGAGCTATATAAATACAAGGCATTATTATTATTATTATGCCAAGAGTATCCTATAGTTTTTATGGCAATACACTAATAATGCATTTTTTATTTAATCACATTGCCGCTATTTATTTATTTATTGGAATACTATGTTCAAATTTAATTGTATGGTCCAGTTTATGGTCCTAATATACATAAGGTAAAACACTCTACTACTGCTGTTGTTACTGCTATGATGAGTATTACAGATAAAGCCAGTGCTGATAAATATACTGCTCTGCTGTACTAGAATCCTTAGAATACTGTACTGACCTCTTCTAATAATGATGGCAATGATGACGAGGATTTATGACTATTATTATTATTAGTTGTAGTAGTAGCATCAGTAGTAGGCCTCTACTCATAATTATGAAATTAATGTTATTATTTCACTGTTTCAATTCCATAATTGGCATGATTATTAATGGGGATGTTATGGTTATTTATATTTATGTTGTCATTTACTTATTTTGTTGGCTATAGATACCTCATTTTGTTTACAACTTTTTAATATCAAAGATTCTGTAATGTGAGAACAGTCAGAGTGTTCGGATGTCTCTTTTATGTGAATAAATCAGGTTTATTCTTTAAAATCATAGCTAGCGGGTAAGAAGCTTGCAAATAAGGCCACTATGTACTGTTTTCGTATAAATATACTTCCATCTTGTAGCTAAGGAAGCTGCAGAAACATCAGTCATTTCTCTGGTTACTGTCAGATTATTAGCCAAACAGTATTACACCTTCAGTAGAGGTGACATAATGACACATTTTTCTTTGCGGCTCTGGTCACATGGAAACGTAGATGCTTAATCAGTTTTATGAGGTGCATAAATATTGCTTGCAACTGATGTGTGAAGGAAGAGAAACAGCAGGGCGTGATAAAAAAAGGAGTAAAATTCTTCTTTGGTGTTTATTAGTGACTCATAAATCAGTAAATCAACACACAAGTGCAATACCGCCACCTACTGAGTTGGGGGTTGGGTGAAATTAGTTTGGAACCTGGATATGATATTTTATTTTTGGAAATTTGATTGAACAATTACATAAGGACTTCAATAGTTAGAATAGGTTGGGTTTGATATGCAGGGTAATGTACATGTTGAATCTTTACTTTGATGCAAATTATTAAGGCTAACTAGACGTCAATTGTATTTTAATTTTTCAGATTTGTTATAAGAGATAAGCACTAATTTTCCCGTCGTATTCCCTGTCTTTGAACAAAACAAGCATTACAGTACAGAGGACATATTGTAAATGTATTGAACTCCACGTGTATTGCACCATTTACTACAGAATTATCAGTAAAATGTTGAGTAATTCATTAGTTCATCTCATTGCAATGGCAATTTGGTGTGAATTTCCTATGAATAACACTGTGCGTGTTGAATGCACATGTGAACATTAAATGCTCACATTTTCCCAGTGATCACAGTCATTTTGTGAAGCAGGTGTGGAACACTGAGCAAAGCAATTTTGCTCAGAAAACCAAATGAAAGGTCTGGTATGAAATTAGGGATGCGCCAATACCGACTGGCTGGCAGCCCCGCAGGGCAATGCACAATTTGGCTGCAATGTCACCCAAGGATGGGAGGATTTCGGTCAGTATGACAGCGTCACATCACACACCAGCTGCTTGATCGGGTGCCCGCAAGTCTGCCTGTTCAGTTGTACGTAAAGTGTCTTCTTCGGATTCACGTCTGTGCAACCTCGATTTGCAAACTGCAGTGTGATAAGTGGCGGCAGCAGACATCATGAGAATGCTATGAGGAAGACTGAATTTGCACATCTGGGGCTCTATCTTGGCGATCTTGGCGCTTGGTCTAAGCGCATGGCGTAAAGTCCATTTAAGGCGTGTCCAAGTCAATTTTTGCTAGTTTACCGGCATGTATTTTGGGCGCTAAGCACAGCGCAATGCGCAAATGGGCTGAACTTAGTCTCTTCATTAATTATAGGTGTGTCTTGGGCGTGAAATGCAATAAACCAATCAAAATGTCCTATCCCATTCCCTTTAAAAGCCTGCTTTTTCACCTTGGCGGATTGCTTGATGGCGAAACAGACATGCTCGTGCGTGTTTAGTGCGATCAAGGAATAGGCTAAATGGATCAATAGTATAATCAATATTATTCGGACTAACCATTAGCCAATGAGTTCCTGGTAATTCTCAACATGGCTGTTATTTTACAAAATATATGCGGTTTACATTTAAAAGGACCTGCAACGGTTGTGAATAAGCTATCGATGGCTTCAGTCTCACCTTAGAAAATGTTGCATTAACCTGCTTGTTCAACAAATTTAGTTTGATTATGCAATGAAAGTGTCAGGCTGTTCTTTGGGAGCACACTTTTTAAGAGGTACACGAACATTTAAAAAAATGAGGTGCAGCTTTGCTGACGTTTTTCTTCAAATACAACAAAAACAACACATGACATGGCAGCGCAAGAGTGGGGCGCAGAGTTGCCAGATCTCGCAAGACTTTCCAGCCAAATGGTGACTCAAAACTAGCCTAAAATATATTTTTAACCGAAACCAATGTATTTGAAATAGAAATAATCATTGTGGCAGGGTGGGCGTGGTTAGCCTCTGCTTGCAGAGAGAGGGAGAGCTGAGCGGCTCTCGGACCCGGAGCCACAGCTGTCATAAGTTAATCAGTATCACGGGGAACCGTAATTGAATAATGGTTTAATTGTTTCTGATTGCTGTGACAGTGAGCCGGGGCTTGAAAAGGGAGAGGCGGGCGGACAATCGAGGCTGGCTGAGAACGGAGAAGGAAACGCTCCGGAGAGCCAGAGCCGAGAAACGAAAAAGTTAAAAGAAATAAAGAAACCCACGGGGTGGTTAAAGAATATTCTGTGTTGTCAGTTCTTTCCCGAGAGGTGGCACTCGACATTGCCACAGTGGTGGCCCGTACGGGGGGAAAGTTTGGAGAGACAGACACAGATGGAATAAAATAAAATTAAAAAATGGACACCAGCCAAGAGCGAACAGAAGCGGGGCAGCCAGTAGTAGCGCTCGCGCGCATGCTGGAAGCCATGACTCAGATGCAGGAGCGGCAGTGCATCAAGAGCAGATGGAGGCTCTGCGGCTGCAGGCTACCCTCCAGATGGAGACGCTGCGACAGCTAGCCGTCGGCAGTCGGGCAGGGTCCTGGGATCCGCACGTCCGAGCCCCCATAAAAATCCAGCTGCCAAAAATGACGGCCGATGATGACGCCCAGGCCTTCCTGGACAGCTTCGAGGTGGCCGCGGAGGCGTGTCAGTGGCCCAGCGAGGAGTGGGTAGTCCGCCTCCTGCCTCTTTTAACGGGGGAAGCCCAGCAGGCGGCACATGGGCTGCCGGCCGCAGCCCGGGCGGACTACAACACAGTCAGGAGGGCAATCCTGGATCGTCTGGGCTATAGCCCAGAAGACCAAAGGCGCCGGTTCCGGGAAGCCTCCCTGGTTCCGGGGACCGGCCCTTTGCGTTCGCCCAGCAGCTCACTGACATGGCCCGACGATGGCTGCAGCCAGAAATCCGGTCCGCCGCGGGGGTGGTGGAGCAGGTCGTGCTGGAGAAATTTGTGGGCGGGCTGCCAGAGGCGACCGCCAACTGGGTGCGCTGCCACCGACCCACTAACCTGGAGCTGGCAGTTATCCTGGCCGAAGACCATCTGGCCATGTTACCCAGCAGCCCGCCGCAAAAGCCGCTGGAACCGGCTTCTAGGAGGAGGCCCCCGCCTCGCACGGTCCCTTCTTCCCTTTCCCGCGACCCTGCTACAACCTATCCCCGAATTAACCCCCCCTCTTTTTTCTCTAAATGTCAACGGAGAATTTATATCGTCAAAGCTGCGGTTAGCTCCCGGCTGTCGCACCCCCTGATTTTGGGCATTGATTGGGCGGGATTTCATAAAGTGTCAGGGAAGCTGTGGGAGGTGCGATCCCGACAGGTAGGGCCCGGGGAGGTGTGTGCTGTTGACGGCGATGACGCAGGGTCAACCGACACGGTCGAGGGGGGGGCGGAGCCGGGGGAGCCTCGAGGGGAGACTCCCCTGGTTCCGGTTTTTCACCCCACGGAGGATTTCCCACTCGAACAGTCTCGGGATGACACCTTACGCTTTGCTTACGAACAAGTAATGCGTATTGATGGTCAGCAAGTGCGTCCGGAGACAGCTCTCTCTCACCCGTATTTCTCTGTTATTAGAGATAGGTTATATCGAGTGTGTCGGGACGCTCAAACAGGAGAAGAAAATACCCAGTTGTTGGTACCTAAAAGCCGCCGGGAAATGGTTTTCCAGGCGGCTCATTATAACCCCATAGCGGGGCACTTGGGATATGACAAAACACTCAACCGTATAATGGCCCGATTTTATTGGCCGGGCATCTGGGCCGACGTACGTCGGTGGTGTGCGGTCTGCCCGGAATGTCAATTAGTGAATTCCCCGGCCACCCCAAAAGCGCCGTTGCAGCCACTTCCATTAATAGAGGTCCCATTTGATAGAGTGGCTATGGACCTCATCGGGCCATTTTAACGGAGCACTCAGGGATACCGATTCGTACTAGTTCTGGTGGATTATGCGACCCGGTATCCCGAAGCAGTTCCATTGCGCAATATCTCAGCTAAGAGTGTTGCGCAGGCACTGTTTCAAATGATCTCCCGCGTCGGAATCCCGAAAGAGATTCTGACGGACCAGGGCACACAATAGGATGGCGGATATTTTTTGTGGACTGCTAAACAGTGCACATTAAACAGCATGCTTCTGCCAGTGCACTGCATGCAGGAGACAGGGTGCAGAAGATAGGGCTCTGATTCATACACAGTGCACTGCACGCAGGAGACAGGGTGCAGTAGATAGGGCTCTGATTCGGACACAGTGCACTGTACGCAGGAGACAGGGTGCAGTAGATAGGGCTCTGATTCGGACACAGTGCACTGTACGCAGTAGACAGGGTGCAGTAGATAAGTCTCTGATTCAGACACAGTGCACTGTACGCAGAAGACAGGGCGCAGTAGATAGGGCTCTGATTCATACAAAGTGCACTGTACGCAGGAGACAGGGTGCAGTAGATAGGGCTCTGATTCGGACACAGTGCACTGTACGCAGGAGACAGGGTGCAGTAGATAGGGCTCTGATTCATACACTGTGCACTGTACGCAGGAGACGGTGCCGTAGATATGGCTCTGATTCGGACACAGTGCACTGTATGCAGGAGACAGGGTGCAGTAGATAGGGCTCTGATTCATACACAGTGCACTGTACGCAGGAGACAGGGCGCAGTTGATAGGGCTCTGATTCATACACAGTGCACTGTACGCAGGAGACAGGGCGCAGTAGATAGGGCTCTGATTCGGACACAGTGCACTGTATGCAGGAGACAGGGCACAGTAGATAGGGCTCTGATTCAGACACAGTGCACTGTACGCAGGAGACAGGGTGCAGTAGATAGGGCTCTGATTCATACACAGTGCACTGTACGCTGGAGACAGGGTGCAGTTGATAGGGCTCTGATTCATACACAGTGCACTGTACGCAGGAGACAGGGCGCAGTAGATAGGGCTCTGATTCGGACAGAGTGCACTGTACGCAGGAGACAGGGTGCAGTAGATAGGGCTCTGATTCAGACACAGTGCACTACACGCGGGAGACAGGGCACAGTAGATAGGGCTCTGATTTGAAAACAGTGCACTGTATGCAGGAGACAGGGTGCAGTAGGTAGGGCTCTGATTCAGACACAGTGTACTGTACGCAGGATACAGGGTGCAGTAGATAGGGCTCTGATTCATACACAGTGCACTGTACGCTGGAGACAGGGCGCAGTAGATAGGGCTCTGATTCATACACAGTGCACTGTATGCAGGAGACAGGGTGCAGAAGATAGGGCTCTGATTCGGACACAGTGCACTGTACGCAGGAGACAGGGCATAGTAGATAGGGCTCTGATTCAGACACAGTGCACTGCACGCAGGAGACAGGGTGCAGTAGGTAGGGCTCTGATTCATACACAGTGCACTGCACACAGGAGACAGGGCGCAGTAGATAGGGCTCTGATTCGGACACAGTGCACTGTACGAAGGAGACAGGGTGCAGTAGGTAGGGCTCTGATTCATACAAAGTGCAGTGTACGCAGGAGACAGTGTGCAGTAGATAGGGCTCTGATTCGGACACAGTGCATTGTACGCAGAAGACAGGGTTCAGTAGATAGGGCTCTGATTCATACACTGTGCACTGTACGCAGGAAATAGGGCGCAGTAGATTGGGCTCTGATTCGGATACAGTGCACTGTACGCAGGAGAGGGGGCGCAATAGATAGGGCTCTGATTCAGACAGTGCACTGCATGCAGGAGACAGGGCGCAGTAGATAGGGCTCTGATTTGGACACAGTGCACTGTATGCAGGAGACAGGGCACAGTAGATAGGGCTCTGATTCATACACAGTGCACTGTACGCAGGAGAGAGTGCGCAGTAGATAGGGCTCTGATTCGGACACAGTGCACTGTATGCAGGAGACAGGGCACAGTAGATAGGGCTCTGATTCAGACACAGTGCACTGCACGCAGGAGACAGGGCGCAGTCGATAGGGCTTTGATTTGGACACAGTGCACTGTACGCAGTAGACAGTGTGCAGTAGATAGGGCTCTGATTCGGACACAGTGCACTGTACGCAGAAGACAGGGTTCAGTAGATAGGGCTCTGATTCATACACTGTGCACTGTACGCAGGAAATAGGGCGCAGTAGATTGGGCTCTGATTCGGACACAGTGCACTGTACGCAGGAGACAGGGCGCAATAGATAGCGCTCTGATTCAGACACACTGCACTGCATGCAGGAGACAGGGCACAGTAGATAGGGCTCTGATTTGGACACAGTGCACTGTACGCAGGAGAGAGGGCACAGTAGATAGGGCTCTGATTCGGACACAGTGCACTGTGTGCAGGAGACAGGGCACAGTAGATAGGGCTCTGATTCAGACACAGTGCACTGCACGCAGGAGACAGGGCGCAGTAGATAGGGCTTTGATTCGGACACAGTGCACTGTACGCAGGAGACAGGGTGCAGTAAGTAGGGCTCTGATTCAGACACAGTGTACTGTACGCAGGAGACAGGGCGCAGTAGATAGGGCTCTTATTCATACACAGTCCACTGTACGCAGGAGACAGGTTGCAGTAGATAGGGCTCTGATTCGGACACAGTGCACTGTACGCAGGAGACAGGGTGCAGTAGATAGGGCTCTGATTCATACACAGTGCACTGTACGCAGGAAATAGGGCACAGTAGATAGGGCTCTGATTCAGACACAGTGCACTGTACGCAGGAAATAGGGCACAGTAGATAGGGCTCTGATTCGGACACAGTGCACTGTATGCAGGAGACGGGGCGCAGTAGATAGGGCTCTGATTCGGACACAGTGCACTGTATGCAGGAGACAGGGTGCAGTAGATAGGGCTCTGATTCAGACACAGTGCACTGCACGCAGGAGACAGTGCACAGTAGATAGGGCTCTGATTCATACACAGTGCACTGTACGCAGGAGACGGGGCGCAGTAGATAGGGCTCTGATTCATACACAGTGCACTGCACGCAGGAAATAGGGCACAGTACATAGGGCTCTGATTCGGACACAGTGCACTGTACACAGGAGGCAGGGTGCAGTAGATAAGGCTCTGATTCAGACACAGTGCACTGCACACAGGAGACAGGGCGCAGTAGATAGGGCTCTGATTCATACACAGTACACTGTACGCAGGAGACAGGGTACAGTAGATAGGGCTCTGATTCGGACACAGTGCACTGTACGCAGGAGACAGGGTGAAATAGATAGGGCTCTGATTCATACACAGTGCACTGTACGCAGGAGATAGGGTACAGTAGATAGGGCTCTGATTCATACACAGTGCACTGTACGCAGGAGACAGGGTGCAGTAGATAGGGAACTGATTCATACACAGTGCACTGTACGCAGGAAATAGGGCGCAGTAGATAGGGCTCTGATTCGGACACAGTGCACTGTACGCAGAAGACAGGGTTCAGTAGATAGGGCTCTGATTCATACACTGTGCACTGTATGCAGGAAATAGGGCGCAGTAGATTGGGCTCTGATTCGGATACAGTGCACTGTACGCAGGAGAGGGGGCGCAATAGATAGGGCTCTGATTCAGACACAGTGCACTGCATGCAGGAGACAGGGCGCAGTAGATAGGGCTCTGATTTGGACACAGTGCACTGTATGCAGGAGACAGGGCGCAGTAGATAGGGCTCTGATTCATACACAGTGCACTGCACGCAGGAGACAGGGCGCAGTAGATAGGGCTTTGATTCGGACACAGTGCACTGTACGCAGTAGACAGTGTGCAGTAGATAGGGCTCTGATTCGGACACAGTGCACTGTACGCAGAAGACAGGGTTCAGTAGATAGGGCTCTGATTCATACACTGCACTGTACGCAGGAAATAGGGCGCAGTAGATTGGGCTCTGATTCGGACACAGTGCACTGTACGCAGGAAATAGGGCGCAGTAGATAGGGCTCTGATTCGGACACAGTGCACTGTACGCAGAAGACAGGGTTCAGTAGATAGGGCTCTGATTCATACACTGTGCACTGTATGCAGGAAATAGGGCGCAGTAGATTGGGCTCTGATTCGGATACAGTGCACTGTACGCAGGAGAGGGGGCGCAATAGATAGGGCTCTGATTCAGACACAGTGCACTGCATGCAGGAGACAGGGCGCAGTAGATAGGGCTCTGATTTGGACACAGTGCACTGTATGCAGGAGACAGGGCGCAGTAGATAGGGCTCTGATTCATACACAGTGCACTGCACGCAGGAGACAGGGCGCAGTAGATAGGGCTTTGATTCGGACACAGTGCACTGTACGCAGTAGACAGTGTGCAGTAGATAGGGCTCTGATTCGGACACAGTGCACTGTACGCAGAAGACAGGGTTCAGTAGATAGGGCTCTGATTCATACACTGCACTGTACGCAGGAAATAGGGCGCAGTAGATTGGGCTCTGATTCGGAC
This sequence comes from Ilyophis sp. 1 JC-2022, assembly GCA_022702515.1. Lineage (NCBI taxonomy): Eukaryota > Metazoa > Chordata > Actinopteri > Anguilliformes > Synaphobranchidae > Ilyophis > Ilyophis sp. 1 JC-2022. The sequence continues at coordinate 15,943,823 of CM040406.1, read as the reverse complement.
ACAGTGCACTGTACGCAGGAGACGGGGCGCAATAGATAACGCTCTGATTCAGACACACTGCACTGCATGCAGGAGACAGGGCGCAGTAGATAGGGCTCTGATTTGGACACAGTGCACTGTATGCAGGAGACAGGGCGCAGTAGATAGGGCTCTGATTAATACACAGTGCACTGTATGCAGGAGACAGGGCACAGTAGATAGGGCTCTGATTCAGACACAGTGTACTGCACGCAGGAGACAGGGCGCAGTAGATAGGGCTTTGATTCGGACACAGTGCACTGTACGCAGGAGACAGGGCACAGTAGATAGGGCTCTGATTCATACACAGTGCACTGCACGCAGGAGACAGGGCGCAGTAGATAGGGCTTTGATTCGGACACAGTGCACTGTACGCAGTAGACAGTGTGCAGTAGATAGGGCTCTGATTCGGACACAGTGCACTGTACGCAGAAGACAGGGTTCAGTAGATAGGACTCTGATTCATACACTGCACTGTACGCAGGAAATAGGGCGCAGTAGATTGGGCTCTGATTCGGACACAGTGCACTGTACGCAGGAGACGGGGCGCAATAGATAACGCTCTGATTCAGACACACTGCACTGCATGCAGGAGACAGGGCGCAGTAGATAGGGCTCTGATTTGGACACAGTGCACTGTATGCAGGAGACAGGGCGCAGTAGATAGGGCTCTGATTAATACACAGTGCACTGTATGCAGGAGACAGGGCACAGTAGATAGGGCTCTGATTCAGACACAGTGCACTGCACGCAGGAGACAGGGCGCAGTAGATAGGGCTTTGATTCGGACACAGTGCACTGTATGCAGGAGACAGGGCGCAGTAGATAGGGCTCTGATTCATACACAGTGCACTGCACGCAGGAGACAGGGCGCAGTAGATAGGGCTTTGATTCGGACACAGTGCACTGTACGCAGTAGACAGTGTGCAGTAGATAGGGCTCTGATTCGGACACAGTGCACTGTACGCAGAAGACAGGGTTCAGTAGATAGGGCTCTGATTCATACACTGCACTGTACGCAGGAAATAGGGCGCAGTAGATTGGGCTCTGATTCGGACACAGTGCACTGTACGCAGGAGACGGGGCGCAATAGATAACGCTCTGATTCAGACACACTGCACTGCATGCAGGAGACAGGGCGCGGTAGATAGGGCTTTGATTTGGACACAGTGCACTGTATGCAGGAGACAGGGCGCAGTAGATAGGGCTCTGATTAATACACAGTGCACTGTATGCAGGAGACTGGGCACAGTAGATAGGGCTCTGATTCAGACACAGTGCACTGCACGCAGGAGACAGGGCGCAGTAGATAGGGCTTTGATTCGGACACAGTGCACTGTACGCAGGAGACAGGGCACAGTAGATAGGGCTCTGATTCATACACAGTGCACTGCACGCAGGAGACAGGGTACAGTAGATAGGGCTCTGATTCGGACACAGTGCACTGTACGCAGGAGACAGGGTGCAATAGATAGGGCTCTGATTCATACACAGTGCACTGTACGCAGGAGATAGGGTACAGTAGATAGGGCTCTGATTCATACACAGTGCACTGTACGCAGGAGACAGGGTGCAGTAGATAGGGCTCTGATTCATACACAGTGCACTGTACGCAGGAAATAGGGCGCAGTAGATAGGGCTCTGATTCGGACACAGTGCACTGTATGCAGAAGACAGGGTTCAGTAGATAGGGCTCTGATTCATACACTGTGCACTGTACGCAGGAAATAGGGCGCAGTAGATTGGGCTCTGATCCGGATACAGTGCACTGTACGCAGGAGAGGGGGCGCAATAGATAGGGCTCTGATTAATACACAGTGCACTGTATGCAGGAGACAGGGCACAGTAGATAGGGCTCTGATTCAGACACAGTGCACTGCACGCAGGAGACAGGGCGCAGTAGATAGGGCTTTGATTCGGACACAGTGCACTGTACGCAGGAGACAGGGCACAGTAGATAGGGCTCTGATTCATACACAGTGCACTGCATGCAGGAGACAGGGTACAGTAGATAGGGCTCTGATTCGGACACAGTGCACTGTACGCAGTAGACAGGGTGCAATAGATAGGGCTCTGATTCATACACAGTGCACTGTACGCAGGAGATAGGGTACAGTAGATAGGGCTCTGATTCATACACAGTGCACTGTACGCAGGAGACAGGGTGCAGTAGATAGGGCTCTGATTCATACACAGTGCACTGTACGCAGGAAATAGGGCGCAGTAGATAGGGCTCTGATTCGGACACAGTGCACTGTACGCAGAAGACAGGGTTCAGTAGATAGGGCTCTGATTCATACACTGTGCACTGTACGCAGGAAATAGGGCGCAGTAGATTGGGCTCTGATCCGGATACAGTGCACTGTACGCAGGAGAGGGGGCGCAATAGATAGGGCTCTGATTCAGACACAGTGCACTGCATGCAGGAGACAGGGCGCAGTAGATAGGGCTCTGATTTGGACACAGTGCACTGTATGCAGGAGACAGGGCGCAGTAGATAGGGCTCTGATTCATACACAGTGCACTGTACGCAGGAGAGAGGGCGCAGTAGATAGGGCTCTGATTCGGACACAGTGCACTGTATGCAGGAGACAGGGCACAGTAGATAGGGCTCTGATTCAGACACAGTGCACTGCACGCAGGAGACAGGGCGCAGTAGATAGGGCTTTGATTCGGACACAGTGCACTGTACGCAGTAGACAGTGTGCAGTAGATAGGGCTCTGATTCGGACACAGTGCACTGTACGCAGAAGACAGGGTTCAGTAGATAGGGCTCTGATTCATACACTGTGCACTGTACGCAGGAAATAGGGCGCAGTAGATTGGGCTCTGATTCGGACACAGTGCACTGTACGCAGGAGATGGGGCGCAATAGATAGCGCTCTGATTCAGACACACTGCACTGCTTGCAGGAGACAGGGCGCAGTAGATAGGGCTCTGATTTGGACACAGTGCACTGTATGCAGGAGACAGGGCGCAGTAGATAGGGCTCTGATTAATACACAGTGCACTGTACGCAGGAGAGAGGGCGCAGTAGATAGGGCTCTGATTCAGACACAGTGCACTGTATGCAGGAGACAGGGCACAGTAGATAGGGCTCTGATTCAGACACAGTGCACTGCACGCAGGAGACAGGGCGCAGTAGATAGGGCTTTGATTCGGACACAGTGCACTGTACGCAGGAGACAGGGTGCAGTAAGTAGGACTCTGATTCAGAAACCGTGTACTGTACGCAGGAGACAGGGCCCAGGAGATAGGGCTCTTATTCATACACAGTCCACTGTACACAGGAGACAGGTTGCAGTAGATAGGGCTCTGATTCGGACACAGTGCACTGTATGCAGGAGACAGGGTGCAGTAGATAGGGCTCTGATTCATACACAGTGCACTGTACGCAGGAAATAGGGCACAGTAGATAGGGCTCTGATTCGGACACAGTGCACTGTACGTAGGAAATAGGGCACAGAAGATTGGGCTCTGATTCATACACAGTGCACTGTACGCAGGAGACGGGTCGCAGTAGATAGGGCTCTGATTCAGACACTGTGCACTGCACGCAGGAGACAGGGCGCAGTAGATAGGGCTCTGATTCATACACAGTGCACTGTACGCAGGAGACAGGGTGCAGTAGATAGGGCTCTGATTCGGACACAGTGCACTGTACACAGGAGACAGGGTGCAGTAGATAGGGCTCTGATTCATACACAGTGCAATGTACGCAGGAAATAGGGCGCAGTACTTAGGGCTCTGATTCGGACACAGTGGACTGTACGCAGGAGACGGGGCGCAGTAGATAGGGCTCTGATTCAGACACAGTGCACTGCACGCAGGAGACAGGGCGCAGTAGATAGGGCTCTGATTCGGACACAGTGCACTGTACGCAGGAGACGGGGCGCAGTAGATAGGGCTCTGATTCGGACACAGTGCACTGTACGCAGGAGACGGGGCGCAGTAGATAGGGCTCTGATTCAGACACAGTGCACTGCACGCAGGAGACAGGGGGCAGTAGATATGGCTCTGATTCGGACACAGTGCACTGTACGCAGGAGACAGGGTTCAGTAGATAGGGCTCTGATTCATACACTGTGCACTGTACGCAGGAAATAGGGCGCAGTAGATTGGGCTCTGATTCGGACACAGTGCACTGTATGCAGGAGATGGGGCGCAATAGATAGCGCTCTGATTCAGACACACTGCACTGCTTGCAGGAGACAGGGCGCAGTAGATAGGGCTCTGATTTGGACACAGTGCACTGTATGCAGGAGACAGGGCGCAGTAGATAGGGCTCTGATTAATACACAGTGCACTGTACGCAGGAGAGAGGGCGCAGTAGATAGGGCTCTGATTCAGACACAGTGCACTGTATGCAGGAGACAGGGCACAGTAGATAGGGCTCTGATTCAGACACAGTGCACTGCACGCAGGAGACAGGGCGCAGTAGATAGGGCTTTGATTCGGACACAGTGCACTGTACGCAGGAGACAGGGTGCAGTAAGTAGGACTCTGATTCAGAAACCGTGTACTGTACGCAGGAGACAGGGCCCAGGAGATAGGGCTCTTATTCATACACAGTCCACTGTACACAGGAGACAGGTTGCAGTAGATAGGGCTCTGATTCGGACACAGTGCACTGTATGCAGGAGACAGGGTGCAGTAGATAGGGCTCTGATTCATACACAGTGCACTGTACGCAGGAAATAGGGCACAGTAGATAGGGCTCTGATTCGGACACAGTGCACTGTACGTAGGAAATAGGGCACAGAAGATTGGGCTCTGATTCATACACAGTGCACTGTACGCAGGAGACGGGTCGCAGTAGATAGGGCTCTGATTCAGACACTGTGCACTGCACGCAGGAGACAGGGCGCAGTAGATAGGGCTCTGATTCATACACAGTGCACTGTACGCAGGAGACAGGGTGCAGTAGATAGGGCTCTGATTCGGACACAGTGCACTGTACACAGGAGACAGGGTGCAGTAGATAGGGCTCTGATTCATACACAGTGCAATGTACGCAGGAAATAGGGCGCAGTACTTAGGGCTCTGATTCGGACACAGTGGACTGTACGCAGGAGACGGGGCGCAGTAGATAGGGCTCTGATTCAGACACAGTGCACTGCACGCAGGAGACAGGGCGCAGTAGATAGGGCTCTGATTCGGACACAGTGCACTGTACGCAGGAGACGGGGCGCAGTAGATAGGGCTCTGATTCGGACACAGTGCACTGTACGCAGGAGACGGGGCGCAGTAGATAGGGCTCTGATTCAGACACAGTGCACTGCACGCAGGAGACAGGGGGCAGTAGATATGGCTCTGATTCGGACACAGTGCACTGTACGCAGGAGACAGGGTGCAGTATATAGGGCTCTGATTCAGACACAGTGCACTGCACGCAGGAGACAGGGCACAGTAGATAGGGCTCTGATTCATACACAGTGCACTGCACGCAGGAAATAGGGCACAGTACATAGGGCTCTGATTCGGACACAGTGCACTGTACACAGGAGGCAGGGTGCAGTAGATAAGGCTCTGATTCAGACACAGTGCACTGCACACAGGAGACAGGGCGCAGTAGATAGGGCTCTGATTCATACACAGTACACTGTACGCAGGAGACAGGGTACAGTAGATAGGGCTCTGATTCGGACACAGTGCACTGTACGCAGGAGACAGGGTGCAATAGATAGGGCTCTGATTCATACACAGTGCACTGTACGCAGGAGATAGGGTACAGTAGATAGGGCTCTGATTCATACACAGTGCACTGTATGCAGGAGACAGGGTGCAGTAGATAGGGCTCTGATTCATACACAGTGCACTGTACGCAGGAAATAGGGCGCAGTAGATAGGGCTCTGATTCGGACACAGTGCACTATACGCAGGAGACGGGGCGCAGTAGATAGGGCTCTGATTCAGACACAGTGCACTGCACGCAGGAGACAGGGCGCAGTACATAGGGCTCTGATTCGGACAAAGTGCACTGTACGCAGGAGACAGGGTGCAGTTGATAAGGCTCTGATTCAGACACAGTGCACTGCACGCAGGAGACAGGGCGCAGTAGATAGGGCTCTGATTCATACACAGTGCACTGTACGCAGGAAATAGGGCGCAGTAGATAGGGCTCTGATTCGGACACAGTGCACTGTACGCAGGAGACGGGGCGCAGTAGATAGGGCTGTGATTCAGACACAGTGCACTGCACGCAGGAGACAGGGCGCAGTAGATAGGGCTCTGATTCGGACACAATGCACTGTACGCAGGAGACGGGGCGCAGTAGATAGGGCTCTGATTCGGACACAGTGCACTGTACGCAGGAGACGGGGCGCAGTAGATAGGGCTCTGATTCAGACACAGTGCACTGCACGCAGGAGACAGGGCGCAGTAGATAAGGCTCTGATTCGGACACAGTGCACTGTACGCAGGAGACAGGATGCAGTATATAGGGCTCTGATTCAGACACAGTGCACTGCACGCAGGAGACAGGGCGCAGTAGGTAGGGCTCTGATTCATACACAGTGCACTGTACGCAGGAAATAGGGCACAGTAGATAGGGCTCTGATTCGGACACAGTGCACTGTACGCAGGAGACGGGGCGCAATAGATAGGGCTCTGATTCAGACACAGTGCACTGCATGCAGGAGACAGGGCGCAGTAGATAGGGCTCTGATTCGGACACAGTGCACTGTACGCAGGAGACGGGGCGCAGTAGATATGGCTCTGATTCAGACACAGTGCACTGCACGCAGGAGACAGTGCACAGTAGATAGGGCTCTGATTCATACACAGTGCACTGTACGCAGGAGATGGGGCGCAGTAGATAGGGCTCTGATTCAGACACAGTGCACTGCACGCAGGAGACAGGGCGCAGTAGATAGGGCTCAGATTCATACACAGTGCACTGTATGCAGGAAATAGGGCGCAGTAGATAGGGCTCTGATTCGGACACAGTGCACTGTACGCAGGAGACGGGGCGCAGTAGATAGGGCTCTGATTCAGACCAAGTGCACTGCACGCAGGAGACAGGGCGCAGTACATAGGGCTCTGATTCAGACACAGTGCACTGCATGCAGGAGACAGGGCGCAGTAGATAGGGCCCTGATTCGGACACAGTGCACTGCATGCAGGAGACAGGGCGCAGTACATAGGGCTCTGATTCAGACACAGTGCACTGCATGCAGGAGACAGGGCGCAGTAGATAGGGCTCTGATTCATACACAGTGCACTGTATGCAGGAGACGGGGCCCAGTAGATAGGGCTCTGATTCAGACACAGTGCACTGCATGCAGGAGACAGGGCGCAGTAGATAGGGCTCTGATTCATGCACTTACTGTACGTCGCTTTGGATAAAAGCGTCTGCTAAATGACTGTAATGTAATTCATACACAGTGCACTGTATGCAGGAAATAGGGCGCTGTAGATAGGGCTCTGATTCGGACACAGTGCACTGTACGCAGGAGACGGGGCGCAGTAGATAGGGCTCTGATTCAGACAAAGTGCACTGTACACAGGAGACAGGGTGCAGTAGATAAGGCTGTGATTCAGACACAGTGCACTGCACGCAGGAGACAGGGCGCAGTAGATAGGGCTCTGATTCATACACAGTGCACTGTACGCAGGAAATAGGTCGCAGTAGATAGGGCTCTGATTCGGACACAGTGCACTGTACGCAGGAGACAGGGTGCAGTAGATAGGGCTCTGATTCATACACAGTGCACTGTATGCAGGAAATAGGGCGCAGTAGATAGGGCTCTGATTCGGATACAGTGCACTGTACGCAGGAGACGGGGCGCAGTAGATAGGGCTCTGATTCGGACACAGTGCACTGTACGCAGGAGACGGGGCGCAGTAGATAGGGCTCTGATTCGGACACAGTGCACTGTACGCAGGAGACAGGGTGCAGTAGATAGGGCTCTGATTCAGACACAGTGCACTGCATGCAGGAGACAGGGCGCAGTAGATAGGGCTCTGATTCATACACAGTGCACTGTACGCAGGAAATAGGGCACAGTAGATAGGGCTCTGATTCGGACACAGTGCACTGTACGCAGGAGACGGGGCGCAATAGATAGGGCTCTGATTCAGACACAGTGCACTGCATGCAGGAGACAGGGCGCAGTAGATAGGGCTATGATTCGCACACAGTGCACTGTAAGCAGGAGACGGGGCGCAGTAGATATGGCTCTGATTCAGACACAGTGCACTGCACGCAGGAGACAGTGCACAGTAGATAGGGCTCTGATTCATACACAGTGCACTGTACGCAGGAGACGGGGCGCAGTAGATAGGGCTCTGATTCAGACACAGTGCACTGCATGCAGGAGACAGGGCGCAGTAGATAGGGCTCTGATTCATACACAGTGCACTGTATGCAGGAAATAGGGCGCAGTAGATCGGGCTCTGATTCGGACACAGTGCACTGTACGCAGGAGACGGAGCGCAGTAGATAGGGCTCTGATTCATACACAGTGCACTGTATGCAGGAAATAGGGCGCAGTAGATAGGGCTCTGATTCGGATACAGTGCACTGTACGCAGGAGACGGGGCGCAGTAGATAGGGCTCTGATTCGGACACAGTGCACTGTACGCAGGAGACGGGGCGCAGTAGATAGGGCTCTGATTCGGACACAGTGCACTGTACGCAGGAGACAGGGTGCAGTAGATAGGGCTCTGATTCAGACACAGTGCACTGCACGCAGGAGACAGGGCGCAGTAGATAGGGCTCTGATTCATACGCAGTGCACTGTACGCAGGAAATAGGGCACAGTAGATAGGGCTCTGATTCGGACACAGTGCACTGTACGCAGGAGACGGGGCGCAATAGATAGGGCTCTGATTCAGACACAGTGCACTGCATGCAGGAGACAGGGCGCAGTAGATAGGGCTATGATGCGCACACAGTGCACTGTACGCAGGAGACGGGGCGCAGTAGATAGGGCTCTGATTCAGACACAGTGCACTGCACGCAGGAGACAGTGCACAGTAGATAGGGCTCTGATTCATACACAGTGCACTGTACGCAGGAGACGGGGTGCAGTAGATAGGGCTCTGATTCAGACACAGTGCACTGTACGCAGGAGACAGGGCGCTGTAGATAGGGCTCTGATTCATACACAGTGCACTGTATGCAGGAAATAGGGCGCAGTAGATCGGGCTCTGATTCGGACACAGTGCACTGTACGCAGGAGACGGGGCGCAGTAGATAGGGCTCTGATTCAGACAATGTGCACTGTACACAGGAGACAGGGTGCAGTAGATAAGGCTGTGATTCAGACCCAGTGCACTGCACGCAGGAGACAGGGCACAGTAGATAGGGCTCTGATTCATACACAGTGCACTGTATGCAGGAAATAGGTCGCAGTAGATAGGGCTCTGATTCGGACACAGTGCACTGTACGCAGGAGACAGGGTGCAGTAGATAGGGCTCTGATTCATACACAGTGCACTGTATGCAGGAAATAGGGCGCAGTAGATAGGGCTCTGATTCGGATACAGTGCACTGTACGTAGGAGACGGGGCGCAGTAGATAGGGCTCTGATTCGGACACAGTGCACTGTACGCAGGAGACGGGGCGCAGTAGATAGGGCTCTGATTCAGACACAGTGCACTGCACGCAGGAGACAGGGCGCAGTAGATAGGGCTCTGATTCAGACACAGTGCACTGTACGCAGGAGACGGGGCGCAGTAGATAGGGCTCTGATTCGGACACAGTGCACTGTACGCAGGAGACAGGGTGCCGTAGATAGGGCTCTGATTCAGACACAGTGCACTGCACGCAGGAGACAGGGTGCAGTAGATAGGGCTCTGATTCATACACAGTGCACTGTATGCAGGAAATTGGGCGCAGTAGATAGGGCTCTGATTCGGATACAGTGCACTGTACGTAGAAGACGGGGCGCAGTAGATAGGGCTCTGATTCGGACACAGTGCACTGTACGCAGGAGACGGGGCGCAGTAGATAGGGCTCTGATTCAGACACAGTGCACTGCACGCAGGAGACAGGGCGCAGTAGATAGGGCTCTGATTCAGACACAGTGCACTGCACGCAGGAGACAGGGCGCAGTAGATAGGGCTTTGATTCGGACACAGTGCACTGTACGCAGTAGACAGTGTGCAGTAGATAGGGCTCTGATTCGGACACAGTGCACTGTACGCAGAAGACAGGGTTCAGTAGATAGGGCTCTGATTCATACACTGTGCACTGTACGCAGGAAATAGGGCGCAGTAGATTGGGCTCTGATTCGGACACAGTGCACTGTACGCAGGAGATGGGGCGCAATAGATAGCGCTCTGATTCAGACACACTGCACTGCTTGCAGGAGACAGGGCGCAGTAGATAGGGCTCTGATTTGGACACAGTGCACTGTATGCAGGAGACAGGGCGCAGTAGATAGGGCTCTGATTAATACACAGTGCACTGTACGCAGGAGAGAGGGCGCAGTAGATAGGGCTCTGATTCAGACACAGTGCACTGTATGCAGGAGACAGGGCACAGTAGATAGGGCTCTGATTCAGACACAGTGCACTGCACGCAGGAGACAGGGCGCAGTAGATAGGGCTTTGATTCGGACACAGTGCACTGTACGCAGGAGACAGGGTGCAGTAAGTAGGACTCTGATTCAGACACCGTGTACTGTACGCAGGAGACAGGGCCCAGGAGATAGGGCTCTTATTCATACACAGTCCACTGTACACAGGAGACAGGTTGCAGTAGATAGGGCTCTGATTCGGACACAGTGCACTGTATGCAGGAGACAGGGTGCAGTAGATAGGGCTCTGATTCATACACAGTGCACTGTACGCAGGAAATAGGGCACAGTAGATAGGGCTCTGATTCGGACACAGTGCACTGTACGTAGGAAATAGTGCACAGAAGATTGGGCTCTGATTCATACACAGTGCACTGTACGCAGGAGACGGGTCGCAGTAGATAGGGCTCTGATTCAGACACTGTGCACTGCACGCAGGAGACAGGGCGCAGTAGATAGGGCTCTGATTCATACACAGTGCACTGTACGCAGGAGACAGGGTGCAGTAGATAGGGCTCTGATTCGGACACAGTGCACTGTACACAGGAGACAGGGTGCAGTAGATAGGGCTCTGATTCATACACAGTGCAATGTACGCAGGAAATAGGGCGCAGTACTTAGGGCTCTGATTCGGACACAGTGGACTGTACGCAGGAGACGGGGCGCAGTAGATAGGGCTCTGATTCAGACACAGTGCACTGCACGCAGGAGACAGGGCGCAGTAGATAGGGCTCTGATTCGGACACAGTGCACTGTACGCAGGAGACGGGGCGCAGTAGATAGGGCTCTGATTCGGACACAGTGCACTGTACGCAGGAGACGGGGCGCAGTAGATAGGGCTCTGATTCAGACACAGTGCACTGCACGCAGGAGACAGGGGGCAGTAGATATGGCTCTGATTCGGACACAGTGCACTGTACGCAGGAGACAGGGTGCAGTATATAGGGCTCTGATTCAGACACAGTGCACTGCACGCAGGAGACAGGGCACAGTAGATAGGGCTCTGATTCATACACAGTGCACTGCACGCAGGAAATAGGGCACAGTACATAGGGCTCTGATTCGGACACAGTGCACTGTACACAGGAGGCAGGGTGCAGTAGATAAGGCTCTGATTCAGACACAGTGCACTGCACACAGGAGACAGGGCGCAGTAGATAGGGCTCTGATTCATACACAGTACACTGTACGCAGGAGACAGGGTACAGTAGATAGGGCTCTGATTCGGACACAGTGCACTGTACGCAGGAGACAGGGTGCAATAGATAGGGCTCTGATTCATACACAGTGCACTGTACGCAGGAGATAGGGTACAGTAGATAGGGCTCTGATTCATACACAGTGCACTGTATGCAGGAGACAGGGTGCAGTAGATAGGGCTCTGATTCATACACAGTGCACTGTACGCAGGAAATAGGGCGCAGTAGATAGGGCTCTGATTCGGACACAGTGCACTATACGCAGGAGACGGGGCGCAGTAGATAGGGCTCTGATTCAGACACAGTGTACTGCACGCAGGAGACAGGGCGCAGTACATAGGGCTCTGATTCGGACAAAGTGCACTGTACGCAGGAGACAGGGTGCAGTTGATAAGGCTCTGATTCAGACACAGTGCACTGCACGCAGGAGACAGGGCGCAGTAGATAGGGCTCTGATTCATACACAGTGAACTGTACGCAGGAAATAGGGCGCAGTAGATAGGGCTCTGATTCGGACACAGTGCACTGTACGCAGGAGACGGGGCGCAGTAGATAGGGCTCTGATTCAGACACAGTGCACTGCACGCAGGAGACAGGGCGCAGTAGATAGGGCTCTGATTCGGACACAATGCACTGTACGCAGGAGACGGGGCGCAGTAGATAGGGCTCTGATTCGGACACAGTGCACTGTACGCAGGAGACGGGGCGCAGTAGATAGGGCTCTGATTCAGACACAGTGCACTGCACGCAGGAGACAGGGCGCAGTAGATAAGGCTCTGATTCGGACACAGTGCACTGTACGCAGGAGACAGGATGCAGTATATAGGGCTCTGATTCAGACACAGTGCACTGCACGCAGGAGACAGGGCGCAGTAGATAGGGCTCTGATTCATACACAGTGCACTGTACGCAGGAAATAGGGCACAGTAGATAGGGCTCTGATTCGGACACAGTGCACTGTACGCAGGAGACGGGGCGCAATAGATAGGGCTCTGATTCAGACACAGTGCACTGCATGCAGGAGACAGGGCGCAGTAGATAGGGCTCTGATTCGGACACAGTGCACTGTACGCAGGAGACGGGGCGCAGTAGATATGGCTCTGATTCAGACACAGTGCACTGCACGCAGGAGACAGTGCACAGTAGATAGGGCTCTGATTCATACACAGTGCACTGTACGCAGGAGACGGGGCGCAGTAGATAGGGCTCTGATTCAGACACAGTGCACTGCACGCAGGAGACAGGGCGCAGTAGATAGGGCTCAGATTCATACACAGTGCACTGTATGCAGGAAATAGGGCGCAGTAGATAGGGCTCTGATTCGGACACAGTGCACTGTACGCAGGAGACGGGGCGCAGTAGATAGGGCTCTGATTCAGACCAAGTGCACTGCACGCAGGAGACAGGGCGCAGTACATAGGGCTCTGATTCAGACACAGTGCACTGCATGCAGGAGACAGGGCGCAGTAGATAGGGCCCTGATTCGGACACAGTGCACTGCATGCAGGAGACAGGGCGCAGTACATAGGGCTCTGATTCAGACACAGTGCACTGCATGCAGGAGACAGGGCGCAGTAGATAGGGCTCTGATTCATACACAGTGCACTGTATGCAGGAGACGGGGCCCAGTAGATAGGGCTCTGATTCAGACACAGTGCACTGCATGCAGGAGACAGGGCGCAGTAGATAGGGCTCTGATTCATGCACTTACTGTACGTCGCTTTGGATAAAAGCGTCTGCTAAATGACTGTAATGTAATTCATACACAGTGCACTGTATGCAGGAAATAGGGCGCTGTAGATAGGGCTCTGATTCGGACACAGTGCACTGTACGCAGGAGACGGGGCGCAGTAGATAGGGCTCTGATTCAGACAAAGTGCACTGTACACAGGAGACAGGATGCAGTAGATAAGGCTGTGATTCAGACACAGTGCACTGCACGCAGGAGACAGGGCGCAGTAGATAGGGCTCTGATTCATACACAGTGCACTGTACGCAGGAAATAGGTCGCAGTAGATAGGGCTCTGATTCGGACACAGTGCACTGTACGCAGGAGACAGGGTGCAGTAGATAGGGCTCTGATTCATACACAGTGCACTGTATGCAGGAAATAGGGCGCAGTAGATAGGGCTCTGATTCGGATACAGTGCACTGTATGCAGGAGACGGGGCGCAGTAGATAGGGCTCTGATTCGGACACAGTGCACTGTACGCAGGAGACGGGGCGCAGTAGATAGGGCTCTGATTCGGACACAGTGCACTGTACGCAGGAGACAGGGTGCAGTAGATAGGGCTCTGATTCAGACACAGTGCACTGCATGCAGGAGACAGGGCGCAGTAGATAGGGCTCTGATTCATACACAGTGCACTGTACGCAGGAAATAGGGCACAGTAGATAGGGCTCTGATTCGGACACAGTGCACTGTACGCAGGAGACGGGGCGCAATAGATAGGGCTCTGATTCAGACACAGTGCACTGCTTGCAGGAGACAGGGCGCAGTAGATAGGGCTATGATTCGCACACAGTGCACTGTAAGCAGGAGACGGGGCGCAGTAGATATGGCTCTGATTCAGACACAGTGCACTGCACGCAGGAGACAGTGCACAGTAGATAGGGCTCTGATTCATACACAGTGCACTGTACGCAGGAGACGGGGCGCAGTAGATAGGGCTCTGATTCAGACACAGTGCACTGCATGCAGGAGACAGGGCGCAGTAGATAGGGCTCTGATTCATACACAGTGCACTGTATGCAGGAAATAGGGCGCAGTAGATCGGGCTCTGATTCGGACACAGTGCACTGTACGCAGGAGACGGAGCGCAGTAGATAGGGCTCTGATTCATACACAGTGCACTGTATGCAGGAAATAGGGCGCAGTAGATAGGGCTCTGATTCGGATACAGTGCACTGTACGCAGGAGACGGGGCGCAGTAGATAGGGCTCTGATTCGGACACAGTGCACTGTACGCAGGAGACAGGGTGCAGTAGATAGGGCTCTGATTCAGACACAGTGCACTGCACGCAGGAGACAGGGCGCAGTAGATAGGGCTCTGATTCATACGCAGTGCACTGTACGCAGGAAATAGGGCACAGTAGATAGGGCTCTGATTCGGACACAGTGCACTGTACGCAGGAGACGGGGCGCAATAGATAGGGCTCTGATTCAGACACAGTGCACTGCATGCAGGAGACAGGGCGCAGTAGATAGGGCTATGATGCGCACACAGTGCACTGTACGCAGGAGACGGGGCGCAGTAGATATGGCTCTGATTCAGACACAGTGCACTGCACGCAGGAGACAGTGCACAGTAGATAGGGCTCTGATTCATACACAGTGCACTGTACGCAGGAGACGGGGTGCAGTAGATAGGGCTCTGATTCAGACACAGTGCACTGCACGCAGGAGACAGGGCGCTGTAGATAGGGCTCTGATTCATACACAGTGCACTGTATGCAGGAAATAGGGCGCAGTAGATCGGGCTCTGATTCGGACACAGTGCACTGTACGCAGGAGACGGGGCGCAGTAGATAGGGCTCTGATTCAGACAATGTGCACTGTACACAGGAGACAGGGTGCAGTAGATAAGGCTGTGATTCAGACCCAGTGCACTGCACGCAGGAGACAGGGCGCAGTAGATAGGGCTCTGATTCATACACAGTGCACTGTATGCAGGAAATAGGTCGCAGTAGATAGGGCTCTGATTCGGACACAGTGCACTGTACGCAGGAGACAGGGTGCAGTAGATAGGGCTCTGATTCATACACAGTGCACTGTATGCAGGAAATAGGGCGCAGTAGATAGGGCTCTGATTCGGATACAGTGCACTGTACGTAGGAGACGGGGCGCAGTAGATAGGGCTCTGATTCGGACACAGTGCACTGTACGCAGGAGACGGGGCGCAGTAGATAGGGCTCTGATTCAGACACAGTGCACTGCACGCAGGAGACAGGGCGCAGTAGATAGGGCTCTGATTCAGACACAGTGCACTGTACGCAGGAGACGGGGCGCAGTAGATAGGGCTCTGATTCAGACACAGTGCACTGCACGCAGGAGACAGGGCGCAGTAGATAGGGCTCTGATTCGGACACAGTGCACTGTACGCAGGAGACAGGGTGCCGTAGATAGGGCTCTGATTCAGACACAGTGCACTGCACGCAGGAGACAGGGTGCAGTAGATAGGGCTCTGATTCATACACAGTGCACTGTATGCAGGAAATTGGGCGCAGTAGATAGGGCTCTGATTCGGATACAGTGCACTGTACGTAGAAGACGGGGCGCAGTAGATAGGGCTCTGATTCGGACACAGTGCACTGTACGCAGGAGACGGGGCGCAGTAGATAGGGCTCTGATTCAGACACAGTGCACTGCACGCAGGAGACAGGGCGCAGTAGATAGGGCTCTGATTCAGACACAGTGCACTGCACGCAGGAGACAGGGCGCAGTAGATAGGGCTCTGATTCATACACAGTGCACTGTACGCAGGAAATAGGGCACAGTAGATAGGGCTCTGATTCGGACACAGTGCACTGTACGCAGGAGACGGGGCGCAATAGATAGGGCTCTGATTCAGACACAGTGCACTGCATGCAGGAGACAGGGCGCAGTAGATAGGGCTATGATTCGCACACAGTGCACTGTACGCAGGAGACGGGGCGCAGTAGATATGGCTCTGATTCAGACACAGTGCACTGCACGCAGGAAATAGGGCGCAGTAGATAGGGCTCTGATTCGGATACAGTGCACTGTACGCAGGAGACGGGGCGCAGTAGATAGGGCTCTGATTCGGACACAGTGCACTGTACGCAGGAGACGGGGCGCAGTAGATAGGGCTCTGATTCAGACACAGTGCACTGCACGCAGGAGACAGGGCGCAGTAGATAGGGCTCTGATTCGGACACAGTGCACTGTACGCAGGAGACGGGGCGCAGTAGATAGGGCTCTGATTCAGACACAGTGCACTGCACGCAGGAGACAGGGCGCAGTAGATAGGGCTCTGATTCGGACACAGTGCACTGTACGCAGGAGACGGGGTGCAGTAGAAAGGGCTCTGATTCAGACACAGTGCACTGCACGCAGGAGACAGGGCGCAGTAGATAGGGCTCTGATTCATACACAGTGCACTGTACGCAGGAAATAGGGCACAGTAGATAGGGCTCTGATTCGGACACAGTGCACTGTACGCAGGCGACGGGGCGCAATAGATAGGGCTCTGATTCAGACACAGTGCACTGCATGCAGGAGACAGGGCGCAGTAGATAGGGCTATGATTCGCACACAGTGCACTGTACGCAGGAGACGGGGCGCAGTAGATATGGCTCTGATTCAGACACAGTGCACTGCACGCAGGAGACAGTGCACAGTAGATAGGGCTCTGATTCATACACAGTGCACTGTACGCAGGAGACGGGGCGCAGTAGATAGGGCTCTGATTCAGACACAGTGCACTGCACGCAGGAGACAGGGCGCAGTAGATAGGGCTCTGATTCATACACAGTGCACTGTATGCAGGAAATAGGGCGCAGTAGATCGGGCTCTGATTCGGACACAGTGCACTGTACGCAGGAGACGGGGCGCAGTAGATAGGTCTCTGATTCAGACAATGTGCACTGTACACAGGAGACAGGGTGCAGTAGATAAGGCTGTGATTCAGACACAGTGCACTGCACGCAGGAGACAGGGCGCAGTAGATAGGGCTCTGATTCATACACAGTGCACTGTACGCAGGAAATAGGTCGCAGTAGATAGGGCTCTGATTCGGACACAGTGCACTGTACGCAGGAGACAGGGTGCAGTAGATAGGGCTCTGATTCATACACAGTGCACTGTGTGCAGGAAATAAGGCGCAGTAGATAGGGCTCTGATTCGGAGACAGTGCACTGTACGCAGGAGACGGGGCGCAGTAGATAGGGCTCTGATTCGGACACAGTGCACTGTACGCAGGAGACGGGGCACAGTAGATAGGGCTCTGATTCAGACACAGTGCACTGCACGCAGGAGACAGGGCGCAGTAGATAGGGCTCTGATTCGGACACAGTGCACTGTACGCAGGAGACGGGGCGCAGTAGATAGGGCTCTGATTCAGACACAGTGCACTGCACGCAGGAGACAGGGCGCAGTAGATAGGGCTCTGATTCGGACACAGTGCACTGTACGCAGGAGACAGGGTGCAGTAGATAGGGCTCTGATTCAGACACAGTGCACTGCACGCAGGAGACAGGGCGCAGTAGATAGGGCTCTGATTCATACACAGTGCACTGTACGCAGGAAATAGGGCACAGTAGATAGGGCTCTGATTCGGACACAGTGCACTGTACGCAGGAGACGGGGCGCAATAGATAGGGCTCTGATTCAGACACAGTGCACTGCATGCAGGAGACAGGGCGCAGTAGATAGGGCTATGATTCGCACACAGTGCACTGTACGCAGGAGACGGGGCGCAGTAGATATGGCTCTGATTCAGACACAGTGCACTTCACGCAGGAGACAGGGCGCAGTAGATAGGGCTCTGATTCATACACAGTGCACTGTATGCAGGAAATAGGGCGCAGTAGATCGGGCTCTGATTCGGACACAGTGCACTGTACGCAGGAGACGGGGCGCAGTAGATAGGGCTCTGATTCAGACAAAGTGCACTGCACGCAGGAGACAGGGCGCAGTACATAGGGCTCTGATTCGGACACAGTGCACTGTACACAGGAGACAGGGTGCAGTAGATAAGGCTCTGATTCAGACACAGTGCACTGCACGCAGGAGACAGGGCGCAGTAGATAGGGCTCTGATTCATACACAGTGCACTGTACGCAGGAAATAGGTCGCAGTAGATAGGGCTCTGATTCGGACACAGTGCACTGTACGCAGGAGACAGGGTGCAGTAGATAGGGCTCTGATTCATACACAGTGCACTGTATGCAGGAAATAGGGCGCAGTAGATAGGGCTCTGATTCGGACACAGTGCACTGTACGCAGGAGACGGGGCGCAGTAGATATGGCTCTGATTCAGACACAGTGCACTGCACGCAGGAGACAGTGCACAGTAGATAGGGCTCTGATTCATACACAGTGCACTGTACGCAGGAGACGGGGCGCAGTAGATAGGGCTCTGATTCAGACACAGTGCACTGCACGCAGGAGACAGGGCGCAGTAGATAGGGCTCTGATTCATACACAGTGCACTGTATGCAGGAAATAGGGCGCAGTAGATAGGGCTCTGATTCGGACACAGTGCACTGTACGCAGGAGACGGGGCGCAGTAGATAGGGCTCTGATTCAGACCAAGTGCACTGCACGCAGGAGACAGGGCGAAGTACATAGGGCTCTGATTCAGACACAGTGCACTGCATGCAGGAGACAGGGCGCAGTAGATAGGGCCCTGATTCGGACACAGTGCACTGTACGCAGGAGACGGGGCGCAGTAGATATGGCTCTGATTCAGACACAGTGCACTGCACGCAGGAGACAGTGCACAGTAGATAGGGCTCTGATTCAGACACAGTGCACTGCAGGCAGGAGACAGGGCGCAGTAGATAGGGCTCTGATTCATACACAGTGCACTGTACACAGGAAATAGGGCACAGTAGATAGGGCTCTGATTCGGACACAGTGCACTGTACGCAGGAGACGGGGCGCAATAGATAGGGCTCTGATTCAGACACAGTGCACTGCATGCAGGAGACAGGGCGCAGTAGATAGGGCTATGATTCGCACACAGTGCACTGTACGCAGGAGACGGGGCGCAGTAGATATGGCTCTGATTCAGACACAGTGCACTTCACGCAGGAGACAGGGCGCAGTAGATAGGGCTCTGATTCATACACAGTGCACTGTATGCAGGAAATAGGGCGCAGTAGATCGGGCTCTGATTCGGACACAGTGCACTGTACGCAGGAGACGGGGCGCAGTAGATAGGGCTCTGATTCAGACAAAGTGCACTGCATGCAGGAGACAGGGCGCAGTAGATAGGGCTCTGATTCGGACACAGTGTACTGTACACAGGAGACGGGGCACAGTAGATAAGGCTCTGATTCAGACACAGTGCACTGCATGCAGGAGACAGGGCGCAGTAGATAGGGCTCTGATTCATACACAGTGCACTGTACGCAGGAAATAGGTCGCAGTAGATAGGGCTCTGATTCGGACACAGTGCACTGTACGCAGGAGACAGGGTGCAGTAGATAGGGCTCTGATTCATACACAGTGCACTGTATGCAGGAAATAGGGCGCAGTAGATAGGGCTCTGATTCGGACACAGTGCACTGTACGCAGGAGACGGGGCGCAGTAGATATGGCTCTGATTCAGACACAGTGCACTGCACGCAGGAGACAGTGCACAGTAGATAGGGCTCTGATTCATACACAGTGCACTGTATGCAGGAGACGGGGCGCAGTAGATAGGGCTCTGATTCAGACACAGTGCACTGCACGCAGGAGACAGGGCGCAGTAGATAGGGCTCTGATTCATACACAGTGCACTGTATGCAGGAAATAGGGCGCAGTAGATAGGGCTCTGATTCGGACACAGTGCACTGTACGCAGGAGACGGGGCGCAGTAGATATGGCTCTGATTCAGACCAAGTGCACTGCACGCAGGAGACAGGGCGAAGTACATAGGGCTCTGATTCAGACACAGTGCACTGTATGCAGGAGACGGGGCGCAGTAGATATGGCTCTGATTCAGACACAGTGCACTGCACGCAGGAGACAGTGCACAGTAGATAGGGCTCTGATTCATACACAGTGCACTGTATGCAGGAGACGGGGCCCAGTAGATAGGGCTCTGATTCAGACACAGTGCACTGCACGCAGGAGACAGGGCGCAGTAGATAGGGCTCTGATTCATACACAGTGCACTGTATGCAGGAAATAGGGCGCAGTAGATAGGGCTCTGATTCGGACACAGTGCACTGTACGCAGGAGACGGGGCGCAGTAGATAGGGCTCTGATTCAGACAAAGTGCACTGTACACAGGAGACAGGGTGCAGTAGATAAGGCTGTGATTCAGACACAGTGCACTGCACGCAGGAGACAGGGCGCAGTAGATAGGGCTCTGATTCATACACAGTTCACTGTACGCAGGAGACGGGGCACAGCAGATAGGGCTCTGATTCAGACACAGTGCACTGCACGCAGGAGACAGGGCGCAGTAGATAGGGCTCTGATTCATACACAGTGCACTGTACGCAGGAGACGGGGTGCAGTAGATAGGGCTCTGATTCAGACACAGTGCACTGTACGCAGGAGATGGGGCGCAGTAGATATGGCTCTGATTCAGACACAGTGCACTGCACGCAGGAGACAGTGCACAGTAGATAGGGCTCTGATTCATACACAGTGCACTGTACGCAGGAGACGGGGCGCAGTAGATAGGGCTCTGATTCAGACACAGTGCACTGCACGCAGGAGACAGGGCGCAGTAGATAGGGCTCTGATTCATACACAGTGCACTGTATGCAGGAAATAAGGCGCAGTAGATCGGGCTCTGATTCGGACACAGTGCACTGTACGCAGGAGACGGGGCGCAGTAGATAGGGCTCTGATTCAGACAATGTGCACTGTACACAGGAGACAGGGTGCAGTAGATAAGGCTGTGATTCAGACACAGTGCACTGCACGCAGGAGACAGGGCGCAGTAGATAGGGCTCTGATTCATACACAGTGCACTGTACGCAGGAAATAGGTCGCAGTAGATAGGGCTCTGATTCGGACACAGTGCACTGTACGCAGGAGACAGGGTGCAGTAGATAGGGCTCTGATTCATACACAGTGCACTGTATGCAGGAAATAGGGCGCAGTAGAAAGGCCTCTGATTCAGACACAGTGCACTGTATGCAGGAAATAGGTCGCAGTAGATAGGGCTCTGATTCGGACACAGTGCACTGTACGCAGGAGATGGGGCGCAGTAGATAGGGCTCTGATTCAGACACAGTGCACTGCACGCAGGAGACAGGGCGCAGTAGATAGGGCTCTGATTCGGACACAGTGCACTGTACGCAGGAGACGGGGCGCAGTAGATAGGGCTCTGATTCATACACAGTGCACTGTATGCAGGAAATAGGGCGCAGTAGATAGGGCTCTGATTCGGACACAGTGCACTGTACGCAGGAGACGGGGCGCAGTAGATAGAGCTCTGATTCAGACACAGTGCACTGCACGCAGGAGACAGGGCGCAGTACATAGGGCTCTGATTCGGACACAGTGCACTGTACATAGGAGACAGGGTGCAGTAGATAAGGCTCTGATTCAGACACAGTGCACTGCACGCAGGAGACAGTGCACAGTAGATAGGGCTCTGATTCGGACACAGTGCACTGTACGCAGGAGACGGGGTGCAGTAGATAGGGCTCTGATTCATACACAGTGCACTGTATGCAGGAAATAGGGCGCAGTAGATAGGGCTCTGATTCGGACACAGTGCACTGTACGCAGGAGACGGGGCGCAGTAGATAGGGCTCTGATTCAGACACAGTGCACTGCACTCAGGAGACAGGGCGCAGTACATAGGGCTCTGATTCAGACACAGTGCACTGCACGCAGGAGACAGGGCGCAGTAGATAGGGCTCTGATTCATACACAGTGCACTGTACGCAGGAGACGGGGCGCAGCAGATAGGGCTCTGATTCAGACACAGTGCACTGCACGCAGGAGACAGGGCGCAGTAGATAGGGCTCTGATTCGGACACAGTGCACTGTACGCAGGAGACAGGGTGCAGTAGATAGGGCTCTGATTCGGACACAGTGCACTGCACGCAGGAGACAGGGCGCAGTAGATAGGGCTCTGATTCATACACAGTGCACTGTACGCAGGAAATAGGGCTCTGATTCGGACACAGTGCACTGTACGCAGGAGACGGGGCGCAATAGATAGGGCTCTGATTCAGACACAGTGCACTGCATGCAGGAGACAGGGCGCAGTAGATAGGGCTCTGATTCGGACACAGTGCACTGTACGCCGGAGACAGGGTGCAGTAGATAGGGCTCTGATTCATACACAGTGCACTGTACGCAGGAGATGGGGCGCAGTAGATAGGGCTCTGATTCAGACACAGTGCACTGCACGCAGGAGACAAGGCGCAGTAGATAGGGCTCTGATTCATACACAGTGCACTGTACGCAGGAGATAGGGTGCAGTAGATAGGGCTCTGATTCGGATACAGTGCACTGTACGCAGGGGACAGGGTGCAGTAGATAGGGCTCTGATTCATACACAGTGCACTGTACGCAGGAAATAGGGCGCAGTAGATAGGGCTCTGATTTGGACACAGTGCACTGTACGCAGGAGACGGGGCGCAGTAGATAGGGCTCTGATTCAGACACAGTGCACTGCACGCAGGAGACAGGGCGCAGTACATAGGGCTCTGATTCGGACACAGTGCACTGTACGCAGGAGACAGGGTGCAGTAGATAAGGCTCTGATTCAGACACAGTGCACTGCACGCAGGAGACAGGGCGCAGTAGATAGGGCTCTGATTCATACACAGTGCACTGTACGCAGGAAATACGGCGCAGTAGATAGGGCTCTGATTCAGACACAGTGCACTGTACGCAGGAGACGGGGCGCAATAGATAGGGCTCTGATTCAGACACAGTGCACTGCATGCAGGAGACAGGGCGCAGTAGATAGGGCTCTGATTCGGACACAGTGCACTGTACGCAGGAGACAGGGTGCAGTAGATAGGGCTCTGATTCAGACACAGTGCACTGCACGCAGGAGACAGGGCGCAGTACATAGGGCTCTGATTCGGACACAGTGCACTGTACGCAGGAGACAGGGTGCAGTAGATAAGGCTCTGATTCAGACACAGTGCACTGCATGCAGGAGACAGGGCGCAGTACATAGGGCTCTGATTCATACACAGTGCACTGTACGCAGGAAATAGGGCGCAGTAGATAGGGCTCTGATTCAGACACAGTGCACTGTACGCAGGAGACGGGGCGCAATAGATAGGGCTCTGATTCAGACACAGTGCACTGCATGCAGGAGACAGGGCGCAGTAGATAGGGCTCTGATTCGGACACAGTGCACTGTACGCAGGAGACAGGGTGCAGTAGATAGGGCTCTGATTCAGACACAGTGCACTGCACGCAGGAGACAGGGCGCAGTAGATAGGGCTCTGATTCGGACACAGCCTTGTACTCGAAACGTTCAGACAGTTCTACATACTTCCGGGTAGGAGAGGAGTGGTAGTGGGCGAGTGGAGGAAAGGAGGGTAGGAGAGGAGTGGTCGTGGGGGAGTGGAGGAAAGGCGGTGGGGAGTGAACAATATTGGGACGCAGCCGACATTGATGTTGAGCTGGCCATGAACATTGCATGAGCATCTCATTAGCCAACCAGTGGCGGGTAGCAACAAAGTACCATCCAATAACAACAGAAGAAGAGTAATGTCAGAAGGGAAGAAATTTACCGGGAACATCCCAGATTTAGAAAATTAAATAGCAATACAGTTATTAAGAATAATAGCACTAGGTTGTAATGTAGGTTTTGTATGGGTGCTGGCCCATTTAGGGGTGGAAGGCAACGAGAGAGCTGATAAGATAGCAAAAGCAGCTCTGGCATGGAAGGAGATAGATATTACAGTTCATCTTTGGAGACAAGAATACAAAATCATTATAAAATAAAAGTAATGGGAGAGGGAATGGCAAAGGGATGGGAAAGGAAGACATTCTTTTTTCATTCAGCCTACCACAAGAATTGATAGTAGGACAGGAGGGGAGAGACGGAACATAGTAAAAATGAAAAGATTAAGAATGGGGCATTGCGGGCTGGGGAGTGGGCTAGTCATGGTGGGGAAACATCTGAATGGGTTATGTGGAGACTGTAATGTCCTTGAGACAGTCCAGCATGTAATGCTTACTTGCAAAAGATACAAAGAGGAGAAAATGACACTATGAGGGCCTAATAGAGCTGAGGATTGCTTCCTGGGTTTGAGGACCCTACTTGGAAGAAACAAAAACCAAGAACAAACAACTAAATTGGTAATAAAATACCTTCACGAAACCGGCCTATATTCCAGGATACAGATCAGTAAATGAAGAATAAACTGTAGTTAACAGAATGGAACGGTGGAGGGCAGCAATACGCTCGCAAGCGTCTTGTCTGCCGGTGTTGTGTCGAATTCTGTTCCCCCACGAAATCATGTAACCCCAAGTGTTGCTGCGCAATTTTTTCAGGAAATATCGTAATGGGCTCGCGACCTGAGATCAGCTCGCTCCCAAGGAGGAATGCTCGTGCCACTTACGTGAATCTCAGTTTGTATAGGCTACGTTTTAAGCGATTTGTTCTTTTGCGACAAGGAAATCTTAAGATCAGAAGCCGCGATATGCAGGTCAGCCTATATGTAAAACAGTGAAATACGTTCAGAAAAGCAGCAAGTGTTCTGGTGGCTTTGTCGTCAGTTTGTATGGTGTCAGTGACTTGGTTAGTTAAAACATTCATTCACTTAGTCTTGTAACGTGTACGTTACATAACCGACTGTATACAATATATATGAAGCCCAATGAACATGATCAGACTGTTTATGAGTAGGATATACAATAAACGTCATACTAGTTATTTTTACCTTGCCTGAGTATATTATTATTAGTAGCCTACTATCGTTATTATTCCTACGAGTAGAAGAGGAGGTGGTGGGGTATTAATAATGGTGGTATTACGAATAGTGGTAACGTTAGTGGTAGCTACAAGATACGTGATGCTACGGTTATTTTTTTTATCTGGCATGAGTATATTTTTGCATTTTATATGTGTGTGTATATATATGTATATGGATACATGTATATATGCAGTATATATATATATATATACATACACACACAGTATATATACGAATGTGTGTGTGTGTGTGTGTGTGTGTGTGTGTGTGTGTGTGTGTGTGAAAAACGCTATATATAAAGTGAATTAATTATTAATAATTAACATTATTGTTATTAGTAGTAGTACATTACATTACATTACAGTTATTTGGCAGACGCTTTTATCCAAAGTGATGTACAATAAAGGTTCTGTCACCTTCCCACTCCCTATTTTCCAAAGAAAATACATTCAACAAACAAATACTGGTAATGCATCCAAAATAGTCAATTCACCAAGTTTCACCATCTTACCACCTAATCTGTCCGTTTCCATAGGGGGAACAGTGTCTGACGGCTGAATTTAGCCCCATCAGATACCGTGCCCCCTATGATTCTGCAGAATGGAAGGGCTCAGATACATCAAACTAATACTAGTAACTCATCTCCCCATATAGAGATAATTCACCAAGTTTCACCATCTTACCACCTTATCTGTCCGTTTCCATAGGGGGAACGGTATCTGACGGCTGAATTTAGCCCCATCAGATACCGTGCCCCCTATGATTCTGCAGAAAGGAAGGGCTCACATACACCAAACTAATACTAGTAACTCATCTAACCATATAGAGATAATTCACCAAGTTTCACCATCTTACCACCTTATCTGTCCGTTTCCATAGGGGGAACGGTATCTGACGGATGAATTTAGCCCCATCAGATACCGTGCCCCCTATGAATCTGCAGAAAGGAAGGGCTCACATACATCAAACTAATACTAGTAACTCATCTCCCCATATAGAGATAATTCATCAAGTTTCACCATCTTACCACCTTATCTGTCCGTTTCCATAGGGGGAACGGTATCTGACGGATGAATTTAGCCCCATCAGATACCGTGCCCCCTATGAATCTGCAGAAAGGAAGGGCTCACATACATCAAACTAATACTAGTAACCCATCTACGCATATAGAGATAATTCACCACGTTTCACCATTTTACCACCTAATCTGTCCGTTTCCATAGGGGGAAAGGTATCTGACGGCTGAATTTAGCCCCATCAGATACCGTGCCCCCTATGTTTCTGAACAAAGGAAGGGCTCACATACACCAAACTAATACTAGTAACTCATCTAACCATATAGAGATAATTCACCAAGTTTCACCACCTTACCACCTTATCTGTCCGTTTCCATAGGGGGAACAGTATCTGACGGCTGAATTTAGGCCTGTCAGATACCGTGCCCCCCAGGCCCGGCTCCAGCTGTCTGAGTCAGGGTGGGCCGAGTGGCATTTTGGTTGGGCAAAATACCATTAAGAAATACTATCAACCAACGTCGTCTGGCTCATGCAGGAGATGGAAGGGGGTAGGCTGAAGCTCATGCAGGAGATGGAAGGCGTGGAGATGAAAATGCCTATACAAAAGTAAATAAATCAATGTTTCATAAAGGTGATCATGTTATACAGAAGAGATGGACACTTGATCCATAATTCAGTATATTTTCTACTTTCTTACTAGCTTATAATAACCTGCAACTTGTGATGAAAAGTTTCAATACCTGGACTGGAGAGACAGACGGCCCATGCAGGAGATGGAAGGGGGTAGGCTGGTTCATGCAGGAGATGGAAGGGGGTAGGCTGGTTCATGCAGGAGATGGAAGGGGGTAGGCTGGTTCATGCAGGAGATGGAAGGGGGTAGGCTGGCCCATGCAGGAGATGGAAGGGCGTCATCTGGCCCATGCAGGAGATGGATGAGGCCAGAGGTCGTCTGAAGCTCATGCAGGAGATGGAAGGGGTGGAGATATAAATGCCTGTACAAAAGTTTAAAGAATTATAATTATTAGTATGTTTCATAAAGGTGATCATGTTGTATTGAAGAGATGCACACTTGATTCATCATTCATCATATATTTTCTAATCAGCCTGCTAGCTTAAATGACTTACCCTAAATAAACCTGTGCTTATAGGCCCAAATCCTAACTTGAGGTACGTGCATGTAAGTTAAGTTTCGTACAAATCCTGTGCGCATGTGTCTGAAGTACGGATTCTGCCCAGTCACTATATAACATCAATCCATTTAATTCTCATATAATAACCATTTTTACAAAAACAAAAATCATAACAGAAACTTACAGATCAAATGATCTTTGTATTTTGCTGTTCTTGTTTTGCTTTTAATATGCTGTTGTTCTGATAACAGATACCCCCTTACTGACTCCAATTTCCATTCATTTAATCAGTATTCTAACAGTGAACTGATTCACTGATTAGCAGTAAACTGAAACTTGTTTGAAATACAAACGTTTAACTTTTAGTTAATATTTGAAAAAAACATTAATATTTTTGTTTTAACTTAACAGTAATTCATAAATTTAGAATAATATACAAAGTTAATTTGAGATTGCAGAAAGGCTCTGACCAGTTTAAAGCATCACGAAAGTTTGTTAGAGGTTTGGGTTGTGTCGTTACCTTGCCATGATGTAACTCCAAATATTGGCGAGATATCTTGAATAGCTGCTCCGTAGATTCAAACTTGATAATCCAAAATAGTCTCTCCATTGACTTACATTGCACAGCGAAACATGTGTCAAAGTCACACTTTTAGCACACAAAACGAATGCGAACAAAGCGGATTCTGCCAGTGTATAAAATAACAAAACCCGTTACAGCGTCTGTTTACAATGATTGGTAAAGGTACTATTTTCTTCAACCCCTCGATGTAGATATACTGAATACGTAAAACGCCTTTCAACTCCTGCTAGCGAAGGGCGTATTAACACAGTGATTCGGTTTCAAAATTCAAATCATAAACGCTGTAACTGATTTTGTTATTTTATACATTGGCGTTGTTCGCATTCGTTTGTGTGCTAAAAGTGTGACTTTGACACCTGTGAAAACTTCTGTGAAATGTGAAACTGCTTCGGTATTATAAAGCCAGTTGATGAGCTACTTATTAGTTGGTGAAGCATCATTCATTGTGGACTAGTGATGAAGCATCATTCATTGTGTTTACAAGTAGAAAGAAATACTAGCTAGCTATGACATACTGAGGGAAACCATTAATCTTCTCTGCATCCTAACATTACTTTGCTTGAAAACAAAAACTGCTCGGATTGACTGATTATTACATTAACGTTACCGTCATTCCGTTTTAGTGAATGTCTCCGGGTGAAACAGCGCGATCCATTTAAAAAATGTGTTAATATTTCCAATGTGGGCGGCGTGGGTCTCCCCTCGTTTTTTATTCTAATTTGTTGTTGGAATGGTAACTTTGTAAACTTGTTTTCCACAAGATATTCAATATCTCTCCCTTCCATAATTAACGTTAGTTAGCACTGAGCAACGCACAACATCAGATGACGGTGCAGTGTGGGAAAAACGTTTAGTTCAGACGTGCGTTCAACAACGCCAACAGTAGGATAACATAAGCGAACATAAGCTAACGGGTAAAACGTTGAATATGTTAGCGAACGTTCGCCTTGTTGAACACACCTATGTAAGGTCACGTTCGCGTTTGTGTTGTGTAAGCTATGGTGATTGGCTGATGTACCAAGGGAGGCTAGCCTCCCCTGACAATGTTACAAATTTATGAAAAATGCAAATGTATCCACGCTGATTGGCTAATGTTTAATATCGAAGGAGGCTAGAACAGCAGATTCCTTTCGCTTGCCTCCCCCCTCCCGCCTCCCGCCACCGTGAGCACAGAAAACGCAGCAGTGACATTTTCCGATGTCGGCTTACAGACAGCGCAACAGATGGCACCAATGATCAAGTGAAATTGCAAAAAAAACACACACGCAGTCTGAAAGAAAGGTTCATTTTTAATACACTTTCCTCTTTATTTTTTTCTCAAAAAACAAAAACAAAAAAAAAGCCTCCCTTGCCTCCTCTGACGAGCCGCTGCTGACAATTCGCACCCTGGTTTACGCCCCATCCCCACCAGACGCGCAAGCGCACAGACGCTTATTGCGCGTGCAGATTTGAGCAGAACGTTCCCCACCAGACGCGCAAGAGCACAGACGCTTTTTGCTTTTTCGGAGCGCATTCCGTGAATGACAGAGACGCGATGTACAAACAAACAATCTACATTCCGGA
Organism: Ilyophis sp. 1 JC-2022; assembly: GCA_022702515.1. Classification (NCBI taxonomy): domain Eukaryota; kingdom Metazoa; phylum Chordata; class Actinopteri; order Anguilliformes; family Synaphobranchidae; genus Ilyophis; species Ilyophis sp. 1 JC-2022. The sequence continues at coordinate 15,914,201 of CM040406.1, read as the reverse complement.
TTTGTGAGCTTCGCTAAATAATGGTTAAGTAAATACTGCTATTACATATGTCTTACTGCTTAAAAGCTAAATTTAGCAATGTAAAGCTAAATGTAGCAAACAAGACAATGCCTCCTTTATAAAGTTCGCTTTTATTTATTTGGGACAGTAATCAACACGTTCTAAACATTTAATTATATCAGAATTAGCAGCTATTCTGTAGTACCTTAAATCGATACAGTGATATCAGTACAATAAAAACAGAATAGAATATAGAATAGAATAACGTTTATTTCCCTTTCGGGAAGTAAGCATAGTCTTAATTAATTGAACAAATATGTATCCTATAATAAAGAAAAAGCATTACAAAAACGGGAATAACTGGTTACATGCTAAATTTATAATTTCATATAACTTCATTCATCCCACAATGGTGATTGTCTCTGTCCCCTTTTTCATTAGAGCCTATATTAAAATATAATATGTATTACAATAATGAATAGCAATAGTAAAACTATTAGTAGGTTGAAAAACATTAATATGTGGTCATATGATGCAGATATTGTGCATATACAATGTATTTCTATGAGATTGCGCTTGCGGACGCCCAGAAAATTCCGCCCCGAGCGGAAAAATCCGTCCGTCCGCCCGCCAGCCGTGCGTACATTGTCAATCATAAAGATCAAGCGCATAATTTTAAAAGTTGTACTGCCTGTTTTGTACATTTGTATTACTGAATTATGCCCAAGTGGAACACCAAGCGCGTGGGCTGCATCTCATTCTACGTCGGAGAGAGATGCTGCATCTCATTCGACTTCCGCACGTCGGAGAGAGACGCTGTAGTTAATATGCAAATCGCCAGGGTGGGCCAAGCTTGTGATTGGTTGGGCCAGGCCCAACCTGGCCCAACCGTGGAGCCGGGCCTGCCGGCAGTGGCTGGTGACATCGCAGAATTTAGGTGCCAATAAAAAAATTTACCCGCATTTGGCGCCTGGCTGTGCGCCATCATGGACCACAGCAAGCGGCGCTCAAAAGTGTGTCTTTATTTTGTTATTAAAAATGACGGGTCAGCACAGTGCAACACCTGTGCCAAATTTATATTGTGCAAGGGAGGATGCACTACTAACCAGATTAAAAACCTTCCCCTGCATGGTGTAGCCTACAAATCAATGAGTGTAGCTACCGTGTGTTTGACGTGTTGCTCCGGTCTCCCTCTGCCTCGTCCTCCTCAGTCAACCCTGAGCCAACAGCCAGCACCTCGTTGCAATCGGGTAAGTCAAAATTAAATAAGGTTCGTCTTATTCTCAACAGCGAGATAGCAAACAAGTTATACTTGCCCGAATTGCTAAAAACTGTGTGTCAAATTTAATGTATTTTTTCTTCGATGAACGTCCGCAGATTGCTAGTAAAGCTAGTAGCCAGTCTAAGTTTTGTATACTTGTTATTTGGTTCGGTTGCTATTATGCAAGTGCACTAAGAACCACGCACAGACGTTCCTACTTGTCTCTCGTCAACACCCACATGAGCTGCAGCTCCCTGTAAATTAGTTGGTTTTGCCGTGTTGCCATTTCGCGGGTTACAGTACAGTGAATGAAAAAATTATAGATTTATTATTGAATCATTAATAACAGAAACCAAATTAAACTATGCAATAATTTACTGGTTCAACTGTATGAAGTCAATTGTGAATATGCATATGACTTGTGTAAAGGTTTTTAAAAATAAATAATTCCTCTGTGAAATAAGCATATGACCTGTTTTGACCCCGCCCCTCAATTAACCAGAATCGTTAAGAACCGGAATCGAAAAGCAGAATCGGAATCGGAATTGTTAAAATCCAAACGATGCAAAACCCTACTTATCATTGAGTTATCAAGGACCGGGGATACTCATCTTAAATGGAGAGTTCTGCACTTTCTAAAGGTGAAAACCAGATAAAGTCAAGCCGGAAAGTCTGCACACCCCTTTCACCTTCTCAACGTTTTACAAACTTATACTACAATAGATTGAGTTAATTTCCCTCAAACATCTACACACAATAGCCAATAATGACAAAGTGAAAACAGGTTTTTAGAAAATATGCAATTTTATTTTACTGCCAAAAATAGGTTATTTAGGGGTTACATATCTGTACCCTATCACACCCTTAGCCTAATACTTGGTTGCTGCACCTTTGGCAGCGATTACAGCTTCAAGGCGTCTTGGGAAAGAAGTTACGAGCTTGGCACACTTGTTTCTGGACATTTTTGCCCATTCCTCTTAGCATATCCATGCAAGCTCCGTCAGGTTGGATGGGGAGCGTCGGTACACAGCCATTTTCAGCTCTTTCCACAATTGGATTCAGGTCTGGGCTCTGGCTGGGCCACTCAAGGACATGCAGACTTTCTCCGAAGCCACTCCTTTGTTCTCTTGGCTGTGTGCTTCGGGTAGTTGTCATGTTGGAAGGTAAACCTTCGCCCCAGTCTGAGGTCCAGAGCGCTCTGGAGCAGATTTTCTTCAAGGATCTCGGAGTACATAGCTGCATTCATCTTTCCCTCTATCAGGACTAGTTGTTCTCGCTGCTAAAAAACATCCCCACATCATAATGCTGCCACCGCCATGCTTCACTGTAGGGATGGTATTAGCCAGGTGATGAACGGTGCCTGGTTTCCTCCAGACGTGACGCTTGGTATTCAGGCCAAAAAGTTACATTTTGGTTTCATCAGACCAGAGAATCTTGATTCTCATGGTTTGAGAGTCCTCTAGGTGCCATTTGGCAATCTCCAAGCGGGCTGTGATTTTTTAACTTTTACTAAGGAGGGGCTTCCGTCTGGCCACTCTACCATAAAGGCCTGATTGGTGGAGTGCTGCCTGGATGGTTGATCTTCTGAAAGGTTCTTCCATATCAAAGTCAAAGTGTTTTTATTTGTCAAGTGCACAGTATAACACAAGGTCATTCTGAACAATGAAATTCTTAGGACATGGCAAGCAACAACTATGTAGTAGGCATTAAAAACAAAAAACAAAAAATATATATATTAAATTGTTAAAAAGGGTCAAATAAGGGCAAGAATAACATAAATATAAATATACATAGCAGTAAAACACTAGCAGCAGTTCCAGATATTTACAGTAGGAGTAGGAGTATTAAATATAAAGTGTGGAGGTGCCGATAGACATGTACAATAAATTAAATTAAGGTGATGTACATTGAATGTACATGAGAAGTGCCTAGAGCATACAATGAGGTGAGATGAATGAGATTAATGTTGCTGGTTGAGAAGCCTGATGGCCTGGGGGAAAACACTGTTTGTGAGTCTGGTAGTCCGTGCCCGAATGCTCCGGTAACGTCTACCAGACGGCAGCAGCGAGAACAGTCCATAGCCTGGGTGGCTGTAGTCTTTTATGATTTTCTGTGCTTTCTTAAGGCATTGTGTGTGGTAGATGCCTTGCACAGAGGGGAGGTGGCAGCCAATGATGCGCTCCGCTGTCTTCACCACCCTGTGAAGGGCCTTGCGATCAGCAGCGGAGCAGCTGCCGTACCAGGTAGTAATGCAGCCAGTGAGAATGCTCTCAATGGTGCACCTGTAGAAGTTGGTGAGAGTTTTGGCAGACATGCCAAACTTCTTGAGTCTCCTCAGGAAGTATAGGCGCTTTTGGGCAGTTTTTACTGCCGCGACCGATTGCCTGGACCAGGAGAGGTCATCACTGATGAACACACCGAGGAACTTGAAGCAGGAGACTCTCTCCACTTCAGCTCAATCGATGTGAATGGGGGCGTGACCCCCCCCCCCCCCCCTGTCGCTTCCTGAAGTCCACGATAATCTCCTTAGTCTTGCAGACGTTGAGAGAGAGGTTGTTGTCCTGGCACCATGTTGCTAAGATGCTGACCTCCTCTCTGTAGGCGGTCTCATCGTTGTTGGAGATGAGACCCAGGATGGTGGTGTCGTCTGCAAACTTAAGGATGGCGTTGGAGCTGCGCGTGGCCACACAGTCATGTGTGAACAGGGCGTACAGGAGGGGACTGAGTACGCAGCCCTGAGGGGCTCCGGTGCTCAGGGTCAGTGCAGAGGAGAAGCGGTTAACCATTCTCACCACCTGGGGTCTGCCCGTCAGGAAGTCCAGGATCCAGTTGCAAAGGGAGGTGTTAAGACCCAGGATCCTGAGCTTGGGAATGAGCGGGCACAATTGTGTTGAATGCTGAGCTGTAGTCTATAAACAGCATCCTCACGTATGTGTTACCCTTATCCAGGTGGGAGAGGGTGGTGTGCACTGTCAGGGTGATGGCGTCGTCCGTAGATCTGTTGGGACGGTATGCGAATTGAAGGGGGTCCAAGGTGTCAGGAAGGGAGGAGCAAATGTGGGTTCTGACTAACTGCTCGAAGCACTTCATGATGATGGAGGTCAGTGCTACAGGGCGGTAGTCATTCAGGCAGGTGATGGAAGGTTTTTTTGGTACGGGGACAATGGTTGTCTGTTTGAAGCAGGTGGGGACTGCAGACTGTTTCAGGGAGAGGTTGAATATAGAGGTGAATACCTCCGCTAGCTGGTCAGCGCACGCTCTGAGGACACGGCCTGGAATGCCATCTGGCCCTGGTGACTTCCGAGGGTTTACTCTTTTAAAAGCTCTCCTCACGTCAGCCATAGATATGTACAGAGTGCAGTCATCCTGGTCCTCAGCTAGTTTTACAAAAGGGATGGTGTTGCTCACCTCAAACCGTGCGTAAAAGGTGTTGAGCTTGTCTGGAAGAGAGGCAGCGGGCTGGGCATCACTGCTATTTCTCCCTTTGTAGTCTGTGATGGAGCGCAGTCCACACCACATGCGTCTGGGGTCGGAACTGTGGTAGTTGGACTCCAACTTGTCCCTGTAGGCTCTTTTTGCATCTCTGCTCGAAAAAACGTTTTTTCCTGTTTTAGACGTTGTCTGTAGGTTGGGAGGAGAAGAATGGAGGTGTGATCCGCCTTACCAAAGGCAGGGCGGGGGAGGGGTTTATAGCTGTCCCGTAGTTGAGAATAACAATGGTCAAGAGTCTGATCACCACGGGTAGGAAAGTTAATATGCTGGTGATATTTAGGCAATACTTTCCTCATATTAGCCCTGTTGAAGTCGCCAACAACAATAGAAGCTGCCTCAGGGTGAGCGTTCTCTAGTCCATTAATTACTCCGTAAAGGTCCTCTAGTGCGCGCGTTTTATCCGCCTGCGGGGGAATGTAAACTACTGTGATTATAGCAGAGCTGAATTCCCGAGGGAGGTAGAAGGGACGGACTTTTATAGTTAAGAGCTCCAGGTCTGGTGAGCAGTGTTTTTTAAGTACTGTTACATCCGAACCCCAGCGAGAGTTAACCATAATGCAGACCCCACCGCCTCTGCGTTTGCCTGACTCCGTAGTTCTGTCCTGCCGGTATATGGAAAATCCAGCCGGGGTAGCGGCCGAGTCAGGTACCGTCGGGTCTAGCCAGGTCTCAGTAAACGCCAGCACGCAGCAGTTCGCAATGTCCCGCTGGAAGTTAATCCGTGCGTGTAGTTCGTCCATTTTATTGTCCAGGGATTGAACATTTGCCAGTAAAATGCTCGGTAACGGCGGTTTGCAGTATCTTGTCCGTGATCTGCATAGGATACCGGCACGTTTGCCTCTTCTCTTTCTCCTCCGTCGGCGTATTGGTAAACACAATGGCGGCAGGACAAAGGAATCACAGCACGTACTCCGGTAAAGGCCCTGTCACACTATAGCGTTTCGTACTAGCGTATGCCAGCGTATTAAAAATATCACTCATACGCTTATATACGCTGATATACGCTGACATACGCTAGGGGTACGTTAGGCATAGGTTGTATACGTTTCAAGCACGGTCGCATTCGGTGGCATACGCTGGCATACGGCGAGGCACCAAAAGTTTTTTAAGCATGCTCAAAAATTTTGTGCGTGTTCGGACGTATGGTTTATACGCTAAACATACGCTAGGCATACGCTGAATACGCTAGAATTAAGCTAGAGGTACGTTACTCATAGGTCGAGTACGCTGGTCATACGCTGGTCATACGCTGACATGAAGGTGTACCGTACAGCTAGCGTATTGATAGCGCATTGATAGCGCATGAGTAACGTACTTCTAACGTATGTCTGACGTATCTGCAACGTATATAGACATCTTGGCGTATGCCTGACGATTGAAAGAAGCACTGGGCCAACTCAGATGCAGGTGCAGTTCCATGGCAAGACAGGATGATTTAGAACAATTGTATAGTTTAAAGTCAAGTGTAAAATGCAGTTTATTATTCTATGGGTCAGGGGTACTTATAAATTACACATCATTTGATGTATTATAAAAGTATGAAAAACACCAGAAGTAAGTTTAAAAAACGTTTATTCATATGATCAACTGATCATTAATAATGCCACATGATAATAATGGTAATAATGGTACATTGTAGGGATGCAAATATTAAGGAATTTCCTTAATCGATAGTTGTTAACCTTAACAAAAAACCGTCGATTAATTGATAACATAAAAGCTAAATATAGCTTATGATAGACAGAATACAAAATGCATGTTATATTCCTCAATCAAAGATTTATTGTAACATTTGAGAAACAGGCATTATTGTAGCATAACAAAAATAGAATAGGAAGGCGTGTATAGGCTACTTTAACAGAAAAGAAATTGCGCTCCGTCTCATCTGTTGCAAGCGAAACCGTTGCTCCGCTAGGCACTTGCAGCATGAACATAATCGCTCTTGAAATTGAAAGGCGACAGTTAAACTAGTAGACCTAGCATAGAACAGTCAACTTAAAACATAGGCTATTATGTTTTGAATAGGCTCCTCATATGCATACTAGATAGACCTACTTATTTTTATTCAAGAACATTTAAGCATATCTACGTGGTCTGGAGTGAGTCGTGTGCCCAGCCTGTTTTATTAGCTCTCGAAATCCCTCACCGTCATCATGTCCTTTTCAACCATGTTGCATACCCTCTGAGTAATAGCCTACAGTCATTAAAGAGTCAATACTTCTTCCCTGGTTGTGGTGGTGTGTTGCGTTCCCCATCCTGAGAACCGAGAATGTGGAAAGGCCGATGGTTATATTGGCACTTTGTCACGTGATAGCGGTACGCTGGACACGCGCAGTTCATACTCTACTCATACGCTAGCCATACGTACATTACGCTAGCCATACGCTGGCGATACGCTACTCATACGCTACTCATAGGTTCAATACGGTAAGTATCCGAAAAATTCTTTATTTTCAACGGCTTTTTGCGCGTATGAAAATTATTTCATGAATTTACATCCGCAACTCATACGTTTCTCTCATACGCAATAGTGTGACAGGGCCTTTAGTTGAGAAAAAGTCAGTGTCCAGCGACGAACGAACTTCCAAAAGTGCTTGTCGATCATACTGTATGAGCGACAGTGTAGTATGTACAAAAATAAAAACAATACAAATAATAATAAGCAAAAAGCTACAAGTTGAATGCGGAGCCAATGTCAGTGCGACCTTCCACCGGCGCACCATACGTATCATCTCCACAAAGATGCGCTGGAGCTCTGTCAGAGTGACCCTCGGGTTCCTGCTCACCTCGCTGGCTAAGGCCCGTTTCCCCCGATTGCTCAGTTTAGCCGGGCGGCCAGGTCTAGGAAGATTCTTGGTGGTTCCAAACTTCTTCCATTTACGAATGATGGTGGCCGCTGTGCTCTTTGGGACCTGTAAAGCTGCAGAAATGTTTCCGTACCCTTCTCCAGATCTATGCCTTAACACAATCCTGTTTCTGAGGTCTGCAGATAATTCCTTTGACCCCATGGCTTAGAGTTTGCTCTGACATGCACTGTCAACTGTGGGACCTTATATAGGCAGGTGTTGGCAATCCCCAATCATGTCCAATCAATTGAATTTATCACAAGTGGACTCCAATTAAGATGTAGAAACATCTCAAGCAGTATCAGTGGAAACAAAATGCACCTCAGCTCACTTTTGGGTGTCATATCAAAGGGTGTGCACACTTGTGTACATTTATTTATTTATTTGCACCATAATAAAAAACACAAAACAGGAAACAATATCAAAGTGAAACAGAAAGCAGGTGCCGGAGAGGTTTGAAACCCGAATGGGCTTATAAAGATACCTCACCGAATATCATACAGTCAAATACAATAATATACAATAAAATAGACAGGAGACAGTAATACAGTGCTATAATATATACAATCAGAAAAAACAACATGAAAAATTAAAAGAAAAGATAGTCAAAAGAAATCAGTAAGAATGTGTATGTGGGTAGGTGTGTGTATGTGAGTGTGAACGTGGAAATGGGTGTGTGTGACGTGAGTGCTTGTGCATAACAGGAAGAGGCTACATTACATCTTTAAAAAAAGCTAGTAGGAGGCTTGGTTAATTAGGCTGGCCCTCAATCCGTGTTTGAAATTACTAAGAGATTATGTTGTTTTGGCTATGTGAAGGTGAGCATTCCAGAGTAAGGAACCTCTGTAACTGAAAGAGAATTGACTATGTGTGGTACGGCAGAAGGGGGGATGAAAGTTATCAAAATGTCTTGTGATATATGAATGGATTTGAGAGTTAGCCTTAAAAAAATCATTGAAAGATTTTGGCAGCTTATTTGGGAGATATTTAAATTTATAGATGAATATGCATGATTGGAAAATGTTAATGTTGTGAATAGATAAAATGTGAAGTTTCTTGAACAGAGGAGCAGATGGAGCTAAGTAATTGGAGGAGGTGGCTATTCTAACAAATTTCTTTTGAGTAGAGAGCAATTTATGTAGATTAGTAGGGTAAGTACTTGCCCAAACAATGTTGCCGTAGCTAAGATATGGATAAATTAAACTGTAATATAGAATACGAAGGCAATTCTGATTAACCAAGCCACCAATTTTTCTGATGATACCAATAGATTTCATTACTTTATTATTAACTAGATGTATGTGCTCCTTCCAGGATAACTTTTCATCGATCAAGATTCCAAGAAATTTAGTGGATGAAGTCTGGATCATATCATTACCACCAATTGAAATCTTAGCACTAGATCTACAATAGTTTTTGTTTTTGCCTGTAAATACAATAAAATTTGATTTTTTAATGTTTAATGTTAACTTATTTAACTGGAACCATTCAGAGAATTTGGTCAGCCCAGTATTAGCTTCATTAATAAGTGACTCAAAATTTTTATGAGCCAAAATCAGATTGGTATCATCCGCAAAAAGAATTGGCAGTAAAGAAGAAGACACAGTAGCAAGATCATTCATATAAATGAGGAACAACAACGGTCCAAGTATAGACCCCTGAGGGACACCACATGTTAACTTAGCTCTCGTTGAGGCACATCCATTGGCATACACAAATTGTTCACGATTATGAACATAGCTAGCTAGCCAACTATATGATAAGTCATGAAAACCATAGTGATGCAATTTAGAAAGTAAAATGTAATGGTCGACAGTGTCAAAGGCTTTGGATAAGTCTAAAAAAATGCCTAAAGCATATTCATTGTTATTAATGGCTGTATAAATTTTTTCAACCAACTGTAGGAGGGCCATATCCGTAGAATGATTTTTTCGAAAACCATATTGGTGCTCATATAAAATACTGTATTTATCTAAATGAGATAACATTCTTTTGTAAACCAGCTTTTCTAGAATTTTAGAAAAACATGGTAGGATAGAAATTGGTCGATAATTGTTAAAAGATTTAGTATCCCCAGATTTATGCAGTGGGATAACTTTAGCAATTTTTAGATCTTTAGGCACAACCCCAGTTTGCAGAGAAGTGTTACAGATATACACTAATGGATCAACAATAGATAAAGACACTGATTTAATCAACGAAGCACCAATATCGTCATGGCCTGCTGTAGATACTTTCAAGTTACTAATTATTTCCAACATTTCAACTTTATCAGTTTTTTCAAACTGGAGAAGAGGAGGGAAGCTACCTTTTAAGAATTCCAGTGGATTGCCTCTAGATTTCCCAATATTTTTTAAAAGAGAGGAGCCCATATTAACAAAAAAGTTATTGAATTCACAAGAAATAACATAAGGATTGTTAAAAGTCATACCTCCATTGTTAAACTCAGACGGGAGAAATGTTGAGGGCTTCTTTTTATTCATGAGTTGATTGATAATTTTCCACGTAGATTTAATATTATTTGAGTGTTCATTGAATTTGTTACTAAAATAGCTTTTCTTAGATATCCTAAGTAAATGATTATATTTATTTTTATACTTTTTATAATTAGCCGAGTTCAGGGGGGTAGGGTTAGTAAGAAACCTTTTATATAATTGATTTTTTTTTATTGAGGATTTATAGAGACCGGCTGTAAACCAGGGTTTCCAAAGCTCTTCTGCTGCTTTCTTTCGAGATTTAACTAAAGGAAAGCAAATATGAAACACAGAGTTCAACGTAGTCATAAAAGTCTGGTATGCAGATTCAGCGTCACTATCATTATATACATTGTCCCATGAAACATCATCAATCAACCTTTTGAAGCGCTCAGTGTTTTGTCTGTTATATATTCGACTTTTAGTATTATAGTCAATAACCCTCTGATCACCCTTTTCAAACAAGGAAAAATTAAATATAGGGAAATGATCTGAAATATCAGTGAACAGTATACCAGATTTAGTTACATTGTTCAAAGAATTTGTGAAAATGTTATCAATAAGAGTGGCAGATGAAGTAGTCACTCTTGTTGGCTTGTAAATGAGGGGATATAAATAGCTGGAATACAGAGTATTCAGAAAGTCAGAAGTCAGTGAGTTATTTCTACTTTTAAGTAAATCAAGATTGAAGTCCCCCAATAAAAAACATAATTTCCTTTCTGAATTAATCAGATCTAGAGTAGAAGCAAGGACATCATTAAAACCCCCTATATCTGTGTCAGGAGGCCTATACACACATCCAATTATAACGTTTCTACCACCAAAGGATGAACAGGAGGTAATTTCAATAAAAATTGATTCAACATTAATGTTATGTAATGCAGGAGCAAGATCATCCCTAACACTAAATTCTAAGCAATTGTGGACATAAATGGACACCCCCCCTCCCGTTCTCAGCGTTCTACAGTAATGAACCGCTTTATACAAAGACATATCATAGAGCATTTTTATTGAGTCTGTCAGCCATGTTTCAGAGAGGGCGATAATAGAAAATTCATAGTTAAGAGAGGATAGATAATTGATGAAATGATCATTGTTTTTTGCAAGACTAAAATACATATGATATTATACATTTTGATTTTTAATAAATTAGCACAAAAACCTGTTTTCACTTTGTCATTATGGGCTATTTTGTGTAGAAATTTGAGACAAAAAATGAACTCAATCTATTGTAGAATATGTCTGTAACATAATAAAACGTGGAGAAGGTGAAAGGGGTGTGCAGACTTTCCGGCTTGACTGTATGTACAAACCCATAACATCATATACAGTGCCCTCCACAATTATTGGCACCCCTGGCTAGGGGCGGCGTAGTGGGGGGAATAGTGGAACGGACTACCCAGGGCCCCAAAGCAGGGAGGGGCCCTCAGAAGGCCTGAAATTAAAGGTTTGCTTTGGGGAGGGGCCCCCAGAGACTGCATTTGCACGGGGCCCAGAATTTCATGCTACGCCTCTGCCCCTGGCATCCCATTTGGTGAATTAGCTTAATCTCACACTGAAAAAATTATAAAAATCAAACCTGTAATTGAAGTAAATTTATTCTGGAAAAAAAAAAATCCCTCACCAAGAAATAACTATTTTTAACAAAACCACGTGTGCCATGATTATTGGCACCCCTGCAGTTAATACTTTGTACAATCTCCTTTTGCCAATATAACAGCACTGAGTGTTCTCCCGTAACATCTAATAAGGTTGGAGAATACAGAGAAAGGAATCTGAGAGCATTCCTCTTTACAGAATCTCTCCAGAGTCCTAGGTCCTCTCTTGTGCACTGTCCTCTCCAGCTCAGCCCACAGGTTTTCAATGGGGTTTAGGTCAGGGGACTGAGATGGCCATGGCAAACGCTTGATTTTGTGTTCAGTTAACCATTTTTGTGTTGATTTGGACGCATGTTTTGGATCATTGTCCTGCTGGAAGATCCAACAATGAACCAGTTTTAGTTTCCTGCCTCAGGCAGCCAGATTCAGATTTTAAATTTCCTGGTATTCCATGGAGTTCATGATGCCATGTACCCTAACAAGGTTGGAGGAAAATCAGCCCCACAACATCACGGAACCTCCACCATACTTAACAGTGGGGATCAGGTTATTTTCGGTAAAGCCATCCTTTTTACGCCAAACCCACCTTGAGTGTTGGTTGCCGAAAAGCTAAATTTTCGTTTCATCTGACCATAGAACACGGTTCCAGTCAAAGTTCCAGTAGCGTTTAGAAAACTCCAGGCGCTTATGTTTGTGGTGAAATGACAGCAAAGGCTTTTTTCTGGCATGCCTTCCTTATAATGTGTTGGCCTGGAGGTGACATCTAATGGTAGTTTTGGAGACTTGATGACCAAGATTCTACTTTCCTCCAATTCTCCAACAGTGATTCTTGGGTATTTATTTAGCCTCTCTTACCATTCTCCTCACTGTGCGTGGGGGCAAAATAAACTTGGGTTCTCTTCCAGGCAAGTTCCAGTTGCTTTTAACTTTTTAAGTATTGCCCTAATGGTAGATATGGGCATTTTCAGGTGAGTAGCTATTTTTTATACATTCACTGACTTATGAAGCTCAACACACTTTTCCCTCATTTGATTGATGTGTTCTCTTATCTTTCTCATGTTAATGTATGAATAAGGGAATATAGCCTTTGATTATTGCTACATTTTGTTCATAGGAATTTCTAGGTGTGCCAATAGTTGTGCCACACATGGTTTTGTTAAAAATAATGATTTCTTGATTTGGGATTTTTTTTCTCAGAATAAATGTACTTGATTTTCAGATTTTTTCAGTGTGAGATTAAGCAAATTCACCAAAAGGTGAATTTTTTTATAACCCTTTTTACTCTTTTTTGCCAATAATTGTGGAGGGCACTGTACATATATTTGAAGGGCATATCCACAGCTTTCATTTAGTATACACCATGCCATGATGTGTGAATGTGGAAAGTGACTTTTGGGGCTTGATATTCAAATATACCATGTCCTCTCCAACAGGCTTTTTTGATTGAAATATACTGTAAATTTGATCCACTTAAACTGGAGTTACTCATAAACACATAACTCAGCACTATCATAAGGTGAAACCCTCATCTTTATGTCTTATTCTATGAAAGATACGAGGGTCTTTGAATGATAACTGCATCAAGGGATTTTATTGATCTTGATCTTCTGAAACATATGAGACAACAGTAAAACAATACAAGAATACACATAGTGCATCAATAAAACTCCTACGCATCATAATGGTATTGCACAACCTTTAAAGCCTAGTTTTCTAACTACTGCACATTTCCACTTCTTAGACATTAGAATAAAAACATTAATTTGCACAGCCCTTACATTGCATTTGTCCACTCTATTAAACGGTTTTGTTATAGTTTAACATTCATGAATTTGCACAAGTGCACACACACATGTCAAGTTAGGCCTCTGTTCAGATCATTGACCTCTTTTCATTCTAGATCAGTAAACCAAGTCATTCCAATGACCAGTGACCTATAGAACATGGGCATGGCCTAAAATGAGTAACAGCCTGTGGAAAAAGTCAGTGCCCTTTAACAGGCTTCCTTTGAGTCTTCTCCCTATACCTCAGTGGTTCTCAAACTCGGTCCTGCGGCCCCTCTGTGTATGTTGGTTTTCATTCCAACCGCAATTGCGATCCGAGAAAGAATTAAATTTTTCATTTTTATTATTACCCTCTTAAGCCAAATTGTGTCAGAAAATAGCTATGCATGCCATGTACAATAAGTGTACGGCATGTTCACATTCTGCATATTGTGCTATATTGCAAACAACTGCATAAAAAGAGTTAACAAAATGTTATAACTGATCAAATTAAAGACTGAGGTGAATCAATATGCTCCTGATTAGGTCGTTGAACATGTGTTTAAGTTCTTTCATAATTTAGTTTGGCTCATTATCAATTTGTGTTGTCTTTGAGTTGTTCATTATCAACCAAATGGTTAGTTTACATGGCTATGTGTCCACACTTTCACTAATTAGGAGCATAATGATTGACCTCTGCCTTTAATTTGCTTAGTTGTGTTACCCCTTTTAATGAAATTGTTTGCAATATAGCACAATAAGTTAAATGTGAACATGGGACATTTATTCTACATGGCATGCATATCTATTTTCTGACATAACGCTCTGGACCAGAAAGTAGTTTAGTGGTTTAGGATGATTTAAAGGTTATATACATAACAATCAGTGGTGTTTTTACATTAGGGGCAGATGTGGCGCTGTTGTGCAAGATACTCGTAACATCTGAATGTTGTACAGTGGCGCCCCCGTACATTTTTCATCGGGGTGGCCAGATGGGGCCACTGAAAATCTTGGGGTGGCACACCAAAACCAAAAGCCATAACTGAATTTCAGGAATTCTATTATGTTGTTGTCGTATATAGGCTAGTTGAAAACTATGTCAATATGAGAGTTAAGGAATCGCATACTGATATACTTTGGTTTCTTATTTTACAGTTAATGTTACTAATTATCTGATATGCACAGACTAATACCGGTACAGTTAACATTTTGAGTTCCACAACAATCCTGTTTTAATGTGTTATGTATCTGTATATACATAGGCAATTCATTGTTCTTCAAATAGGCTAGTAGTTGTCCTTTTCCTTAAAAAGACAAATATACAGCTTTAATTTGAAGGAGTAGCTACATTGATTGTAAAGAACAAAACATTTACTGGGAACAAGCCTATTTGAGTTTAAAAACACCACACAGAGGCCTCCAATTATTTTCAATACAGCTGTATTTGGCTGTTGCTGTGTCTCTTTGTAAACGAAAATATTATATTATATATGTCCAAAAATGAAAAACAAAACAAAAAAGCATAATCATGTACAACAATATACATTTTATTATAGCCTACTCACAACCACTCATATCCCTGCTTTATTAGGCTACATTCTTCTCAGCCCATTTCCTCCACAGTTATCATAGGCTAGGCTATGTGTAGCCTACGGTTTTTATTATAATTGTTTCTGCATTGTTATGGTTTTGAAAGCCCCGCTCTATGATGCAGCTTTGGTGAAAACTGGTATGCAGTAACAGCATTGCCTTTTTCTTTTTATAATTTTTTTTCAAAAAGGGCATTTCCCAATATAATTGCTGACTTGTGGCGAAAGTGCCACCGTGGTGATTTAACATCTGTCTGAGAATGTAAACAAGTTGTCCATTTTCACTGTAAGAAGAAATTTTATGACAACGTTACCTCTATTTTGCTAGCTTAATCTACTTGGAACAGTTACAACCTGCATGAGAAGAGTAGCCTACCCATTGAAAGCTAACTGCTTTTTCTTTGTCTCACCGTTTGTTTGGAATCTACACGCATACAACTATGAAAAATCGTTCTTTGGATGCCCACAACTTTTTTGTTAGTGGATGATAATATTTTGCACTTGCAAATATAATACTGTCACGTTATAGTACTCAGATTTATCCACATTCCACTACAAACCATTTGCATGTGGTCAAAATGTTTTATCGTTTCTTAGTTAGCAATATTAGTTAGCCATAAATTGACAATTGGATAACTTATTTGACTTAGGCTACCTGTGAAACAATGCCTGCTGCATGAGGAGTTTCAGGGTTCCACATTTTCCCTTTTCTTCCCGCCAACGCCTCACGTCTTATTGCTCGGATCCACTTTTCTCATCTTATGGGCTCCGTTTTGTGATTCGGAATCTTATGAAACCGCAATTCTGGGTTTTTTGCTTTGTTCGTAGTGCATCCCACCAAACAACAACTTTTAGGCATTTTTATGCTGTTAGCTAACGGATCGAAATGACAAGAAGGCACCAGCATGTCAAGTCAATGGAGGGCGAGAGCGGCATGTGTTTTCATTTGCGCTCATTCTCCTGGCAGTGCACTGTGCAGCAGCAGTGCAGTGACGGACGGTCATAAGCGGCTGGCCGGCTATGAATTTTTTATTTTCTTTCACATGCATGAACTATTATGACAAATATAATTATTGATTTAAATGAGTAGTACCTAATGTAAAATATCAGATAGCAGCATATTATGCATATGCGACTCGCGAGGGGGGGGGGGCAGCGATTGTATCAGGGTGGCCGTGGCCCCCTCTAGCCAACTGATGTTGTGGCAAAATATATTTTATTTTTAATGCAAAACAGTGATTCAATCGTGAAATTGGCGTGTATAAATATAATAAACTTGACTCACACTCCTTATAGTGCCGTTTTTGAGTAGTTTCCTTTGTGTGTGCTCACACTGCGGACTGCGCTCCTTGTCCTATGTCTGCTGTGGGGCAACGTAGAAATCTGCCCCACCGTTCCTAGGGAAACAACGTGAGTGTGATCTGTGTAAGCAGAAAAAACTTGTTGCAAATTATGTTTGGCGGAGGGGCAGAAATGTTTTTGCCCCTACTAATTCTGCCTAGCAACAGGTGGCGAAAAATAATAAACGTTAAGTTAACGTCGTTAACGTGGGCTGACGTGACCAGGAAATAAACATATACAAAGCCAATTCACTGTATGTGTATCGCTAATGCTAGCCAGCTAAAGTTTACGATTAGTTTGATTTTATTTAGTCATAGTGTCAAGTTTGCCCATATAAAATACGGGTTTTCCACCTTTTTGAAGGTATACAGGCGTTTAAGGTTATGATATGGGAAATCTAGTCTAACACATTTTTAAAAAACGTTTTCCAACATAATTAATTTAATCGCTGCAATCACATTTTCTTTCTCCCTCTCTCTGATATTCTCTCGATTTCTGAGGCCATGGGAAAAGCAAGTAGCACATCAGGACTGTTAAGTTATGATCTAAAAATATGCTTTATGACAACGAAGCACCTCGCTGAATTTGTTACACACTCATTATTTGAAAAACTAAATACAGGAATATATTAAATAAACTTGAATCAGACAAATAACTGGTGGCTAGTGATTTTAATAGATAATAGATGATGTTCTATACGGTTTTTGGTGAATTTATAGTTTTGCAGGCGTGAAAATAAAGGCAGCTCTCTCCAGAGGTTGACACCTCTGTTTTACCTTTTTGAAGTTTCTTTAAGTTCAAATTTGAACAAATTATTTATTTTTACGATGAATCATAGTCTACATGCCGTCAGTAGGCTACGCGGCATTTAAAAAAGCTATGGGTAATTACTTGGTATCATTCACTTTATCTATGTTAAGGCATGTCTCTTGTCTCTAGGAGAGGAGTGGTAGTGGGGGAGTGGAGGAAGTGAAGAATATTGGGACGCACCCATTGTCTCTATCTAGACATCCTATGGTGCTTGCTAGTTTTTCAGTGTAAGTTTTTGCTTTCACTCAGTTTGATGTACTCCTTCTCAATTTCAAAATCTCAATGTTGACACTCCTATTCGAGATTCCTTAACTCAGCACTTGATTGTTGGGCTATGGGGATCAGCTGTTGATCAGTGCCTTGGATCTAGCAGGCAGTTAATTGATAATAGAGAGCAGCTGTGGTGCATTTCCTTGTCCAATGAGGGTGTGACAACACTGTTGGCATGAAAAGAGGCAAGAAATCGCATATACCTGTCATTCTTTTATGATCAGACAGCGCTTCTTAAGTCCAAAGCCTATTTGAGACTAAGTGTAAGTTTTTATTTTCTTTAATTCTCTGACTTTGAGGTTATATTTAAGAGGCCTTTTTTTTCACATTTTTTATTTATTTGATGTGGTTTGAGTATTCCGTCTCCTTCCTGATTATAACTGTACCGTCACAAAGATGAAAACGCCTGTAAAACGTCAAGACACCCTTGCACTTCTAAGGAGAGATATTAATGAGCTCAGAATCAATCCACGTTCAATATCAGGGGAAGGGTATCGAAACCCAAGTTGTCTCTGGGGTCAAATATTGCACCAGTACAAGAGGGGAAACACCTTACAAAACCGCAATACATTTTATGATGCGTGGAGAAACACCCCAGAAGAGGAGAGGGAGGAGCTGGACCCCACTGAACTGGACAACAACCCCACTGAACTGGACAACAACCCCATTGAACTGGACAACAACCCTACTTAACTGGATAACTCCACCAAACTGGACAACCACAAATGCCAAGTGTATGATGTAATGTTTTCTTCCCTCACACTTGATGAAGCACACCATATCCAGGACAATATTGCCCTCACCAAGATTTCAACATCGCCACCAGCAACTCCACAATCCGGTGACATGTACATTTATAAGAAGACAAAGGAGTATGATGAGGATTGAAGGGCAAACCAGATCATATGGAAAAACCAAGTAACAAAACGCTTAATAAGGCCAATACTTAATAAGGCTGCACAATACATTGTATATTTAATTTCATCGCGATATGAACATGCACGATGTACACATCACAAAAGACTGCTTGAACTGCGATAAATAGCATATTTACACGCGCCATGCATTCACACTCTGCATGCGAATATATTTGGCCAATCAGATGGAGCCCTAGATGGCCATTAGCCACGGTCAGATTATTGGAATCTATTCGGTTGCGAGTGAGGTTAGTGTCATGATGGCTGAAGGGAGAGAGATGAGCGCTGAGGAAAATGTGGGCGATGAAGACGAACTCGTGGCTAAAAAGAACAGCACGTCTGTTATTTGGGACTATTTTGGATACAGGAGAGGCGACGTGTTATAAACACAGGTACTGTGCAAGTCATGCCGAACACTACTAGAGGAAACACAACTAATCTTCATTGCCACCTACAACACAACCACAAAGAATTATATCAAGAATTCAAAAAAGCTAGCCAAAGCACAAAACCTAAGTCAAGTAACATTAGCAGCAAATCAGTCCAACAACAGCCGTCCATTTACCAGAGTTTTGCGAGTGTAACTCCTTATGAGAAAACATCCAAACGCCACAAAGAAATTACAGAAGCCATCGCACGTTAATGGGCTAAAGACATGATGCCTATGAATACAGTGAGCAGAGAGGGCTTTGCGAGTCTGATAAACAAATTGGACCGAAGATGCCAGATTCCATCACGGAATTATTTTTCCCAAGTCGCCATTCCACAAATATATGACACATGTAGGAAGACAGTGAAATCAGAACTGGGTCAAGTTGAGTACTACGCATGTACTACAGATCTTTTAGTCTAGTCGAACGACAGACCCCTACATGAGACTCACTGTGCATTTCCTCAATGAAGACTTAGAACTGAAAACCCGATGTCTACAGACAGTGTATTTCCAGAAATCGCACACCGGTGAAAATATAGCGCTTACATTACGTGAGGTGTTGGGCAGCAAGTGTGCATCACCACGGACAATGGCTCCAATGTTGTGAAGGCCACCAAACTCAATGACTGGGTTTCGACCACAGGCTGCATCTTGCCATCGGTAAGTGTGTAAATGACTGGGAATAAATTGATCTGCTTGGCACTGTTAGTGTAACGTTAGTCTATTGTAGTCTTATTATTTTGTAACTTGAATAAGCCTAATTATTCATTGAGATAGAAGATAATGTGCCCATTTTGTCAACTAATGTTACTGTAGTTCATAAATTTGTCATTCAATTGTCATTCATCATGTCTTTGCTTTATAAGCTATTGATTTTGAGCTCATGCACACACAAGTTCGGCTACTAAATGGTAAGTGACGGTGAGCTCATGCCTACAAGTTAGGCTACTAAATGTCACATAATGGTAGTCTCTCTCATATGTTGTAGTATTATTATTAGTTTGTTATTATTGTAGTTAAAAAACTATGGTATATTTTGCAGTTATTGTGATTACCGGTAGGTTTTCATAAAAGTTTGTCCTGTGTCTTGTCTTCTCCCCAGAAAATGCTGTTAAAGATGATGGCCGCATTGCTGGGCTGCTGGGCTTTGCAAAAAAATTGGTGCGACATTTCTCCCATAGCTGGAAACAGAAGGTGGCACTGAAAGAAGCACAACAGGAGCACAACCTCATCACAAAATGCCCAACCAGGTGGGGTTCTAGGCAAAAGATGATGGAGCGGGTCTTGGAGCAGCAGCGGGCCTTATCCGACCTCCTCTCGGCAGACATAAAATCACAGCATCTGGTTCCCAGCTGGCAGGACCTGGATGTACTCGAGTCTGTAAACCAGGCATTACAGCCTCTGCAAGAATTTACAGATGCTCTTTCAGGTGAATGTTATGTGAGTGTTTCATACGTGTTCAGTTCTTCATCTGATGAAGACATCAGTTCTTGCAGAGAAGGAAGAAGACCCTGATTTAGCGAAGTCCATTAAGGTGAAAATCCTGGACTACATGAACACAAAGTATGACAACCCAGCAACACAAGAACTTCTGGACATGGCATGCTTCATGGATCCCAGATTCAAAGTCAGCTACATCAGCAGCAAAAAGGTCCCAGACATCAAGACCAGGGTGATGTAAGAAATGGAAGCAACAGCACGGAAGGTAATTAGGTTATGACTTTTAGGGCTGGTGGGATAAAATATTTCACATACACAAATCAGATATTGCATGATCTTGATGTAACATGCATGATCTTAAGTCCCCACCCCATCTTCCATGCAACTGGAGTAAGCTGTCGAAGCCGAACTCAATAGCTACTTGCTGTCCCCCACCATTGACAGTGAGGCGGTCCTCTGGCTTGGTGGAAACTCCACTAGGTCAACTTGCCACAACTGAGCAAACTAGCTAGGAAGTATCTTTGTATACCTGCCAGTAGTTCACCATCAGAGAGGCTTTTTAGTACATCAGGAAATGTTGTAACATGTCAACGCTCATGTTTAAAACCTAGCAAAGTAAACATGCTGGTTTTCCTGGCCAAGAACTTGCTATAAAGGTCGATCATTGTTTTTGTTTTTTTTCTTCTAATTTTACCATATTTTCTCCCAATTTGGTGGCCAATTACACCCTACTCTCCTTAAATTCCCCCCCTCATACTGCAACTACTGCAACACCCTCATACCCCAACTATTTGGGGTTTTTGTTGGGTTAGAGTAGAAGAAAATATTTTAAGAGGAGCAGTGGAAATTAAAATAAACTTATTTGTATTTATTTAAGTAGGCCTAGATGTTCTGTTAAAGTGAATGTTCTGTTAAAGTGATCAAGAAACTTTATTGCCACGCAACTATGTTGGTGGTATTTGTTTTCTATACAGCAGCTGTTTATGTGCAATTTGTTCAATAAAATCATGTTGGAAATAATGCATTTAAATTTTTTTATTCAGTAGGCATGGGCTGTTCATTGGGTGCGTTTACAAGCACTCAATATTCCGATCATATTCGGAATATGGCTGTTATCGGATTATTCAAATTGTCATGTAAACGCAATATTCCAAAAAGCTTTTTCGGAAAAAAGCAGTTATCGGAATATGAGAAATCCGATAACTACACCTGGATTTCTGCCGTGTTTTTCGTTTTATTGGTTGCATGTAAACGGTTATTCCGATCTAGTTCGTTTTTTTAAAAATCTGCGCATGTGCGTGTTTGACAGCAACAGCCATGGCAACAGCTACTCCGGATATTGTTCGTAACGGAACGCTAATGTCAAAACAGTTGAGAGGTCAGAGAGAGATGTCAACCAACGGGAGAAGTCATTTCTGGAGCGAGGAGGAAACCCTCTTGATGTTATCTGAAATAATAAAGAGGAATATACTTCATCTCATAGATGGGAAAAAAGTTAGAAACGCGGAAATAATGAGCACGTTTACATGCACTCAATAATGCTCTTATGGGTTTCGTCGTCATATGGTAAATTAATTCACCGATTCAGAATGGAGAGGCAACTTCAGTATGGCTCGGAGATCATTTATGAAACTTTGTGGTTTGGTACAGAACATAATGAGCCCTGACGAAGTGACAGTGCGTCCAGCTGTACCTCTTCAAATGCGAGTCGCAATAGCGCTGTACAAAGTCGGTAGCTGCGGGGAGTACAGGCTGATAGCGAACCGGTTTGGTGTCCACAAGTCTACGGTCTGAATCGGTGAATTAATTTAGCACCACTCTCTCCCACCAGTCCTTGCTCTTAACGCGCATCCAGCACGACCGGGTCCTTAACAGTGCTGGAGGAAGGCCTATTCTGGGTCCAATAATCAGCGCTTGTTGTAACGTTAAAGCTCTTTGTCGTCTTCTGCTCATAACACAGAACGCTTGAAAGACAGTGTTAGTTGCCAACCGCAACCATAACATCTGCCATATGACGACGAAACCCATAAGAGCATTCCTGTCTAACGTTACCATGTTTAACGTTACTTTCTTATACGTTATAGGCTGCTGTTCTTTCTTATGTAACTAACGTTAGGCTATAGTTATCGTGTTTACTAACTTACGGTTACGCATACCAACCCGCGTGCTGTTTCTAGCAACCCAACAGGAAGTATAGTCACGTTATGTATAAACGTTAAAATATGTAATTTATAATATATAACGTTAGGCTAATATATGTTTCTAATTTACGTTTGAGTTACACATCGCGTTCAGGGAAAGAAATCGGAATATTGACAGAATCATGTAAACCTGGATTTTTCCCATTATCGCATTACTTAAGTGCATGTAAACGCAATTATCGTATTATTGCCATGTTCGGAATACTCCCAGTTATCGGAATATTGAGTGCATGTAAACGCACCCATTGTCTGGGAATCTGTGTTGAGGGGTGCAACATCAGTTATTATAATGGTGGTAATCACATTTTGTATCTGCCTTGAATGCAGTTTCTTCATTCCCCAAGCAAGCTCCTTTACGTGCTTGATCCTACAGGACACAATGAGGAGAAAGATTCCAGAGAGGCCGCAAAGCTGTTTAGGTATAGGCCATGTTATTTTCATCTGTATAAACCCTTGTAGAGCTGTGGCTGTTTGTAACAAGTATCTCAGAGTAGAAGTAGGAGTGCTGATCCAGGGTCAGCAGTTGTTAGATAAGCACTTCTACTCATGTACCGACCCTGGATCAGCACTCCTAATCAACTCTGAGATGCTTGATACATATTTGCCCTTGACTGTATTCATTAAACCTTCCTTAACCTTGACATCCCTAGTAAATATTACAGTTCATCATTTACAGTTATCTTAATACCAGACCTGGGAAAATGTTTTTGATTACTGGAAATGTATTTGAGGAACTTAAGGTACTTTAAGTTGTCGTTAAATATATTCTACTACTTTTTCTAATATTTGTGCCCAGGTCTGCTTGACACTCTGATGCACGGAATGCATCTCATTTCGGAATTTGCTCTTATTGTCACATGAGTGTTTTATTTTATGGATTTCCCTTTTCACCTATTCTAATGCATTAGGAGGCTCCTTTGTTTGCCTAATGCTAAATTTGCCTAAAAACAAAGTACATCTACAATAATTCAAGGTCCCGAGTTAAATTCTGGCCAGGACCCTCTTGTCATCCCCTCCTTTCCTCTAATAGGCCTACTGCCACTATCATAATGACACATAAATGCCTTAAAATTATAAATACAAATATGTAAGAAAATAATGTGAATGCATGCTCAATCATTTAAAATAAAAAAGAAATACAATGTTTCAGACAATATTTTGTCGTGACGGAACTCCACCCAGAAAGGGGATTGGGACCAAATTGTCTGAAAACCTGTATCTATTCATCACACAGTTCAGAGGGATGGTAACAGCAGTGGGGTATTCACAATGCAAGTTGTGGAACTGCAAACTATGCAGCAATGTTTCCCTTTCTATTTTCGAACCTTTTCCATTCATACACTTCTGTATTAGCTTGTGATATTGTGGCTACACCACAAGATTTCTGTATTTACACAAAATGATGAATGTGTAATGGTGATAAATAATTAACAGATGGGATAAACTCTGATTCAGTCAACAAGAACCCCAGAAACAATCAGTATTGGTGACTCGAAGGATGGCTGGAGAAATTTTGCAACATTCAGGTATAAAATCAACTAAGTCAAGTTGTACAGTGTACTCTGTTGTCGAAATGCATCTAATAATTGTTTCTCATCTTTCACCTTTTCCACACAAATTCCAGAGTACTGCCAGTGTTGTGGGTCAAGTGCTGATGGAAACTTCATACAAAAATGATTGTCTAATGGTACTGGTCGTCTTCCCAGGTTCTGTGTGATCGTTGCAATAGTTGGCAACACGCAAAGTGTGTGGGGATGTCGGAGGAGGTGTTTCAACTTGTAAAGACTATGCCCTGGGAATGTGACAGCTGTGAATCAAGAAGGTATCACTCAATTTGCAGTGTCACAGAATCAGAACATGTGAGAGCAGTTACAAATTTTTTTACTGGTCTTCCTAGGTTACCAAGAATAAAGAAAATAAAATCCCAGTGAGATGAAGTAGGCAGGTTTGGAGAATTTAATATTTGAAAGAATACAACAGAAAACACCCTTCCTTACTGTCACCTTTCAACAGCTGTGACCCAACCTTCCTGCGCTGGCTCTTGATAAGCGGGTAGGATTGTTTTCCCCTCATGACTGCATGGGTTCTCAAACTCTGTCTTCATAGCTATTCATGCAGCTATAGATTACTCCTGATGGGGGCACTTGTGTAATCCCCAGCTGGTGCTCCTGTTGCACTTTCCTTATCTTTTTTTCTCTCAAAAAAGACACTGAGATGCTGAATTTGGGTTTCATTAGCTGTAAGCCATAATCATCAAAATTACAAGAAATAAAGGCTTGAAATATTTCACTCTATGTGTAATGAATCTATATAATATATGAGTTTCACTTTCTGAAATGAGTGACAAAAAATATAGAACTTTTTCACGATATTCTAATTTTTTGAGCTGCACCTGTATATATAATGTATAGAACTGGGGAGGGGTGGGAACAGGCTAAATGAAAACAGATCACATCTGCGCCAGTGTTGGCCCATGTCTGGCCAGATGCCGGTTATTCCGGTCGGCATCTGGGTCGATTGTGGCTGTGTGCTGGCAGTGTCGGCTGGATTAGGGCTGCCGATTCCGACCGAGCGTACTCGGGCCGATTCCGGGGCGTCATTCATTCTGACAGAAGCCGGACTCGGGCCGATTTAAACTAATCCGGCAAGGCGGAATCGGGCCAGCATCGGGCCGCATATATTTGGCTAGCTGGGTACTTGTGGTAAATGTCAAAAAATTAATTCAACTTACACTTTGCACCATCAGTATGAATCTGCAAAATCGCACATCGTGGATTGTTGTCATGCTAGGTTTTCAGAAATATGCTAATGTTGTGTTTGGTGGTGCCATCTAGTGGAGGGTCTATCACTTTATCAGTTCATTTGTGTCCTCAGTATAAACCATTCTGACTCTGAACAGTGTAAAGGAAAAACAATGATTGTAAAACATTTTTTCAATAAAAAAATTATTATATATATATATATATATATATATAAACCATTCTGATTTAATTGAAATTGTAGAGCAGGACCATATCAAAATGGGCCTATTCCTTATACGGAAGCTTTTATGATTATAAAACCTAAAGACGTGCACCTCATGATAAATTGAATAGACATTTCTAAATATTTTTGAAAACAGATAATCATAAACTTGACTTAATAGCCTATTTTATTATTTAGCCTACTGTTAAATTGACGTAGGTTATCAAGACTAATTGAGAGGCTACCAAAGCGATATCCTAAATTTAGTGTTAGTCAACTCTATTTTCCAGAGAATTAGCTACTATATCTAGCCTACCGACAAAGGAAAACAGGCTGCGAATCGTTATTTTCCAGACAAGCATTTTTTAAATTGTACACGCCACAATAACTACATGAGCTAACAATAGGCTAGGCCTACATAAGAACAGGGGATATAGTGGTGCCCACCTTGCAGCGACCACGCCACGTTGCTTGAAATCCTACGCGAGTTATCAAATCACCTTTAGGCAACGTTATGACAACGTAACCACAACGTTCTTACAATGTCACGTGTGGTCCAGAGAAATCGAAACCTTCCCAGTTACAGGTTACCAAAATACACCGTTCCTGCAACGTTGTCACGACGTCCTGTGTCAGCTGGGAAATTACCTTTAGGCAACGTTATTACATAACGTAACCACGACGTCCTCACAATGTCACGTGTGGTCCAGAGAAATCGAAACCTCCCCAGTTACGGGTTACCGAAATACACTGTTCCTGCAACGTTGTCACGACGTCCTGTGTTAGCTGGGAAATTGCCTTTAGGCAACGTTATTAAATAACCTAACCACGACATCCTCACAACGTCACGTGTGGTCCAGAGAAATCGAAACCTCCCCAGTTACGGGTTACAAAAATACACCATTCCTGCAACGTTGTCACAACGTCCTGTGTTAGCTGGGAAATTACATTTTGGCAACGTTATTAAATAACCTAACCACGACGTCCTCACAACGTCACGTATGGTCCAGAGATATTGCAACCTTCCCACGACGTTGTCACAATGTCGTCACAGGGTAATGGCACGGGTGACCAAAATACCATGTTCCTGCGACATCATCACGAGTTCTGTGTTAGCTGGGAATTTACTTCCGAAACCAGTGACGTAGTCACTTGAGTACTCTATTACGTCTGGTGCTTCATGACGTCATGAAGAGCTAGTTGTGCCCAATAATAATTTGAACTCCACCCATTTAATCCCCACATCGGAATAGACAAAATGAATAGACTATGGTTACACTAGTGACTTCAATGCGACTTCTGGCATCCGATATTGCTAGGCTGCATTAAGTGACAAGTTTGGACCACAAAACTATATTCGTTGGTCTACACGTGCACAAATCGGATTTTGTCCTGATTGGGATCGGATCTGCCAAACCACTTGGCGAGGTGGCCTAACACACTTTGAGTTCGGAATTGCTTGTAGTCTGGATGTAATCAGACTTCTCAAAACACATTCACCGGAAAAACATCTGTAAACACGGCCATATATAGGCTCGGAGACGAGTAGTGCGCTGCACAGAACTGTTCTGTGGTACGCTGATGGTAAAGATGAGGCTGTAGCTGTTCACAAATGTGATTGAATGTGTGCTTTCACATTCCGGAAAATGAGCACCCAGTTGGAATCCGTGAAATCATGCACAATATGGTTCCACCAGTGCTGGCTACGTTCGCGAATCCAAACCCTCCACTCCACTGAAACAGCTGTTGCACCCAGAAACGCAATGCTCCGCTGCTGCCTCCTGAATCTGATCAGTGTACGCCTTGTGCAGGCCCTACCTCGACTACGCAATCTGAACAAAATTAAAAGAAGCACAAGCTCACGAACACCGAACGCCATTTTCCAGGAAGTGTATAGCTAGTATTTAAATATTGCGCGGGGGAATGAAATCCGAACTGCGATTTGATCACAGGAGGTCGCATTGAACTGTCAAGTATGGACGCATCTCAATCTGACCTGGTGTGACCGGCTGTTGGAATTCCGATACCAGAAGTCGCATGAAGTGACTAGTGTAACTAGCCTAGATGGATATAGATCGAGATTGCAATGAAATTGAAATCTAATACTATTGCTGATGCTTAATACATACCATAATAACCCCATATAATGTATTATGAAGCAAATTACGGATTTACCTTTAGTCACTTTAAGAAGTTTTTTTGTGAATAGCAACTCTTCCAAAATGTCTTCTTAAGTTCTAAGTTAGGGAAAAAATGCAATTTAGGAAGTTTTTTGTTTTTTTCTAGGTTTTGTGAACCCGGCCCCTGAAGTCTTACTGTATATCAAGCAAGAATGGGACAAAATTCCGCTTTCAAAACTACAACAATTGGTGTCCTCAGTTCCCAAAAGATTACTGAGTGTTGTTAAAAGGAAAGGTGATGTAAAGTGGTAAACATGCCACTGTCCAAACTTTTTTGGGATGAGTTGCAGGCATCAAATTTAGAATGAGCGTCTATTTACAAAAAAAAGTTGATTAGTTAAAACATTAAATATCTTGTCTTACTAAAGCTTTCAACTGAATACAGGTCAAAAAGGATTTGCAAATCATTGCTTTCTGTTTTTATTTAGATTGTCTCTTGAGGAACCTATATCATGAAGTCTGGTACCAATAAAACAAACTATGGTATTGCTGACATATCTTAACTTGAAAATGGACCCTAACACAATAGGAGAGTTAAACAAATGAACAAACAAACACTGAAATCCTCACCATTCCCCCTCATAGGTTCCAGGCAAAAATAAACCAAAATAAGGAAGACCAAATAAATCAAACTCAGTGAAACCTTTTCAGCCTTTCCTCTTCAGCTCTCTAGCTTTTCAGCCAGATTGCCTTCACTTTGTTCGCTCTCATGGATTCCTTTTCTTTGCGTTCCCGATCTCAGCCTCCCACCATGGGATGTGGTCGTACCTTCATGCTTTGGGCTGTTTCACCAATGCAACCTAGGTTTGTGTGCCCACTCAACCAGTAGGTGTGGCCCCAGACCGCCACAGGCTACAATTTCTGTTACTTGATCGACAAAATAATTGTTATTGTATAAATAAACCATATAAGACGTGAACTTTACACACTTTGTCGGCAATGCAAATAAATTGAATGAACTGAAAGGCAAGCTATGCCCATACTGTGTGTATGGGGTAAAATGCAACTGCATTTTAGGTTGGCTGGCTTTTGTGTCAGTCAATATGCTATACATGCATTCTAGTCATTTATTCACACTGATGTCTATCCCTGTAACAACTTGAGTCCCCCAAGCATTTATAAATGCTTGATACGAGCCAAAGCTAAATACCTTCCCAGTTCATAGTAGTGCTGATTACTGTGCTGATGTGAGAAATATGAGTAGTATTGGGATGTGAATATTGTGTTCTCTGACATAGCTATGGTTGTGCTCATAAGGGTGTGTAAAATAATGTGAGCAGCAAGACTGCTGGGTTTGCTGCAGTGGGAGTAAAGCCGCCTTCACACAGAATCCGATCTCCACATCCAACAGTCGCAATATGCTCTCTAGAGGCCGGCGTAGTACATGCATCTATAGATTTGCAGGCAGTCGCTGTATCGAGCCGTTATCAAGCACCATGGGAGAAAAACTCATCCCGCAGCGTCTGAGCACCCGGTCATTTAAATGTAGACAATAAAATATAATATATAGCCTAATATAATTTTCTGTTATTCTATCTATAGTGTGCATTGCTTAATTAAAAGTCTGAGTGGTTTAAAAACGATAGCCTATACTACCCTATTCAGCCAACAAATCAGTTTGCTAGGTACAGAAAAAAACTGCAACAACAAAGTGACTGATCTTCGAACATGATCCACATCACTGATTTTTTAAAATATCTTCATCGTGATCATCATCATTAGATAGTCTCTTGCTGGGAACCATCTCTCCATTGAAATGTATGACTTCCGGTTGTACGGTCGGATTGCTTCACACTGCAGAAGTAAAAAAATAAAATAATCCAACGCAGCCGGGCTCGAAAATCTCCGTATCTCACTGGGTCTGTATTATATGTGCAATCATCCTGGTTTACATCTAAGGTACTGTACAGAGTGATATCTGGGTGTTATGGAGGTGAGTGTCCATAAAAGCGAAAAACATATGTGAGGTAAAATGAAGGTGAGCGTCCATACAGTATATGTGTTTCCAGTAACATATACTGTATGTGCAGGGTCTAGGGCAGCGGTGTCAAACTCATTCCATCGAGGGCCGAGTGTATGCAAGTTTTTGTTTTAACCATGCTCTACACCAGCTGATTCCACTAATTAGTGCACCTCCTTGGTTGAAGAGCTGAGCTAATTAGTGAAATCAGCTGGTGTAGGGCACAGTCGGAACAAAAACCTGCATACACTCGGCCCTCGATGGAATGAGTTTGACATCCCTGGTCTAGGGGAACCTGAAAAAAAAAGGTAAAGCAGAAATGGCAATTATGTGTCGCATTGCAGGGCTGCCAGTCTAAAGGTAGGTTCTCACCAAATCCAGCGAGGTGCGTTGGTTCATTTTCTATGCAGAGGATGCGATGCGATCGCGTGGTGCATGATGGATGTGGGGCGGTGACTGTGTGGTATGTTCGCCGGTTCAGAATTTTAATAGGATAGATTACAAACCTACTTTAGGCAAATTAATGCGTCCGCTGTTGATAGCGAAATTCGGATCAAATCGAACCAAATGGTCAAAGTATGAATCAAGATTTAGCAACTGCATAGACTATTTCTCAACTCAAATGTTTTCAGAAACGTATTTTAGTGGACTGTTTAGGTGGAATGAAAGAAAGTTTATTAACAGGCCGCCATATTGTTCCGGTTTTAGGCAAATTATGTCTAACCAATCAGGTGCCGTTAATGTTCCTTGGTAGCCTACTGAACCCGTCTAATGGCACCTCCCATCAAACGCACAGTTTTGGGGTCCGGCGCGTCCCCATGCGTCGTTGCCGGATTTGGTGAGAACCCACTTTAAGCCGGTACTGCATACGCAGTTTACACACGGTTTCAAAGCCAGACTGAGTCTCACCCACACCCTGGAACAGAGTCTTAACAGGATAAGCGACAGCAGCCACACTAATCATAAGATTTGTGCAAATGGCTAAAACGCAAATCCCATGCCCCGTGTCAAACCCATTTAGTTTCACTGTGATGTAGGGATTGACTTCTGGGGAAAAGTTTTAAATTCAGTAAAAGTTTATTTGGATTAACAAGATTCCTTTTCTATTATCCAGTACAGTACAGATTTACCTACACCAACAGCAAGATGCAATCTGTAAACACTGATTTTTCCTCTGAGACACAAATCATTATGGAAAGGTATCAATACTATTTTACAAGTTTTCCCTACTATGATATGTACACAGGTTCAGATTACCCAGATATGTTACATTCCTTTTTAAGTCCAGATCTCGGCTTGCTGGCGTCTACCATTTCTTCTACGTGAGAGCCTGAGCTAAACAATAGCCTATGACTGAAGAACCTATTTGAGAATCAGAGAGTGGAAGGAGGGAGACGTACATTGCTCTCCTTGCAATGTGCATAAGCACACACATGTGCGCACCTTCATTAGGTACATGTGTGAGGAATTAGTGAAATGTGTATTTTTTTCTCCCGCTGTGACGGGCAAACGTGCACACACAAACACACCCAAAAACCATTAGCTGACTCAGATACAGTGAAATATGCAGTTTTCACCATGTGATGTGTCCATATACACATGTACATCCATATGCACCAGCACACTTTTCTGTCACACACACGCCGTTTCATTAGGTGACTGAGAAAGCAGACATGCACATTTCATTTACATGTCAGCGATGCGAATGCACACGCCCTCATCTGTTGCACGTGGATTGCAGGCGCGGTCGGCGCTTGCAGCTGCAGTGGCGCGCTCTAGACCAGTTTCAGGCACTGGGTGTTGAAGCTGTCGCCTTCGCGGCAGGACACGGCCTCCAGCAGGGCCTGCTTCTTCTGCGTGCTGCGGGAGGACTCCAGCTCATACATGGTGGTGAGGTTGAATAGGACGCTCTCGTGCAAGTAGAGCGCGGGGTCCTGCTGCACCAGGCCCTCCAGCTGGCCCAGGGACTCCTTCAGCCTGCCCAGGTACAATAGGCACACCGCCGCATTGTTGTTTGCCTGAGGAAGAAACGCCGGCTTAGTCCAGAACTTTCCACGGCACATGAGTGCGTCCCAGTCATCAGGGACTACGTTATCCAGGAGGCAGTGTCACCCACAATTTTAACAATGCAAGGAAAGAAAAAATACAGCACAACTTGAATGTGCAATTTATTTTATTGGAGGATACATTGCATCCGAGTACTACATAATCCACAATGCTCCAGTGCACTAACACTGTATGACATGTTTCGGATGAAATGTTAAACAAAGGTACTGGTCAATAAAAGTCCCACGGTGCTCATCAAGAACAGTAGGAAGTTCCCTGGTGTCTGACAAAATTAACAAGTTGGTACTCTCGACAGGCCACCTAGTCATCCCCCAGTATAACCATCTCAATATCCCCTCCCCCTCTACCTCAGCAGATGTGTCATGGGCATTCTGGCACAAAATGGCTGCTGTGCATCACCCTGGTAGAAAGGGGTTACAGGTGGTTGTGGTTGTTCAGGCAAGTCCCCCCCTTTCACTGTAAGCACTTTGAAATGTAAAATTAAACTATAAATGTCATCCATTATTATTATTTCTCCTGGGGACATGCAAAGGGGCTGGTTGCCCCTGACTTCTCTCAAAACCTCTGTAACCAGTATTGTGTTTTTCTTTTATTGTTCTATTTTATTATAATTTAAATTTTTTGTTCTGTGCTGAAATGTGAAAGCACTTTGACCTGCATGCTTTGTATGAAAAGTGCTATACAAATAAAGTTGTGTCTATTTGGTCTATGCATTATTATGTAAAGTTTGTTTGCTTTGGCCTTTAGCCCAGCCACATGTGACCCTTGGGAATAAAAACTGTATTGTACTGTATTAAATTTTCTGGTAATCCTGCTTTTAAAGGTGAATTAACTGATAAAGAGTACCTACCACAGGGTTTTTTGGGTCAATTTTCAGAACTTCGGAGAAGGATGAGTGCGCTTCCGCGTAGTTGTTCTGGCTGAGGTAAACGAACGCTCTGCAAAGCATATTCACAGTGAAGTTAATCTGTATGATGGAGATGGATGCGTCTATATATGTAAAACCTCTCTGTCTCTCCATGTCAGGTGAATCACTCAGTGTAAAGGGAGCTTGTGTTTTCACATCTGGGGCAGTCATTTTTCCACTTTTGCATTAATTACCTGTTCATCTGAATGAAGGTGTTCTGGCACTGTCCGTCCCCCGTCGACTGGGCCGCTTTCTCCACATCTTCAAAGTACTTCTCTGCCATTTTAATGTCCCCGATCTAATACAGGGATACGACCAAAGCAGCGAGACTTTCAGAGCAGCATGGGGAGAATAAAGAGACCAGTCTATAAATATGTGCGATTCCAGTCCCCTCCAGCTGTCATTCGTGGTGAGAACAGGAGTGAGAGAGGAGCACCTTGGTTAACAGGAAGTGAGAGAGAAGCGGTGAAGCGCATGGCACTTGCTGAGGGCTTTTGTCCTGAGCTCTTTGTGCTTAAACCTTGGTTACGAGTTGCAATGCGTGTCTGTGTGTGGCTATGTGTGTGCGATTGCATTTGCGCATGCGTACTATTGCATACAAGTGTGTGCGAATGTGTGCACACGCTTATGAACAGAATGACAAAGGCATGCACACACACCCACTTCCTGACTCCGAAGTGAATTTTAAAGCCTGTAGCCTGTGCTCTCATCACAAGTGAAGACGTCCCAACCGCATACAAATGCTACAACTGCACTGTCTTACTGTTCCATATTACAGACCTGCTGATGGTGTTTGCAGACTTGCGCTCCTCCACAGCACGACATACCCACCTGTATAAAGGGAGGGAAGGGAGAGGTGGAGGAAGAGAGGAGAGGAACAGAGAGGGAGGAATGTAGGTAGGAGGGTGGCCTCCACTACGTTTACCTGCAGAAATATTCTCCCAATCCCACTCAGCAGCTGGGACTTCTGCTCTGGCTCATAGTGGATGATGGAGTGGTACGTATCCACGGCCAGCACGTAGTCCTGAGGGAGGGACAGACAGCATGGGGACCTTATACTGTTGCCCACATGACCCACACTAAGGCACAGCACCATGCCCTACAGAAAACCACCATCCCGTTCTCTACACAAAAGTCTCAGTTCTTACCTGGTACAGACAATAGAGAAAAGTTTTGAAAACGCCAGTAGTCAACAGTTTTTCACCGCTTCACCTCCACTTTTTTATATAGTTTATGAGCTCACCTTGCTTGCTTTAAGCTTTTTGAATGTTTTTATTATATATACCTTGCAATAGGCCTGCATTTGTATTTTGATATTTTGCACAGAATGATTTCGGAGCTCAGAGAAGCAATTGTTGCTGCTCTTTAGTTTGGCAAGGGTTATAAAGCTGTTTCCAAACAATATGAAGTCCATCCCATAGTAAGAAAGATGATTTACAAATGGAGAACATTCAAGACAGCTGGCAATCTATTCAGGATTGGGCATCCCAGCAAATTCACCCCAAGATCAGACTTCTCTGAGAAATTGCAACGCTAAAGCTACATCCAAGGATCTACAGGCCTCTATCAACACGGTAAACATTAGAGTTGATCACTCCATCATTAGGAAAAGACTGAACAATATGGCTTCCATGGAAAGGTAGCCAGGAGAAAAACCTTTCTCTCAAAAAGAACATTACAGCCTGGCTTAGGTTTTCCAAATTGCACCTGAATGAACCACAATACTTCTGGAACAGTGTCCTCTGGACAGACAAGACCAAAGTGGAGTTGTTTGGCCGTAATGCACAATGGCATGTTTGGGGAAAAATAACTAAAAAACGGCGCATATACTGTAATTACAAGACCCTCATGCCAACAGTCCAGCATGGTGGTGATGATTTGGGGCTGTTTTTAAGCGAAAGGACCTGGACGCCTCACAATCATTGAGTCTACCATGAATTTCTCAATCAGTGTATTCTAGAGGAAAATGTGAGACTGACAGCTAAAGCTTGGCCGAAAGTCAATCATGCAACATGACAATGGTTCTAAGCACACCAGTGAATCTATCACTGAATGGTTGAAAATGAAAAGGATCAAGGTTTTAGAATGGCCAAGTCAAAGTCCAAACTTCAACCCCATTGAAGACCTATGCATAAACACATGCCCTCAAAACATTAATGAGTTTAAGCAGTTTTGTAAGTGGGCTAAAATTTATCTGAATCATAGGGTACACATACTTATGCACGTTGGCTTATTTTTGGTTGAATAAATAATAATGATAAAGTAATGATAAAGTAAAATCTGTTTTGTGTTACTTGTCACATGAGGTTGGATTTATCTACTGTTAGGTCTTGAGTACATTATGAAAGTATTTAAATACCATTATTTGTCTTACCTAACCTGAACCAAAAAGTCTCACTGTAACTGAAAGACCAACCCTAAATTGAATCCCAAAATTGAATCCCAAAATTGAATCCCAAAATGAACCTTGAGCATTCAAATCACCTGTTGTGATGGGACCTAAAGAGCTGTGCATAAACGAATGCCCTCAAACATCAATGAGCTGAAGCAGGAGTGGGCCAGAAGTTCTCCAATGCAATGTAAGAGACTTAACAAATTCATACAGAATACGATTACCTCAGGTTATTGGTACTTGCTTCAACAAGCTACTGAATCATGGGGTGCACTTACAATTTCACAGAAGACTTCTACAGTATATGTTGGCTTATTTGTGGTTGAATAAACAATGAAAAAGTAAAATTTTTATGTGTTATTTGTCATACGAGGTTCAATTTGTATACTGTTAGCACTGAGGACTAGATGAGGGTCAGTTATGTGCGAATATCTAAAACCATAGAATTGAAAAGAGGGTCTACTTTTTTTTCACATCACTGTATTCTGTACATTTCAGTACAAAATGTACTGCACAATATTTACGTGCAAAATACTTGTTGCTATAATTTCTTTTTAACACCAGAGGGCGCTGCAGCTCACTGTAAGGACAAGAACAACCATCTCCCACAAAAAAAGAGATCGAATAGTATGAGAATTCACCCTACAAGACTCTTTGTAATGAATGAGACTTGACCAAAAGAAACGTATGAGGAGAATAGGGGCTCAGATAGGTCACGAGAGCTACTCCCATTTTATTAGCCAAGCTTGAACAGAGACGATGGTTTATCTGACAATTGGCTGTACAACCAGCTCAGAGGTGATGGTTTATCGTTGCTGGCACATTTTTGTGCATTGGACTTAAGAGGCATTGGCGAGTGGAGGACTAAAATGCTTGTGTGTGAAATCAGTCGTCCCTTTGCCATTAACCTGCTGTGAGTTCATTCCTAATCATCTGAACTTGAGTCTTCTCAGCTCAGCGCACAAGCTGCATGCACTGGACAACTGAGCTCAACTTTAAGCTGGTGTCTACACTGCAGAAATGAGCTAAGACTGCAGAGATCCAAGGAGTGTTCAAGACTGGGCTGACAAACACCGGCCCTCCAAAGCTACAGGGTCTGCTGATTGTCATTGTCAAACGTATTTGATCAAAGAAAGCAGTTGATTAGAACAGTTAACTCAACTCACCTGGTTACTTGGCTCTAAATTTGACGCTGATTTTTAGATGAAAGCAAAAAAACAGCAAATGCTGTGGTTCTCAAGGACAAAGGTTGAGGATCCCTGGTCTGCTTGTTGAAAAATAGCAACCCTAGGGAGGCTCACTGAACCTCCATGCCACAGAACACGGAACGCCTACAAATCCCTCAGCCACACTCTCCTCAAAGCACACTGTTTAGATAGAGACAAACAGTGAACAGAAGCCACTTTAAAATATTATAATTTTCTTTTGGTTTTATTAAATGTTGGGGTAAATTCGGAAGTGAAGTGTAATCTATCCATGAACTGAAAAATACCCATAATGTCCTACGAGCATTTTCAAATGAATTACATTTCAATTGATTGTCCGAGTTGATTGGACTGAAATGGAATTGACCCCGACCCTGGACTGATGTAAATAAATGAACAAATACTGCTATTTTACTTCTAGGAAGCGTAGAGGTGTGGAAACTAATCTGCCACCTTGTTTGATTCTCATTCTAAACTCACTGACTCATCTTAACTTACATTTTAAGGCAGAGATGGTTTGAAGGCCAAAGAAAAATAATAGCTAACTTAAGGTAAGACTTTTCTTGAAATGAGTCTAATTTAGCATTAATGATGCCTCTAAAACTTTCACATAAGATATTATAACCTTTGTCATTAGCAAACATAAACATTATGACCTTACAGTAAGTTATAGCTCACTATGTGAGCGTAAAGTAAGTGGTTTTCATGGGACTTGCAAAATAATTTAAAACATATGGTAATACTTGAACCTTTTTTGACATAAGGCTGACATAACACTGTCATACACATGACATAACAGATTATGTCAAATAACTCTTATCGGTACATATGACCTTTATGACAGATAAATAAAGTCCAGAACCCTTGTAATAACCACACATGATCATTATGACCAGCTTATAATAGCTACGAATACAAAGAACACAATAAATGTTTGGTAACAATTTACTTGAATCCTTCAACATAAGGCTGCCATAACACTGTCATACACATGACATAACAGCTGTCCCAAGATGACATAACGGTTCATGTCAAATGGCATAAGACTTGTCACTTATCTGTAAATGTTATGACATGTTATGTCACATGTTGACATGACAGCTTATGTCACTTGCCAAATTTAGCTACTTTTGCTAGCTGAAGCAAAGGTGTTATGACAGCTGTCATGACGGGGAATGAAAGACACTCTCATAAGAAGGCCCTGTCACAGATGCTGTCATAACACTTTGGCTTCAGCTAGCACAAGTATCTAAATTTGGCATGTGACATAAGCTGTTATATCAGCATGTGACATAACATCTGTCATAATATTTACAGATAAGTGACAATAGTGTTATGCCATTTGACATGAACCATTACGTCATCTTGTGACAGTGTTATGTTAGCCTTATGTTGAAGGGTTCAAGTAAATTCTTATCAAACATTTATTGTTATTTGTAATCGGAGCTATTATACGCTGGTCATAATGATTATGTGTGGTTATTACAAGAGTTCTGGACTTTATTTATCTGTCATAACTGTCACATATGTACCGATAAGAGTTATGACAGTTTTATGTCATTTGACAAACTGACATAATCTGTTATGTCATGTGTATGACAGTGTGATGTCAGCCTTAACGGTTCTGGCCTTTATTTAGTACTTGTAAAAAGTACTAAGGTGCCTGTTCACTATGTAAACAGTGTGCTTCAAAGGAGGCATTCCCTTGTCTGTGGCATGGAGGTTAGGAGTTGTGTATGCGGAGGAAACCCCAACGCTTATTAAGCGATTAAATGTTCATTTTGCAGAAACGCTGACTCGTTCCATCGACAAACAGGCTCTCTCTAGCAGATTAGTTTTGATATCCCCCTTCCCCCCCCTCCCTCTTAATTAGCTTTGTTTTCTGCACCCCCCTCCCCCCCCCCCATAGCTCCGGGTGCTACTTGCCACCATAAAATGGGGCCCCGCATACACCGGGAAGTACGGTAAGTCTCTGCGGATTGCCGCCGCCCACGTACCTTCATCATTAGCAGACAGTTTGCCATGGAGTACATCACCCGGCACAGACGCGACCTCCACAGCTGAATAGAGGCTGCAAGAAACAAGAGCGGCTTGTGAAACCGTGCTGGCAAATTGCAGTCCCCCAACTCACCCCCCCACCCATGCACACCCCCTCCCCCCAAACTGCCACCAGTCCCCCACCCGCCAACCCTTTTCTTTTTCCCAACCATCAATTATCTGTCTGAGAAAGGAATTACAGAGAGAGAGAGAGAGAGAGAGAGAGAGAGACTGTTCCACTCATTTATTCAGCTCTCGCCAAGCGGCCACATAAGCCCTCCGTCTCTTCTCGTATTTGGGGGAAGGAAAAAAGAAAAATTTAAAAAGGAAGAAGCGATCTTGTTTGCCACTCATTTATTTTTTGGTCGAAATTGCCCGACGACGCTTCGAATGGGGCCGGGCTTTGCGAGGTGGAGCATCTGTCTCCATGACGACTGGCTGCACACACTCGATCGTGACCGCGGTCGTTTTTTTCCCCCGCAAACACGTGAGGGGCACGACGGGGGCTGGCAGAGATTTGGGATCAAGGAGAGGCCCCATAGGAAGCTGGGAAACTATACGAGGCAGGCACACCTGTGGATTTGGGGGGGGGGGGGGGGAGTGGAGATGCTCTGCTCAGCATTCATGCTAGCGTCCCTGCTGTTCAGGAGCAATGGAGGTTAGACGCTCCCTCCTCCGCAGGGACACTGCACTGTGCCACAGGAGGTCCCTTCATTAGCCTCTCGGCCCTAACGGCTGCCAGAACCCGG
Organism: Ilyophis sp. 1 JC-2022; assembly: GCA_022702515.1. Lineage (NCBI taxonomy): Eukaryota > Metazoa > Chordata > Actinopteri > Anguilliformes > Synaphobranchidae > Ilyophis > Ilyophis sp. 1 JC-2022. Next base: position 15,875,305 of record CM040406.1, on the reverse strand, counting down.
GTTGGGTTAGGGTTAGGGGTAGGGAGGGGGGTGCCGCTGGCCCAGCCCTTTCCGCAGTGGGAAAGAAGGCGAGGGGAGTGGGCGGGGCCTTTGCTGAGACATGTGCCACTGACAAACGGTGGTCCACTCAATGGGCATGCAACAGGGGCTAGGGGTGAGGGGTGGGGGTAGTCTGGGGACATTTCAAGGTGTGAGCTGGCACAGAGTCCCACTCCACCTTTCTCAAGGCCTGAAGTACAAACCTTCAAACTTCAAACATCTTTTTACAGTACAGATTACATTACTTGCATGATGTAAATTACTTGTTTTTCAGGCACACTTGTCTCGAGATGCTTACACAGCAGTCTATTTAAATGCATTTTATAAGTGTATACATACTGTTGGGTACTTACTGAAAAAGTTGGGTCAAGCATCTCTCTCAAGGGTACAGTTGCACCCAGGAACTGAACCTGCAACCTATGAGTTTCCAGCCCAGCTTTGTAACCACTAAACTACAGTCTGCTTCCAGTGTGTGTGTGTGTGTGTGTGTGTGTGTGTGTGTGTGTGTGTGTGTGTGTGTGTGTGTGTGTGTGTGTGTGTGTGTGTGTGTGTGTGTGTGTGTGTGTGTGTGTGTGTGCGTGCGTGCGTGAGAAAATAATAAAATGAATGCCATGTCATAAACCCATGAATTTGGTTTGTTGCAGGGTTCTGTCAAGAGTGAGATAGCTGCAACACACACTCAATTTTACATACTGCCCATACTGGATAGAGCGCACTTGCATTGAAGCTGAAGCGATGCAAATTTATGACCCCTTTGTAATGTGGCAGCATACTTCCTCAAACACCATAGAGTTAAATATTCTTTAAGTGTATCTGCAAAGCCATTCCAACCATACCCAAAGCAATCCTTTCCTCCTCAGTCTGCCATCTTTATAAGGCCATTAGAAGACCTAACCTTGAATGATGAACACAACAGAAAGGCTTTTCTTCGAAAAAATAAACTGCAGGCATATTTGCTACTAATTTAATACACTCCCCCAAAGAGGAAACAATGTCCTTCTGTAGAAAAACGGGCTGAAATGTAGCGGTTAGGAGATTAAATGCATTCATTTTCTATGGAGGTGACAACTGATAAGAATATAAGACATAAATCGAATGTGTAAATGGGTCATTAGTGGTGCATCAGGGTTTATTAATATGGGGTTAAACCACACTGTGATGCATCAACACTTTGGTGCTTAACCAGAAGTAATTTCACACAATGAAGCAATTTCGACTAATGAAGCCGCTTAATTCCAGTTTGGCGTTAACACGTCACAGTGTGTCCTAGCAAAGTTTCCTGGTACTCTATTTTTTATGGAAAGAAAGTATGCTCTTGCACAGATACATGTGTCATTCTCTGTATTCATGCCGAAATAATTTAAGGGAAATGCCTGGGTGCTGAACATGTTGAAATGAGACAGTTCAATATGATTGTTAAAGCACTAACATTTTTTGACATAAGCCTTGAACAACTCCATAAGTAAGGGGCTCAGTAGACTTCAAACAAATTCAAATTTGGCGGATTCGCAAAGGCAAAATGGTGGGTTTGCGACCAAAATGAAGCTTCGATCACCACAATTTGCACATACTGGCCAGCTGAATTAGTCAAAAGTTTTCGCACAGCCTCTTTCACCACCCCCCCAATACACCGTCACCTGCAATCGGTCAACAATGTCACGTCATTGGTTGCGTTTTGGCCCGCATGTTTCTGGTAAACTTCCCGTTTACACCACTGGTATTTATTTCCAGTTCAATCTTCTCCTCCCACTGCTTGATGGGTTGCTCCCCCATCTGTTGTGCAGTGTCATTAAACAAACAGACCTCAGGTTGCAGTAACGGACATTTGCTCCCAGTGCCTTATTCGACAGCAATTCAACAGCCTTTGCGAACACGCTATATTCAAAATCTCTTTAAGTCTACTGACCCCTTATGCACAGGTGTATGTACATACCTTGCCTGTTCTCTTGGGTTATGTTAATCATGCTCCCATCCTCTGCCATGCCCTGCTCCAGGTGATCCAGTATCTGTAATTCACGGTACCGATGAACAGACGCTTAAACTCGGTACGTTACAATACATACATTTAACAGGCGACCTTAGCCAGAGCGTCTCAACATACATACAACAGGGCTAAAGCGAGCGACGGTAACTATAGAAATGGACCGCTCTTACAAAGAGTGCCAACGTTCATATAAGGAAACTGTAGCCAAATGTGCTTCCCTGAATAGGTTAGACATCACAGATGAAAACAAAATATAATGAATTATATATTTACATTGATTTACATTCCCCAATGGGTACATTGATAGAGTGTTTGGTGTTTGTCAAAAAGCAAATCAGATCAAATGGAAAGTGTTAAGGAGGCTGTGTGTGGGATGTTTACTGAGACTTAATCGGGGCAGGGTGGTGTGGTGTGCTCACCATTTGACACACAATCTTCATGCTGTACAGCCGGTCAAGGGACTCCTGGGGCTTGCCTAGGTACTGGGGCAGCTCAGAGTGTAAAACCCGCATGGAGAACGGCACCATTGAGCCTGAAACGGACGGACAGTCAGAGCCAGGACCGGTGTGGGGAGGGTTCGGTGCCCCCCACCCTCGCAGAAAGGCCCGCAGACTCGTTCCGTGCCGCAGGAAAGCAGGCGGCACCCCCACCCTCCGCCCCCACCCACCCACCGCAACCCCCCCCCCCCCCCCCCGCAACCCCCCCCTGCTCCACGCACCTTGAGGATTGGCCTGTGCGCGTCAAACTGCCAGACGCCCGTCTCCTCGACGGCTTTGATCCCGCCACCCTTTGATGTGCATCTTTCGGAGCCGTCAAGAGTGAAGGGGGCTTTGTTAAACAGACCTGCGCTACCCGCCGCCGAAAAAAGAAGAAATAAATTGCCACCCTCTGAACGACTTTCACCTTTGCTTGACTAACGAATGCGGGACCGGCTGGAATAGAAGCGCGAGCGAAAGGTTTGCCGTTATATTCAAAACAGGCTCCAGTCCATTCTGTTTGCTGACCTGACCAGTCGAGTTAGCATAACAGTTAGCATATTTTAAATCGTTGCTTTAAAACGGTTAAAACTATTCAAATCAATAAAAAAAAATGTACACGTTCATTGTGCAATGTTCACTCTGCAGTCCGGACCATTTGATGATATAATACTCTAACCGTTTCCTACGGACGGATGGGTGTCCGGGAGTCTGGCCAGTTGCCCTGGATTCAACAGTACCACTAAAGCTAATACCTAATGATAATTTCCTTGTGAATCCCGACTTTTGAAACATTCCTCATCGCATTCCTTTTTCTATATATATATTTTTTTTTTTTTTTGGAGATTTCACTTTGATTCTCAGAGAGCTCAAGTCTGTCTCGAGGTGCGGCTGATCAAAGACGCAGCAGGAGTGACAACGACATTTCCAAACTTCAATGGCGCTTCGTTGCACATAAAGAACAGGCAGAGATAATAGTTGCCAATCACTCTTACACACTAAATACGCTTACAAAGAAGGTGAAAGCCAAACATGTAACGGAGCCTCACTTCATTGAAGCGGCTTCATTCACAGCTGTGGCCTCTGTATTGGAGAGACCTTGAAAGATTATAGGAATCAGGGTACAGTTCATAATTGTGTTTTATTCCATAATTTTACATAATTGTGATGACAGGCATGCAAACCGCCCAGTTACGGGTTAGCCGGTAAGACAGCACGCCTACACATACGATTATATAATTCAGTTATTATTCTAACCTAGTTTTAAAGCTGGAATAATTCTATGTAACCCGTTGGAATACGGTTATGAATACAATATAATTTGCTTTTATAGATCTGAAAGTTCGTAAGTCTGTCTGATAACCAGCCCTGTAGATTTACTTCCTGTGCCTATTGTTGCTAGATATCTCAACTGAAATAATAAATAACTTTTTCCGACAAGGATTGTCGCGAGAGAGGAGCTTTGTCAGAAAGAGCAGTATGGCCAGCAGTTTATTTGGGGGAGTATGCTTTACAGGGCACGGGGGTCTAAGACATCCCGCACAATGGCATGTAAGAAAAGGAAAATCCTTTCAGCAGTCTTGTATGTGGCTCCAAAGCATCTGTCCTGCATGCATGTATGTCGTCTTCAACGCTGCCTCTTATCCTCCTGCAGCCCACCGGCCTAAGCAGCGCAGTCCCCGTGTAGCAGGAGCGCACGCAGTCGACGCGGCTGGTACAGGTGCACTGCGGGAGCCAGGCCGACCAGAGGAGGCGCTATTGCTCACTGAGGTGGGATACGCCCCTCTGACAAGCACCACCACCCTCCTTCTCCTCCCTGGGCGATGCTACGGCCAATCACGCGCCACCCTGCGGGGCTTCCCGCCGCAGTCATCGCAGATGTAGCGTGCGTTTGATTCCAGCTCATGGGGTGCATGACTAATTGTAGTCTAGTTTAATTCTAATTATTAATTCTTTATAACCATCATGTTCCAAAGTGTCACCAACCGTAATTCCGGTTGCGTCTTGCTTGGAAGCATTTCCTTAAATTCGCCCCATGACAAATTCAGAAGCGGCAGGCGCTCTGCTCAATTGCAGGAGTGTGTTAACGCCTACCGTTTTATTTTTTTAAAAGTGATAGCAAGTGTTTACGCTCACGGTTAGATAATGGCTATTGAGAGGGTGCTGCTGACTTCTGGTTCCCAGCAAAAAAAGCCATAACCGTTATTTGTGGAAATGTAAAAACAGAGATGAATTAATAACTGAATAACGGTTTCAAATGCGTGCTTTCGTGTAACAAAGGCAAAATGCATGCTAGTCATAAAAGGCTGGCTGGCATAAACTGTTGAAACCTTCTGTGACGGCACCCGGAACGGCTTTCTGAGACACAGGGACAGTGCTCGGAAATTCCACTCGTCAAATATCCTTGTAAAGATTATTTGACGACTTTGTAGAAACATCCCCATGCAGACTATTTACTTTACATGTGCCTGTACTCGATGGCATGCCAAAACTACTGGGTTCAGGTTCCATTTGCGTCTCTCTAGGTTATAATGGCAATGGCATTTACCCATTTCGATAAATGCTGATAGGATGAAATGATAAATGGCAACAGAAAGAATTAAGAGTTTGTTTATATCCTCAGGAGGGAAGATAAGGGCGCTCACCTTGTCTGCCGGGGTACAGCGCGGGGTAGTACTCGTAGTACAGGTCGGGTTGGTCCAGGTTCCCGAAGGGCTCAAACTCCAGCTCCGCGTTCTGGAACAGACTCAGCTTGGTGAGCAAGGCCAGCCGTACGAACCAGAGCTGTGGAAAGGGTGAAGATCGCGGTAAAGATTGCCCCTTTTAACTCACTTCGGCGCGGTGTTTGGGTACGTCATTGTAGTGCTGGCGCGCACTTTTAAAAGTCACTTTTCCCTGGCTTAAGATTCAGCAACCTTCTGCACCCGTCGCCACAGATAGATAGACAGATAACCTCATAAAGAGCCTCATGAATTAAAGTTTTCTATACATGAAAGTGTATGTGTGTGTGTGCGTGTGTGTGTGTGTGTGTGTGTGTGTGTAAGGTCTAAGACTTCTATGACATTTAAAAACTTTGCTGTACAAGGGCTTGTGTGATGCATGTGTGTGTGTGTGTGTGTGTGTGTGTGTGTGTGTGTGTGTTTTCTTGTATTTTATTTTGGTTTTGAACCAGGTGTCCTGGCAGACTGAGATCCAAAAAAAAATAAACTTCAACACAAGAGGGACCAAATTCTTCCTTCTTAAAGGCTGCAGTACACTGAATGGCCAGTGCAAACTTTTCTTTCCCAAGGGGCCCTCATAAGGGGTAACTTGGGAAATAATATTTTTTTCTAAACCTATATAATCCCAGTGAGGCACATGGGGCTGGCTTTTGATGTCCTGAAGGGACATGTGTGTGTATGCATGTATGTGTGGGGGGTGTGTGTGTGTGGGGGGATCTGAAGGCACACAAACATAGTCTTTAAATTTGAATATTTTCCAAAATGCAGTACAGATCCATAGGTTACATTTGTGGCGTACTGTCTGTGAAGTTTCTCTGAAGCTGTGCCAGAGCTGTGTGCACTGTGTGCTTTCTGAGGACGCGGTGTACTGCATACCGAGCAGTCAGATCATGCGTGAGCAAACAGGGTGGCTTACAGAAATATCTCTGTGGAGCTCTCCCCGCTCAATTAGAGTGCGTTTCAAATGTATGGAGAGAAAAAGAGAGAGAGGGGGGGGGGGGAAATAGAGAGGTAGGGATGGGAGAGACAGAGGGAGAGGGAAATGAGAGAAAGGAAAAGAGGGAGGGAACGAGAGAGAGATATATTGCAAAAGAGAGAGTGAGAGCACTTGGCCATCGAACCCCGCCCGACCCCGACCCCGAGCGTGGCACCGGAGGGGCAGAGAGAAGCAGATGGGCCCAGAGTCCGCGCACACATGTGCGCGCAGGGCGACGGGGTGTGTGTGTGCCAATTTATGCTTTTGGAGGACATCTACAGTGTTGTGTTGAGATAGCAAGATGCCGAGGGTAAACAAAAAACTGTCAAATGCAGCAGAATGTGGCAAACGGCCACCCAATGCTGGTGAACGCATCGGATAGTGGCGCTTCCTCACTAGGCACACATACGATGTGGTGATGCCGACTGTCATTTTATGGTTTTATTTTGTCATTTAAAAAAATGAAATAAAAATCACTGTGTCTTCACCTATCAATAGACTGCAGATAAGAGCGAGCTGCGTACCGAAATCTGGCTTGGTGCTGTGAGGTAAGCTGGGATACGTCGATTTCTGCACTGTCCCTTTTCACTAAATGAAATAAAGTTTAAATTTCAATTTCAATAAATAAACAAGGGGAGAAAGCTGACTGGATTAGATGGGTCAGACTGATAGAAATGAGACAGGACTCTTGTGGTGAGGGGAGTGAGCAGGGCGTGAGCAGGGGTTCCCAGGCGCGAGACCTACCTGCAGAGAGTCTGTGGTGTGGCTGGTGGGCTGTCCGCTCTTCCCATAGCCCTGGCCGTGAGCCGTCAGCAGCCTGCCAGTCAGGTCCACGGCCGCCCTCCAGTTCTTCGTGCTCTGGAAAAAGGCAGGTAGACAGACGAGAGGCGAGGAGTCAGTGAACCCGTCACGGGAACAGCTGCCCCTCTGGCCAAGAGCAGGCACCGCCGTCGGGAAGGTCAGAGGGCACGATCGCACCGACGGCCGCCACGTCATCCATCACGCTGCCGCCCCCCCTAATTGTGCGGCGGAATTTTTTAACCGAGCGTAAAATGGAACCTCTGCTTTTGGTTCACAATGTGCTGTGGCGGTTTTGGGGGGGGGAGGGGGGGCTGTCACCCACTCTCTCTCCCCGGCGTGCCGCCTCGCGCTCCCCCACCCCTCCCCCAAACCGACTCCCTGCGCCTCTAAATCTTCATTAGGGGGGGAAATGAAGCTTCAAACGACTGGCAAGAAAATGGGCAAAAGCAGCTGCAGCCACTGAGACAGAACGTAAAAAGTCAATGTAACCGTAAATGCACGGTCATTATGATGTACGCCAGCTTTCTGTGGGCCTCAGTCCGCCATGCCGGCGACAACAGAGCGCCCGTAAATAATCCCTTTATGGGTTTTTTAACCCGAGTTTTATCCTTTTTTAAATACGTGCAAACAACTTATTTTTTTTGTTTTTATGGCGCCCTAACTGAAAGGAGACATCATTCACCGTCGATGGGAGCCCTCACGCTGAATAAAACATGACAATATGTTTCAGAGTTTCGGCTCCCGACCGGAGGCACGGAGAGACCGCGGTGACCGCAAAGCTCCTCTCTCACATAGTTATGATCCTTCTTCATTGGACACATTCATTTGGGGTGCTGGGAAGCAGTTGATAAAAAAATAACTAACAAAAATGAAAGTCAGAACAGAACAAAGCAGCAATTTTCTGTCTAGACAGTATTCATTGGATTGTCTATTCTCAGGGCTGGCTTAGTATACAAATTTGAATATCCATAATAATAACATCAATAACTTGATGTAATATGTACATCAAGTCAGGTGGAATTTGGATATGCTTGTGTTTGTGTGTGTAAGTATGTTCATATAAATAGCAACAGTGTGTGACCTGTAATTAACCAAAGACTCAAAGATCAGTCCACTAAACACAAAAAGCTATCCCTGCCTGTCAGTCCACTAAACACAGAGCTATCCCTGCCTGTCACTCCACTAAACACACAGAAAGCTATCCCTGCCTGTCAGTCCACTAAACACAGAGCTATTCCTGCCTGTCAGTCCACTAAACACACAGAGCTATCCCTGCCTGTCAGTCCACTAAACACACAAAGCTATCCCTGCCGGTCAGTCCACTAAACCCAAAAAAACTATCCCTGCCTGTCGGTCGACTAAACACACAGAGCTATCCCTGCCGGTCAGTCCACTAAACACACAGAGAGCTATCCCTGCCTGTCGGTCCACTAAACACACAGAGCTATCCCTGCCTGTCAGTCCACTAAACACACACAGAGCTATCCCTGCCTGTCAGTTCACTAAACACACAAATAGCTATCCCTGCCTGTCAGTTCACTAAACACAAAAAAACCTATCCCTGCCTGTCAGTCCACTAAACACACAGAACTATCTCTGCCTGTCAGTCCACTAAACACACAGAGCTATCCCTGCCTGTCAGTCCACTAAACACACACAGAGCTATCCCTGCCTGTCAATCCACTAAACACACAAAGAGCTATCCCTGCCTGTCAGTTCACTAAACACACACAGAGCTATCCCTGCCTGTCAGTTCACTAAACACACACAGATCTATCCCTGCCTGTCAGTTCACTAAACACACAAAGAGCTATCCCTGCCTGTCAGTCCACTAAACACAGAGAGCTATCCCTGCCTGTCAGTCCACTAAACACACAGAGCTATCCCTGCCTGTCAGTCCACTAAACACACAGAACTATCCCTGCCTGTCAGTCCACTAAACACACACAGAGCTATCCCTGTCTGTCAGTTCACTAAACAAACACAGATTTATCCCTGCCTGTCAGTTCACTAAACACACACAGAGCTATCCCTGCCTGTCAGTCCACTAAACACACAGAGCTATCCCTGCCTGTCAGTCCACTAAACACACAGAGCTATCCCTGCCTGTCAGTCCACTAAACACAAAGAACTATCCCTGCCTGTCGGTCCACTAAACACACAGAGCTATCCCTGCCGGTCAGTCCACTAAACACACAGAGATCTATCCATTCCCATCAGCCCACTAACCATGTTGTCCTTATGAGCGACATCATCACCATAATTGCGGCCAGAGTTACAACGATGAGCCACGGTAATGAAGCACAGATCTACATAAGATGTGATTATGATTGACCCGAGACAGCGATGGGAGGAGATGGAGAGAGGACTGCGGATGAGGAAGGAACAAAGAAAGAGAGGGGAAGAGGGGTCAGGAGGGAGGGAGGAGGGAAGGCCAAGCGCAGAGAGGAGAGAAGACAATGACGGGTCAGGAGAGGGGAGACAGAGAGAGAGATGGCAGGTGGAAAGAGAGGAGAAAAGAGAGAAAGAATTATGAGGGAGATAAAGACGGAAAGAGGTAGAGGGGGCAGAAAGAGATGAGAGGTAGAGAGAGTAGAAAGGAGAAAGCAATACGAGGGAGAGGGAGGGATAGAGAGAGAGAGAGATGGAGAGGGATTGAGAGAGGGAGGGAGAGGGAGGGATAGAGAAAAAGGGAGGGAGAGGGAAAGAGAGAGGGAGAGGGAAAGAGAGAGGGATAGAGAGGGAGGGAGAGAGAGACAGAAGGAGGGAGAGGGAGAGGGAGAGGGAGAGAGGTGTCAGAGGGGCCTGCAATGGCGGCGCCATGGGAGGCGAAGCACGGAGCTCCGCACGCCTGCCCTCCAGGTACCCACTCCACATCAAACGAGCGGCAAACCAGCACAAACGAACGCCCATGATTCAGTGCTCAGTCGCGTATGATTGAGCCTCATTTTGCTTTGGTGACTGTACTTGACTTTTGCAAAACACGTTTGTTCCTACATTTATTTATTTTGCAGAGCACTTAATAGGGAGAGCTTTTTTAAATGCCGGGCAGACACGATGAGGCATTCTTGGTATGCGTGAGACCTCCTTTCAGGGCAGCAGGTTAGGCTTCGCCTGCCTACCCCCCCCGGCCCTATGCCCCCGCCCCACAGGAGAGCGCGCTACCTCCTGCATTAAAAATTGATTGCCTGCTGTCTACCCAGGTGTGAGCAATTTCAATTAAAACCAGAGGACAGGATGGTGGGGGGCTCAGAATAATAAAGATCAATTAATAATTCATATTTTATCTTTTTCATTTTCATATTGTTCTAACCCAGGAGGCAATCAAATTGGTCCAATCAGAGCCGAGTCAGGTGGAGTGGAGGGGCGGGGTGGGGTGGGGTGGTGGGCGATCTGAATATTGCTCTGGGAACCCCTGTGCTAATGGAGCTCTTGTGGGAGGACCTACCTGCGACTGCTAATGCATTTGAATGGCAGCGCCCCCTCAAACTCAAACCCCAAGCTCCCTTTCCCCGACCCCGGCCGAGCAGGCGGGATCCTGCACACTGTGCAGTTCGATTTTTTCCGGGACCGTGGGTTGGAATTTTGCCCGGTCCCTCGCGAACACCCCAAGCCCTGCCGTGACGAGAGCCCGTCGGATTGCCACTCCTTGCAACTTTGCTATGCTTATGCGCCGCGCTTGCAAAACTGGCTTTCGTACTTGACTAAAGTGCTGTTCCCACCTTAACTCTGCCCTCCGAAATGGTCAGACGACAGAGAGCGAGTCGTCATCTTGCTTTGCCTGCGCTTCAAAACCCTCCCTATCTGAGTGCTATCATCAATATCCATTTGAGCGAAAACGGGATGCCTTATTTACCCAAACTGGGCAGCCCAAGAGGCTTGAAATGGTCCCTTTAAGTGCAACTTCACACATACAGCTGCACAGTCAAACTTGCGTAATGACCTATACGCATACACCTTTTGGACATTGTTGGCTGTGCTGTATTCATGTTCTGCTGTTGTCTTTTCTCCCTCTCTGAGAAAATCTTGGCTGTGGATGTAGCTCACACCGCACGATGTTGGCAGCCAGTCTTCATTTCAGCTCATCCCCCTTTCAGTTACCTGAACTAAAGGGTTCAGTAATCGCATCAGGGCCCAGGCAACCATGAGTATGGCTGGGAGGAGGAAGGAAGGGGGGGGGGGGGGGGTAGGTGGTTCGAGGGGGGTGGGGTTACCCATCAGACGTCAAGTCAGCAAGTCTCAGACGATGTGCTACGAAAATGTCTCTGCAGGCAAGCGTTGGTGCCTGACAGTCAGGGCGCGTTCGCTTTTTCGCGATTGGTGCACTTCAAAAACCGCCCAGTCTCACCTAACCGCATTGAAGATCAAAAGTTCAACCTTTTCCTTTGGTGAAGAAAGTAACTAGACGCCTACTTTCAGTCCCCAGATAGAGGTGCGCCTTCAGCCAAAAAATAAAAAACACAAAGCCGCCTTCCCCCGATTCTGTTGTTGTGCAAAACTCCCGCGCCGCCTGCTCCTGCGTCGAAACACAAAGCCAAAACCTGAAAGTAATTTGCTGAATTGCATGGCCAATTTTAGCATGAATGAGTTTAGCGTGGCTTCACAGAATCCTTCTGGAGCCCAAGTGCTCTCATAGTCAAGGTAGTTACCCTGTAACTCAGCTGCTGGAAAATTACGCAGATAAACTGCACGACTCTGCGCCTTTCCTTTGCGCTAAAGCTGAAGCTAAACAGGGTCAGGCTTTGTTAGCACTTGTATGGGGGACTGTGGAAAACTTAATTTGCTGCTGGCGTTGGTCGGCAAGTGTTGTCCAGCATGTGGGAGAGGAAGGTGCCGTTCCTTGGAGAGCTCTAAAACTTCTCACTCACTGTGGTACTTCTCACGAAAAGAGTAAGGGGTGCGTCCCGGACAAATTCCGATAAAAACTGTCCTTCCGCATCTGGCCACCTGATCATTCCCCTATATGCCACCCGCTTTACACCAGGACAGGTCGTAAACAGAGCTGAGTTCTCGATCGACCTTAATAAAGGTTAAATAGGGTTATTTAAAGGTTAAATAAAGGTAAAATACATTTGTTTACAAAACATAAAATGACTGTGGCGATTCCTCCGGCTGAGGCAGCATGCAGCTGACATTAAGGTGGTAAATTAATTTTGGTCCGGAGGGCAAGGGCAAATCTGACAAGGAGGTCAAATCAAAGAGCGAGCCCCAAATTACATGCACGTCTCAATTAACACGTAATCAAGAGTGGGGCCTTCCCAAAAAAGTGCTGTGGGCTGCTAGTGCACCGAAAGAAAATATAGAGGAACTGGTGAAGCCAGTCGACAGCCTGTCTGTGGTCCCAGATAAGTCAACAGACGGCACAATTACATTTTGCAAGGTTTATTCGTTTTGCAAGAAAAATCTATTACAACAGATCAATTACAACAGATCTGAAAGTAGTTTGTGCTGACACGATGGACCTTATTGCTGTAAATTACTGTTTAGTTGCAGATGGAATCAAAAAGTGCCTGCTGTCTTTGAGATGGATGTCAACAATTTGACTGCATTCACCTCGGACAACACAAGTTGCATGTAGAAAAGCGAACCAAGGCACCCACAAAGGCTTGATGCTGAATGCAGTCCATTTAACCTGCAGTGCCCACGTTGTGGCACTGGCGAGTGGCATTTGACACCAAGCAATTTCCCCAAAGTTGACAAACTCATGGGAGTTGTTAAAAAGGCTTTTAAGCACCGTCCATGCAGAAAGTTTCACTACACAGCGCTTCTAGGAAACGCAATAACGGAGCAAGGTTCAGACCTACCAATAAAACCCCAAACTGAGCCATGCAAAACGAGATGGGGCAGTTGGTATTCTGCTGTGACGTACCAATCCCAGTACCAAAATTTATATTTGTGGTCCATCTCACCAAATACTGCTGGCACAGCCCAGGGAGTTGTGTGCAAAGGATTTAGGGGCACGGTTCACATTAATTGAAGGAGGGGGCAAAAGCCTTGTTGAAGTTGGTTTCAGAGTGGAGAAATCAGAAAACATGAAACGTCTGATAAGACTGAATGGCTATAAAGTTTATACGAAACACTGGCTCAGCGGACACACAGAACAGTCAAAACAATAAGCATCAAAACATTAAGCACATACTGAGAAACCGTAAAACGTTATAACCCTGATGCACAGCGTTTCTTTCAACCGGCACACAAATTCCTTGAGGCTGTTAGGGGTTTCGACCCCAAGCGAGTCTGCACCTGGGACCAGGTTCAGAAAGCAAAAGTCCTCCCCAGTATTAATAATAATAATAATAATAATAATAATAATAATAATGCCTTGCATTTATATAGCGCCTTTCTCACCAAGTGGTGACTCAAAGCGCGCGCTTGATGATGGGGGGGGGAAACTCAACCACCACACACTAAAGCACCACCACCCACCCATGCAGCAGGCAGCATTTTTTTTTTTTGCCAGAATCACCACCACACATCAGCTGAGGAGAGAGAGAGAGAATTTTTTTTTTTTTTTTGCCAATTAAACTTGTTCCCATCACCTGGATTTTCTAATTAGCACAATTATTCAGTCAGGAGGTAGAACTAATCACTGAAATCAGCTGGCTCTGAGTTCATGGGTGGAAGAAACACATGGCAGGACCTTTACTTTCTGACCCCTGGACTTTCCACCTCTGCTCAATTACAGGATTTGACAGTTTTTCTGTCAATTACAAATTATTTGCACAAGAAAACAGCCCTGCTTGGGCACTGGGGGAAACTGGAGACTGGATAAGAAGAAAAAATCTTTTGACCATGATTAAATTCAGTCACAAAACTTAAACCCTTACATTTTCATTTAATTTAATCAGTTTTAATCCATTACATTTTTTATTAGCCTACCCCTGCTGCACACCATTTCATTATTAGGAATAGCCGTCTATTTATCATTTTTGCACAGGTGATGTAACCACGCTTTATGTGTGTAATCTACTTCCCACAGATTAAAAAAAACAAGAAAAAAAAAAACCATATAGCACAACGCTATAAAAATATGCTACTGCCACATGTCTGTGGTTGCAATAATCACACTCTATGCAGCGCATGACAGTGTGGGAAAATTTCTGTCAATCATCATTAAGTCGCAATTGACTTATGTATGTGTATGACAGGGGAGGTGAAAATTCATATTTTTTAATGTGTCATCAAAGAAGGCTGTACTGAGCCCACGCCGACTGAAAAATGCTTTGGAAAAGAACGGCGAGCCTACCCACGATCCATGCCTCTCGATGCTGAGTGGCACTCCCACAGGCAGCTGGCATCATCGTTAAACACCTTGGCTGGGTACCAGGGCCTGAACCTTTCTGAGGCCACACTGTGGTGCATGGATAAGCCTCACGGCCTTGGATCGAATCTGGACCACGCCAGTGCCGACTGTGGCCGGTAGCTCTCCATAGGTCGACTCACAATTGACGATTGCGTTGCCCAGGGAATGGGAGGATTCAGTCGGATAGGGTTCCATGTGCATGGCTATCTAGCGACCTCTGCTGGTGGATCTGGCGCCCGTAGATTGCAGTCAAAGCCGCATATGAAAGGTCCCCTCCTCCGACTCCGCTCTCTGCGAGCTTAGCTGTAGTCTGCGGTGTGAAAAGAAGCAGCTGGTGACACCACATTTCGGAGGAGAACCGTGGAGGTCTACACTCTCCTGAATCGGTAGGGGGTTTCGCGCAATGTATGCCGCCGCGGATGCAGATGATTTGGCCCTGCCAAAATGGGGTGGGATTTGGATATGCTCAGTTGGGCAGCAAATAGATTTAAAAATAAAAATAAAATAAAAAAGGGGTCATGTGAGGGTCATCTGAGAACATTAATGAAAAGGAGAAGTGCTACTTGGGCACTGCAAAGTGAATTATCAGTCCAGAAAGAGGGAGAAAGAGAAAGGTTCACACACCAGAAACGTACACGTTGGAAGCCCTGCTCATGAGAGTCCATTAATTTTACTCGGTAACCGGGAGAAAAAAAGCTATTAGGAATGTGATGTTAGATTTAAAAAGCAGACCACCAACATGTTTCAGGACAAAAGAGAAGGAGCCCCCTCCTGTCGTGTTCGATAAACCACGGCGACAGTGGACGGACGGACGGGGAAGCCAAGCGTCAGCCAACCACCGATACGTTTTTTTTTCTCCTATTTCCTCCACCTCGTCTATATGCCGAGATGACAGTGCTGAAGGGGGGAGTGCGAGAAGCTTATATTTTTGTTGCTCTAGCACGGCTTCTACAGACAATTCACCTCAAATCTCTCCAGATCCGCACAAGCGTCGGTGATCCAAACAAAGAAATAAACCTGACTCCCAATGCGGCCTGGCTGGGGATGGGGGATTTGACCGGAATCGATACTTTGGGACGGAATGAGAATGTGTGATGAGAGAGTGCAGGCTGGTGCTGTGTGTTTTGGTGGGGGGGGGCACCCTGCTGGAGAGAGCGGCTCGGTTTGTGTGTTGAGGGAATGAGGCAGAGCAGCAGCAGCAGCAGCCCTGCGCTGTCACTGCAGCATGAGTCACTACCCCCCCTCTCCAGCCTGCAGGATACAGGAGATATAACACGCACACACGCACACACACACACACATATATATATATAAACACGCAGACACACACACATATATAAACAGGCACACAAACACACACACACACACACACACACACACAAATGGACACATATATAAACACACACAGGCACACACAACAGGATACACACACAAAACAAACAGGAATGTACAAATCAACTAATCACAGTTGCCCTTCGAAGGCCTGCATGAATTAAGGGACAACCTGGAAAAGCGTGTGCAGTGCATCGCCATGACACCCACACACTAATCAACACTGTTTATCACCGTCAGACAGCAAAGGGTCACATTAACATGTCCTTATGCACACACCACCCCAGACCTACTATGCACAGCACCTAGTCCCTGTGTATGAATTACAGATCTGTACAATGTTTGTCTTCACCTTTAATAGTGAAAGGGAACAACTGTACAGAGCAAAAGCATCAAACCACATTAGCAGGGTCCTCCACATTTTAAGGCAAGCTTCCATAATTGCCGAGGTAACTGGACCTTTCGCAATTCTCAAATTCAGCACACCAGCTCATCGATCTGAGCTCTGAGGTGCAAATCAGTTCTTTTTGCAGTAAGAGCAGGACCTCTCCTCCTCCTCCTCCTCCTCCTCCTCCTCCTCCACCCCCTCCCCAAGTGCTGATTGCGCTCGACCCCAGGGATGAAGTTCACCGCTCGGTAATCCCGGAAACATCCAGAAGTGAGTGCGTCGACTGAAGCCTGCTGACATTTTAAAAAGCAGCTCTGTGCTCTGTGCTCCGGCCCACGCTTCGTGGAAACGCGGGGGGACGGTGGTGACGCACGGGCTGAGGTATTTTAAGCCAGCGGCCAGGCAGACCATGCGGCGCTCTCCCGCTGCCCGGAATGGCAGCCAGAACCGCCCGTCCAATTACCTCCCAGGTGTGCTTCCTGAGCGGGCGGGACCCGAAACCGTACGCTTTCAGAATGCACACAGCATGAATTATATATTCACACAGCAGGAGAGGGTCCATACTTACGGGATTTATTTATTTCTCTCTCTCCCCCTTACCTTACCCGCAAACTCTCTCTCCTTCCCTCTTTCTCACTCCCGCTCTCCCTCTCCCCTCCCTCATTCTTTCTCTTTCCCTCACCTTCTCTCTCACCCTCCTTCCATTTTTCTCTCTCTCGACTGCATTGACATTCTCTGCTGCCTCAGCTGTTGCTGCGGAAACAGGCCGTGGAGCTGGGGGGGGGTCAGACGGCTGAATTAGCCATCCCGTGCCCGTAGAGGAACAGGAAGGACGTCAGCACCACAGGTGGGGTACAGCAACAGAATCCAGACTCTGTCTCTCTCTCAGTATTATCTCCCTCTCTCCGTATTTCACATTTAGCTAGTTAGAACTTAGCAGACATTATTATCAAGAGCAGCTCACACAGAGTACATTCTTTTGCATACAACCCAGCTGGATATTTACTTAAGTTATTCAGGTACCTTGCCCAAAGGTACAATGTCAGTGTACAAGTCACAAGCCAGTTCCCCAACCTCTCTACATATCTATTTATGCACAAGAATAATGTATTCAACAGAACTTGCGCTGAACTTAATTGTGCGTGGTATAGTGAGGCTTTCCGTACCTCAGGATGGGTGGAGCTACCATGTGCCATGAGTGATACATTGATTTAGATTAGTCATAACATTTTACAGTGGACAGCAAAGCCTTCAGTCCTTCACATACGTCAATGAATGAGATCAATGACATTAGTTCTGCACATTGTGGTGTCCATGAAGCCTTGCTCTTGCATCATTGGTGCCAAGCACAACATTTAACGTGAAACAACAACAGGACATACATTATTACCGTCATTATTATTATTGTTATTTTTAAACCGCACCAGCTCATAAATGCATTGATCATTTTAACACACCCTAAAATAAGGTTGGCTGATCCTAATAATGGATAGCCACAGGGTGTGCTGGTTTTTGGTGTTACTCTGCATTAAATCGATCAGTTACAATTACAGTTAACTCACTTAATCTGATTTCTTGTGAGTTGCTGACTTTAGGGTGAAAGGACCAGTGTTGGTCACCTTTGGCTAGCATACACCTTGACCAGCACAGAACAATAACACAAATGACTCACAATTAACTGCTTCAGCCCCACAAAACTCTGCTCCACAGAGCTGGCAGTGAGCACCTGCCTCTTCATGGCTGCCTGTTCGCCCAGGAACCTCACCATCAGGTCCTTAACTGCATCCCCCTGAGAACAAAAAACACGATACCTTCTCAGCATCCTACACTAACCATGACAGTGAAACCACTGGGTTAGGTTAGGCCCACAGAAACATAAAACCTCTGGAAGGACAAGGAGAACTGAGCTCTTTAAATAATTAAGTCTTTTATTTAAATAATAAAAATATTTTTTGAATAATTAAATAGGATCTAAAATGCTGTTACAGCAGGCACCTCGGTTTAAATAGATCCGATTTTTGTGTATTAAAAAAGCCAGGGTGGTTTTCTGCCGTTCCTGTTTCAAGCATGGATGAATATACTGTATTTTGGCATCATGTTTTATTAATTTGAGTGCATTCTGTTACGGTTCTGGCATTTGCTTGGGTCTGATTAGCGGTAGATTACCACAGTGAGGAAACTACCTGCAGGTTATATTTCGGAGAAAATTACTTACAGATTGTGGCTGCAATCAGATCTGTAAACCAGATTTACACTGCATGCACTGATCAACTCGTATTTCATTATCTGGACAACTCATTCACTGATTCACTGACTCAAATACAGGTACAGACCGGACCCAGACAAAATGCTGCACTTGCAATTGTATTTGTGAGCCCACAAAATGCCAATTATAATTGTTAACCAATTAACTACAGGTTGTAATTGTTACATAATTGTTAACAGATGCAGATGGTTTCAGTGAATCCATTACCTGCAGGTTGTCAAACTTCAACCCCGGCATGGAAAGACGCTCCCGCTCAACGAATACAGGGCTGTGCTGCTGCGTGGCCACAGTGATGAGCAGCTTCCTGGTGTCCTCCGACGGCAGCCAGGCGTCATACCTCCTGTCAACCTCGCTCATGCTGAGCGCCGTGGCGAAGGTGTCGTCGCTGCCAGAGAAAACGGCCTGGAGCTGGGAGAAAGGCGGGGCCACCTCAGCGGGGGCTGGCTTGACGGGCGACTCAGGGGGAGCGGGTGAGAAGTAGAAGCCAGGCGTCCCGGACTCCTGCGACATGGAGACGGGCGGGGAGGACACGGAGGAGGAAGAGGAGAGCTGCCGCTCGGGGCCGATGGGGGCCGACGGGGACTCTGCGTTGGGGTTGCTGACGGATATGAAGGAGGAGGACGTGGTGAAGGAGTCAAAGAAGTCGGAGGCGGGGTTGACGTGGCCGTTGTCGGCGAAGAACTTGCTCAGACTGGGACTCGGCTGGCACACCAAGGGGGCCAGCTTGCTGGGCGTCTCAGAACCACTGTTGAAGCTCGGGGACTTAACCAGCGCCGGCTGGAATCCATCTGGCACCAGCGCCTGGCTCTGTGTTTTCTGCTGGTTCCCTTGGCTGAAGATGGTGCATACTGGGATGGACTCCTCCTTCGGCGTCTCCTCCCTTTCTTCGGCTACCGTCTCCTGAGCGTCTGTGCTGCTCTCACTGGGGGAGACCTCTAGTGGCTCGGCGGACTCAATTTTTGTTTCAGCCCCTGTCACTTCCTCTTTTGCTTCCTCCAGTTCCTCATCTGATGTAGAAGCAGCCAATGGCGTCTCCTCTGCTTCCACTTTAATTTCGGGGGTGGACTCTGCCAATATTGGCACCTCTTTTGCTTCTGTACCATCCGCTTCTTTCGACCCAAATTCTTCTCTCTCCTCAAACTGCTCCAGCAGTGACTCCAAATGGCCGACGTCGTCCTCGCTATTGTTAGGCGAGTCAGAGATCATGACGCTCTCCATCATCTGGTCGTTGAGTTTGTCCAGCATGTTTTCCGACAGGCTCTCCTCCTGCGGTGTGATAAAGGGCTCGCCTCCGAGGTCGATGCTCTCCTCTTGGAAGAGGATCTCTGGAGGTTGGGTTGAGGTTGCCTCGGAAGGTGCAGGTGCCACAGGCTCTCCCATTTCCGTTTCACCCGCAATATCCAAAGTCATTGGTCTCGGGGTCTGCGCGTCACCGCTTGCCATTGCTCTGGGGCCTGTCAAAAAAAAATCTCCAATATCTTAAACAATCATCTTGACTTTTTTAACTAACCTTGCATGTAATCTCAAATAATCTACTTTTATGTCCTGTAAAGGCCGTGAGAGGGTTGACACAAAGCTATACATTAGCTTGCTCACTTAATATTATATGATGCTAAAATACGAGTCTTACAATCATTGTGTAATGACAGATTCAATACAGGCAACGGAGCTTTCTTAACAAATAACTGGCAAATACTTAAGATAGAATAAAACGTTAGCTTGTTAACTTATTATGTTGAATTACACAAGCTAGTTGCCAACTAAACTGGGCAATGGCTATACATATACATGAGTATGTAACGATGTATTTTTTAATTAACTGTATAAATCTTACGTATCGATGACAGCAAATTAGATATTGGGAACTGTCCGTTTAGAAGCCTTTGGTAGAGGCAAACAGGAATGCATTACGTATTCAGTAGCCTAACAGTTTAGCAAGCACCAGCAACATCTGCAAACTATCTTTCTTTTTCTTGAAAGCTAATTACTTATACCTGTTAAAATAAGAATACGAATTAAAAGCAAAACAGTAGCATTAAAACGAAAGCACAATGTTACCTGCGCAGCTAGCCAGCTAGCCTTCTCTTGTTTGAAAAGGTAAACACGTCCGGTTTACCTTGCGAAGTGACAGCAGTAAAGGACAGCTAACGCATGCGTACATTAAACAGGAAGAGAATCAACGGAAGCCGACGTGGATCAATCTGACAACGTAGGCGCTAGTATGTATTCCTGAAAAGATGTACGATATTCTGTTTCCATCATCCTTTTGTTTCTGGTGAACTACTACGGACATTTTTCTACGCCATATTAAAATATTTTCCAAGTTTCCGGAAATGCTTAGCTGGACATATACAAGCAAACGGAGTGGCAATTCAAGTGTCATGTAGCGTTAGGATAAATGAAATAGCTAAATAAACTCCAGTGTATATACTTTTCTTTTTTTTTTAAAATATGGAAGACGATGCCCCGGTTATATATGGTCTCGAGTTCCAGGTTAGTAACGTTAGTTATACTACATAGATAGCTAGCTAGTTAATTAGAAATTCATGATAGCAAGCTGAGATGTTAGTTCTTTGACGTGCATGGACTGAGATGACTGAGAATATTTTCTTCCGTGCAGACGTCTAAGATATTGCTAT
This sequence comes from Ilyophis sp. 1 JC-2022, assembly GCA_022702515.1. NCBI lineage: Eukaryota > Metazoa > Chordata > Actinopteri > Anguilliformes > Synaphobranchidae > Ilyophis > Ilyophis sp. 1 JC-2022. The sequence continues at coordinate 15,854,381 of CM040406.1, read as the reverse complement.
TCTGCCAAACTGTTTTTGCTAAAGCTAAGAGTTATTGAGCTGGTGATATTACTCAATACAATAAACACCTTTCATTTAGATATCTAACGTTAGAAATATCTAGTTAATAATGTACTCTGGCGGAATAAAAATTATAATTTTGGGTGTGACACAGTTATTATAAAACATAAAGCTACACTTGCTGTACATAAAAGAAAGGTGAATTTCATATTAACGGCACAGCTGTAACAGTCGTTAAAGTAAGCGAAATTTGAGTTATCTTGAGCATGAACAAGTGGGGGGAAAGCAGCCTGGCCACAGTGAGTTCTTGCATTCACCCAGCTGATAATTTCGAACATGTCTGGTCGTCAGTGGCACCTTTAGTTAATGCTAGTTTTGTCGAAACATATATAATTCAGAATGTCTGGATCTTCAAAGACATATTGATTGAGTTAACAGATGTATTTATTAATATATGGAAAATCAACATTATCTTTATTGAATTTCCTGCAGAAACCCACCTGAAATTGGTAACACTTCCTGCATACAACTGCACGTTTACTGATACTACCAAGGCCTCTTTTCTTTACAACAGCACAAGTCCATGTTAGTTAACGGTAGTTAATAGGCCGCATGCAGTTAAAATTCATAGAGATTGGTGTGATAAAGGATCAAAACAGAAAGTGATTTTAAACTTCTGGTCTCCTTTGTCAGGCTCGTGCACTAACAGCCCAAACAGCAGAGACGGATGCTATTCGCTTTCTTGTGGGAACGCAGTCCCTTAAATTTGACAACCAGGTAAGAGTCGAAAGATGGTTGGGCTTTGTTTTATATTCACCATTCATAGTTTTATTCTCACTGCATTATTTTTATTTTTTTACATTTAATCGCCACAGACAGAAATGGAACATAGGCCCAACATATGAGACACATCAGAGTCTTCCACATTATTACAGACTTGGTACTGTATGTCTCCTGCTCATTAGCGTCCTTATTGTGATTAAACTAATTGATAGACATGTCTATGACATATCTAGACATGTGAACTAATTGCTAGATGTCTGAACATTTAAATGTATACAATGCAACAGGAAATATTTAGCAATATTTAAATTGCAAGTGTTTATTTGCATGTGTGTATTTCATATGCAACACGGGTTACTCAGCTCTATTTATATGGTTTATACCTTCTGCTGACATTTTGATTGTAGTTTTTTTGGGAGGTGTTTTATTCTGTTCTTGCTTGATGATAGCATGATAGTGAGAATAGGATCCCACCGCGATGACAGGTATTGTATTAGAAGGGGTATTTCATTAGAAGCAGAGTGTGTTGAAATGAATGGAGCGAGGACATTTTTTGAAAGAATATTTCTTAATTATTTTTTCAGGTAATGGAAGCATAAAATGAACTAATCTCATCTCGATCTCAATTGTTATTGAAATTAATGTTATACTTCTGAACTGCCTTACTCTAAATGCATGGTCAAAAATGCTGATGTTGCTGACTGTACTTTTGAAACATAAATGAGCCATTCCTGTTATGTCAGATTGTGATTCGGCAACAATAACAGCCACGTTGAAGCCAAAATCTATATTTATATTTTTAATACTGAAAAGAAAAAGAATTGCGTGGCATTAATAGATTGTGTTCTCTGATTGTTGACTGAGCTGAAGGCATTCTCAGAAACTGACTGCTTTATTACGTGCAGAGTATATGCATTTGAATTGAAGCAATTCTATCCAATGGTCTTCACTACTATATCTGGGTTATCAATATGATTACAGGAGCAGATTGCACTGTTTATATACATATGGGTCCATGGAGCCTCATTTCTCCCACTTGTCATAGGTGCTGGCAGGATGATCCTTCAGTTGGTGTGGAATTTGTCTCATTCTGTTCCAGTTTGCTGTGTATAGCTGGGGAGGGTGGCGTCTCTGTCGGAGGCACAGCGCTAGTGAGACAGATTGAATAACAGTTGGCCATAAACTGACTGGAGAAATAATTATCGTTCCTGGAGGAAGAGGGTCTGTGTGTAAAAACACTGACAGCTTGTTGGTGGGAAATGATCCAGCACTGAGTCCACCTCCAGAAACTATGACACACGTCACAAAAAAACAAAACATGGTTCTCGACTTGTCAAAAGTGGCTGGTCAAGAAGTAGCTTGACTGAACAAAATTTTCCGTTAGCCTCTGTCCTCAGGTTCAGCCCCCCTTTCCTAAAAAGATGCAGTTTTGGTAGCTCACGGCGTTACACGGTGTAAGTACTTTTGTGATTGGAGAGTGAACCCAATAATGGGCGGAGGTACCGTGTGTGGTTTGGACCAGTTAAAATCAATGGCGACACTGATGACATGTAAGCTGCTCTCTCCACATTGCAGTCCACAAGTGTCACATGGTTTACTGGATTTCTACATTGTCGTGTTTTTTTTCTTGTGAGAGCAAACAACTACCAAAGAAGCTACGGTTTTAACATAATTCGGGAGTACTGAAAACATTGCGTACCTCTGTGTTGCTGTATTTTAAAGGTGGGCTGCTGACAGCGAGTGATTTTGTAAAGCTCTTAATGGCTACGTTTACATGCACACCAATACCCTGATTATTGTTCAAAAATTATTAATTATAATAATTGCACTGCTGCTCCTCACACCATTGGTGTTCTCCATGTTGGTTTGCGTTTGAATTGTACAAACAACATCCAATTCGCTGCGTTTGGTGACCGGTCACATCCGACTAAGATGTCTACTTGCACCAATAAATTGAAAGATTGAGCAAAAATCTAGGTGTCTTAATCAGGTTATGTGTACTCCGATTTTTACCTTACCCCATTTACATGATGACTTCCATTGTTGAAGTATTGCCGTAATCGGGTTCAGATCAAATTATTATTGTGCGTGTACACGTACTCAATGATTGTGACACTGCGTTACCCCTGCCTGGCCAAACAACACAAGGCTTGTACTGCAGAGAGAGAAGCCTCAGATCTCACTGTAAGCTGAAGTCTCGTAACAGGGGTTCGTTTCAGGAGAGTCTAAATGCAGAAGTTCTGCAGTGCAGTCGGAATGGCAGGATTTGTCTCATTATCAATTCTGTGAAGGCGCCTGCCTGAAACGCGATTTATCGATATACAGCATGCAGTAATGCCCCGCTAAATGTTTTATTTAATAAGGGAGTTCTGCTTTGAATAATAATAACTGAAGCACTTTGGCTGGTCGCACGAAGGACTAGATTATGTTTTAGGCTAGCATCCTGTTAGTCGGCAGCATACTGCCGTTCGTCGCCGTTGTTGTCCGGGTTCTCATTTAGAGCTGTTTCCTGCCGTTAGAAGTGATGGAGGAGCCTTGCATTGCGGGAGCCTTCCCGGCCCATGCCTGCGACCCTGGCCTCTTCATCCCTCGAGTTAAGCCAGATTTGACACCGGCATCTGGGCCCCGCGGGATGGGGAGGAAGACAGATCAGCTCAAAATACGCCAGAGTTCCCTCGACAGCAACCAAGATCTGGCAACCCCCACAATCGCCACTCCACTCACCAGAGGCGGTCACCCACACGACCCCCGTCCCGCACGTGACAGACATGGCGCTGGCATTCTAGCGGCCCGTGATCACAGAACAGTTCTGTGCCCGTGAAAAGACCGCCTTGCCCTTTGCACAGGGCTGCCAGTTTCGTTCACAACAGACCCGTTTAGTGTCAACCGTGGTGCTAAAGAGCCTGAAGGCCAGCATACCTGCCATCTCGATACTTTTCTTTTAAAATTTTTTATTCAGGATAATTAAAATGGCTGAGAAGGAGGCCGAAGCATCAGAGAAGGGATGAGTCGTTCCACATGTAAAGCATGCGTAAATCACATACGGGGGCGTTTCTCCCGTAGAACCGGTTCACTCAGGGTCTATTACCAAGCTTCTTTCTTTCTTTTCTTTTCTTTTTCTGCTCCAATTATTCTGTCCAGCCATTGGAATTTATTTGTATTTCTCTCTGCCATAAAATTATAACTATGCGTTATAATTTTTTGCTCGATGTGGTCCCACCCAAGGTTAATGGTTTCCTCTGACTTTCAACTGTCTAACGCGATGTCCGCGAGTCGCTCAACGGCAGTCGCCTCTCTCGTAAAGTGCGTCCAGCGGAGACGAGCTACCAGAATTATGACCAGGTGCAACCAATTAATATCCGAGGTGTCATTTCCCAAACAACAGCTTATTAAAATGCTCCCTCCCCCCCTTTCTCTCTGAGTGCACAGTTATTCTAAGAAGAATGTCTTGCAACCATGTCTGAGGACACTGCACACCGCGGACCAGGTCTCCCACCCACGTTATTATAAACGACTCCCAGTCAAGAACCCATTAATGGTAAAAAGTTAACGAGTCCCAACAGCAGTGCATTGTTTTATTTATTCATTTCTTCTCCAGATGGGAAAGGGTTCCCCTGAATAAACAGCACGTTTATATACTCAGAAGAGGGGTATCGACAGTTTGTTGCCTTTAAATAATGTTGCACTTCTTTGGGAACACCAAAAACAGAGTTGCTGAGAAACAATATTATTTATTTATTACCGTTGAGTTAGCGCAGTGACTGTGTTTTCATATGCCAGGTGTGCCTTCCTCAGCTTTGGAGTGTAAGTGGTGCATTGTGAAGTCAATCAATGGTGTCATGAAAAAAAACATTTTTGCTTATTTTTTAAAGGCCTTGTCCAACCCTGACTACTGTAATTGTTGTCACACCACAACAACTAATAAAAAAGAAGTGACTAAACCATTTTGTGTTGGAGTATGGAGATAAGAAAGTTTTTGTTGTTCCTGAAGAGATTTCTTTCCCTCATTATTGAAATGAGAAAATGTCTGGGGGTTGAACTGACTTGAATGACCTGTATGGTTTAAAGCTACAGCGAAGTAAGCTCAAAATGACAAAGGAATGCTTGAATTTTTCAACAATAATACAAGCTACAGCTGCCATCTTTTCTGCGATGTCATACAGTACCTGTCACCATTTTTTTTACAAACATAAAATGCTACAGTAAAGTTCTGCTTTAATGTAAAATAGAATGGTTATATAAAATGAGTTACAGAATGAGTTAAAATAAAAACCATATATAAATGGTCTCTTTTCTCCCCTTCCAGTACGTAAAATATAATTATATTTATTTGCCCATTTTTATCTATTAGACTACTCCCTCAATAACTGGCTGTCTTGTCACTGCAATGTCTAATCTTCTATGAAACTGGCATTTTAAATCAACAATTAAAATATTTTAGGGAATATGGTGTGGTTTGCTAAGTAGCTATACATACAGTATACATACAGGCCTGTATGATGCCTAAATTTTGTTATCTTTAAACCTACCCTACATTTAGATAGAAAGCCATTGGCTATTCTCAAGCTATTTGACAGAGTGAGAATTAATAATGAGCATGTTAAATAAATTACTATTTGTTTTTTCATAATCTTTTCACCACGTCTTTTTTACTGTCTAATGTTGACGACCATGTCATAGCTGAATGGATTTCACAAACCATTAAAGGCATGTGTGACAATTTGTATTCCAGGCTGACAGGTGTCAGAATGTACTGAAGTGAGTGATCGCCTGACGTCGTTCTGTGCATTAATTCTGAAGTTCCGTCAAAGTATTTTTTTTTTTGTTCTAACAATCTATTGATTGGAGTATAAGGCTGGCCCCTGTAATTGGGTTGGGCTAACATGTGTCAATCACTGACTAATCAAAGTCTCTGTGGCCATACAGTGATTATTCGGGTTCTGATCAGCAAGTGACTGAAAACACATGATAGCTACACCTATTATTTTTTCTCTTTTCTCCATCTCTCTCTCTCTCTCTCTCTCTCTCTCTCTCTCTCTCTCTCTCTCTCTCTCTCTCTCTCTCTCTCTCTCTTTCTCTCTCTATCTCGATCTCTCTGCTGTAGAGTTACAGTTTGTTCTAGCTGGGTTTGGGTCAACAGTCCCGGAATTTGACCTTGCTGGTTTGTGCACATATAAATATGACAGTTCGGGCTTTAATTTTTTTACACTGTTTAGAGGAGGGAACTGTACCCCCAGGTCACGAAAAAACCTTGTTACAGAATAATTCAGTATTTCCCAGCATAGACGGATGGAAAAAAACTCATATTTCCTTTTTGTAGCCCATCGCCCCCTGTTGTCGACTCTATGTTCAATGCCAGCTTTCCTTTCAGTGTACTGCCAAGGCTGCCTCCACCCCTCACCTAGCGCCCTTTGGCTAAACTCAGCCCCATTGAGGCAGTTTCAGTCAGACAGGGCAAGTGTCCGACCGTATGCAGGTACCTGGGGAAGGGACCATGTGTGTTTGGAATGTTTCATGTGAAAGGAAAAATGGGGGGAGATCCCCATGGAATAAAGCTATCAAGAGAGCAGCTCAGTAGTACTTCCTTCTATCCCTGCAGGGGTTTGGGCGGGGGGGGCGGGGGTGGAGTTGCTGAGAAACCAATAAACTGCGTTTTTGAATTAAGATGAGAGGAAAGGGGGGGGAAGGCTTTAATCTATTTTTCTTTTTGTCTGACTTTTCCCTTTCCTCTCTAAGCACATTGCGATCCGCGTAACCCCTGCGAATCTAACGCAAGTTCAAAAGGCGCGTTTAATCACAGCTTTTAAAAAATAAAAGAAGAAAAAAAGCACAGAGGGCAACAAAAAAACAAAAAAAAAACGTACGAAGCAAAATCCGAAGTGATGTCTGTATTTTAAAAAAAGAAGAAATAAAAAATAAAGCTTTTTGCTCTGGTGTTTCTCTGAGCCGAGCGAAGCGGCTTTGAACTTCGCTTTGGTGCGCGCGAGATAAGGGGTGACACTTCCATGCTCTTCTCACCCCTGCCACGTCCTCTCTTCCCCCTACCCCCACCCCCCTTCTCTTCCCGCAGATACACATCATTGACTTTGATGATGAAAATAACATCATTAATAAGAACGTCCTCCTGCACCAAGCCGGGGAGATATGGCACATCGGCACCAGTCCTGCTGATAAAAGCGTGTTGACAACATGCTACAACAAAAGTAAGTGTGTCTTCGCAGCTCCGGACCTGCCTTTCATATGGTGTAATAATCCCCTTCATGTCCTCTCTGAGTGGCGTTAGCACGTTCTTGACCCCTGTGACAGCCTTCATTTGCACTCAGAGAGCCCAGAACGTTCCCCCGCCCCACCCTGCCTCACAGCATTTGCTTGCTCGCAATTACGGCATAAGTAACACGTCACATTTTTCCCCATTTGCCCCACAGATGCCAGGAGGCAATTAAAAAGAATTTCAAAAAACGTGGAGAAATTATTTGCGATGAAATGCAATTAATTTTCTGTTTATTAGACGTTTGCCTGGTTAATTTAGTGACAAGCCAAGGCCTTGGCTCCTCCACGCGTAATTTTGGGAGAAAAAGCGAGGAGATGCGTTCTCTTCCCCGTGGCTGATTGTATTGAGTCTGATGAATGATATGTCAGAGTCAAGTTTAAAAAAATAAAAATAAATAAATAAAAGGAATGTAATTACCGTGACATTCAATCTAATGAAGCAGCTGAAGCCAGAGACATAGAGAGGCTGTGAATGTGCCCCTAAATTTCCCACAATGCTCTTTGCTGCAGAGGGCCATTGACTATGCGTCCTCTGCCGATGCACTCCAATGAGCTCTACAAATTCTTTGGCTGGGGAGTTGAAGTGCTCCTGCAATTTGGTTCACTAGTCGAGCCTGTCAGAAGCTGGCAGCATTTTTCACTGATCTCAGATCAGTTGTGCGGAATTCCAGCACACCTCCACACATGCCTGTAGGCCAGACAGTCCTTCGAATTTTTGATGGATGAATCACCCACAGTTTTGTTTTCTGTCAAAATGTGATCATTGAAAATTTAGCTAAATATTTTGGTATCACTGAATTGTGGATTCTCGGCATGTTTTTATTATTTTTTGAAATTCACATATACAATCAAGCCAGAAAGTCTGAACACCCCTTTCACCTTCTCCACGTTTTATTACATTACAGACATATTCTACAATAGATTGAGTTCATTTTTTGTCTCAAAATTCTACACATATAACACATATAGCCCATAATGACAAAGTGAAAACATGTTTTTAGAAATTTTTGCAAATGTATTAAAAATCGAAAACTGAAATCTTTCATTTAGATAAGTATTCATACCCTTTGCTTTAACATATTTTTAAAGTATCATATTTAATATTTGGTCGCATATCTTTTGCATGCTGTTACTTCCTGAAGTCTGTGACCCATCAACATCAAAAGACTCTCGATATCTTATTTACAGGTACTGTTACAAGCGATACTATAAGCTCTCTGCATTTGAATGGATCTCTATGTAAATTACACTGGTACAGTATGGAACACATGGCTGGCTAAATGGCTGTAAGTCATCAAGGGTCTGAGCTATCGAACGAGTCCCAAACCATCACTCTGTTCCCAAATATGGAGTAGATGTGGATGGATCACTGCAAGGGTTATTTCTCCTGACTCATTTTCTTATAGAACTCTATGGGGAAAAATGTCAGGAGAAACAACCCTTAAAGGGATCCATCCACATCTACTCCATATCTGGCCGCAGAGTGATGGTTTGGGGCTCGTTTGATACCTTAGACCCTTGATGATGTACAGCCATTTCGCAAGATCACATGGCATTTTTTAAATACCGGCAACAGAAAAACACTTAGCGGCAGCTAGAGAGCAAACGATTCTTTTTTAAAAATTCAAAATAAATAATAAAAGAGGTTAGGATGACTATGACTAGGCTTTTTAAAAAATTTATTTTTACTTTATTTACATCAACGAGTTCTCAAATGTGTGACCTCTCTGGCACATGTATGGTTCATCATCATATCAGCTGGAAAAGCGACCATGATTGTGATCAGGAACCGTGCAGTCCCCATTGTGGATAGTTCCTGCCCTCTTTTAGTTCCTACAACCCGGTGGAAAAGGGCCATTAGTTTCTGGCGATCGGTTCTTTCGATCGCCGTCTGTATTTCCCTCCGTTGTGTTTGTTAGCAGGGAGGTGTGTGCTGTGGCTCTGGGGAGCTGAAGCCGCAGGCTCAGAGAACTGGCCACTAGGGGCAGTGTGCACCAGCTTCTGGTGGGGAAGGAACTCTGGATCATGTCAGCTCCAGTTTGCATACCTGAGTTGACATGGAGACGGCTCCTCTGGAAACGGTCATGGGGGGGGGAGGGGGTTGCATTCATCATCGGCACCTTTCTCCCCTACCCCAATCTGCTTCAGACTTAAGATCGCACAACTTATCCCCCACACACACGCGCATATAGTCCTCGTAAATATAATGTGCCATTGTTTAAACAATATAGGCAATTAAGTTAGCCATGCTCTCGAGTATTCTAAATCCTCTCGGTTGTTTAAAGCATGCAGGTGCTAAAACGAGCGCCATTGTACCAGAGCAGATGGTATTTTTTTTGAGCCGTGTGAGTGTTTCACAGTCCCGGTTACATTCTAGCTCCTAAGCGGGCAACATTAGTGAAGCGCCGTTGATGAGCGACACGTTTTATTTCATGGCGATCCAATTTATACGTCAGACCGCACAGATAAACAGCAGCATATTGGCAGTCCTGGATCATTGCGGGGATTAACCTTGAAGTTTAATGCTCCAGATGCCGGACCACTGTCGACGCACTGTCGAGGCAGGACGTGATTATCAAGACCCAAGATTATCAAGACACTAACGAAAAATGGCAGAATGACAACCGCGGCCATTTTACGGTTTTCTAAAAGTGCTTATCTTTGCGGGGGTGTTTTTTGTTGTTGTTGTGTGTTACATGTATGAACCCGATGTGCTAACCTTGTCGTTGTTCCCTGTGCCTCCCCAGCCTCCGACTGTAAGGTGACAGGCTGTGCGGCCGTGTGGAGGATGCCTGCTGAATGGGAATCAGGCAGTCATGAATCCCCAGACGATTCATCAAACAGCCCACAGACTCTGGAGCTCCTCTGTCACCTTGACAACACAGCCCACGGCAACATGCCCTGGTACGATCCTCGCTATCGATTCAAACCGACCGCTCCCCCTCCCCACAGCAACAGCAAGGCTCTCTCTCCCTCCCTCCCTCCATCTCTCTTTTTCCTTCACTTACAGTGGTGTCTGTATGAGGCCGGAATGTGTTTGCCCACATTTGTTTTTCCATAGGAAGCTATCGACTGACCTACATACTGCAGAGCTTAGCCGTTGCGCTGACCTCATCTGGGCCACAGGGATAACGCACCGCCGGCGTACGGTTGAAGGGGGGGGGGTGCTCATCGATGTATAATCGCTTTGCAGTTGCAGTTAAAGAACTTGCCATCTGCCACTTTTCAAAAAATATAAATAATAAAGTAGAAAACAAAATAATGAAGACGGGAATTACGTATACATTTTTGTTGCAAAAAAGTTTTATTCAAGGGTAACGTTGAGCAATGGGTTCAAATGTTTGGCTTGGAGGTTTGGGGGGAGCGAAAAGTACTGATGCACTAATTCACAACACCTACCACCTGGCTGTTTGGTCCAGGTGTGTCTGCTGCTGGTGACAGGACTCCAGCCAAAGGCTGTGGCAGGTGCCACAGGAGCCGTTGCGTCTCGAAAACCCACGTGCCTTACACCTGTTCGGGTCACGGCTCCCTGTCGCTCCCTGGGGGGATTCCGGGCAGGTGTCAATTCGCAGGCCTGTTTTCGTCCCACACCAGGCTCTGAACAGACGTAGCCAGAAGCGACGCCGTCGTCCGTCTAGCTGTCCTGTCATAGAGCGGGAGGGCGTGCACAGCAGCATTGCATGCAGGAAGGTACACGTGTCTCTCGTCCTTCAGCGAGTAAGACGTTCCCCTATTCATCGCAGAGGCCCTTCAGTCAAGCTCCGCTCCGGATGCGCTGCCTTATACCGCTGAATAGAGCCGCCGTGTTCTGTCAAACACAAGGGTAGATGCACCGTACGCCGCACCAAAGTGCTTGACGTGCACATCTGGTACTCGGGAGAGCTGGAGAGCTCTTTAGAGCCCTGCAAGGCGGCAGGAAGTAACTGTTTGACAGGATGAGGCAGCGCCCCCTCTCAGAGCCGCCTCCGCGTCCGCTCCGCTGAAGACCGGGGATGGGAGAGAGGAGAAAAGAAAGATGATGCGCTTCCTTTATCGTCTCCTCTTTTTAAAAAAAATTTATATATATTTTTAGGGCTTTGCAGTTTCATTGGACGGCACAGTGTATAGCGACAGGGAGAATGGGGAGCACGAGAGAGGGAGAGACATGCCACAATGGTCGCGGCTCACAATGAGCATGTGGACAGTGCTCTACAGGCTACACCGCTGTATTTTATTTTCCTCAGAGCACGCCTCGGTTTTATGCCAGCCGCGCGTCTCGGAGCGCCGAAGCCCGAACCTCTGAGGCGGAGCCGCGGGAAGGGTCCCGTCGTCGTTCTTCTTGTGGACGGACAGTGGTGGTGGGGTTATGGTTTTCCGGATGCTTCCCGGTTGGGGACTGAGAGGTTCCTGAGAGTGAACAGTGGCATGAATTAATGGCAGTAGAGCCAGGGCCTCGGTCTCCTCCAGGGCTGCAGAGCTCTCTGGGGCAGGGGCTTGAGGACGTGACCGAGGGCGTGTAGTGGTCTGCGGTCGGGTTGCCACGATTTACTGCCTGCCTGTCCCATTGCTCTGAGGACAGGACTCTGGGATTGTGACCTGGTGTTTTGGAGGGTCCTGTTAGTTATTATATCCTAAGCAATGCGTAACAGTTACAGTTATCAAGAAGAGACAGCATAGATTTATCAAAGAAAGTGACCTCTCTCTCTCTCTCGCTGCGTGTCCATGTTTTATATGACAAACCAACCAATCAGATATTAGAGAAATATATTATTTCGATCTGGCCTTTTTTTGATTGACCGAATCGTCTGTAGCTCTAATAGCCTACTGACGGCGCTACGGGCGCCAACTTCATATTGTAATTGAACAATTTTGGGGGATTTTGCTTTGTGGGGGCAGGCAGAGCATTTCGGGGGGGATTGCCGAATTGCCCCCCCTAGAAACGGCCCTGGGACACGTGGGGAGTCGTCCCATTTTATCCCATTTGGCAGGGCAGTTTCCTATCCACTGCATCCTGTAAATAGCAGCAGCCTTTCTGATCTCAACAATGAGGGGCAGGTGGAATGTTGCAGGAATATAAAGGGCTGCAGCAAAAGTTTCTTTTTTGGGGGGGGGGTTTAGCACAGAGGAAAAAAAGTATAATTGCGGTGCGATTTGTGCACGGCGGGGGTGGTGACGAATCAATGTGAGCCCAAGACAAGAGCTGAGGAAAAGCTTGTTATATAGGTCAGTCAATACTCTCAGTAATGATGGAATAATCTCTGTGGGGTGTTGCAGGCAGTCAATCTTCCAACGTGTCTCAAAATTGTACATGTTTACCGCAGAAGGGTGACTGCGCCTCCTCTCACGCCTCCCTCCGACGGTCCCAGTTTAGGAGACTTTTTTGTCCAATTAGAACCGATGGCCGATGCTTGAAGTGGAAAAAAATAAGTGCTGTTACTCATATGAGCCAAACGTAGAAGTCCTGCCATTTTTGAGCCAAGCTAACATGTTGAAAAGACGGGTTCCGTTATAGAAAAGCAGTGTGAAAGCAGGTGGCGGTGATGAAGTCTGTTTATATGTCAATGGGTGGGCTCACTTGAATTAATCTTTATTGGACTACAAAAAAGTGAGTCGTGGGATTGAGAAAAAGAGAATCTCACAGGACGGCCTACCGGTTCATTCCGGCCCGCTTAAAGCACGGCCGATAGCGAAACGCATACCACATGCAATGAACTTTCGTTTCCTGTCACAAGGGTGTTTATTTCTTTAAAGGTTGTAAAACCCTGCTATTTTTTTCATTGCGAGGAGCCTGGTGGACACATTGCTACCCCGTTATTCACCCCTGAATGCAAAGTACCATGGAAACCTTCTGAACAAGTCAAGCAAAGTTTGAATTATAAGTTGAGCCCACTAAGTTTGAATTATGCAGGACCTTAAAAGTGCTACCAGGCTGAGTCATATTTACATATTTGCATATTTCGGGAAGTCCGTTCTACCTGTGTTCTTCAAGGTCAAATGCACAGATCTTATATTTGAGGCTGGCCAGACCCATAAAAAGCAAGAGGCACATTTCAAAGCAGGGAATAAATTGAGTTTGGGATCATGGGACGAGCAGGTGGAGGATATGAATGCGAGATCAGGGTGGGGTAGGGCGTGTATGTTTTTCACCTAGTGCCCGGGGGAAGCATTGCTCAGTGTGCACTCGATGTTGCTCGGGCCAATGTCGTCCAGCACCGGTGGGGGCGGGGCGGGGCGGGGCGGGGCGGGGCGGGGGGGGGGGGGGGTTGGATGATGCGCATGAGAATAACGTGCACGTGTTTGCAATTGCAAGGTAACGGCGGCAGAGGTAGAAACAACCATTTCACCATGTTTGTTGGGCGAATGTGAACGAGGGAACCCGGGTCTGGCAGGGACTGTAGCTTTGCCTCTCTCTCTGTCTTCCAGTGTTCTGTGGGAGCCCATGGGCGATGGCAAGAGGCTGATCTCGCTGGCCGATAACCACATTCTGCTGTGGGACCTTCAGGAGAGCTCCACCAAGTCTGCGGTGAGATAGAGCCGCCTCATTATTTGATAACCGAGATATCAAGCTTGCGCCAGGCCTTCAAGGCTTATCAGCGGCCCTCCTCCCTAAGTGAAATATCGCTCGCTGTTATAGCCAGGCCTACATCTGCCACCAGGCTTCAAGCTCAACTGATTGATTCATTCCTCTGAGGCTCAACGCTAGAGATTACCATTAGAGCTTTACACATTAGCCGCCTTACACGTGAGCCTCCATTCAATCACAGTTAGCACGCAAGGTACAGCAGCACCCAAACGGCATCCAAAATAAACTTTCAGTCGAGTCACATTTTTCCCCTCTCTTTCTCAAAGTTCACTGTCCCTGCAGCTGAACCGGTACATAGGAGCAGAGAAACGCTGAAAATCGAACGCATTCACGTCCGTTACTTAATGTTCCCCTTGCAGCAGTCCCAGTAAGAGGTCGACCGTGATTCAACATGATGGGAGCCTTACTCGTACGTCCAAGTCAGCTAGGTGCTAGATCTAATTGAACTTTGGGGCGTGTGCCAAGCAGGGGCTGTTAAAATGGGCCATCTTCATTTTAATGTAATAACTTATTAGCTTTTTGTCACGCGACAACCGGCCGCTATCCCTGCGTGTTTGCAGCAGAAGCTGCAGGACGGCCGCACCTCCCCTGCCCCCATGCACAGGCAAGTTGGCGACGGCTGCCCAGTGCTACTGCCTGCAGAGGGTGCTGTGGCTGTTAGGAAGAGAGCGAGGGCTGACAGGGTGAGGAGGAGACAAGGCAGGGCGAGCCGCTCCGGCTCCTGACGAGAATGCTAATGCACTCGCATATGCGCTCGCACATTCGCACTCACCCCTCCATCTCTCCTTCAATCTTGGCATCACGCACACCTTGGCTCTGAGAGACTGCCAGAATGATCGGGAGAATCATGTCAGACAACACGCGGCCCCACGCAGGCCCTGAAACAAGCCCTCCAATCAAAATCAAATAATCCAGATAATGTAAAAAAAAACTAAAAAAAAACTGTAGGCTAGTAACTATGAATTTGTAACAGTGGTAACAGATGCCTGCCTCTTTACATTTTCATGTTCATAGTCACTATTGTTATTATAATGTCATTATAATTTACAAATGTTTTATCGTTTATTGTAATTATCATATTGCTACGTATTACTGTATTAGAATTTTTTACGGGATTCAGATGGACTGCTTGCTCCATGTCTCACACACACACACACACACACACACACGCACACACACACACACAGACACACACGCACACACACACTTGTCGGTTCCAGTGCAGCATACGCTTTGGATATCTGTTGCTTTCTGGCTCACTCTGAAGTAATAAGACTCTACCCAGCGTGTGCAATGAGGTCCCGATCAATAAAATACAGATCTGCTTTGTGTGCTGAGTCTGGCCCGTCTCCAACAGGCACTATAGGAGAGAGAGAGAGAAGGACAGCCAGCATACACAATGGCTTCTAAATACAGAGGCTTTACACCACAAAGCAAAAACATCTTTTTTTTGCTCAAATATTTAGGGGTAAACAAACAGAAGTGTCTGAACAGAGGTTTGAAGCTCTGCTTTACGGTGACATTTAACCTCCCCCACCACTGCCATCACATGTTCGCACGGTTTCATTGGTATAAACAGGCCCTCATTTTGTGGTTAGCCCTCCAGGAGGTGCCTAGCCAAACCGTACAAAAGGCTTGCTAAACGACTTGGTGCTTGTGGGTAAAGTCAATGGAAGAGGTTGCTTTTCGCAGACAATTTAATTCTGAGAAGGGGCACTGATCCCTAAACGACCTTCCCGGCTTTGCAGGGCAATCGATGATCTATTGTCCGTTTGCCTATTACTCTGCCCATCTGCTCAATAAGGGGACGCCCAACATTTTGAAACAAAAAAAGTGCACATTTACGGAGCGTCAAAGTACTAAGCTCACAGAGGAGCAGGTTTTTCGTTTTGGGGTGATGGTTGAAAATATCTTGTTTGGGATTCATCCACAAAAATGCAAATTTAAATTGCCTGTACGTTTCTGTAAACAGTGCCGACTTTTGCTGTTAAATAATTTTCCTCTGTTAATTAGTAAAATTAAGTATGTACACCTAAGATAATTATATAGGCAGACACTATCCACTGCTTTCCTTAGCAAGCCATGACAAGCCTCTGCTTGATTCCAAGTACTTGAAAGGGCTTGAAAATCTCTTGGCTCTTTGATGAGAGGTTCTGGGGATCATCTTGAAAAGCTTCATGTTCACATTTTACGTAAATGTTTTTAAAAATGTTTTTAACAAAAATGGTTGGGGTTTGAATTGTGGTTGAAATGGCTTATCCTGGAACAGCCTTAACTCATTCAATACCAGTGTGTTCTGGAACACTAAGCCCCGGCAGTGCCAAGCCAATATGGTTGCCGACATTCCAAATTTTTAGATTGATCCTGTCAATGTGCAAACTTCTAATAAAACGCATTATTTTACCTGTTCAACAGAATTTTTTGTTAATGAGGATGTATGGCACTAAATACCTTCTGGTTCAGTTCACTATTAGAACAACGTCAAACAATATAAATGATGGAAATATAAATAATTTCATTTATTTTCAATGCTTCTTAGTTTGTTTAACACGACTCTTACGTTGGTGGTATGTAATAATAGTGATAACAGTTTTCCATAAAAATCAGCTTTTGCATAACTAATATGTAAAAATTAACAATAAACATAATTACTGGTCATTTGTATAGATATGTAAAAATTTGCAAACAGAAACAGTTCAATTCAAAATATCTAGAACCATGTAAAAAAATTAATAAAATAAAAAGATAATCAGGGTAAAACACGGTAAAAGAACGTAATTGTAGATTGGTCATAGTTACATTTTTTCAGACTCAAATCCAGAATTCTTTACCGGTGTAGCAGAGTAAAGACGGCTGTGGTCGACTTTAGTCGCCCTCGGCACTTTAGACCGTTCATATTCTTGTCGACTAAAGTTGCTCGCGGCACTGAGTTCATGTCATTGGGTCCATTTTTATATGACTTTATTGATTGTGTTCCACACTTATCGCACATCTGAGGGCTTGTGATGGCTTGAAAAGTTCTTGAATTACTGGCATAGGTTAGGAACCCTGTTACTTGCCTATATCGTAAAAAAACCCACAAATAACTTCCTTTTGCTAGTTCTACTCATTCAATTAATTTAATGGTACATTGTGTTGCAGTGGTTAGCAGGCTGGGCCTGAAAACCTAGCAATCTACACTATGCTGCCTTCCCCCATTGCTGCAAGATACTGTACATACCCTGAGCTTTACCAGTAAACAGTCAAACTCTGGATTGCATTTTTTTTTATTGTCAAAGAAGGTAAACAACGTAAACCTCCCTAAAATAGGCCATCTCGTAATAACGCTTTAATACGCACAGCTCTCCTAACGAAAAATAAAACTGTCACGAGGTGCTCCAGAGATCACATTTCATCAAATCTTTTCATGAGATTGGCCAAAGGGAATGTGCTACTGCCTCGTATAATAAGATATGCCATAAACATTCCTTTCTAATGCTCATCTGCCTACAGTATTGTATTTGCTTTGCAAAATAATAATAATAATAATAAAAACAACAATGACAATAATACCATCCAGATATCTGGCTCATATGCTAAGTATGCTCAGTATATTGTGTAGAATATTAGCATGTATTCGCAAGTATGTCAGTTTTCTCTTGCCCTATGAACCTAAATTTCTTCTACGACTACGACTACTGCACTACTACATGTACTGCTAGTACTACTATTACTAATAATAATGATATGATTATCCACCCAGATCTCCAGCTCGGCCACTCTGGAGGGGAAGGGGCAGTTGAAGTTCACGTCAGGAAAGTGGAGCCCCCACCATAACTGCTCGCAGCTGGCCACCGCTAACGACACAGCCATCCGGGGCTGGGACCTCCGCAGTATGAGGTATAGCAGTGCTCATAGCAACTGTCCGCCCACTCGTTTCATCACGCTCTCTCCTTATGTGCATGCCTCGTACACCGGTACACGGGCAGCTTACACATGTATAAACATGTACAGGTGCAGCTCAAAAAATTCGAATATCGTGAAAAAGTTCTATATTTTTTGTCACTCATTTCAGAAAGTGAAACTCATATATTACATAGATTCATTACACATAGAGTGAAATATTTCAAGCCTTTATTTCTTGTAATTTTGATGATTATGGCTTACAGCTAATGAAACCCAAAATTTAGTGGCCTTTAAGGGTTGTTTCTCCTGACTTTTTCCCCCATAGAGTTCTATAGGAAAATGAGTCAGGAGAAATAACCCTTGCAGTGATCCATCCACATCTACTCCATATCTGGCAACAGAGTGATGGTTTGGGGCTCGTTCGATAGCTCAGACCCTTGATGACCTACAGCCATTTAGCCAGCCATGTGTTCCATACTGTACCAGTGTAATTTACAGCTGAATCTAGTCTCACCCCCCAATTCCCATAGAGATCAGTTCAAATGCAGAGAGGTTATAGTATCGCTTGTAACAGTACCTGAAAATAAGATATCGAGAGTCTTTTGATGTTGATTGGTCACAGACTTCAGGAAGTGACAGCATGCAAAGGATATGCGACCAAATATTAAATATGATACTTTAAAAATATGTTAAAGCTAAATATTCACATTTTCTGAGACACTGAATTTTGGGTTTCATTAGCTGTAAGCCATGATCATCAAAATGACAAGAAATAAAGGCTTGAAATATTTCACTCTATGTGTAATGAATCTATATAATATATGAGTTTCCCTTTCTGAAATGAGTGACAAAAAATATTGAACTTTTTCACGATATTCTAATTTTTTGAGCTGCACCTGTATATACTCAAGCTGGCTCACCCACTCTCGCTCAAGTACATACTAAGAAACATACCTGCAATTGCATGCACTAACATGCCCGCACAGCACACACACAGCAGAAAGGTGTACACGTAGACACTCCGCATCTCTCACTTGTGGATGCATACACACAAACACACAAACACATACACCTACACACACTTCCAGATCCAAGGCTAGATATCCACGCATTAGCATGAATTAATTTCTCAAGTAAAGTGTACCTGGAGAGTAGCCATCCCCACTTTTTTTTATTTTTATTTTTTTTAATTTTTTTATTTTTTTTACTTCAAGGGCATAATGTGGTCTGAGTACAGTCTCCATCCTTTCTGTGCCGCTGAGTAGGAAGCTCATCTTTACATGCTCAACGTCGGTACTTGTTGACAAATTTGTGCTACGGGGAAACGCTCAAGCGCTTGGAAATAACTTATCTCCAGTGTTGCTGCTCTCGTCTGTCCGACCCACGCCGCGTTATCCGAGGGGAGCAACGGCAGGTGATTTACATCACTGAAGGCAGATTAAGGCGATTTTATTTTCTGGATTTTTCATTTATTTATTTATTTTGCTTTCTTGTTTACATGAAGGAAACGGGAGCTTTTCATCCTCGATTTGAAAGTAGCACTGCTTGCCATGCTTGCTTGTTCTTCTCACTGGCTACATATGTACGTTAGTTTTTTCACTCGATCGCCGTCTTGTCCAGTAGGCTACGTTAGATATTATTGTCTTGAACAAGGAAGATTTTATCTTGCTCTTTGTTTGTCACATGTGGTGCGTCAGCCTTCCAAATTCATACAGTTTAAAAGGCGCACGGAGGCCCGCAGAGATTTAAACTTACTGTAGTTTATTTTTGTTTCAAGGCGGCCATGTTTCGGCTCATGCCGTCTTCAATGCCATAAAAACATTTTTTTTTAATTCAAGTAATTATGTACATTCCTCATTTCATTTAGCTACATTTAGTAAAGCCCATACAATTGCAAGGAAACTATTCAGATTTTTCAGGACCCTGTTTCATCACCATTTTAATCAGTTGAACACATGTTTTAGGATAGGAAGGGTATAAGGAAAAACTCATCATTCATCCCAGCTGGTTCCATAGTGCCCAGGGTATGTATCCAGAATGCATCCCCTTTAAGGATTTTATTATTAATATCTCCCCGCGCTTTGAATTAAGAGGCTACCCAGAGCTTTGGTTGACCTGTGCAAAACAAAAGGTTGACTCTGTAAGATTAAAAATACAGGAAAAACCAAATATAAAGAGGGAAGGCTCATTGATTTGTCCCCATCATATGGTTTTGAAAGCAACCAGATTAACCAGATTATTCAACAGCATTGGCATATTTTACAAACTGATCCTAAATTTACCCAAATTTTCTGCGAGCCCCCTCTCTTTTCATATAGGCGTGCCTGCAATCTTAAAGACAAACTTGTTCATGCTGATTGTCATACCCAGAAAACGCCAATGCTTCCAGTCAAGCCTGGTTGTTTCCCCTGCCTTCAGTGTGCAGCATGTAATAATTTAGTTAAAACAAGCTCTTTTACACACCCAAGAACAGGTAAAAGATACCAAATTAAGACCCGTATCACGTCATTCTAAAAATGTAATTTATTTTCTCGTTTGTCCATGTTCAATTGGATACATAGGACAGACATCTAGACTGTCAGAGCACAAAAGCTGCATCAGAAGAAAGGATCTCAATTCACCTGTAGCCAAACACTTTATTGAAGCAAACCATAACATTCAAGCTCTTAAATGCATAGGCATTGAAACAGTCCATCTCGCAAGAAGAGGGGGAGATATTAATAATAAAATCCTTAAACGGGAAGCATTCTGGATACATACCCTGGGCACTATGGCACCAGCTGGGATGAATGATGAATTTAGCCTTACACCCTTCTTCTCCTAAAACATGTGTTCAGCTGATTTTATATGGCGCTGAAACAGGGTCCTGAAAAATCAGAATAGTTTCCTTTCAATTAGGCTTTACTAACTTTAGCTAAATTAAATGAGGAATGTACATAATTACTATTAATTTTTTTATTTATTATTAATTCAATTTTTAAAAAAAAAAATATATCTCAATCATATGTGTCTCTTAGTCTGGATATCACAAAAATTAATATATATAACCTTTCTTCTCTGCATATTATGGTGCAGGCAGGGCAGTGAAATGTCTTTTCTTTGTGTTGTTGTTGTGCATGATTGAATGATGGGGATCATGATGTGAGTGGTGACAGTGGGTGGTGGAGGTGAACCCCTCAAGTAGCACCTGTACTGTGGTAATTTTGAATGGTGTTGAAGACGGCATGAGCCGAAACATGTCCGCCTTGAAACAAAAATAAACTACAATAAATCGCTTGCTTGATTAATCATTGGAGTGCGGGCCTCTGTGCGCCTTTTAAAAATATATTATTATCTTCGCATTTTGAGTGCATTTCACACACTGTAGTGTAACATTCATTGGTGGCTCATTCATGTTTTATGTTTGATGTACCGATTTTCATTGAAGCTAGTAGCTATAACATTTGGCAGCATTTTCCTGTTGGAGGAATATTATTTTATTGCAATGTTATTGTACATAATCTAGGCTATAGGCTTATCTTCCTGGACTATACTTGTCACTTAGGGCATGGGAAATACTCATTCCAATTTATTGTGTGCTGATATGTGCTAGATGAATGTAAACATTTTCCTTGGAGTCATTATGAATGGGAACATTTTAATAAATTTTTTTAAACTGCAGAAAAATGCGATCCCAGGGCAAAAGAATACATACTGTAGAGTGCAGGGAAACGTGATGCTTTATTGAGGTACATGAGTGAATGATTTGGCTACATATTAAGGTGTGTGTAACAGTGTGATACCAATATTTAATCTTAAACCATGAGAAGAGGCATCATGCTTCTGATGGTAAACCATCATGCTTTATAATGGACAAAACTAATTTTATTAATTGTATGACATGTTTTGGATAGGGTTTTGGTGATGATTCAAAAGTGAGTTTTATGAGCCAAAACAGTTGATTTGTATTTAAATATATCATTATTTTATCATTTAGTGCAGTGCACAATGTAGCCATTTAGATAGATTTGGAGACACTAATGGACACCAGGGTATACTGCCTATATTTTCCATCATATCTTTAGTAGTTCAGCATATCATCCTCAGATTTTGCACACTTGTGGAGTTTATGATCCAGGAAATGTATAATTTACCTGTTTCACATATGTAGCTCTCAGTATTTCATTGCAAACCAAAGAAAAAAACGTTTTGCATTTTTTCTAAGTTTCTTTGCATTTGTGGCACTTTATTTTTACTTAAATTGTGAGAATAAGTTTGTATTGTAAATGGTACACCTGTCTTGTTTCATTAAAGCCATTTACCAAGTTTTTGTGATGCTCACACCTGGAGCTATAAAGCCTTAAACAGAGCACCCCCTAACTAGGTGAGAATTGACCAAATTTGCCATCTACGCAAAGGGGTTAAGCTTCCTTCGTAGTGTACCCCCCTGAAGTGTTCCCAACACCAACGCTGTCATTGATCAGTGATAAGGACATGTGGGCTATATAAGAGCCATTAATTAAAGTCAACATTAAAGCTGTTCAAATGCACTTTGTTTTATTTTTTATTTTATTTTAAAATTATATTGACAAAATATCAGTATTGCCAATGTGGAGATCTACACCAGTGTAGGCTTGTGCACCGTATGCCACCGGTTAAACCAAACACTGTAACAAGCCCATTGGGCACCCTGGTCAAATTTCATGTTTTTTTAAATCTCTAAGTGAAAAAACTAGTGTGTTTTTTTTCTCCAATTTGTTAAATTCAAAACTACATGATTGAAAAAACCTGCAGAGGTGTTAAAATCAGCAAAACATGCAATTTGACGAGGGGTGCCCAAGTTTCTGCATACCACTGTAATGTCTCTATAAATTTAGCATTTTAAGGGTTTGACCTGAATTAGATGATGGTTGTGTCATTAAAGCAAGTGGTATGGTTTCACCTTAAGAAATTGAGCTTGTCAGTTGTGCACTGCGTTTAAATACATATAAACGTATTAAAATGCATAAATTCAAGAATTCCCTGAGAGAAGCGTTTGCAGTGGTGAAAGGTCAACCTGTGTGTGTGTGCGCGCGCACTATGCTGAAGGAATGGTAATTACTCTGCTATCTGCTATCGATTACTGGGAAGAAGGAGGGAGAGGGGTCTCTGGGAAAACTGGGGGGCGGGTAAAAACGTGACCCGGGCAGATCCAGTCGCAACAAACAGCCAAAGTTTAAAATAACAAAAAAGAAAACATGATAAATCCTAAACGGGTTTGTGTTTTTGGCAGAGAAAGATGCCCGCCCCCCCCACCCCCCATGCCCACCCCACCACCGGCGTGCGTGCCAGCAGAGAACAAATGTCCAGGCCGAGGTCGCATCCCCGCGGCATGTCCGGGCTGTCCGCAGGGATGCAGCTGGATGGAAGCGGGTTGGGGGGTGACGGCGGTATCACGGCGCGGTCCGCTGCACCCGAGACATTTCTAGCAGCACCTGCCCCCTCTACTAGCCCTCGTGGTGGCCCAAAAGGTTGTGCGGCCCTGAGGTCACCGCCTCGTACCGCCCAGGCCTGGCAGACTCTAATGTCAAAAAAGCACAAGGATTGAAACCGCAGTTCATCTAAAATGTTCCGAATTAATATAAGACTTTTTAAAATGTATTTTTGAGGTGAAAATAATGAATATGTGCGCACGTATGCTGTACGTGCACTTAAGTGTATTTGTATTCATAAAATGAATGTAGTGAGAGCATTAAATTAAATGATCATAAATGATTCAATTTGCCCTTGCAAAAACGATTTGTTTTGGATTCAGACTATTCAAAGATGGCTACTGTTAAGGGAGAGGCCTTAGGCACTGCCTACGGCAATTATTTTTGTCCCTTTTTTACACTTTACTTTTGCGGACCCCCCTGACTTACCCAAAAAGGATCAGTTGCAGTTGCCACTTGTTTCGCTCTGCTGTTCACTGGCCGAGCTGCGGCAGGTCACTGCGCTGCTTAAGTGTTTCGCGGAAGCAGAAATCAGACGCCTGACAATGGGGTCTCGCCTACGCGACGAGGATCAGGAGCCGTTTTGCACCCTCCAGTGTTTCCCTTAGGTTTGAAGGTCGTCTGTGGCGGCACGACGTGCTGAATATTGAACACAAACAATGGGGGGCGAAGTTTGCGATCGTGAACCAGGGAGGGGGGTAAACGTTTTCTTTATCATTGGAGATAATTGGAGATAAAGAACAAGTTACCTTTCGTTGCCTTGTGGATGTCGCGGATTTCTGTGGTCGTTCATCTGTGATGACCGTGTGTCTCCAAGCACATCTTTCGTAAATAAATCCCCTTATTGACCGATTTTTTTATTTTGTGGCCGCCCTGTTGATATTGTGGCAGTGCGCGTCAGATGAGTCAATGTAGGGGAAACACTGCCCTCCCTCCCAGAGCCCTGCTACAGCCAATTAGCTGCTGCCTACCACGGCTACTGTTACCACCCGCACGGCCAGGATTCAATCCTGTACCGTGGGGCTTCTCTCTCCCAAAGGTTCAGCTCCTGCCGTTCGGCTGCCTGGCTCATTAAGGGTCTCCACGGCAACTTTATTCCACGGCTATTTTAGGGCCGAACTCCCTTAGTGTCCTTTTGTTTTATTTATTTATTTATTTATTTTTCTGTGCTGTGCAGATAGATCTCTTCTGCAAGCCAACGTAACTGAAAAGGTAGGTTTTCCCATAAATGGAAAGTCATCCGCTTGTTATCTTAATGGAAAAGTAAGAGGACGTGTTCTGTACTTAAAGGGCGGCTCGAGCTCTGTGTATCATGCTACAATGCACACAAAGCAGTGTTTTCCTGGTTTCTGCTTCATGCTTGTCTAGAAGCAGCAGTAACAAAAGTATCCAGAGTATGATCAACTTGTGAACAGAATGAAGCTTTGAAATCCAGAAAACTGCTCCATTCCCAGGTCATTCCCAAAATTTTTAGTAAATGTCTCAATATGTAAATATGCACAGTTTCCTGGATGGCCATTACATTTTATTTTTAACTGACAAGGAGCATTGCAGAAATGTTATTCAGTTGTATTATTAAAGTTAATAACAAATTTGAATTGTGGATGGGCATGTAAATTTTATCAGGAAAACATGCTACAACATATATTTATGTTATGTTACATACTGGCCCAAAATATTGCAGGTTTGAGTCCCAGGTAGGACACAGCCATTGTATCCTTTAGCAAGGTACTAAACCTGCATTGCTTCAGTATATATCCAGCTGTATAAATGGATACTATGTAAATATACAATGGATAAGAAAAGCTCTGGATAAGCCTGTCTCACTAAATGCCTGTATACATGTAATGTATATTTCAATACTTCTATACTTACAGTATATTCAGAAAATATTATTGACGTGTATCCTCTTTTTTCGTGCCTAAATGATAACAGTCGTGTTACAAGTAAATGTGCTTACGACATGCTCGTCAGAATGCCGAGCATGCGACAATCTTATCGAACGTTCTTGAAAGGTTTTACGTTAGCTGGGCCTGGGTAGTTGCGACATATTTGATTATTTGAGCCCTCCCACCATAACTTTTGTGCTGTTCTTTCCTAAAGCTGCTTAGTATGCTCTGCCGCACTGTTGCCGTGGAGCTCTGTGTCAGTTTTGCCTGCTTAGCCACACCAGCGTCCTTAACGGCAAAGAGGTCATCTGTGCGGTCAAGATGCAGGTGACCAGAGGACCTCTGGAGCCGGTCCAGCTGTCTGTCACATTTCACTGACAGCGTCCCAAATGCACCTTATTAACCTATTGTGCCCTCTGTATATAATAAGAACCCAAGCCAGGCTATTCAGAACACCTCTGGCTGAAAGGACATATTAGCATTTCTGATAGCTTAGCACCCAGAGAGATGTGAGGTGGCTGTTCGTTTGACGTCATATCGTTATTTATATATATTTTTTTATTAATGGCAAAGAATGCAAAACAGCTTTCTCAGGCTTTCACTTTATTTAACTATCCATTAGAGGAGTTTTATGCTTTTGATCAAAAAGCTCTATTGGGTCCTACAAATGTGCTGGGTTGTTTTGTGTGTGCGTGTGCGCACGTGTGAGTGCGTGCGTGCATCCGTGCTGCATGCAAAAAGGAGCCCTATCTGTTAAAAGGCTGGGCTAACAAACAGTGGGAGAGCTCTCTTTATGTGCTAGTTCCAGATTCTGGCCACGTCTGCCATCAGATATTTTCTTTATTTAAATCATTCAGAAGCCTGGTTTGAACTGATGTTCCACAAGAGGCGAGACCCATCAGCCCCCAAACAGCTGTGCAGCGAAGGCCCCGCCTTCCCCCAGATGCATTCCGGGGAACTGGAAGCCTGCCGAAATCCAACAAGGCCTCCCACGGCCCCTCTGGAGTCCAGCACAAAATTGTTTCTCACTCCACCATCTCTCATCATGGAACGATGGAACTTCTGTTCCCCGGTGATCGCGATTTTTTGGTTTCCGGCTCCAGGCATATTGCCTTTGGTGTGAGTTATTACCGCCATTTATCATAACAGGATGTCATTCCGAGGCGGAGCAGAAAGCTGTGCTTTCAGGTTTCCTGCCAGCTGTATAAAAAATATATTTTTTTAAAAATGGGAACACCGATTTCTGAAAGTTTGGCATGCTGACGGGCTGCTGTGGTGATTGCCCTGTCATACCCGCAATGTGGAAACAACCAGCAACAATCGCATCTTCATGCCAGATAATGAGGGCATCAAAATTCTTACATTAGAGTAGTGCCTGCCTCTAGAGCCCTAAGGAGTGGTTGATGGCAGTTGTGACTTGTGGCACAGCTAACATTCAAGACACCAAGGTCATGACCTTAGTGGTTATAAACATCTCCCATTCTTCAGAATTGGGACGAATCATTTCCTACGAAAAAATCTAAAAACTATTGAAATCCACAATCTGAATACAGTACACATTCTTCAGCATTTTCTCTTTTTTAATTTGGAAAAACACCTACATTTTCAGCTTTCCCTAACATCCACAATGCATTTCATAATTACGTTAGTAACTGAGAATTGATTTTAACATTAATTACAGAATGACTCCTTGATGCAAAATGACAAAACTGAAAAAAAAACCAGTAGGATTTAGTCACAGTGGCAGCTCTGAATTCAGATCAGTCTACTATCAATTGTCCCAGATTGTGCAACATATTACCCCTCTGAAAGTGAATAAGCAGCAAGACTTCTAAATGCTGTGCTTAGGTCCCCCTCGAAAACTCAAGGGGCTTATCCTGCCACTGAATACTAATAAATTATTAAATACACATTTTACAATTTAAATGATTAGTTATTATTTTAAAAATCTCCAAATTTGTTGTTAGGTCAGTCAACCAGTTGGAATCAAGCAACAAGCCAAAGCAACTCTGTATCAGGTTTAACTTTTTTATATGAAACTATTTTAGTAAATAAACAGACAAGATATAGCAGTTCAAAAGACAAATAGAAACCATACAGAACTAGAGAGACCAGTCAGCTCGACCTAGTCAGAGAATTAACCACTGCCAGCTTCAGTGTGATATGGGGGAAAATTAGGTTTACATTTCGTTCAATCACTTAGCATGTACAGTAGTATTACTCTCAGTAATGTGCATCAGGCCCATTTTCAATCAATAAATATAATGGTGATCTAACAAACAACAATTAGCATTTTAACAAACAGTAGCACAATAGTCCAAAGAAAGAAAGGGAGAAAAAGAAAGGATATCTATAGGGGGTCAGGGGAGCAATGGTACATACTGAAGCGGTAAGAGATTATCGGCAGGGTTTCTGCTGTTCTTTTATTTATTTATTTATTTATTTTATTTAAAAAATAAAAATAAATTTGGCACCCAACGCTTGGCTGAGCGCATTCAATTCCCACCAGACGACAGCTAAGCTCGCATAGACCGGAGTCAGAGGAATGAACTTTCATTTGTGGCTTTGACTGCAATCTATAGGCACCCGATCCACCAGCGGGGGTCGCTAGATAGTGATGCACACGGCACCCTATCCAACAGAACCCTCCCATTCCCTAGGCGACAAAATCGGCAATTGGGCGTCGCCCTATGGAGCTACCGCATGGCATGGTCCGGATTCAGTTTGAGGCTGTGAGGCTCATCCATGCAACACAGCGTGGTGCCTTAACCGAATGAGCCGTCCAGCAGCCCCCCAGTTTCTGCTGTTCTGACTGCAGTACGAATCTCATTTCACCACCGGGGGGCCAGAACAGACAGGAGATATGACCTGGAAGTGCCACTGCGCAAGGGGGGGGGGGGGGTGCCACATGCCCAGGTAGCAGACCAGAGAGGTTTGGTAGGTGTGTAGGGTCAGATGATCTTTTGAAGATATAATGGAACTGTCTCTTTAGCTTCCCGATAGGCTAGCACCAAGGTTTTGAATTTGATGCGAGCCGATATAGGTAGCCAGTGGAGTGAGGTGAAAAGGGGAGTGAAATGGCTGAGCCTGGGGACGTTGTAGATCAGATGAGGGATGAGCTGCAGAGGTCTGATGTCAGGGAGGACAGCAATGAGGGAGTTGCAGTAGTCCATGCGGGAGATGATGAGTGCCTGGACTAAGAGCTGGGTTGAGTAGGTGGTGAGGAAGGGAAAGATTCTCCAGAATGTTGTACAGGAAGAGTCTGCACTTCCGACAACTTCCTATGATGTCCTGTATAATGGGGCAGTCCATAAACGATGTCATGGAAAATATTTGTCCATAGAGTTTTACATTGTCCTCTATGTGGCTATCATGGACCTTTTTTGTCACCCTTTTAAAAGAATTCTTATAATATAATGTTCAGGTGTTCTTACATGAATGCTGCAACCTAATGAAGTCCCTGCTTAAACACATTTAAAGATAGACAATGTTTTTGATTTCTGAACAGCTAGTTCACTTATCTAATTGGCTGATAATCATAATTTACAAAAATGATTATGCCTGATGCCTTTTTTATTGTATGTTTTGCTTTAAAAAATTTTTTTAACCTGTGCGTAGTTTTAGAACATCTGATTTTATAAGCTGCTGTCTTTGAAGATATTCCCTTGTGCTGATATGACTTCATCTACAACCACACATTTTCGCACACACAAAAAAGCACATACACACTGACACACACACACACACACGCACAAAGCAAACTCAAATAGGCACACCTTACACCCCCTTTGTAGGGTTCAGTTCTAATTTTGATAGGCAACTAAATTATTTTGTGCACAGCGGTTGTCATAGAAACACAGACTTGTGTGAATGTTTAAAAAAGAGCCAGTCCACCCCCTCAGCACACAGTGATTTATCACTAAAGCGGGGAGACGGATGTCTTGTAATAACTTCTGTTGCCTTTAAGGAGGGATGACTCCAGATTTGGTTTGACTGTGTCCAGGGGCTCAGAGGTGGGAGTCTTAATCCGCAGAGCTCTGTCGAGTGTGTTATAGGGAGCTTTGCTGGATCCTGATTTCATATTTAGGGTGGAAGCCACAGAACTAACACAATTTCCTGCTCCATTTCCTCTCCACCCCCCAACCCCCCAACCCCCCAACCCCCCAACCCCCCACCTCCTCCTTCAGAGGCTAGGGGTCGCCGTGGTTACCTATGAGTCAAGACCAGAGTGATGCTGCGGAGGAATGCTGCAGTCACAGTCTGCTAGTACTGCAGCATCAACAGGTCTGGAGCCCCCCCCCCACACACCCCCGGTGTGCTAGGTTCAAACAGACTGCAGTGTGAAAACAAAGCCCTCTAATTCTTTTTTCATTCACTCCCGTTTGGAACGCTGTGTGTGATTGCCATTCCATGGCCTCAGCGTCCTCCCATCAGGTCAGGAGAGGGTGGTCTCCGAACTGCATGTAGCCGGCCTCCCTGCAGTCCGCCGGCTGAGCTGCGCAGCCGTCATGCCTGAAGTACCGCAGACACCGAAGGGTGCCTGATCGACCAGAGGTGGCGCTGTCGCGCAGTGAGACTGGAAGCTTGCTGCCAGTCACTCCCTCCCTGAAGGAAGCCATAGTCACTTACGCACTGCTCTGAGAACAAGCCGTATAGCGCTCGGAGGACTGCTCCACACTACTTACATGGCCGGCACAGGCAGGTCGCGGGTGTCAGAGGTGGCGCTATTGTGCAGTGAGTTAGTAATTCCCTCCCTGAAGGAAGCTACGGTCACTTACGTGCTGCTCTGAGAATGAGCCGTTTAGCAGTCCATAAATGTTCTCTGTAACCCCTTCGCGCAGATGCCAAATTTGGTCAATGCTCGCCTATCTAATTACTATTCTATTTAAGGAGTCAAAACTCCTGGTGTGAGCTTCACAGAAACTTGGAAAATAGCTTAAATGAAGCAAGACAGCTCCATTTACAATACTAAGTACTATTATATTATATAAATACAAACCCCAATTCCCAAAAAGTTGGGACAGTATGTAAAATGCAAATAAAAGTGGAAAGCAGTGATTTGTAATTTTTTTTTAACATATATTTAATTGAAACAAGTACAAAGAAAAGATATTGAATGTTTTTGTGACAGACTGGCAGGGACGGACCCAAATGCACGACGAGACAGAACTTGAAAATAAAGAGTTTTTATTTTCAGTAGGCAAAATAGTAAATGTCCACTGTGGAACCCACAGTGAACTGACACAGTGCTGAGTAAGCAGATACAGCAGCCCAGCCGGGCGGAGCTGTATACCGCGGTAGCGGTGGTGAGGCTACAGCAGACTGTCTGGGTAGACGGGTGAAGTAGCAGCCACTGGCGGGCTCGCTATCCAAGTTGTACTTCAGAGCAGAAGCGGTACAGCAAACTGGTGAGCAGGAACAGGCGAAGTAGCAAGGAGCGGTCTTTAGCCAGGTTCGCAGCGAAGGATCAGGCGGTGGCAGAGTCAGGATCCACACAGGGAAGCCAGGGCATCTGGCGTCCAGACCTGGGTTAGTATAGCCAGAGTCTAGCAAGCTAGAGAATCAGGAAGCAAGTAACAAACGAGACAAGGACCGTAATACTCTGACAAGAAATCACAGGAACAGCACGGTTAATATAACTAGTGTCATTAGAGCTGATAAACTGCAGCTTGCGGGAAATGCGTGCGAAATCAGCGAATTGATTGAACAATTAGAAAACACGTGAGGAATGCGGTGAAAGCAATTAAGTGTGAATTGTGTAATTAAGATGTGGTGCGAGTTGTAAATGTGCAATGTAGACACAATAAGGCAATGAACGCAGACATGACACAATCAGGTTCAGGGAAACAGAGGAAAACACAAAAAGGAAGGGAAGGCAGGAGCGGATCGTAACAGTTTTACCTCATCAACTTTATAGATTTTCGTAAATATACGCTAATTTCGAATTTTATGCCTGCAACATGTTCCGAAAAAGTTGGGACAGGGGCAACATAAGACTGGGAAGGTTGTGGAATGTAAAAAAAACACCTGTTTTTAACATTCCACAGGTAAATGGATGAATAGGTACAGGTGATACAGGTGATCATGACTGGGTATAAAAGGAGCATCCATGAAGGTCCAGGGCGTTTACAAGCAAGGATGAGTTGAGGTTCGCCACTTTGCGAGACACTGAGTGAGCGAATAGTCCAACAGTTTAACCCCTTGATGTCTATGATGCTAAATATATGCAGTGTACCCTGTTGTCCATTAGTGTCTCCAAATCTATCCAAATGGCTAAATTGTGCACTACGCTAAATAATAATAAAAAATTATATATTTAACTCCAAATCAACAGTTTTGGCTCAGAAACAAACAAAAAAAGTGTGCTCACTTTTGCATCATTTTCAAGTGGGAATGACTATATTTTCATCAGTATAGGGGGGTAGATATCTGTGGGTCCAAAACCCCTATGCAAAACAGGTCATAAAATAAATAAAATTAGTTTTGTCCATTATAAAGAATATACTTTTGCTTCTTCTGATGGATTAACATAAAAATAGTTTCACAGTGTTACATACACCTACCGGTAAATATGTAGCCTAATCATTCACTCTTGTATCACTTTTTCCTGTACTCTACAGTATGTATACTTTTGCCCCGGCATTTTTCTGTAGTTTTTTTATGTTCCTATTCATAATGTTTCCAAGGAAAATCTTTACCTTAATCTACCACATATTTTTGAAAAATTGGAATGAGCATTTGCCATGCCATAAGTGACAAGTATAAACGCCATAGCCTATATTATGCACAATAACATGAAAATCAAATAGTATTCCACGATCTGCAAAATGCATATGTAGCCAGAGACCAACCTAATTTTTAGACGCAAATTTTTTTACATATTGATAAAGGGAAACTCTCCTCCCTAATGCGTTTTTTATAGAGCTTGCGTAATATGCGACCGTGAAAACGAAAACTGTCGTTATGCTGGGCTGCAGTAAATGGTTCAAAGCACCCAAGAAGACATGGGTTATACCATTGCTATGGTTATAATGTACTCTATTGGATAAAAGAGCCGACAATTAAACCAGAATGAACTGTAATGAATGAGACAGGCTTGCAGGGCATGGGGGGTATTACGAGTCGACGTTTCAGATAGTGTAATAGCGGTATAAAGTGTTGTATATTTCTCAAACCGATTGTACCAGACAATAAATGACCACTGAATTTTGAAAGGAACATCTCGATGTGTAAAACCAATGGTAGGATTGTATGTTCATTTCATATTTAGTAGCATATGTTGCTAGTAGAATACATGGTCGAATGAGAGAATACTTTCACATGTTTATTTTGCATTTGAGTGAGCAGGGTTTTTTCACGGCTTTTCTGGCATACGATCAGGCAATTGTTGGGTTTATCTTGTTGCTATGACGGAATTCTAATATTATATGAAGAATAAATATATTTATGAACTCAAACATAGACGCTATTGTCCTCTATGTCACGCATGGGTAGGTATAGACTGGGTGGGGGGAGCTTGTTAAATGGACTTGCTACGGAAAAATAGTGACACTTAGAAACTACGCATTGGGCAGAAATCGTCACAAATAGCCGCCGCGGTGGTACAACGGTAAGTCAGTCAGTGCAGTTGTACTCCAAGGATCGGGGTTCGCGCCCCGGTCCTGCCAGATCCGAGCATGGCCGGTGCCCTGTGGGAGCAGCAATTGCGCTGCTTTCCGGGGGGGGGGGGGGGGGGGAGAGAATCGAATCGCTGAAAGGCTTTGGCGAGTTGGAATCACGGTCAGGAGCTCGAGGAGTCGCGCCTTGTAGTTGCGTGGGAGCCTCCGCCTACTACCGGCTGACAGGGTTGAATAGTGGTGGGGGGGTTAGCGGTTGCTACACAGGGGAATTGGGGAAGAATAGGGGGTTCAATTGGCTATTAAAATTGAATTGGGAAAAAACAAAATTTTTTTTTTTTAAATGAAAAAAAATCACAAATCGTCTACCAAGAAAGTTAAAACACAGAGTTTGTGATTTCCACTAATTTCCACTCAGTCTGGCTGCAGGAGCAACAATGTGGCGGGAACTTCACTATACATCAGCACAAAGGTGTTAAGAACAACATTTCTCAATGCATGATTGCAAGGAATTTAGCGATTTTACCAGTCTATAATATTTTTATAAGATTCAGTGAATCTGGAGAAATCTCCGCGCATAAAGTGCAGGGCCGAAAACCAATCTTGAATGCCTGTGACCTTCGATGCCTGAGACGGCACTGCATTAAAAACCGACATGCTTCTGTAAGGAATATAACCACATGGGCTCGGGAGTACTTCGGAAAACCGTTTTCAGTAAACACAGTTCGTCGCTGCATCTACAAATGCAAGTTAAGACTCTACTACTATTTTCATAATACATTTTTTTTTAAATAAAGTGCCACAAATGCAAATAAATCTTGGCAAAAATGCAAAAACAAAGTTGGTTTTCTTTAGTTTGCAATGAAATACTGAGAGCTACAAATGTAATACAGGTAAAACTATATGCTCTGCTTTAAATCATAAAGTAATCATATAGTTAACTACAAATCAACTGTTTTGACACATAAAACTCACTTTTGTATAATTTTCATGTGGGAATCTTTTCATCAGTATAGGCTCTATACTGATGAAAAGATTCCCACATGAAAATTATGCAAAAGTGAGTTTCATGTGTCAAAACAGTTGATTGAACAGGCATACGTTGGCGATGTGTTTGACGAACTGAACAGACTAAACGCAAGTATGCAGGGTCCACACACAAATATACTGGATCTCTCTGATGAAATCAAAGGATTCACAGCAAAAGTTGAATGCTGGCATGAACGAGTGAAGAGTGGCGTTTTGGCCTATGCTCTCTTGCCTAACAGAATTCAATGGTGGAGAATCTGAGCCAGTGAATATTTCACAGATAATTTGCACGCATCTAACAGAACTTCTTGATCGATTCAACATCTACTTCAGTGAAATGGAAACATCTTTGAAAGTGGACAGGGACTGGATCAGAGATCCATTGTCAAATGCTACAAACAAGGCCATGCTGCACAGGTTAACCATTTCGGAGGAGGACAAACTGATTGAACTTAGCCATGACAGCTTTATGCGTCAGAAGTATCAGAACTGTGGACGAGACATTGCAGTGTTTTGGTTGGATGTTTCAGCTGAATATCCAGAGCTCACTCAAAAAGCAATGAAAGTTCTTTTACCGTTTGCCACAACATATTTATGTGAGTCTGGCTTTTCAGCCCTCGCATCAGTTAAAACAAAGCACAGAGCGAAACTGGACGTGAAGGATGAAATGAGTGTGCCTTTCAATCATTCCACCAAGGATCGGTGAACTATGCAAGACCCATCAGGCGGAAGTGTCCAATTGAAAAGGTAGACCTATTCTAGTTCAAGCCTACTCTTGTAAGACTGAGAGTAGTTGTAATTGTTATTGTTTGCTACAAATTAATGTGAAACATTGCACTGAAATTAAAACATTTATTGCTATTGCGCAAACATACTAATCTTAGGGGGTACTTCAGTTGAACCTTTGAGACGGAAGGGGTTCAGTGCTCAGAAAAAGTTGAGAACCCCTGGTATTGGGGGATGGATATCTATGGGTCCAAAAACCTATCCAACCTGTTATAAAATGAATAAAGTACTTTTTTTGTCCACGATAAAGCATAGAAATCTGCCCCTTATGATAGAAATGGCATTCATAATGCATAGCGGCATCAGAGAAATGGGTTACTGTGCCTTGTTGATTCCGCCTGCAGGACGCTTAACCTGCTCGTAACGGCTCAAATCGCTATGCATTGGGAGTGCTGACCCATGCCTGCTTTTGGGGAGCTTTTTCCCAGTGCCTATTTGAGAGACGTAAACTGTTTTTAGAACATGCAGGGTAGCATGTGGGTTCCAGTGGCAGCCACCTACCTGGTAGAAGAACGATAAGAACATTGAATCTAATCCTGATCTGACTGGAGTCCTGAACTCCCATTTAGCTTATCTCAATTTTTCAATTTTTTTAACCTACAGTTTTAATTTGGTTTTTAATTGGCATGTTAATTGCATGATGAGATGAACAGGCAGCGTGTTCTCTCGTCAAAGGAAGGCACGAGGCGCGTGAGGTTCCCAGGGATCACTAAGTTTGTGGTTTCCAAGCCCTGGCACCCTCCCTGGAGTGGCCTGTCAAAGCGCCTTTTTCAAAGGGAGAGCGTTTCCGCTCGGACGTATGCCGTCGCCGATCTCGAGGAAGAGTGTATGCCGAGCACCGGAGAGTCGTAGTGAGCCTCCGTGAGCTGGTGGTCGTCCCATGTGTTTCGCTGCTGACCACCGGAGCGCTGATGTGAGGGCACTTGGTTGTTGTTTTCTTGTTTCTTACCATGGTTCTTCTCTGCCTCCCTGCTCCGCAGTCAGATTTACTGCATCGAGAACGCTCATGGGCAGCTGGTGCGCGACCTGGACTTCAATCCGAACAAGCAGTACTACCTGGCCAGCTGTGGGGACGACTGCAAAGTCAAGTTCTGGGACGTGAGGAACATCGGCGAACCGGTGAAAACCCTGGAGGAGCACTCCCATTGGTGAGTGCCGCTCCATGTGATACTACAAGCAAACTACACAAACACGCATACACACACAGGCATGCACACATACACACAAACACGCACGCACACACAGACGCACATTAACACACTCTGACGCAAACACGCGTCCCAGTGGGGTTACTGCCTCTAAGGAGAGAGGACAAAGGTTCAATGCCTTGTTTACTGTGTTTGTGTGTGCGTGCGTGTGTGTGTGTGTGCGTGTGTGCGTGCGCGCGCCTGTGCCTGTGCCTGTGTATGCGTTTGTGTTTGTATGTGTATGTGCATGCATGTGTGTGTGTGTGTGTGCCCCTGTGTGTGCGTTTGTGTTTGTATGTGTATGTGCCTATGTGTGTGTGTGTGTGTGCGCCTGTGTATGCGTTTGTGTTTGTATGTGCATGCATGCATGTGTGTGTGTGCCTCTGTGTGTGCGTTTGTGTTTGTATGTGTATGTGCATTCATGCATGTGTGTGTGCCCCTGTGTGTGCGTTTGTGTTTGTATGTGTATGTGCCTGTGTGTGTGTGTGTGTGTGTGTGTGTGTGTGTGCGCGCGCCTGTGTATGCGTTTGTGTTTGTATGTGCATGTGTCTGTGTGTGTGTGTGTTTGTGTTTGTATGTGTATGTGCATGCTTGTGTTCACATGCATGTGTGCCTGCATGCATTCCTGTGTGCATATGTGTGTACCATGTGTGTGCATCCCATGCATGCGTGTGATTTTACACCCTCAGCCTGCATGTGCTGCGGCGTTTGGGGCCTCATTATAAACTGTCCGCTCATCCGCTCGCCTCCCCCACCCGCGTGTGCGTGTGCGGAATAGATAACGGCACAGAGCGAGAGGCACAGCGGCGTCTCAGCGGAGACCAGCGCAGTGCCGGGCGGTGCATGATAATGTCTCTGGCTCAGGATGTTAACTGATCGGACAAAGCCTGAATCAACAAAGCCCGCGCGACCTGATCCGATTTAGATACGAAATTACGGCGATGAAACAATGGCAGATTTTTCTGTTTTTTTTTTTTTATTTATTCTGGCCAGCCCGGGATGTGCCAGGCTGCCCCCTCCCACAGGCACGGAAGTATTAGGGAATCATTTTTTGGGAAGCGGATTAAAGGAGAAGCAGGCGGAGAGTTCACCGAGCCGACTGTCTGTCAGTGCGGGAGTTATCCTCCAATCCCTTGCCTGGAACCGGGATTGCTTCCTAAAGTGGCATGGCTGTCAAGACACCAGCCACATCAATGAGGGTGGGAGGCATGGGGGGGTGACTGCACTTTACTTTTTAGGACTGTGTATGAATCTCCACAAACCCCAGAATGGTTAGACATTCTGCTATTTTATTAGATATTTTACAGTTCTTCTGCAGTCACTGATCAGTCGGGACATGTGCTCCATGTCTCTATTGCCTCTTCAT
The DNA here is from genome assembly GCA_022702515.1 of Ilyophis sp. 1 JC-2022. NCBI lineage: Eukaryota > Metazoa > Chordata > Actinopteri > Anguilliformes > Synaphobranchidae > Ilyophis > Ilyophis sp. 1 JC-2022. The sequence continues at coordinate 15,817,558 of CM040406.1, read as the reverse complement.
TTGAGCTTTAAGCAAGGTAATTGGCTGTGTTTAAGCACCTGTCATAATGAGCTTGGTGCTGCTCAACAAATGATCATATTCACCAAAAGATTAAGAGAATACTGCAGGAAGAGAAGAATTCTCAAAAAAATATGTAGGGCTCAGTAAACTTCAAACAGATGGGTGCAATTTTTTGAACATGCTGCAGGTGTTCAGAGTAAAAAGTTATGTAATGACAGAAGTCAGTACATAACATGGTAGTGCCTAAAGTTAGTATAGTACAATAGTCCTTTTTTAAAATTTAGACTAGTTCAAATATTTTTAATTACGATACAATTTTGTCAAAGATGACAAATCAAATACTGTTACTGGTGAATTCTGATGAGTAAAATTAATAGTATCAGTCGAGAGCGCCGATCCATGAATCAACATGTGGGTTTAATTGCGGTTAGCATAATTATTAATCATAAAATTAGTACTTGAGATGATTCAGGTATCGCCGTAGCGTGATTGCTAATGACTGCTAAACAGGTGGCTTGATGAGGAGACTGCCTGGGCACTTTCCCACGAAAGTATGGAATTACAGAACGCACAACCCTGTCGCCAAAAACGCAGGACCCCAGTTATCAGTGAACAAGCATAGTTATATTGCTATGGAGCACTGTAGGAAGTTTTCCGATTGGTTATTTGGTTGATTGGTTAACAAGCCTTGTGAGTTACATGTAGCTAGTTCCACCCATTATTTTGTTTGTGTTTTGGTTTTTAAAATTATTTTCCCCCATTTTTCTCCCCAATGTGGAAGTTGCTGTTGTGCCTCTTAAGTCTACAAGAAGCACTGCAAATTAAGTGCGTGCACTCCTGTGATTCATTCGCCCGCCAGCCAGAGAAAATGCCCCACACTATGAACCACACTACTGCAGGAAAGCTAGAGCCATTTGGAGGAGAACTGCATCTCTCTGATGGTGTCCGGTAGCCTGTGTATACCTGGCGCATCGTTGTGAGCAGCTAACGTCTCAAACCCACCCTGCCTCTGCGGCATGAGGCTCGGTAATCGACGGCTAAAGTCGCGGGTCGGACCCAGACCTCCGACGTCTCGGATACAGGGGCCCAGCCTGCGCTCCCTGTGAGTGTCTAAACCGCCCGAGCCGCCCAGGAAACTCACCGCTCTTTTCGACGCTGTCCTCAGGGTGTGGAGTGTCCGCTACAACCACTCGCACGACCAGCTGGTGCTGACGGGCAGCAGCGATAGCCGTGTTATTCTCTCCAACATGGTGTCCATCTCCTCCGAGCCCTTCGGCCACCTGGTAGACGAAGACGACCTCAGCGACGCGGAGGACAACGGCCAGGAAGAGAAGTAGGAGGGCATCGTCCTTTCTCGTGCATTCTTTTCCCCTTTCACACTCCCACTCTAGTTCAGCGACGCTTGTTTAAAATGCTTAATTTCACTGCATGCGCACATTAAGAGGAAGCAGCTACCACAGATTCTGTAGACTAACCAGATGGTCAGCTCCTGCTTTCCCTCCAGCCTCTTTGCTTCCTAATTGAGGGAGATTCCGGTACTGTAATTATGAATTTACAGTTTATGAATGCTCATGAAGAGGTGTCATTGAGAACTGTTCCTCGGTCATGCCTTGTCTTGAATATTCTTAAAATGGTTCATTTTAGAGAACAGAACGTAATTCAGTTAATAGCTGACAAACTGGTCAGTCCATAGAACCTGTGTGCCCCATGTACGACCAGTGTCATAACAAACAGTGCTATGCAATATAAATATTGATTGATTAATTGACTATTTGGATGCACTGTACCAAGTCGCTGGTCTCTACAAGGCAGATTTTGTCTGATGTTTGATACATGCAGACAAGCATTCGTTGATGGGAAAAAAATTGTAGAAATAAAAATGTATGTTCTGCCCATGAAAAAACATGCACCAAATCGTGGGCGGACCTTGGAGAGAGGTCGCGCAAAGGTGCCACGTTCCAAACGTTTTGACCTGTGTGTGTGTGTGTTTGCGTGTTTTCTGATGCCTCCCACCCCCCTCAGATCCAAGGAGCCCCTCCAGGACAGCATCATCGCCACCTACGAGGAGCACGAGGATAGCGTGTACGCCGTGGAGTGGTCCTCGGCCGACCCCTGGCTCTTCGCCTCACTCAGTTACGACGGCAGGCTGGTGATAAACAGGGTGCCCCGCGTTCTCAAATACCGCATCCTGTTATAGGAGCTAGAACAGAACCGACACCCATCCAACCCCACCCCCAACCCCAACCAAAACCCAGCCCCTTGCCCATGTGTTGCTGTTTTGTCTGATCTGCGGGGATCTGAGGGAGGAAGCGATGGAGGGAGGGAGTGAGAGAAAGAGAGGGAAGAAAAAAATGTTTCTCGTGGCCTGCTGGGCTTTCCAATGTGATGGATGGGTGGTATGTGGATGGAGTGAATGGGAGAGGGAAAGAAATGAGGAAGAAAAAAGGAAAAAATCTGTTTGAGGGAAGGATAGATGGATGGGTGGTCTCCGCTGGTTTTGTCTTTCTACAGTAGTGAGAAAAGGGGGCAGATGGAGAGAGAGGAAGAGCATTTGCACCAGCAACAGTCCACCTGGTTGGTTTTGGCTTCTCGTCTCGCTGTGGCTTTATGTTTTAAGGATGAAGGTCAGCGAGGGCGCTCACTATTCCGTAACGACCACCGCGCCTGTGGCCCCACCCTGCCACCCAACCCCACCCCCCCCCCCCCCCCTGCGAGCCCCGCCATCGCATCTGGTATCCGGCCATAGTACTGAGCACGATTCTCAGCGATGAGGAACGCTTTCCAGGGGGCCCCTCTGCGCCGTTTCCAAGAGCGAGCCGCCCAACCGCGGACATGCCTTTCCCTTAATTAGCTGAATCACACATCCTGTACAGTAAGCCAAAGGGAGGCAGAGGGAGGAAGTCTCTACGGCATGTTTGTGTCACAGTGGGGAGCCGGCAAGCCGGGGTGGGCTTCTCCTTACAAAAATCGCTTTATGTGTCACATTCTTTAAAAACAAAAACAATGAGATGCCCAGGGTATTGTTTTCCTAATTAAAGAATATAATGAAATGAAAAAGCAATAATTTCTGGCTGTGTTTTATTTTATTTTCTGTTTTTTGGGGGGAGCAGGGAGGGGCATTTTGGGGAAGGTGGCATGGGGACAGGGGTATGCAGGGACTCACTTCCTCAACATTTATTAAGGATTTGTGCTGCCATATGTTTTCCCTTAGCCAACATTCACCTGTTTTTTAGCCGCTTTTTTTAAAGCGAAGAGCTTCCCTGGATGTCGACGAGTCATCCACGGGCAGGCAGACGGACGCAAGGCAGTGTGGAACGAAGCAGGTTGCACCACCACACGCACGCAGACACACACACACACACACACACACGCACACACACACGCACACACACACACTCCACTGCCCTCCTCCTCGTCCCTGCCAGATCTCCAGACTGCAGATTTTTTTTTTGACGATGCGTGAATGTGACGGCTCCAGCCTTCATTAGAGCAGACACAAATGACAGGGAGTTTTAATTGCAGCTTGACTCCCAGGATCTGCACATTCCCGTTATCTCCAGGGGAAGTCCAAGGTCTTCATTAATGATGTCAGGGCTAACGGGAACGAGTTTGCCGAATGCCTCGCGTTTATTTCCTTCCCCTCTTAAGCCGGCTCCCGCCTCTTGGTGTCAGCGGAGGAACTTGTCAAGATGGTTGGGTTCGAGCTCTCGAGAAGAGGGTCCCCTGGCACTCCACGCTCGGGAGCGCCTCTGCTGCCAGTCACCCCTCCCCCTTTCACCTCTCTCCCCCGAGTTGACATGCGTCTCAATGTGTGGAGACAAGGGGAGGGTTTGACAGCCTTTGATTGATTTGGCACTTGCCGTGTTTCGGAACCCTCTTAGTGCTCCGTGCCTCGGTGGCGCGGGTAGCACGCCAGGGCGGTGGCGCTAAAGGCCTGTGCCCGGGAGACTCGGAAAAGGGAGGGAGGGATGGAGAGTTGGACATAAACCGCTCTGACAGCTAGACTCGCAGAGGGAGATGCTGGAAAAAGGAGGAACCCTCTGGAGAAAGAAAGCAAAGCGGTGCTCCTGAGGACAGAGGGGAAGTAGATATACCACACAGTACATCCTTCTCACTTCAAAAACAAGGTCCATTTTAACATGTCCAAAGATACTGGCTGTATGAACAAGGATCAGCGTTATTTCTCTGCTGGAACAATTTCTGATTTGTTAAAACGGGATTTCTGACAAATGGGCGTGGCAGCTGATCTGCTGCATGGTGGAAACATGTTTCAAGACTACTAATCAGAATGTTTTCTAAAACTTGCATCCTATTATTGCAAGACTGGCTTCTAGTTCTACCCAGAAATGTTCCAGGAAACCTACTGGCTTTGGTTATGTGGTAGCATGCCCAATTGAATCAATGAAATGGTGACTATAACTTATTTAGCCAGATTAACTTGTTGTTAACTTGCTCAAAAAATTAGAATATCGTGAAAAAGTTCAATATTTTTTGTCACTCATTTCAGAAAGTGAAACTCATATATTATATAGATTCATTACACATAGAGTGAAATATTTCAAGCCTTTATTTCTTGTAATTTTGATGATTATGGCTTACAGCTAATGAAACCCAAAATTCAGTGTCTCAGAAAATTAGAATATTTTGCTTTAACATATTTTTAAAGTATCATATTTAATAGTTGGTCGCATATCCTTTGCATGCTGTTACTTCCTGAAGTCTGTGACCAATCAACATCAAAAGACTCGATATTTTATTTTCAGGTACTGTTACTAGCGATACTATAACCTCTCTGCATTTGAACGGATCTCTATGGGAATTGGGGGGTGAGACTAGATTCAGCTGTAAATTACACTGGTACAGTATGGAACACATGGCTGGCTAAATGGCTGTAAGTCATCAAGGGTCTGAGCTATCGAACGAGCCCCAAACCATCCCTCTGTTGCCAGATATGGAGTAGATGTGGATGGATCACTGCAAGGGTTATTTCTCCTGACTCATTTTCCTATAGAACTCTATGGGGAAAAAAGTCAGGAGAAACAACCCTTAAAGGGATCCATCCACATCTACTCCATATCTGGCCGCAGAGTGATGGTTTGGGGCTCATTTGATACCTTAGACCCTTGATGACGTATAGCCATTTCGCCAGTCATGTGTTCCATACTGTACCAGCGTAATTTACAGCTGAATCTAGTCTTACCCCCCAATTCTCATAGAGATCAGTTCAAATGCAGAGAGGTTATAGTATCGCTTGTAACAGTACCTGAAAATAAGATATTGAGAGTCTTTTGATGTTGATTGGTCACAGACTTCAGGAAGTAACAGCATGCAAAGGATATGCGACCAAATATTAAATATGATACTTTAAAAATATGTTAAAGCAAAATATTCTAATTTTCTGAGACACTGAATTTTGGGTTTCATTAGCTGTAAGCCATAATCATCAAAATTACAAGAAATAAAGGTTTGCAATATTTCACTATGTGTAATGAATCTATATAATATATGAGTTTCACATTCTGAAATGAGTGACAAAAAATATTGAACTTTTTCACGATATTCTAATTTTTTGAACTGCACCTGTATATGAAACACTGATTAGGGTAAGTGAAGAAGTTACTGATTTTGTGTGTTGTACTTAGTCAATTGAAAATGTGCTTAAAGGGGAACTGCAACATTTGGGCATCTTCAGCTAGGTAGGTCAAACGTTTCAACACTAATTGATTTACCAGTAGTATATATTATAATTACCTATAATGAATAGTAGCTAGGTTGCTATTATACTTAATGTTTTTTTGTTCGGCAGCTAGTTTTTGGAAGATTAAATGTTTTCTTAAGTTATCTGTCATATAGATTGCGTTAGCTAGAACCGGCTACTCGGCTATAGCCATGCATACCAGCTGTAGCCAGATAATGCTAGTTCAGACTAATACTACACAAACTCAGTGTGACGCAACAACTCCGCAACAAACCGTTGTCTTACGTGGGCTGGTGTAGCTGAAATTTTTACTGTACTGTTAGCTACACCAGTCTGTAACCCTGAAATCGTATCTGTAAAACTCAGGGATGCACGTTCAGGGCGAGGTCTGTGGAAGCAGTGGGGTTGGGGGTGTGTCTCTTTCAATGTGGGCAGGGCCAAGGGGTGTTATGACTTTGAAATGTTTTGAGAACAAATGCGACAGTTGAAAAAGTTGCATACTCCAGCTTTAAACCCCAGCCCTTTTTGTGACAACGGTCAGCTGGGACAACACTGTCTCCAACTTGGAATAAGGCCGTTAGTGTATATTCAGCCCTAATATCTTCATTTTATTATGATTGCAGGTGTAGTAACTGGATTTGAGTCTCAGTTCTTTGGTTTCTTCATTTCCGTTAACACTGGAGAACCCACAACGACAAAGCCTTCAGTGGTCAGTATGCTACTGGAATTAGCCAACATTTGATCCTAATTGTTCAACTAAATTTAACACTGGCAAAAATGGTTTCTTTACTTTAAAAGTACTTTGTGATGCTCTCCCATTTCAAGAGCCACCTTTGCTATAGCTTTTCAGTCAAAACATCACTCAATGCTGTCCAATAAGAATCATGCCTTTTAGCCTAACTTACATTGTACGGAGGGGAAATATGTGCTTGGCATGTAATGCAGTTTACAATTTTTTTTAATTCCGTGGTCATTTTAAAAAAATGGTACATACACTCACAGATACCTTACAATATCCATAAATGTACCTGTAGGTGTTTCTTACCAACAATTCTCCAATTACACTCTCCTTAATCTTTGTGTGCATTGAATATGAATTGCAGTTATTCTTATGTCTGTAACATTAACAGTAATATATTTTAAAAAACTGCTTCGGGTCATATAAGCCTCTTCCTTTTGACAGTGGAGCAGGAATTGAATTCTGAAAATGAAACGGCTTTAGATTTAATTTAAATGTTTATTCATGTCTTCTCTGCAAGAGCACAACCTTGGGGGAACCTGGAGTGATCATAACCTGCATGCCTGTGTTTTTTTTCTTTTGATTTCATAAAGTTCATGCAATCCCTTGAAATTAAAATTAATCACAAAGAACATTCAAAGTCTTAGAAGTGAAGAAAAAAATATCAATTGCACATTACATGACACATCAAAGAGCGGTACAGCCTGCGTTTCTTGTTATTATAAGCTATATGTTATTTTGATTCAAAAAGTAGCAAGGTAAGAGCGAGTTATTTATCTAGTTCTAAAATATTGTTTAAAAACATGGATACTGGACATTTCATTAACTGTTTAATATTAAATGTGATCTGCGAAGTGTTGTATGATCAATGATTTATTGAAAACCCAATAGTAAATAAAGTGTTACTAACTCAATGGAGCTTTCTGCTACATGAACCCTAAACAGCTGAGGCTCTCAAGTGTAATCAACAGCTGTAAAACCATTAATTTACAACCTTTCAGTAAGGCTGCGGTGAATAACAACATTGTATAAACATTTTTACATTTCTAAAGCCACAAGTTTCCTGCTAGATTCAAAGATAAATAGATTCAGATCACGCTTAGTTTTTCTCAGGAAAGTTTAACGACTCACGTGTGGCCCAGTAAATCACAAGAACACATACAGCAAACACACACTGACTGCTGTGCTTTACCAACTCTCCAATGTCAAGTGCCTGTGACTAAATTTGTTTTCACATTAAGAATTTGTTGGAAATGTTTTTGTTTTTAAGTAGGCTTAGAGAATTTCTTTATACAGTAAATAATTGTGCATAATTACCAAAACCTCATTTAGATCTTTTTGACAAGACACTGTAATATTTTATTAATACTTAATTTATTCTATGCTGAAGAAGCATAAAAATTAATGAGCTTGTCATCAGAAAGACACCTAATTAAGGAGACTTTTGTTTGTTTCACTCGTTACTGTAGAAATTGGAAGTATTAATTATCTCCAAATTGAATCTCCATCTCTGATGGAAACATGGGAATGTGTATTTTTGTAAAACATGCTTGATTTGATCACTGATATTATTCTGAACAGAAACCCAAGCAAACTTTTCCACACAATGGAATTGAAAGGATATTTATAAGCCAGGTGAATTTATAAAAATAAATGTACAGTCTATTGTTCCTTTCTGATTGCAAAATTCAGAACGTACCATGGCAAGCATTCCATTGGTTGTTTGGTGCGAAATGCCTTACTTTGCTGGTGATTGGCCAGTTTACAAGGCCTCTTATGTCTAAAAATAAACCCAGACACTACAACTGGATGTAATGGTTGACAGCGGCTCTGTGGACCGCTCTGGATGCAGAGTGCTCTGGATGCAGTTTGGGGACAAGCTCAGTCAATCAGCCAAACAGATGAGCCCCAGCCCCTGATTTGACCAGACAGGTGAACAGATTCAGCACGTCAGTCAAGAGAAAGAGTGCTGGTTATCAGGCCGATAGGTTTCAGAGCCTGGAGTCAGAGAAGCTGGATTTCATGCGTTTCAATTGCAGGTGATGTTTGTATGTGTTTCTGGAACAGGGCCCCGTACTTTATATTCCTGGGAATTTCTTGGACTGTTAGCTAAACGGCGTAAAACCCGAGCCGGAGTCTTATGTTCGAAATATGGTCAGATGCCTTTGATGTTTGCTCACAGTTAACATGGATAGCTACTTACAGTGACAAACACCCCTCGGCCCTATGTAGCGTGTCATAAGCAGCTTACTCAGCATAATTTCAAGATAAAGTGCTTTAACCGCATAGTACCAGAATATCAAATGCTCAAATAAAATATAGGCATGGGCAACACTAGAGAAGAGCTGTTTTCCTCTTCCACGTCCCTGTCTCACACCTTTGCTTGAACTCAACTGCAACATTAAAATCTAGCTTTCTACTCCCTATTTTACAGTTACAAATGGCTACCCTCAACATATGACAAGCCTATTTTTTCTAGTGCCAATACTTTTATAAGCATAGACTACATTCTGTTCACCAACAAAATTTGAAACATTATTATGAATAATATTTCATATTCATTATGAAATTCAAATATGTTTTGGATCTCAGAGGCACTGCTAATTTCTCACTCTTTCTCGTGCTGTAGAAATGCAATGAAAGGGGAGCACGTCTTTATATCCGGCGTGGCCTAATTTTTCATTTTAACTGATTTATACTTTCAATTACAAAGATACCATTGGTTTTGATGTTACTTGCACCATGTTCACACCAAACCTATACAATTGCTTACTGAAAGTTTTAACTGCTTTGCATTTTGCATGCGTTTTGAAACTATTCCGGAGACCTTCTGTGTACAATACCAAAAAAAAAAATTTAAACAGCAGGCTAACAAAATGTATTTAAACTATGGTGTGTGCATGTATGTTTTTGCATGTGTGCACTGTGTTAGTGTTTTTGTACTGTTTTTCTCTGGATTAACACAGGAAACCAATATACATTTTCTCTGTCACTATGCATTAGCTATTGCCATTTTTATTTAATGTCGCTGAGGTTGCAGTCCCTGCTCTTTCCATTTTGATGAAATTCAACATGCATCCCTCTGAACTCGGGACCTTTTTTTAATTCCAGAGGCGCAATGTTCGAGGCAACGGTGAATAGCAAATCCATCACAACTGAGACGGCAATATGCAGTGACAGGGTTTGTGTGTTATATCAGAGTAACGCAGCTTAAGGGCACAGACACATCAGACGACTACAAGTAGAGAGCAGTACCTGTATGTCATTCACACAACTGCACTCTGTGTTCCTGTGAGGAAATGCATGAGAACGCTCATCTACAAAAAAAAAAAAGTAGCATGCTAAAACTGTTTGAGCATATTTGTATTACAAAAGAAACATACTATACCTAAAACAATTTGTCTGAGGAACAAGAAACAAGCCTCAACCGTTGTCAAATCCTGGACTAGATTTTATCTATCGACAACGAACGTTATCAACACCACGGTGACTGCGCGTATTGGACTGATATCGAGCTGGCTCACTGCACGGTTACGTGATTGCATTGACGCATCTTTGCCTGCAAGTCGACCCTGTCCTGTGGGGACTTTTTCTTGTACTTTTATTTTTGTTTCCGCCTGAACCGTACGTGCATGTGCATGTGAACTGCCGTCCTCAGATATGCACCCAAATGACAGGCATAGCCATCATACGGGTTGCACAGGTGTGGAGCAGTGAGCCATGCCCAATGTGTGGCATCCTGTGTAAATATGTGAAATTTTGCACACTTCCCCTGAGAAAATCTACCATAACTCGCTTAATTCTCAACTAATTAAGATTTGGCTTGTTATAAACGTCAGAAATTTCTGCATACCACAGGTTACATGATGTCCAATATTCCCAGAACAGCTATTTGTAAAACGCTTTTAACTCATTTCTTTTAATTGCTTAAAGGATTATTTCCGGGTTTTTTTTCTGACTTGGACCTATTGCCATCATGCTGATCGGTAATAATAATTTTGTCACATATTTCTTTGTGCAGAACCGCTTGTCTCTGCTTTACAATGTAGTTCAATGGGCCATGCAAACGAGCTTTGAAATGGCTTATAAATGTGGTTTTCCACCAAATAAAAGCTCAATTAGCATTGATGTGATAACTGTGAACAGCTATTGCTGCAAACTCTAACAATAATGTTCAGTTTTATTGCATTGATACAACCTGCCGCAGTGCAAGTATACGGACCGGTTTTTCTACAGTGCAAAAAAAAGTATTGAAAATGAACATTTGCCTATTATTAAAGTTTGGAGCAAAAAAAGTCTGGGGGGGGGGGGGGACCAATGCTCTGCAAATTAAGATGTGACAAAATTATTATCATCGGCTACCGATCAGCATGGTGAAAATACTAAAAATAGGTACAAGGTAAGTAAGGTTTGGGTTTGTAACAATGAGCCAAATACGACAAAACAAAACACGATTACAGAACAAGTCACTCACGAACGTGAGGACCACTAAAAGAGTCTCAGCAGCAAAATAATAAACAACCCACTAACACAGGTGTGGCTCGTAGACATGAGCAAAAAAGTGAGAAAACAGAGACTCCAGAAATACAGAAGCATAGCTCGAAAAGGAGAAAACCAAGAATCACCTTCGGAAGGTAGACTATAACACCTGATAAGAGGTGAAAAATAAATAAAATAAAAATAAACATAGCAGAGAGTAGAAGAGAGTAAGAAACAAAAAATAACAAAAGGGACTAATCCCAGCTAAAGCCAATCTAGTAGTGAAAATATAGAGCAGCTAATTTCTAACCAACCCTGACTACAGGGCGGCTGTGGCTCAGGAGGTAAAGCGGGTCGTCTGCTGATCGCAGGGTTGGTGGTTTGATCCCCGGCTCCTCCTGTCCACGTGTCGAAGTGTCCTTGGGCAACACACTGAAACCCCCCCCATTCCCAAATAGCAGGCTAGTGCCTGCCATGGGGGCTGCCGCCATTGTGTGTGTGTGTGTGTGTGTGTGTGGTGAGTGAGAGTGGCCATTGAAAAAGTGCTTAAAGTAAAGCTATAATATAAGGTTATTTACCATGAAGGCACGAAATGACAAAAAAAGCATCACGAAGCGGAAGTGAGAGGCTTAAACACCTAGCAGGTAATCGGACAGGTGAAACTAATGATAAGCGGGATGAAGCAAAACCCCGAACCGGAACGTGGAAAAAATCCGATAGACTGCTTACCAGAGAGAGAAGACGAGAACCGTAGTGAAACAGAAAAAAATAGCCACGGACCATTAAGTTATCCTTTAATTCTTAACCAATTTACTAGTGAACTACTGAAATTTGGGTTGTTATGGACATGAGAGTTCTACATGGTTAGGCTACTTGAATTTCACAGAACAGCTATTTGTAAACTGTACTCTTTTAAATTTTCCAAGATAACTTATTCAAGACTCAAACTCAGTATTTAACACTAGAACTGCCAGGCTTTTTCAGGGTTGGGAACCACCAAAGCCTACGCCAAACAGCGTCTGCATCCATTTGTTCTCACTGATGGGCCATCAGTCCTCTATCCCACATAGTGCACAAATCGATAATGGCCAAAGCCCAGCCCCCAATAAATGAAATGTCCTTTCTACTCCCCACACTGCCCCCGCCCCAATCGTGATGTCAGAGTACCTTTTTGGAGGTACCTCTACATCATATGGATAATTGTTCTCGCCCACAACGGAAACAGCCGGCACCTGATTAGTTAGACCCATTACGTTACTTTAGTTTTGGCTCCACGTTTTAAAACCGGAACAACGTGGCATCATGTTCATAAACTATCTTATTCCACCTAAATAGTCCACTACAATATGTTTCTGAAAATATTTGAGGTGAGAAAAAGGCCATGCAGTTGCTGAATCTTGATTCATATTTGATGTGCAACGTCGAGTTTGACAGTTTGATCCAAGTCATACGAAATAATTTATGCAAATGACAATGGACACAGTTCCTCCACCCCCACCCCTCTCCCTCCCTCACCTCACTATTTTTCAAAATTGTGTAGTAGGCGGAGACAGTGGGTATACTTATTCTTTAAATAGAACAACCCCTACATAGGTGAGAATTGACCAAATTTGGCATCTGTGCAAAGGGATGATGCACTATCATCATCAAACCTATTCAAAATTATAGCAAGCACTGGGTTAGGGACTGCGCAAATATAACAATTTCATTTGATAGTTCTTGGTTTGAGGGTATATTTTATGACGAGAAAGGGCAGAATTCACAACAAAACCTTTAAAGCCAGTTTTCTCAAAACTGTGTTTTGCAAAAACACAATGTTCCAATGGTCATATCTCCAGAAATATTTTCTCAGTCTCATTTTGTAATTAAGTACTTTACTATGAGATGAAAAACTCAAAAAGTCTAAATTTTAAACTGACGCATAGATCTGGTGACAAATCTATTTTTTTTTTACTATTTATACATATAGTGCTACGGTGAAGCTTATAATTTCACAAACAAGTGCAATGAAAAGCCGCATTACAGTGAAATATTGTCCACTTTGTTCCTATGGAGTTTACTGGGTGTTGCTGGTGCCACTGAGATAATGGTCTGGTTCTTACATTTTCTTTGGATAGGAGAGCAGACAGTTCAACCTGCTTTCATATTTTTTTATTTAGTCAAGACAGTTAGAAAGAAGAGAGGGTGACAAATAGAGAAGGAAGCATAGCTCAGAAGGTGCCATGGAATGGGATTGACCCATTCTCTGCATTTCCTCCATGCTCTCACTACCAGTGGCGCCGCCAAGGGGTGGCCAGGGGGTGCCACGGCCACCCTGATAAAATCGCTGGCTCCCCCACTGGCCCCCCCTCGCGAGTCGCATATGAATAATATGCTGCTATCTGATATTTTACATTAGGTACTATTCATTTAAATCAATGTTTTATTGTGGATGCCTGTCTCACATGCTCAAATAAATACAAATCATCAGAAAGATATTCAGGGACCCCTGCCATCCAGGCTGGCACACTTGCCACTTTACAAGGAATTCAGTCTGTGCTGAAGGCAAAAGGGGGTCCCACCCAGTACCAGAGCTGGGTTTCTCTGGGATCTTCTTGGATTGCATCACTTTATACCTGGCAGATGGCTCTTGGGCAGTTAAAGGAGCTCCATCCCTGTACCGTGTCCTCTCATGAAGGTCATACCAGAAGGCAAACTGCTGTTCTGACTTCACGCCTGCTCCCACAGGCCTCTCTTCTTAGATGGTACTAAATCTTTCTCCCTTTTGTCTTCCTTTTTGAAAACCTCTTTGTAGATCCTTCACCATGATGTTTGCCCCAAGTTTCAAGGCAAGCCTCTTCATGTCTGGTTTGGAGAACAACTAAATCACAACCAGACCTTGGACTTCACCATCATCCCCAGGAACACAGTCCAACTCAAAACATTAGGCTGGTTGCCATTGACTACATTTGTGCCTTCTCCTAGCACTTTCTGATGCAGCCACCTACCTTCCGCTTCTTCATGCTTAACCTTGGAAGAATCCGCCTGTTTCTCACAAACTGCTCCAACTAGAACCTGGTCCAAGCTATGTTTAAAATTCTGCCTGCAATTCCTGCCTGGCTGGGTTATGCAGCCTGTCTTGCCATTGCAATTACTGATCTAGTCTGTAAGGTTCTGGATAATGGCATTAACCATATTAATCAATCAAGATCAATCAATTAAAACAATTAAATGAGAAGCCTAGTACAGTAGAGCTTCAGAGATTAACATTTTGGGACACTCTGAAAGTGATAGGTCAAAATAGATAATTTTAATTTGAGTCCTTTATTAGAATATTTATTAATAGGTATATTACTCAGATATTTTAAAATAGGCAACTCTCCTTTTGTAGCTGTAAACTTATTTAAAATTTTCTACACTGGCTTTCAGAACAATAACCTTTTTTCTTTTTCGTAATGTAATTATCTTAACACATGTTACGTTTGCCGCCTCCCTTTCAGTCCACTTCCCTATTGTTCTCCGTGCTTTCCCCATTCCTTTAGTTTCTCGTCATGTGTTTATATCTTCCGTGTTGTGCAGGCTGGGCGCGGTTTCCCTCCTCATTTCCCCATTCCCCTCTCATTATCCCTCAACCAATCACTCGCATTTTCCACTCGCATTCCGTGTGCATTTTCATTATCTCATTACACTCACCCACATTCCTCACGCCCGCACTCATTACTGATCTTCCACTTCACCTGCTTCTTCCCTATTTACAGGTGCAGCTTAAAAAATTTGAATATCGTGAAAAAGTTCAATATTTTTTGTCACTCATTTCAGAAAGTGAAACTCATATATTATATAGATTCATTACACATAGAGTGAAATATTTAAAGCCTTAATTTCTTGTAATTTTGATGATTATGGCTTACAGCAAATGAAACCCAAAATTCAGTGTCTCAGAAAATTAGAATATTTTTGCTTTAACATATTTTTAAAGTATCATATTTAATATTTGGTCGCATATCCTTTGCATGCTGTTACTTCCTGAAGTCTGTGACCAATCAACATCAAAAGACTCTCGATATCTTATTTTCAGGTACTGTTACAAGCGATACTATAACCTCTCTGCATTTGAACTGATCTCTATGAGAATTGGGGGGTAAGACTAGATTCAGCTGTAAATTACGCTGGTACGGTATGGAACACATGACTGGCGAAATGGCTGTACGTCATCAAGGGTCTAAGGTATCAAACGAGCCCCAAACCATCACTCTGCGGCCAGATATGGAGTATATGTGGATGGATCCCTTTAAGGGTTGTTTCTCCTGACTTTTTTCCCCATAGAGTTCTATAGGAAAATGAGTCAGGAGAAATAACCCTTGCAGTGATCCATCCACATCTACTCCATATCTGGCAACAGAGTGATGGCTTGGGGCTCGTTCAATAGCTCAGACCCTTGATGACGTACAGCCATTTAGCCAGCCATGTGTTCCATACTGTACCAGTGTAATTTACAGCTGAATCTAGTCTCACCCCCCAATTCCCATAGAGATCAGTTCAAATGCAGAGAGGTTATAGTGTCGCTTGTAACAGTACCTGAAAATAAGATATCGAGAGTCTTTTGATGTTGATTGGTCACAGACTTCAGGAAGTAACAGCATGCAAAGGATATGTGACCAAATATTAAATATGATACTTTAAAAATATGTTAAAGCAAAATATTCTAATTTTCTAAGACACTGAATTTTGGGTTTCATTAGCTGTAAGCCATAATCATCAAAATGACAAGAAATAAAGGCTTGAAATATTTCACTCTATGTGTAATGAATCTATATAATATATGAGTTTCACTTTCTGAAATGAGTGACAAAAAATATTGAACTTTTTCACAATATTTAAAGCTGCACCTGTATATCGCCTTCTTTGTCATGTTCATTGCCAGTTCATACTCAATGTCTTGCTTGTTTGTAGTCTTGGAACTTGGCCTTGTAAACTTGTTTGTCAAAGTCTTGCTAACCTGCTCTCAGTCTTATCTCCTAGCCCCGCCAGCCTGCTTATCTTAACCTGCCTTCACCCGCTTTAGCCCCTGCTTTCTGTTGTCTCTGGTCTGTCTGCCAGAGCTCAAACCCCTCTCCAGCTCCCTTTTCATCTGCTCAGTCCCTTCGTAGCCTCAACCCTGTTCCAGACCCTCACCCAGCTCTCTCCCTCCTTGTGTTGTATATTTCTAAATAAATAAGCTTATTCCTGAGTCTGTCTCCGAGTCCTGCATTTGGGACCACACCAGTTGAAAGGATCATAATAGAACTGGCCCAAAAATGGACCCAGTAGACTCGGAGCAGCTCCACCACGCCCTTGCCTGCCAGGGAGCCACCGTCAACCAGCACGGCAACCGCCTGGAGGAAATCTAAGAGACCCTGAAGTAGGTTATCGACTAAGTGGGTCAGATGGGCACACTCCTGTCCCAGATGTCGGTCCAGCTGCCCCGCCCGAGGGCCCATGCCGGCCAGCCGCTACCGACGGTCGAGATGCATCCCGCCGACCCGTCACCACCTCCTGTAGATCCACCTGCGGCTCCATCGCTCCCCCTGGCAAGGAACCCTGTGTGCCATGCCCTGAGCGCTATCTGGGCGGTCTAGGGAAGTGTAGACGCTTCCTGCTACAGTGCAATATTGTCTTCTGGCTGCAACCAGCCTCATACTCCACCAACTCCAGCAAGGTAGCATTCATCATAGCCTGTCAGCTCGCTGGATAGCCTGATCTCGCTCGCCACCTCGTTGGATAACCGTTTGCGAACCCGCACGCGGAAAAAAACGGGTTGCCATGGGCCGCCCACACTCGCACCTCGGTCTCCAGTTTGGTGTCTGTCCCAACCCTCGTTTCCATCCACTCCTTTGGCATTGGACCCGCCGGGAAAGGAACCCATGCAGCTGGGCGCCACCACGCTGGACGCAGACAAATATTGCCGGAAAGTGCTCACCGGTTTCTGTCTCTACTGTGGCCTCACTGTGGCCTTCCGGCCCAAAAGGAGTGGCTTGCCGATAAATCTGAGTTTACTGGCGAGCCCAATCTCCACCACCTCATCTGCCCAGTCCTGGTTCCTGCTAGGAGGTACCCTCCTGTGGGACTCCAAGTCCGTTACCCTGTCAGCGTTAGTCGACTCTGGAGCTGATGGCAATTTCATTGACTCAAACTTTGCCGCTCAATCCGGAATCTCCACCGTTCCACTCTCCAACCCGCTCAACGCCCTCACCTTGGATGGCAACCTCCTAGCCCGAGTCACTCACACCATAATTCCCTTGCAACTTGTTCTGTCCAGCAAACACCGGGAATCCATTCAGCTCCTGGTTATTCTGTCCTCCCAGTCCTCCTTAGTCCTGGGCCAACCCTGGCTCCGCCTGCATAACCCTCACCTCAACTGGGAGACCGCTCATGTCCAAGGCTGGAGCCCCAGATGTCACGCCATCTGTCTCCGCTTCGCTGACCTGTCCTCTGTCCCTTGCCAGTATCATCACCTAGCGCAGGTGTTTAGTAAATCTCTTGCTATGTCCTTGCCTCACAGACCCTACGACTGCTGCATAGACCTGCTGGCCGGCGCTCCACTTCCGACAAGCCGCCTCTACAACCTGTGCTCCTAAAAAGGCCTCCATGGCGACCTATATCCATGACTCACTGGCTGCAGGTATTATCCGACCCTCCTCGTCACCCATGGGAGCGTTCTTCTTTGTCTCTAAAAAAAAAGACAGCTCCCTCTGCCCATGCATCGACTACCACAGTCTTAATGCCATCACCACCCGTAATAAATACCCACTAATCAATTTTGCATTTGAACCCCTTCACGGTGCCACCATCTTCACCAAGTTCGACCTCCGGGAAAGCCTAACAACTGTTCCGGATCCGGGAGGGAGACGAGTGGAAAACCGCCTTCAACACCCCCCCGGGGCACTTTGAATACCGGGTGGTCCCGTTCGGGCTAACGCCCCAGCAGTGTTCCAGGCCCTGGTGAACGACGTCCTCCACAATCTCCTCCACCGGTCAGTGTTAATTTATATCAACGACATCTTAATGTTTTTCTAATAACCCCCAGGATCATGTTCTGCACGTGTGCCAAGTCCTCCAGAGGCTGCTGGAAAACAAACTATAAGGCGGAGAAGTGCTGCTTCCACGTTCCCACTGTGTCCTTTCTGGGGTTTGTGATCGAGGAGGGGAGGATCAAGCTCAACCCCGCTAAGATCCAAGCTGTGACAGAGTGGCCCCGTCCCACCACTCGCAGGCACCTACAGCACTGTCGCTTCATCCGTGGCTACAGCCAAATCACCACACTTCTCACTAATCTCACCTCCCTCTCTGTTCTGTTTGTCTGGTCCCCTGTGATCAACTAAGACTTCTCTACCCTCAAGTCCAGATTCTCCACTGCACCCGTCCTCTGCCACCACTCACCCCACCCGCCAGTTCATCGTCGAGGTGGATGCCTCCGACACCGGTGTGGGTGCCATCCTGTCCCAGCACTCCTCCCTAGATCAAAGGGTTTACCCTTGTGCCTTTTTCTCTGGCCGTCTATCCCTGGCTCAATGGAATTACGATGTGGGGGATCATGAGCTACTCACTATCAAGCTTGCGCTGGAGGAATGGAGGCACTGGCTGGATGGGGCAGAAAAGCCATTCGTTGTCCTGACTGACCACCGCAACCTCCAGTACATTCAGTCTGCCAAGAGACTAAACTCCCGCCAAGCCTGCTGGTCACTTTTTTCCACCCAGTTTAATTTCTCCATAACCTACAGACCTGGTTCCTGCAACACAAAGCCTGATGCCCTCTCATGGGTATTCTCCCCGGTTGCTAGACCTGTTGTCCCGAATCCCATCATTCCTCCGTCCTGTGTGGTGGCTACGGTCTTTTGGGAAATCGAGAAGACAGTGAAGGCCGCTCAGGTAAGCTATCTGGACCCCCGCAATAACCCCAACTCTCGCTTGTTTGTTCCTGACCCCGTCCGCTCCCAGGTCCTACAATGGGCCCATGCCTCCCGCCTCTCCTGTCACCCAGGCGTCCACCGGACCACCGCCCTGGTGAGGAGGAGTTTCTGGTGGCCCACGCTGATGGGGGATACCCGTGCCTACGTCCTCGCCTGTCACGTCTGTGCCAGAAGCAAGGCCTCCCACCAACCCCCCGCTCAAATTAACTCCCTGCAGTGTATCAGTGCTCCAGGTTACAATCAAGCGTGTGACAGATGCACTCAAAATTTTTTATAATTTGACAGTGGTTGTACATTATTAAGTACACTTGGACTCCAACTGGTTAAGTTTAAGACGTCACTAATAATATTGTGTTCAATCACCAAACATGATTTTATTAGGTAAATCGTAAAAAATTATTTATAAAATATTTCTTTAACCCTTTCGCACGTAAATTCCAGATTCCAGACACTGGCCCTCCAGCGTGAGTTATTTTATGCGTGTGTTCTCAGAATATGTAACGTTCTAAACTGTCGCAACAAACAGATCTGCCTCTAAAATCCCCTGCTTATTTCCTTATTATTCCTCATCTAGTTAATGATTGGCTATCTATGAGGCTAACTATATTTATTTGTAAAGCACTTACTGTATATAAATGTAATGATTCTTGTTTGTATTATCTTTGAGAGTTGGGCATACAAACCTGAATGATACACTACAGCTAATAAAGAATCAAATGTCATCAAAAGGAGATAATAGTAGCCTACGCATCCTTTTTAAATGGCCACGAGTTCAAATCCGCTTTCTCTCATAAATCTGCATTACCTTCGAAGTTCCCGACTACCAGCTCGTAAGTAGAAATAGATTTTTAAATATATAGGTCTACGTATATATATATTTAGCATTTTATCTAAGACATTTAGCAGGCTATTGCAGTTGTAAAGTATTTATTTCACACGCCACGATACCGTGGAGTTCAGTTCACTCATGTTCACGTTGCCTCTGCGTGCTCAGAAGCTGCTATGGCTGTGATTATTGTGAGGGTAGCGCTTATATTGTCATTTATTGAATTTATATTAGTAAAAACACACAGAATGTCTAAGATTAGTATGAGCTACATTATATTTTTGATTTTGTATTGACCAAATGATACTAAATGAGTAAACAAGTGTTACTTGGCATAATTTATGCTATGATAATACCATATTCTATGTATATATAAAAATACAGAAACCATGTTGCTTGTTTATAGAAAATCTAATTTAATTATATCCAATGTAAATAACAACACAACAGTAACAGACAAAAGCAGAACAAGAATACCTGAACAATATTAACGACACACACACACTGGGCATCTGTAGGAGGCACAAAAGAAGGAAAGTGCCTCCCTGTGAACCGCAGTGGGGTGTTGACACAAGGTCGCCCTCCAGTTGAGTGCTGGGGTAAGGGATTCTCCTGGATCAGCTCTTTCACCAGCCTCAGTCGAAAGTCCTTGTACGGTATGCGTTCCTCTATGGGTGAATAAAAACAATGTATTATTATTATTATTGTTTCATTATTATTTTTAATTATTATTATTATTTCTGTAGTTGGTTATTATTATTATTGTTTTATTCTTTTTGTTATTCTAAGTAGTAATAGTAGTATATACAGGTGCAGCTCAAAAAATTAGAATATCGTGAAAAAGTTCAATATCTTTTGTCACTCATGTCAGAAAGTGAAACTCGTATATTATATAGATTCATTACACATAGAGTGAAATATTTCAAGCCTTTATTTCTTGTAATTTTGATGATTATGGCTTACAGCTAATGAAAACCCAAATTCAGTGTCTCAGAAAATTAGAATATTACATAAGATCAATAAAAAAGGATATTTTAAACAGAAATGTCAGCCTTCTGAAAAGTATGTTAATTTCTATGCACTCAATACTTGGTTGGGGCTCCTTTTGCATGAATTACTGCATCAATGCGGCGTGGCATGGAGGCGATCAGCCTGTGGCACTGCTGAGGTGTAATGGAAGCCCAGGTTGCTTTGATAGCGGCCTTCAGGTCGTCTGCATTGTTGGGTCTGGTGTCTCTCATCTTCCTCTTGACAATACCCCATAGATTCTCTATGGGGTTCAGGTCAGGTGAGTTTGCTGGCCAATCAAGCACAGTAATACCATGGTCATTGAACCAGCTTTTGGTACTTTTGGCAGAGTGGCCAAGCTTGTCAGCAGAAGGAAGCATGAGGTGCTCTAAAATTTCCGGGTAGATGGCTGCGTTGACTGTGGACTTCAGAAAACACAGTGGACATGGCACCCCAAATCATCACTGACTGTGGAAACTTCACACTGGACTTCAAGCAACGTGGATTCTGTGCCTCAACTCTTCCTCCAGACTCTGGGACCTTGATTTCCAAATGAAATGCAAAATTTACTTTCAACTGAAAAGAGGACTTTGGACAACTGAGCAACAGTCGTTCTTTTTCTCCTTAGCCCAGGTAAGACGCTTCTGACGTTGTCTCTGGTTCAGGAGTAGCTTGACACGAGGAATGCAACATTTGTAGCCCATGTCCTGGATTCGTCTGTGCGTGGTGGCTCTTGATGCACTGACTCCAGCCTCAGCTCCCCCAAATTCTTGAATGGATTTTGCTTGACAATCCTCTCAAGGCTGCGGTTATCCCTGTTGCTTGTGCACCTTTTCCTACCACACTTTTTCCTTCCACTCAACTTTCTATGAATATGCTTGGATACAGCACTCTGTGAACAACCAGCTTCTTTAGCAATGACCTTTTGTGGCTTACCCTCCTTGTGGAGGGTGTCAATGACTGTCTTCTGGACATCTGTCAAGTCAGCAGTCTTCCCCATGATTGTGTAGCCTACTGAACCAGACTGAGAGACCATTTAAAGGCTCAGGAAACCTTTGCAGGTGTTTTGAGTTAATTAGCTGATTAGAGTGTAACACCATGACTTTCCAATATTGAACTTTTTCACAATATTCTAATTTTCTGAGACACTGAATTTGGGTTTTCATTTTTTTTGGGAACGTTGGCGTCCCCCTCCTATTCAACCGGACTGTCCCACACGCCCCAGTCCCCTGGTGGAGTAAGTACTGGAAGAGCATAGGACTGCTGTACCAATTATCCACATACAGGACGTGCCCTTTCCCCAGATGTGGAGCCAGGAGAGTCATAACCACAGACCCAGAGACCCCCAGTCCTTCAATGGATTTAATAGATGCTGTGGCCCCAGTGTAAATGACCATATCTTGCACGTACCCGGTCACCGCGTCACACAGGACAAAAAACTTTATCCCAAACCTGTTGGCGCTTGCTAGGAATGTATTGTCGAAATCCCAGTCAACGCCTTCCACAACATCAGGGATTCGTCCACGCACAGGTCCTTGTATGGGATGAAGGACCGCTTGAAGGCTGAGGTGAGGGCATTAAAGACATTTCAGATTTTATTGAGGGGGTCTCTGGTGTCTGCATGGGCAGGGTTGACAAAATGTAAACAATGCAGGAGATTTAGAAAGCGGTCCTGGGAGAAAACAGAGGCAAAAAATGGAGTGAGCAGAACCGGGTCAGTACTCCAGTACTCCCTCAGGGTGGATTTCCTGACCAGTCCCATCAGAAGGGCAATGGTGAGGAATGCGTACACTTGCGTCACTGGACCTCACCTCCTCAACTGGCACCGAACCTTCAGGGCGACTACAGGGGACTACAGATGGACCCTCCTCAGGATTTTCCTCCACATCGTCATCTTCCTCCCCGAGCTCAGGGTTCCTCTCAAGGGAAACTAAATTTGGGGGTAGTTTCTCCTCAGAATCACTGTCACTCCCACTTGATTCAGTATTGTAATCACCCTCATCATCTGAATTAAAGAAAATTTCCCTAATTTCCTCATCAGTGAGTTCTCTTTGCCTGCTGTTTGTAAACATATTTCTTCTGCGTCTGTACTCTAGCTTGCTGATACTGTTCTCTGATACTCTGATACTGGTGTTCAGACTGAGGTGATGGGTGCACGTGAGGGGTGCACGTAACGCCATATTCTAACAGCGGGAACACTTAGATAGAAATCAATGCAAGCAAAGAGCATCTCTGATAAAAATATTTTATTTGCTCATCTTATATCATTTGATGAAAAGGTCTGACATTCCGATTCTGATATTTGTAGATTTGTTTTGAGAATTATGTCTTAATACAACATCTTGTTATCGATAAAAAAGCTAATGCTAAAAATAAAGTTTGGTCATGTATGCAGCCATGTTTGTTTACAGTCGTCATTGGGCAGGGCCATGGTAACAACGTCATAACTAAATGCAGCCCAGACAAGCCGATGTAAAAAAAAAAAAAAACTGTCTTTGTTACTTGCTTCAATACATGTTTGGATAAAATGATAATAGAAATATATTTATGAACTCCCACAAAGACGCTATTG
This sequence comes from Ilyophis sp. 1 JC-2022, assembly GCA_022702515.1. Classification (NCBI taxonomy): domain Eukaryota; kingdom Metazoa; phylum Chordata; class Actinopteri; order Anguilliformes; family Synaphobranchidae; genus Ilyophis; species Ilyophis sp. 1 JC-2022. Next base: position 15,794,308 of record CM040406.1, on the reverse strand, counting down.
TCCGCTATGTCACTCATGGGTAGGTATAGTTGCAGGTTAAATAGTTAAATGGACTTACAATAGTGACACTTATAAACTCCGTATTCGGCAGAGTCACAAATCATGTACTAATAATGCTAAAACACAAAGTTTGTTGTTTCCACTCATAGTTTGGTTGCAAGAGAGATTAATATCTGAGGTGAGCAAAATCTTGCCGCCGGCGCCATGGCCACTAGGGGATCTGCGCGAAGGGGTTAAACTTTAACAGTAAAAACAAACCAAGTCATAGAGAATGTATGAATGCCAATTACGGAAAAACTGAAATCTATTTTCCACTGGTAAAGTGTACTCTGTCCTGGTACGGTGCAGTACATTTTCAATTACTGTTTGAGGAGAGTTCGGTATGGTTAGGGTACGCCTAAAACATGCTGGTTAGGTGCCCTAACATATGTGGTACTGGTCCACTTTCAAAAGCGCTCCGACAGGTGTCATCATTTCACCAGTGACGCGCGCACGCGCACAACGGAATTTAACCGCCATTTAAAAATCCCCGCTAGCTCACTGATAGCTTGTTACACTGTAACATTAATGCTATCGTTGTTTTATTGTGTTAGCTGGAAAAAAAGAAAAGAAAAATACAACCATGGAGAAATGGGAGCAGGATGAAGTGCAGGTCTTAATTGTGTTATGGTCCGATGACCATATTCAGAGAGAATTGACAGTGTCTACAAGAATTGTTATTCAATGTGTGTCAATAATGCAAAACATTCAACAGAAAGATATAAGCTAAGAGTAGGACACAAAGACACTAACTCCGGGTCTGCCATGCTTGTTGTTGATGTTGAGTTGACACTGGTCACCGTGGTAGCAACATTGTTGCTATAGCTACATCCAAGCGTTGCTCTCTTACACAAAGGAGACTACAGCTACTCAACTTTTAAGTGAAAAATGAAAGGATACTGATTCTGTGGTGGAAGAACACACAGTCTATCTAAACAAGCAAGAGATTATTCTTGCCATGTAATTAAAAGGCACAGCATGAGTGAGGGAACATTGAGCTTCTAGTAATGTTATATGTAAACTTCCTCCCCTAGAAAACATGCTGATTTTGGATAGACTGGCAAGGGTTGATTTCAGAGGGGATGCAAGGGGATACCATCCCTACTGTTAAAAAACTGCCATCGCCCCCTTTCTGTGATATCACAGACCCCACCATTCCACTTTTTACAAATCGACCACATAACACACTAGAGTGGTTATAAGTATAAGAATTTAAAACTCGTCAGGGGTTACGGCTATTGCACTTAAATATTAGGAGCCTTATTCCAAAGCTGGATTTTGTGCATGTTATGATTAATGAAACTTCCCCTGACATTTTCATCCTTTCTGAAACCTGGCTCACAAGAAAAGTACCAACCCTGCTAACAAAATGATGTTGGTACAATGTTGTGGCAACGTCATGTTTTGTTGCCACAACGTTACATCATTACATTGGGACAACGTAAAAGTGTAATTTCCAGATACGTTGTCACAACGTTATAATGCGACGTTATGGCAGCGTTGTGAATGTTGTACAAGTTGTAACAAAGTTGTATAAATACGTTGTGACAACGTTATAGTTTGCACATATTGACAAAATTTTTATGTATGCTATTTTAAAAACCATTTTGTGGTATGGTGGTATGACAGTTTTTATGTTACTATATCTACATTGTGGCCTACTAAGTAGCGTAGTCTACAAAAAGAATGTAAAGTTATAGCCTACTAATATAAAAATTAAGTAACATAGGAAAAATATGTTTTATAACAAACAATAATTTATAAACTGGTATTTGGTAGTGGTTTAATTTTGTACAATACTTAAATAAATTTAAAAAAAAGAAAGACAGACATAGCCTACACAAAATGCAGTTTCTTGGTAGAAATCCACACTGGAAAATGTATCCTATTATCTGGAACCCAGTAGCCTAAAATGCAATATTATAGAATACCAAATACATCCACAATGGGGTGCACAACTCAAGACCGATTGCTCTGACAATAGCTTACCAGTTTGAGATACGGACGCGGCACGCCTACCCTGAGTAGCTATGGCTCTCTATTGGCAAGATAGAAAAAAAGTCATAGACTACATGGATGGTCATTTTTTATATATAAAAATAAATAAATACAACTCTCATTAACAACGGGGAACATATATTTTATTTATTTTAAAGAAATTTCCAGCTAGGAATGTGCTAACAACGATGAACTAGCGTAACAACAAATTTTCATGATAAAATAATAAATCAATGTTTTTTTTAATCTCAAAAAAGCATAGCTAAATGTCTTGTCCGTGGTCTCTTCACCGCTGTCATTATCGCCATACTCTTGCTGGATGCGTTTATTATGAAAACAAACGTGCAATTGTTATAGCTAAGTAGGACATTGTAAGTATGGCTAGGCTAATGGTTACGTTAGCTACCCATTTAGGCTCGACTCGACAATACAAGAAATGTGTATGAATATATGGCATAGCCTAAATACTACAGCAGTCACTTAGGCCTACAATTCTCCAAAATGGAAAAATTCTAGCTTAATTAACAATTAAGACTTGCTGTAACGTTATTTTAAAAGAAAGGAAAAAAACCTACTAGTTGTTTCTTTAAGTAGGCTAATAACTGCTCTTGAAAGCAGATATTTGAACAGCTCTGTCTTCATTTTTAAAAATTCTTGATTTATGACATGGGAACAATTTGTCGTCCACAAATCTAACCAACAAATCCGTGACAAGCTAGCTAGAGCTACAGTCATTTGCCATATTAGAGCCGCCCATCTTGAAAACAACTGCACTACAGTCGTCTGCCAGCTCCCAGTGAGATGGGACGCGTGTACACTATTTGTATGATTTTGTCCAATCAGAGCCTTCTTTATAACGTTACATATTTCTTGGATCCAACTAAATGGTACGAAATTGAGTCAAACGCACATCCACAGTTTTTGTAGCCTAGCCTACTTAACGTTGTCAGAAATATAAATATGTAGCTATAGCTACAGCTTAGTCACAAGAATGTCATGCCAATAGCACATCTGAAATGACAAATACAATGTATTTAAACAACATTGTTGTCACTACATCACCCAATGGCGTCAGAAATTACAAATATACAACGGATTTGTACAACATTGTTACGACGTTGTCACAACGTCACCTCGTCATCAACAAATCCACAACTTTAACACAACGTTGTCATATGGTAATGTCACGACCAACCTTGTCACAACCTTCTGGCATCATTGTCACAATGTTGTGTGTTTGTAGGGAAATTCAGACATTAACATTGATGGATATAATTTATTTAGATCAGATAGAAAATCTAAAGGAAGGGTATTGATATTTGTGAAGGAATGTTTTGCTGTATGTGAACTCGCTGCTGCCTCAGTACCTAATATATTTGAATATATTGTTCTTGACATCTGCATTGGGGGGGATGCCCATTTTACTATTATTGGTATTTACCGCACTCCCTCTGCAAGTACTGTGGCGTTAGAAGACACGCCTCATCCAAACTGATTGTTATGGGTGATTTAAATTTTGACTGGCTCTCTAAAAGTTCAAATAGGTTAAAAGAACTTCGCTTTGAATTAAATTTTACTCAGTTAATCTTGAAACCCACGAGGCTAAATACAAAAAACCCTTCCAAGTCGACGTTGATTGATATTATACTGACAAATAGGCCATTTAAATACCTAGCCTGTGGGGTTTTTGCTCAGGACATCAGTGACCACTGTCCAATTGCTTGTATTCGAAATGCCAGAAAACTAAAATATTAGAAAACTAAACATTTTGTTGAACAGGGTTTTCTTCAGGATCTATACTTTTCTGATTTAGAAATAACTTGTTGCATCCCTGATCCTGATCTAGCTTTGGACCATTTCTGTAATGTATTTAATACTATTGCTGATAAACATGCCCACTATAAGAACTTCAGGATTAAAAACCGGTGTAACCCATGGTTTTCCTCAGATATTTCTGCCGCTATTCATATCAAAGACAAAGCTTGGTCCAAAGCTAGAACGACTGGTGCTCCAGCTGATTGGCTTAGCTTTAGGCAATTAACGAACAAGCGCATTAGCATAATAAGAAATGCAAAGTCCAATTATTACGTGACCTCTTTTAAACTGAAATGGATATGCATATAGCTTTTGGAAAACTGTAAAATCTTTAAAAAATAATCCTACCACTTCCTTCTTGCATTTCTACTGAAAATTATTTTGTTATAGATAAAACATATATGGCTGAAGTTTTTAATCATATTTTATCTCCTCTGGCCATCTGTTTGATAGGCTGTCTGGTGACATTGTTCCAGAAAGCTATACCCTTAGCCCAGTATTAGGAACATAATTATTGTCCTAGAAAATTCTCTTTTAGATCTGTGAAGTGAAGTTTACAAAGCACTTGCTAGCATAAATAAAAATAAGTCAATGGGAGAGGACAATCTAGATCCTTGCCTTTTGTGTTTCAGTGCTCATATAATTACCTCACCACTTGCTTACATTTTTAAAATAACTTTTATTTTAGGTAGAATCCCAAACCTATGGAAGGCAGCTCAGGTTATTCCTCTATATAAAGAGGGTGATACCTGTGACTTAAATAACTATCGTCCAATTTCAAAACTTTCCTGTTTGGCCAAAGTCCTAGAATAATTAGCTAACTCTCAGCTTCGGGCCTTTTTAGAGTTTAATAACATTTTACAGATGAATGCCTGGCTCCACTCTGCCTTGTGTCAACGGTGCTGGCTGCTGGTGCTAATGTAATAGTGTAGGGAATGTTTTCTTGGCACACATAAGGCCCATTAATACCTATTGAGCATCATTTGAATGCCACAAAATACATAAGCTACAGAACTGTATAGCAGTCAGATATAAAAAATTGGAAGTACTGGAAATCCCTGATAGTGTAGAGAGCTAAAGGTTGGCTTGGTGCTCATTTGAATTTTCTGTTTTTCGCTGCTTTTTCGCAAGCCAAACTTCTCACTTAAAACATAGTGTTTTGTTATTCATTCCCAGGGTTAAATGCAGAGACTTTCTCAAGGTCCATACAGACCTTGCCCTCTGATACTATGAATCCCAAAAAAGAAACCGTGCTAGCGTAAAACAAGCACTGCTCTGCTTTCACAAATAATTTGGCCTCCAACAGAGCTTTCAACACCTGTTTAACATGACCGATATGAGCTTGTAAATCAGAAGAGAAAATTAATGTTGTCCAAATAAACAAACACAAATTTCTCCAACATCTCCCTTTGTACGTTGTTTACTAATGCCTGAAACACAGAGGGGGCGCTAGTGAGCCCGAACGGCATGCCCAGATACTTGTAGTGGCCGTTGTGGGTGTTAAAAGCGGTTTTCCATTCATCGCCTTCACGCATGAGCACCAGGTTATAAGCATTGCGTAGGTCTAATTTGGAAAAAATAGTAGCCCCCTGGAGATGTTTGAACGCCGAATTCATCAGGGGAAGCGGATACAGATTCTTAATGGTAATGGAGTTTAGAGAGCGATAATCGATACATGGCCTTAATGTTCCATCCTTATTTTTAACAAAAAAGAAACCTGCGCCAGCAGGCGAAGTAGATGGCCTTATAAACCCATTAGCCCACGCCCCCTCAATATATTCCAATATATTCCTTCATAGCCGCACTCTCAAGAGCCGATAAGGAATACTTATATTACTCTAGTAGGGGTAGTACCCGGATGGAGTTCTATGGCGCAATCATAAGGCCTGTAGGGAGGAAGGGTAGTTGCCCTCTATTTACTAAAAACCTCTGCTAATTCAGCATATTCAGCCGGGACGTTGGGAGGCAAAGGAAATTCAAGTGTTCCTGCAATCCCAGTCACTCTTCTCTGAGTAGGGGACCCAGGGAGAGAAGACCACTGAATCGGATAGCTTCTCAGAATAAATTTCCGTCCAATTAGAACATCCGTCAGCCAGGGAGTCCCACTCAAGACTCTCGTCACCAGCCTCGGAACCTGAGACAGACTTTGGGCGGAGAGGTAACCTCCTCCAGCTCTGACTCGGAATCAGAAACGTCAACATGATCCCCGGACAAACTGGAAGGAGCGAGGTGACTCTGCGCGGTACACACGGAACCCCATTGATGAATAACTAACTTATCCCCTCCACACTTAATATGGGGATCGTGCATAACTAGCCAAGTGTGACCCAACACCAAAGGATAAGCAGGGGAATCAACCAACAGAAACCAAATGCTCTCAATGTGTTTCTGTTGAAGAGTTGAGATGGTGAGAAGAGACGTAACTTCCTTAATGGTGCCTGACCCCAACAGACGACCGTCGAGAGCGGTAATCAACCGGGATTGGTTCAACCCACTGGGCATAAATAAAACATTCCACAGCCCTGGAATCAATAAAAGCCTCGACTTGAAGTAAGTGCTCTCCCCAAGAAAGGCTAACGGGTAATAGTGTCCGAGGTGCAGTACTCTGAAGTCCCTACTCTGGTTCCTCTAACCTTTTTAATTACTTTTCGGTCACTGATTAAGAATATGCCCCTTCCTCCTGCAGCAACAACACCACTCAATTTTAGAAGCGGTGTCTCCAGCAGGTGGACAAACTGCCCTATTTACCTGTATGGACTCCTTAGTACTAGATAAATAGGGTTTAACTACCGGAGGAGCGGAATCCATGACCGGGATAACTGAAGACCTTATCTGGTGGTCCTTTGTGTGTTCTCTACAGCGTGAACGGTCCCGCAGTCGATTGTCTATCCAAATAGCGGAAGATACCAATGCATCTAGAGAATCGGAATGCTCAAGTATGGATAGGGCATCCTGAACAGACTCGTCTAATGCCTCAGAGAATAACGTCATCAGGGGAGCATCTGAGCTGAACACCAAGCTGTCTTGCCTGCCAGTGCTCAAAATTGTATGGTGAATTTGGCCACAGTATCGCTATCTTGGCAAAGGCGATAGAGCCATCTAGCCGACTCCCGACCCAAAATGTTATGGTCGAAAACTGACTCCATTTTGTCCATAAGTGTTTTAGTAGTATTTAAAATTGGAGACTTCCCCCTGATTAATAGAGAAGCCCAGTCAAGTGTGGATCCAGTGAGTAGCGAAAGTACAAACGCTACCTCGGACGCTTGTTCACTAAACCGTGACGACTGGGCTTTAAAAATTTTTAAACATTTGGCAAGAAACCCTCGGCACTTGCCTGGTCGGCCGTCATTGCGGAGGGGGGAACTGTAATTTCGGTTCCCTACCCATCTGAGCAACAGGGACCGGGGGAGTGATAGCCTGTGCGGCAGGTAGAGGTGCTTGGTGTGCAACTGTGAGTAGGTGCATGCTTTCCGCCAACTTTTTGAGGCAACACTCTTGAGCCCTCATCTGGGTATTCAGCTGCCATATTTGATCTGTAAGTAGCTGCTGTTGGACCTCCAATCCCCTAACATGCTCCTCAGGGTTCTTATCCCCCGGCTGATCTCCCTTGGAAGACCTCGCTAATTTATTCATGATATGGCTTCTTTGTACTGTAATGGATTTTAGTGGCGGATAATCAAACGCGAAGGTAGGGGGATCAGAAACAAGTCACTCATGCAGTGAGGACCAATAAAGGGAATAACAAAATAAATGCAAAGAAAGAAAAGACAGGAAACTAATTCCTTGTGGCTAAACAGCCAAACGAAAATCAACCCATTCGATTAACGAGAGAAACACAAACTAAATCTCCCAAGCTCAATACTGGAGCCAAAACGGGAAACCTTCGGCACATAAGTTCGGACGGCCGGAAGAGTGTAAAACAAACGAAACAAACAAAGAAAACTGTCTCAGATAGAACAGCAAAGAATAAAATAAATAGCACAGAACGCTAACAGGAGGAATAATACCTATACCTGAACTAAAAGCTAATAGCAAGTCCCCCGTGAACATAAACAACGTTTAATATCACAAGGTCGCTAGTAACTGGCTATACCTGGCTCCATGCAATGTCGAATGACAAAGAAGTACCGGGGAAGTGGAAGTGAGGAACTTAAATACCCGGCAGGTAGAGGCACAGGTGAAAACAATGATGAGGGAAAGCAAACCCCGGAATGGAACGTGGAAAAAATCTGATCGATCTCAATCGGGAAATAAGGACGGGAACTGCAATGGAAAAGAAAATAAAAACCCACAAACCATGACAGGAGTCTATATGTGTATACAGTATGCATATGCATTGTGTCTGAATTACTCATTTTCATTTTTTTAAAATTCAGTCCATGTTTGAAGGTGAAGCCGAAGGTAAATTTTCACTTCCATATGGACAATAAAGTCTCATTATATTCTAAGTGTGTGAGAATGTGTATGTGTGCCATGCAAGCATGCACGTGGGCTTATTTTGTTCGTGCTAGTGAATGCATGCCTGTATACTGTAATAATAGTTTCACACCTCCTTCCTGCGTTTAGAAGGAGGAAGTGACCTACATAGCAAACGCTTCATCGCCTCGGCTGTCTTTTGCATTTCAAGGGCCGATTAATAATTCAAAGGTCCCTGTGACACGACTGCCTTCAATAAAATTAACGAACTTAATGAGGCTTAATGGCAATCAGGCAGTCAGACAATCAAAGCCATGGCAATTGAGCGTAGTGATCCCAGTACTCCAGGCTCCCTTAAGGTTGCCATAGGTGACACCTGAAAAGAGGGAAGAACATAAAAGATTTAAAAAAATAAAAGCCACAAGAACCAATGATGATTTTTTCCACCTTCTCCTGGCACTCTTTTTGGAATTTTTGGTTTGTTTATTTCTCTCTTCATGGATTTTCTGTAATTTTCATGGACATGTTGTTGTTTCTTGTAGAGGAAAGAGAAATGACAGATATGTGTTATACACAGGTACACTTCTTTTTTTAGACGGCTACTGTATGTTTTTCTGTGCTTGGAAAAAGAGAAGTGGAGCTTGTATGTGAACGATTTCTGTCATAGAAATAAATAAATAACTTCCCATTCAGTGTTGTATTAAAACAATGTTTTATTTTATTATTTATTTTAACTGGGTGAATAATGTTAGTCAATGATGGTTGATAATGGAACCCAGATGTTCCCTCGAGTCTCATGTTTAAACAGACATAAGTTCTGAAACTAAAAATAATGCTGTAATCAACAGCATTATTAACACCTCTGCAGAAGCGTTTGACACATTAAAACTGGTAGAATATCACATCTCCCTAGAAAATCTGGATATCTTTTTGCATGTTGTGCAGCGTGATTTTCATTCTTGATTGCCACAGTTTGACCGTAAGAAAACCCCCTTGCCCAACAAAAGTAGAACAGCAATGTTGGCACATATGTTGGCACAAAAATCTGTTTCCAGGTAGGTATGACCGTTTCTGTGTCTATCATAACAGACGAGTTTAGGTCCACCCTATGATAAGCCTGCTCAAAACATCAACGATGTTTTATATATGGATTCATTAAGTTGTAGTATTAATACTAGGTGATGTTTTCAGCATGAACAGTATGCATGTTGAAAAAAAGTTTAATTGAAATTGAGCATGTTGAAATTATTCATTTTCATCTGGAATACACTTCTACCAAAAGGTAAACACTTAAAAAAATCAGTTTAATGCTAATAAATGCGAAAATACAAGAAATATACTTAAAGGGTGAAAATATATTTGATTGCCTGTTTCGCATTGGCAATTGTGCACACCCGGTCAATATTTAGCAAAACTCTGTGAGTTAATTACATACTGTATGTTTAAAATTGTAATTATAAACATATAATAGTGTCAGCAACTGATATATTTAGATTTACTGATTTACTGATTAAATTTATTGCCTTTTATTAATACATTTTTATTATTTTTCTCCTAATCAGCAATATCCAATTATAATTGTGAGCCTGAATAATCGTTGCAGCTGCCGCTTCTTTTCACTTCACAGTCCAACAAACTATGAAAAAAAATTAATAACTGGAAATTTTCCTCTTTTCTAAAAATTATCCCATCTTGGAATTGCCAGCTGTAACTGTCAAGTTACACCTATGTTACACCAGTTGATAGCCTATAGTCTACATATTACTACAGGAGAGAGCTAGCGCCAGGTGGAGGAGAGGCATGTCGGTCTCTGATGAAAACTGGCTAGACTAGGGGTCCCCAACCCTGGTCTTTGAGAGCTACAGGGTCTGCTGGTTTTTGTTATTATCTCAAAATCAACAACCAATTCTGACTCAAGATGCCGGTTGAGTTGCCCTAACTTCTCTGTGTAATGAAGTACTTTCATTGGTCATTTAGGTGCTTAGCAACAATGGAAATCAGAAGACCTGTGACTCTCCAGTACCAGCTATTGGGCTCAATACTGAACAGAAGAGTATTTTCAACAGACGAGTATACAAACCTTTGTATATACATGATGGAAGAGAGCTGGGTTACAAGTGCTCATGTGTGGGGCATTGCAGTTAAGACCTTCCACAAGGTATGCAATCGGAACCACTTTCTGCAAATATTTTGAGATACTGTGTAGAAGGCCGGCATGAAAGGACATACCCTGTTCAAATCACCCCAGGTAATACTAAGGAGTATAACTGATAATTAGTAATTCCACCACGGCAGCCATTTGCACTGGCTGCTAAGGTGCACAAGGAGGGCATGGCATGCATTCCTTCCTCTCTGACAGTGTACTCCAGGGAGTTTTCTGGGGAACGGGCAGGTCCAATGCATCACACATCCTGCCGCACGCTAACTAGCAACAGTCGCAGTTCTTCAGAGCATGAAGGCTCGTTTCAAGTCACCCCTCTGGAGGATTATCTGAATATTTGCTTTGCGAGCGTTGGGGCGTTCATGCTTTTGTCTGTCAGCCTCTCCACAGTGCACGTGGATCGTCCTGAGGCAGTGCGGCTCACGCGCATTAGCGGGCTTTCATTCACCGCAAAGAAAAAAGGATTCGCCAGACTTCACGCCTGTTTCTGAGCATGCGGGTAGGGATTGCCACAAATGCTAATGTGAAACGCAAGGAAATCAATCTTCACATGGGTGCATGCGCTTATCACATATGCAAAAAAATAACGTGATAAAGATCCTCATGTGTCATGAATATTTATATGCTGTTAAGCTTGTGTGAATAAGCTCAAGATGTGCAAAATAAAAAACCAGGATGCTATTGTTTTTCATTCCATTTTATAGCAACCTGGGATTTATGACTGACAGCTTAATAAAATAATTATTCAAATCTGTTTAGACTCGGATTTGGGACTGCGCCAGGCTCATTTTAAGGACACCTGTTTTTGTTTACAGCACACCTACGTATAATGTAGAAGTGTCACAAGAAATGGAGTATCAGAAATGTTTCTGTAGATATTGCGCCAAACAAGCAGTCAGGGGGGGCTTTGCTTCCAGAGCAGGCCACCCCCATTCACACCCTTGACCAGTCTGAAATTGTTCCATCTGTATTAGCTATGTAACACCAGCCTGAATCTTGGTGTTTGCCATGTAAAGAAATAATGCAGTGTAACATTGTATTTTGGGTTGCTTTGTGGTGCTACCCTGAACATTGTGCCACTAGTGTGGACAATGTTTTTAGCTTTTTCCAATGCTTATTATTGCCTGCGTGACTTTGTACATCCTCGCTTGGCTCGTTCTGTTCATTCAGTCCCGGCAAATTAAATGGAAATTGTATTTTTTTTTTTTTTTGTTCATTCAAAAAGCTGGTTTCTCAAAAGCTTGTTTAAACCAGCTTGGCGCTAAGAAGATTTAGGTGGAGAATAAGACTTCAGGATTTGTACTTTTCCCCAAAGAATAATGCCCGTGTTGAGCATGGACCCTACCATGTGCTTTATCTGTGGAATGCTCAAGGCTGGCCAATGAAATAGAGCTCCACTGGTATTACAGCTGACCCTTACAATACACAAAGCCAAGGCTTTCAAGTGGCAGTCCAGGGAACAAATAGTGGCCACCATAGATATACTCCAGGCCTCTAGATACACTTTGTACTCTAGATATACTTTGATCACTGAGAAGAAAATAATGGATGTATTATTCAGATGCATCAAATATTGTGACTATTCCCAGGTCCCTATCTGCGAAGTGTCAGCATACTTCTCACTAGTTAAAAGAATAATAAGTAATAGCTATGCATATTAAGAGGTTTCCCAGTCTATCTACTTCGCTTACACAATATATCTTATTCCGATGCTAATTTATGAATAGTAAATGGATATTTGGCCCATGTGCCCTATTTCTAAAATTAATCTGGACCCCAGGTGTCACGATTTGGCAATGCTTTTTTCCATCTCTGTGTTAATGGTTATTTGGAGCCGTGAGCTAGTGTTCCGGTTTTACTTTCCGCTGTCTGCTCCGTGTTTTCCCACCTCCCGGTCATTACCTGGCGCACTGGTTCCTGGTTTCCCGTGGGCTATATAAGCACGCAGTTTCCGCCTTCTGGTGCTTGTGTGTTTTTGTTTGCCACTTTCACTAAGCCAGGTTAAGGTATAGCCAGGAGACTGAATGGTTGTCTTTGACAGTAATTCAGGAACTTCCTAGAGTTTAGGTTAGATTCATTTCTACTCTAGTTTCTGTTTGTTTATCTCTCCATTTATTTCCCTGTTTGTCGGGTTACCTTTGTTTTGGTTTTCTCCTCGCCTCTGTATTGTATTTTCTGACAAGTGTCAGAGCTGGAGATTTGCTACTTGCTTATTTTTTCTCTCTACTCGTTTCTGCGAGTTCGCCCATATTTTTGGGTTGTTATTATTTTGGCTTTCGGCGGGATTCTCCCTTTGTTCTCGACTCTGCGCTATTTACGGGTTTCGCCATTGGGTCATTTTAGTTTTGGGTCTACTACGGGATTATTATCCCTTCCATTTATTTCTCAGCTCGAGTTTACGAGTCTTTTATAAGAGATGTTTAAATTAATTTGTTTTCTACAGGAGTTTTTCTTCCTGCTTTTTTTATCCTTTTTATCTAGTGGTATCCACGTTTTGTGGATAACTTTCTGAATCCTTTTCAGTTGCGTCTGGTCCTCCTATCCGGTTTTTCAAGAGCTTTCACTGTCAGGTGTTGATTCATGCTTCTCATTCACATGGGTTGCTGCTCACCACATGGAGCATTTCATCTGTTAAGGAGACCTACATGCTGTTTTAGCACAGATTATGTATACTGACCAGATGTTCAGCTCCATGTTCTTAACATCGAAACATCTCAACCAACAAAGCCGAAACAGTCCCATTTGAAGCATCTTGTGAATATTCACGAAGTGGGTGTGACTAAGGACAGCACTGGAGGCAATACATGTTTCGTCCTTGGTTGTAGCTCTTCGTGAATATTCATAAACTGTAAAATAGCAATAGATTTTTTTTGTTATGCTGGGTTTGCCTCAATCCAAACACTAAAAACATCTAGTTCAACAATTGAAGGTATTGATTAAAGGCCCTAATTAGTTGATCATTAAATGAGAAATTTTACTGCTAGACAATAACAAAAGCTTGCTGCTACACCAGCCTTTCTCAGATAAAATTGGACACCCCTGTTCTCAAGCACGGTAGTGAAGGGGGAGGAATGCAGGTGCTGACCATCTGGTTACTGTACAGAATCTGTGGTCTAAGTTTGTTTATTCCTTTTTTTAAATACAAAAACCTTGCTCTCAAGGACTCGTTTTATAGTTGCAATTACTGTGGTAAATGTTATAAGGGCACAGTATATCAGGCGTCACAGATGGTTACGATGTTAAACATTATTTTAAGGTGATTTTCTATTTCATATGACCCATCTGTGTGCCACGGAATTTTTGAATGTTTTCCTTTTCCCTGTCTGTTAAGCATCACCTAGTTTTAAAGTCATAAATTGAAGACAAAAATACACTTGAACGATAAAGAAGTTTTTTGGGCACAGATTAAATAAATTTGGATAATTCATAAAATGTGGCAGGGTGCTATATGGTGTCAGTAGCCAGGCGCCTTTTGTGAACTTGTAAGTACTTTAGGTTTTATTTTGTTTGCATTAATTCTGCCTCCACGTGCACACTGACCCCTGCATTTCGGCTTTTTCATAGGATTTGGGCACCTGAGAACCAGTTTCTCATCAACATTCCATCTGTTAAATGAACAATGAACGGACCCTAAATTTCTTAAGCCATTTCTTAACAACATCTGAAACTGACATTGGTGGGTTGTTTGCGGATGATTCCTTCTTTTTGAACTAATCTTTTAGGGGAATGAAATTAACCGCATCACCTTCAAGTTCTCCTTATACTCTATTCATCAGCAACCGCTAGCAGTTCTTTTTGAATATTTCTCATGAGAGCCAATAAAAACAGTTAAGAGAAAAATAGTTTACTCTTGAGTGGGCTGGGCTGCGTTTATTAGAAATCTCAATGGCGAAGACTCACTGAACAAAAAAGGCCAGACAGTGAAGGAATCCATGCATCCAGTTCTGAAAGAAATATAAGCCAAAGGAACTGACGTCATTCTGGAATTAATCAGTGACCTAACTGGAAGGACTGTATGAACAGGCAATACATGAGTCGGCCAGGAACGAGAGGTGGGCTGCTTTCTCATGAGCCTTGTTATAATTTCATACAAGGATCCAGTAGTCCCAATACACAGCTGCAGAACATTTAAGTTGTGCAATGTGCAAACATTAATACATTTTTTGTAAGAAATATGCCTCTATATTCTAGCATGTGGAGTATTACTCATGCAAGGTGTTTACATATACATTTAGCAGTAGTGGTGATAAATAAAACATTTCTGTCTTACCAGTCTTCACCCGGGCACCAATTATGCAGGGAATATCCTCGAACGGGGTGCCAATAAATGTAGAGAATATATAAATCCTCACACCAGGGCACCATAAATGTAAGGAATATGCCTCTATATACGTATATATATATATATAGTGCCCTCCACTATTATTGGCACCCCTGTTAAAAATGAGTAAAAAGGGTTATAGAAACACTGTTTGGTGAATTAGCTTAATCCAACCTTTAATTGAAGTAAATCTATTATGAGAAGCTTTTATGTAAGCTTTTATGTTTTATCTATTATGTAAGCTTTGGTTGTACAGTACCAGTAGGGTTGTGTTTAGGGGTTAGGGTTTAGAAATCAAAGGTCCTTGAAGCTTTTTGAATATTTGAATATTATAGCATTCCAGCATTTTGATGGTTATTTTGAAAAAGAAATAAACACTCTAAAACAGAAATAAAAAATAAGTGTAGCTACACGTTTAAAAAATAATATAAAAAGTACAAAAGCACCGTGTGTGTTTTTACATAGTCTACGTTGCTGTTGTTATTTCAGCCCTAAATGCGATAGGTCACTGTGGAAATGTTGACTGTATGGGACTTAACGATAAACTTAACGATGTAGCAAAACATAACGATAAACTCTTCAGGGTTAATCATAACAGTAGTAGTAGCTGCATATAGCCTACAGGTAAGATATTTGGTTTCATTAACATACGTGTCTTTCTACCGAGTCGTTGTCACAAAGATTTAGGTTGCACTCTGCCACAGAATAGCTGACCCGCATTTCCATACAGTCTATGGTTCTATGCTTCTTCTACTCGTCTCCTAGTACTGGCATCTTTAAGGCGACGAGTACAATCTATATTTTAGCCAAAAAATGTAATTAAATTAATTCTGATTTTATTTTAGTTGCTGTTTTCTCAATTATTGTCATTTTGGCAGTCGCGATTTTCCTTTGGTGGTCCGTGAAATCATTTTGGCGGCCTTTAGGAATTCTGTCCTAGTTTGTACAGTAAAACTCGGAGTTCCAAAGTTTAGGTCAATAGCAATTTAATTACAATGCAAAATAGTCTTCATTACAGTATACAAGATACCGGGTAATAGCAAGGCAGTTCAATCACAAAATAGTGTTGTGTGAGGTACAAGCTTTATACCTCAAACCTGAAATAAAATGCTGACATAGAATGCAGGTTCCTGTCCCTGATTGGGTAACAGGCAAACAAATGGACATTGTATGTGGTGTGGGAGGGAACCAAATGGTTATTGTCACCTAGGTAAGCTGGCTAACTTCCGTCTCACACCCTAGTGGTGCCGTCGTCACCAGGCTTTGTTTCTAACCCCTCTTTGATCATTGAGTAAGGCTGATTGTGTTAGGTGACCAACCAAGAACATTGAAGCAGGAAATGTATTTTTCCTTACAGGCCGCCAAATAATTGACTATGTAGGAAAAACCCTGGTATTTAAAACAATCCCATGACTGAGGTTGGTTCAAACACAGCTACATGACAGTTATTTAATGATACATACAAAGAAATGAAGTGTATTTCAGTAAATTCTCCTCACATGTTAGGTATTACATTAGCTAACTAACCATCGAGACAATAAGACAACATTAAAACTGCTGTGTTGCGATGGGACCGTTCTTTTAAGTTCAGTGGATGGGACACAATAACTCGACCATATTCCACTGATTCCCACATTACTAGCAAAAGGTATCAACGCTAACGATAGCTAGTTGGCACATTTTGAGCTGCTAAATAGTTCAAGCATAGAAGGACCCTACTTTCCAAATAGTGTCAAGCAATTCCTAAAGCGCATCAATATCAATATCAAACGAAAATGAACAGTATATTTATACTTTGTTTGGCCACATACCTGATGTCTGTCTCAAAGTAACTCATCACACTGACTGACTCACGACTGTCGAGTGCCTATGCATGCGTATGCGTGCAATTTTGCGTGCGCGCATTCTTTCACCATAGAAAGGCGGAAACCAGGAGAGAGGGCATCGCCCGGGAGCACCAATCCTCCGACCTGATATTTTGATTCAATCAATATATCTGTTTGGCAGGGCACGCTGTGCGCAAACAGTTTTATTTATTTAAAAACATTTATTAATTAAATAAAACAACTGAAAAGGGGCACTTCCATGGCACTATAGGAGGCCAAACGGCAGGTGCTCAAGCCTCCTTTAAGGTCTATGTATGCACGTGCATGGTTCCAGCCACGAACAAAGACGCAAACCAGGCGGTAACCAGACGACGTCGTTAAAACTCGAACCAGGAGAAATCCCGACCGGGATAAGAAAGGCCAAGAAGAACCACCTCACAGACAAAGCCAGCTGTAATCAACTCACCGCAGACTTCAGTAAGACTGATCAAACATCCCAGGCATAGTTTAGGATTTTAGTCTGAATTGTTTATCGGTAATTTGATTGTATCACAACTTTGTGCGATGATAATAGCTGTATAAACTTGTTGCGCTGGTTAGCAAGCTAGCCGGCTGGCCTATCGTTTTATAGCTGTGGTAGTACTGTTAACTAACCAAAGCAGGCCTCATAGTTTGCTCCTCTTCTTTAACATTTACTAACATTTGTGTGATATGATCTCATTTTAGCTTACTGTAGATGGTTAACAATATTTCCTGATGAAAGTGCATGAACTTATTTATAGTAACGTTAGATTTGAGATCCATAACCACCATCGTGTTGCGGCACAGCCAGTTTACTCCACACTCCTTTGTTCTCTGAGCACACGTGGCATGCACACACACCTACACATGCACACACGTGCGCATACCCACACAAATACTCCAATACGCACACAACACGATATGTCTATTTAGTAGAATGTGATATTCCTGTTTTTCCTTGTTTAATAAATCTATTTTTGTTAAACCTGGTGTCTGTTTTGATATCATATGAACACGAGGGCTGAGTCAACCTAATCATTAGAACGTAATACCTTCAACCCTTATGAGTTATTAGTTATTCGTGCTTTGATGGTAAATTGAAGTAGTAGTAATTATAATCCATAATAATCAAAATGAGACTGATTTAATTTTAACCTAATTTAAGAATAATACGGGTAAACCATTGTGGTAGGGGGGCGTGGTTTTAGGCGCAGCTAGCAAGAGAGAGAGTGAACGCGGGTGGTTTAGGGAGCCGGCACAGCTGTCGGCAATCGGGCAATTGGTGACGATGGATTATAGGATTGTTATTGTCAATTAACCAATTGCCTTGATTGTTCAACAGTGAGCCTGAGGTCTTCAAAAGGGCTGGGACAGAGGAGTACGAGAGAGATATACGGCAAGGAAGTGCGTGTGTGTTTTTAAATGAGAAATAAAAACACACAGTTACCTGAAATACGGAGTCCGGTGGTTATTTTGACGAGCACAAGTAGCTCACTTCGCTACAGTGGTGGCCCGTACAGGGGAGTAAGAAAGAAAAAAAAAAGGCGAAGAAAAATAAACAGACCGGAGAATGGAGACAGAGACGACGGAACAAGCGATGTCCAAGACAACATTGGGCAGAGTGCTGGAGGGGCTAGCTGCCATGCAGGAGCGACAGGCAGCCGCGCATACGGAACAAATACAAGCCCTGCGTGAGCAGTCTAGCCTCCAAGCCCAGACACTGGCACAGCTGATAGTCGGAGGGGATGCCACGGGAAGGCAGAGCGTCTCCTCCCCGAAATTTAATATCCCGAAAATGACGGCGGAGGATGACGCTCAAGCCTTCCTTGAGGCATTCGAGCTGGCGGCGGAAACCTCCCGATGGCCGGTGGAGCAGTGGGCCGTGCGGCTCTTACCCCTCCTGTCAGGAGAGGCGCAGCGAGCGGCGCATAGCCTGCCGACAGCCGTGAGGGCGGAGTTCCGAAACCTAAAGAAGGCGATCCTCGACCGGACGGGTCGTACCCCGGAGGAGCACCGGCAGCAATTCCGGGAGTTGGACCTGACGGGAGAGGACAGACCGTTCGCCTACGCCCAGCGGCTGGCGGACATGGCGAGGCGCTGGCTCCGGCCGGAAATAAGATCCGCTACTGGGGTCGTGGAGCAGGTGGTCCTAGAGAGGTTCATCATGGGGTTGCCGGCGGAGACCGCGAGCTGGGTCCGCTGCCACAGACCCAGCAACCTGGATGGCGCCGTCACCCTGGCGGAGGACCACCTGGCACAACACCCCTTCACCCAGCAGCAGAAGCTGGAGCCGGCGCCCAGGAAGAAATTCGCCGCTCGCTCCGCCCCCCTTTCTGTTTACCGTCCCCAGAACCCCTCCTTCCCTGCTGTCAGCCCCCGTAACGCTCTGCCCTCTTTTCCCTCCTCAGGCTTAGTGGCGGTGCAGTCCGGCCCACAGGGAGTGCCTCAAACGCCTGGACCGGAGTGTTGGCGGTGTGGACAACTGGGCCACCTGCGCCGCAATTGTCCGCTCATGGAGGTGGGGCAGGTGGTCCGGGTGGTCGGACCGCCCACCTCCGCTCCCGATTCAGAAGGGGCGTACTGCATTCCGGTAAGGGTGCAAGGGAGTGAACACCGGGCGCTGTTGGATTCAGGGGCTATGCAGACCATGATTCACCAGAGCCTGGTTCGAACCGAGGCTTTGAGATCGGCACGTTGGGTGGTAATTAGGTGTGTGCATGGGGATCGACACAAATACCCAATAGTACCAGTGGAAATTCGGATAAAAGGAAAAAAACATATCTTAGAGGCTGCGGTTAGCTCCCACCTCTCGCACCCTCTGATTTTGGGTACAGATTGGGCGGGGTTTAAACAAATAGCGGAAAAATTAATGGGGGTACGATCACGACCGGTAGGGAAGTGTGAGGTGTGTGCAGTGGAAAGTGGTGACGCGGGGTCGTCCGACACTGACGGGGGGGGGACGGCTCCGGGAGAGCCTCCAGTGGAGACTCCCCAGGTGCCGGTGTTCCAACCCATGGAGGATTTTCCACTCGCCCAGTCTCGAGACGATACCCTACGCTTTGCCTTCGACCAGGTGATATGTGTTGATGGTCAGCTGGTGCGCCCTGACGCTGCACGCTCTCACCCATATTTTTGCATTATTAAAGATAGGTTATATCGAGTGAGTCGTGACACTCAGACAGGTGAGGAGACGACCCAGTTGTTGGTACCGAAAAGCCGCCGGGAAATGATTTTCCAGACGGCTCATTTCAACCCCATGGCTGGGCACTTAGGGTATGAAAAAACACTAAACCGGATAATGGCCCGATTTTATTGGCCGGGCATCTGGGCGGACGTACGTAGGTGGTGTGCATCCTGTCCAGATTGTCAGCTGGTAAATTCCCCAGCCATCCCAAAAGCCCCATTGAGGCCCCTACCATTAATTGAGGTCCCGTTTGATAGAGTGGGCATGGACCTCATCGGGCCATTTGTCAGGAGCACTCAGGGATACCGATTTGTATTAGTTCTGGTGGATTATGCAACCCGGTATCCCGAAGCGGTGCCATTGCGCAATATCTCGGCTAAGAGTGTTGCGCAGGCATTGTTTCAAATAATCTCCCGAGTTGGAATCCCGAAAGAGATTCTAACTGATCAAGGCACTTCATTTATGTCACGCACACTACGCGAACTGTATGAACTTTTGGGTGTTCAGTCAATTAAAACGAGCGTGTACCATCCTCAAACGGATGGGCTCGTGGAACGTTTTAATAGGACTTTGAAATCCATGATTCGGAAGTTCGTACACGATGACAGCCGAAATTGGGATAAGTGGTTAGTTCCTCTATTATTTGCAGTGCGAGAGGTTCCCCAGGCCTCCACGGGATTTTCTCCTTTTGAATTGCTGTTCGGTAGAAAACCACGGGGTATTTTGGACCTGGTTAAAGAAAGCTGGGAGGAGGGTCCAAGCCCCAGTAAAAACGAAATTCAATACGTTATGGACCTGCGAGCAAAACTCCATACACTGGGGAGAGTATCACGGGAGAATTTGCTCGAGGCTCAGGAACGTCAGCAAAAACACTATAATAGAGGAACAAAACTACGGCAATTTTCACCGGGAGAGAAAGTCTTGGTATTACTACCGACTTCCAGCACAAAATTACTCGCCAAGTGGCAAGGACCCTTTGTGGTCACACGACGAGTGGGGGAAGTCGATTATGAGGTGGAGCGGTCTGATAGAGAGGGGGCGAAACAGATTTATCACCTCAATCTATTAAAAGTGTGGAAAGAGGTGATACCGGTCTCCTTGGTATCGGTAGATCAGGAGAGAGATGAGCTGGGACCGGAGGTGCCAAATTCGAACGATCAAACCTCCCCCCTTTGTGATAGCCATCTCTTACCGAATCAGAGAACGGATCTTGCCAAGTTGCAAAAGCAGTTCGCTGATGTGTTTTCCCCCCTACCAGGCCACACCAATCTGATAAGTCACCATATTGAGACAACCCCGGGGGTGACGGTGCGTTCGCGCCCCTACCGACTGCCTGAACATAAAAAGAAAGTGGTTCAGGCAGAAATAAAGACAATGTTGGAGTTGGGCGTAATAGAAGAGTCTAACAGTGCGTGGAATAGCCCCATCGTGCTGGTGAGTAAGCCGGATGGATCTGTTCGCTTCTGTGTGGACTATAGAAAAGTAAACGAAGTGTCACGATTCGATGCCTATCCCATGCCTCGGGTCGATGACCTATTGGATCGGCTGGGCACAGCTCGGTTTTTTTCGACACTGGATTTGACCAAGGGCTACTGGCAGATTCCCTTATCTCCAGAGTCCAGGGAAAAAACGGCTTTCTCCGCTCCGGACGGGTTGTACCAATTCCGTACACTTCCGTTTGGGTTATTCGGAGCCCCGGCCACTTTTCAACGTCTCATGGACAGGGTACTGCGTCCGCATGCGGCTTTCGCTGCAGCATATCTGGACGATATAATAATACATAGTGACAACTGGGCTCAGCATGTGCGGCATGTGGGGGCGGTACTGGAGTCCCTGAGACAGGCGGGACTCACGGCTAACCCAAAGAAGTGTGCGATTGGCAGAGCGGAGGTACGGTATTTGGGGTACCACTTGGGAAGTGGACAGGTGCGACCTCTGGTGGACAAAACAGCGGCGATCGCGACCTGTCCACGACCGAAGACTAAAAAAGAGGTGAGGAGGTTTTTGGGACTGGCTGGGTACTACAGAAGGTTCATCCCGGCTTTCTCGGACCTGACCAGTCCCCTGACCGACTTGACTCGGAAAGGTGCCTCAGATCCGGTTCAGTGGACGGAGCTGTGTCGGCAGGCGTTTGAGAGGGTAAAGGAAGCTTTGTGTGGGAAACCGCTCTTGTTCACCCCTAATTTCTCTCTCCCCTTTAATTTGCAGACTGACGCATCGAACAGAGGGCTGGGGGCCGTTTTGACTCAGCAGGTGGAGGGGGTCGACCGACCAGTGCTGTACATTAGCCGAAAGCTATCACAGCGGGAAGCGAAGTACAGCACGGTCGAGAAAGAGTGCCTGGCCATCAGATGGGCGGTCGGGTCCCTCCGTTATTATCTGCTGGGTCGCTCATTCACCCTCTGCTCGGACCATGCGCCCCTCCAATGGCTTCACCGCATGAAGGATACCAACGCCCGAATCACTCGGTGGTATCTGGCTTTACAGCCTTTTAATTTCAAGGTGATTCATAGGCCGGGAGCGCAGATGGTGGTGGCTGATTTTCTCTCCCGTCCGATGGAGGAGGAGGAGGAGGGGGGGGGGGAGTTGAGCATTGGCCGGATGGCTTCCCGGCCTAAGTCGGGCGGTGGGGGTATGTGGTAGGGGGGCGTGGTTTTAGGCGCAGCTAGCAAGAGAGAGAGTGAACGCGGGTGGTTTAGGGAGCCGGCACAGCTGTCGGCAATCGGGCAATTGGTGATGATGGATTATAGGATTGTTATTGTCAATTAACCAATTGCCTTGATTGTTCAACAGTGAGCCTGAGGTCTTCAAAAGGGCTGGGACAGAGGAGTACGAGAGAGATATACGGCAAGGAAGTGCGTGTGTGTTTTTAAATGAGAAATAAAAACACACAGTTACCTGAAATACGGAGTCCGGTGGTTATTTTGACGAGCACAAGTAGCTCACTTCGCTACAACCATGTATTCCTTATATTTATTGGCGCCCCATCCGAGAATATTCCTGACATAATTGGTGCCACGTGAGGACTCTGATGATTCAGAAATAATATTACTAATCATCTTGCTCACTGCTATCAGATTCGTACGTATTCTCTACATTAGTTGGTGCCCGGGTGAAGACTGGTAAGACGGACATGTTTTATTTGTCTATCACCACTATTGCTAAATGTATATGTAAACGGCTTGCATGAGTAATACTCCACATGTAAAAATATAGAGGCATATTCCCTACACATTGCTATACATATACCTGAACATATTCCATCCTCAAAGCCTTCACCCTATCTTCATTTCTTTGGAAAGGCACCAAGTAAATTTGTTTCATTGTGATTTGGTGCTTTTTCTAAATTTGCCCAATTGTTGTCATGTTATGTTCTGAGTGTGAGTTCTGTCTGATTTTGAGACCACGCCTCCTTAATTCTAGTCACGTTCCGCTCCTACTTGAGCCCGTTGTTTGTAATGCTTGTTTCCGAGTCCCTTCCATGTTTTCGTGATTTCCTTGTTATCGAGTTATTGTCTCCTAATGTGTTCACCTTACGTTGTTTGTAACCCCTCCCACTTCCTTGTGTATTTAACCCAGTCGTCCTAGTCCCTCTTCGCGAGTTCCTCATACTTAATAGTTTGTCTGTTGCCTGTATTTTTCGAGTGTTGAAGTATCTGTTTTTCTGAGTTTTTGTTTCGTGTTTTAGTTCGGTTTTAAGTATGTTTTTTCCAGAGTTCTTGTTTCGAGTTTGCTAGTTTTGTTGTCTGTTCATTTTTGTTTAGTTTTTCGTGCCTCATTGATTTCCTGTTTTTTTTTTTACTTCTGCCCATGTTCTCGCGACCCTGTTTCCTGGACTGTGATTTTGTACCTCTACCGTGCCTTCCCGTTTTTGATCTCTGCCTGTTTTTTTACTCTTCTTTGGATTTTGATTTTTCTTCTGGACATTAAACATCGCTTTTCTGTACTCCTGCCTGCTACTGGGTCCCTTATTCCACCGGCCATAACATGTTAGACTGTGTGGATGTTTTGGAAGATTCCATTATCGTCTAGAATCTGTTGCTACATTTTTTATTCGTATATCGTTTCTTTGCACCGCCTACTAGTGCCCTCTCCTGCTGGGTAGAGAGAAGATGGTCACGTCCTCCACATGGTGGTGCTCTTTCAGTTCTAAAGTACAGTAAAGATAACAATTACAACAAAGATAATTCACACCCACACATTAGTATTTATGAAATATACTGTAACAGACAGCAATATCAATTTTACAATTACTGTAATTTGGATATACAGTTACTGTACAGTGAATTACACATATTGACTTACTGATTATCTCTTTATTATATATCAATTATTATTATGGATGCCACAGTTGACTTTTCAGGTTTGGCTGCACAACCCTCCCAGCTTGAGCCAGTGTCAGACCTCTCTTTACCACATGGTCGACAATAATTAAATAATTAAATTTGACACAACTGCTCTTCTGCCTCTTTGGCCACGACCACGACCCCGTCCATGACCCTGTTTTTCGTTACCAACCTCAACCTCACCGACCTGCTCCATGTTGTCAGAAACTGCCATTCAGGTTTCTAAGCAGCCTTTTATGTAGTGGTGAAGAGATTATCAATTGTGTTGCAATGCTACTCACCTGGGCAAGGTTGTTGGAAGTACTGAGACATGACTACAAACACCTGTTGAAGTGATTTAGTGATCTGCATTTGTTGTAATAAGCATTTTGTTATGGTTTACAAAACTGGAAAGAACCCAAATGCAGGACTCGGAGGCAGACTCAGGCAAAACTCCGGCAGGAGTATAATTTAATGATGGCAAGAGAAGAACGGACAAACAAACATGCAGGGAGCTGGTGCTGGTCAGGATACGGGGTTGGCTAAACTAAGCGGGGCAGGACTGGAGATTAGTGATGTTACGGATGATACCGAAGCTCCGAGTCGTATGTCGAGTAGGTAGGGCAGTTTCTACTGAAGCCTCGCACCGAAGCTTGTATCACATTCAGAGAACCATGTGATCGATGACAAACGAGGCCTCGGGTGCTGTAGAACCATGTGATCGGTCTGTTTTGAGTTTCGGGCGGAATTTGGGGTTCTGCATTTTAGATATAAAGGAGCGATACCCCTTTTATTTCGAGGGTTGTTGTTGTTAGTTGGTTGTTGCGAAGAGTTTGTTATTATTGCTATTGAGAGGTTTTGGAGGATTATTTTGAGTTTTTTTTGTTGGTTATTTTTTATTTTGTTTTGTACAGTAGTTTTGTCGTTTTTGTACAAAAAATAGCCTAATGGAACCTGCACAGAAGCGAAAATCGTCTCCTGCTTGGGAATATTTTGACCAGATATCTCCCAATAATGTAGTCCTAAGTGGCGTAGATATAAACACACTGGAACGCTAGGGATTCGAACACTGGGCTACCAATCGACTGCATGTAGTTTGTTGGTTGTTATTTTAACGTTACTACAGTAGATTATTAAGATTTGTTTAATATTATTATGATTGGATTGTTAATTCTTATTCTTTCTTATTATCATTATCATCTGCATTCCTTCTCAAATGGCATATTTGAACCCCACACAAATGTTGTCCCCCTTTATATCAATCTTCCAGTTTCTTTCATTTTCAAACTTAATATAATATTATTACATATATTATTTTATAACATATCTTAGTAGACAACAAATCTAGCCCAATGACAGTTACAAATATAAATTATGAGTAGTATGTGTATCACCCGAGCGGGGTTTTGAATTCATACTTTCTCTTGCACTAATGGCACTGAAGTCCGACACGTTATCAGTGAGCTAAAGGGTCGCTTGTTGTTAGCTCGCGGCAACTTTGTTATTTTGAACCTGGGGTGGAATTTGTAATGATTTAGTTGCTCTAAATTATTTTTACCAGCAGGTGTCACTAGTGTACACTGTGTTGAATGAGGCTTCGAGTAATGAATCTATTTGCAATACAATTGGCTGCAAAGCCTCAGTGCTTCAGGAAGCCTCATTTCGCCATCACTACTAGAGATGAACTGAAGCAGTCGGTAGAATGGAGGATGACCGGAACAGAGATTCAGGCTGTGGAATGCAAGCGGGGAAGGCGAGTGACTGGCTGAGAGATAATAAGGAAACGAGTGGGGAAAATCACGTCCAGCCTGCACGACACAAAAAAACAAACAAGGAGAACGAAAAGATATGGCATGGAACAGGAGGAATAGGGAGAACAAGGAGAACAAAAGGAAGGAGGAAAGGCAGGGAAACGGCGGATGTAATACATTTCAACATTGTTGTAATATTAGGTGGCTGTATTCTGAGAATGGAGCATATGATTCAGAGTTTGGAACTTTGTATTAATAGTTTTGCACTTTGTATGTCAGCATAGGATGCAGTGTCTTAGAGTATCAATTTTGAAAGTCAGTTTGGCACTTTTGCATTTTTAGTTTTGTACATTGAAATTCTGCTGTGCAAAATGAGTCAAAGCAATTGTAAAAAAACTCACTCACAGAACATTTAACATTTACTGAAAATACAGAACATTAAACATACAGAACATTAAACACATTAACCAATATACACCAATGCCTCTCCCTACAAACAAAAGTGCTCCTGCCCCAACCCTTCCAACTGAGAGACACACACACTTTCTTTACGGGCCAGTATTTAATTTGATTTAATTTAATTTAATTTTTAACTTCATTTAAGTTAATTAAATTACATTTTATTGTGTATGTCCACAAAGTGTTTTTGTGAGCCTTGGTAAATCTCTTACTGTAAAAGGGAAAGATTGGTACAGCAGCGGTTGAAACATATGGCATGCTGGGACCATGTTGGCCCAAACGTGTGTGTGTGTGTTTGTGTTTGTGTGTGTGTCGCTAATGTTCTCTAGGCCTACTGTCTTAATGTCATTCTAAGACTGTTGTGTCACCTTTGGGAAGACTCCTCAGTTCCGCAGCCAACTTTGAACATATTTACATAGCAGAACATGTTAGCAGAATTCTCAATTTATACTTACAAGTATATATTTTCTCTGACATATGAGGTAACTTGCCTACACCCAAATCTGTTCATCTGTTCTTCTCCATGTTGTCATGTCCAATTGCACCAACCTTTTGTTTAGTGCTTGAGGCTCTTCAATCAGGCACAGTACCTGTCAGGCTCTTTGCGAGGGCCAGGCCAGAAGAATTTGTTGATACCATTTCGATGCATGCAGTTCACCTGGATGTTATTTTCTTCAACGGCCATTATGATGCCTGGGTAGGGGTCATCATCGTACCTCACCACAGACCACCTCCCAACTTGGTCGCTGGTAATAACCTCTGGACGCCACAGGGGTTCAGTGGTAGGGACTTCTGGAGCCACAACATCTTGCAGAGTTGCTTCTTTGAGCTCGAAGCATTGGCAATCCATATCCCTCTTCTCCTTTTGACAGAGACAGGTTATGTCTCTGTACTTTATTTTGACTGGTGAGGTGCTCATGATCTGATTAATCTTCATTGTCTCTTTGACAGCAGTCAAAGGGGGTACCTGAGAACAGAAGAAGGTCATGGCTTATATGTAGGTTATCCATGAAAGCAAGTCTCATCATTCTGTATCGATTTTATGAGATGTTTCTCATTGTAATTTTAATTCAAATGTGAACATATGGTTATATTTCATTCTATTGCATTAATACTTGTCATGATTAATTGCAATAATTGTAATTATTTGAATTTCATAATTGTATGGTGGTTTATCAGTCTATGCATTTGTTAATGTACTGTATATCTAGATTGTTAGTCTTTGTTTGACTAACAAACCTAACCCTAACCCTAAAAACTATTTTGTCTGGTCATGATTTACAGAGTTTAAAATGTTAATGTTAAAGTCACCCATGATATAGCATTTCTTGCTCTCTCTGGATATCATATCAAGTGCATCTGTTAAGTGAAGGTTGAAATCAGTTATTCTGATGCATGGTGGTTTGTATATACATCCAATGATTACATGATTGCTTATTTCGATAAAGACTCAGCAGACAACACAAAACAGCTTTCTATATCATTTCTCTCTTTATATTCTATATCCTCCTTTACATATAATGAAACTCCTCCACCTGTCTTATCTTCTCTATATTTATGAACATTATTATATTTCTCAATACTATATAGTTCAGTATTATGTTTGTTTAACCATGATTCTGATAGTCCTATGGCAGAAAAATTATGATTTAGACTGGATAAGCATAGAGTAAATTGATCAAAATGTTTGGGCAATCAAACAATCAAAAATAATAATCACTAGACAGTGGTTGCACGCAATATTATTAAGTAAACAAATAAATTGTTGGATTTACTGGGGGGGAAAAAAGATTAACCTAATAAAGTCATTAAACGTGGTTGTGGTTGAACACAATAGCCTATAACTTAATAATTTTGGAGAAGCTGTGCTGGCACAAATCATCTCTGTCAAAGTGAATATGATCCAGACACTGTCTATCAATTAATCCATCTAATATTGGTCTGGTATGATATACCAGACAGTCAATCATAGACTATTTTAAATATTTTTCTTTTTATGACAGCTCTGAGTAGGCTAGGAAAAGTAAAAATCATCTATTGGCGGCGCTAGACATAAACTACCTTTTTGTCCCGAACAAATTTGCGTGGAAAAAAATTATTAAGTGAAAATCCTGAATACGCTTATCTTGCACGACTTACAGACACGTCTCATTTTCATCAAATCTCCACCCCGTGTGTGTAATGCCATGTATATACTGGAGAGATGCTTAAAACAGTGGATAAGTCAAATGTCTGAATCAGCTTAAGATACGTGGAATTTTGGGAATAAGTCCCATTTGCGCATGCTTATCTCTGAATCTGGCCCTAAGTATTTTAATTTTTTTGACAGAATACAAGTGTTTTGGATGACAAAAACATTGCAGTGAAAATATATTTATTTAAGTTTTATTGAATGTAACATGTAGTGTTGGTTTCAGCACAGTAGAATATATCTCAACAAAAAACTTTTCAAAATACAGAAATGCCAAATTACTCACACATAGCCTACAAGGCACAGTCTGTCAGTAATTAATTAAAACTAGCAAAAAACTTCTGTTAAAAGTATTGCTATCAAAATGAGGCCAAGTTACAACAAACAATATTGGCTATTGTAGCTCACACTAATTAAACTATCTTTTTTCCAAAGCAATGCCACCCAAACATGTAACTTGGCCCTGTGTTTTTTTCCATCATTTATGAAATTAATAATTTTCTTGCTTTAGACCACAAACTTCCCTAGACCTGCTATTGTAAAGTCAGGAGGTCATCAGAAACTAGTCTAACTATCTAAGATATCGTTCATTACACACATAGACTGCCTGGGTCTATCAAAAACATACACAAAAATTATATGTTTTTAAACAACCCATCATGTGAAGTATCCATTTAATATATGGCTCTGATGCAAACTACAGAACCACTTGCACTGAAGGCTAAAAATTCTTATTTCGCTAGTAACAGTTAGGATTTGTCACATCAGCTGTCAACATCAGGGTAAACTGTGTATTGTCATATAGAACTTTCTTATAGTAACCTAGCCATATTTCAACATAGGATCAACGTGGCTGTTGACATTACTATAGTTACTTACCTTAATTAAGCTAGCTAGCTAGGAAATAAGTCAAACGTTCACAGTAAACGTTCATGTATTGTAAACATTTTAATTGTCAACAAGCTAGTTAGCCTTATTATTTATTGACTGTTTGCCATCTGTGCTGTTGGCTAAGCTAGCTGTCTGTATTTTATATTTGAGCATGATCATCAAATTTGCAGGTTGATCTGAATGATCAAAGCTTCCCTGAGACCCCCTGTTACCATTCAGTTTCTAAAATACCACTAATTTATAGCTTTTTACAAGTATTGATTTTACCGACAATAGGAACGTAGGAAAGTAATTGGGACTAAGAAGGTAGCTAGCTATGGAAGTCGAATACATGTTAAAACGGCTTGCCATACTAACTTGCTGGCTAGTAAGCTACGAAGACCTTAGTTTTAAATAGTATTCATTCATATTCTTGAATTTCATATAAAACATGTGGAAAAGTTTGAAAGGAGCGCTGACACGACTAGCTGCGAGCTACACTTGAGCAGCCAGACAAGGATCTGCTGAGGTAATGACGTGTATTTATTCCGACAAGTTGTAGTTTGAATATAGAAACTGGTTAGCAACATACTTTTTAAAGCCATATAAAAGCCTAAGAATTTATGGTTAATATATTAATATGTGTAATTTATGTCGTAGAACAAAATGTGAAACTCTCTTAGGCTCATATTAACCACAGACCTTATATTCGGCACAAATCCGAAAACCCCATGTTAAAACCCCTTTGTAATTCGGCGAGGGAACCCATGGCTCAAAAATGCTAACTCACTTCCGAGTTTTACCACTACAAACTGTAGCACTGTATACTCCGTGGGAGTACGTAAAAAAACACGGAAATTGAAAAAGCAAGTAAATTCAAATACGAACAGCACACCTCTCTTAATTGACCTACAGTATGTCATGCCAGACATTCCTACACACACTGAAGAACGTGAAGCCGCAATTAGTACAGTGCCATTTTTAAAATGCTTTTTCATCATTTTCAACTCTAGCTATCGCTTAAAATCTTGTTGTGTGTATATAGGTTTTTGTCTACTAATAGTTTTGCCTAAAGGAAGAGAACTGGTAGCCAAATTCCTCTTGCTCTCTCTCTTAAGCAGTGGCGTACCGTGGGAGTAGAACTAGGCCTTCTGTAAACTTACCTTTAACGGATGATCACTCTCAATCTGTTTCCGTTTACTTTGCTCTTTTTGAGATAGCATTATTGTTTTGTGTATCAAACTTGTGTTGCATTTGTCTATATCCACATTTATGATGACGTGTTATTATGCGAAGATTCGACTTTTAAAGGCTCTGTTCAATGTTTCGTATATTTTCGTAAATGAGTTTTTCTAGCCTGAATAATGCGTTGCTCTGAACGGTTCGATACACTTAAGAGGCTAAATTTGAATTTATGCTTTCTAATGTTTAAATCGCTTTGACTAATTTGAGTGTCGTGAATTACATTCTTTAACGCGTTCAGATTATTGCCTGATCCTTGTTAAACAATCTCAAGTTGTCTTTTTTTCATTATCATTTCTAAATCATTATAGGCTACAAATTGGTCTTGATTATTCAGATAATTGGTTTAGATTTTTGTTTGATTGTTAGGCTACTCAAGCTAAATAAACGGAAACAAGTAATCCCCACTTTTTCCAACGCACCGGCCATCGCTACATAGCCTACGTATATTTAAGTGCTACCCATTTTATGATACAAAAAAAAATACTAGCACTGCAAAAACTTGATATATTCATCAATGTTTGTTATTCAGTTAATAAATTGCTTGATTGATAATTAAGAACTATAAGTGGAAACAGATTGAGAGTAATATCCGTATAAAGGTAAGGTTACCGAAGGCCCTATTTTACTGCCGACGTTACGCCACTGCTCTTAAGTAACACTTAACTAAATCAATAAACCATCCCTGAGGGGACCTTGTTTTCCAACAATGTACCCTGGAACATTCAGAAGTGATAATTGCTTATGATATACTGTATGGCTAAACTTGATTAAAAAAACATAACAAAATCTAAGTGTTATTATTATTTAAAAAGAAGAGCCTTGTTTGTCATTTATTGGACCTCACCAAAGCAGGAGGCTGATGTCCAAGAATGAGTCAAAGCAGGACTTGTGCAACCTGGCAAAGTTCAAGAAGTCAGGAGATTGATCTTTGTAATTGTATCCAGTGATATATATGCAGTTCACCTGTTAATAAATATTTACATTTGATTTGGCTTTGTCAATATAAATGAATTCCCTTATATCTTTTAATATCTTATAAAGGGGTTCGAAAGGGTAAAATTGGCAATTTAGAAATACAAATTGATGTAGGTTAGAGTTATCCTATCCAAAAACTAAACTCATATTTGAATTCCCCATACAAAAACACATAATATAGACACCCCTCATGTTAGGATTTCCTTCAGATTCATGTTGGCACCCGAGTATGACCCGCCCTATCCTGCTAGTCTCCTGAGCCCTGATCCCTCCATCCCTCTTTTCTTGTGAGAAGTACTTAGCAGAAGCCTCAGTCACCATTTTAACAACCCTCTCAATGCTCTGTGTGTGGCAAGGCCAGTTGAGCACCTCCATGGTGGTGTTGATGAAGTTCTTCACCTCCGAGGTGCTTAGGAAGCAGGTGATAGGTGGCTCTGACACACCTTCTGACCAGCTGATCAAGTCACCAATGCTGGAAGCATCACAATTGATGTCAGGTGTCCTTCTGGTCCTGACAGAGGAGTCCCCCAGCTGAGTGTCTGGGTCCCCCTCTCCCCTGATGGCCAGGATTCTCTCCACTCCCTCAATTCTCTCCTTCTGATTCTCAGAGCACAGCAGTGTTTGGAGGATGGCTTCACTGTGGGCATACCAAGCAGATCTTCTCACAGTTGTCATCACAAGGTCCAGCACCTCCTTCCTCTGGGACTTGAGGCAGTCCAGCTGAAACAGGATGTGCCTAGGCCCTTCGATCCAGGAGTGCTTGACCTTCACGTTGAACCAGAATCAAGGAGCTTTCCTATTGGCCCAGATAATTTGTTGTCTGACAGAGTACGGCCATCAAGGTCAACAATGAGATGGCGCAGGGGAAGTTCACCAGTGTGCAGGTTGCACACCAACCAGACCAGCTTTCTCCCCAGGTGCAGCTCCAGCTTCCGCATTACTCCAGCTTTCACACCAGTGTTGACATTTGTTGAGTCTCCTCCAATGGCCCACAAGGTCTTATCAAAACCCCTCTCTTTCAGCCAGGCAAACAGGACCTTAGCAATCTGCTCCGCATGTGACTCCTCTTTAGTTGCTTTCTCTGGGGTAAAGTGGAACAGATAGTGGCTGCCAGGCTCACTAGCAACACTATAGTGTTCTTCCTTGATCTTTGCAGGAAAAGATTGGTCACTGCCCTCAGCTTCCATCATCACATTAGTCAGGTCAATCCGCCCATCAAAGAGGATGCAGGAGATCCCCCCCTCCTCTCTACACTTCTCTTCAAACTCTTCCCCCAACTCTCTCATCAACTTCTCCTGTGCTCTCTTGACCTTGTTCTTATCAATCACTTTACTTGTGTTGTCTTCTGTGATGATTCCTGCATCAATCAGAGCTGCAGTTGCTATCGCTGCAGTTGGCCTCAGCCCTATGCCATACCTTACACTAGCAAGGGCAATGTTTGGAATTTCATCATAGTTTTTCTGTACCTTTGCCGAAGCTGCAGGCTCAGGGTCAGTTTCAGGGAAGAGCTCAACTTCAGGGACAAACTCATCTTCAGCACCATTTCTCTCCAATCCCAGATCCTCATTAACATCTGCCAAAAATCTCTCAACATCCTTCCTGGCTGCATTCTCTGCTGCTGCAGCATTTTCTGCCTTGCTCCTTCTCATTTCCTCTGTCTTCTTTTCCATCCCCTGCCTTTCCAATGCCCTCACCTGTCTCTTGTGCTCTGGCAGATCAGGGGTCCCCATTTGGTGGGGTCCTTTACTTCCAACCTTCTCTTTCTGTCCCTTGATGTAGGCAAGATCTTTCACAGGAATCCTTTTATCTCTGCTGCAGGAACAGTTAATGTGGGCTTGGATCACACAGCCCTCACAGCCTCCCCCCTCACAACTGGTAATCTGACACTTGCAAGACAAAATATCAAATAACTTGTTTAACGTGACACTGAACCTCTCTTTGGCATCAAGTTTGCCCTTCCCAAGAGAAAACTTCACTGCCTGATTCCAGACCTTCTTGAGCTTGGACATGATGGTCACCTTGTAATTTATAACAGGTGGCTTGAAAAGAGCATTAGCTTTGCTCCACTGACAGTGCCGTTGGGGGGGGGGGGGGGGGGGGGGGAAGAGAGACACATCCCCATAGTTTCAGAGCAGAGACAACTACTTATTTTTTCATGATATTGAAACCTACATTTTATAGCCTACCTGAGGAAATAACATGTTTATAGACTTACCTCACATACCTTGCATAGCCTACCTGAGGAAAAAACATGGTTATACACTTATTGGTTATCTTACTGACCTGATATACAAGTAGCTGTGGTCACAAAATCAGGGTGGCTACATCTGTACTTATAGAGCTATGGAAGCACAATTGCATTTACCTAACAAACCTATGGGAGAACATGTGAGAAAATTCCGCCAAAGTCATCTTTCTAATTTTAGGCCTGAAATCACATCTAACAATGAAATAGTCTGGGTATGTTATACATTTCCTGAATCCTTGGAGTTCTGTGAGTATTCTAGTTTTTGTCTTTTGTGTCTCTAATGTTCCTTGTTGCCATAGGGCTAAAAGAAAGCATATAGTATAGGCGAAAATCATGGGAAAATTTGTGTTTTTGATGGTTTGAAGAGCTCCAGTGACCTCTATATTTGTCAGAAAGTTTCAGCACTATCTGTTCCACTTTACCCCAGAGAAAGCAACTAAAGAGGAGTCACATGCGGAGCAGATTGCTAAGGTCCTGTTTGCCTGGCTGAAAGAGAGGGGTTTTGATAAGACCTTGTGGGCCATTGGAGGAGACTCAACAAATGTCAACACTGGTGTGAAAGCTGGAGTAATGCGGAAGCTGGAGCTGCACCTGGGGAGAAAGCTGGTCTGGTTGGTGTGCAACCTGCACACTGGTGAACTTCCCCTGCGCCATCTCATTGTTGACCTTGATGGCCGTACTCTGTCAGACAACAAATTATCTGGGCCAATAGGAAAG
Organism: Ilyophis sp. 1 JC-2022; assembly: GCA_022702515.1. NCBI lineage: Eukaryota > Metazoa > Chordata > Actinopteri > Anguilliformes > Synaphobranchidae > Ilyophis > Ilyophis sp. 1 JC-2022. Next base: position 15,759,746 of record CM040406.1, on the reverse strand, counting down.
CTCCTTGATTCTGGTTCAACGTGAAGGTCAAGCACTCCTGGATCGAAGGGCCTAGGCACATCCTGTTTCAGCTGGACTGCCTCAAGTCCCAGAGGAAGGAGGTGCTGGACCTTGTGATGACAACTGTGAGAAGATCTGCTTGGTATGCCCACAGTGAAGCCATCCTCCAAACACTGCTGTGCTCTGAGAATCAGAAGGAGAGAATTGAGGGAGTGGAGAGAATCCTGGCCATCAGGGGAGAGGGGGACCCAGACACTCAGCTGGGGGACTCCTCTGTCAGGACCAGAAGGACACCTGACATCAATTGTGATGCTTCCAGCATTGGTGACTTGATCAGCTGGTCAGAAGGTGTGTCAGAGCCACCTCTCACCTGCTTCCTAAGCACCTCGGAGGTGAAGAACTTCATCAACACCACCATGGAGGTGCTCAACTGGCCTTGCCACACACAGAGCATTGAGAGGGTTGTTAAAATGGTGACTGAGGCTTCTGCTAAGTACTTCTCACAAGAAAAGAGGGATGGAGGGATCAGGGCTCAGGAGACTAGCAGGAGGCTGATGTCCAAGAATGAGTCAAAGCAGGACTTGTGCAACCTGGCAAAGTTCAAGAAGTCAGGAGATTGATCTTTGTAATTGTATCCAGTGATATATATGCAGTTCACCTGTTAATAAATATTTACATTTGATTTGGCTTTGTCAATATAAATGAATTCCCTTATATCTTTTAATATCTTATAAAGGGGTTCGAAAGGGTAAAATTGGCAATTTAGAAATACAAATTGATGTAGGTTAGAGTTATCCTATCCAAAAACTAAACTCATATTTGAATTCCCCATACAAAAACACATAATATAGACACCCCTCATGTTAGGATTTCCTTCAGATTCATGTTGGCACCCGAGTATGACCCGCCCTACCAATACATAGTCCTAACAATTGTTGTACAGAAAATGAAATCATTTGTTTGAGGTTTCAATATTGTGTATAATGTCATGTTTATGTAATCATGTCATGTAATGTCTTCCCCTTCACACTACAAAGATGATTACTATTATTTTGCCAAATAGCACAATTTACTGTGCGCTAGCTAATTTGTAGTTCAGACCTAGACCTGTGTACAGTACAGTAGCTCTCTCACTATCCTGGATATAGCCCAGAAGCACTGAGGTGGACACAGAATAATTTTTCTTTGAAATGCTAAATGGCATTGCTCTGATGGCATTGGGATGCAGTGGGTGGTAATGGGGCATCGCTGTAATGGCCTATGCAGTTATGGGTCTTGGCAGCAAATGGCAGATGCTATAATGGCATGTTGATACTTGCTGGGGTCTCCTGGTAATTGTACCAGACTGGAGCAGGCCTTGCGTGGTAATGGGCGGCCCCGTGCTCCCTGTTGGCTTCGACACGGCTTTGCGGTCTGGCGGTAATGCGGTGACTCACCCCCCGCCAATTCATGCATTGATCTGTGGGGCAGCGGAGATCCACAGTGCGCTGGGCTTACTTATCCCTGACCACGGGCCACCCTCAACCCCTGTTCGCTGATACTTGGCTTGGTGCATTAAAATTCTCCCATAGTCATCATTGAAAATAAAAGCCCTCTGATTTGCCAGTCTCTTTGTGAATATTCAAGAATGGGTGTGAACAAAGAGAATGTCCTAAAATAATCCGGTGCTGCTTGTACAAAATCTGATACAAGTGACACCAGAACCACTTCAGAGGCAGGGGCGATGTTCACCACTGGGCACTACCGGGTGGTCAGCTTCTGTTGAAACGCATCACCTTCATAGATGAATCCCAACTATCTCTTCCTATTATCATTTAGCCTTACTTTAACTACTGACACCTACTGGCCAGCAGAAGGGGCTCACTCCCTAATCTGGGTCCCTCCTAAGATTTTTGGAGTTTGTTGAGGGTTCCGGCCGAGTCTTTTCCAATTTTCTTGTAAAGCATCATTGGAACAAAATTTCGGTAAAAAGCACAATACAAATGGAATTGGACTGAATATTTTCTACTTCCATTTTTCTCCCAAAGCAGCTAAAATTATTATACCCTGATCACCTCTTGTGAGAACGCTCAGCTGGTACAGAGCTGATTTGATTTCTGTTTCCATCAGGTCACATGGGACCACAGGTAAAAGTCCTCAAGGCTCATGAGAGGTGGAGGTGTGATCTCAGCAGCAGACTGAGGGGGGTTTTGGGAAATTGCTGCTGTAGGGGTCTGACACTTCAAAGACTAAATGAGAACAAGGCGATGGATTGTTTGAACGTGCAGTAATGAATGGGGCCAGCCATATATCTCCGAAGCACGATATCGTTCCCCTGCTATTCTTTCAAAATTGTCTCACTTTGTCCCCAAGGCACTATAATCTCTGATAGAATTGATATATTCAGAATTTTTTTTTTTATTTGTGCATCTGCTGTGCCAGTATAATAGAGGTCTGTAGTTCAGTACATCTCATTACTTCATTTTTTAAAAATCCCCAAGACAAGGCTTGAAACTTTATTTGACTTCTTACCTCTAACCTGTCTTGAATCAAGTCCCAGGCTGCCCGCATCAATATTTTTTACACAATACATACAACCAATCACTTTGACATGTCGTATGCATGATATAGAATGGAAAGGCAATGATAATTATTTTACACAAAAATTCTAATTAAACTGATTAGATTAAGAGTAACATTAGTATTAGTTCATGGACTAATTAAAGGGGAATTCCACCCAAAAATTATGTTTGGTTTGTAGAAAAGTAACTCTCCTCCTGATTAAAGTGAGCTCTCAGCCAACTTTCTACCTGTAGTGAGAGCAGAGATATAGCCCCAAACTACTGCGTATGTACCAGGTACTTGTCTTAGAATGAACTACAACAGCCACAAAGCTTACAACAGGTCGCCACGCCCACTGAATGACGTTCCAGAAGCGGAGGCCAAGGGGGCATTTTACTCAAGTGATTAAAAAACAAGAAATGCTCAAGCGATTAAAAAAAAATGCCTTTTAAATAGTTGATTTTGGTGACTTCTAAAGAAAGATTATTCTAAATATGATCTCTCATTACTTGTAAACTAATCATTAGTTATTTGGCAGACGCTTTTACCAAAGCGACGTACAATAATTGCGATTAGCATTTAGCTATCTAATGTGGTAAAACATACTAAACAATGTATGATTAGTTAGGTTGACAAACATTCTTGAATTGAGCAAAAAACAAGTTAATTTCAGAGACAGTCTCTGCTCTATGTACTTGTTGCTGAATAGCATGTGTAGTCGTAGCTCATTTTTTCTATTCCCTTCTTGCAAAAGCAATTCCCACATTAGACTAATGTTAATTATATACACTTTGTAAACTTTATTATATAGTTTAAAAAAAATAATATATATGTTTTTTAAGCAAGATTTCCAGGACTCACCTGCAAAGTTTTGCTCTCTGCAAGCTAACTGCTGGTGAACTAGCGTGAGTAGGATATTTTAACGTGCTGGCAAAAGTGATTCGCAGGAACCAAACACGAATTATGAGCAAAATATTTCAACAGGAGTAGCATAATGGGTAAACCTTAAGCTATTGCGAGTGTTGCCTGACTTTTACTGGGACGGGGTGCGCTCTCCCTCTCTAGGCAGAGTAGCAGGACAGCAGAAAAGTGGCGCCTGAATCGCCTTTGAAGGTATCGCAAGAGCCATACTCAAATGACGCCACTGCACTATTATACTGAGAAAATGCCACCATCATTAGCTCAGTCTCCAGAAAAATGGGAGAAGTACGGCCCTTCATTTATCTACGTTTGGTATCGTGAAAACATTAGCCAGCCTTGCCAGAAGTCTGTAACACTTAGCTAGGCTATGCACCCCGGTGTTGTGTCGAATTCTGTTCCCCCACGAAATCATGTTCCCCCTAGCTTTGCTGCGCAATTTTTTCAGGAAATAGCGTAATGGGCGCGCGACCTGAAATCAGCTCGCTCCAAGGGAGGAATGCTCGTGCCACTTACGTGAATCTCAGTTTGTATAGGCTACGTTTTAAGCGATTTGTTCTTTTGCGACGAGGAAATCTTAAGATCAGAAGCCGCGATATGCAGGTCAGCCTATACGTAAAACAGTTAAATACGTTCAGAAAAGCAGCAAGTGTTCTGGTGGCTTTGTCGTCAGTTTGTATGGTGTCAGTGACTTGGTTAGTAAAAACATTCGGTCACTTAGTCTTGTAACGTGTACGTTACATAACCGACTATAAAATATATATGAAGCCCAATGAACATGATCAGACTGTTTATGAGTAAGATATACAATAAACGTCATACTACAGTTATTTTGACCTTGTCTGAGTATATTATTATTAGTAGCCTACTGTCATTATTATTCCTACGAGTAGAAGAGGATGTGGTGGGGTATTAATGATGGTGGTATTACGAATAGTGGTAACGTTAGTGGTAGCTACAAGATACGTGATGATACGGTTATTTTCTTTATCTGGCATAAGTATATATTTGCATTTTATATGTGTGTGTATATATATATGTATATGGATACATGTATACCGTACTTTCCGGACTATAAACCGCGACTTTTTTCACACGCTTTGAACCCTGCGGCTTAAACAACGATGCGGCTAATCTATAGATTTTTACGGGCTAACGGCCTCCAGGGGGGCGCTCTAGCAGGAAGCGCAAGAGCGAGACAGACAGGTGGAAGTGATAATGCGCCGAGGAAGACGCTAGTTTGATTGTGTTTTGAACAGCCGTTTTGCGCATCATGCACACACCCTCATCATGGAAAACACACGAAGAAATGCATATGATGCAGCTTTTAAGTTAAAGGCAATCGATCTGGCTGTCGAAGAAGGAAATAGCTGCAAAACGTTTTTAGGAAACGTGCCTGATTATTACAACGGTACATTGGGTGAACGCGATCGCATAGCAAATACAGTAAAAAATAATAATCGGTCATCAGAAAAACTAATAAAAAAATAACAATTAGGCAGACTGATCAACGTGACATTAGATTCGTTTTATTGGGCTATTCAACAACGCGATAGGGCTACTTACTTTTTCCACCTCGCTGGTTTAACTTGCAGGGCGAACAGGCTAACACGTTTTGTTTTTTTCCTTCGTTTAAAAATGTTTTTTTTTTTTTTTAAATCCTGCGTTTTTTTTATAAAGCAACATTTAACCAGGAAAACATGACATTTCAGTGCAAATTATGTCAATATGTAATTTAAATGTGTACATTAATAAAATAATAAGTTTAACCGACTAGTATTTCTGGTGCCGACTAGCGAGGGTAGCAACATTTAATCGTCTAGTCGACTAAACGCGCACATCCCTACTGTGTATCATCTTTCTGTGTACGTAAATATCATGTTACAACGTGGACACCTGCGGCTTATAGACAAGTGCGGCCTATGTATGTACAAATTTTTTTTTTCTTCTAAATTTCGTTGGTGCGGCTTTTATTCAGGTGCGCTCAATAGTCCGGAATTTACGGTATATGCAGTATATATATATACATACACACACAGTATATATACGTGTGTGTGTGTGTGTGTGTGAGTGAAAAACTATATATAAAGTGAATTAATTATTAATAATTAACATTATTGTTATTAGTAGCAGTACATTACATTACATTCCAGTTATTTGGCAAACACTTTTATCCAAAGTGATGTACAATAAAGGTTCTGTCATCTTCCCACTCCCTATTTTCCAAAGAAAATACATTCAACAAAGTAATACTGGTAATGCATCACCCAAAATAGTCAATTCACCAAGTTTCACCATTTTACCACCTAATCTGTCCGTTTCCATATGGGGAACGGGATCTGACGGCTGAATTTAGGCCTGTCAGATACCGTGCCCCCTATGTTTCTGCAGAAAGGAAGGGCTCACATACACCAAACTAATAGTGGTAACACATCTCCCCATATAGAGATAATTCACCAAGTTTCACCATCTTACCACCTTATCTGTCCGTTTCCATATGGGGAACGGAATCTGACGGCTGAATTTAACCCCATCAGATACCGTGCCCCCTATGATTCTGCAGAAAGGAAGGGCTCACATACATCAAACTAATACTAGTAACTCATCTAACCATATAGAGATAATTCACCAAGTTTCATTATCTTACCACCTTATCTGTCCGTTTCCATAGGGGGAACGGGATCTGACAGCTGAATTTAGGCCTGTCAGATACCGTGCCCCCTATGATTCTGCAGAAAAGAAGGGCTCACATACACCAAACTAATAGTGGTAACTCATCTCCCCATATAGAGATAATTCACCAAGTTTCACCATCTTACCACCTTATATGTCTGTTTCAATAGGGGGAACGTGATCTGACGGCTGAATTTAACCCCATCAGATACCGTGCCCCCTATGATTCTGCAGAAAGGAAGGGCTCACATACATCAAACTAATAGTGGTAAAACATCTAACCATATAGAGATAATTCACCAAGTTTCACCATCTTACCACCTTATATGTCCGTTTCCATAGGGGGAACGAGATCTGACAGCTGAATTTAGGCCTGTCAGATACCGTGCCCCCTATGATTCTGCAGAAAGGAAGGGCTCACATACACCAAACTAATAGTGGTAACTCATCTCCCCATATAGAGATAATTCACCAAGTTTCATTATCTTACCACCTTATCTGTCCGTTTCCATAGGGGGAATGGGATCCGACAGCCGAATTTAGGCCTGTCAGATACCGTATAGCTAATATACGTATATACGTATACCTGTCAGATACCGTCTAACCATATAGAGATAATTCACCAAGTTTCATTATCTTACCACCTTATCTGTCCGTTTTCATAGGGGGAACGGGATCTGACAGCTGAATTAAGGCCTGTCAGATACCGTGCCCCCTATGAAAACGGACAGATAAGGTGGTAAGATAATGAAACTTGGTGAATTATCTCTATATGGTTAGATGAGTTACTAGTATTAGTTTGGTGTATGTGAGCCCTTCCTTTCTGCAGAATCATAGGGGGCACGGTATCTGACAGGCCTTAATTCAGCCGTCAGATCCCGTTCCCCCTATGGAAACGGACAGATTTGGTGGTAAGATAATGAAACTTGGTGAATTATCTTTATATGGTTAGATGAGTTACTAGTATTAGTTTGGTGTATGTGAGCCCTTCCTTTCTGCAGAATCATAGGGGGCACGGTATCTGACAGGCCTAAATTCAGCCGTCAGATCCCGTTCCCCCTATGGAAAGGGACAGATAAGGTGGTAAGATGGTGAAACTTGGTGAATTATATCCATATGGGGAGATGAGTTACTAGTATTAGTTTGATGTATGTGAGCCCTTCCTTTCTGCAGAATCATAGGGGGCACGGTATCTGACAGGCCTAAATTCAGCTGTCAGATCCCGTTCCCCCTATGGAAACGGACAGATAAGTTGGTAAGATAATGAAACTTGGTGAATTATCTCTATATGGGGAGATGAGTTACCACTATTAGTTTGGTGTATGTGAGCCCTTCCTTTCTGCAGAATCATAGGGGGCACGGTATCTGATGGGGTTAAATTCAGCCATCAGATACCGTTCCCCCTATGGAAACGGACATATAAGGTGGTAAGATAATGAAACTTGGTGAATTATCTCTATATGGGGAGATGAGTTACCACTATTAGTTTGGTGTATGTGATCCCTTCCTTTCTGCAGAATCATAGGGGGCACGGTATCTGACAGGCCTAAATTCAGCCGTCAGATCCCGTTCCCCCTATGGAAACGGACAGATAAGGTGGTAAGATAATGAAACTTGGTGAATTATCTATATATGGGGATATGAGTTACTAGTATTAGTTTGGTGTATGTGAGCCCTTCTCTGCAGAATCATAGGGGGCACGGTATCTGATGGGGTTAAATTCAGCCGTCAGATCCCGTTCCCCCTATGGAAACGGACAGATTTGGTGGTAAGATAATGAAACTTGGTGAATTATCTCTATATGGTTAGATGAGTTACTAGTATTAGTTTGATGTATGTGAGCCCTTCCTTTCTGCAGAATCATAGGGGGCACGGTATCTGATGGGGTTAAATTCAGCCATCGGATCCCGTTCCCCCTATGGAAACGGACAGATAAGGTGGTAAGATGGTGAAACTTGGTGAATTATCTCTATATGGGGAGATGAGTTACTAGTATTAGTTTGATGTATGTGAGCCCTTCCTTTCTGCAGAATCATAGGGGGCACGGTATCTGACAGGCCTAAATTCAGCTGTCAGATAATGTTCCCCCTATGGAAACGGACAGATTTGGTGGTAAGATAATGAAACTTGGTGAATTATCTCTATATGGGGAGATGAGTTACCACTATTAGTTTGGTGTATGTGAGCCCTTCCTTTCTGCAGAATCATAGGGGGCACGGTATCTGATGGGGTTAAATTCAGCCGTCAGATCCCGTTCCCCCTATGGAAACGGACAGATAAGGTGGTAAGATGGTGAAACTTGGTGAATTATCTCTATATGGGGAGATGTGTTACCACTATTAGTTTGGTGTATGTGAGCCCTTCCTTTCTGCAGAAACATAGGAGGCACGGTATCTGATGGGGTTAAATTCAGCCGTCAGATACTGTTCCCCCTATGGAAACGGACAGATTAGGTGGTAAAATTGTGAAACTTGGTGAATTGACTATTTTGGGTGATGCATTACCAGTATTACTTTGTTGAATGTATTTTCTTTGGAAAATAGGGAGTGGGAAGATGACAGAACCTTTATTGTACATCACTTTGGATAAAAGTGTCTGCCAAATAACTGTAATGTAATGTACTGCTACTAATAACAATAATGTTAATTATTAATAATTAATTCACTTTATATATAGCGTTTTTCACACACACACACACACACACACACACACACACACACACACATTCATATATATACTGTGTGTGTATGTATACTGCATATATACATGTATCCATATACATATATACACACACATATAAAATGCAAAAATATACTTATGCCAGATAAAGAAAATAACCGTAGCATCACGTATCTTGTAGCTACCACTAACGTTACCACTATTCGTAATACCACCATCATTAATACCCCACCACATCCTCTTCTACTCGTAGGAATAAAAATGACAGTAGGCTACTAATAATAATATACTCAGACAAGGTCAAAATAACTGTAGTATGACGTGTATTGTATATCTTACTCATAAACAGTCTGATCATGTTCATTGGGCTTCATATATTTTATACAGTCGGTTATGTAACGTACACGTTACAAGACTAAGTGACCGAATGTTTTTACTAACCAAGTCACTGACACCATACAAACTGACGACAAAGCCACCAGAACACTTGCTGCTTTTCTGAACGTATTTAACTGTTTTACGTATAGGCTGACCTGCATATCGCGGCTTCTGATCTTAAGATTTCCTCGTCGCAAAAGAACAAATCGCTTAAAACGTAGCCTATACAAACTGAGATTCACGTAAGTGGCACTAGCATTCCTCCCTTGGAGCGAGCTGATTTCAGGTCGCGCGCCCATTACGCTATTTCCTGAAAAAATTGCGCAGCAACGCTAGGGGGAACATGATTTCGTGGGGGAACAGAATTCGACACAATACCTGTTCCATCTCGAAAAATCTACGACCTCCCGTTTTTCAGTATGAAACGCTTTTGTATCAACTAACATGCCGATACAGAATATTAAACACATACAATTAAAAGTTAAAACGTCATTGTTGAAGGCTACTTGTTAGCCCTTTTAGCTATGTTTGCTAGCAAAGCCAAAACTTTCCCAGTGCAAGTCAAATGCACTAATGTCGTTAAAAACATGGAAACGACACATTTATCACCCCGATAGCCAACCTCCTTCCATTAACGAATGCAAGGTTAGCTACAGCCTCCATGGCAAACATATTTAAAAACCAATTTGTTTTATGACAAGAAACTCGTTAACACCAGCTAACGCACTAGCCCCCCCAAAATGCATTGCTTTTGTAATCGACTGCTCAAAGCTAAACCGTTCAATTAGGGTCAGCTAGCTAATGTTAGTCTACTTAATAGTCATGGATCATAATGTAACGTTAGATGACATGGTTCCTTACCTGATGATTCAATAAGGCAGAGGAACATGTAGGCTACAGGGAATCCGGGTATGGGGGGGTGTTTAGGGCCAAAACCTTTACATATGCGTTGTACAATAACACTGGTTTTGCTACTTGCATTGTGTGGTGCTATTGGATTTGCTACTTACTCAGCTACTTGTTTTGTGCAATACAATAGGTTTTGTTACTACTACTACTACTTGTTGGGCTATCTGCTGAACCACTTGCTGAGCTTGCTGCGAAGCTAACTGCAAAGCTAGTTGCGAGTGGCTTTGCGAATGTCTTTACGAGTGGCTTTGCTACTAGATTGGCTATGTGCATTAGCTTACTAGTGGTTCTGCTACTTGCTTAGCTAGCCTACTGGTATTGTGAATGGGGCTAAATTAGGCTGCAGACCCATTTTCGGCACCGCTTTTGGCACAAAAAACAACAACATATTTGCTTTGCAACTTGATCGCATATTGCAAATGAAGTCAGTTTTTGAAGATCACCTCCTGGGTTTACGAACTTGCCAATATTATAAGAAGTCCTTTGTTTCCATCCTTGCGAGTATAGCCTACAGAGCATATAGCTACAGTGTAGCTACGATAGAATTAAGGCTGATTTAAAAATGGGGTATATGCATATTGTGCAGCCCAATTTGTGATTTTGTGCCATGTATGAGGCGGTTTTTACACGCATTGCCGTTTATAGCCAATGCTGTATCAAATGGAAGTCCAGTTCTTTATAGGCTGCTTATTAATTATACCGCATCATCGTATGGAATTTTAACAACTAGTGTTGCCGTATTTATCCTGATCCACGAATCACAAGCAATGTTTTGTTTAAAGGGAATATATTTAATTAAGTCTAAACCAAACTATTGTGCTTATTAAATTCACTTTCCAGCTATTAATTATTTGACTGTACCATATATGGCCGCTAGAGGGAAGTCTAAGGCTGTGTAATGTGTTGATTACTGCTAAATGGTGAGACACTTTTCCCTCGGCGTAATTTAAAATACTTACAAAATACAAACTTGGCAATGCAAAACTAAATGCAACGATACTGCAACGTAATAGACCCACGGTGTAATGGCTAACGAAACGAGGACACAGGTTGCTAGAACACAAATCGCACCACAAACAGTAGACTATTGATAAAACCAGTGTTGCCAACTCCTCTGTCAGGAAAGTAGCTGTTGGCTCTCCCAAAAGTAGCTAGAAGTAGCTAGATGACGTAATCAACTAATTTGCATAATATGCAATTCTGAAAGAGGCAAAATGAATAGAAAAGGCTTGACCAGGTAGTTTACAAACTAACTATTTACGTATTTACAAACTTTTTTTTTTGTTGCCATATAACTACAACGTTAGCTTTTTTTATTTTCTTTGTTACAGATAATAATAATAATAATACATTTTATTTGAGGACGCCTTTATACATATCTATGTACTTAGCTACTATAACTAACTGTACAAAATCATCGTCTGTGATTGGCCGTAAGCTGCGCACGCGCGATTCATTTGCAGGCAGCGCTTGCTCAGAGCGGTCACGGTGTCCGCTCCGCTGGCTGCTACAGCAGGCTGGGACTGCTGTGTGAGTGGTGAGGAGGAAGGGACGGCAGCCCTCGCTGTACTCGGCTCTCGTGAACTCGGTCGTAACGTGAACCGCGGAACGGGATATGTTAGATGCTTTTGCAGTACTTTGTCAACACAATTATTCCCCAAATATTCCCCAAATGACAAGAAAAACTCGCTAGATTTGTCGCTGGTCGCTTTTGACTAATTAAGTCGCCAAGGGGGTCTGGAAAGTCGCCAGATATAGTGACAAAGTCGCCAAGTTGGCAACACTGGATAAAACAAGTCTTTATTCGATACATGTGAATCTTTACTTAGTTGGATTTTCCGGGAAATTTTTATTTTGAGCTTTGATGCCGTCTTGTTGCGTTTCCTCCATATTCTCCAGCATTATGCATTCCATTGCTCATTGCCATAGGCTGGTGAACAGATGCAATTTAACAGTTGTTATTTTGCGTTGTGTTGTTTGAAGGTACCACAGACTAGGATTCCCAGTTGAGTCGGTTTATTCTGATAGACAGTGCAAACACGTTACCGTTCTGGAACATATATCTTCGGCAATGATGATACGCGTACACGGGCACATTAAACTGGGGTATAACCAACAATATCACTTATAGCGTAAGTATGTACCTGATAGACAGTGCAAATACATTACCGTTCTGGAACATATATCGTTGGCAATGATGATACTAGGAATATAGAAACACTCATGTTAGCACACACACACACCACGTGGTAGTTGGCTAACTTAGCTAGCAACATAGCCTACATGCCGTTGTTCGTAGAACAGATATAATGAATGTGCAAATCTACGATTGCAGAACAGTCATTGTCCATGTCTAAACTCCTCTAGGTACATACAGTATACATTGATATATTGATAAAATTATGAATAAAACGATTATTTCTTAAAATAATGTGCACAGTGTTATAAACGTGACCTAGCGCGTACACAGCCACATTAAACTGGGAAGACCGTAAAGTGTGTCATTCCCTTAAAGGCAACCACACAAGTGACAGAACACTAAACCAAAATACATGTACAGTTGAACCTCGATCCAACGGACTAATAGGGGGGAGCAGTTGTCCGTTAAAGCCGTTTACTATAACAAGAGATATGTAGCGCACAACAACCAGGCAAACCGACGCTTGTACGACGCTTTTTTGCTTGTAATCGCGAACCTCGATTGTAATTGTTGACGGGGGGGGGGGGGGGGGGCAAACAATTATTTTTGTTGACAGGGGGTGCAATCGCCTTTATTTTTTTATTTTTATACAAACTTCGTTTTACGTTTTATTTCACGTATGTACCGCGGGTGTGCGTCCGCTTCTGCGTTTGTCTGTTATATCGTGAAAGTAAATACCCGTTAACCAGCCACGTCGATACACGCGTCAGATACTTAAGAGGAGGTGATGCTTGCGAGTCTTAACGCACCAAGGCACTAGCAGAGCATTCTGGGATTTGTAGTATTAGCGGTGCATGCGTTACCGGCGGGCCGACTCAAATTGAAATTTGATATTATCTCGCGGGCCAAATATAATTACTGTCCGTTGGATCCGGAATCCGTTGCATCGGTGTCCGTTGGATCGAGGTTCATCTGTATATAGTATGCACCTCTGGTACAATGACAAGTGGAAGCTTTATTAACCGTTACACTCTCCCTCTCTGAATTCCACTTGCCCTAACAAACCAAAATATGAGGCCCGCAAAACCTTTGCAATCACCAAACATTCCTGTCTTTAAAACTATTCCACACCAGAATGAGGGAGTAAAATTAACCCCCTAGGTAAACATGCCTATTACAAGTTAATTACACTTGGTAACAATGTAAAAATTGGCCCCAATGAAAATAAAAACATTTTTGAATTATTTTTTCCATATAACCAGTATTCACCCTAAAATGTAAACTTAAAGAATCTCACACCCATACGGCCACTTTCTTAAACTCATTACCCAAGACTCTCTGCATTTGCATTGTTTCAATGAGTCTCTTAACAGGTTTTATGAAACGCCCCGCCCTTGACATAGTCGCCATAAGGCTGTACCGAGTCACAGGTAAGCTACGGGCAGTGGACGGGATTCGAATCCCAGTGTCTTAAGTCAGAGTCTACAGTTTCCACCACAGGGATATCAGTCAACGGTACAGAACAAGGTACTGACCCACGTCCCTCACTTGACCCGTACTCCTGCATGTGATCCGATTTCCCATCATCTGACATATCACTAATCAGCTCCGACACCCACACACTTGTTCTCTCCTCAGCATTCATCTCATCAGCAGGTGCATTACTGTCATCTGAACTTGTGACTTCATAAATTGCCTGCTGAGGTGTCTGATGCAGTGGCAGAAAGTTAACTGGCATGATGAGGTTGCGGTGCACAGTTTCAGCTGAAACGCTCTGAGTGTTCTTCAACCATGCCCAAACTAAGTGCTCCTGCATTGGCTCCAAAGTAACAGCCAGCTTCAGCCTCAGCGTTCCCACTTTGTCTGGCACATCATTTCTCTGCCACCTCTTCACATTGGCTAGAAGAGAGAAGAGTGTTATGTCCGGTGAAAACAGGAACCCAGTAGCAGGCAGGAATGAACAAAAACGATGTTTATTCCAGAAAGGTACAAAATCAAAGTCCAGGGGGAAGTCAAGACAGGCAGGGGTCGATTACATGAAGGCACGGCAGAGGTACAAAATCAGAATCCAGTAGCAGGGTAGTGAGAACACGGACTGAGGTCTAAGCCGGGAAATCAATAACACGAAAAAACTAAACAAGAGAACGAACAACAAAAACCAACAACTAGACACAAGAAACACTGACTCGGAAAAAACAGCTATAGAAAACTCGGAGGAAAAACCAGGCAACAGATTAACGTGAACAATACTTAGTAAGACGAACTCGCGACGAGGAACAAAGACAGCAGGTATAAATGCATGTGTAGACAGGTGCAAACACTTAGCTTGAGAATAGCAGGAAATGGAAAACAGCGAGAGAGCTGAGACACGTAACAAGGCAATTAGTAAATCGTTAGTAATTATCCTATCCTAGCCCTGTCGTTAGTAAATTAGTTAACAAGACAATGACTGGATACGTAAGGAAACACTAAACAGCTGTGGAAACGTGATGAGAACTAAATTGTTAGTTTGTGTTAGTAATAATTCTATTAAACCCTGACGTTAGTAGATTAGTTAACCACCCCGTGTTTAGCCAGTTAGTAATTAATAAGTCCTATATAAATATTAGTAGTGCAGGGTAATACAAACGAAGTGTACAGAAACGAAAGTAAAACTCCGTGAGAGGGAGCGAGAGATACAGCACAGAACGCAAGGCTACGGAAAACATGGAAAAGTGTATGCTACAGAAACTGACAATACTAAACATGACAGAATGACATAACAAACTCAGAACATGACAAAGAGCTGCTCCTCATTATCAGTACACCCTGTTGGCTATGTCCCAAATAACTTGCTTATCTTCATTACACATATGAGATGTTTGATAAGGTTGCTGCCAATAATCAGTTAATCAGTTTGACTATCGACGACTAAGACTGGGACAGAAGCTTTATGGCCATACACTGTCAGCATCGACTCACACGCCCCCACAGGTCTGGCCCTCAAACCCCCACACCCAACCAGCACCACATCAACCGGGTTAAGCAAACCGATCGATAACACTCCGGCTCCCTGCAGGTGTGGCACCACTGCTGAGCTCAGTGTACAGGCTATAGATCCGCTATCAACCATCGCGTTCACCTCTATCACGTCATTTGCAGAAACACATGTATAGAACAGGTTGTCGTTTGAAGCCACTTTCTGTATGTTCTGATAGATCACATTCACACTCGGTCCTGCAGAATCACACACACTTGAATACACAGATTCCACATCCCAGAAAGTTAGGGGGACTTCATTAGGCCCATCACTTGTCCTCTCTCGGCGTGGGCCACCTAGTTTCCCTGCTGGGTGAGTCCTGCTGGCTGGGGAACCTGTTCCTGGGATGAAGCTTGCGGACATGCTATGCGTGTATGGCCAGGAGCATAACAGAGGAAGCATAGATGACCAGCTCGACAGTGTTCTACCGTACTGTGGTTGGCATCACCACACACTGAGCAAGGCAGAGATGGGTTTACTCTTCTCCTGAATCGTTGCTGTGGGCAAGAATCAGGGCTGTTCACTGTCTGCTGTGAGCACTGTTCCAGCACACGCTTCAGCAGAGTAATAGCTCGGGCCAAAGATTCAGGTAAGCTGTGTGGGGTTGTTGGTGATGAAGCAGGTGTTTGTTTATTAGTTGGCTCTGGTTTAACAGCTGGTGAAGGTCAGTCCTTGGAAAAAACCACTGGAGAGGACACTTCCTGCCTCAGAGTGTGGACCATCACAGGTGGCTGTGAGAGACGCTTGGCTTTGTTCTCCCTCCGATGTTCCTCCTGCCTCTCATGTACATCCGCAGCGGTCCACTGATGCAAGGGTTTGCATAACAGTTACTTCACGAGCAGGATCTTCTAGCTTCTTACCCCGTCTCCTCATACAGTCCTCTGCCACATCAATGGCCCTATTCAGTCTGATCCAATAATCAAAGGAATTTTTACCAGTCAGTGGCAAAGTTGCATAAAAGTCTGCTAATGGCATGTCAGAGTACACTGTATCACTGAAATGTTGCTTCAAGATGTTAAAGATCGGGCTATGGCCTTAGCTCAAATCAATTTTGGAGTCACTACATAACCCAGCTCGGACATCTCGTGCCAGTCCCAAAAGTTTACACATCACTTCATCAGACTGCATCAGGACCGGTATCTGTTCTCTTTTATCAATGTATTATCCGCCGTAGTTAGTGTGTGCTTTAAAAAAATTCATTTTGGTGAGGTCCCGAAAAGAAATGGGAGTGAATGGCGACCTGACAACCGGGACTACCAGGGATGCTGTTAACGGTCAGCAGGGACAGCTGATGTCGCTAATATTCACGCGATGCAAATATAATCGGGTAGGCTCAAAATTACTTATGTCACACTAAGGTGAAATATCCCTTTAAGGCCAATAAATAACGCCGTGAAAAGCCCTGCTCACTCAAATGCAAAATAAACGTGAAATTATTGTCTCATTGTACCATATATTCTACAATGAATATCTGCTACTAAATATGATATGAAATAAATATACAATCCTACCATTGGTTTTACAGATAGAGATGTTCTTTTCAAAATTCAGTGGTCAATTATTGTCTGGTACAATTCGTTTGAGAAATATACAATACTTTTGTGATGTTCCGTAATTATGTATGTCTGTTATAGTATTGTTATCATTCATCATTGCATTCCCCTCTGTTCGTGGGTTGTCTGAGTCGCATTCGTGTGTTTGTTTACCCTGTCTCGCGTATGCACTGTTTAGGTGACTTCGGGATTTTTCAAGGGGTTCGTGTTCTGCTACTTCCTGGTTTTCCTTACGCGTATTGTATAGATTACTAACTCGTGCTAACAATCACTCGGGTGGTTTATTAGTTAAATGCACTTACTAAACCAATTAACATAAATGTATACTAACGACTAACTGTCTGTCTTATAGTTAGATACTAACAGATTAACCAGTTTTTCCGCGATCTCTGTAATTCGCCCCAGCTGTTTGTATGTAGTTTCACCTCTCGTGATTACTGAGCACACTCCGCTCCACTTCGAGCCCGTTGTTTGTTATGCATGTTTCCGAGTCCCTTCCATGTCTTTGTTATGTTTACGTGATTGTTTCATTTCTACCTCATGTGTTAACCTCACGTAGTTTGTTACCCCTCCCTTTCCTATACGTATATATAGACCCACATATCCGTTTTGTTCCCTGTCAGAACGTAACCTTTATTTCCTGAGCCTGAGAATTAGAAAGCCAGTGACTTATTGCAAACCTGAGACAACCTTTTCCTTACGACCTGAGATAGCCTACCGTTTTTGTACCTCTGCCTTTGATTTCTAGTTTACGACCTTTGATTGTTTTTGACTTTGCCTTGCCTGCCGATTTTGTACCTCTGCCTTTGATTTCTAGTGTTTCGACCTTTGATTGTTTTTGACTTTGCCTTGCCTGCCGATTTTGTACTCTGCCTCTGATTTCCGGTTTTCGACTTTAGCTTCCTCACTACTCTTTGCATTCCGATTTTGTACTGTACTATTTGATATCCTGGCTTTTTGACCTCACCCTTTTGAAATAAACCTCGTTCTTGCTCTATCCTTGTCTGCTATTGGGTCTGTGTCTGAGACGTAACAGTACGTTCTGACCAGAGATGGACCCAGCAGACAGCTCCCGGATGAGCCACGCCATCGAGCAGCAGGGTGCCGTACTGGGTCGCCACCAGAACCAGTTGGATTCAGTTTCGCAGCATCTGCAAAACCTCACCCTCTGTGTTTCGCAGCTGACGGCTACGATCCAGGCAATTCAGCCTGGCCACGCTCCCCAGCAACCTTCTGTTCCTGTTCCGGTTGCTGCTCCTGCTCCTGCTCCTGCTCCCTCAGCACCCCCTCCTGTTCCGGTCCGGGAACCTCGTCTTCCTCCGCCGCAGAGATACTCCGGAGAACCTGGCGGTTGTCGGCCCTTCCTCACCCAGTGCCAGCTCGTCTTCCAGCTGCAGCCTACCACCTTCCCCACTGAGCTCTCCCGGGTGGCTTATATCATCACGCAGCTATCTGGTCGAGCCATGAAGTGGGGAACGGCGGCCTGGGAGGAGGGGCTTCCGTGCATCCAGACCGCATACGGGTTCGCGGAGGAGATGAAGAGGGTCTTCGACCGTTCTAAACATGGGCATGAGGCGGCAAGGGAGATGATGATGATGCGCCAGGGCAATCTCACTGTATCGGATTTCGCCATAGAATTCCAGACGTTGGCGACGTCCAGCAGATGGGAGAGCAGGGCGCTGTACGACGCATTCCTCATGGGACTGGCGGAACGGATTAAGGACGAGCTGCTGACTCGGGATCTTCCGGAGAACCTGGAGGACCTCATCGCGCTCGCCATCCGCGTTGACCATCGCCTTCAGGACCGCAGCAGGTTCCGTCAGCAGGCGACTTCTAATCAGGGGGCTCCCTGGAGATCCCACCTCAACGATCCATCCATTGCCACCAAGAAACCGCCGTCCCGGGCACCTGAGACGGAGGCCATGGAGGTGGATCGTACTCGCCTGTCGAAGGAGGAACGTGATCGGAGGATGAGTTCCAGAGCCTGCCTCTACTGTGGCCAACCGGGTCACTTTGTTGCCAAGTGCCCGGTAAAAGCCAACGCCCGCTAGTGACCAGAGGAGCACTAGTGGGCGTTATTCCAATTGATCACTCCTCTAGGAACCGCACCTGCCTTCCTGTGACGCTCGAGTGGGCAGATCAAGCGAGGAGGACATCCGCCCTCGTCGATTCTGGAGCGGAGGAGAGCTTTCTGGACGCTGGGATGGCGTCCAGATGGGGAGTTCCTCTCCTCAAGCTGTCACACTCACTAGCCGCCAAGTCCCTCAGCGGCCAGAGATTCGCCAGCATAAACCACATCACCGCCCCACTCAAGCTGCGGATCTCAGGCAACCATCGGGAGGAGCTTCAGCTCCACATCATCGATTCTCCCAACTCACCCATTATCCTGGGACACCCCTGGCTGGTCAAGCACAACCCCACGTTCGAGTGGTCGACACATGAGATTTTGGGCTGGAGCCCATTCTGTTCATCTCATTGTCTCCGAGAAGCCCACTCTCCTCTTCCGAGTCCCCTTCCGAGCCCCCCCTCTTCCGAGATGTGCGAGGACCTGTCCCGTATCCCTTCCGAGTACCTGGACCTCAAGGAGGTGTTCAGCAAGTCCCGAGCCGTTAATCTGCCTCCTCACCGTCCCTATGACTGTGCCATTGAGCTGCAACCTAGCGCAGTCCCTCCGAGAGGGCGAGTCTTCTCCCTCTCCCGTCCCGAGCACGAAGCCATGGAAAAGTATCTGCGGGAGTCTCTGGCGGCAGGAGTAATTAGACCTTCCTCCTCGCCCGCGGGAGCGGGGTTCTTCTTCGTGGGAAAGAAGGATGGTTCCCTGAGGCCCTGCATCGATTACCGGGGTCTCAATGACCTCACCATCAAGAACCGCTATCCGCTCCCTCTCATGGCTTCTGCGTTCGAACTACTCCAGGGGGCGTCCATATTCACCAAATTGGACCTCCGCAACGCGTACCACCTGGTACGTATCCGTGATGGGGATGAGTGGAAGACGGCCTTTAACACACCCACGGGCCACTGGGAATATCTGGTGATGCCATTCGGCCTCACGAACGCCCCTGGCGTCTTCCAGAAACTGGTCAATGACGTGCTCGGCGACCTACTCAACAGGGTCGTTTTTGTTTATCTGGATGATATCCTGATATTTTCCAAGACTAAGGCTGAGCACATCACCCATGTCCGCCAGGTGTTGAGACGCCTCCTGGAAAATAGACTGTTTGTCAAGGCTGAGAAGTGCGACTTCCATTGTTCCACCACGACCTTCTTGGGGTACATCATCTCCGCAGGGAGTCTGAGCATGGACCCCGAGAAGGTCAAAGCCGTCATGGAATGGCCCCAGCCTGAGACCCGGAAGGACCTTCAACGCTTCCTAGGATTCGCCAATTTCTATCGGCGTTTCATCCGAGGATACAGTTCATTGGCGGCTCCACTCACTGCTCTCACCTCTACCAAGACGTCGTTCGCATGGAATCCTCGAGCCGGGACAGCGTTTAAGGAGCTGAAAGATCGCTTCACCACCGCCCCCATCCTGATCCACCCTGACCCTAAGGCCCAGTTCATCGTGGAGGTTGACGCCTCCAATGTCGGAGTAGGGGCGGTGCTGTCCCAACGGTCCGCTAAGGACAACAAGGTGCACCCTTGTGCATACTTTTCTCATCGCCTCACCCCTACGGAGGCAAACTATGACATCGGCAACCGGGAGCTCTTGGCAGTCAAGATGGCTCTGGAGGAATGGAGGCACTGGCTAGAGGGAGCTCAAGAACCTTTCTTGGTCTGGACCGATCATAAGAACTTGGAGTACCTGCAGACAGCCAAGAGACTTAACTCTCGCCAAGCCCGCTGGGCATTATTCTTTACCCGCTTCCACTTTGTGCTCGCCTACAGACCGGGATCCAAGAATGTTAAGCCCGATGCACTATCCCGCAGATTCGACACACCTACCAAGGAGGAGGACCCTGACACCATCCTTCCGGTTAGCTGCTTCATCCACGCCATGGAGTTTGACGTAGAAACCACTGTTCTCAACGCACTCAATGGCGAATCAGGTCCCAGTGGTTGCCCGACTAACAGACTTTATGTTCCTGAGGCAGTCCGGACCAACGTCCTGCAGTGGGGTCATTCCTCCAATCTGTCCTGCCACCCAGGGGTCACCAGGACACTCACGTTCATACAGCGACGGTTCTGGTGGCCCCATATGAAGGAGGAGATCAAGGACTTTGTCGCTGCTTGCTCAGTCTGTGCCCAGAATAAGGTACCACACACACACCCTGCAGGATTACTTCAACCCCTCCCTATTCCTCACCGCCCCTGGTCACATATCGCACTAGATTTCATCACTGGTTTACCTCCTTCTAATAATTACACCACAATCCTCACCACAGTCGACAGATTCTCTAAAGCCGTTCACTTTATTCCCCTCACTAAACTCCCCTCCGCCAAGGAAACGGCATCCATCTTAGTCCAACACATTATTAGATTACACGGCATCCCCACAGATATAGTTTCAGATAGAGGTCCACAGTTCACAGCTAGGTTTTGGAAAGCTTTTTGCACTCTCTTAGGCACCACTGTTAGTCTGTCATCAGGTTTTCACCCACAGAGTAATGGCCAGACTGAGCGGGCTAACCAGGTCATCGAGACAGTTCTACGGTGCCTATGTTCTAGAAACCCCACATCTTGGAGTCACCAACTACCTTGGGCCGAATATGCCATAAATTCTCACACCTCCTCTGCCTCTAAACTATCCCCTTTCGAGTGTTGTTTAGGCTACCAGCCACCTCTGTTCCCGAGCCAGGAGGAGGAGGTGGGAGTTCCGTCGGCCGAAGCCTTCATCCGGCGCTGCATCCGCACCTGGAAAACTACCCGTCAGAATCTGCTTCGTGCCAGCGCCAGGATGAGGGTAACGGCCGATCGGCGTCGGTCCAAGGCACCCCAGTATCGGGTGGGGCAACGGGTGTGGCTCACGACACGGGACATTCCCCTCAAAGTGGACTCCCGCAAGTTGGCACCGCGTTACATTGGGCCCTACACCATCACCAAGGTTTTGAGCCCCACAGCCGTCAAACTCAAGTTGCCGTCCACCATGCGTCGGATACATCCGACTTTCCACGTTTCGAGACTGAAACCTGTTGTCACCCACCCCCTTTGTCCCGCCCCTGATACCCCCCCTCCCCCCCGTCTCATTGATGGAGGCGACGCTTATACAGTGCGTAAGCTGTTGGACTGCCGTCGTCGGGGTCGTGGCCTCCAGTACTTGGTAGACTGGGAGGGCTATGGCCCAGAGGAAAGAAGCTGGATCCCTACAAGCTTTATAATTGATAAGACTTTGATTAAGGACTTCCACAAGACTCATCCTGTGCCACCTGTTAAAGCACCAAGAGGTGCTTCTTAGGGGGGGGGGTACTGTGATGTTCCGTAATTATGTATGTCTGTTATAGTATTGTTATCATTCATCATTGCATTCCCCTCTGTTCGTGGGTTGTCTGAGTCGCATTCGTGTGTTTGTTTACCCTGTCTCGCGTATGCACTGTTTAGGTGACTTCGGGATTTTTCAAGGGGTTCGTGTTCTGCTACTTCCTGGTTTTCCTTACGCGTATTGTATAGATTACTAACTCGTGCTAACAATCACTCGGGTGGTTTATTAGTTAAATGCACTTACTAAACCAATTAACATAAATGTATACTAACGACTAACTGTCTGTCTTATAGTTAGATACTAACAGATTAACCAGTTTTTCCGCGATCTCTGTAATTCGCCCCAGCTGTTTGTATGTAGTTTCACCTCTCGTGATTACTGAGCACACTCCGCTCCACTTCGAGCCCGTTGTTTGTTATGCATGTTTCCGAGTCCCTTCCATGTCTTTGTTATGTTTACGTGATTGTTTCATTTCTACCTCATGTGTTAACCTCACGTAGTTTGTTACCCCTCCCTTTCCTATACGTATATATAGACCCACATATCCGTTTTGTTCCCTGTCAGAACGTAACCTTTATTTCCTGAGCCTGAGAATTAGAAAGCCAGTGACTTATTGCAAACCTGAGACAACCTTTTCCTTACGACCTGAGATAGCCTACCGTTTTTGTACCTCTGCCTTTGATTTCTAGTTTACGACCTTTGATTGTTTTTGACTTTGCCTTGCCTGCCGATTTTGTACCTCTGCCTTTGATTTCTAGTGTTTCGACCTTTGATTGTTTTTGACTTTGCCTTGCCTGCCGATTTTGTACTCTGCCTCTGATTTCCGGTTTTCGACTTTAGCTTCCTCACTACTCTTTGCATTCCGATTTTGTACTGTACTATTTGATATCCTGGCTTTTTGACCTCACCCTTTTGAAATAAACCTCGTTCTTGCTCTATCCTTGTCTGCTATTGGGTCTGTGTCTGAGACGTAACAACTTTATACCGCCATTACACTATCTGAAACGTCCCCCATGCCCTGCAAGCACGTCTCATTCATAACAGTTCATTGTGGTTTAATTGTCGGCTCTTTTATCCAATAGATATAACCTTAGCAGCTGTATAAGCTATGTCTTATTTTGTGCTTTGAAAAATTAATTGCAGGCCAGCGTAACGGCAGTTTTTGTTTTAACGGTCTGGTATTACACAAGCTCTATAGAAACCGCATTAGGGAGGGGAGTATTCCCTTTCCCGATATGTAAGTATTTTTGCAGCAAAAATGCGGTTGGTCTCGCTGGCTACATATGTACGTTCCTTTTTCCACTCGAGCACAGTTTTTCCAATATGATTGATAGGCCTATTGTTATTTTAGCATTTTGAGTGCATTTCACGTACTGTAGTGCAATTGTTAAATTAATTTTTGATGTAGGCTACTGATTTTCATTAACGATAGAACATTTGGCAGAATTTTGCAGATGGTGGAATACTATTTTATTTTTATGTTATCGTACATAATATAGGCTATGGCGTATATACACTGCTCAAAGAAATTAAGGGAACACTTAATCAACACAGTATAACACCAAGTCAATTAAACTTCTGGGATATCGATCTGTCCAGTTAGGAAGCGTAAACGATTGTGAATCAATTTCACCTGCTTTGGTGCAAATGAAAGTGACAACAGATGGACAGGAGAGGCAACAGCAAGACACCCCCCAAAAAGTAAATGGTTTTGCAGGTGGTGGCCACAGACTATTTCTCTCTCCTTATCTTTCCTGACTGATTTTTCTCTAGTTTTGCATTTTGCTAGTGCCCTTGTCACTGCTGGTAGCATGAGGCGGTACCTGCAACCCATTCAGGTTGCACAGGTAGTCCAGCTCCTCCAGGATGGCACATCCATACGTGCCGTCGCAAGGTTTGCTGTGTCTCCCAGTCTCAAGAGCGTGGAGGAGATACCGGGAGACCGAGGAGAGCTGGACAGGGCCGTAGAAGGGCAACAACCCAGCGGCAGGACCGGTATCTGCTCCTTTGTGCGAGGAGGAACAAGATGAGTACTGCCAGAGCCCTACAAAATGATCTCCAGCGGGCTACTCATGTGCATGTTTCTGACCAAACTTTCAGAAACAGACTCCATGAGGGTGGCATGAGGGTCCGACGTCCTTACAGCCTAGCACCATGCAGCTCGATTGGCATTTGCCAGAGAACACCAGAATTGTCAGGTTCACCATTGGCGCCCTGTTCTCTTCACAGATGAGAGCAAGTTCACACTGAGCACATGTGACAGACATGAAAGAGTCTGGAGACACCGTGGCGAATGTTATGCTGCCTGCAACATTATCCAGCATGACCGGTTTGGTTTAATTGAGTTGGTGTTATACTGTGATGATTAAGTGTTCTCTTAATTTTTTTGAGCTGTGCACTTGTCACTTAAGGGATGGCAAATGCTCATTCCTACTTACTGTGCGCTGATATGTGGTAGATTATTGTAAAAAAAGATTCTTGGAGTCATTATGAATAGGAACATAAAAAATAAAAAAAACTACAGAAAAATGCAATCCCGGGGCAAAAGTATACATACTGTAGAGTACAGGGAAAAGTGATGTGTTATTGAGGTAAGAGTGAATGATTAGGCAACATATTTAGGTGTATGTAACACTGATGTCAATGTTTTTATCTTAAACCATCAGAAGGAGCAAATGTACATGCTTTATAATGGACAAAACAAAATCTTATTAATTTTATGTTTTGCATAGGGGTTTTGGACCCATAGATATCTACCCCCCTATACTGATGGAAATATAGTCATTCCCACTTAAAAAATGCAAAAGTGAGTTTTATGAGCCAAAACAGTTGATTTGTAGTTAAATATATAATTTTTATTTAGAGCAGTGCACAATTTAGCCAGTTGGATAGATTTGGAGACACTAATGGACAACAGTTGGACATTGCCTATATTTTGCATCATAGACCTTTAGTAGTTCTGCATATCTTCGGATTTTGCACAATTGTGGACATGGAGTTTATGATCCAGGAAATGTATATATATTACCAGTTTTACTTTACTACAGTTTTAGCTCTCAGTCTTTTGTTGAAAACTAAAGAAAAACAATTTTTTATGCATTTTTCCCAAGTTTCTTTGCATTTGTCTTTATTTTGACTTAAATGATTAAAATAAACAAATCAATGGTACACCTGTCTTGTTTCATTTAAGGCATTTACCAAGTTTATGTGATGCTCACACCTGGAGTTATAAATCCTTAAACAGAGCACCCCCTAAATAGGTGAGAATTGACCAAATTTGCCATCTGCACGAAGGGTTAATTTGATACTTTAATAGCCCGAGGGTCAACCAGAAACTTCTTGCTGTGATGTCACAATCTACAGTTAATCTCCACTGCTAACAATAGTAACTATCGGAAGGCAACAAGAGGGCATCGTTAAATGATCCTGAATATTTTCAGGATTTGATGTCAGTAATATCTGCCTGCACTCAGTCTATCTGATTTATTATAAATATGGATATAATGGCAAGCTATTCCTTGGGTGTGAGAAATAACCAGGATCCAATGCAGCTCAATCACTCAATCACAGAATCCTTAGCACCCTCTGCACTGCTTGGAGATCAATTGTTCTTTCATTCTGTGACTTGAAAAAATCATTCTTTGCCAGTACGAAGGTGTCTTATTACTGCTCATGTAAAAGTTAAGTTCACAATTCATTCAGTCACGCACACATACACGTGCACACACACACTCACACTCTCTGTGACACACACACACACACACACACACACACACACACACACACACACACACATATGCACACACATAAAAGAGGACATTTCTGTAGTCACTCTGGTTTTTCAGAAGTGTTTTAATTGTTTTATCAAAGCGACAGCAGACACTAGTGCACTCAACTTTTGCCTCCGGCGCAGACTCCATAGTGGAAAGTCAATTATGATGAGCTGACTCTCCCTGAGGTAAACACATGCAGAAAAGATAATGTGGAGATTTCCACTGCACTGGCCTAGCCCATGGTCTCTGTGTGTTTTAATCTTTGCCCTTCTCCAGAAGAGGTCCATATAAAAGCATATATAAAAGCATGCTAGAGTGAGTCAGTGTGGGGTGTGGGGGGTGGGGGGAGGGGGGCGGGGTGGGAGTGGGCAGAAAAAAAGCAATAGAAGAGGCACTGCTTATTGACTGCAACCTTGAATCTGCCATTTTTGCCCTCTGGCACCTCTAGTGGTAAAATGATATTCCTGCGGCCACTGCGAGTGAGGGACAGTTCTGTTTCTTTGGCTGCGTCCCTCAGTGTAGTTGGGGATTTAGGATTTTTTTGAGATTCACGCATATTAAACTATTATTCTAGAGACATCAGAAAGAGTGGAATTTCCTTATGTTTTTCACATTTCAACTGTGACGTCACTCATGTGTATTTTATGCGATCATTCTGTCCTCAGTTTTAAACTGCTGTTGGAGTGTTTGCCAGATTTTTTGGTTGGGGGTGGGAGCAATTTATGGGCACCAAATAAAATTCCATCAATATGCCACTGCAATGACAGCCAAGCCTTAAAATCAATGAAATAAACAATCATGTGGTTCCCCTGTTCCCTGTTTTAACAAAATACGGCAATATTTGTGTGTGTGTGTGCGTGCGTGCATGCGTGTGTATCCACATATCTATTAAGATTAAAAAAGATGCTCCTTGGCACCATTATTTTTTAAATGGCTCCTGTGCAAGACTCTTCCATCTGCTCTATCATCTTTTTATTATTTAAAAAGGCATGCAGCCCTGAAATCGTTGGCGCCATCAATCACTGGCATCCAAAAAAACAATCCTGTCTGTGAGTGATGTGCCCCCCATAAATATTGTAGGACTATTTCAGTCGGGCGATGATGGCATCGCGATCGCCGTGCTTCTCTGTTGCCGTAATGTGTGACATGTCTTAATCCTTAATGCAGACTCTCCCACCCAACACTCCCTCCAAACACCCTAATCCCCCAACACCACCACCCACATGCAGCTGAAACACAAATTACCCAGTGACCTCAGAACATGTGGGGTGTCCACGAGCAGTCTCCGCCATTAACCTGCAAGCTGTGGCGTTGGCCTGCCTAAGTAGCCCAACAGACAAACTTGGGTTGGGGGTGGGGGTGTTATTAATCAATCAGAACACTCAGCCAATTAAAAGCTTGAGAGACAGACACCCATTACTGCTATCTGGTGAATCGATATCAGGAGCCAGAGAAGCGTAATGTCTTCCCAGGTGTCAGGAGGGGTCAGAATGCTTTAATGGAAGGAAGCTCCTGTGTCGATGGATTGTTCAAACGAGCGCAGGAGTAACACTAGGCTTTGGTATGAAAAATACAGGGGTCTTTGCCACATTGATGTCATTTATTTCTCTATTACTTTTAAGCAGTAATGGAAACTATTGGAACTATTTCAAAACGCCGAACTAAAAAAAAATAAAAAAAACATATTCTTGTGATTTACTTGTGATAAAAGTCTGTTACATGCACAACATTTTTAAAACTTAACTTCATTGTTCCGTTAAGTAAATAAATACGACAAAACAACATACTTGAGTTTTTCTTGAAAATCCCCCCAAAATATTGTCTATGTTTCTCAAATAAATTATAAAACAGCGATGAGTCTTTAGAACAAACTCAAGTTAACTCAAGAACAAAATAAATTACTTGGGCGCATAATGCCTGTCCAGTGCACTTGGTCATACATTTTAATTCACATCGCAATGAATGTCCTCATGGTCCAATGCACCTAGGGAAAAACCTTTGATCATGACAGATGCATGCTTGACACTGCTTCTGAGTGATGTCATTACAGGCATCATGCATTACCTCTAGAAGGGTGGCATGCTCATGAAGATGATAACCATACACCTTCCACCTCTACATACACCGTCCACCTGTAACCAAAGAAGATGTCCTCACCTGGACTGAGGAATGGGAAGAATTAGACAGAAACAACCCAAAATAATTTGTCTACCACTGCCACACGGTGGAAGCTAACATTGCCACAAAAAATGACATACATGACCTCTAGACACGCATTAAAACGTTGTCCAAGAAGGTCAGCAGATGGGTAGCACTGTAGGATCCAAGCAGTGGCTTTCAGCTTTCTGTCCACGGATATGTTGACACACATACTTATGTTGCCGCCATTTTGTCCTGGAACTGGGATAGTTGCACGCTCTGCCAATGATGTTGCTTTCTT
Source organism: Ilyophis sp. 1 JC-2022 (assembly GCA_022702515.1). Taxonomy (NCBI): domain Eukaryota; kingdom Metazoa; phylum Chordata; class Actinopteri; order Anguilliformes; family Synaphobranchidae; genus Ilyophis; species Ilyophis sp. 1 JC-2022. Next base: position 15,731,307 of record CM040406.1, on the reverse strand, counting down.
GCCTTTGTGGCTGTACAATAAATACATAATAAATATTACAGTAATTAAAAAGTTATGACAACAAGAAATGTTAGATCAACCTTTATGAATTTTTTAAGAACTTCTTAAGATAGGCCAATTAATTCTTTTTTATCTTTTCCCCTTATGCAAAAAGTTAAAAAAAAAAAAATACCAGGTGTAAATTGCACAAGAGAAATGAGAATTCACACTGAATACAGGTGCAGCTCAAAAAATTAGAATATCGTGAAAAAGTTCAATATATTTTGTCACTCATGTCAGAAAGTGAAACTCATATATTATATAGATTCACTACACATAGTGAAATATTTCAAGCCTTTATTTCTTGTCATTTTGATGATTATGGCTTACAGCGAATGAAAACCCAAATTCAGTGTCTCAGAAAATTTGATTACATAAGATCAATAAAAAAGGATATTTTAAACAGAAATGTCAGCCTTCTGAAAAGTATGTTCATTTCTATGCACTCAATACTTGGTTGGGGCTCCTTTTGCATGAATTACTGCATCAATGCGGCGTGGCATGGAGGCGATCAGCCTGTGGCACTGCTGAGGTGTAATGGAAGCCCAGGTTGCTTTGATAGCGGCCTTCAGGTCGTCTGCATTGTTGGGTCTGGTGTCTCTCATCTTCCTCTTGACAATACCCCATAGATTCTCTATGGGGTTCAAGTCAGGCGAGTTTGCTGGCCAATCAAGCACAGTAATACCATTGTCATTGAACCAGCTTTTGGTACTTTTGGCAGTGTGGGCAGGTGCCAAGTCCTGCTGGAAAATGAAATCAGCATCTATATAAAGCTTGTCAGCAGAAGGAAGCATGAAGTGCTCTAAAATTTCCTGGTAGATGGCTGCATTGACTGTGGACTTCAGAAAACACAGTGGACCAACACCAGCAGATGACATGGCACCCCAAATCATCACTGACTGTGGAAACTTCACACTGGACTTCAAGCAACGTGGATTCTGTGCCTCTCCACTCTTCCTCCAGACTCTGGGACCTTGATTTCCAAATGAAATGCAAAATTTACTTTCATCTGAAAAGAGGACTTTGGACCACTGAGCAACAGTCCAGTTCTTTTTCTCCATAGCCCAGGTAAGACGCTTCTGACGTTGTCTCTGGTTCAGGAGTGGCTTGACACGAGGAATGCGACATTTGTAGCCCATGTCCTGGATTCATCTGTGCGTGGTGGCTCTTGATGCACTGACTCCAGCCTCAGTCCACTCCTTGTGAAGCTCCCCCAAATTCTTGAATGGATTTTGCTTGACAATCCTCTCAAGGCTGCGGTTATCCCTGTTGCTTGTGCAACTTTTCCTACCACACTTTTTCCTTCCACTCAACTTTCTATGAATATGCTTGGATACAGCACTCTGTGAACAACCAGCTTCTTTAGCAATGACCTTTTGTGGCTTACCCTCCTTGTGGAGGGTGTCAATGACTGTCTTCTGGACATCTGTCAAGTCAGCAGTCTTCCCCATCATTGTGTAGCATACTGAACCAGACTGAGAGACCATTTAAAGGCTCAGGAAACCTTTGCAGGTCTTTTAAGTTAATTAGCTGATTGGAGTGTGACACCATGAGTTTCCAATATTGAAATTTTTCACAATATTCTAATCAGACACTGAATTTGGGTTTTCATTAGCTGTAAGCCATAATCATCAAAATTACAAGAAATAAAGGCTTGAAATATTTCACTCTATGTGTAATGAATCTATATAATATATGAGTTTCACTTTCTGAAATGAGTGACAAAAAATATTGAACTTTTTCACGATATAACATTTTTTTGAGCTGCACCTGCATGTACTTCAATGATTGCAGATTCTGCTAAATGTCATCCTCCTGTCTACTGATTAGACAAACAGTATATGGGTGTTTCTCAATACCAAGTCCACACAAGTACGGACTTGTGAAGTGTCCCTACAAAAGGGCACTTGCAAAAACATGTTCATAGGGTGACGTCATATAACGGGCCAAGTTCTATTCCAAAGCCAAGAACACAAAGAAGTGAGGACGCTCAAAGATCCCGAAAATGAACTTGATCTGCTCAAAATGTCAAGGATGCATCTGATGCAAACTCGCCAAACGACTACACGGACTTGGATATCCCATCATTCACTGCGGGAAGCGATGACATAGATCGACACGGGGGAAGCTTATACACTGGTCTTTCAGAAAAAGTTGCTGCCTGGTTTGTTGAATAGATTGGTTTGTAGCTATTTTCTAGAGTCTATTGTTTGTATAGCGAAACCACAGTCCAAACGTCAGAAGCACGCATTGCTTCTCAAACAGGCTACACAGAGCTCTGAAGCAACGGTGCACAAACTGATATGCGACCCAAACTTGGCTCTCCTGTACACAAATGTGTAGGCTACATTCCAATGCAATCAGGCCTGTATAAAGTGGTAGTCGCCAATGTTAATGCTATGTAAAAATAAATGCAAAAAAAACAACAATTATTTAACACATTACTGTTCACATTTGACTGTTTCATATGATTGCGTAAAAGGCTACTTTATTTAATCTTGTTTTGGCGTGTTATTCCTACTGCACAAGAAGATGGCACCGATTCGCTAAAAAGCTGATAACAGTAGCAGCCGTCTTTGTTACAAAGGTTATATTACTTGTATATTGCTTTTACAACAACATATTAACGGCTTTAGCTAATCATCGGGATATAGTCGTTTTGTGCTTTTGACATAAAATCTATATTCAAATATTAACTACATGTGTTCTAAGTTTTCCACTGGGAAATGGATAAAGTAGGATACATCCAGCAAAAAGAGATGCACTGACGATGAGTGTAACATTAATATAAAATGTTTGGTTTCATCATACGGTTTTCTGTCATGCAGCTTTGAGCACTTTCCCCCATATAATGCTTCAATGATACAGCCTTAAATTCTGTTAATTTCACTCTGCTTTTTTGTGATGGATTGCCTGTTAATTTCAGTAACTTTTCCGCCTTCATTTATCTTTTAGGTAGCCTATTAAAACATCGCTATTGTCAATTTGTCAGCAATTGAACAATGAGTTGTTAATTAATTTGGTCGCGAAAAGTATGGATCGATATCCCTGGGCCATTGCTAAAAAAAACTTTGTGCACCCCTGCTCTGAAGGACAGAACGCTGCTTAGTGCTACAAATATGTTTAAAATGAGGTAAAAATCCAGCTATTTTAAGACATTTCTCCCGCCATTTCCAGTCGTAGAAAGATTGCAGTCTCATATATTGATTACATGAGATAGCTTACAACTTGGCTAGGCTACATTTTTAGTTATGTCCCTATGGTGCCGTCTCATCTGCCATCACGCAATGGGATATCCAAGTCCGTTCTTGTCAATGTTGCCAGAAGCCTGAATGAATTCCCCTCCCCCAAAAAATTCTGAAAACCCCCCATATTCAATTGACTCCCTTACAATTCGTCCCCCCATTCCTCCTTTTAAAATCCACCATTGATTTATTTTAAGTGACACCATTTTTTTAAAATCCCGTACATTTAGGGGTTAATCCCCCAGTCTGGCAACTCTGTGTTGAGAGAGGGTGCATCCGATGTCTTAACATCTATTTTGAAATTGCGCTTCCTGGCAACCGGCAGCTTTCTCTGACTTGTCGGACAATGGCATGGAATAGGCAAAGCCTCTGTGTGCACAGAATGGAATTAAATTTTGGTCAAATTCTTAGATTTAATTGCTGTAGTCCAAATTTTCACGCTTACTGGGGTTCATATAATAATGCTTTATGAGAATGCAAAAAATCACTAAGAACAATAAGTAGTTACCTGGCCATGATATGAGTCCAAATGATGGCGAAATATGTGTTAGTTGCTCTGTGCTCCCCCGGGGTGATAAACCAGAATAGGGTAATCTCCATTCACTTCTACAGGGCAAATAAAAAGGTCTCAAAATTACACTTCTAGCTCATATACGAATGTGAACGAAGTGGATTCTGTCAATACAAACAATAACCAGTGCTCGTACGTATTTTTTTTGTGTGTAATTAAATATATATATACTACCAGAAATGCTTGCTTCCATGGAAATTTGGACCAATGAGTGGTTTCTGACACATTCGCGCATTAACGCTGTTTCTGGCACAAGAATTACTTACTGATCTACGCTCTAAATATGAAAAAGCCAGGAAAGGGCCATTTAATAAAAAAAAATTATAAAACGTACGAGGACTGGTTATTGTTTATATTATCCAGGCGATGTGCAATGCTATGTGTAAGGTTACATGTATTCGCAAATTATCCTGGATCAAGCTATGACTCCACATTGGTCAATAGTTCCTGCAATCTTCTGGGGGGATAATCTTCTGTTAGGGGACTATGGATATACCCATTAAAAATTTGTGATAACATCTATATCATGCCTAACAATGCGTGAATTGTCATTCAATCGAAAAACACACCCTGCAATAGATGGACATTTGGGGCCCTATCTTACACCCGGCGCAAACGCAAGTGTCTTTGCTCGTTTCAGTGTCATTTTAGCACCCAGTGCTCATGTTGTTTAACTACCAAGTGAACTTGCGCCCATAGCAAGTGAACTGGGCGTGTTGGTTTTCAGATGAGGTGTGGCCAGGATAATCTTTGGCGTATTGCTATCTTGAGCCAGCAGAAAGCGCTTGTGCTACAACCACCACACACCTGGGGCTCGTTTCACTAAGGTTGCGACTTGCAAGCTGTGATCTGCGAGATGCGTTCAATTTCTCCTGCACTTTTTGCAGTGTTTCATATAGAAATTGCAATTTCAAGCCACGAACGCATGCCACAAAACGAGTTAATGTAGGCAATCTGTAAATCTGCAATCGTTCTCATCCACCTGCGTCATTTTGGTTTTGTTGCCTATCAAACAGTCAATTGTCCCAAGACGCAAACTAAAGGTGACACTATGGAGTATTTTACTATCTGTAAGATATTCTGAATACTTTTAATAGTCATAATTATGTTACATTTTATGGTTTCTGCCATTAATCCAATAGCCATATTTATAACTATGAAATTAGGGAGGGAAATCCAGTTAAAACTATATTAATTGCCAAAGCACAATTCACAATTGCCCTTCAGGAAAAAAATCCACCAGGGAAACTGAATTTGATAGCCTAATTAGGCTGTGAAATCTGCTGAATGATGGCTATGTTGGGGTACTCTGTGCCAGAGACACGGAGGAAATATTGGAGGTCCAGGTGCGACAGATAGGGAATCTTAAAGTGTTCCTATGAACACCACTGAAACGGACAATAATCCGCAGTGGAAAAGGGGAAAATAAGGGGAACACAAATAACCTCGCGAAAGAAACGAGGAACTCGATATCCGAGCAAAACAAAGAAATAAGCAGTAACGCTTATCTAACGAGGAACTCGATATCCGAGCAAAACAAAGAAATAAGCAGTAACGCTTATCTAACGAGGAACTCGATATCCGAGCAAAACAAAGAAATAAGCAGTAACTCTTATCTAACGAGGAACTCGATATCCGAGCAAAACAAAGAAATAAGCAGTAATGCTTATCTAGCTCCCGTTTGTGGAGCGAATAACAGAAAGAAAAGAAAAACTCAAAAGAACCCCTAAGGCTTAGGGTAAGAGCACTCGTAGGTATGAGTGGAAAAACAAAGAAACGAAAAACCTCTGCTCTGAAATAAGAGCGAAAAGATAACTGCTTTCTTTCTAAATTGTACTTCTAACAAGTCCCGCGTTGAGAAGCAAAGCGGTCGATAGCAACACAACTTCCTATACCTTTTTTACCCGCTCAAATGTTACATGAAATAACATGGAAGCAACGAGAACAGGAGGAAGCGGGGTACAAATAGCGAGAGGAAATGCAGTACAGATGAACTCACTAATCACCGAGGCGAACGCAAAACCCGTAGTGGAACACAGAAAAATCCGATAGATTTACAGGTAGATGAGAAAAGGAATGCAAAACGCGGAGATAAGGAAAGAAAGGCATGATCCATGACAGGCTATGCATAGGCTACTCCTCAGCTGATTTGTTTGGGAAAATGAGTGATGGAAGAAAGCCAAACTTTTCGAAGGACGAGGTCTTCACCATCATTGAGCTGGTTGGCCAAAATAAAAATATTATATTTTGTAAATATTCGGACGTCATCACCCACAATGCTAAAATGGATAAGTAGTAATATATTGCAAATGGCGTAAATGGTGTAGCCAGCCATCAACGATCACTGACGGACATTAAAAAAAAGTGGACGGATCTTGCCAGCCATACTAGACAAAAAGAAGCTGCACGCCGGAAGCAGCTGAAGAAAACAGGAGGGGGAAGGCAGTCTAACGAGCTCACTGAGGAGGAACAGAGGGTATTGGCAGTGATCGGAGAGCTCGCGGTGGCTTGTGAACAAAAGACACTTAAGTTGGAGCATAATAAACTTGATTTATTCAGGAAATATGTTGCACAAAAGCGCACAGAGGATGACGATGTTACTCCCCTTCTTTATTTAAGTGATTCATATTTTTATTTTATTTTACAGTAGCCTGTAGTCTTATTTATAACTAATTTTCTAGGCTTTCCATTAAAAATCATTTATGTTTTAATTTAGAAAAAGTTTTAATTAAGAATGTTAACACTGAAGAATAAAATTACAGCATAACAAAAACTAATTAGTCTTTTAAAAACTAATTATTTATTTTACCTAAATATTTGTTCGATAAGTAACTGCCTGATGAGGAAACCACCCATCCCGGGTTGTTCGATAGTTTCTTGACCTGCTTCTTCTTTTTCACCTTCCTCCTGTGCATGATCTTCATGTTCCTCTTCGTTGGGCACGGGGATTGATCTCAACACAGATGTTGTGCAGCACTAAACAGGAAAGGATAACATCAACTGCACGCTCTGGGCTGTATAGAAGACAACCTCCAGACTTGTGAAGGGAGCAAAACCTAGATTTAATTACACCAAAGGTCCTCTCCACCACCGCCCGACCATGTTTGTGTGCAACATTGTAGAGCTCTACCTGGGCTGTCCACGGGTGTCAAGAGCCATGATTGCAGGGGGTATCTGGGGGTTGAAAAAATTTGGCTTGCGGTCAGATTAAACTCATCAGCAGGCCTCCTCTAATTTTGCTCTTTATAGTATTCTAAATTCAACCGACCCACTGTCACCCAGAAGCCATCCATCAGTAATGTCACTTATGACGAAGCAGTGACACAAATCACAGTTGTTCCAAATGTAGCTGCCGTGTGTGCTCCCAGGGTATTTAACCACAGCATTTAATATTATGTAACTGGCATCACACAACTTATATGTTTATTGAGTGGTACCTTTTTCTACAAACAAAAGTTGTTCGTTCTCAGTCGGTGCCCTGATGGGAATTTGTGACCCATGAATTACACCAAGGACTTTTGGCATGCAGACCACACAGTGCGTAGAAGTCTCCTTTCACTTGACGCCTTTGATGGGGCTCAGGAAACTGAATGAAGTTTGTATATTTCGGAGAGCTATCGTTACTTTACGGATGCATCTGCACGCAGAGGCTTTGCCTATTCCATGGCATTGTCCGACAACTCAGAGAAAGCTGCCGGTTGCCAGGAAGCGCAGAGCTGTCAGCACTTGAAGCAAGACTGGTAGGGCCATGCTCCTGTTAGTGTTTGGCCTAAGATCTCTGTCAAGAAGGTTGCATAAATGTAATATTTCATCCTGCGGAAATCTATATTGTTCGAGCAACACATTATCAAAAAGGGTGGGCGCGATCACGGAAGATTCTTTCTGGAACCTGCCTCCATGTCCAGACAATCGGAGGAAACGGCATACTTGCGAGGAAAAAAAAATTGTTTTGCGAGCAGCCTGTAGTCGCACTTTTATTTGCGATTTGCGAGCAATGTGCATTTTCGCGAAACGCATTTTTTTTTTTTTTCAAATCTGCAAATGAAAATCCTGAAAAATCGAAAATGAATTTTTTTCTGAAACACCACCTGGTCGCAGTCATGTCGCGCAGTTGTTCACGTTATTTCAATGGCGCAATATAAGTGTCGTCAAGGCAACCACACCTTACTTTCTTGTCTGTTAACAGGTGCGCAACTGCGCAAAAAAAAAAAAAAAAAGGTTACATTTTTAATAAATAGGGATTAATAGTTTTAAAAAAAAAAAAAAAAAATCTCTCTCCGAGCTCATTGTCATTACATTACAATCATTTGGCAGACGTACAATGTCGTACAACAAAGACGTACAATAAGTGCATACTGAAGGTCATTGAAGTGACTACAAAACAGATCCGACAAAGCACTTTCTTATAACGTAAGGGCTATTCCTAGTAATGAACATTGAATATAGTACACATACATTCTGAACTAGAAAATAGCAAAAAACACGTTAAATCGAAAACAAGCAAAAAAAAAAGGAAACAATTACTATGGAATTGGTTATAGATAGGTAGGTTAGTCGAGGTGGAGTTTGAAAAAGTGCGTCTTCAGATCACGGCGGAAAACAGGCAGTGTTTAAGCAGAACGTAGAGGAGTGGGGAGTTTGTTCCACCACTGGAGAGCTAGGGTGGAAAAGCTCCCCAGTGAGGCGACATAGCTGGGAGCTCTCTGACTGGAGGTTGAAGTCACCCAGTAGAATTACAGGGGTGCCATCCTCAGGGAGGAGGCACCTCAGGAGAGTGTCCAGTTCATCCAGGAAAGTGCCAAGTGGACCTGGAGGGTGGTAGAGAAGAACAATGTTAAGTTTAGATGGGTGAGTTATAGTGACTGCATGAAACTCAAAGGAGGAGATATTCAGGCTATGTACAGGGGGCTTAGAGAATTTCCAGGAATGACAAATAAGCAAACCAGTACACCCGCCTCAGCCAGAAGACCTGGGGGTGTGCAAGAAGGAGTAGCCAGCAGACAGAGCAGCAAGAGTGGCCATGTTATCTGGAGTGATCCAGGTCTCAGTGAGAGCTAGAAAGTGTAGGGACTTCATCAGGCAGTGAAGTCAGCTTTTTGGACAGCTGACTGGCAGTTCCATAATCCACCCACCACTGAGAGTTCCTTATAAGAGGACAGGGGTGAGCAGACCAGGTTAGCCAGGATGCACCTGCGGTGGTTGGACCTCCTGGGGCGAGGCATGGAGCACAAAGGAATGGGAGTTAGACACATGGTAGGGGGTGATAAGACAAGTTAGAGTCCTTAGTTGCGAAAGATCTGAACAAACAAACTAGTCAGGTAAATTGATAATGAGGCTGCCGTAGCCTCTGCTTTAGCTCATAAACAATTTCTTGATTGCACTCAGCTGCTTGCAGGGCCTATACACACAGGTGAAACTGGTTCAGATTAGCAACACAAAAGACAGGTAGTTGGTCTAATTACAGCGAGCAAGCTACCGACTGACCACAAACAGTTCAATAAACTAAGCTAACGAGTGACTACAAACTGTTCAATTAACAGCTGAAACCAAATGAAAAAAGATACGCTTATCTGAATCCGAGAGTAGCCTAGATGTTGTCCATGGAATCACGGGAAAGTGGGCTTGTTTTAAAGCATTAAGCAACCAGCAAAAATACGTTGGTCATATTTCCATAAGCAGAACATTATAAAACAAGGGAAGCATGCGCAAACCTATGGGTTCCAAATCTGTCAGCTTTAATGTATTTAGTGTCATCATTAAGGCAAAATAATGCTATTTATGTTATTAATCAATATTAGAATGCACGTAATATGAACATTGGATGAAGCTTGAATTTCGCTTGGCGAAATGCATTGCCTGTGATCTGACTGCTGTGAGAACAGGCTCATGGAATTGATGTTTGACAATGCTTCATTGTATAATCAACTCAAAACAAAATCAGGCTAATTGGCGTTTTCTAAGGTGAGACGGAAGCCATATTCTGGTAGCTTATTCTCAGCTGTTGAATGTGTTTTTAACTAAATTAAGCCACGTATATTTTCTAAAATAAAAGCAGTGGTGTAAGCTAATGGAAATACTTTTCTGTGTTCCCATTATAATATTTCTGTAAAACTGGAAATAATTTGGTCAGGAATTACTGGGAACCCATGCCGGTTAAACCCAAATGTTTAAGATTATTATTATGTATATGAAAATACGTCATAATGGTTAGTCCAAATAATATTGATCTTAATGTTGATCCATATATTCCTTGCACACTTTAACCTTGCGCGAGCAGGTTTCCCCAGCTGTAAATCAATATTTTTGCAGTGTTATTAAATCCGCCAAGGTGCGAATGCATTCCAAAGGGAATGGGAGAAACACTTTGATTGTTTTTTCGTATCTTACGCCCAAGACACACCTATAATTAATGAAGAGGCTACGTTCAGCCCATTTGTACCTTGCGCCTTACTTCGCGTTAAAATTATTTGCGTCTAGCTAGCAAAAATGGAGTTGGACATGCCCTAAATGCACTTGCGCCATGCATTTTAGACAATGCGCTAAGATCGTCAAGATTGAGCCCCATATTTTTTAAATATACATACTTACAAAACATTTATATAAATGTGCTACAATGTTAAATAAGAGAGCAGCATATTTTTGTATGCTTACCATTCCCTATGCAAAATGTACAGATGACTGAGGCAACAGTTGACCATATTGGGTATCCAGCAGTACTGGGGGTTTATTACATGCACAATACTTGTTACTCAGATCTCATTGGACACTGCACTTTCCCCCCCTTCAACCTGTCCCCTTGACTATGGCCCCACTCTCTTCTCTGATCTGTACTGCATCCACTTCCCACAGCATGCCCTGCAGCCTGCATTTTTAACATGGTCAAACTGCTATTTAAGTGCCTTTCACCAACAACTTTCTTTTTGCACAGATAACCCATCATTATTGACTAATTAAATTAGAATTAAGTATTGGTGTTCAATTACTTTATGGTTTTATGTCAAATATAAATGCACTCAGTATCACCTAGTAATTTTTTTGTTGAAAACCTAGTCACTGTTTGTAATGGTTTCAGTAGCTGAGAATCAAATGCGATGGGAAGGGGGATCAGAACAAGTCACCCACAAAGGTGAGGACCACTAAGGGAGCTTAAACCGCTAATGGGTAGAAAAGAAAAAGGACTAATTCTAGTAGCTAAACAGCCAAATAATAATCAACCCAGGAAAATAGAGCGAACTCAAAAACACGAGTGAGAGCACAAAACAAAGTCTCCCGAGCTCAATAATACGGGGGGAAACCATAAAGAAAAGAAACACCTTCGGCACGTAACACTAAAACGGCCAGTAAGAAGATAAAACAGAAATGAAACAACAGAGGAGACTGTCTCAGAGAGAACAGCTTGGAGTAAATCGAACAGTACAGCTTCCACGAGAAATAATCCTCTACATAAAACCTAATACTAAGAAGCAAGTCCCTCGTAAACATAAAGCAAAGCTTTAATATGATGAGGTCGCTTGTACCTAGCTATACCTGGCTCAATGCATGTAGTAATGACAAAGAAGCACCGGGGAAGCTGAAGTGAGGAGCTTAAATACCCCGCAGGCAGTAGCACAGGTGAAACGAATAATAGGTGAGGTGATGCAAAACCCCGGAACGGAACGTGGAAAAAAAATCTGATAGATTCTCAACCAGAGAGAAAGGATGAGAACCGCAACGAAAAAGGAAAAATAAACCACGGACCATGACACTGTTAAATGGAGCATATTTTTAAAAACTGCCACAGCAATTGAAAGAAGTATATAAAATGAAGAATGCTGCCTCTATTCACAAATAATATTGTTAATGGTTTACCACCATAATCAGTTGCAATTAAAGATAATTATGACCATATTTATAATGCAAAATAGTTTACATGCATACATACTCATCTTTTTTAAAATCTATATACAATTAACTTCTTTTTGTCAATATCTTATGCAAAACGATTAGGAGTGTATGTGAAAATAGATAGTACGTGGGTGCCCTTTTTGTCATGTGAGCTGAAGCTGTAATCCCAGATTGTGTCTATTAACAAAAAAAATATTTTCTTTTGCCCTCCTGCGCACATTGAATTCCTGATCATCTAACCTATGTAATTATGACTTTAAAATGCTCTCCGTAAATGAGTGATAATGGTAGGTTTAATGATTTGGAGGGAATAATTAGTATACATTAATATTAGAAATCTGACAGAGGCACGGGGGTACGGTGGTATTATAACGAGCAAAGTGTGTTAACAAAAGATAGCATGTATATCAATAAACAGAAAGCAAAATCAGGATCAAAAATGTATTTCTGACACGCTATTGTATTCAGAACATTTCTGTCTGTAATAATTAATTTTTTTTTGCTGGGCCATGCTTAAAACAGTAGCAACAATTCAGCAGAAAGGAGAGCATTAGCTGGTAACAGTTTCCCTCCCTTTCTCAGAAATCCCAACGAGACATTATGTCAAGGGTGTTTCAGCAGCGGGAGATCGCTCCAGGGCATGGGATAGTGGGGGATTAGCTGTGGAACGGGGTGAGATCTCGATGCCTCTCACCAAATCTATCCTTCCTTTACATCCCAGCCCCCAATCGTCTCTCCCAGCAACCTGCAACACCAATGACATTTTCAGGGACACACGAACACAGCGCACTTTCTTGCGACAATCTTGTGATTTCAAATTTCTTGAAATCTCTGTGAACTGACACAGAGGAAATTTGAGTTTGCCAGTGTACCTGTCATTTGTACACCAGTAACTGTGGGTTAAGGTGGATGCCACAAATCACCTCCTCCTAATTGTATAAATAACATTCTTGGGCCGACGCTGCCATATCCAGAATTTATGTTAATGATAAACCGGGCCATTTCAGATTGCTGAATCGCGGGGTGGAACAGTACCCTTGCTCTGATTGTATCTTATGCAGTGTGAATGTCGTTGGCTTTGAGCATCGCTTCATTAATTGATAAAGCTCTCGCTGCAGTGGCCAGCCTGACCCCGGGACCCTTTTGATAATCTAATGCTCGACTCTGGACAAGTCTCCACAGGAGCAGGCAGACGAGAGCTCCATGCACTGAGGGCTTAGAAGCGAAACACCCTGGTGCCACTTTATCAAACGCCTCCTAAATATTTAATGCAATGCTCTGCTCTAGTCCATCTCAGATGGTTCTTCTCAGAAGCTCATTTAATTAGGTAGAAAATATGCCCCTTTTGGTCTAATGCTGTCTCCGGTAAAAGGCAGGCATTTCATACAGGTAAGAGTTCAATCATTAAATGCAATATCTTAGGCAGATCGACCATAAAAGGCAGCTAGGGTACTTTTCAGGCAAATGATACTTAGTTTACCATCATTTTTATTTATTTAATTTCAGTTATTTTTCTATAACAGGTCAGCTGACATATGTTTAACATAATTTCTAAAGTCTCTAGACTGATATACTTTAATTTTAGAAACTGAAACTGGACTTTTGGTTGGATGTACTGAACAGTTTCAGATCCACTGGAGAGGCCGCAAGTACAAGACCTCAGAAACAGCAGGTAAAGGTATATACAAACAGCGGGTATAGATATGGTGCCTACAATCACCATGGACTGTGTTGCTCTTTGTGGGTTCATATGTAACTGAATGTAGAAGCCTTGTTCACTACCTCAAAGAAGATATGTTCACTACCTCAAATTCAGAATGCACATTGGACAGCTTGTATGGATATGAACAGGTGCAGCCATGGAACCTGCAGTATTCCTGTGGTCTATGTTGCACTTTGCTCTTGGTGGGTTAATGTATAATGATGGGTATAATGGATATGGAAGTGAGCAGAACTGAACAACGGCTGAGGGTGGAGAGAGGTGGCATTGCACAGCACTGTGAAGAGAAGTTAAGGAATTTCTGTGTTTGGGGGCAAAAGCTGAAATTGCAAAGTCTTTGTTGCCGACTGTGTGTTTTGCAATTCAGCACACACACACACACCCTTCATCCCTACCAGTCATTCTGAGCTGGGCTGAGAAAGAGTGTGTGTGAGGGGGGGGCAAAAGCTGGCAAAGCATTAACCAAGGTCTTCTGCACAAGACCAGCCCTTCTGTTCAAAGATTGCTCCAGAAATCGTGAGAGACAGGCAGACATAGGCTTCATTCACACGTGCGTCTCTTTTGGCTTGACAACCGCAATGCACTCAATTCTGTTGTGTGTTTGCCCGCGTGCACGCGCGCGACTGAAGTGAAGGCACTCCGTCTGCGTACAGAACAAAATTCACTCACGTTTTCTTTTTAAAAATGTTTTTTAACAAGACCACGAGAGCTGTAGCCTACTTACATGAGGACACAATTGTACTCACGGATGAGATGTGTATTCTCACTTGTTTTTCTCTGCTGTCACTGACACTGAATGCACTCATTAAATGGATCCACATAGCCTCTCCAAAAACAATTGGAAAAAGGTATCTTTATTCCAAAACATGTCCAAACAATACTTTGAGCTCTTTGTCGTTGAATTCTAACCTAAAGTTTGCTGTTGTAGATAAACATCATGGAATGACAACTAATTATTCCTTTTTGCTTAAACTCTCTGTGCAAAATAAAAGAAGAACTAGTTGTAGTGAAGACCCAAGATAAATCAGACCATGGAAGACTGTGAGCTAGTCAACAAGCTAGATCAATTGTATCACTTGCACACTTGTTTACTGCTCAGATATGCCTACTGGTCAAACACACTAATTTATTTCACTTAGCATAATGGTACTAACAACTGTTCACTACCTGCTTCTGTAGAATGGGTAACTGCAGCCATTTTCCATTTTTATTCTTATTCTTATTCCACTTTTTTATTAACAAATCCATTCAAGGCAAATTTGTGAGTCTGGAAGCTTTCACGCACAGCTATTATAGTACACCTGTAGTACACCAGTATGTGGATGCTGATCTTGGATAAGATGGTGATCCACTGATAGGAGCCAGGGTTGGATGGACACAAAGATATATACTTTGTATACTATAATAACAAATTAAAGGAAAAACCAACATAAAGTGTCTTAGTAAGGTGTTAGGCCATCACGAGCCACCAGAACAGCTTCAATGCGCCTTGGCACAGATTCTACCTGTAGTCTAGCATAGATTCTAGTCTCTGGAACTCTACTGGAGGGATGGAACACCATTCTTCCAAAAAATATTCCCTCATTTGGTGTTTTCATGATGGTGGTAGAGATTGATTTCAGTCCAAAATCTCCTATAAGTGTTCAATTTGGTTGAGATCTGGTGACTGCAAAGGCCATAGCATATGATTCACATCATTTTCATACTCATCAAACCATTCAGTGACTCCTCGTGTCCTGTGGATGGGGGCATTGTCATCCTGGAAGAGACCACTCCCATCAGGATAGAAATGTTTAATCATAGGATAAAGGTGATCACTTTTTGTATTGATTTACAGTGACCGTTACCTCTGAGGGGACAAGTGAACCCAAACCATGCCAGGAAATGCCCCCCACAGTATAACAGAGCCTCCAGACCCCCTCACTGTAGGGGTTTTTCCTTCAATTTGTCACCCGTCTGTATATACTTTCAGTAACACTTTATTTGAACTCTGCGACATAGGACTGACATTGCAGCTGTCATAACATGACATAACAGTTGATATCAGTTTATGTCAAATGACATAACACTGTTGTCACTTTTATTGGTAAATGTTATAACAGCTGTTATCTCACATGTTGACATGACGGCTTATGTCACTTGCCAAATTTAGCTACAGTACCTGTGCTTGCTGAAGCAAAAGTGTTATGATCGCCGTCATGACCGTGAATTCATGACACTGTCATAAGCATAAGGATAAGCATGGTCATATGTCATACATAAATGGCCTTGACAGTTTATGGCAAACTGTATAACAGTGTCATGACTCATGAAGCTTTAGGAGCCATAACATGTTATAACCCATGTTGACATGACAGTTTATGCTGCTTGCCATGTTTAGCTAACTGTGCTAATTGAGGCTCAACTGTTATAACAATTGTCATGACAGGAGCTACATAATAGGTTATGACACATTGAAATGGCTGTCTTTGTCATTCACCAGATTTACTCGTTCTAATTAAGGCCAAAACATTATGACAGCTGTCGTCATGACAGGGCCATTGTGTCACTATCATTTTCATAAGATGTTTTGGACCCTCTGTCATAAGGTCAACATAACAGTGTCAGGAAATTGACATAACAGCAGTTATGACAACTTATTACAACTGGCCTCTCACTTGCTGTTATATGCATGTTGTCAAAAACTGACAAATTATTATGACTGCTTATGACACAGTTAAGTTAGGTTTGCTGGCCAGATGTACCTACTTACATTCCAACTAACCCTCCATTGTGTGGTTGTGTCTGCCATTGCAGCCAATCTTTTACTTTTTATGCCTGGAGTGCCATTCGTAAGTATTGGGACAGTGCAAAAAATATATTTATTTTTGCTTTATACTCAAGCAGTTTGGATTTGTGATCAAAAGAAGAATATGAGGGGCAAGTACAGAATGTGACCTTTTATTTATAGGTATTTTTACATGTATGTTTTACCATTTTAAAATAACAGTAACCAAAAATTATGGTGGTTTCTTGACTTGTATACCTTTCCTGTAGGATCCCACCATTTACTTGCAATAATAATTAATAATGTTAACACGTACCAAACAACACAATCAACACCTATCCAATACTTACTTGATAATTATATTAAGTATATCAACTTATTTACTCAACAGATTACTTTAAAATGCCTTCCATTTCAGAATATTATTATGAAATCACCGGGAACATGGACCGTCCCTTTATTTCTGGCAGCAACTAAAACCTAAAACTACAAAAAAAATATGAAACATATACAATTAAAAGTTAAAACGTCATTGTTGTAGGCTACTTGTTAGCCGTTTTAGCTATGTTTGCTAGCAAAGCCAAAACTTTCCCAATGCAACTCGAACGCACTGATGTCGGTAAAAACATGGAAACGACGCATTTTTCACTCCGATATCCAAACTCCTTCCATTAATGAATGCAAGGTTAGCTACTATAGCCTACTCCATAGCAAAAATTGTAAAACCAATTTGTTTTATGCCAAGAAACCCGTTGCTAACAACAAATGCACTAGCCCTGAGACGGGTGCATGAGGATTGGACCCAAAATGCACGACTCAGAAACAGTGGTAAGATAGTCCCGTCAGGGAAATTTGTTTTTAGAAATTTGCAAATGTATTAAAAATCGAAAACTGAATTTTTTTATTTACATAAGTATTCATACCCTTTACTTTAACATATTTTTAAAGTATCTGTAGCAAGATCGAGTGCCACCGCTCGGGAAGAAGTGGAGACCACACCGTATGATGCACAAACCCGCTTGGGTATATTTAATTTACAGTTTTTAAGTTTTACTTTTTCGGATCTGGCTTCTCGAAGCTATCACTTCCTCCGTCTCCAGCCAGCCCCGTTTGTCCGCCCGTCTCTCCCTTTTCAAGCCCCGGCTCACTGTCATAGCAATTAGAAACAATTAAACCATTATTCAATTACGTTTCACCCTGATGCTGATTAACTTATGACAGCTGTGGCTCAGGGTCCGAGAGCCGCTCGGTTCACTCTCTCTCTCTGCACGCAGAGGCTAACCACGCCCACCCTGCCACATACCTCCACCGCCCGACTTAGGCCGGGGAGCTATCCGGCCGATAACCAACCACCCCCCCCCCCCCCCTCCTAGGCGAGAGAGGAAGTCCGCCACCACCATCTGCGGCCCCGGCCTATGGATCACCTTAAAATTAAACGGCTGTAATGCCAGATACCAACGGGTGATCCGCGCGTTGGCATCTTTCATGCGGTGGAGCCACTGGAGGGGGGCGTGGTCCGACCAGAGGGTGAATGAGCGGCCCAGCAGGTAATACCGGAGGGACCCGACCGCCCACCGGATGGCGAGGCATTCTTTTTCTATGGTGCTGTACTTCGCCTCCCGCTGTGACAGCTTGCGGCTTATGTACAGCACCGGGCGATCGACTCCCTCCACCTGCTGGGTCAACACGGCCCCCAGCCCTCTGTCCGACGCGTCTGTCTGCAGAGTGAATGGGAGAGAAAAGTTAGGTGTGAACAACAGCGGCTCCCCACAAAGTGCTTATTTTACTCGCTCAAACGCCCTCCGGCACGGCTCCGTCCACTGGACCGGCTCTGAGGCACCTTTCCGAGTTAAATCAGTCAAGGGGCTGGTCAGCTCCGAAAACGCAGGAATAAACCTCCTATAGTAACCGGCCAACCCCAAGAACCTCCTCACCTCTTTTTTTGTCTTGGGCCGGGGACAGGTCGCAATCGCCGCGGTTTTGTCCACTAGAGGCCGCACCTGTCCACTTCCCAAGTGGTACCCCAAATACCGTACCTCTGCTCTGCCAATTGCACACTTCCTCGGGTTAGCCGTGAGCCCCGCCCACCTCAGAGACTCGAGTACCGCCCCCACATGCCGCACATGCTGCGCCCAGTTCTCACTGTGGATGATAACATCATCAATATAGGCTGCAGCATATGCAACATGCGGACGCAGCACCCGATCCATAAGGCGCTGGAACGTGGCTGGAGCCCCGAATAGCCCGAACGGAAGTGTACGAAATTGGTACAAACCGTCCGGAGCAGAGAAAGCCGATTTTTCCTTAGACTCTGGTGACAAGGGAATCTGCCAGTAGCCCTTGGTCAAATCCAGTGTCGAGAAAAAACGAGCCGTGCCCAGCCGATCCAAGAGTTCATCGACCCTAGGCATAGGATAGGCATCAAACTGTGAAACCTCATTCACCTTTCTGTAATCCACACAGAACCGGATAGACCCATCTGGTTTCCCTACCAGGACAATGGGGCTACTCCAGGCACTGTGTGATTCCTCTATTACGCCCATCTCCAGCATGGCCTTTATTTCTGCCTGCACCAATTTTTTTTTGTGTTCTGGCAGCCGATAAGGACGGGAACGTACCGTCACTCCTGGGGGGGTTTCAATATGGTGGTGTATGAGATTCGTGCGTCCGGGTAGGGGAGAAAACACATCCGCAAACTGCTTTTGCAATAGAGCAAGGTCTGCCTGCTGGTTTGGCGAGAGATAGCTATCAGAAAGGGGCGGGGTCTGATTGGGTGAATTTGGTACCTCCGGCCCCAGCTCATCTTTCTCCTTATCTACCGTCACCAGCGAGACAGCCACCACCTCTTTCCAGGCTTTTAATAGATTTAGATGGTAGATTTGTTTAGCTCCTTCTCTATCCGACCGCACCACCTCGTAGTCTACCTCCCCTATTCGCCGTGTGACCACAAAGGGCCCTTGCCACTTGGCGAGTAATTTTGTGCTGGAGGTTGGAAGTAATACGAGCACTTTATCTCCCGGTGAGAATTGTCTGAGTTTTGTCCCTTTATTATAGTGCGCTTGCTGCCGTTCCTGGGCCTTGAGCAAATTCTCCCGTGATACCTTACCCAGTGTATGGAGTTTTGCTCGCAGGTCCATGACGTACTGTATCTCATTTTTACTGGGGCTTGGACCTTCCTCCCAGTTTTCTTTAACGAGGTCCAAAACTCCCCTGGGTTTTCTACCGAACATTAATTCAAAGGGAGAAAATCCCGTGGAGGCCTGGGGAACCTCCCGCACTGCAAATAATAAAGGGACTAACCATTTATCCCAATTTCGACTATCATCGTGAACGAACTTCCGAATCATCGACTTCAAAGTCCTATTAAATCGCTCAACGAGCCCATCCGTTTCGGGGTGGTATACGCTGGTTTTAATAGACTGAATGCCCAATAACGCGTACAGTTCGTTTAATGTCCGTGACATGAATGATGTGCCCTGGTCCATCAGAATCTCTTTCGGGATTCCGACGCGGGAGATTATTTGAAACAGTGCCTGCGCAACACTCTTAGCTGAGATATTGCGCAATGGAACTGCTTCGGGATACCGGGTAGCATAATCCACCAGAACTAGTACGAATCGGTATCCCTGAGTGCTCCGTTCAAATGGCCCGATGAGGTCCATAGCCACTCTATCAAATGGGACCTCTATTAATGGAAGTGGCTGCAACGGCGCTTTTGGGGTGGCCGGGGAATTCACTAATTGACATTCCGGGCAGGCCGCACACCACCGACGTACGTCGGCCCAGATGCCCGGCTAATAAAATCGGGCCATTATACGGTTGAGTGTTTTGTCATATCCCAAGTGTCCCGCCATGGGGTTATAATGAGCCGCCTGGAAAACCATTTCCCGGCGGCTTTTAGGTACCTTCTCCTGTTTGAGCGTCCCGACACACTCGATATAACCTATCTCTAATAACAGAGAAATACGGGTGAGAGAGAGCTGTCTCCGGACGCACTTGCTGACCATCAATGCGCATTACTTGTTCGTAAGCAAAACGTAAGGTGTCATCCCGAGACTGTTCGAGTGGGAAATCCTCCGTGGGGTGAAAAATCGGAACCAGGGGAGTCTCCCCTCGAGGCTCCCCCAGATCGGCCCCCCCCTCGACCGTGTCGGTTGACCCTGCGTCATCGCCGTCAACAGCACACACCTCCCCGAGCCCTACCTGTCGGGATCGCACCTCCCACAGCTTCCCTGACACTTTACTAAACCCCGCCCAATCAATGCCCAAAATCAGGGAGTGCGACAGCCGGGAGCTAACCGCAGCTTTGATAATATAAATTCTCCGTTGAAAATAAATTTTTACAGGCACTACCGGATATTTGTGCACATCACCATGCACGCACTTAATCGATACCCAGGGTGCCTTCACCAATGCCTCTGGCCGAACCAGGCTTTGCCGAATCATGGACTGCATCGCCCCTGAGTCCAACAACGCCCGGTGTTCACTCCCTTGCACCCTTACCGGGATGCAGTACGCTCCCTCTGGATCGTGAGCAGGAGTGGGCGGACCGACAACCCGGACCACCTGCCCCACCTCCATAAGTGGACAGTCGCGGCGCAGGTGGCCGAGCTGCCCGCATCGCCAACAACCCGGTCCGACCGTCTGAGGAGCCCTATGTGGGTCGGACCCTCCCGTCACCGAGCCTGGGCCTGGAGAGGGAGAGAGAAAGGAAGGGGGATTAAATCGGGGATAGGTTGTAGCGGTGTCGCGGGACAGAGAGGAAGGGACCGTGCGAGGAGGGGGTCTCCTCCTAGGAGCTGGTTCCGGCGGTTTTTGCGGCGGGCTGCTGGGTACCACGGCCAGATGGTCTTCGGCCAGGATAACTGCCAGCTCCAGGTCAGTGGGTCAGTGGCAGCGCACCCAGTTGGCGGTCGCCTCTGGCAGCCCGGCCACAAATTTCTCCAGCACCACCTGTTCCACCACCCCCGCAGCGGACCGGATTTCTGGCTGCAGCCATCATCGGGCCATGTCGGTGAGCCGCTGGGCGAACGCGAAGGGGCGGTCCCCCGGAACCAGGGAGGCTTCCCGGAAGCGGCGCCTTTGATCTTCAGGGCTATAGCCAAGCCGATCCAGGATTGCCTTCCTGACGGTGTTGTAGTCCGCCCGGGCTGCGGCCGGCAGCCCATGTGCCGCCTGCTGGGCTTCCCCTGTTAACAGGGGCAGGAGGCGGACTACCCACTCCTCGCTGGGCCACTGACACGCCTCCGCGGCCACCGTGAAACTGTCCAGGAAGGCCTGGGCATCATCGTCGGCCGTCATTTTTGGCAGCTGGATCTTCATGGGGGCTCGGACGTGTGGATCCCGGGACCCTGCCCCCCTGCCATTGGCCAGCTGCCGCAACGTCTCTGTCTGTAGGGTGGACTGCACCCGTAGCGCCTCCATCTGCTCCTGGTGTACGGCAGCCTGCCGCTCCTGCATCTGGGCCATCGCCTCCAGCATGCGTGCGAGCGTCAGCACCGGCTGCCCCGCTTCAGGTAGCTCCTGGCTGGTCTCCATTACTTCTAATGGGTTGTTTGTTTGTTTTTTTTGTTTTTTTGTTTTGTTTTTCTCGAAATTGCCCCCCGTACTGGCCACCACTGTAGCAAGATCGAGTGCCACCGCTCGGGAAGAAGTGGAGACCACACTGTATGATGCACAACCTGCTTGGGTATATTTAATTTACAGTTTTTAAGTTTAACTTTTTCGGATCTGGCTTCTCGAAGCTATCACTTCCTCCGTCTCCAGCCAGCCCCGTTTGTCCGCCCGTCTCTCCCTTTTCAAGCCCCGGCTCACTGTCATAGCAATCAGAAACAATTAAACCATTATTCAATTACGTTTCACCCTGATGCTGATTAACTTATGACAGCTGTGGCTCAGGGTCCGAGAGCCGCTCGGTTCACTCTCTCTCTCTGCACGCAGAGGCTAACCACGCCCACCCTGCCACAGTATCATATTTAATATTTGGTCGCATATCCTTTGCATGCTGTTACTTCCTGAAGTCTGTGACCCATCAACATTAAAAGACTCTCGATATCTTATTTCCAGGTACTGTTACAAGCGATACTATAAGTTCTCTGCTTTTGAATGGATCTCTATGGGAATTGGGGGGTGAGACTAGATTCAGCTGTAAATTACAATGGTACAGTATGGAACACATGACTGGTGAAATAACTGTATGTCATCAAAGGTCTAAGGTATCAAACGAGCCCCAAACCTTCACTCTGCGGCCAGATATGGAGTAGATGTGGATGGATCCCTTTAAGGGTTGTTTCTCCTGACTTTTTCCCCCATAGAGTTCTATAGGAAAATGAGTCAGGAGAAATAACCCTTGCAGTGATCCATCCACATCTACTCCATATCTGGCAACAGAGTGATGGTTTGGGGCTCGTTCGATAGCTCAGACCCTTGATGACTTACAGCCATTTAGCCAGCCATGTGTTCCATACTGTACCAGTGTAATTTACAGCTGAATCTAATCTCACCCACCAATTCCCATAGAGATCCATTCAAATGCAGAGAGCTTATAGTATCGCTTGTAACAGTACCTGAAAATAAGATATCGAGAGTCTTTTGATGTTGATCAATATGATACTTTAAAAATATGTTAAAGCAAAGGGTATGAATACTTATGTAAATGAGAGATTCCGGTTTTCAATTTTTAATACATTTGCACAAATTTCTAAAAACATGTTTTCACTTTGTCATTATGGGTTATTTTGTGTAGAATTTTGAGACAAAAAAATGAACTCAATCTATTGTAGAATATGTCTGTAACGTAATAGAACGTGGAGAAGGTGAAAGGGGTGTTCAGACTTTCCGGCTTGATTGTACATGTAAATGCAAAGACATCAGTATTATCTTCTCACTTATTTATCACCGCATTGTGTATGTACCATTAAGCTATGGAGCTGAGCAGGTCATTCGTCACCTATGTACTAATTTGCAAACTTATTTTAATTCTATGAAATTCTATTTTAAAGAGTAAATTCACCCACTGTCTCAGCCTGTCTCTGCCTATTACAAAATTTCTAAAAATACTTTGTGCAGTGAGGATTGGGGGCGTAGGAGGTGTGTCCATCGTCATTTGCATAAATGAACGTACAATGTACAAATTAACTCGGATAAAACTATCAAACTAGATGTTGCAGATCAAACATGAATCAAGATTCAGGAACTGCATGGCCTATTTCTCATCTCAAATATTTTCAGAAACATATTTTAGTGGACTATTTAGGTGGAATAAGAGAGTTTATGAACAGGACGCCACTGACTGGCCAAATTTACGGCCTGCCGTGCCAAGCAGGTCTCTGAGCAAACGGAAAAGTGAATGTTGTCTCAGAGCCAATCCTGAGACAGTGGCAAGAATCTTGGCGACTCCCCGCTCCACACCGGCTATCGCATCGGCCTAAAGCCCATTTTGTCTTCATCAATTCTTAAACTCATAAAACTCCCTGCCTCTTCCCTCTCAAAATTGTACCATCTATCAGCTGAACCCCCCGCCTCCCCGCGCCATATCTCTTTCAACAGAAGGCGGCGGAGTGGCAGTGCGTCGTCAAATTGTCCCGAGGCTTGAGAAGATGGGCTTTTGCAGGTGGTAATAACTAGCCCTTTCCCCCTTTCCCCTCGCCAGTCTTTCATCATTCTCATGGCCTCTCATTTGGTAGACTGGTGGCGTGCTCCCTCATCATCCCTGCTGCTAATTACGTGAGAGACAAAGGAAAGTGATTCTCACTCCCACTCTGCAAGCTGTCAGCCCCCATGTAGGAGAGAGTTAATTTCACACTTGCTGCATGCTTTAATTAAAAGGAAAAAAAAAGAGACAGACTCCCACCTCATAAAAAAGGGGGAAAGCAATTTTGTGCGTTTGCGGGCATGCGCGTCTGTGCGCGAGTGCGATAGGTTTCGTAGGTTGAAGTTTCTTCCTCTCCTTACCATTAATGTGCTTTATTTTTAGACTTTGTAACGAGGAATAAATTGGATTGTAATGGCTCATTAATGTGCGCGTCTCTCTTCTGTTTTGCAGGAGTTTACTGATCTTGCCTCTGCAGCCGCAGCTGTGATTTCTGCTTTCTGCAAGAGCTTGGTGCAGATCTCAGTCGCCACAGATTTCCCCATTGATATGGTACCCTCCGAGCAGGCTACAGACAAGATGGTGATGTTTTATCACAGTTCCCTTAAAACGACACAAATGCTTTGCTTATGAATCTTCACCTGTGTTTCAACTGCGTATCCATAACATTTGTTCCTGTAAAACATCAAGCATCAATCACACTATCTTGCAAATACTGTTAATGAAGTTTTAACTTATTTTTTAATGGCAGTCCCGCATTTCCCTCCAGTTTGAAATGCCTGACACAAACCTCATTGAACAATTTGTGGTTTGAATTGAAGAGAGCAGACAAGTGCAGATTGAATGATTGTAAAACATTCCCCACAATATGTTCATCAATCTTATGTAACTCTATAGAAGACTCAGTAGTTCAGTACTTACCCAGTAGTTTTATCCCTGCAAAGGAAGGATGCACTGAAAACTAGATCTTTTTTTTGTATTACTGTTTAAAAAAAACTGACCAATGGTTTTAGTATAAAATTATATATATATATATACTGTAGGTCATTACCTGTGTTGTTTATTTTATGTAGCCTTTGCTCAACTTCATTGAGGCTGCCAATAATTTTGGAGGGCACTGTATTTATATTTGCATGGCCTTTGAAACAGTAGTTCAAAAAATAGTTATGTTTCCTTATTTGCTTGTACTGCAATGTGTAGGTTACAGGTGTCAATTGGACTTCCTGAATGCCAAATTGTTTGCCTAACATTTGGCAGGCTTATACATGGATTCACAAACAGTGCCATGAGCCCATATTTAATAAACTATCATGATTTAAAAAATGTAAATAGCTCTTTATATAACAGCTTACCACATCTATGATTTCAGCTAAATGGAAAAATATACTGACGCTTCTTCCCTGCTACAAGCATTATACCTATTGTGTAAAATGTGGGCAAAGTTGGACCTCAACCTTTTTTATTCAGCCTGTATTTTTGAAGATCAGAGCAATATGTTTCACAGAGTGTATATGTTCTTCTCCTCACACAGAATCAAAATGGAAACAGGTAAGACGATTTAAGTGGCACTGTTGCATCAATGTACCCTGATGCATCTTGCACAAACAAATGCTAAGATTAGAAGTTTACAAAACTTGTTTCCATGTGAATTGCCCTCACACACAGGCAAAACACTTTGTGAACCCGAATGTGTACGTTAGTATGCAATAAGATGAAGCCAGCAAACATGCATTAATCCTGACCATTAATATTCTATTTATCCTATTTTTGGCAACCACGGCGGTGCCACCACACATTACTCACCACTGTGGCTTGATATTCCCACAGAGGGTGTGATCAGAACCCACTATGGCCTCTCACCTTTGTCATTTTGCTGTCACATATATGAAAAGCGCAGGATCAAAACTATTTGCAAATCCTTTATTCTCTCATTGCTGCACTTTCATGCCATGCCAAAAGTTCACCTGTCAGAGCCAGGACGCTGGGGAATGAGGCCACGCTCATCGCAAACGGAAACCTTTGCATTCTGGTTGAAAAAACTGTCATGTTTAGGAGGGAAGTGGCAGAATTTTAAAAAAGACAATGTAAAACTCGGTGCTGGTTTCAATTAGTGGTCTCCGGTGCCAGGCTGCACTTTTGCTATTCTTCAAATGGAACAAAAAAATTAAAAGCTACATTTTGTTTCTTTTTGAGAGCAATCAGCCACTATGATACTGACCCTCCTGCCGTTTGCTCTTTACCCCCTGTCATCTCGTGTGCTTAAAAAATGTAGCTTTATCACAAAAAGAGAACAATCATTCAAGGATGTGTGATAAAAACACATTGTCCTTTCACCTTCTTGCCCCGTAGCATCCTTGCAGTCTTTATAATGATCTCAATCACAGTGGCTGTCTGCAATCATCGTTTGTGGGGCGACGGCTATGTTCCTGACATATTTCCTAATCAACCCCCGTGATTGTTGTGAGCGAGTGTAAACAACCGCCGTTCAATTTGGAAATTAAATATTAAAAGAGACAATCAGCTCGGGGGAGGGGGGATGTAGCTGATTTCAAACTTTATCAGTTTGCCAAGCTTTTTTTTTTCCTTCGAGAGAGAAGGATGGAGACTGGAGCTGGACACTGGGGACCCAGGTTCCTGTGACTGTGTCTAATCAATGTGTGCTCATAGAAATGTCACAGGGAGTTCATTTCAGTAACCCATTGTTTTTTGTCTTGGGTTTTATATGGGGGAGGTATAGTGTATGGTACAGTGTAGAAAGACTGCATTAAACATTCATTTCCTTTGCTGTCTGCAGGCACGGCCCATCATCTAGCTCCATGTCGAACTGTGAGTAGGTGCCGTAGTTAGTCAATCGACTGAAACTAGCCAATTAGCTGAAATGACCCGTTGCAGTTTGTCAGTCTACTGAAATAGCAAACCCGGAGATTGCTAGGAGCTCCTGGGAAGGTGTTTAATGTGCACTGACCTTGAATTATAATTGCACCGTCTCGCCATTTCTCCCTGACTGTGATCTGTGATGTGCGGGGGCACGACTCATAGACCTGGCGTCGCGCTAGCCAGCATCCGTCACGGCCGCCGCGGCTCAGTTCAGTGCCGGACGACGAGGGGCAGGTGCGCTGTCGGGGCGAAACAAGGTCTAGACTCCTCGCTGCGGCGGGGCAGTCCCGGGGGCTAATGCAGCACACAGCACATAGGACATTAACGCTGGCGCTGGTCATTTGAAATGGTGCACCATCCCTCCACCCCTCGGTTTTACCTCTCCACTCATTGAAAGGGGTCAGAACCAAAGTGCTCTGGGTCCGTCGCTTGCATTACTGTAATGAATAACCGATTCTGCTGTGTGAGTCACCTGCTGCCCCAACCTCTTGCCTTCTATATAAGGTGTCCCAAGGACCCACTTAAGATGGAGATAAAACAACAAGACAGTCAAATGAAGGTTTTCGCTATCGGACAGTGCTAAGGAGCTTGTTACGTTTCTGTCATGTTTATGCCATGTTTCATGTTTAGTGTTTGTCACAGTTTATTTTCTGTTTATGTTACGATGCAGTTCATTGTTTGCATACATATTTCCATGTTTTTCCGCAGCCTTGCGTTCATGCTGTTTCTTCTCTTGCTGTCACTTATGCTTCCCTAATTGTTTCATTCTCCCTTGTCTAGTTACTAATCTACTAACATTAGATCAGGATTGGGTAATACTAACTATCTAACCATGTGTTCATGTTTACCTTACGTTTACCTTACGTTTCTCGTGCATGTTGATTACTAATTTACTAACGCTAGGTCAGGATAGGTTAACTACTAACGATTTACTAATTGCCTCGTTACGTGTCTCATTTTCTCAAGCTGTTGTGAATTTCCTGCTGCTCTCAAGCTAAATGTTTGCACCTGTCTACACCTGCATTTAAGCTCAGTGTTCATGTCTGTTGTTGCGAAATTGTTGCCTTAGTTTACTATTGTCACTCTTGAGCGTTTTTCCATTGTTTTGACCACCGTTATTGATCTAGCATGTTTATTGACCATCGTTACTGCCTGCCTATTGTTTCCACTGCCTGTTTTTGACCACGAGTTTTGCCTGCTGTTTGTACCTCTGCCCCGCGGATAGGACTTCGGTCTGACTCCTGCTACGCCCCACGACTACGAACTTTGCTTTTTCCCTGTTTTGTACTTCTGCTCCACTGACAGCTACTCTGGTTAACAAACTCTTGCATGGATACCGACTTCGAGACTGCCTTCTCCCTCGGTACTGTATCTTTGGTCTGGCTGGATTTATTGGTTTTTGGACTTTGCTTGTGTGACTACGTTTTTGGATTTCCCCATAATAAAGCCCTTGCGGGTATTTATTATCAAGTTTGTGTTCTGAGTCGTGCATTACGGGTCCAACCCGCACACACCCGTCTCAGAGCTGTACTTTCTAGGCGTTTATTCTGCTGTTCTCCAAAGGAGGGTATGAAGAATCCCTTAAGTAACGTGAGTTGAGTCTTAATACCTACAAACTACAAGACCTTCTTGTGGTCTAGATCCAACCTATTTTGTCCTTAGTTTTGACTCACAATTAAAGGCAGTTATTTATTTTTATCTGTTATTCTCTTTATAAATGTAATCTGTGAGTTCAACGATGACTGAAAATAGACTGAAAACAGCACAGTTTTGTAAATAAATGTGTCCTTTGAATATTTAAAAAAAAAAAGCAAAAACTTGGATTTAGATTTCTTTCAGAGTTAAGAACACCTGTTGATTGTATCCAAAAACATTCGGAATGTTGATTGAGCCAGAGTCTTGATGTGAGCGATTTGTGTGAAGTAGCCTGTCAGAGAATTCCATCTTGATGTCCTGCCAGCCCTCCAACTGCGCAGTTACCAGCGCTTATGCCAATTGATGATGTTGCCATTATGAAGCGGCACAGCATTGTGAAGTTGCCAGCTTTTAACCCAATCTTTTTTTTTCTTAATTTGTATGATAACACCATAAGCTACATCATAAATTGATTATTCAGATTGATGCAGAGCCTGGATTGATTATTTGGAATGGTAAATAGACTGGATTGATTATCTGGACTGATTTTATGTATTTTGTTTGGATCAGCTGATGTTTAGCCCTGAAACACACAATGGGGACTGTCCAACCATGGGCTACATGAAGAATTAACATCTGTCAGTGTTGCTAACCCTTCAGAACAATAACCAGATTAAGTTTATAGTCACTGCAACTCACAACGTGTGATGGATGTTGCTGGTCGCAGCAACATTTGGTTTATACTTAGGGTGACTGTTGTCCTGTGGTTGCTGCGACCATAGCTGAACATGTCGCTCGAACTTAGAATAAATTAAACTTTGACCCTGCCTTTGTTGTTATGGTAAAATTTGTCTCGGACAGCAGAGGCTTCAACTCAACCTATGAATTAGCCAGATGGCACATAAGAAAACTGTTAGTACAATGGATGCTGATAGACCTTTTATTGAAAAAAAAAAAAGTGCGGTACCCTTGTCCCCATGACCACGCTGACTATAAGGATTATCTTAGAGGTCCCATGTCATACTATTTTTTGTCAATTTATACAAGGTCTACCAAACATGTTTTTTAAGGGGAAAAGTATTGCAATATTTAAAAAAAATATATATATAAATCCAGTGAGGTTTTTACCCTTTTAGCTGAACAGCATGTTTTGGGTGGGTGTTTCAGGTTTTTTCACATGCTCTCCGTTGATTGGTTAACTGACCCAGAATCACACAAGCACCCCTCCCATCTTCTGCCTGCACGCTCGCACCAAAAAGCGAAGAAACAAACATTGCGTTTCTAATCAGCCCCTCCGCCCTCCCCCGGAGTCGGATCAAAAATCAATGGGCCTCATTCATGAAACGTTCCGAAATATGCGTGTACACTTACGTAATTGAACTGTGTGGGAAAGGCAGATTTGTATGAAGGGCCGTTTAAGCCAAAATTCATAATTGCCTCGCATATACACGTACAATGACTCTCACATTCACTAGTGAAGCTCTCACACACACTGAAAAAGCTTGTACATAACATCTAAATGCTTGCAAGCTCAGTGTTCATGTCATGTCTTTGCAAAATTGTTGCCCCTGTTTATCAGTGCACTTTTGAGCGTTTTTTCAAGCCTATCTTGTTACGATCCAAGCCTGTTTTTGACCATTGTTACTGAGCTGTTTTGTTACCACTGCCTGCCTGTACCACAAATTTTTGCCTGCTGTCTTTTTGTACTTTTGCCCCGTGGAGCGGACTTCGGTCTTGACTCTTGCTTTGCCTTCGACCCCGAGCCTGCCTCCCGTCTGCCTGTACTTCTGCCCCGCTGACAGTTACTCTGGTTACTGGACTTTTTCATGGTGTACCGATTCTGAGACTGCCTTCTCCTTTGGTACTGTACATTGGTTTTGGCTGGATTGTTGTGTATGAACTTTGCTTGTTTTTTGACCACGCTCTTTGGACATTCCTGAAATAAAGCCCTGACGGGTCTTTATCTTACCACTGTCGTGCTTTTCGGGTCCAACCCTCAAGCACCCGTCTCAACTATGTTCATGCTCTCGCACGCTCAAAAAAATCCTCTTGCATTAACTACTAGACCGCACACATAAACATACAAAGCATTCACACATTCACCATTTGTTCTCACATATTCATATAAACAACACACATACATTCAAATATTTAGAATTGATATGTGTGTGTGTGTTGTTTATATGAATGTGTGAGAACTTATAGTAAATGTGTGAATGCTTTGTGTGAATCTGAGAAGATTTTCAGTAGTATGTGTGACATCTCAGTTGAAAACCGGAAGGTATTTCAGTTGAAATGGAAGGTGGCTAAAATATAGCGTAATGATTGGCTTAGCCAAGCACACTGCTTAGTTTACTCCACTACCTGATACTTCTGGCTGGCGATGCCCGCTGGTGACAGTTTTCTGTAATACATTGAGACAACGTAAAAAAACTGCACTAAAATAATTAAAAACACCGCATTTTATATTAATTGAAGATAGAACATTTGGCAGCATTTTGCAGATGGTGAAATACTAAACATCGAACAAAAAGTTCGGAAATTTGTGTTTGGTAGATTATTTCTCTGTTGTAACAATGCTTCTTGGCAATACATTTTATACCGTTGGCAGAGAAGATTTGGCAAATCTTTCATGGGCGCAACCCACATACTCAGCTGTGCTGCTCATCCCACAAATGCATGTTCCTTACAAATGGGGCACCATTTAAAAGGGAAATAAACAGGCTTTCCAACGGTATAAATTTTATTGCCAAGAAGCATTGTTACAACAGAGAAATAATCTACCAAACACAAATTTCCAAACCTTTTGTTCGATGTTTATTTTATTTTCATGTTATCGTACATAATATAGGCTATGGCGTGTATATATATATATATATGGCATATGCTCATTCCAATTTTCGGTGCGCTGATATGTGGTAGATTAAGGTAAAGATTTGTATATTAAGGTAAAGGAAATGTTTATTCTTTATAATGGACAAAACAAATTTTATTTTGCATAGGGGGTTTTGCATAGGGGGTTTGGACCCATAGATATCTACCCCCCTATACTGATGAAAATATAGTCATTCCCATTTGAAATTGATGCAAAAGTTAGTTTTATGAGCCAAAACTGTTGATTTGTAGTTAAATATATCTATTTCTTTATTTAGAGCAGTACACAATTTAGTCATTTGGATAGATTTGGAGACACTAATAGAAAACAAGGTACACTATCTATATTTTGCATCATAGACCTTTAATAGTTCTGCATATCATCCTCAGATGTTGACATGGAGTTTCACTTATGTGTGTTATGTTTTCTCAGTATTTTGTTGCAAACTAAAGAGAACTTTTTTCCAAAGTTTCTTTGCATTTGTGGCACTTTGACTTAAATTATAAAAATAAACAAAGTTTATTTAGACACTGAATTTGGGTTTTCATTAGCTGTAAGCCATAATCATCAAAATTACAAGAAATAAAGGCTTGTAGGTGCAGCTCAAAAAATTTGAATATCGTGAAAAAGTTCCATATTTTTTTGTATGGGCGGCAGTGTAGTACAGTGGTTAAGGAACTGGGTTTGTAACCGAAAGGTCGCAGGTTCGAATCCCACGTAGGACACTGTCGTTGTACCCCTGAGCAAGGTACTTCACCTGCATTGCTTCAGTATATATCCAGCTGTAAATGGATACTATGTATAAATGCAAAAATGCTGTGTAAGTCGCTCTGGATAAGAGCGTCTGCTAGCGTCTGAGACTAGATTCAGCTGTAAATTACACTGGTACAGTATGGAACACATGGCTGGCTAAATGGCTGTAAGTCATCAAGGGTCTGAGCTATCGAACGAGCTCCAAACCATCACTCTGTTGCCAGATATGGAGTAGATGTGGATGGATCACTGCAAGGGTTATTTCTCCTGACACATTTTCCTATAGAACTCTATGGGGAAAAAAGTCAGGAGAAACAACCCTTGCAGTGATCCATCCACATCTACTCCATATCTGGCCGCAGAGTGATGGTTTTGGGCTCGTTTGATACCTTAGACCCTTGATGACGTACAGCCATTTCGCCAGTCATGTGTTCCATACTGTACTAGCATAATTTACAGCTGAATCTAGTCTTACCCCCCAATTCTCATAGAGATCAGTTCAAATGCAGAGAGGTTATAGTATCGCTTGTAACAGTACCTGAAAATAAGATATTGAGAGTCTTTTGATGTTGATTGGTCACAGACTTCAGGAAGTAACAGCATGCAAAGGATATGCGACCAAATATTAAATATGATACTTTAAAAATATGTTAAAGCAAAATATTCTAATTTTCTGAGACACTGAATTTTGGGTTTCATTAGCTGTAAGCCATAATCATCAAAATTACAAGAAATAAAGGCTTTAAATATTTCACTCTGTGTAATGAATCTATATAATATATGAGTTTCACTTTCTGAAATGAGTGACAAAAAATATGGAACTTTTTCACGATATTCAAATTTTTTGAGCTGCACCTGTATATAGTCTGGTGGAAGCTATAGAGAGGTGTAGGTTTCAGAGTATAAATTAGACTGAAGTCAGTTGCTGAAGCAAAATACTTGTCTAAACCTATAGAAGAAGTTACACAGAGGAACCAGAGGAACATGAGCAAAACTTTTTAGCACACAAAACTAATACCACAACCAATGATTGGTGCAAAACAAATACCATGACCAATCAATGGTTGTGTTGTTGGTTTTGCTTGTGCTAAAAGCTGTTGCACACGCTAAAGGTCTTAGTAAATCAAGCCCGTAGTCTTTAGTGTTTGGACACTCTTGAGGACAAAATAACATGCCATCAGGTGAGCTAGTGTTCCATCTTACCCATTGCTAAAATGAGCGCAAAGTTGGAGCGTGTAAAATGTAAAATCACCATCACACGAGAAGGTCACTGTACATTAAGGCCAGTCCCCAAAGCTCATTCAGAAAAAAATAACATCTTGTGCTGTAGTGTCAATGCTTTTCATGGCTCTGCTATACTATTGAGCACTAGAAAAGCTCCTTCCATCTTTCTTTTGATAAAAAGTAATCGATAAAAATACATGATAATTCCCTGTGCCCATAACAATGGAAGTTTGCTATGACTGTACATTATTGTACAATCAGGGGCCATATTTTCTTTGAGCCACCATCTTCAGATCATATTGCACACCTTAGCTCAAAATCCCATCCTTCCCCATGGCCTGAAATCAAATCCTGACAGTGCCTGTGCTGAATATGGCCTGGAGCCTTGTAGAGAGAGATGTATATAACTGGCTATCGCACTGCGCTTTCCTTACAACTGTCCATATGTGAGAATAAAGAATAAATGGCCATAAAGCTAATCCTTTTATTAGAACTGGGAATTGTAACGACAAATTAAGACTGCATTTGAATGAGATTAGAATTCTCCTCATGTATTTGCTTTAACACGGCCCGTCATCAACGCCAGGTCCTTTATCCAAATTCTGTTTAAATTGCACTGTTAATAAAAAAGATGAATGTGAAGGGAGGCAGGTCAGGGAGGGGTAGGTGGTGGTGCGAGGCTGGGGGAGATGTTTCTCCGGACAGATTGACGGAAGCACGGCAATGCATTCATCTGCTGTAAACTCATCTGCCTGTTGAACCGTGCGCCGGCTTCGCCCCGGCTGTTATGAGTTATCGATTGCTTCAGACTGAGGAGGGGAAGAGCAACAGGGTGAAACGGCATGATGAGAACGGTGTGCCATGTTTTTTAATGCTCTTTCCCCACTGAAAAGTGCCGTATAAAACGTATGCACACACACTGAAACATCGTTGTCTTATACATTCCTGCAAGGTTATAAAATTCCACATACCACATCCAGATACCTATAATGCCAATTAATTTTCCATAGCTATATTTAGTTCATATCCACAATAAATTCCCACCCTCACCCCTATAAATACTGATATAGTATATTGGTGCTATGGTGGATGGACTACCGCACAGCACATTCAGGATTGAGAGTCTGGAAAGAAACAGTTCTCCACAAGCCTCTCTCACCCTGGACACGGAACAAACATTTGTCGAGCTGCCACAGAAAGCTTCCAGGTTTTTTGCTTTGTTCTCTCGGCTCCGTACTTGAGGGTTGCCTGTTCCCGTTTTCCTATGGTTAGGCGATTCCGGCGAGCCTCCCTCTTATTCCCTGACAATCCTCAGAGTGGCTGCCATTTGCAAAATTATTGAGTCAAATCTCATGCGCTGCACTCATTTCAGAATAAATGCAGGCTTCATTGGCCTTCATTTTAACTTGCAGGTAAATTCAAATGTTATCTTCATCAACGGAGTTCCTCAACATTTCTTAAGTTAAGGATGAATCTCCCAGTGACGTTTTTGAATACAGCGGCAGTGAAGGCAGAGGTGGTTGCCGGGGTCCAAACTGTCTGAAATTTGAGTGCTGGGAGAAGGCTGTGTGGTTGGCGAATGGGAGTGTCTGTGACTTCAACGGGGCCTGGGGTGACGTCCGGCCAAGTGTTTTTCAGCAGATGAACGGCCTGCCATTCTGTGGTGATTTTCCGACTCTGACTGATGGGATAAACAGCCGAGGGGCTGGGAGGGCGGTCGAGGCCCTGCGGAACCCGAGCGGAAGGCACAGCTGCATGCCTGTGAGAGCCAGAAAGGGAGCAAAGGGTCGGTATTGACGGGATACATTTTAGAAAACAGAATCCTCCCAGCTTAGGGGAGCGGGGTTGCGGCTGCGGCCTGAGGTTTGCGGATACCCTTCACTTCTAATGAGCGGATCCCGGGTTCGTGGCGCATGTGCAAGCGGGGCCCCTGGCCTGCAGAGAGCCCCGGAGCCTGGGGAGGAGCGTGGCACTGACCTGAATAAGCTCCTCATGCGTTCCAGGCCGCTCCGCTGCTGATTCTCATTCCACCCGCGTACGCCGGGAGCTGCACAACGGCTGCTGCAGACACGCGGCAGTGCAGCAGACCTCTCTCCTCTCATTCCATTCTCTCTCCTCTCTTCCTCCCTTCTCTTCTTTCAGTTCCTTACCTGTCCTCTTCTCCACTATCTTATTTAGTTTCCTTCCCTCTCGTTCTTCTCTTCCTTTCCTTTGACCTCATTTCATTTTCTTTCCTTTCTATCTTCCTCTCCCCCTCTCCTTTCCTACCTTCCGCTCCTGTCTTCTTTTCTCTTCTCTTATCCAAACCTATCCCAGTTCCCTTTTTGTCCTTTCTCAGTCTTTTCCTCCCCTTTATTTATTTCCCTCCCTTCCTTTCCTCCAGTTATGTCCTTTCCTCTCCTCCCTCCTCTTCCCGCTCTCATTTTCTCTCTTCCCCGCAGTGCCGGAGGCGCTGCAGGTGACTCCTTTACCGCCGGCAAGCGGCAGGGTTTTTGGATTGCCCCCTCCTCTCAATAGTGGTTCCTACTTTTTGGAAATGGCCACCTCGCTGTGGCCAGGTCAGTGGCACGCGCATCTGAGGTTGCTCACCTCGATCAGACCTTCATTTCACGCCCACCGCACGGCATCCTTATTTACAAAAGGCATTTTCCACAGGAGTGAAAACCATCTATTTTTTTCCCCTTCTCCCAGGACTTTGAGAGACACACGCATCGATTGCTATATCTCACTGCTTCGAATCAATAAGAGAAATTGGAAGCCAGAGCAGCCAGAGGAGAACGACGGTCAGAAATAATAACAGGGTGGGTTCCTTTCTCAATGAAAGCGACCTGGGGTTGAGCCCCTAATCTGGCGACCTCCAGACCCCAGGAGCAGCCGGCAGGGACCTCTGGGGAGCTAGCAAGGTTCCAAGGAGGTGTGCAGTGCATTGTGGGCCAGGCTGGGATGTGCTCTGCAGTGACTTCAGTACTGCACAGTGCGTGCATTATTCGGAATGGGTCAGAAAGCCCCAGTCAGAGACACACTCAAATTCACAACTGCTTTATTGGCATGACAAGATACATCCTATGTTGCAAAGCACAGAAAAAGAACATATACAATTGAATACACACTCTCCCTTACTCTAACCCTCTTCCAGCTCCCTTACTCTGTCCCCATCTCTCCCTTTTCTCCCTGTCTCTCTTCCTCCCATCTCTCACCCCTTTTTCTCTTAATCAATGCCTCTCCCCCTTTTCTCTCTTTTGCCATTTTCTCTCCCTTTTCCCCCATCTTGCTCTGTTCTCTCACTACTCCACCTCTCGTATCTTCTTTGCGGTCTCTCCTTTACCTCATTCTCCATTTCATTCCCTCTCTTCTCCCCTCATGCTCGCTCCCATACCTTTTTCTATTCTAATCTGTCGCTGTCTCTTCCTCTATCCCCCTTTTCACTCTCGGTTTCTCTCCCTTTCTTTCACTCTCTCTCTCCCCTCTCACTTTCTTTCCCTCCCTCTCTCCCTCTGCCCCCTCTCTCTCCTTCCCTCTCTCTCCCCCTTTCTCTCTCCCTCTCCCCCTCACATTCCCAGCTGGTTTGTGTGCGTGTGGGGATTAGAAATTGCAGAGCCGCTCTGCCCGGAGGATATCTGCACAAGAGCCCCAAGCAAAGAAGAAGAAATCCCTTTCCCCTACACTCAGCTAGCATTTGCATTCCCCGCTCCATTTCTCCCAGTCCCAGAGGGCCGCCGCTCTTACCTGGAGCCGCACCCCCCCGGTGCGCTCCAGACCCATCCCCCCACCCCCACTCACGCTGCCCGAACAGACTTTTCCACGCACGATTGCAGGCACTCAGGACACACACTACCTATAATTCATTCTCATTGTTTTTTTAATTTAAATAATTTGTATTCAAATTGCTGTCCAGGATCCTTCAGGAAACATGCAAGAGATATATGATCTAAATGCTACCTGCTACCATTGAATTTCATGGGGCTGAGCCAGGTTGTTGCAATGCAGTGTAATGTTGTGATTGCATGCGTGTCACGACTTCAGCGATGCACTGCTCGGTCATTTCTAAATTATTTATGCCATTAAGCTGGTTGCAAGTTTTTAAGAGATCATGTACAGTCTCCTTTAATTAATCAAAGGTAAAACATTAAAATATTTTAAAACATACATTTTAACATAATATACACCTTTACAGGTCTTATGATGACTGCAAAGCTTTATTTTGGGATATTTTTATACATGGGAGGACAACTTGTCACATGGGAGGACAACAAGTGCTGACTCAAAGTGTCATATTCATGCAAGAGCTAAATTTGTTTAGTTAAAGAGAGAAGGTGGAGAAAGACACTTGCACATTACTGTTTGTGCCTGAGAAAGGAGCTGCGGGTGATGTGAGCATAATGTGATACAGCACCAGGGGGGAGGCAGTGGACTTGTGGCACATCAAAATAACGGTCCCTTGATCACATACGCAGGTGCAGTGTCGATCCCCAGGGGATTTCAATGGGAAGAGCATTACCTGAGTATGAAAGGTCACGGGGGGTAGGCGTGGAGGTGCAGTCCAACAGGGTTTTCCTCAGAGCACTTTGGGCATATGCTAGCAGCGTGTGCTGCTAACTTGTGGGGCGATATGCATGGGATGATACCTTGCCAAACCACTTGAGCTGATATTGGGTTTATTGGGTCGAGTCAATGGTAGTACACATCAAAAGTGGGCAATCACTCTTGCATTTTTTTTGTTTTGAATTTCACATCTGTTGGAGAGGAAAATTACAATGAAAAGCATCAAGCTGGAAAAAAAAAACCAGATAAAATAAAATAATAATAAAAATGCGGTGCCCAATAGTCTTGAAGAGAAAATTACCGGTACAGAACCAAAACATTGAAACAACAGTGTAAAGTCACTTAATGTGCACGGACATAATCTGAAACTAGTATGTGCTGTGGCATAGAGTCTGCCAGCAGCAGGAATTCTACTGGAGGAATACAACACAAGAAAGTCAGTCAACTCACACTAAGATGATGGAAAGAGAGAATGCTGTCTTCGGTGCTGTTCCAACATATTTCATAAATGCTTGATTGTGTTCAGATCTGGGAAGGCCATGACATACAGATATCGTCAGTGTCATGCTCCCAAAACCATTTGGTGACTTTCCACTGTGAATGAGTGCACTCCTCTAGGGAGGAAGAAAATGCTTTTAACCTGGATTAAAGATGGTTTCTTAGTACCATTAAGTAACTGACATCAACCTTGACCTCTAAGGCTATGAGTGCACCCAAACCATGCCAGGAAAATCATTACTTAACCATCAGAACGCTTCACTGTTGGCACACTGTTGTTTCCATTTTGTGCTCACTCCCAGTATAACATATCGAAGTGAATGTACAGCCTTAATGATCATCCATAAAAGTGATTCAGTAAGCAAATCCATTTGACTCCTGATTCTGCCGCAGAGTAAAATCACACCTATGGTTTGATTCACCTAATGCTGAGCATTTAGCATGGACTTACGAACCCTACCTATGCTTAATTTATATTATATCCTTTAACCCAATCGCTACTAAAAAAACACTACGTTCTCTATCTCCTCTCCTGCTACTATGGTGCTTAACTTAAGTTTTAGGTTTACAGTATGTATTAAGTACTACTATCAGTTGTCTCCCTGATGACTTGGCTTTAGGATCTTTGCACTGTGCACCTATGTTGCTCTGGATAAGAGCATCTGTAAACTGTGACTGTAAAGAAAGAACTAATGCTTGCTTAAGGTAGCCTACATGTAACCCCAATCAGCTTCTTCAGTGACATCATGCCTGCAGAGGGTGCACATGTGCAAATTACCTGATGTTTTAAAAAAACAAAACAAATATGACACATTTTTTACACTATTTCCTATGACACATGCAACCTGAAACCAAGAAAAATAAGCCCTTCAAAAATGTATGTAACACAAGATTTTAAAATGTATGTAATAGAATTATGAATAAACGCTATAAAATGTATCTGTTTATCATTGTACATGCTACGCTGGATTTACTTGACGTATTTCTTGTGCTGAACTACAAACCCACGAATGCAACCTTATGAGCTAAACAAAATAATATAAATAAAACTCAAAAGCAGTGAATAACCCATTTATCCTATTATGTTAGCGTTTTAGTGTTGAGGTGTTGTTGTATTGACCCATGTCATACTATTTTATATTATTCTACAAGGTCTACCAAACATGTTGATGAGTTTTTTTTTAAGGGAAAAATTATTGCAATATATTTTAGGGATGACCTCTAAACTGTTTAAATTATACTTATACTTTTCAAACAGTCAAACACAGTGCATCCCTGCATGCTTTCAAATGTATCCTATAGGTCACCAAATGTGACACTATATTGGTTGCGTTTCCTCCTTTGCACACTATTGTTTTTAAGCGTTTGTCTGACTCATTATGGGTAAAATACACAGCCAGCAGAGCCACACCCACTTTATACAGTTTTGCTTTTGCAATCTTGACCGAGTTTAACGTTAGCTTGCATGCTAACGGTACCTGCAGTCACTGACTGAGCCGTCGTTAAATAACGTCATAAAGCGGCACTTTCGCCACAAGGCAGCAATTATGTTGGGAAATGCCCTCTTTGAAAACAAAAAAAGAAAAGAAAAGAAAAAGGCTATGCTGTTACTGCATAGTCCTACCAGTTTTTGCCAAAGCTGCATCATAGCCATCATAGCGTGGAGCTTTCAAAAGCATAACAGCGTGGAAACCCTTTTAAAAAAACTAAATAAAAACCATAGGCTACACATAGCCTATAGCCTATGATAAATTTGGGACTAAACAGGCCACTTTTTAGTTCATTAAACTCAAAAGTAAGCTAACTTGGATATCCAGTAAGCGCAAGTGGCTTACATGGCCTAACATATAACGTATTATATTACTATCTCATCAAAAAACGTCTCAGACGTAAAAAAGAAAAGCCAAGATACTCACGCATAGCCTACTGTGCATAGCCTACATAGCGCTGTCTATAAGTCCTTAATTCCAACTTGCAAAAACTAGGCCTGCCTTTAAAAGTATTGATATCAAAAGTTACAACTAACAATAATGCCTATCGTAGCTCACACTAAATACGCTAACTCTATACCAAAGCAATGCTATCCAAACTTTCCTAAATTATTTAATGCAACATGGCCCTGTGTTTCTTCATCTTAGCATGTGAAGAGATTGTGCCTCATTGATGAATAATTACACTCCAGAAAGGATATGGTAATACTTTGTTCGGCAAGTTTACTTTAGAAAATGTACAGGTTTTAAAATGTTAACTGCTGCTACAGATTTCTTTACAATTCACAAACAGACATTTATATGAAGAAACATCATGTACAATAGAGAAAGGGGGGGATGAATAAATAAATGCAGATAAAAATGAATAATACTTTTACCTAGAAAATAGCGTACATATAGCATTTTTACAAATGTATCCAGACATGTTTGTGGGTCAGATGATGGCAAATAAGTAATAGTACTAATTTTCTTAACATAATAATAGTTATTATGTTATCCTCTCCAAGGAATCGCCACCTTATCGTGGTGGAGAGGTTTGTGTGTCCCTGTGATCCTTGGAGCTATGTTGTCGGGGGCATTAGCCCCTGGTAGGGGTTCCCAAGGCAAATTGGTTCAGGGGGAGGGACCAGACAAAGAGCGATTCAAAGACTTCCATGACATGGCCTCATAAGTACAAGAGAACCTCGCCCGGAATAGGGAAACCAGGGCACCCTCCTGGGGCCAGACCCGGGGGGGAGCCCGTCGGCGAGCGTCTGGTGGCCGGGCCTTACCCCATGGGGCCCGGCCGGGCACAGCCCGAAAAGGGAATGTGGGGCCGCCACCATGTGGGCTCACCACCCGCAGGGATCGGCATGGGAGTCGGGTGCTTTGCCAGACGGGCGGTGGGCGAAGGCGGGGATCCGGGCGTGCTGATACCCAGCGTCGCAGACTGGTTCTGGGGACGTGGAACGTCACCTCGCTGGTGGGGAAGGAGCCGGAGATGGTGCGGGAGGTGGAGCGGTACCAACTAGATATAGTTGGGCTCACCTCCACGCACAGCACTGGCTCCGGAACCAAACTCCTGGAGAGGGGCTGGACCCTATTCTTCTCCGGAGTTGCCCAGGGTGAGAGGCGCCGGGCGGGTGTGGGGATACTCACAAGCCCCCGGCTGAGCCCCACTGTGTTGGAGTTTCACCCAGGGAATGAGAGGGTCGCCTCTCTGCGACTACGTGTCGCCGAGGGGAAAGCTCTGACTGTTGTTTATGCTTATGCACCAAACGGCAGTTCGGAGTATCCGGCCTTCTTGGAGTCACTGGGGGGCATACTGGAAAGTGTCCTGCCCGGGGACTCCATAGTTCTGCTGGGTGACTTCAACGCTCACGTGGGCAACGACGGAGAAACCTGGAAGGGGGTGATTGGGAGGAACGGTCTGCCTGATCTTAACCCGAGTGGTGTTTTGTTATTGGACTTCTGTGCTGGTCATGGATTGTCCATAACAAACACCATGTTCGAGCATAGGGTGGTCCATAAGTGTACCTGGTACCAGAACACCTTAGGCCAAAGATCGATGATCGACTTTGTAGTCGTATCATCAGATCTGCGGCCGTATGTCTTGGACACTCGGGTGAAGAGAGGAGCAGAGCTGTCAACCGATCACCACCTGGTGGTGAGTTGGATCAGGTGGCCGGGGAGACTGCCGGACAGACCCGGTAAACCCAAACGTGTAGTGAGGGTGAACTGGGAACGTCTGGTGGAGGCCCCCGTCCGCAGGGTCTTCAACTCCCACCTCCGGAGGAATTTCTCGTGTATCCCGGGGGAGGCTGGGGACATGGAGTCCGAGTGGGCCATGTTCAAAGCCTCCATTGCCGAGGCGGCGGGCAGGAGCTGTGGCCAGAAGGCCATCGGTGCCTGTCGTGGCAGCAACCCCAGAACCCGCTGGTGTCCACCAGTGGTGAGGGAAGCCGTCAAGCTGAAGAAGGAGGCCTTTCGGGCTTGGTTGGCCCGGGGGTCTCCTGAAGCAGCAGACAGGTACCGGAGGGCCAGAAGGGCTGCGGCTTCGGCGGTCACTGAGGCAAAAACCCGGGTATGGGAGGAGTTCGGGGAGGCCATGGAGAAGGACTTTCGGTCGGCCTTGAGGAAGTTCTGGCAAACTATCCGACACCTCAGAAAGGGAAAGCAGGGCTTGACCCAGGCTGTGTTCAGCAGGGGAGGAGAACTGCTGACCCGGACTGGGGATGTTGTCGGGCGGTGGAAAGAGCACTTCGAGGAGCTTCTGAACCCGACCAACACGCCCTCTGTGGAAGAGGCAGAGCCTGAAGACCCAGGGGGGTCCGCACCCATATCCCTGGCGGAAGTCGCTGAGGTAGTCAAAAAGCTCCGCAGTGGCAAGTCGCCAGGGGTGGATGAGATTCGCCCTGAGATGCTGAAGGCTCTGGACATTGTTGGGCTGTCTTGGCTGACACGCCTCTTCAGTGTCGCGTGGAAGTCGGGGACAGTGCCTGCGGAGTGGCAGACCGGGGTGGTGGTCCCCATCTTCAAGAAGGGGGACCGGAGGGTGTGCTCTAATTATCGGGGTATCACACTTCTCAGCCTCCCCGGGAAGGTTTACTCGAGGGTGCTGGAAAGGAGGCTCCGACCATTAGTCGAACCTCAGATTCAGGAGGAGCAATGTGGCTTTCGCCCTGGCCGTGGAACAGTGGACCAGCTCTTTACCCTAGCAGGGTTGCTCGGGGGGTCATGGGAGTTTGCCCATCCAGTCTACATGTGCTTTGTGGACTTGGAGAAGGCCTTCGACCGTGTCCCCCGGGGGATCCTGTGGGGGGTACTGCGGGAGTACGGGGTACCAGGGCCGTTGTTGCGAGCCATCCGATCCCTGTACGACCAAAGTGAGAGCTGTGTCCGCATCCTCTGCATAAAGTCAGGCGTGTTCCCGGTGGGTGTTGGACTCCGCCAAGGCTGCCTTGTCACCGGCCCTGTTTGTGGTATTCATGGACAGGATCTCAAGGCGCAGCCGAGGTGAGGAGAGTGTCCGGTTTGGTGACCTCAGAATTGCGTCTCTGCTTTTTGCGGATTACGTGGTTCTGCTGGCTTCATCGGACCGTGACCTCCAGCAGGCACTGGGGCGGTTTGCAGCTGAGTGTGAAGCGGCCGGGATGAGAGTCAGCACCTCCAAGTCTGAGGCCATGGTTCTCTGCCGGAAAACGGTGGAATGCTCCCTCCAGGTTGGGAATGAGTCTTTGCCCCAAGCGAAGGAGTTCAAGTATCTCGGGGTCTTGTTCACGAGTGAGGGTAAAATGGAGCGGGAGGTCGACAGGCGGATCGGTGCAGCGTCCGCAGTAATACGGGCGTTGTGCCGGACCGTCGTGGTGAAGAGGGAGCTGAGCCGGAAGGCAAAGCTCTCGGTCTACCAGTCGATCTACGTTCCTACCCTCACCTATGGTCACAAACTTTGGGTCGTGACCGAAAGAATGAGATCGCGGATACAAGCGGCCGAAATGAGCTTCCTCCGTAGGGTAGCCGGGCTCAGCCTTAGAGATAGGGTGAGGAGCTCGGACATCCGGAGGGAGCTCGGAGTAGAACCGCTGCTCCTTCACATCGAAAGGAGCCAGCTGAGGTGGTTCGGGCATCTGATTAGGATGCCCCCCGGGCGCCTCCCTTTGGAGGTGTTCCGGGCACGTCCAACTGGGCGGAGACCCCGAGGTAGACCCAGAACCCGATGGAGAGATTATATATCTCTCCTGGCCTGGGAACGCCTCGGGATCCCCCAGGAGGAGCTGGAAAGCGTTGCTGGGGAGAAGGACGTCTGGAACCCCCTGCTTAGCCTACTGCCTCCGCGACCTGACTTCGGATAAGCGGTTGATGATGATGATAATAGTTATATTAGCGAACAGAATTTTGTGAACACAAGGATATCTATGCTCTGTAGGACCACACAGGCTATGATAGAAATCCAAATATTCCAAATAAATAAATCAATAAATAGATAATAATAATAATAATAATAATAATAACAATAATAATAATACATTTTATTCATTCTGTGATTTTCATAGACCCAAAGCAGTGGATGCAGACAGTTATTTAAACATGTCCTATAGTGTAGTAATTGTTGTTTAATTTCAAAGTGCAACACATCTGAATCTGAGTATTTCCAATATAAATTCTTCTCATTTTGCAGTTTGATATGGACCATACAGTTTCTTTGACCACATTCTCTTGAGATGGTAAGTAATTTAGGAAGGTTTGGATAGCATTGCTTTGGAATAGAGCTAGTGTATTTAGTGTGAGCTACGATAGGCAATATTGTTAGTTGTAACTTGTCCACAATTTGATATCAATACTTTTAAAGGCAGGGCTAGTTTTTGCAAGTTGGAATTATAGACAGTGCTCTGTAGGCTATGCGTGAGTAACTTGGCCTTTTTTACATCGGATACGTTTTTTGATGAGATATCACTTATTTTTGGTAGGTAACTAATGATGAATGACATCGAGAGAGATGCATACAGAATACATGCATTCCAAATAAATGTATGCAGATATTCGCGTAACCATAACGCCATCTACTGACGAGAATGAGAACATTTCTCCTATTACTGATAATTAAAATTACACAATTACATTAAAATAGTTTGTAGATGAGCTGTATTTAATGTCTCATGAAATAAAATGAACAGCACCACCTGAGCTATGGATCATGAAGAAGCATGTAAATTAATTAACTAAGTCTATAAGGAGACATGCATGCACAATAGGC
This sequence comes from Ilyophis sp. 1 JC-2022, assembly GCA_022702515.1. Taxonomy (NCBI): domain Eukaryota; kingdom Metazoa; phylum Chordata; class Actinopteri; order Anguilliformes; family Synaphobranchidae; genus Ilyophis; species Ilyophis sp. 1 JC-2022. Next base: position 15,686,363 of record CM040406.1, on the reverse strand, counting down.
TAGACACAAACACATTCTAGCTGAAAAGACATACAGCCTAAATAGTTTGCATAAGTAAAATATGGAAATACGCAAACAGACAGAGTGTTGCAGCGAAGGACGCTATAGCAGACAACAACAGTAAACAACTTTCTTGTTCGATGTGTGCCTTTCACAAATGTCATGGCAAATGAAAAACTGTTAGTGTAGCTCGGAGCGTCCACGTTTGTGTATTTTCGTGAGGTATGTTTCGGCCCTAACGCATATTTCCCAGGAATCTTAGCCAGAAAGAAAACAATAGATACTACTAAGAAAGTAGCCTACTAGAAATTCTTCTTCTTATTATTATTATTATAATTAAAAGTGTTTGCAGTAAACTACATTGTCTGCAAAGTAGCGTAGACTAGAGCCATGTTCGGAGGCTATTGCAATTTTTTAAAGTGACTAACCATGACACAGATATGTTTTGGGAATTGGAGGTTTATAAATCCGATCTCTTCAGGTATTGCAGCATACAGTAAGCTATCATCCATTCTTAATGCATTATCGTAAATTCTTAATTGTCCTAGTAGTTAATTTTATGGCGACATTGTGCTATGTGTGAAAAGGATAAACTGTTGGCGACAAATGTGAGGCGAGCATTGAAGGTTCGATTTCCACAGTGAGTCAGACATGACCGCTCCAAACAGACAATTTTTTTTTCCGGCATTTGTGTGAGATTAACATATGTAACAGTTATTTATTTAAATTTTTTTTTACATTAATGCAACAACACAATGTTAACCAGATGATATTCTGTGTTAAAACTTTTTTCTTTGCTTGATAAATGGCCGTGGGATACCTGTTCAGATAACGTAGCTAGCCTGCATTCTGCTGTGGTGTCCAGTGACTGAATTGTTTCACATGATATAGGCTATAGGACATTTGTCAGTGTCCGTCTGACTTTCACCATTTCGCTGTAGTACAAGTGAAACATTGAAAGGTTAATATTGGAAATTTCTTTTGCCTTTGCAATAAAAATACATTTGTTAATGTGAAAATAATAACAATGTAATAAATTTAAAGTATTTAACAGTTGCACATTGTTTTTGTCAAAAATAAACTTGTGCCCTGTTGGGCTCGAACCCCCAATTCTCTGTATGAGAGGCAGCAACAGTAGGCCACAGTAGCTTCATGGAATACACAAAGCCATATAGGGTTTTGTCTGTGATTCTGTGATGTGTCAACATTAGTTTGAAGCGTTTTTATTGGGTGATAAGCTTGGGAGAGCAGGTATGCGATGTTGTTATCCAATGGGAAGAATTATTCTTTGAGGGTACGGAGGCAGGCAGTTAGTGAGAGTCTCTGGGTAGGCAGGTACAATGGGAAGAAGAAGCAGAAGAGGAAGGAGAAAAACCGCAAAATAACCCAAGTTGGGGCTTTATTGTGTGGATGTGTGAAGTTGTATCTGAATGCTGTGTGGTTACATGAGGTCAGAACATACAGACGTTAATGTTTTTAAGGGCTGAGAGTCTGTGGTCATTGTGGTTACTTCTGTAGGAAACCCTAAAAAGTGAACTCTCTGTGCTGTAAAGGTATGGGGCATACCTGCCATCCCAATATTACTTTACAATTAAGTGGAAACATGGCCTAGCCCAGGGGTTCCCAAACTTTTCCATGCCAAGGACCCCCAAATAGCCGTAGCCTCTGGCTGGGGCCCCCCTATTGCGAAATGGCTTTTTTTTTAAAAACTTTTAAATTACACTGGCAAATATAAAAAAAATCTAACATACAGCTTGATACACAACACAATACTTTTGACCCTATTTTGATTCTGTAATCGGGCCATTGGCAGCTCAACGTAACGCTTTGACTGACAGGCAGACGGTTAGTTATTGGCTGCGATTGAAAGAAGGGCATGGCAAAGACCTCATTTCGATATGAAAGGACTTATAACAATTTATATTTTATTTTAAACCGGCACAATAATCTTATGAATTGAATTGAAATTAATTTTAGAATTTTTATTTATTTATTATTATAATAATTGTTTTTTTTTTGCATTTTCCATTTTCCTCTCCCTTCCAATTGGCCCCCCTGGCGCCCCCACTTTGAAAACCCCTGGCCTAGCCTACTAGTTCACTATTTTTAACAGGCTCTTTTTTCTGTAAGTAGGCTATATATATAGTTTATTTATTAATTAAGTTTTTTATTTTTGTTTATGTATTTATTGCCTATCAGCTGTGGTTTTTTGTTTAGCCGAGGGAGAAAGGTGAGAGGCCTTGATGCGTGCGCAAACCGGACAAGCCGCAACAAACGATATATTATAAACTTCAACACACAGTTAAACAAGAACAAGTACCATGAGAGGTCCTAGATAAGTATCAGTCCAGGTGGAGTCTGAAAAGGTGTGTTTTCAGGCCACGATGAAACGCAGGCAGGGTTGGCATAGAACGTAGGGGAATTGGAAGTTCGTTCTACCACTGGGGAGCTAGGGTGGAAAAGCTCCGCAGTCGGGACGAGCGAGCGCCATTGAGGAGGGGAAGTGCGAGTCGCCCTGCTGTAGACGAGCAAAGTGGTCGAGCAGGAACATAGTTCTGGATCAAGTCCTGCAGGGACGCAAGGCTCTCTGCACCATTGCCTCAACTTCCCATATAACCGGGGCAACCATGAGGTCAGTAGTGATGATAGGCTCGGGATAATCTTGAACCCCTCCTCCCGACAGCAACGGACTGGAGGAAGAACAGTGAAGTTTACATTGGGAAACTCACTGATGGATACCGGGACCGGGGCCCCCCCAATTAATATGTGGGTTATGGCGGGTAAGCCAGGAATGGCCCAAGACCAGCGGATATGCCAGGGACTCAATTTAAAAAACTGAATCTCCTCCGTACGATCCTGATACGAAACGCACACGCGTATGGCAGAGGTAACCCGGGAGATGGTGCCTGTGCCCAACGGGCGACCGTCCAGAGCCGTAACAAGGCGAGGAGGAAGCAGAGGGTGGGTGGGAATTTTGTGGGATTTAGCCCAATCGGAATCGATAAGGCACTCAACTGCCCCGGAGTCAATACAAGCGTTGCAGTGGAGCTGGCAATCGTTCCAGCGTAAATTAACTGGCAGGAGGGTCCGAGGGCAATTGAAATGCAGTCCCGCTAGGCAACTCGGTTCCCCTAGCGAGACCCCTCTTTGGGACACTGGTCCTTTAAGTGACCCCGCCTCTTACAGTACCTACACTACAATTCACGGGACTTAGCGTCCCCTGTTATGCATGGGCTCTTCCTGCTCAATAGGAGATAGTGAAGGGGTTTGAGACAGCACTGGCGTGGCAGAAGAAAGGTAACTAGCTGGGCGATATCTAAAACCTTTAGAAACCTTTCTCTCTTTCTCTAAAGAAGTTGTCTAAACGAATGCCGGTGGACACCAGGGCACCGAACGTAGCGGGCGGTCCGAGACTCGCGAGAGCGTCTTTTACTGGTTCTGACAGAGTGTTGAGAAACAGTGCACTAAGAGGCTCATCGGCCCATCCTGTCACCCCCGCAAGAGCACGAAATGTGATAGCAAAAGCGGCCACAGTGTCGGAGCCCTGACGAAGACGGGTCAAACGCATGGCGGCCTCATGGCCAGAAACGCCCTGATCGAAAACTGACACCATCTCCGCCATAAGCCCATCTGTGTGGTTCATGATGGGCGAATTAGCCCTGATAACTGGGTCGGCCCATGCAAGACCATTCCCGGTTAGAAGAGAGAGAATGAAGGCTACCCGGGACTCTTGAGAATAGAAGCCTGAGGGCTGTGTTTTTAAAAAAATTAGGCACTGAGTTAAAAACCCCTGACACTTTCCAGACTCTCCGCTATACCACTGCGGAAGCTGAAGCTTAGGTTATCTAGTGTCAGGTGGAGGTGGGGAAGGAATGGGATGTGTGGGTGCTTGTGCAAGTGAAGGTGGGCCGGCCATGAGAGAGAGTTCAGAGATTCTCCGACAGATCCCGCAGAGCGACTGCCTGAAGGGCATGAACACTCTCTCCCTGGGCAGCAAGGGCTGCCTCCTGAGTGACTAGAACCATGTGAATGTTAGGATCTATTGCTGGCACCTCCCCTTTGGCTTCCATGTTCTGTAGGGGATCTCTATGCTTAGAGACACGGAGGAAATATTGGAGGTCCAGGTGTGACAGATGAGGATTCTAAAAGTGTTCAAACGAACACCACTAAGACGGACAATAATCCGTATTGGATGGGAAAAATAAAGAGAATACAAATAACCTTGCAATTAAAAGCGAGGAACTCGATATCCGAGCAAAACAAAAGAAATAAGCAGTTACGCTTTTCTAAATCCCGTTGTGGAGTGAAACAAAAAGAAAGGAAGAAGAAAAATAAAAGAACCCTAAACCTTTGAGTGGGAAACAAAGAAACCAAAACCTCTGCTATGAAATAAGGGAGCGAAAGAACGCACTTTACTTTTCCTAAATTGTACTGCTAACAAGAACCGCGTAAATAAGCAAAGTGGTCGATAGCACGCACAACTCCTATACCTTTACCCGCTAGAATGTAACACTTATCTAACTCCCGTAGTGCAGTGAACAAAAGAAAGGAAGGAGAAAAATAAAAGAACCCTAAACCTTAGGGCAAGAGCACTCGTAGGTTTGAGTGGGAAACAAAGAAACCAAAACCACTGGTCTAAAATAAAAGAGTGAACGAGCGCACTTTACTTTTTCTAAATTGTACTGTTAACAAGTCCCGCATTGATAAGCAAAGCGGTCAATAGCAGCACAACTTCCTATACCTTTACCGGCTGGAATGTTCCATGAAATAACATGGAAGCGATGAGAAAAGGAGGAAGCGGGGTATAAATAGTGAGCGGAAATGCAGGACAGGTGAACTCACTAATAACCGAGGCGAAAGCAAAACCCGTATCGGAACACAGAAAAATCAGATAGATTTACAGGTAAACAGAAAAAAGGAATACTAAGCACTGAGATAAAGGAAGGAAGGCGCGATCCATGACAAGTATAAGCTGAAGTATGCCTTCCTGACGTGCATCTCAGGGGAGCCTAGCTAGACTTTCCCCATGCTCTTTGCGAGCCGCGACGTTGTATTTTAAAGTTGCACCTAAATCTGCGTTGGATTCCGCACGGTAGGTATCGGTTGTATGAGAACTGGTGCCATTAAAGTAGGTTACCGGAGGCTGTGCCTCTTTTAGGGGGTACTAAGGCTCAAAGAATTGCGCCTTCACATTAGCTAGCAGCATCAGTATGTCGTTTCCAACTACATCTCAGCTTAGCCTAGATCAAACAGTTGGCTATTTACAGACAACACAGCCCAATGCTACTGTACCTGGTGACTCGATCAAATATGTGTAGATGTCCGGATAAGCAATGTCCGGCCGCTGTGTCGGGTCATTGATCCACTTGAACGGAGGGAGGCTGAAGGAGCACGACGGCTGACCGATCAACCTTAATGTATTGGTTCTGGCAAGGTAGCCAAATAATTACTAGACATGGCTATAAAACAAAGCAGGTTTGTTTAACACGAAATGCATACAAACCTGTCAAAATTCTCAACTAAACACACCAAAAACCCCCAAAAAGTACCCGTATGTGCCGTTCTGGTCTAAATACCCATATAGGGGCTGAGCTCCAGGTATCAAACCACGCCTCAGAAATTATTTTTCACTAGTAGCCAAAGGCTCATTTCTACTCTGGACAGCACTCACAGCGGCTGCTTTGTTTCTCTCTCTCTCTCGCCCGCTACCTCTCACTCATGCTGCTGCCATGCCCCGTTTGAGCTTATAATGATGCGGCCAGCAAACAGAAATGTAGGCTACTCATTTTATCGTTTTAGCCATCAATGAGTACAGGATCGGTTGTCGAAACCAACCTTTAGAATAATTTTCCTTGCGTCATAAATAACGTAGCCTACAGTTCCATTGGTGGTACTCGCACATTCTGTGGGAATTTCAAACATCTTCACAAAGTTAATTTGACAGTTGAACATTTGTGTTTATTTTATGATTATTATATTATTTTATCTCTATATTGTGACTGCCGATCGTTGTTCAATTTGGAAAGAAGAGACGCATTTACACCGCAGAGTATATTTAAGTCGCAGAGTATATTTTTCATACTGCAGTATACTTCAAATACCAGGATGACACACTTACTTCCGGGGTTTCACTGAGTACATTCGGGAGCACACTTTTCAAGAAGTAGGCTCCACAAACATTTTGCTCACATAAATATGACGTGAAGCTTCATTTAAAAAAACTAGGTGCAGCTTCGCTGACGTTTTCCTTCAATACAACAAAAATAACACGTGACATGGCAGTGTAAGAGTGGGGCACAGGGTTGCCAGATCTTGTACGACTTTCCAGCCAAATGGCGACTCAAAACTAGCCCGAATTATAGGCTAATTTTAACCAAAACCAACGCATTTAAAATAGAAATCATCATGTTTTTACTTTTAAAAATAAGTACGTGCTTTGCGACTTTTCATTTTTACCCGTGACTGCACTTTGAAAGTTTCCCAATTTAGCTGTAAAACCACGGACATGGAAACACTGGTGGGTTGTCTTCATGACCTGCTTACGACACTTCCACAGTGCGGTAGGAAAATAGTATGGAGGATATTTTTCACGGACTGCTAAACAGTGCACATTAAAAACCACACTTTTTCCAGTGCACTGTATGCAGGAGACAGGGCGCAGTAGATTCGGACACAGCCATAGTTGTTCTTCAAAATTCACCGGCATTGTGTACTACTACTTCTTCGCTGTTTCCTGTTTCCATCTCACAGAACGTCAGAGGATCTTTGGTATACTGCCCCATGATTTCTGTTGGTATTGCACCTTGCGTATGCGTACACTCAAGGCCTAGGGAGACGTGCACAAAGGACGCACCAAACGAACACAGAATATGTGCGGCAGCCATCCTGCGTATGCGTACACGTACTTAGTGTGAAGTACAGTCAAGCCGGAAAGTCTGAATACCCCTTTCACCTTCTCCACGTTTTATTACATTACAGACATATTCTACAATAGATTGAGTTAATTTTTTGTCTAAAAATTCTACACAAAATAGCCCATAATGACAAAGTGAAAACATGTTTTTAGAAATTTTTGCAAATGTATTAAAAATCGAAAACTGAAATTTCTCATTTCCATAAGTATTCATACCCTTTGCTTTAACATATTTTTAAAGTATCATATTTAATATTTGGTCACATATCTTTTGCATGCTGTTACTTCCTGACCTTCTGTGACCCATCAACATCAAAAGACTCTCGATATCTTATTTCCAGGTACCGTTACAAGCGATACTATAAGCTCTCTGCATTTGAACTGATCTCTATGAGAATTGGGGGTTGAGACTAGATTCAGCAGTAAATTACACTAGTACAGTATGGAACACAAGACTGGCGAAATGACTGTACGTAATCAAGGGTCTAAGGTATCAAACGAGCCCCAAACCATCACTCTGCGGCCAGATATGGAGTAGATGTGGATGGATCCCTTTAAGGGTTGTTTCTCCTGACTTTTTCCCCCATAGAGTTCTATAGGCAAATGAGTCAGGAGAAATAACCCTTGCAGTGATCCATCCATATCTACTCCATATCTAGCAACAGAATGATGGTTTGGGGCTCGTTCGATAGCTACCTACCATATTTATTTTTGATTTGCAACATAGTACATTATGTTGTTCTTATTTTACTATCATTTGTTGTGGCTGAATGGTAGGAAAAGTCATATCATGTATTGTAGCATTAGTATTTAGAGCACACCAACATCAATGGGCCATAATATGGACAGACAAAGCATTGTATTCATTTTTGGATAGGGGTGGATAGGTTTCTGGACCCCTATATATCTCACCACCCCATTCTTTTGAAAAAGATGAAAATTCCTTCATGCACTGAATGCAAACATGTTTTCTGAGTCAGAATACTTTATGTGTTGATAGAAACTGATTACCTCCTGATTTACTGTAATGCACATTTTATCCATTTTGGATACATTTGGAGACACTAAGGGATGCCAGGATACACTCTTTACAAATTACCTTGTAGAACCTGAGTAGTTTTACATATGCCCCAAAAATGTTTTACACATGTGGTCAAGAGGTGAGTGGATCAGGGAATGTAAAGTATGACCTGTTTTATATCTTTGCCTTTCAGAGGTGCACTGTAAAGTAAGAATTGCAACTTCTGTTTTACATTTTCTGCAAGTATTTTGTGCATTTACAGCCCATAATGTATATAAATATTATGTCAACAAATAATTTTAAGCAATGGCATTAAATGGTACAGGGGTCCTCTTCAATTTAAGCCATTACACGTGTGTGTGATGTGCACATCTGGGGTTATAAGACTTTAAACAGAACAGTGCAAAACAGGCCCAATTTTGCTTCTGCAGAAAGAGGTTAAGCAACAACAAAAAAATGGGAGGTAGTACCGAGTTCATATTTTACCAGCACATAAGTATCATGCCACCATGCATATCAATGCTAAAAGTAGGTAAACTCTGATTTCTAGGTCATGGGACCTTTAACAACACCTTAACCCCTTTGTGCAATGACCCTAGTGGCGTAGACCAAACATCCTACTGTTGTTATGACCGGTGGAAAATAGGGACCCAGTAGCAGGCAGGAGTACAAAAAACCGAAGTTTAATGTCAGGTAGCAAAATCAAAATCCAAAGAAGAGTACAAAAACAGGCAGAGGTCATAAACGGGAAGGCACGGCAGAGGTACAAAATCACAGTCAAGGAATCAGGGTCGCGAGAACACGGGCAGAAGTAAAAAAAACGGGAAATCAATAAGGCACGAAAAAATAAACAAAAATAAACAGACGAGGAACAAACACAAACACTAATAGAAACTCGAAACAAAAAAACTTGGGAAAAACAGATACTAGAACACTCGAACTATACAGGCAAAAGACAAACGCTATAAAGGTTGAGGAACTCGCGAAGAGTGATTAGGATGACTGGGTTAAATACACAAGGAAGTGGGAGGGGTTACAAACAACGTAAGGTGAACACATTAGGAGACAATAACTCGATAACAAGGAAATCACGAAAACATGGAAGGGACTCGGAAACAAGCATTACAAACAACGGGCTCAACTAGGAGCGGAACGTGACTAGAATTAAGGAGGCGTGGTCTCTAAGGAGAGACAGCTGAAACGAGTTAACCAGCATCTCAAGGTATCGCAGATAGAAAAGATACAGCGAGGAAACTTGTTAATTGTTAGTTCTAACTAAATACAGACAATTAGTATATTAGTAAACATTTAAGTTAATGGTTTTAGTAATGTGCATCTAACTACTAAACACCCGAGTGATTGTTAGCACGAGTTAGTAATATAAACAATATAAACACGGGAAACGTAAAGCAGGAAGTAAACAGAAATGAAACTTCGGAAATACAGCGTGAACCCTCGGAAAATCCCGAAGTCACCCAAAAAGTGCATACGTGAGACAGGGTAACCAAACACACAAATGCGACTCGGACAACCCACGAACAGAGGGGAATGTACTGATGAAATGAAAAGTAATAATAATGAAAAATAAAAATACAAATCAGACAGAACTCAGACACTCAGAACATAACAACTGTACCACGTCAGTAAGTGAGGTAACTGCATATAGTCTCCATCAGCGCGAGTTGGGCTATTATCGGGCAAAATATGAAGTTCCTACATGCCACCGTTCTTCCATATTTCATAAAAGTACCACTCTACAGTGTGTTCTACATGAGAACGAATCGGGTTGAAGATACTGGACATTTAAATATATTTGGGAGTTCTTCTTCAACAGTTCTTTGGGAGTTCACAGCAACAATAAAAAACATATAAAACTGTTATTTTGCCTGCTCACTTATTAGAATGAATGTCTGTCATCATCACAATTTCCTTCTGCTATGAAAATCCCATAAAGTATGAAATAAAGTCATAACCTTACCTGCATTATTAAAGCCAGATACGTCCTTTCTAAGATTATGTCGTTATTTTCTGCCTATACTGTATGTGCTGTACAGTGTAAGTATCAACATGGGCGAAATTTCAAAAATTTGTCGGCAGAACATTACGCAATTCAAATTGGGAGTAGTAATGTCTTGGAACTAATTGTAATTGACAGCCTTAATATCCAAAAAGCGTCTGCGTCTCTGGTTTTGCGCGAGAGCGCATACACATTGCTAGTGAACTCTGGCGAGAAATCATTTTCTCCGGTGAGAACTTTGCACAATGGTGAAGTGACAAAAACATTTTCAGTGCTTGAAACAGCTGGATGCTGCCGTAGTCCTCTGGATTCAAATGAGAAGATTTACATCCATGACTCTTCATCTGAAGCAGGCAGCATGGATTCCATATCTAAGTGTTGCCTTGTGTACAAGATGTGCATGTGCGTGTGTTTTATGGTGTTGTATACATAATAGTATTGCTAGCTAGCCACAAAAAGGCTAGCTAGGTTGTGTCATTATTGTTTATGATGTCACAGAGTTTTACATCAGTGGTGCTGAATTCAGAATTAAAGGAGCTGTAGTCTCTCTGTGGGGGTTTGGTTTGAACTGATGAGTCAAATGCGACAAAACAAAGCATGATACAGAACAAGTCACTAACAGAAGCAAAGACCATTAAAGGAGTCAAGGTACCTGAAATAGTAGAAACGAAAACAAGGGACGAAAAACTCCCTGGCAGTAGCTAAATAATAAACCACCCACTAAACCGGGTGTAGCTCATAGACACGAGTAGAAGGGTAAGGTTAAAAGACTCCCAAACAGAAATACAGGAGCAAAAGCTCTTTCTCTCGAAACAAAAAATCACCTTCGGAACGTAAACCATAACGCCAGATAAATAGGTGAAAAGTAAATGAAACGGAACGCGGAAAAATCCAATAATAATGCAAAAATGGGAGAGAAACCGTGGCAAGAGGGAAGATAGGCGAAAACCATGACATTCTCTTATTCTGGTTTAATTTAGTTTATACCTAGTTAACTAGAAACATATTAGGTATTCGCTATAAGCTAAGCCTGTGTTGTGACAAATTATAGATTATTCATTATTTATATACAATTATATATCATACTGTAGGACCAACTATATTAAAATGTAGTGTTAATATGAATATGTTTTTCTGTGGTAGGATGAATTGCACAAAGGCCCATATGTGCACAACAGCACATATTCAAGGCCTCAGACACTCACGCCGGAAAATGAGCTCATTATTTGTATCGAAGTGTACTCAATGAACAATGGTCCCACGCTAGGCACCCAATATGAGCTCATCTCGACACCTGTAAATCAAGGACATATACACACACCCACATGCAGGGGAATTGAAGAAAAACTCGCTCTCAGCGGAAAACAGCCATATTGCAATACACTCCCCAAAATTTCTTTTAGTTATCTCAAAAAGAAGGCAATGGACCCATTCATTCACACACACACACACACACACACCCATACACACACACACCCATACACATACACACATACACACACACAGGCAATTAAATGTTCCTAGCCCGTCTGAAGAGATAAGCATGAATGACTCCCTACACATTCTTTGAGGAGAAGAACATCCAGCACTCTAGCCTTGAAAATGTATGTGTGTGTGTAGTTTGAGGAACTGATAGAATTTATTAAATCCAAAGAAAACATTTATCTTCTATCTTTACAAACATTGGTGTAAAAACTATGTATTGAACTACTATTGTCAAACCGTGACTAGGATGTTTCTGATATGATTAAATCATAGCATTTCATCAAAACTACCATATAAATAAGGGTCATATGTAATGCTTAATTAGGACCGGCAGAGACCGCTGCAGACCATGGAAAAGTAATCGCCCAGGTAATGGGAACACCCCCAAAAAAAGGGGGGTCGCAACAACATATAAGATGTCAGCTGAACTTCATGATGCGCTTGTTATGTTTTGCTTCTGTCATTAACGGACCTGTTTTACGTCTTGTGGGTGAGCATGAAATTGACGGACTTAGACTGGACCGTGTGATTGAGAATGTTTTTAACATATGTATGTTTAGCCGATCAGCCTGGGTATGTATATTCGTGCAAATCTTTTTATAATAAATTACGTTATACCAGACTCTGGAATGTGGTGTCTAATTGGAAGAAAGTTTAAGTAAAGTGTAGTTGAATGGTCCTGACCCCTCCCGACAGGGCGGTGATAGGATTGTTCGATTTATTATACTTCACCTGCATAAGGCTCAATGATAAAGTATGGGGAGTCTGTGGAAAAAAGTCCTTGCCTGCAGCGACTTGGATTTTATTATCATAAGTAATGACAATGGTGGTGAGCTGTCAATCTATTACGGCTAGACTGTAACTTTACTGGGAATTTATACTATACTATAGTAGAAACATTCATGTGTGGCCTAGCCATTCATTACATTGGGTGAAACAACATAGCTAATATAGGGACATAAATGGATGACACGGCAGCGTGTTGTCCCCGTACAGTTATCCATGGGCTGGCATATGTTTATATATGAGATAATTATAGTAGTTGTAGTAATTCATATGATGCTGTAGATTGTGTGCATGTTCTCATATGTTGTTAGTCTGACTGGTTGGTAATAAATGACCTTTTATGATGAGAACCGGGCTGTGTTGGACATTTTTGCCACTGGAAACTAGACTCAGACAAAGAAATTGATTATCTACGGGTCATTCCCCTCATTAATTGCCTCCTCATAGAACATAATAATGTGCTTCAAATGGACACTGTGTTCATGTTTGGATAGCTGGGATACTGGATACTGCATAATTATGTTTCCATGGGTTTTCATGGGTTTGGGTAGGTTTTTGGACACTTATAAGCATTCCCCTAATCTTTTGCAAAAGTGGAAAATGATCCAATGATATAGATGCAAATATATTTCTAACGAGTCAAAAAAGTTTATCTGTTGAAAAATTGAGATTATCTCCTGAATTACGTGATGCACAATTATCCATTTTTGGTAGATTTTTCGACACCAAAGTACACCGTTTCAAATAGCCTCATAGGATTTGAGCAGTAATACCTATCACTTTCATATTTTGTACACATGAAAACAGGAGGTTTGTAAACCAGAAAATGTAAAGTTTAACCTTATTCACATGTTTGACTCTCAGGTGCTCACTATAAACTAGTCTGGTAGAACTTTTCACTGGGGGTTGTGCATTCACTGCCCATCATTTACATATGAGTTGTAAATGTGGTGTATCAAATAATTAAATTTAAGACATAATGATAAATGGCACCAGGCTTATTTAATTTAAGCCATTATTGGTGTTTATTTTACATTGATATCTGGAATGGTAAAGCTTTAAACAGAACGGTACAAAACAGACAAAAATGGGTAAAATTAAGCCTCTGCTTAACACAATGGCACTAAAGCAGGGGGTTAACACAATGGCACTAAAACATTTTGCATCTTGCTGCGTTGTGGTTCATCAACACTCGGATTCAGATAAGCGTATCTTATTTATTTGCTTTCAGCTGTTGTTAGTTAATTGAACAGATTGGAGTCACTCGGTAGCTTAGGTAATTTTGAGTTGTTTGCAGTAAGTTTGTAGCTTGCGCGCTGTAATTGGGCCGGCTACGTGTGTTTTGTGTTGCTAATTAGATCTACTTGGAACCAGTTTCACTTGTGTGAATTTTTTTTGTGTGAGCTGCAAGCAGCTGAGTGCAATTAAGTAACTGCATAAAGCTAAAACAGAGGCTGTAATACGGCAGCCTCATCGTCAATTTACCTGACTTGTTTGTTCTGATCTTCACTAGGACCCTATCTAGCCTCTCTTTATACCCCCTACCATGTGTCTAACCCCCATTCCTTTGTGCTCTATGCCTCGCCCCAGGAGGTCCAACCACCGCAGGCGCAGCCTGGTCTGCCCACCCCTGTCCTCTTATAAGGAACTCTCAGTGGTGGGTGGACTATGGAACTGCCAGTCAGCTGTCCAGAAAGCTGACTTCATGACTGCCTATGCTAAGATAAAGTCCATCCACTTCCTGGCTCTCACTGAGACCTGGATCACTCCAGATAACGCGGCCACTCCAGCTGCTCTGTCTGATGGCTACTCTTTTTCGCACACCCCCAGGGCCTCTGGCCGAGGCGGCGGCACTGGTTTACTTATCTCTCAGTCCTGGAAATTCTCCATGCCCTCTATACACAGCCACTTGGCACTTTCCTGGATGAACTGGACACTCTCCTGAGCTCTTTCCCTGAGGGTGACTTCAACCTCCAGCTAGAGAGCTCCCAGTTATCCAGTGTCGCCTCACGCCTCCAGTTCCTCGCTCTCACCCAGGCCCCATCGCCTGCCACCCACAAGGCTGGTAGCCAACTAGACCTTGTATTCACCAGGAGCTGCGCCACCTCTGAACTCACGGTGACTCCCCTCCCTATATCGGACCATTTCTTTATTTAATTTTCTCTCTCCTACCCACTCTCCCCCAACTCCTCTAACAACCTACCCTCTGAAATCTCCGCACTCTCTCGCACTCCTCTCTCTCTACCTCTGCTTTCTCTGCACTTCCTCCTCCTGCATATTTTGTTAATTTGCCTATTGATGTTGCCACCTCCACCTTTAACTCCTGCCTCTCTGTCTCTCGACTCACTATGTCCTCTTGATCGATCATCACCCCCCTGCCCGTGGCTGACAGATTCTCTCCGATCCAGCAGAACCACGCTGCGAGTTGCTGAGAAAAAGTGGAGGAAATCCAGATCCCCAGATGATCTGGCCTCGTATCACACTCTGCTGGCAGCCTTCACATCAGCAACCACATCAGCTAAGATTGAATTTTTTCAGTCAAAAATGAATGCATGTGTCTAACCCACGTAAACTCTTTTCCACCTTCTCTTCCCTGCTGATCCCTCCTCCACCCCCTCTTCCCTCTCTTCAGATGACTTCTTGATCCACTTTGAGGAGAAGGTAGCCAAGATCCTAAACTCCTTCATGCATCCGGTGACGTCCCAAATCCCTCATAATGAACCCAGTGCTATACTATCACACCAGCGTGCAACCACCTGCCCACTGGACCCCATCCCTTCAGCAGTCCTCCAATCTATATCCGGTGAGGTCCTTCCATATCTGTCCTTCATTATTAACACCTCCTTAACCTGTGGCTATGTTCCTGCTGTTTTCAAAACTGCTCGTGTTACCCCACTCCTTAAGAAACCTAGCTTGGACCCCTCTGATGTCAGAAGCTATCGTCCTGTGTCTCTCCTGTCCTTCCTGTCAAAAGCTCTTGAATGAGCTGCCCTTAACCAACTGTCTGTTTTTGTCTACCAAAACAACCTGCTCGACCCTCATCAGTCCGGTTTCAGAATTGGGCACTCTACTGAAAATGCGCTCCTGGCTGTGACCGAAGCACTCGCTACTGCTAGAGCCTCCTCCCTCTCCTCTGTCCTGATTCTCCTTGACCTGTCTGCAGCGTTCGACACGGTCAACCACAAACTCCTGATCTCCATACTGGCTGAAATGGGCATTTCTGGAACTGCTCTCTCTTGGTTTACATCCTATCTCACAGATAGAGCCCTTCCAGGAGACTTCGTAGGATCTGTCTCTATACCTCATCCACTTTTTACAGGAGTCCCACAGGGATCTGTACTGGGTCCTCTGCTGTTCTCCATTTACACTAAGTCTCTTGGTTTTGTTATTAATTCACATGGCTTCTTTTCCCATTGTTATGCTGATGACACTCAACTCTTCATCGCTTTCCCTCCCTCTACCCCACAGGTTAAGGAGAGGATATCTGCTTGCCTGGCTGGCATCTAAGAGTGGATGTCTAGCCGTCATCTGAAGCTCAACCTCGACAAGACTGAGCTGCTCTTCATGCCATACAAGACCTCCCCCGCTTCTAGACCTGTCCATCACCGTCGACGGAACCATAGTGACCACCTGCCGCCCTGCAAAGAACCTGGGGTGGTCCTTGACGACCAGCTGGACTTCAAAAAACACATCAGGGCAACGGCACGGTCCTGCAGGTTCCTCCTGTACAACATCAGGAGGATTCGGCCGTACCTGACTGCCTACTCCGCCCAGCTCCTTGTCCAGACCATAGTCACTTCACGTCTGGACTACTGCAACTTCCTTCTCGCAAGCCTACCAGCCTGCACCATTCTGCCCGTACAACTGGTCCAGAACGTAGCTGCACAGATTGTGTTCAACCTCCCGAAGTTCTCACACGTCACCCCCCTGTTGAGGTCACTCCACTGGCTGCCAGTCGTGGCCAAGATCATGTTCAAAGTTCTAACCCTGGCCTACACTGCAGCCAAAAGGTCAGGCCCCTCCTACCTACAGGACTTGATCCAGCACTACGCTCCTGCTCGACCACTTCGCGCTGCTGCTGCATGTTAAATTTCGCCCTCCCTCCATGTTAACAGCTCTCACTCGTCTCGACTCCGGAGCTTCTCCACCCTACCTCCCCAGCGGTGGAACAAACTCCCCACTCCGCTGCGCTCAGCTGAAACACTGTCTGTTTTCTGTCGTGGTCTGAAAACGCACTTTTCCAGACTCCACCTTGACTAAACTACCTATATAAGCCCAATTATATAGTACATACTGTTTATATTTTATTTTCTCTGTGTTTTTTGCTATTTTATAATTAAGAATGTATAGCCGACTGTATTCTATGTTCATTACTAGGGATAGCTCCTACGTTGTAAGAAAGTTGTGCTTTGTCGGATTTGTTTTGTAGTTGTGTCAATGACATTCAATGTGCACTTATTGTACATTGCTTTGGATAAAAGCATCTGCCAAATAACTGTAATGTAAAACGCTAACAATGTTTTTTTACATGTAGTTCCTATTTCTCTTGGATGTCTTAAACGAGTTTGCCGAAGAAAATCACCAATAACAAAAAGTAATTTCCGGTTATATAGACCCTAACATAATAGGAAAGTTAAGCACAAATGTTGATTGAACCCAGGCAGTAGTACCAGGCAGTGGTCACTGGCAGGGTACACTCAGCGATCAGTGCTGGTATGAAGGGAAAGATGTAGCAGAGACGTAGGTAGGACTTTGAAGATGGCTGTCCCTGGAGCAACGCAGCCAATCCTACTGCCACATCACACAAGCTCACAGGCAGGGGGTCGCACTAAGACCCCTCCAGTTTCAAAAGGGGGTACTCCTAATTTAATTCTGCTGTACTCTACAAGGGCAAAGATGCTCCTGTTTGAACAGTGCTGTTTACTTTCACAGAATTGTGAATAGTAATGAGATTTGCAGTTCATACATACGTAATTACCTGAGACTAACACGCATAACAGAAGTATCAAACCGGGAATGTAATTGAGTTAAAGTCCTGAAAATGAGATTAATGCACAGTAGGTAGTTTTATAATGGAGGAAGAGAACTAGATAGGAAATGGAAACTATACATTGAACCATACAAGTCGGCCTACCAAAGCCTATAAAAAAAATCTGAACTTAGTCATCAAATCTGCTGTTAGCAGAAAATGGCAACGGAAATAAAACCCACTTTGTCTTAGCAACCACAGCAGGCTATATAAAAATATTGTTTTTGAGCCACAATTTTCCTTACAGACTTCTAAAGGCTGTAGTGTTGAAAGAAAATGGCAGGCAATTAGAAAAAAAAAAGAAGCCTGGTTTTTATTTAATGGCACCTGGAAAATGACACCTAAAGGTGTGGTAAAGGCAGCCAACGTGTCCACAGTGCTGGCACAGTGACTAGCAGACGATGATATTTGGATAGCAAGTATGCCATGTTACGGCATGGCGGGGCATGCCCCATACACAGAGTTTGCCACTTTTCAGGGTATCTTACAGAAATAACAACAATGACCACACACTCTCAGCCCTTAAGAACATACATTTCTGTAACTTCTGACCTCATGTGAACACAAAATTTTTTATTACACTTCACACATCCTCACAATAGCCCCAAACCTGGGTTATTTTAGTATTTCCCCCATTTTTATGCCGATTTTGTCATCACAAATGCTCCAGTGCCACAATGAACAATTCTCCCCATTGGAGATTTCGCTATACATATGCCAATAACGACATCTGATCAAAGTAGCCAACTGACCTATCGCTGAGTCCTGCCCCTCTTGGTTACTGTTCCAAACTCGGACAAACAATTGATTTCATGTTAGAACTTTACAGTGTCAACAATGGCCGCATTGGCTCTTTCCGAAATACTGGGGTTACGTTAATTGACATGTTTTTGGGAAAACGAGAGAAGCAGGCAGAAAGGTTTGAAATATGGAATGGAGCAGTATGTGCAAGAAATAAAAGTGTAGAAATGAAAACTAAATTAGAATCAAGGTCAATTAAAGTCTACCGCTGGAGAAACTGAGCCAGCTGATTACCGATGTTGCTGAAACAACACTATCGAAGACGTACTGCACTGCAGGTAAGATTACTGAACTAATCTAGTTATCATTTACATTATGAACATAAACTCCCCAAAGCCAGTGACCTGAAATTGTCATGTTAAGACGCCAGGATGAGCTACTGAATAGCTAGCCAGATAACGTTAGGGTGACCATATTTTAAATTTCAAAAAAGGGGGGCAGGGGTAGATGGGTGTTATGAACATAAAAAAGGCTATCGATATGGTTTATAGAAGGAGCAAAACTTAACCAGACATTTTTTAGGAATTTAGAAATCCTGCCTGGATGGATATTTTCAGTCCCAAAAGAAGAAATATCCAGGAAAAAGAGGACGTCTGGTCAGCCGAGCTAACGTTGCCTAAAGTTGGCAGTTGACATCGCATCAGATATGGTGGTAATGATAGCTGGCTTTACTGGTAGCTCCAAGACCGGCATTAATGTTACAGCAGTGCGGCCTCAATAACTGAAGCGCTAACGTTACTTTGTGAGCACTGGGATATCTACATAGCTAACGTTAAGTTAGGCTTCGGATAAGGGACAAAAATGACCCCTCCCTCTAATCTTTCAGGGTACCCGGTGTAGGTATTACAGGTTCCCAAAGCACTTTTTACCATCCTGTCTGACTCAACTTATATGTTTTTTTTTAACGATTTTCAGTGAGCTACTGCAATCTTTCCATTGGTTTCAGTGCACCTTGACTAAACCACTTGACCGAGGTCAGCACACATAGTAACGTTTACTAAAGTATGATTGGAAACGTTCTGGTTTGGGGAGCTTAGCGATAGTTCATTTTGCCTGTGTATCCTGCAATTAACCTATGTGCATGGATGTGAACATCAGTGGCGGCTGGTTGGTTGCAAAACTGAGGAGGCAGGATGAGATTTAACTAAGGGGATCCGGGAGCATGCTCTCCCGGAAGAAATATTTAACATATAGTTTTTATGCTTTCGCGGCACAAGAGTGACATAATTCAA
Source organism: Ilyophis sp. 1 JC-2022 (assembly GCA_022702515.1). Classification (NCBI taxonomy): domain Eukaryota; kingdom Metazoa; phylum Chordata; class Actinopteri; order Anguilliformes; family Synaphobranchidae; genus Ilyophis; species Ilyophis sp. 1 JC-2022. The sequence goes on along the minus strand of CM040406.1, from coordinate 15,667,079 downwards.
ATGCAATGGCATTGTATCCGTTTAAATTATCATTTCCGCTTGTTCCACGCAAAAACCCTGCCTAAACTCCGAACTGAACATGCAAAATGTCAAAACTTCACATCAAGGCGGGCTTCGAAGAAAGGGGTGTTACAGGGGACCGTTCAAACAACTGAACATATTCAATGGTTGTCTGTGATTTCAGTCATCTGGCAGTTACCAGGCTAGATTCCCGATTAGCATTTTCATTTGAATTTTGGCGCGAATATGCTTCCATAAAATTTGTCCAGTTAACAAATTGATGTCCAGAAACAGTACAGTTGAAAGACTTTGTTCTCTCAGTCAATTGCGAGACTTTCTGTCCATGTTGTTGAGGCCTGAAAAGCCCCTTTCACACTCCGCAGAAGTGAGAAGGTAAGTTTTACATGCAACCACAAGTTTTTTCAGTATTTTCCATTGGATGCCTTGTAATTTCCAGTCACGGAATTCGTCAATTGCCTCTCTCGTTGGTTCACGCAGAACTTTGGCTAGGTCGTGCACTTCACGTTCGCCGTATAGAATTAAACAATCTCGCTCCCCTGGCCAGAAAAACTTATCCAGTGGTTTTAGTAACTGGACTAGGTCAGAATCTGTCAGGTGTCTGGCAAGATTATCGCTCACTGACTGATAAAACTGGAGCTGGTTGATCTTCTCCCGACTCTCCGCGAGTTCAAGGCCCTTCAAGAGTTCGTGCCCTTTTCAAGTTCAATTAAACCTAAAATAAATTTCTCTATATCCCCATTTCGAGTGACATCACATCAGAGGTAAATAATCAGGTAGGTAACTCTGTGGACAGTGCTTTTTTAAATTGTGAAGCTAATGAGAGATTCTAGCAATTTCATTTTAGAAATCAAATTCCACACTTCAAGTGGGAGTGCTGGAAGATTCCAAATCCAACTCTGTAGGCCTACTGCTACTTGCAGCTGCCTCGGTTGCCTTGCTATGCTCAGTTATAGCGATTAATGCAGGTATGCTAGTTTCTGCATTGCTAGCAGCGCTAGTTGGCTCAGTTTTGTCTGGTTTGCAAAAAATTTTGGCTTGTTAGGATAATACCGAAATGTCCTAGGTCGACATGATTTGCTATGACACATAGGCTGACTGATTTAGGCTAGGCTACATGGGAGAATATGCAGAATTTGCCATCGTTGTAACGTTATGAGAATGCCGCCAATGCAACAGTAGGCCGAAGCATCTTTAAAATGCTAAATAAAATAAAAAACGCGCTTGTTCTGTGCATAGCGCCTCTGTGGTGTGACCGGTAATTACAGCCTATACAGGCTAACTGCAATTCCAAATCACGTCTGTGAGAAGGCCGTGTCTATTCTCAGTAACATTTTCTGTTTAATGTAACTACTGCTGTAGGCTAGAGGTAAGTATATCTAGGAAAAATGTTACATAATCAATTTTAGAAGGCCCCCCTGACATTTTATATTTTCTCGATCTAGGGGTGCAACGCTTGTCTCCACTCCTCTCCAAAATAGAATTAGCTGCTGCTAATTAATGTGTCTTGCTGCTTCAGACTGCATATCTGGTAGGGTTGGGCATCGTTTGGATTTTAACGATTCTGATTCCGATTCTGCTTTTCGATTCCGGTTCTTAACGATTCTTTATTCCGGTTCTTTGAGGGGCAGGGTCAAAACAGGTCACATGCTTATTTCACAGAATAAAATTGTATTTTTAAAAACCTTTACACAAGTCATATTCACAATTGACTTCATACAGTTTAACCTGTAAATTATTGCATACAGTTTAATTTGGTTTCTGTTATTAATAATTCATTAATAAATCCATTCATTTTTCATTCACTGTACTGTAACCCGCTGAAATGACAACACGGCAAAACCCACTCATTTACAGTTGAGGGAGCTGCGGCCCATGTGGGTGTTGACGAGAGAGAAGTAGGAACTACGTGCGTGGTTCATGGTCAGTGGCGGGCCGTCAGGGCCAGCAAGGCCTTCTCTGCTGGCCTAAACATCAGAATATAAATTTAATTTTGATATATTTTTTCCACAAATATGTATTAAATTATTCCCCATAGTCTATTCTCTTCATTTCATAGCTTTCCTCTTGGTTGCGCTGCTTCCAGCCTCAGATCGAGATTTGGAGGGCTGGCCTTTATGTTAGAGCTTTTATCCAATCATATTTCAGCCATAATGTGTTGCCAGGGTCCAAGAAATCTGCCCTTAGGCCTTCAGAATCGACAGTGCGGGCGCCTGTAGCTTAAAGTGAACCGAAACAAGCCTGTGGTGTTAACCAATCAGATTTCGAGTTGACGACACCGGGGCCAGCTAGCAGGCGTACGATAACGTCAGCACGTGCACGTCTTTTGATTGGATACGCACTATTGAGGCAGAGCTATGCAGACAGCTAGCAAACTGAACGTGAGCTCATTTGTGTAGATTTCTACAAGCTGTTTTTTTTTCAACCCGCAATGGCTGAAGGAGGAGAAGAGATCGATTTGGTCGCAGATATAATTACAACGCCATTTTCAAGACGAACTTTTCAAGAAAAGCTAGACATCGTCAGAAGAGAACGGCCAACCCCGACGCTAGCGAGCCGACGCTAGCGAGTCAAAGTGGACATTCAAGGCTAGGAATACACTGTCGCAAATATATCCTCATTAACAAATGCAAATTATTTGTTTGTTTTCTTTTATTTTCAGTGAATAGTTTATGTGTCTTTATCGTCACGTTTCTTAAATGAAACTGCTTTGGGTGCGACAATGCGCTGTTTAGTGAACAGACTTGTTAAAGCTCACATACTGGGGGCGCTAGTGAGCGTTAAATGGAGTAAGACGCACTTTTCAGAGCTCCTGCAGAATCCTCACTAATTTCATATTTAAACGACATTCACATTTTAAAATTATGCGTACAACGCTCGAAATCTGTCGCTAATAAACCAAAGTGTAGTTAAAGGTCAGTAAAATCGGCGTGGATGGCGTCAAGGCTGCGAAAATACAAATACGACGGTGATTCCACTACAAGGCCCAACGCCTCCTCGGAGAAGAGTTCAAACGTCCCTGATCAAGCCGCACCCGACCCCGAGGTGAACTCGACCATGGACACCGCGTCAATCAAAGTTGACATCCTCTCCTCCATAAGGAAAGACATATCTACCGTAATAAGAGAGGAGCTGAAGAGTGCTCTGGCGGAGGATTTTGAATTGATACAGACGGAAATAAAGGCAGTGAAAGCTGAAATCGCTAACAACACAGCCGCAATTCGCACAGATATCGATCACGTGAAAACGAAAGTAAAGGACGTAGAGGAGGGGCTGTCAACATGGTCAGACGAAGTAGTGTCGGTACAAACCACTGTAAAAGACCTCAAGAAGCAAGTGGAGGATTTAAAAGAAAAGTGTGAAGACATGGAGGGAAGGATGAGAAGAGGGAACATACGGATCGTGGGGGTGGCTGAGCAGCCAGGTTCAGGCAGTCCCGCGGCAGTTTCCAAACTTCTTAAGGAGGTGTTTCGGATGGACAAAGATGTACGGGTCGACCGCTCTCACCGTAGCCTGACACAGAGAAGACCGGGTGACAAGCCGCGTGTAATCATTGCAAAATTACACAATGATGGAGACGCTATGGATATCCTGAGGAAAGCGTGCGACCGTGGCGGCCAACTCAACTACAACGGCAACCCAATCGCCATATTTCCGGACTACACAGCAAACGTCGCCAAAGCCAGAGCGGCCTTCACGGACGTCAGGAAGATGCTTCGAGAAAGACCAGGAGTCCGTTATGGAATACTCTTCCCTGCCAGACTCCGCATCTCCCACAACAACGAGGAAAGGGAGTTCGTGGATGCGACCAAAGCCATGGCCTACGTGAAGGACAAAGTTATTCCAGCAACTGAAACCTGAGGAGGTTGTATAGCTTACTTCACATGAATACTACATGTATAAAAATGCCATCGATAATTTTCTAAAGTTTAGTCCATATAGGCAATCTGAGTTTCTCTATTTCTCATTACCACCTAGGCTATGTCTATCAAAGTAGATTAAGCATAATTCACAAGTCCCCTCCCGTGATCGTGAGTGTGTGTGTATATGTTTATTAGTTTGTCTGAGGTCGGATTTGATCTAGATGTGCGCATAGCCTACATGTTATGAACAAATGACATAATTTTCATTTCTCTTTTTCCATTTGCTTAAAATATTCCCCACCTTTACAAGAAGCTTTCTGTAGCCTACAATATATAATTACTTTGATCATTTAGACATTTATGTTAAGATGTCGTTATCATTTCTATGTTTTATTTTGAGGCTCTGCAGGAGCCTGTGCTGCTAACTAACAACCTTAGTTGATCTGTTTGGTTTTTTACCCAAGCAAAGGCGAACACACTCAAATGACCGTTCGCACAGCTGCCTGTTCTGGCTTGCAGCCTGGGACCTTGTCCCAAAGTACAGATCGGACACTCATGTTGGCCGAGTTTTTGGTTTATCTAACTTTATGTTCAGTTTCATTTGTTCAGATCCCACTGTTTCCCGGGGATCCTACTATAAGAATAAGAGCAACAAAGAAATTTATTTTTTATATTTTCTTTCCCTCTATCCCCTTGTTACAACATTTTAGATGGATGTTTACACATTATGGTGATTATACTGTTGTACTTACAATTACTAATTCTAGACACCTTTTTTATTTTTTTATTTTTTTTTAAAAATCGGTTCAGCCTATGCACCCCAATTCCTCCACATTATCCACCCATACTTATTGCAAATATTTACTCTCATACGTCCATTGGCTCACACTCATGTGGCCTCACACATAGATACTGTATACTATGTCCCACTCTTAACTTTTTCCTTCACATTTGCCTTTCCATCTCAACACTCAAGGGCCAAATTAATATTCTTCCTAATTTCTATTTTGAGTTATGGGATCACTTAAGGTTATAAGCTACAATGTCAAGGGTCTTCATAGTCCTATAAAGAGGAAGAAAATCCTTAGTCAGCTAAAAAGAGCCAACTGTCAGATAGCATTTTTGCAAGAGACCCACTTATCGGAAATAGAACATGAGAAACTAAAAAAATCCTGGGCAGACAAAGTATTTTACTCATCACACCAATCAGGTAGAAAGAGGGGCGTATCTATTTTGATACATAGACAGGTTAATTTTGCACTAACTACAGTCCACAAAGACTCTGAGGGGAGATTTATTCTGGTAAACGGATCTATTGATGGACTACTAGTATCCCTCATGAACATATATGCTCCAAATGAGGATGAGCCCAGCTTCATTAGTACAGTCATCAGCACAGCCTTACAGCACAGTTCTGGTATTCTACTGTTGGGAGGGGACTTCAACTGTGTTATGTCCCAGTTTATGGATAGACAACCTACCTCAAAAAATCCCACTTCTAGAATGAGTAAGACACTGTAGCGAAGTGAGCTACTTGTGCTCGTTGAAATAACCAACCGGACTCCGTATTTCAGGTAACTGTGTTTTATTTCTCCTTTAAACCACAGTTGCATTTCCTTCCCGTATCTCTCTCTCGTACTCTTCTGTCCCAGCCCTTTTGAAGACCTCAGGCTCACTGTTGAACAATCAAGGCAATTGGTTAATTGACAATAACAATCCTATAATCAATCGTCACCAATTGCCCAATTGCCGACAGCTGTGCCGGGAACTGCTTTTGCAACTTGGCAAGATCCGTTCTCTGATTCGGTAAGAGATGGCTATCACAAAGGGGGGAGGTTTGATCGTTCGAATTTGGCACCTCCGGTCCCAGCTCATCTCTCTCCTGATCTACCGAAACCAAGGAGACCGGTATCACCTCTTTCCACACTTTTAATAGATTGAGGTGATAAATCTGTTTCGCCCCCTCTCTATCAGACCGCTCCACCTCATAATCGACTTCCCCCACTCGTCGTGTGACCACAAAGGGTCCTTGCCACTTGGCGAGTAATTTTGTGCTGGAAGTCGGTAGTAATACCAAGACTTTCTCTCCCGGTGAAAATTGCCGTAGTTTTGTTCCTCTATTATAGTGTTTTTGCTGACGTTCCTGAGCCTCGAGCAAATTCTCCCGTGATACTCTCCCCAGTGTATGGAGTTTTGCTCGCAGGTCCATAACGTATTGAATTTCGTTTTTACTGGGGCTTGGACCCTCCTCCCAGCTTTCTTTAACCAGGTCCAAAATACCCCGTGGTTTTCTACCGAACAGCAATTCAAAAGGAGAAAATCCCGTGGAGGCCTGGGGAACCTCTCGCACTGCAAATAATAGAGGAACTAACCACTTATCCCAATTTCGGCTGTCATCGTGTACAAACTTACGAATCATGGATTTCAAAGTCCTATTAAAACGTTCCACGAGCCCATCCGTTTGTGGATGGTACACGCTCGTTTTAATTGACTGAACACCCAAAAGTTCATACAGTTCGCGTAGTGTGCGTGACATAAATGAAGTGCCTTGATCAATCAGAATCTCTTTCGGGATTCCAACTCGGGAGATTATTTGAAACAATGCCTGCGCAACACTCTTAGCCGAGATATTGCGCAATGGCACCGCTTCGGGATACCGGGTTGCATAATCCTCCAGAACTAACACAAATCGGTATCCCTGAGTGCTCCTGACAAATGGCCCGATGAGGTCCATGCCCACTCTATCAAACGGGACCTCAATTAATGGTAGGGGCCTCAATGGGGCTTTTGGGATGGCTGGGGAATTTACCAGCTGACAATCTGGACAGGATGCACACCACCTACGTACGTCCGCCCAGATGCCCGGCCAATAAAATCGGGCCATTATCCGGTTTAGTGTTTTTTCATACCCTAAGTGCCCAGCCATGGGGTTGAAATGAGCCGCCTGGAAAATCATTTCCCGGCGGCTTTTCGGTACCAACAACTGGGTCGTCTCCTCACCTGTCTGAGTGTCACGACTCACTCGATATAACCTATCCTTAATAATGCAAAAATACGGGTGAGAGCGTGCAGCGTCAGGGCGCACCAGCTGACCATCAACACATATCACCTGGTCGAAGGCAAAGCGTAGGGTATCGTCTCGAGACTGGGCGAGTGGAAAATCCTCCATGGGTTGGAACACCGGCACCTGGGGAGTCTCCACTGGAGGCTCTCCCGGAGCCGCCCCCCCCCCGTCAGTGTCGGACGACCCCGCGTCACCACTTTCCGCTGCACACACCTCACACTTCCCTACCAGTCGTGATCGTACCCCCATCAGTTTTTCCGCTATTAGTTTAAACCCCGCCCAATCTGTACCCAAAATCAGAGGGTGCGAGAGGTGGGAGCTAACCGCAGCCTCTATGATATGCTTTTTTTCTTTTATCCAAATTTCCACTGGTACTATTGGGTATTTGTGTCGATCCCCATGCACACACCTAATTACCACCCAACGTGCCGATCTCAAAGCCTCGGTTCGAACCAGGCTCTGGTGAATCATAGTCTGCATAGCCCCTGAATCCAACAGCGCCCGGTGTTCACTCCCTTGCACCCTTACCGGAATACAGTACGCCCCTTCTGAATCGGGAGCGGAGGTGGGCGGTCCGACCACCCGGACCACCTGCCCCACCTCCATGAGCGGACAATTGCGGCGCAGGTGGCCCAGTTGTCCACACCGCCAACACTCCGGTCCAGGCGTTTGAGGCACTCCCTGTGGGTCGGACTGCCCCGCCACTGAGCCTGAGGAGGGAAAAGAGGGCAGAGCGTTACGGGGGCTGACAGCAGTGAAGGAGGGGTTCTGGGGACGGTAAACAGAAAGGGGGGCGGAGTGAGCGGCGAATTTCTTCCTGGGCGCCGGCTCCGGCTTCTGCTGCTGGGTGAAGGGGTGTTGTGACAGGTGGTCCTCCGCCAGGGTGACGGCGCCATCCAGGTTGGTGGGTCTGTGGCAGCGGACCCAGCTCGCGGTCTCCGCCGGCAACCCCACGATGAACCTCTCTAGGACCACCTGCTCCACGACCCCAGTAGCGGATCTTATTTCTGGCCGGAGCCAGCGCCTCGCCATGTCCGCCAGCCGCTGGGCGTAAGCGAACGGTCTGTCCTCTCCCGTCAGGTCCAACTCCCGGAATTGCTGCCGGTGCTCCTCCGGGGTACGACCCGTCCGGTCGAGGATCGCCTTCTTTAGGTTCCGGAACTCCGCCCTCACGGCTGTCGGCAGGCTATGCGCCGCTCGCTGCGCCTCCCCTGACAGGAGGGGTAAGAGCCGCACTGCCCACTGCTCCATCGGCCATCGGGAGGTTTCCGCCGCCAGCTCGAATGCCTCGAGGAAGGCTTGAGCGTCATCCTCCGCCGTCATCTTCGGGATATTAAATTTCGGGGAGGATACGCTCTGCCTTCCCGTGGCATCCCCTCCGCCTATCAGCTGTGCCAGTGTCTGGGCTTGGAGGCTAGACTGCTCACGCAGGGCTCGGATTTGTTCCGTATGCGCGGCTGTCTGTCGCTCCTGCATGGCAGCTAGCCCCTCCAGCACTCTGCCCAATGTTGTCTTTGACATCGCTTGTTCCGTCGTTTCTGTCTCCATTCTCCGGTCTGTTTATTTTTCTTTGCCTTTTCCTTACTCCCCGTACTGGCCACCACTGTAGCGAAGTGAGCTACTTGTGCTCGTTGAAATAACCAACCGGACTCCGTATTTCAGGTAACTGTGTTTTATTTCTCCTTTAAACCACAGTTGCATTTCCTTCCCGTATCTCTCTCTCGTACTCTTCTGTCCCAGCCCTTTTGAAGACCTCAGGCTCACTGTTGAACAATCAAGGCAATTGGTTAATTGACAATAACAATCCTATAATCAATCGTCACCAATTGCCCGATTGCCGACAGCTGTGCCGGCTCCCTAAACCACCCGCGTTCACTCTCTCTCTTGCTAGCTGCGCCTAAAACCACGCCCCCCTACCACAGACACTTAAACACCTATCGATGGAATCAGGTTTAGTGGACGTTTGGAGAAGTAGATTCCCTAAAGGTAGAGATTTTACTTTCTATTCACATAGACACTCATCTTATTCGAGAATAGATTATTTTTTTACTCCCAAAGCAGAGCTACACAGGGTAGAAGACATAGAGATTTTACCAATTACTATGTCTGATCATGCGCCTCTCGCACTATCATGGGACATAGGACACAGGCCAACAACTAAACAATGGAGATTAAATGCATCACTTTTAAATGATAAGGAATTTGTCACATTTGTAACAACTGAACTAAGTAATTACCTAGATACGAATGCCTCACCCGAAACATCACCTCTCATTCTTTGGGACTGTGCCAAGGCATACATTAGAGGCGGCATTATTTCATTTGCAAGTGCAAAGAAGAAGAGAAGGGAAGCAAAACAACGTGAATTAGAAGACAAAATTGGGACGCTCGAACAACAACATAAAAGGACTCCGACCTCCAACCTACTTAATGCTCTCAAACAAACACGTAGAGAGTTAAATAGCCTAACCACCCAAAAGATTGAGGGCAACTTAAGGTTTACTAATCAAAAATATTATGAAAATGGTAACAGGGCTAGTAGATTGTTAGCATTAAGACTAAAAAAACAGCAATCATCTAATATGGTACAGAAAATAAAGTCTGATACGTCGACACTCACAAAACCTGATGAAATCTCGGTGTCCTTTGCAGAATTTTATAAATCCCTTTATGAAAACACGGACACTTGTACAGACGATGAAGAATTGGCACAATTTTTGAAGGACATCAAATTAGAAGTGTTATCTGAGCCCATGGTAAAAGAGCTAGATGAACCTATTTCGATATTGGAAATACAACAGGCAATCTCCACACTGAAGAATAATAAAAGTCCTGGACCGGACGGATTTATCAATGAATTTTATAAAACGTTTAAAGAGTCCGTATCACCTTTACTATTAGAAGCTTATCACCATGCACTGCAATCTGGAACCATGGCCCCCTCTTGGAGGGAGGCAACAATAGTTGTAATACATAAAGAAGGCAAAGACCCCACCAAATGCCAATCATATAGACCCATATCACTCCTGAATACAGACCTACGTATACTAACAGCCATTCTAGCGAGACGCGTCAATAAAATTATCACAGAAATCATTCATCCCGATCAGACCGGGTTTATAACAGGAAGATACTATGGAGACAATATCAGAAGATTACTAAATATAATGACTTATCCAAAAGCCAAAGAGGAGGAAACAATGATATTGTCCTTAGACGCCCAGAAGGCATTCGATCGAGTATCCTGGCAGTATCTATTTCAAACGCTGAAGCGATTTCAATTTGGCCCCAATTTCATAAAGTGGATACAAATACTGTATTCTAATCCACAAGCTGCCGTTAAAGTAAATGGGTTCTTATCAGACCGCTTTACACTAGAACGTGGCTGCAGACAAGGCTGCCCTTTGTCGCCTCTACTGTTCGATATCAGTATTGAACCACTAGCACAGCTTATTAGAGACGACAACAACATAAAGGGACTGACAATAAATTATCACTGTATGCTGATGATGTGCTCCTATACCTAGCCAAACCTACAACAACAATCCCTCACTTAAAGGATCTTATTTCCACATATGGATACTTCTCGGGTTATAAAGTGAATGTGGGTAAAACAATGGCTATGGATATAAGTAGTAGAATTCCACAAACGATCAAACTGCAGAGTGGGTTTAACTGGCCTGTAGAGGGTATTAAATATCTTGGTATCCAAATGCCCTTGACGCTAAAAGATTTATATGATGTGAATTACAAAAGCATAATCCAAAATATCAGTAAAGACTTGGACCGTTGGTCAATGCTTCCCTTGTCTCTGTTGGGCCGTATCGAGAGTGTACGCATGAATGTGTTGCCTAGGCTTCTCTACCCATTTCAGATGTTACCTATAGATATCCCTAAATCCACATTCGATAAATTGGACAGGCTCATTTCAAAATTTATATGGCAAAAAAAGCGCCCAAGAATTAGACTAAAAACATTGCAGCTACCTAAACCACATGGAGGACTCAAACTACCGAATTTAAGATATTATTTTTGGGCTGCACAGTTAAAACCTTTAACAATATGGATTCAAGATTCTTCATATACACGCTGGCTAAACATTGAGAAAAGCTTATGTATGAAGCCCCTACAGGCCTTGCCTTTCTTAGACGTACCTTTAAGTGAAATTCGTTTGGGTGAATGGACCCGTGTCACACTAAAAATCTGGAGGAAAATTAAATTATCATTTAGACTGCCTAAAGCAATCTCAGCATTAACTAATATTGGACTTATAAAGGATTTTATACCCTCTCATTTAGATGTAGGATTTAGAAAATGGTCAGAACATGGTCTCACTAACCTACACCAACTCCATAAGGACGGCAGTCTTAAATCTTTTGAACAGTTAAGAGAGGAATTTATGCTCCCCAACACAGATTTCTTCAGATACTTACAATTAAGGAACTTTTTAATAAAACATACAGAATGGGATAAAGTACTGGAGCCCACTCCAATTGAAGAGTTCTTGATAAAACTGCAAATAGGAAACGGGGACAGGAAAGTCATATGTAATTTTTACCAAATATTTCTAGGCATGAATTTGAACAATACACTACAGATAAAAGAGAGATGGGAAACTGAAATGAACACAGACATACCACAGGACATATGGGAAGAAATATGCACTGAAGCACATTTAGTAACTAATTCAAATACATGGAGGGAATTCAGATGGAAGGTGATTATAAGATTCTTTCGGACTCCAGAAATAGTTGCAAAAATGAGCCCAACACATTCGAATAAATGTTGGAGAAATTGCAGTATACAAACTGGCAACCACACCCACATCTTTTGGTCATGCCCTAAATTAAGAACATTTTGGGAAGAGGTGTTTGAGGCGCTTACAGAAGTATTTCACCAAAACCTCACAAAGGACCCAAAGGTGGCTCTATTGGGAGTAGTACCGGAAGGTATTGATGGAAGAGCAAAAAAATATCTTTTACAAATATTGCTAACGGCAGCACTTAAATGCATCACAATTAAGTGGCTAAACCCTGTCCCCCCAACATACAATATGTGGATTGAGAAAGTATGGGAAATTTACCAGATGGAACAGATCACATACTCTCTGAGACTCCAAAGGGACTTATTTATTAAAAGGTGGAGCCCTGTCATGGCTTTATTAATACAGTGAGTCATTCTACACATTCTGATCCATATTTATACATATCTGTTCCCCTGGCTCGTCTAACCTTTTTGTGCAATCATCCATATCATTACACGCATCTACACACAGCTCCCCACCCTGAACTCTACCCCCCCCCCCCCCCTTCCATATATATTATTTATTAAAAAATCTTTTTTTGATTATTATTATTATTTTTCCTATTTGTGTTTTGCTTCTGTTTCTTTTGTCTTTTTGTTTTCTTTTCTTTTTTTTTCTTTAAATTGTCCATACCAAGTACATCTCAAACAATAGAAAAACAGTGTACTAAATTGTGAATATACAGTATGTACATAATGTTGCTGAAACTGAAATAAAAACTAAGTTAAAAAAAAAAAAAAAAAAAAAAAGCTCACATACTTTTGGTGGACTTAATAAAACTTTGTAGACTAATCCCTTAAAAGCGCCTTTTATTTTAAAGTTTTGACCGTATCCAAGCCATCTTAAAGCTGGTAGTTTAACACTCTTAATTGTAAATGCGGATTTATTGATTATAAATGCTTCGGAAATATGAATATAACTGTTGTACTTGACATGTTAAGGTGATGCAACGCCCGGTTATACTGCGTTTCTGTCTAAATGTATAGTTTCTAGAGCCATGGCGTCATAATGATGGTATTAAGAGGTGGAAGGCCACTGAAGGCCTAGGTGTGAAATGCACGGCCCGCCACTGTTCATGGTGCACTTGCATAATTGCAACCGAACCAAGTAACAAATATACAAAACTCCTTAAGAGTAGTAACTTACTTACCAGTAACATTAGGCTGGCTACTAGCGTTACTAGCAATCTGCAGACGTTCATCTATGAAAAATTACATTACAGTATTTGTATTTGACACAGTTTTTGGCTCTTGGCTCAGGGTTGACTGAGGAGGACAAGGCAGAGGGAGACCGGCGTAACACGTCAAACACGGTAGCTACACTCGATGATTTGTACACCATGCAGGCCATGGTGTTTAATCGTGTTAGTAGTGCATCCTCCCTTGCACGATATACATTTGGCACAGGTGTTGCACTGTGCCGACCCGTCATTTTTCATAATAAAATAAAGTCACACTTTTGAGTGTCGCTTGCTGTGGTCCATGATGGCGCACGGCTCTGCCCAGGGTCCAAAATGAACTTTTTAGCTCACCGGCCAAATGATTTAAAAATCTTTTTTTTTTACCAGCCAAAATGGTGGTGAATAAAAACAGTGGTTTGAGCAGACTTTAAGCAAAAAATTATATTATATTATATTAAATGTTCACTGCAACAAAGATAGCCTACATGGCATACGGGAGTGAGAATAGTAGCCTACAAAGTGCATAAATAGTATAGAACAAAAGTGCATGAAGAGTAGGCTATTTGAACAAAGAGTAGGTACAGAAGCCTACAAAGTTTTCAATCAACAAATTCTTCTCATCCATCTACAGAAATCAAATAATATTAATGTTGGTGAAAACAATCAATATTAACGTTATTAAAAGAAAGGTGATTTTAAAACGTGAATTAGCCTACATTGCTCGTTAACTATTGTTAACAGTAACTGTGTAACTATACAGACATTAGCCTACATAAAGAAGGAATGGGCATACCAGTAGCCTACGTTAACTAAGTTAATCAGTGGGTATAGGATTGTTTTCCGCCTGGTAGTGTTTCGTGCTATCTATTTTGTACTTGGCTGTTCTCTCTGAGAGTTTTTCTTTGTACTTTCGTTTTGATTTTACATTCTACTGGCTTTGAGCTATGGTAGCCAAGAGTGTTCTTTTGTTTTTACTAAGTTTCCCGTTTTTAGCTCATTACATGAGCTCGGGAGATTTAGTTGGTATTCTACTAGTTTTAGTAGTTCGCACGTTTTGTGGGTTTATAATTATTGGTATTCTCCCCCTAATTATTGGTCCTCACGGTTGTGAGCTCACTTGTTCTGATCTCCCCACCTTTGCGTTTGAATCTCTGAACTATCAATAAACCCATTTCAAAACAATCAAGCCATCATGCATGATTCAGCTAAGTTATTTCAAGTTATGTCTCTCAAAGTCACTCCCATTCCTCCAGTTCCCCAAGCACAGATTAACCCCACCCATTTGCCCATTCCACCCCGAGAGCCCAAACTTCAGCTTCCACTCCGTTACGACGGTAGGGCTGGCAAGTGTCGAGGGTTTTTAGCGCAGTGTCATATACTTTTTAAAGCTCTGCAATCGCATTTTACTTCTCAGGCTTCTGAGGTGGCGTTCATGCTCTCACTACTTACGGGAGCCGCGCTTGACTGGGCGATTCCTTTAATCAGGGGCAGTTTGTCAGTTTTAGATAATATTAAGACACTTATGAGCGAAATGGAGCCGGTCTTCGACCATAACATTTCAAGTTGGGAATCCGCTAGACGGCTTCATCGCCTTCGCCAGGGTAAGGATACTGTGGCGGAATTCACCATAAAATTTAGAGCGCTGGCAGGCGAGACAGGTTAGTCAGAGTCTCCGCTGATGGCGTCATTTTCTGAGGCATTGGACGAGTCCATTCTGACTGCCCTAGCCATGCTCGATGCTCGAGCAACCTGATTCTTTAGATGTGCTAGTGTCTTACGCTATTCGGATAGACAATCGTCTGCGTGACCGTTTAAAACACAGACAGGACCACCAAATTAGGTCTTCTTTTATTTTGGTTACCGAGTCTGTTCCCAGGGGCGTAGCATGACATTCTGGGCCCCGTGCAAATGCAGTCTCTCTGGGCCCCCTTCCCAATGCAAACTCTTTAGTACGGGCCTTCTGGGGGCCCCTCCCCACTTTGGGGCCCTGGGTGGTCAGGTCCACTTGTCCCCCCACTACGACGCCCCTGTCTGTTCCTCCTGCAGTAAAATACATACTGAGGGACCCATGCAGATAGATGGGGTCTCTAGGGTTTCTGATAAAGTTTCCGATCACCGGGTTAATTGGTGTCACTACTTTAAAAGGAGAGCTCACACTATCAGTCAAGTGTGTCAAACTTAAGAGAAAGAGAATCTCACTTGAGGAACCAGGTTCTATAGCAAGACTCCAAAACACTGCCTTACGTACCTTACTACCTGTTAATATCCTGTGGAGACAGCAGTCTCTCCAGGTTGAGGCTTTTATTGATTCCGGGGCTGTGGATTATTTTATTGATGCCCGATGGGCTAAAAAGCATCACATTCCGGTTCAGCATCTCGAACAGCCTTGTTTTGTCACCGCCCTCAACGGTCGCCCGTTAGGTTCGGGATACGATTAAGGAGACTACTGCTCTGCTTACTATGTCGGTTCATCAGGATTCCCATACTGAGAAGATTCAGTTTTTTTTTTGTTTGAGTCTCCCGCTCATCCTCTTGTTTTGGGTCATACATAGCTAGTCAAGCATGAACCCTATATTAAGTGGGGGGAGGATAAGACAGGAAAGATGGATAAAATGAGGGTCATCTGTCATTAGGGTCCTGCGTGTATGGCGCAAGGTCACATCGCCCCTTCCAGTTTGGCCGAGGAGTGTTTTGACGCTTCGGATTCTGACTCTGAGCTGGAGGAGATTACTTCTCCGGCTAATCGCGGAAAGTCTGTTTCGGAATCTGAGGTTAGTGACGAGAGTCTGGAATGGGACTCTCTGGCTGACGTAGATTCCTATTGGAAGGAAATCTCTTCTGAGGAACCCTCTGACTCTGAGATTCAGTGGCCGTCTCTTCCTGGGTCACCGACTCAGGGGGAGGATATTGAGATGGCAGGAACACTTGAATTTCCATTACCTCGCAACGTGCCAACCGATTTAGCAGAGGTTTTTAGCAAACAGAGGGCAACCACCCTTCTGCCCCACCGCCCTTTTGATTGCGCTATTGAGCTGTATCCGGGCACTACTCCTACGAGAGGGAGTCTTTATTCCTTGTCAGCCCCAGGGAGAGCGGCTATGAAGGATTATATTTTTGAGGCGTTGGCTAATGGTTTCATAAGACCATCAACCTCGCCCTCTGGCGCAGGGTTCTTCTTCGTTAAAAAGAAGGATGGCTCTTTAAGACGATGTATTGATTATCGCGCGCTAAACGCCATAACTAAGAATCGATACCCACTTCCCCCTACGAATTTGGCGTTTGAACATCTCCAAGGAGCTACTATTTTTTCCAAGTTAGATCTCTGTAATGCTTATAACCTGGTACGCATGCGTGAGGGAAATGATGAATGGAAAATCGCTTTTAATACCCATAACGGCCACTGCGAATATCTGGTCATGCCGTTCCGTTCGGTCTCAGTAGCGCCCCCTCGGTTTTCCAGGCATTAGTCAATGATGTACTACGGGAGATGTTGGAGAAATTTGTTTTTGTTTACTTGGATGACATAAAAAAAATTCTGCTGATTTACAGACCCGTATTGGGCACGTTAAACAGGTGTTGAAAGCCCTGTTGGAGGCTAAATTATTCGTCAAGGCGGAGAAGTGCTCATTTCATGCTAGCGCGGTTTCGTTTCTGGGATTCATTGTTTCAGAGGGCAAGGTCTCAATGGATTCAGAGAAGGTCTCTGCTGTACTTAACTGGCCTACTCCTAATTCTGTGAAACAGGTTCAGCGTTTTCTTGGATTATAGCCGTTTTAATCGCAATTTTAGTGCAATGGTGTTTGATGGGCATGCATTGTAAGAGGCCCATTTGGTGCATTTCTTTTGCCTGCGATATGCGTTCTATGATTTACTTTATATTGAATGAGCTGTAGGTTAATATTGTTAGTCATGGAGAATGTATTTTTGCAGGTTTGTGTCCAGAAATCCGCGTTAGGTGTTAACAATAAATCATTTTCCCATTTTTTTTTATTGGGAGGGATGTGGTATGGTCTGCATAATTGAGTAGTTTGTATAATTTAGAGAAAAAAAAATTATACAAAGTGGTAGAATTGTAGATTTGGACCAATTGATAGTGTAGTCTGATAATTTAGAGAATGCATGTATTATTTTGATTGTTTCCTGTAGTGAAGTTTGTGGATTCTGTAAATAAATTAGAATATCATTGGCATATAAACTGATTTTGTGGTGTGTATTTAGAGTTTTATTCCTTGGATATTATTATTTTTGTTCCTTTTGAGGTCAGGTCTCAGGTACTACAGTGGGGTCATTCGTTTCAGTTCATGGCGCATTCCTGGTGTCCATCGCATCAAGGAATTTTTATCCAGAAGATTTTGGTGGCCTGGCATGTGCGCGAGTTTGTCGCTGCGTGTGCTGTTTGCGTTCGGAGTAAGGGTTCTCGACTCCCACCTTCGGGGTTGTTGCGGCCCCTACCCATGCCTAAGCGACCTTGGAGCCATATCGAATGTACTTTATTACTGGATTACCTGACTCGCAGGGTAACACAGTGATTTTAGTCATTGTTGATAGGTTTTCTAAGGCTGCTCATTTTCTCACCCTGGCTAAATTACCATTGGCGCTGGAGACCGCTCAGTTGGTAATTTCTCATGTATTTTGTGTACATGGGTTACTTCAAGACATTGTTTCTGACCGTGGTCCTCAGTTTGTCGTTAGGTTCTGGCTTTCTTTTTGCGTCAGTTAATCTCTCCTCTGACTTTCACCCGCAAACTAACGGGCAGACGGAGCGAACTCATCAGACAATGGAGAACACCCTTCGCTGCTTGGCGGCGGCTAACCCGACTTTGTGGAGTCGTTATCTCTCTTGGGCTGAGTATGCACATAATGCCTCCACTAGCCTATCTCTTTTTGATGCTCAAGTAGGTTACCTTCCTCCACTCTTCCCTGAACTAGAGAGGAATGTGGAGGTTCCTTCGGCTGGTGCTTTTGTTCAGAGGTGTCGCTTGGTTTGGAAACGAGTTCGTGCATCACTGTTACGAGCATCGGCGTCTCTCAAAAGGTTTCGGCCGACAGACATCGCCGGACAGCTCCCTCTTATCGGGTCGGTCAGCGAGACTGGCTCTTGTCGCGCGATTTGCCCTTGAGGGTTGAGTCACGGAAACTGGCTCCACAATACATTGGACCTTTTAAAATTATCCGTAGGATAAACCCTGTTACAGTCCGCCTTCAGTTGCCACGCTCCATGCGGATTCATCCAACATTCCATGTTTCACGGTTGAAGCCGTTGCTTATCAGTCCGTTGTCTCCTGCTGAAAGACCCGCTCCTCCTCCTCGGTTCGTGGATGGAGGTCCTGTGTATACCGTCCGCCGTATTGTGGCAGAGAGACGGGTGGGCAGGGGGTGCCAGTTTTTAGTGGACTGGGAGGGGTATGGTCCAGAGGAGCAGTGTTTGGTTCCGGCCAGAGATATTTTGGACCCTGATTTAATTAGAGATTTCTGCAGTAGTCAGCCTGAGGGATCGTCTGGGGTCGTCCCTTAGAGGCGGGGTCCTGTTGTGGTTTGCATTTCTTTTTTTTTGCGGCTCTCATCCTGCTTTCACGATTGTTAATCAATCAGATTTTTTCCACGTTCTGTTTTGTGGTTTGCCAGCCTGATTATTGTTTTCACCTGGACTTCTGCTTGTGGGATATTTAAGTTCCTCACTTCCGCTTCTCCGGTGCTTGATTATCTCACAACATTGCATTCGAGCCAGGGATAGTCAGGTTCTAGTGACCCCCTGATATTAAACTCTGTTTATGTTCAGGGGGGACTTGCTATAACTACTTAATCGGGTATAGGATTGTTTTCCGCCTGGTAGCGTTTTGTGCTATCTATCTTGTACTTTGCTGTTCTCTCTCAGACAGTTTTTCTTTGTACTTTCGTTTTGATTTTACACTCTACTGGCTTTGAGTTAAGGTAGCCGAGCTTGTTCTTTTGTTTTACTAAGTTTCTCGTTTTTAGCTCATTATGTGAGCTTGGGAGATTTAGTTGGTATTCTACTAGTTTTAGTAGTTCGCTCGTTTTGTGGGTTTATTTTCGTTTTGGCCGTTAGCCTTAAGGAATTAGTTTCCTGTCTTTTCTTTCTTCCTTTATTATTTTCTCCCCCTAATTATTGGTCCTCACGGTTGTGAGCTGACTTGTTCTGATCTCCCCACCTTTGTGTTTGAATCTCCGAACCATCAATAAACCCATTACAGAAACTACTACTTCTGACTACTTTGTTCTTCTGGCAGACTGCAAACCAAAGGCAAAGGTGCATGCTGCCACCACGGAAACTGAAACTAGCGCAAGTCAAATTTGTTTAGGGACCGATAAGCAGAATCCAAATAAAGATTTCTTAACGATTCCTTTGGAATTGGAATTTTGGAAATTGGAACCGGTTCTCGATGCCCAACCCTAGTATCTGGTGGATTGCCAGGCTAATCGCTTATGCATAGGCTATGCATATCTGGTGGAATGTTTGGTTAATGGCTTTATTCTCAAGGCAAACAATGCAATTGCTAAGCATCCCAATAGCAATCAAACTGCAAAGTTGACACTAATAGCTTGTATCTGAAAGTAGGATCCAAATTTTGTCCGGTTTTCACCTGATGGCTAAATTAGCCGGGTTTTCACCTTTCACCACAAAATGTTCACTGCGGTTCTACCGTTTCAATCGGTTTCGGGGCCTTCTGCTGCCTATGTACGATTTATGAACAAAACTAAGTCCAGCATGCTCAAAGGCTCACAAGCTCTAATGCACCTTGTTGCTTCAGATTGCTCTTCTGGCGGATTCCTGGGGTAAAATTCTCATGGAAAAACTGATGCTGCTTTATAGCCTATGATATGCATATCTGACAGAATGTTTGATGAATCGTTTTATTCACACGGCAAAACATTTCAAATGGATAAGCATTCTAATGGCAATCAAATCCTAACTGCAAGTCAACATCAAGCTTGCATCTGTAAAGCCATATGGCACAGCGCAGCCTGGCCTCACATAGCAAGGTTCACATAAAATTAGAATAACTAGATCGATCATTGAACATTGCACTTTGCATTTCGTTACATGTTTTTTTAGACAAGTGGGATATCGGCCCAGTTGTATAGTAGGTGCTCCACTAGACACATAGTATAAGACTTTACAGTCTCAAGCAGGTTTTGGGGAATTCCACTGCCTATTTCCGATTAGCCATATTAGTTTTAACAAAACAAAGGCTGCATTCTCATAGCTCACAGCTCTCATCCATTGCAAAACTTGCTGCAAAAAAATGCTGCCTTGCTGCTTCATATTGCACTTCTCGTGGATTGCTGGGGTAAATTCTATGGCAAAACTGCTTCATATGCAATGCTGGTGGAATGTTTAGTCAATCGCTTATTCTCACATCAAAATATTTCTACGGCAATAATTCAAATCACTAAGCATTCTAATAGCAATCAAATCCTAACGGCAAAGTCGACATCAAGCTCGCATTTGATTGTTCAAGGCTCACAGCTCTCACTCATTGTAAAGCTTGCTGCTAATAAATGTCACTTTGCTGCTTCATATTGCTGCAT
The DNA here is from genome assembly GCA_022702515.1 of Ilyophis sp. 1 JC-2022. Lineage (NCBI taxonomy): Eukaryota > Metazoa > Chordata > Actinopteri > Anguilliformes > Synaphobranchidae > Ilyophis > Ilyophis sp. 1 JC-2022. The sequence continues at coordinate 15,646,599 of CM040406.1, read as the reverse complement.
TGCAAACATGCTTGGCTCCCTGCGTGTCTCTGCATGTATGGCTTTCAGGGACGTTTTTGCGCTCCCACCCCAGCATCCACCTGTGGGCTCTGCTTCTCATATGATCCCCATGGGGGGTCAGTGGTCACCTGGCTGGCTTATACAAAAAGAAAGTTACACAAACAGGGAGTAATAAGAGGCAGAGCCTGACGCCATATATTGCTTTCACTTTAAAGGGGACATGACGCACTTGGTAAAGTGGGTCTGGTTGATTAGCTTTTTACCTTAAAATGGGCGCGTGTTCAAATCTCAATTTGACCCGTTGCTGGAAAAATAAGTTAAAGTTTGCCATTTCTCCACTAGGGTGCAGCCATTTTGGACCAACTGCGGTCGTGACATCACTAGGCAGCAATTTTCCCATAGGAATACATTGAGCAGCTGAGACGAACCAACCTAGTGATGTCATGACTGCAGTTGGTCCAAAATCGCTGTGCCCTTGTGAAGAAACGGCAAACTTTAACTTATTTTTCCAGCAAATACGGGTCGATTTGAGATTTGAACGCGTGCGCATATCTCATTTAAGGCAAAAAGCTCATGAACCAGACCCACTACAGAGTGCTTCATGTCCCCTTTAAATCTCAATAAAATATTGCTTAATTAAATTTTGAGTCTGTCTGAACTTTATTTCCTTATGCAATATTGATATTCAGATTATATCAGAATGTTTAAGGCTTATGTTTGGTTAAAGTCACAAAGGGAGAGCCATATGGATTTCATGATTGCAGAGTTATTGATTTTCTTAAAGTGACAACGGTCAAATAGAGGTCAGACGTGGGCGGAGTCTGGTTTCAGAAGTAAATTCCCTATGACAGATAGAACGGGCTTCGGAGACTATCGACTATTTCTTTAAATCTGATTTATAGAATGAGCCGAAACATTACTGGATTAGCCTGTGTGGTATAAGGATATAGACCATATATCGCATGTTCCAATTTTGTTTTTTTAAAGTAATGGATTAATGGTTGTAGTTCATCTTGTAGTCCACTTTAACGGACTACATATCCAATACTGCAATGCACGGGTGGTTCTCGACCAATCAGATATCATCATCTCGTCTGGACATTTTTGGCTGTGCAGCTACTGAAGACGAGCTACCGTTAGCTTGCTAAGTTAAGAAGCCCGCCCGACAAGGTCAGAAACTACGCTACGTTTAACCACATAAAGCAATTCTAGCTTTTAGTCCTTCAAGCTAGCTAGCTAACGTTAGAAAAAAGTGTTTAAAAACGGAGCTGTGTGCTACTGCTGGCTAACGTTATATGACAACGTTTGGAGACAACCCTACGCTCGGCCAGAGGGAATTATGGGACGTCAAGTTTTTAAACAGTGGCAGTGCTGGTATAGTCACAAAAAAATACTGAAACGTAAAATTACTCGTACTCGAAGCTGGTCCAGAAAAATTACATATTTTGCGAACGGGCGTTATATTGAAGAATCCAGGATATTGATGGTAAGACATAATCACTAGAAATGGTTTAAGTAAGTTTCAGTTAACTTTTCAGTCTGCGCTCTAAATTAATGGGGAACTTATTTCCGAAACCAGTGTGACGTAGTCACTTCAGTAGCTACTCTATGGACAGTTGTGGAGTTCCTAGTGTTATTATACAGCGGCGGTAGCCGAAGAATAACAATTGTAAAAATAAATTGCAATTTCATCACAACTTTTTTTCTGAGAAGGATAACAAAAATTCCAGCCAACTATTTTACCTCAAACAAAGAAGAATGTGTGACCAGTGACAAGGACCAGTGCCTTTTTATAAGTCTGTTTCTTTGCGTTTTGTTGATTTTTTTTTTTTTAAAGAAAAATCTGAAAATCATGCCCCATTGAAGTGAATGGGAGAATTTTAGCAACGGCTAACATTTTTCCCAAAATCATTTCCCATTAAAATGAATAAAGAATTGCTTCAATGGCTTTTATTATGACGTATCCTCACTGTAACATCCGTGGTTGAATACCTGTTGCTTGCAGCGATGGAACCGGGTAAAAAAATCGGTTCCGATTCCAAATAAATTCTAAATGTTTCTAGTGAAATGCGGTAAAAACATACTGTATTAATTAGGGATTTCACTAGCCGTTAACCATAACTATACAGGTGCAGCTCAAAAAATTTGAATCGTGAAAAAGTTCTATATTTTTTGTCACTCATTTCAGAAAGTCAAACTCATATATTATATAGATTCATTACACATAGTGAAATATTTCAAGCCTTACAGCTAATGAAAACCCAAATTCAGTGTCTCAGAAAATTAGAATATTGTGAAAAAGTTCAATATTGGAAACTCATGGTGTCACACTCTAATCAGCTAATGAACTCAAAACACCTGCAAAGGTTTCCTGAGCCTTTAAATGGTCTCTCAGTCTGGTTCAGAAGGCTACACAATCGTGGGGAAGACTGCTGACTTGACAGATGTCCAGAAGACAGTCATTGACACCCTCCACAAGGAGGGTAAGCCACAAAAGGTCAATGCTAAAGAAGCTGGTTGTTCACAGAGTGCTGTATCCAAGCATATTCATAGAAAGTTGAGTGGAAGGAAAAAGTGTGGTAGGAAAAGGTGCACAAGCAACAGGGATAACCGCAGCCTTGAGAGGATTGTCAAGTAAAATCCATTCAAGAATTTGGGGGAGCTTCACAAGGAGTGGACTGAGGCTGGAGTCAGTGCATCAAGAGCCACTACGCACAGACGAATCCAGGACATGGGCTACAAATGTCGCAGTCCTCGTGTCAAGCCACTCCTGAACCAGAGACAACATCAGAAGCGTCTTACCTGGGCAAAGGAGAAAAAGAACTGGACTGTTGCTCAGTGGTCCAAAGTCCTCTTTTCAGATGAAAGTAAATTTTGCATTTCATTTGGAAATCAAGGTCCCAGAGTTTGGAGGAAGAGTGGAGAGGCACAGAATCCACGTTGCTTGAAGTCCAGTGTGAAGTTTCCACAGTCAGTGATGATTTGGGGTGCCATGTCATCTGCTGGTGTTGGTCCACTGTGTTTTCTGAAGTCCACAGTCAACGCAGCCATCTACCAGGAAATTTTAGAGCACTTCATGCTTCCTTCTGCTGACAAGCTTTATGTAAACACTGATTTCATTTTCCAGCAGGACTTGGCACCTGCCCACACTGCCAAAAGTACCAAAAGCTGGTTCAATGACCATGGTATTACTGTGCTTGATTGGCCAGCAAACTCGCCTGACCTGAACCCCACAGAGAATCTATGGGGTATTGTCAAGATGAGAGACACCAGACCCAACAATGCAGATGACCTGAAGGCCGCTATCAAAGCAACCTGGGCTTCCATTACACCTCAGCAGTGCCACAGGCTGATCGCCTCCATGCCATGCCGCATTGATGCAATAATTCATGCAAAAGGAGCCCCAACCAAGTATTGAGTGCATAGAAATGAAGGCTGACATTTCTGTTTAAAATATCTTTTTTTATTGATCTTATGTAATATTCTAATATTCTAGTTTTCATTAGCTGTAAGCCATAATCATCAAAATTACAAGAAATAAAGGCTTGAAATATTTCACTATGTGTAATGAATCTACAGGTGCAGCTCAAAAAATTAGAATATCGTGAAAAAGTTCAATATTTTTTGTCACTCATTTCAGAAAGTGAAACTCATATATTATATAGATTCATTACACATAGAGTGAAATATTTCAAGCCTTTATTTCTTGTAATTTTGATGATTTGAATATTTGGTCGCATATCCTTTGCATGCTGTTACTTCCTGAAGTCTGTGACCAATCAACATCAAAAGACTCTTGATATCTTATTTTCAGGTACTGTTACAAGCGATACTATAACCTCTCTGCATTTGAACTGATCTCTATGAGAATTGGGGGGTAAGACTAGATTCAGCTGTAAATTACACTGGTACAGTATGGAACACATGACTGGCGAAATGGCTGCACGTCATCAAGGGTCTAAGGTATGAAACAAGCCCCAAACCATCACTCTGCGGCCAGATATGGAGTAGATGTGGATGGATCCCTTTAAGGGTTGTTTCTCCTGACTTTTTCCCCCACAGAGTTCTATAGGAAAATGAGTCAGGAGAAATAACCCTTGCAGTGATCCATCCACATCTACTCCATATCTGGCAACAGAGTGATGGTTTGGGGCTCGTTCGATAGCTCAGACTCTTGATGACTTACAGCAATTTAGCCAGCTATGTGTTCCATACTGTACCAGTGTAATTTACAGCTGAATCTAGTCTCACCCCCCAATTCCCATAGAGATCAGTTCAAATGCAGAGAGCTTATAGTATTGCTCGTACAGTACCTGGAAATAAGATATCGAGAGTCTTTTGATGTTGATTGGTCACAGACTTCAGGAAGTAACAGCATGCAAAGGCTATGCGACCAAATATTAAATATGATACTTTAAAAATATGTAAAAGCAAAATATTCTAATTTTCTGAGACACTGAATTTTGGGTTTCATTAGCTGTAAGCCATAATCATCAAAATTACAAGAAATAAAGGCTTGAAATATTTCACTCTATGTGTAATGAATCTATACAATATATGAGTTTCACTTTCTGAAATGAGTGACAAAAAATATTGAACTTTCACGATATTCTAATTTTTTGAGCTGCACTGTATATAATATTTTTCACTTTCTAACACGAGTGACATAATATATTGAACTTTTTCACGATATTCAAATTTTTTGAGCTTCACCTGTATACCTGCCAACTACTTTTTTCTGGGTACCTACCGTATTTTAAAACCGACATAGCCTACTCTCACTTTGTTGTTTCTCCCGGGAAACACCTGTAATTTCCCCAGCCCTCAAAGTTTATGAAAATTCATCATGAATGGATCAATCTGTCTTGTCTGTTTGACGTAAGCGAAGATGCCAGATTTGCTTTTTAAACACTTCAACATCTCAAAGCCATCTGTTTCAACACAACCTCGAAAAAAAAGCCTAAAGTGGCTCACTTTAAGGAACAAAAAAATTCTGCCGGTGGTCGCGTGCTTGCTGCTGCCGCCACCTTCTTAACTTTGTCTTAACTAATGTTATTAATGTTACTCTCATTTGCAGTTTGAGTCTGCAGTATCCACAAGGCAACAGTCGTTCAATTAAAGCAAATTACTTACTTTTAGACAGCAGTATTGGATAAATCAAAAATAAATCTGAAACCTCATCTAGGCCAATGACACAATGTTTTGTCCCTGTCCAAATAAGAAAGATTTATTCCCCGTGTGGGATTCAGACCGAGATCTGGATTTGTAAATGGGAAGTTTACCACTGGGCTACCTCGAAAGATGCCTATTCTGTTGAATAGGCCTATCATAAATTGTAGGCTAATGCTCGATCGGTTTTGCTCATTCCATTTTTTAAACAGATTTTCAATGTGGAAATGAAGTCAGTGAACTGTAATTAATTATAAACTATGGTTTTTACTTTTAATGGGGTAAAATGACAAAAAATTTGACAGTTATGAATGTCTTATCCACGGTGGCCCCCTAGTGGTAGTTGTTGACGTCCCAATTACATGTTCCTCTGAAATTATTTACAGCTTAAACCCCCAAAAGGTTCATCTTGCCACCGTCACAGACAATAAATGCGTAAAACGCACCGTTTATACATGCAAAAAAATTATATTCTATTGTAGGAACAATAATAGCCTATATTATTAAAAAGTTTAATTTAGCCTATAAATAGCCTACAATTTCGGTTTAGTAGACAGCTAATTTTTATTTCCTACAAAATCCGTGATATAAACACATGTTAGGAACCAAATATTCTGTCTGTTGCTACAAGTGTTTTCTTATTAGGCTAACTATCAAGAGTTAATCTTAGGCTATTACAGTTTGCCTATTTCCAGCAAAGTTGACATTTCCACAGCGACCACCTATCGCACTTGCGGCTGTAATACATTTCTGTTATTGTAAAACATAGGCCTTTTTTAGCCTACGTAGCTATATTAGGCTACATATTTTTATGGGTAGCCTATATTATGCAGCCATATCTAGGCTACTGTATGTGACGATTCTGACATAGCCTACATTTATTTTGTTGTAAATTTCTGAATGGTAGCCTTTTCTTCAATTCGAACTTTAAAACATGGATGTTCATTGAATAGTTTTTGAGATATGATACTTAACTAGTAGGGCCTAGATGAAAATTGCTTCTAGTGGGCCAAATTTAATAGGGTTAACTGATTTTGTAAGTCCTTCGCTTGAATGGAACAACTGTTGCCTTGTGGATACTGCAGACTCAAACTGCAAATGAGACAAGTTAATTCAGAAATAGTAACAAAAAAATAAAATAATAATAATTGCCAATCCAGTGGGTTGCCAGGCTAGGTACCCTACGTGAGTAACCAGCTAGTGACCGGCCAATTCAGTTGCGAATCCACTGGGTAGCTATGCTAGGCATGTGAGTTAACAGCCTAGGAATGCTAGTGACCAGCCAAGTCAGTCGCAAATCCAGTGGGAAGCTATGCTAGGCATGTGAGTTACCAGCCTAGGAATGCCAGTGACCAGCCAAGACAGTTGCAAATCCAGTGGGATGCTAAACTAGGCACAGCTACCAGCCTTGGCGAATCAAGCCAGCTTCTCATTCGCCACTGCCGGCCTCTCATTTACATTAGTTTTAATAGGATACATCATTAAATAAAAAATAAATAATTTTAAAGCCCGACAGCATGAATCACAAGGTAACTGATTCACTTGCAACAAGATAGCTTTGGCTACCCACACACTAAACTGAGGACGATGGACTTCTCCGCACTGTTTTGTCCCCAAACCCCATCGACTATGATTGGACAGTGGATTAAATTTAATTTTGTCACTGAAAAGGCGGAGCACTTCGATAAATGCAATGACAGACTGCTCTGCAGGTCAATATATACAATCACAAGTATTGCTTTGAATGTTGTCACATCCCGTGCGGCACGTATTGGCTACAGAGCGAAATGCAATAGGCACGTTTTAATTAAAATTTTGGCACGGAAACCGCGCAGCTGGTGTTGAAATGCAATGACAGACCGCTCTGCAAGTCAATATATACAATCACGAGGATTGCTTTGAATTGTGCCACGCTCCGTGCGCAATCCTATGCCGACAAAGCTAAATGCAATGGGCTCGTTTACATTTCAATTTTGGCACAAAAACCACGCAGCTGGCGTTGAAAAGTAATACACCCCGTATTTCAGTATGAGTGTTTTTAGAGAACACACAATGAAATACTATGCAATATGCGTTTTGTTTTGGATTATGGCATGATAAATGCGCATCCTTATGTAAAAGCAATCGCAGATATGTATTACATTTCACGATATGTCGCAAAAGTGATTAAATTTAAATCACTAAAAATCTTCCATACTTTGCATGCGTGTATTCAGTGTGATATGCAGCAATATTTTTCAATTTATGTGGTCTTCATCAAGAAGCAAGCATCTTATTGGTTGCTATGAGAGTACAATATGCGCGTGTTTGCCTGTGCTTGTGTGGCGGAATGGGTGAATGCGCATGGCTATGCGTGTTTATGTTTGTGGTATGTATGCATGTTTAGGGGTTTGTGTGTGCATGTGTAGGTGAGTGTCTGTGTTTATGGATGGGTGTGAGTCTGGGGGGGGATCTTGAGGTATCTGTGCCAGTATTGGCTTGGAGGGTATCAACTGTACCCAGAGCCATAGGCAAGCTCAGAACAGCTCAGCAGTGATTTAACATAAGGTCAGGGACACCATGGAAAAAAATGACAGAGAGAAAGGACATTTCAGCCTGGCCTTGCCACTTAACAGAGTGGGAAAAAATAAACTGCAGTAGCTCACACACACACACACACACACACACACACACACACACACACACACACACACACACACACACACGCACATACACACAAGTACATACGGTGTGCACTCTTGAACTCATACAATTACCAAGTTGTAAGCAGAAGCAAAATAAATGATCTTTGAGCAAACTATGCAGATTATAATTTACTTCTTACTCTCATTCATTGGCTTGGGTTTGATAATTAGCAGATTTATGCAATTTCCTCGAATAATGTCTAACATTATTGGGCATTTGTACAACAATCTTGTTATTAAGAATGAAAAATATGCTTTTGGAATGTGCTTGATACCTCTTTGGATCACTGCCTCTGCCACAACTTCATATTTGAACCTTCAACTTTTGTGAACAGACCATATGGCTCTTCAAAACAATATGGAGGAAGAGGCTTTTAACAAAAAGCATAAATTTCCATGTAGGAATCCATATATGTGGCCAATTGCTACCCATTTGGCACTTGTCTTTCTGATGTGAAAACAGCTATCTGCAAAGCCATACAAAAAAAAAAGATCCACAAGAAGCCAGTGCAAGGCTTTCTCTTATTAGCATTATTTTTGCATTGGATGTGATGACATATTATTGAGGCTGAGCAATTATTCAAATGTAGGTGGCATTTGAGCGTGCCACTGTTTTGCTCGCTCCTCTGAAATGCCAGCTGCACTGCAATGCACACACCGCACAGTTTAACACGTATCAAGGACACATACAGTTCTGGACAGTCTTGCTTGCAAAACAGTCAGCGTGCATTTGGCCTAGGGAAGGAGGAGTCACGTGGCAGAGAGGGTGTGAAAAAATAATAATGCCACTGAAATAAGGGTTTACAAATTTACTCATTTGGCTTTGGAATTTATAACCCCAAAAACCATGTGCATTTAGATTTTTATGTGTTTTATTAAACGTCATAATGGCAATAAATGACCATTGTCTTCTTTTGTGTTTTATATGTTCTGTGATGAAAATGACTTTCACCCCCCCCCCCCCATATATAGTGGTTTCAGTTCAGACTTGGAGGACTCCAGATGGGGATCTGTGGGCAGAGGTGTAAAATACAGGGGTCAGAAAGTAAAAGTCCTGCCATATGTTTCTTCCACCCATGATTTCGCTAATTAGTTCTGGCTGAAGAAATGCGCAAATAGCAAATCCAGGTGATTGGAACAAAATACTCAGGGGGACTTTTACTTTCTGAACCTGGATTTTACACCTCTGTCTGTGGGTTTGTACTAGTCTTCCAAGCAGATTTTTATCTCTACAGCAGTTGAGTGTTGGTGACGAATCTGAAGTCCATCTCTGACCCCTGCACTTTCCTTGGAATATTTGATGTCTCATTTGAATTTAATTTTTATTCACAGCAAGCTCCTGTTCCTTGACTGGGCTAATGTGGGAAATTTACGAACCGCTTGCTTTTTATCATGGTGATTTATTTTAGCTATCCAGTTACTATTGGAGAACAGCTTTAATTTAAATTTTTATGTTTTTATTAGCAACTATTAAAAGAGACTGGCTCTTGTTAGCGGTTCTGTGTCTAATATAAATCTTACAGCTTTAACCAAACCTGGAGTAACTAAAGACTACAGAATCATCCATGAAGAAAAAAGGCATCTGGAATGTTTAAATGTCCGTTATGTTTTTGACAGAACAATGGGACTATACGGACTATTAGGGACTATTATTACAATTATTTAGGGACTATTTAAGGAACTGGACTTAGAGGTCGCAGGTTTGATTCCCAGGTGGCACTCTGCTGGAAGTTTTGAAGAAAAAAAATGCTTAACTGAAATTTCTTCATTAACCCTTTCGCACGTAAGTTCCAAAATATTTTCAACAGCCCCAAAGCGTGAGTTTTTTTTTGTTTTTTTTCTGTGTGCAAGAGGTGTTCTATAATTCTATTGTTACGTCACAGCAGTAGCCTTCGCACGGTTGAGAGTTCGCTAATATTAGCACACACGCATACATACATATACATAGCCTACACTATATATATATATAACAACACTAGATGACTCAGTATGTGTGAGGCGACAAGGGACAGTCATCATCTGACTCCGAAGCTAACTGCACCGTCTTTCATTTGCATCAATAAAAATATCTGTCAGCTAATTGTGTGGTGAAAATGTTTTTATTTTAAATATTTTTCGCATGTTTTTAAATAGTTGTTACAAATGGCGTGTTCCGATTCAAGCAACCATTGCAATGGACACCCATGATGTTGGTAAAGTACATTTTTGAAGGTTGTACGTTACTGCTTACCATATGCTATGAGATGCTATTCTTCTTCGTGTTTTTTTACGGCGGTTGGCATCCAGCTTGTTGGTGCATTACCGCCACCTTCTGCTCCGGAGTATGCTATTGATCTCTGATAAAGCTAATAACACGGGCGCAGCCATTTAACGTCATCTCTGGTCCAACCAAAGATGATAACGTGACAAGATAACTCACTTCCAGGTTAACTTGGTTGAGAATTGATATGGTTACAGTTGGGAGCAAGTGGAGTATATTTTCATCATGCATCATCTTTGGTTGAATGCGGAAGAACAATATTAGCTTACTGCCAGATTTTTTTAGAAAATGCGTTTTTTCGAGTATTTCGTCAATTATTTTGATCACGGATGAGTTTACCCGTGATGTAAAACATTGTAAAGTGTAATCGCTATATCACAATCGCTTGTGTATATTATATTTTCTGTCAGTCTGTAGTTAGCTCATTTGGACAGCTTGGTTAGCAATGACGTTAGCGAACTGTAGCTAAATCAACGTTATAGGCTAGGGGGTATTTGCTGCTTACATTACTTCTGTGAAAGTGTGAACGTCTGCATAAACAAATAAATGTAAATGTTGTAAAGATGTTTATTTGGTACAATGTTTTTGTGGAACTGTGTGTTTACTAGGGTTAGCCCACAGGCCTATTGTTGCGTCAGCCCACAGGCCTATTGTTGCGTCATTCGTTAATAGACGTTCTAATCTTGTGTTCTAATCACACCGGTGTGACCGTACGCTTCAGGGACCACTCTAGCGCTGTACAACCGGTGTGACCGTACGTGTCAAAGGGTTAAATATCCAGTTGTGTAAACATTCTATGTGAATAAGCTGTTTAAGTTTATCAAAAGAGTCTTCTAAATGCCTAAATCTGTATGATATGAACTGTTCTGCAATCTTTTGTTTTCCTTTTGCCTGAGGGGAATGCTGACAATCAGAGGGATTTTCTTTAACAGAACAGAGCCAACACAAAGAAATGCCTCTTTTCATGGGTCAGAAAGGCACACACCTCCAAAAAATATGGCAGCAGACTACTGGTGGCTACTGTTGATCGTTACTGCGGTAACACAGCAATGGGCTAGGCTAATGTTTTTGTCAGCCCTCAGCCACCCAAAAGCCAAAGGGCTCTTACAATGCCAAGGCAGATAGCCTGCAAGCCATCCTACCAGATAAATGTCATTACATGCTTGATGCACATGATATTATGCAGTTGATACAGTAAAAAAAATCACAACTTAATTTTTGCATATTCAGTAGTCTTTGTTAAAGCAGGGAATAGAATGTTAAAGGGTAACAAAGAATGCTGGTTTAGCAAGACCCTGCCCCCTGTTGAAATTTGAAAAAATGCCAAAATCTGAGCGTGATAAGGTAATAATATAGGGCAGTGTTTCTGAACCCTGGTCCTGGAGGGCCGCATGGTATGCTGGTTTTCATTTTTGCCTTAATATCGGCAACCAATTCAGACCCAAGAAACCAGGTGTGCTGAATTAACTGTGTTATTGGCTGCTTAAATCAATCAAGTAAGTACCTGTCAGGTGGATGGGTCGGAGGACCAAACGCGACCGTGAGGGATCACAAAGTTACCCACAAGACACGGATTAACCGCTGATAATACAGGGAAAGGGGAGTCCGCAAGTGGAACATAGAAAATAAACAAATGGGAAGAAATATTCTCGCCGTCAGCCAACTAAAATAACCCAGAGAAGTGGGCGAACAGTCGAGCAGACTAGAGCAGATAAAATTGAAAGGGAAAAAACCCCCGTCGTATAGCCAACACAAAACAACCCAGAAAAGAGAGTGAACAGTCTACAAGACTAGAGCAGAAAAATAGGAAAGGAAAGAAGGACCGCAAGCTCAGTACATAATAAATGAGCTAAACAAAGAGGTGAACCGAAGTAAAGGTATAACAAAGGTATTCCTCAAAGAGGATGGGTAGTCAAACGAGAAAAGAGTGAAAAAAAAAGGATCCTATGGATCTAATCCTACACTCTAATTGAACTGAAAGTTTCTGCGTTCCTTTCAATAAGAGAGCAATGCAGTCTTTCGAGGGCCTATACCTTATACCTAGCTTTGCGTGGCAAGAATGACACAAAAAGACAAAACACAGGGGGAGCGGTGCTTAAGTAGGAGACGCACACCTATAACTCGGTAACAGATAATTATTCCCAGAGAGGGAGAGAAAATGACCGGAGCGGCCCCGAGAGGCAACACCTGCAAAAAGAGTAGAGCAGGCAACAAAACCGTGACAGGACCCCCCCCCCCCCCACCCACTAAGGAGCGTCCCCAGATGATCCTTCAGCACCGCGCCTGCGAAAGTCGGCAATGAGCTCAGGATCTAAAATGTTCCTAGACTGAACCCAACACCGCTCCTCAGGGCAATAGCCTGAGCCATAGCATGTCTCCCAGCCAGGGATGGGCAAAGGGAGCAGAAGCCCAGAGGGTGGGAGTTGTGAATTCTTATTGTGGGCACATACTGCACAAGCCGCAATTAACTCCTGAACATCCTTCTCCATACCAAGCCACCAAAACCGCCTGGACAGGAAATCCATCTTCTGATGGACACCAGGATAACCCGTAATGCGAGAGGAATGTCCCCATTGCAGTACCTGACACCGTACCCTGGAGGGCACAAACAGGCAATTAGGCAGTCCCCTACTCGGATCTGGGTCCAATCGCTGGCCCCCAGCACCAGGGATTCAATGTGACTGGGGCCAGAATCTGAGCAGTGGGGACAATTAGCTCAGGGGGACGGTCATCCTCAGACCGGTCAAAAATCTGTGAGAGCACCTCTGGTTTAACATTCTTTGAGCCCGGTCAATAAGTTAACAAAAAATTAAACCGAGCAAAGAACAACGACCAGCGGGCCTGCCGCGAATTATGTCGCTTGGCACCCTGAATGTACCTAAGATTTTTGGGATTAGTAGAAAACCCTGATTCTATGGCGTTAGCAGATTAGTATTATATACAGTGGTGTTCAAATAAATAAAGCAGTGCATTAAAAAAAGTGAACAAAGTGCAAATATTTTTAAATAGATTTTGTTCCATATTTAAAATGTAGTGGAAACATTACACATTCAATTACAAATCAAAGCTTTAACAAATTTTTATCAAGTCTGCGTTATTTTTTTTCAGGAAGCAAAGAAAAGGAATATTAATCCGTTAAAAAAAATAGTATTTTGATGTATTCAAACTGATCCATGATCCCTGGTATACGATAAATAGGCCCAACACTGTAGTGTCCCCATACTATGATTTTTGCGCCATCATGCTTCACTGTCTTCACAGTGTACTGTGGCTTGAATTCAGTACCCGGGGGTCGTCTGACGTACTGTCGACGACCACTAGACCTGAAAAGAACAATTTTACTCTCATTAGTCCACAGAATGTTATGCCATTTCTCTTTGGGCCAATTGATGTGTACCTTGGCAAATTTTAACCCATTCTGCACATGCCGTTTTTTCAACAATGGTGTTTTACGGGGGCTTCTTGCTGATAGCTTAGCTTCGATCAAACGTCTTCTGACTATAACAGCACTTACATTTAATTTTAGATCATCTTTGATCTTTCTGGAGGTGATGATTGGCTGAATCTTTGCCATTCTGACTATTCTTCGATCCATTTTAACAGTCGTTGCTCGTTTTCTTCCGCGTGTTTTGGGTTTTTGTTGCCATTTTAAAGCATTTGAGATCATTTTAGCTGAGCATCCTATAATTTGCTGCACTTCTTTATACGTTTCCCCCTCTCAAATCAACTTTTTAATCAAATTACGTTGTTCCTCCGAACAATGTTTGGAACGGCCCGTTTTACTTAGCTATTCAGAAGGAAATATATTTTATAACAATGTGTGAAACATTTGCTTCCCTTCTTCCTTAATAAAGGACAATTAATTAATGAATTCTCTAATTAAACTCTACACTGCTATTATTTTGAACATTATTTTCAATGAATGACAATGAATAAAACATTATTTTCAATGAATGAGTCAATTACTCAGAACAAGCAGCGTGCATGTCATGACAGTTGGGTCTGTTGTTTTTCTATTACACTACTACATCTACATCATAAGTAAATTATTTGCCATGCAGAAATATCACTACTACTAATAACAGTGGTTCATCAGGTTACTGATGTTGTACTGCTACTTTTTTAACACAACTGTACTATTAGACAAGTTAGTCAATAGTAGATTAGTAGACCCTAATTCTAAGATGTTAGTGGTTGTTAGTTAATTAGTATTATTTACAATTAAATGTAATTAGTAATGAAGGAAGGAATGAGAGAGAAAACCAAAATCCCCACAGACTCCCGAAAAGTGTGACGAAGACAGGGAGTGACAGTAATACAAAACACAGAACAGTGAAACCATAAATAATCAGAAACATAAATACTTAATCAGAATAATTAAACAAGTAAAAAATACAAACAGACAGACAGAAACTCAGAACATAACAGTTGAAGACGATTGTCAAACCCTTCACCCCAAGCACTAGAATCCATATGGCAAGGTTTTGAAATCAGGGAGCAGAACACTTTTGTTGTAAACCACTCTGAATATTTTAGAAACTGCGGGTGTTGAGAGAGAAGCCTCTCTTATTCCTAACAATTTTTTGTGTGTTGGTTGTAATTTCACGAGCTGGGACCTCTGGACTCTGTACATAGTGTTGTACCAATTCTGTGAGGGATGAAAGATTGACAACTTGTTTGTTAGTATGATGTAGGTTTAGACCTTTCACTTTCATGTTTTACCTAGCAGTGTTTTATAACTGTACGTCTTGGGTCCTCCTGAAACAAATTCAACAATGTGATCACCAGGGTCTAGCTCGCAAGTAAATTTGCCCAAAAAATCACAGAGAGAAGGCATCCAGTCACCCGAACGGCTCACAAAGATTACAGAATCTGTGTCGTGGTACAGAAAGAACCCTGTCAGCCATTTTATTCATGACATCATAAAGTTTGAGCCAGGCATAAGCTGTGGTGAAGGCCGCGATGAACACATTGCTGTATCTGGGAGGTTTTAGGAAACCCTTTGTAAGACTGTCTCTGTAAGAAATTAAGTGTGAGATGTCATACTGGTCTAAAAATTTGCCCCAAAAACTATTTTAAAACAGTTTGAAATGTTTATCTTGGCTTTGTTTACATAAATATTGTTAAATATTGTTTGGGTCCCTCCTTCTCCCAGTAACACATATGCAGCTTTGTCAGAATCATCAGACACCCAAGAGGGATAGCCTGATGATTCTTGTTTGCCCTTTAAATGTCTCATAATGTAGTCACTGAAAAGAGACTCGGACCTATCTTGAAAATGCCAGATTTAAAAAACTATTTCGATGATGTAACCTTTTTCAATAGCTTTAATCAATTCAATGGTACACCATACACCTGTGAGAGAACGCATATCATCAGAATGTCCACAACAACCTTGATGCTCAGATTCCGTGCAGGACCGGCAAAGTGGAAACTTTCCCAAAGACTCTGTACAGTAACACAGGTATTTTAAGGTTTCTTTGGGTATAGACCCTGGCTTTGACCAGACCAAAATAGTTTTCGATCGGTTCAAAGTCACGGAAGATGATGATGGGGTGATTTGTAGGGTAATACATAGACTGGTGAAATCAAAATAGCGTATTTGCTCACCTTCTTAAACTTTGTAGTAAAGGCATAACGCGTTAGTGCGACTAACAAACAGAGCATCCAGAGGCTCCAGATGTTCCGGATAGTCATGATGTCTCAGGAACTGATTCTCACGTTTAAGTCTTACCCATTCGTGCTCCCACATCACGACAACATACGCGGCGTAAAGTGTAAATTTCTTTTTGAAATTTGAATGGCTTTTCAATGACATTTTGTGGCCTTTTGCATATTGTTGGTTTATTTTCTAGACTTTGCTAAATGTACCACGCTATTTGTGACATTCAAAATGCTTTGGATATCCTGCCTGCATGGTCCAGCTGTTAGCGTCCGACAACATGTTAGAAAAAAACGTAATAAGCGGACCCTCAGACCACCCTGTCTCTCCTGCCAGTGCTCGGAATGCGATGGAAAAACCTGCTGCAGTATCGTTACCCTGGAGGAAGCAGGTTAGTCTCATGGCTGCCAACTGACCAGAGATGTTGTGGTCAAAAACTAACGCCATCTCCTCCATCAGACTATTCGCATTGCTCATGACCGGGGCATTGGACCGAATCAGGGGCTCAGCCCAGGCGAGAGCGGTCCCGGTGAGTAGCGACAAAATTAATGCTACACGGGAATCATGAGAGGAGAACCGTGACGGCTGGGCCTTAAAATTTTTTTGACACTGAGACAGGAAGCCTCGACACTTCCCAGACTCACTGTCATATCGCAGAGGGAGCTGGAGCTTGGGCTCCCTAACAGTGAGTGGGATGGGTTGAGAAGGGAGGCCCTCAGGGACTGGTGCTTGTGGGATGATAGGAGTGGCTGCGACCATCAGTAATCGGACGCTGTACCAACTCACGCAGACAGTCCTCCTGGCGACGCAGCTGATGAACTAATTATCCCTGTTGGTTAAACATGGCCTGCTGTTGGGCCTGGAGGGCTTGGATGGCCCTCATCATGAGCGGCTAACCCCGACGGGGTCGCTGGTGCCTCCATAATGGCTTTTGTGTACTGTCAGATGGATGGGTCGGAGGACCAGATACGACCATGAGGGGATCACAAAGTTTCCCACAAGACACGAAATAACCACTGAAAATATGGGGAAAGGGGAGTCCGTGAGTGGAATAGAGGAAATAAACAAATGGGGGAAAAAACTCTCGATGTCAGCGAACTAAAATAACCCAGAGAAGAGGGCGAAGAGTCGAGCAGACTAGAGCAGATAAAATAGAACAGGAAAAAACTCCCGGCGTATAGCTAACACAAAACGACCCAGAAAAGTGTCGTTTTGTGTAGAAGACTAGAGCAGAAAAATAGGAAAGGAAAGAAGGACCTCAAGCTCAGTAAATAATAAATTAGCTAAACAAAGAGGCGAAATTAAGTAAAGGTATAACAAAGGTATTCCTCAAATTCCTCAAACAGGCAAACGAGAAAAGAATGAGGAAAGAGCGAAAGAAAAAGAGAAAAGGAACCTATGGATCTAGTTCCTGCGTTCCTTTCAATAAGAGAGCAATGCAGTCTTTCGAGGGCCGATACCTTATACCTGGCTTTGCGTGGCAAGAATGACACAAAATGTTAATATTTGAGTCTGTCATGTGATGTTATGTTTCAGTCATGTTCGGTTTTGTTCGTGTTTTTGTTTTCATTCTCTGCCTCCCATCCATGTGCTTGTGTTTTCATTTCCCCCATTGCGTCAGCCCTACCTTTCGTCTCAGTTCCTGATTACCAATGTGCCTTGTTTGCTTGTGTATTTAAGTTCCACTCTGTCTTGTGTTCAGTGCAAGTTCATCACAATTGAATGTTTTCTCTGTTTCGCTACAGAACTTTTGGATTGTGTTTTTTTACTTCGTTTCCTGGATTGAGTTTTTGTACTTTTGCCGTGCCTGCCTGGTTTTGACCCTTGCCTGTTCCTGACTACGATTCTGCCTTTTCCTCATGGCTTTTACCACTAATAAACTTTGGTTTATTTTTCTAGTACTGTCTGCACTTGAATCCCTTCCGCACCCCTGACACAAAAGCACGAAACACAGGGGGAGCGGTGCTTAAGTAAGAGACGTGCACCTGTAAGTCGTAACAGATAATTACTCCCGGAGAGGGAGAAAAAATAACCGGAGCGCCCCCACTCGGTCCTGAGAGGCAACTTACATCATCAAACCCTTGAAATAAAACAGACCAGGCAGCAAAACCGTGACAGTACAGAGTAACAACTCTCCTCATACCCTGGGGCCCTCCTGGTCCTTCAGGGGTTGAAAAATACTGATATAGGGGCTGAGCTCCAGGTATCAAACCACGCCCCAGATATTTTTTCACTCGTAGCCTATAGCTCATTCTACTCTGGACAGCCCTCACATGGGTTTATTTGTTCCACTCTCTCTCGCTACCCCTCTCACTCATACACACAAACACGCTAGCTCCAGCTGTTACCAACCCGCAAGTAGCGGCTGCTGGCCAAGGCAGAAGCAATGGTGGAGAATGAGAGGATGGGCAATGTTTTGGAGTAGTAGGCGGGCTGCACGCATAGCCTCGTTTGGGCTTATAATGATGCAGCCAGAAAACAACAAATCACATGCTGTACAAATAGTTGCCCATGCCATGTAGGCTACTTAGATGTAGGTTCTTAGATTAGTGTTTGTTGTCATTGCTGTGGATATGGTTTGCTAAGCTCACACATGAAAATATATAATTTTCTTAAATATGGCCATGGTTGTTCCCCAGACATGATGTGTGAGCAGTGTTGGGCAGTGGCGTCACTACAAATAGCGAAACTACTATCTGAACTACATTTACCAGTAGCGTGGCGGTAGCGTCACTATTTCTTAAAGCACTGAAACAACTTATTTTAGTTGATAAGTTATTTATTGGGCCACACCAAAATGCTAGTGATTGACTGTAGTCCCAATCTCCTTCCCTCTATGGGTTGAACGGTATAAGAAAAATATGTGATGTGCCAATGGGAACCACGCCTCTCTGGTACTTTGTTTCATCATCATTTGGTAACGCCTTTTTATCAGGACATATAAAAGGAGAGAAGTTCAATTTGTAGTTCTTTTTGACCGCAGTAGCAGACGTTCGAGTTCAGAAGAGCAGTTAATTTGTTCTCGTTCAGTTTAGCTTGCTACTCTGTCTCGTTCAATTTGTTGTACCGCTTCAGTGACGCCAAATGGGAAATAGAAAATTATCGTAGACCTACGGCCCACATAGCAAGCTGTTCGCGGTTCGTCATCTTTTTTTGAGTGGCATGCCACTTATCAGAATATTTCTTTCGGACCTCCTGCGGGGAACTGGCGACAAACTGCTGCAGTGCGTGTCAATAGAGGCCCGTCACCTATGTCACAATTTGGCCAGACACGCCCACTTTTTACGCCAACCACCATCTTGGAGGACCAAATGCTGGTGATCCATAACGTTATGCAAACCAAACTTATAGGCTATCACATTTAATCGGGAGGTTGCCTTTATTGCCATCATCGGAATTAGCTTTGCGCAGTGCTTACAGGTAGCTCAGCAATATACAAAATATACAGTGCACAACATCACGAAACAATTTATCAGTTTCGGCGGTGCACTGCATGTATGGAGGAAATTCGTGGAGGTGGAGTTTGTAGAACTGCTTGGTGACACTGGACATCTCGGGACAGCGGGCGCTATTTTTAATCATGGCTGTATTGCACTTCCATTCACTTAATTGATGTAATGATTTTGTTGGATGTCTTTGTTTGATATGTTTGTTTGTGTGTTGTGGGTCCCACTGTCTATGTCTTTTTTGTTGTGGCTGGGGCTACAACTGAAGTTCCCTAGCGGGAAATAAAAGTTATTATCTATCCTATTCTAATAATACCAACATAAACAAATATTATAAGGAGTATTGGGGGGTATACGTATGAAGCAGGATTAATTACTGAGTAAAACCCGGAACTCGGAATCCCAAATCTGGAACATGCATGGACTGAAGTAAAAAGCTGTTCTGGGTTTTATTGAGTTATCCAGCTAGTACTATCTCAGTAATCCTGCTTCGTAGTATACCACCTTGGTAAGTAAGGTGTTTGTGCAGTTAATATGGGAGCAAAGTGATATGTCACATGTTAAAGTATTAACGGTAGAGTAGCCTACTGAGACGTAGTGCGTGGAGGGTTGGACCCGAGAAGCACGACTCAGAACAACAGATGTAATAAATACCCGCAAGGGCTTTATTAAGGAAAGTCCAGTAATCGTTGTCTTAGCACAAGCAAAGGTCATACACAAAAAAATCCAGCCAATAAACAAAAGTACCGAGGGAGAAGGCAGTCTTGTCGTCGGTAAGCCAGGCAGTAGTTCGGAACCAGGAAGGCAATCAGCGTGGCAGAGGTACAAAAGGGAGAAGGCAAAAGAATAGTCGAAAAAACAAGCAGGGTCCGGAGTCCTCGCCGCGTGGCAAAAGTACAAAATCAGCAACCTGGAATCGTGGTCAGGACAGGCAGTGAAAACAAAAGGCTGGCAGTAAACAGTGGTCAAAAAACAGGCTTGGATCAAAACAGGAAATCAGAAAACGTATACTTGACAAATGCTTAAGAGTGCTAGTGAGGCAACAATTTCGCACAGAACCGGTGAAAACTGAGGGCTTATATGTGTGTGTAGACAGGTGCAAACACTTAGCTTGAGAACAGAGAGAAATTAGAAACAGCTTGGGAAAACGAGATGAAGATCATTAGTCAATTAGTCTGTTAGTAATTATCCCATCCTAGCGTTAGTAAATTAGTTAATTAGTAAGGACATGCACTAGAAACGTAAGGTAACAATTAACTACAAGTGATTAGATGGTTAGTAAGCAATGATCTAGCTAATTGTTAGTAATCTGTTAGTTAGACAAGGAATGGCAGATACAATGGAAAACACGTAAGCAAAAGCGGGAGAGAGAGAAAGCATGAACGCGAGTTCGCGGAAACACATGAAACTAATAAACTATGACAGAACGTGAATACAAATAAGGGCGTGACATAACAATAAACATAAAACATGGCGTGGAACGGTTAGAACCGTAACACCTACTTCAGCAATAAAACATATTTTAGCTCGGTGGATAGAATAGAATAACTTTTATTTTCCCGAGAGGGAACTTCAGTTGTAGACACCATAAAAGGCAAATCAGTTCAACACATAAAGTACATTTACCGTTACTTTCAAATACATTGTTATTTGGTGCTTAATATCGTAGCGTTACATTTTATTTTCGCCCTCTTCTGGATTCTCTCATATTGCTCGCACCCTGCCTGGCCAGCACAGGTAGCTAATGTTTACCATTTATCCAATCTATTTGTGAGACATCGTACAACGTAGCACCCCTAGCATAGTAATAATAGTTCAAATGAACACTGTTTTGATGTTCACAATATGCTTGACGTATCGCATTAGGTTAACATCAATGTTTCGCAGGCATAGCAGTCGTTCACACAAATGATATAGCTACTAACGTTAGCTAAACCTAGCGATTAATTCACTTTTAACTTTCTAACATGACGCTAATGTACATACATGTACATTAGGCCAGCTAGTTATGTATATATTAACTGGCTAACTTTATAATTTGTTTGTAAAACGTAATTTACCATGAATGATCTGAGCCTATGCTGTAATGATCCGAGCCTGGTTGCTGTCTAAATCCAGCTCACTCATCACTGCTTTCAACCACCAGTTTCTTCTTTCGGTCGTAAAATTTAGTCGTTCACTCTGCCTGGTGGTTTAGCTACTATGGTGAGTACTCAGATTATCATGTAAAAGGACATTTTCGCCTTTTCCCAGCTTTATTCGCACATCAGTACGCAGTGCAGAAGTTTGTCATTGTAGGACAGCAATCATAGTAGCGTTATCATGAAACTCATGGAGTAGCAAACACTACTAGTTCAGTGGTAACGTTAAGCGTCTCTGTTAGGGTTGGTCCTCCAAAATGGCGGCGCGTCCCTGTAACCATTGGTAACGATAGTTCTAGTTCTATGTGACAGACCTCTATTGTGTAGCTCGTGGTCTAACGGCGGACCACTGGTCTGACAGGCGGCTTCACAACCTATAATTACAGTTACACTGGCTCTGGTTTAAAAACTAACAGACTTTTTCAACCAAGTAACGTTAAACGACTAAACAGCGGTCGTTTCTGGTCGACACACTGTGGTTCAACTTTGTTGTAAGTTAAGTAAGTTATATTTGTTAACATTGTCAGCTAACGTTATATATTTTCTTTGACGTTTTATAAGAACTTGACCTAACATTATTAAGTTAGCTAGAATAGGCTATCTAACGTTGTGTTAATAAACTCCATTCTAACTAGCCAATTTAGCTGTGGTTAGCTAAATTAACATTAGCATTAATGTTACTGGTAACTTCTAACTAATGTGCTAACATCAAATGTGTTTGTTAGATTTGTGGATGACAATGTAAGGCAAATTCTTCCCATATCATACATCAAGAATTTTAAACCCGAAAGCAAAAGACTTCGACAAAAAAAAGAAACATCTCATCCACTGCGACAAGGTTTTTCTAGCTACAAAGGATAAACTTTAAAGCTTGCAGGTAAGATGTAGCGATCACTTCATCATGTATTTTTTGATAACCATGAATTAAGCCGTGTTTAAAATACTAAACCTTTAGATAAAATGATAGAAAATGTCTTTTAATCAAATAATAAACGGTATTAATACTCTCATCTTTGTATGCTATGCTGTTTTGGGTGTGTCTCAGCCTCATTTCCTTAATATTTGTTGTGTAGTTACCTGGCCAACTGGTGGCAAAATATGTTCATTAGTTGCTGTGTGCTCCCCGGGGGTAATAATACAGACTAGGGTAATAGGGATAATCCTGTTTCTGGTGCAAGAATTATGTACCGGATCTACATTCCAAATAAAATACAAAAAAGGGGCATTTAATTTATTTTTTAAATGCGTAAGAATGCGTAAGAGTGCTTCCGGCCGGCTGCCACAGCATGTACATAGGCGTGTGCACAACGTGCGTACACCCTCCTCCTGTCTGTTATAGCCTACACAGGGGCGTGCACAAAACCTGCATAAAAATATCAAGATTACAATGTTATATATTATTATTGCGTAGGCTATATCAAAGAATGAATAATAATAAAAGGGTCCATCAGACCACATGCCTGTCCTTCAGCGAAGGTAGTCCTGTTTGGTTTAGTTTGCCAAAACATCTTTAAGAAACAATGTAGCCTATCAATGTAATATTCTGACATTATAATAAAATGGCAATGATAGCTAGCTTGATCTACGATGTGTCTCTACTCAGAACAGTGACAGACGCAACATTGTTTCCTCTCTTGCTGGCTGTCTCCACCTACGTGCCTATGTAATTTACACACCCACTTGACGCCACTGTAGTCTTTCAAAAACTAGGAAATGTTAGATGTACGGTATATGTCAGAATTACGTGTACCTCTACTTTATATTCAAATATCTCTACAGAATTTCTTTGGCCAGCCACAAAGTGCGACTTAATTAGTTGTGCCTTGATCTGTTAAATAAGGTTAACGTTGTTTTTCGGTGGAACTACCCTTGTAAGGGAATAGGATATGACATTTTGATTGGTTTATTGCATGTTAAGATAAAATCCTAATGATCCCATCCCTACCCAAGACACACCTATAATTAATGAAGAGGTTAAATTCAGCCCATTTGCACCTTGCACTGTAGCTCAAATAACACACCGTCTAACGAGCAAAAGTGGACTTGGACACGCCCGTAATGTACTTGTGCCATGCATTTTAGATCAAGTACTAACATCGTCAAGATAGACCCTTATGAGTGGAAACGGCAGACAATCCTTTTGAGAATACAAACCCCTTTATAACGCTAATACACCATTTGAAATGTAATGCGTAAAGACAACCAATTTTTCACCCAATAAAAGGCATTATAACCTTTGCAACGGTGTTGTGCAATGATAGACTAATATTCAATGTTTTAAGATTTTAGGAATCTAAAATTGTGGAGTACAGAGCCAAATGAGGAAAATAATATGTATTTGTCCCAAACATTATGGAGGGCACTGTATCTTATCATATTTACCTTCAATGTCTTCATAAAATGATCACTGTTGTTGTTATATTATTGCATGTAGAAAACAGTTTTGAAATTTAATTTACTATGTAAAACAGCTAAATGAACCCAAATATTCATGTCTGTGTTTATTCATATTACATATGTATCCCTATTACTTCTTTATAGATTGATGGCACCCATACAGCAAGACTGCACCTCCCTGTTTTTTTTATTTTAGCCTTGTGTTTTTGAAAAACAAATTGTGTGAAATAATCTGTTGAAACATAAATGGCAACATGTATTATTCCATCATAGAATTACTGGAATCCCTGACTGGCAGTGCATAAAAACTACAATATTTAAAAAAACAATATAATTATTGTGATGAACTCAAAATGTTTATTAATGAACCAACCATAATCATACAAAAAAATAAGTAAACACTTACGAAAAAAACAAGGTTTCATAATTATCCGCACCCCTGGTTTAGTACTTGGTGCAACCACTTCTGGCAAGGATAACAGCATGGACTCTTTTCCTGTAATCTTTGACAGGGTTAAGGAACACATTTGGAGGGATTTTCCTCTATGCAGATCCGTCACATTCTTGGGTTTGCGCTTATCACTTGCCCTCTTCAGTTCAGCCCACAGGTTTTTCATTGGATTGAGGTCCGGTGATTGAGTTGGCCATTGCAGAACATTGATTTTGTAATCACGGAAACATTTCTGTGTGGATTTTGAGGTATGCTTTGAGTCATTGTCTTTCTGGAAAGTCCACCTACGGCTAAGTCTCAGCCTTCTGGCAGAGACAACCAGATTGTCAACCAGAAATGCCTGATACTTGGTGGAATCCATTATGTCATTGATCTTAACCAGTGCCTCTGGACCTCTGGAATTAAAACAGCCCCAAAACATCCCTGAACCACCACCATTATTTCAACGTGGGTATTAGGTGCCTTTCCTTATGCATCTCTGTTTCGACGCCAAACATGCTGATGCTGTATCTGACAAAAACGTTCCATTTTGGTCTCATCTGACCACAGCACCTAAATCCAGTCAAAATTTAAATGACGTTTGGCAAAGCGCTTGCTTCTGTGTCTTGGGGTCAGAAAAGGCTTTCTTCTCACAACCCTTCCAAAGCACTTGTGGTGGCGTCTGATGGTGCTTTTTTAAACCTGGTGACCCAAAGATACCACTAAGGCCTGCAATTTTTTCACAGTGATTCTTGGGGATTTTTTTGCTTGAGATTTTTTACTTCTCAACATCCTCCTCCCTATCATGGGGGACAAAATGTGTTTCTACCTATCAGGTTTTCAACTGTTCCATATCTTTTGAATTTATGGAACATTCAGTCATTTTCAGTCATTTGTGGATCTTCTTGTAGCCATTACCAGATTCATGAAGGTCTATGACCATCGTCTTTTTTGAACTGTCAGTTTTTTTGTTTTCTTCATGGTGCTGTATGACAAAGGGATATTGCATGCGTGTTGCCTCATTTTTATACCCTAATGAAACAGGAAGTGATGTGATGACAATAGCAAAAGTAAAAGTAGGTTCTCACCAAATCCGGCAAGTTGCATGGGTTGGACGCATTCTATTAATTTTCTATGGAGAGGATGCGATGCGATGGCGTGGTGCATGATGGATGTGGCGCGCCGACTGTGTGGTACGTTTGCCTGTTCTGAATTTGAATAGGATAGATTCCAAACCTACTTTAGGCAAATTAATGCGTCCACTGTTGCTCACGAAACTCGGATCAAACGGTCAAAGTAGGCGTTTTAGATCAAATATGAATCAAGATTTAGCAACTCCATAGACTATTTCTCGCCTCAAATGTTTTCAGAAACGTATTTTAGTGGACCGTTTCAGTGGTATTAAAGAAAGTTTATTTACGCCTGTTGTTCCGGTTTAATAGCACCGCCCACAAGAGGTGGAAGAAGGACACAAGTCCCTGACTTAAGTAAAAGTGCAAATACTAACATAAAAAAATACTCAGGTAAAAGTTAAAGTACCACTTGGAAATTAATACTTAAGTCAAAGTATATAAGTACATGCTCTTAAATGTACTTAAGTATCAAAAGTAAAAGTCGTCATCCGAGGCAAGGTATTTGGGGATATATAGTGCCCTCCACTATTATTGACACTCCTGGTAAAGATGAGTAAAAATGGTTATAAAACATTTACTGTTTGGTGAATTAGCTTAATCTCACACTGACAAAATGAGAAAAAAAATTCCTCAACAAATAATTATTTTTAACAAAACCACGTGTTCCACACTTATTGGCACCCCTGCATTTATATATAGAATAAAGTAATAATTTTTTATATTTGGTCACATATCCTTTGCATGCCATGACTTCCTGATGTCTGTGACCCAACAATATCAAAAAACTCTTGATATCTTATTTTCTGGTACTCTTACAAGTGAGACTATAACGTCTCTGCATTTGAATGGATCTCTATGGGAATTGGGGGGTGGGACTAGGTTTAGCTGTAAATTATGCTAGAACAGTATGGAATACATGGTTGGTAAAATGGCTATAACTCATCAAGGGTCTGAGGTATCAAACAAGCCTCAAACTATCACTCTGCTGCCAGATATGCAGTAGATATGGATGGATCACTTTAGTTTCTCCTGACAAATTTTTGAACTCTATGGAAAAATAAGTCAGGAGAAGAAACTCTTCAAGATACACAAATGGCTGTATACAGGCTAGGCTACGTTAGCGCAGCTATCAAATCTAACTTTAAGAGATGATTCAGACCAACTGTCAGTAACAGACAGTTTGTTGGAGATTGCAGCAATAATGGACACAGATGCTGTTACGTTTCTGTCATGTTTATGCGATGTTTAGTGTTTGTCACAGTTTATTTTCTGTTCATGTCATGCTTGTGTTCTGTTTATGTTACGATGCAGTTCATTGTTTGCATACACATTTCCATGTTTTTCTGCAGCCTTGCGTTCATACTGTTTATTTCTCTTGCTGTCACTCACGCTTCCCTAATTGTTTCATTCTCCCGTGTCTATTTACTAATATACTAACATTAGATCAGGATTGGGTAATACTAACTATCTAACCATGTGTTCATGTTTACCTTACGTTTCTCGTGCATGTAAATTACTAATTTACTAAGGCTAGGTCAGGATAGGTTAACTACTAACGATTTACTAATTGCCTCGTTACGTGTCTCATTTTCTCAAGCTGTTGTTAATTTCCTGCTGCGCTCAAGCTAATGTCTGCACCTGTCTACACCTGCATATAAGATCAGTGTTCATGTTATGTCCTTGCGAAATTGTTGCCTTTAGTTCACTACTGTCACTTTTGAGCGTTTTCCATTGTTTTGACTACCGTTATTAATCTAGCCTGTTTACTGACTATCGTTACTGCCTGCCTATTGTTTCCACTGCCTGTTTTTTGACCACGAGTTTTGCCTGCTGTCTGTTTTGTACCTCTGCCCCGCCAATAGGACTTCGGTCTGACTCCTGCTACGCCCCACGACTACGAACTTTGCTTTACCCCTGTTTTGTACTTCTGCTCCGCTGACAGCTACTCTGGTTAATGAACTTGTGCACGGATACCGATTTTGAGACTGCCTTCTCCCTCGGTACTGTATCTTTGGTCTGGCTGGATTTATTGGGTTTTGGACTTTGCTTGTGTGACTACGATTTTGGATTTCCCCATAATAAAGCCCTTGCGGGTATTTATTACCACGTCAGTGTTCTGAGTCATGCATTACGGCTCCAACCCGCACACATCCGTCTCAGAACAATTTTGCCACGATGGACCCTGCTGACTCAACCGCCATGTTCCACGCCCTGCAACAACAAGGCCTCATCGTGCAGCAGCACGCCCAGGGGATTTCCGAGCTCTGGGAGGAGATTAAAGAGTTGTGCGCTGAGATGAGGAGACTGGCCATTGCAGTTCAACCACGCACTCCAGAGCAACCTGCTAAACCACCTGCTATCCCAACCTCCAACCCTATGGGAGCCTGGCAATTCTGGGAGCCACAACAGCCCCCCCCCCCCCCCCCGGAGAGGTTTGATAGTGAGCCAGAGAGATGCAAGGCGTTTCTACTACAATGTGACTTTGTCTTCCGACAACAGCCATTGACCTATCCGACTGACGAGCGACGGATTGGCTACGTGATGGGACTACTCAAGGGGAGAGCTTTGGACTGGGCTACTGCGGTGTGGTCCGGAGGTTCATTTCCTCTCAGCTACGTGATCTTTTCGGAGGAGATCCGCAAAGTGTTCCAGCACGCCTCCAGTGACTAAGAGCCTTCACAGCAACTCATTGCCCTCAGCCAAGGCCTTAAAAGTGCCGCGGACCATTCTATAGCCTTTCGGACTATTGCTGCGGCTACCCACTGGAATGACTCAGCCCTGGCGGACTTGTTCCGGGCCAGTCTGAACGGGGCGCTCCAGGACGAGTTAGCCCATCAGGAACCCATCAAGGAGTTCGACGCTCTCGTCCGAGCCGCTATTCGCCTGGATAACCGCAACAAACTTTGCCGGAGGGAGAGACCGATTCCGCCCGGTCAGCCGTGCCCCAGACGAGTACCTGCCTCACTGACGGAGGAGAACCAGGCTGGGGTAGTTGAACCAATGGATCTTTCCCGTACCGGAGTTAAGATCTTGCCCGAGGAACGGAGACGTCGGAGGGAGACCGGTGCATGCCTCTACTGCGGAAAGCTGGGGCATTCTCAGGCACAGTGCACCGCCCGGTCCAGGAAATCCGAATCATCCATGGGAGTGAGGTCTTCAACCCACCAGGAGAAGATCTCCAAGAGCGATACTCACCCTACCCTCACTGCCACAATTATGCTACCTGAGAGGGAGGTTCAAGTGAGGGCACTCATAGACTCTGGAGCGGACGTTAACCTTATCGACGAGGTTATGGTCAGAGATCTGGACATTCCCACCCTTCTACTGCTCCACCCCAAGAATGCTCGGTCGTTGGACGGCAAGATATTCTACAGGATGACCCACGTCACGGAACCCGTCCAACTTATCATTTCTGGCAACCATCATGAGTTTATCCAGTTCCACATCATCCGCTCCCCCAACGAGCCGCTCATTCTGGGACTTCCCTGGCTTCAAGTACACAACCCCGTCATTGACTGGAAGTCTCAACACGTTCAAGCCTGGAGCCGCCAGTGTCACCAAGCCTGTCTTCGGTCCGCACCTGCACCTGCCGGGGGTGCACCTACCCCACCTCAAGACACCAAGCCATCTCTGGAAAACGTGCCAGCCCCTTATCACGACTCGGGCATCGTTTTCTCCAAGACGCAAGCACAGACACTTCCTCCTCACAGACCCTATGATTGCGCGATCGACCTTCTACCCGTTCCACTATTCCCTCAAGTCGACTCTACAACGTCTCCAAACCGGAAAGAGAAGCCATGGAGAAATACATTCGGGATTGCCTTTCCAACGGTCTGATTCGCCCCTCTTCGTCACCTGTGGGCGCTGGATTTTTCTACGTCCAGAAAAAAGACAGCTCGCTGCGTCCTTGTATCGACTTCAGAGAACT
Organism: Ilyophis sp. 1 JC-2022; assembly: GCA_022702515.1. Classification (NCBI taxonomy): domain Eukaryota; kingdom Metazoa; phylum Chordata; class Actinopteri; order Anguilliformes; family Synaphobranchidae; genus Ilyophis; species Ilyophis sp. 1 JC-2022. The sequence continues at coordinate 15,617,349 of CM040406.1, read as the reverse complement.
AAATAACATCACAATCAAGAACAAATACCCACTACCGCTCATTGACTCAGCCTTCCAACCACTCCACGACACCACTGTCTTCACCAAGCTGGACCTATGCAACGCAACCACCTGGTGCGCATTCGTGAGGGGGACGAATGGAAGACCGCCTTCAACACCTCGTTAGGACACTTCGAGTACCTTGTTATGCCTTTCGGCCTTACTAACGCCCCCGCCGTTTTTCAGGCGTTAGTCAATGACGTCCTACGGGACTTATTGGGGCGCTACGTATTCGTGTATCTGGACGACATCTTGATTTACTCCACCAATGTCAAGGAACACGAAGGCCACGTCATGCAGGTTCTCCAACGACTTTTGGAGAATAGACTATGTCAAGGCTGAGAAGTGTGTGTTCCACACCGACACGGTCGAGTTCCTGCGCTTTATCTTGGAGAGGGGACAAATCAGGGCGGATCCCAAGAAGATCCAGGCGGTCACAGATTGGCCCACGCCTGCTACTCAGAAACATCTGCAACGCTTCTTGGGATTTGCAAATCCGGAGCTACAGCCAGGTCGTCGCCCCTCTCACCAAGCTCACATCTACTGCCATGCCATTCCGCTGGAACCCTGAGGCTAAAAACGTCTTCAAAAAGATCAAGAGACTGTTCTCCTCCGCTCCGATTCTGGTGCACCCCGACCCCACTCGTCAGTTTGTCGTGGAGACTGATGCGTCCGACACTGGAGTAGGGGCCGTGCTCTCAGGTTTCCCCCACTGACAACCTTCTAAACCCCTGCGCATTCTTCTCCCGTAAGCTGTCTCCGGCGGAGAGGAATTATGACGTGGGAAACCGTGAGCTACTTGCTGTCAAGCTAGCACTGGAGGAGTGGAGGCATTGGCTGGAGGGCGCCGAGAAACCATTTGTGGTCTGGACCGACTATAAGAATCTGGCATACCTACAGACAGCCAAGAGGTTGAACTCCCGCCAAGCCAGATGGGCCCTGTTCTTTGGCCGTTTCAATTTTACATTGACCTACCGTCCTGGTTCCAAGAATGTCAAGCCAGATGCCTTGTCGCGACAGTTCATGGCCAGTTCTGAGCAAGAGGCGCCGGAGAACATCCTCCCTGGGTCTGGCACCATTGCTTCGGTGTCCTGGAGGATTGAGGCCGTCATCAAAAAGGCGCTACTTAAGGAGCCCGATCCAAGGTCCAATCCCGGTACACGCCTTTACGTTCCCTCCGCCGCCCGGACACATGTTCTCCAATGGGCTCATTCCTCCCTCATGTCATGCCATCCCGGCTTTACCCGCACCCTGGCTGTCCTCAAGAGAAGGTTCTGGTGGAACTCCATGACCCCCGACACCAGGCGTTTCGTCAAGGCCTGTACCACCTGTGCCAGGAGCAAGGCCTCTCACCAGGCCCCAGCTGGTCTGCTCCAACCTCTGCCAGTGCCCAGTCGCCCTTGGAGCCACATCGGGGTGGATTTCGTGACCGGACGTCCCCTTCTGAGGGCAGCACCACCATCCTGACGGTGGTGGACAGGTTCAGTAAGGCGGCGCACTTCATTCCTCTGCCTGGATTGCCCACTGCCCAAGAGACCGCGGATGTTCTAGTTAAAGAAGTCTTTCGGATCCATGGCATTCCCGCGGACATTGTCTCTAACCGTGGCCCCCAGTTCATCTCCCAGGTCTGGAAGGCCTTCTGTTCGGCTCTCGGAGCCACCTCCAGCCTCACGTCAGGTTACCACCCCCAGTCTAACGGTCAGACTGAAAGGGCCAACCAAGACCTCGGAGCTGCTCTACGCTGTGTGTCACTTCATGGAGCAAGATGCTCACCTGGGTCGAGTATGCGCACAACGCCCTGCCCTGCGCCGCTACTGGAAAATCCCCATTCGAGGTTTCTCTCGGCTACCTACCTCCTCTGTTTCCCGATCAAGAGGTGGAGATTGCTGTCCCCTCCCTTGCCACCCACATGCACCGCTGCCTCAAGATCTGGAAGGACGCCCGGGCCGGGCTATTGATCGCCACCGCACTCCAGCCCCTGAGTACAAGCCTGGCGACTCAGTTTGGCTCTCCTCAAAGGACATTCCCCTCCAATCCACTTCCCACAAACTCCAGCACCGCTTCATTGGTCCCTACAAGATTCACAGCATCATCAACCCTACCTCAGTCAAGCTGTCATTGCCCCCTTCCCTGAAGATTCACCCCACGTTTCATGTTTCATGCATTAAGCCCTATTCCACTGACCCCCTTTGATGAACTTGTGCACGGATACCGATTTTGAGACTGCCTTCTCCCTCGGTACTGTATCTTTGATCTGGCTGGATTTATTGGTTTTTGGACTTTGCTTGTGTGACTACGATTTTGGATTTCCCCATAATAAAGCCCTTGCGGGTATTTATTACCACGTCAGTGTTCTGAGTCGTGCATTACGGGTCCAACCCGCACACATCCGTCTCAGATGCGTTTTAATGAGCAGGACCGATATATAATAGTAGGTAGGCTATAACAACGCGTTAAAAGTGCAGATGCAATCCAGCGGTGACAAACATTTGTCGTGTAGTTACATGCTAATTGGTGCTGTCAATAGCCCTGCTATTCATCAGGAAAACATTTGAAGGAAAACCTTCATTCACAAAAATCTTCATGGGCTATTTGTTTCAGATAGGTGGCGTGTCTGTTTGAACGTTTCGGCTACAAAGCCTTCATCAGCGTCTGATTAAGCCAAAACAAACCGACACGCTGTCCATCTAAAATAATTAAGAATTTTGTGAGTGCTGGTTTTCCTGTACCATGTTTGAACTGTTTTGAACCAATAGTAGGCCTAGCACCACCCTGAACTTAAGTAGGCTACTACTAGCTGTTTATAACTAATGTTCATGTTCAATGTTTTTTAATTAGAATTTTTTTTTTTTGCACTTTTGAAGCTTTATCAAAACTTTCTAACTTCATGAGTCAAATAAGTTACCTCCGTAGCTAACTGTAAACTATTATCTGTCTGTATTATTCAGTAGCCAACTGCGGACATAATACCAGAGAGGCTAGCTACTCCACGTTGCAGATGCAGCAAGTTGGTTCTGTTTTAAAATTTATTTAGCTGGTATAGTAGTAACTTCACAAATTCTGTTTAGGCATTTTAGTTGAACAACTATAGTTAGGCTATCTCTTATAAACCTAAAACTTGAACCAGTAACTGTAATAGGAACTGGAGAGGCGATAGGAGCCAGGGGTTTCAGCAACTAACGTTAATATGGTTCCCATAGGCTATAATGAAGAAACTCCTGCCTTCTACCAAACTAAGGGGTTTACAGTCATGTTTTCAACCCAGTTATACCCATAATACATACAATATAAGAATAAGAATAAGATGCCCAGGGGCACTATAGAGTCTTAATACGGCCCTGGCTGTTGGCAATGAATTGGTGCAAGTTGTATAGGTACTTTTGATGTGTGCCATTCCAATGTATTTTGCTTTTGTTACCATGGTTACAATGCAGGTAATTATGCCTTCATGGATAGGTTATTCAATAGCATGCTTGCACACTAATTCATACTAACAGTTTAATATGTATTTCCAAAACCTACTTTTAAAGTTAGGAATAGTAGTTAGTGCTGATTAATTAATAGAAATTCATCAAGTCCTTACTATTGGTTCAGTTGTTATTAAATAGATACTAGACAATAGAATAAAAATGCTGTTTCAAATTAGATTATACTGAATAAATAGGGCACTGTGATTGCCTTTCTTTTTTATGTTACTCTGTGTCAGTTGTTTGATTACAAGGAATGCCTATTCTGTTGGCTAGAAATATACAGATATAGAAAAGACATGACTAAATTGTGAAACACTTTTACATAAACCCCGGAAACTGGCTTTTCCACTCAGCTTCTCTTTACTACATGTCTGACTCTTCAAAATTAAAAAGAAAAAAATAAATAACATGCCTAGATCTTCCCATTAACATTCCCTAACAAGCAGCAGCTCAGGCAAGAGGAGCAGGAGAGGAAGAGAGGGAGCATAGAGAGGTGAGGGATATATATATACAGTATATTATAGAGAGAGAGAGAGAGAGAGAGAGAGAGAGAGAGAGAGAGAGAGAGAGAGAGAGAGAGAGAGAGAGAGAGAGAGAGAGAGATAGAGAGAGAGAGAGAGACTGTGTTTTCTGAATGTGGTCCAGTGATGTGAAACACCTCAGAGTCAGACACAAGGAACACCCGAGGGACGGCGGCAGGCTCCTTAGCTGCTGAGCTCCCTGACCACAACCATCCATTAAACCGTTATAGCTGATCAGGCGCTTTGATTGCATGCTTCTCTGAGTGGGGAGTGAGTGTGGGGGCGAGGCTAGGGGAGCAAATTCACATTCGTTAGTTCAGCCACAAAAGAACAAACAAACAAACAAACAAGCAAACCAGCCAGCAAGCAAACAAACCCACAGACTGTTCCGGATCAAACTCTCCTGAAATTAGTGGCTGGCTAAAACTTGTGCCTCTGATGAACAAAGCAGGGTTGGAGCCGATGACCAGCGATGCCAGAAACCGCAGTGTTGGTAAATACTACCGGTGTGATTCACACTGATTGTATTTGTTCTAATGATTTCTGCACGTTCGAATATAACCTTTGGTATTAGTAAACAGCAAGCTTTTGGAGGAGTTTTGGGACCTGTAGTTTGCTGCCCTAAATTGGCTGCTTGCTAAAATCAGTTTGCAGGTCTTCAGTGGGATGGTGGTGCAGTCAATAACACTGTTGCCTCACAGCAAGAAGGTACTGGGTTCGAATTGAGGCCTTTCTGTGTGAAATTAGCATGTTCTCCCCCATGTCTGCATGGGTTTCCTCCGGGTACTCTGGTTTCCTCCCACAGTCCAAAGACATGCAGGTTAGAGAGTAAACATTTTCTGTAGGTATGCGTGTGTGAGTGAATGGTGTGTGGCCTGCAATGGATTGGCGACCTGTCCAGGGGGTATTCCTGCCTCTCGCCCAGTGCAAAGCTGGGATAGGCTTCAGCCCCGTGACCAGGAATAAGCGGGTTAGATAATGGATGGATGGAGGTCAAACTGGGTGTACCCTTCTCAGAGAACATGCTTGTGGATATTCCCTCCTGAACTGACGTAGGATCTTGCAGGTAGAACAGGCATCAAATTAAGAGTGTGGCATATGGATTTGAGAGAGAGACAAAAAAATGGGAACAGAAATTAGGTACATTCATTAAAGTAGTGGTTCTCAAACTCAGTCCTGGGGCCCCCCTGTGTATGCTGGTTTTCATTCCAACCACAATTGCGATCGGAGAATTTTAAAAAGCTGTTCATTTTTCTTAATTGCACTTTTCATGTTTTAATGGATTATTTACCCTCTCAACCCAAATTATGTCAGAAAATAGCTGTGCATGCCATGCAACATCCTTAACTATAGCATTGACTAAAGAGGTACGTTTTTAGCCTACACTGAAAAACAGAAAGTGTGTCTGAAGTTGGGACAGTAAATAAAAACAGAAAGCAATGATTTGCAAATCCAACTTTATTTTTCTTTTGTAAATAGACACTCATTCAAAATTTGATGCCTGCAATACGTCCCAAAAAAGTTGGGACAGGGGCGTGTTTACCACTGTGTTACATCACCTTTCCTTTTAACAACACTCAGTAATCTTTTGGGAACTGAAGACACTAATTGTTGTAGGTTTGAAAGATGAATTTATTCCCATTCTTGCTTGATATAAGACTTCAGCTGCTCAATAGTCCGGGGTCTTCATTTTGCACTTCATAATGCGCCACACGTTTTCAATGGAAGACAGGTCTGGTCTGCAGACAGGCTAGCCTAGCACCGCACTCTCTGACTACGAAGCCACGCTTGTCATGGTTATTGGCAGCCTCCGTTGTTCTGCGGTCGTTATTCTTTTTGGTGTCGTCTGGCCGCTCTATCGGATTTTTTCCGCCTCTGTTTCGGTGTTTAGATCTCACCCGGCTATTATTCCTCACACCTGTTTTGGGTTTCCTGCCGGTTATAAATAGTCTGCTTTCCAGCACTTCGAGATTGTCTTTGCTAAGTCCGGTACAAGATTTCAAATGACCTCTTCTCTGTTAAGCTTTGCTGAAGAGATACGAGGGACTTGCTTTAGCATCTTGAGTTATTCCTTAGTAGGGAGTTTTAGTATTGTTTTTCTCTTAGTTGCTGTCTGTCCCTCACTGTGGTTTGTACTCTGTTCTCTTTGAGGCAGATTGCTTGTAACTTTTTCTCAATCGGGAAACCAGGACGAGAACCGCAACGGAAACGAAAACAATAACCCACGGACCATGACACTTGTATTGGTAACAATCAGGATGGTCCTTTTCATTTTTGGCCCGGAGAACACGACATCCATTATTTCCAAAAACAATTTGAAAGGTGACCACAGCACACATTTCCACTTCAGTCAGTCCATCTCAGATGAGCTCGAGCCCAGAAAAGTCAGCAGTGTTTCTGGATATTGTTTATGTATGGCTCATGCTTTGCGTAGTAGAGTCTTAAAGTGACGGTCAAGGAAAATCCGTAATATGCTTATAACCACGTTATTTATAGCTATTAAGGTATGTATTGAGCACCAATAAAGCATGAGGGATAAATTACATTGCAATCTCGTTAATTTCAGTCTATATATATCTTTATTCCTGTATGCTGAAAAAAAGGGTGGAGTTGAAATGGGTCCGTAGTGACGTAGACGTGAAACCTCAACCATTTGATCTCATTACATAACTCCTCTCATAGTTTTAGGCGAATAAAACCGTCTGTCCCACTAAGAAATCCTGTCTGAAGTCTGAACGAAACACTCGTTTTGTTTGACCTTGAGAATAGTTGTTTGCGTTATCAGCATTTGGATTTGGAATAGTTAGTTAGCTAAAGCCAAGCACACACTACACAACTTTAAAATTTTTACAAAATCCCGTCCGAGGAGAGCAGCTTACATCTAACGACTGTTAAATGACAGTCTTTAAAAAATTGCTGCGCAATACAGCGCACACTAGGCAACTTTAGGAAGACAGAGAATTACTCGGGGGTCGCACATCACACAATTTCTACACGATTTATACAGGACTAAATCAAGAGGTCAAATTTCCACGCAAGTATGGATCATTTATTCAAACCCTTTTTTCGTTGTATTTGTTGTGCACTGTTGACATTCTAGTAGAACGATGCGTCACTGCAAGTCAGCCACTGCAAGTCATCTTTGAAAAGATCGTGGGCTCTCCCAACGAGGTCCAGACTGGTTCACGACAGAAATAATCATGTCTTTGACCATCTCAGATCAAAAGACCGTTTATCATAGGACTGGAAAATGTGTCGGGAGTTGGTCTTTGACATCAGAATCGGGGCAAAAGTATGCGTGAGCTCGGCATAAAGTACATTTTTTCCCGCTCTCCTTATCCCTCTCCCAATCTTTTCAAAAAGTGCTCCAATAAACATCACAAAGCAGGGGGAAAACCCGCAGACAGGGAATAGATATAATAATAAAGAAAATAAACTCCTTAAAACGAGAGATTCCGCTACCAAACTCAAAGCGACCCGTATTGGGCGAAAAACTCTAACACTAAATATTAAGACACAACAAACAAAGAAAATCCTATAGCTCACAACGAGGGTGCCGAAAAACACAAACAAGAAGAAGACGGCGAAGACAATCTGTCTAGGACAGGGAGACAGAGGTTCAAAGGGACAAAACAAAGGGTGAAGGCTAACCTATTCACCTTTGATGATGAAACATGTGATGAAACATTTCTATCCTGATGGGAGTGGTCTCTTCCAGGATGACAATGCCCCCATCCACAGGCATGAGGGGTCACTGAACATATATCACCTCTTGAAAAAGGCAACCTATTCTAAGTTTCTAATAAACTCTTTGACACCCGAAACAAGTCCCGTGTCGTGACAACAAGTTGAAGATACGGTCGTAACAAACTCAGTCGTATACCGTGAATACCAGCTTTCAATGGCAATATGGAAGCGTCAAACAAAGACGACGCAAGGTTTAAATAATGAAAGGAAATACGGAACAGGTGAACACACTGAGCAGAAAGAAAAATCAAAACACGAAACGGACAACACGAGCGCTCCCCAGGGAAGTGGCTAACAAGAGAAGAGCAGGCTGAGAAACCATGACAATAATGGTCTTCCGCCTTGCCTTTTATGCACAGAGATTTCTCCAGATTCTCTGAATTCTTTCATAGTATTATGGACTGCAGATTTTGAAATTCCTTGCAATCGTGCATTGAAAAACATTGTTCTTAAACTGTTGGACTATTCGCTCACAGTTTTTCGCAAAGTGGCGAACCTCAACCCATCCTTGCTCATAAACGCCCGAGCATTTGTGGATGCTCCTTTTATACCCAGTCATGATAGCATCACCTGTTACCTATTCACCTGTGGACAGGTGTTTTTTGAACATTCCACAACCTTCCCAGTCTTTCTTTTGCCCGTCCCAACTTTTTTGGAACATGCTGCAGGCATCAAATTCAGAAATGAGCATATATTTACAAAAAAGGTTAAACTGTTTTCAATAAAATATATGTAAAAGAGAATTTACAAATCACTGTTTTCTGGTTTTATTTGCATTTGACATACTGTCCCAACTTTTTTGGAATTAGAGTTTGTATAAATAGAAATAAGAGCACAATCCATTTCTAATTACATTTAATAAGAAAACATTTAATCTAAAAACAAGACCAGTGACTCTGATGAGTTGCACGCTATACAGACGGGTGTCAAATTAAAGGAAAAACCCCAACAATGAGGGGGCCCGGTGTCTCTGTTATGCTGTGGGGGGGCATTTTCTTGCCATGGTTTGGGTCCACTTGTGCCCTTAGAGGTAAGGGTCAATGCAAATCAATACAAAGTTATTCTCAGTGATCACCTTTGATGATGAAACATGTGATGAAACATTTCTATCCTGACTTATTTTTCCATAGAGTTCAATAGGAAAATCTGTCAGGAGAAACAACCCTTAAAGTGATCCTTCCATATCTACTGTATTTCTGGCAGCAGAGTGATGGTTAAAGGCTTGTGTAATACATCAGACCCTTGATGACTTAGAGCCACTTAGCCAACCATGTGTTCTATACTGTTCCAGTGTAATTTACAGCTAAATCTTGTCTCACCCCCCAATTCCCATAGAGATCCATTCAAATGCAGAGCTGTTATAGTATCGCTTGTCAGAGTACCAGCAAATAAGATATCAAGAGCCTTTTGATGTTGTTGGGTCACAGACATCATAAAGTCATGGCATGCAAAGGATATGCAACCAAATATAAAAAATATGGCTTTTCTACCACATTTAATTTAGCGTGTTCAATACTTTTTTCCTGTGTCATTTCACTTTATTGCACATAACTTTGTTTAAGAATTGGAACGTTACAATTTCTTTAGCTGGGTAGTTTTATTGAGTTAATACCAATGTCTGGTCAAAATCTCATGTGAATAGCTACATTGGAAATATGTTTGATAATAAAATTGTTGACGTGTCCAATACTTATTTCCCCCATTGTATATGAATCATATGCTATGGCCAGATCTCAACCTAATTGAACACCTATGGGAGATTTTGGACCAACGTGTTAGACAGCTCTCTCCACCACCATCATCAAAGCACCAATGAGGGAATATCTTTTGGAAGATGATCCATCCCTCCAGTAGAATTCCAGAGACTAGAGTCTATGCTAAACTAGAGGCAGAATCTATGCCATGGCACATTGAATCTGTTCTGACAGTTTGTGGTGGCCCAAGACACTTTATGTTGGTTTTTCCTTTCATTTGTGACCAGTCTGTTTCCTTTTCTTTCTTCCCAGTAAAACAATAATAACACATGAGAACATATATCACCTCTTGAAAAAGGCAGCCTCAAAGTCTGACACAAACTCAAACACAAAAACAAATCTTTGTTTTTGAAGCAAGGGAAGAGCAGAACAAACTGAGCAGCAATGTGACTGTGATAAAGTTGAAAAGGTAAACCAGAGCATTATGCTATTGAGTCAACCTTGACACAGTTCCAAAAAATAGGCTCCATTTATTTCGATTCCTACCTGTAACTGCATACCTGTGTGACTGAGCACTATACAGAGAGCATCTCTCTGCATAATCTTGTGTGTTTATTAGCTTACATTCAGACTTACAGTAGATTCACTGCCCAGTCCAGTCCTGCCAACAGGGTTGGCCCAACCAATCACAAGCTTGGCCCACCCTGGCGATTTGCATATTAACTACAGCGTCTCTCTCCGACGTGCGGAAGTCGAATGAGATGCAGCGTCTCTCTCCGACGTAGAATGAGATGCAGCCCACGCGCTTGGTGTTTCACTTGGGCATAATTCAGTAATACAAATGTACAAAACAGGCAGTACAACTTTTAAAATTATGCGCTTGATCTTTATGATTGACAATGTACGCACGGCTGGCGGGCGGACGGACGGATTTTTCCGCTCGGGGCGGAATTTTCTGGGCGTCCGCAAGCGCAATCTCATAGAAATACATTGTATATGTTATGTCCGGGAATAACAGGAACCCAATAGCAGGCAGGAGTGAACAAAAACTAGGTTTAATTCTAGAAGGAACAAAATCACAGTCCAGGGGGAAGTCAAGACAGGCAGGGGTCATACACGGGAAGACACGGCAGAGGTACAAAATAGTAATCCAAAAGAATGGTCGCGAGAACACGTTCAGGGGTCGAAGCCAGAAATCCGTCAAAAACAAATAACAAAAGAACAGACTGCAAAAACTTACAAACTCGGAAAAAACACTAAACAAACAAAACACTCGGAAACAGATACTAACTTGGCACGGACTCGGAAACAGATAGACTAACTAGACACAGCTCACGTGAAAATAGAATGACGAACTCGCGACGAGAAACAAAGACAGCAGGTATAAATGCATGTGTAGACAGGTGCAAACAATAAGCTCGAGAATGGCAGGAAATGGAAAACAGCGAGAGAGCTAAGACATTTAACAAGGCAATTAGTAATTCGTTAGTAATCATCCTATCCTAGCCCTGTCGTTAGTAAATTAGTTAACAAGACAATGACTGGATACGTAAGGAAACACTAAACAGCTGTGGAAACGTGATGAGAACTAAATTGTTAGTTTGTGTTAGTAATAATTCTATTAAACCCTGACATTAGTAGATTAGTTAACCACCCCGTGTTTAGCCAGTTAGTAATTAATAAGTCCTATATAAATGTTAGTAGTGCAGGGTAATACAAACGAAGTGTACAGAAACGAAAGTAAAAACTCCGTGAGAGGGAGCGAGAGATTCAGCACAGAACGCAAGGCTGCGGAACACATGGAAAAGTGTATGCTACCGAAACTGACAATACTATACATGACCGAATAACAAAAACACTCAGAACATAACAGTACCCCCCCCCCAAGGGACGGCTTCCAGACGTCCCCAAAAGTTCATCACACAAAGCAGGGTGGGAGGTGGGGGACAGGAGGAGGGGTAATGTCCAGAATGCTGAGCAGGGTGGGTGGAGGGGGTCCGGAGGAGGGAAACTCGAAAGGCAGGTAATAGTTCGGGAGGGTGAACAGGACTCGGGGTGAAATGTCCGGGATGCTGAACAGGGTGGGTGGAGGGGGTCCGGAGGAGGGAAAAAATGACAGGACAGCGGCGCAGGAGTGACCGCTCAGGCGGCCGGAGGCGCAGGAGTGACCGCTCAGGCGGCCGGAGGCGCAGGAGTGACCGCTCAGGCGGCCGGAGGCGCAGGAGTGACCGCTCAGGCGGCCGGAGGCGTAGACAGTGCCGCTCAGGCGGACGGAGGCGCAGACAGTGCCGCTCAGGCGGACGGAGGCGCAGACAGTGCCCCTCAGGCGGACGGTGGCGCAGACAGTGCCGCTCAGGCGGACGGCGGCGCAGACAGTGCCGCTCAGGCGGACGGCGGCGCAGACAGTGCCGCGCAGGCGGACGGCGGCGGAGACAGTGCCGCTCAGGCGGACGGCGGCGGAGACAGTGCCGCTCAGGCGGACGGCGGCGGAGACAGTGCCGCTCAGGCGGACGGCGGCGGAGGCAGTGCCGCTCAGGCGGACGGCGGCGGAGGCAGTGCCGCTCAGGCGGACGGCGGCGGAGGCAGTGCCGCTCAGGCGGACGGCGGCGGAGGCAGTGCCGCTCAGGCGGACGGCGGCGGAGGCAGTGCCGCTCAGGCGGACGGCGGCGCAGACAGGGCCGCTCAGGCGGACGGCGGCGCAGACAGGGCCGCTCAGGCGGACGGCGGCGCAGACAGTGCCGCTCAGGAAGACGGCTGTATCGCTCAGGGGGCCGGCGGCGACGGCTGCATCGCTCAGGGGGCCGGCGGCGACGGCTGCATCGCTCAGGGGGCCGGCGGCGACGGCTGCATCGCTCAGGGGGCCGGCGGCGACGGCTGCATCGCTCAGGTGGGCGGCGGCGACGGCTGCATCGCTCAGGGGGCCGGCGGCGACGGCTGCGTCGCTCAGGGGGCCGGCGGCGACATCGCCCAGGGGGCCGGCGGCGGCGACGGCTGCATCGCTCAGGGGGCCGGTGGAGACGGCTGCGTCGCTCAGGGGGCCGGCGGCGACGGTTGCGTCGCTCAGGGGGCCGGCGGCGACGGCTGCATCGCTCAGGGGGCCGGCGGCGACGGCTGCATCGCTCAGGGGGCCGGCGGCGACGGCTGCATCGCTCAGGGGGCCGGCGGCGACGGCTGCATCGCTCAGGGGGCCGGCGGCGACGGCTGCATCGCTCAGGGGGCCGGCGGCGACGGCTGCATCGCTCAGGGGGCCGGCGGCGACGGCTGCATCGCTCAGGGGGCCGGCGGCGACGGCTGCATCGCTCAGGTGGGCGGCGGCGACGGCTGCATCGCTCAGGGGGCCGGCGGCGACGGCTGCATCGCTCAGGGGGCCGGCGGCGACGGCTGCATCGCTCAGGGGGCCGGCGGCGACGGCTGCATCGCTCAGGGGGCCGGCGGCGACGGCTGCATCGCTCAGGGGGCCGGCGGCGACGGCTGCATCGCTCAGGGGGCCGGCGGCGACGGCTGCATCGCTCAGGGGGCCGGCGGCGACGGCTGCATCGCTCAGGGGGCCGGCGGCGACGGCTGCATCGCTCAGGGGGCCGGCGGCGACGGCTGCATCGCTCAGGGGGCCGGCGGCGACGGCTGCATCGCTCAGGGGGCCGGCGGCGACGGCTGCATCGCTCAGGGGGCCGGCGGCGACGGCTGCATCGCTCAGGGGGCCGGCGGCGACGGCTGCATCGCTCAGGGGGCCGGCGGCGACGGCTGCATCGCTCAGGGGGCCGGCGGCGACGGCTGCATCGCTCAGGGGGCCGGCGGCGACGGCTGCATCGCTCAGGGGGCCGGCGGCGACGGCTGCATCGCTCAGGACAGGAGGCTAGCGGGCTCGGCCGCTCAGGACAGGAGGCTAGCGGGCTCGGCCGCTCAGGACAGGAGGCTAGCGGGCTCGGCCGCTCAGGACAGGAGGCTAGCGGGCTCGGCCGCTCAGGACAGGAGGCTAGCGGGCTCGGCCGCTCAGGACAGGAGGCTAGCGGGCTCGGCCGCTCAGGACAGGAGGCTAGCGGGCTCGGCCGCTCAGGACAGGAGGTTAACTGGTCCCGCAATTTGAGAGGAGGCAGGGAACGGGACGGGACTGGTGGCGTGGAAAGGGACCGGACAGGAGGCATGGACCGGTGCGGGACAGGAGGCATGGACCGGGGCAGGACAGGAGGCATGGACCGGGGCGGGACAGGAGGCGTGGACCGGGGCGGGACAGGAGGCGTGGACCGGGGCGGGACAGGAGGCGTGGACCGGGGCGGGACAGGAGGCGTGGACCGGGGCGGGACAGGAGGCGTGGACCGGGGCGGGACAGGAGGCGTGGACCGGGGCGGGACAGGAGGCGTGGACCGGGGCGGGACAGGAGGCATGGACCGGGGCGGGACAGGAGGCATGGACCGGGGCGGGACAGGAGGCATGGACCGGGGCGGGACAGGAGAGCTGGGACGGGACGGGACAGGAGAACTGGGACGGGACGGGACAGGAGAACTGGGACGGGACGGGACAGGGGAGCTGGGACGGGACGGGACAGGAGAGCTGGGACGGGACGGGACAGGAGAGCTGGGACGGGACGGGACAGGGGAGCTGGGACGGGACGGGACAGGGGAGCTGGGACGGAACGGGACAGGGGAGCTGGGACGGAAAGGGACAGGAGAACTGGGACGGAAAGGGACAGGAGAGCTGGGACGGAAAGGGACAGGAGAGCTGGGACGGAAGGGGACAGGAGAGCTGGGACGGAAGGGGACAGGAGAGCTGGGACGGAAAGGGACAGGAGAGCTGGGACGGAAAGGGACAGGAGAGCTGGGACGGAAAGGGACAGGAGAGCTGGGACGGAAAGGGACAGGAGAGCTGGGACGGAAAGGGACAGGAGAGCTGGGACGGAAAGGGACAGGAGAGCTGGGACGGAAAGGGACAGGAGAGCTGGGGCGGAAAGGAACAGGAGAGCTGGGGCGGAAAGGAACAGGAGAGCTGGGGCGGAAATGAACAGGAGAGCTGGGGCGGAAAGGAACAGGAGAGCTGGGGCGGAAAGGAACAGGAGAGCTGGGGCGGAAAGGAACAGGAGAGCTGGGGCGGAAAGGAACAGGAGAGCTGGGGCGGAAAGGAACAGGAGAGCTGGGGCGGAAAGGAACAGGAGAGCTGGGGCGGAAAGGAACAGGAGAGCTGGGGCGGAAAGGAACAGGAGAGCTGGGGCGGAAAGGGACAGGAGAGCTGGGGCGGAAAGGGACAGGAGAGCTGGGGCGGAAAGGGACAGGAGAGCTGGGGCGGAAAGGGACAGGAGAGCTGGGGCGGACAGGGACAGGAGAGCTGGGGCGGACAGGGACAGGAGAGCTGGGGCGGAACGGGACAGGAGAGCTGGGACGGAACGGGACAGGAGAGCTGGGACGGGACGGGACAGGAGGGCTTGGACGGGACGGGACAGGAGGGCTTGGACGGGACGGGACAGGAGGGCTTGGACGGGACGGGACAGGAGGGCTTGGACGGGACGGGACAGGAGGGCTTGGACGGGACGGGACAGGAGGGCTTGGACGGGACGGGACAGGAGGCTTGGGCAGGGACGGAAGGGTGATGGATCCTCCGTCAACGGGTGGCCGAGCCCGTCGACGGAGCCGGGAGCCAGGACCCCATCGCTTCCTCCCGGGACCATAGCCCCTCGGGCAAAGGGCAAGACGGGTACCTTCAAAATTAGAAGGTGTGGGGTTGTGGCTAGGCTCGGAGCTATCCGGATGGAGAGAGACCACTCCGAGCCTAACGGAGTGGGAGCTGGGAGGAGGAGTCCGGAGTGATGGGTAGTGGTCGGCATGACGGCGGGCAAACTCCGGATTTTGCCCCCAGATTCCCATGAGGTATTCCTCATAGGAATCCGAGCCGAATGGGTCGAACTCCATAGAGTGGAAGGCCTGCTGGGTCCCAACTGGCGAGTTCGTACTGTTATGTCCGGGAATAACAGGAACCCAATAGCAGGCAGGAGTGAACAAAAACTAGGTTTAATTCTAGAAGGAACAAAATCACAGTCCAGGGGGAAGTCAAGACAGGCAGGGGTCATACACGGGAAGACACGGCAGAGGTACAAAATAGTAATCCAAAAGAATGGTCGCGAGAACACGTTCAGGGGTCGAAGCCAGAAATCCGTCAAAAACAAATAACAAAAGAACAGACTGCAAAAACTTACAAACTCGGAAAAAAACACTAAACAAACAAAACACTCGGAAACAGATACTAACTTGGCACGGACTCGGAAACAGATAGACTAACTAGACACAGCTCACGTGAAAATAGAATGACGAACTCGCGACGAGAAACAAAGACAGCAGGTATAAATGCATGTGTAGACAGGTGCAAACAATAAGCTCGAGAATGGCAGGAAATGGAAAACAGCGAGAGAGCTAAGACATTTAACAAGGCAATTAGTAATTCGTTAGTAATCATCCTATCCTAGCCCTGTCGTTAGTAAATTAGTTAACAAGACAATGACTGGATACGTAAGGAAACACTAAACAGCTGTGGAAACGTGATGAGAACTAAATTGTTAGTTTGTGTTAGTAATAATTCTATTAAACCCTGACATTAGTAGATTAGTTAACCACCCCGTGTTTAGCCAGTTAGTAATTAATAAGTCCTATATAAATGTTAGTAGTGCAGGGTAATACAAACGAAGTGTACAGAAACAAAAGTAAAAACTCCGTGAGAGGGAGCGAGAGATTCAGCACAGAACGCAAGGCTGCGGAACACATGGAAAAGTGTATGCTACCGAAACTGACAATACTATACATGACCGAATAACAAAAACACTCAGAACATAACAGTACCCCCCCCCCAAGGGACGGCTTCCAGACGTCCCCAAAAGTTCATCACACAAAGCAGGGTGGGAGGTGGGGGACAGGAGGAGGGGTAATGTCCAGAATGCTGAGCAGGGTGGGTGGAGGGGGTCCGGAGGAGGGAAACTCGAAAGGCAGGTAATAGTTCGGGAGGGTGAACAGGACTCGGGGTGAAATGTCCGGGATGCTGAACAGGGTGGGTGGAGGGGGTCCGGAGGAGGGAAAAAATGACAGGACAGCGGCGCAGGAGTGACCGCTCAGGCGGCCGGAGGCGCAGGAGTGACCGCTCAGGCGGCCGGAGGCGCAGGAGTGACCGCTCAGGCGGCCGGAGGCGCAGGAGTGACCGCTCAGGCGGCCGGAGGCGCAGGAGTGACCGCTCAGGCGGCCGGAGGCGTAGACAGTGCCGCTCAGGCGGACGGAGGCGCAGACAGTGCCGCTCAGGCGGACGGAGGCGCAGACAGTGCCCCTCAGGCGGACGGTGGCGCAGACAGTGCCGCTCAGGCGGACGGCGGCGCAGACAGTGCCGCTCAGGCGGACGGCGGCGCAGACAGTGCCGCGCAGGCGGACGGCGGCGGAGACAGTGCCGCTCAGGCGGACGGCGGCGGAGACAGTGCCGCTCAGGCGGATGGCGGCGGAGACAGTGCCGCTCAGGCGGACGGCGGCGGAGGCAGTGCCGCTCAGGCGGACGGCGGCGGAGGCAGTGCCGCTCAGGCGGACGGCGGCGGAGGCAGTGCCGCTCAGGCGGACGGCGGCGGAGGCAGTGCCACTCAGGCGGACGGCGGCGGAGGCAGTGCCGCTCAGGCGGACGGCGGCGCAGACAGGGCCGCTCAGGCGGACGGCGGCGCAGACAGGGCCGCTCAGGCGGACGGCGGCGCAGACAGTGGCGCTCAGGAAGACGGCTGTATCGCTCAGGGGGCCGGCGGCGACGGCTGCATCGCTCAGGGGGCCGGCGGCGACGGCTGCATCGCTCAGGGGGCCGGCGGCGACGGCTGCATCGCTCAGGGGGCCGGCGGCGACGGCTGCATCGCTCAGGGGGGCGGCGGCGACGGCTGCATCGCTCAGGGGGCCGGCGGCGACGGCTGCATCGCTCAGGGGGCCGGCGGCGACGGCTGCATCGCTCAGGGGGCCGGCGGCGACGGCTGCATCGCTCAGGGGGCCGGCGGCGACGGCTGCATCGCTCAGGGGGCCGGCGGCGACGGCTGCATCGCTCAGGGGGCCGGCGGCGACGGCTGCATCGCTCAGGGGGCCGGCGGCGACGGCTGCATCGCTCAGGGGGCCGGCGGCGACGGCTGCATCGCTCAGGGGGCCGGCGGCGACGGCTGCATCGCTCAGGGGGCCGGCGGCGACGGCTGCATCGCTCAGGACAGGAGGCTAGCGGGCTCGGCCGCTCAGGACAGGAGGCTAGCGGGCTCGGCCGCTCAGGACAGGAGGCTAGCGGGCTCGGCCGCTCAGGACAGGAGGCTAGCGGGCTCGGCCGCTCAGGACAGGAGGCTAGCGGGCTCGGCCGCTCAGGACAGGAGGCTAGCGGGCTCGGCCGCTCAGGACAGGAGGCTAGCGGGCTCGGCCGCTCAGGACAGGAGGCTAGCGGGCTCGGCCGCTCAGGACAGGAGGCTAGCGGGCTCGGCCGCTCAGGACAGGAGGCTAGCGGGCTCGGCCGCTCAGGACAGGAGGTTAACTGGTCCCGCAATTTGAGAGGAGGCAGGGAACGGGACGGGACTGGTGGCGTGGAAAGGGACCGGACAGGAGGCGTGGACCGGTGCGGGACAGGAGGCATGGACCGGGGCGGGACAGGAGGCGTGGACCGGGGCGGGACAGGAGGCGTGGACCGGGGCGGGACAGGAGGCGTGGACCGGGGCGGGACAGGAGGCGTGGACCGGGGCGGGACAGGAGGCGTGGACCGGGGCGGGACAGGAGGCGTGGACCGGGGCGGGACAGGAGGCGTGGACCGGGGCGGGACAGGAGGCGTGGACCGGGGCGGGACAGGAGGCGTGGACCGGGGCGGGACAGGAGGCGTGGACCGGGGCGGGACAGGAGGCGTGGACCGGGGCGGGACAGGAGAGCTGGGACGGGACGGGACAGGAGAACTGGGACGGGACGGGAAAGGAGAACTGGGACGGGACGGGACAGGGGAGCTGGGACGGGACGGGACAGGAGAGCTGGGACGGGACGGGACAGGAGAGCTGGGACGGGACGGGACAGGGGAGCTGGGACGGGACGGGACAGGGGAGCTGGGACGGAACGGGACAGGGGAGCTGGGACGGAAAGGGACAGGAGAACTGGGACGGAAAGGGACAGGAGAGCTGGGACGGAAAGGGACAGGAGAGCTGGGACGGAAGGGGACAGGAGAGCTGGGACGGAAGGGGACAGGAGAGCTGGGACGGAAAGGGACAGGAGAGCTGGGACGGAAAGGGACAGGAGAGCTGGGACGGAAAGGGACAGGAGAGCTGGGACGGAAAGGGACAGGAGAGCTGGGACGGAAAGGGACAGGAGAGCTGGGACGGAAAGGGACAGGAGAGCTGGGGCGGAAAGGAACAGGAGAGCTGGGGCGGAAAGGAACAGGAGAGCTGGGGCGGAAATGAACAGGAGAGCTGGGGCGGAAAGGAACAGGAGAGCTGGGGCGGAAAGGAACAGGAGAGCTGGGCGGAAAGGAACAGGAGAGCTGGGGCGGAAAGGAACAGGAGAGCTGGGGCGGAAAGGAACAGGAGAGCTGGGGCGGAAAGGAACAGGAGAGCTGGGGCGGAAAGGAACAGGAGAGCTGGGGCGGAAAGGAACAGGAGAGCTGGGGCGGAAAGGAACAGGAGAGCTGGGGCGGAAAGGGACAGGAGAGCTGGGGCGGAAAGGGACAGGAGAGCTGGGGCGGACAGGGACAGGAGAGCTGGGGCGGACAGGGACAGGAGAGCTGGGGCGGAACGGGACAGGAGAGCTGGGACGGAACGGGACAGGAGAGCTGGGACGGGACGGGACAGGAGGGCTTGGACGGGACGGGACAGGAGGGCTTGGACGGGACGGGACAGGAGGGCTTGGACGGGACGGGACAGGAGGGCTTGGACGGGACGGGACAGGAGGGCTTGGACGGGACGGGACAGGAGGGCTTGGACGGGACGGGACAGGAGGCTTGGGCAGGGACGGAAGGGTGATGGATCCTCCGTCAACGGGTGGCCGAGCCCGTCGACGGAGCCGGGAGCCAGGACCCCATCGCTTCCTCCCGGGACCATAGCCCCTCGGGCAAAGGGCAAGACGGGTACCTTCAAAATTAGAAGGTGTGGGGTTGTGGCTAGGCTCGGAGCTATCCGGATGGAGAGAGACCACTCCGAGCCTAACGGAGTGGGAGCTGGGAGGAGGAGTCCGGAGTGATGGGTAGTGGTCGGCATGACGGCGGGCAAACTCCGGATTTTGCCCCCAGATTCCCATGAGGTATTCCTCATAGGAATCCGAGCCGAATGGGTCGAACTCCATAGAGTGGAAGGCCTGCTGGGTCCCAACTGGCGTGGACCGGGGCGGGACAGGAGGCGTGGACCGGGGCGGGACAGGAGGCGTGGACCGGGGCGGGACAGGAGGCGTGGACCGGGGCGGGACAGGAGGCGTGGACCGGGGCGGGACAGGAGGCGTGGACCGGGGCGGGACAGGAGGCGTGGACCGGGGCGGGACAGGAGGCGTGGACCGGGGCGGGACAGGAGGCGTGGACCGGGGCGGGACAGGAGAGCTGGGACGGGACGGGACAGGAGAACTGGGACGGGACGGGAAAGGAGAACTGGGACGGGACGGGACAGGGGAGCTGGGACGGGACGGGACAGGAGAGCTGGGACGGGACGGGACAGGAGAGCTGGGACGGGACGGGACAGGGGAGCTGGGACGGGACGGGACAGGGGAGCTGGGACGGAACGGGACAGGGGAGCTGGGACGGAAAGGGACAGGAGAACTGGGACGGAAAGGGACAGGAGAGCTGGGACGGAAAGGGACAGGAGAGCTGGGACGGAAGGGGACAGGAGAGCTGGGACGGAAGGGGACAGGAGAGCTGGGGCGGAAAGGAACAGGAGAGCTGGGGCGGAAAGGAACAGGAGAGCTGGGGCGGAAAGGAACAGGAGAGCTGGGGCGGAAAGGAACAGGAGAGCTGGGGCGGAAAGGAACAGGAGAGCTGGGGCGGAAAGGAACAGGAGAGCTGGGGCGGAAAGGAACAGGAGAGCTGGGGCGGAAAGGAACAGGAGAGCTGGGGCGGAAAGGAACAGGAGAGCTGGGGCGGAAAGGGACAGGAGAGCTGGGGCGGAAAGGGACAGGAGAGCTGGGGCGGACAGGGACAGGAGAGCTGGGGCGGACAGGGACAGGAGAGCTGGGGCGGAACGGGACAGGAGAGCTGGGACGGAACGGGACAGGAGAGCTGGGACGGGACGGGACAGGAGGGCTTGGACGGGACGGGACAGGAGGGCTTGGACGGGACGGGACAGGAGGGCTTGGACGGGACGGGACAGGAGGGCTTGGACGGGACGGGACAGGAGGGCTTGGACGGGACGGGACAGGAGGGCTTGGACGGGACGGGACAGGAGGCTTGGGCAGGGACGGAAGGGTGATGGATCCTCCGTCAACGGGTGGCCGAGCCCGTCGACGGAGCCGGGAGCCAGGACCCCATCGCTTCCTCCCGGGACCATAGCCCCTCGGGCAAAGGGCAAGACGGGTACCTTCAAAATTAGAAGGTGTGGGGTTGTGGCTAGGCTCGGAGCTATCCGGATGGAGAGAGACCACTCCGAGCCTAACGGAGTGGGAGCTGGGAGGAGGAGTCCGGAGTGATGGGTAGTGGTCGGCATGACGGCGGGCAAACTCCGGATTTTGCCCCCAGATTCCCATGAGGTATTCCTCATAGGAATCCGAGCCGAATGGGTCGAACTCCATAGAGTGGAAGGCCTGCTGGGTCCCAACTGGCGAGTTCGTACTGTTATGTCCGGGAATAACAGGAACCCAATAGCAGGCAGGAGTGAACAAAAACTAGGTTTAATTCTAGAAGGAACAAAATCACAGTCCAGGGGGAAGTCAAGACAGGCAGGGGTCATACACGGGAAGACACGGCAGAGGTACAAAATAGTAATCCAAAAGAATGGTCGCGAGAACACGTTCAGGGGTCGAAGCCAGAAATCCGTCAAAAACAAATAACAAAAGAACAGACTGCAAAAACTTACAAACTCGGAAAAAACACTAAACAAACAAAACACTCGGAAACAGATACTAACTTGGCACGGACTCGGAAACAGATAGACTAACTAGACACAGCTCACGTGAAAATAGAATGACGAACTCGCGACGAGAAACAAAGACAGCAGGTATAAATGCATGTGTAGACAGGTGCAAACAATAAGCTCGAGAATGGCAGGAAATGGAAAACAGCGAGAGAGCTAAGACATTTAACAAGGCAATTAGTAATTCGTTAGTAATCATCCTATCCTAGCCCTGTCGTTAGTAAATTAGTTAACAAGACAATGACTGGATACGTAAGGAAACACTAAACAGCTGTGGAAACGTGATGAGAACTAAATTGTTAGTTTGTGTTAGTAATAATTCTATTAAACCCTGACATTAGTAGATTAGTTAACCACCCCGTGTTTAGCCAGTTAGTAATTAATAAGTCCTATATAAATGTTAGTAGTGCAGGGTAATACAAACGAAGTGTACAGAAACGAAAGTAAAAACTCCGTGAGAGGGAGCGAGAGATTCAGCACAGAACGCAAGGCTGCGGAACACATGGAAAAGTGTATGCTACCGAAACTGACAATACTATACATGACCGAATAACAAAAACACTCAGAACATAACAGTATATGCACAATATCTGCATCATATGACCACATATTAATGTTTTTCAACCTACTAATAGTTTTACTATTGCTATTCATTATTGTAATACATATTATATTTTAATATAGGCTCTAATGAAAAAGGGGACAGAGACAATCACCATTGTGGGATGAATGAAGTTATATGAAATTATAAATTTAGCATGTAACCAGTTATTCCCGTTTTTGTAATGCTTTTTCTTTATTATAGGATACATATTTGTTCAATTAATTAAGACTATGCTTACTTCCCGAAAGGGAAATAAACGTTATTCTATTCTATATTCTATTCTGTTTTTATTGTACTGATATCACTGTATCGATTTAAGGTACTACAGAATAGCTGCTAATTCTGATATAATTAAATGTTTAGAACGTGTTGATTACTGTCCCAAATAAATAAAAGCGAACTTTATAAAGGAGGCATTGTCTTGTTTGCTACATTTAGCTTTACATTGCTTTACATTTAGCTTTTAAGCAGTAAGACATATGTAATAGCAGTATTTACTTAACCATTATTTAGCGAAGCTCACAAATCCGGAATGTAGATTGTTTGTTTGTACATCGCGTCTCTGTCATTCACGGAATGCGCTCCGAAAAAGCAAAAAGCGTCTGTGCTCTTGCGCGTCTGGTGGGGATGGGGCGTAAACCAGGGTGCGAATTGTCAGCAGCGGCTCGTCAGAGGAGGCAAGGGAGGCTTTTTTTTTGTTTTTGTTTTTTGAGAAAAAAATAAAGAGGAAAGTGTATTAAAAATGAACCTTTCTTTCAGACTCTGCGTGTGTGTTTTTTTTGCAATTTCACTTGAACATTGGTGCCATCTGTTGCGCTGTCTGTAAGCCGACATCGGAAAATGTCACTGCTGCGTTTTCTGTGCTCACGGTGGCGGGAGGCGGGAGGGGGGAGGCAAGCGAAAGGAATCTGCTGTTCTAGCCTCCTTCGATATTAAACATTAGCCAATCAGCGTGGACACATTTGCATTTTTCATAAATTTGTAACATTGTCAGGGGAGGCTAGCCTCCCTTGGTACATCAGCCAATCACCATAGCTTACACAACACAAACGCGAACGTGACCTTACATAGGTGTGTTCAACAAGGCGAACGTTCGCTAACATATTCAACGTTTTACCCGTTAGCTTATGTTCGCTTATGTTATCCTACTGTTGGCGTTGTTGAACGCACGTCTGAACTAAACGTTTTTCCCACACTGCACCGTCATCTGATGTTGTGCGTTGCTCAGTGCTAACTAACGTTAATTATGGAAGGGAGAGATATTGAATATCTTGTGGAAAACAAGTTTACAAAGTTACCATTCCAACAACAAATTAGAATAAAAAACGAGGGGAGACCCACGCCGCCCACATTGGAAATATTAACACATTTTTTAAATGGATCGCGCTGTTTCACCCGGAGACATTCACTAAAACGGAATGACGGTAACGTTAATGTAATAATCAGTCAATCCGAGCAGTTTTTGTTTTCAAGCAAAGTAATGTTAGGATGCAGAGAAGATTAATGGTTTCCCTCAGTATGTCATAGCTAGCTAGTATTTCTTTCTACTTGTAAACACAATGAATGATGCTTCATCACTAGTCCACAATGAATGATGCTTCACCAACTAATAAGTAGCTCATCAACTGGCTTTATAATACCGAAGCAGTTTCACATTTCACAGAAGTTTTCACAGGTGTCAAAGTCACACTTTTAGCACACAAACGAATGCGAACAACGCCAATGTATAAAATAACAAAATCAGTTACAGCGTTTATGATTTGAATTTTGAAACCGAATCACTGTGTTAATACGCCCTTCGCTAGCAGGAGTTGAAAGGCGTTTTACGTATTCAGTATATCTACATCGAGGGGTTGAAGAAAATAGTACCTTTACCAATCATTGTAAACAGACGCTGTAACGGGTTTTGTTATTTTATACACTGGCAGAATCCGCTTTGTTCGCATTCGTTTTGTGTGCTAAAAGTGTGACTTTGACACCTGTTTCGCTGTGCAATGTAAGTCAATGGAGAGACTATTTTGGATTATCAAGTTTGAATCTACGGAGCAGCTATTCAAGATATCTCGCCAATATTTGGAGTTACATCATGGCAAGGTAACGACACAACCCAAACCTCTAACAAACTTTCGTGATGCTTTAAGCTGGTCAGAGCCTTTCTGCAATCTCAAATTAACTTTGTATATTATTCTAAATTTATGAATTACTGTTAAGTTAAAACAAAAATATTAATGTTTTTTTCAAATATTAACTAAAAGTTAAACGTTTGTATTTCAAACAAGTTTCAGTTTACTGCTAATCAGTGAATCAGTTCACTGTTAGAATACTGATTAAATGAATGGAAATTGGAGTCAGTAAGGGGGTATCTGTTATCAGAACAACAGCATATTAAAAGCAAAACAAGAACAGCAAAATACAAAGATCATTTGATCTGTAAGTTTCTGTTATGATTTTTGTTTGTTGTAAAAATGGTTATTATATGAGAATTAAATGGATTGATGTTATATAGTGACTGGGCAGAATCCGTACTTCAGACACATGCGCACAGGATTTGTGCGAAACTTAACTTACGTGCACGTACCTCAAGTTAGGATTTGGGCCTATAAGCACAGGTTTATTTAGGGTAAGTCATTTAAGCTAGCAGGCTGATTAGAAAATATATGATGAATGATGAATCAAGTGTGCATCTCTTCAATACAACATGATCACCTTTATGAAACATACTAATAATTATAATTCTTTAAACTTTTGTACAGGCATTTATATCTCCACCCCTTCCATCTCCTGCATGAGCTTCAGACGACCTCTGGCCTCATCCATCTCCTGCATGGGCCAGATGACGCCCTTCCATCTCCTGCATGGGCCAGCCTACCCCCTTCCATCTCCTGCATGAACCAGCCTACCCCCTTCCATCTCCTGCATGAACCAGCCTACCCCCTTCCATCTCCTGCATGAACCAGCCTACCCCCTTCCATCTCCTGCATGGGCCGTCTGTCTCTCCAGTCCAGGTATTGAAACTTTTCATCACAAGTTGCAGGTTATTATAAGCTAGTAAGAAAGTAGAAAATATACTGAATTATGGATCAAGTGTCCATCTCTTCTGTATAACATGATCACCTTTATGAAACATTGATTTATTTACTTTTGTATAGGCATTTTCATCTCCACGCCTTCCATCTCCTGCATGAGCTTCAGCCTACCCCCTTCCATCTCCTGCATGAGCCAGACGACGTTGGTTGATAGTATTTCTTAATGGTATTTTGCCCAACCAAAATGCCACTCGGCCCACCCTGACTCAGACAGCTGGAGCCGGGCCTGCCTGCCAAGGAAGGCACAAGTGTCTTTACACTGTTCCAGCTTCTGGATCCAAGGCAAGTTGCAGTGTGTGATTGTACAACTGTTTCCAATGTCTGTTCACACACCTTCATTTGAGGCACCTGTGGGTTGTGGTTCATGACCTTCAGCCAAAGTCGTCATTGTTGTAGTTCTCTCCAAGTCAACTATAATTGCTGTGTACTCCTCAAAATAACTGATGACATAACAACTGCTAAGACAATGCATGAAAACCTCTTTTAATGATTCCAGCAGGTGGGCAAAATTGAATCTGACCTATGACCTTGTAACACTTGGCGTTCGTTCTAAAATACGGTTTACACCATCTTGAATGTGTAGGAGGTGTTGCAAGAATGTGTCCCGGAATGTGTCTTAGGGCATGATTATTACTCGGGGAGTGAAGATTGGTCATGAGTATTTATTCACAGAATTAAAGTTGTGGTTTTGCAATCAAATCTCAGAAAATTTACGTTTAAAGCTTGGGTGACAGTGTAGAGAAGGTCAAAATGAAGAGTGCAGAACAAAAAGTGTATCTTCACTGTGTTTATTTTCATAATATAAGTATATATAATTTTTTACCTTTACTGCTTTACTGTAAACTACCAAAAAAGCAGATCCTTGCTGTTTTTCTGTTGCAGTTTATGCATGTTGACTGGGTGTTTTACTGAAAGCAATATTTCCATAAACGCTTCTTAGTACCAGTGCTATCCTGAACATTTTTTTACCAGCTTTGCTCCAAATTTAACACATATTTTTTTGACCAGACAGAGACACAAGGGAACCTTGTTTCTCTCGTGACCTTCCCAGAAAGAAAAAAAACAGGGAGAGGACATTCATCTGAGTTCCCCGAGGAGCAGTCAGCTCAAGGTGATAAGCGCTGAACCTTTTCCACCAGCTGGAGCTCGCCAAACTCTGCGGGGGATCTGAGGCTATTTAGAACGCCTGAGGTCAGCGTCCACTGCCGCTTGCAGTCACCCTGGCTCGGAGCTGCCAGGGCCCCGCTTAATACTCCAAACCGCCCAGGCAAAAAGGACCGGATGAATCTTAACGAGCAGATATGTTGCATCTCTATAATGCTATATACTTCAAGCTGGTTATTTTACATGCTTTTCTTATGAGGTTATCTTTTGAAAGGAATTAGACCTCCAAGATGTTTTGAAGAATCAGAGGCAGGAGTGAATAAGAGACAATATACTTTTACCAATTAAAAAATTTAAATTCTCATTTTTTCTTCCATTTTTTATTTAGAATTCTAGAGTGCAATTGTAAACCGACCCCATCACTATGACATCCTGCATTAATTCTGGAGAGCGCACACCTGTCCTCTGAAGCATGTGCAGCCAGCTACTGCTAATTTTTACTCTGCCGTCCACCAGCTTGAGCTCCTGGCATTACACTGGAGTACTGCATCTCTGCTTCAGCTAACACAGGCAGAGTGCAGTTACCCAATTAGGCAGGGGAGCTACTAGTCTACGATGAGGGGATGCCCTGCTGACAGAAACCCTCCCTTCTTCCCAGGCACTGTTGTAGTCAGCTGGATATGCCAGATCTGTAACTGTCACAGCCAGCAAAATTGGTAACACACAGTAAGATTACAGCAGTTATAAACACTTAATAAATTATTGATAACTGCATTACACAACATTAAAAATGCATTTAAAAATACAGTTGATGGTCAGTCATTATTAATAAATGTTCATAAATGCATTAAAATACGTTATTAAATCCAGGGTGGCCAGTCAGAGAAATCTCAAACAGTTATAATATGCACCTTTGAGATGGAAGTATTTGCTCCATAGAAACTACTGTATTTTTCTACCATGTAACACATTCTAACATATTTTAATCCTGTGTGGGATTTCTCAATCTGGAAACCCTTGGTTCCTTCAAAATAGTCTATTTACTTACTGTTTTTATTGATGTTAGACTCAAACATTTTTTTGGACAATTAAAAATAAAAATCCACTATATTAGAAAGTAATATGCTCATTATTAATGCTTTACTGAGCATTAATAATTGCATGGTAATCTGAAGTGTTGCTAGGAAATAATGGCACTGCAACTGGGGGCTGGCTGCACCATCTGGCTATGTGCCTGGCTCACCGTAGAATCAAGCTTTATATGAGATGTACAGATGTAACATTCACGCCTGTCGCACAGCTTGGATTTGTGCCATTCTTCTTTGCAGAGATGCATGCAACAATTTGAATTCAACCAAAAGCACTTTAATACACCCAGAGCATGATACCTGCAATGTTGGCAAATTACTCCTGACGATATCGGTCACTGGCGTAGGCACTGGCCAGGGTGGGCCACAGCCACCTAAATAGTATCCTGGCCCATCCACTTATCTTGGCAGAACTACCACCAGACCCAATTGTGAATTTTTTGGACAATCAATTAATTCACAGAGGGAGCATCCACCTCCACCCCCATCAGTGATCATAATCTCCAATCTCTTAAACCATTCTAGAAATGCACCTGGTTCTGGCCCGTGCAGGCCCAACTATATGAATGTTTCTGATTGCGATGCTGATGTAGATGGGAAGATTTTGCTCCCGTTTAATAATAAAATACTATGTTCATCAGAATTCATACTTTCGGTAAGTTGTCATTATCTTTATGATCACGGACACAAGTAGGTACTTGTCCTGTGTCAACTGAGAGATTTGGGGCACTATCATACACCCGGCGCTAAGCGGCGCTAACCCAAACGCAAGTGATTTTGCTATCTTACACCCGGCGCATAGTTCATTATAACGCCTTGCGTTCACGTCGTTTAAATACCATGTATTCTTGCGCCCATTACAAGTGAACTGGGCGTGTTGGTCTTAAAATGAGGAGTGGCCAGGATTATTTTTGACGTATTGCCATCTTGAGGCAGCAGAAAGCGCTTGCGCTAAAACCACCACAAACTTGCTCTAAAGTCATATCGCAGTTGTTAACATGTTATTTTAACAGCGAATATAAGTGTGTCTACATAGGCGTGTGCACAACGCACGTACACCCTCCTGTCTGTTACACACAGGGGTGCGCACAAGCAGGACTAAAAATATCAAGATTACAATGTGAAATGTTATTATTGTGTAGGCTATATATAAAAAAATGCATAATAATAAAAGGGTCCATAGGTCAAAGACCACATAGCTACCTGTCCCTCAGCGAAGGGAAATGCTGAATTAAATTGCTTTCAGCCCACTCCATCAACATCCAGGCGATGTGCGATGGTATGTGTAAGGTTACATGTATAGGCTATAGACTATTCACAATTATCTTGGATCAAGCTATGATTTAGCCTATATTTGCCAATAATTCCTGTCATTTTTTGGGGGGGACAATCTTCTGTTACGGGACAATGGCTATCCATTTGCTAATAACACCTATATCAAGCCTAATGTGCAAATTGTCATTTACACCTAATTCATGAATTATCATTCAAAGGAAAACTCGCGCACTGCAATAGACGGACATTTGAGTTCTGAAAATGCGCTTCAGATGTCATTACAATACAGCTCTCTAGGCCTACAGCCTCTAACTAAATAGAATGGTTTTGACTGAAAAAAGTTCAAAACCTTGTCCAGTGAATATTGCATTTATTGTTTTTCAAATAGCCTAAGTTACAGTGGATTCGCTGTGCATAAGGTTTTTTCCATAGCCTACAGTTAAACAACGGAGATAAATGTCACCGTGTTAACTGCATTTGAACCTTAGTATTCTTAGTCCTTCATATTTTTTAAATTACAGTGACAAGGTTTCCATACTCTCAGCTTATTAAAACCCAACTGATTTAATCTTTTATTCTATAACTGAACAAAACGAGAAGAGAACCAAGTGTCTAATTAGAAACAAAAACAAATTGGCAGCATGTTACACAATTAATTTGAATGCCATTCTCTGCATGTGCGCTGCATGTTCTCTGTTTCCCCTGCTGTAAGTCGCATGTTTCATGGTCTTAAAGTGTATTGTTTTAAAGCATTACGCTACGAGTAAAACAGGTTGGCCACATTTCCCTAAACAGGACATTATAAAACAAGAGTAAATATGTGTGAACATATGGGTTGCCAACCTGACAGCTTTATTGTATTTAGTGTAATCATTAAGGCAAAATAACAGTATTTATGTTATTAATCAATATTACTATGCAGGTAGCCTAATGAACTTCGAAAACTCCATGAGAACAGCCTCATGGAATTGATGTTTGACACTTTCATTGCATAATCAAACGTAATTCGTTGAACAAGCAGGCTAATTTGACATTTTCTAAGGTGAGACTGAAGCCATCAATAGCTTATTCTCCTGTTGCAGGTCCTTTTAACGAAATGTAACCACGTATATTTTGTAAAATAACAGCCCTGTCTGGAATTCCCGGGAACTCATAGACTAATGATTTGTCCGAATAATATTGACTATTGATCCATTTAGCCTATTTCTTGATCGCACTAAACACGCACAAGCATGTCTGTTTTGCCATCAAACAATCCGCCAAGGTGAAAATGCAGGCTTTTAACGGGAATGGGATATGACATTTTGATTGCCCAAAACATACCTATAAGAGGCTAGGTTCAGCCCATTTGCACGTTGCGCCGTAGCGCCCAAAAAACACGCCGGTAAACTAGCAAAAACTTGGACTTGGACACGCCCTAAATGGACTTTACACCATGCGCTTAGACCGATCACCAAAATAGAGCCCTTGGTATTTCAACTTCCAGCTCATTTGTGAGGGAAAATTTGGTGTGCTCCTATCTTTTAAACTTTGCCTTTAAAGAAATTTTCCGCAGCCATTTCTATGTTTTGCCTCCAATTGGCTTTGCAGACATGGCAGAATTATAAAAGTGCATTTTATAACTTACAAAGATGAATCAAGTACAGGTGACTACCATCTCATGCCCCAGATCGATATTTGTAGTTAACTGATTCAACTTGAGTTGCTTGTCTGTTTTTCCTAGCACCTAGAACAATGTGCAGACATCACGGTTGAGAGCTATGCACTTTCAACCAGTTTCCCTGAGTTGATGACATCTTTCCCTCAGACATCTGAGACAACATCACCACAGGATTTTTACACACAATCATGAGCATGCTGGGGTGTTAATTGCTTAATTAACTCAGAAACCACACCTTTCTAGAAGCACCTGCTTTCAATATACTTTGTATGCCTCATTTATTCAAGTGTTTATTTTGGCTTTAATGCTCTTAGTTTGCAAGCACAGCAAAAATTTAACGAGTGAGAATTTATATGACTCCAGCCATTCTAGATGAGCATTGTGCATATCTACTCATTGGCTGTTGAAAAGACTTTTTAAGTTTTGATAACTCCGGATCAGCTGTACTTGAAGTCGGTACAGGCTGAATTCCATCTTTCTGTGATGTTCTTTTATCAGAATGTATCAAGATGTTCTGCTGCCATTACAGTCCATCTATTATTTTTGAAAAGTATTATAGTAGAACATCTTGATACATTCTGATTAGAGAACATTAGAGAAATTTTTTACTTAATGTCATATAATGTACTGGATTCCGATTAGAGAATTGGAGAACATGCATAACATGGACGTCACGTGGCGCTGTAATGGTGACATGTATTCCAGCTGACTCTCGTGTTCATGTTTGTTCATTTGAATGTGTTTTGTTGTGTCTGACTTTTGTCTTTTGTTTTTTTCATGCGCTTGTGTGTCTGTTGTGGGACTTTATTGCATGTCATGCCCAAAACATACCTATAATTAATGAAGAGGCTAGGTTCAGCTCATTTGCGCATTGCGCCGTGCTTAGCGCCCAAAAAACACGCTGAGGCAAAGGAAGGCTGAGCTCCGTTTCGACAGTGGGAAGAGACCGCAACATTGTGTGTAGCCTATGGAGGAAAGTCGTGGAGGCGCCGAGGCGGAGTTTGTGTGTTGGACTGGTTGATGACATTTGACACCTCGGGACAGCGGGGGCTATTTTAATCATAATGTTTGGCATTTTATATCTTTGTTTGTGTGTTTTCGGTCTGCCCCACTGTCTATGTGTTTTTTGTTGTTGCTGGTAGCTACAACTGGAGTTCCCTTTCGGGAAAATAAAAGTTATTCTATACTAGATATATGGATTATGATTAGAGAACATACAGAGGGGTTACTATCTGCCAATAATCACCACACAGCAACTCCAGGACGTTACTTGCCTTGTGTGATTACATCAGAGCTTGAAAACAAAATGCTTTTTCTATCCGTTCGTTCCAAGCAGAATCTGTATTTCAATGTTTCTGTTCTTTTCTTCCTCCTGCAACATGCCATTCCTGAACCGGTTATAACAAAATAAACTATTAATTATCTCCCACCTCCCAAACATTAAGACCCGCTTAGTGGCCTGTCTCAGAACCTATTATCTTTGTGACCGTGTATCTGAAAATAATACCCTAATGAACACAGGTAAAGTGCAGAGTTATTGTTTAGTGTAGCAATCCTTCTCTAATATGTACTCTAATATGTATATGGGGCGGCTGTGGCTCAGGAGGTAGAGCGGGTCGTCCGCTGATCGCAGGGTTGTCGGTTCGATCCCCGGCTCCTCCTGTCCACATGTCGAAGTGTCCTTGGGCAAGACACTGAACCCCAAATTGCTCCCAATGAGCAGGCTAGCGCCTTGCATGGTGGCTGCCGTCATTGGTGTGTGAATGTGTGTGTGAACGGGTGAGTGAGAGGCCATTGTAAAGCGCTTTGGATAAAGGCGCTATATAAGTGCAGTCCATTTACCATTTACCATTTACATGGATTTTGACTGTTGTATTAATCGTCACTGCCTACATGAAGCCTCCCACCCCATCCCTACCTGCTCCGGTTTAGAAAAACAAATGCACTCTATGGATGATGAAAAACACAGTGGGCAGACAATATCACACTATGTTAGCTGTTAGCACTGAATAACTTAGCACAATGAATACAGCACCATGACAAAATAACGTTGTCAATTTCCTTTGATATAGGGAAACGGGAAATCCCGTCGGAAGAGACGCACATTTCAAATTGCTCACAGCAGCACAAGCAAATAATCCGATCTAAACTCCAGGCATTTACAAGGTGTAGCACCAGCTACAGAGGTCACTGAAATGAGTGTCGTGAACGATTAAGTGCGCATAGCAAGTTCTATTGGGTAACTTGCTGTAGCCGACCATTGGCTAGCAACCATGTGTCTCATACTCAACCAATCACATGCACACACCTCTAATGGAGCGCCCTTTTAAAACCAAGAATCAGTCCTCCCTGTGCTGCTCACTGCTACGCTGCCTTTTGTTTGTTTTACGGCTTCTGTGCTAAAAGGAATTCACTATCACCCTCCACCACCCCAGCTTCCACCTGTTGTTAGGATCTGCTTTAGTACGGGGGGGTTTCTGGTCATCTCCTGTTTAGTGGTGGAAGATGCCCGCACGTAGTACTAAAGCAGATCCATTCAACACCAAACCAAAATTATTATTCAGCACATTCATTAAAACATGTAATTTGCATATGTGAGGTGTCCTGACAGAAATACAGGTTTTATAAACTGCACACATGTCACATTCAACAATTGAATTGAACATAAACGGACAACAACATCAACATTATCCATGATGAAAGATAAGAATCAGCATCGTTAGCACTAACAAATCCACTGCGATAACTTACACAGTAGCCAAACATTAAACATTAAATGAATTGTGCGGCGGCTAAGACCTGAACTCGTTGCAATAACATGCACTGGCTCACCTACTCATATTCAGTACGAAAACCGAGGGCATAGGCAAAGCATCACAACTAATATTAGGCTAAGCAAAATACCACCATGATCTAAATAAAATGTGTCTTACCCTCAAACATCTTCCTCGATTTTCACCGAACAAAAGCAGTCAATACAATAGGCTATCCTCAGATTCCAGCTTCCAGACAAGGTCTGACAATAAGCTAAAGGTGACAAAGAAACTACCTTTGTTTGTCAATGGCTATAGCCAGTGTGTGCGCCACAGTGGTGGTTGGTGGGTCTATGGGAAATGCTCAAAGGTTGTTTGGGACTCGGTTACATTTTTTTGTCCTGCAAATGAATTACATTTAATTTAATGTCTGAATAACTTTTAAATACAACAATATATTTAATTAATTTCTTTCTAGGTTTGGGTTAGTTGTAGCAGTTATAGCAGGGAAACATGGTGTAAGCATTTGTGAAACAAGGTTATTAATGGTTACCTAAATTTTCAAGTTTTTGCTCATGAACAGTATTGTTGATTTAATTTCTGTTTTTGTTCCTGCAAGAATGCCTTCCGTTTTCATTTTCGTTTTCAAGCCCTGGTTTACATGCAAGCTTTTATTAAAGGTGAGACTCTCTGCCCCTGTCGATGATTCCTGTGCATTTTGTTTAAAAAAAAAGTGGAACAGCCACAAATTAAAGACGGTGCAGCATGGCTCCCAGAAGCCTGGGACTATGACTAAGATTTAAATAATAATTTAAAGTTGCATGTGTAGCCGGGCTGAGCGCGCGCGAGTCTGCATGCTCCTGACCACACTGCGTTGTGTTCTGGTGCGGAATTGAAACACTGGACAACTCCTTAGCCACGGGCTTTTTCTGGTTATCTTCACAACATCTTCACAAAGCATTTCTCTCAGTCAAGTTCAGTACAGACTGACCATACCAGTAATAACAAAGTTTGACAGGTGACAATATATAACACTCCTTATCCTAACAATATTTCTTATTATATACCATTACCATAATTGCAATATACTTGTATAATATTTGCTTTATACTGTATATTTACTTCCACGTATATATACTTTTATCACCTACATAATATTTACTAATATCAATATGTATATTTATAATATGCCATGTATAGTATAGTTTATATGTTCATACAGAGAATTAACCAATCACTTTTGTGTCAAGTTCAGTACAGACTGACGACGAGAGGTGTAGGAATCAGCGTTGCCAGGTTGGAAATATTAAACTATCCTACCAGAGGCTTAAAATTATCGGATTTTAAAGAAAATGATCGTACATAGCCAAAAAAGAGAAATCACAGGTGTAAATATGTCATTTCACAAAAATAGCGCATTTATTGTAAGCAACAATCTTGTTTGATATGCCTACTCACACACTTCAGCCAATGAGTGCAATACCAACAGCCACAAAGGGGAGAAAAATATTTGAACGAGCGGGAGAACGCCAGCCAGCTCGCTCCCATGGGGGCACGCACGTCATGCATCAAGCATAAAGGCCTTTTTACACGGGGGACGAAAATCGCTTGCGGAGTTGCCTCCCCGCTCTATGCCGTCCACCGCGAACCGTGTGAAGGGCTTTGATGGGGTAAAAGTACACAGACGGATATCGCCACTCTGCGAGTGTTACCATGGAAACGGCCTGAACCTACAGTCCCGAATCTGAACTAAGGAAAACAATATTGTAATTTAGCCTGCTAGATTAGTGACTAGGCACGTAACGTTACCTTACCTGTCGGGAAACGTAGGGTACTAACGTTAATTGTCCATTTCCTATCAGATGGCGGTGTTACTGACTAAGCTAGCCTATTTCTAGATAATAATGTCGCACAGCGCTGTTGCGTGATAGCCTAACGTTACATTTTACTTTATGCTTATGTACTGGCGAACAGCAAAGTTTAGCAAGCTAACGTTCGCTATGATGTGAATTCAACACACTGTTCAATTTCAACTTTCCACCCTCCATTTACCTCGGTAGGCTACAGAGTAGGGAATATTGCACTACGGTCCTTTATAAGGTTGCACGCACCGGAACAGGAAGTAAACAGTAATGTGGAGATGTAAGTACAGCCAGGCGTTCGGCTGCTAACAACCTGTCTGATTATTGTCTTTTCGCTGCTGTTTCATTAAAGCAAGTGAACAAATGGAACATTGTTCTTATTTATAATCAGACAACTGGATGCAACCGAGCAGAGATCGTCAGGAAAGAAGATTGGAATATGTGTGAATCAACCGCGAGAGCGTCGGAAAGCAACGCCACCCGGGAACCTGCATACACGCACGCATCGTCGGAAGAGAGAGCTCTAATAGCCTACTGATTGGTCTGTTCTGCAAAATATTTTCGCTGTGACTGTACTGTAACCATCTTGATGGCGCCTGTGAGGGTAGAGTGCCCAATTGAGGACTGTGGCTACGTAGCCACACACGCAGAGGCAGCGGTGGTGGTGGCTATGTTGAACATACACGCCACCACACACGCAGTAGCCCCCGGGGCGCCGGGCATAAACGCCAAGATGGAGAAGCTCAGGCGCCCCTCCATAGCACTGGCCGGAACGGCCGAGACTTGGTCGTACTTTCTAACCCGCTGGGGTGAGTACAAGGCGGGCACTAAACTGGTCGGATCCGACATCGTCACACAACTGCTAGAGTGCTGCGAGGAGGATCTGAGGAAAGACCTCACTCGCGCAGCAGGCAGGAGCCTGGTGAACAGTGATGAAAGAGATATCCTCGCCGCCATGAAGGCGCTCGCCGTCCGTGCGGAAAACACCATGGTGGCTCGGGTGGCCCTATCCAACATGCGACAAGGACACGAGGAGCCCATCCGATCGTTCCACGCCCGTTTAAAGGGACAGGCGGACACATGTAAGTACGAGATGAAGTGCACCAACGTACATTGTGAACAAGTCAATGACTTTACAGAAGAAATACTGCGCGACGTGATTGCCCGCGGCATAGCGGACCAAGAGATACAGCTTGATCTGCTCGGCGAGAGAAATCAGGACATGCCCTTAAAGGACATGATAGAATACATCGAAGCCAAGGAGTCCGGGAAGCGCTCAGCATCACGCCTAATCGACCCCCAGAGCACGGACACAATCAGCAGTTCGTACCGGCGGGGGAAACAGCAGGACGTCCGCACCAGAGGGGCCGCCAGACAAGAGAAACCGAGGGCGGCGCCCGAAGGGACATGCATCTACTGCGGCGGGGTTGGCCACGGCAAGACACCTCAGTGGAGCGCCAGACGCACTGAGTGCCCCGGGTACGGCAAGACGTGCCGGAGATGTAACCGCCAGAATCACCTAGGCCCCCACCTGAGAAGACAGATGAGGTGCGCGATGAGCAGCAGACGGCAGCCTTCGTCGAGCTGTGCACGCTCACCGTGACCAACGCGGGTGACAAGCTGCGCACACTCCCCCTCGCTCACCACCTGTACGACGATATGTGCGACAAGTGGATGAGGCGCCCATCCAACCCACAGCCGTACGTCAACCTCACTCTCACCGTCGAACGCGGAGACCACAGAGCGCTGGGCCTCGACCTTCAGAAACGCACCCGCGCAGTAACCCTGCCTGCAATGGCTGACACCGGGTGCCAGAGCTGCCTGATCGGTGTCAAGGTCGCCCATCGGATGGGCCTGAGTACGGAAGACCTCATTCCCGTATCCATGACCATGAGGGCCGCGAACAACGAGGGAATACGGATCCTCTGGGCTGCAGTCGTCAGGTTTGCCGGTAACAGCAACGACGCCCGGAGACTGGAGACGCGCCAGGTCGCGTACGTGACAGACACCTCAGACCGTATCTTCCTCTCCCGCGCAGCCTGCGTGGACCTGGGTATGATCTCAGACAAGTTCCCGACACTTGGGGAGGTGAATCTGGCGGCCATAGACTCATGTGACTGCCCGCGGCGTGCAGAGCCGCCGACCAGACCAACCACGCTCCCCATGCCGGCGACCGAGGCTAACAGGGAAGCACTAAGCGAACACTTGCTCAGACTGTATGCTCAGAGCACATTAAACACGTGCCCTCACCAGCCTCTGCCGCGTATGTCCGGCCCACCACTCCGTCTCATGCTTGACGAGGGTGCGACGCCAGTCGCCTATCACACACCCATCCCCGTGGCCATACATTGGCAAAACGAAGTGAAAGCGGGTCTCGACCAAGATGTTCGTCTTGGCGTGCTGGAGGAAGTACCCATTGGTACGCCGGTGACATGGTGTCACCGAATGGTAATCTGCGCAAAGAAGAACGGCAAACTGCGACGCACTGTGGACTTCCAAGCCCTGAACAAACATGCGTTCCGCGAGACCCACCACACGCAGTCCCCATTCCACCAGGCGAGACAGGTGCCCAGCGGGAAGCGCAAGACTGTGTTCGATGCCTGGAATGGCTATCACAGCGTCCCACTACACGAGGACGACCGCCACAAGACGACCTTCATCACTCCGTGGGGGCGTTACCGGTACCTTTCAGCCCCACAAGGGTACATAGCGTCAGGGGACGGTTACTCACGACGTTACGACGAGGTCGTCGCTGACATCGGTAACAAGACTAAATGTGTGGATGACACGCTGCTGTGGGCCGACTCGATAGAGGAGAGTTACTTCCAGGCGATACAGTGGTTGGATGTGTGCGGACGGAACGGGATCATCCTCAACCCGGAGAAGTTTGTCTTCAGCGCGCCCACAGTGGACTTCGCAGGCTTCACGATCACCATGACTGATGTTCGGCCCTGCAGCCGCTACCTGGAGGCGATCCGCGACTTCCCACGACCGCGGAACGTCACTGACATCAGGTCGTGGTTCGGGCTGGTGAACCAGGTGGCCTACGCCTTCAGTATGGCCGTACGTATGCAACCATTTCGGAGGCTCCTGCAGAGTGGGGTGCGCTTCGAGTGGTCCCCGGAGTTGGAGGACATTTTCCGCGAGTCAAAGGGCGTGATCGTCCAGGAGATCGAGCACGGCGTCCGTATCTTTGACAAATCCAAACCGACGTGCATCGCCACAGACTGGTCGAAAGAGGGCGTTGGTTTCTGGCTGTTCCAGAAGCACTGTCGGTGCATGCCGGTCAGGCCCTTCTGCTGCACCGATGGATGGAAAGTTACCCTGGTTGGCAGCAGGTTCACGCATGCGGCGGAGTCCAGATACGCGCCCATAGAGGGCGAGGCCCTCGCAGTCGCAGACGCCTTGGACAAAGCGCGCTACTTTGTGTTGGGCTGCAGGGACCTGATCGTGGCGGTTGACCACAAGCCACTGCTGAAGCTCCTTGCGGACAGGGCACTTGACGACATACCCAACCCCCGCCTTAGGAACCTCAAGGAGAAGACCCTGCGTTATCGCTTCCGCATGATCCACATCCCGGGCATGAAGAACAGGGTGGCAGACGCCATGTCACGCAGACCGGTCGGCACCCTGCGCCCATCACTCATGAACCTTCCAGACGACAATGCTGCCGCGGTGACCCACCTCTCACCCAGCATGCACACTGACGTGCTGTCTCTCCTGCGCCGGCGTGAGCCAGAGGACGGCGACGATGATGACGAGGGG
This sequence comes from Ilyophis sp. 1 JC-2022, assembly GCA_022702515.1. Lineage (NCBI taxonomy): Eukaryota > Metazoa > Chordata > Actinopteri > Anguilliformes > Synaphobranchidae > Ilyophis > Ilyophis sp. 1 JC-2022. Next base: position 15,578,629 of record CM040406.1, on the reverse strand, counting down.
GGCGAGCTGGCATGGTGCGCTGCGGGCCTTAACTCACTGCAGTCGGTGACATGGGACCGCGTCAGGGAGGCCACCAGCAGCGACGGCGAGATGCGCATGTTGGAGGAGATGGCGGCGGATGGCTTTCCTGACTCGAGGTTCGAGATGCCGGAGACGATTCGTGCGTTCTACCAGTACCGCGAGGACATTACGTCAGCTGACGGGGTGGTGCTCTACAAGGACAGAGTGGTCATACCGCCCTCACTCCGCGGCGAGGTGCTGGGCGCCCTGCACGCCGCCCACCAGGGTGTCTCGATGATGACCGCTCGTGCAGAATCCTCTGTGTTCTGGCCAGGCATGTCAGCCGACATCAGCGCCACACGGAATGACTGCAACCACTGCCACCGGATGGCGCCCTCACAGCCTGGGGCGCCGCCGACCCCGCCCATCCCGGCCGTTTACCCTTTCCAGGCGGTGTGCTCGGACTTTTTCATGCACAGGGGTGTACACTACCTCGTGACGGTGGACCGCTACTCGAACTGGCCGGTAGTCTTGAGGTCGACGGGTGGTGCCGCTGATCTCATATGCCACTTACGCCGTGCCTTCGCGACGTACGGGACGCCTGAGGAGCTTGCATCGGACGGGGGTCCGGAGTTCACCTCTGCCGAGACCAGGTCTTTCCTGCGCAGATGGGGCGTGCACCACCGCCTCTCATCGGTGGCCTTCCCTCACAGCAACTGCCGTGCGGAGGTTGGGGTGAAGACGATGAAGCGGCTCATCACCGACAACAACCGCCCAAAGGGTGAGCTCGACACTGACGCTGTGCAGAGGGCGATACTGCAATACCGCAACACACCTGACCCTGACACGAAGATATCTCCGGCGATGTGTGTCTTCGGCCGCCCGATACGCGACTTTATCCCGATTCCCCCCGGGAGGTACAGGCCGCACGAGACTTGGCGTGAGACGCTGACAGCGAGGGAGGAGGCCCTCCGCAAACGCCACATCCGTACGGCTGATGCTTGGGCGGAGCACACCAAGCGCCTCCCTCCGCTCAACAAGTGGGACAGGACGGGCTGTGTCGTGGAGGTGCGTCAGCACGATCAGTACGTGATCAAGATCGATGGCTCTGGCAGGGTCTCGCTTCGGAACCGGAGATTCCTGCGGAAGTTCTATCCGGTTCGCAACGACCAGCCGCCGCCCCGGACGATCTTTGACGATCTGGCGACCCGCGTTGCCCTGCCGGCACCTGTTGTGAAGCCGATGGTTCGGGGCTTTATGAGCAGCCCTACACCGCTCGTGGCTGGGGCCCGCCCCACTACCTGTACTGACTTTGGGCTCTCCCCAGCGCGGGTTGCAGCCGGATCCTGCTGTACCGGCGGTGCCAGGTCGGGACTCAGCAGGGCGCGCTGCCCTTCATGCATCGCCTCCGGCCTCTGGGGCCCCCGCGGCTTCTCCCCCGTCGGACCCCGTCATGCCGGCGGCGGGTTCTCCTCGCCGGTCCACCAGGGTGACCAGTGTGCCCTACTGGCACAAGGACTATTTTATGGGTTCTTAGTGCCGTGGGTCGTGTTGATGTTGGTTATTGGTTGATTGTTCATATCGGGCCATGTTTACTTCTGTTAGGCTTGTTATTTTGATCAGCCTTTATCTTTAGGCGTGTTAAAGGCTCGGGGGGAGATAGGGAATATTGCACTACGGTCCTTTATAAGGTTGCACGCACCGGAACAGGAAGTAAACAGTAATGTGGAGATGTAAATACAGCCAGGCGTTCGGCTGCTAACAACCTGTCTGATTATTGTCTTTTCGCTGCTGTTTCATTAAAGCAAGTGAACAAATGGAACATTGTTCTTATTTACAGAGGAGTAGCATATCACAACACAGTGCTGCCAGCTTGGGTAAGTAACCTATAGCAGCAGCAGACCAGTGAGGGAGAAAAGATATTACCAAAGTGAATTTATGGGTAAAGTGTAGGCTAACGTCATTCGGCGTCGCGTTGTCAAAATATGAAATCCAATCCTACCTGGCCTCATCCGGCAGGCGGGCGTGTGCACGACATGAGCACGGAGGCGATATTTTTCGAGAACGAGCCCGCGTCGCTCCCCTCCCCGCTTCCCGCTTGTCTCTCATTGAAAATGAATGGAGACCAAGCGATTGTCGCATACCGTGTAAAAAGGCCTTAATGATTGGCTGGAAAGACGCAACCTGTGTTTTTCAATGACTTTGCCTCTAAATACAGATCTAGGCAAGGCAAGTTTATTTATATAGCACATTTCATACAGCAATGGCAATTCAAAGTGCTTTACAGAGAGCATACAAATACAAATCATGGAGAATATATATGATGGAAACAAGAATAAAATAAGAGATAAGAATAAAATAAAGATATAAAACGTAAAAGAATAGAAAACAAGATATAAAAAGTAAAAGAATAAAAAATATGAATAAAAATGGGAGCAAAAAGAATAAAAACAAGAATAAGATATGAAAAGTAAAAGAATAAATCAGAGTGCTAGTGTCTAGTCATATACACTGCAGAACATGAAAATTTAGATTTTGAGCCTGTTTGATTTCTTCTGGGAGTTTATTCCAGATGCACGGTGCAAAGTGACTAAAAGCTGCCTCACCGTGTTTTGTTTTCACTCTTGGAGTGTTTAATAGACCGGTCTCAGCTGACCTTTGGACTAACTGCAATTTACGAACAGCCCCTTTAGAAAAGCCTGTCAAAAGACCATTGCAATAATCAAGCCGGCTCGATATAAATGCATGGATGAGCTTTTCAAGGTCTTGTTTAGACATGAAACTTCTCATTCTTGCTATGTTTTTTAGGTGATAATAGGCTGATTTAGTTATTGAGTTTATGTAGCTGCAGAGTCTAGAATTACACCAAAATTTCTGACCTGGTTTTTAGTATGAAGAGAGAGAGAATCAAGGTGGGCACTGCCTTTTGATCTTTTGTCATGTGCACCAAAGACAATTATCTCAGTTTTATCTTTGTTTAGCTGGAGAAAATTATGTCTCATCCAGCTGTTTATCTGTTCAATGCATTGACAGAGATTGTTGATGGGACTATAGTCATTTGGTGTGAGGGCTATGTAAATTTGAGTGTCATCTGCATAGTTATGGTAATCAATTTTATTGTTTTTTAAGATGTGTCCTAATGGAAGCATGTAGAGATTGAATAAAAGAGGGCCAAGGATTGATATTTGGGGAACTCCACATGTCATTTTAACTGGATCAGATAAAAAATTGCCAATGGATACATAATAGTTTATATCCTGTAGGTAGAATCTAAACCAATTTAAGGCAGTGCCTGAGAGTCCAACCCAGCTTTCTAATCTGTCTATTAAAATGTTGTGGTCTACAGTGTCAAAGGCAGCACTAAGATCTAGTAATACTAAAATTGAAATATTTCCGGAATCGGTATTTAAACGGATGTAATTTAAGACCTTGATAAGGGCCGTTTCAGTGCTATCTAAGGGGCGAAAGCCTGATTGAAAGTTGTCAGAGGTAATTTATGGTCAAATAGTTACTAAGTTGTTGGTAAACAACTTTTAAAATTATTTTACTTATAAAGGGTAAGTTTGATATGGGTCTGTAGAGTAGTAGAAGTAGAAGTGGGTCTAAGCTGCTCTTATTTAATAAAGGCTAAATTACTGCAGTTTTCAAAGTTTCAGGGAAAATTCCTGATAAAGGGGAATTGTTGACTATTTGCATTAATTCACTCACCAAGCAACCAAAAACGTTTAAAAAAAAACTTGTAGGTAGAACATCGAGGGCACAAGTAGATGGTTTAAGATGTGACTGTCATGGATCTTGCCTTCCTTCCCTTATCTCCACGTTCTCGTTATTCTTTTTTGTCGTTTACCGGTAATCTATCGGATTTTTCTGTGTTCCACTACGGGTTTTGCTTTCGCTTCATCATTAGTGAGTTCACCTGTCATTTATTTCCGCTCACTATTTATACCCTGCTTCGTGCCTCTCTCGTTGCTTCCATGTTATTCCACTTAACATTCGAGCCGGTAAAAAGGTATAGGAAATTAGTTAGAAAGCTAGTTTAAAAAGAAAGGGTTTAGAAAGAAAGGGTTTAGAAAGAAAGCAAGTTTCTTTTCGCTCTCATTTCAGAGCAGAGGCTTTCTCGTTTCTTTCGTTTTACACTCTGACTTACGAGTGCTCTTACCCAAGAAGTTAGGGTCTTTTGAGTTCTCTGTTTCCTTTCGTTTCGCTCCACAAACGGGAGTAAGATAAGCGTGTCTGCTTATTTCCTTTGTTTTACCACTCTTATCTACGAGCGCTTTAACTGCTCTGATCCCAGTTAAAGGGATCTTAATAGTTTTATTTTCTTTGTTCGTTCGCTCCACAAACATTAGATAAGCGTGTCCACTTATTTCCTTTGTTCTTTTACGAGCGCTCTAACTGCTCTGATCCCAGTTAAAGGGATCTTAATAGTTTTATTTTCTTTGTTCGTTCGCTCCACAAACGTTGTTAGATAAGCGTGTCCGCTTATTTCCTTTGTTCTTCTACGAGCGCTCTAACTGCTTTGGTCCCAGTTAAAGGGATCTTAATAGTTTTATTTGTCTTTGTTCGTTCGCTCCACAAACGGAGTTAAATAAGCGTGTCTGCTTATTTCGGTTGTTTTGCTCGCATATCGAGTTCCTCGCCTTTTTCGTGAGGTTATTTGTGTTCTCGTTATTCTCCCTCTCCACTACGGATTATTGTTCGTTTCAGTGGTGTTCGTTGAACACTTAAAGATTCCTTATCTGTCGCAACTGGACCTCCAGTGTTCCTCTGTGTCTCTGGCACAGAGAACCCCTACAGAACATGGAAGCCAAAGGGGAGGGGCCAGCGATAGATCCCATTCTTCACAGGGTCCTAGTCACGCAGGAGGCAGCCCTTGCTGCTCAGGGAGAAAGTATTCGAGCTCTGCTGGTTTCTCAACAAACTCTGCATGAACAGATACGCCTTCAGGCGGTCGCTCTGCAGGATCTAGCAGAGAATCTCCGAACTCACCCTCACATGACCGACCCACCTTCAGTTGCACAAGCACCCACACATCCCATTCCTCCCCCACCTCCACCTGGCGCTAGAGAACCTAAGCTTCAGCTTCCGCTGCAGTATAGTGGAGAGTCGGGAAAGTGTCAGGGGTTTTTAACTCAGTGTCCCGGGTAGTATTTATTCTTTCACTCCTAACCGGGAATGCTCTCGCATGGGCGGACCCACTTATCAGGGCTAATTCGCCCATCATGGATAATACAGATGGGCTTATGGCGGAGATGGTGTCAGTTTTTGATCAGGACGTTTTTGGCAAGGAGGCCGCTATGCGTTTGACCCGTCTTCGTCAGGGCTCTGACACCGTGGCCGCATTTGCTATCGCGTTTCGTGCTCTTGCGGGGGTTACAGGATGGGCCGATGAGCCTCTTAGTGCACTGTTTATGAACGCCCTGTCGGAGCCAGTAAAGGACGCAATCGCGGGTCTCGAACCACCCGCTACATTCGGGGCTCTGGTGTCCACCGCCATTCGGGTAGACAACCGCTTTAGAGAGAGAGAGAAAGAGAGGGGTTCTAAAGGGTTTAGATATCGCCCAGCTAATTGCCTTTCTTCCGCCACGCCAGCGCTATCTCAAAACCCTTCACTATCTCATATAGAGCAGGAGGAACCCATGCAGGTTGATGGGTCCTCCATGCGCGTTACAGGGGACGCTAAGTCCCGTGAATTGTGGTGTAGGTACTGTAAGGGGCGCGGTCACTTAAAGGAACAGTGTCCCAAGCTGTCAGGTAAAAGAGGGTCCTCGCTAGAGGAATTGAGTTGCCTAGGGGGACTGCAGTTCAAGTACCCTCGGACCCTTCTGCCAGTCAATTTACGCTGGAACAATTGCCAGTTAAATGGCAACACTTTTATTGACTCTGGGGCAGTTGAGTGCCTTATCGATGCTGATTGGGCTAAGTCCCACAAAATTCCCACCCACCCTCTACCTCATCCTCGCCTTGTTACGGCTCTGGACGGCCGCCCGTTAGGCACAGGCACCATTTCCCGCGTTACCTCCGCCATACGCATGAGCGTTCCGTATCAGGATCATACGGAGGAGATTCAGTTTTTTGTAATTGAGTCCCCAGCTTATCCGCTGGTCTTGGGTCATTCTTGGCTTGCCCACCATAATCCTCATATTAATTGGGGGGGGGGGGGGGGGGGGGGGCGGTCCTGTTATCCATCAGTGGGGTTCCCAGTGTAAATTTCACTGTTCTTCCGCCAGTCTGTTGCCGTTGGGAGGAGGAGTTCAGGAGTATTCCGAACCGATCAGTACTACTGATGTCATAGTTGCCCCGGTTATATGGGAGGTTGAGACAGCAGTGCAGAGAGCCTTGCGCTCGGACCCAGGCTCAGGTGGGGCACCAGCCCACTGTCTTTTCGTGCCTCCTCATCTTAGGTCTAGGGTTCTCCAATGGGCCCACACCTCCCAACTTACCAGTCACCCCAGTGTTCAGCGTACTAGGGACTTTTTGTCCCGACGTTTCTGGTGGCCTAGTCTGGAGAGGGACGTACGCTCGTTTGTCGCGGCTTGTCCGTTTTGCGCACGCGTCAAGGTCTCTCACCTTCCTCCCTCGGCTAGACGGCCGTGCTCCATGCGCATCCACCCTACGTTTCCCGTCTGAAACCGGTACTCATCAGCCCGCTCGCGCCGGTGGAAAGACCACCTTCGCCTCCCCGACTCTTAGAAGGGGGCCCGGCTTATACTGTTCGCCGCATTGTGGCCGAGAGACGTGTGGGCAGAGGGTGGCAGTTCTTTGTGGACTGGGAGGGCTACGGCCCGGAGGAACGTTGCTGGGTTCCTAGGAGAAACATCCTGGATCTTCAGTTAATCACAGACTTCCGCAGAAATAAGGTCGTGGAAACGTCTGGTGCCGTTCCTTAGAGGGGGGGTCCTGTCATGGATCTTGCCTTCCTTCCCTTATCTCCATGTTCTCGTTATTCTTTTTTGTCGTTTACCGGTAATCTATCGGATGTTCCACTACGGGTTTTGCTTTCGCCTCATCATTAGTGAGTTCACCTGTCATTTATTTCCGCTCACTATTTATACCCCGCTTCCTGCCTCTCTCGTTGCTTCCATGTTATTCCACTTAACATTCGAGCCGGTAAAAAGGTATAGGAAATTAGTTAGAAAGCTAGTTTAAAAAGAAAGGGTTTAGAAAGAAAGGGTTTAGAAAGAAAGCAAGTTTATTTTCGCTCTCATTTCAGAGCAGAGGCTTTCTCGTTTCTTTCGTTTTACACTCTGACTTACGAGTGCTCTTACCCAAGAAGTTAGGGTCTTTTGAGTTCTCTGTTTCCTTTCGTTTCGCTCCACAAACGGGAGTAAGATAAGCGTGTCTGCTTATTTCCTTTGTTTTACCACTCTTATCTACGAGCGCTTTAACTGCTCTGATCCCAGTTAAAGGGATCTTAATAGTTTTATTTTCTTTGTTTGTTCGCTCCACAAACGTTGTTAGATAAGCATGTCCGCTTATTTCCTTTGTTCTTTTACGAGCGCTCTAACCGCTCTGATCCCAGTTAAAGGAATCTTAATAGTTTTATTTTCTTTGTTCGTTTGCTCCACAAATGTAGTTTGATAAGCGTGTCCGCTTATTTCCTTTGTTCTTCTACGAGCGCTCTAACTGCTTTGGTCCTAGTTAAAGGGATCTTAATAGTTTTATTTGTCTTTGTTCGTTCGCTCCACAAACGTTGTTAGATAAGCGTGTCCGTTTATTTCCTTTGTTCTTTTTATTTCCGTGGATGCTGGTGGATTAGTTAGCTTATCAAAAGTATTAAAAAGGGTGCTTGCGTTATTAATGTTATTGTTTATAATCTTAGAGAAAAAGGATTGTCTGGCGCTTCTTATTTCTGTATTATAGATTTGAAGATTCTCTTTATAGATATCATAATGGACCTGGAGATTAGATTTTCTCCATCTGCGCTCTGCTTTACGACACTCCTTTTTTTGGGCCTTTACTGAAGGAGCAGTTCTCCAAGGAGCTTTCTGCTTACCAGAAATGGATTTAACCCTAAGAGGTGTGATAGTATCAATAGCTTTTGTGATTTTGGAGTAAAAATGATCTAGAAGGTCATTAACTGAGGTTGAGGTAGAAATCAAGATGGGTGCCAAGGAGATTGCTTCCATAAACAATGCACAAGTATTTTCATTGCTATGTCGTTTTGTAGTCGTTTCAGATATATTTTGAATAACAGAAGAAATAGACAAATCAAAGAATATGCAAGAATGGTCAGATAAGGCAATGTCAGTTACAATAACATTAAAAATGTTTAGACCTTTAGTGATGATAAGGTCCAGAATGAGACCTCGATTATGAGTAGGAAGTTTCACATGTTGTTGCAGTCCAAACACGTCCAACAAGACAGAGAGTTCTTTGGCTTTGTTGTCCTCTGAGTTATCTACATGAATATTAAAATCACCAGCAATAATTAAGCCATCAAATTCAGTAGTAATAATGGAAAGCAGCTCAGCGAATTAATTTAAAAAGTTAGCAGAGTATTGAGGTGGTCTATATAAAATTATTAAAAGGATTCGAGGGGAGCATTTAAAAATAGCTGAAAGATATTCAAATGATAAAAATTATCCAAATGATATCTGCTTGCAATTAAAAATATCCCTGAAAAACATGGCAATTCCTCCTCCTTTCTTATGTGTTCTAACAACATCTAAACTTCTAAAATTTGGAGGGGTTGACTCAATAAGAATCGGTGCCTTGCTTTCTTTGTCTAGCCATGTTTCAGTCACAAATAAAAAATCCAGTTCATAAGAGCTAATCAAGTTATTAATTAAAAGAGACTTATTAGCTAAAGATCTGACATTAAAAGGGCTAGCTTAAGTTGTTTAGTGGCTGGTTTCAATGCCAGTTGTGAATGACAGGGTACAGAAAGATTTGAAGAGTGCAAGGGTTTTACTAAAATATTGACTAAGTTACTGTGATTGCAACCAGTATTATGTCTAGGCCTACAATTTCTCAGCACAGTAATAATGTATGGAATGTAAGACCAAGGTCATGCTGTGCTCTGAGCACTGTGCTGGTGCTGTTGTGTTGATCTAAGGATTTTGTTTGATTTACTAGGTCTAGGTGGGGGTGGTGGTGGCTGGCGTTTGCGCACCACTACAACGGGGAGGGGAACAGGTGAGGTATTGGTGAAGGAGCGGGGAAGTGATGGGGGGGAAGGTGACAGTGGTAGCTGAGGAAAGAGGATGCGATGGGGTTTGGGACAATTAGGTGGTGGGGTAGGGGTTTGGGCATATGAAGGGTGTGCAGGGGATGTGGAGGGTATAGGGGATGCTGGGGAGGGGGATAATGCGATGGGAGGGGCTGGCAGTGAGGTAGGGAGTGGAGAGGTGATTGAAGGAGAAGTGGATAATGTGTTGGGAGGGGCTGGCAGTGAGGTGGGGGGTGGAGGGGACGATGAGGGGGTGGGCAGACGAGGTGGTGGATGATCCAAATTAAAGACCCGTGGGCTGGCAGTGTAGGATACTAACGTGCCCGCTGCCATAAAATCCACCATTCTCGGATGTGGGCAGAGAAACGCTTCAAAAGGCCCTCTTCAGGGAGTGACTCAGCCTTGTGCAATGGTGAAGTAGGGGTCCTGTGTTCCTTGCACTGGAAATGGTCATGTGTAAAAGATGTAGCATTCCGAAGGGTGAAAATAAAATTGTCTGATTGGGCTTTTAAGCCCATTCTATTCAAATGAATGCCATCTTGCATAAAGAGAGCTCTGCGACCCCAAAAGAGATTGAAGTTTTCAATGAAATGTAGTCCTAGTAAATTGCAAGATCTAGGATCAGATTTCCTTATCTCAATTCGTATATGTGAAATGGTGAAATGATCGTACATTTGGGCACTTTTTGGCATTATTGATCGTACATCGTACAGAGGGTAAAATGAGTACAAATACGATAATTATCGTACTCCTGGCAACGCTGGTACAACACAGCACGGTATCCACCAAGCTACGGGTAGTGCAGTCGGACAAAATATATTGGTACTCTCATAACCAGGGCTGTGTACGAATCAGAGCCCTATCTACTGCGCCCTACTGCGTCTTCTGTGAACAGTGCACTGGCAGAAGTGTGCTGTTTAATGTGCACTTTTTAGCAGTCCGCCATATTATTTTACAACCGCACCGTGGAAGTATCGTAAGCAGGTCAGAAGACGTCCCACCAGTGTTGCCACGTCCGTGGTTTGACAGCTAAATTGGGATACTTTCAAAGTGCAGTCACGGGTAAAAATGAAAAAAAAGCATGCACTTATTTTAAAAAGTAAAAACATGATTTCCATTTAAAATATGTTGGTTTTGGTTAAAAATAGCCTATATATATCGCCATTTGGTTGGAAAGTCTTACAAGGTCTGGAAACCCTGCGCCCCACTCTTGCGCTGCCATGTCACGTGTTGTTTTTTGTTGTATTTGAAGGAAAACATCAGCGAAGCTGCCCCTCATTTTTTTTAAACGAAGCTTCACGTCATATTTATGTGACCACAATGTTCGTGTACTTCTTGAAAAGTGTGCTCCCGAATGTACTCAGTGAAACCCCGGAAGTAAGTGTGTCATCTGGGTGTTTGAAGTATACTGCAATTTGAAAAATTTCAGTCGGCTGAACGAAAAGGTTCAGTCAGCTGAACGTCAAAATGAGGGTTCAAGAGGGTTGATGGAGGGTATGCAATCTCTCACAGTTTCACACCAAGCATTCACACATCCCGCTCAGGCTATTGCCTCCTCAATTCCCTTTGTTCAAATTGGTAGGGAACCCAAGTTACAACTTCCTCTTCGCTATGATGCCCAGTGGGCTAAAGAGCACCACATCCCTATTCAGCTCCTCGAACAGCCCCGATTTTAGTCATTAGCGACGGTCGCCCGTTAGGCTCGGGTACGATTAAGGAGACTATGGCTCTACTTACTATGTCTGTTCATCAGGATACCCATACTGAAAGAATTAAGTTTTTTTTGGTCGATTCTCCCACTCATCCCCTTGTTTTGGGTCATATGTGGCTCATTAAGCACAAACCCCACTTTGAGTGGGGAAAGGACAAGAGGGTTATCTGTCAATGGGGTTCTGCGTGTACGGCGCAAAGTCACATCGCTCCATCCAGTTTGTTCGGGGAGTGTTTTAACGATTCGGATTCTGACTCTGAGCTGAAGGAGGTTGCTTCTCCACCTAATCGAGGAGCATCGGTTTCTGAATCTGAGGTTGGTGACGAGAGCCTGGATTCTTATTGGAAGGAAATATCTTCTGAGGATCCTTCCGACTCTGAGATTCAGAGGTCGCCTCCTCCTGGGTCGCCTATTCAGAAGGAGGATACTGAGATGGCAGGTACTCTTGAATTTCCTTTACCTCTCAACGTGCCAACTGAATACGCAGAGTTATCAGAGGTATTTAGCAAACAGAAGACAACCACCCTTCTGCCCCACCACCCTTTTGATTGCGCTATTGAGCTGTATCCGGGCACTACTTCTACGAGAGGGAGTCTTTATTCCTTGTCGACTCCCGAGAGTGCTGCTATGAAGGCTTATATAGATGAGGCGTTGGCTAATGGTTTCATAAGACTATCAACCTCGCTCGCTGGCGCGAGGTTCTTTTTCATTAAAAAGAAGGATGGTACTTGAAGACCATGTATTGATTATCGTGCGTTAAACGCCATAACGATAAAAGAACCGATACCCACTTCCCCTTATGAATTTGGCGTTTGAACGTCTCCAAGGAGCTACAATTTTTTCCAAATTAGATCTCTGTAATTCTTATAATCTAGTGTGCATACGTGAGGGTGATGAATGGAAAACCGCTTTTAATACCCATAACGGACTATACGAATATCGGGTCATGCCGTTTGGTTTCACTAGCGCCCCCTTTGTCTTTCAGGAATTAGTGAAGGATGTACTACGGGAGATGTTGGAGAAATTTGTTTTTGTTTACTTGGATGACATAAAAAAAAATTCTGCCGATTTGCAGACCCATATTGGGCATGTTAAACAGGTATTGAAAGCCCTGTTGGAGGCTAAATAATTAAGCCCTGTCAAGGCGGAGAAGTGCTAATTTCATGCTAGCATGGTTTTGTTTCTGGGATTCATTGTGTCAGAGGGCAAGGTCTCCATGGATTCTGAGAAGGTCTCTGCTGTACGTAATTAGCCTACTCCTAATTCTGTGAAGCAAGTTCAGCGTACCTTGCCAAGAAAACATCTGCTATGCAATTTGTGTGGAATCAAAGGGCCGATTATGCATTTGAGGAACTTAAGAAGAGGTTCAGTTCTGAGCCTATTCTCATCATGCTCAATCCCTCCCTCCCGTTTGTGGTTGAGGTTGATGCTTCCGATTTTGGTGTAGGCGCCATTCTGTCTCAGCATTCACCTAGTGATCGCAAAATGCATCCATGTGCTTATTTCTCTCATGCCCTTACTGCGGCCGAGAGGAATTGTGATGTAGGTGATCGTGAGTTGTTAGTGGTCAAAATGGGTCTAGAAGAGTGGCGTCATTGGCTTGAGGGAGCGGAGCGCCTGTTTACGATATAGACCGATCATAGAAACCTGGAGTACGTCCAGCAGGTCAAGACACGTAATCCTAGACAGGCGCATTGGGCACTGTTTTTTACCCGTTTTAACTTTCTTTTAACGTACCGCCCTGGTACAAAAAATGTTAAACCTCATGCTCTGTCACAGGTTTTTGAATGTAAGGAGGGTCCTGCTATTCTGGAGCACATTGTGCCTGTTTCACAGATAGTGGCTCCGGTGTTGTGGGACATTGAGGTGGCGGTTCAGCAGGCTTTGCTGCGTACCCCGGATCCGGGTGGAGGTCCAGTCGGTCGCCTTTTTGTTTCTGTTGAGGTCAGGTCTCAGGTATTACAGTGGGGTCATTCATCCCAGTTCACGGCGCATCCTGGTGTCCATCGTACTAAAGAATTTTTATCCAGAAGATTCTGGTGGCCTAGCTTGGAGAAAGATGTGTCTGAGTTTGTCGCTGCATGTGCCGTTTGCGCTCGAAGTAAGGGTTCTCGTCTTCCACCTTCAGGGTTGTTGCGGCCTCTGCCCGTGCCTAGGCGACCTTGGAGCCATATCGCTTTGTCACTGGATTGCCCGACTCACAGGGTAATATGGTGATTTTGGTTATCGTTTATAAGGCTGCTCATTTTCTCGCCCTGACCAAATTATCATCTGCGCTGGAGACCGCTCAGTTGATAATTTCCCATGTGTTTCGTGTACATGGTTTACGACTGGATATTGTTTCTGACTGTGGCCCTCAGTTTGTCGCCAGGTTCTGGCATTCTTTTTGCGCTCAGTTGGGCGCGTCGGTTGGTCTTTCCTCTGGTTTTCACCCACAAACTAACGGGCAAATATAAATATAAACTAACTAGACTATGGAGAACACTCTTCGCTGCTTAGTGGCGGCCAACCCTACTTCGTGGAGTCGTTATCTCCCTTGGGCTGAGTATGCACATAATACTCTGTGCAATGCCTGCACTGGCCGGAAACTTGCTCCTCGGTACATTGGACTGTTTAAAACTATTCGTAAGATAGTTACAGTCCGGCTTCAGTTGCTACGATCCATGCAGATTCATCCTACGTTTCATGTTTCGCGGTTGAAGCCGCTGCTTATCAGTCTGTTGTCTCCTGCTGAGAGACCCCCTCCTTCTCGGTTTGTGGATGGAGGTCCTGTGTATACCATCCGCCGTATTGTGGCGGAGAGACGGGTGGGCAGGGGGTGGCAGTTTTTGGTGGACTGGGAGGGGTATGGTCCAGAGGAGCGGTGTTGGGTTCCTGCCAGACACATTTTAGATCCCAATTTAATTAGAGATTTCCGCAGTTGTCGGCCTGAGGGATCGTCTGGGGTCGTCCCTTAGAGGGGGGGTCCTGTAGTGGTTTGTGGCTGTTTTTTTCCACGTTCTGTTTCGTGGTTTGCCGTCCTCATTATTGTTTTCACCTGTGCTTCTATCTGCAGGGTACTTAAGTTTCTCACTTCCGCTTCTCCGGTGTTTGATTATCTTACGACATTGCATTCGAGCCAGGTATAGCCAGATTACTAGCGACCTCCTGATATTAAACATTGTTTATGTTCAGTTTTACACTTCTCTGGCTCTGAGCTAAGTCAGCCGAGGGTGTTCTTTTGGTTACTAAGTTTCCCGTTCTTGTGTCATTATTTGGGTTCGGGAGATTTAGTTGTTATTTACTAGTTTTCTAGTTCGCCCGTTTTTGTGGGTTTATTTTTGTTTCGGCTGTTTAGCCTTACGGAGTTACGTTCCTGTTTTTTATTTTTTTCTTTATTATTTTCTCTCCCTTAATTATTGGTCCTCACATCTTGTGAGCTGACTTGGTCAGATTCCTCCCACCTTTGCATTTGAATATCAGAACAATTAAGAAACCCTTTACAATAACAGAACAAAGTGAATGATTTCTGGTGAAATAAAATAAATGCATAAGAAATAAGGATATGAAAATAGTCATTTTCTCAACCGTTACACATGGTCTGTGGAAGAAAAAAAAATTTGTATAAATTTGCCAAAAGTTTTCTCTCCCAGCCCCTGCACAACCCTATTATTGCATAACTCTTGTTTTACTGCACTCATTCTACACAGGAGTTACAGATCTTCAGCCTGTTAAGTGGTGAGTGGGAGAAAATGAGATGTTACTACAGGGAAGGGAACACAACAAAACAGTTTGTGACAATACTAGTTCTGCAAATTAGTGAGGGGCGGTGAATTATTTATTGTGTAAATGTTTTAGCTAAACCTACTTAGATTTAAAACCTGTTTAAGTAACATTTTTATAATAGTTCACTTTTAAATTAAGTTTGTTTTTTAATTTTGAGCATGACATAATTGGCAATTAGCGGTTGAGCTACTGAACCAGCATTTATATAGTACGTTCACCAGTGGTTTCTGTGTGACAGGGATTAGTTAGCCATGATATTGTACACAACAGCATATCCAAAACCATTGGGCACCATGGAGTTGGTAAATGCAACTTTAGGCTATCATAAAATGGCCTCATTCTTTTGTTCATGGGCTGTGAACACAGTCTAACTATTATACAATACCCTCTTATTGATGATGTCGTCATAAGAACTCAAGGATTTGCACAATGTTGCTGTCACACGTGTGATGCGAGGTGCGGAGTGGCAGACTGACCACAGATTGGTGCACTCAGCAATGATGTTTAATATCAGGGCTCCAGGGAAGAAATGCAACCTTCAACCTGTAAAGAAGCTTAGCATTGCAAAGCTTTGAGGTCGGATCGGTTTGCAGACCACATTGCTGAACTGCAAACTATTATTGATAAGACTAATGAGGCATACCAAAATGGTCAGTTGCTTCTGACAGACACTGCATATGTTTTAGAATGCTGGGAAGATCATTTCAGTGAGATGCTGAACAGAGCATCCACCTTTGATCAAATCAGCATTGATGCCATGAATCAAAATCCTGTTGCAGAACCATCCTTCCAAAGACGAAGTTGTGAAAACCATAAATGCTCTTCAAAATGATAAAGCACCAGGAGAAGACGGCCTCTCGGCTGAAGTCTTTAAGTATGGAGGCAAGATGTTACTAGATCAGCTGCATAAATTGCTTAAGCTAATGTGATGCAGTGAAGACATTCCACATCAGTTAAAACACACGGTAATTGTCACCACCTACAAACATAAGGGCAGTAATGAATGTAGTAATCGACATGGTATTTTCCTGCTATCCAATAATGCAGTGCCGTCTAGCTAGGCATTTATATTAAAGGGGTAATAACCAGTAAATCACATTTTTGGAGTTATAAAGCTGAGTATCTTGTCTTCTTTTCATAAATGTTATATAAAAATGAAGCCATACAACCGCATTTTGTTTACAAAATAGAGCCATCCGCTGTCACCCAAAATTTAGTCAGGAGCTTGCCCCTATCCGTGACAAAAAATAGGTAAAAACCTTTTTTCCACAAAAGCAAGTCAAATTTCTCATTTCTAACTCGCCTAATTTCTGCCCCTCTTTTTGATTGATGGGTATTAAAACTGCATATTAACGTTCCCTCTCATTTCAAACCACCTACAGTATGGTGAAGTTGAGAATTATTTTGTTCTCTTTAATAAATATTGCACATATTAACACCAAACTGCTTAGCTAGCTCAGTGTTGATGTAATTAAGATATTCAATGTAAAACAAGTGTTCTTCATCATAGATTTCAGCTTCTGCAATTACAAGTGATATTGTTTCAACGGTAGCCAATTTTCTAGAATCACCACTACAGAACAGTAACACAGGAGGGATTGTTCTCTCCCCTCGCTGGCTCCGCCTACATGCCTATGACGTATTACCAAATGGATCTATCGCCCCTTCTCCAAACTGTAACCCCCCGCCCCCCCACAATGCGAGGAAAGGATGCAAGGATCAAATACGAGCATAGAGCTTGCTCAATCAAGCGTCAGCATCATATTGTGCTCACGTGCTTAATTATAATGCTTTTTCGCTTATTTTTTCATGAATAAACGGTGCTTTTGTTAGTTATAAAGAACGAGTGTCATTATGGATTAGCGCTTTATAATAAATGGAAAGGAACGGTAACATTTTATTTGTGTAGGGGTGTGCCTGTGACGTGGCAGATGTGAAAAGTGGTGGATAATTTATACACGTCACATGTTCTGAGAAAAAGCTTCCGCAAAGGCTACACTTGTGTTTCCTCTCTGAAGCATCCTCCGGGAGCCTCCTCGTTCCCCACTTCTCACTCCTACATGGAGTACTTAGTGGTTTAGAATGTCCTTAAAGATGGCGAACCTCGATCGATTTCCGGGTCAGGCGAGGACCGAGGAAAATAGAACAGATAAAATAAGCGATTGGAATCCACCAAAAGTGTTGGGAGTCTGAGGAAACTACAAGAACTGTGTTAAAGCCTTGATAAAGAGTTGTAACATAGAACCTGACATGCTGGAAGTGAAAGCCACAAATCGTTCTCTGTGGAGAAGTACGTTTATTAAGGGATATTTTTTGGTTTGAAAACATCCACCAGGTCTGCCTTCAAAGCAAAAAACCTGGACTAGCTGTTCATACACAGTTTGTTTGTGACCGATGTGATTGTATGTGCAGCACTGCCGCCGATCTCCCAGCCTATCAAGGGACGGAACCAGAAACCAGGCGCAGACCCACAGGTAAAGAGAACAAGCTTTAATGGGTGGTCAGACAGGCAGAGTTAAGCAACTGGCATTGGAATGGCGCAGGGCAGGTGAGCCGTAGTAGCGGGAGTTCAGCAACAGGAGATCAATCCAAAGGAGGGGCGAGGGAGCAGGCAGGGACTGTAGCAGGACGAGGAACAGGCAGGTCAGGAACAGGACGGACAAGGAACTATAAAAAGGCACTGGAGAAAACCGCTGGAGAGCTAGGACAAGCGCAAAAGCAGGCACTGGCAGTGAACACAGAAACAAAGGAGAATTATATACCAAAGTAACAAAGAGACAGTGAGAAACAGGTGAGAAGAAATGAACGAGAAAACACAATTCAGGTGCGGGGAAGTGGAGACACAAAATGGAGGGAGAGAGGGAAAACACAGAATGGAATAAACGAAAAACACATAACTCTAGACATGAGGCATGGGACGTGACACAGCCAAGACCTGTGCTTGCCATAGACTCCTCCACTTTGTCAAAATCAATTTGACTTCCATCATATTGTGCACAACAGCATATCATTTATCCACATAACCACCAAATTCTATCATAAATACCCTACCTATTGTATATATATTTTAGAGGCTGGCAAAAGATGGAGTAAAAGGACTCTATTTTCCATGCAGTTGGGGGTGTGTCAGTGAAGATCAAGCGGTGCACTGCATTTTTTGTGCAGCGCATTGCAGCGTAGTGTCAATGTAGTCTGCAATTCGTGCCTGTGCTGCCCTCCTGCTCAGACGAGGTTTATGGTGCCAGTCGCTGCACTGTGTATGGCGAGTTGCTCATTTTCAGGCTTTCCCAGGCAATCTGTATGGTCATAACCTATACAAAAGCCAACCGTCTTTGTGGATCATATGCTGTCCACAAACGTGTTTACAAAAGAAAATTGTTTTTTTATAGAAATCTTTGTCTTTTAACCATGGATTTCCCCAGTAAATTCTACACAGTAAAATGTCCAGTGTTAATTCAGCTCTCACAGAGTTCATATGAGTCCGATAAGGACCACATGTACACTGTAAGAGTTAATTTAACACTGAACATTTTACTGTGTAATACAGCTATTTTTACAAGCGGGTGTTGCATACATGTAGCATACATAGGCAGGAAGAGTATGAGGAGCAGGCAACACTGTGCACACAGAAACCTTGAAGGGCAGCCAAGTCACACTCATTCATTCCACAGCCAACATGTCATGGGCTAACAATTCAGGACGATTCCATTAATACTCATAAGCACGGCTTCTAAACCGATCCTCGTCTGTGGGTAACATTGACGTGGCAAGGTTTGAGCAAATTGCATTTAAAAAATAAAAAAAACACTTCCTGTCGCAAGCAAATCTCGGGCGCTATTACTCCGTCGTAACCTTTCGGGATGGCGAAGGAGAGGCATGGATTTAAGCCCACTCAATGTGTCAAGACTGGCAGCTAAAATTGAAGGATTTGCTGCCCAACCATGGCAGTTACATTAATTAAACTGACTGGGATTGTTCAATATTTTGACTGCATGCGGTTCATTATGGAAGCAGTCAAAGTAGCTCAAGAGGAGTGCTACATAGATTGAGGCTCTTTGTACATCACGTGACTTGTTTTGGAGAGGGGGAAGCAGACGGGTGGGGGGCACACAATAGCAATAGCCCGAGCTAAGCCAAGCGCAATGGAAATATCTAATTCATGCTGGAATATAAAAGGGTGCTTCCATCTGTTCTCAATTTGAATCAGTTTTTTTTGTACAATACATGTGTATCTCACCCAGCATCACATTTATACAATTGCATATTCCCCAATGGCTAGCAAAAAGACGTGTATATGATGATATCAGAGCCAGTGCATGCTGCAATGAACTGTTCCCTATTCTTTAGCTCAGTGCTTAATAACATCTGTTATTATCCAAACATGAATCGATAATCAGGAGAACAGAGACTGCATGCACTGTTCCACTGTGCTTGTATGTAATTGCTCACCTTTAGAGAACTGATTGGGTTTAAGGAAGGTGGGTAGTTACTATATCGTGTACGGAATGTGATGTCCCTGCAGGTCACTTATGAGTGGGAGGTTTGCGGCACAATGGCTGATGAAGGCCCAGGGCTGTGTCCGAATCAGAGCCCTATCTACTGCATCCTGTGCACTGTGTGAAAGCATACTGTGTACTACATACTTTTTAGTAAGTGACATGCAGTATGCAAAAAATATATACTCCATATTATTATAATCGAAAACCTGAAAATATGTATTGTTGTGTCTGGATTCTCTGCTATTGAGTATGCTAGTTGAGTATACTTTAAAAAAACTGTTAAGTATGTGACCTGTGTACTTAAAAATACCTGGATGAAATACTTGCTAGAAAATACATTATTGCTAGTATGTTCAGGAACCTACTATTCAGTGTCGCCGGCACACTGTAATTACGCTAAGCAAGATAATGTTAGCTACTTATATATCTAGCTACAGGTGGCAGCACACTGTAGCATTGTGGGCCTAGCCCCCCCCACTTTTCTAATTGGCCCACAATAGATTTTGAACAGAAGCAGTTGAAAATGTCTATGGCCATTGTCATGCCTATGAGATATACACAATACACTTGTTGACCAATCAAAAACTGTTGCATCCACTACAGTGCCCATTCTGTTGGACAGCGTAGTATTTAATTGGTTATTATGGATAGACATTTTCAGCTGCTTCAGTTAAAAAATGTTTGTGGGCCCATGATAAATGTTGGAGGGCCTAGGCTCACAGTGCTACAGCATGCCGCCACCACAGCCTGTAGCTAGCTATATAAGTAGCTAACTTTATCTAGCTTTGCATAACTGAACATATCTGAAAATGTAAAGACAGTCCTCCCTAATCCAGAATAATTTTTAATTCCAAACAGAATTAGGAGAGAGACACCGTCACCACTGGAAAAATATGGAAAAGCAATTGAAAGTGTGACATTAATATTTCTGTAACATGTGTTAGTCAGGCAAATGAAACAGTGGTAGCGTTATTGTGAATGGATTAACAGTAGGCTATAATTGCAGGCGTGTGTCAACATGGACAAATGCAGCGATTCAAAGAATGTTATGAAAAGCAGTTCACAGTCTAGGCTAAAGTCAATGTAAGAAAGCACTTCGATATCGAAAAAATTGTTAGTATAGATCAACATAAATATTTCAGAAATTAAGTCGGGAAAAATGGATGAACTGTAGTTTTCAGTGAAAGATTAGGAGTGGACTGTTGCGGGATCAATTATTTTGTGATGCAATAAAAACAATTGATTACATTTAAATAACTTTTAATGAATACGATAAATCAGTCGCCTAAATGGGAAACAAAAGTCCACTGAAGTGTTGTTACCAGAATGTTTGTGAAGTTATCGCGTATAAATTAACTTTTTGTAAAAAATATTAGGCCAGAATGTCTATCAATTTATATTGATTGTTATTTTATGTTGTAATAAAAGTAATGATATTGATAAAATTTTGGTTTTTGATTTGTAGTGTTATGCTGGTAACATATGGTTATTTTCACCTCAAAATAGTTAGATTTTTTTTGACAGGTAATTCATAGCTTTTAATTCACAAATCAAGGAATGATGTCGAAGCACTCTGTTTATGGAAATGACGTTATTACTTTACCTATGTATAGTTGTATAGTCCTATTTAAACTAAATTAATGGGGGACTATTTCAATCTTAATTAACTTGGCCCACTCACAACTTACCACCCACGATTTAAATCCTGCTACCGCTACTGATACTATTCAGGAAGTAAATTAACACTTTGGTCCCTTAATTATGACGTCGTATTGCATCTCCAAACAAACACAGATGGCTGCGGTGTACTAGCAGCTGTGTACTGTTTACTGCACGATGTGCAGTATGCTAAAAAAATATCCTCCATACTATTTTTCACCCATACTGTGGAAGTGTCGTAAGACGTCCCACCCTTGCGCGGCCATGTCACATTGTTTTTGTTGTTATTAAAGGAAAACGTCAGTGAAGCAGCACCTAATTTTTAAAACGAACCTGCGAGTCATATTTATGCAACCAAAGTGTTGTCTTACTTCTTGAAAAGAATGCTTCTGAAAATATATTCAGCAAAACTCCAAATGTAAGAACTGTATATCATCTGGGGATTATAAGTATATTACATTTTGAGAAAATTTTGCTTACTTAACTACTTTCTCTTCCAGTCTACTCAACAAGCATACATAATATGGAAGGGTGCTGATTCGGACACAGCCCAGGACTCAAATCTCTGCTGGGATGCTGGTGTTCCACCTTGAGCAAAATAAAGGTGTGAAATGCTCTGACAGACACCTGGCCTTCTATTTGTGTATGCTGTAAAACTGAATGTGCTTTAACACAGTTTAGGTGCTAATGAGCAAACTAGGGACTATGAAAAAAAAAAAAAGAAAACACACACAAAAATTGATTTTTAAGTAGTTAGGATGCCAGAAATGTTTCTAACTCATACGACTGCATTTGGGGTATATTTTATAATGCTTGGATAAATAGATGAAAAATAGTATAGTTGGGATCCGATTTGATTATATTGGACTATTGCACAGTTCTGTTGAAGTTTGCCTTTGTTTCCACGAGGAGCAAATCAATGTACAACCTAAATAACAATGCATAATTCAAGACAATACGTCTGTAAAATATATTGCAAAACTGTACAACAATCCACATTTGGCATTTGATTATAATTTTAAGAGTAGCAGATCAGAGGTGTGACCAATTTTAAAAAATCGTTAAAAGACACTAAGTACCTGAGGTTGCGCTGGGTTCATACATATGTATGAACATAAAAACAACAACAACTTTTTTGAAATGTGTCATTTGCGCCTGCATATAATGTACCTCTGGAAATAAGTGTTGTTTGCTGCTCCATTACATTTTAAATACATTAGAAATAAACTTGTTGCTGTATGTACCTAGTTACATAGCCCCAATGGCTTTTTTGCAACAGTCCCATATCATTAAAAATGATCAATGTAGCTAGCATGTTACCTGTTCAATTGCCCACATCATACTGCATGTATCACATATTTATTTGGAAGGAAGAATGATGCTGTACAGTGAAAAGCAGAGGTAGCTGATGTATTGTTAGTAGGTCTGGTCTGCTGTGGGTTTTGTACCACAGCCCACGCCAGCAAGAGGTACGATTAGCTAAAGCTAAGGGAACTAATGGCGTACTTATTGCTTCTCCAGGGATGACATCACATCACATTCTTAGGGGACGCTCACAACCTCACACGCTAACACGGCTTTCAGCTTTATTGGACAACGCAGTGTAGAGAGACAGGATGGGGAGAGAGGGCGAGACATGCCACGAAGGTCGCGCGGCCAGATTCGAAACGCCAATTCACAATGAGTATGTGGACGGGGCGCTACAGGCTATGCCACGAGACAACCCCAAAGGATTATATTCTAGGGATCAAGGAAATAAAGAAAAAAACAAGTTGTTAAATAAATGTCTACTTTGGTGTTAGCTTATGTCAATGACATTAAATAAAGTTTTTATGAAAGAAAGTATGTTTTGAAAGTGGGAGACAATACATTTTTCCCATAAGGAGACTTTTCTAAAAATTCTAATTTGATAAATTATTTAAGGAAAAATAATTCATAAATATAAGGAAATAATGAAGCCATTGGTACTGAAGCCTGATGTTTTCCATTGCAGGTTCTTGATATCCTTTGCGGTTTCATGATAGAGTTGAAGGAGTGTTTTGCTTCAAAAATGTTGTCCTAATCTTAATCTATGTGTTCCCTTTCCATGAAACACAAAATGTACCCTAACTAACATACTAGTGGTTTAGCTGAGCTTAATTGAGCCGAGCATAGTAATGCACTTTGAGATTGTAAAAATTCACTGATTTAATGCAGCGCAATACTTTGGAAAAGTTTTTCCAACATGGGGCCTACAAGTAATTTAATGTGAGATGATCAGAGTCTGTTATTGGAGAGCAGCACATACAAACCCCAATTCCAAAAAAGTATGTAAAATGCAAATAAAAGCAGAAATCAGTGATTTGTAAATTCTCTTTTACATATATGAGAACAGTACAAATAAAATATATTTAATGTTTTACATTACATTACATTACATTATAGGCATTTAGCAGACGCTCTTATCCAGAGCGACTTACACAACTCCTTATTACATGTATCCATTCATACAGCTGGATATATACTGAAGCAATTCAGGTTAAGTACCTTGCTCAAGGGTACAACGGCAGTGCCCTACCTGGGAATCGAACCTGCAACCTTTCGGTTACAAGTCCAGTTACTTAACCATTATACTACACTGCCGCTATTTTACCTTATCACCTTTATTGATTTTTGTAAATATACGCTAATTCTGGTATCTAACGTTACTGTATATAGTAGCCTACAGTAAGCAAGGGAAAACGGCAAATGCTTAATGTTATTTGTAGGCTACAACGTTTAAAAAATATATTATTGTTTCTATATCTGAACATGATTTTTTTTGCATGTATAAATGGTGCATTTTAAGGTCTGTGGCTGTGGTGAGATGACGGTTGTAAGTGCTTTTGGCTATTAATAGCATTAGCCTACCCTGTAGTGTAACTGGAGTTTTTCCCAAGCGGCTACCCTTTTAAACAATTCTGCGTGAACATTTACGGGGCTTTCTTAAAGCTGTAGTTTATCATTTGAGACAAACATGAATACTGCCATTGGGACGGATACGTCTCATCACTAGGGGCAAAGTGGATCAATTTATGCATATTATGCATAGACTGTATGTGACTATTCTGAAATAAATGTAATCTGAACGGTTTACTTTCAACCAGGTATTTAACCACACGATTGACTTCCTTTATTGAACCCAATCCTCTTTGCTTTGAGACTGCAGGGCAAAGTCACCTGGTGAGTTGATCTCCAGGACCGAGTGTGGGCACCCCTGTTGTAATGCAAGGATAGTGGTGGGGTTGGGGTGCCAAAATTTCTCCAATGTTTCCAATTAATTACTCAACTGTGGTGGCCCGCCAGAATCAGAATGACCCCAAAACTATGTTTTTTACTTTCTTAATAATATTAGAAAGAAAAAAAGAAAGTCGCACACTCTATATGCTCCAATTCCATTTATTAGTAGGCAACGTTTTGGCAATAAATGGAATTGGAGCATATAGAGTGAGTGTGTAACTTTCTTTGTTTCTTTCTAATATTATTTTACTGTTAGTCAGCACCTTGCTAAGTTATCTGATGTGCATCCACCCTCTCCACAATGGTATTTCATAATCATGACAAAGATGTTGAAGATATGCTGGTAATGTGAGAGTTTGTGCAGAATAACAATGAGCAACATTGCAACAAATGAAAGGGATATAAAATCCCTGGCCGTAGCCAAACAATAACACACCCCTATAAAATGGGCTAGCCTCATAACATGGGCAGAGAGGACACTCTGAATAGCCACCACTAAATAAAATAGCGAGAGGAGAGAAGAAAAAACAAGGCACCTTCGGGACGTGACTATAACGCCCGATAACTGGTGAAATAAAAGAAACAAAAATAAAACTCACACCCTCAGAAAACGAGAGAGTGGAAGCGTAGAGAGGAAAGAGAAAAGGGAACAGAAAAACTAATTTCCTTAGCTTCAAGGCCAGAAAATCTCAAGCTGCGATAAATAAAGAAAATAGTATTTTTCTTAAAAACTGCAGAGAGACAAAAAATACTAACCCTGACTTCATAAAGGCATGAAATGATAATGAAGCATCCGGAAGCGGAAGCGAGAGGCTTAAATACCTAACAGGTAGGGAAACAGGTGAAATTAATAATTAGCGGAGAAGAGCAAAACCCGAGACGGAATGTGGGAAAAAATAGAGGAAGAAAACCGTAGCAAAAGAGGGAGAACGCCACAACCCATGACAGGTAACAACAATACAACTTATGCCACAAAATTCTTCATAGATCTAGTCGCTAATTTTGCTCTGAAATTACACCAGATTGATGTATTTAACTTTCAAATTTACAAAGTTTTCTCCGGAGGGGGCATGCCCCGGACCCCCCTAGAGGGTTCAGAGTCCGCGAACACTGATCTTCCTTATTTTCAAAGCCCAATGTTGACAGGTATGGACAGAGCCGGTTTTTGGCATAGGCAGTATAGGCAAATGCTAAGGGCGCCACCACCCAGAGGGGGCGCAACAAATGGGGAAAAAAAAGTTTCGCTTTTTAAAAAAAATTTGTTTTTAAATAATTTTTGACGAATACTACTAGTTAACACTGTTATTTCGAAATATGAAATAACCCCACAACAACCAGCGTAGCTCTATAGCATAGCCTATTAAATAATAATAATTTCTTAGTTCATGTCACCCCGCCCCCCTCCAGCCAGGAAATTTGACTTTACCTGCGCTCCCTCTCTGGGCAATGGTAAAGTGTGGCTATCTGACGTGACCCTCGCATTATATGCCATCAACATGTTGAAAAGACCAAAGCTGTCCGGTGCTCAGGGAAGGAAAATAAGGAAAGAAGAGGAGGAACAACGTGAAAAGGGCAGAGGTACAGTAACGTTAATGTGATGAAATGAATTGTCTAGTGCTCTGACTTTAGGCGCATCCTGCCCCGGTACCGGGGGCGCTTGGGTTGAAGTAGAGTCCCTTTATAGAGAGAGTAGCGACAACTAACGATTTGACGCCATTTTGAGTCCATTCAGTGCGGAGCCGCCGTATGGCGCTAGTGCATTGAACCGTGTATTCCATTATGTTCTCTATGTATGAGAGATGGGAATGGTCTTTTCCATGTTGATAATGAACAAATTATGTGAAGATGACAAAATAGAAGATTTATGACAACTAAGAGCCATATGATAAAGAAGAAAATCACAGAGCTGGTTGTGATTTAACAGTCACAGACATTTAGAACTAGGGATGTGCGCGTTTAGTCGACTAGCCGATTAAACGTTGCTACCCTCGCTAGTCGGCACCAGAAATGCTAGTCGGTTAAACTTACTATTTTATTAATGTACACATTTAAATTACATATTGACATAATTTGCACTGAAATGTCATGTTTCATGGTCAAATGTTGCTTTATAAAAAAACGAGAATCCGTTACTAATGTTAACAACGCCGGATTAAAAAAATAATTTTAAAAAACGAAGGAAAAAAACAAAACGCATTAGCCTGTTCGCCCTGCAAATTAAACCAGCGAGGTGGAAAGAGTAAGTAGGCCTATCTCGTTGTTGAATAGCCCAATAAAACTAATCTAATGTCAAGTCGATCAGTAGGCCTAATTGTTATTTTTTGTGTTCCTATTATTGGTAGCTTTTCTGATGACCGATTATTATTTTTTACTGTATTTGCTATGCGATCGCGTTCACCCAATGAAAATGCCGTTGTAATAATCAGGCATGTTTCCTAAAAATGTTTTGTTACGTTGAATATTGTTTTCAATAAATGTTATTTGTTAACTTTTATTTAGTGAGTTGTCATGTTTTGTAGGATAATGTGCAATGTTCATAATGCAAGGCGCAAAGTGCCACACATTTCAGCGGCATTTAAAATACGATTTGGTTATTGAAGAATGTGATTAACGGTTTCAAATGGCTCTTATAATATACGCAATATTTTTTCGGACAATGTTTAACTTTATAGATTAAATTGTGCTCAATTTTGACTGTTTTCTGAGCGGCATTTAAAATACGATTTGGTTATTGAAGAATGTGATTAACGGTTTCAAATGGCTCTTATAATACAGTATACGCAATATTTTTTCGGACAATGTTTAACTTTATAGATTAAATTGTGCTCAATTTTTTTTTTTTTTTTTTTTTTATTTGTTTCTGATTTTTTCCCTTTTTCTCCCAATTTAGTAGCCAATTGAACCCCTATTCTAATTCAATTCCCCCCCGTGTAGCAACCGCTAGAGAACCACCGCTGCACAACCCCGTCAATCGGCACTATTTTCAGGGAGGACGCTACGTCCTCTACAGGGCGCAGCTCCTGACCGTGACACGCCCTGGGTCCCCCTGTGCGCCGCGGTTCTCTCCGAGCCCCTCCCCCCACCCGGAAGCGACCGCCAATTGTCGCCTCCACAGGGCACCGGCCACGCTCGGCTATGGCAGGACCGGGGCGCGAACCCCGATCCTCGGAGTACAACTGCGCTGACTGAAAGTCAGCGGTCTTTACCGCTGTACCACCGCGGCGGCCGAATTGTGCTCAATTTTGACTGTTCTCTAAGCTCAAGCTCACCAAAACTTACCTGAGATCTACTATGGTGCAAGAACGTCTCAGTGGACTTTCCATCATAAGCATAAATCATGTGGTCTCAAAACAGTTGTCTTATGATGATGTCATAGATGACTTTGCTGCAAGAAAGGTTAGGAAAGTAAGACTGTAGGTAAAATGAGCTTGATGAGGGGGCTTCTAAGTCTGTTACAAGTCGAAGCCTTGTGCTTGTGTGCAATTATTTGTGTGCAATTATTTCTTTATTTATTTTACTTTATTTTACTAAGTTAATTGTAATTATATTTTACCTTACTTTATTTATGGCAGTAGGCTACTGGTTTCTTTAATATATATATTAAAGATAATATATTGTAAATATCTATAATAATAATGTCACTTGTTCACTGTTTTGATGTTAACTGTTTGATTTTGTGGGTTATTTTCAGTAAAAGAAAAATGTGAAAACAAAAGTGTGAGTGCATGTTATTGGTAGTGAATAAACTGTGATGCAAGGGGGCGCCAGATAAAATCCTGCCTAGGGCAGCCAATTGGTCAGAGCCGGCCCTGGGTATGGATGCTATCATGACTGGGTATAAAAGTAGCATCCACGAAGGCTCGGGCATTTAGAAGCAAGGATGGGTCGAGGTTCGCCACTTTGCGAAAAACTGCATGAGCGAATAGTCCAACAGTTTAAGAACAATGTTTCTCAACACAAGATTGCAAAGAATTTAGGGATTTCACCATCTACAGTCCATAATTAGATTAAAAGATTCAGAGAATCTGAAGAAATCTCGGTGCATAAAGAGCAAGGCCGAAAACCAATATTGAATGCCCGTGACCTTCAATCCCTCAGACAACACTGCATTAAAAACAAACATGCTTCTGTAATGAATATAACCACATGGGCTTGGATGTACTTTGGAAACCCGTTGTCAGTAAACACAGTTCATCGTTGCATCTACAAATGCAAGTTAAGACTCTACTACGCAAAGCGTAAGCCATATCAACAACATCCAGGAACGCCGCCGACTTCACTGGGCTCAAGCTCATCTGAGATGGACTGACGCAAAATGGAAACGTGTGCTGTAGTCCACCTTTCAAATTGTTTTTGGAAATGTCGTGTTCTCCATTCAGATTATTACCAACGCAAGTTTCAAAAGCCAGCATCTGTCATGGTATGTGGGTGTGTTAGTGCCCAAGGCATGAGTAACTTGCACATCTGTGAAGGCACCATTAACGCTGAAGGGTACATTCAAGGGTATGTTCTTTTCTCGCTCACAGTTGGGTGCATGTTTTCCAAGAACTTGATCTAAAGTGCGTGATTGCTGGCGAGAACAGGGTGTTGTTTTTCCTCCATCTCTGGGTGAAACTGCAACGATGTGGTTCCACATGTTCGTGGTATTCCTACAATATTTGAGCTTTGTGTGGCACAGCTTACTTACATACTTACATGTGGCTCTCATCAAGTCCCTTCTTCCATGCTATCCTCTGCCATAGCCTACGATCATGCTAAAAAAACTCTGGGTGACGAGGAAGTATCTGCATCTCAAACTTTATTTCTGAAACAACTCTGTTCCTTCGTCGATGCGTCATTCATGATTCGGTTTTAATGTGCATCAGATGTTGGCATTAAAAACTCCAATATAAAAAAAATATAAAAATATGACAAGATTTGATGTTTGAAATTTGTGCATCGATGCAGAATAGTGTTTAATATTTTCACTGCTAGGCTAACAAGTTCCGTTCACACTTGTGTGTCGCGATGTGAGCTGCCATGATGATGTGATGTCAAGTTCTTTCTAGTCGGGAGGTCGGAGTTGATTTCCCGAACCCTGATTTCAGACATGGAACCTGTTGAAAGGTCGTTTAATTGCATTTTCCTCGCCGGATATCAGGATTCCAATAGTTGGAAATGAATAAACGAATGCAGCATTGGCATCAACCAAAAATACGCTTTGCTGTTAAGTCTCCTTTTGTCTATTTTTCTACGTCACCCTCGTCATAGTAACTTGAACATTTAACTTAACCAATTTAACCAAGAAAAAATAAATTCACTTATGACGTAACATACACACGAGCGTGCTAGCATGTAGGCCTACAGCAGCGACTGCAGAAACTAGGCAATGAATAATTCTAACGGTTTTCTATTTGAAAATGAATCTGATTAATCTGATCAAAAATCAATGTTATATATCAGTATGATGACTTTGGTTGTTATTGTTACATTGATACAATGTTTTCATTTCAACCTAATACATCGGTGACCATTACCATCAGAAAGTTAATGTTGATTCCACCATTGATGACCGATATTTATAGGTGTCTCCTACCGCAAGAAATTGCGAATGGGGGAGTTTAATTTCTTTGATTGCGTAATTGGGGCCAGTAATAGTAAATCGGTCATTAACGTGGCAGTATTTGCAACCGCAAAAAAAGTCGCAATATAAGTTATAGTTTTGCGCTACGACTGCGTCCTTAGTAAATCCGGCCCTAAATATTTTGTCTTTGTACTGTTTTCAATTGAATACAGATCAAAAATGATTTGCAAATCATTGCTTTCTGTTTTTATTTACATTTTATATACTGTCCCAAGTTTTTTGGAATTGAGGTTTGTACATAGCTGGAATCAGGGCTGTCGTACTCAAGACCAGTATCGAGATTTGTGATGGCCTCTGTTTCTCTTGGGACCCTGAGTCATTTTTCTTGGTCTTGGAATCTGTCTGAAATGGTGAAAATTATGGACTATACATTGTATTGCTTGTTTGATTCAAATACGAGTTACTCTATTGTGGAACACGATTTGCTTTATGATTACAAAATGTATTCTTACTGTTCGTGATGTAGCCTATGTATCTACAAATGATTTTCTTGTGTATTTTAAGCGTTAGCTAGAATAGCCCAGTTATTTAGCCTACATTGTTACGCAATCATTCAGAAATGAGCTTTGTGAACAAGTGCGCAGAGCAAGTTCTGTCAAATAACTCTTGCTGTGCCCGACTAATACACCACCCCGGCATCGCGTCATCAAGTGCCAAGCAGCAAGGCCACGCTATTTCGCCCTCCGTTCTCTCCCAGTCCACTTTCCTATTGTTTTCCTTGTTTTCCCCTTGTTTTCCGTTTCATGTCATGCTTTTACGTTCCCCTGTTTGTCTTCCGTGTTGTGCAGGCTGGGCGTGGTTCTCCTCCTTGTTTCTGCATTTCCCTTCTCATTCTCTCCAGCCGATTACATACCTTCCCTGCTTGCATTCCACACGCTCCAATTACTCTCACATACATTCTCACACTGCACTCACTCATTGACTCATTAGCCTCACTATATATTCCCTCTTTGTTTGTTGTCTCATCGCCAGTTCTTTATGCCTTGTTGCTACGCTTGTCATGTCATTGTTGTCTGGAACTCGGCCTTGTCTTGTCTTGCTAGCCTTGTCACCTGCCTTTCTACTTTGCCCTCCAGCCTGCATTTCTTGCCCCGCTTGAAGCCACGCTACCCTGCTTCCCGCATCCGCTCTGCCCCTGCTACTCCCAACCCAGGATTCAGTCATCACCTGGCACCTCTCTTGCTTCCCTCACTTGCTCTGCCCTCCGACTCTGCCCAACCCAGGATTCAGTCCCTTGCCCCTACTCCGTCTTGTGTTCTTGCCTTAATAAATGCTCCCAGTGAGCTTATTGTGAGTTCTGTTTCTGAGTCGTGTATTTGAGTTCAGTTTCGGTTCTGGACCTTAACACTCACCCCCTTTAGGGGGGAACCAAAGCTCAAAGAATCGCGCCTTCACATTAGCTAGCAGCATCAGAATGTTGTCTCCAACTACATCTCAGCTTAGCCTAGATCAAACAGTTGGCTATTAACAGGTTGATTATTTACAGACAACACTTAGGCTAATGCTACTGTACCTGGTGACTCTAACAAATATGTGTAGATGTCTGGGTAAGCAATATCCGGCCACTATGTCAGGTCATTGATCCACTTGGACGGAGGGAGGCTGAAGGAGCACGACGGCTGACCGATCAACCTTAATTTATTAAGGTATCGCAAATGCTCAGGTTCAGGCAAGGTAGCAAAATAATTACTAGACATGTCTATAAAACAAAGCAGGTTTGTTTAACACAAAATGCATACAAACCTGTAAAAATTCTCAGCTAAACATCCGTCAAATTGCATTAATCTAATAGGATCTGTAGGTTTTCTATCCCCCAAAAATTACCCGTATGTGCCATTCTGGTCTATGGTCAGCCTCAGCAAACGCATGTTCTCATACTCAACCAATCACTTGCACACATCAGCGCCCCTTTTAAAAGCGAGACTCAGATCTCTCCCATACTGCTTTGGCTGTGCTGCTCTTGTTTCGCTGCTTTTTGTACTAAAAATATTTTGCTTCTCACCCTCCACCATCCCAGCCTCCACCTGTTGTTTGGATCAGATTCTATGTACTTGGGGGGTTTGGTGTATATCTCCTGTTTAGTAGGGGAGATATGTCATGCTCCCTGTTTGATAGGTAGTGCACGCTGGTGCGTGCACTAGAAGTACATAGAGCAGATTTATTCAGCGCCAAACCAAAATATTATATATTCATTCATATATTAAATATGTGAGTTATCTTGACAGAACGTTCACTTCAGAATATTCCAAACACACCCGTATGTGTGTCCTGCTACAATGACAGCCGTCATCTTATCGATTCTGTGTCTTTTAATAGCTGCTTTCCATTTGTACTAAAATGCACCCACAAATACCTTTCCCAAACTTCCTTTCGGGCTTTGTACATCACTTTACACGTGCTAAAGAAATCTATTTGCATGACCGCCTCCCACTATTTTACATATTCAAAATTCAACCCGCAAAAAAAGAAATCTACGTATCTTTCAATTTTAGCACACGCACTCTTTACACCTCGTTAGTTTATCACCTTGGACAATTTTTTGCGGGTGGTAACAGTTTTACACATGCTTTTGTACACGCAAACCTTTAGTAAATCGACCCCTCTGTGGAACTACAAATATTTTGATTATCTGTTCTAAAATGTGTAAATGTGCCATTGCCTTTATATACAGTTAAGCCGGAAAGTCTGCACACCCCTTTCATCTTCTCCACGTTATACTACAATAGATTGAGTTAATTTTTTGCCTCAAACATCTACACACAATAGCCAATAATGACAAAGTGAAAACAGGTTTTTAGAAAATATGCAATTTAATTTTACTGACAAAAATATGTTATTTAGGGGTTACATATCTGTACACACCCTTAGCCTAATACTTGGTTGCTGCACCTTTGGCAGTGATTACAGCTTCAAGGCATCTTGGGAAAGGAGCTTGGCACACGTGTTTTTGGACATTTTTGCCCATTCTTCTTGGCATATCCTTGCAAGCTCCATCAGGTTGGATGGGGAGCGTCGGTACACAGCCATTTTCAGCTCTTTCCACAGATGTTCAATTGGATTCAGGTCTGGGATCTGGCTGGGCCACTCAAGGACATGCACAGACTTTCTCCGAAGCCACTCCTTTGTTCTCTTGGCTGTGTGCTTCGGGTTGTTGTCATGTTGGAAGGTAAACCTTCACCCCAGTCTGAGGTCCAGAGCGCCCTGGAGCAGGTTTTCTTCAAGGATCTCGGTGTACTTAGCTGCATTAATCTTTCCCTCTATCAGGACTACTCGCCCAGTTCCGGCTGTGTCATGGTTTCTCTGCCTGCTCTTTGTATATTGTCCACTTCCCTGGGGAGCGCTCATGTTGCGTTCCTTCTCTTTGTTTTCCTAGTCCGTTTCATGTTTTGGTTTTCAGTTCAGTGTGTTCACCTGTTCAGGGTTTCCTGTCAGTATTTAAACCACACGTCAGCGTTATTTGACGCTTCCATATTGCCAATCGTTTTACGAAGAAAGCCGGTATCCGAGGACATCATCCTTTTCCAGTCCCGCTCTCTTCGTTGTTGGAAATCGTAAGCGTTATTTTGTTTTCATTTCTTTCACCATTTATCGGGCGTTATAGTCACGTTCCGAGGGTGCAATTGTTTTTCGTTGTCCTTCCTATTACCATTATTGTTACTGCCCGTGTATTCAGGGCTATCTCGTTTTGCAAGAGAGTTTTTGGTTTCGGCTCCCTCGTTGTGAGCTATAGGGTTTTTTCGTTGTTATTGCATTGTATATAGTGTTAAGAGTTTTTTCGCCTTTAGGGTTGCTTTCAGTTGTAGCGGTATCTCTCCTGGCGTGGAGAGTTATATTTTGTTTGTTTATTGTTATTCCCTGTTTGCGGGGTTTCGCTCCCGCTTTGTGGTGTTCAGTGAGCATCCTCTGAACCCCTACTGTCGCGTCTGGTCCTTCGTTCCCACGCTACCCCATGACAGGCTGCTGAAAAACATCCCCACATCATGATGCTGCCACCGCCATGCTTCACTGTAGGTATGGTATTAGCCAGGTGATGAGCGGTGCCTGGTTTCCTCCAGACGTGACGCTTGGTATTCAGGCCAAAAAGTTCGATTTTGGTTTCATCAGACCAGATAATTTTGATTCTCATGGTTTGAGAGTCCTCTAGGTGCCTTTTGGCAAACTCCAAGCGGGCTGTGATGTGCCTTTTACTAAGGAGGGGCTTCCGTCTGGCCACTCTACCATAAAGGCCTGATTGGTGGAGTGCTGCCTGGATGGTTGATCTTCTGAAAGGTTCTCCCATCTCCACAAGGATACGCTGGAGCTCTGTCAGAGTGACCCTCGGGTTCCTGCTCACCTCCCTAGCTAAGGCCTGTCTTCCCCGATTGCCCAGTTTGGCCGGGCGGCCAGGTCTAGGAAGATTCTTGGTGGTTCCAAACTTCTTCCATTTACGAATGATGGTGGCTACTGTGCTCTTTGGGACCTGTAAAGCTGCAGAGATTTTTTCATACCCTTCTCCAGATCTATGCCTTGACACAATCCTGTTTCTGAGGTCTGCAGATAATTCCTTTGACCCCATGGCTTGGAGTTTGCTCTGACATGCACTGTCAACTGTGGGACCTTATATAGGCAGGTGTTGGCAATCCTCAATCATGTCCAATCAATTGAATTTATCACAGGTGGACTCCAATTAAGTTGTAGAAACATCTCAAGCAGTATCAGTGGAAACAAAATGCACCTCAGCTCACTGTTGGGTGTCATATCAAAGGGTGTGCACACTTGTGTACATATGATATTTTACATTTAGATTTTTAATAAATCAGCACAAATGTCTAAAAACATTTGTTATTATGGGCTATTTTGTGTAGAATTTTGAGACAAAAAATGAACTAAATCTATTGTAGAATATGTCTGTAACGTAATAAAACATGGAGAAGGTGAAAGGGGTGTGCAGACTTTCCGGCTTGACTGTATTATATGTATATGTAATTTAAAATGTATTTTCATTACTCAAAGATCAACTGTAATACAAAGACCTTGAATCAAGTTAGCTTACTTTTGAATAACTGTTTTAGCTAGTTTTATTATGTTCTGTATTTCTGTCTGTCTGTTTTGTATATTTATTTGTTATATTTATTTAATTATTATTCTTGATTTATTATTTTCCATATATCAGTGCATTCCCCTCTGTTCGCGGGTTGTCCGAGTCTCATCTGTGTGTTTGTTTACCCAGTCTCGTGCATGCATTATTCAGGCGACTTCGGGATTTTCCGTGGGTTAACGCTGTATTTCTGAAGTCTCGTTTTCTGCTACTTCCTGCTTTCGTTCCCGTGTATAATTGTATATATTACTAACTCGCGCTAACAATCACTTGGGTGCTTTATTAGTTACGTGCACTGTACTAAACCAATTAACATAAATGTATACTAACAAACTAATTGATACTAACATTTAACCAGCTTCCCTGCTTTATCTTTTCTACCTGCATTTCTAACTGCTCCTGAGCTACCTGTTTAATTTGTTCCAGCTGTTTGTCCTTCGAGATCTCACCTTCTCTGATTACTGTGCACACTCCGCTCCTACTTGAGCCCGTTGTTTGTCATGCATGTTTTCCGAGTCCCTTCCATGTATTTGTTCGTGATTTAATTATTGTTTTCCTAATGTATTAACCGCACGTTGTTTGTTACCCCTCCCCTTCCTATGTGTATTTAAGACCCACATTTCCGCTTCCTGGTTGTCAGAACGTTGATCGTATTTCCTGAGCCTGTGATTGTAAAGCAAGTGATTTATCAAGACACCCTTCTGTTTTCCGACTCTGAGTTTGCCTTTCAATTCTGTTTGTTTGCTTTTGTTATTTTGTGGTTTTGACTCTTTGATTGTTTTGTGCCTTTGCCTGCCGTTTTTGCACCTCTGCCTGTGATTTCCCGTTTTTTATTTTTGGACTGTCTGACTATTCTCCTGCTTTTTGATTTGGCACTCTCTCTGCATCTGATTACCTGGCTTTTGATCTGGACTGAAATAAACAATGTTCTTTTGCCTTATCCTGGTCTGCGTTTGAGTCCAGACGTTTCAAGTTTAGTCTACCTATCTAATATTACTATTTGTAAAACTTGATGTAGCCCCTAGTTTAGGCTGCACTACATCAATAAACACTAAAAAAGAAAGAGCCTTTGTGAAATGGAAGTCTACGTACACCAGCCAATGGCTGGGTAGGTTTTTATTTTGATTTAAACAAGAAATAGAGAGGTGGAAAAAACAGTGGTTACCATGCTGGCCCAATTCCGCAACTGGCAAAGTTCCGGTATTGGTAAAACGGGCAAGATTTATTAATTTTGTCCTCAAATCATATAAGGAGACTCCTTTATTTTAAGGTACAGCCTGCAACATTTGAATGCATACTATTTGGTTATAAACACTCATGGTGACCAACACTTTTCATCTTATATTCCAATGGGAAGTATAAGGAGACATTTGAAGCAATGGCATTTTGTTTCTGGTCACTCATGAAACAAAATGCCATGGGTCTGGTTCAGTATTGGAAATAGCCATTTCACGCATGTAAATACTGTCAATTGTATGTCATATGGTCCATATGGTGTTATTCATCGGTCTCAAATTGGCATCGAATTTCTCTGGTCTTGGGCTTCAATCGTGTTGACCCTCCTTGATCTCTGACTTGACTCAAACTCAAATTACCACTGAATCGGCATAGAATTGGACTGCGTTGAGCCAGTCTATACCCCTGGTAGGAAAACTTACACTTTTGTTTATACTGTCATTATATTGGGGGGGGGGGGGGTCTGTGGCATTTCACAGATGTATTTTCCCTACTGCGCCTAGCTTAGAGAGAGAGAGATAAAAGAGACAGAGAGAGAGAGGGAGAGGGAGAGAGAAAAAAGATGCTTTGACAGGGCTCCTCCTCCATTGCTGCTTTATTGTTTCAAATGGGCTCAGGCAAATGCAGAACGAAGAGGAAAAAAGCGACGCCGCACAGCTCGCCTGCTCTCGCTGGGCTCAGCCGAGTGCCAAAGAGCTGGACATTAACAGAGTGGAGCCACTTAGCCTGCTCAATCCCCTCTTCAAAAGCCACTGCCATTGTGGAGAACAAAGCGCGGGCTCCCCTGACAAAGGGGCTAATAACCAATCCAACTGCCGTCTCATAAGTGCGCACCATTTTCTCTCACAGTTTAGCGTTTGCCTTGCTGTTTCCTGTCACGTTCTTTCCCTCCCGCCGCCCCACCTTGTCACACAACAGAGGCGGCTGCGGACGGTGCATCAATCACAGCGTGCCGAATCGCGGTGAGCATGTTTTTCCCTCCACTTGGCGCCTGCTCCTGGCACTGGTTCTGATGCCAGCAGGCTGGGGAGGGGTCAAGGGGGGTAGCCGAGCCTACCAGAGCCCGACTGGGAGTCAGTTCAGCCAGGGGAGTCACATTCGTGTGTCTCCCGAATTCGCTTTTGCCCCTTTTGCCCCGGTTTCTGAATGACGAGTAGCTAAGCTGCTCTCTCATCACGCTTGCTCTGCAATTAGCCTTTCTTAGCCAAGCCTGTCTGACTGGAAGAGTTTGCCAACTAAACAAACATATCCAATCAGACTGGCTAAGAATGCACAGTGTATGGGATTTGGGGAATGGGACAGCCGATATTCTACTGTTTCTTCTCTGAAGCAGTTATTTTTTGTTTCTGTCCCGAATGCAATGTTGTGCATGAACTTTTGATTAGATTTTGATAACGAAATCGCAAATCTCATTTGTTCAGCCAGCTGAAATGAGAAAACTCGGAAAGCCTTAATACGCAGAGTGAAGCTGCCTGTCATATTTTGCCAATTCTCACTGTCTTCGTTTTATATTTTCCATACGGAGGGGTGACTTAAAAAGGACGCGAGTGCGATATTAAATTTAGCTCAAGCTAAATCTGCTCATAATCAGTTTTGAACCCGGTCTTGGAGGAATTAGGCCTCGCTGAGAGACTCTTAAAACAATTTGACTCCGCCAAGAGGAAATGAGAGTTCTGTAGCTCGCCTCGCGTTCCGCTTTTGATGAGAACGCCTTCCCCGTTACCTGCCGTAAGAGTTGAGATTGATGAGCTATGCAAGTGAGTACAACACTGTGACAGTGAGACAGATTCCACACATTGGAAGTTACTGATAGGGTGTTGCCTGAACCGATGGTAGCCCCATCCCCAGGGGATATTTCTTCATTCCCACGGCCTTGTATTAATCGTGATGAAAACACGGGCGCTGGTACGGCACTCGATGGACCCGTCGCTGCTTGAGAGAGGTTTTGCATCCTTTGAGTCGGTCCGGTCTGTTTTAACGACGTGTACTTGTGGAACGTTGTGTCAGGATTGTTTTGCTTCTTTGTATTTCTATTTTTGCCATTGTATCATTGGGTTTCTCTGATCGGAGAGACCCATCAGCAAGGCTGAGGGGCCTGCGGATCGGATTCTGTCCTGCAGCCTGTTTTGCTCCAGTGGAGGGAGGCAGCAGCAAGCGGCGCCCCCCACTGAGGCTTAAACGAGCTCTCTTTCTCATCCGTGCAGCCCCCCCCCCACAACCCCCCAGAAATCTAAAGGTTTCTTAGACACTCTGCTCAGACCAACATGGCAGTGCATTCAAACAATCTCTGAAAGGAACAGAGAGGGGAATTAAAAATGCCAAGGCTTCGAAATGAACAAGCAATTATTGAGACGGCGAGCCTCGAAAAACCACGCGGAGCGTCGCACTGCCGAAAAACACAGCGAAGTGTGCGGTATGCAAAAGGACAAGCGGCTTAATACCGCAGACTTAAAATCCAACCCGTTTGTCTTGCTGAACAAATCCCGATAACTGGCTGTAATTGGAAAGGAGCTAAATACCCCCCCCTCCCGCCCCAACCCATCTTTAGGGTGTTGTTTTTTTCTCCAAGTGTTGACGAAAGCTGGCCAGGGTCCATCGGAGAGAGACGTTGCAGCTGCTTCCCTCTGGAAGCTCGGCGCCGCTGGAGCCCTCGGGGTGGGTTTTTAAAAATTCATGAGAGGGCGATTGCCCTGAGGCAGGCTCAATCCCACAATCCCACAATCCCCTGCCACCTCTGCCTCCCACTAGAGTGTTTCCGCCAACCTCTTTCTAGATGGAGCACAGAGGGTTAAAAGTTACCCGGGGACCAAGACCAAGAGACTCCTCTCTCACACACACACACATGCACACACACGCACGCACGCACGTAGACATGCACGTATACACAAATAAACATGCAAGCACGCACGCGCACACACACACACGCAATGTGCATAGGTTTTTTGCATATGGGTCATTCAGGAGATAGAGACACCCACAGAGGGATGGTTTTTTGTTTACTGCCAGAAAGATTATATGTATAATCTAGATATATAATATAAATATATATACAGTGTATCATCTACATTATATATATATATACGTACATATATATATATATATATAATATATACAGTATATAATATAAAGTTAACATAACCATGGCTATGTGCTGAAAACCACTGACACACCCTCACCGGTATTTGCAAGCAGGTTACTGTTATGTCATTTGTAATGCGGCCTCAGTCACAAATAATGCTAATGATGCATGCGTGGAGGGCTGGCTCAGACATAATATGAGTGTGTGTGTGAGGAGGGGAATCTAGGTGACCTGGTCTAGTCCTGAGCACTGACAGCTTGCATTTTCTGACGTCTGGGGATGGCTGAGAGCTTCAGCTCTCCCTGGGTTGGTATTCCCGCCAACACGCCCGCCCCCCCCCCCCCCCCCGCCCCCCAGACTCCGGTGACTCAGCCGCCGCGGCCACACGCATTCTCTCAGAAGGCTCTAGAAATGGCATCCGCCATTTCTTCCCACCCCTTTCATTCCGCGGTCCGCTGAACATCCGATGCGGCGTCCAATGGGGGCGGGAAGCTGCGCGCCCGTCATCGGGCCACGGCTCCTCCCCCCTGAGCGCCGAAGACTGCGGCTGCTGGGCCCGAGCCCCGCCCCCTTCAGAGAAGAACTTGCATGGTGCCAGGGAGAGGGAAGCGCAGTCTAACACACAGCGGTTAGAGCTGCTGCCCGTCTCTCCTTCTTCCTCTCTCAATCTCTCCTCTCTCTGCTGCCTCCCTCTTTCTCTTGCCTTTGTCATTTCCGCAGCAAATAGCGGCAACAAAGCCCGATGAATGAGGATAGCTCGCATACGGTAGCATCAAGACGTCATGCTCGAAACTGAAAAAGAGGCCAAGCTATTGTAACATGACAAATAAGCCGGAGGTTCATAGTCCAGGACTTGAAAATATCTTGTACGAGCAGGCGCTCTGCGCTGCCTTAACAAAACTGAGAAGATGAAATGGGAAGGTTGAAGTTTTAAAAGAGAGCTTGTCTCTCCTCAACTACCCCCATCCCCCCTCCCCTCTCTTTTTCTACAAACTCCCCTTCTGCATTTATTCCTTGCTGAAGAACAGGCAGCCCTTGTTGCAGCGGCTTGGTGACACGACTGCAAAGCCTTTTCCAGGTTTTACGCTCGAGCACGTTGTTGTTATTTATTTATTTATTTATTTTTAGACCTGCGGAGATGCATTATTTACGCGGGCGGTTAAAGTAGGACACGCCACCGTAGCCGCGTTCGCCTGGGAGCGGGGTGCACACTCTCTTCAGTACTTCTCCCCCACCCATCCACCCACCCAGCACTACCATCAAACCCCATACACCCCCCCCCCCCCCCCTTTGCATGGATTCTCAGGTCACTCACTGCTGAAGTATGAAATTTAATTACAGAATTCAGGAGCGGGCAGCGAGGTGGCGGGGAGGGGGGGGGGAGTGGATGTGGAAAGGGAGCGACCACCTCGCGTTGTTAATTTGGGGGCTGGCGGTGTGCCATTCACGTCTCCGTGAACAAAACACGAAGGCAGCACTGAGGACAGCCCCCACCCTCTGCTGTCTCTCACTCTCCCTCTCTCTCTCTCTCTTTCTCTCCCTCTCACTCAGCTGCCCTATCAAGCCTTTATTAGCGAGGCTATATTGAGTGGCGCTCGGTGGCAGACAGACAGAGCCGGGCTGCAGATCCGCCCAGACGTATGCCGTGCCATTTTCATTTTAATCAGTTTGATCAGGATGGCTGCTGATTCATTTTGCAGGAAGGCCCCCGGGGAGCCAGCCAAGGAGCCGAAGGCTGAGCTTCTATTGCGTCAGTGCTGCATTCCATATCACCGAGAGAGGGAGAGGGAGAGAGACACAGAGACAGAAAGAGGGAGAGAGAGAGAGAGAAAGGGGGAATGCTGCATTCCATATCACAGAGGGAGAAAGAGAGAGGGAAAATGAAAAAGATAAAGAGGCAGGGAGTGTGAGAGAAAGAGTGAAAGAGGGAGCGCTGCATTCCATATCACAGAAAGAAAAAGAGAGAGAAGGGAAAAAACAAGAGAGATCAAGTTACAAACAAGAATCAAGAACCCTCTCCTTGACACAAAAACAAATCTCGCAGCAGAAGTATTTGTGATATTTTGTTTTTATCTCAGAGACAATACAATGTACTCACCGTAAGAACATTTGTACGGTTAAATATTTTTCTCAGTATTGCTATTTTTAAAAAAACGAGAAGTTGGTGTGACTTGATACTACGAGCGTGACACAAAGAGGAACAGGATAATGGCAGCAGTTTAAA
The DNA here is from genome assembly GCA_022702515.1 of Ilyophis sp. 1 JC-2022. Lineage (NCBI taxonomy): Eukaryota > Metazoa > Chordata > Actinopteri > Anguilliformes > Synaphobranchidae > Ilyophis > Ilyophis sp. 1 JC-2022. Next base: position 15,537,326 of record CM040406.1, on the reverse strand, counting down.
AAAGAGAGCAAGACGGCAATAATAAACTGAAAGGGAAGTTAGTTAGCAGGCATTTCCACGTTATGTAGCCGCAGACTTTGATTCACAGGACTGACAACCTTATTATACGCTGCACTTATTATTGATATTACTCCGCGCCCGGTTGCCATGACCACCGTGCAAGAGACATTTAATTTTCGCTCTTCCATCATCATTATCTATGGGGCCATCTGTTGTGGAAAATGAATTCAGCCTCATTTGCATGACTGATAAGCACATTTTTTATCTATTTAACAGAAGGTCATATGCCATGGATTTGGAGCTGGTGGAAAAAAAGGATGTTGGGGAGGGTGGGTCCATGTAGAGAAGGGGGGGGGGGGGGGGGGGGGCGGTGTACGGGCTGGAGGAGGGATGTAGCGGAACAACGGCAGACCCCCCAAAAGGCCTGCCGGCCCTGCTGCTCAGTCCGCGTCCCTCAGTCCGCCTCCAGTCCTGTCTGCTTTAGCTCCCTGCCATTACAGAGACTCCCTCTCCCTGTTTGGGCAGGCATCCTCCAGTTCTCTTTAACGCCTAGTGTTTCCTCTTTTTCATGTTTGTTGGTCCTCTCCTTTGGGGAGGGATGGTGATGAGGGGGAGATGGGGGCTGGGTCTCTCTCCTGCCCAGTGAGTCAAGGCGTGAGCTGGTGCCATCTCTCTGTTTGCTGGCAGAGTGCGGTGTTGTTGTCGCCGTGCCCGGGATGGGCGAGGCTGCCTGCCCGGCGCTCTGTGCTGTGTGAAGGGAGAAAAGAGATGGCAGGAATGCCAATGCGGTGATTCTGCCTGATGTGTGTGTGTGTGCACATGCTTGTGTGTGTATATGCTTGCGTGTGTATATGTGAATGTGTACATGCTTGTTTGTGTGTGTGTGTGTGCGTGTGTGCGTACGCGCGTATGAGCATGTTTGCACATACATGAGCATTTGCATTCATATATGTGTTTCTGCTTTTTGGCAATTTGTTGTGTGTGCGTGTGCGTGTTTGTTTTTGTATGTATATTTGTGGCTGACTAACATGTGTGGGTGTGCATGCATACATGTTTATGCATACGTATGTATTTTTGAATTTTCACACGCATGTCTGTGTGTTGGCATGTGGGTGTTTGCATGCAAGGGCATGTGTCTGTGTACGGGCACAAGTGTGTGTACACATTTGAGTTTGCATGTGTGCATACTGTGTACTGTGTGTGTGTGTGTGTGTGTGTGTGTGTGTGTGTGTGTGTGTGTGTGTGTGTGTGTGTGTGTGTGTGTGTGTGTGTGTGTGTGTGTGAGAGAGACAGAGAGTGAATGAGTGGAAGTATGCAGTGTGCGAGGTTGTGCAAGAGTTTGCATGTGCATGTTGCTCTTATCAGACTACAAAAACAGAGAGAATTATATTTAGTACTGTTTTGCATGGGTATTCTGTTTGCTGCAGTGAGTTTTCATCTCTAATGCTAACTGGAGAACCATTGATTCATGTTCCCCTGCTTGACACCAGACATTGTGCATTTCTTCCTGTATTGTTAGGCTATAGAAAGGGCGTGTGTGTGATTGTACTCTAAAGTTATAGTCTATCTGCTTAGGCTTCAGTTTATCTTTACTCTGCATGAGAGCATTGCTTTAGAAAATATGCCATTTTTCAACATCTTGTAATAGTTAAAAAAAACTTTTTTACATGTGATGTATATTGTACAGCATAATGCATTATACGCATATAGGCAGGCGTAGAGGCACTTGGTGAGGATGCATTTAAATATAATTTAGCATACCTAAATACAATTATTTTCTCACTGGAATATCAGTATTTAAAAGAAGCAAGACCTGAGCATGCTCTGTTAGGTTTAGGCAATATTAGACTTTTAGCTAATAAGTGCTTATATTTTGGGTAACATATGATACTGCTGAGAAATTAACCTAGTTACCAGACTTTATTGGGCCACGTGCATCAAGCTGTCACCCTTAAGTGAAGGCTGGAATATCTGGTTTTTTCCCTCCAAGACAGAAGCGTTTCAGCCGACGTTTCGGAGGCGTTAATTACCCTCTCCCGATTTCCCCCCACAACTCTGACATTTGACTGCCGCTAATTCGCTGATTAATCTCGTTAATGTGATTATGGGATTTTTGTAGCCAACTGCCATTGTGCACTTGCAGTTTACGGGCTTGCGTCTTCTGACCATTTACAGTACAGTGAGTACTTTTCTCTCTCCCAGTCACCCACCCCGCCCCCCTTATCGTCCCCTCCTCCCCTGCACGCTGCTTCAGCTACCGCCTTCCAAGTTCTCTGCTGGCTGTCTTTTTTCAGCACCAGGAGCTGTCCGCCACGGCCAGCAATTACTGCGAGCCCTGGTAGGCTTCTCGCTAGTGCAAAGGCGACGTGAAAATGACTTACTCCACTGCGGCTAATGAAGCCGCACGCCAGCCGAATAGCACAGAGGAGAACGTCCACGTGATAATTAAGCATACGCTCACATGAATAATTGCGTCCTGTCTGCGAAAGAAAACCTCGGGTGCTCTTAGAATGTTCTTTTTTTTTAGACTTCAGTTTCGCATGTTTTTTTTGTTTTGTTTTGTTCCTGCAGAACCACCATTATTGAACGTGTACATATAGGTATGTATATGTACATATAGGAAAATATAAACAATTAGTCATATATCTAATTAAGCTTGGGGACTATTGAAATAATAATAAAAAAACTCATCTAAAATAGCCAAGTGCTTTTTTTTGGTCAATAATCTTTGTATAGAAATTCAATCACTTGCATTTTGACATCAGAATGTATCTCAACAGAAAAAGTAAAACGCCTAATATTTATTAGGCTTTTAGGCTTCCCATTACAGCATGGTATTTATTATTCCTCTTCTGTTGGCATGTCTTCTGAAGAAAGCGCTGTTCTTCCAACTGAAATCTAGCGCAGCAACTGGATGCCGCTCATTTGCATATGATTAAGCCTGGGCGCCAGATTACGGGGTTCCGTGGGAGAGCGGCGCGAGATCTCAATTACATTCCATTTGAAAAGGCTCACCGGCTGCAAAGCAAATACTGGATGACAAGCTCATTGCGTTGACAAATCAAATGCAGGCACTCAAAAAAAAAACTGGTTTGCATGCATTTTTTTGAGTGAAGGAAAGAGTAGCATTTTTAAAAATTATATTGTTTAATTAATCATTACATCGTTATTTTAGGATTTTAAAACATTCACTTTAATGTGCATTTTTTAAATACAGTTGAAAAGATATATATGTCCCTTATGCTGTGGCGATATAACACAACCCCCACACCAGTGTAGGTGGCATGGTGTTGTACATAGTCTTTGGCAAATTTAATTTAGTCACGTACTGATCAGTGGCATACAGTAATGGCATAATGTGTTGTTGTCTACAGCAGCACAACCAATGCAATGAATTAACACTTAATTCCTCTAAGAAATTCATTTAGATTCTAATTTAATTGTGGAGGAGGCTCAGCACAGCACATTAATGTCCCTGCCGTTGCACATTAGTGTAAATATATCAACGTAGAGGGTGTCCTCCTCCACCAAACCCCTCCATGTTTTACCCCCTTGCTTCCTCACCTGCTTTAGAATCAGACATTAACTTTTAGATTTCTCAGATATTTCAATATATAAAAATTCATTCAGCACAGATTTGATATAACTTGGACACTGTCGTAATAAAACAAACTTACAAAATAGCCCCCATGGGTCTCTTGTTTATTTATTTACTATATATTTATTTTTATTATGTACCACCAGACCTCTTTGTTTTTCCCCCTTGTGTCCACACCCAAAGGAAGGTCATAGCCACTGTAAAATAAATATACATGTTTCATAAAAGATTGTGGCTATTTAACAAGGAAGAAAAAAATTGCCATTTTTGTCTGATACCAGTGCCAGATAGCAGGATTCCTCCTACTTCCGTGCTTCTTCTCCAGCGCTCAAAGGCCCCTGACTGAAAAAATGCATTAATTAACACAGGGCCCACGGTAAATTTAGAGCCACAATAATTTCGTTCACAAACGGGGGGCTGGCGTGTGGGGGTTTGTTATGGAGCCTCACGCCCCAGTCGAGGAGGGAGAGAGATAATGAGAGACTGAAATGAAAGCAGGCTTTGCGGTGGATCTGTGCTTTTGCTTCTCCGTGATATTACATTAAATACAGCACTGCACATGCTCCACATGTTATGCTCCAGAGACTGCCGGGGCCTGTGGGAAGCACTGACGCTGGAAGCAGACTGTCTACGGCTCCGAATAAATGTAGGGAAGGGATAGAGAGAATGAGAGAGAGAGAGAGAGGGGGGGAGAGCGAGCGTGAGAGAGAGAGGGAGTGAGCGAGAGAGGGAGAGGGAAAGAGACTGGGACGGGGAGAGAGGAGAGCAGATTCAGCCCAGGACAGAAACGGAGAGAATGCATTCATAGCCCTCCCTCCCTCCTCCAGCAACACGCCATTCCGGTTTTAGCGTGTACCTCGGCCTTTTTGTGCGTGCGCGTGCATGTTTTTTGTCTTTCTCCTCCGGCTCCCTCTTTCCGCTTTCTCCGCGCGGCCGCCCACACAGGTCCACGGACGTCTGGGGAAAGCCGGCGGGGGGAGTGGGGGGGGAAGGACACATCGCCACGAGAGAGGGGTAAGTCAGACCCTCGTTCTCCCCGTTCTCTTTCCGTTACAGCTCCAGCACCTCGTGGGTTTCCGCGCGCAAAGCCTCTGGCTTCTCCCTCCGTCTGTCTCCCTCCCTCTCTCTCTCTCTCTCTCTTTCTATCTCCTCCTCCTCTGCCACTGTCACCGTGGCCGCATCACTGCCTCCCCTCGCCTCCCTCCGCTCCGTCTCATTGGTGTTGCCCGCGTTCCTTTTTGCATTGTACTCCAGGCCTATTGGTTGCCTGCCTTGAACCATTATCTCGTTTTTTCTCCACCGCCCCCCCCCCCCCCCCCCCCTCTCCCTCCCATACTTTCCTCCCTCCCTTCTCCATTCTTCAAGTCGTAAAAATAATTAGCATACAGAAGAAGAAGGGCGAACTTCACAGCAAGGTCTGGCAGAGAGAGAGAAGACATCCAGGTGAAAAGTTTGTTTAAGAACAAACAAAACAAAACAAAAAAACTGGTGGGTTTTTTTTGTTCTTTTTTACGTTCCTACGCCTGTTGTGCTTCAGAAACCTGCATGCTTTGCTGAATGTAGGATTTACTTACTTACGGTGGAAGATATTTCTCAAAATGGAAGGTAGAGGCAGAGAGAGTGAGAGAGATAGAGTGAGAGAATAGAATCAGATCCTGCCAGAAAAGTGTCAGAGAAGAGGATGAAGTCTGGATTTTAAAAAATTGTGTCTAATACTGCTTTGCTTTCTCTGTGTAGCATAATCTCAACAGAAACGTGTATTTTTCTTTTACCCAGTTGAATCTGTGCTACACGTATGACATTCTGTAAAGCTGGTATGGATCTGGGCTTTTCGCTGTACGGGTAGTCAGTGGAACACATCGCCTTTCAGTACAACCTACTTTGCAGATTTGCGAGCTTCAGCGTTTTTGAAACTCAGGTGCATGTGGGGCACGTTGTTTCTTTATTAAAAGAGATCCATTCCCAACCAAAACTAGGTTAAAGTGCCATCTAGATCTCCTGGCGGAGTTGATCATCTTGAGAACTATTTCTGCCTCCTAGCTTCTAAAATCTTTGCACTGTTATATGCTCTGTATGGATCCTGTGTTACTTGTTTTTCGCACTATGTTCGATCTGTCTTGAGCAAGGAGTTGCTTATTGGTATGGCTGAGGAGTATTAGTGCTGCGGTTGGGTTTTTAAGCATATTTTGAAGAGCTGGAAAGCTTCATGCATGGGAAGGGTGGATGTCTGGCTGGGCAAGGATGCAAATGCTTTTACTTGTTGTTGTTTTTTTTAACATCCACGTGTGTGGCACTCAAATGGCAGCTGTGTTTGAGAAGCTATGCCACTGTTAGCACTTTGTGCAGTTGAGAGCTGGTGCAGTTGATGTAAATGCCACAGGCTCTTTCTGCAGTGAGCCTCCGCCGCCCATACAATATCTGAGTTGGGTCAAGGAACAAAAGTGCTCTTCCTCTCTACTTGTTTGGGTAATGAGGTAATCCTACGGTGCTACATCTGTTTCAGGTCATGGAAATTGTCTGGAACTTTTTTGGCTTATTTTCTGGTTGCTTTTTCTGTGTCACTTTGGAACTTAACTTTATATGAACAACAACAGTCACTACTAACTAATTACTAACAATGCTACTACTATTACTACTACTATTGATAATAATAATGATAATAATAATAATAATGTGGATACTATTATTATGAATGTTATTTATTATTATTGCTTTAGAAATAGTAGTATTCTTACTGACTCTAGTTCATTAGTGCACATTTATTTGATTATTTGACACTTTATGATGACACATTATGATTATTGTTGCTGTAATTATGTGTTGTTTTTATTATGTAATAATAACATGGTAGGTGATATATGAGCATTTAATAATAACTTAAATTATTATAGGTTTTGGTTTTTATGTTTGAGCTCTCAGAACCATAAAATGACTACATTACAAGTTTTTATGACTGGATTTTAGCTGTGAAGGTGTGCCTGTTCACATTTGCTTACAATATTTAATTATTTTTCATTATGTTCTTTTCAGTTTTTAGAACAGCTAGTTTGATTTTCCCAATATCAACTGAAATGTGGATGTGTGTGTATCGTGTATCAATGTAGATGGCTCAGGTGCAGCCTCACTTGTGACTGACCAGGCTTATCACTGATCTTGCCCTGTGTAAGGACTGCACATCCCCCTAACTTAGTGTACCACGTGAGACCTTGTCAGTCAAGGCAGATCAGGACTATAGGCTGTGCAATCAGCGGGTTTTACAACAAAAAAAAAGAACGGCAAATATTGTTCAGAGGAAGTCAAGAGGAGAGACACAGGGGGCTGGATTCTTTCTGGTGTGACCGGGATTGCTCTCCTGAGTAAATCATCAAACAGTTGATTTCCCACAATTTGATTATCCTTTTGGATGGGGGGTGGGGGCGTATCCAGATATTTATCAGTTCCCGCATGCCCCACTCATAGCTTTGGTTTCCATCTATCGTAGACAATAAAACGTTCAGTGTTAAATCAACTCTGACGGAGTAGCGAGTTTACCCTGTCAGAGCATGTTGCAATCCTGTTGGACTCATTTGAACTCTGTTAGAGTTGAATTAGCGCTGACAGTTTTACTGTGTACATGCCTCTTTGGGCCTGCGGGTGGAGAATTGATGGAGATAGATGGAGAGAGAATATGCAAAAGCACATTTCCCCCTGCTGCACCTGTAAGAGGCAAAAGGCAAAAGGGACTGGCAGACATTTAAGACCTAGCTCAGTCTGAATGTGATAAAGTGCCTTGGGTGACTGAGGCTGTCGCCTGGTAAAGACGCTTAATGACAGCTGTATTAATTAACTCTTAGTTAATTGCATCTTAACAGTGCAGGGTGTTTAACCTAGCATTTATCTTTTTAGAGTACCATACTGCACGAGGAATAAAAATATTAACATGAAGCACAGAAGGATTAGCATTATTAGCAATATATCAGATATCAATGTTGTGACGGAAGTAAGCTGACAATGATGGGAGTTTAAACATGGTACAGCCTACAGTATGCTTTAATAGGGGTGCGCAAGCTATTATCATATATATATATCATATGTGGCTTAGGAAATCTCCATAAGCCATACAAATAACTATAATCAGTAATTATAATTATAATCTTTCTTTTAATTAGTCACATTTGATTTAAATAATACCAGTTCCAAAATTCCATTCAGAATAGGAATTCTGAATATTCAGAACATCTGTGATTTAAAATAAGAACTGTGATGTGGTACTAGCCACAATCTGGGAAAATTTAGAAAAACATAGCTATGTACATAAACAATGCAACATATGTGCCAATATGAATACCTTAATTTACTTCCTTAGTATATTACTGAATGTGTGTATGCATGGTGATTTCTTCACGTCTTCTATAGACAGAGATGTCTCAGAGAATTCATACTAAGGACAGTATTTCAAAATATGACCATGAATTCCATATCTCAAATACTTCCGTGGTGAAGAAGCATGTCTGAGGGGAAGCAGTCTGTTCCCACTGTACAGGCATGATGTGCTTAATTTTACCACTGTCTCAGGGAGCTTGCGTTACTTTGAATAGCGCTGTGTAGTGTGCAGCCTCATACACAGTCAGTCACTGCCAAGTGCACATTTGCATTCAAATAGACTGCCTTGTATGGGTTTTATTTTTTTATTGGTCTACCACCTCCCATTGAGTTCTGCTGGTCCAATATTGAACTGTGCTAGACTTTTTTCTTACAGGGACTGGGTAAAAAATTGACTGTTTTAGTCATTGGTATATCTTAGAATTTAAAACCACTTCATAGGTACACAAAGGTCCCATGTAAATGGCAGCCCAGACCACATATGTTACTATACTCAGTAAATAAGGGAAATAATGGTTTTATTTTCAATACAGCCACACAATCAGTCAAATCTACTTAGTTGAAGATCTACAGCACAATCAACTTAGTTGAGTTGTAGTTCTTTTTGTTGTATTGCATTAGAGAGGAAAATGTGATTAAATTACAGCGGAAAAGCAATCTCCATGACTAATTGTGACCAGCTCTTCAGATTCCCATTTTTGTAGCAAAGGCTATGGGGAATAGAACCTATTTACCAGGAATTAACATGTGGTGGTTCAGTGGTGCAGCATGGGTATTGTAGTTCTCACAGTCCCGAGTTTAGACATGGTCACAGTTGTTATGGAGAAATGCAATTAATTAATCATAATCTGGAATTGCACTTTCAAATTTGTACATGAAGCCCTGTGCCAATTTACCTAAATCACTATGCACTCTATAACAACAGTATACATTATTCATTTATATTTATATCTATATTATAATTTGAGAACAGCATTTTGAACATTATGAATGATCTTATTTTTTTGTCAAACTGTGTCATTAAGGCCATCTGAAACCATTAGTAGGGGAGTGGAGAGTTGATTAGACAGGTTAAGTCATAAGCGGAAATAAGCATCTTTTGAGATTTAATCACATTTTGCCTGGGGGTGGGGTAGGGGGGGTGGTGAGGGGGCTGTTAAATGTTTTAAGTTGCTCGACCCAACTGATCCAATGAATTGAAACTAATAGGTCCCTTAGGATTTTCAAATGATACCATTATCCAGTCTGTCAAGGGAAGACAAAACAGGACAGTGGAGCGGGGGGGTTCATGTGACTGGGGCTGTCTGCTGAGACTCTGACAGACGAGTAAGCCCTTCACACACGCAGTGTGTTAATGCACTAACCCAGCGCGCCAACCAAGCAACAAAACAACAGCATATCTGGCCAGCACAGGAGGAGGATTGGGCTATACGCTTGCTAAATATTTTATGGTGGTCCAGTTCTTTTCATAAACTTAAAAAAATCAAAACTTAAAAATCTCAGTCAAAGCTCCACTAAAGGCCCAATCTTTTCCAAATTGATGAAAAAGTTCATTACCAGCAATGCTATTAAAACAATATAAAAATTTTCAAAATGGGTGAACTATCCCTTTAATCAATTGTCGACAATGACTTTTATGACGGTTTTAGTAGATAAGCTGTCCCAATTGTGTTCACGCCTAGTTTTCTCCTTTTCTCCATTCATCTCTTCCCCAACTTTTCTCCACATTCCTGGGTAGGAGACGATTGGTAGTGGGGGAGTAGAGGAAAGGAAGTGAGGACTAAAAGGCGCATACCCAGTGTCTCTGTGTTTGCCAACTGTTGCTTATACTGCTTGGACCCCGGGAATCGCTGTTTGCAGCTATATTTTAGTTTGTTTTAGTTATAAGATGGTACTTCTGAGACTGACATCCTGAAAATATTAATACCGGATGTAAAAGATGAATGACTACGCATTTTAATTATAGTATTATAATAAATATAGATTTTTGAGTTTAGTTGTGTTGCTCTACCGTACTTCTACTGATTCTGTAATTATACAAAACTCGCAACAGGATAGATCTCAAATCAGTAAATGTTGCCGCCACATGTTCAGAAAGCAGTGCACTTTGATGAACAATGATTCCCATCAACATGGAGCGAAAAAGGCTGCCAGTTCAGCTTTCATTGGGAGGTCACGATTCCTGCAAGAAGTTTGTGATTGGAAAAAAAACCCACCTCATGCGATCTCTGGCACGTCTGCCGCGACCCCTGGAGGTCACAAGTGTCCGATTCCCGTCTTGCGCCAGAAAACATGATCTATCCCCGCGCAGGAGGCCAATTAAAAATCAATCAGAACTTTTGAACAGGAGCGTAATGGGAATCCCGCGTGCGGCGGACCTGGGTGATTAATGTCGGCACTCACCTTGTGGCATAACAAGTCAGGAGCCGCATTCATCACCTGGGAGAAACGTTCACCTGGGCCTTTATTGTCACAATCAAATAACGTCAAAAAATATGAATTTGCATGAGTTATAATGGAGACTCGGAGCATGTGATAAAGCGGGGGGGAGGAGACGCCATGCTGGAGGAACGAATTAACCTCCCCGAAGGCTCTCTGCTACACTCACATGTTTCGGCACTTTCCAAGTTGGGAATTACACATCCTTCCTGAGCTTTCACGCCCCATCTCTCCCCCTCTCTGGCACCAAGGATGAGAAAGTGTTTCATCTTTCTGCTGTTCATGTGTTTGATAGTATCGCAAAACTACCTGCGCGGAAGCCCCCGCTCGATCCATTTCAATTACTGGTGCGTCCTTATTCCAGTGAATGGAGACGCATTGGTTTCCCATGGCAGCATGCAGACTGCATAAACAAATATAAACAGAGCAGGCCCATGTTTAGAATACATCAGCATCCGCAGACGTAACAATCTCTCAGCGTCACTAGTCCTGTGTGCCAAAATCCACTAATAAATGTAGCCTCTCAGTTCAATCGGGCATAAAAACGTGAAAAATGGGCGAGACGCGTGGGACAGCCGACCCTGGGCGGTGCGAGGTTCCCCCTACACGGGTGCGATGGCACTTTTGTATCTTCCGTATTTGTATCTTCCGTATCTGAGAGTGAGAGAGTGTCCCCCTTTTAAAAAATGTAAAAGGAATATACAAAAAATGAAAATAGGAAGTACATAAATATCCCCAACATACATGCATACACACTCGCGCACACATTCCCCAGTACCACCACCACCAGAGTGTGAGATAAAAACAGGTCTATGAAGTTGTGAAGGCACCACAATCTTTGGAAATGCTCATTTTTAAGAATCCCAGCGGGAATTTTAACCTCTGCTGCCCGCCGTCTGTAACACTTTTTTATCGCAAAACAAAACAAAAAAAACCTAGGAAAAATGCTTCCCAAGAATATGGCTTTCAGAGAGAACTTGTGCAATATGGAAAAATGATTACAAAACAGCCATCCATTATTCATCAAGCACATTTGTGGGGCTCCTGCTTCTTATTTATGGCTGGTCTTTAAATCAGATTTGTCGGTTTTGATCACTGTAAAACCCTCTCAGTCTCACAGCAGCAATATTGGGGCGAATATTACACTGTCTAATGGATAATTGATAATGGCAAGTGATGCTAAGCTATGGGATGTTGTGCCTTTGGGAATCCGGCGTAGTGGGAATGTAGTGCGCCAAGCTTCAATGATTGTTTCTCCTCCATTTCTGCCTTTCCGCTCCTTACATATTTCCAATTTTCATCATACAGGCTTGCTTAATACCACGTTGGCTCTTTGTCCTTGATATTGCGAGAAGAATCCTGTACACAGACAGAGAGTAATGACAGTGCAGAGGGGGTGTTTAGGCACAGGAGATATAACAAACCCAGATGCACCTGCTGTTGTCATAAAGCAGGTTTTGGGTGGTGCCACGGCTGTGATGTTGGCCTTGCTTTAAATCTAGTGCTTTGTCTCAATTTTGAAGCATTCCTAAAAATAAATGTAAGCATTACTTTTTTGTTCATTGAAATCTGTATTTTTATGTCAGTTTTTTGCCTTTATTTTTTGTACTCACTCAAACTCGACAAACTAAATCCAGACCTTAGGATTTCGGAATAACAGCTTGGTGAGTTAATTTTACTCAAATTAAACTCGCCAAAACTTGGGTTCAAATCCAAAATGAATCCAAAAATGTCTTTGTGAAGAAAAAAATGAAGGCTCACATTCATTTGTCAGAGTGAAAATAAAAACTATCGGGATGAATCTGAGCCTTTACATAGTGTAAAGACGTTTGGGTCTAGCGTGGCGCTGCACGTTGCTGTGTGGTGTAATGCGCTGTGGCGGTTACTGCGCCTTTGTGTCTCAGAGGGATGTCAGAAGCTCAGCCATCAGCTGGTGTGGGAGAGCAGGAGCAGGCAGTAAGTAGGTAATGGGAGATTTCTACTCTGTGGATATGACAGGTTCACCAGGTTGGGGCTAAAAGAGCAACCTGAACACAGCTCGATAAGTATAGTTATGTGGAATTGGTAAAAAAAACAAGAGTTTTGTTTGGCGAACGAGAAGTTTTAATGCTTAGGGTCCAATTTTGACTACTTATTGGCATCCCATCAAGACAAATCAAAGCAGTGAAAGAAAGCCACATCTCAGCCAACAATGGAGCCCGCACTTACTGTTGATTGCATTTCTCAACCACGTCAAACCATTCTTTTGTAAAGGCCCCTCACTGGCTGCCTGGCTAGCTATTGATTGGATTGAATCCCCCGTCAGTCCCATCCGCCTAGCTAGATAGCTACCACAATTCCATTCTATGCTCAAGTCCTGAGAACTTTTGATGGTGGTACGCTGTTGGTGAGTATGAAGATCACTTTCCCAGACGAGAACGAGAACTCTAGCGGGTGATGGATAATGCCCCTTTTTCCCCCAAAAAAAGCACTGTTGTCCAAACTATCCCATGGAAATGGGGTTGTGCACACAATATCTTGTTATTTCCCCGTTTTATAAAATATTTTTTTTTTTATAAATGCAGAAGGGTGATTTGAAATGAGACCATGTGTTTGGAAGCTATTCCTCCCTCACAACAAGACCAAGGATCTGGTGGTATTGCATGAGAAGAGCTGTAAGATGAAATTGCTGAATCCATTCAAAACAAAACAAATAACCTGTCAAGCTTTCTCTGGCACCTTCATGAATCACATTTAGTTATGAATAATAAAAAATAGAATGTGTGTCTATCCACGGCACTAAAGGCAACAACAGATAATTGCTCGTACGAAATAAACATTAATTCTTTAACCTCGAGAAGAGTTTGTACTTTCAGTGCGGTCTGCAGAACGAAGTGTGTACAACCCACTGAGAAGGAAGCATTCTGCGCCACCTGTTCAGTCCAGAAATGTGATATATATATAATGTTGTATTTCACATATAACATAATACATCATACGTGTGAAATTGCATATTTTATATACCTGTTGTTTTTACTGTAATTTTGGACAGTCTATATGAATAATAAGAGTGAAACTCTGTTCCCAATATGTAACATGAAGACTTTGATAGCCTCTACGTAAAAGATATTCCTCAGTTCTGAAATGGCAAGTTCAGTGGTACAGTTGCACTGGATCCCGGCCAACGACTGCACAAGGAACCGTGTGACCTTCAATCATCAGTCTTCACAGTTGTTCTAACCCTGAATCCAGGACCCGGTAACAGGAACGTGATGAGGGGTGAGGGTAGAGTGGAATTTGGGGCGTGGAAGAACGAGCACTCTGGGTTTTAAATAGCCGGAGCCTAGCCGTGCCTCGTCAGCAGTTTGGCGGGTGGTTGGCATGTCCCCCAGGTGCCGAGCGGAATCGCCCTACTTTCTGGATTTACCTCTGTCCTCGATCATACTCCCTCCGCAGTCTCGCTCTGCTCGACCTCCGTGCTCTTCCTCTCCTTTAGTTGGTCCCCTGCCACCTCACTCTCCTTGCCGAATGGCAGATCCAGACGGCCCACATTTCCAGAATTTGCGGAAGCCATTGGGCAGGGAGCACCCCGCTCTGAAACAGGAGAGCTCCAGGCCGACGTCCTTTCTTTGCGCTTCCTTCCGCAGGTCCTTTGACGGCGGGTCAGAGAGCTTGTGAACGCTGCCCCACCTTAAGTTAATGTTGTTTTATGAAAGCCCTTTCGGCCCCGGTCCTTGCACACTTCCCGTCCTTCAGAACGTGCCCTGGAGACGCAATGGGAACGGGGTGGGCAGGAGGGAGACTCTGTTTGCGAGGAGGTGGTGCTGCCCCATTGATGTCCTGACCTAATTTCTCGCTCTGCCTTGCGTCTCAGAGCAGCGTGCTCCAAAATAGCACGGAACAGCAAGCTGAGGCAAACTAATTTCCATCTTGCGTAACACAGTCTTCCGTCTCATGCACTGCCATCCTATGCCCGAAAGATAATATAAACGGTTCAGCTATGTATGCAATTGTAATTTTGCTACTCAGGGCAATGGTCCTCTACACCTGGCCCTCGTTACTCTGTTTAATTTATGACTTTATCGATCAATTAAAGCAGTTTATTACACAGTTAACTCACCTATCCTGGCTTTGTGGGTATAAACTGGTTGCTGATTTTAGGGTGAAAACGAATCCAGCAGATCCTATGGCTCCCCAGTTGAAGACTGTGAAAGGTTTATGTATATACAGGTCATGAAGAAGAAATGCAAACAACGGTATTCCAAGAGTTAAGAGTTCTGGTGGTTTGATCATAATGTGGACTGTATTGTGTGGGCATGGTTGTACACATACCACTAGAAGGCAAGGTTGATGCAAATTATTACTTAATGGTAGTGAGTGATCACCTTAATGGTACTGTATGATCTTCTTCACATTATATTATGTTACAGTAGTTATTTCCCACAGAATGGCATTTCTTTCTAGATGAAAACAATCCCCCCCATGAAGCAAAAGCAGTCAGTCAGTGGCTTAAGGAGCATGGCACTGACATTATGCATATGTGATGACCTTCTCGGTGAGGATTTATGGGTTATTCTGACTTTTGTCAATCCTTCCGTCCGTTATCTAACCCACTTCATGGTCAGAGTTGCCGGGGGCTGGAGCCTATTCCAGCATGTATTGAGCGAGAGGTAGGAAGACCCCCCGGACAGGTCACCAATCCATTGCAGGGCACACACACACATTCACTCACAAGCTCATACCTACGGGCAATTTAGAGTCTCCAATTAGCCTAACCTGCATGTCTTTGGACTGTGGGAGGAAACTGGGATACCCTGAGGAAACCCACACGGACACAGGGAGAACATGCAAACTCCGCACAGAAAGGCCTCTGGCTTGGATTCGAACCCAGGACCTTCTTGCCATGAGGTCAATTAAGTCAATTAAGCTTTATATTGATTGACTCTTTCACGGAGGAGTGGTGTTTTATTCCTCCTGCAGAATTCCAGACGCTGGTAGACTACCATGCTGCACATTGTCCATGCTGCCCACATGTGATGGTCCAAAACCATATTAAGTGACTTCACATTAATGTTTCCACTTTAATGTACACTATTTGCATATTGGACAAAATGTACATGCGATGCAAAAACATACATACAAACAGTGCTATAATTGCTTGTCACATTAAGCCCAGCCTCACACGCATAAACTGCCCTATGAAGTTTTTTCCGTAGACATGGTATTTTTTCTGCACAACTGCCTATATGCCAAATGGATATAAAAGGTGTTTACCGCAAATTTCCGCAGTTACTTTCATCGCACATACAGGTTTCTCTTGGCTACGCTTTGTCCCTTTCAGTCCTGCTTCATGCTACCTGTTTTCCTGTTTTTTTTCCTCAGTTTTTTTTGCTTCCGTTGCGTAACGATTCACACCCTTTGAATGTTTCTCAGGCACAGGGCTAATTTTAAGCACCAAGGGTGCAGCAATCTGACACGTACTTGCAGCCAGTGTTACTGCACCCCTGGTGAGGCCCTACATCAGTAGCACGGTCACAGCATGGCCCAATCACTCGCTTTGCCTCAGAACATTACTATGTAACGGGACATCAATTGGATGCTAACACTTGAATGAAGGCAATGCACACACACGCAGACACGCATTCCAGTATATAAATTTGATTGTAGGCTGTAAATTTGATCATCGTTATGTAGAACTGCATGCCCCCCCCCCCCCCAACACACACACATACACACAAAAATACATTGGTGAAGATTACCTGTGATGTGTACCAGATAATATTCAGACACCACTGACAGTTTCCTATATCCTGATTAGATTTTCAGAGTATCAGCATTTAAAAAAAATAATATGAGCTGTGTCACTTAAATTCAACAACCACAACCACACACAGCATAGACTGAGAGAGAGGTGGGCGGATTAGTTTGCCAATCGAAGGAAAAACCTGTGGAGTGGAGAAAAGCAAGGTGACACCACCAACCATCTTTTAAACATGGTGCCTTTCGTGGAATGACTCAGCAGAATAAGCGAATTTACGCTGCAGTACAAACTTTATTGTGTTTTAATTTCAATCCCCTTTTCCCTTGGTGCTTGAGATACTTACCGCAACACTGCAATAACTGGCCCATGAAAACTTTTTCTAAAACTATATGCCTTCCCTTGTTTTTGCGTTCCCAAATCCTTGAAAAACACCAAACCTCATTGGCCTGCTCAGAATGTAGTTACTGCCTTAGTGTCAACTGCCAGCTTTCACGTCAATGCAAGGCTCTAAATGCTAAATGGCCAAACTAACATTCTGAGTAAATATTGATTGTACACACCATTATATATCCGTGTACAGCTGGAACTGTGTTTACAACATCAGGTGATGTTTCACGGTTTGTCAAATGTTTGGAGAACGTCAAGAGCAGCAAATGAAGCCTTCCTCTCTGCTTTAGCAAAACATCTCTTGTATGTAAAAAACATTAAATGAAATCCCTCCTGGGCAAAATTGTTTCTTGTATTATTAAATTAGAATATAAGAATAAGAATTGCAATCACATAATATGAGTGCTTTAATCCTGACAAATCTGGCTTTCTCTCTCCAAGAGTAGGGCTTAATTAAAGTCAGCCAGGGTTCTTCAGGTTACCAATGCATTAACCTCCTTTAACTCTTAAAGCCCCATAAATGATTGTCCTCTGGTTGAGGGCTCCTTTAACCAACATCTACTAAAGGCTGCAGTGGTGACTATTTAATTCACTAGTATATAGACATCTCTGAGTGGATGACTACCCATCACCTGAAGCTCAACCTCGACAAGACAGAGCTCCTCTTCATGCCACACAAAACCTCCCCACTACTTGACCTCTCCATCACCGTTGACGGGACCGTGGTGGCTGCCTCCCGCTCTGCAAAGAACCTGGGGGTGGTCCTGGACGACCAGCTGAACTTCAAAGACCATATCAGGGCGACGGCACGGTCCTGCAGGTTCCTCCTGTACAACATCAGGAGGATTCGACCGTACCTGACCACCTATTCCACCCAGCTTTTGGTCCAGACCATGGTCACCTCACGCCTGGACTACTGTAACTCCCTGTTCGCAAGCCTACCAGCCTGCGCCATCCTGCCTCTTCAACTGATCCAGAACGCAGCTGCCCAGCTTGTGTTCAACCTCCCGAAATTTTCACATGTCACCCCCCTGTTGAGGTCACTCCACTGGCTGCCAGTTGCAGCCAGGATCAGGTTCAAAGTTCTGACCCTGGCCTACACTGCAGCCAATAGGACAGGCCCTGTCTACCTGCAGGACTTGATCCAGAACTATGTTCCTGCTCGACCGCTTCGCTCATCTACTGCAGGGCGACTTGCACTTCCCCCCCTCCGTGTAAATGGCACTCGCTCGTCCCGACTGCGGAGCTTTTCCACCCTAGCTCCCCAGTGGTGGAACGAACTTCCCATTCCCCTACGTTCCATGCCAACCCTGCCTACTTTCCGTCGTGGCCTGAAAACGCACCTTTTCAGACTCCACCTGGACTAATACTTATCTAGGACCTCATGGTTTGTGTTCTTGTTGAACTGTGTACTCAAGGTAGTCAAGTTTATAATATTTAGAATAGAATTGTATTAGAGCTGATTTACCCAGTTCACTGTGAACTGCATTGTGTTCATTACTAGGGATAGCTGCTACTGTATGGGAAGAATGTGCTTTCTTATCTGTTCTGTAGTTACTTCGATGACCTTTCTGTATGAATGAATGAATGAATGAATGAATGAATGAAATTTATTTATTTGGTCATTCCACGTTAGTACATTGTTCATAATATAATCAATACATCTGTTTCGATATGACCAAAAGGATAGGCTGAAGCTTTCGCTTATAAAATTGCCTACCCTGTTTCACTTTAACAATTTCATATAGTCAGGTATAAACAGTATCATACATCAAATAACAAAATTAGAAATTTTAAATAAATTTCAAATTAAACAATAAGCACAAGAACAGTTGCAAAAACAGTAGTAACCAAAAATCCATGATCAATTTGACCTTTAAGCCCTTTCTATCTTCTTAGTTTCCAAATCAAGATGAGCCCTCAATTCTATATTTGTCCAAAATCATCTTTTTAAACTTTTTTTTGAATTGTAACACATTTCTACTATGTTTTAGCTCTTCAGGAAGTCCATTCCACAATTTCACCCCGCAGACAGAGATGCACATGCTCTTCATTGTAGTGTAAACACTGGGTTGCTTTAAATTCAGATCACCCCTCAAGGCGTATCCCCCATCTCTATTCTTAAATAGCCTCTGTAAATTCTCAGGCAAAAGGTTGTTTCTTGCTTTAAATAAAATTTGGGCTGTTTTCAACTTTACCAAATCCATAAACTTCAATGCATTAGATTTTAAGAACAGCGGATTAGTGTGATCGTAGTAACTTACATTGTTGACTATCCTTATTGCTCTTTTCTGCATTATGCATATTGTCTGCAGTGTGGTCTTGTAAGTATTTCCCCATACCTCAACACAATATGTTAAATGCGGCAGGATCAAGGTGCAATATAGTGTGTTCATAGACTTATGATTTAGAAAGTGCTTTACTTTGCACAAGACACCAATGCTTCTTGACACTTTAGACCTGACATAACTCACATGGGGCTTCCAACTGAATTTGTGGTCCATTTTGACTCCCAAAAACGTGTTCTCAAACACTCTTTCCAAAACAATATTATCAATCATTAACTCAACCTGTGTATTTAAATGTGTTTTTCGATTTCCAAACACCATAAACTTCGTTTTTTTCAGATTAAGTGAAAGTTTGTTAGCGTCAAACCACAGCTTCAGCTTCCCCAATTCATTTGAGACCTTCTCCATTAACCTTTGTAAGTTCTCATCTGAACAGAAAATGTTAGTGTCATCAGCAAAAACCACATATCTCAATATATTAGAAACTTTACATAAATCATTAATATACATAATAAACAATTTTGGCCCCAAAATCGAACCTTGCGGAACACCGCATTTGATGTCCGCAAGACTTGATTTGACGTCACCCATTTGTACAAACTGTTTCCTATTTTCAATATAGCTCTTTAACCAATTAAGCCCTACTCCCCTAACCCCATACCTTTCCATTTTTTCCAACATGATATTGTGATCTATTGTGTATGCACTTACTGTACGTCGCTTTGGATAAAAGCGTCTGCTAAATGAATGTAATGTAATGTAATGTAGATGTATATCTGAAATGGGACATCTTTGTTATGGTTCTGTTTGTTAGTAAAAAAAAAAAAAAAATCTTGGCTTTCATGATATGCGTGTCTTAATGTAAAATTATATGTGAAAATATAGTTTTGAAGCTTTGCTTTCATTTAAGCAATCCGGACTTTTGCAACATTTGGAGGCTAACGTTAGCCAGCTTAATGTCACAGTCAGACAATAATATTTGATTTTTCAGGGACAAGCTAATGAACGTTATTTGGTTTAATCTCATTTTACTCAGAAAAAGGCCTTGGCTTTCATCATCTGCATGTCTTAAAGTCAAATTCAATGTGAAAATATAGTTTTGAAGCATTTAAACATAACATGACAATGACAAGCTAACACCGGAGTTCCTTAGGTTATGGGCCAGCTCTGTCCAGAAACGTTAACACAGCTAGCTACTTTCGTGGCTGAACTTTGAAGGCGTCTTTCTCAAAAACATAGTTTGATGGCATACGACATAACTCATTTGATATTTGGATTAGAGAGATCATGCTGAGAGATTTTGGTATCATTAGAAAGCTTACATCTTCTTCCCTCACCTCAGGTAGTATATAAAGCCCAAAATGTGTTTGGCGGTCAGTGCGACTGATTTTGATAGAGCAGGTCACAATTCGAGGTAGGCTAGCACTTTCTATATTATATGAAAAACGATTTGATAACTGACCTTTGATAACGTTAACGTAACAAAATCAAAGTTGTCTAGAGTCGGCGTGTCGACACATAGCTAGCTATTTTAAAAATGACGCAAATTCGGGGATAAGGCCTGGTAAGTAGCGTGTACCTTAACAATGTTTGGAGGTTAAAAGCTGGTGTGACATCTCACATTGCTTATATAAAGGACTTTGTAAACGCCTATACACTTCCTGGTAAATCTAGTATCGAGGTAACTATAATAACTATCTGACTGACAGTTCTCATTGATACGCTTACAAAACGAGGTAAACTTGTAGAATGGGAAATTTGGGCACATAAAAAGGTACTTAAAAGATAACCGGCATGTGTCACATTCAACCACCATGTTACCCCTTTAAACTACATGTGACAGAGTTGTACATAATTACTGCAATTGTGTATACCTTGCTTTGCTGCGTGTGTGCTCCCTCAACTATTAGCCTTTTTCTCCTCTATAACCAATACCAGTGCTCAATGGGGGTAACCAATGCCCTTTCACAACAATAAAAGGAAATACTTTCAATAATAGTCTTGCAGGTGACGGCGGTCTCTGTCAGCTAGCAGTCAAAATGTTTGCCTCGTCTTCGCAATACTGCAGCACCGCGCCTGTCAGCAGCAGTCAAACAGTGTTCGGCAGATGCAGTCTGACTGGCTGGCAAAGAGGGTCACTGCAGCCGTGTGACTGTGGACTACAGCCTTGAGTACCTATTTGTTAATGCTGCACTGTCTATGTTTTTGTGTACAGTACCTGTCCGAACTCTAACACTCACATTGAAGTCCTGCAGTATAATGATCACTTGATTTAAGATTTAAGTTGCCTTATCTGCAAACAGTATGATGAACATACCCTTTGTTTTTTTAATATCAGAGATGCCTAAACGATGCACGTCATGAGTTTGTCAGTACAGAGAGAAATTTGCGTGTGTACAGTCTTAGTAAGAATACATTTGGATGCAGGGGACCATCCAAGAATTACCTTGCCTGTATAATTTGCTGTTATGCTGTTTGCAGCTGATAATATTCAGAAACAATGTTTTTAAAAGGGGAGCCATGCATTCCCAATGAAGTGTGGAAAGACTCATTAAAATGCCTGTGGTTGCAAGCCAAGAATCATCTACTGCTAGCTTTTCCAAAATCTGAGCGGAGAGATTGTGGGCTGGGGATAAATTGGGATTTGGTAGGCGGGAAAACCCTAGGATCTGGTCAGTGTATTATAAGAAACGTATGCCTGGTGGGTACATGGAGGACAACAAAATGTATTGTTTTTGCTCAAAATAGTTGTCAGACTGGTTGGTATGATGAGCTCTACAATATATTGAGAGAATGCTAGATGGGCTGCTAAACCTTGTACACTGTTCCATCAGTGTTGGTTGTGTTGATGCATGAATGTCCATCATGTCGCCACCTTAGTGTGTTGGTGTTTTTAACTTGATGGCAAGTAGCATTCAGCTATGTAGCTAATGTTATCTCACTTTAATATCCCTATCAAAAAATAATATATTGACATAGCAATCAGTTGATAATCCAGTTTATAAATGCATATTCCACCATACTTGTTCACTAAGCTCAGTGTCATAATGGCAAGTTTGATATCAGTTAGCTTCCTCAATTTTGAAAATGACAATGTCTTTCTGGAAGCAGAAGCCCATTGGTCAATGATGTGATCATGATGACTTGCAGTGAAAGTAGAAAAAATTCTACTCTCTCAACAGACAACAATGCTGTTCCATCTTGTGTTATGCTATGAGTTGCTTCAAAGGAAAGTGTCCAAGTGAAATTAAACTATAAACTTCAGTTTCATTCTGCTTGAACATTGACATGTCCGTCTTGGCCATGTTGTTGTGCTTCAATCAACCTTGATAAGTAGAATCAGCTGTCTTAGTGCTGGCCTAAAACAAAAACCTGAACCCACACCAGCCCTTTTCAGATAAGATTGGACACCCCTGTTGTAGTGTATTAGCAATCAGTATTGTGTGAAGAGGAAGTTTATCTTTTGACTGCAAAACGAGTAGTTTTTATTTGAATATCTGCCTTTTAGCACCAATTTTTTGTTTTTGGGTACAGTGGTTTCATTACCTGGCTTTTTGGACCAACATAAGAGCAGACCTACCAATAAAAAACTTGTATGTTTGCTGTCCTTGTTTGTATTGCATGAGAAAAACAACCACTGTGAGATTTGGATAAGAAAAGGGTGAGATACTGAATCCTGCAGTGCATTATCTGAAAGGTGTTGTTTCAGAAGCCTTGTGCAGCGATGCTGATTGAGATTTAGTGAGCACCCTGGCTTATGAAGGGGACCTTGTTCTGACTGATTAATTACTCACTAAGAAGCAACACTTAAATTGCCATTTGGAGACATAAAGGTGATGTGCGTCTGCTGCTAGTGACCGCAGAATCTTCCGTGCACGGTCTCCTCCCCTAACCCATGCCATCACTGTTTGGGAATATTGACAGTTCGGTATTGACAGTTCGGTGTTTACAGTGACTTTTTATCTATATTTTATTTTATCCCTGAATTTTGAATGGCCAGTCATTGCAGGCATGTTTTATCGCTGAAATGTCCTCTGTTAGTGTGGAGAGGGAGCACACTGCCGCAAGCGTCCTTTGAAACATTGTACCAACTGAGCTGCACAGTCTTTGTGCCAGAGGTCCGCACCACATATGTCACTGCTACAGGCAGACCACAGGTGCTGGATTGACCAGAGGAGTCGCTATTGTGTGATGGGGCAGAAAAAAAACAGATACCTGCTCTCTCCCTGGATACCAACAGGACTCCCAGACACAGTCAGCACGGGCACAATCAAGATTTATGCGTGACATAGTGGACAATAGTGTCTATGCGTGAGTTCATAAATATATTTATTCATCATATAAAATTTGAATTCCATCATAGCCCAGCATAACAGATTTTTTAATCTAGTCAATGTACTATGAGTCAAACTGCTACAGAAAATGCATTAGCTGATGGGAGTTTTTCTTCCACGATATGAAAAAAGTACTGCTTGTAATTTGCGGTTCTTCTCGCTGGCTACATATGTGCGCTCGTTTTTCCACTCGATCACTGTCTTGTCCAGTAGGCTATGTTTGATATGGCTATTTTCGTATTTTGAGTGCATTTCACACACTGTAATGGAAACGTTCATTGCTCAGTCATGTTTTCTGTTTGATGTACCGACTTTCATTGAAGCCAGAACATTTGGCAGCATTTTCCTGTTGGTGGAATATTATCTCATTCCAATTTACTTAATTAATTAAATTTGCTGATATATAGATGAATGTAAAGATTTTCCTTGGAGTCATTATAAATGGGAACTTTTTTTTAACTACAGAAAAATGCCATCCCAGGATAAAAGAATACATACTGTAGAGTACAGGGGAAACTGATGTTTTATTGAGGTACAAGAGTGAATGATTAGGCTACATATTTAGGTGTGTGTAATAGTGTGATATCAATGTTTTCATCTTAAACCATTACAAGGGGCAAATATATATGCTTTATAATGGACGAAACAAATTTTATTTATTTTATGACATGTATTGGATAGGGGTTTGGACCCATAGATATCTACCCCCGATACCGATGAAAAGAAAGTAATTCCCACTTGAAAATTATGTAAAAGTGAGTTTTATGATCCAAAACATTTTACTTGTAGTTAAATTTATCATTATTTTATGATTTAGAGCAGTGCACAATTTAGCCATTTGGATAGATTGTCATGGTTTCTCAGCCTGCTCTTCTCTTGTTGGTCACTTCGCTGGGGAGTGCTCATGTAGCGTCTCTTCCTTTTGTTTTCATTGTCCGTTTCGTGTTTTTGGGTTTTCTTTCTGCTCAGTGTGTTCACCTGTTCTGTATTTCCTTTCATTATTTAAACCTGGCGTCGTCTTTTTTTGACGCTTCCATATTGCCATTGATTTGACAAGGAAAGCCGGTATTGACGGTATAGGACTGACAGTTTGTTCTGACCATATATCTTCAACTTGTTGTCGCTACACGGGACTAAGAGTTTATTAGAAACTAGAATAGGTTATTCTTCACCCTTTCTGTCCCTTTGTGGAACCTCCCTGTCCTAGG
Source organism: Ilyophis sp. 1 JC-2022 (assembly GCA_022702515.1). Lineage (NCBI taxonomy): Eukaryota > Metazoa > Chordata > Actinopteri > Anguilliformes > Synaphobranchidae > Ilyophis > Ilyophis sp. 1 JC-2022. Next base: position 15,512,970 of record CM040406.1, on the reverse strand, counting down.
CAGATTGTCTTCGCCATCTTCCTTTTCTTGTTTGTGTTTTCGGCTCCCTCGTTGTGAGCTATAGGTGTGGGGGGATCTCTGTGTCAGAGACACAGAGGGAATATTGGAAGTCCAGATGCGATAGCTGAGCAAACTGAAAATGTTCGAAAGAACACCACCGACGGACAATAATCCGTAGTGGAATAGAGGAAAATAACAAAACACAAATAACCTCGCGATAAGAACGAGGAACTCGATCTCCGAGCGAAAACAAAGAAATAAGCTATACGCTTATCTAACTCCTGTTAGTGGAGCGGAACAAAAAGGAAAACACAGAGAGCTCAACAGAACCCCAAACGTTTTGGGTAAGAGCACTCTTAGATAAGAAAGGAAAACCAAAAGAAACGAAAAGCCTCTGCTCTGAACTCAGAGCGAAAAAAGAGAACTTACTTTCTAAACTTCCTAACCTTTCTTTTTAAACTAGCTTTTTCTAACTAACCTCCTATACCTCTTGTACCGGCTCGAATGTTACGTAGAACAACATGGAAGCAACGAGAGAGGCAGGAAGCGGAGTATAAATAGTCAACGGAAATTAATCACAGGTGAACTTACTAATGACGAGGCGAAAGCAAAACCCCGTCGCAGAACAAAGGAAAATCCGATAGATTACCGGTAACGACAAAAAAGAATAAAAAGGACGCGGAGATAAGAGAAGGAAGGCAAGATCCATGACAGGACCCCCCCTCTAAGGAACGGCACCGGACGTTTCCACAACCTTATCTCTGCGGAAGTCGGTGATTAACTGAGGGTCCAGGATGTTTCTTGATGGAACCCAGCAACGTTCTTCTGGACCGTAGCCCTCCCAGTCTACGAGGAACTGCCACCCTCTGCCCACACGTCTCTCGGCCACAATGCGCCGAACGGTATAAGCCGGACCCCCCTTAATGAGTCGGGGAGGCGGAGGTGGTCTCTCCACCGGGGCGAGGGGACTGACGAGCACTGGTTTTAAACGGGAGACGTGAAACGTGGGGTGGATGCGCATTGAGCGCGGCAGTTGCAGTCGAAAAGTGACTGGATTGATCTTCTTTATGATCTTGAAGGGTCCCACAAAACGAGGGGCGAGTTTGCGGGACTCGACCCGCAACGGAAGGTCACGCGTAGAAAGCCAAACCCGCTGACCAACTCTATAGGGTGGTGCGGCTCGACGATGCCTATCAGCCGTGGCTTTTTGTTTAGCCGATGCCCTTATGAGAGACAAACTTGTCTCCAGGTCGACCGACACCTCCGAATGAAAAATCCTGCGGAGGGCACGTCCACCTCCTTCTCCAGCTCAGGAAAAAGAGGTGGTTGATAACCCAGCTGAGCTTCGAAGGGTGAGAGGCCGGTGGAGGCGTTACGCAGCGTGTTATGAGCGTACTCAGCCCAGGCGAGGTGACGACTCCAGGAGGTGGGCTTGGACGCGGCAAGGCAGCGAAGAGTACTCTCCAGAGTCTGATTCGTACGCTCTGTCTGGCCGTTAGTCTCCGGGTGAAAACCGGAAGACAGACTAACCGAAGCCCCTAGCAAAGAGCAAAACGCCCGCCAAAACTTGGCGGCGAACTGAGGGCCGCGATCGGACACCACATCCGACGGAAGACCGTGCGGCCGAAACACATGGTCAATCATAAGTTGCGCTGTCTCAGGTGCAGAAGGCAGCTTGGGCAGCGCAATGAAGTGAGCCGCTTTAGAAAAACGGTCGACCACCACTAAAATGGTGGTATTGCCTGCGGATAACGGCAACCCTGTGACGAAGTCCAGGGAAATATGACTCCAGGGACGGTTGGGAATAGGTAGGGGACGAAGAAGACCCGAAGGGGGAAGGTGAGAGGCCTTGCTGCGAGCGCAGACTGGACAAGCCGTGACAAATGAGCGTACGTCCCTCTCCAGACTAGGCCACCAAAAACGCCGGGATAAAAAATCTCTAGTACGATGAGTTGGGAGGCGTGACCCCATTGGAGCACCCGAGACCTAAGACGAGGAGGCATGAAAAGACAGTTGGCCGGTGCCCCACCTGGACCTGGGTCCGAGCGCAAGGCTCTTTGCACCGCTGCCTCAACCTCCCATATAACCGGGGCAACAACGAGGTCAGTGGCGATAATCGGCTCAGGAACAGAGTCAGTCTCAGAGCGGTCGTAAATCCGCGAGAGAGCGTCAGGTTTTACGTTCTTGGACCCGGGGCGATATGTAATGATAAAATTGAATCTTAAAAAGAACAGCGCCCACCGCGCTTGCCGTGAATTGCGCCTCTTAGCCAGCTGAACATACTCCAGATTTTTATGGTCGGTCCAAACCGTAAACGGATGTTCCGCTCCTTCGAGCCAATGGCGCCACTCCTCCAAAGCCAACTTGACCGCAAGCAATTCTCGATCCCCTACGTCGTAATTCCTCTCCGCCGATGTTAGGACACGAGAGAAATACGCGCAGGGGTGCATCTTGTGGTCAAGTGGCGAGCATTGGGACAGAATGGCCCCGGCGCCTAGCTCGGAGGCGTCCACCTCTACCACAAAGGGAAGGGAGGGGTTGGGTGTGACCAGGATGGGTTCGGAAGTGAATCTTCTCTTAAATTCCGTGAAAGCTGCCCCCGCCTTGGAATTCCATTGGAACTGACCGCCGCGATTTTTTTTAGTAAGTGCAGTAATAGGCGCTGCTACCACACTAAAATTGCGAATAAATCGCCGATAAAAATTTGCAAACCCTAAAAAACATTGTATCTGTTTTATGGAAGACGGCGTCGGCCAGCTTTTTACCGCGGAAACTTTCTCCGGATCCATCAGTACCTTCCCCTCCTTTACAATGAAACCCAAAAATGACACAGAGCCAGTGTGAAAGACGCACTTCTCTGCTTTTACAAATAATTGGGCCTTGAGAAGAGCCGAAAGAACCTGACGAACGTGACCGACATGTGTGGTAAGATCGGGCGAAAATATCAAAATATCGTCAAGATAAACAAAGACGAATCTCTCCAGCATCTCCCTCAGCACATCGTTAACTAACGCCTGAAACACCGAGGGGGCGCTAGTGAGCCCGAACGGCATAACGAGATATTCGTAGTGGCCGCTGTGCGTGTTAAAAGCGGTCTTCCGGTAAAAGCGCTGACTTTCAGTCAGCGCAGTTGTGCTCCGAGGATCGGGGTTCGCGCCCCGGTCCTGCCATATCCGAGCGTGGCCAGCGCCCTGTGGAAGCGGCAATTGGGCGCCGCTTCCGGGTGGGGGGAGGGGCTCGGAGAGAATCACTGCCCGCACGGGACCCAGGCGAGTCGCGGTCAGGAAGTTCGAGGAGTCGCGCCCTGTAGAGGACGTGGCGACCTCCTTCCAATTACTAGTACCGATAGACGGGATTGTGTAACGGTGGTTCTCTAGCGGTTGCTACATGGGGGGGAATTGAATTAGAATAGGGGTTCAATTGGCTACTAAATTGGGAGAAAAAGGGAAAAATCAGAAACAAAATATTAAAAAAATTAAAAAAATAAAAAATAAAAAAAAAGCGGTCTTCCATTCGTCGCCTTCACAAATTCGAACGAGGTTATAGGCGTTACGTAAGTCCAGTTTCGTGAAGACAGACGCCCCCTGAAGACGCTCGAAGGCGGAGTTCATAAGAGGAAGGGGGTACCTGTTCTTCACCGTTATGTCGTTAAGGGACCTGTAGTCAATACAGGGTCTGAGACCTCCATCTTTTTTTTTAACAAAAAAAAAACCCGCCCCTGCAGGCGAGGTGGAAGGTCTAATGAACCCATTAGCCAAGGCCTCCTCAATATATTGACGCATAGATGTGCTCTCCGGAATGGATAAGGAGTAAAGAGAACCTCTAGAGGGGGTAGTGCCCGGGTATAGCTCTATGGCGCAGTCATAAGGTCTGTGAGGTGGAAGTGAAGTGGACCGTTGTTTGCTGAATGTCTCTGCAAGATCGGCGTATAGTTTAGGGACATTAGCGGGAAGCTGAAATTCGAGCGCCCCTCCCACTTCAAACTCCTCTGTGTCCGAGACAGAGTGAATCTCCCAGTCGATCTCTGATTCAGACCTCAACTCCTGCCACGCATGAGGTTGCTCTCCAGAGTGATCCCAATCTAAACTCTCCTCTCCATTCTCGGAGGGAGCATAAAATAACTCCTGTTTAACGGAGTCATCACTCTCTGAGTCAGACTCAGCACAATCATCACCCCTTCTTCCCGACAGAAACGGCCTGGAGGCAGAACAGTGGCGTTTACATCCGGGCCCCCATTGACGAATAACGGGCCCCCCCCCGCCCCCCCCCCCCCCAATTAATATGAGGGTTATGGCGATTAAGCCAGGAATGACCCAAAACCAGCGGATAAGCTGGGGACTCCACTAAAAAAAATTTAACCTCCTCCGTATGCTCTCGATACGGAACGCGCATGCGTATGGCGGCGGTAACCCGGGAAATAGTGCCTGTGCCTAGCGGGCGGCCGTCCAACGCCGTAACAAGGCGAGGAAGAGAAAGAGGGTGGGTGGGAATCTTGTGGGATTTAACCCAGTCATAATCGACGAGGCACTCAACCGCCCCGGAATCAATAAACGCTTTGCAGTGAATCCGCCGGTCGTTCCAGCGTAATTCAACCGGGAGGAAGGTCCGAGGGTAATTTAAATTTCGTCCTGCTAGGCGACTCGGTTCCCCTAGCGAGACCCCTCTTTTCCCGAAAGTTTGGGACAGTGGTCCTTTAAATGACCCCTCCTCTTACAGTACATACACCACCACTCGCGAGACCTCCTCTTACAGTACATACACCACCACTCGCGAGCATCCCCTGTTTCACGCATGGAGGAGCCATCGACCTGCATGGACTCCTCCTGCTTAGTGGGAGCTAAAAACGGAAAGCGAGACAGCGCTGGCGTGGGAGAGGAAGAGTAACGGGCTGGGCGATGTTTAAAACCCTTATCAGCCCTCTCCTTCTCTCTCTCTCTAAACCGGTTGTCTAACCGAATAGCTGCAGATACCAGAGCCCCGAATGTAGCGGGTGGTTCGATACCCGCAATGGCGTCTTTTATGGGTTCTGAGTGCATTCAGGAACAGTGCACAAAGAGGCTCATCGGCCCATCCTGTCACCCCCGCGAGAGCACGGAAAGTAATTGCAAAGGCCGCCACGGTGTCGGTGCCCTGACGAAGACGGGTCAAACGCATGGCAGCTTCCTTGCCAGAAACGTCTTGATCAAAAACTGACACCATCTCCGCCATAAGCCCCTCTGTGTTACTCATGATTGGTGAATCTGCCCTGATCAGTGGGTCAGCCCATGCGAGAGCATTTCCAGTTAAAAGAGACAGAATAAAAGCGACTTTTGATTCCTGTGCACAAAACCGCGAGGGCTGTATTTTAAAAAAAATTAAGCACTGCGTCAAAAAACCCTGACACTCTCCTGATTCCCCGCTATATCGCAATGGGAGTTCGAGTCTCGGCTCCCTAGCGTTAGGTGGAAATGACGGGGGAGTGGCCAGTGTATGTGCTTGTGCAACTGGGGGCGGATCTGCCCTGAGAGAGAGAGTCCGGATACTCTCTGACAATTCTCGCAGAGCTATTGCCTGCAGTTGCATCTGCTCGTGCAACGCTTGCTGCGAATATTGCAGAGAACGAACACTCTCTCTCTGTTCCGCCAGGGCTGCCTCCTGAGTAGCTATAACTCCTTTCATATTTGCAACTATCGCTGGAACTTCCCCTGTGGCTTCCATGTTCTGTGGGGGGATCTCTGTGTCAGAGACACAGAGGGAATATTGGAAGTCCAGATGCGATAGCTGAGCAAACTGAAAATGTTCGAAAGAACACCACCGACGGACAATAATCCGTAGTGGAATAGAGGAAAATAACAAAACACAAATAACCTCGCAATAAGAACGAGGAACTCGATCTCCGAGCGAAAACAAAGAAATAAGCTATACGCTTATCTAACTCCTGTTAGTGGAGCGGAACAAAAAGGAAAACACAGAGAGCTCAACAGAACCCCAAACGTTTTGGGTAAGAGCACTCTTAGATAAGAAAGGAAAACCAAAAGAAACGAAAAGCCTCTGCTCTGAACTCAGAGCGAAAAAAGAGAACTTACTTTCTAAACTTCCTAACCTTTCTTTTTAAACTAGCTTTTTCTAACTAACCTCCTATACCTCTTGTACCGGCTCGAATGTTACGTAGAACAACATGGAAGCAACGAGAGAGGCAGGAAGCGGAGTATAAATAGTCAACGGAAATTAATCACAGGTGAACTTACTAATGACGAGGCGAAAGCAAAACCCCGTCGCAGAACAAAGGAAAATCCGATAGATTACCGGTAACGACAAAAAAGAATAAAAAGGACGCGGAGATAAGAGAAGGAAGGCAAGATCCATGACAATAGGACTTTGTTTGTTTGTTATTGTCTTAATCTCGAGTGTTAGAGTTTTTCGCCCAATACGGGTCGCTTTGAGTTTGGTAGCAGAATCTCTCTTTGTTAAGAGAGTTTATTATTTTCTCTGATTGTATTCATTCCCTGTTTGCGGGTTTTCCCCCCGCCTTGTGGTGTTCATTAAGAGCACTTTAAGAACCCCTATTGTCGCACTTCGTTTAGTACGCTACCCCTGACATAGATTTGGAGACACTAATGGACAACAGGGTACATTGCCTATATTTTGCATCATAGCTCTTTAGTAGTTCTGCATATCATTGCAAACTAAAGAAGAACTTGTTTTTGCATTTTTCCAAAGTTTCTTTGCATTTGTGGCACTTTATTTTCACTTAAATTATGAAAATAAACAAATCTAAGTTTGTATTGTAAATGGTACACCTGTCTTGTTTCATTTAGGCCATTTACCAAGTTTATATGATGTTCACACCTGGGGCCCTATCTTACACCCAGCACTAACCCAAACAAAAGTGTCTTTGCTATCTTACACCCGGTGCATGGTTCATTATAACGCCTTGCGCTCACGTCGTTTAAATACCATGCATTCTTGTGCACATTACAAGTGAACTGGGCATGTTGGAGTGGCCAGGATTATTTTTGACGTATTGCTATCTTGAGGCAGCAGAAAGCACTTGCGCTAAAACCACCACAAACCTGGTCTAAAGTCATGTCGCAGTTGTTTACATGTTATTTTAACGGCGCATATAAGTGCGTCTACGTAGGCGTGTGCACAACGCATGTACACCCTCCTGTCTGTTACACACAGGGGCGCGCACAAGCATGACTAAAAATATCAAGATTACAATGTGAAATATTATTATTTTGTAGGTTATATAAAAATGCATAATAATAAAATGGCTTTCCGTTTGCTGATAACACCTATATCAAGCCTTATGCGTGAATTGTCATTCAAAGGAAAACTCGCGCACTACAATAGATGGACATTTGAGTTCTGAAAATGCGCTTCAGATGTCATTACAATACAGCTCTCTGGGCCTACAGCCTGTAAGTAAATAGAATGGTTTTGACTGAAAAAAGTTCAAAACCTTGTCCAGTGTAGCCTATTGTTTTTCAAATAGCCTAGGCTACAGTCCCCAGGATTTGCTGTGCATAAGGTTTTTTCAATAGCCTACGGTTAAAAAAACGGAGATAAATGTCACCATGTTAACTCAATTTGAACCTTGGTATTCTTCGTTCTTCATATTTTTTTTAATTACAGTGACAAGGTTTCCATACTCTCAGCTTATTAAAACCCAGCTGATTTCACCTGTTATTCCATAACTGAACAAAACAAGAAGAGAACTAAGCGTCCAATTAGAAACTAAAACAAATTGGCAGCACGTTACACAATTAATTCACAATAAATTTTAATGAAATTCTCTGCATGTGCGCTCCATGTTTTCTGTTTCCCCTGCTGTAAGTCGCATGTTTCACGGTCTTCCTGTTTTAAAGCATTACCCTTTGAGTAAAACAGGTTGGTCACATTTCCATAAGCAGGACATTATAAAACAGGGGGAAATATGTGTGAACATATGGGTTGCCAACCTGACAGCTTTATTGTATTTAGTGTAATTAAGGCAAAATAATGGTATTTATGTTATTAATCAATATTACTACGCAGGTAGCCTAATGAACTTCGGATGAAGCTTTAACTTCGAGAACTCCATGAGATCAGCCTCATGGAATTGATGTTTGACACTTTCATTGCATAATCAAACAAAATTCATTGAACAAGCAGGCTAATTTGGTGTTTTCTAAGGTGAGCCTGAAGCCATCGATAACTTATTCTCAGCTGTTGCAGGTCCTTTTAAATGTAACCGCATATATTTTGTAAAATAACAGCAATGTCGGGAATTACCGGGAACTCATAGGCTAATGGTTCGTCCGAATAATATTGATCATACTATTGATCCATTTAGCCTATTCCTTGATCGCACTAAACACGCACGAGCATGTCTGTTTCGCCATCAAGCAATCCACCAAGGTGAAAAAGCAGGCTTTTAAAGGGAATGGGATAGGACATTTTGATTGCTTTATTGCATGTCACGCCCAAGACACACCTATAATTAATGTAGAGACTAAGTTCAGCCCATTTGTGCATTGCGTCGTGCTTAGCGCCCAAAATACACGCCGTTAAACTAGCAAAAATGGACTTGGACACGCTCTAAATTGACTTTATGCCATGCGCTTAGACCAAGCACCAAGATCGCCAAGATAGAGCCGCTGGAGTTATGAAGCCTTAAACAGAGCACCCCCCTAAATAGGTGAGAATTGACCAAATTTGCCATCTGCACGAAAGGGTTAAATTAATAAACCACGACAGGTGCTTTGCGTTGCACCATCCCGCCAATGTGAAAACACACAGTGTGCTGTTGATCACTGATTACGAGGTGCTTGGACTGAAGTGGTGTGACATCCCTACCCTTTGCAAGCCATTAGAATGGATCATCCAAACCACTCCAGTAACCGATGCTGTATATTGTACGAAGGTTATGCATTCTCAATCAGGGATTTCACATGGTAAAAAGCAATCTAATCTAATCAAATAAAAATATGAAGCAATCAGACCATCAGGGTTTTCAGTGCTGTAAAAAAAAAGGAAATGTCTGGTGGCCAAGGTACGCATTACATTACATTACAATCACTTGGCATACACTAATCCGGAGTGACGTACATCAGTGTTAGTCTCAGGAATATAAAATTGCAATATCACTAAGAAGCCACAAAAGGCCCATTTATAATCAATAAACATTCATCAAACAAACAACAATTTGTATTGTAACATAACAAAGTTCCACTGGACAGATAACCTAATTGTACACAGCTATACCGACAACATTATCCAAAAGGAAATCCAAAGAAAGAGGTCAGGGGAGTTATGGTGCAATCTGAAGAGGTCTGCATCAGAAGGTAGGATTTCTGCTTTTCTTACTGTAGTGGGTTCATGTTCTTGGCAATAGCCTATTTCTCTAAACAATACGTTAGCTGTGTTGCATTATAAGTTGTTCGCTGTGCTTACCAGTGTCATCATCCCGTTACTGGTTGTAACACATCTAACCTGAATGTGATGGATACTGACCAGAATCTTTTTTTCTCAAAATCCACAAAATGTGTAGAGCACAACCAAAGATAATAAAGAGTAGATACAGTACATTGCCTTTAATGCAGAAAGTTAATAATACTACAAAGATTCCTTGTGATCTGTGGCTCGATGTGCAAAGTCAAGGCCTTAGTGCAGGGAGTCCTTTATGGATGCCTCCTACCCACTTGTGGGTGTTAGTGCCAAACATCTCTACAACCCTGATCCCCAGTGGCACCCACTCTCTTTTCGGGTGCTGTGTTTAGGTGATTTCTGGTGAGCGTTAACGGAAAATCCGCCCGTGTTAACACTCCCGTGCGCCATCTCCTGCACCCTCTCCTTCAATACACCAAGAAGATTGGCACTGGCGCAAAAAGGATTAGAACCTTGTTTTTACTGATCAGTAATTGGTCATTACCGGAGCTACCTTAATGGGTCTCTGGAAAATAATTTTTTTGAAAAAAATAACAGGCTCATGCTTGAAACAGTTAACTCGTTCCTGGCCGGAGAACAAACGAACCAAACCCTACAAGATGCCAGCATGGCTCTTTTGTTCTGACAGCCTCTCGCGGCAGCCAGCTTTGCCAGGCGCACGGCAGTGGGCTGATCTCTCCTCCTCTCCGCGGGCGTGGATAGAGAGCAAAAAGGGTGACGCCGGCGACACGTGGCGCATTGGAATACAAAGCAGCCGCCTCTTCCTTTGAACAAAGAAAAAAGAAAAACAAAGAACGCCACAGATTGCATCTTTAAAAGCAAAAGAATGAGGCTGAGCCAGCCGTAAAGAAAGCACTTCCTTAGCTTTCAAAAGTAGCATTTAATGAGGAGGGAACATTCTTTTAAACGTGTGTTTGTTTTTTTCTTCAGATCGTTAATTCAAATGTTATTGCCACTCTTACATTCGAGTGGGAGGCACGCATTGTGGATGTAAATACCGGCAGAAATTCACGCTGTTTGTGAGTCTCGCTGCCTCACCTTTTGTTTGCTTTTCGGGCTCAATATCGAACGCCTCAACTCCATCCCAGACTATCTCATCTGTCACCAGAGAGGCTCCACCACAGGACTGCCTCATCCAGGGAGCATCGAAACCTGAGCCGCCATTGTTCCAGGTCCACTTCAGATTGCCTATGTAAAATGGGATAGGAAAGAACTCTCCAGCTGCAAAGTTGGGTATGGAAGGGCTAACAGTTTGTATGATAATTGAACATTATTATCCCCCTCACCTCCACCTCCACACAGGATATGCTACTTCTTGCAGCAATTAAAAACGTCCTTGACTGCAGAAAGCTGGGCAGTCTTTGTTTACAGGGAGCATCCAATCAGAATGCCACCACTCCAGGGAGACGGAGAAAGGATTTTTTTGGTACCCCTCCCCCCCCCCTCCCTCCCTCCCACCAAGCCTTTCAGAGTCATGAATGAACATCATTTTTTTTTTTTTAAAGAGCACGAAACACCCCGGTGGCCAGAGAAGGCAAAAAATGTGCGCTTAGCTGAATGATAATGACAACAGCAGGTGGTGATAACGATGCCACTAACAATGGTAGAGTAAAGCCAAGCCAGGCCCAACATACCAACAGGGCTCCCTACATTCAGCCCGAAGGCACAGTAACCGAGGCAATGCATTCTGGGAGAAAGGAAAGTGATTGGAATTGGCTAGTGTTAGGAAGGCTGCTCTTATGCAGGTGGATCATTGTTTTCAGTAGTGTGATGCAAGGGAGTTAGGTGAGACTGTGTGTGTGTGGTTGAGGAGGGAGGGAGGGAGGGAGGGAGGGAGGGGGGGGGTGTGCAAACTGCAGGGAATGAGAATGAGAGGCAATGGAGGATGAGAGTTAAGTAGGAAGGGTGAGCGAAAGAGAGGGAGAGAGAAGTGTCTAGAATAAATCTTGATATTAGGTATAGGAGAGAAGATAGAAGTGAGAGAACAGTGAGTTCAGCAGTCACAGCCTAACAACAAAGCAATTAAAGATTGAGAGTTTGGTAGGCGTGAGTCGAAGCCGAGGTGTACAATGTTTTTTCGTAACCTGGCTTTAATTGTTCTAGTAAGTTCATTTGCATTTACACACAATTCATTTTTCACAATGAACTGTAGTTACATATTTGATTATGCAGCATACACATAACTGTTCTGCTGTACTGTAATGCACTCAGTTATCAAAGATTGCCATATGAGGGAGTGGTAAGACTAATTAAGGAATAAAGAAGAGAAGATGTGTGTGATTTCTTTCAAAAGCGATAACACAAATTAAGTCTGCTCACCTTCAGTGTCCTCTTTCTGTTTAGGGCAAAGTAATAAAAAGTACTGGCAATATTGTAATACATACCATATCCACTCACCTGCCCCATACCCCAGTACTGAGAGGCAAATTAATTATTGTGTGTGTGTGTGTTTGTATATCTTGTGGTGAGGGAAAGGACACTTGTTGACATTGGATTGCCATGGAGATGCAGACATGCAGTACAATTCAGGCTGCAGTGCACATACAGGTGTGTTTGTGTATGCGTTTACATTTGTGTGTGTATGTGTGTAAATTTGTGTGTGTGGATGTGTGCGCACCAGGGTGGGTAGGTTGGGGGGTGCGTCTAGCTGCTGATCTGTAGCACGTCCTGGCAAGTGTGAGCCCACTGGGAGATTTCCCTGGCTCCAGAGCTCTCTCTCTCAGCAGTAGAGTGGGGGGGGGGGGGGGGGCCCACTTCTCAATCCCTTTAAAAAAAAGCCCCACACCAAAGATGTGAAGATCAGTCAGCGGCAGAGCCACAGCTCACTCCACAATCAGATACTAGACCAGAATATAGCGTCAATATTCAGTGCGGTTTGTTTGCCTTTCTTCTCATTGGTCAGGTTCCGGTCAGGTATCCTGTACGGTGGCTTGCAAGCGTTCAAAACAGAATTTTGTGCCTTCAATAATGAAAGCCCAACCCGCCTACTCCCAAACGGAAACCCAGGGGTTATACCTACCCCCCACCCCCTCACCCCCTTGCAACTCCTCCCCTTTCACTCCTCACTACACCTTTTAATTTCATACTCACTCCAACCATCACAGCAGTTACATGGCTTTCAGGGGTGAACACAAATGGTGAATATTATGTATTCAAACAAAGGATCTTTCTGATCATCTTTGATTGTCACTAAAGCACATTATTTGTGATTTGGTTTACGTGCTCTGTGCTTCCAGGTGCAGCTCAAAAAATTTGAATATTGTAAAAAAGTTCAATATTTTTTGTCACTCATGTCAGAAAGTGAAACTCATATATTATATAGATTCATTACACATAGAGTGAAATATTTCAAGCCTTTATTTCTTGTAATTTTGATGATTATGGCTTACAGCTAATGAAAACCCAAATTCAGTGTCTCAGAAAATTAGAATATTACATAAGATATTTTAAACCGAAATGTCAGCCTTCTGAAAAGTATGTTCATTTATATGCACTCAATACTTGGTTGGGTGATAGATTGTCTATGGGGTTCAGGTCAGGCGAGTTTGCTGGCCAATCAAGCACAGTAATACCATAGTCATTGAACCAGCTTTTGGTACTTTTGGCAGTGTGGGCAGGTACCAAGTCCTATTGGAAAATGAAATCAGCATCTCCATAAAGCTTGTCAGCAGAAGGAAGCATGAAGTGCTCTAAAACTTCCTGGTAGATGGCTGCGTTGACTGTGGACTTCAGAAAACACAGTGGACCAACACCAGCAGATGACATAGCACCCCAAATCATCACTGACTGTGGAAACTTCACACTGGACTTCAAGCAACGTGGATTCTGTTCCTCTCCACTCTTCCTCCAGACTCTGGGACCTTGATTTCCAAATGAAATGCAAAATTTACTTTCATCTGAAAAGAGGACTTTGGACCACTGAGCAACAGTCCAGTTCTTTTTCTCCTTAGCCTAGGTAAGACGCTTCTGATGTTGTCTCTGGTTCAGGAGTGGCTTGACACGAGGAATGCGACATTTGTAGCCCATGTCCTGGATTCGTCTGTGCGTGGTGGCTCTTGATGCACTGACTCCAGCCTCAGCTCCCCCAAATTCTTGAATGGATTTTGCTTGACAATCCTCTCAAGGCTGCGGTTATCCCTGTTGCTTGTGCACCTTTTCCTACCACAGTTTTTCCTTCCACTCAACTTTCTATGAATATGCTTGGATACAGCACTCTGTGAACAACCAGCTTCTTTAGCAATGACCTTTTGTGGCTTACCCTCCTTGTGGAGGGTGTCAATGACTGTCTTCTGGACATCTGTCAAGTCAGCAGTCTTCCCCATGATTGTGTAGCCTACTGAACCAGACTGAGAGACCATTTAAAGGCTCAGGAAACCTTTGCAGGTGTTTTGAGTTAATTAGCTGATTAGTGTGTATTGAATATTGAACTTTTTCACAATATAATAATTTTCTGAGACACTGAATTTGGGTTTTCATTAGCTGTAAGCCATAATCATCAAAATTACAAGAAATAAAGGCTTGAAATATTTCACTCTATGTGTAATGAATCTATCTAATATATGAGTTTCACTTTCTGAAATGAGTGACAAAAAATATTGAACTTTTTCACGATATTAAAATGTTTTGAGCTGCACCTGTACATGATTGTTTCTTGCTCTTGCATTCTCAGTTGAATTCTCAGAATGCAATACTGTGTTGCTATTTGCCACAAATCGGTTGTGTTTTTTTATGGAATCTCATAATTGCATTCAACATTCTGGTGAGGTCAGGGCGGGTGAGCTTGTGTGACTCAGCGAGAGCCCATGGCCTTGTGCTTTTCCCCTGCGTGCATTGTCCTCAGTGCACGTACAGGCCAAATGTAGGGTTCCACTGGCAGATACAGGACTTTTTCAAACTGTCCATCTGAAACATATCAGGGTAAACTTAAAACAGGAAGTGTTGTATATAGTGGAGAGGAAATTACCACACAATGAGCCTTTCAGAGACCTTGGATTTACTAGGAACTAAATTATAATTTTTAATCCAGTTTAGGTTTGCTGAGATAGTTGTGACAATGTATTTAGTACCATATCCTCAGCCCTAGAAATGGCATGCAAACTGAACAGACACTTTTGCGTAGTTTCACTTATATTTTATGAGATTGGGAAAATCTTGTAAATTATATCATGATTCTTCTTATTTTCAAAATACTCAAAAAAAAACATTCTGCTCTCCCTGCTGTAAAATATTTTTTCCATTTGTCATCTAGCTGATTATTAACCATTAAAAAATGTGAGTCTCATAACCCTTGTGTTAGCTGGATGTGAAAATGTAGATGAACTATGCTGGCATCTAAGTATAATCGTGAAAGAGGCTGTTGTTAACTCACAGTGGTAGGTGTGTAGCTAAGCTAACTAACAAGCTAACATTCATTTGTTAATACATCTGCAAAAAGTAATGATGGTATCTTATAAGATGATTAGCATTTTATAAAAAATTGACATTCACTCAGTTGTTTTCCTGTACGTATGCCATTTTGATACTGATTAATGAGTTATATTTGCATTGCAAACTAAACATATATGTTAACGTTACAACTATGTTATCTAGCTAGCTAGATAGTGTTGCAATAAGTCTAACTAGCTTTCTAGCTGGGTATATTGATAGCTAATGTTACATCAACATTAACTTTAAACATTGCACAGCAAAACTAAACAAAACACAAGTTAAACTAATATATGAACACTCACCATTAAAAGAGGGTAGTTCAACGGCTTATCCCAACTTCGGAGCGTAATAGTAAAGTCATGAATGATCTGGAGACCACGATACGGATGCAGTCGATCCGCTGCTCCTCTGTGGCAGATCCCACACAGATCAAGGGGCAATGAGGCATAACGTACCAGGTAGTCAGTAGCATGCCACTCCAAAATTGCTAGCGGACTGATGACAGTGTGCTGATGTTATCTAATTTGTGGCACCCTTATAACGGTAACCACTTCACCTTTTGTATAAGTTAACTTTAGCAAACTACCAGCAGTGTAGGGTTAGTATACTAATGTTAGGTAACAGTTAGCTAATTTACCTCAGAACTGGATAGCTAGCTAGCGTCAATGGTAACATTATGAAAATCCATTTGACTAAATTTGGGTAAAACATCTTAATGTAACGTTAAACATACAATTCAAATTGGACATGATACGTTTAGCTGGGGAAATATCCGACAATTACAATTACAGTCACTCCCAGTCTCTCTCCGTCTGGTAAATTTTCAGTTGAACTTTATAAATGTCCTCAAGAGTGTTCACTGGTCTGGATATGCCATAACGGTGTATCTAGGTTGATCTACGATTAAAATGTGACAGTTGGGTTAAAATCACAATGCCAACGGTGTGGCAACGTTGGTTCATGATGATGATGTGACGGTTGGGAAAGAGTGGTATTCCAACGTTGTACCGATATTGGCTCAAGACTAAATATTTAATTGTTGGGCTACAGTCACATTCCAACAGTGTGCCAACGTTGGCAGGAGACGTTGACCGTCGCAAAGCATAATGACCATTCACCAACGTTGGCCCAGCCAACGCATGTTTACTGGGTAAGTAACTGGCAATGCACTACATTGGTCTGCTCACAATTCCCGCTAATTTCAAAAGTATCGACCAGTGCACCAAGCAAATATACTTCTATTTTTATTGTGATTCTGTAAATGTTAAACTGTGACTTATACTTATGTATTGGTATTAATAAATATTTCATAAATACAGGATGGAAAAACATGTATTCACAAAACATTATGCATAAAACTACCTGGAAGTTATCCAAAATAAATTACACACATTTTTTTCTTGATTTGGCTCTGTACTCACAATTTTAGATTTATAATCAAACAATTCAGATGTGGTTGAAGAGCAGATTCTCAGCTTTTATTAACCCCTTCTCGAGCACAACCTTTTTTAAACACAAGCCTGAAATTAAAATGTTACCGCTTTCTTAAACCATTTTCACTACAGGCCTAATCCTGGGGTCTTCTATAAGGTAACCCATGGAGTTTATTTTCCATGAGAGAATTTCTCTGATTATTACATAAGTATTACTGAAACAAAGTAAAAGAAGCTCAAACACAGTGGAAGTGGAAGTTTTTTTGCTCGCCTAAAATATATCTTTTTTGCCAGGATAAGGATACAGACTTAACTGTTGTCTATGGATTTATGTTGTCGCCATAACATCATTAAAAAAATGTTTATAGAGGTATAATTGTGAGTTTTAACACTTTCAAACGGTATATTGTGACCAGATTATTTGAAAATTTCATCGTAAAAAAAAACTCAATGAATGCAAATAAACTAAACCACTTCTGGCCTGAATAAGGGCCGGTGCTAGTCAAAGGATCAGTTCAACCAGTTGCCTTAAGTTTTCTCTTCAGCATATAAAACACATGTTCAATTGGATTTAGATCAGGTGACTCACTTGGCCAGTCAAAATTTTTCCAGTTTTACCAGTATGGTTATCATTGTCTTGCTGTAGGATTAGTTCAGAGGTATTTTCTTGAACTGCGGTGCAGATAAGATGTTTCTGTACACTTCAGAATACATTTTGCTGCTGCTATTAGCAGTTATGTCATCAATGAAGACAAGTGAGTGACTACCTGTGGATGCCCAAACCATAACAACCTCACCACGATGTTTCACAGATGAGGTGGTATGCTTTGGATCTTGAGCAGTTCCTCCGCAATTTGTTCTTGCCATCGCTCTGATAGAAGTGAATCTTGGTCTCATCTGTCCACCGGACCTTTTTCCAGAACTCTGCGGACTCTTTTAGCAAACTTCCTACTTCTTAGCAAACTATAACCTGTAACAGTCAGCCATCCTGTTTTTGTGGCTAATTACCGCTTTGCATCTTGCAGTGTAGCCTCTGTAGTCCTGTTTGTGAAGTCTTCAGCAGACAGTAGTCGCTGACACATCCACAACTGCCTCCTGAAGAGTGTTTCTGATCTGTTGGATTACTGAGCACACCAGTGCTCTCTTGCTTCTTAATTACATTACAAACAGTTGATTTTGGTGAGCCTAAGGTTTGGGCTGTGTCTCTGACTGTTTCTTATTATTTCTCAGCCTCATAATGTTACCTTGACTTTCATCAGCACAATTCTGGTCTTCATGTTGACGAGAGCAAATAACGGACTCCAAATACAATCAAAAGCCTAGAATCAAGATTAGATACTGAAAGTTATACCTGCACTAAGGAAGCAATTAAATACACCTGACTAATCAGAAACACATGTGAAGCCATTTGGCCCAAACATTATGGTGCCCTGAAATGGGTGGGCTATGTAAGAAAAATGCTGTAATTTCTACATGGTCACACCAAAATGTTTAAAAATAGCCTTTACTTAAAACTAAAAAATCTGCACTTTAACCAGATGTGAAGATTTTGATTCCAAATCTAGAATTGTGGAATACACAGCCAAATCAAAGATATGTCTTTCCCAACATCAGGGAGGGCACTGTATATTCAAATGATATATATTCAAAATACAAAATGTTGAATTTTACTTTGATACATTTTAGAACCAGGGTTTTGCAGTTTAGCTTGATACATTTGCTTTTGGGGTATTTTGTATCTAAATACATTTTGATGTACTACGTTCAAGAAGGACGGGCAACTACACTGTGCTCTTAATCTGAGAACTGATGACTCAGTATGAGCTGCAGACATCTCATGCCTTTCTGTATATGACTTGATGTTCTGTTGTGAATGAGAGCAGGAATAAATAAAAAAAACCTGATTTGGTAACATGGACACAAATAAATTAACAAAGTTTAATTGGAAGCAATATCATGCATGCAGTGCCTTGATTTCAGTCATCTGACTATTTGCCCATCTAATTCACCTACTCTAGTGGCAGGCAGCGTGCCCTTGGGTCAGGAATAGCCTCACTGTTCACAGCCCTTAACCTACACATACAGCAGTTTGTTTAAGATGCAAACTTTACATTTAGCGTTCATCCCTTCATCGATTCGAGAGTTTAACTGACCTTAAGAGTTACGTCACATGGTATCATTCTGCAAATAAGGTACCCTTTATGAATCCCTGGGGATTTCCACATCCCAGTGCTGTGCACTTCAGTGCTTTCCTTCTACCAGTTTGCTGTAAAATGTATTAATTAACAGGAGAATAAGCTTAAATACTATACTCCTGTTAAATATAAAAGTGACAAATACCAGGGTAGGCCAAAAGTTGTGATTTGCCATTTAAAATTGGGGTGACAAAATGGTAAGACAAAAAAAAAAACAGTCACAGTGAGATTTATTTGGCATAAAGAGTATTTATAATTATTAATTTTTTTACATGACAGAAGTAGTGTGTCATAGGGAGTGTGTTCTTTCTCCTATTGGTCAAAACCGCAGGGTTGGAGATCATGTGACTGCAAACAGGATCATTGGTATTTGTCTGTGTCAACGCTGGAAAAGACAGCACAGGGCTAAAGGGGGGGGGGGGGCTTCACGCACACAGCAAGAGAACAATAGATTTCAACAGAGTTATAGGACTCATGGGCCTCATTGGAATGTTTATCGTGTCCACGGAAACATCAGCATGTGTGTCAAACGGTCACTCTGCTCTGGTTTGAAAGTCTGTGATTACCTGATTACTGGAGAGATCCCTGCAGTCTACAATGGTGCATTATGGGAAATAAGGAGAAAGGGAAGGGGGAGGGAGGGTAGGCAGGTGGGTAAGAGCTTTCGAGTGGCTGGCCCTGAACTTCAGGAGGTGAAGATCTTATTTAAATAATGCACAGTGACTGTGAATGACGAACGATGATTGTTGTAAAAAAGGAAAAAAAAATCAATTTGCCTCCACATTGTGCAGAGAAAAGCAGAGCGATTTAAAATTCCCCTCACGATACGGATCTCGGAGAACATAAAACACAATGCCGCTAAGTGGTGAGCATGGGGGGCTGAAAAATAGCATTTGCTGTAAGGAATCAAACTGGAGCTCGGTGGAGGATTCCGCCACACTGTGAGGGAGAGGGTTTATCTGAAGGCTGAAATGTAAAATCGCAATGGGAATGCAACACGAATAAAGGCTCTGATCTTTAGTCCCTCTGTGCATGCATTGTGCGCTCTGCGTGGTTTCTCCTCGGTCCGAACGTAAGCCAATTCTGGACATCCTCGAGTGTTTGTTTGCTCAGAGTGTATGGCCTTGGCCTGCCTCTTCTTTGCACATCTTCCCTTGGTGGGAATCGGAATGACCCTAGCATTATAGAGACAGGATTCACCGCAGTAATGTTCTATCTTGTCTAATTACTATTAGTTAGAACTGCACCTCTACACATTTCTCCTTTCAGCTTCCAATCATTGGAAATACAAACCTTGACCACAATGGTTAAACCCAGCATCAATGCCTAGAGTAAACATCCACTGGCTGCACTCAAACTCTTTCTAGAAACTTCTCTGGAAACTCAGGTCATACCAAGCAGTGAGAATTAAGTTTGATATGAGACAATATGAGAGAAACATTCTCTAATGCATTAATTACAGGATTTTTAAAATACATGTGGGTAGTTTTGACAAAAAAATATTTAATTCAAATACAATTTCAGGTGTTGTGTTTTGATCAAGAATTCTACTAACTTTCAGATGTACAAACGTCATAAGATAATTACAGTTGGAGTTCTTCCCGATATTCCCTTGCAGGTATGCATCAGTTGCAATATCTTGATAACAGCCAACCTTTTACAATGACATCAGTAGTTATTTACAGCTGAAAAGGCACTAGCACACCAGTGACAACCTGTCATTGCACCGCTGTTGTTCATAAAAGGGAGATGGAATATTGTTTTAAAGCTCTTTAAGCAAATCCTTTTACCGTAACAATAAAATGGTAAATGTCTGAAGTGCAGCTGAGAAGCGAGTATGAAAATGCCGCTGAATGAGTGTCTTTGCTCAGACGCAAATTGCTTGGATACCATGACAGAAATGCAGAATCAGAACAAAGTACTAAAGAAGCCAGATGAATCAAACACCTGAATTCAGGCTGTGTTTAACCCAAATCTGGCTCAGTGTTAAATGTAATAGCAGCCTTTCCCCCACAGTTTAGTAGCCACTGAATTATTGAATGAAAAAAGTTTCAATTTATCAGAACCCCAAAGTTTAGGACAACTATTGTTTGAATTCAAGCCATTTTGACTGGATGTTGTTTTTGTCCCAATCACTTTTTTTCAGCAGTTCTGTTTAAAGTACGCTCAATCATTGAGGGGAAAGACAAGAAAAACAGCTACATAAAAGGCAAAGGAATAAACAGGTAAATTCTTTAGGACTAAACTTGAAGATGAAATGCAGTGTGCTTGACCTACCCGTATAAGCGACAGACCCTGCCTTGTGCCATTTTTGTATGTTAGTACAGTTTACAAAGAGAATAATGGATTTGCCAAGGAGCAATAAAACCCAGAACAAATTTCTCAATGGACAGTCATGGCTCAACAGACAAGAAAGCTATCATATAGCACAAGGGACCAGGAGTTGACAGTGCATACGTTGATGCCTGAAGACTTGTGTGTTGTGCGGATTCAGGCCTGTCTTGGGATTGCTAACAAATCTACATCAGTAATAGGCTCTAATTCTGCTGGAGTTCAGTTTTCTTATTGGCATCAGGGCTGCTGTGGCCTCAATTGTGAGCTAAATTTATAATTCTGCATTAATCATTCATGTTTACTGATGTCTGGCGCAGAGTGACCTAATACATACATATGAATATGAAAAAATATAATTTGTGTAATATCTCTAATATTCTCGGATATAGCAACTTCGATGTATAGCTAAGTGAAATTACTTTGGGGAAATATTGAGTGTGGAAGAAAATCCATTTATTACAGATGAATTTTGATGATATCAATTGATAGTGTTAGTAGAAACCAGAGGCACTGGTCTAGTGCACGGACGTGCCCAACATGAACTGTAGACTGGTTTTGAATTTGAACCGTACCAATGCTGACTCTGGCTGGCAGCCCCTGCATGACGACGCACAATTGGCCTTCGCATCACCCAGGGAAGGGAGGGTTTTAGTTGGCAGGGATTGCAGTCTCATTGGCCACTAGTGACCCCTACTGGTCGATCAGGTGCCCACATCTCCTCATGAAGTGTCTTCCTCAGACTCATGTCTGTGAAAACTTGTAGACCACAGTGTTAGAACTGATAGTGGAGGTTGGTGCAGTGAGCACTGCCAATTAATACAATTGGGCATTCCCAAAGCATAATAAAGAAAAGTAATCAGATTCACTTCATGACATCTAACATAAAGACAGCCTGGCATCCTTCAGGCCCCAGAACTCTCTTGAGCTCTCCATACCATTATTATTTGACTTTCTGACCAACATTAAGATACTCTTTCCAGGGATACGAGGATCCTCTGTTTTTAAAATTTAATGAAATGTAATTAATTTTTTTTAAAAGGAGAATGCTTTTATTGCTCCTTGCTGTCAGATTGCATTTGTCGCAATGACTCATTTATAATAATAAAAAAGATTTTGTGGCCCTTCTTGTTTTGCCACGGTCACGCCAGACTTCTCGGTTGTATTTTTTCTGCAGTTCATCAATACAAATGTGATTTAATGCTGAGCTGTGTGATAATAAGCCTTTCAGTCACTTGGGTTCCTGGGCTGGGTCCGTAATTAAGGCCTTGGCGGTCGCTCTGATGGCAAATGAAAGAAAATGGCTCTGCTCTCAATCCCGGTGACTGATTGCTGGCTGCTGTTCTCACCTGCAGTTTCGGGCCCATTTGGTATTGTGCACATGATTGCCAGAGTGAGTAATTACGACGCCGGGAGATGACATTTTCATGAAGCTTGTGACGGGGGGAGAAAGCTCATCAGATTTAAGAAATGCACGCATTCAAAATGGAGGACGGCACATGAGAGCAAACATGCATCTCGGGTGTCTGAGGTATTTTCTTTTGGTAAACGTTCCATACCTTTACCTTAACCAGAATCTTGGAGTGGAACACAAAACAATGAAAGTCACAAATTTGCATCTGAATTGCAAACATTATTTGAGCAAGGATGTTTGAGTTAGGAAATGTGACTGCCAACCTTAAGTGGTGAATTGTAAATATCTGCAGGCCAAACTGATCAAGTTCAGATGAATCAGAATGCATTGCAATATCTTTCTTGCAGACTGCATCTTCCTGTTCTCTGGGTATACACTGGCAGAAGTAAGGGGGTCTCATTGGGTATTCTCCCCATCTGCCACACCACCTGAATGAATGCCTTTTGAATGAATGTTAAGCCAGTCTGTGTCCACCCATTCCAGCACTCACACAAGCATGCACACTCACATATGCACCAGCATAGATGCCAAGGGGGAGGATTTATATTAATTTCAATTAAAGGAAGAATATTATATCCTCACAAGGACAAAGCACAAATAGAAAATTATAAAAATGTACAAAATGCAATTAAGACATTGGGCCCTATCTTACACCCAACGCTAACCGAACCACAAGTGTCTTTGCTATCTTACACCCGGCGCAGGGTTAATTATAGTGCCTAGTGCTCACGTCGTTTAAAGACCAAGTGATATTGCGCATAGCAAGTGACCTGGGCGGGCTGGTCAGGTGTGGCCAGGATCATTTTTGGCGTATTGCTATCTTGAGCCAGTAGAAAGCGTTTGCGCTAAAACCACCACAAACCTGGTCTAAAGTCATGTCGCAGTTGTTTACATGGCGCATATAAGCACGCCTACATAGGCGCGTGCACAACGTGCATACACCCTCCTGTCTGTTACACATAGGGGCACGCACAAGCATGACTAAAAATATTACAATGTGACACATAATAATTGTGTAGGCTATATCACAAAATGCATAATAATAAAAGGGTACATAAGTCAAAGACCACATACCTGTCCCTCAGAAAAGGGGAATGCCGCATTAAATTACTTTCAGCCCACTCCATCAACATCCAGGCGATGTGCGATGGTACGTGTAAGGTTACATGTATAGACTATTCTAGGGTGACCAGACGTCCTCCTTTTCCCGGACATTTCTTCCTTTTGGGACAGAAAATATCCGTCCAGGCGGGATTTCTAAATTCCTAAAATGTCTGTTTAGGATTTCCTTGTTCCATAGACCATATATAAACAAAAAATAGCCACGTATTATGTTCATAATAAAATATGGTCACCCTAGACTATTCACAATTATCCTGGATCAAGCTATGACTCTTTGCTGATAACACCTATATCAAGCCTAATGCGTGAATTGTCATTCAATGGAAAACTTGCGCACTGCAGTAGACATTTAAGTTCTGAAAATGCACTTCAGATGTCATTACAATACAGCTGTCTTCATCTAGGCCTACAGCCTGTAAGTAAATAGAATAGTTTTGACTGAAAAAAGTTGTGAATATTGAATTTATTGTTAATCAAATAGCTTAGGCTACAGTCCCCGGGATTCACTGTGCATAAGTTTTTTTTGATAGTCTACGGTTAAAAAGCGGAGATTAATGTAAATTTCACCATGTTAACTGAATTTTAACCTTATTCTTCGTTATATTTTTTTAATTACAGTGACCAGGTTTCCATATGCTCAGCTTATTAAAACCCCGCTGATTTCACCTGTTATTCCATAACTGAACAGAACGATTTTAAGAACTAACAGTCTAATTAGAAATGAAAACAAATTTGCAGCACATTACAGAGTTAATTCACAATTAATTTTAATGCTATTCTCTGCATGTGTGCTTTAACTTCATGCAGGAGCAGGTCTGTTTCCCTTGCTGTAAATCACACTTTTCATGTTATTCCTGGGTAAGTGGACTTGGTTTAAAGCATTACACTACCAGTAAAACAGGTTTGTCACATTTACATAAGCAGGACATTATAAAACAAGAGACAATATGCGTGAACCTATGGGTTCCCAACCTGACAGCTTTCGTGTCGTCATTAAGGCAAAATAACGGTATTTATGTTATTAATCAATGTACATGTAATGTACATAATGAAGTTCCGATGCTCGCACTAAACACGCACGAGCATGTCTGTTTCGCCATCAAGCAATCTGCCAAGGTGGAAAAGCAGGCTTTTAAAGGGAATGGGATATGACATTTTGATTGGTTTATTGCATGTTACGCCCAAGACACATAATTAATGAAGAGACTAAGTTCAGCCCATTTGCACGTTGCGCTCTTAGTGCTCAAAATACTCGCCATCTTACTAGAAAAAGTGGACTTGGACACGCCCTAAATGCACTTTATGCCATGCGTTTAGACCAAGCGCTAAGATCACCAAGATAGAGCTCATAGGGTTCTATCTTGATGATCTTAGCACATCGTCTAAAAAAGTCAATTTTGGGCGTGTCCAACTCCACTTTTGCTTTTAACTTGTTTTATAATGTTCTGCTTATGAAAATATGACCAACGCGTTTTTACTTAATGCTTTAAAACCCCACTTTCCCGGGATTCCAGGGACAATGTGCCGAGAGAGAAAATGATCTTTTGGAAAAATATGAATCCCTATTTCACATTGTAATCTTTATATTTTTATGTGCGCCCATGTGTGTAACAGACAGGAGGGTGTATGCACGTTGTGCACACGCCTATGTAGACGCACTTATATTGCGCCATTAAAATAACATTGAAACAACTGCGACATGACTTTGTGTTGGTTTTAGTGCAAACGCTTTTTGCTGCCTCCAGATAGCAATACGCCAAAAATTATCCTGGCCACACCGCATCTTAAGATCAACCCGCCCAGTTCACTTGCTACGGGCGCACGTTCACTTGGTATTTAAACAACGTGAGCTCTAGGCGATAAAATGACAACTGCGTCGGTCTGAAACAAGCAAAGACACTTGCGTTTAGGTTACCGCCGCCTAGCGCAGGTGTAAGATAGGGCCCATAGAATTTTAACATTTTCGACTAACTTTACTTCAATGCTAATCACTCTACACAACCTACCAATACATATTATACATCTCTTCATTTGGACTTTCTACTTACCAGCTAGTTTAATATCTAACACTGTAACATGCTCAAACCATGTGATTATTTTCTGTGATAGATGCCTCTTTACATTTCTGTTACCATCCATTCTACCTTGACTTTAAACCGGGCCAGCCAGTGGAGGACGGGCTCCCCCTCTCTAGCCAGTTCCTCCCGAGATTTCTTCCTATTTGGGAGTTTTTTCTCGCCACCATTTGAGAGTTTTTCTTCCCACTGGGGAGTGTTTTCCTTGGTTGCTTTTTGGGAGTTCAGGCCTGTTTTTTGCTCAATTCTCCTTCTGTTTCTCTGTAAAGCGTCTTTGTGACAGTTCTCTGTAAAAAGCGTGATACAAATAAAATGGAATTGAAGGCAAATAAGGCAAGGCCTCTAAAGTCACCCAATACAGAGCGGATGTGGTAAGGTTAATAAGGGAGCAGTTATACCTATTACAGAGTCCCTCACCTGTGAATTTAAACAGTTTTTTCCTATAGCGTGCCTAAGAGCCACCCACTGCTACTTCTGTCAAGAACAGAAACCAGGTCCACTGCAGTTTGATGTATTTAGCTGTCCCTGACTCGTCTCCGGGAGTCACAATTGGAGGGGGGGGGGGGGGGCTGCCTGGAAGCTTGATGCGAGGGAGGGGGGATTGGGGAGGCAAGACAAGCTGCTGCTGCAGTCAGAGTGAACCCCCGTTTCGCCTCACGATTACAGCACTGAGATTACATAAATGCATAATGACATCACCACCTTTAAATCATGACAGGTCAATGATCACCTTGGCTCGAGAGGCTTGTCTTTGTGATCTGAAGGGTGGTGGTATGGTGGAAGTAGATGTGTGTGTGTGTGTGTGTGTGTGTGTGTGTGTGTGTGTGTGCGTGTGTCATGACAGGAAGCAGAAACACCCGAGCATAGTATTGTAACATCTATAGTCTTTTTAAAAATCAAACTACCAACATTAAGGTAGTGGATGCACAACATTAAATTGTCGTGGAAACTTGTTTGGACTATGTGTTGAGTCTGCAAGTGCATTATTCTAGTACTGTGTGTCTCCATTGTTTTTCTCGTTTGATGTTACTTTTGTATGTGGACATAAATAACACTATTAAAATGTGTGTGTGGGTGATGAGGGAGTGGCAATGGTGAGGGGTGGGGGAACAGAGATAGGGTGTCAGGGGATTGGGGACTTTAAAAGGAGA
This sequence comes from Ilyophis sp. 1 JC-2022, assembly GCA_022702515.1. Lineage (NCBI taxonomy): Eukaryota > Metazoa > Chordata > Actinopteri > Anguilliformes > Synaphobranchidae > Ilyophis > Ilyophis sp. 1 JC-2022. The sequence goes on along the minus strand of CM040406.1, from coordinate 15,486,411 downwards.
AATTACAAACTGACAAATAATCGGAGAGATAAACTGCACCCCCGCCCCCTTCCTGCTGCTTCAGGCTTGAAATCTGGCAGAATTTAGGTCAGGCAGCCCCAGTCTCATGGCGACTCTTATAAAACCTGAGAAAAGAAGAAAATAGGTGGGAAATGCTGTCTGTTTACAGTGTAGCTGCTCGGCGGCTGTGTTTGGTTTCCGAACGCCGGACTGCCAGCGTTTGCATGGTGGGGCTGTTTACAAACGGCGTACATGGACTCCTGACAAATGATGTTTATGTTATTTCAGTAGAGGACAGCGCAGCATTCTCAGGTCAGTGGTGAAAAACAGCAGGCGTTTTTTATACTATATGCTCCTTGCACTCAGTCAGAGAAATACTATATTATACTGTGATTGGATTATATATTAGCTGAGGGTTTAATAGAACACGTAAAAAAGTATTTTCTTTACATTAGAACTGGTGTCTTTGGTTTTCTTGAAAAGGATAACGCTACCCTTAAATTGGTACATTGGTAAATTGATTAAATTGGTAATTGGTAAAGTCACGAGAGGAGTCTTTTGGGACTTTCATTTAGGTGTGATTTTCATAAAATAAAGTTGAGGTCAGAAGAGTAATGTGTCCAATGAGAAATAAGCAGTGCTTGTCCCTTCAGATTTTCAATTGTGTGTTGCGCACTGTCATGTGCACAGCCCATTCAATGACCAGAATTAGTGAGGAACTTGAGACCAGGACACAAGGTTGCCCCTGGCCAAGCACTGCGAAAGCGGGCGGCGAAAACAAACAGGAATGTGTCCGTCCAGTGCTGGACGGGAGCAGCCTCCTTTGAAAAACCTATGGGGACACCGACCCGACATCCCACCAACATGAGGCAAGCTGTCAAAAGCACTGATGGCCCCGTTATATAAAAACATAAGTGTGAACTGAGATCGCGCAAAACGTGGGTACTCGAGGAGTGTGACAGAACCGACGCACCACCTCCCCCAGGCCCCATCCTACACCCTCTACCTCGCCCTGTCAGAGAGAAACGTTTGTGGCTTTGTTTTGTTTGGAACTGTGGGGTGGCAGACTGCCAGCTATTAGGGGATTTACGGTAGAGCCTCCTCGCTGCGGCGGATGCGCGGTGCTGATTACGAGCGGTGTACAGAGCCCCGGAGGGTCCCTTCATTCTCCCGACACACTTCACTGCTGCCCCATTAACACATCGTCTGTTATCTCCGTACACCACTTTTAATTAGTATCGCTGAGCATGAGGCTCTGTGCGGGCGGGAGGAGGGAGGTGTGGAGGGTGGTGCAATGGTTCAAAAAGCCCCCGAAAAAATCTGCACCAAAAAAAAATCATCCCCCGTTTCCTTTCAAAATAGAGGTCCTCTCTCTCTTTTTTGTGCACCAGCTCTCTTTCTTCCTCTCTCTCGCTTTCATCTCCTGCTTTCTCTCTGTCACTCTCTCCTCCTCTCCATTCACCATTTTCACAGTTACCATGCTAGAGAAGACAAGCAGTGTTTATTACTGTCTAGGTCGCTGCACCTCTGCCAGGATGTTGAATCTTTAACCCTTTCAGATCTGGCAGACGCCTTTTCTGCCTTCTTCCTCATATAAAAGGGGGGTGGGAAGACTGCTGGGCTCTCTAATCACCACTTTCCTAATTGGGTGTTACTGTACTTTGCTTGCAAGAAGGGGGTGTGAGCAGGGGTGGCTGAAGATGAAAAGACCAGCCTTGACAAACCTGTCTGTTCCTCCAAAGGGACATCACCGCTTTGCGCATGGTGGCGCTTGGTAACAGCTGTTTGGAGCTGACGAGAAAGGGCAGATGGCCGTTTGTTACCGCTGAGCCCCGATTGGTTTATTTTCAGTCAAAAGAAGGACGAATATGAAATCCTGCCATGTCGGAGTCCTGTCGTGGTCTTTGGGGCTTCCTGCTTCTCTCAGACGGCCCTCTGGAGATGAGTCATGCGGGATTTTGAGTTGGATCAAAGCTGAAACACAGACAATTCTGTTTCCCTTTTATTGACAAAAAACACTGCTTACAGCTTACACAACAAATACAGGAAGAATCTATTTTTATGCAGTGTTATTGTAAATATTCCTCTTGAATCAGACGGGATATTTATTTATTTATGTATTTGTTCCTTTCATGAAAGTGGACAACATTATTTGTACAAAAATGCACACTACATTTTCAAATCAACACCTCCATGATTGGAAAGGAGCAGCAAGAAGAAAACATTTCTTATATTTATCTGCCCCCTACTTGAACAATAAAAAAAGAGAAGAAAGATGGTCTGACTTCACATAGTTGATTTTCAATAGCCTACACCAACAACACTTTGATTATAACAACAACAAAACAAACAAACAAAACAAAAACAAAACAAACAAAAAAAAAAATAACCCATACAAGTACAAATTTACAAGCTCAAAACAATTGATCATTAACATCCAATTTTAAATTCGAGGGCATATTGTCCATTTTTTTTTTTAGATTTGTACATTTTTTTAAATCGATGAATATCTGTACAACCTTTTAAATCCTGTAGTTGGGAATTCCATATTTTTACACCAACAACCGAAATACACATTTGTTTCAAAGTAGTCCGAGCAACTTGGTGCTTAAAATCAAATCTTCTTCTATGATTCTCATCTTCTGAAGTAAACACAAATAGCTTTTGCAGGTTTTCTGGTAAAACTCTGTTTTTGGCTTTGAACATAATTAACAATGTCTGGAGTTCTATTATCTCTGTAAGTTTAAATAACCCTGATTTAATAAATAAACTATTGGTATGTTCTCTAAATTTAACTTTGTGGACAATTCGAATTGCTCTTTTCTGCAATAAGAACAAAGGCATTATATTGCTCATATATGTATTACCCCACACTTCTGCACAATAACTCAAGTAAGGCAGTATCAGTGAACAGTACAACATTCTCATTGTTTTGCAATCTAAAACATACTTGGCTTTGTTCAAAATAAAAATATTCTTTGACAGCTTTTTTTTAACATATGATACATGTGATTTCCATGTCAAATTTTCATCCATTGTGATTCCCAAAAACCTAAACTCTGATACCTTCTCAATATTAACTCCATCAATAGATAATAAGACTTCTTCTTTACTTCTTTTAGCAAAAACCATATACTTAGTTTTTAACAGATTTAACGATAACTTATTTACATCAAACCAAATTTTGAGTTTCACCATTTCACTTTCAATATTTCCAGATAATGTTTTGAAATTATCTCCTGAACAGAAGAAATTTGTGTCATCTGCAAACAAAACGAACCGTAACAATTTAGAAACTTCACAAATGTCATTAATATATAAAATAAAAAGTTTCGGCCCCAAAACCGAACCTTGTGGGACCCCACATTCAATCTTCAAACATTCAGATGTATTACCAGCAAAATGCACATATTGTTGTCTATTATGTAAATAGCTAGTTAACCAATTTAGAACAACTCCTCTCACACCATATGTATTCAACTTAGCAATTAAAATCGAGTGATCTATTGTGTCGAATGCCTTCTTTAGGTCAATGAATACCCCTATTGTATATTTCCTTCTGTCAATAGCTGTTATGATTTCTTCTATTATTTCCATTATTGCCAGAGCAGTAGACCGATTTGTCCGAAAACCATATTGACTCTCACTTAATATCTTATTTTTTTCAATAAAGTTATCTAGTTTTTGAACAAACAACTTTTCTAGCACTTTTGAAAATTGGGGAAGTAATGATACCGGTCTGTAATTGTTAAAGCTATGTTTATCTCCTGCCTTGAAAAATGGAATGACCTTTGCTGTTTTCATCCTATCTGGAAAAACACCTGTTTTAAATGAAAGATTATAAACATAACATAGTGGTTTAATAATACAGTCAATAGTCATTTTTACTATTTTCATGTCTATTCCATCACTATCAGTTGACATCTTATTTTTTATTTTAGCTACCACAGAAATAATTTGATTTTCACTAACCTCACCAAGAAACATTGACTGCATCACCTTATTTTCCCCTTTCCAGACACTTTCTTTATGACCATGATTTTTTGTAATGTCATTTGCCAAATTAGGCCCAACATTTACAAAAAAATAATTTAATTCATTTGCCACTTCATTCATGTTTTTAATCACCTTATTGTCCTTAATAAAATGATTGGGTAGATCTGTTCTAGATTTGTTACCTATTACACTGTTTAGAATATTCCATGTACCCTTAATGTTGTTTTTATTTTCTTGTAGAATTGTATTATAATATTCCTTTTTTGCCTGTCTCAATATATTAGTTAATTTATTTTTATACACCTTATATTTTTTTGCAGCAGTCTCTGTTCTAGATTTTATGAAGTCTCTATAGAGTTTGTTTTTCTTTTTACATGCATTTTGTAAGCTTTTTGTTATCCAGGCTTTTTTGTTATAATACGTTTTATGCTTACATAAAACTATTGGACAGTGTTTATCATAAAGAGCTACATAACAGTTTAAAAATGAATCATATGCTGTATTTATTTCGTCTGTGTAAACCCCATTCCACTCCTGTTTTAAGAGATCATTTCTAAAGGCATTTATTCGGTCATCCGTCCTCACCCTTTTATATCTGCGGCACTTCTCTGTATTCTTTCGCTGTGGTTCATAATTAAATGTTGCAAATACAGGTAGATGGTCACTTATATCATGCAGGCTACTTCTGCACTAGCTAGCTAGTGGCTAAAACCACCAAGATTGTAAGGCTCATAGCTATGCTCCTGACATGTGTGTAGTTATCAGCCTGGTAAGTGACGCTAGGTTTCTTGGCTCACATTGGGGACGTGCTCTTCTAATAAATCTATTAAAAATGGCAGTTTTCAAACAAAGGGATCGTATTGGCTTCAAAGCAACGTCTATATTAGTAAAGCACAAAGCTATTATCATTCACAGAATGCTAGTTGTCGCAAGTGGGGAAGGAGTATAGGGGTGTGCATGTGTGTGTGTGAAATGAAAAACTGCCCCTGCCAACTAAATCCATTATCAAAAAACTGCACCAATAAGATTTCTGAAAAGAACAGAACAGTGAACTAGATTTTCCAGTTGCCACATCAAAGCTACAAGCAAACCAGCTATGTGTAAGCTACAAACTAGACATGTTTGCCCCTCGTTGACCACTAAATAACAGAAAGCTAAACGTACAAATATCAGAAAATTTTTATTTGAAACAAACCAATTGCTTTAAGTAACTTTAAAAATACATGATTGTTCCTCCTACACCAACAGAACACTGCTAAATCATATCAATTCAGTACACTGAGAAGTATATATAGAGTAATAACTTCCAAACTGTGATGAATGGTCAGGGCTAAAAATGAATAGAGATAAGTATTAGTTTCAATTCCAAATGCCAAATCTCTGATAGAGCATCTGTAAAACTTTGTTAACTTTACTGCCATTCTGACTTTCTGGAATCTGATTAGCGGCAGCAGATTTCTTACAGTGCACAGTAGGTTTATCGTTTCACACATGCATCCGAGAGACTTTGTGCACACCTCTTCCAATGACTTGTACTTCCTTTTGTTAGTCGATATTGTTCTTATCAGTTAGCACAAGTTCACAATTAGCATTTTCATTACTTGGAGAAGGGACTTTGCATTCTGTAATACAGCATTACTAAGCAACACTTCCCAGCAGCATTCCGCCAATATACTTGTTAACAGAAGTGGCTGCAGTTAAACGTGACTTATGTCAATTTCAATGTATTTCCTGTTTTTCTGTACAGCGTCTCTGTGACAATGGGCCTCATTCATGAAACGTGAGCAGAACAAATTTGTACGTAAATCATTCGTATATGCACTTTTGCCCGAATTATGGTATTCATCAACATTTTCGTATCTGATATTTGCTAGTACCTCCGAACAAAATTTACACCTGCTCTGGAGCACGTGTACCTCGTTCGTAAATTCATAATGCCGGTAAATGTAGCTTCTGAGTGATAATTCGAATATTAATTTATTTTTATTTTCTGTTAAATTCACAAGAAATACACATTGCAAACGTAATAAATTATGATTGTAAAAAGCAAACACTTTAGATTAGCCTATTAATCAATTGTAGGCTATGACGCTGTTTAATTATCCCCATAACGTAGTCTAATGAACGCTCCCAGTAGCCTACTATTTTTTCAAAATTTCTAAAATGTTTTATTTTACAAAACCTTACATAGGCTATGCTATAACACACAATTAACCAATGCACAAAATTTGCTTTAAAGTGGCTTACATGTCTGTAGCCAGGGTTACAATTGTGGTCAACAGCTTAATCCAGCGAATGCCAGTGTACATCCAGTTCCCCTACAAGATGCAAAGACAGGTGGAGGTAAAGCAGGGTTTTTATGAAATTTCCAGCCTGTCCAATGTTATCATTGCCATATGCCATAGACTGCACACCCCAGTGCACGTTTTTGTTGAAAAGTTGGTGAAACGTCATCTCGCGTTCAGTGGGAAAACCGGATAAACTTTATTTAAAAGTGAAAGTTTTTTTAACCGGTTAGAATGTAGCCAGCAGGCTCCCGGTAAAACCTGAGCTGTGTAGGACATGCGCATCAATGTGCCCACAATTAGAACGCGCCAGAGAGATTCTAAAATAAGGCAGCCCATGTGATTACCCGATTTCAAACCACAACTCACATGCACAGAACCCCAACAGAATTACAAAATTAATGCGCTCGTATGGTTCCTGTTATCTCCTGCTAGGCCTTTACTTTACCAGTGCATGACTCCGGTACTGACAATATTGAACAATTTTTTTTCCTTGATTGAACATCTGCTAATAAAACTTAGCGCATCGTAAGTGAATATGAAAAAATCTACCTTTTCCACACAGTTTGATGAATCCAGCGTAAACTTTTTGTATCAACTCCCTTCGGACATAAATGTACGCGTATATTTAGGAACGCTTCATGAATGAGGCCCATTGTCTGTAAAAAGTGAGATACAAATACGCAACAGTGAATTTAACCAAATTGAATGTCCATTGTTGCAAAAAAAAACTCAGAAAGGATTTTAGTTTAGATTGTATGTTCATATGGTGACATTATGTGTCAATGTGCAAATTTGTTATTTTGAGGGTGATCTGTAACCAGGGGTTGCTATATTTTGAGATGAGGCAGGATTAGTCACTCTCCCGTCCTCCATATCGCAGGTGCTGCTACTGAATAGCCTATAATTCTGAATAGCCTATAAATTCTGTGGTAACATTCCAAAATTCCATTCATTGGACTATCAGCAATCAATGTCAGCTTGAGGAAACATAGATAGAGAATGTTTTTGGAAGTACTGTCTCTTCTGAGCAAAGATTAATTTAGCTTGTGAGCTGAATGAAAAATTATTAGGAGGAACAATATTAATAGCCAGTACATGTAGATAGCCAGGCACGTATGTTGCTAGCAAATGAACTAATGTTAGCTGTGGTGGACACTATGATATGCTAAGGTAAGTTAGCTATCTTTAACCTCCAAGTAGCTAGCAAATGCTAGCGAACATGCTACCAATACAAGGGAATTTCGTTATTTTAATCTAGCTACACTCATTGTGGCTGACGTAAATGATTACCAAAATTCTTTGGCTCTCTATTGGCGTTAGAATATCATTTGAAACTGATATAAATTGTATTTGTTCAAAAATCCACGTAGTAATTGCAATGATTATTACTGGTTACGTTTGACTGAATATGATCATTCAATTATCAGTGTACAACAGGGGGGTATACGAAGAAAGAAGTTTAACATAGCCAGGGTTTCTTTGCGTTAGCTGGTGTCAGAAAGCCTAAACACCGCAATCTGGCTTCACCGGTACTATAAACGTGGTTATGAACTTGCTAAGTGAACATGGGCTTTATTAATGAAGGTACATGCGCGTTCCCATAAAAGGGGCGGTGTCTACAACAACGAGCCTATAGCGGTGCAGCATAGGCTGTACTACTAGAGCAACGTATTTCTCTCCTGTGGGGAAAAAAGACTGATACGGGCAGAATGGACGGATAAGAACATCATGAGCCTAAAGCAACACCGTAGCCTCCAACGAAGCCAGGAAGGAGCTTTTGCAAAAAAACATAACCTGAACATAACCTGCCCCAGAGTTACCGTGGCAATATACCCCCATTAAAAGTTAGTCAGCTTTGTGATACAGAAAACCCAGGGTTGAAGCTTAATTTAGCTCGCTATCCCCTTAATCTCGCTTTGTAGTATACCCCTCAAGTACCTGGTTAATACTGCTTGGACCCAATGCACACAGTGCAATGATGGCATGCTGTTTAGGGAAATTATTTGCAATCCGAAACGTGCAATTCATTGTCCATCAATCAACAGAATAATGAATAATAAAAGCTGTTGAGCAACGGTAAATAGAATTTCATCTGTAATTTCATCATTACTTAAAGCTGGAGTATGCAACTTTCTCAGCTGTCACATTTGTTGACATTTCAAAGTCAACACCCCTTGGCCCAGGAGAAAGAGACACACACCCCACCCCACTCCTTCCACAGACCTCGTTGTGAATATGCAAGTTTTCTAGATACGATTGCTGGATTACAGACTGGTATAGCTAATGTTACAGTAAAAATGTCAGCTACAAGAGTCCAGGAATTCTGTTGTTGTAGAGTTGTTGCATCACACTGAGTCCATGTAGCGTTAGTCTACTATTCGCTGCGGTTCTCGTCCTATTTCTCCGGTGGGTAATCTATCGGATTATCGGAATCTATCGGAAACGTTTCGTTCCAGGTTTTTGATTCGCCTCACTTCCGCTTCCTGGTGCTTCTTTGTCATTCCGTATTACATTGAGCCAGGTATAGCCAGGTACTGGAGACCTTGTGATATTAAGCCTGTTTTATGTTCACGAGGGACTTGCTTCGTAGCTTTATTATTTCAGGTATAGTATTCTATCCTCCTGTTATTTTGTCCGTGCTATTCTCACTGTTTTTCTTAGGTGGTTTCTCTTTTGTTTCACCTTCTTCTGGCCTTGCTAGTTTTACGGGCTGAAGGTTTTTTTTTATTTTTTTAGTTTCCCGTGTTAGCTCTAGTCTTGAGCTCAGAAGACTTAGTTTTGTGTTCTTACTCGTGTTTCGAGTTCGCTCTGTTTTCCTGGGCTGATTATTATTTGGCTGTTTTAGCTTCTAGGATTATTCCTTTTCTTTTCTACCCTTTTGGGTTTTAATCTATTAGTCGTCCTCACCATTGTGAGTGACTTGTTCTGATTCCCATTTCCGTTGCATTTGATTCTCCCCCACTGGAAACCATCACAATTGTAATTACCTATAATAAATTAGTGATGAAACTTTTGACCTACCTGTCCAGTAGAATATGGGAGCTCCACGTCTGTCTTTAAACCAATCCGCTCCTGAACATCTCGCCACCTTCTAAAATGAGCACCTGTGTTTACTCTAGTTTTCGAGCGAGCTTTATCCAATTCCCTTTTGTGTGAAATAGCGCTGGTGTAACGGGTCGCTTCAGACTCTGCCATTGTTGAAAAAATTTCTAGCTGGTGAACTAGCAAGGTCAATCTTATTGTTGATTGGTTTGTGAAGTGAACCGGCTTATGTCTTCAATTGGTTTATGTAATAAGCCACTTTGTTTTGAAAACAAAATTCAGGCCGAATCACTGGTTTTAGAATGCAGAATTTGATGTTATAAACACAGTGTATGGTGCTGTATTTCTCTCACAACATTTCTTTCTATTATTGCTACAAACTAAGCATGACCGTTCCCTGATATTTTTCACCCAAAAAAAGTTGCATACTCTAGTTTTAAGTCTCTTTAAGGGTAACAAAATACGCTGGTTCAGCTAGACCCCGCCCCCTTTTGTAATTCGAAAAATGCAGCAATAAGGAAATAATAGGGGCTGAGCTCCAGGTATCAAACCACGCCCAAGCGAGCCCCAAGAAGCTTGCCGCTGCTGAAGCTGGAGCATTGGTGGAGAATGCGGCATCATAGCCTTGTTTGCGGCCAGTAAACAACAAATCACACACTGTACCAATAGTTACCCATGCCATTTATTTTGAATAAACTACATATATATATTTTAAATAAACTAGCTAGCTACTTGCTAGACTGAAAAACGAACTATCAAACAAGGTACTATCAAGCTAACTATAAAAATATACCAAAAATAGGTTACTATAACTTACTAGAATATTCAAAAAAGTGAAACTGTAAGCTAGCTATATATATTGCTCATTCGCTCGCTTTCTCTCTCCCATCTCCTCTCCCGTCCCCGGCACGCAGATCAACCACTGAGATTTGCTTTTATAGCTGGGGCGTAGCCCGCCCTCGCTCCAAAACTTCCGGGCATAGCTGTGCAGATTTCTATTTTGTCACCGAGTACTGAATACGTTAGGGAAGACTTTTCTGGCCAATCACAGATTGAACGTGCAGTACCTAACGTTTTACCACAAGAAACACTTTTGAGCCAGATTCTTAAAGTTTATACCTTTTTGCGCCGACTGCAGTAATTTGTCAAGATTTTGACCAGGATCAATGAGTAATACTTAGAAAAACCCAAATGTATCAGTTATCATCTAAAATAAGTGGTTTTAGTGCTTTCCCTTACGAAAAAGTACTATAGGATACCTATATTTTGGGACAATTCCTATAGCATGTATTATAGAGTTATATAGCATGACACTATACGAATTTCTATAAGATAGCAATCCCTATAGGACAAACAATAGGCTACCTCAGACTATTATAGGATCTTATTGGAATACTTTCAAAAATACATTAGGCGAACTACAGGGTATTAAACACTATACGTGACTATAGGATTCACTATAGAGTATGATAGGAATCCTATATGATCCTATAGGAATCCTAAAGTATTTTTTCATAAGGGTTGTTACCCTTTAAATGAAATACATGAAAAATAATACTTTTGAATACTTAGAAATTATACATAATGTATGTTTAATTTACTTCTGTGTATGTAATAGCTAGCGAAAGATATAGCTAGCTAGCTCTATCTATCTATCTCTCACTAGCTATCTAGCCTATCCCTCTCTCTTGCTAGCTAGCTAGCAATCTATCTACCTCTCTTGCTAGCTTGTGATCTCTGTAGCTTGCTACATCTTTTACTATCTTTTTACTATTATAATGTAAATAACTACATATTATTTATTTATTTACTCCTGTGTGTGACAGAGGAATAACTGAGTATCGGCTATATATATTCACAATATTCTAGCTAGCTGTTTCCACAAATGTGTCCCGTTGCGCAGCTCTTATACGATGTGTTAGATTCCAGTACTTCCGATCACACAGATAGACAACAATTCTGAATTGGTCGTTTTTTTAGCTGTTAATGTGTTTTGTTTTGGGGTTTATTATTTCGTGAAATGTTGTGTTTGTAAGAGGTTGTTGTGTTTTCTGAGTTGCATTTCATTAATTGCTTTAGTCTTTTCTGATTTGTTAATTTGTATTAATTGTCCTTCAGGGCCACTATAAAATAAGCCAAGGTGCAGTAAATTGGTGGAAGTACCCTCCATATGTCAACCCTCCTGGGATGGAGTTTCCCACCCTGGTTTTAGTTGTGTACATTATTTACTGACACACCACAGTATGTTCAAGCTTTGAATCAGTGCCTCTAATTGGAGTCCCTCCAACTCAAGATTATGATAAATTGTAACTGTTTATTCACAAAACGTATCCCCAGGGTTGGACAGAGTTATGCCACATAAGAGTGAGAGGTTAGTCAGACTCATATATATTAGTCTGAGGAGTGAGGCTATGCATCGATGATAAGCGCAGTAAAGTTTGAAATAGGCCCAAGAATTTCCGCATGAACGGACATGAGCCCATATCCTTTTCAGCACGAGCCTAACCAGAGCCCACGTGTTGCAGCATTTTGAAAGCCCAACCCAATTTGAACCTGACACGATTTGAACTTGACTTTAACTCAATGCACCCTGGTGTGTGTGATCATCTGCCATAATACTACAAATGCGCGCGCAAATCAAAATCATCGGCCTTCTACCAAAAATGTCAGATTTTGATAACTTTAAGGAACCCGTCGGTCGCGTGTGGTCCTCCGCACCCCCCTCCCTCACAAGTTCTCTACCATATATTTATTTTATAAGTTTTGTATATGGCTAATATGATTTCTATAGGATTTTTACAGACCTTTTACATACGGGTGGGCCAAGCCTTTTTACTGTCTGGGCCTGACCTGAACCGAGTTCAATATAAAATGACAGAATTAGGGTATTTTTTTTCAGGCTCGGTGAAAATGACAAGCTCTCAAGCACAGTGCCCGATTCAGCAAATCACATAATGTCACGTTTTCAGATAGCAAGGCATAATGAGATGCACTTGATTGTACTCACTTAGTTTTGATCAATCAATCAATCAATAAATCAATCAAAAAAAAAAAAAGGATTCCTTTTTCTGTCCAGACAGAATAAAAGAGTGTATCTGCTTAGTCTTCTTCCCTTTCTTAAGTTTTGAGAGTATACAACCTTTGCCCCTCACAGGGAAGTACAGAGTAGAGCAGTGGTTCCCAACCCTGTTCCAGGAGATCTGAAATTGAAGTGAAAACCTACAGAATGGTAGATCTCCAGGAACAGAGTTTGGGACCACTGCAGTAGAGCACTTGTGATCAGCACCTGAATTGCTTCAATAGTCTGGTTCGTAGTTGGAGAACGTACTTTGGCTTGTGGTAGTGAAAAAAATGCTTTGCATTTTCAGATTTATTTTCAGATTTATTTTAGATATTAATATTTAAGGAATTGAGTCTATCATATCAAAACATCACTGGTCATGTTTTTTATGACTGCTGAAAAGCTTATGCTGTGACCCTGTGGCAAATCAACTAAGGGGTAGGTGCTTGTAAAAAAGATTTATCGCACTTGGACTTCAAGGACCACTGCCATTGCTTGCACATGGCATGATCAAGGAATAATGACAATGTGGACATTAATATTTGCAGTCTTCCTGATCAATGGTTCTTAACTGTGATGGATGTCAGTGTGGGGGTATTAGTATTAATTATTCTGAAATGGTAGCTGTGTAGGTTGTGGCTCTAATGAGCTGTCTGTGTATGTATGGGTGTGGGTGGAGGAAGCCCAATATAATCATAATCATAGAATTAGTAGTAGTGTTATTCTGATTCTTATTTTTATAATTTGTGAAGGTGGAATCCAATGTTGACTGTAAAGTTATAAATTGTCTTGGAGAAAGATTTACAATGGCAGTTAACACAAATGTCACTATGACTAGATGTGGTTTCAAGTTTTCCATAACACTATATATTCCACTATTGGTACCAATTATTTAAATTTCTTTAGTTCTACCAATATTTCTCTTTTTGTAGTTTACAGTCCACTATACAGTTATGTAGCCCCCAGGTTCAACACTGTTTTTGTAGTTGGAGTAGTGTTAGACTGCAATGACAGTCCACTACATAGTTATGTAGCCCCTGGGTTCAACGCTGTTTTTGTAGTTGGAGTGGCGTTAGCATGCAATGACAGTCCACTACATAGTTATGTAGCCCCCAGGTTCAACGCTGTTTTTGTAGTTGGAGTAGCGTTAGCCTGCAATGACAGTCCACTACATAGTTATGTAGCCCCCAGGTTCAACACTGTTTTTGTAGTTGCAGTAGCGTTAGCCTGCAATGACAGTCCACTACATAGTTATGTAGCCCCCAGGTTCAACACTGTTTTTGTAGTTGCAGTAGCGTTAGCCTGCAATGACAGTCCACTACATAGTTATGTAGCCCCCAGGTTCAACACTGTTTTATCGGCCACTGTGACGACCACTCATCTGGCTGCATGTTAGGTTCTGTATTTTTCTCTTTGCAGGTGCTGGTAGTCAGAGTTGACCTGCTCCCCAAGCAGTCAAGTTGCAGTTTAGGGTTGGTTTTTTTGGGTGGCTGTTAATGCCTAAATCCCTACACCACACTTTGTACTCATCTATGAATGGCATCACACCCCTGAAATATCCTACTTACACATCCTATGCTTGTATATTATACTTTTGTTGTATAGACTTAGTTTAATAAACTATATTTGACCTTTGGTTTTGTGTATGGTCTCCACTTCTTGTTACAAACAAGAGCTAATTTGTAACACTACTATGGGGGTATTATTGCCTCTAAAATGCACAAATAAATAGGATGTAACTGATTCATAAGTAAATGTAACTGATCCACACATAAATGTGACCAATTCACAAATACATGCAACTTATCCTCAACTCATTCACAAACAAATTTCTCTCTGATGGATTAGTGTGTCCAGGGGTGTATTCCTACATCAATAACTAAAAAGAATAAAATACACACCCCATGTTATTTGTATGAATAGGTCTAGGCTAATGACTTTAATTACATAGGTGCCTTTTGTATTAAATCCTAAGGATTCAGCTAAATAGCCTACTACAGTGATAATGCAAAACAAGGTTTGCTTAAATTGGATTCCAACATTAAAAATGTAACAGAAATGTAGCATACTATTATCATGATAGTTTTTTTGTACAAGCAGTAGCAGAAGCTCATGCAAATCATATAGGGCTAGGTTATGTCACAGGCAACATTATTAGGCTACATAACATAACGTAACATAAATACTGTCATGGATTATGCCTTTCTTTCCTTATCTCCGCGTTTTGTATTCATTTTTTCTTTTACCGGTAATCTATCGGATTTTTCTGTGTTCCGCTACGGGTTTTGCTTTCGCCTCGGTAATTAGTGAGTTCACCTGTCCTGCATTTCCACTCACTACTTATACCCCGCTTTCTCCTTTTCTCGTCGCTTCCATGTTATTTAACATTATAGCCAGTAAAGGTATAGGAAGTTGTGCTGCTATCGACCGCTTTGCTTCTCAACGCGGGACTTGTTAGCAGTACAATTTAGAAAAGAAAAAAGTATAGTGCGCTCTTTTGCTTTTTTATTTCAGAGCAGGGGTTTTGGTTTCTTTGTTTTTCACTCAAACCTACGAGTGCTCTCACCCTAAGTTTTAGGTTTTTTAAATTTTCCTCCTTCCTTTCATTTGGTTCACTCCACAACGGGAGTTAGATAAGCGTGACTGCCTATTTCTTTTGTTTTGCTCGGATATCGAGTTCCTCGTTTTTTATCGCGAGGTTATTTGTGTTCTCCTTATTTTCCCCGTCCACTACGGATTATTTTCCGTTTTTAGTGGTGTTCATTTGAACACTTTAAGATTCATCATCTGTCGCATCTGGACCTCCAATATTTCCTCTGTGTCTCTGGCATAGAGATACCCCACAAATACATTCAAATAAGTTATGAATAGCATTAACAAACGTGTATATTTCAGAGGTTAATTTCAGATTTCATAAGAAATCATATGAGAAGTTGTTGTCAAAGTTAACAGACATGTAAATGTAGGCATGCCGTGAAATACTGTATATGTCATCTTGGTACATTATTAAAAGGTAGCCTATTAATGCTTAAAAACACATAGGCCTATCAAGTGAGGAAATAAAGCATAGATTCCAATAAAGTTTTTCAATACATTGAAGTCAATACCTTTTATTGCATAACTGGCTCTAGTATTACAGAAGATTTGAATGAACAATAGGATTTAGCTAAATTGTGCTGCCTGCTAATGGCTACGTTCAGGCTGAACTGTATGGGTTGTAAATTTGGCTCCTTTCATTCGCTTCTCATTCATTGGCTCTTTTTGTTCACTGGCTCTTTTCATTTACTTCTCTTTCAGTGCCTCTTTTCGCTTGACAACAAGTGTGTGTGTGTCCATGCATGGTTTTAACCACCCCTGTAATGCCTGTCCTTTGACTAACTGTCCTTTGACTGATGTTTTTTTAATTGAAAATGAATCTGTAAAGGACGGTTCGTGTTATTATTATGGAAATGTAATATACTGCAATATATTTTAAATATATTGTGATGATAGTTTTGATATATTTACAATATACTGCTGTATATTCTTTTTTCATAAGGGAGGGTAGATGCGTGACAACATGGAAGTGAAATTGCAAACGGGAGAACCTTAGAGTATATAATATGCAGAGACAGCGAGGCCAATAGAAACCTATGGGCAATACATCCGAACCAGGAAGTTTTCATTTCGTTATGATCTCACATGCGCAGTTGTGTCCTTGGAGTGACATGAGTGCACAATGAGGATGGCATAGAAAGGGCTGATGTGAAGGGGCTACGTCAAAGTATAGAGCGTATATAGGAACTGGAAAGGGTGGGAGGGGCCCTTATATAATATATAATATATCAGCGAGGCCAATAGTAACCTATGAGAAATACATCCAAACCAGGACGTTTTATTTGGAGTCACATGTACAACCAGGACGCCGCAGAAAGTGATGTGGAGACTACATCAAAGCCAAAGAGTATGTAAGCGCACAAAAATATGACGTAGGCCAGAATAAATAATAATCAATAATTCATATCTACGGAAGGCCTGAAGGCAAGGTGAAAAAAGAAATTTGAGGAGGAAAAAATGTAATTAAGTTGGCACAATTGTTAAGATATTTTTTTATTTAGTTAAAAACAATTATTAAGTCGTTTAAACTACATATTAAGTCGTTTGAACTACTTAATAAGTCGTTTTAATGACTTACTAACTCATTTGAATGACATATTAAGTCGTTTTAACGACTCAGTATGTAGTTTAAACGATTTAATAATTGTTTTTAACAAAATAAAAAAATATCTTAACAATTGTGTCAACTTTTTCCTAAATTTTTTTCCCACCTTGCCCTTTAGGGCTTCTGTACATACATATCTTAGTCTGTGGTAAGAAAAAAATATTTGACCACAGAAAAATAATATATTTTTTTATAATAGTTACCGCCAATATATGACGAAATTTTGTTTTTTTTTGCTGTCAAAAATGAATGGAGCCCAATGGGGGCTTTTTGAGTTGAGAGCCAAAAGCTGGTCCCTTGGGGAGAACTAGCCTACATGGATTCTCATTTATGCCAGCCTTGTACCGTGAGAAGTTGGTTGGCCTTCAAACATGCAAAGTGAGACGACCAATTTAATTATCATTTCCTTTTTGTCATCAATCATGCGGTTATAAGAAGTTATTTCAAAAGTACACATTTGATGGTTTCCATTTTCATTATGAAAGTGTTGTGTCATGTATATATGGAAAATGAAAAGTTTAATGGACTTTGAATATATTACATTTTCTAATTGTCAGATAAAGTGTGTACATGAACTTGAAAATGAAAATGCAAACTGGGCTTTTGCATTTGAATTTTAATTATGTCATGATTTTTGCACACATTGAATGAAAACAAAATACACTTGGCGATTAGCATTTTAATTTGAAATATTAAAATGACATCATAATTTTTACTTAACTCTCAAATTTTGGACTCTGGAAGCAAGTCTCCCACCAAGTATCAACAAAAACTTTGTGTTTAACAGTATTCGGATTTATTCTGTGGCTGCGTATTCACTTTTTAACCATTTCAGGTTTGTTAAAAAAGTACTTATAAAGAACATGTATTTTCTAGTACACAGTTTTCCAAATTGGAGCTCTGAGTGTCCTTGAAGTAGTACCAAGTGGCCCTCAGTAAATTGTGAAATTTAAAAATTATTTTCAGATGTAATCATTTTCTAGATTTTCTTGAGACTTTCAGACGAAATAAACACCTTATTGTTTTCACATACTTGGGTCGTCGTTTTCATGTGATTTAGTTTAGTTAAAATTACTTTGAAATTAAATGACAATTTAATCATGCTGCAAGTACATCGCCACTTCATTGCAACATGTATTTGGCACTGGATAAAGGTTTTTGACCATTGTCCTTGATAACAGGGTGGTCATTATAGGGGGCCTCTAGATGAAAAGGTTAATGAATCCCTGCACTTGTATGACAAGTACTTATTTTTTTATGGTTTTCATTTGCATTGTTAGTACTAACTGTATGGCTGTATATCTGAATGTGTCTGTCTCTGTCTGTGTGTCTGTTTGGAGATTAAGCTTTATTGTAATTGCCATTCACATGTGCCTGGAGCTACAGATGGATTAGGAAATGAAAGATGAGCCATGTGAAGCGCAGGGAGCAAGGGCAGGGCTGGTCATACCAAATGTCCCATTGTGTATAATGTACACCGAATGCGGAATGAATTGGATTTCCTTCCCCTGTGATAGCTGCTTGTCATTTTCTGAAATAGTCTTGGTGAAGGGGGTAATTAGCTTGATCTATCTTATTTTAAAGGCTGTGCGAACAAATATGCCTAATGATCCATGTTACCCTCAGTGATTTTTCATTTCCTCAACCTCTTCTGTAGGAGGGATTCGAGGAGCAGAAGTGAGAGATGATGGAGATGGGGAGAGAGAGAGAGAGAATCTTTAGACACGGCACCATTATCTAACTTGAGTGCAGCTCCAAGCAGCTTTTAAATTACGTGTGCACATGCTGTTCAGTGTACGCACACTTTGCTGACAGATCTCAACCTTCCTTTTGTTTGCAGAAAATGAATTCGGAAAAGAAGTGGTGAACCATTCGCTTTTTGGAGTACTAACAGCCACTGGAGTTGCGGGGGGCCTAGGAGGAACAAACGGTCTAGACCAAAGAGAAATCACACCCCAAAAAACTAGTTCAGGTACGGCTTACCTCAATATAGCTCTCTAGCGCCTCTCTTTTATTCTCTCTCTCTCTCTCTCTCTCTCTCTCACACTCACACACACACACATACACAGACACACACAAATGTGATGTTATCACCTGGTCCTTCATGTCGGCTTGGATGCCCTTCAAGGAGCTTTGCTGTAGTGTTTTTTGGTCATACAGATGATTCATTGTGTAAATATCTACTTGCAGTAAAATTTGATAATGCATATGCAGTTTCATTGGTTGCATTTTTCTGCCTGTCATGTACAGGAATACTAATTAATGTTTGCCAGCATGGAAGCCACACATAGTACATACAGTCAATGAAAATGTCACAAAGTGACACAAAGAAAAGCAGGTAACCATGCATTGTGTGCGTGTGCTTGAATACGTGTGTCACACCTGGATCAGATCATTATTTGAATAAATAATTTGACCTTTTAAAAAACTGATATTTACCTACATATTACTGATCATTAAAAAATATTTATTTTTTAAATTATTAACAATCTGGAGGTAATTATTCAAGAAACTTATTTTGTTTTGAATATTGGTTTCAAATTTTAGCAGTGAGTAAAGAATACTAAGTTGACCAAAATATACCAACAGTAATATTTTTCTATTTCTATCTTTTGAATTATTGATACAAGACAGTGATTGACAGGGAATGATTACATCAAACCCATTAAAAAATGTTTTACTACAGAGGCCTTTACATAATACTAATGTTATATAATATATAATATTGTGCAGGTTTGCTAATTCCTAGAATTAAATATGCTGCAAACACACAAAAAAGATTTACTTGCTTGTCTGTGTACTTTTCCAGTACTTAAATCAAATAAATACGTAAAGCAAATTCTAAAAGTTAATCTCAGAGTTAACCTTCTTGTAAAATTTCTATCACATCACGGACCTTGTTTTGCTGACTGCTGTTAGCATTGTGATCTGTGGGGCTTCTCTGTTTTCTAAAATCTCGAGAACCATAACCATGACCATCTGCATATTGGCTTATGATTTACCTATGATTTAGGCCCAATATTAGGCCAGAGTGTAGTATTACTCATGAATCGTCTTTTAGCAGCCCGCTCCTCGTTTGTCCATTTTGATAAAGTGTCCAATGTGCTGGAACAGTGCTGTGTCAGATTCAGTTGTTGTTCGCCTGTTTTTTCCATTTTTTTTAAATGTATGTTCCTTAGCTTAATAGAAGATCTGCTGAGGCTCACTCTATTCTATTGCATAGCGAAACATAGCAACATAATGAGAACCACGGGAGTACATGTAGCGGCTTTCAGAGATGTCAATGAGAACATGAACATCCACCACAGACGCTGACATCACCTGAAGCGTCAATAAGAGTGTGATTCGTATTTTCGGCTGAGTACCTTTGGTCTTTAGCTGGGTAGGCTTGTAGTATCTCTTGTGCCATGACTGGCATGGGCCATGACAGGCCTTCCCTTGTTACACATGGTGAACAGATGCTGTGGACGGGTGGCAGGAGGCACAGGTAAGGAAGGGCCGGGTCTTCTTCTGTGAACGGTGCCTGATCGGTCTCTGTCATCACAGTTGGATTTCCCCCTTAGCAGTGTCATTTTTCTTCCAGAATTCCCAATGGCACCAGACCAGCCATGTCTGCCCTCTCACTAGCACAAGAGCAAATGTGATGCCTCAAAAAACATGCCGTGCAAGATGAGTTGGGTTGAGATTGAAGTTGAGATTCGCTGGGTTCATTTCGACACAGTGTATCATTGTTGTTCTTACAGGAGGTCAGTGAATAGGAACTGCCATCCAATGACCCATTCTCTGTGCTTAGCTCCACTCATCTCTCTCAAGTAAATTGGTTAGCACCAGAATGGGGCATCAACATCATGGACCTGTTTATACATAGTGTGACCTGTTCATCATGGACCTGTTTTTGGTTGTGATTTGATCCCTGTTATTCCACTCTGAGCTGTCACCACTTGAGGGCATGTTCTTTAAGATACCAAACATCACATCCCGATCAAAGCAAATTCTGATCCAAATCCCAAAGCCATTGATTTGGATGTGACTTTGTAAACCTCTCAACCCCAATGGGCCTTTGAAAAAGCCGTAGAGACAAGTATTTCTCAGGAACCTCACATGCCGTACAGAGGCGCAAGACGCTTGCCCGATGACAGTCCCTCGAGCTTCTCACAGTCACAGACAGCATTCAGTCCTTGTCACGTCCATGTAAAAGGGAAAAAAATGCAACTGGGCCGATCTCTTGAGCACATGACAAGTTCAGTCAGGGACAAGCCTGTGATCCATCCTTCATTTGCCAGCCAACGAGTTTCACGCTAATCGCTCACCCCAGTGGCCGTGGATCACTCCGCCAAAAATCCATTTTAGATCATGAGCGGGTTTTTCCTTTATCTCTCATTTCTGAGACAGCCCAATTTATATTCCTGCAGGTTTACGAGAAAACAACCCAAAGAAAAAAGAAAAAAACACTTTGTTCAAGGGAGGCTGTCGCAGAGTCTTGGTTTTCCATTAGAAACGGCATCTGACAGTCATCTGAATAGGACTTAATGAGGCTGCAGTGGCAACACGCAAGGCCCATTCCCATTAGGGACGATGCCGCAGCCTCACCGTTTGCAGCAGTGAGCCCCACTTGGCTGCAGCAGCTGACGCTGTGACCTAATTCCAGCTCCCTAAATTAGTTATAGATACGCGATTTCGCAAGCCTGGCCATCATCGTCAGAAGGCTACCGTGAATCTGGCCGCTTTGTTTCTTTTAAACTTCTTTTATATCCAGACCCATGATCTTCTAGACCAATACCAAATAGTTGTACTCGCATTATATATTGATTATATCTGATGTTTGCGATGTTTTGCCACGTATGTTATTTTTAAAAATTGTATATTACGTTAAAGGCTATAGATACAACATTTTTTTGTAGATGAAGAATAAATAAAAAAATACATCCACAGAGCTTGCTGAAAGGTGCATAATAAAAGTATTGCTTTTCCCTAAAAAAAATATTAATTATGAATTTATTAAAACTTTTACGGGACGTAAAAGTGTGTGGTGTTTATCTCTGTCTAAGATGTCAGAATTTGGTTTCCACCTCTAACAAAGCTCCTGAGCCAGTAGTATTACGACATTGGTACCACACCCATCTCTGTATCATGAGTCTCAGTTGGTTGCCAGTTAGCTTGTCCAACAGCACCGCTGAAGCCCTCAACCAGCAGTAACGTAATGTTAGACCCAAGAAACCCCAGTACCCATCCAAAGTCCTTAATGACAAGAACTGGACTGACACGAAGATGAACATTGGTTCGGCATTTGGTCATTGGAAAGAATTGCTATGCTTGAGAAGCGACGCGGAGATCTTTTATTCTCGACCGGTAAGCATTAGCTAGGAAGCAAACTATAAACTCAAGTCAAATCAAATGTATTTATAAAGCACGTTTAAAAACAACCAACATTGACCAAAGTGCTGTACAGTGTGGAAGTGCTAAAAAAGAATAAATAAATAAAACAATGGGACACAAGACAAAAAATATATATATATGATATAACGTTAGCTATTTTCTTCCTTGTTAAGCTGGAGTTTTGACCGTAAAACAGGTGAGAAACTTCCTCAGTTTTGAACAGCTACTGGTTGCTTCAAGCAACAGCCAGGGTTTCCAGCTAAATGGCGCCTCAAACCTATCCCAAAATATTTTTTTAACCAAAACCAACATATTTTAAGTAGAAATCAATTAATTTTTTTACTTTTTAAAAGAGTGTTCTTTGCGACTTTTTATTTTTATTATTTTCATTCAAAGTAGTCCACTTAAAACTGCTGTAGTCCACTTAAAACTGCTGTAGTCCACTTAAAACCGCGCACATGGCAACACTGGCACAGCAGTTAAGCATTTGTTGTTAGGAAATCTCCATATGAGACACTAAATGGGGTAAAAAGCTGTATCTATAGCCTTTAAATGGTTGTGTTTATAAATGTTGATTCGATTCAAGATAAAGATTTTTCTGCTTCTGGTGAAGATATCGTCATATCTTTACTTTAGATGTGCTTTTGGATTTAACTGTTTTATTGCTGGCTTTCGATTTAAGTGAAACAATTAAACTGTTGGGGGTTTTGTGCTTAGAATAATTCCCCTTGTCGCAACCTAATTGCGAAGAAGACCCTCTCTAAGGACGTTCACTATGGACTGTCCACTTGATTCAGTGTGAGATCACTCTTGCATCATGAATAGCAAGAGAAGTGATTATGAAATGTTACTTTTCTTAAAAAGCAATAGGGAAGCTTCCTCCAGGGTTGGGTTTAATTAACTGAATTATTCATGGCGCCCCCCCCACACACACACACACACACTCTGTCCAATCCTTTTCTTCTCCCGAGTTCAGTCAGCTCCACATGAGACTGCCTCACACGCGTCGCATCAGAACAAGGATACAGATATACATCAGCAGCAGTGGTAATGGCGAGAAGGAAAAAAGAAAACATGTGAAGTCTTGTGTCGATGTGGCTTTGCACTCCGGGGGAAATCCAGCAAGACACAAGAAGATGAAAAGGCTGAAGATGTTGTTCTGCTTTCGGCTCCTGTGCTGAGCTCCACATCCTGCCCTTAGTGCTGCCGCAAAGCTAAAACGACGTTGCCGCTCAAACGCCTTACTCGTCCTTTTGTTTCTCATAATGACAGAAGCTGTTCTGCTGATTATGCCATTAACAGCCATGCTAAATATTACAGACTAGTCTGGGTTATCTGGGCCTTCGTGATGATTATTTGACCCAATCAACACAAAATAATAGACCAGTTTGATTATCTCCCGCAGCTTCACTGTTTTTTAAATTTTTTTACAACTGGTCATGTCTAAAAATACATCTGCACTGTCTGATTTTGTGATGATAATAACAGGACATGTGATTCTAAACTTGTTTATCAGATGATGTTGTACTCTTTTATGGTTTCATTCCTGGTACAAAATTTTTACTTTTCTTGAACTTAGGGTTAAACAAAATATTAAACCAGCAATTTATTTGCAGATACAATAATCACTCAGTTTAATGATATTTGTATAAGGTTCTAAATAAAACTGTGAATGTATGCATATACAATAATCTCATACAAATAACCTCATACAAAAGTCAGTTAATCTGAAAATTGTTCTATGTTATTTTCCAAAAACAAACCCTAATTCATACTTCATACAGCACATTATGTCACATCATCAGCACATTATGTCATATCATCCCTGTAAAAAGGTAAATAAATATTATATGCTCCCTTACCGCGATACTTACCTATTCTTACTAAAAATTATGGGATATTGGAATTTCTTTTGTGTGACTTCTTAATGTTATTATGAAAGTGAGAATCAGATTGAGTAATGATGAGAGTTGGCTAGTACTCTTTCGTAACTGTCTCTTGCTCTTGCATAGGGACCCTACAACTGAAATCCCCCTTCAATAGACCATTCCACTGGGGTGTGTTTCAGACCCAATGCACTTTTGTCCTTCACTTCTGAAGACAAAACAGCCTCAAGAAGTGTAATAACTATCATGTAGGAATGTATAGTTATATTCATAGTTATGCATCCATGCCTGCAATTCTGTACTGAAAATAAGTGCTTTGGAAAACGTGGTCCTCTTTTCTCTGTCAGAACAGTCGGCAATTATTCTGAATGGACCAAACAAAAGAAAAATGGGGCATATTGAAAATGGACATACTGTCACAGCATGATGAAGGTACCCAGCCTCTTTAATATGCAGCAGGCTTATTGTCCATCTCCTGCGTCGTCCCACGCCTCTGTTTTCACTTTGGCGCCAAATGTCGCGGTCTGAAGCGGGCATCAGGAGGGAGGCATGCCACCACTGGGCGAGACTGATAAGTTGTTATCTTTTTCCGAGGTGGAATTTCTGTTGTTCACCATGGAAAACCAATGGCTCAAGTATACCAGCCTTTTTTTTCTCCCAAACACTCTGCTGTTTGTACAGCTAATAAGAGAGATTTATTACATATTGTTCACTTTGATCATTTATTTTCACATTTGAAACATTTATGGCCTTCATAAAAAATGTCTTGGTTTACTCTATTAGGCTTGAAGTTTAAGCACAGCTTTAATAAATTATGTCTAATAAAACAGACATCTAATAATCTACTACACCATGATAGTCAAACTTCCCCCAGGGGGAATATTATCCAGGATAAGATGTCCTCTGCCCTTAAGTTTAAAATCATGTGCAGACTTTAAATAGCATAGATTGTGTAGCTTCTGCATATGGATTTGTGATTTTATGAGTGGCAAAACGTTCAGCTGTCCTATTCAATATTGACGGGAAGAAATTATTAAATTACTATGCAATGCATAATATGTTTTAATATTTTTAGAATCCCAGTATTTATGATGATGAATCAAGTTAAGGTGAGGTGCACATTTTTGGAAGGCTTATGACAAGTCCTGTAGCAATGTTCTGAATGATCTGAAGGCGTATGATAGCACTCACAGGACGACAGGCCCAGACAGAGCTACAGTAGTCCCAAGTGGGATAGTACAAAAGCCTGGACTGGGAGTTGAGCAGACAGTAAGAAATGGATGTGTCCTTCTAATGCAGTTGGAAGATTAACTGCAGCATCAGGTCTCCAAGGGGATGGGATCTATGAAAGAGCTCTTTTTATTAAGAGTAATAGAGTCTTTTTTTAGGAGGGGAACCACCAAGAGATACTGAGAGTTGGTGCAGAAGTGGGGTCTGGCCAAAAGCATATTGCAGGTCTGAGAGACTTGGACTATGATGATGCTTTTGAACTTTCAAGTACAAATCTCCACTAGGCAAGCAATAATGCTGTAGAACTGAGTCAGGGAACAGGAGAGAGAAGAATAAAAATATTGTCATCAGTGGTGTGTAAAAGGAGTACAGAAAGGGGCCAAGCACTGACCCCTGGTGAACTCTTTTTTAAAACCCCTTTCACACACCAAACTCAGGGTTAGCAGTTGGCACGGGATATAGAAAATGGGTTCAATCCACGTTTGACCCATTTACATCACAGTATGGTCACAGCTCAGTACTGGGTCCTCGCTATTCACACAAGACCCGGGTCCGCAAGTTTACTCTCGTACACGTGACTGCTGAATATGGTTGTTGCATTTCTATGTCTTTAAAGGCGGACATAGTCAGCTTGCTTGAAGTCCAATTTTTTCCCTGCTAATACAGCTAGGTTGGTATGGTAGCCAGCTGGCTAACGAATACAATGTAGTTTGCCATTATGCTGACTTAACCCACTATGTTAACTCCTGAATCGATAGCCTAATGATGTACTCAAAACTGTGTTTATGTAAAAACTATGTCACAAAAGTAACATTATATGTTAGGCTATTTAATATTCACCATTACATGTTTACCTGTGGCAACTGAGCAATCCTCTTGTGAATCTAGCCTGCTGAGAATTTACCTAGCAGAAAAAAAAACGTTGTTCCATTATTGTTCGGAACAACATTTCTGCACAGGTTAAACACATGACAAGATTGAGGATCGGTCAGCTAACTATGAGTAACCCATGTCCCCCCTTTCAAACCGAAGTGAAGCCGGGTTGACCCATTCACACCAATGGCAAACACGAGTTTTACCCGGGTCATTGCTTCGTGTGAAAGGAGTATAAGAGAGTGTGAGAATTTTAGATGAGGCCTCTCCAGCTGGTTTGGTAATAATAATAATATACAGTAAGTGCTAGAAAGGGAAATCAGTTTAGGACAATGCCCACGATTCCCATCCCCCACTTTGTATGGACAGCATTGACTCTGGTGGTCAACTGCATTAGTAATTGCATTATTTTATATATATATATTTTCACAATCAATTTTATATTGTGACAAAAACATTTGACCCTTTATGTATTCGAAGCAGGGAAACATTTAATGAAGTGAGCAGCAATAATAGTACTGGTAAAACTGGACCTAAATGACATCATAGTGTACCCTGAGTGGACCACCGCCTATAGGTATTCCGCCCAGCAGTTTTTTTGTGTCCGCATGGACCTGTCATTTCACCTACAAGCGTACCTTCTACGGATTGCAATCTTCTTCCATGAACGACCCCATTGTTGTTTATGTTTTGTGTGCAATAATTATGGGAAATGTAGTCTACAAAGTGGGGGTTCATAGGCTTTGAGTAAACAAGGCTATGAAGTACAATAGTCTGCGGACAGTCCGCCCGCGTATGTGTCTGCGCCCTATTTTAAACACTCTCTAAGTAACACTCTGGGAATCAAAATAGGGAAACATTTAATGAAGTGAGCAGCAATAATAGTACAGGTGAAACAGGGGCTCATTATCCTGTTAAGGCCATTTCATAGTCGCCAAAAATAGTATGTGTATGGATGTCCACAGGGTCTGTGCAGGCCTAAATTACTTGATAGTGAACCTTGAGCAGACGACCGCCTAGGCAGTCCACTCAGCAGTTATTTTTTGTCTCCGTACGTACCTGTCGTTTTACCTACAAGAGTAACTTCAGCATATCGTAATCTTCTTCCACGAATGACCCCATTGTTGTTTATAATTTGTGTGCAAGAATTATGGGAAATGTAGTTTGCAAAGTGGGGTTGCTAGGTTTTGAGTATGCATTGAGTACGCTCGACTATGAAAGGCAGAACTCCGTGAACAGTCTGCCCAATTGTCCATCTGTGTACGAGTTTGCTCCCTGTTTTCAACACTCTGCATGCACTTTAAGCCCAACACTCAGCCCAATGTCTGGAACATTGACTGTCAAAAAATAAAGACACAGTGACTCTGACGTCATTGTTGGCATGTTTTGGCAAAAATTGGAGCCGGAGACTGTGCAGTAAGGAGCAGGGGGACCCTTATATGGTCATTAACTTTGGGCCGGGTCCAGTTCATCCACTAAGCGCATGAGATGACCTGTAGTAACTAGGAAGTGCCACAAACTGTCCTGGATTGAACCACAAAATATAGAAATATTGTCCAAATGACACAATAACTTACATGGGGAGACATTACACGAAACAAAACACCTGTTGCAACTACATTTACAAGTTAATTGACTTTGTATTTTGACCTCATTGACTTGCATAGAAAACAGGCCTGAAAGACATACTGGAGCAAACTGCACTGCCGCCAGAGAGCAACGCTTCAACAGTGAGCTTCAACAATGAGCTTCAACAATGAAGCCCGGTTTTGGCCCCTTAGTCTGGAACCAAATCCTGACTATGCCAGTACAGACTCGCCAGCAGCCTTGCAGTATAACATGTAATTGGGCGTGGCATCAACCAAAGAAGGGAGGGTATTGTTTTTGCGATTGTATGTGTCTCACTGAAAGAGCATTAAATCAATGACCTGCGAGAACTGAAAAAAAAGAGAAACCTAGCGTGTAAAAGTCAAGAAACCTGCCATCTAACTAGTTATGGTGCATGCTTATTCAGCAGTAACCAGAGAAATTGCGGTCCTTCATTCCATGGGGGATTGAAACAAATTGAGTCCACCCACTGTGCACTTAATCCCATTGTGAACTTAATCCCAATCCCCTTTTTCATAGAAGGATAATGATATAGACAAAACTCAAACAAGTGATGTGTGATAGTGAGCTCCTTTACCAGCTGAGTCATTAGGGAGCCATTAGTGTCCATTTCAAAATAGCATCAGTTTCCCATACAGGTTTTGGAAGACCATTCAAAGTTTTAGGTCTGTATTATTAAAACATGTATTAAAACAGGTAATATTTGGAAGAGCAAGTTAGCTAGTCCCTTGCAAACAAAGTAGCAGATGTGCACTGAAGGAGGGGCATATTGAGCCCCCTACTAATTCAAGGTTATACGTGATTACATTCTTTATGAGTTTCTCAGGTTCCAGCCTACTCTGAATTAACATAACGCTTAACTCTATAAACTATGACCCTAGCGGTTGAGACGTATCCGTCTCAATTACAGTATTCATGTTTGTCTGAAATTACAGCTTTAAGAAAACCCCGTAGATTTTGATGCAGTATTGTTAAAAAAGTAGCCACTTGTGAAAACCTCAGCTTCTCCAGTTACACTGCTGTGAAATAAAATAGGAGGGTGCTATTAATAGCCCAAAGGACAACCCTCCTCTCACCACAGCCACAGACTGTAAAATACAGTGCCCTCCACAATTATTGGCACCCCTGGTAAAGATGAGTAAAAAGGGTTATAATAAATCCAACCTTTAATTGAAGTAAATTTATTCTGAGAAAAATCCCTCAACAAGAAATAATTATTTTTAACAAAACCATGTGTGCCACAATTATTACCACCCCTGCATTTAATACTTCGTACAACCTCCCTTTGCCAATCAAACAGCACTGAGTCTTTTTCCGTAACATCTAATATGTTTGGAGAATACAGAGCAAGGAATCTGAGAGCATTCCTCTTTACAGAATCTCTCCAGATCATCCAGAGTCCTAGGTCCTCTCTTGTGCACTCTCCTCTTCAGCTCAGCCCACAGGTTTTCAATGGGGTTTAGGTCAGGGGACTGAGATGGCCATGGCAAAAGCTTGATTTTGTGTTCAGTTAACCATTTTTGTGTTGATTTGGACGTATGTTTTGGACAATGTTTTTTGTCCTGCTGGAAGATCCAACGACAACTCAGTTTTAGTTTTCTGCCAGAGGCAGCCAGATTCAGATTTAAAATGTCCTGGTATTTCATGGAATTCATGATGCCATGTACCCTAACAAGGATCCCACGGCCTTTGGAGAAAAACAGCCCCACAACATCACGGAACCTCCACCATACTTAACAGTGGGGATCAGGTTATTTTCTGTCTTTTTACGCAAAACCCCCCTTGAGTGTTAGTTGCCGAAAAGCTAAATTTTTGTTTCATCTGTCCATAGAACACGGTTCCAGTCAAAGTTCAAGTAGCGTTTAGCAAACTCCAGGCACTTACGTTTGTGGTGAAATTACAGGAAAGGTTTTTTTCTGGCATGCCTTTCAAATAATTTGTTGTGTCTATTGGTAGTTTTGCTCTGTAATTCTCCAACAGTGATCCTTGGGGATTTTTTTTCCCTCTCTTCCCCACTGTGCGCGGGGGCAAAATAAACAAAATAAACTTGGGTCCAGTTTCTTTGAACTTTTTAAGTATTGCCCTAACGGTAGATGGGCATTTTAAGGCGAGTAGCTATTTGTTTATAGCCATTCCCTGACTTATGAAGCTCAACACATTTCCCTCATTTGATTTGTTTGTTCTCTTATCTTTTCCATATTGATGTATGAATAAGGGAATATGGCCTCTGTGTCACCTCATATTTATACTCCAGTAAAACAGGAAGTCATGGATTACTGCTTGAAAGTTCCTAAACACTCTGATCAACTTTAAAAAGTAAAATACAAATGGAAAAAATGCTTCATTTACATTTTGTTCATAAGAATTTCTAGGGATGCCAATAATTGTGGTTTTGTTAAAAATTATTATTTCTTGATGAGGGATTTTTTTTTTCTGAGAATGAATTTACTTCAATTAAAGTTTGAATTGTTTCTCATTTTTTCAGTGTGAGATTAAGCTAATTCATCAAAAGGTGAATATTTTATAACCCTTTTAACGCATCTTTACCAGGGGTGCCAATAATTATAGAGGGCACCCTACATAAAATGCACCGCTTAAACACGCTAAGAAAATCATGTTCACGTATTAAAATGTTGTACAAATGAGCATTCGCCGTTTTCCTTTGCTTACTGTACTATATACAGTACCTGATGCACTTTCGGTTTAGAAGACACCTAATTTATTTCTCCAAAATTTCTCGTATAAATATGTTTATGAAACCAAGTACTTACCAGTATATTCAGCTACAGCTGTTTTCTTACTAACCCTGAAGAGTTGATCTTGTTACATTTCGCCAAAGTCCCATACAGTCGACATTCCCATACAGTCAACATTCCAAATGCATTAGGCGACGTATGTTATGGTTATTATATATATATACTGTATGTGACTATTCTGAAATAGATGTATTCTGTTGCAAATTTCTGAATGATACAGCAATTCGAACTTTATGTGCAGGGAACCATGGATGTGCAGGGAACATTTTTTGAGTTATTGACATTTAAATAAAACTAGTACAAACTAGGTAGAAATTGCCTCTGGAGGGCCAAAGTACAGACAACAGAGGCTTTCTTCTGGAAAGCCTTCTAAATAGCTTGTTGACATAGAGGTGGTGTCATTGTGCTTTTGGAGACTTGTTGACCTCAGGATGCACCCAACATGTTTTTTTCCTCAGTAGGGAACATAAAAAATGCGCTCGGTTAGAGACGAGTGTTGCACATCAAAACGGAGCTGGTCTGCATGACTTTTTCATGACAAAGTTGCCTATTTTGTTCTCTAGGTTGTTATTACAGAATGAGAACGTTATGGTCAATATTAAATAAGGGTTTAATTGTTAGGTTAAAATACATGATCTAGACAGGAGAAACATTACGTTTTTAGTCATTGCAAAAGATAATATTCTCACTCAGTTTTCCTATATTAAATACGGGTTAGCAAACCCTGATTTCTGTTTTCTCACTTTATTGGTCAACTATTTATATAAAAACTTTGTGTGACCTTACCTTCCTTTGCCTTTTTGCCCATCTTCTGCCCCCCTAACACACATAATGCGTATGAAAAATGGTTCTCTCCCTCTCCACCTTAGCTGATGTATGGTTGAAATGGTTAAAATGGCTTCCGTTGCATCACCCAGGTGGGTGCTTTACATTAGTGGGGGTTGAGGCGAGTTTTCCCCTTATCATTGTAAATTGCTTTGAGTGTGAGAAAGGAGCTATATAAATACAAGGCATTATTATTATTATTATGCCAAGAATATCCTATAGTTTTTATGGCAATACACTAATAATGCATGTTTTATTTAATCACATTGCCGCTATTTATTTATTTATTGGAATACTATGTTCAAATTTAATTGTATGGTCCAGTTGATGGTCCTAATATACATAAGGTAAAACACTCTACTACTGCTGTTGTTACTGCTACGATGAGTATTACAGATAAAGCTAGTGCTGATAAATATACTGCTCTGCTGTACTAGAATACTTCTAATACTGTACTGACCTCTTCTAATAATGATGGCAATGATGACGAGGATTTATGACTATTATTATTATTAGTCGTAGTAGTAGCAGCAGTAGTAGGCCTATACTCATAATTATGAAATTAATGTTATTATTTCACTGTTTCAATTCCATAATTGGCATGATTATTAATGGGGATGTTATGGTTATTTATATTTATGTTGTCATTTACTTATTTTGTTGGCTATAGATACCTCATTTTGTTTACAACTTTTTAATATCAAAAATTCTGTAATGTGAGAACAGTCAGAGTGTTTGGATGTCTCTTTTATGTGAATAAATCAGGTTTATTCTTTAAAATCATAGCTAGCGGGTAAGAAGCTTGCAAATAAGGCCACTATGTACTGTTTTCGTATAAATATACTTCCATCTTGTAGCTAAGGAAGCTGCAGAAACATCAGTCATTTCTCTGGTTACTGTCAGATTATTAGCCAAATAGTATTACACCTTCAGTAGAGGTGACATAATGACACATTTTTCTTTGCGGCTCTGGTCACATGGAAACGTAGATGCTTAATCAGTTTTATGAGGTGCATAAATATTGCTTGAAACTGATGTGTGAAGGAAGAAAAACAGCAGGGCGTGATAAAAAAAAGGAGTAAAATTCTTCTTTGGTGTTTATTAGTGACTCATAAATCAGTAATCAACACACAAGTGCAATACCGCCACCTACTGAGTTGGGGGTTGGGTGAAACTAGTTTGGAACCTGGATATGATATTTTATTTTTGGAAATTTGATTGAACAATTACATAAGGACTTCAATAGTTAGAATAGGTTGGGTTTGATATGCAGGGTAATGTACATGTTGAATCTTTACCTTGATGCAAATTATTAAGGCTAACTAGACGTCAACTGTATTTAAATTTTTCAGATTTGTTATAAGAGATAAGCATTAATTTTCCTGTCGTATTCCCTGTCTTTGAACAAAACAAGCATTACAGTACAGAGGACATATTGTAAATGTATTGAACTCCACGTGTATTGCACCATTTACTATAGAATTATCAGTAAAATGTTGAGTAATTCATTAGTTCATCTCATTGCAATGGCAATTTGGTGTGAATTTCCTATGAATAACACTGCGTGTTGAATGCACATGTGAACATTAAATGCTCACATTTTCCCAGTGATCACAGTCATTTTGTGAAGCAGGTGTGGAACACTGAGCAAAGCAATTTTGCTCAGAAAACCAAATGAAAGGTCTGGTATGAAATTAGGGATGCGCCAATACCGACTGGCTGGCAGCCCCGCAGGGCAATGCACAATTTGGCTGCAATGTCACCCAAGGATGGGAGGATTTCGGTCAGTATGACAGCGTCACATCACACACCAGCTGCTTGATCGGGTGCCCGCAAGTCTGCCTGTTAAGTTGTACGTAAAGTGTCTTCTTCGGATTCACGTCTGTGCAACCTCGATTTGCAAACTGCAGTGTGATAAGTGGCGGCAGTAGACATCATGAGAATGCTATGAGGAAGACTGAATTTGCACATCTGGGGCTCTATCTTGGCGATCTTGGCGCTTGGTCTAAGCGCATGGCGTAAAGTCCATTTAAGACGTGTCCAAGTCAATTTTTGCTAGTTTACCGGCATGTATTTTGGGCGCTAAGCACAGCGCAATGCGCAAATGGGCTGAACTTAGTCTCTTCATTAATTATAGGTGTGTCTTGGGCGTGAAATGCAATAAACCAATCAAAATGTCCTATCCCATTCCCTTTAAAAGCCTGCTTTTTCACCTTGGCGGATTGCTTGATGGCGAAACAGACATGCTCGTGCGTGTTTAGTGCGATCAAGGAATAGGCTAAATGGATCAATAGTATGATCAATATTATTCGGACTAACCATTAGCCTATGAGTTCCCGGTAATTCCCGACATGGCTGTTATTTTACAAAATATATGTGGTTACATTTCGTTAAAAGGACCTGCAACAGCTGAGAATATGCTATCGATGGCTTCAGTCTCACCTTAGAAAACACCAAATTAGCCTGCTTGTTCAACGAATTTCGTTTGATTATGCAATGAAAGTGTCAAACATCAATTCCATGAGGCTGTTCTCATGGAGTTCTCGAAGGTCAAGCTTCATCCGAAGTTCATTAGGCTACCTGCATAGTAATATTGATGAATAACATAAATACCGTTATTTTTCCGTAATGATGACACTAAATGCAATAGGTTGGCAACTCATATGTTCACGCATATTTCCCCTCGTTTTATTATGTCCCGCTTATGGAAATGTGACCAACCTGTTTTACTCAAAGGGTAATGCTTTAAAACAATCCACTTTCCCAGGTAGACCGTGAAACGTGCGACTTACAGCAGGGGAAACAGAACATGCAGCGCACATGCAGAAAATGGCATTATAATGAATTGTGAATTAACTGTAACGTGCTGCAAATTTTTTTCGTTTCGAATTAGAACCGTATAGTTCTCTTTAAAATCGTTTTGTTCAGTTATGGAATAACAGGTGAAATCAGCTGGGTTTTAATAAGCTGAGAGTATGGAAACCTTGTCACTGTAATTTTAAAAATATGAAGGACGAAGAATAGCTTCTAAGGTTCAAATTCAGTTAACATGGTGACATTTATCTCTGTTGTTTAACTGTAGGCTATGGAAAAAACCTTATGCACAGCGAATCCGCTGTAGCAGGCTATTTGAAAAACAACAAAATTTACTGGACAAGGTTTTGAACTTTTTTCAGTCAAAAGCATTCTATTTACTTACAGGCTGTAGGCCTAGAGAGCTGTATTGTAATGACATCTGAAACGCATTTTCAGAACTCAAATGTCCGTCTATTGCAGTGCGAGAGTTTTCTATTGAATGACAATTCACGCTTTAGGTGTAAATGACAATTTGTGCATAAGACTTGATATAGGTGTTATCAGCAAACGGAAAGCCATTTTATTATTATGCATTTTTATATAGCCTACACAATAAGAACATTTCACATTGTAATCTTGATATTTTTAGTCATGCTTGTGCGCGCCCCTGTGTGTAACATACAGTAGGTACAGGAGGATGTACGCGCGTTGTGCACACGCTTATGTAGACACACTTATATTCGCCGTTAAAATAACATGTAAACAACTGCAACATGACTTTAGACCAGGTTTGTGGTGGTTTAAGCGCAAGCGCTTTCTGCTGCCTCAAGATAGCGATACGCCAAAAATAATCCTGGCCACTCCTCTTAAGACCAACACGCCCAGTTCACTTGTAATGGGCGCAAGAATACATGGTATTTAAACGACGTGAACGCAAGGAGTTGTAATGAACCATGCGCCAGGTGTAAGATAGCAAAGACACTTGCGTTTGGGTTAGCGCCGCTTAACGCCGGATGTAAGATAGGGCCCCGGGACTGCACTGTATGCACATGTGTGTCCACAGACAGATTGTACATTAATGTATATGTATATAGTACCATATTGTATTTCAGTTGTTTTGGCAAGCCTATGGTACAATATGTCCTGCCAATA
Organism: Ilyophis sp. 1 JC-2022; assembly: GCA_022702515.1. Taxonomy (NCBI): domain Eukaryota; kingdom Metazoa; phylum Chordata; class Actinopteri; order Anguilliformes; family Synaphobranchidae; genus Ilyophis; species Ilyophis sp. 1 JC-2022. The sequence goes on along the minus strand of CM040406.1, from coordinate 15,451,321 downwards.
AAGCATCTTTAATTTGAAATTTTACTTCAGAAAGAGAGGGAGAGTGAGTGAGAGAGAGAGGGAGAGACAGAAAGAGAGAGAATTATCACCTATTTATTATTTCAAATTGTAAATGTATTCTTGTCAACTACACTGAACTGAGGGAGAGAGAGCGAGAGCTCACTGTAGGGAATGTAGCACACATCGACAGTCTGGTCATGTAGGATAAGGACGCTGACTGCCTAATAATGTCTCTTCCCAGATGGAGGTGGATGCAGACGGGAAGCGCCATCGCACACGCTCCAAAGGTATCCGAGGTACATCTCCCGAAACCTGCAAGAGCCCCGCTCAGGGTGACCTTCCCTAACCCAGTATCTCCCCGCACTGCTACTCCTCCCCCTCTCTCTCTCCTTCTTTCTCCTCTCCCCTCCCCTCCCCAAGCATCATTCCTCCTGGTCTTTTTTAAATAGTCTCCTCATCTTACTCCCACTGGCTTTCGCTTTTTTGTGGTTCTTGTCATTTCCATACTGTGTGGACAAAACACTTACACAGCCCTGGTAATTATTATTCTCTCTCTGTGTCCCTCTCTCATTCACTCTCTCCCTTGCTCTTTCCGTCTCACTTTCTCATTCACTCTCTCCCTCTCTCTCAGCTCCCGTGGAACCAGCCGTACAAGAGCTGTTCAGGTGAGTGAGAATGGACTGAATAAAACTCACTGGCTTCCACCTTTGGCCCCATTAGCGTGATGGGGAGGAACCCTGGCTGTTAACGGCCACAATGCACTTTCACATTTCCCACTGCACGCCGAGCCTGTCTCTCCGGTGGGTACTGCTGGGAATGGAACTGGCATCACCTTACCTCCTCTCTGGTCTCCTGCTCTCATCTCTTCATTCATCTCTATATCACTCTCTGTCAAATTCAGATTCAAACTCAAGATGCTTTATTGGCAGGAAATAGATGTGTGGATTTTTTCTGGCAGGGTACTGCAATAAATTGAAATATTAATACCCCTCCTCTCTCTGGTCTCTGGCTCTCATGTCTGCACTCATCTCTCTCCTTCTCTCTCAAATTCAAAATCAAATTCAAGGTGCTTTATCGACCGGAAATACATTTGTAGGTATTGCCAAAGCAAACAGCATAGATTTTAACAGATGTCAATGTTTTAGGTCAGTAAACACTACTGCCTCCCTCTCCTAGGTCAGTTCTACTCAGTTCAAATTACCTTAATTTGGGAACACAATAAATCAAATTGTATTGCAACATCATGTAAAGTTGAAAATGATAATACTTATAATAACAGGCAGCGAGTGCGTAATACACTATATATATACAGTATATACAGATGGGTGACAAATTAAAGGAAAATCCAACAGAAAGTGTCTTAGTAAGGTGTTGGGCCACCACGAGCCGCCAAACGGCCTCAATGCGCCAAAGTCTCTGGAACTCTACTGGAGAGATGGAACACCATTTTTCCAAAGCATATTCCAACATTTGGTGTTTTGATGATGGTGGTGGAGAGCGCTGTCTAACACGTCATTCCACAATCGCCCATAGGTGTTCAATTGGGTTGAGATCTGGTAACTGCTAAGGCCATAGCATAATTCACATAATTTTCATAATATGTCTTAGTAAAACCATTCTTGTGCCCTGTGGATGGGGGCATTGTCATCCTGGAAGAGACCACTCTCATCAGGATAGAAATGTATCATCATAGGATAAAGGTGATCACCTCTAAAAGTTGATAAAAATTTCACTGAGAATGTTCATCTTGGTGATGTCTTAGACGGAAAAAACTATTAAAAATATAGCTAATTGTAATTAAAATCAAACAAAATTGAACTCCTAAGCTGTCAAATTGTTCCAATATTAAACTTTTGATCTTGATTTGAATAACAAAGTTCCAAGATGACTAATGTTCTTAGTTACAAAATTGACTGTATATAATAATGAATTAAACTCTGTAGATTCAAGAAATGCAAACGTTTTAAAGACTTTACGATAGTTAGATCTTAAACAAAATATATTAAAATAAATACCAATATATACAGCTTGGAGATGTAGAGGAAAAAAAGAAACAAAAAATCTCTGTACAGAGTTCATACACATTTTGACCAATGGATTTCCATGACTTCAATGTTCATGACCAAACATTCTATGATGTCACCGTGTATACATTAAAAGGTGAGGGTAAAATTAGGTATTGAAATTAAGCATGAGAATTCCAAAGCACGCAGTATACCTTGAATGACATGAATGACAGACAATATAGTTCAAAAGAATTTATAGATCAAAAGAATATCATCTATAAATGTATTTTTGGCGGATAGGCCATAACACTGACACAATCAGTAAGAGCTTTAACGTTAGTAGGTAGCAGCGTCTAGTAGCTAGTGCACACATTTTTTCCCCTTTTGTAGGCTAGTGCACATTGTAACAAACATTGGCTAACAATCCTGCATTGGAATTTTGGGGTTTTCTTAGTTTTAATGTATCATTTCAGAGAAATCTGAATACTATAACGTTAATTGGGACCTCGACGACTCTCCTAAAAGGGCACAAGTTGATTTTTTAAATGAGCGATGTGTATTAGTCATAGACAGTAAAAAAATATTATTAGCAGCTGGTCAGCTGCTTGCTTCCCATTACATCGCGTAAAGTACGTGAGGAAGGTGCTCCATTCGTTTTAAAATAAGTACATTTTCATTCCAGCTTATATTTAGTTTATATCAAAACATCGATGCGTTTCTGTTTTCTTTCAACATATTTAATGTTGACAAAAATATTTTAAAACAGCTTTGTTTTCTACATCAGTGGGAAACACAATGTCAGACCGGCTGTGCGTGATGACGATTATTTTGGATAAAGTCCAGTTTTATGATTTAGCCAGACATTTGTCAGCTATTGATATAGAGCTCCGCCGCCCACTTTGGTGACAAACGTCTGGTACAACTTTTCGGAAAAAATATAATGGGAGTCAATGGACTGAAAATGTTTGTTTTCTATATTCAGGCAGCTAGACATTCAAAACACCCAAAAGAGGGGTTGTCACATATTTTAATAATTTATAAAATTGTTCATTTGAAATTATGTCCAAAACAACTAAAATGACTACAACATCCGGGCTACTCGCTCACCACCACTACTGGAGTGAAAGCCATAAAGCTGACACTTTCGACATGACCAGACTGACAGTGATTCTTGCCCTTGCTCTGAGTTTCACTTCCATAATAAGGCAAAGTGATAGTCATTTTCGCTAGCAGAGCGGCCGGTACTGCGTTAGCTAGCAAAAGCGGGACCCGGCAATGTATGACCGGGGATTCTGGGTAGTGTAGTTAGGTTTACTCGGTAATTATACACTGGGTTAATTATATGATTCAAATTTGATTTAAACGCGGTGGTGAGTATATAATGGACTTTGTATCACATATATGTCAAAGTTTGGTCCATACAATGCCATAATATCATCATAAGGGTGACTGAAAGATCCTGAAGTGGGGGCAGGTAATGGCAGGACCAGCCAGGGATAGGATGGGGTGGGACTACGGAGCTCTATAGGCTAGCAACCACTTTTATAGCCAATATCGGCTGAATCTTAACTAGTGACTTAACTAGGTTATTCGTCGGTATAACTGTCTGAATGTTTGCATTGCAATGACTGCTGTATACCGATATAAACTCAACTATTTCTAAATCATAATGTTAACTTACCTGTGGTGGAAATGTTGCTTATAACTTGACCTTGTGCAGAAAAGCCACATACATCTTCAGGTTCTCACTACCCTCAAAATCGCCAGTGGTGATGCCAGCCTGACAGGTTGGTTTGCAGAAATGTATCTTTATTCTCGATTACAATCCAATCGAAATTACATTTGTCTGTTAGCTCTCCTCTCCCACCCATGATTAGATAGCTGGGTCATTCCTGGCTATTGGTGACTTATCAATGTGCTAACTTTTGTGGAAAAAAGAATACATTTTTCGTGTTTTTATTATTATATCAGGTAAATTACATGTTTAACCTTCATGAGCTTTTATTGATAGAGCTTAAGCATTTAAATAATAATAATTATGGGTGGATTGTTCAGACATGGACTGTGAGAGAGTTCCACCCTGTTAGGGACATATTCATAGGTACTGCAAAGTGTTAATCATGTAAATATTTAACAATACTTAGTTTTTATAACACCTTATGTGTCCCTTATTACATCATATAAGTTTGTTTTCTTCTGTGAATAATAATGAAACAAGAATTGTTAAGTAGAATGTGTGTTCGTTGTTTAGGACCATCACAATTTTGTACCCGATTTACCCATATGGGTAAATAATAGCAAATTTGCTCAAAAAACATATGTATGCTGTCAATCCCTTTCAGCTCTGCAAATTAACATAAAAACATGCAAAATATTTAACAAAGTTGTTATGTTATTTAAAAAAAAAAAGTGACTAACAGGGTGGAAAGGACACTAACAGGGTGGAAAGGATCCTAACAGGGTGGAATTATCAACACAATGACTCAGTGAGTTTCAACAATGATTTTATTAAACACACATTAACATTAACATTAAACACATTAATTCATTAATTTATTATTAATTCATTCATTAGAGACATAAAAATGATAATAATAATAACAATAATAATAATAATAATAATACATTTTATTAATATAGCACTTTTAAAATGAAGTACAAAGTTCTTTACAATAAAAGCAGTGTGTTTGTGTGTGTGTGTGTGTGTGTGTGCGTGCGTGCGTGCGTGTGTCTCTGTGTGTGTGTGTGTGTCTATTGTGTGACCAACCTATATAAAATTGTTGCTAAACAGCATGTCATGGGAACTTTAAAACTGTTGTGTCGTCTTTGTGAAAATTCCTCTGCTCCACAGCCAAATTTGAACATATAAAGCAGAACATGTTGGCAGAATGCTCAATTTATACTTAGAAGTCCAGTATATATTTTCTCTGACATATGAGGTAACCTGCCTACTGTGCCATATGTTCTTCAACATATCTCCATGTTGCCATGTCCAGTTGCACTGACCTTTTGTTTAGTACTTGAGGCTCTTCAATCAGGCACAGTACCTGACTGTCAGCATACCAGCTGACATCTTTGCGAGGGCCAGGCCAGAAGAATTTGTTGACACCATTTCTATGCATGCAGTTCACCTGGATGTTGTTATCTTCAACAGCCATTATGATGCCAGGGTAGGGATCATCATCATACCTCAGCACACACCACCTCCCAACATGGCCGCTGGTAATAACCTCTGGACGCCACAGGGGTTCAGTGGTAGGGACATCTGATGCCACAACATCTTGCAGAGTTGCTTCTTTGATATCAAAGCATGGGCAATCCATAACCCCTGCCACTGGTTGGGGTGTTGTAGGTGGAGATGCCTTCAGCCTTTCCCTGAGTTTTGCCTCCCTCTTCCTCTGTCTCCATTTCTTCCTCTGTGCACGCTGCTCACGCTTACTGAGGTCCCTAATTTGTTTTTTTCCCCCCGTCTCCCTGTCTTTCTGCCATTTCTCCCTCTCTTTCCTGAGATACTCTTCTCTTCTGTCTGTATCAGAGTCGCGCCTTGCTCTGTAGCGACGCTGCATCTCTGCTGCACTTAGTGCTGGAGCCATTTCCTAACAAATACATAATGTAACTTTATATTATCATGTAAATTGTATAGACCACACAATAATGATCAATTACTGTTTGAATGCATACTGATTACACACAAGAGGGTGTGATCAATTGATAATTGATCATGGCTGTGTTGCGGCATGACAAGTAAAGCCAAATAAATGTTTAATAACTTATTGTGTAAAGTGTAAGTGTAGTGTAAACCTTTTATACATACTGGTAAATTACAAAAACAGTTTAAATGACATTTGAATATGTATATATCAGCATTTATATGCATTTCTTTACATTTTGTAATAGATTTTCCACCCTGTTAGGTGCATGTTCCACCCTGTTAGGTTTGTATGGCTAACAGGGTGGAACCTAACAGGGTGGAATTTTGTTAACCAAATAGCTATAGCTCTGTGAAGCAGCCATCTTTAGCTAGCTAACTCTGCACACAAACAGTACTTTAGTAAATATATCAAACATGTTTGTGATTATTTCAAAATGTTGCTTACTTTCTTCATAATTTAGCATGACAGGGTGGAAAGTTGAGAGTAGGACATACAGGTCAACATCATAAAACTTGTAAAAAAAGACAGATAGAAAGTTGGGACTCACCTCTCTTTGTTCTTTTGAATTCCCGCCAAAAGAGTGATCGCACTTCCTGAATGTGGCTTCATGGGAATTGTAGTTTTTTTGTTTAGAAGGTGAAAAACCACAAACTAACAGGGTGGAACACGATTTTGAGGACACAAGTAAATTATAAAAATGATAAATAATAACAATTGTTTCCATTGATATATATTTATAAGTAGAGAGATTTTAACTTGATTTATACAATAATAAAGGCACATTTCTATTCATTTATAATTATAATTATAATTATTGAAACAGAAAATTTGCTTTGGGGACATTGTAAAAAGGAGTGTATGTCCCAAAAAAGGGTAATTAAAATTAAAATAAATATATTTAGCATGCATTATTTTGTGTTAATCTTATAAAGAAGACCTCAATCTATAATAAAAGCTTTTCATCATAAATATTTCATTTATTTTAAATAAAATATAAACATTTATTTCCTGGGGACAGAAAAGTCACCAATATCCAGGAATGACCCAGCTAACGTAGCTAGCTAACACCTTCGCCAAGCTCCTCCAACAATGAATAACATTAACAAAAAATAACTAGGTCTAGCCTACGATGTCTTCTCGCCCTACTACCTTCAATTTAAAAAATCTACAATTGAAAAAAACTCTAAAAGCACAGCTATCTTATCACAAGCTTATCTCTCTGCTAGCTAATATGAAATAATGTTACCTAATGTTAGTAGTGTCAGAAAAAATACATTCTTTCGCCAAGCTCTCTCTGTATCTTACACAAAATCTGCTTACATTCTACAACTGAGCATGATGTCTTTGCACGCATCAACCCCTCCCATAGTTTAATTGGATATACAGTATGTCAATCTTTTATTCCTAAGGCTAATTGGTCTGATGGTGTTAGGGAGCTTATCCTCCCTTTATGTCATTTTTGCAATGTAAAAGATAGGTGAGCAGAAGCTGCAGTACGAGGTAACATTTCCATGGGTGCTTATGAGGCCGTGGGGAGGACGAGAGAACTGTTGCCTCCTGCTACATTTTTTCATTACACTAGTGGGTGCTGTTGACATTTTTTCACCATTGGCAAAAGTGCATCTTAGAAATGGATATGACCGTGATTTTGTTGAAGTTGTTATTGTTTATCGAATTTGTATATGTATATATATATATAGTTTTATATATAGATTTTTTCCTCTTTCAAATTCTTGAGGAGACCGGTCCTCCTTGTCATCTATGGACAGGCCTCTCCTGATATATATATATGAGTCAGCCTTGTAGTCAGGCAATAGACTGCCCTAATCTGAAGGAGAGTGTGACCAAGGGTGCATCCCAATAATCGAAAAATGCCACTACCTCCACTACCACCTCCTCTACTCCCCGGAAACAGATCTTTGTATTTCAATCTAATGTGGCTGATTACAACTTAATTAATGTCTTGACGTAAACCACGATGTCAGGTACATTGTATGCTGTACATGCAAATACTTGTACTTGAAATGTTCAGGCAGTTTGGCATACTTCCGGGTAGGAGAGGAGTGGTAGTGGGGGAGTGGAGGAAGGGAGGTGGGGAGTGAATAATATTGGGACGCACCCCTACTGTTCACACAAAATAGAAATGTCTTCCCACACCTTGATTAAAGGAGAATACATACAGTGGTATGCAAAAGTTTGGGCACCCCTGGTCAAATAGATTTTCTAAGTGAAAAGACGTTGCAGGGAATAAACTTAAACATAGCATATTTCAGTAAATTTTGATGAACAATGACTTTTTATTTGCTTAATTTTACAGATTGAAAAAAAAAAAAATATGTAAATGTGGCATGTGCTAAGGTTTGGAACCCTGTCAGTCAGTACTTAGTAACACCTCTTTTAGCAGAAATCACAGCTTCCAAACGGTTCTTGTACCCAGCTAACAGTCTTTCTATTTTTACTTTACTCTTGCTTCTGTTTTTGAATTTTTTCCCATTCTTCCAGGCAGAACCCTTGTTGTTCAGAATGCTTAGGTGCTTCTTACGTGTACTGCATGTTTGTAAGGAAGATTTTCAGTGACTTTATTAAATGTAATCGCTATAGCAACAAATAGTGAAATGTCTGAATTTGCTTTTACATAATGATATGCATTTATCACGCCATAATTAAAAAGAAATTCACATTGCATTGTTTTTCATTTCGTGTTCTGTCAAAAACACTCATACTGAAGTACAATGTGGGGTGTATTGCTTTTCAAAGCCAGTGTGCGGTTTTTGTGCCACAATTAAATGTAATACTGACCTCGGAATGTAATCCATGTGACCATTGTATTTTGCTCTGTGGACAGAGGATGTTGCTTTGAACGTGATAAAAAAGCATCATTATTGTATTTATTGGACTGCAAAGTGGCCTGTCATTGATTTTCAATGTCAGTGCATGGTTTAACCCCTTTGCGCAGATGCCAAATTTGGTCAATTCTTACCTAGGGGGTGTTCTCCTTAAAGGGGACATGAAGCACTCGGTAAAGTGGTCTGGTTTGTGAGCTTTTTATCTTAAAATGAGATATGGGCGTACGTTCAAATCTCAAATCGACCCTTATTTGCTGAAAAAATAAGAAAGAAGTTTGCTGTTTTTCCACTAGGGCGCAGCCGTTTTGGACCAACTGCGGTCGTTACATCACTAGGTTGGTTCGTCTTGGCTGCTCAATTTATTCCTATAGAAAAATAGCTGCCTTTCAATGAGCTCAATGATGTATAGTGAGGAAAAAATAAAACAAAAACACACAAACAGTCCTATTGTATTGCCCTGAGATGCTAAAATGAGTATTACTGAACAAAACTTAATTTAAAATTTATTTTCATTAACTCTCTGGCAAGCTGGCGCCGCTGCCTTGCCTTTATAAACGATTAGGGAGCTAAACTCGCTAACGTTAACGTTAGTGTCTAGCTAATATTTCCTATAGAAAATAAGCATTAGCTTGTGATGCTAGGTCGCGGTTGTCATGGACTCCACGGCTTTCCTTCTCCTTTTTCAATTTACCGGATTTTCCGAATTCCGCTGCGGAGTTTAGTTTCTACCCGCTAATCATTTGTTTCACCGGTCTTACCTGCCGCCAGGTATTTAAGCCCTTGAGTTCCGCTTCCCGGCGCTTCGTTATCATTTTGTGCCTTCACAAAGTCAGGGTTAGTTGATTCTTGTTCTCGCTGCAGTTTAAATAAATTTTAATTAATTTCATTGGTTTCACAGCTTGAGACCTTTTTCTGCCTAGAAGTTTAGGGAATTAGTTTTTCTGTTGCCTTATTTCTCCTTCCCTCTTCTTTGCTCCCACTCTCTCGTTTCTGAGGGTGTGAGTTTTATTTTTACTTATTTTATTTCACCTGTTATCGGGCGTTATAGTCACGTTGAAGGTGCCTTGTTTTTTTCCTTTTCTCGCTAATTTAATTTTGTGTTCGCTATTCAGAGTCTTCTCTCTGAGAAGTTTACGAGCCTAGCCCATTTTATAGGGGTGTGTTATTGTTTGGCTACTGCCAGGGACTTTCTTTCCCTTTTTTCCTTTGTCGCATTTGGCTCATCGTTATTCTGCACAAACCCTCACAGCGGTAGGTATATTTAAAGGCTGGTAACTAACATTAACGTAATAGGCTACGTTATATCAAGGCAAGGCAACAGCACAGTTTCCAGCTAGCCAGAGGCTTCTGGTCAGAAGCAGTTCATGAAGATTAAGTTAAATTAAGTTTTGTTTGATACTCATTTGAGCATCTCGGGGCAATATAAAAAGATTGTCTGTGCATTTTTTGTTTTATTTTTTCTTCACGATATATCGTTGAGCTCATTGAAAGGCAGATATTTTCCCATAGGAATACATTGAGCAGTCAAGACGAACCAACCTAGTGATGTCACAACCACAGTTGGTCCAAAATGGCTGCGCTCTAGTGGAAAAACAGCCAACTTTAACTTCTTTTTCCAGTAAATATGGGTCGATTTGAGATTTGAACGCACGACCATATCCAGGGTTTGAATTGTAAAATGTTAACAAGGGGGACACTGTTTGTTGAGGGGGGGGGGGTCTTAAACTAAAATGTGTAAGCGATTGCTATACATTTGCCACAGACAGGCACACACAATCCAACCATTCCTTTTAGTTTATTATAAAGCGCTTTAATCCATATAACAACACTCATTCTTTAGGACAAACAAAAGCCATTAATTTTTGTCAATTTAAACAGTTAAATGCATTAATCCTTTTAATGCAGCCCTTTGAATGGTTTCCTCCATCAGATTGCACATTTACAATGAAAAGGGGAAAGCCGGTCGGCTGATCCTGTGGTCGCAAGTTCACAGGGTTGCGATAGGGAAACGGCTGCCTCATCTTGGGTCCCTGGAACTGGGTTGCAGTTCGTAGGGGTAGATAATGGAACCGGTCGCATTATTTCTTCCGAAATACACAGCGTGATCCTTGTGCAGACCGCTTGCCTCTAGGTGACTGTGCTGCAGGATCAGTGGGTGCGTGGTCCGCTTAGTGGTTCTTCTTGACCACTGGTTGCTTACGTTGCCTCCTTGCATCTCATCTCCGGTTCTCCACGGCTAATAGCCGGGGGTAGATGAGCCTGCTTTGCTCAGTTGGGTCGGCAAATAAGACAAGCTAGACTGACAAGATAGAATGGAAAGTTAAAATCTATGGTCTACAGATGGCTGGAAAGTAGTTGAGTGACTGGAGGAAAAGCAGCACAGATAATTTCAGAACACAGACGATATCTACAGTTTTTTAAAACTATATTTTGTCAAAGCGTGTGGCCCGCTCCATGTTAGTCTGCACACGAGCAGAGAATTAGCTGCCTATTTCTGACGTTCTGAATTTTGCTCGCACTACGTGCACTCTACCTATGCAGGGCTTGATGTTGATTTGCGAGGTATTTGTGAGAATAAAATGCAAAAGTTAACCTATAAAGCCGAATAAAGTGCAGGAATCATCTTTAGCTACTATACAGATATAATTTAGGTTTATATCATATGCACCTTTCGTGAATTTGGCTAGAATTTAACAACTAACAAGTTGCAAGCAAACCTGCGAGAGGTCAATAAGACTGACTGTGTTAGTTACCTATTCTTCTTTAAAATGCAGGTAGCTCAGGAACGTAATTAGAGCCTAACGCCAGAGTCAAACCTGTAGCAGCAAGCTAGTAGCTTAGCCCATGGTCAGGAATCTGTAGTAGCCTTCTAACTAGCTCTCTAGCCTGCAAAGATGTATCCTACAAATGATATGCTATTTATAGCATCGGGACAACAACATTAACTGATGCTAGCTGTACACTATGAGAAAATGAAAGTGGTAACATTACTGAGCTACTATACCCTTTCTATTGGAATACGGTCTGCGGTATCATACGATAAGTTAGGGAGTCGATCAAGATAGATACGTACCAGGAATGTTTCCTTCCAGGGAAATTTGGACCAATGAGTGGTTTCTGGCGCAATAATTACCTACCAGATCTACGTTCAAAATAAAATGCAAAAAAGCCAGGAAAGGGCCACTTAATTAAAAAAAAAAAATTTTTTTTAAACTATATGTACAAGAATTGGCTATTGCTTGTATTGACAGAATCAATTTTGTTCACGTTCGTAAGTGTGCTAGAAGTGTCATTTTGAGACAGTGTTCGCTGCCCTATAGAAGTGAAAGGAGAGCAACAAATACCCTATTCTGGATTATCACCCCAGGAGAACATAATTTGCCACCATTTGGACTCATATCATGGCCAGGTAACTACACAACCCAAAGTTCTACCAAAGTTCAGTTGTACTTTAATGAAATTTGGCTTGTTATAAATCAGAGAAATAATACAGGTGAATAGATTTCTGATTAGTAAAATTACATGTGCTAACAAAAAAAGCAAAACAGACTATTTGTTCAGATCATAGATGCCAAGTTTATTTTTTACCAGGGGGTGCCCAAAATTTTTCTTTATTGCCCCCGCCCCTTGGCATAGGCCTTTGCCATTTGGAGGCCCGTTTCAAAAACCAATTGGAGGCCCCCCTCCAAAAAATTTTTTAACTGTTACAAATAAACATTCAGTGTTTTTTCCTTTGCGTACTGTATTTAGGCTACGCCTACCCAATGTACTTTCGGTATAACGTTAACATTATTTTTCTACAAATCTCTGATAAACAGATTAAGGAACCAAATATTCTACCTCGTCATGATTCTACTGGTTTCTGTTGAATGTTGAGGAATTTCTCTTATTCCATTTTGCCACTGCCCAGCAACGTTGATGTTTCCACAGCTGCCTATCGCACTTACGGCTGTAATATGTTGCTGTTATGTTAAAACACATACTTTTCAAGGTATATAAATACATTAGGCTATGTATTTTATGCAAATTATGCACAGAACTGTTATGTGGTATTATGAATCTACTGTGTGGGATAATTCTGACCGTAGCTAGCAGCAAGTGTTTTGATGTGGGTCAGAAATGGTCAGATCCATAGACTAGCCTCTAGAAAAATAAAGAGAAGCAAGGCATGACTGAAATAAGAACAGTGCCTACAGTGGCTGAATGGGAAAACTACTGGGTCGGCGGTTCTTTTATTCACTGTGATTTTTATTTAAAAAATTATATATATACTTTTTTCAGTTTATGATTGAGGCGAGGCCCCTTTCAGTTGAGTGGCCCGTTACAGGTGAAACGAATGAAACATAGCAAAGGCCGTCTATGCTCCCTGGTAAAACCCACATTAAATTCTATTCAATTCATATTGCCAAAATGTTGGATTTATTTTGTCTCAATCTTATTTGCCAGGGATATTTAATGAATGTGTTTTATGGGTAATTTCCAAGTATATAAAAATACATAAATTAATGTAAATATTGTTGCATCTAACATCACAATAAAAAACAAAACAATCAGTGGTTATGGTAACTGTAAAATTAAATGAACACTACCATGAAAAATCTAATTGTGATTTATGGGCTTCTAAAACACACTTAACCATCTACGACTGGTCTGAAGTAATCGTTAATCTACGAGCGTTTCTAAGAGCAACTTAAGTTAAGATGCTTTTGGGAAACGCACCCAAAGTTCAAGAAGCTTTGTACAAAGGGTTTTATGACATCTTAGCCTTACGATGCTTTTGGGAAATGCACCCCTGGTCACATATACACAGTTGACTTTGGTAGAAAGTAGTTTTCAAAAAACCAAGCACAACAAGGTCTGTGGATGTTCGTGAGTAACCGTGTCATTATATTTAGAAAGAGATGTTGCTGTTGATTTTTTTTTTTTGTTGATTTACATTTTTGGTGTTTTGATCGCCACAAACTTTGGACTCGTTGAGGTCCCTTCTATTGGGGTGATGGAAATGAATGTCCTCAAGAGCAGAGGTCCATTGCATAAATATGAAGTCTGTGGTCACAGTCAGATTTAGGTTAGTTGTTTCATTAATTTCAGAGATCACAGTAATCTCTCTTATAATAAGCTAAACCTTAGTATGATGAATAAACTGACATACTATATATTTGCTTTGAATTATGGGGTGAATTAAGACATTGAAGAAACAAGCAAATACTAAAACTTCATAATGAGTTAGCTTGATAGAGAAGTCTTCATGAGTAATTACTGTCCATTAATATCTTGTAATGGGTCTTTAATGTGTCGGAGATTCAAACGCGAAGGTGGGGGAATCAGAACAAGTCAGCTCACAGCAGTGAGGACCAATAAAAAAGGGAGAAAATAATAAAAGAAAAGAAAGAAAAAACAGAAAATGAATTCCCTAAGGCTAAACAGCCAAAAATGAAAATGAACCCACTAAAATGGTATTTTTAGTTTCTAGAAAACTAGTGAAATACCAACTAAATCTCCCGAGCTCACTTCATGAGCTCGAACGGGAAATCAAGCAAACAAAAGAACAACTTTGGCTACCTTAGCTCAGAGCTGGAAGAGTGTAAAACCAAAACAAATGCACACAAAAAAAAACTGTCTCCTTGAGAACAGCAACGGACAAAATAAATAGCGCAGAACGCTAGTAGGAGGAAACAATCCTATACCTGAATAATAGCTAATAGCAAGTCCCTTGTGAACATAAACAGAGTTTAATATCAGGAGGTCGCTAGTACCTGGCTATACCTGGCTCGAAAGACAAACAAGCACCGGAGAAGCGGAAGTGAGGAACTGAAATACCCTGCAGGTAGAAGCACAAGTGAGAACGATAATGAGGACGGCAAACCCCGAAACGGAACATGGAAAAAAATCTGATAGATTCACAATCGTGAAACCAGGACGAGAACCGCAAAAGAAAATAAACAGCCACAAACCACGACACAACCCCCCCTCTAAGGGACGACCCCAGACTATTGCGAAAATCTCTAATTAAATTAGGATCTAAAATATTTCTGGCCGGAACCCAACACTGCTCCTCTGGACCATACCCCTCCCAGTCAACCAAAAACTGCAACCCCCTAGTATACACAGGACCTCCATCCACGAACCGAGGAGGAGGGGGTCTCTCAGCAGGAGACAACGGACTGATAAGCAGCGGTTTCAAACGTGAAACATGGAACGTAGGATGAATCCGCATGGAGCGTGGCAACTGAAGATGGACTGTTACTGGATTTATTCTACGGATAATTTTAAACGGTCCAATGTACCGTGGAGCAAGTTTAGGCGACTCAACCCTCAAAGGCAAATCTGGCAACGAGAGCCAGACTCACTGACCGACCCAATAAGAGGGAGTTGTCCGGCGATGTCTGTCAGCCAAAACTTTTTGGGACACCGACGCTCGCAACAGCGATGCGTGAACTCTTTTCCACACCGTGCGACACCTCCAAACAAAAGAACCAGCCGAGGGAACCTCCACATTCCTCTCAAGTTCAGGGAAGAGTGGAGGAAGATAACCTACTTGAGCCTCGAAAGGAGATATGCCAGTGGAGGCATTGCGCATTGAGTATTATGGGCATACTTAGCCCAATGGAGATAACGACTCCACAAAGTGGGATTAGCTGCCGCCAAGCAGCAAAGGGTGTTTTCCACGGTCTGGTTAGTTCACTCTGTCTGCCCGTTAGTTTGCAGGTGAAAACCAGACGAAAGACTAACCGACATGCCCAACTTGGCGCAAAAAAAACACCAGAACCTGGCGACAAACTGAGGGCCACGGTCTGACACAATTTCCTGTGGTAACCTGTGTACACAGAACACATGACAAATCACCAACTAAGCAGTTTCCAGCTCCGATGGTAATTTAGCCA
The DNA here is from genome assembly GCA_022702515.1 of Ilyophis sp. 1 JC-2022. NCBI lineage: Eukaryota > Metazoa > Chordata > Actinopteri > Anguilliformes > Synaphobranchidae > Ilyophis > Ilyophis sp. 1 JC-2022. The sequence continues at coordinate 15,435,932 of CM040406.1, read as the reverse complement.
GAGCGAGAAAATGGGCAGCCTTGGAAAACCTATCCACAATGACAAAAATAACCGTATTACCCTGCGAGTCAGGTAATCCGGTCACAAAGTCTAACGCGATATGGCTCCAAGGTCACCTGGGCACGGGTGGGAGTCGAGAATTTTTGCTCCAAGCGCAAACAGCACAAGCAGCAACAAACTCGTGCACATCCTTCTCGTGCCACCAGAATTGTCTGGATAGAAATTCCTTGGTACAGTGGACACCAGGATGCGCCGCGAACTGAGAGGAATGGCCCCATTGTAGTACCCAAAACCTGACCTCAAGAGGAACAAAGAGGCGACCGACGAGACCCCCACCCGGATCTGGGCTACGAAGCAATGCCTGCTGAACCGCCACCTCAATGTCCCACAACACAGGAGCCATTATCTGAGAAGTGGGCTCAATGTGCTCCAGAATAACAGGACCACTCAAAAACCTGTGACAGCACATCAGGTTCAACATTTGTAGTACCAGGACGATACGTTAAAAGAAAGTTCAAACGCGTAAAAAACAGTGCCCAACGCGCCTGTCTAGAATTACGTGTTTTGGCCTGTTGGACGTACTCCAGGTTCTTGTGATCGGTCCATACAGAGAGAAATATGCACACGGATGCATTTTGCGGTCAATGGGTGAATGCTGAGACAAAATGGTGCCTATGCCCAACTCGGAAGCATCAACCTCCACCACAAAAGGGAGGGAGGGATTGGGCATGATGAAAATGGGCTCAGAACTGATCCTCTTCTTAAGTTCATCAAATGCAGAATCAGCCCTCTGATTGCACACAAATAGCGTAGCCGATGTTTTCTTGGTAAGGGCAGTAATGGGTGCGGCGAGCGCACAAAAATTGCGATTAAAACGCCTATAAAAATTTGGAAACCCAAGAAAACGCTGGACCTGCTTCACAGAATTGGGAGTAGACCAATTTAGTACAGCAGAGACTTTCTCGGGATCCATACAGACCTTGCCTTCCGATACAATGAATCCCAGAAAAAAAACCATGCTAGCATGAAATGAGCACTTCTTCGCTTTGACAAATAATTTAGCCTCCAACAGGGCTTTCAACACCCGTTTAACATGCCCAATATGGGTTTGTAAATCAACAGAGAAAATGAATGTCGTCCAAGTAAACAAAAACCAACGTCATTAACTAATGCCTGAAAACCAGAGGGGAGACCGAAGTGAGACCGAACGGCATGACCCGATATTCGTAGTGGCCTTTATGGGTGTTAAAATCGGTTTTCCATTCATCTCCCTCACGCATGCGTACCAGGTTATAGGCATTACGGAGATCTAACTTGGAAAAAATAGTAGCCCCTTGGAGACGTTCAAATGCCAAATTCATAATGGGAAGTGGGTACCGGTTCTTTATAGTGATGGTGGTTAAAGCGCGATAATCGATACATGGTCTTAAAGTATCCTTCTTTTTAACGAAAAAGAACCCTGCACCAGCGGGCGAGGTCGATAGTTTTATGAAACCATTGGTCAACGCCGCATCGATATATTCCTTCATAGCCGATAAGGAATAAAGACTCCCTCTAGTAGGACCTGGATATAGTTCAATAGCGCAATCAAAAGGGTGTGTTTAGGTTGACAAATCGACAATAAAATTTTGACAGTTTAGACACTTTCAACTATTTTTGGATCACTCATTTGTTTAATTAGTTACTTCTTTGAATCGAGTGCCTGTCGCACATATCCTAGAAGCAGGCAGTTTTGTTAACAATCCAATCTAGAACATTTGTTTGATGTCATCATCTACAATTTTCAAATATATATTTTTTATTTGTTTATTTATTATGTTTCATTCTGGAAAATTCAAAATGTCTATCCATGCCTGTAATACCCCAGACCCCATCAAATATGATCCCTGTTCCTGAGAAAAATATCCAGTAGTTGAATGAATGTTAAGTGGCATTTGTGTCTTCCTCTGTTTTTGTCCATGGAATGGCAACATGGCAACATCCTTCAGGAGAAAGATTCTGATACCTTTGAGGCAATTTCACACTCCGTTCAACATTCCCAACTGGTAGAGATATTGCTTTCATCTTTTTTTTCATCTTTTCAAAAATCTGATTAAAATTCTGGTCTCACCTCTTCTCCACTCTATTCCCTGTTAATCCAAAAACAGCAATTAATCAAGTGTTCGATATCAAGCCTGACATGAGGAGGAGACATCAATAATTCTTATGATGCTGATCTGTGTGAACCACCCCTAGGTTGAGATAAATCTCTGGGACCAATAACATGCAGTCTGCCAATGCATACAACACGTGGAGCTGCCATATTAATAACATAATATTATAAGTAAATACATTTTTTATGTAGTAAAATATATTGTATAACCCACTGATTATTGTGTGGCATGTGTTGATTAATAATAATAATAATAATAATAATAATTGTGCTCTTGTTCCTCATCAATTATTGTTCACGGTGCTTGTGAAAATTAAGTATCGACATAGCACATGAAAATGTACTGAAGGTTTACAGAAAATTCATGCAGCACAGAGTTAAAGCTACACACGATATGCAGGATTTAAAAAATGGGATAGGTTTAAAGATGAGAATGTTCGCTTGTTCTTTACTTAAGCAGTGCTTAAACCAATATTACTCCCACTTACTGTATGTTTGAGTGGCTCAGGTCTTTGGAAAATGGGAGTTAAGTCTCGTCTCTTGTTGTTGTAGCTGCCCAACGCCAGGCTGTGACGGGAGTGGACACGTTAGCGGCAAATATGCAAGACACCGCAGGTAAAAACTCCCAATTCCACCTGTTTACTGAAAATACCCCCCTGCTTGAGACAGGCAGTTACATGCTATGTGACATATAGACTGGGATGGTCTATGGAGAAACATCTACCGCTAAATATTTAGCTCAGCACTTTATGTTTGTAAAGAGGGTTTATATACTAACCTCCTCATAGTCCCCTCAGAATAAAAGTCTCTGATGACATAACCAGTTGCAGATCCCCTCAGTGTGTTGGTTGTCTTTATGCACACATCCAGCTAATGGCCTGCCATGTAATGCACAAGTGCTTTCCTCCTACCACATACCCAGTGTCACTTTGTTTGGGGTTGAGTTTTTGGAGATGATTTTATTGAAACCCAATTTCAATAAAATGTACACACTTTAGTTGGTGTATTTGTTGGCAGGCTTGACTATATCATTTAAAATAAATATCTTCAAAAGTTTGGCAGAGTCTGCTATTAATTAAAAAGGACACCTGTTTAGTTGTCTTTTTTTCCTTGATATATTTGGTGTGTAGAGAGGTTACACACAGCCGGTTGCATCACTTTTCATTATCGGATGTGTACTGTTCACTTCATTTTCTACCTTTTCTTGTAATGTATAGTTTAGTTATAGTTCATCTTAGAGTAAATTTTTGTTCTTGTTCCTCCTCCCAATTCTTGTGTGAGTTGTCTGTGAAAAAGGGAGTGGTCTGCCAGCACTGGCCATTCTGGGAGCCACAGTCAGACATACTCCAGTACATCAGGGGGTTTTTTGCAGTCATGACCAACTGCTAAATCTTGTAATTTTCACCAATGAAGTACAGTGTTCGTTCTACTACCTGTTGCAACGTACAACTACTTAGTGTTCCAGAGGGTGTTTGGTGTGTGTCCATCAAGGATGGGTTCTCATTCAATTAAAAAATTTTACTGAATTTGAATTAATTAATTTTAAAACACTCATCATGTTTAGGTGATTCTTGGAAGATGGAGGATTTTTCAATTAATAAACTGAACTTATTATTCAATTCCTTTATTGAAATGGAATTGACCCTAACAATGATGTCCATGTTGCATTATAGAGTGTGTTCATTGTTGCATGCCTCCCCTTTTTAAAGAAAGATTGATAGTCATAAATGTTGTCTGAGTACTCGCAATGGAGATGGCAAAGCCATTGTGAAAGACAAATCTAGTCCTATCATGTTAACGAAAAACATACAATGTGAATGATGGCGAAAATGACGGAAGAGTGTGCTTTGCATTAGCGAGGCATTCCGTCACACCACAGCAAAACATTTGATTACCATGGTGCTGATGCTTTCTTTGAGACAAAGCATATTCTTGGCAGAGTGGAGTGCAGCTCATTTGCATATCCTCACTTCTCAGTGTATATGCAGGGGCTGTGCTTTGCCATTTTTCTTGAAATACATAGTATTCCTGGTTTTACAGTTAACGCATTTGTTTCTGAGTTTCTAAAAACAAATTATCTTAATCTCAACTAATCCTATTTAGAGAGAGAGAAATAAAGGTTTATTTAATTGGGGAAGAGTGAGCCCGTGTTTACCCCATTATTCTGTGCAAAAAGGGCTTTTATAATATAGGAAGGCCTTAGATTTCACGTAAATGCCTGTGCGCTAGTTCCAAGGAACCTGCCAGGGAGCTGTATTGGCTGAATGAATCATCGCGGCTTTAATGTTTATTCATCGTTTGGGATGCCTCCCATTAAAGGGCTGTAGTAATTCCGAGGTTCTCGCTGTTTGTCTTCTCACGGTCAGCTTTCTGAAAAACCGTGTTTCCCTGCCAGTTCTCACTGACTACAGCGATAAGAGCTGCAGGGGAATTGGCTGTGGCACTTTTGGCACTCAACTCGTTCCATTCTATCTTGGCGTGATCCCTATTGTAAAATGTACGTTGTTTTTTGTGTGCTTTTTTTCTCCGAAGCACACGGAAATGAAAGAGGCGCTGTTAGCTGGTCGCTTAATCTGGGATGTCAGAGCTGAAGCATTGGGGGCCAGCAGGAAATGATCAAGTTAATGAAACGTTTTAATTATTCACTGATTGCGCAATATGACGAGTGTGATGGCAGGTCCCAGGACTTGGGGCTTAATGCCGATTTTGTGGGTGCACTTCCTTCCTTTAACGTACTTGTAACATTTTATGTTTTTATTTATATTACCTTTGAAAAATTTCTAAATGATTGTTGCATTTGGGTGTCCAACTACTTTTGAGAAGGCCACACAGTATGCATACGGTAGCAGTGATTGTACTGTTCGTAGATGTTGATTCCCCCGACAACCCTGGATTTCTGGATTTGCTGTTCGACAGAGGAGGAAAATCAGGCTCCAGCACTTGTGTTGCACTGTGCCCGTTAGATATGCCTCTTCAACCACCTTCCTTTCACAAGATCATTACCTAAAAAAAGAAAAAGATAGTAATACAAATACAACACCAGAGTCCACTGGCGTATTGGGGCTCTCTTTCGACGTTTGTCCTCAGTGAGCTTATTAATAATTACTCATAATCTCATTTGCATACTTATAAAAGTGGTTTGACTCTCCACACAAGCTGTGAGAAGGTAACATCATTAATATGTTAATTAGCCTTTTGCTAGATTTTTTCTGTCCCTTTTATTCGCATGAGAGTGGGAGCGACATATCATCTTCAGTCACACTGCAATTTTAAGTGCATGTATATTCAATAGTGCAATAATATTTATATTTATATATATTGTCCACAATACATGATGGATATAGTTGAATTGAAAATGGAAAAGATATACAATTTAACAATAGTATCATAATAATTTGAATCAATTGTAATTAATTCAGAAGATGATCACAGTGAAGTCTAATTATTTCTCTTAGTCCCAGGGACTTCTTTATTTTATGTGCAGTTTGTCATGGTTTCTCAGCCTGCTCTTCTCTTGTTGGCCACTTCCCTGGGGAGCGCTCGTGTAGCGTCTCTTCCCTTTGTTTTCTTTGTCCATTTCGTGTGTTTGGGTTTTCTTCTACTTAGTGTGTTCACCTATTCCATATTTCCTTTCGTTATTTAAACCTCGCGTCGTCTTTGTTTGACGCTTCCATATTGCCATTCATTTGACAAGAAGCCGGTAATTCACAGTATAGGAATGACAGTTTGTGACAACCGTATCACCTCAACGTGTTATCGTTCCACGGGACTTGTTGCAGGTGTCTAAGAGTTTAGTAGAAACTTAGCATAGCTTATCCTTTTTATCCTGTCTCTTTTCTTTCCCTCTGTCTCTCTGTTCTAGACAGATTGTCTTCGCCTTCTTTTACCTCTTGTTTGTGTTTTTCGGCTCCCTCGTTGTGAGCTATAGGACTGCATTTTTAATGCAAAACCCTTAATGATGCAGAAAGGTTTGAGCGATCTTGGTCGACCGAGTTGAGATTTTAGCATGCGTCATTGTTGCTCACTTTTATGAGGTTCAAAATGAGTATATGGCTGTTGTAGCTCCCTCTAGAATATATTTACTTAATAAAGCTTATTTGCCTTCACTATTTCACCGTTAATGTTATTGTCCATTCATCATTTTGGGATGTGGTGAAGAAGTGTGCCATTCATTTACACTGCCCCAGGAATCTTTATTTGAAAAAAAATTCTGTGCCATGTTTCAGGTCCTGTTCACAATATACAAAAAGCTGTCTTTTTGAGGCAATTTGTTATGCCCACATTATATATAAAAATCTGCTACATTTTTTTTCTGCTCTGTCAAGCCACCGAAGCATAAAATCCAACCTTCTCAGGGCAGGTTCAATAATTACTTTCTCTCAGCTCTATTTAAGTTTTTTTCAGTGGGGAAATGATTGACAAATTTGTCCACTGCGTCGTTGGGTCAGCACGCCCCTTTAAACTGTTGTCGGAATTAGAGCGCCACCGCAGACAAATTATAGCTTCGGTAGACCTTTGCCTCAAAAGAAGAGAGGAGAGGACGAATCCCCAACGAATTGAAATGAGATGGCAGAAATGAGAGCGGGCCGTGGGATACACGTTAGTGCAGCGGGTTGAGGGAGAGGGGGGATAATAAGAGGTGTTCGTCCGTGGCCTATTACCTGGCCGGCCTCTCTCTTCAGTGGAGAGGCCCTCCTCTACCAGGCCCTCCACCTGCTCAGTTGTAATGACACCCCATCTCCCTGCTGCCGGCATGCTGCTTTGAGTGTCTCCGACAGTCAGAAAACAGACACCACCTTCTGGAATTACGAGGCTCGAAGTCAAGAGGCGGGCCGAGCGGAGAGAGCACTAGAGGAACGAGAACAGCGGGGGCCCTTCAACCAAAGACGGAAGACTCTCCCATTGCGTACGACCGCCCGCACCCACCCCGCCCCCCCCAATTTCCCAACACTCCGTCTAACCTATGATACGTAAAGGATCATTGAAAAAAATTTAGATTCAAGAGTTAACAAAATGAGCCTCCCGATAACCGCTGAAACGCAGGAGTGACATGAGGCGCTTTTGGGGGAAGGCACGGCAGGAATTTCTGAGGGGCCTGCGCACTCGCACTTTTCCCTTTCACTGCACCCTGAGAGTGGGAGGGAGCGGAGGCTCCGACCATCCCGCGCCTCGCTTCACCGCCCGGCGGCATCGTTAACTTGAATAAACGGGCTCACCCCCCCCCCCCCCCCCCCTTCACCCCCAGTCAGCTTCCGAAAGGTCAGAACCGTAAAGCCCAATTAGAAAAGGCCGTGTTCAAAGGAAGACGAGACAAAACGGGCGCTACGCGTAATGTGACTCTGGGTTCTTTTTTTTTCTCTGCATTATCGGTGTAAGCGGACTGCCACCTTCTGTGTATAACATTACGAGACGTGGTTCTTCCCCTTACCCTTAGGGCTCTGAGGGCCGCCCACACAGGAAACGGCGGGAAGGAGAAATAGGCCGTCTGCAATCTCCTCACACAGACGAGGAATCCTGCGCTGTGGGAGGGGCCAGTGTGCCCAAGCACCCACTCTGCTCTCTGACAGAGCTGTTTTGCGTGACATTTCAGTTTCTAGGTTGCACAAGACACTCGATGAATAAATCATAAGCAAATCTGTGAAAGCTGAATTATTCATGTGTCAAGAGGTAAAAAATAATTTAAAAATACAAACATAAAAGCAGTCTTATCATTTGTTAATAACATGCAATGAATCATTAGCAAGTGCCAGTAATTACCTGGCATTGCATGCAATGCTGATATGTTGTCCATGCATTGCTGTCAATGGAAGAGTTGGAATTACAGTGATTATGCCGACATCCTTACGGAAATAGAACCTTGACAGAATGGGTGTCTTACTGTACAATAGTGTGCTGGCCCTGATGGATATAGATTTGCACATTAACTTGCTTATTATCCGCATGAAACCAATTAGAACTACAGAGCTTTACTGACGACATCAGCATACACAGACACGATCACATTTCGGCACATACACACACACACACTATATGCCCCACGCTTGGAGCCAATTTAATGCTCAATCACATAAGATCCAAAAAAAGGTATAGAGAACATTTAATGTGATGTGAAACTACCTCAATTGAAAGATTTGATTAAAATTGTTATTTACATTACTCTAGCCTTTTCAATGAAAAAAAAAACTTTTCTGATAGGCTTTGTCTTTTTTTTATATTTGGGGATTTTATCATTATAAAGTGTGTCTCAGTTTAACGCTTGCTTTTGCACCGATGATAATAACGAGCTCAGCACTGAAAATGCATAATTGCACATACTAATTACGATTTCATACCCGTTCATCTGACCGCTCAATCCATATCTCTGAGCTTCTGTTGCATATTCAGTTGCATGCTAGTTGCAATCACACAAAATTATCACGTTCGTTTATGTTCCCTTCCCTTGTCTGCCTGTGGAAAAGAGCCAATCAGCAAGTCCTGCTTTTTCCTAATGTGTGCACTGATCAGCAGTCAGGTGTATGATATGATTACTTGACATGGGGGCCTCATAGTCTTTTCAGAAACTCTGGATCGGGTCTGATAATGTCAGTCTAAAAGTATCTCCTATTAAGCATTTGTTTACTTACGTTTCAATCTGCATTGCGTCCCCCACCGTCTCTCTCTCGAGTGCATCACAGAACAGCGGTAATTAACGTGAACGAGACAGAAATAGCCTATTTTGTCGAAAGCAAAAACTTATTGATGTTTTATGGCGTATTTGGCTGTGTTTATATTGGTTTTCTCTTGAACCACCTCCTTTTTTTTTTAGCACGGCGGCTTGTACGGTGTTTGATTGCCATGGCTGCAGCCGGGGGTGAATAATTGCCTGTCTTCATGGGAGCGTGTTCTGGAGCTAAAGTCGAGTGCTTTCTTCCTGATGCGCGCCTCATTTGGATTCCGCCGACAGCCTTGGGGCTGTATTATTCATGGCTTGACAGATAGCGCTCGCTAAAAGCGTTGGAATGGAGCCAGGTACTGCTAGGGCGATAGAGGAGAGCATCGCACCTGAAAGGGAAAGGCTAAAAAACAACCCCCCCCCCCCCCCATAGCTCCCTTTGGAAATCCAGATAAGGCTGCATCAATCAAAATTTGAGCCCCCCACATGACCTCCACCGCATCCATCGCTACCATGCTACCATGTCATCGACCCCCCTCTGTGGCATATCTGAAATTTCCATATTTAATTGCAAACATTTTTTTTAAATAAATAAATGTATTCCGCTGCATGTGGGCGGTGAAATGAGGGAGGCAGATGTTTTGCTGGGGAAAAGGGCCAGCGTTATGATCTTCTCCTCAATACACCCCGAAAATGACAGAATTCCCTCAGCCAGGGTAAGCAACCAGTCAGTCACTCAGCTCAGTGGAGGCTAAGACTAAACCTGGAATATTAATTTACTCCCCCCCTGAAATATTGTAATAAAATATAAATAAACGATGCTCTGTTTCAAACGAATTAAAAAATCATTGATGTGGAAAGACTACCCCCACCCCACAGCCCTGGACCGCATCCTCAGGCTGTCACATTTCTGTATTGGGGGGCTGACTACCTTCAAATGTTATAATGTCTGCTAAACAGGTGGTGTTTATGCCTTGCATGTTTTCCCCCCCCCCCCCCCCCTTCCCTGCTAAAGGGAGACTTCAAAGGAAATAAAAGATGTGGTATTGAGCACTAGGCATGCCAGATTACGCAGGGCACCTCAGGCCTGGCACATTGTGACCCCCCTTGCCCCCTGCCCCACAGCATACCCTACACCCACTGTAGCTGCTCAACAAAATCACATTGATGTCAAGAGCTTATTTTCTATAAAAATACATTCACTTCAGAGCGTACTAAAGGAAATATTTAGCATTTGTATAGGTCTAAATACAGGAAGAAAATGTACATAATCCGAATTAACTCAATGATAGAACAGGGTGAGGGCGGGTCTTGAGCGAAATTTGGAACGTTTGCTGGAATGGGCTTTGATTCCATTTCAAACATCACGTATTCAGACCCAGAAAGCAGTCACAATAAGTGATAAGTCTTTGTGATTGGGAGAGCTAATATTTGTTATGAGTGAGTCATATTGTTTTGTTATGGAGATCAAGACTACAAGTGCATACGTTCAAAGTTATTTTACATACTATTTATTACCCATGAATCATCATGTGGCAGGTTTCAGACCTCTCGAGAGAATACTGTATATGAATCATACAACATAAAAACATGTTTTGAAAGCAGTGATCTTGACTGAAGATAATTATTATTATTATTATTATAATTATTGTTATTATTAGTAGTATTATTTTATGATTAGTTGATTAATTTGGCTTGTTTTACTGTTAGACAGCTTGTGAAGATTTTGTAATTGGGTGTGGTTGTGTAGGAGTCTCCTACTCAAACTCTCCACCAAACAATGCTGAATCAGTGGAATACAACTAGGGGTGACCAACTAAGAGCCGTTATGTAAATTACTCCAGCCGCAGGTGAGGGAGATCAGACAAGTCACCCACAAATGTGAGGACCAATAAAGGGAATATAACATGAACAAAAGAAAAGGAAAACAGGAACTAATTCCTGACAGCTAAACAGCTAACTGAAATCTGCTCAGGAAAAAACAGGGTGAACTCAAATAGTACGAGTGAAGTATAAATCTAAATCTCCCAAACTCAGTACTAGACTTAGAAAAGCAAAGAAAACACTCATGGAATGTAACTCTAAAACGTCCGATAGAAGGTGAAACAAAACAAAACCACCAAAAAAAAAGACTGTCTCGTAGAGAACAGCACGGAAATAAATAGCGCAGAACGCTAACAGGGGGAACACAATCCTATACACTAAGCAAGTCTCTTGTGAACATAAACGCGTTAATATCACAAGGTCGCTTAAACCTGACTATACCTGGCTCAATGTACAAATGAATGACAAAGAAGCACCGGGGAAGTGGAAGTGAGGAACTTAAATACCCTGCAGGTAGAAGTACAGGTGAACTAAATAACGAGCACAGGGAAGCAAAAACCCCAGACCAGAACGTAGAAAAAATCCAATAGATTCTCAATCAGGAAAACAGGACGAGAATCACAGTGGAAAAAGAAACAATAACCCACGAACCATGGCAGGTAAACAGGTGATGCTATCATGACTGGGCATAAAAGGATATCAAAAGACACTTGATATCTTATTTTCAGGTTATTTTACAAGCGATACTATAACCTCTCTGCATTTGAATGGATCTCTATGAGAAATGGGGGGTGGGACTAGATTAAGCTGTAAATTACACAGGAATAATATAGGCTAAATGGCTATAAGTCATCAAGGGTCTGAGGTATCAAATGAGCCTCAAACCATCACTCTGCTGCCAGATATGCTGTAGATATGGATTGTCGGGTAAGGTGAGGATTAGGTAAAATGTGTATTTTCTGAATCCAGCCGTTTTAACAGCCAAAGCCCTTGTTTAATGTTCAACGCTCTGAATACTGAGCACAAGTGGCATCAATGGTTAAAACTCTTCACTTATCCAACACTTAAAATGTATTTATTTGATTTAATTTCTGAATGATTATCAAAGATATCAATTATCAATTAAATTGCCTAATTAATTGATAGGCAGAGCAGCCTGTTGGATCAACCTCGCATATACAACTCACAACCAGATTAAAAGTATTGAGATTTATTAAATTACAGTATTCAAGTATTCAACGCCTTAACTAAAGATGTAGGTTCAACTACTTTAACAAACAATGAATGTTACAGACATGGACAAGTTACAGTAAAAAAATAAATGAATGAAAGATAATACCAGACCTCAGCTTGTCTCTCCCAAGGTAATCCCCAGAATGCACCAACACCAAAGTCCAAGACAGAAGAATTGGTGTGAGTGATCATTTATGACAAAGAACTTCCAAACACCACCCAATATACACTCCTCGATGAACTCCAAACCTTCTCATTTATGACAAAGACTTGAGGATTCAATTTCCCACTTGAAGGGTTGTTTCTCCTAATTTATTTTTCCAAAAAGTTCAATAGCCTTAGTGCCTTAAAACAAGCCCACTTTCCCACGATTCTGGGGACAATGTGCGTCTATTCCGGGAGTGAAAATGTTTTATTTTCTGAAAAATATTAATCCAAATTTCACATTGTAATCGTGATATATTTAATGCATGTTCGAGCATGCCCCTGTGTGTGTAACAGACAGGTGGGTATACGCTCGTTGTGCACACGCCTATGTAGATGCATATTAATATTGCACAGTTAAAATAACATTGAAACAACTGCGACATGACTTAAGACCAGGTTTGTGGTTGTTTTAGTGCAAGTGCTTAATGCTGCCTCAAGATAGCAATACGGCAAAAATTATCCTAACCACGCATCTTAAGACCAACGCACCCAGTTCACTTGCTACGGGTGCAAGTTCACTTGTTATTTAAACAACGTGAGCGCTGGACACTAAAATGACCGCTGCGTCGGTCTGAAACTAGCAAAGACACTTGTGTTTGGGTTACCAGTGCATAGCGTCAGATGTAAGATAGGGCCAATGGTGCCTACCCCCTGTATTGTTTGTGAAAATCCTACAATCAGTGTTTAAGGATTTACAAATAAGAGCCTGCACAACGGCATATGATTTTTTGTGTTATGTACAATGGCTTTGTGGACATGTCAAAGGCTACACTACCTCATTGATAGGTTGACTATCACACTCTAGTGGCAACATTGCTTTCTGGCAATGCCCTTTTGTCTGTAGGGTTATAGGTTTCAATCCAACTGTGTAATAAATCTTAGTTGCCACAGTGAAAATTCAGCTTCATGAAGTATTACAGTAAGTATGGATGGAATTAAGACAAAGGGTGTCCTGATAAATAACAACAGGACACTTTTTAATTATCAGCAACGAAATGCTAATTTATGTAAATTACCATGAATAGGGGCACTTGGTGAAAGGACGAATACCAGACCTCTGCACTTTGCTTCATTACTCAAGTGTTTTCCCACTTTTAAACGGGCACTGACAAAAATGCTGCTCACCACTGCACCTGCTACATATGATATTGGGCTAGCAGTCTCCTATATGACATTCTGCTCCCTCATGTCCTGGTTTGTCACGTTGCAGGCTTCAGAAATGCCTGATGATGAAAATAACCTCTTTCTACCACTCTCTGACTGGTTCTGTGGGGTTCACTGCTGTTGCAAGCAGACCTTCTCATTGATATGAATCCGAATTTCCAGTCTAGCAGGGGCTACTTGGGCGGCCAGCAGCCGTGCTGAGAGCTGTGTCTGCTGGCAGTACAAGATTCATTCGTTTTTTCTCTACATTAGTGTGCTCCCTGCGTTATTAGCTTTCATAACGAACACACAATTAAAAGCCAGCATAGATCAGGGAACTGGAACCAGCTGGTCCAGCATGACCAAGTTGATCTACCTGTACAACCATCACATTAACAGCTTGAATAGACTGGTCTACCAGATGACCAGCACTAATGAGGTTGGAACTTGCTGGTATATGCAGTTTTTTTTCAGCAGGGTAACGCTGTAATGGAATGTGAGGCTATTTATTGTGTCAGTGTGTTCCCCTTTCAGAAATACATACAGTATATGTAGTAGACATAGGTTACATTTCAGTTTTTGCACAAATTAATAGTGGTTTATTACTTTCACATACGGAAGTTTGTGCTAGTGACTTATCCTTTACCGCTTAGTAAGCAACACACGTAGAGAGAATCGAAAGCGTAAACAGCGGTCTTGTTTTGCTATTTTTCTTTATTTTTCTCTGCCGTGACAGAAAAACGCCTAAATTGCAGTAGCCACCGGAGTCTCCTGCAGAAAAGCCATTTCTTTTGTTTGGATCTTCGGGGGAAGTCTGTCAGGTTTCAAAAATCCTGCACTCTCCAACTGGCTCCCCGCCTGTCTGCAAGGAGCGGCGAATCCCACTCGCTTTCTGGAGCATATCACCATGGAGACGGCGGTCTGCCACTCGTGCCTGCAGATGCTGCTGGATAGGGCACAGCGAGGGGTGTTGCTCCCGTGACAGCTCTGCGGAAGAGCGGCTGCCACATCCCCCGTGCCACCGAGCAGGCGAGCGCGTGAGGAGACAAATACCACATGATGCTAATGACGGGCTGAAACGGCGACCCCTGCGGTGAACATGCCTTAATATTAAAACTAATAAAACCGCTCTATGAAACTGTCACATTCCTGTATGTATGCCTTATTGTCAAGGATTATGGAGGCACAGGATTTTTTAGCTAAATTCTGTTATACGGCTTTGACATAAAAGCTCCTCCTTTGACCATGTGCTTCCTCTTAATTGAACACATTTCATTGCAGCCCCTTGTCATTAGCGCCTTCTTATAAAAATTTAATGGATATTTTTTGATAGGAGCGCGTTTTTATTTGATTGCGGAGTCTAGAACGACAAACGCCTATCGCAGACCTCTAATTTCCTCTCTCCCGTAAGAAATCTAATAATAGCGCGGTTTCATTGGCACACAATGCCCGCAGTATTTCCTCATTTAAATGCCAGTTAATTACCTGTGGAATTTTAATTGCCATGCCCAGCAACACGGATGTGTAGGAGTGTCCAAGGTCAGTGGGGTGAGGGGGGGTTTGGGAATGGGAGCTGCGCATTACACGTTCACTTTGGGCACCTGCATTTTTACAAAATGCTAAAAATTAGAAACCATTTTCCTTCTGAAATAACACTGGTAAGTACCAATGCAAGAATACGAACCCCTTCCCCCTCCACTGTATATGATTCACATTGACTAAAGAATCATTGAATTATAGTAAATGAGCAATGGGCCAGTACAATGAAGCACAGCACCATTTCTCTTGATTTTTTTGTTTGGTTTTAGAAACATTGGTGATAACTGTAGCAACAACGTGCAAAATTGTGCAAGAAGTCTCTTATATGAACAGCTGTTCCCTCATGGCTCGCTCTCTCATGTTGCAGGCTTCAGAAATGCCTGATAAATTGGGTGATAAAGAGAACTGGGCAAGAGTTGTTTTTTTACCGTTTCCTGACTGGTTGAGTGGGGTTCACTGCCGTTGCAAGCAGGCCTTCCCATTGACATGCCAGTCTAGCAGGGGCTACTTGTGAGGCCAGTAGCTGTTCTGTGAGCTGTGTCTGCTTGCAGTACAAGATTAATTAGTTTTTTTCTCCACATTACCATGCTCATTGTTGAGTGATGAGTAAAGTGATGTGTAAAATATGGACGACCTGTACTTACCTTCAGCTCATAAACACGCAAGTTGCTTTGAGGAATGCATTCTTGCAGTGGCTCTGTGCATTGATGCAAATATACAATGCCCTCCATTATTATTGGCACCCCTGGTAAAGATTAGTAAAAAGGGTTATAAAAAATTCACCATTTGGTGAATTAGCTTAATCTCACACTGACATTTAAAAAAAAATCTAATCTTTAATTGAAGTAAATTTATTATGAGAAAAAAAAATCAAGAAACCCTCATCAAGAAATAATTATTTTTAACAAAACCATGTCTGCCACAATTATTGGCGCCCCTGCATTTATATATAGGAAAAAGTAATAATTTTTGATATTTGGTTGCATATCCTTTGCATGCCATGACTTCCTGATGTCTGTGACCCAACAATATCAAAATACTTTTGACACCTTATTTTCTGGTACTTTTACAAGTGATACTATAACGTCTCTGCATTTGAATGGATATGGGATATCTCTATGGGAATTGGGGGGTGGGACTAGATTTAGCTGTAACTTATGCTGGAACAGTATGGAATACATGGTTGGTAAAACTTTGGAAAAATGGAAAAGAAATTGGTTTTCTTTAGTTTGCAACAAAATACTGAGAGCTACATAAGTGAAACCGGTAATATATATACATTTCCTGGATCATAAACTCCATGTCCCCAAGTGTGCAAAATCTGAGGATAATATGCAGAACTACTAAAGATCTACAGTCAAGCCGGAAAGTCTGCACACCCCTTTCACCTTCTCCGCGTTTTATTATGTTGAGTTCATTTTTTGTCTCAAAATTCTACACAAAATAGCCCATAAAGACAAAGTGAAAACAGGTTTTTAGACATTTGTGCTAATTTATTAAAAATCTAAATGTAAAATATCATATGTACACGTGTGCACACCCTTTGATATGACACCCAAAAGTGAGCTGAGGTGCATTTTGTTTCCACTGATACTGCTTGAGATGTTTCTACAACTTAATTGGAGTCCACCTGTGATAAATTCAATTGATTGGACATGATTGGGGATTGCCAACACCTGTCTATATAAGGTCCCACAGTGCATGTCAGAGCAAACTCCAAGCCATGGGGTCAAAGGAATTATCTGCAGACCTCAGAAACAGGATTGTGTCAAGGCATAGATCTGGAGAAGGGTACAGAAACATTTCTGTAGCTTTACAGGTCCCAAAGAGCACAGTGGCCACCATCATTCGTAAATCCACCAAGAATCTTCCTAGACCTGGCCGCCCGGCCAAACTGAGCAATCAGGGAAGACGGGCCTTGGCCAGGGGGGTGAGCAGGAACCTGAGGGTCACTCTGACAGAGCTCCAGCGTATACTTGTGGAGATGGGAGAACCTTTCAGAAGATCAACCATCCAGGCAGCACTCCACCAATCAGCCCTTTATGGTAGAGTGGCCAGACGAAAGCCCCTCCTTAGTAAAAGGCACATCACAGCCCGCTTGGAGTTTGCCAAAAGGCACCTAGAGGACTCTCAAACCATGAGAATCAAGATTCTCTGGTCTGATGAAACCAAAATTGAACTTTTTGGCCTGAATACCAAGTGTCACGTCTGGAGGAAACCAGGCATCGCTCATCACCTGGCTAATACCATCCCTACAGTGAAGCATGGCGGTGGCAGCATCATGATGTGGGGATGTTTTTCAGCAGCGAGAATGGGCCGACTAGTCCTGATAGAGGGAAAGATGAATGCAGCTAAGTACACCGAGATCCTTGAAGAAAACCTGCTCCAGAGTGCTCTGGACCTCAGACTGGGGCGAAGGTTTACCTTCCAACATGACAACGACCCAAAGAACACAGCCAAGGGAACAAAGGAGTGGCTTTGGAGAAAGTTTGTGCATGTCCTTGAGTGGCCCAGCCAGAGCCCAGACCTGAATCCAATTGAACATCTGTGGAAAGAGCTGAAAATGGCTGTGTACCGACGATCCCCATCCAACCTGACGGAGCTTGCAAGGATATGCAAAAAGGAATGGGCAAAAATGTCCAGAAACAAGTGTGCCAAGCTCGTAGCTTCTTTCCCAATACGCCTTGAAGCTGTAATCGCTGCCAAAGGTGCAGCAACCAAGTATTAGGCTAAGGGTGTGAACAGATATGTAACCTCTAAATAACCTATTTTTGCCAGTAAAATAAAATAGCATATTTTCTAAAAACCTGTTTTCACTTTGTCATTATTGGCTATTGTGTGTAGATGTTTGAAAAATGAACTCAATCTATTGTAGTATAAGTCTGTAACATCATAAAACGTGGAGAAGGTGAAATGGGTGTGCAGACTTTACGGCTTGACTGTATTATGCAAAATATAGGCAGTGTACCCTGTTGTCCATTCGTGTCTCCAAATCTATCCAAATGGCAAAATTGTAAATTAGAATGAGCATTTTCCATGCCCTAAGTGACAAGTAGATACACCATAGCCTATATTATGTACGATAACATGAAAATAAAATGGTATTCCACCATCTGCAAAATGCTGCCAAATGTTCTATCTTCAATGAACATCAGTAGCCTACATCAAAAATGAATTTAATGATTGCACTACAGTATGTGAAATGCACTCAATATGTGAAAAAACAATAGGCCTTATAAACATATTGGGTAGGCAGTACTTGAGTGGAAACACAAACGTACATATTTAGCCAGCGAGACCAACCGCATTTTAGATGCAAAAATACTTGCATATCGAGAAAGGGAATACTCCCCTCCCTAATGCGTTTTCTATAGAGCTTGCGCAATACCAGACCGTTAAAACGAAAACTGCCGTTACACTGGCCTGCAATTAATTTTTGAAAGCACAAAATAAGACATTGTATATACCACTGCTAAGTTTAAAATGTACGATATTGGATAAAAGAGCCAACAATTAAACCAGAATTAACTGTAACAAATTAGACGGGCTTGCAGGGCATGGGGGGTATTAGCGGTGTTGTGTTTGTCAGGTTTAGGTTTAGAAAATAGAGAACCAAACGCGAAAGATAAGGATACAGAAAGCGTATCTAGTTATAGATACGCCACAGAAGCGGAATTAAACCGCACTAGTAGAAGGGAAACGCAAAAGCGGAAACAAAACTTCCCTAGCACAAGGCTAACACAAAACAACCTCAAACGGAGGCGGAGATTTGCTTAAACAGCGAGAAACTAACAACAAAAGAAATGTCCTCACGCACTAATTGATCTGCGTGTATCAGAGGTCGAGAACTGAAAAGAAACGGACCAAAATAGCAAGCCTGTAACTACAGCTCTCTTTGTTTTCTTTCTTTTTTTATAAAACCCTATACCGGCTTTCTAGTCCTACTGCAACGTCAATCTAGAAGCACCGGAAAGCGGAAGTCAAGCTCTATTTATAGCCGACGGAAACCAAACACAGGTGTAGGAGATAATGACCTGGAGAGATCCAAACACCGGGACGGAGGAAGAAAAAATCCGATAGAGCTTCAGACGATGCCAAATGGAAAACAATGGTAGAAAACAAAAAGAGACAGCCACTACCCATGACAGTACCCCCCAACTAAGGGACGGTACCAGATGATCCCTAAGCTTTGCTGTCTCGGAAGTCCCTAATGAGAGTGGGGTCCAAAATATTCTTGGACGAAACCCAGCAGCGCTCCTCTGGGCCATACCCCTCCCAGTCCACCAGGAACTGGTACCCTCTGCCCACCGGTCTCTCGGCCAAAATGCGCCGAACGGTGTACACCGTACCTCCCTCCAAGAATCGAGGAGGAGGAGGCGGCTTGTCAGCCGGAGCGAGGGCGCTCACAAGTACCGGTTTCAAACGTGAGACATGAAAGGTAGGGTGGATGCGCATGGAAGATGGTAACTGAAGACGTACCGTGACCGGGTTGAGTTGCCGCACGATCTTAAAGGGGCCCACGAATCGAGGCGCGAGTTTGCGGGACTCAACTCGCAACGGCAGGTCCCGTGTGGAAAGCCACACCCGTTGACCCACCCGGTAGAAGGGGGCCGGACGACGGTGCCTGTCAGCCACCGCTTTCTGTTTAGCTGAAGCGTGCAGTAACGATGCACGTACGCGCTTCCAGACCGCTCGACACCTACGCACGAAGAATCCGGCGGAGGGTAATTCTGCATCTCTCTCCAGCTCAGGGAACAAGGGAGGTAGGTATCCCAGCTGAGCCTCAAAAGGAGAGATTCCCGTGGACGCGTTGCGCAGGGTATTATGCGCGTATTCGGCCTAGGCAAGAAAGCGACTCCAGGAGCTAGGATTGGCCGCGGCCAGACACCGGAGAGTACTCTCCATACTCTGATTGGTGCGCTCTGTCTGGCCGTTAGTCTCCGGGTGAAAGCCGGAAGAAAGACTGACAGATGCCCCCAACAGAGCACAAATTGAATGCCAGAATCTAGTGGTGAATTGGGGCCCGCGATCCGACACAACGTCCAGAGGTAAACCGTGCACCCTAAACACATAGTCTATCATTAGCTGGGCCGTCTCACGTGCCGATGGCAGTTTAGGCAGAGCGACAAAATGAGCTGCTTTGGAAAAACGGTCAACTATAACCAAGATGACCGTATTCCCATGCGAAGGTGGCAGGCCTGTAACGAAGTCGAGGGCGATGTGACTCCAGGGGCGCCTGGGAATGGGCAGGGGACGCAAGAGACCCGAAGGGAGAAGCCGTGAACCCTTATTACGGGCGCAAATAGCACATGTCGCGACAAACTCCCGCACATCACTCTCGAGCTTGGGCCACCAAAACCGACGTAAGACAAACTCCTTAGTCCGGTGCATGCCCGGATGAGCCGCTAACTGGGAAGTGTGACCCCACTGAAGGACACGCAACCTCAATCGAGGGGGAACAATCAAGCAGTGAAGCGGACCCCCCCCCTGGGCCGGGATCGGAACGCAGGGCCTTCTGCACAGCCGCCTCAATGGCCCACATAACAGGGGCCACAATACTAGAACTAGGGACCACAGATTTGGGACGTGACTCCTTATCCGACCGGTCATAAATGCGTGATAACGCATCAGGTTTAATATTTTTTTACCCGGGGCGATAGCTTAGGGTAAAATTTAATCTGGTAAAAAACAAGGCCCAACGGGCTTGTCGCGAATTGCGCGTTTTGGCCTGTTGAATATACTGCAAATTCTTATGGTCAGTCCAGACTGTAAAAGGGTGCTCAGCTCCTTCCAACCAATGACGCCACTCCTCCAGCGCCAATTTGACCGCCAACAGTTCAAGATCACCGATGTCGTAGTTTCTCTCGGCAGGTGTAAGGCTACGAGAAAAATATGCACATGGGTGTAGCTTGCGCTCCACCGGAGAATGCTGAGATAGAATGGCCCCAACCCCCAGCTCCGAAGCGTCGACCTCCACCACAAAGGGAAGGGAGGGATTGGGAGTAGCAAGAATGGGCTCGCAGCAGAACCTCCTTTTTAGTTCAGTAAAAGCGGTCTCCGCCCTGGAGTTCCACTGAAACCGAGCAGGAAATGCTTTTTTTTTTGTGAGGGCTGTGATAGGAGCCGCTACTGAGCTAAAATTGCGGATAAATCTCCTATAAAAATTAGCGAAACCCAAGAAGCGCTGCACCTGCTTCACAGAAGTAGGGGTGGGCCAATTCTTAACCGCTGCAACTTTATTTGGATCCATCAGGACTTTACCGTCAGCAATAATGAAGCCTAAAAAGGAGACGGAACTGGTGTTGAAAGAACACTTTTCAGCCTTAACAAATAGTTGGGCCTTAAGAAGTGCCTCCAACACCTGTCTAACGTGTATGATGTGAGAGGGAAGATCCGGAGAAAAAAATAAAATATCGTCTAAGTAAACGAAGACGAATCTCTCCAGCATCTCTCTCAAGACATCGTTCACTCGCGCCTGAAAAACAGAGGGGGCACTAGTGAGACCGAACGGCATCACCCGGTATTCATAGTGTCCATGATGCGTGTTAAAAGCGGTCTTCCGCTCATCCCCCTCACGAATGCGCACGAGATTGTATGCGCTACGTAGATCGAGTTTACTAAAAACCGACGCCCCCTGTAAACGCTCAAATGCGGAATTCATGAGGGGAAGAGGGTACCTGTTCTTAATGGTAATAGCATTGAGACCCTGGTAATCTATACAGGGTCTTAGCCCTCCGTCTTTCTTTTTTCTTTTTCTTTTAAAATTTGTTTCTGATTTTTTCCCATTTTTCTCCCAATTTAGTAGCCAATTGAACCCCTATTCTAATTCAATTTCCCCCGTGTAGCAACCGCTAGAGAATCACTGCTGCACAATCTCCGTCAGCCGGCAGTAGAGCGAAGGTAGCCACGCTCTTTTTCAGAGCGCGACTCCTTCCGAGCCTGACCGTGATTCCAACCCGTCCATGGCTGCTATATGCGCAGCGATTCTCTCCGAGCCCCTCCCCCCACCCGGAAGCAGCCGCCAATTGCTGCTCCCACAGGGCGCCGGCCATGCTCGGAAAATGGCAGGTCCAGGACGCGAACCCTGATCCTCGGAGTACAACTGCGCTGACTGAAAGTCTTACCGTTGTACTACCGCAGCGGCCCCGTCTTTCTTTTTAACAAAAAAAAAAACCCCGCACCGGCTGGTGACGTGGACGGTGTGATAAACCAATTGGCTAAGGACACCTCAATGTACTGCTTCATAGCAGTGCTCTCAGGAGCTGACAAGGAGTACAAAGAGCCTCTGGGAGGCACAGTACCAGGGTACAGCTCAATGGCACAATCGTATGGTCTGTGAGGTGGTAATTTGGCAGCACGCTGTTTACTAAAAACCTCTGCGAGGTCTGAATAATCGATAGGCACCCCCGCGGGTAGATTCGACTCAAGCGCCCCTACCACCTCCGGAGTACCGGAGGATCTGTCAGACGAGCTATCCCACTCGAAATCGGAGGTGGAATGTTCGTCCTCCTCTGTGAGAAGCCCCTCCGCAAAGGAATCCCAAGACAGACTCTCCTCACCACTCCCCGTGAGGAAGGAGGAAGTATCTCTGTCCGGATAAGAGTCTGCCTCCTCCGAATCACTCTCGGAATTAAGTTCGGACAGATCAAAGGTAGCGTTTGGAACAGAGTAAACAGCAGGATAACAATGCGATAAACAGTGGGGACCCCACTGACGAATAGGATTCATATTCCTACCTCAACAGATATGTGGGTTATGTAGCCCTAACCATGAATGTCCCAGTACTAAAGGATACGACGGAGAGTTTATTAAAAAAAAATATATTCTCTCCGAGTGCCCCTGGAGAGGAATGCGCATCTCAATTGGATTCGTCTTTAGTTTAATGAGTCCAGAACCCAAAGGACGACCATCCAGGGCAGTAACTTGGCGAGGACTAATTAAGGGGTTGGTAGGGATTTGTAAATTCCTAGCCCATTTAGCGTCAATAAAAGACTCCACGGCCCCTGAATCAATAAAAGCGGTAACGTTTGCCGAACGTCCCTCCCAAAATAGTCGGACAGGTATGAGGGTCCAGGAGTTAATACAATCTTGTCTCACTAGGGACCCTTCGTTTCCCACCAACTTATAGCATCGATCTTTAGTATGACCGTTACGCTTACAATGCTGGCACCAGTACCTCTGCGGTCTCGCTCTCTTATTTTGATGGAGGGACGAGCCATCCACCTGCATAGGCTCTTCCTGATCAACAGAGAGGTATGTGGGCACAGTAGGCGGAATGTCTCTTAACACGGATCTTAAACGGGACGACTGATCTTTAATCGCACGTTCACGTTCTCTAATCCGGTTATCGAGACATATTGCAGAAGTTATTAGTTTATTTAGTGTAGCGGGTGGTTCTAGTATAGCCAACGCATCCTTGATGGAATTGGATAATGCTTGAAGGAAAAGGGATTTTAACGGGCCGTCTGACCATCCCGTCTCCCCGGCTAGCGCTCGAAATGTAATGGAGAACTCAGCTACAGTTTTAGTGCCTTGGCGTAAACTGGTGAGTCTCCTTGCCGCCTCCTCTCCTGAAACCTCGTGATCGTAAACCAGTTGCATTTCGTCCATAAGTTTAACTGGATCACGAATGACAGGTGCATTGGCTCGAATGAGAGGATCCGCCCACGCAAGAGCCTGGCCATTTAATAAAGATAAAATAAATGCTACCCGGGATTCAGGTGTGGAGAAACGAGAGGGTTGTGCCTGAAAAAATATCAGACACTGGGTTAGAAATGGTCGGCATTTACCCGATT
The DNA here is from genome assembly GCA_022702515.1 of Ilyophis sp. 1 JC-2022. Classification (NCBI taxonomy): domain Eukaryota; kingdom Metazoa; phylum Chordata; class Actinopteri; order Anguilliformes; family Synaphobranchidae; genus Ilyophis; species Ilyophis sp. 1 JC-2022. Next base: position 15,412,387 of record CM040406.1, on the reverse strand, counting down.
CCCCACCATAGCGATCCGGTAATTGTAATTTGGGCTCTTTTATGGTACGTGGAGCGGGTATGGGAGGTGTGGGTGCTTGTGCAACTGGAGGAGGGTTATTTGCCACAGAAAGTCTATGCAGGCTCTCTGTCAAACGTTGGAGGCACTCTCCCTGGCTACGCAACTGTTCCCACAGCTGACCCTGTTGATTCTGCATGGAGAGGAGTGCTTGCTCCATAGTAACCCCCGTAGCGCCCTGACTGGCTTGTGCTTGTTCATAATCCTTATCTAACGCTGATTCCTCCATGTTTGTAAGGCTTCTAGATTCTGTCAGGTTTAGGTTTAGAAAATAGAGAACCAAACGCGAAAGATAAGGATACAGAAAGCGTATCTAGTTATAGATACGCCACAGAAGCGGAATTAAACCGCACTAGTAGAAGGGAAACGCAAAAGCGGAAACAAAACTTCCCTAGCACAAGGCTAACACAAAACAACCTCAAACGGAGGCGGAGATTCGCTTAAACAGCGAGAAACTAACAACAAAAGAAATGTCCTCACGCACTAATTGATCTGCGTGTATCAGAGGTCGAGAACTGAAAAGAAACAAACCAAAATAGCAAGCCTGTAACTACAGCTCTCTTTGTTTTCTTTCTTTTTTTAATAAAACCCTATACCGGCTTTCTAGTCCTACTGCAACGTCAATCTAGAAGCACCGGAAAGCGGAAGTCAAGCTCTATTTATAGCCGACGGAAACCAAACACAGGTGTAGGAGATAATGACCTGGAGAGATCCAAACACCGGGACGGAGGAAGAAAAAATCCGATAGAGCTTCAGACGACGCCAAACGGAAAACAATGGTAGAAAACAAAAAGAGACAGCCACTACCCATGACAGTGTTGCATATTTCTCAAACGAATTGTACCAGACAATAAATGACCATTGAATTTTGAAAGGAACATCTATATCTATAAAACCAATGGTAGGATTGTATATTTATTTCATATTTAGTAGCAGATATTTATTGTAGGATACGTGGTTCAATGAGACAATTTCACGTTTATTTCGCATTTGAGTGAGCAGGGCTTTTCACAGCGTTTTTGGCATACGATCAGGCTATTGTTGGGTTTATCTTGTTGCTATGAGGGAATTCTAATTTTATATGATTAATAAATATATTTATGAACTCACACAAAGACGCTATTGTCCACTATGTCACGCATGGGTAGATATAGACGTATAGACTGGGTGGGGGGGGTGCTTGTTAAATGGACTTGCTACGGGAAAATAGTGACACTTAGAAACTCTCTATTCAGCAGAGTTGTCACAAATCGTCTACCAATAAAGTTAAAACACAGAGTTTGTGATTTCCACTAATAGTTTGGCAGCAGGAGCAACGAATGTCTCAATTGAGCAAAAAGGTGGTGCCGGCTATGCATCTACGCAAAGGGGTTAAGGGTTGTTTCTCCTGACAAATCTTTCTATTGAACTCTATGGAAAAATAAGTCAGGAGAAGAAACCCTTCAAGTTATCCATCCATATCTCCTGGATTCCTGGCAGCAGAGTGATGGTTTAAGGCTTGTTTGATATGTCAGTCCCTTGATGACTTAGAGCCTTTTAGCCAACCATGTGTTCCATACTGTTCCAGTGTAATTTACAGCTAAATCTAGTCCCACCCCCCAATTCCCATAGAGATCCATTCAAATGCAGATACGTTATAGTATTTCTTGTAAAAGTACCAGAAAATAAGATATCAAGAGTCTTTTGATGTTGTTGGGTCACATACATCAGGAAGTCGTGGCATGCAAAGGATATGAGACCAAATATTTCAAATGATTACTTAATTCTATATATAAATGCTTAATGAGGGATTTTTTTTCTAATAATAAATTTACTTCAATTAAAGGTTGGCATTTTAAAAAAAATTCAGTGTTAGATTAAGCTAATTCACCAAACAGTGAATTTTGTATAACTATTTTTACACATCTTTACCAGGGGTGCCAATAATAGCGGAGGGCACTGTAACTGTATAACAGTAGAATATGCATCATGCCGGTTTATGACCAACTCATGAAGCACATGGTCATCCTTCTCTCAAAAAGAATATCCTCTTTGACTGGATATTCAGATTAATATCGTCGTCAATTATTTATTTAGGAGACACTCACTTGTCCAAAGTGAGTTACATGGGCCATCATGACATTAAATACCATATAAATTATAAATCATAAATCATTAGAGGTGTAAGAACAAGGGTATAGGTAGAATATAGGAATCTCACACAAGTCTACAGTGCACATTATTACTGGTATAGAGTGAATTATATTATTAATTTAATTTCTCACGTAAGCGCATTGACACTATAAGCGCCTCTTTAATATATTTACAATAGGAAGTCAGGAAGACTATTTCACTGTAAGGGTGTCCTGTCCCTTTCTTTGGTAAGGGGCATGTTGAATTCCATCCACTCAGACAGACAGGAAAGGACACACCCCCACCCACAATCCAGTCATCCCGCACTGCCCGTCAGTCCCACCTCCTGCCAGGGGCCTACCCCCTTGATTTATTTGGAAGGGCGCAGGAACAGAGCCAGATGAGTGGTGCTTTAATGCGCTTTTCTGACGTGTTTGGTCTCTCAGGCACTATTGATCAAGGGGAGTGACTGCCTTAGAGAGGGTGGGTGTTCCCCCCCTGCTTCTAACACCAAAAAATGTGTGCGCTAATAGCTGTAGCGTCAAAGCTGCCAAGACCCTATCTGTTATGGGGGGCTTAGACTAATGAAATCATGGCGAGGTGCAGAGGTCAGACTATTAAGCAATTCTCATCCCTGGGGATAGAGGTTGCCAGGTTGGGCGGTGCTTGACTGATGGAGGATGGGTAATTTAGGTCTGGGCTGCTGGTGTGCCGAGGCGTGGGCGTGAGCGCTTTTCTCTCTATCCCACCCACCCCACCCCCTTCCCTTGAGGGTTACAGCTAGGGTTAGTGATTGCTAGAGCACATGCAGGCATGCATGAACATACGCAGACATGCATACACACACACACACACACACACACACACACACACACAGACTCACACTGCTGCTACATAAGCATAAGAGGACAGGAAATCGATTCATTAGCAGTAGCAGTCATAACCTTCTACAGCTGGTCATAGCACCAGATCTGCAGTTTTTCAAATTCCTTCTGAAGGATTATATGTCAAGGAAGCTTGGCTTATTATTTCAGAATTCCAATTTAATAAGACATTATTCAGTTTATTTTTAGAAATATATCACCTAATTATTCGGGAAAATCAGTGTATTAAAACATATTAGATACATAAGAATTACACATGGATAAGTAAATACATACCATTGCATGTGTGTATGCAACCATACACACCAGTGATCCATTTTACTTTAGCCTAGGCAGTTTTAGCATGGAAGTATTGGGATGCGACGAGGTCCTGTCACATGCAGGCACACACATTAAATAAAAACATTTGAAATGCATCAGATCAGGAGGTGTCATCTGCCCTGCACAATACGGCTCCTTGCGGCCAATCAGCAAAGGCTGCCTGACTGACTTTGTGCAGTAAAGCCAATTTTTTATTTGAAAAAATATGTACTTTTTGAAGTAAAACACTGAGCAGGTACTATTGCCTGTTTTCAGACACCCTTTCTCCGACGCCCCTCCGAGGAAATGAAACCCTTGATGTGGCCCCCCGAATCGGATGAGAATGGCCGAGAAGGCATGCCCATGCAAGTCACCTTAGCTGCGCGTATATTCCGCCAGTACTCTCAAAATCTACTGCAGCTTATTTGTTCATATTAGGGCCAGTCAGTAGTTGAGAAAAATGGGATAAGCATTCTTTGCGTGTAGGAACAGGAGCCTAGAACATTTCATGGCTGGGTGACTCCTAACTAAGCGTGCAAGTGCTCTGACAGGCACCCGAAAGCGGGGCTGACGGGTTCCCCAAACATCATCTCCTGACGCAGTTTTTCAATAGGATTTCAATCTGCATATTCCCGCGGAGGTTGGCCGGTCATTTTTACCGCAGAGCAGAGCAGTCCCTCTCAAAGCCTGGCACCAGCCGCACAGTGCCCCGTGATCGATAGGCTTGGCTGATGCAAAGATTATCAGCTTAGAACGTGCGCCTCGCGCTGATGGGGAGATTAGCCATTCGCTTTTCCGACATGACGATTAATTGTGTTTTGGTCCTACGGAACCTAAGAAGTCCCCCGTTCATTACCCACCTAGGGTTTCTCTGGTTTTTCATCAGCCATCAATGCCTGGAACATTTTGAAGAATTAATATATAGTCACTATGTGTGTGTGTGTGTGTGTATACAGTTAAATGCACACAGCAAAAATGGTGGTGTACATTTAACACCCTTGGGTGTTTATATGAGACCGTGGTCTCATATAAACACTCTATAGTTGTTAAATGTACACCAGTAGTGTTAGATTTACACCGGTATTTTTGCTGTGCAAAGGTATAGGGACAGTATCAAGTTGGTTGTTTTTTCTCTATACTAATCAAATTTGTATCTTCAAATCAATGACTATGAGGAAGTTATTTCACCCCCCAGTTATTTCTGCAGTTATTTCATGTTTTTTGACAGACATTGAACTATATTACAATTACAATGAGTCAAGTCCCCCTATTTCAAGTCAACATAAGTATTGGGACAAAGTAGGTTTTGGTTAATTTAATGACTTCTAATAGCAAGGTCAATATTTTATTGCATACCTCTTACATTTGATGACTGCATCGAGTCTGACACTCATGGACATCACGAGGTCCTTTGAGATGCTCTGCCAAGCTTTTACCGCTGCCTCTTTCAGGTGCTGTTTGTTTGGGCGATCTATTGGATTTTTTCCGCCTCCGTTTCGGTGTTTGGATATCGCCCGGCTATTATTCCTCGCACCTGTTTTGAGTTTTCTGCCGGTTATAAATAGCTCAGGACTTCCGTCTTCCTGCACTTCAATATTGTCTTTTCAATGTTGACAAACAAAGTCTGTTAATGGTATAGAAATTCGGTCACTGCATTTCTGGTTTGTACAAATAAGAAATGCAGCAAGTACGGTTATTTAGGATTAGATTGGGTTTTCTTTCACTTCCAATTTTTTTAAAATCTTAATATCTCTCAACCTGTTACCTTTTGTGTTCAGCTCTTTTGCTACAAGAGCTTAGGTAACAGGCTTGATTTTCGATTTCTTTCTTTCACCCGTTACCTGGGTTTTTCTTTTGGTTTTCAACCTCTCGTGTGTGCTCTTTGATTTAGATTGTGAGGTTCTTTTGTTATTTATACTCGCTATTTTCGAGTCTCGCCTCCTTTTGAGGTACTATTAATTTGTCTTGTGCGAGGGAAGTTTTGCTCCCGTTCTTTTGTTTCACCCCATGCTGGTGCGGTTTCTTCCGCTTTTGTGGCGTATCTTTCAAGATACGCTTTTAGAATCCTTATCGGTCGCGTTTGGTTCTCCGAACCTTACACCAACCCTCACAGTAGTATGCAGAGCAGTCCCTTTCTTTCTCCACACTTTCACCTTCCCATCATTCTGGTAAAGGTTTATCTTTGTCTCATCTGTCCAAGTCTTGTTTCCAAAAGTCATCAGGCACATCTTTGTATTTTTTTATGCAAATTCCAATCTCGTCTTTCTGTTCGTGGAGCTGATGGGAGGTTTACATCTGGAAGTGTAGCCTCTGTGCCCTGCGATACTTCCAGCCCAAATGTATGGAGATCATTAGTAATTATTGGAGCTGACAATAAGGGTTTTTTCACAGCTCTTATAATTATCCTGTCATCACTTTCTGATGTGGTCCACAGACAGCCTGATCGCTGGTGATTCATCAGTCCTCCAGTAGTCTGTTTCTTCTTTAGGACATTCCATATTGTTGACTTTGAAATAATCTGCAATAGCTCTAATAGATTTTTTCCTTTCTTTTAACCTCACAGGAGCTTTTTTGGTTGTCTTACTCAGTTCTCTGGCCCTCATCTGCAGTTTTCTTGTCTTGCTTATAAAATAGAATCTACAAATGCTTCCAAGTGATATAACCCATACCCTGAGACTCACAGCTTTCCATTAATAAATAATTTGCATAATATGGTAAACTTGTGAAATTTGAAAAAGCTGATGGTCATTTGTCTCAATACTTATTCTGACTTGGAATAGGGGGACATGACTCAATGAATGGCATTGTTGTAATATAGTTCAATGTTTTTTTTGGTTTTTTTTAAACACATGAACTAAATGCAGACATTGTGAATTTAGCCTCAGTCATTGTTTTATTTGAAAAGACAGATGTGATTAGTACAGAGGAAAAGCAACCAATTTGACACAACTGTCTAGATAACTGTATGTATGAGCAGAGCCTTTGGTTGGGTTTTTACATATTTTTATGAGAATTAAATTACTTTAAATGATTTGGCTTCAGCTATATCTTCCATTTCACAAACAGTCTTTTGTTTGGTGTCTAATTAGGTCACCATTTGGGGGAAAAAACACAAATGTATAAGGCAAGAAAAATAAACCAGGGGACAAAATATGCATGTGTTTTTATATACAGGCTTTCCCTCATTTAGGACAGGTTTAATCAGGAGTGAATCCACTTTTTTCCACTTGGTTATTTACTGTTCAGGTCCCTGTGAAAAGACAGTAATTGTTTTATTTTCTTACCATTTCCCCTCATTCAAATTCTTTTCCACTCCGTTCTGATAAATTAGCACAAATACACATTAAACTACACATAATTGTACATGCAGCTATACAGCAATTAAAATACAATTTTCCAATAGCTAATGATTATGGGAGTAATTAAAGGTTGGTTAAATAAACTTTGATTTCACTTTTAGGCCGATGCCAGCAAATGAAGCAGCGTGTCTGGTTGATTATTTAATTATTACCAATGTTACACAACATGAGAGAAAGTTTTGTTCTGTGTACTAGGTGTGGATGTACGATGATTTCTGTGGCATGATGGCTGGGATGGCAAGCAGGTGATGTCATTCGGATGAGATGTTGAATGGCACTTTTCGGAAAAAGAAGGGGTGCCCCTGGTGTCCTGGCCAAATTTCCTACCTGGCTCCATCAATGTGGCCTCCTAATCATCTCCTTTTTGGTGACTATTTTGGTCTCCTTCTCTGTCCACCTGTTCCGCTGTGTATAGTGTGCTTTCTGGGGCAAAATGGCTGCCATACATGACCCAGGTGGGTGCTACACAACGGTGGTCACTGAGGTGTTCTTCCGTCTTCACAATACACTCTCACAAATAAGGTGCAGTGGAGGTAAATTTTTCTACTTTGAGGAACAAATTTCCCAAATGTACCCTGCTGTCTAGGGGTACAGTTTTATTTACCTATAGGGTACTAGCCCAACGACAAGCTTTTGTACCTTTTTAGGTACTTTTCGTACCTTTTTTTCTGAGAGTGTAAAATACTTTGAAAAGTGCTGTAAAAGACTATTTGTTATTAACTCTCTTGCCCCGCTCTTTTTCTCTCAGTGTCTACGGCTGCCCATTGGCCAAAAAAAGAAAAACGCAAGATAAGCAGCCTCAGGAGCCTGCTGCCAAGAGGAAGTTTTTACTGACTCGTCCGGACAACTCTTCCATGGATGAGTGCTATGAGACGGACGGCACAGAGGAGATGGATGAAAAGGAGGAGGAAGAAGAGGAAGAAGAGGAGGAATATTCTGAGGACAATGAGGAGCAGGTAGAGCTAGAGGAGGAGGGAGATGTGGAAAGGGGGGAGGGCCAAGTGGCAGAGACAGAGGAGGAGGGGGTTGAGGAAGAGGAAGAAGAAGAAGAAGGGGATGGTGATGAGGACGAGGAGGAAGAAGATGAGGAGGAGGAAGAGGAGGAATACGACGAGGAAGATGATGAGGAAGAGGAGGATTATGATGACCATAATCAGGAGGATGGTGAGGATACCCCCCTCTTTGAGCCCAAAACAGCACTTAGTGTTTAAGTCACTCGAGCTTGATTCAGTTTCACAGAAACATTTCCCCACAAATTACGTTTTTTTTTCTATTTTCAAATAATAAATTATAATTTAAAACAATAAATAAATGACACATATCTCAGCCCTGACATGGAAAGAGAAGCTCTCCAAGGCCTTTTGAAGTTTGAATAAGGAGTGGAAAGGATTTCATGAGGAGGGATGGAATGAGGTTTATTTTTGAAGTGAGAGCTTTATTTGTCCTTGAGGTCACTCGTGAAACACAGGGAAATCACAGGTTCTTAGTGTCACACTCTGTATGCAGTGTTTATCAGGTTTTATTGCTATAAAGCAATTATAAACGCAAAAATCAACAATCATGTTTAATATAAGAAATAAGAGAACTTCTAATATAAGAAATAAGAGCTTTCTAAAAATTGTATCTACATTTATCTCCTACTTTTGATTGAGTATTTTTGCCCATGTGTCTTTATTACCGTTCGCGTGTTTCTTTGCTGGTTCCTTATGAGAGCAGGAACAGAAAGGAAAGCCTTGCGAGGGTGAATTTTTAAATCTTGGATAAAACTGAAATCCCCTGAAATAGCAGCCAGGCAGCCTGCGTTCTGTTAAAGACGGTCACGGTAATTTGAGGTGCATATGGATTGTTCGCTTTGACCTTCAATGCTGTTTCAGTGTCAGGCTCACAACAGCCCAGAGCCATCTGTTAGAATCCTGTTAAGATGGTGGCATTTTTTGCTGAAAGAGCAAGCATTTTGCTTCACTTTTGGGAGATATTTCATGAGCAGAAATGCAGTTCAGTGTGCAGGGAAATTAGGAATTAACCACTTGCAATAAAGCTATTGCCGTATACTGTGCACTGCGATTTCTGATGTCTTTGTCAAGAATGTGTGCATATGGACTTATTAGACAACAAAAGGCATCACTGTGTGTTCCATCTGTACAAAATAAAGGCCAGATAATGACCAGATAAAGGATTTTATTGTCTTTTTGGCCTTTGTCGATAGGTCAGGGTCCCCATCCCCGGTCCTGGAGTGCCACAGGCATTAGGATTAGGAAATTGTTGCTTTTCCATTTCTCAGGCAGTATTTGGGCAGAACGTAGAGGAATGGAGTGTTCGTTCCACCACTGGGGAGCTATGGTGGAAAAGCTCAGCGGTCAGGACGAACAGGAGCCATAGGAAGTGCGAGTCGCCCTGCTGCAGCAGAGCGTAGTGGTTGAGCTGGAGCGTAGTGCTGGATTAAGTCCTGTAGGTAGAAGGGGCCTATCCTATTGGTGCAGTGTAGGCCAAGGTCATAACTTTGACGAGTGACCTCAGCAGGGGGGTGACATGCGGGAACTTCGGGAGGTTGAACACAAGCCGGGCAGCCACGTTCTGGACCAGTTGACGATGCTGGGTGGAGTAGATGGTCAGGTACAGTCGAATCCTCCTGATGTTGTACAGGAAAAACCTGCAGGACCAAGCTATTGCCCTGATGTGCTCTCTGAAGTCCAGTTGGTCGTCAAGGACCACCCCCAGGTTCCTTGCAGAGCGGGAGGCAGCCACTATGGTACCGTCGACAGTGATGGAGAGGTCTTATATTGGGGAGATCTTGTATGGCATGAACAGGAGCTCCGTCTTGTCAAGATTGAGCTTCAGGTGATGGCGAGCCATCCACTCAGAGATGTCAGCCAGAGTTTCTCATCTTGCTTAGTCACTGACTAAGCCTGTCGGCCTGTATCCATCTTCCTTAAACTATACTATCCCTTGCAGAAAATAACCCCCACCCCCCAGAGTTCAGTTTAGAGTCAAAAGATCTCACACTGATGCAGCTCACTGGTGGGTTGTACTACCATCTTTGGGCTGGAGGACAGAATTGCACCTTTTCAAATTTTGAGGCTTTTACTTCCCCCACCCCCCAAGAGAGTCTGCCTATCTGTCTCACACATGCCAAGCCATAACAGCCTCACCAGAGTAGAATGGTTAACGGCTTCTTCTCTGTCTCTGAATAGTAAACCACATTACAGCCCCGCTAATCCAGTCACAGCATGGCCATAATCTCTCCGTTGCACTTTCAATCTGTTTCGCCTCCCTATTCCCTTTGTGTCCCTTGATTGCTCTTCAAATTGCTTCTTCCAGGCGTGTTTCAAATCGGCTAAATTAAACCCTCCCGACTGGCGACTGTAACAGGCTTCCTCTGTCAAAATATGGACTTGATCATTCGTGACTGTTCCCTCTCCCGTTCCAAAGCCTCTTCATTTCCCCTCTCCTCATTTCACACGTAGAATTAACTCTGTTTTTGTGTAGACAGGAAAACGGGTCCTGCTATTCCGAATAACTAAATATGAAAATGTAATCCCAGTTATCCATGTCTTTTCTACACATATTTCTTTCATGCATATTTTATTATTTTTTACTCTTATTCTAAATCCGTATAATTATTATTATTATTATTGCTGTTGTCGTACACTTTTCCTTTTGATGTTTTGATTATGAAAACGATCGTTGTAGACGAAGCCTTTGTGTTTCGGGAAGCGCCAACTTCTTTCAACTGTCGCTAATTAACTTTGCAATCGAAGATTACCGTTTGGTGAACCAGGCGGGTTTTTTCATTTTCTTTCCTGAAATCAAAGACATCACACTGATTGTTTTGAAGCTCCTGGTATTAAGATTGTTTGCCAGGCAGGGAAAGTGAGCTGCATGCTTCGCACTGGCGCAAATGATTGCACTCCCGACAGCTCAAGGGTGGAGACGTGGGAGACAGGCATTTGGTAGCCAGCGAGAACTGGAGGTATAAAATCACAGACATTAGGGGTTGAGTAACCTTTAACAACCCTGTCTGTCTCCACTTCATGATCAATATAGTTTTAAAGATTCTGATGTCACCGAAATAAAGAATAGCCTAGAATAGACATTATTCCCTGTCACAATTACTTCTTTTTACGGTGAGATGTGTTTTTTTTGTATTCGTGAAATAATGGGCAATGTACAGCTCAGTGGAGAAGGATGCTGGTTTCATTAATTTTGGGTTCATTGTCATTGTTGTTGCTGCTCTGTTTCACTATTCTCAGGGTAGCTAATATAGTTTCATCAGAGATGATATATATGAGAACATGACTGTAACTTGGAACTAGCTAAATCTCCATTAAGGCTAGTCTCATGCATTCATAACATAGCTTTACATGTTGTTTCTGGAAAAAAGGGAGCATCTCATTGCTACCATCTTAACATTTGGAACATGCCAGCGATAGTCAGCAAAGAACAAATGGCCGCCTGAAGCATATGCAAGGTGATATGAGAAAGTGGTACTAATAATCAGGCAAGCTTTGTAGCTGACCATATGAATGCCTGTCAGGGCACACACTCCAAAGATAAGAAATAAATTATTCTGACAAAATCATTCTCACTGTATAAATGCCTGATACAAAGGGATTGGTTGAGGCACTGTCAGCCTCAGATGGTGTTGGGAAGGATTCAGGGTCAGGCATACCCTGCCATGGTGTGAGGCCAGGTGCACCCAAATGTGGCTCGGATGAAGACAGTATAAACAGCTTGTTATAATCTGAGAACAACGTGTGTATTTTACTGTGAACCTGATCATTCATGAACTATTTATCCAAGATGAAAGTTTGGCAGTTCTCACTGGGGAATCCTTGCTGTTTTATTGCTGAACATCTTCTTTCTTTAAAAGCCATAGCCGTAGATAAAAGCCAAATCTGTAAAACCGGACACAAGAGGAGAACCTTCAGACAGCCTTGTGCTTTAAGTGTAGATACACATTTTTGGTCAACAAACACTTGGTAAAGACAGCAAACATTGTTATTATTGGATAGGACAATGCAAAGATTTCCTAAGAAATCTAATAAAGATAGACCAAGCATGTCCGCTGTTGACGGAAATCCAATTTACTGGTTGAAATAAAATCACAGCAATTGAATTAAGCTGTTCCTTCCCCCCCCTCTTTGACAGAGGACAAACAGACAAATGGCAGCCACGTGAAGTCCGGCCAGGCAACAGAGAAGGACGACAACAACAACGACGAGTACGACAACTATGACGAGCTGGTGGCTAAGTCGCTGTTGAACCTGGGCAAGATAGCTGAGGACGCGGCCTACCGTGCCATGACAGAGTCGGAAATGAACAGTAATTCATCCCACAGCGCCGAGGAGGAGGACGAGGATGATGAGGATGAGGATGAGGAGAAGGGTGGGAGGAAGGGCGAGCTGAGTCTGGACGTGGACAGTGACGTGGTGCGAGAGACGGTGGACTCGTTGAAGCTGCTGGCACAAGGCCACGGCGCCATGCTCTCGGACAACCTGAATGGGCGGGGCTATCTGGATGGGGGGGCGGGGGAGGGTGGGGACAGCGAGGGCTGTAACGGTGGGTCTGGGGGTGGCGGGGGTCGGAACGCGGGTGGGGCTGGCCTTGGGGGGCAGGGCAAGCCCACCAGCAACGGACAGGTGGAGGAGAGCGACGAGGAGGTGTGCCTGAGCAGCCTCGAGTGCCTGCGCAACCAGTGCTTCGACCTGGCCCGCAAACTGAGCGAGACGCAGCCGGCCGACCGCGGCCCATCAGTGCAGCCGCAGATGCAGGTGCAGACCCCTCCCCACCTCCACAGCGCCCCCGGGCCAACGCACCTGCGGCCGGCTGCCTACGCCGACTGCCAGCAGGGCGCACTGGAGCGCAACTACTCCGACATGGTCAACCTAATGAAGCTGGAGGAGCAACTCAGTCCGCGCTCGAAGGCCTTCCCCAGCTGCGCGCACGAAGGCGCCAGCTACCGCGACGAGGACACCACCTCAGTGGCCTCCGACCGCTCTGAGGAGGTATTCGACATGACCAAGGGCAACCTGTCCCTGCTGGAGAAGGCCATCGCCCTGGAGTCGGAGCGGGCCAAGGCCATGCGGGACAAGATGGCGAGCGAGGCGGCCTCCAGGCGAGACGGCCATCGCCTGCATGAGGACCACGGCGCCAGGCAAAGCTGTGCCGAGGATCGCAAGTCCCGGCTGCATGATGGCATGAAGAGGCCATACTACCCGAAAGGTAAGCGTCAAACCAAACCCACGTGCCATCCACCCCGTAACATCAGAAGGCCTAGATTCAGTTACATCTGTCACCTTTCACTCACCTCCTCAATTTAATGCAATTGTTTTATTTTTATTCACAAACAACAGTCTGGCGAGTTCAGCGATCATCAGAACTTGACAAACTGACTTAAAAAGGTCAATTTTTGTTAGTCAAAGTTATGCCAATAGGCGAATGTCCGCTTTTCTTATTTTTGACTATGGAGAGAGTGAGAGAGAGAAAGAAAGAAAGAGAAAGAGTGAGACACTATAAAGAGTCTGGATGATATGCTTTTTTATGTTTAACAGTAAAAATAATGACATAATGTTGAGCATTATTATGTATATTATAAGCAGGGAGTTGTGTCTTTGCTAATGTGCGGATAGTCAGTAGAATTCTACGGAACATGGTGGTGCTGTCTGTAAAAACACCCCAGGGTTTTTTGGAAATGTACATTGAGGGGTAGGGTGTCCTCAGTCAGAAACGGATCCGTGCTGGCAGAATTGGAGACCTTGCGGTGACCCCAGCCTGTGACAAGCCTCCATTTGAGCGATTTTCCAAACCCCCGAACCAGCGTGGGTTTGCAGCATTAAAATAGGCCAGCGGCGCGACACCAGAAGTCCGTCAGGCATAAGTAATGGCAATCTGTATGGCCGGTTAGGACACAATATCTCATCCCTGGGATACAAGCCATGTTCCGGGCTGCCTATTTTTAAAGCCATGGAAAGGGGTATAGCCAAGGCACTGGAACAGAACCTCGCACATGTGTGCCACATAATTTTTAGCACTTTGGGTGTAAAATGTTGGGTCTAAAATTAATTACAAATTGAAATAAATTAATAAATCTATTAAATTCTGATTTGAAAACTGACATTAATAAATTACCACATATTTACAAAATTGGTACAAAAAACAAAATTCAGTGTCTGTATGTTTTCTGGTACCACAGTACTGATGGGGTTTTTTTTTGGTTAAGCAGAATGGTACGTGTTTGACGGAAGCAAGGGCAGACAGAGCAGGAGAGCTAACGGTGGCTGCCAACGTACCATGCCAGACCTGGCCTCATTCACCAGCTGTGAATAAATGTGTTCTTCATAAGTCCGAAGCCTGCAGTGCCAATTTACTGTGAGGGTGTAATCAGGTCTCAGAGAGGATGTTCAGCCTGTGCTGTTTAAAATGGGGTTTGCTTGTGTGGTGTATGAGCGTGTGTGTGTGTGGGGGGGGGGGGTACTGGTGCAAGGAGGCTTTGTGAGCTGTGAAGGGGGGAAATGATCACTGTAGGCAAGAGCGAGAGCGGCGTTTGTAATGCAGAATAGCTCCACCTGCTGCACCTCCTCCTGCATACAGACACTCATATACAAACATGCACGCACACACTCAGACATACACAGACACATACACACACCCATGCACAGACACTCACACAAAGTACCAGCACACACACACACACACATACACCCAGATACATATTTACAAGAGTAGAATAACACACCGTGTACAATCCCTAGGATGAGTGTTTTCTATTTGTTGCTATTAGAATCATAGGTTTTAGTGATTGTCCCCCCTCCCAAAACCTGGTATGAAGGTGCTGCTATTTATGTGAAAAGAAAGAAAAAAGAGATGCTCTTGCAGGCATGAAAATGCATATTATTAATGAATTATCCATTATTTTATGCAGGGTTTTTCTTTGGCTCTCCATCATGAATATTGATAAGCTAGAATACAACAGTGTATTTTTCTTCATTATTTTGTTCATTATCACACATTGGGACAGTGGCCCTGGTAATAAAGCAGAGATCTTAAGATTAAATATTGAAATAATCACAAATTCAGTTTAGTAACACACACGCATGCACGTATATGCTTTAACACACACAGGTATGCACACCGACAGGCTCACACGTATTCACAGGTACACACACGCACAAGAAAACATACATACACAGATACACAGATCCTTCACGCAGTCTCACACCAATCTACAGGCACATACACAGATGTACACACACAAACACACACACACACACAACCAGATCAGTGACCAAACCAGTGTTCCCAGCTGACTCCAGTATTTATCCAAAGGACAGGACAGGTGTGGGTAACTGCAGAAACCGTGTGACCATAACTAATTATGAGGTAATTAGCATTTTCCTGTGCGAGTCCCTCGGGCAGACAGTGGGTCAGTTTCAAGCAGTTCACACTCGTGTCAAGAAATTCAACAGGGCATTAAAAAAAAGTTGCGCACATATGAAGAGCATCCTTACCTCAACAAGAAGAGCACAGATCAAGGATCCCGCTTAAACTCATCTCGGCGATTGTGATTCGCCTCTGCTCTCCTAATAACCGCGGTGCAATGATAGCATGTCGTTCTGTGATAGCGGGGCGATTTAGCATGGGGGGTGTACATGACCCAGAAGCTGGCGGCTTCATGATTTATAAAATTATAATGGCATGACAGTTATTGAAGAAGGTCCCTCTCGCCTAAAGAAGCGGAGATGGGGAGATGGAAATTGAGCAGTATCAGAATGACCGATAACGGACGACGGGGCCACTGACTGCACATTAATTATCCCAAGATGGTAAGGTAATGGAAACCATTTGCTATGCAAAGCATGATCTGTCCGGAGCCACAATCAATATCTATTGCTTTCTAATATGCATTCCGCTTGGCTGGTTTCCCTGTGCCGGAGAAGAGGCGGAGAGAGCGTGATGGCGGTGTGCGCGGGGGTATGAAATTCAAATGGTTAAACCAAGCGTGCGCTCCGACGAGGGAGGGGCGGGGCACGTGGCTTTCTCTCTCTTTTTTTTTTTTTTTCTTGATTTTTTTTTTTGTCCATACCTGTCGGCATTTTTGTAAACAGTGAGGTGGAAGAGACGTTGGCTCGGACCGTTTCAAAAGCAATGCTTTGACGGGTTCACATTTTCTAAAAAGGAGCGCCAGGCCTTGGTGGTTCGGAATTGTGGGTTGCTCTGTGATCGAAGCTGCAGTTCGATGCGGGAAAGGCCCCTAAATAATTTAACGACATGGCAACAAGTTTGCTTATGAATTATCCTTATTTAAAAACACATGTTTATCACGCTAAATAATCCAAAAGAGATTCAGCTGCGTGGCATGCAATTGGCTGCTTGGGAAGGGTGTGCAGGAGGTAAGTAGTAGTAAATTAAAGAGCCGTTCTGGCTACTTATCAGTGTCTACAGTGGCTACCAGTCATCAGTGAGATATTTTCCTCTATTTCAACTGGCACTAGTGGTCCTTTACTACGTTGTACCATATGTCTTATTGTGTACAAAATAGTCATTGGATCATGGGAGAGTGCATTGGAGCAGGGCTCCAAGTGCAGGAGCAGGTGGAAAGATGACAATAGTCTACGAGTTTAAATGGCCCACAGTAGGCTTGCGAGCATACACTAGTGTATCTCCTGTATCTCCACATTGTGAATAGGCCTACCGGCATTTTGTAATAACAATTTAAAAATAAAATAAGTAAAAAATAAATACATAAACAAAAGTGCATCTACGGAGCTTCAACATTGACGTTATGAACTGAACATAGGCACATTATATTAGGCTGAAACCCCACAGAAAGCGGTGTGGAGCGGACTTCTCGGGCGATTAAATCGCCTCCATTCATTTTCAATTAGAGGCGGTTCCTCATGTCTGCAAGGCATGTTGGGATTGCTTGCAATGCGAGGCGACCAAACATGGCGCAATAACCAATCAGATTAAAGATCCGACTTTGTTCCCATTTTTAAATTTTACTTCCCAAATCCTAGTTGTCATGGAGGACCCGTTAATTATTGCTGTGTAGGGATTTCCCATAGAATCCAATCTAAATGGCAGCTGAGGTGGTACAATGGTAAGAGTGCTGACTTTCAGTTGGTGCAGTTGTACTCCGTGGATCGGGGTTCGCACCCCGGTCCTGCCAGATGCAAGCATGGCCGGTGCCCTGTGGGAGCAGCAATTGGCGGCTGCTTCCGGGTGGGGGGAGGGGCTCGGAAAGAATTGCTGCGCACAAAAAGGCCCTGGCCAAGTTGGAATCACGGTCAGGAGCTCGAGGAGTCGCACCCTGTTGAGGACGTGGCGCCCTCCTTCCTACTACCGGCTGACAGGGTTGTATAGCAGTGGTTCTCTAGTGGTTGCTACCCGGGGGGAATTGAATTAGAATAGGGGTTCAATTGGCTACTAAATTTGAAAAAAAAGGAAAAAATCTGAAACAAATACGGTTTTAAAAATAGAACACACGCCCACAAGTGACCTATTGTGCAAAACGAGAGCGATCTCACCGCTTTCTGCTGAATTACAGCCTTAGGCGAGTAATTCAATTATTTGTATTTGCATCAAAAAATTGTGCAAATTTTATCAACATTAATTACAATTGTGGTTCCATGTACTCTTCGTTCTCCGCTCTCACTGAGTATTCATGGCAAAGCTCTGCAATGTGCAGATTTTGAAATTTAAACTAACTTGAAGTGCAAGTTTTGTTAAAGATAGACTATATTTCAGGTTGTGCTGAAAGCTAAAGCGGTAGTTAACAGAGTGCGGTATCATTTTTTAATTAAAGCTGGAGTATGCAACTTTTCTTTAGAAAAATATCGGGGAACGGTCATGCTTAGTTGGTAACAATCATAGAAAGAACAGTTCTGAGAGAAATCCAGCACCATACACTGTGTTTATAGCCTCAAAGTCTGCATTCTAAAACGAGCGATTCAGCCCGAATTTTTGTTTTTAAAACAAATTGGCTTATGACATGAACCAATCAGAGATAGGTCAGCAATGAGATTGACCTTGCGGGTTCATCAGCTAGAAATTTCGAAGCGACCCGTTACACTGGTGCTATTTCACACAAAGAAAAAGAAAATTTAATTGGATAAAGCTTGCTCGAAAATTACAGTAAACATAGGTACTCATTTTAGAAGGTGGCGAGATGTTTGGGAGCTTGGTTTAAAAACAGAGCTTGTTTCTACTGAACAAGTAACTTAGGTTAAAAGTTTCAATGCTAATTTACCTGGACTTTCTGCTTGCCAGCCAATTGTAATTACCCATAATGAATAGTAGCTTGGTTGCTATTATTAATAATGTTACTTAATTTGGCAGCTAGTTCTTGGAAGAAGGAAATGTTTGCTAACATTATATGTCGTATAGATCGCAATAGCTGGAACCGGCTACTCGGCTATAAACGTGCATGCCAGCTGTAGCCAGATAATGACTGGTTCAGACTAACGTTACACAAACTCAGTGTGATGCAACTTGTGATGCAACTGAAAAGATTCCGTTGTATTATCTGGACTCTTGTAGTTGGCATTTATACTGTAACGTTAGCTATACCAGTCTGCAATAATATCTAGAAAACTTGCACGTTCACAATGAGATCTGTGGAAGCAGTGGGTGGGGTGTGTATCTCTTTCTCTGTGGACAGAGCGAAGGGATGTTAGGACTTTGAAATGTTTCGACAACAAATGCGACCGTTGAGAAAATTGCATACTCCAGCTTTAAGTGTACTAAGTGATTAAAACAGATTTTTTTTTATTGGATGTATCAAGCTGTGTGTTTACCTGCCAATTGATTATTCAGATCGTTAGCACGCTTACAGTTACAGTTTTTCTTGAATATTTAGACACATTTCCTAAAACTATACATATCTCAAAACTATAAACACAAAACAGTCAACTTAGGAGATGTGCAGTATTGTATGAACAATAAGTATCATGGTGATTGAGGCCCAGTTCTAGACAGCTTTGACTGGGGGGCCACTGAGATATTTTGGTTGGTTTGCCAACTAAAAGATCTTGTGTTTTGTGTGGGTGTTCTGTAGGCCTGGCTAGCAGTGGCGGCTGGTGGGTGTCGGAACAGGGGAGGACAGAAATATGTTTGAGAAGTAATTACATGGAGGTAATTACGTGCGTTGGGGGGGAGGGGTTCCCACTGAAAAGAGGGGGGTTCGGGGGCAGAATTGATAAATTTTATCCCCCCTAAAAGTTGATAAAAATGAGACTTCTGTATAGCACAAATTGTTAGCATAGGCTTAGGCTACATGAATATTTATGACCTGTTATGTGAAATTAAGTCAAAAGAAATTGACTAAATGAGCTGTGGTTTTGAGTAAAATATTAGGACTGTCACATTGATTCATAGCCTTTAGGCCTATTTGACAAATTGAGGAAAAGATGTCTGAGCACTCTTTTTATAAAAATAACATTATTACTTTACTACCGTATTGTCCTATTTAAACTGAATTAATGCGACACTCTCTCAGGCTGTGTCCAAATCAATGCCCTTCCATACTATTGAGTATGTTTTGAGTATTGAGTACTCTGAATTAGAAAGTTAAGTAGGTGAAATGTTCTCTAAATGTAGTATAGCCTACTTAAAATCGCTGTATGATATACTATCCAGGTTTTTGCTAGTTAGCCTATGGAGGATATTTTTCACATAGGCTTCTGCATGGCGCATACTAGTATGCAGTAAACAGTAGCCTACACAGTAATAGGCTATGCTAGTAACGTTACGCAGGACACAAGATGCAGTAGATAAGGCTCTGATTCGGACACAGCCTCAATCTTAATTAACTTGGCCCACCTACGATTTAAATACTGCCGCCGCTAGTTTGAGCAATGAGCTTTTCAGTGAAGTTGAACCGTGACATTTTAGTCAAACACAAACAAACACTGTGCATCCGGCCCACTTGATAAATATTTGAATTCTCTGTTTAATTTTGCCCCTGAATGCCAGCTCTTGCATGCCAAGAAATGCTGTAGTGCCAATCAAACGCTTAAGTGCATCTCTGCTTCTCCTTACCTTTTCGTTGTGTTGTGCAGTTTACATATGAACACCCTCATCAAGGTTGAGATGAGAAGACAAGGCCAGCAGGCTACAAGCGATTTGGTAGCGAGGCTACTTGTAAGTGTTAAATTATACCTGTTATATACCTCCAACCGTTTTAATCCGCACCTTCTCCCTGTATTCCAATGAGTGGAATGGATTTTGCAATAAAAAAAATAATAATTCACCACGTCCTCCACAATTCTGCCTATTGTTAGCTAGCTAACGTAGCTAAGTTCACTCCAGAGAGGAAGAGGCATATAAAATCTTTGTTTGCTCCCTCCAAACAGGTTAGATGTCAGCTACCGCATTTTCTGCCCTTGATAAGCTAGCTTTCCTTACTCAAGCTCCTCCAACATCAATGAATAACAGAAATAACTACGATGTCCAATTCTGCCCTACTAAATGGAATGGACTGCACTTATATAGCGCCTTTATCCAAAGCGCTTTACAATGGCCTCTCACTCACCCATTCACACACACATTCACACACCAATGGCGGCAGCCACCATGCAAGGCGCTAGCCTGCTCATTGGGAGCAATTTGGGGTTCAGTGTCTTGCCCAAGGACACTTCGACATGTGGACAGGAGGAGCCGGGGATTGAACCGCCAACCCTGCGATCAGCGGATGCCCCGCTCTACCTCCTGAGCCACAGCCACAGCCACCCTCAATTTAAAAAAAAATCTAACGTTATAAATTTGCACCGCTATCTTATCACACGCTTATTTCTGCTAGCTAATATTAAATAACGTTAGTAGTGTCAGAAAGGAGCGCAGCTAGGACATCTCTTTGCTATTTTCCTCGCTAACTAACGCACTGCTAGTTCAATTTCACCGCCAAATGCTAATAGTTCCATTATGCTGCATCATCACTAAATAAACAACATAGACAGGCATATTTATAAAGAAAATAACCACAGATTTAATGAATAGTGTTTGCAATACATTCTCTGCATAAGTTTGATATGCTCGGAGGCTATTATAAATGAAAGTCGTGTGGTTGTGGAAGTCAGGAAGTAAAAGTTAGGCTACTACAGTTTGTAATATTTCTGTTGTTTTGGGGATAAGGGGCAGGGCACTGGGGGGGCAGAAGAGGCATCCCCCCCTCCCCCATGCCCCTGCCTACATCCGGCCCAGTTGAGGACCCCCTGGTTGTATAACGAATTGAGATTTACTTTATGAAAATTTTACCTAAAGAGGAGAATTGTGTGAAGTGTTTTTCTCAATTGTTTAAAAACTGAAATCGTTGTTATGAACCCAATTCATAAAACATGTTTATCTCTTTAACACTTTTTGAATACACTTCAATTCTCCTCTTTAGGCATACCTTTCAAAAAGTTATCTTGTTTTCACATGAAAAACACTGCCATTAAAAACTATAAACTGCAATTATCAATTAACACACCCATTCTTCACAGGTAAAACACTCGTTGATTTAATTATTCAATCAGCAATCAGAGCTTTAGCACAAATAAAAGGGCAAAATGTTAGCTCTCCTCTATGTGGAGACCAATGGCTGACGAACATTTCGAAATTAGAATAGGTAGATATTCTATTCTATTGTTATTTACTGTAACGTATCAATACTCAGTGATTCCTGTACTGCAGAGTACCTAATGTATACTACTACAAGGGGACCACAGTACAGACAGCATAGTGTGCAGAAGCTAAGCTGGCAGTATCCCGGGAGCAAATATGGGAGAGCCTGTCTGTAGCATGATCTTAGCATCTTACCAGCCTTAAAGAGAACCTGAAACACGGGTGGAAATGTGCCTTTCGCAGTGCTGCAGAAATTAGCTGTACACACACCCATACAGACACACGCACATGCACATACACACAGAAACACACACATATCCACACTCACATGTGCACACACACACACACACACGTGTTGTCATATGGGACAACGTGCGTTTCGAAGTTGGTTCAAAGAAACCATTGATTTTTAATTTCTGAGTCATGCTAAGGGTGGCTGCGTCATTCCAAAAGACACTTTTCCCACGGCTTGGCCAGAGAAAATATAATGTGTGATAAGAATATGTGGCCTGATCAAGCAGAGACCAGAATAATTAATTTTTGGTTTTACTTTTACATTTTTTGTTTACCCCCAGTACAGTAGTTAAATTTTTTTTTTTCTTATTTTACAGTGTCAACTCCCATCATTTTTGGAATTAGCAAATATAAAAAATAACAAAAACCTTCTCACTGTTTTTTTTTTTGTATATTTGAGTTGGCCAATACACTCAAACAATACTGATGCCTAACTAATATAATGGTAATTGTGTCTTTCATTTTTTACACCAGTGTGTAATTGACATTTATCGTTTGTATTCATTTGTTGACTAGTGTTTATTATTTGGAGGAAAAATGTCATTTTGGGGTGACAGTGCGTGGTTTTGAACATAGTGTTTGATTTTGTTTTGCAGAAAGAGTTGACCGTTGGTTTTGTGTTTATAGTTTTGAAAAATTAGTTATAGTTTCAGAAAATGCGTCTAAACTGAAATGTTTAGTTAATTGGGTTCATAGCACCAATTTTAGCATGTAAACAATATAAGAACTTACCTCTGCAACCCAATCCCATCACTCCCTATAGTTTATCCTTTCCCTACCTGTGGTGTGCTTGACTGTTGACTGCATGTTTACTCGACTGCCCCCCCCCCCCCCCCCAACCTGCTGTTATTTTGATTCCAAGCTAAATGACAGAAGTAGCAGGTTACACTCCATTTAAAATTTTAATTAGCGGTCTTTCTTTGGCAGTGGCTGATGAGCAGCAGCCCTCTGGAGAATGGTCTGGAACCACTGTTTTGGGGGTGGAGGTGCCTTCCATCACATCAAGGGGGTCTCAGCCGCAGCCCGATCGATAGGGAAGAGAAAGAGGGTGAATTGCAATTAGGCGGCATTAGTGTTGTGACTGCAGGATCACCTCCAAAGTCAAACGTCAACCACCCTGTCTGTGTGTGTCTGCGTGAGTATGTGCATGTGAATGTGTGTGCGGCGTGTATGAGTGTGTGTGACTGTGTGTGCATGTGTCTGTGCGCGCGTGCGTGTGTGTGTTCGTGTGTCTGTGTGTATGTGAGCGAGAAAGAGTGTGTGTGGGTTTGTGTATGTGCGATTGTGTGTGTGTGTGTGTGAGCGAGATAATGTGTGTGTATGTGTGGTGGCATCACAGAACGGTTACAGCAAAAATGAGGAATGACTCATATCATTCTGCAGGGAATTCATTATTTCACAAGCTTTCTGAGAACATAATTTTCTGTTGCCGCTGAACTCTTTTTGTATATTCTCAAAAAAGTAGCAGTGTCTACTTAACCATAAACAGCAGGGTTTCAACCACCACCTAGTACTAAAAATGACTCTTTTAAACAATCATGTGTTCTGCAGTACACATAGACTTCTAGATTCACAGTCTGTGAAATAGCCACATGCTGTGAACAAACCAGAAGTTGCCTGCGATGCTGGTGGAGGTCAGGGACAAGGGGAAAGACAATAACCTCTGTGCCACTGCCAGTCTAAGCAAAGACACAAGGCCTTTTGGGTGCTGGTAATAGGAGCCAACCTCCAGGTTTAGCTCCGGGTCTTTCTGTCAGGAACCGTCAGGAAATGCCTGCATTTCTGAAACCTGAACACCCTCTCCCTCCCCGTACGGTGCTGTTGGGTTTAGACTCCTAATATGCTCATGAAATTTGTCTGTGGGGCAAAAATCAGGCATGGAAGAGATAGCAGCGATAGCGACGCTTGAATACGTTTGGAAAGCTCCCGATAAGCCCCTTGCGCTGGCTCTGTTATTTTTCTGTTATCTCATTGCCGCGGTGCCTTTTTTTTGCCAAATTGCTTTTTTTTTCACTCAAATTTACTTGCTTTGGGGGAAAAGTGCAAAAAAGGAGACGGCCACCAGGGGGCCTTCGGTTAGCAGTAAGCGAATGTTCATCAAGAAAGCGTGAGATACATGTTCAGATGATAAGCTACTGTGTCCCTTCCATCCTCTGTGATTCTTTTCTTCTCATAGATTACAGAATCTTGGTGAAAGGAAATTCGGGTACTGTTTTGCATGACCTGTATTTGACTGTGCCACCTTAGTGAATATTCATCACAAGCAAGCGAATCAGAACACGTTGAGCTTCAGCGGTCACAGGGGCTGAACTTTCAAGTGCTAAAAAATACGAAGCAGGCCATCTGGTTAGCATCGACAACGCCACGTGAGTGTGAAACGGAAGGTTTCACATTTTTCACTGCAGGTAGTTGGGTCACCACAACAATTCATACATAAAATGGCTGCATTAAAATTGCAAGGACAGGACTCCTGTCAGAGCAGCATCATCTCAGGCTCCTCCAATCTGTCCTGATGTGGCCTAAATGAAAACGTGGGGGTTGGAGGGAGTGAGGGTTTCGGGAATAAAAGGTATGAAAGCACCATCGCTTTTGTGAGGGAGCCTGGTGCTCAGTTTCCATGGTGACGCCTCACCTCAACTCACACTTCTTTCTCACCTTAACCAGTCGAACTTGCTCACCCCCCCACCCCCGAGGTCCCACAGGGCTGCGGTGAACTCTCATCTCGGGCGCACTCTGTTCCTGCTGATAACGTCGCCATGGTGATAAGCTTTAGTGACCACCAGAGGGTGTTTCTTTTTTTTTTCTTCCCCCCCCTGCCTGGCAGTCTCCCAACAAGCTCTGCTCTGTGTGCCTACAGATTCTTCCTCGCGGATGGACAAAAAGGAGAGCCGGTGTCCAACACCAGGGTGCGACGGGACCGGACATGTGACAGGGCTGTACCCCCACCACCGGAGCCTGTCGGGGTGTCCCCACAAAGACAGGGTGCCACCAGAAAGTAAGGAAAATGTGGTCATTGTTTTTTTTTGATGTGACATTCCTGCGCATGCTCACATTTTTTTTTTTAATGTTGGTGTCAGCCTGTGCTCCGCAGTTCTGAATCAGACATTATTATCCATGATTTCTTCCACTATTGTTCTTCTGTTTCACTGCATGGGCTTGCATTTTTGGCTGTTTTCTTTTTATCAAAAACCACCTGATTACATCCATGCCTGCTGTTCCCCTCTGTTGTCTAGTGCATCTGTCATGGGTTGTGGGGTTTTTTTCTCGTTTACTACGGCTTTCTTCCTCTTTGCGCCGGTTAGCAATCTATCGGATGTTTTCCGCATTTTGTCTCTGGGCTTTGCTCTTCCCCGCTAATTATTAATTTCACTTGTTCTCCTACCTGTTAGGTATTTAAGCCTCTCTCTTCCGCTTCTGGGCACTTCGTTATCATTTTGTGCCTTCACAAAGTCAGGGTTAGTTGGTTTTTGTCTTTCTGCAAGTTTATTTCTTTGGTTTCGCAGTTGAGACATTATTCGGCCTTGAAGCCGATGGAATTTGTTTTTCTGTTCCTTTATTTCTCTTCCCTCTCCTTCGCTCCCACTTTCTCATTTCTGAAAGTGTGAGTTTTATTTTTATTTTGTTTATTTCACCTATTATCGGGCGTTATAGTCCGTTCTGAAGGTGCATTGTTTTTTATCCTTCTCTCTGCCCGTGTTTACGTGGCTAGCCCGTTTTATAGGAGTGTGTTATTGTTTTGGCTACTGCCAGGGACTTTCTATCCCTTTTTTCCTTTGTTGCATTTGGCTCATCGTTATTTGACACAAACCCTCACAGTATAATGAAGCCAGTATGGATGAGTCAGCGACTGCCCCTCTAGATCAATTGAGAGGTAGCCGCTCTGAGGAGGGCATTTCTGCACTTCAAACACAACAGCATGTGCTTACCGGTCAAGTAGATCGGCTGATGACCCAGTTGCGGGTTCAGGAGGGCTGGTTCTGGGAGTTGGCGGAGAGTATGTATCTCCTCACTGTATCGCACCAAGCACCTTCATCTGCTGCTCAGGCCATCCCTTCTTCGGCCCCCGCGGCACCTCCCCTTAAGGAGCCCAAACTGAAACTCCCTCTCCACTACGACGGTCAGGCCAGCAAATGCTGAGGGTTCTTAAGCACTTATGGACGCTATGGAATCGATCTTTGACCAGCACATTTCTGGTCAGGAGGCAGCCTAGGCACCTTATTCGCCTTCGTCAGGGTAATAAAACAGTGGCCGATTTTTCTATCAGATTTTGTGCCCTAGCAGGTGAGACAGGTTAGCCGGAGGCTCCCCTAATAACTCAATTCACGAAGGCGTTGAGCGATTCTATTCAGGATGCCTTAGCAGTGCTGGAGCCGTGTGAGACGCTAGGGGTTTTAGTCTCGACGGTCATTCGCATCGACAATCTTGTCAGAGATTGGTACCGCACTAAAAGTAGCAGGAGAGACCCTCCTATTAACTCCTCCTTTGCTCCCTTCACTAAGCCGGTCCCGTCTCCATCCGCTTCCACGTCTCGCGATAATGAGGAGCTGATGCAGGTGGATGGTGTTTCTTGTAGCCCATGGTGGTGCCGTTATTGCAAGCGCCAGGGGCACACTCTTAATCAGTGTCCTAAGCTTAAGGGAAGGGTCGTCTCGTTAGAGGAACCGGTGCCTCTAGCGAGATATAACGAAATTAGACCTCAGACACTACTTCCAGTTAAAATAATATGGCAACAGCGCCCCCTCCTGGTCGATGCCTTTATCAACTCCGGGGTGGTCGAGTGCTTTATTGATGCCTGGTGGAACAGGAAGAACCGTTTACCCGTCCGTCGCCTCACTCAGTCCTGGAGAATCACCGCACTTGACGGTTGCCTATTGGGCATGGGTATCATTAAAGAGGTCACTGCCTCCCTCACTTTGAAGATCCCTTACGAAAATCATACTGAGAGTATTCAGTTATTTTTAGTTGATTCTTCCTCTTACCCCTTAGTACTGGGTCACACATGGCTGGTCCAACATAATCCTCATATTAAATGGGGGAGGGGCAAATCCAGCATCCTTCAGTGGGGTTCCCAATGTACGGCCCAGGGTCATGTATTTCCGACCGGTGTGTCGGGAGGTCACCAAGGAGGGTCCGACTCTAGCTCCGACTCAAATACTGAGGAGGCTACCCTCCTATCTGATCGGGTGGAGTCTGTTTTTGGTTTGGAGGTTGGAGACGAGAGTCTGGAGTGGGATTCTCAGGCTGAGGGATTTCCCATCATGGAGGAGATCTCCTCAGATTCATTTTCTGATTTGGAGATCCGGTGGTCGTCCTCTTCTAATTCGCCCACCAAAGCAGGAGATACTCGGTTGGCAGGGGCGCTTGAGTTTTTCTTGCCTACCAACGTACCCACAATGTATACTAACCTAGCTGAGGTTTTCAGTAAGCAGAGAGCCATTTTTCTTCCACCGCACCATCCATACTAGAGTTGTATCCTGGTACCACCCCTACCAGAGGGAGTTTTTTTATCTGCCCCGGAGAGTTCCGCCATGAAGGAATATATCGAGGAGGCGTTAGCCAACGGGTTCATTAGGCCATCTACCACGCCTGCTGGTGCAAGTTTCTTTTTTGTAAAAAAGAAAGATGGAGGATTAAGGCCCTGTATTGATTATCGGTCCCTCAATGCAGTCACTGTTAAAAACCGGTAACCGCTTCCTCTGATGAATTCTGCGTTCGAACACCTTCAGGAGGAAAATATTTTTTCCAAATTCGACCTCCGCAACGCCTATAACCTGGTGCGCGTGCGTGAGGGCGATGAATGGAAAACCGCGTTTAATACACATAGCGGCCATTACGAATACCGGGTCATGACGTTTGGGCTCACTAGCGTCCCCTCTGTGTTTCAGGCACCGTACAGCGGGAGATGCTGGAGAGATTCGTAGACTCTTTTTTTGCCGGCACTGTTAAATTTTTAGGGTTAATCGTTTCAGAGGGCAAAGTCCGTATGGATCATGATAAAGTCTCTGCTGTACTAAACTGGTCCACTCCTCATTCTGTCAAACAAGTTCAGCATTTTCTTGGTTTCGCCAATTTTTATCTGCGTTTTATTCAGAATTGCAGTGCACTTTCCGCACCCATTAAAAAACCGCTCTGACCAAAAAAACGTCAGCTGGTCAGTTCCACTGGAACCCCAAGGCTAAGTCCGCTTTTGTTGAATTAAAGAGGAGGTTCAGTTCAGAGCCCAATTTAATCACGCCTAATCCCTCCCTCCCGTTTACTGTGGAGGTTGATGCCTCCGAATTGGGAGTCGGCACCATATTGTCCCAGCACTCCCCCATCGACCGCAAGATGCACCCGTATGCATATTTCTTCTGTGCCCTCACCCCGGCCGAGAGGAATTACGATGTGGGGGATCGGGAGCTGCTGGCGGTTAAATTGTCTCTGGAGGAGTGGCGCCACTGGTTAGAGGGAGCTGAATACCCCTTTAATGTGTGGACTGACCACAGGAATTTAGAATACGTCCAGCAAGCGAAAAGACATAATTCTCGGCAGGCGCCCATGGCAGTATTTTTTACTCGGTTTAATTTACTGCTGACGTACCGTCCTGGTTCCTAAAACGTTAAACCGGATGCCCTGTCGCGTATCTTAGATCGGTCCGACAGCCCTGTTACCCTAGAGACTAGTGTGCCAGCTGCCCAGATCGTAGCTCCTGTATTGTAGGACATTGAAGTGGTGGTCCAAGAGGCATTGCGCCTTAACCCGGGCCGGGGGTGGGCAGCGGGGGGGACCCGCCAATTGCCTTTTTGTGCTTTTCGATGTGAGGTGTCGGCTACTCCAGTGGGGTCATTTCTCACAATTTGCTGTGCATCGTGGCGTTCACTGCACCAAGGACGCTTTTGGTGGCCTGGGATTGAGAGGGACATGCGCAATTTTGTTGCCGCCTGCGCTATTTGCGCCCAGAATAAGGGTTCTCGACTCCCACCCTCTGGGTTATTATGCCCTTTGCCCTGCCCAATCGACCATGGAGCAATATTGCCTTGGACTTTGTAACCGGGTTGCCCGTTTCTCAGGGCAACACGGTCATCTTAGTCATAGTCATTAGGTTTTCTTGCTCTGGCCAAATTTCCATCAGCGCCGGAGACCGCTCAGCTGGTGGTCAATCTCGTCTTCCGTATTCACAGATTGTCCCAGGACGTGGTATCGGACTGCGGTCTTCAATTTGTCGCCAAGTTTTGGCGATCCTTTTGTGCGCAATTAGTCTGTCAGTTAGTCTGTCCTCTGGTTTTCATCCGCAGACTAACGGACAGACGGAGCGTACCAAACAGACACTGGAGGACACCCTTCGCTGTTTGGTGGCCTCCAATCCTACTTCATGGAGTTGTTACCTTCCCTGAGCTGAATATACCCATAACACCCTGCGTAACTCCTCCACGGGTTTTTCTCCATTCGAGGCTCAGGTGGGTTATTTGCCTCCACTTTTTACTTAGCTGCAGGCTCATTTGTCCAGAGGTGTCGTGCGGTTTGGAAGCGAGTTCGTTCCTCACTTTTGCGAGCTTCAGCTGGTCAGAAGGTTTCCGCCAAGAAACATGATCGTTCAGCTCCCGCCTATGGACTGGGAGGGCTATGGCCCTGAGGAGCGATGTTGGGTCCCATCAAGAAACATTTTGGACCCTGAATTGATTAAGGACTTCCGTAGGGAGAAGCCTGGGGGATTGTCTGGGGCTATTCCTTAGAGGGGGAATGGGTTGTGGCTTTCTTCCCTCGTTTGCTACGGTTTTCATCCTCTGCACCGGTTAGCAATCTATCTGATTTTTTCCGTATTCCGTCTCGGGGTTTTGCTCTTCCCCGCTAATTATTAATTTAACCTGTTCCCCTACCTGTTAGGAATTTAAGCCTCTCTCTTCCGCTTCTGGGCGTTTTGTTATCATTTCGTGCCTTCACAAAGTCAGGGTTAGTTGGTTTTTGTCTCTCTGCAGTTTATAAAAAGTTTATTTTTTTAGTTTTGCAGTTGAGACATTCTTCGGCCTTGAAGCTGAGGGAATTCGTTTTTCTGTTCCTTTATTTCTCTTCCCTCTCCTTCGCTCCCACTCTCTGAGAGTGTGAGTTTTATTTTTATTTTGTTTATTTCACCTTTTATCAGGCGTTATAATCACGTTCCGAAGGTGCATTGTTTTTTATCCTTCTCTCTGCCTGTGTTTATGTGGCTAGCCCATTTTATAGGGGTGTGTTATTGTTTTGGCTACTGACAGTGACTTTCTATCCCTTTTTTCCTTTGTCGCGTTTAGCTCATCATTATTCGACACAAACCCTCACAGCATCAACGGCAACCTTTTACAGACTCGTGAACTTCAAAATGGGTGGTGCTGTGTTTCTGTGTTTGGTCAGGTTATGTGTTTGGTCAGTGACTCGCTTATCTGAATGAGCCATTGTGTTCTGCTAAACAGAGCAGATTGGTTTTTAATTGGTTCATGTGACTTATTTACAACAAATTAAGCTCCACCCACTGTGGGTCTTAAGATGCCTCACTTTGTCATCAAAGTGTCTTCTGTATGGCAAAAATTGCATGTTTCCCCCGACTCAGATATTTACCAGTCTTCTCCATCAAGCAGAGGACACGTTTACCCACACAGGGTATTTTGCCCTCTCTACCTTAATATTGGCCATGCTTTGACATATTATTTGGTTTCACTTTCACATTGATATTCAATGTGCAGATTTATTTAGCTCCCATCAGTGCTGAGCAATAATCACCTCCCTCGGCTACATGATATACAAATTATGTTCCTGTCAAATGAAATCGACGCACCAATAACCACTAATTCCTCAGGTTTTGCGGAAAAAATTAAGTGTGGCGGCGATGGTAAATGTTAACGCCAAAAATAATTTCCATGAGCAAGCCTCTCTCCCATCATTGGGGAGTCTGGCAAACTTTCTGCCCCATTCAGATTCCCTGGTCAAGTCTTATCTCATCTTACCTCTTTTCAACTACCAGAGAAAAAGGCCCCAAGTTAAGATCCATTTCCAGCTACGCCTGCAATCAAAGCACCTGGTTTGATCAGAGAATGTTTTCTGAAGATCTACTTCAGAAGAATTTGCATAGCCCCAGGCTATGCGGTGTATGTGATCTCTCTTATGCAGCCTTTCTAATGATGAAAACTGTTTTACAACCCTTGTGCACTTGCACTTCATTTCTGGAAAAGTAACCCAGGAAAGAACCATAGCTGGACATAGACGGTGTAGCAGGAAAAGGTCCACTGCAGGTTTCAAACTGCATGGCAAGGAAATGCAAATGAGCTAACTGAGCTAAGGACCCAGGCCTCCAGCCAAGGAAATTTTTCACAGTGCTATGAAGCTCCAGTGGTTCACCTTCTGTACCAGTTATTTGAGTGTTCACTGGTTTCTCTGAACTCCGCTACAGTAGCTTGCAGTCAGTAATCCACCTTGTTGACACGTACATATTGCAAAGATCCTTGGTACAACAATTTATTTTCCCAGGGTTTCTTTCATTTGCAATTATTAAGCTATAATATAAATGTAAACAATGCGAACATTGCATTACATTATATTACAGTCATTTAGCAGACGCTTTTATCCAAAGCGACATACAATAAGTGCATACAGAAGGTCATTGAAGCAACTCCAGAACAGATTAGACAAAGCACATCTTTCCCATAATGTAGCAGCTATACCTAGTTATGAACATTGAGTGTAGGTCACAGTAAGCTGTGGGTAAATTAGCTATACTATAATTCTATTCTAAATACTATTCTAAACTATAACATCAAACCGTTACAGACAGAAAACACAGGGAACAAGTAGTATGAAAAAGGTCTTAGATTGGTATATCAGTCAAGGTGGAGTCTGAAGAGGTGTGTCATCAGGCTGCGACGGAACGCAGGCAGTGTTGGAGTAGAATGTAGTGGAATGGGGAGTTCATTCCACCACTGGGGAGCTAGGGTGAAAAAGCTGCACAATCGGGACGAGCGAGAGCCGTTTACATGGGGGGGGGGGGGGGGTGTCGCCGCCCTGTAGCAGAGCAGCGAAAGTGGTTCGAGCAGGAACATGCTGCTGCATTAAGTCCTGCAGGGGGGGGGGGAGGGGCCCATTGGCTGTAGGGCCAGAACTTTGAACCTGATCCTGGCCGCGACCGGCAGCCAGTGGAGTGACCTCAGCAGGGGGGTGACATGCAAAAATTTTGGGAGCTTGAACACAAGCCAGGCAGCTGCGTTCTGGATCAGTTGAGGTAGAATGGCACAGGCTGGTAGGCTTGTGAGCAGGAAGTTCCAGTAGTCCAGGCGTGAGGTGACCATGGTCTGGACAAGAAGCTGGGTGGAGTAGGTGGTCAGGTACGGTCAAATCCTCCTGATGTTGTACAGGAGGAACCTGCAGGACCGTGCCGTTGCCCTGATGTGCTCTTTGAAGTCCAGCTGGTCGTCTAAGACCACCCCCAGGTTCCTTGCAGAGCGGGAGGCAACCACCATGGTACCGTCAACGGTGATGGAGAGTATTGTTTTTATGCAGAGATTCCCCCTAGGTTTAGGTGCAACAGCCTGACCCTCCCATTGCTTCTGGACCTTGTGCAGTTGCATCAGAACACAGAGGTACCTGAATGTTATTTGGAGAATTGAGTCTAAGTTCCATAATGCTGAAATTCTAGATAAATGAGTGGAAACTAGAGTAAATCTAATCCCTCACAATTGTGCCATAGGTATGGATATTGTTGTCCGATGGTCCATAACGAGACTGCTTACTTCTTCACCGCAGTTCTGCACCATTTGTATTTTCACAACCTAGCACAGTACACACATCCCTTTTTATACCACATACATTTGGGATTCAGGGGGTAACACTTCATGCACAAGCACACACGGCCACTGATTCTGTTCAGTTTTAATGGCATGCAAAGGTGACCTGTAAAGGGTGTTCAGAAATATTGACAGGCTTGTGCTTGAAAATGCATTATCTGCCACAGAGCAGCTTCTTCCTGTCGATTTGTGGTCAATACAACCCAGAAAGGACTTATTGCCACTGCATGGGGCAAATCATATTCATCAGAAAAGCAGAGCGGGTCTTTCTTTAGCACATTTGTCTCACTGAGCAGACACATTATTAGCATGAGGTCTTCGTTTAATTTAGATTTTGAGACATGCGGAAACATTTCAAGAGAAGCATCTCAAACAAAGGCAAGGAAATGTTGTTTTTTGAAGCTCTGAATATTTATACACCCGTGCACGCGTACCGCTGCGAGCGGGGTATTGCCAATCACACGCATCCGTGTGTTTATCTGTCCGTAACAGCCATAGCGCCTACAGTTCTGATCCAGTTTGTATGAAACTTTGCACATAGGTTGACTGAACATTCTAATGCTGATGTAACAATCACTACTTGAAAGCAACACAGTTCTAGAACACTGACTTTGAATTTTGAAAAAAACATTCCAAACCTTATATATATAATAGAATAGAATAAAATAGAATAACTTTTATTTTCCCATCAGGGAACTTTGGTTGTAGCCACCAGCAACAAGGAACAGATAGACAGTGGGACAGACCCACAACACACAAACAAACATATAAAATAAAGACATTCAATAGAATCATTGCATTAACGTCACGTGGCGCTGTAATGGCAATATGTAGTCCAGCAGTCTCTCGTGTTCGTATTTGTTAATTTGAATGTGTTTTGTTGTGTCGGGCTTTTGTCTTTGTTTTTTTCATGCGCTGTGTGTCTGT
The DNA here is from genome assembly GCA_022702515.1 of Ilyophis sp. 1 JC-2022. NCBI lineage: Eukaryota > Metazoa > Chordata > Actinopteri > Anguilliformes > Synaphobranchidae > Ilyophis > Ilyophis sp. 1 JC-2022. The sequence goes on along the minus strand of CM040406.1, from coordinate 15,379,069 downwards.
AGTGGGACGGGGAAGTGGGCTGAAGATTTTTCAGGGCACTCCTGCTGCTCGTTTGATAATATCGACTAATTGTCTAGTCGATATAATTTTGTTTGTGGTCGTCACCATGGAGACTCATTCGCAACATATGCTCGGGAATGTCCGTTGGATCTGCAAACTGCAGCAACAAAGTTTACCATCGCTCTTCACCGGAGTTGAGGATTTCGGGACTGATCCGGGAGTGCAGAGAATCGCGCACATTCAATGACTGTAATGCTTGTGCATTAGTGCGATATGTAAGGAAAAACAGAAGAGCAACTCTTCCTCAGGTGACTGAGAATATCAATGCAGGACATGATCAGATTGTGTCAGCAAGAATAGTCCGTCAACAACTACATAAAGAGGGATATTATAGTAGTGCATAAACCCCTCATTACAAAGACAAATGCACATTTGAAAGTTCAGTGGTGCAACAACCATAGGTACTACAGAGATGTGGAAAAAAGTGATATGGTCAGATGAGTCATCCTTCACCATATTCTCGACAAGTGGTCGAGTGCATGTGTGGCGTACACCAAGAGAACGGTACAGGCCTGAATGCTTGACCCCTATAGTGAGGGGGTCTGGTGGCTCTGTTATGCTGTGGGGGGCATTTTGCTGGCATGGTTTGGGTCCACAGCAAATCAATACAAAGTTATTCTGAGTGATCACCTTTATCCTACAATGAAACATTTCTATCCTGATGGGAGTGGTCTCATCCAGGATGACAATGCCCCCATTCACAGGACACGAGGGGTCACTGAATGGTTTGATGAATATGAAAATTATGTGAATCATATGCTATGGCCTTCGCAGTCACCAGATCTCAACCCAATTGAACACCTATGGGAGAGGACGTGTTAGACTGCACTCCACCACCATCAGCAAAACACCAAATGAGGGAATATCTTTTGGAATAATGGCGTTCCATCCCTCCAGTAGAGTTCCAGAGACCAGTAGAGACTTTTTTCTTAGAGAACTTGTGTGTGTGTGTACATCCCACATGATGAAAAATCCCAACTGTTACTGGGAGACAGCACATCATTTCCCCATTTACCAGGAGCATAGGTTTTTGTTTAGTGTCCCCTTGCATTGATTTTGTTGTATGACCAATACCAGCCACGCCATTTGTGCTGTCTGCCGATACAATAATTGTTCAGCTCAGCTAGCAGATTTAAGAATATGTACCTGCTAGTGCGCACCCTCTTGAGGTGAGAGAGAAAGTGTGAGTGATGGGACAGGCCTACAATTATGATTACAAATTAGGGGCTGATTATAAACTTTTTGTCCATGAAGGTTTTTGAAAAGTCCTTGAGTTTTTTCATTAGAAGCACTGTAGGATCCCTTTAATTAACCTTCAATGCGGACATTGAAGTAACACCTTGCTTGACTCCAGCATGGCCTGCTAATTTATGGTGTGTCTGTTGAGTGGTTGAGGTGCCTTGCTGTCAGTTGACTGTCACCCTGCATGCCCTGGGCCTCTCATCATCCTGCCTCTGATGTCACTTCCTGCTGAAGCGTTAATTATGATGATAGAGCTGTCTTTTAACTAATCAATGCTAAGCGTTAACCGGCTCCGGGACTCCTAACCTTCCCTGTCTTTCGCTCTCTGTCCGTAAAGTTCTTGCAATGTATGAAAATGTTCTTAAGTGCCCTACGCCTGGCTGCACGGGACGAGGCCATGTCAATAGCAACAGGAACTCCCACCGGAGGTGAGTGCGAAACACGGCCCATTCCCAGCCACCCACCCACTCGGCGTTAGGCCCACAGTGAATCCCTTAATGTTTGGGACTTGGGTTGTTTCCTTTTCTTACGTCAAGCATTCCATTGGTCATTTTGTTTCATTCTCCTTTATTTTCATTCCTGGGTAGGCGGTTATTTCTGAAGGTAGACAGCCCCCCCTCCCATTCCTAAAGTCAGCCCTCAAGTCCTCCATGTTTTCCCCTTTAGTTTATGATTTATTCACTGCAAAAGGAGTTGCGTTGTGGCAAAGTTAGGCCACTGCCTCTCTATTTATTTTACTGCTGTGTATTTCAGGCAGTGTTTTTTTTGCACTGAGGATCTGTTCAATTTCAAATTAGTTGACATTGTAATACCTTAAAAATATTTGCAAAGGAAAAGGTGAGTAAGGAGGTGTCATCTGTTTTCTTGATTTATATAACAGTTTGCATTTCACAAAAAATGCTTTGAAATGTTGTGCAACAAAAAAAGTGTGGTGTGGCTTTGGGATTGGGCTCTTACACTGATAACTACATTCCTAGCTGAGTGCATTGAACAGGTCCTAGAGTTTAAGCTTAACAACCATTCAGATCCGAACACTATGGTCAAACAGATTGGAAAAACAGGAAGAGCTAGAAAGTGAAAAAAGCTGTTTTTAGATTTGTGAACGAGGATGCTGAAAGATGTGATTAAGGGAAGGCTGTCATATACAGCAGATGCTGTGTGACTCTAGGCCTAGCAGAGGCTATTAGCACCTCCCTGACACCTCAGTGTGACGGTGTGTATAGAGCAGATCCTGCAGCTCAGAAATTTACAGGAGGAGTCCATAACACCTGTGGCCCACTGCCACCACCTCACTGCCATGCACACGCACGCACGCACACATATGTATGCATGCAAATACACAAACACATACAGTACATACATACATACTGTACATACAAATGCTAATAAATGCACACAGACACACACGCACACACAGTGGCTGCAGGCAGTAGTATATGGAACATCTCTACACAGCTGTTTGGAGTACTGTAGAGAAAACATGTAGAATAAATGTGTCTTCATGCCATCATAATGGAAGCCCAACTGTCTTCAGCCATAAAGAAAGGGAGAGTGAAAGAAACAGAGAGGCGGAGAGAGATTGAGTATATAGATGGTCCATCCAACTGAACCCCTCCATGCGGATCTAAAATGAGACCGTACCAAATTAGTTAAATAAAAAAACAAAATTAATCGCGTATAGGAATTAAATCATTCAAATTCGGTATAAGGTTGAATGCTATTTGTCGCTCAAATGACAGTACACCATGGCAGAATATTTGACCAGGGTGACTGATGTCGAGGGTTATATAGAGGGTTATATCGTTAAATACGAGGATTTTCGCAAAGTTCCCAGAAAATATATGAACTTTTGTAATTTATAGAAATATATGAAACTTTTGTAATTTATACAGTAGTTGTGTTTTAAACAAATCTTTACAAAAAGAAACAATAGTATATATCTATGAATAAGTTGTCCATGAATTTCAAAATAATTGACCTTAACATTAATGATAAATGATTAATAATAAATTAATTTCCAGTCAAAAACCTTTGAATGCACACTGCAATTTATTGCATTTTCTCCAGATTGCCCACAAAGGCCAAACACTCACATAACAATACAATATGAACATGAATGATCTGTCAATTGACAACATTTATTTTAGTTTGAGCTGATTAGTTGCAGATGTGATCAGTTAGTCAGGTGTACAGGTGAACAATCTAGCCTATCAATGACCAATCTATCAATATATTTGTAAATTCTCAATACATCTAATGTCATATTTGTCATGTCATAAAAATTTCATAAATTCTCATAGATTTCACCAAAATTTTGAAATTTACACATCACTTTCGACGAGAACTGCACTTGATTGCAAAGTAGCCTACAATACAGTACACTCACCAGACATGCCGACGTTCATTGTTACAAGCTGCAAATTTTCTTCCAACGTCCCTGTAGTCGTACAGATTGTTATCGTAGAGAATTGGGTGGTTTGACACTGCCACAATGAGCTGCTCTTCCGTATAACACTAAAGCTCCGCTGCATACCCTACATGGCCAAAAGTATCCAGACACCCCTTGGTCTGGGGCTGTTTTTCATGGTTCGGGTGTGGAAGAACTTGACTGGCGTGCACAGAGCCTTGAGCTTGACTCCATTGAACACCTTTGGGATCAATTGGAAAGCCGACTGTGAGACAGGCCTAGTCGCCCAACATTAGTGCCTGACCATTATGGCTGAATGGAAACAAATCCCCGCAGAAATGTTCCGAGATCTTGTGGAAAGCCTTCCCAGGAGATTGGAGGCTGTTATAGCAGCAGAGGGGGGACCAACTCCATATTAATGCCCATTATTTTGGAATGAGATGTTGGACGAGCAGGTGTCCATTTACTTTTGGCCACGTAGTGTACTTGGGGAGAAGTGCAAAACAATAACATTGTTACAATAACAATACAGCTGTCACAAGCTGAGGGACATTCAGTGACACAGATTTACATGTATTGCTATTATCATCATTGTGAGTTTAATCATTATTATTATTTGTGTACTCAAATTTCTGCTCTTTATTTTTTCTGTCTTTAATACTAGCACACCTCCACTAGAGAATTTCAGGGGCGTCTCGGGCCTGCGCCCAGAGCACTCGCTCGGAGAGCTCAGGATCGTGCTGTGCATGCGGCGCGTGTGTAATCGAGTGGACCGCTGCCCTGCAGGCAGTGGGACTGAATTGCACGCAATTCCGTTGCAGCCTCTCGGGGTGCCCCATCGCTGCCACCGAGAAACTGGCCAAGGCCCAGGAGAAGCATCAGACCTGCGATGGGAGCAAGTCCAACCAAGCTTCAGATCGTGTACTGAGGTACTGTTGCCCCTGCTGCGACCCAGTGTCTGTCTACTCTATAAGCGATGCTGTGTGTTAACCCACTAGTAAGTAGCCATTTTACATCGGCTAAAGTACACCCTAAAGACCTGTTCTCACCATGATTTAACATTATTATACATATCCGCACAAGAACATGTCACTATATAACACATGCTCTTCTCGTGGCTACAGAACAGCAGTGATTGGTCAGCTGTTTTCATTGGAGACGTGTGCTAAAAATTGCTCAGAGGGTGATATGGACAGTGTCATTGTCATCTATAATCAATTGTGCAGTTATTATTTTAGTGTAGGCTTTTTCATTCATTTGAAAAATGTATATAATTAAATAACTTTGTATTGGTATTGCCGTCATTATATTCATATTGACATACAGTAGCTCTAGCAGGGCAACCCAAGCAGTGGTTATTGTGTTCATTTTAGCTAATTCTTGTAGCCATTGTTGTGATGCGGACACTTTTATTCAATTAAATTGGAAAGACTTGTATAATCCCATAGCCATAATTACAGCTATTGCTAGCAATAAAGCTAATGTTATTGTTATCATAATAGTCCTTAGTAGAAATGGGCCATAAGGTACTGGGGCACTGTCCATGCCATGACTCCAGTGTCCTGACTATGCGAACTTTACTCTGTACTTATTTGGAAAGTGCTTTGAATGTTGAAAACCGATTTAAAAATTAAGTTTGTTATTTATTAGGCTATGGCAGACCCAACAGTTGATTGCTTCCTGTTGCAGTTACACAAATGCAGAGACACACAAACACATACTGACATGGAGAGAGGTGTGAACACTTTTGTTAAGTTAGCCCGTGATGCTTACTTCATGTTTGCCTGTGAGTTGCTCAGTGACCGTGTCCTTCCAGGTTTTTCCAGTTATTTTAACACACAGGTGACAGAGTTGCGATGTCCCTAGCATGCTAGCACATTATTTTAAGCAAGTTACAGGTTTTTCATAACTAAGGGGAAAATTGGCACAACATTTATTTTCAGAAACTTTTGTTATCTCAAAAGAGAATAATGTCATCAACTATTATAAAGTTTTACTTGTTGTTCTGCAACCTCAGGCACATTGCCAGATTAGGCTAAGAAGTGGCCACTTTGTAACAATGGAATGTTGATATGGCCAGAAACAAGTAGCACAACTTCAAAATGAATTGTCGATCTCATGTGCTGTTATTTTAAGAGGATAGACTTGGGTTTTGGATATTATTTCAGTTTTAGTTTTGTTTACTTTATTTATTTGCACAATTAAAAAAAAGAATAATACATAAGGAGAATAGTAAGCCGTAAGCACCCCTGGAGGGGTTTATTCATGACCTCTTCCTAAATAGAAAAAAACACAGTTTCTGATAACCCTGCCAGGGGACCCTGCCTGCTTTATTTCACAAAGCGGGATTAAGGAGTTAACTGGCTAACTTTTGTAAATATTTTGAAGTAACCCAGGCTCTCATCCAATCGGATGTCCTCAAATTCAAAATATTTACAAAAATGTACTTCTTAATCCCGCTTTGTGAAATACCCCCCAGCCCCCATCTTTACTATGGCTGGTATTAGTACATTCAGGAGTTTGTGGTCTAAAGCAAGAAAAGGCACTTTAAGTAACTCCAAAGCAGCTTGTGCATTGAGGTTATGCCTCCAGTGGCTATATGTGTGTATGTTACCTGAGAGATTGTTCTTTAAAAAATTACATTTAATCTTATTTTCGGTTGGAACTCTTTCCTATGGCCTTCCACCCTGCACTTGAGGAAATTGTGGCGTAGCTTCCTATATCAACATTCCTACACCGGTTTTTGGGAGTGAAGAGCTTGCATTGCTTCAGAACTGAGAAGGAAAGAAGCACCATCATAATATAAAAACAGATTTTTATGTTTATAACTGTGAATAAACCCTATAAAATGTATCTGCTCATATTTATAGCCTTTGGAAACATAAAGTCGCTGTACCGAATTACTTGAAGTGTATTTCCTTGCTTTAGACCATGAACCCCTGAATGCCCGATACCCTCCACTGTAAAGCCAGCAGGTCATCAGAAACTTCTGTAAGTATCTAAAAAATCCTTCATCACACACAAAAACTGTCTGTGGCAATCAAAACGTACACTAAAACCTAAGTAATATCAAAAACCCAGGAAAGTGAACTGTCCCTTCAAAACCAGTTGTTCGGCACCGCGACACACGCCCCCTGGTGGTTGAATTAAGTGTTTCTTTCCCAGGCCCATGTGCTTTGTGAAACAGCTGGAGATCCCGCAGTATGGCTACAAGAACAACATATCCACCAGCACCCCACGCTCCAACCTGGCCAAGGAGCTGGAGAAGTACTCCAAGACCACATTCGACTACAACAACTACGAAAATCACCACATCTATGGGAAACGGGCCATCGCCCCCAAGGTCCAGGGCAGGGATACATCACCCAAGGGATATGATGGTACTGATGCCCACACCCCGCTTTCCTCACCCCCCCCCCCCCCCTTCTCTCTCAGAGTTGGTTTAACACTGAACATTTTACTGTGTGGAAACCATGAAATCTGCACAGTAACCTCCTAATAACAAGATAATAGCATTTCCTCCATTTGACTGAACAGTTTACAGTTTGTCCCATTTTGATCCAGTTACTGACTCCTGTTGTGAGTACTTCAGTTAAGGGACTTACTTTACAGGGTTATGAGATCTCTGTAGGTTTTCCTACTGCAGAGAACTGTCCCAGAATACAAACAATACTAAGAGTAGTAAGGCTCTTTGTGTTCGGAGTAACACGCATTTGAAATACAGGCTAGCATTTACGAATATTTGCTACCATTTATTTAAAGAGCAGTGCCAGATAAGGAATGCTCTGGTATACAGAATGTAAGGATTGCCTTAAGTTATTGTTGCATGCTGAAGGGAGCCATGAACATTATACGTCTGTCTATCAGTCCGTTTTGTTGAGTTTGAGGCTTTCTCCTTCCTGGCAGTCTGATAATCCACTTGAGACAATGTGAAAAGGCAGGTTTACAGTTGTGAGCTGATGATTCAAATGTTGCCCTTCCCCTGTCGGTGGTTAATTGCTGCACTCTCCACCCCCCCTACCCCCTCCCTGCATTGCGCGAACATGCTTTTTAATAGGCAACATTAAAAGCGTTGTGAGCTTGTGGTATAGATTCCAGAAGCTGACACTCTGAAGCCCGTCACAGTGGCTGCGGCTTGCTCTCTTGCCGCCATGGCACGCCTCACTTTCACCTTCGTTTCAGTCACAGCACAGCTTCTTTGTTCATCTGTCTCTCCAGCTATCTATAGTGTGTGTGTGTGTATACACACATACAGTATATGTATACAGTATCTGCCTGTCTACATATTTATCTGCATGTCTGTGTGTTATTTTCATTATTCTATCTTTGTTTTGTATGTTGATTTAGCTTTCTCAGTTAATCTGTCAGTGTTATGTTCTCTACTAAACCGCTGGCCCACATTTCACAGTTTCTCCATCTTACAGCTGCTCCTGTGTCATTTCTGAGATTTTGTGTGAAATCTTGACTTCTCCTGTAATTGTACATTTGTGTGTGTGCGTGTGTGTGTATGTGCAACTGTATCTGTGTATGTATGCGCGTGTGTGCGTGCATGCTTGTGCGTGCGCGTGTGTGTGTGTGTGTGCCCCTGTCCCTGCAGTTAAGCGTTACTGTAAGAGCTCCAGCTCGGCCAGCAGCAGCAGCAGTTACGCCCCCAGCAGCAGCAGCAGCAGCCTGAGCTGTGGAGGAGGGGGCAGCAGCGCCAGCAGCACCTGCAGCAAGAGCAGCTTCGACTACACGCACGACATGGAGGCGGCCCACATGGCCGCTACCGCCATCCTCAACCTGTCCACCCGCTGCCGCGAGATGCCCCAAAACATGAGCGGCAAGCCACAGGACCTCTGCTCGCGGGTACACCTCCTCTCCCTCTCTCACTCGCTCTCCCTCACCTTCCCCCACTCCCTTTCACTTTCTGAAATACCAATTTGTATGTGTTATATTTGTATTGCAAGGAAGCTTTTGTTGCTCAAGCAGTATATTAATAAATACATAGATGATGTTAGCCCACCAAAGACTTTGAGATTTGAGAGAGGGGGCGAGAGGGATGGGGAGGGAGGGGGATGGCCTTGAGAGAAGGGATCATCAAATTAAGCCAAGTACAGAACAATCCTGGCAAACCTGCAGCGTCGGTTCGCTTAGCCGCCCGAAACATTGAATCGCTGAACGTATCTCGGCAGCGGGCGTGTCGCGCGCTGATAAAGGGCTCTGTTTCCGGGATTGTTGTCATGCGAGGTAATGCGAATAATGATAAGTTGGGGCGATAGGGGCCTCAGACGTGCATGCAGTCTTTTAAAAAGATTGCTTTCACTGTATTTTAGCTGCAGACCTCTGAGGAGACATTTTTTCCGGATCAGATAGGAGAGGTGGTGGGATGGGAGAAGGAACAGTGGCGGCACACGCTGAGCCAAATATGTCATTTATGAGAGATAAAGCAGCATATCTGCGTATTATCAGCCTGAAATAAGCTGATCCTGTAAATGTAAAAACAGCATAAAAATTACCGCCCAGCCCTGATGTTGACAGTGATGTTTGTGTGTGCCTGTGTGTGTGTGTGTGTGTGTGTGTGTGTGTGTGTGTGTGTGTGTTTGTATGGGGGTGGGATCATTTTCTGTCTTCCCCTGAGCAGAATGAAGCAGAGAGGGCAGAAGCGTCCCCTGTAGAGAGCGGGACTTTCCCCTCCGTTGACCCCTGCCCCTCTATCATTCACTGATAGAGCAGGATGCATTGGGACCTTCTGAAGGGTTCCATCATACATACCATCCCTTTGATTTATTGAATTTAGTTCTCTCATTCTCCATGTTTATCCCTCTCTCTGTGTCTCTTTGTCTTTGTCTGTCTCTCGCTCTATGGTTCTCTCAGCATTTCTTTCTGTCTGTCTGTGTGTCTGCCACTCTTTCTCAGTCGCTCTTTGTCTCTCCCTCCTCTCTTTTGTCTTTGTGCATCCATCTCTCGCACGGTATCTCATATTTATTCTGTTTTCTCATTCTGTTTCTCTCTTTTTCACTGTCTAGCACTCTCTATATTCTCTCTCTTGTTCTGTAAAATTCAAATGCAGATTACAATATGCTCCTTTGGCATAGCCACAACAACAAAGCCTTGCCAAAGCAATGGCAGTAAACGGAACCGCTATCAATGATCACCAAAGGATATTAAACATCAACATAAACGTAACAACTGAAGAAGACAATGTGGTCTCTTTTTTTTCAATTTCAGCTCCTCTCTCTTTCTCATCACTCTCTTTTTCTCGCTCTCTCTCGATTTGCCTGTTGGCTGAGTTGTGCGGGGAGTCTCAGCTCAGGGATGAAGGGACAGTCGGGAGGGAGGGAGAGAGAGGAAGGGTTATTTTAAGAGGGGAGGACGACAGCGGAAGTAATTCAGAGCAGCAGCGGGCGACGTTCCTCCCGAGAGCGCCCCAGAAGGTGGCGGTGATGGCAAGGGGTCTCTCCTCTCTCTTCTAATTTAATCTTCTTGCACGGGAAACCTGCAGGGACAATTCCAACGGTCTCTGATCGCTGATCTTGAAAGAGGGCGCTAAACTGAACGTGGCCAGTTGAACAGCGGCCGTTTGCATTAGCACAGGCATCCCCGCCAATAAGTGTCCCCCCCCCCCCCACGTGTTGTCGCTGCATTGCCGAGGCCGCTGGACTGGCTTTCCAATCGAACCGACCCCATGTAGGAAACAAGACATCTTTTGCGTGGTGGGTTTGGCCCTGGGATGCCACAGTGACCACATGTTGTATTTTGTGCTGTGCCAGAAAACCACACTGTCAGCAGGGATTCACTCTCCTGGCCAGAGGTGGAAAGTCCAGGGTCAGAAAGTAAAAGTCTTACCCTAGTATTTTGTTCTTATCACCTGGTTTTGCTAATTAGCACAATTCTTCAGCCAGGAGGTAGAACTAATTAATCAGCAGGCCAGCACATGGCAGGACATTTACTTTCTGACCCCTGGACTTTATACCTCTGCTCCTGACATTAGGCCCCTGCATCTTCTGTGCGAGATCAGCCTGAGCTAATCATGTCTAGGAGACAGAGGCGATTTGTCTAAGTGCTATTCGTTAATGCTTATTTTTACAATATCAAAGCCATTTCCCTTATTTACCTGTGAAAACAATACCTAAAGCTATGAAACTAAGGGCTTGACTTACTAAGACCTTTAGCATGTGCAAAATCTTTTAGCACATTCAAAACCAATAACATGACCAATAATTGTTCATGGCATTTATTTTGCCCCAATCATTGGTTGTGTTATTAGTTTTGCGTGCGCTAAAAGGTTTTGCACGTGCTAAAGGTCTTAGTAAATCAGGCCCTAAGTCTGGCTTTATTTATATGGATAGAAATGGAGGAGGCAAGAAGCCTCAATCTGGCACTACATCCTGGGATGAGAACAAAAGGTTGGCAAGGTCTTGGACCCCTCGGTTAGCAGGCTGTTGAATGGCTGTGACTCCAGAAGGCAGGCTGATTGGCTGTGGCCTTAGAAAGCAGGCTTTTAAGTGGCTGTGTAAAAGGAGAGGATGGAAATGGATGCAGAACCACTGCAGTTAGGGCTTTTAGATTGACCTTTGTTCCCAAGGCCTGGGCAAAGGCTTTCAACCAATGAGGATGATTCCAGAATGGTTTTCCAGAATATAGATTGAGCAGATAGACTGAATAGAGAGAGAGAGGGAGAGAGAGAGAGAGAGAGAGAGAGAGAGAGAAAGTGTGAAGGTGGACTGGAGAATGAAGAGAGAGGAGTCAAGAATAGAAAGCACAGCAAGATGAATACAGACTGGAGTGGAGAAAACAGACAAGAATGAATTTGTGAATAGACAAAAAAGAGACAGTGAATTGAGCATATAGAGACTGGAGTGGAGCACAGCGGGGAATAAAGAGAGAGAGAGCAGAGACTCGAGAAAGCACAGCTGGAAACCAAAAGAGAGAGCAGGATAGAACAGGAGAGAAAAGGAGCTAAGAGTAAGGAGAGGGACTGAACGGTCTTTTCTCTCTCTCCACCTCAGAACCCCGACATCGAGGTGGATGAGAACGGCACTCTGGACCTGAGCATGAAGCAGCGGGCCGGGCGGGAGGGTAGCTGTGCCGTGCTCACGCCCCTGGAGCCCATGTCCCCCCAACGCCAGGCGCTCCTCAACAGCCGCTGCTACCAGATGAGCGAGGCCGACTGCTGGGACTTGCCCGTCGACTACACCAAAATCAAGCGCATCGACGAGGATGACCCCAAAGAGGTACCCACATTGCCTGTCACCCACGCGCCCACCTCCCCCCCCTCCAGCAAAACATTTTGCTGCTCCTGCCCCGCCGGCCTTTTTAACAAGGTAGCACTGATAATGAAGAAAGCAGCACGAACCTGTTCCTCCTGCTTCAAGGTTGTCTGTGGAAGGTTCTGAAAATATATATATTTTTTATTATTATATATTTTTGGTTTTAAAAAATTTGATTCAAAAGTAATTCATCCGATTCAAAGTCATTTTCGAAGTCAGTCTCGGAGATACATTTAAATTTAGAGTACTGTGTTCTTACATTGTGTAATATTCATTTGCATTTTAATTTACATATGCATTTCAATACAGAGGGAATATTCCTTATATGATCATCCACTCTGCGCATGCATTTTCTTTTTGTTGGTGTCTGTTTGTTGTTGTTTTCCAGTATGAATTATGCAAAACACCATACTGTGAGAACATCCAATCGATTTGCATTGCCTTGTAATGAGATGGATTTTTCAACTCACAAATAATTGGTCACTAATGGACCGGCTATGTGAGCATTACCACATTGTTCTTCATGCTCCTGGATGATAAAAGAATATCGAGTGTATTTCAGACAGTCTGTTTTTGGGCATAACTGTACATGGTTAAAATAAGAATTTCAAGTGAACTGAGGCCAAAGCCTGCAATGGATCCTCTGCTGGCTGATCTATAGTAGGCCCTTTAATTTAACTAGAGCTCCATCTAGTGCACCAAACTTGCACTGCAAATGCAGATTAAAATCATCTTGCGGCACTCGGGCAGCAGGTTAATTAAGTCTGGGGACTGGTGATTCATGGGTACAGTGAAAGGCGTGTGGTTAAAACAATAAAACCATTTTAAAATGTGAACAAATTGTGACTGTGGTAATATGAATGATGCCAGGCATGCCAAAATCATCCGTGCCGTTGTTCGGCTGCCATTTAGAAGGAACTGCAGCTCTCTTGACAGCACCGTCCTTGACCTTATAGAAGTGACGTCTAATTAGTGAAAATAACATTTCTGGTGCTCCTAGTGACTGATCCTGTGTCATTGTTAAAAAAAATAATCCCCGCATCAAATGCATTCGCGGACAATACCGATCGCAGAATATGCTGATCCAGTTTGCACTGCGCATAAGCTGTTCTATTGATGTCCGGGACAAACATTCTCCGCCCAAAAGAGACCCAAATATCCTTGATGCAGTGCAGACAGCAGATTCATTTAGCTTCTTTTCAAACAACTTTTCAGAAAGCAGTGATTGATAGGTGCCGTCTGACAGTCAATTGAGGATTTTACCATTTGCATAAAGATTGAGCGCATTTCAGCGGGCATTGTGTTTTAAACCGAGAGATTTCTGAGGCAATCCAAGCCTGCGCAGCTCCCGCGCATTACCAAGGCTGATAAATCGCTCTCTGAAGACGCGGATAATAATTTGACTTGCGCTAACGATAGCTCAATTCTTCCCACGAAGTCGGATTGATGGCAGCGCTTATATTAGGGAACAGCGACGATCGAGGGAAAGAGAAGACCTGTATTACAATAGTAAGAGTAAAATGGAAATGAATTTTGTTGACAAATCTAGCATGTGCCACAGAATAGACAGTTTTATAGGGAAGGCTTTTGTGTCTTAGAGATAAGTTGTAAAGATACTTTCAGTCAAAGCAACAACTTCATCACATCCTGACGAAGCGCCACTAGCATTTGTTTCATTCGGTAGAAAGGTAAATTGAGATTCAAGAGTGTTTGTTCACCGCCTGTCTAATGGTAGTACTTCTCGAACAAGTTCCGTAGCTCTCTCTTTCTGTGCCCCGTAACAACAGAACGATTTGTACTTGCACCTTCGGAGTTACACATCAGGTCTTTAGCCACTCGTACGCACTGGGGGTCAGCTGTGTAATAGACACAGTGGCCACCTCAGAACTTAATCAAGGTCTACATTTATAGTGAAGCTCTACTCTAAATCCACCTACTATGTCATTTAGTCATAACTGCGGGTAGCCTACACATTTTTGTAACCAATTGTCTATTCATACTATTCGTGCGCTGTGTGGTACTGAAACGTATGGACACAGAAAACTCAATAGCAGACCAGGATAAGGCAAAGAACGTAGTTTATTAATCAGTCCAGTGGTCAAAGCCAGGTAAGCACAGTGGTATCCAAAAATCAAAAACCAAATAAACAAGCAAAAGTCAAAACCAAAAAATCAGAAATGCAGATGTACAAAATCGCTAGGCTAAATCAACGTCGGTAAATACACAAAGAAAAGTTGAAAACCAGAAGTCAAAAGGCTAATGTACAACAGAGCTAGGCTAAATTGAAGTCAAACAAAGGGTGTCTCAGGAATCTCAAGATATACTCAGGCTTAGTAAGGCGTAGGCACTGGAAATCTGATCAACGTTCTGACAACTAGGCAGAGGAAAATGTGGGTCTTAAATACACAGAGGAAGGGGAGGGGTAACAAACAACGTGAGGTTAATACATTAGGGAAACAATAATTCAATAACGAGGAAAGAACAAATACATCGAAGGGACTCGGAAAACATGCATGACAGACAACGGGCTTGAGTAGGCGTGGCCTCTAAAGATAAGCAGCTGAAACAAGTTAACAGGTATCTCAAGGACAGCTTAGTAATGCAGGTAGAAAAGATAAAGCGGGGAAGCTGGTTAAATGTTAGTATCTAACTACAAGACAGACAATTAGTTTGTTAATACACATTTATGTTAATGAGTTTAGTAAAGTGCACGTAGCTAATAAAGCACCCGGGTAATATATACAATTATACACGGGAACGAAAGCAGGAAGTTGCAGAAAACGAGACTTAAAATACAGCGTTAACCCACGGAAAATCCCACGAAGTCACCCGAATAGCGCATGCATGAGATTCGTTTATATGCTAAAAGTGTGCTTTTGAGACCTGTTTTACCAAGCAATGAGAGTGAATGGAGAGTGAAAAAAAGTAATTCTCTGTTGGCCAGTTGCTGACCAATGGAGCAAGTCAAGAAGATGAGCGTGAATATTACAACTCATATCGGGACCAGGTAGCTACACAATATTATGTCCTAACAAAGTTCAGTATGCCTTTAAGAGGTAACAGGTCATCTGCTGGTCATGGCTAGGGGTAGGGGTCTAAGATTATCACGGATGACCTGTGGAAGCTGCAGACTGTCTCTCCAAAACAAGACGATACACAGAAGTTAAAACATTACATTTGAAAAGGTGTGACTCACTTCAGTTTGGTACCCTAAAGCAGCAGTGCGCAAACTGTGGGTCGCGACCCAAACTTCGGTCACGGAAGATATCTGTTGAGTCACGGAATCATGTAGGCTACAGCAACATTCCAATGCAATTAGGCCTGAACAAAGTGTTACTAAGCTATTAATTACTGGTATTCTGCATTTGTACAAATTAATGGAAAAAATAAAACTACTTAAAACACATTTTTTACTGTTTACATTTGACGTTTCATATGATCACGTAAATGCCTACTTTATTTCATCTTGACCTTGGCGCATCATTAATGCACTCCACGAGATAGCGCCGATTCATTAAACGCTGGCAACAGTGCCCTTGATGCTCTTTGTTACAAGCTAGCTAATTACTTGTTTATTACAACATAAGATAGTTAACGGTTTTAGCTAATCATCGCGATTCAGTCTTTTTGTGCTTTTGACATCAAAAAATAAATCTGTAGGCTATAGAAATATTGGCTCATTTTGTAGTGGTTCGTGGCTGTTTGTTTTCTTTTCTTTGCGGCTCTCGTCCTGCCTTCACGATTGGGAATCAATACGATTTTTTCCACGTTCCGTTTCATGGTTTGCAGCCATCATTATTGTTTTCACCTGCGCTTCTCCCGGCGGGGTATTTAAGTTCCTCACTTCCGCCTCTCCGGTGATTGTTTGTCTTTTTGACATTTCATTCGAGCCAGGTATAGCCAGATATTTAGCAACCTATTGATATTAACTTGTTTATGTTCAGGAGGGACTTGCGAATAGCTCTTATCAGGTATATAATTTATTTTCCGCCTTGTAGTGTTCTGTGCTATATTATTAGTACATTGCTGTTCTCTCGGAGACAGTCTTTCTTTGTATTTTCGTTTTGGATTTGCACTCCTCCGGCTCTGAGCTAAGGTAGTTGAGGGTGTTCTTTTGTTTACTGGGTTTTGCGTTCTTGTTTAATTATTTGTGCTCGGGAGATTTAGTTGTTAATTACTAGTTTTCTAGTTCGCCCGGTTTTGTGGGTTGATTTTCGTTCTGGCTGTTTTAGCCTTAAGGAATTATGTTCCTGTTTTTTTTTTATTTCTTTATTATTTTTTCTCCCTTAAATTATTGGTCCTCACGGTTGTGAGTAGGCTTGTTCTGATCTCCCCACCTTTGCGTGTGAATTTATCAATAAACCCATGACAGAACAAACCAGCCGAATCATGGATGATTCAGCAAGGTTGTTACAGGGGGATAAAAAATCTGATGAATATATCAGGGATATTGAGGCTAACCAACAGTTGCTAGCTAATCAAGTTAGTCAACTGAGCGCCCAAATGAGGGTTCAGGAGCGTTGTCTCCGCGAATTGGACGGAGGGCATGCAATCTCTCACAATGTCACACCAAGCATTCACTCCTCCCGCTCAGGCTATCGCCTTTTCAGTCCCCTTTACTCAAGCTGGTAGAGAACCCAAGCTACAACTCCATCTCCGCTATGAAGGTAGAGCTGAAAAATTCTGTGGGTTTCTCGCCCAATTTTTTTAAAGCCCAATCCTTGCGGTTTAATAATCCAGGTTCTGAAGTAGTTTTTATTCTGTCACTACTTTCTGGGTCTGCGTTTGATTGGGCTACGCCTTTGATTAGGGATAAATCTCCTATTTTAGATTCTACTACTTCTCTTATGAAGGAGATGGAGTCCGTTTTTGATCATAGCATTTCAAGTCGGGAGTCGGCTAGATGGTTGCATCGTCTTCGCCAGGGTAATGATACGGTGTCAGAATTCACCATAAAGTTTCGTGCACTGGCAGTTGAGACAGGTTGGGATGAGGCTCCACTGATGACATTATTTTCTGAGGCATTAACGGAACTGGTACAGGATGCTCTTTCCATTCTCGAGCAGTCCGATTAATTAGATGCTTTAGTATCATCAGCCATCCGCATAGACAATCTGTTGCGTGACCGTTTACTCCGCAAATAACAGATTAACGGTCATAAAATGAAACCTTTGTCTCTCCCATTCACAGAGTTTTATTCTCCGGCAGTTAAACCATCTTTCCTTAGTACTGATGAACCCATGCAGGTAGATGGGGCAGTAGGTCCACCTTCGGAAGACTCAGTTTATAAAAACGAATGGTGTTGTTACTGTAAAAGGAGGGGGCATACTCAGTGCCTTAAGCTTAAGGGAAAAGGGGGGTCTCGTTAGAGGAGCCGGGGGTTCTAGCGAGACGTCAGGGTACTACGCCTCGGATTAAATGTCAGACTTTTTTGGGCACAGCATTCGCGGCAGATTAAGGCTTTTATCGACTCTGGGGCCGTGGATTGTTTTATTGACGCTCAATGGGCTAGAAAGAACAAAATACCGATCCAGCTCCTTGATCAAGCCTGATTAGTCACGGCTCTCGACGGTCGCCTGTTAGGGTCAGGTACTATAAAGGAAGTGACATCTCCTCTCACCATGTCTATTTCTCAACCAAAGCACATGGAGTGAGACGGGTGTGTGCGGGTTGGACCCGTAATGCACGACTCAGAACACTGACGTAATAATAAACGCCCGCAAGGGCTTTATTATGGGGCAATCCAAAAACGTAGTCACACAAGCAAAGTCCAAAAACCAATAAATCCAGCCAGACCAAAGATACAGTACCGAGGGAGAAGGCAGTCTCGAAATCGGTATCCATGCAAGAGTTCGTTAACCAGAGTAGCTGTCAGCGGAGCAGAAGTACAAAACAGGGAAAAAGCTAAGTTCGTAGTCGTGGGGCGTAGCAGGAGTCAGACCGAAGTCCTATCCGTGGGGCAGAGGTACAGAACAGACAGCAGGCAAAACTCATGGTCAAAAACAGGCAGTGGAAACGATAGGCAGGCAGTAACAATGGTCAGTAAACAGGCTAGATCAATAACGGTAGTCAAAACAATGGAAAACGCTCAAAAGTGACAGTAGTAAACTAAAGCAACAATTTTGCAAAGACATGACATGAACACTGATCTTATATGCAGGTGTAGACAGGTGCAGACATTAGCTTGAGAGCAGCAGGAAATTCACAACAGCTTGAGAAAATGAGACACGTAACGAGGCAATTAGTAAATCGTTAGTAGTTAACCTATCCTGACCTAGCGTTAGTAAATTAGTAATTAACATGTACGAGAAACGTAAGGTAAACATGAACACATGGTTAGATAGTTAGTATTACCCAATCCTGATCTCATGTTAGTATATTAGTAACTAGACAAGGGAGAATTAAACAATTAGGGAAGCGTGAGTGACAGCAAGAGAAGAAACAGCATGAACGCAAGGCCTGCGGAAAAACATGGAAATATGTATGCAAACAATGAACTGCATCGTAACATAAACAGAAAATAAACTGTGACAAACACTAAACATGAAACGTGACATAAATATGACAGAAACGTAACATGGAGAGAATTCAGTTTTTTTTAGTTGATTCACCGGTTTATCCATTGGTGTTGGGTCACACATGGCTGGTTAAGCACAATCCCCATATCAAGTGGGGAGGGGAAAAACTGGTTATCATTGGGGTGTCGTATGTTCTGGGCACGATCACATCGCCCCTTCCAGTTTATCTGGGGATTATTCTGACGAGTCTGATTCCGATTCTGAGTTGGAGGAAGTGATTTCCCCTTCTAATCAGGGTGATTCTATTTTGGAATCTGAGGGTTGTTACGAGAGTCTTGATTGGGACTCTCTGGCTGATGGAAATTCTTATTGGAAGGGGCTATCTTCTGAGGACTCTTCTGGCTCTCTTCGCGTAATTTACCCCTGAAGATTGAGTCATGGAAACTGGCTCCACGATACATTGGACCTTTTAAGATTATCTGGAAAATAAATCCGGTGACGGTCCATCTGCAGTTGCCATGCTCCATGCGGGTTCACCCCACGTCCCATGTTTCATGGCTAAAGCCGTTGCTTATCAGTCCGTTGTTTCCTGCTGAGAGACCCCCTCCTCTTCCTCGGTTCGTGGACGGTGGTCCTGTTTATACCATCCGTCGTATTGTGGCGGAGATATGGGTGGGCAGGGGGTGGCAGTTTTTAGTTGACTGGGAGGGCTATGGTCCAGTGGAGCGGTGTTGGGTTCCGGCCAGAGATATTTTAGATCCAGTTTTGATTAGAGATTTCCACAGTAGTCGGCCTGAGGGATCGTCTGGGGTCGTCCCTTAGAGGGGGGGTCCTATAGTGGTTCGTGGCTGTTTGTTTTCTTTTCTTTTGCGGCTCTCGTCCTGCCTTCACGATTGGGAATCAATCAGATTTTTTCCACGTTCTGTTTCAGGGTTTGCCGTCCTCATTGTTTTCACCTGGGCTTCTACGTGCGGGTTATTTAAGTTTCTCACCTCCGCTTCTCCGGTGCTTGATTGTCTTACGACATTGCTTTTGAGCCAGGTATAGTCAGGAACTAGCGACTTCCTGATATTAAACTTTGTTTATGTTCAGGGGGGACTTGCTATAGCTACTTAATCGGGTATAAGATTGTTTTCCGCCTGGTAGCGTTTGGTGCGATCTATTTTTGATTCTTTGTACTTTCGTTTTGGTTTTTCACTCTACCGGCTTTGAGCTACGGCAGCCTTTTTGTTCTTTTGTTTTACTAAGTTTCCCGTTTTTATCTCATTACGTGAGCTCGGGATATTTAGTTAGTATTCTACTAGTTTTAGTAGTTTGCCCGTTTTAGTGGGTTATTTTCATTTTGGCTGTTTAACCTTAAGGAATTATGTTTCTTCCTTTATTTATTTTCTCTCTCTTTATTATTTTCTTACTTCACGGTTGTGAGTAGACTTGTTCTGATCTCCCCAACTTTGCATGTGAATCTCCGAACTATCAATAAACCCATTACACATTTGTTTTAAGTTTCCTATTGTGAAATGGATAAGTGGATAATTGGCTACATTCCGGCAAAACACTGTATGCACTGACACTGACGATGAGCACTGACAATGAGTGTAACGTTAATGAAAATAATTTTTTGTTGTCTGTCGGGCAGCTTAGATCACTTTCCCCCAACTATGCTTCGTTGATAAAGCCCAATGCCCTATTTGCACTGCACTAGTAGCCTATTACCTGGGACCTCGTGGGATTTCTAATAATTGCAGAGGTCGTCTGTGATCTTAATCCTGTGTGAATCTGCCAAATCCGTAATTTGTAAAGTAAAAATTGCACTGCAAATTAGGCCACCTACCATATTTTGCAAAACGCAGATGTCATCTGATAATATTTGTCCTGCATGAATCTGTCATGGTTTGTGGAATTTTTTCCGTTACGGTTCTCGTCTTTATTTCCCGATTGAGAATCTATCTGATTTTTTCCACGTTCCGCTCCGGGGGTTTGCTTTCTCTCATAGTTGTTTTCACCTGTGCCTCTACCTGTGGAGTATTTAAGTTCCTCACTTCCGCTTCCCCGGTGCTTCTTTGTCATTCGACATTGCATGGAGCCAGGTATAGCCAGGTACAGTACTAGCGACCTCGTGATATTAAATGCTGTTTATGTTCACGGGAGACTTGCTATTAGTTTTAGTTCAGGTATAGGTATTATTCCGCCTGTTAGCATTCTGTGCTATTTATTTTATTCTTTGCTGTTCTCTCTGAGACAGTTTTCTTTGTTTGTTTTGTTTGTTTTACACTCTTCCGGCCGTCCGAACTTATGTGCCGAAGGTATTCTTTTCTGTTTCCTGTTTTGGCTCCAGTATTGAGCTCAGGAGATTTAGTTTGTGTTTCACTCGTTATTCGAGTTCGCCCTATTTTAGTGAATTGATTTTCGTTTGGCTGTTTAGTCACAAGGAATTAGTTTCCTGTCTTTTCTTTCTTTGCATTTATTTTGTTATTCCCTTTATTGGTCCTCACTGCGTGAGTGATTTGTTTCTGATCCCCCTACCTTCACGTTTGATTATCCGCCACTAAAATACATTACAGAATCAGCATCTCAGTATTTTGAGCGGATCATTTTTTCTCCCGCAGAAAAAGACATATCTTGGAGTCTGCGGTGGAAATTATTAATGCAAATTTTGACAGCATTTTGGGTGCGGTTCTTATGCAAAACATTTCTAAAAGTAATCCTACTTCTGAATTTAGTAAATTATCCAACCCTGTAGCCAGGGGTGTGGGTCACATGTGGTGCCCATGTAAAGTCCAGTGCGAATAGGGTATACAATTCTGTTAATTTTTGTGATTAATTGCCTGCTAATTTCAGTGATTGTCCCATCAATTAGCTTTTAGGTATTAAAAACATGGCTATTGTCAGCAGTTTAACAATGAATTGTTAATTAATTAAAGAAAATGACATTAGTTTCGGTCGCGAAAAGTATGGATTGATATCCTTGGGTCATGGCTGAAAAAGTTTGTGCACCCCTGCCCTAAAGGATCGCTTTACTCCTCCCATGAAGGACAATTCTACAGTGACCAATGTTTTATTGTCATTCAGCCCACAAACTGCATTGCTTGGCTCCTGAATTCCATACAGAGTGCAAGTCACAGTTTTAAATCAGAGCTGGCATACATGGCAGTCTTAATTCAGGCCCGGGCCAAGACTACCACCGTGATGGTTGTCACACTGCTTTACACTGTTCATCTGTCTGAGAGGTGCATTTTCAGCTGGAGCAGGTGGAATAGGAAAATATAGTTCCTTGCCTCTTACCCCTCTTTTACCCCCCCCCCCCCCTACCACAGCAAGACGACTTGGATCCCTTCCAGGACATTCTGGACGACCGACAGTATCCCCGTGATGTCACCATCCCCAGCCTGAAGCCAAAATATGCCCAGTGCAAGGAAAGCAAAAAGGATCTAATAACGTAAGATTAAGAGGAGGTGCTGTCTGTTACCTCTCACCCCACCCCAACCCACCTCTTCAACCTCCGACCCAACCTGTTGGTCCATATGTTTGTTTGTTTCTTTTCTTTTTTCTTCCCTCTCTGTCGTTCTGCTACAGAGGATCCAGTGATTTTTTTCCTTTGGCGTTACTGGCATGCTACGTATGCAGCGTTCTGGCAGTCTTTCAGTTCTTAGCAAATGTCTTTATTCTGGCTTTGTCTTTATTTATTTATTTATTTTATTTTTCCCAATGCTTTATCGTAATGAAACATCATTCTCATTTTTATCTGTCCATGTTGCAGCTTCTCCCTAGGTTGTGTTAAAAAAACTTTTGCAGACAGTGAAGCTAAACTGGAAACAATGAAAACATTTAACATTTAACAAAACACAAAGGAGAAAAAAAAACGCAAACATTTTAAAAACCTACTTACTCTTTTGGCTGTATTTTTTGTTTGTTTTTGTTCTGTTTTTGTTTGGTTTTATTTTATCTACTTTTTTCGGTGACAGATGTCGAACACCAGGGTGTGATGGAAGTGGTCACGTGACTGGTAATTACGCCTCACATAGAAGGTGTGACTTCATTTTTCTCATGGTGGATTCAGTCTATTAAATTTATTGTTTTCAGCTTACCTCGACAATGCTGTCAAACAGTAGAGAGAAAGTCTCCATGTTAACCCTTTGAGTACTGCAGGGCACCACTTTTTGATTAATTCGAAGCATGCAGTAATAAGCTGTGAAAAATGTAGATGGGCTAACGGCCAGTTTTTTTAAATGCATTTTTCTGTGTACTAATAATAGGCCAGCCCTTTTTTTAACAGGGCAGTGCAGGCTGTTCAGTAAGCTGTAAAACAAAGGGGAAAGTTGTAAATGGCACCCTCCTCCCCATTGCACTCTGTTGTACAAAATCTTTGAACTTAACATGATTATTCAGAGGGTTAACTGCTCTTTCAGATTGACCCCAGTACCCCCTGCACTTGCACCACGGCTTTCTTGCATTTAGTTTTTTTCTCCGTGCGTGTGTCTGTGTGAGTCTGTCAGTGTGTGATGTTTCAGTGGGCCATCCTGTCTGATTGCTCTCCTCTAACGATTGTGTCCTGCTGTATATTCCAGTCTCTCTGGCTGTCCTTTAGCCGACAAAAGCATTCGAAGCATGATGGCCACCAACACGCAAGAACTCAAGTAAGGCCTGAGATGAATATGTTCTGTTTTGTTACCGTTATTTTTTCCCTCACTACGCTGGAAATAGGACATGGAGCCAGATACTGTATTACCCGAAGCTTGTTAATGTAAATTTTTCCTGTTACACAAAGTCTTGTGAATCATCAAGGTAAGAAATAGACAGAAAACTACACTATATGTCCTAAAGTATGTGTACACCCCTTGGTCTGGGGCTGTTTTTCATGGTTCAGGCTAGGCTCCTTAGTTCCAGTGAAGGCAAATCTGAACACTACAGCATGCAATGACATTCTAGAGGATTCTGGATTTCCAACTTTGTGACAAGAGTTTGCGGAAGGCTCTTTCCTGTTTCAGAATCTCCCTGCGCAAAAAGAGGTCCATACAGAAATGGTTTGTCGAGATCGGTATGGAAGAACTTGACTGGCCAGCATAGAGCCCTGACCTCAACCCCATCCAATACCATTGGGATCAATTGCAAAGCCGACTGCGAGCCAGGCCTAATAGCCCCACATCAGTGCCCAACCTCACTAATGCTTTTCTGACTGAATGGAAACAAATCCACACAGCAATGTTCCAACATCTAGTGGAAAGCCTTCCCAGGAGAGTGTAGGCTGTTATAGCAGCAAATGGGGACCAACTCCATATTAATGCTCATGATTTTGGAATGAGATGTTGGATGAGCAAGTGTCCATATACTTTTGGTCATGTGGTGTATAAAAACAAACAACAACAATAATAATAAATGACTGGTGAGTAATAGGAATAATGAATGATAATGTATTATTATTATTATTATTATTATTATTATTATTGTAGACTTTCCATTGTTCTGATTTTGTTATACCCATGTTTAAATTTTAGTTTATAATGATGAATAGATCAAATTTCTTTGTATTATTTCTAATTTTGCACTGACAATTCACAGTTAATAACAAGATCGTAATAAATACACTGGTATAATATTTGTAAGCAGTGTTGAAGAGCTCTGTAAATATGAATAAGATTTTATGGGAGAGAAAAAATACCTGTAAATATCCCAAGCTAAGATTGCAGATGCTTAGTGCACAAGCACTTGATGCAGTGGTATGCCTCACAGTCCAGAATCCAGTACTCCACCATGGCAGTGCCAGCTGTGGCTGAGGATCCCATGGGATGATGCATAATTGGCTATTGCATCACGCATGAAGGGTGGGTTTAAGTCAGCTGGGTACTTGCCTGGCCTCACCTACCACTAGGTATTTTCTTGTTCTGCTCGGACATCTGCAGTCCACCTGTAGCATTTACTGAAAAGGTGCAGCTCTCCATAATGACTGTGCCACTCTGCAGAGGATAAAGAAGCAGCAATTTAAAGAAGTTAGCTAGTTGGCTCTGTGAATGCACCCACCATGCTCATCGTTCTAATACAACATAGTTGGCAAATTGGACATTCCAAATTGGGGTGGGATTGGAGATGACAAATATAAAAAAAGAGGTGATGGGCAGCCGGATGGCTCATTCGGTTAAAGCACCATACTGTGCTGCATGGATGAGCCTCACGATCACGCATTGAATCCCGACTGTGCCAGTGCCTACTGTGGCCGGTAGCACCCTTGGGCGATGCCCAATTGCCGTTTGCCTCGCCCAGGGTACAGGAGGGTTCAGTCAGTTAGGGGTTTACATTTCAATGCTCTCTAGCGACCCCCGCAGGTCAATCTGGCGCCCGAGGACTGCATGCCAAAGCCACATATGACAGGTCTTTCTTCGACTCCTCTCTATACGAGCTTGGCTGTGGGCTGTGGTGTGAAAAGAAGCAGGCTGGTGACACCATGTGTTGTGCAGGAGAACCGCAGATGTCTGCTGTCTCCCGAATCAGCAGTGGATCGCGCATGAACATGGCTGCCGTTGCAAATACACTACTGGTCAAAAGTTTGTGTTTCAATACTCAGTTTTTTGTGTAATTTAAGCAATTTAACTTTTGTAAATTGTCTCAAACTGCACAAGTTAAGAAGAGAGTAGTCATAAGTTAAAAAGAATGATTTACTTCACAGGATAGTGACCTAAATTTAGGAATTCATAAAAAAGCCATATTTGGCTAGATAAGCAGGTGAACAAATTATCTCCATTTTCCAACAAGAGAAGTAAACAGGTTGTGTAGGTAATTGGAGCTGGTCGGGCCACGCTCAGGCTCATTCCCAATAATGCACCGACCGACAAATGTTTGCCCGCATAAGTTACGTACACATGCGAGCTTAACTGCTGACTGCAGAGTGGAAAGAAGCACCATTTTGACATCACGTGTTTTGGACAAGAGCAAGAGCATCTCTGCACTCTCCCGAAGAAAATGGGCTAAAACTGAAATAAAAAAGCATTACATCATGCCAACTCAGTGGTTTTTCTGTCCCAGGTGCCCGACACCCGGGTGCGATGGTTCGGGACACAATACTGGGAACTATGCCTCACACAGAAGGTAAGAATTACTTTTTTGAGGAAAGGTTACAGTTATAGTACATTTTGACAAGGCTCTTGTTACCTGACTTTAATTTTCGCTTTGTGAAAATCCAGCAGGTAAAATTCTGCAGGATGCATGTTAATATCATATTAATATTGACATTTTAAACGCAAATGTATTCCACATCTACAAAGCGACGTGAAAGTATTCTGAAAATTGTGCTGATAAGCTAATAATAAACCATTAATAAATAAATAACTGTTTCCATACTAATTGTGTGTCAGGGTTGGTGTAATGTTCGCTACTATTGTTAGTCATTTGCAGAATACCACTACTCGTTATTGTGCTAGGTGATTAATTGCACTGCTAATGTTAATTAGCTGTTGTGTTAAAGACAATATACCCAAAATTGAATTTTGTTTCTTAAAAGCATACATTTATAAAGGTTACATTCTTTTTGTAGTGTGTGATGGGAAAAGGCCAGCAAAATTTTGCCAGATTGTCCCTCTGCTGGATACCCAGCCTTCTCTCACACATACATTCACACACACGGGCCGGATAATGAGTGCAGTGGCTTATGGGATATTTGCCTCTCCAGCCTATCGGGGTGTCCCAGAGCAAGGAAGAGTGGCATTAAGATAACGCACAGCAAAGAGGACAAGGAGGAGCAGGAGCCTATCAGGTACGGTGCACCAAGGGCATGTGACCGCTTAGTTTTATCCGCTGTTTTCAGAATTTTGTTTGACCAACCTCACTCAAACACCTTTGCACAATATCTATAACTATGCATCACACTGGCGCAAGCTCATATTCAAACAACTGCCTGAGCTTTGTCTGCAGTCTGAAGCAGAGGTTTTCCTGTAAAACGAGGCCCTGTCTTGCTTCTGCCAGTGTCCGGTTGTGTGCCATGATCAGTGATCAATAAGCAGCATGCAAAAAGAAGTTAGGCCACAACCACCTGAAAGATAATGGAAAACCAAACCTAACCTGAACCACATGGAACCTTAGATTCAGCCTGGTTCCAGCTGTACATTGAAAAAGGTGGATCACAGACAAGGAGTGTAAGGCTTCAGGACACTGTGCCTAATTTGGCAGAGCATATCAATAGAGGCCTCACACTCTCTTCAGTCTTAATTGGGAGGTATATTTTTGGGGAGTGTGGAGGCCCCTGGGTTAGGGGGGTGGGGTTTGTAGCACTTGCAGGACCTTAATTGGGCTGCAGAAGAATTTGGCCAAAGTAGAACTCTGAGGAGACGATGGAAGGAGTTACTTAATTTTGGAGGTGTCGCCCAATACACTGAGGCAATTCCTCCCCATTTTCATCAATCTCTCACTTGTGCTGGGAATAATATCCACACTCAAGCCTTCAGTACCAGGCTCCCATTATCAACTCCTCTCTGAAAATTATCACCGGGCACCGTCCCAACCCAACCCCAACTCTGCAATCCCAATACACCTACCATTTATTTGCCATTTGTTTGCTAACAGTTCTCAGTAACTTTTTCCCTAGGAAGCAGTCAGGTTGGGCATTATGATGTTTGAGTGAGAAAGCAGAGATATTTAATCGATACCACATGTAAATTTCTTGGTCATGTCAAAATGTCTTCCACACGTCTGCTTGAAACATGCCAGTTCGATAAGCATCCAGCAGAGGGATTATAGTAAATTTAATTAAAAGTTATGGATACTGAGCTTTCCTAGTAGATTTTTTTTTGTGTGGAAAAATGAGATTTCATACCTTTTTGGAAAAATAGACACATAGTTACAGGCGGACTCGACTTTGTAACGTCAATACCCACGGCCAACTCAAAAAATTTGATTGAGTTTTAAAACAGGCAGTGACATGAGGGGATCCCAAGTGTGGGTTGGCTACAGCATAGCGTAAACCTAGAAAGATGAATCCCACAGTGTCATGGATCATGCCTTCCTTCCCTTACCTCCGCGTTCTTTTTATTCTTTTTTGTCAGGGGTAGCGTTAGGAACGAAGGACCAGACGCGACAATAGTACTTTAAGTGCTCAATAAGAACACCACAAAACGGAAAAACCCGCAAACAGGGAATACTTACAGAACACGAAAAAATAATAAACTCTCCTTACAACGAGAGACTACGCTACCAAACTCAAAGCGACCCGTATAGGGCGAAAACTCTAAAACTAGAGATTAAGACAAACGACACAGAAAACCCTATAGCTCACAACGAGGGAGCCGAACAACACAAACAAGAGGTAACAGAGTACGGCGAAGACAATCTGTCAAGGACAGGGAGACAAAGGTGAAAATAAAAGAGACAGGATAGAAACGAATAACCTAAACTAAGTTTCTAGCAAACTGTCAAACACCTGCAACAAGTCCCGTGGAACCACAACAGTTAAGTCCCCTGTAGTCAATACATGGCCTAAGACTACCGTCTTTCTTCTTTACAAAGAAGAATCCGGACCCTGCCAGTGATGTGGAGGGTCTGATGAAGCCGTTGGCTAGAGATTCCTCAATGTATGATTTCATTGCAGCACTCTCAGGGGCCGATAATGAATACAGCGCCCCTCTGGGAGGAATCGTACCTGGGTATAGGTCAATAGCGCAATCGTACGGCCTATGAGAAGGAAGCGAAGTGGCGCGCTGCTTACTAAAAACCTCTGCAAGATCTGCGTACTGCTGGGGAACATTAGCTGGTAACGGAAAATTAAAAGCCCCACCAACCTGGGCGCTCTCCAAATCTGACTCAGAATTGAGTGGAATGTCCAATCGATTTCCGAAGCAGATCTCTCCTCCTCCCACACACTGAGCCCGTCAGCGAATGAGTCCCACGAAAGACTCCTCTTGGTGTCACGAGACAACGCTACTGCCTCGTGAGCATCAAGGAGAGCACTCTCCTCCTCCTGTTCGCTGTCAGAACTGAGATCGGGAAGAGAACGGAGTGAACAGTGGTGTCTGCACTGGAATCCCCAGCGGAGAATAACCGAACCCTCCGCCCCCCAGTTAATATGAGGCTTGTGCTGAACCAACCATGAGTGCCCCAGAACAAGTGGGTATGTGGGAGAATCCACTAAATAAAATTGAATATGCTCCGTATGATCCTGTGACGAAACCGCCAGTTTTAAAGGGCTGGTAACCCGCCGAATAGAGCCCGTACCCAAAGGGCGACCGTCAAGAGCCGTTACTAACCGTGGAACAGAGAGTGAAACTGAGGGAATGCCCTGCTCCCTAGCCCACTTAATATCCATAAGGGACTCGACTGACTTGGAATCAATAAAAGCGATACAGCCGGTGGAATGCTTATTCCAGCTCAGCTGCACAGACAATAGGGTACGAGGAGAAATGTTACTATGTCTCACTAAGGGCCTCGATCCCCCTAGACGAGACTCCTTTTTTCCTGCTAGCTTAGGACATTGATCTCTGTAATGACCAGCGTTTACAATAGCGGCACCACGCATCTCTCGACCTGGTGGACTTGGAATCCCGTACTGCCGTCCCATCAACCTGCATGGGCTCCTCAGAAAACGAGGAGACCGGAGCAACCACAGGACCGGGTACACACACAGAAAACCGACCACTGCGTGGCCCAGTACCTCTCTCTCTCTCCCTCTCTCTAATACGATTGTCAATCCTGATAGCCATAGATACTAGCGCACCAAACGAAGCGGGCGATTCGAGCGCAGACAGGGCATCTCTAACGGGATCGGAGAGCGCTTTAATAAAAAGAGCGCTAAGCGGCCCTTCAGGCCATCCAGTCTCCCCTGAGAGAGCTCGAAAGGCAATAGAAAATGACGCCACCGTGTCGGAAACCCTGACGAAGATAGGTCAGTCGCATAGCCGCCTCCTGACCGGAGACGTCATGGGTCGAAGACCGACGCCATCTCCTCCACATCATAGTTAACAGAGAGAGAATAAATGAAACCCGAGCCTCCTGGGTGGAAAAACGCGAAGGTTGGGATTTTAAAAAACACTGCGACAAAAATCCCCTACACCTCCCCTTCTCTCCTCCATAGCGAAGCGGGAGCTGTAGCTTCGGCTCCCTGAGCTCGCGTGGGACGGGAATCACTGCGGGATCAGAGGGAGCCAGTGCATCTGAACTGGGTGCTTGTGCTACCGAAGCTGAAGGTAACGTAACGGAGGAGAGAAGAGAAGAGACGCAACACGAGCGCTCCCCAGGGAAGTGGTCAACAAGAGAAGAGCAGGCTGAGAAACCATGACACTTTTTGTCGTTTACCAGTAATCTATCGGATTTTCCTGTGTTCCGCTACGGGTTTTGCTTTCGCCTCGGTGATTAGTGAGTTCACCTGTCATTTAATTCCGCTCACTACTTATACCCCGCTTCCTGCCTTTCTCGTTGCTTCCATGTTATTTCACGTAACATTCGAGCCGGTAAAAAAGGTATAGGAAGTTGTGCTGCTATCGACCGCTTTGCTTATCAATGCGGGACTTGTTAGCAGTACAATTTTGAAAGAAAGCAAGTTCTCTTTACGCTCTTATTTCAGTTTTTTTTTTGTTTCTTTTGTTTTCCACTCATACCTACGAGTGCTCTTACCCAAAGTCTTTTGAGTTCTCTTTTCTTTCTTTTGTTTCGCGTTTCTGCTTATTTTTTTGTTTTGCTCGGATATCGAGTTCCTTGTTTTTATCGCGAGGTTATTTGTCTTCTCTTTATTTTCTCCTATTCCACTACGGATTATTGTCCGTCCCAGTGGTGTTCTTTGAACACTTTAAGATTCCGCAGCTATCGCATCTGGACCTCCAATATTTCCTCTGTGTCTCTGACATAGAGATCCCCAACAGAACATGGAAGCCACAGGGGAGGTTCCAGCGATAGTTTTGAATCTTAAAGTGGTCATAGCTACTCAGGAGGCAGCCCTGGCGGACCAGAGAGAGTGTATTCGTGCTCTTCAACATTTGCAGCAAGCGTTGCACGAGCAGATGCATCTGCAGGCAGTGGAGAATATCTGAACTCTCTCTCTCAGGGCAGATCTACCTCCAGTTGCACAAGCACCTACACAGTCCACTCCTCCGCCACTTCCACCTGACTCTAGGGAACCTAAGCTCCAGCTCCCGCTGCGGTATAGTGGGGAGTCTGGAATTTTAAATACAGCCCTCGCGTTTCTATGCACAAGAATCCAGAGTAGCCTTCATTCTCTCTCTCTCTTAACCAGGAATGCTCGACCCACTTATCAGGGCTAATTCACCCATCGTGAGTAACACAGAGGCTTATGGCGGAGATGGTGTCAGTTTTCCATCAAGACGTTTCTGGCAAGGAAGCTGCCATGTGTTTGACCCGTCTTCATCAGGGCACCGACACCGTGGCTGCCTTTGCGATTACTTTCCGTGCTCTTGCGGTGGTGACAGGATGGGCCGATGAGCCTCTTTTTGCACTGTTCCTGAACGCCTTATCGGAACCCATAAAAGACGCCATTGCGGGTATCGAACCACCCGCTACATTCGGTGCTCTGGTATCTACAGCCATTCATTTAGACAACCGGTTTAGAGAGAGAGAGAAGGAGAGGGCTTATAAGGGTTTTAAACATTACTCTTCCTCCCCCACGCCAGTGCCGTCTCACATTCCGTTTTTAGCTCCCATTGAGCAGGAGGAGCCCATGCAGGTCGATGGGTACACCATGCGCGAAACAGGGGATGCTAAGTCTCGTGAGTGGTGGTGTAGGTATTGCAAAAGACGGGGTCATTTAAAGGACCACTGTCCCAAACTTTCGGGAAAAGAGGGATCTCGCTAGGGGAACCGAGTCGCCTAGCGGGACTAGATTTAAATTACCCTCGGACCCTTCTGCCGGTTTATTTATGCTGGAACGACAGCCAGATTCACTGCAATGCGTTTATTGACTCCGGGGAAGTTGAGTGCCTCGTCGATTCCGACTAGGTTAAATCCCACAAGATCCCCACCCACCCTCTTTCTCTTCCTCGCCTGGTTACGGCTAGTCCCCAGCTTATCCGCTAGTTTTGGGCCATTCCTGGCTTAACCGCCATAACCCACATATTAATTGGGGGGGGGGGGGGCGGGTTCCGTTATTCATCAATGGGGTCCCAAATGCAAACACCACTGTTATGTCGCCAGTCCTTTTATGTTTGGAAGAGGGGGTGAGGATTATGCCGAGTCTGACTCAGAGAGTGATGAGGAGAATGGCTCTGTTAAACAGGAGTCCTCTCATGTTCCCTCCGAGAATGGAGAGGAGAGTCTAGACTGGGATCACTCTGCGGAGCAACCTCCTGTGTGGCAGGAGTTGACGTCCGATTGAGAGATTGATTGGGAGATTCACTGAGGGAGTTGAAGTGGGAGGGGCGCTCGAATTTCAGCTGCCCGCTAATGTCCCCAAACAGTACGCCGATCTTGCGGAGACATTTAGCAAACAGCGTTCCACTTCACTACCACCTCACAGACCATATGACTGTGCCATAGAGCTATACCCGGGCACTACCCCCTCTAGAGGGTCTCTTTATTCCTTATCTATCCCTGAGAGCGCAGCTATGCATAAATACATTGAGGAGGCTTTGGCTAATGGGTTCATTAGACCTTCCACCTCGCCTGCAGGGGCGGGTTTTTTTTTTTGTTAAAAAGAAAGATGGAGGTCTCAGACTCTGTATTGATTACAGGTCCCTAAATGACATAACGGGGAAGAACAGGTACCCCCTTCCCCTTATGAACTCTGCCTTCGAGCGTCTTCAGGGGGCGTCTGTCTTCACGGAGCTGGACCTACGTAACGCCTATAACCTCGTTCGCATTCGCGAAGGCAACGAATGGAAGACCGCTTTTAACACGCACAGCGGTCACTACGAATATCTCGTCATACCGTTCGGGCTCACTAGCGCCCCCTCTATGTTTCAGGCGTTAGTTAACGATGTGCTGAGGGAGATGCTGGAGAAATTCGCCTTAGTTTATCTTGACGATATTTTAATATTTTCGCCCGATCTTACCACACATGTCGGTCACGTTCGTCAGGTTCTTTCTGCTCTTCTCAAGTCCCAATTATTTGTAAAAGCAGAGAAGTGCGTCTTTCACACTGGCTCTGTTTCATTTTTGGGTTTTATTGTTAGAGAGGGTAAGGTACAGATGGATCTGGAAAAGGTTTCCGCTGTAAAAAACTGGCCCACGCCATCTTCCATAAAACAGGTGCAATGTTTTTTAGGTTTAGCAAATTTTTATTGGACATTTATTCGCAATTTTAGTGCGGTAGCAGCGCCCATTACTGCACTTACAAAAAAAAATCTCGGCGGCCAGTTCCAATGAAATTCCTAGGCGGGGACAGCGTTCACGGAATTAAAGAGAAGATTCACTTCCGAACCCATTCTGGTTACACTCAACCCCTCCCTTCCCTTTGTGGTAGAGGTGGACGCCTCCGAGCTAGGCGCCGGAGCCATTCTGTCCCAATGCTCTCTGCTGGAGGCTTCGGTCAGTCTGTCTTCCGGTTTTCACCCAGAGACTAACGGCCAGACAGAGCGCATTAATCAGACTCTAGAGAGTACTCTTCGCTGCCTTGCCGCGTCCAAGCCTACCTCCTGGAGTCGTCACCTCGCCTGGGCGGAGTACGCTCATAACACGCTGCGTAACGCCTCCACCAGTCTCTCCCCCTTCGAAGCTCAGCTGGGTTATCAACCACCTATTTTTCCTGAGCTTGAGAGCGTGGTGGAGGTGCCCTCCGCAGGATCTTTCGTTCGAAGGTGTCGGTCGGTTTGGAGACAAGTGCGTTCGTCTCTTATATGGGCTTCGGCTAAACAAAAAGCCACGGCTGATAGGCATCGTCGAGCTGCACCATCCTATAGAGTTGGACAGCGGGTTTGGCTTACTACTCGTGACCTTCCTCTGCCCGAGAGACGTGTGGGCAGAGGGTGGCAGTTCCTTGTAGACTGGGAGGGCTACGGTCCAGAGGAACGTTGCCCTCAAACTGGGTCCTCCTCAGGCCTGATTACCAGGCCCTTTATTACGCCCAATAATGAGGTAATAGTCAGCAGCACAATAAATTGCAGCTGCTGCCATACCTGCACGTGGGGCCCTGGTGGACAGCACCCCAACTCCCTTCCTGGCACCACAATATACAGCTCTGGGAAAAATTAAGAGACCACTGCAAAATGTTCAGTTGTCTCATTGTTATTTTGGTTCTGTACTCTAGCACTTTGAATTTGAAAGGATACAATGACAATGAGGTTGAAGTGCAGACTGTCAGCTTTAATTTGAGGGTATTTTCATCCATATCGGAGGAACCGTTTAGAAATTATAGAACCTTTTGTACATAGCCTCCATTTTTGGGCATCAAAAATATTGGACAGTTTAAAATAATGTAGAATAAAATAATCATATTTAATATTTGGTCGCATATCCTTTGCATGCCATGACTTCCTGATGTCTGTGATCCAACAACATCAAATTACTTTTGATATCTTATTTTCTGGTACTCTTACAAGCGATACTATAATGTCTGCATTTGAATTGATCTCTATGGGAATTGGGGGGTGGGACTAGATGTAGCTGTAAATTACATTGGAACAGTATGGAACACATGGTTGGCTAAATGGCTCTAAGTCATCAAGGGTCTGACATATCAAACAAGCCTTAAACCATCACTCTGCTGCCAGATATGCATGGATGAGGATGGATAAGGATGGATCACTTTAAGGGTTGTTTTTTTATAGTATCGCTTCCCTTCTGACCGGATTGCCTAATGTGACAGAAATTCCTGTTTTTATTTTAGTAAAGTTTATTAGTTTAGTTTTAGTTTATTAGTTGTCTTAGTTTAAATTCAATTAATAGTATTAAGTTAAAACAACTTCCCGATCACTTTATTAGGGTATAATGTAACCCTGTTAGATTTTTGTACAGTAATTGAATGGGTTTTGATGTGAACAGGGTCTCCACTTTCCCTCCTATTATTCCTGCTTATGGGGTGTCTTTATTATGGACTGCTTCCACAGAGAACAATATCGATATGTAACTATAATTATAACATCCCAGCTAAAAAAATGTAATGATCTGAACATTCCGTGAACATTGGGAGAATTATGGTGAGCATTCCAAGTGTATACTTTTTTTCTGGATGTCTCTATGTCATTTGTGTTCATTTTTAGTTAGCAATGTTTAACAAATTTGCCATTTGAATACTTCTGTACAGAAGATTCAAAATATATGTGACATGAATCGAAATGTTCCTCCCGGATGTTTTTCATAATTCTTGAAACATTTTGTGTTAGCTGGGCATCCAGTTATTAAAAAGTCCACACTACAATGATAACTATAAAATGTGATAGAATGATTGACAATGTGCAGATCACCCTGTGCATTTTTTAGAACATGTACAACAATAAAAACATATCTGACCAATCAATGCTGTGCATTGTTTGTACCCGTATGTGTTGTTTGACAGATGTACAGCGATAAAGCATTTTCTGGTGTGGGCACAAGTGAATGATTTATAGTCTGTCCTCATAGTTATACAATTACAAGTCCAAAGGTCCCTAACCTGAGTTCTTGGTGGGGGTCGCCCAACCTTTTGTTCACAGGTGTCCAGTACCGGGCTGTGATGGGCAGGGTCATGTGACGGGAAAATACGCATCCCACCGAAGCGCATCGGGCTGCCCCCTTGCGGCCAAACGGCAGAAGGACGGCTACATGAACGGCTCCCAGTTCACATGGAAATCGGGGAAGACAGACGGCATGTCCTGTCCAACGCCAGGCTGTGACGGGTCGGGTCACGTCAGTGGGAGCTTCCTGACCCACAGGAGGTGAGGTCTGCCCTCCTCCCCTTTCCAGTGACGAATAGGAGACACATTATGCAGTCTCCTCTTTCCAAGGACACTTACTGCATTTGCTCTGTGTCACTTATGTGTAATGAGGATGGGGCCTTGAGGATGGGTGGCAGGCCACGGCAGTGGGTGTGGCTGTAGCGTGACATGGGGAGAGGGAGGCGGGGCTATGAAGGTGGGTGTGGCTGTAGGGTGACATGGGGAGAGAGAGGCGGGGCTATAACAGTGGGTGTGGCTGTAGGGTGACATGGAGAGTGGGAGGCGGGGTTATGACAGTGGGTGGGCTTGTAGGGTGACATGAGGAGAGGGAGGCGGGGCTATGACAGTGGGTGTGGCTGCAGGGTGACATGGGGAGAGGGAGGCGGGGCTATAACAGTGGGTAGGCTTGTAGGGTGACATGGGGAGAGGGAGGCAGGGCTATAACAGTGGGTGGGCTTGTAGGGTGACATGGGGAGAGGGAGGCGGGGCTATGACAGTGGGTGGGCTTGTAGGGTGACATGGGGAGAGGGAGGCGGGGCTATGACAGTGGGTGTGGTTGCAGGGTGACATGGGGAGAGAGGCGGGGCTATGACAGTGGGTGTGGCTGTAGGGTGACATGGCGAGAGGGAGGCGGGGATATAACAGTGGGTTGAGGGGCAATAGCTGGGCCTGTGGAATGCTGGTCCGCGGGGGCCTAGGCCTCTGCAGCGAAGCATTAACATGCCTTCTCCACAATGGGAAATTTTATTTGTGTGTAAATAAAATATATAGTTGCATCCCGCTGTAGGTAATGGTGTCTGCTTTGGAACCCTTGCCGAAAGGTTCTTTTCCTACCCAGTATTCTGTGTTCATGCCTGTATGCAATGTACTGTGTGTCTGCACCATATATATGAACCGGAACTAAACTGGGCTCTTTGGCAGTTTATCGGGGTGCCCCCGGGCCACATCTGCCATGAAGAAAGCCAGACTGTCAGGAGTGGAAATGCTAACGATAAAACAACGGGCAAGCAACGGTAATCACTGTGCCTCCCTTCATAAACCATTCACAATGGGAACCAATCAAAATTAGGCATTTATAGAAAAGGTCTGCCAGGTGGAGAACCAGCCAGCAAAAAAAATGTTTTCATAAAAAATTCTAATAAAATAACAAAGTGGTGATGATTGCCTGGCAATCAGAAGCTCACAATCAGGATTCCCAAAATTATAATTAGCACTTGCTGTGTTCCATTAACCCAATGTGCTGCTGCACTTTCTCCTACTTATTTAAATACTGTCCGTATTGTAAATGAGGGACCTGTTACAGTATGTGAAATGTAATATACATATTTATTTTAGATTTGCAATAAAGTACTGTGTAAAAATGAATTTAAACAGTGAAATGCATTAATCAGTCAATCATCAACCAAAAGTTAAACATGCACACGTACAGGGGTGAACATTTTCTGAAAAAAGGAACCAGGTTCACTGAGTTATGCGCATGCAGGAGATTTTTCAAGGATGATGCCGATGTTTAAGCGAGCAGCAAGGCCAATTGGTTATTATCTGCCGCTACATATGTTTTTCGTCCCTCGTGAAAAAAAAGGTTGAAAATGCCAGGAATAAATTGCATGTGAGAAATTTGAATTCACACCAAATATTGTCCAAGTATTATCCAAAAATGGCTCGGTCTGGATGCAAAATGTCATCCTGAGGACAAATGGTGTCTTTTATACGACAAACTGGTATGAGACAAAATGGCATATGACACCCCTGGCAGATAGTGGCTATTATAGATTTTGTGTAATCAGCTAAATATTTAGGGCACCCAAAAAGGTGGTCAAATGAGGCAGAGAAGAAAAGGCTAAATACATGAATATCAATTTAATTTTTTATGACCCATAAATAAATTGGACTGTCGTCTCAATGTATCATGCAGGGGTTGATATTCAAACTTAAATGACCAGCAATGCTTCATCAGAATGCAATCAAATGTCTAATAACTAATTTTACTAAAATTAACATAATTTGTTAAACTTAACTGGTGAACAGTTTAACACCCCTGACTTGTGACTTTTTGTCTAGATTAGAATTTTAAATATGTCCAGTGTGGTAAAAAAAAAAATGAAGACTGTTATTATAACTAATTCTACAACTGATTTATATGAACTTGAAATAAACATGATTGATATTTGTTCACAAACAGGTAGCGTACCACAACATTCTAATGTGGTGGAGCATTGCATATGGACAGGCAGTTTAAACACTGACTCAGTGTTAAGTCTGTTCAGAAAATCACCTTTAAGGGACAGGGAACAGCAATTGCTCTTCAATCGGGACTGCAAACACAGTATTTCCCACCTGAAATTAAACCAAGAGTCTTCATATTGGTCAACATCACACATTTGTCCTTTTTTACTTTATAAAAGTAGAAGTGACTTTTTTCAAATCCTTGTTTCATTTTGTAGCGTAATTTAATGTTAGTCAGATTATTAAATGTAAAGCTAATCTATGCTGTTTAGCAATGGATTATAAGAATAGCCATGACACACCAATTTGTGGCTGGGTAGCATTGCATTGTATCAGCCTTGATTAATGGGCTATATTTTGCAATTGCTAATAATGAAATGGGTGGGTAGCTAGCTAATGAGAGCTGTACAGTTATCTAGAGCGGAACTGTCCGAAATGATGAAGCTATATATATAGAATATACAGTGTAGCCTATATATATTTAAGCAATAGATCACGAGAGGGAGTGCGTTATTGGAAATATAATCACTGCGGTGACGACCTTCGGTCATACAGTGCCCTCCACTATTATTGGCACCCCTGGTAAAGATGAGTAAAAAGGGTTATAAAAAATTCACCGTTTGGTGAATTAGCTTAATCTCACACTGAAAAAATGAGAAAAATCCAACCTTTAATTGAAGTAAATTTATTATGATTTTTACGGTTTTATGCAACTGGGTTCATTCCAATCGCTCATTTTATCGGTTCTCGTCTGAACCGGATATCAATCAAGGTCCGCCCTCTTTAAGGACATTCCAAACCACTAAATGCTCCTCGGAGGAGCAAGGAGTGAGGAACAAGGAAGCTCCTGGAGGATGCTTCAGTGAGGAAACACAAGTGTAGACATTGCGGATGTTTTTTCTTGGAACACATGACATGTAGAAATTGACCACCTCTCCACATCTGCCACGTGGCAGGTACAACCCTCCAATTTTACCATTCCTTTACATTTATTATAAAGTGCTTTAATCCATAACGACGCTCATTCTTTATGACTAACAAAAGCCATGTTAATTCATTATAGTTAAGCGCATAAGTATAATATGACACTGATGCTTAACTGAGCAAGGACGTTCCATTTGCCTGATGCATGTTGCCTCGATTCCTCCATCCACGTAACTCATCCTTGCATCCTTTCCTTGCGTCCTCTGTTGGGTGGAACTATGGAGCGAGAAACGAATGTGAGGAAAGGATGCAAGGAGTGAAAATAAGCGATTAGAATGAACCCACTGTCTCTGATGAGTATGATCAGCTTCACAGTCGTGCAGCATGAGGAAGACATATTTCAACACTAGAGGGGGTGCTTGCTCCAAATGTTATATAATCAATGTTGATACTTCAATATTGGCCCAATTTATTGCTGTGCATATATGTAAGTACATTATTAATGCTTGTATGTTTGTGCACATCTATCTAAGCTTGTGTGTGTGTCTGTATGTGTGGCCATCTATGCGTGTACGTGCACATGTATGAAATGTGTGAAAGTGTGTGTGATGTATGTGCTTGTGTATGGGCAGACACATGAGAGTGCGTGTGTGTGAATCTTGTTTGTATGTGTGTGTGTGCGCATGCATCTGCTTTGTAGAGATTCTCCTCCTCTCAACTGAATAATTAATGAAGGAGGTGCAAGTAACTGTGAGGCATTCACAGGAGGGGGGTTTCACCATCACGTGTTATTGCTGCAAACGCCTTATATAAACTAATCCCCACACTCTCATCTCTTTCTGGAATGTCATTATTACACGTTTCTTTTCATCTTCTAGGAATAGAGAATGATGAAGAAATTAAACAGCTGGATGAAGAAATCAAAGATTTAAATGAATCTAATTCACAAGTGGAGGCAGATATGATCAAACTTAGAACACAGGTAAGAGATGGTCAAGAGTTCAAGTGCTTTTGGCAGAAGGTTATAAATGTTCTATACTTTATTCATTATACTAGACTGCATATATTAGCACATTCATTATTTTGGGATATCTGGGTTATCTCCCAGATTGGACCATTCGGGATATTATTTTCCCCAAAGTACTTTTTAGATGCAAGGTTGGCTGAGATCCTGGGGGTCAGATTTGCTGTCCTGATGTCATGTTGGGGGGGGGGGGGGGGGGAGAATATTTGAGCTCAGTGAAAAACAATACCCTATAGAGCACAGTCCTGGAATCCAATATATATAGGCCTACAGTAGATGTGTGAGGATGAACAATAAATAAAGTGAAATGAGAGAGTTATTCTCTCAGGGGATAAACCTGTCTGAGGATGAATACTCTGGCAGTAGCGTGGGTGGGTAAAACTACAAAGCCCGCTGACTCCTTTCAGCGACAAGCTCCGATAACGGCGGGAAACGGCATCGGGAAACGTGCTGGCACCCCTCGTGTCTTGGAAAAGGTGGTATCTTAAAAAGTGGGACAGCCCCAATTATAATACGGCTTCCCCCGTGGGGGCCCCGCCGCGGAGTGTAGCGCCTGGTCTCTCGCAGTGGAAACTGGAGCGCCGCGTTCCCTCCCCGAGCAGCCCTCAGCAGAAGAGGCATCTTGGGAAACCAGTGCAGATTTTAAAAGGGCTCCTCGGTGCGGTTTGAGCACGGGGAGGCGGCGGGATGCTTTACGGCGAGATCAAAAAAGGCACGAAAGCCGACGCAAAGCGAAATAAATTAGAGGCAGGAGAAGGAGGGAAAAAAACGCTCTTTTATGAGCGTTCCGAGGCGGGAATCGTTCCGCGTCAGACTCCACTGATTGCAATTCGGGACAGCGGTGCACAGCCAAATTGGAGGATCAAATGAGCTTCGCAAATCCCGGAAGTTAAGACAGATATGGGGGAGGGAAGGGGGTCTCAAATTGAGACAAATGTATGCAGTCTAGTATAATGAGCAAACTTTGCCGTCTGTTCTACGAACGTTTAATTTCCTCTGTGTAGCCTACAATGCCCTATAGGCCTACCTGTACAAACAAAGCTATGTAACTATGGACAGTCATTTCTCCAGAAGTAGAAGTCTAATCATTTGATATATTAGACGTACCAGAGGTCAAACAGCTGTCATATATTACAGTGTTGTGTGTTAAACATTTTCCCATTTTTTGTTAAGTGTATGGAATGTTGGTGCCCTGTGGTGTATGTAGCCTGTGTCTTGGTGGTGAATGAGATAATTTCCTTGTGTTTGTGCTTTTTGTAGATTACCACAATGGAGACTAATCTGAAGTCAATAGAGGAAGAAAACAAGGTGATTGAACAGCAAAATGAATCTCTCCTGCATGAGCTGGCCAACCTCAGCCAGTCACTGATAAACAGTTTAGCTAATATCCAGCTCCCACATATGGTAAGGGCCATCAAGGAACGCAAACCGGGCAAGTTATGGAACGTAACAGAACATAGCACATGGCTTTTCATTTAGAAGAGGCTCCAGGCCCTGGACTTAATTGTTGCATGGTGAATCAGTAACAGCTAATGTGATGAGTGTGCAAAGCTCTTCTATTAATTAAAGTAATTAGAATGTTAATAGGACGTGGGTGTAACCTACAGTAGCCTATTTACATTGACAGTATTCCTGAGGGGGGAGGGAGATGTATATAACCAATGAGATTCATTTTTTTTAAAATGTGAGTTGATTTTTACATGCAGAGATCTTGCTGTGTTGAAGAGATAATAGTGAAATATGTGGCTGCTGCCACTTTCAACAGAAAGCAGGGGGAAGAGGCACAGGTCCCTCTTTTTGCAGTGCATAAACAGGCCTTGCCTTCAAGAGATCCACTGAACCAGGTCACATTTTTGCAATCAGTGGCTTAACATTCAGTAACAAATTTAAGTAGTGGTCATATTTATTTGTTCACAACCTAGAAAACATTTAGGCAGTCATGGATATTAATTCTAAAATTATACTTTTTTACTACTGTATTACTGTATAGTAATGGGTAGAAAGTGAAGGAAAGTGGTGCTACTCTTGGGAATGGTTCATATTAGCATATATAATACCATAGTACGCCATTTTTATGTACTTTAATTTTGAGGGTGGGTAGGCAGGACATAGGGATTATTGTTTTGAAAGGGGGTCAATGACCTACAGTATCAGAAAAAAGGTTATTTGGCTTGACTCCATAGGGAAACCCTTTTTAGTTCTTTATGGAACCCCTATGTGTGAAATCTCCCAGATTGGACCATTTTGCCTGTCAAAGAACCCTTGACCTAGACATGATTCCTATGTGGAGGCACAGGAGCCTTTTGGAACCCTTTCTTCAGAGAGTGTAGCCATGTCAAATTTAACTGCCCTCAATAAATCAGCAAATACAGACATGAGTTGCATACATTCATCCATACATAAAGTAGCCTACACACATAGATGCATTTGTAACACATGTTTACCATCACTGTAAAATGCTTCAATTTGGAATTCTCTATTAGTGTACACTGGTTCAAAAATCTTGTGAAACACGCATAGCAAGTTGCTGGTTCTTTTCAGTCTGCAGTCCACCAGCTGAGCCGCACAACCAATGTGCTGGAGGACTGCCCTTGGCCCTCATGTACAGCAGGCACCAGTAGACCGCAGGTGGAGCCGCAGTTAGCTAGGAGAACAACATGCCGACTGAAACCCTACCTGTCTGGGCCATGCTATGAGCCAACATCCGCAAACCCAGAGGAATCACAGCCACAGCCTGTACCGGCTCAGTCAGGAGTCCATTCTGGACCGTGGGCTTAAGTACACAGGACACCATTTCTGTCTCCGCCCATTCCCAGCGCATTACTGATGTTGCTCTAAGGACAGCACGTGCTGTTTTTCATAAGGAAAAACAAAGAGATATTAGCCCTGCTTCTGGGCATCAAGTGTTGCAAATATTTTGTCACTAAATTATTTTCATCACAGCAAATCCCTGTGTGTAGCATTCCCAGGTTCAAAATTAATTGAAATCTGTTGAAGAATGTGTGGTATGTGTATCCTCAAGAAAATCCCAAACCAACAAATTTAAGACCAATTTGTCTGTTGTGATTTTTTCATGGATTTCCATAGCACATGCAATGTTGTGTTATGTTTTGTAATTTATATTCTGTATGTAACGACGACACTTGAAGGCATGAGAAAAAAACAGCTTTTTTCCATAAGCATTCATTTTATTTTTCCCTTATATTTCCTCTAATTCAGAAACAAAGAAAACAATGGAAAACATATTAGCATGGCAGGTTCCAAGCAAATAGTTTGGGATGCAGGCCTCCCCCACAGAATGGACAGTAACCACAGCAACACCAAGTCAGTGTGAACAGGGACACCTTGGGTGGGATTACAGTGCAACTGCTAAACATCTGTGGATGTATTGAAGGCATAAATTACCTTAATTTTCAGATTTCTACAGTCCTTTCTCCATTAATACATGATTTAGCAGTGTGTAGTGCAGTAATTTGTATGCTATAATTGGCTGGGGTCTTACTGAGGACTGAGGTTTGGTGTTTGTGAAAGGAAGTTTGCTAATGAAGGTAATCAGTTTGTACAGTACTATGAATGGGGAATTACTTAACTTCCCAAAATTGGGTCCTTCTCTCATTATGCCATTGGTATCCGCTTTGGCTCAGTGCCATATATCAAAATACCATCACAACTGTGAGAAACCACCAAAACAGTGCAGTTCCAGTTTTAATTTACTGTGAAAAAACAGCAAAACAAGTAGTGCACTTCAGACCATTTTTAAAAATGTAGTCTAATCGGTTTGAGGAATGATGTGTATAAAAGTATGTTTTCCAACTATGCCATCCGATCGACGTTGACCTGTTTGTTGGTTTGCTCAGCTCACATCAGGGGAAAAAAGGACTGCCTCACTTATAAGGCCAGGATTGCACCGACGTAAACAATTCGCTGGTTCAGTCATGGGCACCCCTGCACCACGCCCTCTCAAACCCAGTTTTCAGTGCAGAGACGAGTCTCCTTCATTTGCCTCTTTTGTGTGTTTTTTGTTTCTGTATCTCTTCACAGATGTCGTTTTTTTTTTTGCTCAGATGCTCTTGGTACTCTGTGTACAACAGTGCCCACTAGAGGTTGTTGTTTAAAATATCACCCCACTAAACTAATTCTGCCCCACCCACCCAAAATCTCTGAGATGTGTATGAAGCAACCCTTCTGTACAGCAGGCTAATAGCACTCTGTTTTACGACTTCCCCCCATAGAAACCGCTGCCACACAAAGAGGTGCCCATTAGAAATAACAGCTGTTTACAGTTGCATCAGAGAGTAAGACAATTTTCATCGTCTTAATTATCCTCTTTTTCTTTACACGTCTTCTTTTTCCACTTTAAATCTTTCTCTTTATTTACACATTCTAATGTGTCTGGTACACACATGTACTGTATGCTCAAAACTATCCAGTTGCTGTTCTATTATATGGTTACACACACGCACACACACACACACACACACACACACACACACACACACACACACACACAGCTGCTCTATATATCTATTTGAGTGAGGGCTAACACAGTGCATTTGTCAGGATAATTGTCAGACACATGCAGTACAAAGACATTTGAAAACTGAAAGCTCAGCAGAAGGTTCATTTAAGCACCACTGTAACTAAAACTGATCATGACCGAGTAACCAATTAGAGCCCTGAGCTACTAGCATGGCACTGTACTATGCTGTACTGTAACAGGTTATACACTCATGACATCAGGGTTACTTTAAAGGAAGCAGTATAGTGAAATAAGTTATCCCCATCCACCATACACGTCACAGCAACAGCGGTCTTCTCTTGCGCAATAAGCATGTGTAGCCTGTCCACAAACGTATACAGAACTGCATCAACACTGGACACCCTAACCACTTCCTTCTGTGTTTATTTGCTTCCTCCTGACTTTTCTTTTCCCTCAGTCATCATGTGTTATTCTGTTTTTTTCCCCCATCGTTCCCCCACCCTGAATGAACCCTCTTTTATGCTCACATTATCAACATCTGTTCGAATGGAAAAAGCTTGTTTTAAAAGAAACAATGCATTTCATAGGACAGTCTTTTTCAGCTTTGCCTGGGAACAACTTAGGGTCAGTTGTATTCTGTAGAGGCATGCTTACAGTTCAATTTCTTTAAATTTATTCCCCCTGTTTTAATGTCGTTTCGTGGG
Organism: Ilyophis sp. 1 JC-2022; assembly: GCA_022702515.1. Classification (NCBI taxonomy): domain Eukaryota; kingdom Metazoa; phylum Chordata; class Actinopteri; order Anguilliformes; family Synaphobranchidae; genus Ilyophis; species Ilyophis sp. 1 JC-2022. Next base: position 15,334,460 of record CM040406.1, on the reverse strand, counting down.
GGAAATTTAGCTTGATTTAGAATAATTTTCAAATAAATAAATAATGTGTAAGGCTAAACACCAGTGCACTGAAATTAAAACATATATACAGTATGTGTAATTTTAAGGCTAATTAGGGATTTACAATAACTGTAACAAAAAAGGCCTGCAGAGGATCGGCGTTCGATCCTGCCAGTTCCGAGCATGGCCGGTGCCTTGAGGGAGCGGCAATAGAAGCCTGTCACCTACGTCACAATTTGGTCAGACACGCCCACTTGTTTATGCTAACCGCCATGTTGGAGGACCAAATGTCGGTGTTCCATAACGTTTGCAAACCAAACTTATAGGCTATCACATTTAATCAGGAGGTTGCTTGATTTTTCTTTATTTCTATCATCGGAATTTGCTTTGCGCAAGGCTTACAGGTAGCTCAGCAATATAAAAAATGTACACAAAATATACTGTGCACAAAATCATGAAAAAATAATACCAACATAAACAAATAGGCTATTATAAGGAGTTTTGGGGGTTATACTATGAAGCAGGATTAATTACTGAGTAAAACCTGGAACCCTCCCAAATCTGGAACATGCATGGACTGAAGTAAAAAGAGTTGTTCTGGGTTTTATTGAGTTATCCAGCTAGTACTAACCCCAGTAATCCTGCTTCGTAGTATACCACCTTGGTAATTAAAGTGCTTGTGCAGTTCATATGGGAGCAAAGTGATACGTTACATGTTAAAGTATTAACGGTAGACTACAGTAGCCTACTGCAGCAATAAAACATATTTTAGCTCGATGGATAAAAGGCGAATCAATTCAACACAAAGTTTTTTACCATTACTTTCATTATTACTTTCAAATACGTTGTTATTTGGTGCTTAATATCGTTACTTTACATTTTCTTTTCACCCTCTTCTGGATTCTCTCATATCGCTCGCACCCTGCCTGGCCAGCACAGGTAATGTTTACAGTCGGTATCCAATCTATTTTTGAGACATCGTACAACGTAGCACCCCTAGCAATGTAATAATAGTTCAAATTAACATTGTTTTGAAGTTCACAATATGCTTAACGTATTGCATTAGGTTAACATTAAGGTTTCGTAATGTTAGCAGGCGTAGCAGTCGTTTACACAAATAATCTAGCTACTAACGTTAGCTAAACCAAGAAACCTTAAACTTTTAACTTCCTAACTTTCTATAATTTGTTCATAAAACATAATTTACCATTAACGATCCGAGCCTATGCTGTAGCCTACTGATTGCTGTCTAAATTCAGCTCACTCCTCAGTGCTTTCAACCACCAGTCTCTTCTTTCGGTTGTAATATTTAGTTTGTTCACGGTGGCTTACTATGGACATTTTTCAGTTTTCCCAGCTTTATTCGCGCATCAATACGCAGCGCAGAAGTTCGGCATTGTAGGACAGCAATCATAGTAGCGTTAGCTAACGTTAGATATCGTTTCAAGAGATATCAAAACACTACTAGTAATGTTAAGCATCTCTGTAGTTAGAGTTGGTCCTCCAACATGGCGCGTCCCTGTAACCATTGGTAACTACAGTGCTGGTTCTATGTGACAGGCCTCTATTGGCGGCTGCTCCCGGGTGGTGGAAGGGGCTCGGAGAGAATCGTTGCGCACAGAACGGCCCAGGGCGCATAGCAGCAATTCTCTAGCAGTTACTACACGGGGATAATTGAATAGCATAAGGGTTCAATTGGCTACCAAATTGGGAGAAAAAGGGGGAAAATCCGAAACATTTTTTTTTCATTAATTATAAAATGGCCTGCAATAAGTGGATTTAATCAGTCTAAAATATATATTTTTCAAATAAACAAGTTACATTCCCCGTAACCATCTGGGAATGGCCTGTAAGTAGCATTAAGGTGTTAAATTGCATACTGCAACTTGACCCAGTTGTGTTTCCATAGTAGTGTGTGTGGTCATTCTGCTCAGTGTGAATCTCATTGCATGACATCTTATTCTGTGATTCACCCTCCTGCCACTCATGTAGTGCTTTTCTTTTAAAAAATCAAAGTCTCACATGCAGGCTATATTTATTTTAGAAAAATTTATATATTTATATTAGCCTTTCTTGGCTAGTCCAAGATATAACTTTCAATGATTTGTAACACCTTATTTGCTTGCTATTCTAAGTGACTTTTCTGAAGCCCTGTGTGTGTGTGTGTGTGTGTGTGTGTGTGTGTGTGTGTGTGTGTGTGTGTGTGTGTGTGTGTGTGTGTGTGTGTACACGTGTGCATGTATGTGTGCATGTTTGTGTGCATGTGTGAAATGTTAACTGCTTAAAGCAGTGGTTCTCAAACTCGGTCCTGGGGCCGCCCTGTGTATGCTGGTTTTCGTTCCAACCACAATTGCAATCCGAGAATTTTAACAAGCTGTTAATTTTTCTTAATTGCACTTTTCATGTTTTGATGGATTATTTACCCACTTAAGCCAAATAATGTCAGAAAATAGCTATGCATGCCATGTAGAATAAATGTCCCATGTTCCCATTTAGCTTATTGTGCTATATTGCAAACAACTGCATAAAAAGAGTTAACAAAATGTTATAACTGATCAAATTAAAGACGAAGGTGAATCAATATGCTCCTGATTAGGTCGTTGAACACATGTGTTTAAGTTATTTCATAATTGTGTTTCCTTAAACTTATTAACACAATACAGGTTTGGCTCATTATCAATTTGCGTTGTCTTTGAATTGTTCATTATCAACCAAACAGTTAGCTTTCGAAACCAATTAGGAGCCTATTGATTCACCTCGGCCTTTCATTTGCTCAGTTTTGTTACCTCTTAATGAAATTGTTTGCAATATAGCACAATAAGCTAAATGTGAACATGGGTCATTTATTCTACATGGCATGCATAGCTGTCATAATTTGGTTTAAGGGGGTAAATAATCCATAAAAACATGAAACGTGCAATTTAAAAAAATTTACAGCTTGTTAAAATTCTCAGATTGCAATTGTGGTTGGAACGAAAAACCAGCATACACAGGGGGGAGAACACTGGCTTAAAGGATGATAGCCTAAAATGTTATAGTCATATGTCTAATCTGTTTATCATCCACTAAAGAGCTTCACCTAATTATGGCCTTTGTGTTTTCCAATGTTTCACAGGAGCCAATAAACGAGCAAAACTTTGACGCTTATGTGACCACATTGACAGACATGTATACAAACCAGGATCAGTACCAGAGTCCGGAGAACAAGGCCCTGTTGGAAAACATAAAACAAGCGGTACAAGGGATTCAAGTGTAGCCCGCTGACATTGTGGCAGAACTGGTCCACAAAGGACAGCGAACACAATTCAAAAAGGAGAGAGAAAAACAAAATAAGAGAGGCCTCATGGTTTGCTGCTGTAATTTATCAGACAGTGTTAAATATTAATTTATTTAAAGAAAGTGTTATGCTTATCAAAAAACCTTCATAATAATTTTTCTTTTTTGTCTTGCTTTGGAAATAGTTAACAGCAGAATAGTTTTGGAAAACATTCACATTTTGTACGTTTTCATATGAGCTGACATAGTGCGATGTACTGTTTATAGCTGCTAATGTATGGACATTTTTAGTGTATATTTCTCAAAAGTGAGCTGAACAATAGAGAACATAAGTTCTTTCTAATGCTTATTGACAAACCGTTTTAGATTCAAGAGCTGAACTGGACAGCAGGAAAAAAATAAAAAAATCATAAAAGAAAAATAGGAAGACCACTTTTGAATTCTTATCTTTTTCTCCTCGTTGGATGATTTTATGGAAATTTAAAAGATGCTTAGATTTTTTTTCTTTGTGTGCAGATTGTTAAATAGCAAGACTTGGTTGTAAAATTATTTATTTTTGAACGATGCTTGAGAAAATCCTCGTCTTTTGTTGAAATGGTTGGTAGTGGTAGGTGGGGGCATTTAAAAAAGATGACGGACTTAAGAATTGAAAGAAACCGAATAGATGTATGAATGTTACAGTTTTAATGTAAACATCATGACACGGAAACCTAACGGTGGAAATCCCAATATCTAGAAAGGACTATTTTATGACTAAATAACTTTAAGCATTCTGTGTTATTAGATAACCCATTGTCATTCAATCAACAAGATGGTGATGTTCAACGGCAATATAAAATATAGGCGTCATTCTAGCTTTAGTGTTACTTCTTTTCAATCTTAAAAAATTCAGTAGCTAGAATTGGACAATGTTTTAGCAATATATAATGAATAAATCGCATATCTATAGATATGTGATGCAATCTACATAAACAGTTTGGGTATATGCAATTTCTTATTTATAAACATAGTGGAAAACGAATCTTTTTACTATATGTAAAATATAAATTTTTATATAAATCTTTTAATACAAAAAAGTAAAAAAAAAATTAAACATGGACATTCAGTTTAGAATATGAGAGAGGCTTTATCAGTTGACTTTCTTTTCGTACACTTTTTGCACAAGAACACCTTTGTTTCCATGTTTTGATGTTTTTACAGAAACTAAAGCAGTACCTGAAAGCCTAACATGAGGAAAATGGTTTTGTAAAGAAAATTATATATATAGTTTATGAGAGCGGGACGAACAGGGTCATTGTCCCCACATATGTGCCAGTAGACTATTTGCACTTGTCCTATAGATATACAGTATCCTAACATGTGGAAGTGTGCAATGTCCAGGTGTCCCTTTGGCACACAATTAGAACCAATAACTGGTGGGAGCCACTGTGGGCAATTAAAACAGTATCATTGATGGAGACTACAGGGAATTTAGAATCAGAAAACAATATTAACAATAATGCTATCAGTAATAATATCCATTATGAACGAAGACGTTTATTTAATTTTTCTTTTTGGTATATTATGTGAAGAAGAATCCCAGCAGCACTTTATTTATATCGAATCACTGTACAAAATGATTAAAAAATTATGAATTTTTAAAAATGGGGGAAATGATGATTAAAAAAAACAAGATGACTCCAGTTTTCCGAACAGACTTAATGGCTGGGGAATGAACTCTGTAGTTTAAATTTGAGGGAGGGAGGTGGGGGGTGGGGTACTGTGGTCTAATGTCTGTAAAGCCCACCCCCCACCCCCACCCCTGCCCCGATTTTCTGTTGTGCTTAGTTGTAGCTACCATGTTCAGAACTGCCTTTTGAAAGCTAACGCAAAGGTGCTTGTCGTTCACCTGATCACATATATTGTACTTTATGTCCGTTTTTAGGGCTACATTCTCCATGACTGCATATGCCGTTTTACACAGCATCGTGTCTGCAGCTTTTTGCCAATATAGTATCGCTTTCAGTAGAGTAATAGCTAGTATCGGTTTTTGAATTAATTATCGTTATCAGTACAATGGAAGGGGATTTTAAGCACAAACCTGCTGCTGATCTGCTGTTGGTACATAATATCAAATCAAAAAAAGTAATCTGTGACTATTTACATAGGGAACGCAAAAAGGTGTCACATATTAGAATGCTGAATTTTCATATAAATTATTGTGAATTCATCAGAGTTTATTTATTCTAACTCATTTTTGAAGTTGATTTAAGTAATCATTAATGAAGACAGGATTTTGTATAAACTATTGTGCTCTCTGTGGAACTGAAGTTTGATTTATTTTTGTACTACACGGCATGGATTTGTTGACATTTTAATTTTGCTATAAATGTGAGATCACAAGTTGCTGTGATATTTCATTTTTAAATTGTGAACTTTGTACAATTTTTGTCATGCTGGATGTTGACACATCTTACTCTGAATAAAGAAAAATTGTGTTGCCAGATGTCTGTAGTGCTGTTAGTCTCTCAATGAATTTCCTAGAAATTTTAATTGCACCGCTTTAAAGGTAGCTAGGATTATACAGAAAAGCTAGATAAGGTACACAAAGCATACTTATTTAATACTTGACATTGTAAAGGTCATTGATTAAATTGATTGGTGCACCAAACTTAAAACTTCCCCTTAGGTTGATTTTCATAAACCTACATACCTTTTTTTTCCAGAAATACAAAAATGTTTTTCAAGGCCAGAAAATATTTCAGTGTTAAATTACTGTATATTAGTAAAGTGGGGGGAAAGCTTAGTTCCTCCCCAGAGACCAGTCCTGGTGCCATTTTAAGACTTGTAGTTTCCAGAGGCCATGGGTGACTTCATCAGCTGTTTGAAAATGGTGACCTTTTGGTCTTTCCCCCCATGATTTGTGTGTGAGGCTGTTCTGTTCAGCTCTCCTCACATCATGGGACTTAAAAAAGACTGAGTTTAGGGCCATAAAATGTTTTATGTAACATACAGAGTATTGACTATTTATCTGGTTCCATTTCTGACCCAAACTTTAACCCGAACCAAAACTTGTTATAAATGTCCGTTTGGAATGTGGGTAATCAGATATTCCATGTGTTCACTGTGCAATCATGTGCACTTGCATAGCAATTAACCCTGGAATTACAGTGTGGGTCAGACATTGGGACACTGCTTTGTAGAAAATCCTTATTTTATTGATATTTAATGTCATTCTGATGCATCAGTACACAGGGGAATGACCACTTCTTAGCCGAGTGATGTTTGGACATACCAATGCAGAAAGCCACCAAAGGTAGGAGGCTGGTCATGCCATGTTTTAGCAAAGCATGTAAACCACTTATGGCTCATTCTTGACAGGGTACCACTTGGGTTGCAAAATTCCGGGAATATTCAAAGGTGGAAACATTCCATGAGAATTAATGGGAATTAACAGGAATAAACAGGAATTAACGGGAATAACTGTATTTAACTGGAAATGTTGGCGTTATTTGTACTAGCTGTATTTACCTTGTCATATGCGGACATAAATATAAACATTTTGTTTTATCATAAGCAGACAACCATGCAAACATTTGTGAGTAGAACTTTAATGGATTCTTTCATTGAACAAAAAACATGAATGTTGAATAAAAAAAATTTATTCCATAACACAGCTGCCCCCCCCCCCCCCTCAGAATAGATGTAGTCCTTGGGTTCAAATGCTCAATAGAGTACTCAAATGACTACGTCACACTGGTTTCGGAAGTGACTTCCCCATTCATTTAGACCATAGAAAACTTACTTTGAAACTATTTCTAGTGATTATGTCTTAATATCAAATTAAATTCCTTGGATTGTTCAATATAATTCAATAATTGGCAAAATATGTAATTTTTCTGGACCAGCTTTGAATATATTTTACGGTTTAGTATTTTTTTGTGAATATACCAGCGTTGGCACTGTTTAAAAACTCGATGTCCCATAATTCCCTCCGGACGGTTCAATTAAGTAAAATAGCCGAATTAGCAAGGTGGTATGCACTACCAAAAATGTCCAGACAAGATGATGATATCTGATTGGTCGAGAATCACACATGCTTTGCAGTAATGGACATGTAGTCTGTTAAAGTGGACTACGAACTACAATCATTAAATCATTACTTTAAAAAATACTATTTGGAACATGCAAATGTATGCTATATATCCTTATACCACACAGACTAATCCAGGAATGTTTCGGCTCATTCTATAAATCAGATTTCAAGAAATTGTCGATAGTCTCCAAAGCCCATTCTATCTGTCATAGGGAATTTACTTCCGAAACCGCCCACGTCTGACGTACTCACTTGAGTACTCTATAGTCTTGCTGTAGTGTGCAGGATGCTGGGAATTATTTCTGCATGTGGAAAAAGAATGCACAGTGCAGTGTTGAAATTCAACATTAAATTGGGTTGTTTTAACCAAAGCATGCTGCAAGGTCTAGAATAGCATTTTATCTGTATTTTCCACCTAAATTTAAGTTCCATGTTATAGGCTAACTTTTGCAATTATATTTGGTCAAAATGTCCAAAATTCCAGAGCTTAACTTTTATGGTAAATTTCTGGAAATTTACCGGAAATATTCCACCTCTTTTCAACCCTATAGGTACCACCCCCTTACCTTGGGCACTGTGTAAATCAAAAATTACATCACAAAGGTATAAAAATATTTTTAAATAAGAGTTATTCAATGCCTACTTAAAATTATACTATGTCCAGAACAAACATGATTATATTCTTCTCGAACCTACCTTCAGTTGATTGCTTGTCCCTGCACCCCGGCCCACTTCCTGCATCACATAATGAATATCCATAATTAGCCTTTTAACCTGCCAACCCATCCATACAAAAAGACACATGAAAAAAGAGAAGCGTTTCTTCAAGGGAAGAGTGAAATAAAAAATGTGAGAGATTAGTGGTGGTTGCTATTGCAATCATGCCTGCCTAATTTTAGTTAATTTGACATGAGTTCCCATGACACCGTCCCCTTGCAAAATAGTCCAGCAGAGGGCAGTGTAGATCTCTAAATAAGACTGATCAGATAATGTGAGAGATGGGAATTTGGAGAGGTCATTTTTTTATAGATAAGGATATGCACACACTCAGAAAAGAAGTGTTGGGAAATCTATAAATAAATATGAATAATAAATTTGTTATTAAAATGTATTACAACTTTTTAAAATAGAATAATAAACAAAAAACAATACATTAATTTTGTCACTGTTTAGAAACTTTTAGTCTTGAGGACTTTGGACACAAAGAATTATACACACTAACACTACAAAATGATGTATATTTGTTCAGTGTAATTAATAAGGTTACACAAAATGGTGATGTGGTGACATTGTTACTGAGAGAGGCACTGCACTGTAAAGTATCTAAAATAACCACAGTAACTGAGTCATATTGTTAAAATGTTTCCCAGAATAGTACTATCAAGCATGCTATATGACAGACATTTTTTAAATTACATACAGTAATCATGGTCTTACTTAACCATTAAAAATATTTGTTAAATAATTAAGCAAATTATTACTTCACATGTATCTCATCTCAGACATGTTGAACTAATCTTTCCAATTATTAATATGGGTGAAAAATTGTTTCAGTGATGTCAACACAGCAAGATGTTTCCTATATATACAGCCGTCTTCTTGAAATATGGCTACCAGACAAATATTCTGGCGGTCAAAAATGTTGTTCTGGTTCACTTTATTTGATACTTTTGGGAGTATTACGACATTGTGTGGGTATGCATCATTTCACTAAAGTTCAGTCTATGGTCTAAGGTGTACCACAGTTCAGAGAGCATCTACAATTTGGTATTTTCTCCTATGTATGTTGTTTATGCATATCATACAGCTGGCCTGACATGAAACTACTGAACCATTGTTTTATCTTCCCGTCATTGGTGACTGATGAGGTAAGAGTCACAAATAACCCCTGCTGGGACTGAAATTATAATAAGCTAGTTCAGAGTCCAAAATTAATCTCTGTGGTCTACATAACAGTGCCATGACCACATTGACAGTCCGTACTACATTTAGATGGCTCCCAATGCTTTGATTGCTTGTAGAGTGAACAAAAAAATCACCAGTTGGCATAGAAACTCCTCTCACACTTCCAAGTTGTAGTGCAGTTTCTGGGATAGTAGGCATACAGCATTAGCCAAGTTATAGGTTGGCAGGTTATACTCTATAAGTATAAAGCACTGAAAGCTTGTTTTCATGATGCAGGAGTAATCTCATTCACTAGCTCAAGTTTAGTGTCAGGTTTTTGTTTCAACCTGCCAAATAACAACTTTTAACAGCTGTTAACAATACAGGCCAGCTTTTCAATATGTATCTGAGTAATGACACTGTGATATTTGATGTGCTTCTCTCAAGTCTGGTTTTTGTGGCTGCACACACAATTCCTGTTTTCCATTTCACAGCTACTGCCAACCCAAACCATGACTGAATGTGCCTCTGATGTGATGGCAAAGGAACCCCACCTAAAATAAATGGCCACTCTTTTCACACCGCCACCGCCTACAACATTGCTTTAACTGTAGTCGCAGTTCACATCTCTTCTTGCAACAAAGTAATGTTTCACAATTAATTTTGTCACTGTAAATATTTTCCAAAGTCAGACAAAGCCACAACCTTAATAAAGGGTTTTGTGATGTTAAATTCACTCATATATTCTATAAAGTCTTAATTGTGGGGAAATTAATGAACAATATTTTATCTTCCAGCCAATAATGAGAGATGAGGCAAGAAGTGCAAATAACAACATTAATTATGTCAACCTGTGTATGTATTTGTAAAATTGAAGAGGTGAACAAGACACAAATGAATTTCGACGCTGCTATTAATCCAGATGACCTGGCCAAAACCCCACCAGAACGTAACCGGCATTCTTTTGAAAAGGAAAAGAATTGTGTTGATTGGCCCGCGCCTCTATCAATCAGAGTCTGTAACACTGCCCTAGTTCTCGGTACAAGGAGGGAGTGGGTTCTGGGCTCCTGAATTCCAAAGTTTTAGAACATCAGATGCTAGTTGGTGGGCGCTAGGAGTTGCTGGCAGGCAGTGTGTTCTCAGCACGGTTGACTAGCTTGCAATGGCGCTGTGGACCGACCGAACCTTTTCCTCTTTATTACTAACAGTTGGAGTTTTTCTGATCGCCAGTGGCCCACAGCCTGTGCTTTCGTGCCCGAGCCGCTGTTTGTGCTTTCGAACCACCGTCAGATGTATGCATTTAATGCTGGAGACTGTACCTGCCGTTTCTCCTCAAACGACCATCCTGTAAGTAGCCTAACTTACTGTGCTGGAAAAGTAAGCTACGGGGTGTGTTGTGGGGGTGGGAAACGAAATGAATGCAATGGGACTTTTGAACGACTGTAATCGCTAAATGCTTCCCGATTGTTCAAATTATTGATAGTTTATATTTTAAAGTGTGACCAAGTTGTGCTATGGATAAATGTTACAACTGACAGCATAATTTAGAAGTTAGCTATAGCTAGTTCGCTAACGACATGGCAACGAGCACAATAAGTAGGCTAACAATTCACGTAATTTATATTATGGATGCATTCAACCAAATGACAATTCATTGTATGCATTATGCGCTGCAGATCGTTATTTTTGCACAAATATAGTTGGATATAGTTCATGCTGATCACTAACGTTACTTTTCTGAGTAATTTTTTCCCTTATGGTTGCCATGTCTTTGTTTCCTAGAAGTGTAGCGAACTTTGCGAATCCGAACCATCTAGCCGACTGAAGTTACATTAAAAGGAACCACAAACCTATCGATGCCCCCTTAGCCTACAGATTTTCAGTAAGGGAATTCGCACAATGCAATTGAACGTAAGACCATTTGAAACTTGTAACGGGTTCTGGGTAGCATTGTCACCTGCAGTTTTGTCGACACGACGTCCGCTTTGGTTCTTAAACGCTTCAGAGGGTGCAAGTCATTAGCCTTCAGGAAAAACGCTAATTAACGCGATGTGTGAGCTTTGTTTGTTAAATTCACAACTTTGACCTTTCCTCCCGCGTGGGAACGGGAATTGTTACGAATTGCCTTAACCCCAGGCACCACTTCCAAGTATCTCGTCTTTGTAATTACATAGTTTTCCAGATGCATTCTGTTATTGAGCTCCGCTACACTATAAAAAAATGAATGTTTTATGCCGACGTACTCTGACTTTTAGCCGATTTAATTTTGCTACACGGTGTTTAGGAAGATGTTCAGATATTTTTTATTCCCGAGCCTCAGTGTGTAGATAAACTCTTGTGAACATTTCTTTTTTCTGGGTTGATAAAATGTGATGCCTGTGGGCTTCTTTTGACTGAACAAAGATTCTAGTGAGCACTGCTTTCAAGAGTGTCCCCAGCAAATGATAGGCTAATGTGCCCCTTTATTATTATTTTATTAAAAAAATGTATTAGGCCATTGGTCTGAATGATTGAGCATCAGTGTCTCATTATCTGTACTTGGCTTTAAGGTCTTAAGGGTGTATAGATTAAACTTCAATAGCCAAGTGATGCTGACAAATCATGAAGCTTGTTGTTAAGGCCTTCTGTGGAATTTTGTGAACACCCATATCTTTACATTTTGTGCAAGTTGCAGCTCCATAAAGAAGAACTGAGGGGAGGCAAATGGTCCCTTTCCCTAGACAGTGTGTAAAAGGTCAAATTGGTGTTCAGGGCTATGGAGTTTTTGCTTACTGGAAATGAAGAATTCCCTTCAGCTATTCCAGTGAGATTAGAGGCACACAACTTCAGGAGCACGCCGTGAGGTCATCCCGATGACTGGCCAGCACCTGGGCGCTGGAACTAGAACCCCAAGTGGATTGAAATGGAATTGACTCTTAAGCGTGAAAAGTTTCCCAGAATCTGGCCATCCATGTGCCCACTGTTCCTAATAAACCCGTGTGACTGCAACATGTGTTCTTGTAAGCATCTGTGAAAATAAAGACCTCCATTCAGACCCAGCTGAAGGACACAAAGGAACCACTCAGCCCCTGATGATGGGTGCAGTGTGTTCAAAATTAAAAGTGCTCCCAAGATCTGAAGCCACTTGTCCAGCCGCTTTGGAGACTGGTGACATACGATGGCCACGCCGTCCGCAAAGCAGCCGCGTGAATGAGATCAAAGCCCCCTCTCCCCCTTTTATTCATCCGACAGTCCTGTGCTGAACGCATTTTTTTTATTTTTATAATTGTTTTAAGTTCTTTTTTTTGTCTTTTAGTGCTGGATGGTTCTCAATCAATCATGGTAGAGGGCTATGAACAGAAAAGTATGCTTTCAGTCAGTGAGCTTTTAATGCTTGCACGGTTTAAAGCAACCACCTGTCGCCTTGCTGCCCCCCCCACCCCCAAAACATCATGTTGAAACACGAATTCACTCAGTCGTCATGCATCTTGGCCTCTAATTATTCTTTTGTAAATTTGCATCACATTCCTGCTTCTCGACACACTAATGCAGTGTGATCTGGGGGGAAAAGTAAGGGCCTCGCGGCAAAAAACGTGGTGATTTACTGCAGCCGCGATGTTTCTGAGTACAACTCCTACTCACTGTGCAGGTGAACAGGAGCTGCTCTTGTTCCCAAAAAGAACGTTTTGCAGGCAAAGTGTAATGTGCCTCCATAATAGCACTTAGCCAAACAAATTTAGCAGACCACCCCACGGACTGTACAACAGCAGTGTCTCAGTGCTACTCCTCCCTCCACTTAACCTGCTAAAGCCTGCAGTAAATTAAAACTTTGCTTTGCTCAGGCTCTTTCTCATAAGCTCCTGAAATCTTATTGATTCTGACAAAGGCCTGCCGGTGGCTGGAGTGACTGTAAATGTCTGCCTGTGGGCTGGTTAAATGCTTGGTTGGGAGTCGGCCTTCACGCTCGCTAACCCCCAGGTCTGAAATGGCTCTGAGCTGCCCCGCATTCTTTGTTCTGCCATGGCAGCCGTCTCGACTCTGACGTGGAAATTCCTCCTCACCGAAGTGAAATCAGATGTTCCAAGGCGGTACATGCTCCCTGGAAGACTTAAAATTATTTTTAAAATAATAAATAAGTTAAATTAAAGTCAAATGTTCTACAACTGCCCCCTTTTCTCTCCCTTTCTCTGTCTGTTGGCCTTTCTCTCTGTCTGTCTCTCTCTCGCTGTGTACCACTAGTCATGTTCCATTTGTCCCTTCTTATCTGAAGATCATCGATACCTGAGGCTAGCTGGAGGTGATCTAACAGCAAATTGACCCAGGCCAGCAATATTTTTTGCAAATAAAAATGGACAGTTTGCTGTTCTGGAGCTTTGCTATGTTGAGCAGGAGTAGTTGTTGGTCCTTGTGCTAGAGCAGCAATATCTGGCCAGGTAGCATGAACTGATGATTATATTTACTATAGAAGTGCCCTGTGGTCTGGATTAATGAACCGAAATCGCCAACATCGGTTAGCAACCCTGTGTGACTGGGGGTGTCCCAATTGTTTTGCTCAAGTTATCATTCTGGTCAATCAGTCTCCTTATGCCTATTACATGAAGTGTACTCATCCGGTAAAATAACTACGCTGGTCAGCTGGTGGATTGTATAGTGAAAAATGTGCTGGAGAATGCATGCTTGCTGAGTTGGTGAAGGACATTGCGTCTTGTGAATTAAATTGGGTATTGCCAACAAAGGTGAAAACAGGAAATCTTGGATAAAGATTGGCATTAGAAGAGAGTAACTTGGCGAGTTGAAATAGACACACCATATTCAGTCACGTTAGAAGTTCACGCAAACAGCTGGTGCAGACCAGTGGAAACCAAGGTTCTGTCTTACGGCAAGCTCTGTAATAAATGCAGCCGTGCCTTCGCAGCACGTCTCTTGTGAATCGCAGGTGCGGGTATAATCCTGGCCAACTCTTGGAGGCCAACTGTGACGTTGACCCTGGCATCAGTTAAGGCTGCATTTATGTCGTGTTCAGCTGGTACTGTAATTCAAACTAGGTCAACTTGGCTTCACTCCAGGCAAGCTGCAATCACCAGGATTTCAAGCTCTTTTTCAAAGGCTAGAATAGTGGCGAGATATGTGGATCAATCTGCAGGGCAGGATTTTCCTCCTACGTGGGTGGGGATTCCATCTGTGGCACTTTCTCACCTGTGGTCTCTTCTCTCTCTGTTACCCTCTCTTCTTTCTACCCGTCTGTGTAAAGGAAAAAAATATGAAAGGAGGATGGACTGTCCTACACTCATTTAAAAACAATTTTTAAAGACCAGAATAATCTAGAATAAGAGAATGTGACATAGCAGATCAAATCAGTGAGTTTGCAGCTGTAATGAAGACCTGCAAGAAACCGTGGCTCTCCAGGATCAGGGTCAAGTCAGCCTGATCTAAACTGAACTGCCTGCTCTCTTGCCGGGCTGAAAACAACCACCAGTGCCATTTTCGGCTTTCTCTCTTCTTTGAAAAAGGAAGTCTTCAGTTAGCTGATGGCCACAGTGTAGCGGTCTTTGCCTCGGGTTCAGTTTCCCATCTGGATGGAGAGAATCTCTGTTCCCTCCAGTGGAGTCTGAGAAGGATGTCTGTTTATATATTTCATATTTTCATTTCTCACGCAGCGACATGGAGTTTTTTTTTCCCGCTCCACTTTTGTTTTCTTCATTAATCTTTCAGCTGTTTTCTCAGAGGGCTCTGCTTTATCCATAACGGTAAATAATTTCCCTTACTGCCGCTCCTGCTTTGGGATTTCCGTAGCTGGAGAAGCGATTGCGTTCACTTGTCGTCAGTTTAATTTTGATGTAGACATGAATTTCCACCCGCCCAACCGGACTTGTCATCTGCTCCTTGGGATCGGTGTTATTAAGGATACACTGCCTAACTTTGTTCAGCATGCAGCTGTAGGCAAAACTGACCTCTCTGCTTTACTGTGAGACTGAGAATTGTTAGCCTAGATGAGATTAAAGACTACAGCACATAATTTTCAGTTTGGAGAATGTGCCTGGTTGGGTTGTAAATTAAAATTTCCCTTTTTGAGGTAATTTAGGGAATTTATACTAGCACAGACAAGCGTCGGTGCGAATCACAATGCAAGAAGGACCAGTTTCATTAGATACTAGATACGTGGCTAGTTTTCAATGGCAAAGAAATTTGTTGTTTCATGTGCCATGTATGCCACTCTGAGTCTGAAGTTTGCGAGTTGATGCTTCAAAACGTCTACGCAAATCAGACCGTGAAATGCTGCTCATCATAATACGGCTTTGAAACAAAAGCGTGAAACGGGAAGCTCAAACGGTTCCAAGTCGGAAGCTTTATCAACGGCACAATCCCACGAAAACGAACAGTTGATAGGTCTCCTGAAAACAGCATTTCGCCGCAAAGAATAGACAAGAAGTGGATGGAGAGAAGTGGAAAATAAAGTTGAAGTGGAGAAGTAGCAAAGGAAGAGTAATTTTTCAACAAGTTTTAACAAAATGTGGTCAGTTATCCTATAAAGGGAATACGTTGGGCTCTTCTTTTTTTCAGACTTCTACATAAAGTATAATGGCAATAATACAAAAAAAAAAAGTTAATAAAAGCATATTGCGTAATGTTGTCTGTCATGTCTTTTACACCTCCTCTTCAGCCACCACCCATCCCTGACTTAACAACCCCCTCCAAACTTTTGAAATCCACCCCAAATGTTGTTCATAAGGGGGGAAATCTCTCTCAAACCAAAAATGACCATGACTTCTTTTTAGTTTTAGTTTCTGAGCCTCCTCCTGACTTGATAGCACAGAACTTTTTATGTTTGGATATTCCGGATTGCGTATAGTGTAATTTGAAACATTCAAAACCAATATCTATTTCTCTCCCTCAACCCAACTATTGACTGTTATTAGCTGAAAATAAAAACTAAAATCGGTTGTAAAACTAAACTAAAACCATAAACACACTGAAAACTAACTTAAACTAAATTAGGAAGTGACATTAAAAAACGAATAATGAAAACTAAATTAAAAACTTAAAACTATAATAGCCTTGCCCTTTACCTTAGGGAATCGTGTAAGTGCTTTGCATAAAACCCCCCAAATGGTTTCCTAAAGTATTTTAGTGTACATCGAGGTATCATGTTATGATAAAAACAGTGGAATCCTCACATTACCATGAAGATGGTTTGGATTTCCCTTCTTGATGAGGCGCTAGATAAAGGGATTCAGTAATGTCAGTTTTAGCAGAGATATATGTATAGTATAGAGATTTGCCAACTGCATGAATATCATGTTTCAACTCAAGGGGCGACTATGGGCACTAAAACTGGGCTAAACAGAGGAGAATGAATGGGAGTCAATGGAAGTTTTTTTCAGAAACCCAAATCTATGAGATAATAATTTTTTTATTGTAATTTGGAGAAAGTTCACAGACAGCATATAAGCATTTTTTTTTTTCCCAACACACTTTAATTAAATCTTGAACCGTTTAGGGAAAAAATTACTTTTTTCTCTGGTTATGCAAATTTCATGAATGAATATTCATGACCGCTTTGGACGTGAGACTAAAAAACAAGATGGACGGCCCACAGCCAGCCGAAATCGTTCTGTAATAACAGCATAAGAATGACAACTATGTGGATGAACAAAGTACTAGCTAGTACCGGCGGTACATCACCTTACATCTTATAGACAATCTGGTTTCAACAAGAATCTTCTAGAAGCTTCTAGAGAATATATGGTTTTACTGAGCAAGCGAGAGCTACTGGCTAGTTGGCTACTGTTGACTGAGGTGCTGCCGGTAATGAATATTCATGAACCGTTGAACTCATCAACATTGCGTAGCATCAATGCTAGTGGAAATGTTTTGAAAGTGAGATCATAACATAACCATCGATTCCATGTCGACTTATACGTATGTATTAATTATAAGCATTAGGCTGTGTAACATTGCCAGTAATAATCCAGTTCCGTGAAAATATTTGAAATCGACTGATAATTTTAAAGCATTTAGCTCCATTCATCTCAATGTATTTTTCCAGATTCTACTCTGTTTAGCAGTGCCTCAGCATGGCCCCCTGGTGCTCAAAGAATGGCATTGCACTTTTTTCCCGTTACATTGCAGTCATTGGAGTTGGCGAGGCTCTCTCACTCTATGGGCTTTGGTTTTAGCTAGTTATAGCACAAACTATATTTTGAAATGGACAGTAAAAGACAAAATCCAAATAGGTCAGCAGAGGAAAAAATTATATTAGAAGAATTCTCCAAACAAATATATATAAGCTAGCTATGTGGCTAATGTTAACTATGATTTTAAGTAGGCGAACATTAGCTAACGTTATTTATTTATATTGGCTAATATAGCCTAACGTCCTAGATATTCATAGCAATTTTCTCTCGTAGCTATCTACAGTGGCACTTTAATGTTATGTTAAATAGGTTCAATAATCGGGGGAGGAGTGAGAAGACGACTGGGAAGATTGACGCAGTTCGGTGCTCTGTTTCGGCGGTGTACAAAAACCGCGGTGCTGCATGTATGGAGGAGAGTCGTGGAGGCGGAGTTTGTGTGTTGGCTATTTTTAATCATGGCTGTATTCCACTTTATTTCACTTAATTTACTTGATTAATGCAATGATTCTATTGAATGTCTTCATTTGACATGTTTATTTGTGTGTTGTGGGTCTGCCCCACTGTCTTTTTTGTTGTTGCTGGGGCTACAACTGAAGTTTTCTAGCGGGAATTTTTTTTTTTTTACTCTATTCTAAATAAGTAGGTTCTATATATAACTACTGGGCTACTTTTGTATACTTTTGGCATTGCTTAACGTTAACTTTTGTATGCATTTCTGTAAGTCGCTCTGGAATAGCGCCTGCTAAATGCATTGTGATTGTAACTTAAATACAGCAGTGATGGTTGTAGGTACTGTACCTTATTATAGTGCTGTTGTTCTGTAGCTAGTTAAGTAAAGCTATCATTACTCTCATTGGGTTACTGTTTAATATTGCCATAATAATATTGTCTCGTGGCTAGCTTCACGGTGCGCTAATAGGATTGTACATTAAAGAGTAAGTGCACCCTATTTTTATACAGTCTATGGTGCACACACACTCAGCCTGTCTCCACCTACTACACAATTTTGGAAATGGGGGTGAGTGAGGGAGAGGGGTGGGGGGGTGGCGGTGTGTCCATCATCATTTGCATAAATTAATCTACAAATGATTTCGTATAACTCGGATCAAATTGTCAAACTAGACATTGCAGATCAAATATGAATCGAGATTCAGCAACTACATTGCCTCTTTCTCAAAAACGTATTTTAGGTGGAATAAGACGTTGTTCTGGTTTAAAGGGATTGCCAACTCTGCTGAAAAAGTGGTTTCTTTATTTGGCATTACTCCTCGTTATTAAAATAATCATCCACCAAGATTTCAGCCTTTTAAAATGTCTACAGCTGAAAAAAATGAAGATTGAATAGTGTCACTTTCTGCCGAATATCCAGTTCTCAGGACTGGGTGGGCGTGAAAGCTAGTTAATATTCAGGCCACGGCCAAGAGCCTCTAGGCAAGTTATGTGCAAACTCCGAAATGCAAACACCGTTTAGCAAAAGAAACGATAGATAAATAGCCTAAAAAAGAAAGTGCATGGTGCAAGTTGCAACCGTACCGTATGTTTGAGCCGCTGAACTAAAGAAGATCCGATTCCGTTCACATAATATAACTAACGTTAAGCTCAGAGACCCACGTCTTTCAAATAGTAACGTTACCGGTACAGCGTAGCATGCGTATTAGCTAATCTTAGCTAGCTATCTGAGCTATATACCGTCTCTTTTCAGCAGTCAATCGGGCTAATGCAATGACTTCAGCCTTCCGACTCCAATTAGAAGAGCAGAGGCCAGTATGTCACTCCATCCAGGTCACTCGGAGCCAGATATCAACCATTTAACAACCCTGGAAGGCCAGAATAAATGCATATTTTTATGTACAAAAAATTTTATGTGAATTTTATCATTGTAATCATTATGTAATGGCCTAAATGCATTGGAGTTTTGTGTTTGTTTTACGAAAAGTTGGACTACTTTCTACACATGCTAAGGGGCAAAACATCGAACAAGAAAGTTGTTTACTGTTGTTGCTTGCTATAGCATCCCTCGCTGCAACGCTCTGGTGAAGGGAGGGCGGAAGGAATTTCCGGGTAGTAATCTTTGGCTGATAGGACTTTGATGACGTCCTGAAGTCCGTTTTAATCCCGCCCGCTCAAAACCTTGCCTGATCAATTACAGGCAATGGTGAAAAAAAAGTAATTAATTTTAATTTAGGCACATCACTTAGTACTGATATTCGAATTATTTTTATTTCACCCCAGGATGACAACAATTAACCATTGAAAAGCTGAATCATCTAATCATTTTCAGTCTCTTTAAAAACGTGGAGCCGAAACCAATGGACCGTATTGCGTCTAACTAATCAGATACCGGCTATTTCTGTTGTGGGCGGCAAAACACTTAACCATGTGACGTAGAGGTTCCTCCAAAGAGGTACTCTGACATCACGTTTGGGGCGGGGGCAGCGTGGGGATGAAAATAAACCGTTAGAGGGCAGCACCAAGACACTTTTCAACCAATTTCTTGTGATATACGATATTATTTCAGAATTGTTGAAATGACTGAATGGATGAATAACTTTCATTATAAGGTAGGCATACAAACACGTTTGCAGCAAAAAACAAAACATGATCTAGAATGTAGTTACACTAAGTTATTGTTATTTGATATTTATTCGTAGGGGAAGGGCTGACCCCCAGAGAGCCATCTCCCATTGAAAGGTTTGTTTAAGAGACCTCTTAAAGGGATATTTCACCTTAATGTGACAGAAGTAATTTTGTGGAGCCTACCCCATTATATTGTGATGTAATGGGGTGTGAATACTAGTGTGTGTGAATACTAGCAACGTCAGCTGTTGAATAGAAGTAACGTTAGCCTATTAGGCTACTAATAACAATTATAAATAATAATTATAATAGTAGTAGTGTAGTAGCCTATGCTATAACGTTACTGGTAAGGTATAATTAGACTTGGGTGTTTTTATCTTAGATTAAACCATAATCTTACCTGCTGACATTTTGATCAATAGTTGTAAATATCAAAGTAGCTATGTAACTTCTGGCCATTCACTGGGATCATTTCTCCAAGACGTGCAAGGAAAGGAGAAGGGACTTTGAGGGAGTCCAACAATATTGCGTTTGTCAATATACCTTTTCCTCTCTGGTAGACACAGGGTACCAAAATAGTCCTTTGACATGCTGAAATGTGGTGTTCTTAGCACTGACCTGAAATTAAAAGTTCTAGATCAGTGGTTCTTAGCTAGCTACCGGCGTTTTCCTGTTGGTGACAGACTGTTTCTTGCGGATTGTTTTCCCCCACGGTGGGCGTGGTTTTAGAGTATGACGCGTGGCGCTCTGTCTCTATGCTTAGTGTGGTGTCTGGGGTTAACCGTTACAAATTGAGTCCGAGGCTTTCCGGAAATCTTCCGTGTCGGCCTCATGTGTAGGTATGGCTCAAGTGGGAATAAAAGCAGAAACATACCCGGATAAAGCATGCAAAAGGCTACAACGCTCTTACGCCATAGAATATATTGGAGCTGCGTTGTGTGATTTTGAGGGAAATTTATATAGTATTTTATGAATGGAAGCAGTGTTGCTGTACTTGCTTGTAAGAACATGACAAAATTATCATCATTGCCTCACAAATTGCTTGTATGCTACGCTACTTCTCCCTGGTAAGCATCTTTGTCAGGCTCTTTTAGTTTTAAGTTTTGCTTTTTACCCAATGTAGCTGGCTAGTGCTACATCAATGGCAGATACCCAAGTTAAACAGCTAGCTAAAGGCTAACAGAATAATTTTTGTTGCATTTTACTGAAAACAACTCCGCATATAGGCCTAATTATTGGTTTTTAGCTCATAAACCATGCTTCTATTGTTATTCTGTATGCAATAACTGAGCTACATTGGCAAAATAAGTTATAAGTTGATAACTTACGTTATAAGTTATCTTAAAAACTCACTCTTCATCTGTTGTGTTGGTATATTTGCATCTCTGCCTTTTTTCAGTGAAGTATCTGGCTATTCTAAAGACAATCCCTGACTTGCGCGTTTATTGTCCTGCATTGCTTTGGGTAGACATCCTTCTATTTTAGTTGCATTTTACCGAAAACAACTCCATATATAATTATAGATTTTTAGCTGATGAACCACGATTTTTAATGTTCTATTTGCGGTCGTATAATTTGTTATAGCTATTGCCTAAAGATACGCAAGTTATCTTAAAATGTGTTGTAGGATTTACTTCTCTGCCAAAACTGTTATTCTGCTATTTTATAGACAAACTAACATATAACAGTAACGTTAACATGAATTGTCCTGTAGTCTATTGCTTCAGGTAATGATACAAAATAAATAATAATAGCATAAGATTATGCACACTGTAAGCTTCGATGGCCTCAGACCTTACATCATCAGTCTTCTGTTTAATGGCCGTGCCCTTCTCATGAGGAAGAATAATCAGGTTTTTCTTTCGCCCGTGCAACCTGATACAGCAGAAGGGTGGTTAAGACGTATGCAATATCAGTTTCACTCTATTGCCTAATGAAGGTAATGTCATTATTACGTTTGTGCTTTTAATAAAAAAATGTAATAACATATGCTTTGTAGTGTATAATAAATACACTTTCGCATTCTGCAGGTGAATCTCCAAGAATATCCAATTTTCAAACTCATCTGCACATTGAAATAACTTTGGCTGTGTTTATCCCACAAGAATATTGAAATTTAAATCCACGCATCATAGTTCATTTTACAGTTTTCCAAGTTGTCTAAAATGAATGAAACAGATGTGCTACTTCTAATTTCAGTCTGTTTGCATGACACAGGATGGATGACATAGATTTTTTTTTAAGTGTCACATTTTTCACTACAAGTTGGCGCTAGCACCCCGACATGGTGGCGCAGCACCACTATACCATTATTTGGGGAGAGGCCTGCATCATGTGTACACTTCCTTATATGTCCTAAAGTATGACATATTCACATCCTTACGCCAATCAAAAGCATTATATGTGTGCAGCATTCATTTTGCCTGTGTATCCTGCAATTGGTTCCTTTTTGACCAGAATACTTTGATCAGGTGTTGTTATCCAAGGGGGAGAATTATTATTTTGAGGGTATAGATATTTTTGATGAAGAAGAAGAAGCAGAAGCAACTTTGTTGTATGGATGGGCTTTGATGTGTGAAGTTGTACCTAAATTCTGTGCGGTTACATGAGGTCAGAATGTACAGAAGTTAATGTTTTTAAGGGTTGAGAGTCTGTGGTCATTGTGGTTATTTCTGTAGGAAACCCTGAAAAGTGGCAAACTCTCTGTGCTGTATAGGTATTGGGCATGCCAAGCCGTAACTTTGTGGATGGCATACCTGCCAACCCAATGCCTTGTGCCTCTCAAGGCCTGTCAAATTGAAGCGTAGACCATATTTTATTACATTTTACATGCTGTTAGTGGCAGCCATTAAGTCTTATTGAAAACGCATTGAAAACGCTATGGCAATACATAGCCATGCTCATGTGAACCATCAAGTTTGAGGGATTTGTTTTTATCATTTATTTACAAAACATTAGTCACACTCACAAACATACCCAGTTTCCAAGGATATATCAGGGGGGCTGGGGTGATACTAATCAAAATGTGATGTAGTTTTTCTCCTTTGGCTCAGTGGGTGCATGGCATGAGTCTGAAATAGCTCTGAATGTAACATATAAACTTTTAATTAGGGATGCACCGAAAATTCGGCCACCGAAAATTTTCGGCCGAAAATGGCCCAAAAGTGCATTTTCGGTTTTCGGCCGAAAGACCTAAATCACCGAAACAACACGGCCGAAACAGATTATTTTTTTTTATTATTTATTTATTTTTTTTATTTAAAAAAAAAAAATTAAACAGAATTGTAATGACGCAAACAACAAGCGCAGCCAGCACACGGTTATCTGGATAAGAGCCAGCATGTCGGCGGTGTGGAGTTATTTCAATATCTCGGAGAAAGACCCACGGATAGCGATTTGCAAAAAATGCAGTGCTGAAATTTCAAGAGGGGGTGCATCTGCAAAGAGTTTCTCCACGTCGGGTGACTTAAATGCACTTTGTGTTTTTATGAGAGAACATATTTAATTTTACAATCTTTCAGCAGGCCAGTCAGCTATAGGCCTGTACATTATTATTTAATGTACACATGAGCGGGGTCAAGTTAAACATTTTGTTTTGAATTTTAATTTATATTGTGCATTGCTGTAATGTCAGTGCTAAATAAATATTTTCATACTTTTGTAATTGATTTATTCTTGAATTGCAATGCTTTGATTTTAGTGAGGTTAGTACACAGTCATAGCCATAAATGCAATGGTTCTAATAATTGACAATCATTTCTTTCGGTGTTTTGGTTTTCGGTTTTCGGCCTTGGTTTCTCATTTTTGGTTTTCGGTTTCGGCCAAGAATTTTCATTTCGGTGCATCCCTACTTTTAATCACTTGCGGTGCTGAGTTGACATATCCAACTGTGATTTATCTTTTAATCTAGTTTTGCTTGGATGTTTTGTCAAGATATAATTTAATCTTGAATTTTCCAAGCAGTAGGGTTTTTAATTGGATAGTTTCCCGAAATCCTCTGATGAAACCTTAATTAAGAATGACTGGCTGTGACTGGAAGAAGCCGATCTGTTGACCGCAGTATTCTTCACTAAGTCACACAAAGTTATGCAAGCGATCATTTTAACGGAAGTATTTTATCAGCTTTGATCGGACAGGCTCCTGCAATAGCAACATTCCACCACTTGGGATAGAGGGCACAAAGGCTGGCCAGTAAGGACAGTGGCTTTTCAGTCAAAAGCAGAATGAAAGATGAGTGTGAACACGCTCCCTCAGAGTTCCAAGCCCGCTGGAGTTTCATGATCTTGGACCCTGTTTGGCATCAGGAAACAGAAAGGTGTACCTATCGCTCTCTGGTTTACACTCTGCTTAACGGCTTTGTGTCGATCATTTGTTGCTGCCACCATAAAGGTTTGGGCCTGGCACAGTGTCATGGGGACCACAAACAGGGCTGCTAACAATTAAAATCTGTACAGGGCATAGACTGGAGGAAGCCGGTGCAGGGCCGTCATTTTGTTGCCCAAATGACCAGCTAATGAGTGGGAGGACTGGCAGCCCCCAGGCCAGACGTTTAAACCGGGGAGAAGCTGGGGGGAGGCAGGGAGCCATTTGGTAATGAGAGATTGATTTGTGGTCGAGGTCACAGGGCCCACGAGCTGGGGGCAGGGCAGACGGGGTCACTTTAATTACATGGGACGAGGCTGGCAGCTGCCTGCTGCCTTTTTTCCTTCTTCTTTCATTTTCATTTATTTTCTTTTTCAGATTTCCAAAATGGGCAGTCCAATCAAAAAAAAAATACAATCAAAATGGCGTTTTTGCTCCGGGGATGGGGGAAGAGAGGTGCCATTGTGTGGAATTTGCTGGAGTCAGGCTTTGTCAGGCATTCATTCTCTGTGGTATTGTGGAATGCAAAGCCAGAAATCCCTAAAGCTTCGCTAATTTGCACAGGGAGATTCGGGCAGAGATAGTTGTTGAAAGGAACACCCCTGGCCTGTTCCTGTCCCGATGGCAGAGGGGAAGAGTTTTCTGCCACGTTCCAACGTTGCTCCAATGTTGTTCTTGCGTTGCATGGGAGGGTCTGTCCTGAAAAAGTACGCCAACACTAGGCCTTTTGTCTGGAGAACAGTGCCTCGTGCTTTAAGTGGCGTGTAAAGAGTTTATTAGAGCTGTGCACGCACACATAAATCGCATGCATCTATATGACTGTGTCTACTCATTGCTGTGATCATATTTTCACTTTCTGACTTTTACAGTGTTATTCCAGACTCCACTTCAGTATGGATAAAGAGTGTAAAAATATGTAAAATACGTTAGATCATTTCTCAGGTTAGGCCCTGTGAAATGTTATTGAATGTTTGGTTGCTTGTAAGCTACTACGGTTGAGTTCACTTCTTTTAAATGTTTTTCAAACGAGTTCACTTCAAACGTTTACTAATTTTTGTCTTGATGAATATAAGCAAAGGCTACTCTCGTTAATGTTATTATTTTAACAGGCATGTGTCTTGTGATCAATTCACTGATTGCTCAATTGCCTAATTAGTTGATAGTGCCTGTTGACCCAGCTACCTGCTGGGAATGGGTATTCTATAGGTGGTGCATGTTAGCATAGCACTGATCACAGTGGCTTGACTGATGGCAGTTTGTGTCTTGTGTCCTGTGTCTATATGATTAAAATTTTTGGTGAAGCCTCATTCACTGTCTAGATCATGCTCAATGTCCTCTTCATGTGCCATCAGGATAAACTTCCCCACTTAATTTCTACACAAATTTTCATGACCTGGCTTTTGCTTGGTTATTTCAGTCAGTGAGCACATGCATGATAAGGTTAAGAAAATGTTTTTGGCACTGGAATTTCTCATTTTACCCTCAGTTGTGCTGTATGGACAGTCAAAAGCACATTCCATCCATCATCAGAGATGTCCAGAAGCAGCTGCTAGTTGCTTCAGTCCAGTAGTCTAGATGCTTTGTAAGAAAACCTACGTTTTCAGATTGGGCCGGGACGTTTCAGCCGGAAGTTATGCCATAGAATTCAATTCTGGGATTCGCTGGTATTTTGTGTGGTTTGTCGGATTTTTATTTTTATTTTTTATTATCAGAGTTGGTATTTCGTGCTACTAACATTATTTATTAATTTCTACCTTGTGTTATTTTGTTTGAGTAACATTATATCCCTTAATTAGTCACATTTTAAGGTCATTTGTTTCACAGTAGCCATCATTTGAGAGTGCAGACTAGCACATGTCCAGTTAGTCGCTGATGCTTCTCACTCACTGGGGCAAACAGACCGCAGGTGCCTCAGTAGACCTGAAGATGAGGTGAGGGAACCCTGCTGACTGTAACCGTGACCTTTCTGAGCATATAGCAAAATGTGCTTCACTTTGGAGGGCCAGGATTCGATTCACTGCCTCAAGACCTGGGTAGGGTTGCGCCAGCTGTTCGTAAGTTCTCCCTTAAGTTCTCCCGTAGCTACTAGTTAGTTTACAACTAGTCCGCTATGAAATTTGGTTGCACCATTTGTCCTTAACACAAAACTTAGCATGTAAGCTTTTCGTAAAATAATACGTAGTCGCGCAAAATTGCGTTGATGTTGATTGATCAAATGATCAGCTTTAATTTGAGGGTATTTTTATCCGTTTAGACATTATAGAACCTTTTGTACATAGTCCCCCCCATTTTCGGGCATCA
The DNA here is from genome assembly GCA_022702515.1 of Ilyophis sp. 1 JC-2022. Taxonomy (NCBI): domain Eukaryota; kingdom Metazoa; phylum Chordata; class Actinopteri; order Anguilliformes; family Synaphobranchidae; genus Ilyophis; species Ilyophis sp. 1 JC-2022. Next base: position 15,307,871 of record CM040406.1, on the reverse strand, counting down.
AAAAATATTGGACAGACTTTTGATATCTTATTTTCTGGTAGTCCTACAAGCGATACTATAACCTCTGCATTTGACTGGATCTCTATGGGAATTGGGGGGGTGGGACTAGATTAAGCTGTAAATTACAATTACACTGGAACAGTATGGAACACATGGTTGGCTAAATGGCTCCAAGTCATCAAGGGTCTGACGTATCAAACAAGCTTTAAACCATCATTCTGCTGCCAGATATGCAGTAGATATGGATGGATAACTTTAAGGGACTGATGCATGGACATAACATGTAATGTTACCACAGTTGATACATTAAAGATGGACTGTGATGCCGATCATCTGGAAATGCTTTTACTGAACCCCTGCTGATGGGCTACTTTTAAAATAACCATGCGGACTTACTCCACTTCTGCTGTCTGCTCACTGTTTCATTGAAGTAGATTACTGCTACAATACATTTATAACAGCAAACAAATAAATGATGTATTGTTTATTTATAGAAAGCAAATTGCATGTCTTTAAACACCCCCACCTAGCTTGCAAAGATACTTTATGATTCAAAAGAAGTCATAATTAACAAAAATACAATCAATTGCAAATAAATACACAATTTTTCCAACGAGCACCAGACCTTTCAAATAAGTTCTCGCCTTGTGAACACAACAGCTGGCAACTCTGCCTTTGGGTTAAGTCAATTATTAGGCAAGCTCTGTGATCCTGGAGGCTCAAGTATTGTTTTAATGATCGCAATGTGTTATGGATGAGTTGTCCTGTACACATAGTACTGTTTTAAACTAGATAGTATGTATAATTTAGACTCAGAGTATATGAAGTATGCATGCTGGAGCCCATAAAATATGCAGGATTGCAATCATCATGTTTTGGCACTTCCAAGGTTCTAATGTTACATATCAATCACAATATGAAATATGCACATGTATTGTTTTATGGACTGTGCCTTAAGAAGCCAATATGAAATTCATACAGATGATTTTATATAGGCTGCAAAAAGAATTGAAAGAATTGAGATGAGAAATGGATGTCGGGCTGAAGAAATGTTGCATGAACAAGTGTAGGAAAGCATGGGAATTATTGGAAATGTGCTTGCCTTAGGTCCTTTGAAACATTGGTTTTCTCGTGAATGTTTAGTTGTAACTAAACTACTGTAACTACATTATTGCATAATTTGACATCTGTAATTTGGTACACAAACATAAGGTGTCAGCTCCAGCAGATGACAACAAACCAATATTTTTTTTTCACATTAATACCTTTTTTTGTTGAGGTTCTATAGGTATTCTATATATTGATTCTATATATCCAATACCTACTGAGCAGACATTCAGCTATGGCATTCCTGCCATTCTCTGTACTTTCTTAACTAGTAAGTTCCTGCTGGTAACAGGATGTTCTAGTTCTGTCTGTGTTGCCACAGTAGCTATGGCTGTTTTGTCTTCATCATAAATCATGAGTCAGAAAATCAAAGCACTTTTGAAATTCGTATTGGTAGACACAGAACATTTAGTGTTACGAATATGAACCTGGTCAGTGTAGAACATCTGTGGTCTTCACTGTATTGTGCAACTTCATTCATCCAGAGTTCCCATGATTTAGTGATGTTACATTTCTAGTGCTTGGTTTTTGTCAATGCTCACCTAGTTAGGGGGTGTTCTATTTAAGACTTTATAACACTTGTAACATGGCTTCAATTAAACAAGACAGTTGTACTATTTACACTACTAACTTAGATTAGTTTATTTTCATAATTTAGGTAAAAATAAAGTGCCACAAATGCAAATAAATCTTGGAAGAAGTTTTTTTTTAGTTTACAATGAAATATTGAGTGTTGCATATGTGAAACGGGTATAACTCTACATTTCTTGGATCATAATCTAATCTGCTAAAACTGAGGGTGATATGCATAATTATTACAGATCTATAATGCAAAATATAGGCAGTGTACGCTGCTCTCCCTTAGTGTCTCGAAATGTATCCAAAATGGCTAAATTGTGCATTGCTGTAATTCATAAAATGACATATTTAACAAAAAATCTACTGTTTTGGCTCATACAACCTTTGCATTATTTTCAAGTGGGGATTACTATATTTTCATCAGTATTGGTGGATAAATATCTATGGATCTAAACACCTATCCAAAACCTGTCATAAAATATTTTGTGTCCATTATAAAGCATACACATTCATACTCACTTCAAGGAAAATTGTAAATTCATTTAGCACATATGCACAGTAAATTTGAATGAGTATTGTCCATTCCCTGAGTGACAAGTATTGCCCAGGGAGATACTACGCCATCCAGTGTATATTATGAATGATAAGATTACAATAAAATAATATTCTACCATCAGGAAAATGCTGGCAAATGTTCTAGCTTCAGCGCAAATCAAACATAAAATATGACTGAGCCACCTATGAACGCTTACACTACAGTATGTGAAATGCAAACATAACAATATCGAACATATGGCACAACCACTCCCAAAATGCATGTGAGCAGGTGGGAATTTTCTCTTGCCTTACTGACAAGTTATTAAATTCGTAAAAACTTGCGAGAATAACAAGAAACAACTATTACGCCTCGGCGAGCAAATGCACATTCTAAGTTGTTTGCATCAAAGAAAACTGAAAAAATTTGAAATTCTGATACGCCCGGTTGTTATTTATTGTTCAAAGCATCCAATAAGACATTGCAAGCACCTGTGCTAAAGTATTAATGTGCTATATTTGATATAAGAATCGTCAATGAAACCAAAATGAACTGTAATGAATGAGACAGGGTTCATAAAGTGTTGTTTATTTCTCACAAGGGTTGTCCCAGACAATAAATGAGCAGTGCATTTTGAAAGGGACATCACTATGCATAAAACCAATGGTAGGATTGGCTATTTATTTCATATTTAGTAGCAAATATTGATAGTAGAATGACGTGGTATAATTACACAAGAATTTCGCATGTTAATTTTGCATTTGAGTGAGCAGGGCTTTTCACTGCTTTTTTGGCATACGATCAGGCTATTGTTGGGTTTATCTTGTTGCTATGACAAAATACAAATTTTATGTGATGAATAAATATATTTATGAACTCACACATAGACGCTATCGTCCACTATGTCACACATGGTTAGGTATAGTTGCTGGGTGACTGGGTGGAGGGGGTTGCTTGTTAAATGGACTTGCTACGGGACAATTGTGACACTTAGAAACTCCCTATTCAGCAGATTTGTCACAAATTGTGTACTAATGACGCTAAAACACAGAATCTGTTGATTCCACTCAGAGTTTTAATTAATATATTGGCGCTGGTGCCATGGCCACTAGGAGATCTGTGCAAAGTGGTAAAAATTTATTGATTCTCACTGCTACTTATTCAGCGATTTGACATGTTGTTCTGACTGTGGCTAATCATTAGTCTCATCGTAGTCTGTTGAGAGTTAATTGGTCTCTATTAGGGATGCTAATGGTTAACCGACTAACCGTTAACCGACAATAGGAATTTTAACCGATTAATCTTATCGGTTAAACAGTTAATTTTAAACAAATTGCAGCATAATGTTGGCGATTTTCGGTAATTGGGACCATTTTGTTAAAAACGATGAACTGCAAATGCAGCAGCACTACTACAATCCAGTACCACAGTAAACATCAACAGACTGTGCACCAGACTTATTTGTTAAAGGCTAATCCATTTTGTTATTTTTTAAATGGAAAGGACAGTTTAATTTGTATAAAATTCACATTTCGTTGTATGTTCAGGCCTAGCCTATCTGTTTTTTTTGTTTGTCAATTTATTTTGTTAGTTTATTACAAAGGCTTGTGTGTGTTGATCTATTTTGTTAATTTTTGAGGAGAGGGGAAGTGGATAGTTTCATTTTTTTAGAGTGTATTTTTTTAAATTAATGTTTTTAGCGCCGGAGCGCAGTCTTTCAAATACAACATCATCAAGTCTGTATTTGACTAGATATAATTTAGGCTGTTTAGGTTAATGATTAATCTACTAGCCTACACACTCATATATCAAAGACAAACAACGGTCTAAACGAACTGACAAGAAGCAGAAGTGTAGGGTAAGTGTATTCCAAATAGCCTTGTTCAAGCGTGCTATTTAATGCATTTTGCATTTGCGGTGAATATAAGTTGGATAGACATATTAACACGTCACTTTCCGCTCATTCAAAACCTATACCTGCGCAATCAATTTCTCTTAAAACAAAGTGCAGACATGTTTATTAAAAAAAAGTTTTCACCTACTGCCCTTTTCTATAATGTTAGCCTAGTGTTAAAAGTTTAAAAAGTGGACAATACCTAAATAACACAACAGAGCAGGAGGTGTAACTCCGACCGAATCTACGTAGCTATGCTGCACGAGTGGTGATTTTTAAAGCCATGTGCTTGCGTTTCACCCATTTGCTTGAGGGAAAATTATAATTATATGCTATAGGGAAAATCATTCGGTTAATTTGTTTTGTAAAGTTAATTATTCATAACTGTTTAGAGGCTACAATTTCAGCTCCCTTCTTGAGATCTTTGAAGAAGTGGTGTAGCGCTGCTGTAGCCTTTATCTAGCCGACAATAACGTTACTCTTATCGACGCCTCTAGCTACGTTTTTTCCCATACTGCAACGGATATAACAAAGTCTGCCGGTGGAACACGCTTTCAAACCCATAGACCTACCAAAACGGAATGGCTAGCTAACGTTAGCTGAATTAAGAAACTTTGCTGCTTGGCCTTGTGATTCAACGTTTAGCGTGGCAGGGTAGACAGCCTATGTTTGAATATGCGGCTGTATTTTTAATGGTTCGTGGATTTACGTCCATTTGTTTATAGCCTATTTAAGCTTATCGGTTAACCGATAATAACCGATCAATGAGGGTCGACTATCGGTTAGAAAAAATTGCCGAAATTTGCATCCCTAGTCTCTATGTATAGATGTGATTCCAACTATTGCATAGCTCTTGGAAAAGGCAAATCCTTTTTGTGGTGTCTGGCTCTCATGATACAAGATTCATTGGTGCTGAAACGAAAGCCTTTTGAAGATTATTCTGGAGTGCCTCCCAACTTTTTTTTTACAAAGTACACTTCCATTAGTACTGTCTGTGTTTTAATGGCTCTTTCCTTCATACTCTGTTCCATATGGTCTTGAGTTACTATTTTTCTTCAAAGCTGAAGGAATCCCATTTTACTGTGGAGGGGAAGGAAAAAAGAAAAATCCTCTTAGGGACTCTTGCAGAACAAGCTGCAGATTTATCGCTCTGTTTTGTTTTGGATTTGGTTGAAGCTATTCTGCCTTCAGGAAAGTTGTGTCCAATAACAATGTTCTCGACGAACTTGACACAAAAGGCACAAAACTTTATCTTACTCAGATATCTTAATTTTTCAGATCTAGCAATGCACCTGGTGTGCAAAACACTGGTGCTCAACTTAAACAGAAATGTGTCTTTATCATTATTCGGTGTGGGACTGCAACCATGTTATACTAAAGTCTTGAATTATTCTTGTATTATTCTTGTATTAGTAGATGGATTATGTAGATGCACTGCAAACTAAATGTCTGTTTTAACAAGTATTTTTGTCTCGTAATGAGATTTTTAAAATTTTAAGTAGAAAATATTAGCTTGTATTAGGTTACTTTTTGCAATTTATTTGTCTTATTTAGAAAAAAGTAATAAATAAGATTTGAAGTCTAAATATGAGACAAAAATGCTTCTTTTTAGTTTTTTTCAGTGTGAATAATATGATAAAATATCGATAAGTGGAGATAAGTTGTTTAAATTTTTTAATTAAACACAAAAAGGTATTTGCTATTGATTTGTACTGTAGATATGCAACAGCAACATTCCTTTTTAATAATTATGCAAAGGAGGTTTCATTAAAATAAATCCATCGCCTGTTACTTTTATCTGTGTGTTCATCAACAAAGTATTCAGCAGTTAACTCTAATTTGATCCCCGTGTGTGCGTCTGTCTGTGTGTCACACATGTATGTACCAGAGCCCACCACTAGAGGGGCGCTATTGCAATGCATTTTCCCATAGCCAAGTACATTTTGCTTTGTACATAAAAAACTATGCTTGATGTCTCCGCATAATCTCTGGCGTTTCTACTCAGCAGACCGTCGACTTTCTAAATCCAAAGAGTTCAGAGCTTAAGGTGTTTAGTAGCTCTGTGGAAAATGTAGAATATGCATTTTCCCATTAAAGGTATATTATGTAGTTCCAGAACACCAGATGGTGATATAGAGCAGATCACGGTCACTCTGATCAAGCTGTCCTCTTCCCCCATAGATATATATATACGTAGATGCAGTGTTCTTCTGTTCAGATACGTCTGCGTGGCGGCCATATTGCGGCAGGCAATGGTGGGAATCAGTTGCTTGAAAAAGGCCACAAAATTGTGGAATTTGGCTAAACAAACGGAAGAAACGACAAAAGCAAGGATTGTGGGATAACTTTTCATAAGCTATTTGAGTATTTTAGGTTACTGGCACGTAAATTAGTGTACGTGATTTGTGTCATTTATTAGCGCCTTGCTTGCGAAAGCAGACATATAAGCTAGCTATCGCCTGGATGATAATGAAAACATAGCAACGTAGCTAGGCTGTTAGCTAACGTTACTAAATTATTTTTAGTAATTAGCTATCAAAACAATGCATGACTGAAATGACTAAAATTATCACATTCTTTGTGTTATTGGTATGTAGAAAATGATCTACTGGAGGGTGCGTAGATGAGATTATAGCCTACGTGGCGTCCACGACACTGCTTGTGACAATTAACCTAAATCTTGTTTAAAACAATAGGCCGGGCCGTATTTAGGCTGCTTGTCGACTATGCACTGTAGTCTATGATTCAGCTACATGCCAGGTTGTAATTAGTAACTATTACGAAATAGTATTTTTGAGATGGACTTGTTTTTGTCACAGCCCGGTTTCCTTAGGACCCAGACAGAAGAAGAGCCTGGGTCATAGCTGTTTGGCGAAAGGATTTTGGAGTAACGTTACAGAGTCAAAACAACATAAAATGTGTCACTGTACAAGTACGGATTGCACTGTAGGCTATTGGTAACATTATATTTGTGTATTTTGAATATTGGGATTAAGTGGTGAATGAAATGGGGGAAAAAAACAATATGTATCACTTGAAAAAAAAATGAAAAAAGAATAAGATTATATTGGTGCTTTCAGATTTATGTTATTGAATTTTAATAAATCATGGACCGGGAGAACTGGAAATGTCATAAAGTGATTAAATAACATGCAATTTAGGATACGTCATACAGGGACGGGGTACTTGCAGTAAGGATTAATATCGGTTACTAGCCTACTGCTGTACTGACTATCCAGAATGCCAGCTATCAATCGCTAGAGGTGGAAGTTTGTAATTGGCTACCAATTAAACCCAAAACCCACGCAGAAAAATGGCATCTCGCTAAAATGGCATCTCGCATTCAGGTGAAACACCAGCTAAAATTGGTTTAAAAGTTTTTGAACCGTCACACACTTTTAACGCACTTTTACACTAGGCTACGTGCCGAATCATATAGTACAGTGGGGATGCAAAGTGTTTGGGCAGTGACACATTTTTTGTTGTTTTGGCTCTGTACTCCAGAACATTGGATTTGAAATGGAACAGTGACTATGATGTTAAAGTGCAGACTTTCATCTTTAATTTGAGGATTTTTACATCCATCTTGGGTGAACCGTGTAGCAATTGTAGCCCTTTTTATACACAGCGCCCCCCCCCCCCCCTCCATTTTAGGGGACGAAAAGTAATTGGACAAATGATCAAACTTAGTCATATTTAATATTTGGTTGCATATCCTAAATGAAGTTCCTGCAAGTTTGTAGCCTACATGTAAATTTTATGATTAAATGAAATGAAATAAAGTATTTTGGATGCCATTGATTGAGTTGTATTTTTTTTTTTTTAAACGATTGGGATGTTTCATAACCTTTTTCTTCATAACGGTCAGTGCCCCTGAAATGTGAAAAAATGGCCTCGAAAATCAGTTAAGGGGGGCAAAAAAAGCACTGTGGGGAAAAAAATAAAATATAGTGAGTGGTGTATTCTGTATTTAAACTAGTAGCTACAATGTCCATGATGTGCAGCTATAACCTAATAAGATTGTAATAATCAGAGCTATCCACCTAATAAGTTTATAAGAACCGCCCTCGAATGCTTTCTTTGCAGCTACAAGCAATCAGCATGACAACATTTTGACAACTGATGTACAATAGCTAAAAGTACGTTTTACAAATGGCTGTTCTGAGGAATCAAGTGTTATGTAGAAATTTGTCACGTTTATAACAAGCCAAACCTCACAAAAATTGGATAAGAATTAAGTGAGTTCTAGTAGATTTTATCAGAGGAAGGTCTGCATCTCTCCATAAACACCCGCGGATCTTGCCCTCCTCAATGTGGCGGACGTGCAGACGTATAGCTGCAACATTCCACAGCAGCGAAAGCGGCATCTACGTATATATATCCGTCTTCCCCTGGCCCTGCCCCTGCCCCTCACCCTTACTCTGGGGGCTGCGACCACTGGAGGTTGATGGCTACAGAATGAACCGAGCAGAATTACAAAATTATGATTTTAAATTTACAGAGCAATAGCTAAGATTACTAACTTACATGCTTAAATAGCATGATAAATAGACTCCTGTTTCAATTAAGTGTTGCAGTGTGTGAGTTGTGCCCAGCTGCGCCCGAGATGGACAATGTCATCCAATCAGCCAGTCTAATATTTCATTGCATAGTGCGGCTACCTGTGACGGCAGACCACAATCAACACAGTGAAAACGGTAGCCTACAGAATTTTGCATTTACTTTAACTTCCACCAATATTCAGTGCTTGATTTATTTATAGGATGAAAGAGGAACAGGTGCTGTCTTTTCCAAGTCGGCCCATTATGTCCACTGAAATGCACAAATGACATGGCATCTGGATAATTTCAAACAGTACTAGAAGAGATGGTTAATGGTAATAGCCTCTTTCATTGTCTTCTCCTTATATTCCCATCGAATTTTATGTTTATTACATGTTAATTTGGTAAGTGAAATTTCATTGTCATGGTCATGGATAGTGAAATATTTGCAGTCTAAAAGATTAGCCCGAACGTTAAATGAATAAATGTTGTCAGTTAGTTAACAGAGGCTAATCTGTAACATTGGCTACATCTATTCTCACACACATGTTAATGTGATGGTTATATAAGACAAAGATTTCCTGGTTTCCCTCGAATTGTCCACCATCAATATGCTAATGAATTAAATGGAGGTGGCCATCAGGTATATTGTGATACAAATGTTCAAGAGAAATGGTAATGACTAAGTTAGTTGTAAAAACGAAAAATACAAACATACTGGTTATGCTAGCCAGCTCTTGTTCCCAAATAAATGTTAAGCTTGTTTGATTGCCATTATTTGAGTGCCGAATAGAGTGGATGCGCTCACAACTGAATGGGAGTAGTTATAATCATTATATTTCACAACATAGATCAGATGTCAACAACTGTAGGCTACATGATAACGACATGCACATGGGTGGGGGACGACAGGTTTACTGTGCACCTGTTGAACATTGATTTTCATATTTTATATCTGGTTTGGGAGCCATCTGCCTTAAGGCCTTGAAATCTAGGGTATTTCTGTGTGTAGTCGGTACAAACTGTGTCACCCAGTTAAACCCACTCGAAAGGAGGAAAATTGTGACACCTGATCATTATGATTAATTTCTCTCTGTCTCATTATATGGGTAATTGCCTTGTGCCTGTTTTTTATTTTCATTTTGATCGTTCTGACAGTGGCTGTGTTTCCAGTATGGAAAGTATAATGCATTCATGCAGGTATTCAAATGCATTGAACACTTTTCAACGTTTCGTTGACCTAGCTAGAAAACGTCACAAGGGTCAAGGAAAGGATGAAAGGAGAGACGTCTTTGGGACGTGCTGGAGAAGACTTTATGGAGTGGTTTGACTCTCCCGTCGTGAATACAAGATCTCGGCCAAAAATTTATGGAACTGGACGGAAATAAATGTTGTGAAGTTGCATGAGGTTGTCGAAACAATGCCACGGCGAATGCACGCCGTAATCAAAGCTAAAGGCGGTCCAACTTTTTTTTTGTCAAGGCAATGTATAAGCCAATGCTAACCAACAGTAGCCTACTAGCTATTCACATGTACATTTCTGGCATTTCTCAGAAGATTTTCGCCTTGTTGTTTGAATTCGGCAGGTCCTGGAAAACTCAGATGCTTACGTAAATATTGGCGGCATTGCATTGTTGGGTGCGAATACTACCTTCCTTCTGAAAAGGATAGTCCAGGAAATGTAAAAAGGATGGACTCCAGAGCATCCTTGGTGTAAGGATGGATAAAAGGAATCGTGAAGCTCCTTTCCTTATCAATATAAAAAATTTGAACGGTCCTTACTTAGCATGGCTGCCCGGTAAATATTTCCAGTTCATGCGATCTAAAGAATCCTTCCTTGCTCGGATTTGACTATTGGAAAGCAGCCTACATGCTATTCAGCATTGTGAGAATGGCAGTGGTCTCAGTTAAATGTGAACCATAGTGTGCCTGTTCTTTCACATATCAAACTCTCCAGAGACAACTCTGGTGGAAAACGGCCAGTGCGAATTAAAATTGTATTTTTCACTGACTCACACCTAGTGACGGTACACAGTAGCGGCGTTGCCATAGCATGCATTCTTATCACTGTGGCCATTGTCTAATGGCATTTCCTGTTAGGGATTGTCGCCACTGATTGGCAGAAAGTCAAGAAGGCACTTGAATTGAACCAAATTACTACTCAAGCTATATACCTTTTCACAATATTTTTATTGTCGAATTTGTCCACCAGATAAGTATGGATTGTACTGATATGGCTAGTGATACCTTTTCACAATCTGCATGTTTGTGAAAAAGAGAAACTTGTGTTGAAAATTGCTGTCCAGATGTTCCCTACAGGTTGTCATTCCACGTGTAACAAAATTGTGCAAGCTATACAGTATGTAAGAAATTTTATTTGTATTCCCTGGATGGTGATGAGTTCTCCAGATGAGTATTCCTTTTTTGAATTGTTAAACAGATAGTCATTAACGGTATGAGTTGTTTGTGTATAACAGTGGCAAATTAAATGTTTTCAGTCTCTTTTTTTCTGGCTCATTTCTATTACACTGAAAATATATAGCATTTTACATTTTTAGCTTTCTGACTCCATGCAGGTCAAGTACACACTGTTATCCAACACTGCTGAGTATCCATTGTCATTCCCCAGTTTTAGCAGCGATTGTCATTTCAGCTTTTCTCCTGAGGCCACCTGCAGCGCAGAAACCAAGACACCTAGATGTTATCGCAGCGATCTCTCTCTATTCAGTTTCATGTTGTCCCCTTCCAAGAACATCAAAACGCTGAAATTTAGAGCAAAATGCAGCCTATTATAGACTGATTACAGAACCCCTTAGCAGTGAATTTAGGCTATGTCAACAAAAAGGTAGCTATAACGAGCCTAAACGATCAGGCATACCTTTTCCCCCCCTTAATTGTTGTCCCTTCATTTTACTCCCTAGGCTATGACATTTAAACGTGTGGCCCCACGGGCAGAGAGCCTACTGCCATGTAGCGCTTTTTCGTGCTGAAACTTGAAAAGACACTCCAGATAACAGGAGCTTGAATTCCACAGATGTCCTTTTTTTTGTTTTTTATGAAAAGCAGCAGTACACTGTGGACAGTAACAAACATTGATGTGGGTTGCAGAAGAGGGCAGCAATGTATGGAACATTCCAATTTGTCCCCCACCCCCAGAGCTTTGATGATTCCCTTGCAGCGTTTAGACTTGTCACGCCGTCCCAACAACACGCCGCGATCCACATGCTGGGCTCAGAGGGATGCCTGGAAAACTGCAGGGTTATTAACACTTTGTGAGATCATCTTTAGCTGGCAAACATCCTGATATTTTTTTGCCTCTCAAGATCCTTTGTCCCCATGTCTATGCCTGGAAGTGAGTTTCTTCCTTGGGCCTTTTACACTGACGAGAGTGTACCAGTTTGCTAAACTTACCTTGCTGCTTATTAACTGGAGTTCCTAGCTGGGCTTTGATCAGAGTGCATATAAATTATATGCATTTAAAATGGGTTCTGTTCAATCTAAAAATGACCAAAACTTATTAAATGATCCTGCAAGCTAACATTATTTTAGGCTTTAGCAGACAAACTATTTTGTCTGCTAAATAACCATTATTAATAATCATTTGTGAACAATCCAACATAGTACTTTTACAAGCTACACAATCACACTCAGAATTTTAGAAGCGTACAACTAAGGCAGCAAAAAGGATCACTAGGCTAAGGAAGAAGCCACATGTAGTGGTTTACAGTCCTATTGTGCTTGCATTTACTGCTTCACTGCTGAAGCTGACACCTTATCTTGCAGAACCAGGTCGGGGTGCAAACCAGGCTAGCCTAAAACCTGGAGGTTGAACCAAGTGTGTGGGTCCAAGTGTGAGAGGTTCTTTGTTAATGCTAGTTTGCTCCCGCATCAATAGACAAAACCGCAGCTGGTGTGCAGAATTTTGTGATATAATGGGCCGTGTAGTTATCTGGATCGCTGCACTTTAACCATTCGGCTTGGCTTAAGAGATAGTGGGAAAAGGAGTAGGAGTTTACTCATGTGGGCAGGCTTTATTTATGAGGGCAGTGTTGACTGGTTGTCATGGTATGGAAATCACGACAGACTGTCACAAAGAAAGTCTGTGACAGACTCGGACTATTTAATCTGGCATTGCCATTAGATGGAACAAATTTAGAGCCCATCTGTATAGTAGTTTAATTCAAGTCATACTGGTATCTAAAAATAAGGTATACCGCCCATCCATAGTTTGAAATATATTTATGTCTCTAGAGTGCTCTCTTCTTCAGCTGCACATACACTATTTAGCCAAAAGTATGTGGACACCTCTTGGTCTAGGGCTGTTTTTCATGGTTCAGGCTTGGGTTCTTAGTTCTAGTGAAGGCTAATCTTAACACTACAGCACACAATGACATTCTAGATGATTCTGGGTTTCCAACTTTGTGGCAACATTTTGGGGAAGGCCCTTTCCTGTTTCAGTATGACAATGCCCCATGCACAAATAGAGGTCCATACAGAAATGGTTTGTCGAGATTGGGTATGGAAGAACTTGACTGGCCTGCACAGAGCCCTGACCTCAACCCCATCAAACACAATTGGAAACCTGACTGTGAGCCAGGCCTAATGGCTCCACATCAGTGCTGAAACAAATCCATGCAGCAATGTTCCAGCATCTAGTGGAAAGCCTTCCCAGGAGAGTGGAGGCTGGGAAGCGTTTTTTATTCTGCAGAAAGGGAGTCAGTTCACACAACAAGATGTATGTTCAAAGTCCCACAGAGGGGCAGTCCCTCTGGGCATTTACAACATTCATATCACATCATTCCTGTTCACATCCAGCATTAGCAAATCATCGCTTGTTATGTTTCACTGGTCCCCCAAATAAGGTTAATAAGGTTAGATGTATTGTTTTAGATAGAGCTTGGGCCGAGCTCCCTCACCAGTCCAGGCCCCCTCCCATCTAAACTAAAGTGTTAGTAAGTAATTATGAATTGGTCATTAGTTATATAGCAGAAATGCACCCCTATATATAAAATTGAATGTTTTAACTACATTATTTTAAAACTACATTTTAACTCTATGAAGTCTCACAACTATTGTAGAGTGCTTTTGAATGACTTGAATGAAAGATTGCATAAGATGTTTTTGTTTCTCCACTGTTTGGTCCTCTAGATGGCTCAGATAATATAATACTAATATAAATAAATAAATTGTGTTTGTTTTGGCTGAAATGTTGAAATACCTTTTTGAATGAGGAGAATAGAAGCACGGTACATGAGTCAATGGACCCTGAAATCTTCAGAGTCACTGAACCGGCATGAGCTTTAACCAGTGACCACCTCCTCTGATGCTGCCCCCTGTACTGCCTTAACCAGTGACCACCACCTCTGATGCTGCCCCCTGTACTGCCTTAACCAGTGACCACCACCTCTGATGCTGCCCCCTGTACTGCCTTAACCAGTGACCACCACCTCTGATGCTGCCCCCTGTACTGCCTTAACCAGTGACCACCTCCTCTGATGCTGCCCCCTGTACTGCCTTAACCAGTGACCACCTCCTCTGATGCTGCCCCCTGTACTGCCTTAACCAGTGACCACCACCTCTGATGCTGCCCCCTGTACTGCCTTAACCAGTGACCACCTCCTCTGATGCTGCCCCCTGTACTTCCTTAACCAGTGACCACCACCTCTGATGCTGCCCCCTGTACTGCCTTAACCAGTGACCACCTCCTCTGATGCTGCCCCCTGTACTGCCTTAACCAGTGACCACCACCTCTGATGCTGCCCCCTGTACTGCCTTAACCAGTGACCACCTCCTCTGATGCTGCCCCCCGTACTGCCTTAACCAGTGACCACCTCCTCTGATGCTGCCCCCTGTACTGCCTTAACCAGTGACCACCTCCTCTGATGCTGCCCCTTGTACTGCCTTAACCAGTGACCACCACCTCTGATGCTGCCCCCTGTACTGCCTTAACCAGTGACCACCACCTCTGATGCTGCCCCCTGTACTGCCTTAACCAGTGACCACCTCCTCTGATGCTGCCCCCTGTACTGCCTTAACCAGTGACCACCTCCTCTGATGCTGCCCCCTGTACTGCCTTAACCAGTGACCACCTCCTCTGATGCTGCCCCCTGTACTGCCTTAACCAGTGACCACCTCCTCTGATGCTGCCCCCTGTACTGCCTTAACCAGTGACCACCACCTCTGATGCTGCCCCCTGTACTGCCTTAACCAGTGACCACCACCTCTGATGCTGCCCCCTGTACTGCCTTAACCAGTGACCACCTCCTCTGATGCTGCCCCCTGTACTGCCTTAACCAGTGACCACCACCTCTGATGCTGCCCCCTGTACTGCCTTAACCAGTGACCACCACCTCTGATGCTGCCCCCTGTACTGCCTTAACCAGTGACCACCACCTCTGATGCTGCCCCCTGTACTGCCTTAACCAGTGACCACCACCTCTGATGCTGCCCCCTGTACTGCCTTAACCAGTGACCACCACCTCTGATGCTGCCCCCTGTACTGCCTTAACCAGTGACCACCACCTCTGATGCTGCCCCCTGTACTGCCTTAACCAGTGACCACCTCCTCTGATGCTGCCCCCTGTACTGCCTTAACCAGTGACCACCACCTCTGATGCTGCCCCCTGTACTGCCTTAACCAGTGACCACCACCTCTGATGCTGCCCCCTGTACTGCCTTAACCAGTGACCACCACCTCTGATGCTGCCCCCTGTACTGCCTTAACCAGTGACCACCACCTCTGATGAAAATATTTTTAGCTCAGGAATTCTAAACACAGTCCAGTGGTGTTTATAAGAGAAATTTCTTGTTTGTTCTTGTATTTGCATATTACTCTTTAAGCGGTTCATCGGTCGCATCAGTCTCGCTATCGACAGGCCGCTTTTCTGTTGTTATAAATGGATCCATCATTGACAGGGATTACATCATATTGTAGTTGAGGGAATCCGGTGATGATAATTTTCCTGGTTTATGCAAGTAGATGACTCATGTCTCATGTGTAGTACTCTGCGTGCTGCCAGTCATTTCGCTTTTCGAACTGTGTGGCACATAGGCGAGTTATGACCCTGCTCCTGTATTGCCGCAATGCACATTTGCACTGTGACATTACTTCAGCGTTCTTTAGTCTGGGTTGAAGTTGGATGATTGCAACATGGGATTGAATTAAAGACAGATGCACCTTGTCCGGTGACCTCACTGAGCCATGTGTTGGGGTGTAAGGTCTGTGCAGGTGGGGAAACCAGTTTACCGGGCCACTCCACATCTATGTGCGCGCACACACACACACACACACACATACACACATGCCCTATAGAGTATGCGTGACTGAATAAGAGAGTTCAGAACAATGTCGGCATTCATTCAGAGGAATCAACAGCGGCTGTATGGTCGTGAAAGGTTTTGCTGTTACTTTTATGTGTTACCTGAGAAATACAATCAAAAGGAGTTCCCTCCACACATTCTAGACCTGGCCAAATTTTTCTCCCAGTTCTGCACCCACCCCCAACTCTAAAGATGGTGTTTTCTTCTTGAAAATGACACTCATTTTGCAATGCTTCCATCTTTCGAATCAAATGCCAGTCAAAGCAAAAAAAAAAAAAAAAAAGACAAAGAACAGTATTCCAGTTATTTTTAATCCTTTTTAGCAAAGTTGAATATCACCAGACGAACCTTTGGCAATTACTTGGCCAAGTTGGCCATCTGTTCTGTGACACTTTTTAAGCCAGGCCGAATAATGAGACTGGCATCAGGCCAAAGCAAAGTCCTGTGGACCCATGCATGTTTGGGTCTGGGTGGTGACATTGACCAGTCCCAAAAGGCTTTGTGGTCTACTGCCTGGCCTGGGAACTATTGAAAATCCAGTCTGAAGCTAAAATTTAATCTAAAACACTAAATCCACTACCTTTACCTTAGAGAATCTGCTGTAATATTGGTCCTGGGGGTGTTTCAGCAGTTATCGATGTTGCAGTGTCATGCCTTTTAAGTGACTTTTTCTTTTTATTCAAATTTACTTAATTTTGATTATTTATTTCACCCAGTGATTTGTATCGCCTTGTTTCTTGTTTTTCGCTCATTGTCCAGTTAAACAGCTGTGTGCTGAAGCCGTTCCTGAGGTAAATTCCTTTTCTCTACAGCGTTGTAGCAGCAGAGCCCCTTCCTGGGAGTCAGGAGCCCGGTTAACCGCAAGGGCTCTCTTCAGCAGCAGAAGCCAGTTCTTATGCGCTTTATGTATTTTTTTCTGGGGGGCCACGACCCCAGGTGAAGTCACAGGCAGAGACGCCCCCATCTCCCCTGAGCGTCGAAATCCATGGCCCCCGCCTGCACCCTAGGCATTGTCTGCACCAGCGTGCACAGGCCCTTGAACCTCAGTGGAAATGCCCAGAGGTGGCCAGCCTGTGTCCCAGCATGCTTCTGCAGCGCCATGGTTCAAGTTTCACGGCCTCGTCGGATGCGCCGACTTTTGTGGGAGGGAGCTCTGCCACCTCCCGGCTGTCTCTTGTGTAAAAATACCGGCGGCACGGAGGAAAAGAACCTCACGGCGGCATTTGATTTCAGCAGCAGCCCTCTGAACAAAATGTGAGCATACAAGTCTTGGCTTGCTATCTCCAAAATAACTTTTCCCCTCTCACTCTCTTGGGCATTTGGGAATCTCACTGAAAAGGATGAACTAAGCTCAGGAGAATAACGCGCGCTTGGAAAAATTGGCCTTTGCTTTAACTGCAAGGAGTGGTATTGAGTTAAGAGGAATGAGCGTGAGGATGTTGTTGTAGTTTTATTTTTTATTTTTTGGTCTACATCCTTCAACATTCCAGCACAACAATATGTCACCTCAGTTTTCAATGTGTATTCCAGTGGCATGAGTCAGGCTTGCTGTAGGCCCATGCAGGACTTTGTCTGAGATTTTGGATGCAATGGATTTTGTGTGTACTTTGCAGGAATATTTCACTGTGCAGAAGACCAAATAGAATGCCCAAAAGTTATTTTATGCTGAACAAATATTCTCAGTTATTAAATACAAGCATTACAGCAATATTATAAATGTGTTTTAACTGGTCTAATTACTGCTGGCCTTACACATTTCACTTCAAATCCTGTGGAAGTGGCTTGCAAAATGCCTCATAGATATGCAATATGTGCCAGATCTGTGATGTGTGCAAAATGTGGCAATAGGCCCATGCAGAACATCAATGATATGCTATAATGAACTTGTGTGGTAATCCTCTTGGCACCTAGGTAATCATATCTGACATTAGCCATAGGAGCCTCTGTTCCCTGATAAGGTGGGAATTACCTGGAAGGAGCCATTTAAAGGCTTTTGAGATGAGGACTGGTTTAAACATTTGATGCTGTTGCTGCTGCAAATGTTGCTACCTTTGCTGTTGCTCTTGTAGTGGTGGTGGTGTTGCTGTGGTGGTGGTTCTGTTGTAGTAGTGGTACTGTTGTAGCGGTTGTGGTGGTTCTGTTGTAGTAGTGGTGGTGTTACTGTTGTAGTGGTTGTGGTGGTTTTGCTGCTGCTGTTGCTGTGGTAGTAGTGGTGGTGGAGTTTCTGTTGTAGTGGTGGTGGTGTTGCTGTTGCTGTTGTAGCGGTTGTGGTGGTTTTTCTTAGGGATGCACCGAAAATTCGGCCACCGAAAATTTTCGGCCGAAAATGCCCAAAAAAGCATTTTTTCGTTTTTCGGCGCCGAAACTAAAAAAATCACCGGAACACCGAAACAGAAACATTTTTTTTTTTTGTTTTTGTTTGTTTTTTTTTTTTTACTTATTGTGTTTTTTTTTTTTTTTTTAAAAAATTACAGAATTGTAAAAAAAAAAAAAAAAGCCAGCCAGCACACGTTATGGCGATAGCAGCCAGCATGGCGGCGGGAGTTATTTTATATATCAACCCACGGATAAGAGACCGGATATATGATTTGCAAAAAAAAAGAAAAAATTTGCATGAAAGGGGGTGCATGGAGTCAAAGAGAGGGGGGTGTCTTTGGTGCTTTTTTGCACTTTGTGTTTTTTTTTATTTTTTTTTTTTTTTTTTTAGCTTTTTTTTTTTTATAGTTATTATTTAATACATTATTATTTTTAATGTACACATGTACACATTTATTTAATTTATTTTTTTTTTTGTTTTTTTTTTAATGTGCATTGCTGTAATGTCAGTGCTAATTAAATAATTTTTAATTTTTTTTATTGATTTTTTTCTTTTTTTTGAATTTGAATTGCTTTTTTTTTAGTTTGTTAACACACAGTCAAATGCCATAAATGCAATGGTTCTAATATTGGTTTTTCTTTTTTCGTTTCGGTTTCTTTTTTTTTTTTTTTTTTTTTTCTTTTTTTATTTCGTTTTTTTTTTTTTTTTTTTTTAGTTTTTCTGCTGCTGTGGTAGTAGTGGTGGTGGAGTTTCTGTAGTAGTGGTGGTGGAGTTTATGTTGTAGTGGTGGTGGTGTTGCTGTTGCTGTTGCTGTTGTAATGGTGGTAGTGATGGTGGTGGTGTTTGGGGCCTGGAAACACTTTTGCATTCATGAACACAATAGGTGCTATTATACGTTACCCTGTGGGACTCTCCTCCACAGTTCTGGTCCAGATCTGATTGTAGCGTTCACTGCACACTTACATCAGCCCATTACGTCACTCGCGAACCCTTAATCATGTTTTTCAGGCAAGGGGCAAGCTATTGCTTAATGTTGCCACATTCGCTTGGTGTGCTGAGACTGTCATTTGAAACCGTGTTTACAATTTCAAGATATTCATTCTGCGAGGCAGAAGAAAATGGTGAACAGCTGCTTCCCGAAAATCAAGGGAAACGAGAAGCAGGAACGTGCACAGCTGTCTCTGCTGCCTCCACAAGAAAGGAAATGACATCACAAAGTATTCTGTAATATAATAAGACCCACATGCTATGTACTCTTTTAGCAGATTGCTTCCCTGGGTACCCATAAACATGGCATGAGCAGCAAATGTGTCATCTGTAAATTATCCTAATTCATTTAAGTATACCTGAAAATTTGGGTGGAAATTAAGAGTGTAGTTTTCATGGATGGGCTTGACAGATATTGTTTCTGCTGTTCAAAGCAAAGAATATGTTGGATTTTATGGTGTAACTTTAGACATTTTAAGAGTTTAGTGAATAAAAAATGTGAACTGTTTCATAAGCCCCTTTTCTACCGGAGGAACCCCGGCCGATTTTGCTTCCTGGGGCCTTGTTCCTATCCCCTTTTTTAGACGCTACTCGCAATTTAGTAGCCTACTTTTCGATGGTTCGCAAACTATTTGGGTTGAGTTGGTGGGCTACTGAACATCGCTGATTGATCAAACCAAATATTCGCCAAGCAGACCAAGCGCCATTTTTAAATACCAGCAACAGACAAACATTTAACAGCAGCCAGACAGCAAGCGAGTCTTCAAGAAAAGGAAAAATGGAAATCGAAAAACAAAACGGTCATGCACTGACAAACACACAGCGGGGCATTGCCTGCAGCGGTCGCTGTTACCGCTGCGTCTCAACTAGCCTATTTTATGTAAAACTAGTTAGATTTTATCTATGATTATGTTGTCACTATTGTGAAAGACTTGTTTGTGTATGGAACTTTGTGTTGGAAAATACGGAAAAAATTGCGTCCCGTATTGATTCAATAACACACCATTTTATTCTTCAATACGGGACAATTCTGGATTATAGGCTAAGGAATGGGTGGCAATCCTAAACGAAAAGGAATAATTTTTTAATTAAAAAAGTGAATCAGGATTTTTTTAAAATGAAGACCACAATACGTCCTAAACGTAACTGTGGCTTTCTCCCCGTCACTTTCCAGTTTGCCTCATCTTCATGGTTCTCGGGGTGAGGTAGGAAAGCAAACACAAACGCACTCCAACGGTCACCGTTGTGGATATTTACCTGACCTTCTTTAGTTCCTACAACCTGGTGGAAAAGGGGCTTTAGTTAATGATAACATGGGGATGGGCAACCCAGCTTTTGCTGGTTTTTACAATTTCATAGATTTTGCTGTAATTGTGGTCTTCAAGATGGCAGAAAAGCCAAAAGACATTCTGAAAAGTGGCACTTCAACCACATCGAGGCCTGCTTTCTACCATCCATTTCTTAGTAGAAGTGCATTAGCCTGTAATAAAAGTACACTAGCCTATTGCTTACACATTTGATGTTTACATGGAACAGACCACTAAACTTGTATTTAAGCGTATGTCTGCTCTGCTGGTCTTCAGTGTTTTAAATCACTGTTAGTCAGCATTCATGATGAGAGGACATTTGATGATCAGCGCTCATGCAGTGGAGGCTGTGGTTAACGCTTATATCTCATGTGCCCTCAAAGATAGTGCTATCATTGTTTTGACTGTAACTTTTTGCCATAGTTGCAGCTGGGCTGAAAACCGCTTCTGTGACTCAGGCACTGGGAATCTTTGAAGACTGGGACTATTTTGTTGTGGTGCTTGGTCAGGGTCTGAGTTATTCTGCCCTCAAGAACACAACAGAGCACCCCTTTGTCATACCTGTGATTAGCCTGCAGCTGCACAGAATCCACCAGTGACAGACCTTGTGTCTATAGGGTGACGCATGTTTGACGCGGACAATTCCCCCACCGTTTGTCTCACAATGGCGTCTGCATTCTAAGCAGTTCTCGTGTCGTTGATTATTTGCACCTGTTAGATTTATTCCTGTATGTGTTTTTTTTTTCTTTTTCCCAGAGATCTGCGGTTTAACAAAATAAAGGATCTCCTGCCTGGCTCCTTCAGAAGACTAAAAAATCTCAACACACTGTAAGTATCATCATCAATTTAGACTTTTTTTGTTTTCATTTCATGAACTAGAGCAAAGAGCGTGTTTGTTTTTGCAGAAATCCATTTGGACTCCTGTTGATGGAGCAAAGGATTTACAATTCCACTGTCATGGTTTTTCACGCATGTAGGTTGCTTCCTAATCTGAGTGGAATGTTATTTTTTTCCACACACAGTATCATCTTATTGTAATGCTGACCTGTAAGTAGGCTTTCACACAGAAAGGTTAAAATAATATTCCACTATTGCGCAACAGTATTTAAATATCTGTAACTTACAATTGTAATATTCAATTCAATGCTACGAACAGTGCACCATTTATTTCACATAACCTACGTTTTGATGCTGGCACAGTCACAACTCTAGGCCACATCACTTCAACGAGAACCAGTACTTTAATTACGATACGCCGCACCTGAGCTCATCTACCATGTTAATAATGAAATTTGACATCCCTTTGGCACCCACCTGGTTCACAGAGTCAAAATTGGCTGCCGATTTGAAGGTAAAAACGGAAGCCAACATACCCAGGGCCAGGGCTGAAGACCTCTTGCGTAGATGATCGCTTTTGCTGTATGAGGATCTCATTTGTGTGAAAGCCCCTTGGGCTGCTCTCTCCATCTCGCTTGGGGTGCGCTGTCAGCTAGAATCATTTTATCTTCAATTAGATCATATCAATCTGCCCATTTCCAAATGCTTTATTTTTTAATGGTTGTTTGGGTTTTGTTTTTACTACTTTTTCTTTCTGCATATATTGATGTACTAGTAACATAATTACCACGCCCAATGCTCAGCAGTCTGTGAACCTGGTTCAGTACTGTCACTTTTGTGGCCTCCAGTCAGAATACTACGTAACATGCTTCTGGTAAGAACCCAAATGGCTCAAACCGCTATGCACTGGCAGTTGCATTACATTATTTTACATTATCTTGTATTACATTTACAGTTTGACATTTAGCAGTCTCTTATCCAGGGTGAATTACACAGAATATTTTTGTACAGTCCATTTATGCAGCTGAATATTTTACTGAAGCAGTTCAGGTTAAGTGCCTTGCTCGAGGCAGGGCTCCAGTGAAAAAGTGACCTAGGTCTCTGTATAATTAATGATTGAATAAAAAAATATATAATTAAATAATGAAAAATAAAAATATACATCCCTGCTGTAATGTTGCAGGCTGGTGCTGGCCAGGTATTTTTTTTACAGAGCACCTAGGCATTGTTGAGTGCACTTAGAACAGGCTATGGTCTTAATAATTCTCACTCACAGATGTTCAAAGATGTTTGCACCTCCAGCCAAACACTTTTCGTAGATCTAAAGTCAATAGGGTTCTCTTTTAAAGGCTGCATTGATGAGTTATCTAAATTTTCACAGGTTTATATGTTTATCCAATGGTCTTTGAATAGGTTAATTTATTTTTTATTTAACCTAAAAATTAACCGGAAAATTCCATTGAGATATAGAATTTATTAAAAGTTACACCTGGTTCTTAGTTCAAACGAAGACACATTCACATCAGATTCACATCAGGAGTTATTATCATATGTCTCTCTTTTTTTTATCAAATTAAAGTTAATTTGGGTATTGGCTACTAACTGACTAAACAATTGAGACTGATTAGGAATACTGGTGAGACCTTATTTTAGGTTTTTACATTTTTTTTAGGACCAGTCATTGTTAATTCATGTTGATTTTCAACAAATATGGTATTTGAGTCTAATCAGGGATACTTGCAGCCAACAGTCCCTGGAACATTTTGGCAAAGCAAAAAGAAAAAACACAAGTTTTCTAGATTATCCACTTGTTTTCATAGCCATTAACAGCACAGAGCAGATTGCGTCAGAGTTCGGGGATTAAATCAAGAGCTCCTCAGGGCTGCAAGTTCTGCAGCGCTCTAGACAGCTGCACAGAAGTGTGTTTGTATACAGGCTTTTATATTGGTTTTCATACCACATTGTACCCTGTATGAAAGTTAATACTTTTTTTTGTCTTTTTGTTTTACAATAGTCCTGTGGTCCCCACCCCTGTTCCTGGAGATCTACTGTCCTGTAGGTTTTCACTCCAACCCTAACAAAACACCTCATTCAATGGCAAGAGATCTTGTTGAGCTGCTAATTAGTAGAATCAGGTGTGCCAAATTAGGGTTGAAATGAAAACTTAAAGGATGGTATATCTCCAGAAACAGGGTTGGGGACCACTGCAGTAGACTAACTGGTATGATTAAATCAGTAAATAAGTGCTGTGATTTATGTCTTTGTTTCTGCAGTGTTTAATTCCACATTAGCAACAGGCTAATTAACCTTCTTTTTTATTTCTAGGCTCCTGAACAATAATCAAATAAGAAGAATCCCAAGAAGTGCATTTGAAGATCTAGAAAACCTGAAATATCTGTGAGTTTACAAAAAACAAGCATAATTTTTCCTTCTCTCCTTGATTGAAGCGGTCACTCCTGTGTCTGCTGTTGAAACCAGCAGGGGGAGAGGAGTGAGGGCAGTTTAAATCCACAAACAAGATGGGACCTAGACCTCCTGTCTTTGGGGTTGTCAGCCACGTCACTTTCATTAACGTATTCAATGCCAGAGTGTTCTGGAATACTTAGCCTCAGCAGTGCCAAGCCAATATGGCTGCCGACATTCAAAATTTTTAGATTGATCCTGTCAATGTGCAAACTTCTAATAAAACACATTATTTTACCTATTGAACAGAATTTTTTGTTAATTTTAAATTTGTGGTGTGAGGGACCAACAAAACGATGGTCACTGGAGAAGATATGGGAAATATCTGGAGAGAAGTGGAAATCAGAAAAGGGATGTCAGGAAAGGGATATTATAAAACTCATTGATGGTAGGCTACTGTCCGTGACTCAAACGTTTACGAGATGATCATGGAACGACTAAAAGCTAGGGCAGTAAGGCAAACTAAATGAATAGCAAGTTTTGTAACCCCAATTGCATTACAGCAGAGCCTTCGTTTATGCCAATTTGTTTTTGATACTGTGTAATTTGCTCCCACTGCAGAGAGATACAGCGATGATTAAGTGTGTTTTTTAATTTTCTCCCGTTACTGAGACAGTAGCAAAGCAGTAGTTTGTTATATTGTGCACTTGATTGTGTTCAAGTTCTTCATATTCTTGGTCACTGGCGCAAAAACGTGTTGGTACAAATTGACGGGGACGCGTTATTCCCACACCCGATGTTGGTTGAGATTATTTGATGGGCTCAAAGAGCTTCAAGTTTGACTGAACAGCCACCAGTTTTTCAACTATTGTATTTGTCAGCCTGTTGCACACTCTGCTGTGTGTTCCACCAAACAGGGACCAGTTCCGCTCTGACAAAGCTGATGTTGGGGGGATCTGGAGAATAATTGAGGCAAAAGGGGACATGGCTTCACACTTAGAGTCCCTTCTGCCAGGTTGCTACCTTACAGATAGTATCAGCACTTCACAGCCCTTCCTTGCTGGAAAAATTTTCCAAACTTATAAGAACTTTCCCCTGATCAAGATTAAGTTGCTGTGCAATGGCAGTGGTGGTAACATATGCTGTAGAAACCTACTTTCTAGGAAAGACCTGGGCCTGTTCAGCACATTTTCTTTGTTTATTGTTTTCTTCAATGTGTTGTGTTTTATTAGCTGTGTTTAACCTTCATATTATGTTAGGGTCTAATGACCCAAAATTACTTTGTTTTTGTATAATTTCAAATTTATGATTTTTTATGACATCCGATAGAATTAGGAAATATGTGTAAAAAATATTTAGATTTAGGTTTAGAACTTTTTAAATATATTGACCTATAACAGCACCTTAGCACAAATGACAGTAAAATTCTAACATAATAGGAAGGTTAGGGATGACATTGGAAATTACCGAAAGTTACCTGGAAAATTTGCCCCCTTTGCAACCCTAGCTACAACGCGAGGCAGCCTTTTAAAAAAAAATCATAATTAACTATCCTGCATACTACAGGATGGTCCTGCACACACTCTGCGGGCAAGTACTCGCTTAGCAGATTGTCAATACAGATTGGATGTCGCAGCTAATTTAGGTTAATACAGCATTGTTAATGTATTGTCGTAACTCTCCATTTCAACTGGAGGGCAAAGTGACATTCTTTTATTTATTTTATTATTTTCTGGCTGGAACAATTCTTGGCTCTTAAAAAAATGTATTATTGGATTATACTAGTGGTCATGGCTCTTAATTACTGTCATATTGAAGAAAAACTAACATAGCTTTCTCAGAAAGACCACTTAACTGGCAGCATAATTTGCCTTGGGCATGTCAATGCAGGATGATAGATGAAGCCTTTTTGGGTTCATGCTTGATCCTCTGATTGCTTTGGTTAAGCTTCTTGACAGGGAATGTTGAAAAGAACAATACACTGGTAGAACACTATTGGAATGTAAAAAACTCAACATTGAGGAAAATCAAGAGGTAAAGTTATTTTTTGTACTTATGTGTGTGAAAAACCAACATTCCTTGACAGAGAAACTGTTTAGCCTAAATTATAGCTGCTATTTTTTGGGGATGTGGGCAACTCAGTGGTGCTTTTGAGGTAAATTAGGCCCTCTTAATCTCTGAATTCTTTCACGTAAAAACATCTTACTTACTAGCTGTAACAGCTTTTCCCCTTGCTCATATTGGTTCGTCCTTTGTTAGTCACAAGTCCTCAATGGTGGTTGGAGCTCTGTCTGTGTATACATTTCCGTGCGATCGGTGTGTCTGAAACGGCTGCTTTCTACCCTCTTCCTCAACTTAAAGGGCTCGTCAACCTCAACCTTTCAGGTCTGCAGAACAAGACGGCTGACTCACATCAGCACACATACCACCCTCTAATTTCACTGCAGGAGTCCAAGGAACTATATTCATACATTCATAAAACTTCACTCTACTGGTTTTGCTTATTGCAGTGCACGCTTTATATACAATTTATAACCTGTGCTTTAAAGATGCATTGGCTGGATATTTGCCCTTCTCCAGGAACGTCTTACCAAAGTTTTACCAAGTAAGCTCCAAGGAGGTAAACTTGCAGGATACAGGCTGTTTTTTTAAGCTTGCACCGATTGGTATTAGCGAGATAGGTAATAGTCTTGTACCGTATAAGCTAGTATAGACAGCAGATGAATAGTGTACAAACAAATGCAGTGCCCTCCAAAGTTATTCAAACCCATAGTAAACATGAGAAAATAAGGTTGTATTAATTAAATGGTAACGGGTTACATTAACTGAATATTCATAAAGCATTCATTATGCATTCATGAGCATTGCAAAAGCATTAAATTACAATTACAAAGAACGTTATGAATGCTTTATGCGTGCAGTATTCTTAGATCTGTGAACCTCAGGTCTGATCTATCCCATGAGATAAGTAAAACATTATAAAGCATTCATGATGCTCTATGCAATTGTAATGTAATGCTTTTGTAATGCTCATGAATGCTTTATGAAGATTCAGTTAATGAAAATTTTTACCAATTAAACAATACAGGGAATGAGCTATATTATATGATAATTTTAATTATTTTTACTAATACAATTGCTCAGAAAATATATATATTTTAAATGTCTTTATCCAACAAAAATAAATCTGCACTGACATCCTTCTTTTTTAAGTTCAACTTGACCTTGGGGAACTATTTGTTCCATCGCAAGCCTTCCTGTTTCATTAGGGTATAAAAATGAGGCAACACAGATGTAAATTCCATATGTCATCCATCACCATGGGAAATGTCTCAGAAGAAACGAGACAAAGGGTTGTTGACATTCACATGTCAGGAGATGAACAATGAACTAAAGACAAATTTCCATTATTAGGTCAATAATTAAGATGTTTAAAACCAACAGATTTACCCTGCTTGGTAGAGGACACAAGTGCATCTTGGCCCTACGCACAATGTGGCAGACTGTTTGGGAGACAGAAATATTCAATGGACACAGTTAATGTTCTACAAAACTTTGTTGCATCTTGGGGACACAAAGTGCTTTGATTGGAGCCAGGTAAGACCAGAATTTAGCTTTTTGGCCGTGCACACAAACAGTGGATTTGGTGTTAGACGGAGGGTGCTAATTTTGTACTTTGTACCTACGTTGAAATATGGTGGTGGATCTTTGATGTAATGGGGCTGTTTTGTATCTACTGGTCCTTGGGCTCTTGTTAATGTCAGTGAAATTATGAACTCCAGCTAAGTGCCCAGACATTTCCCCCCTTCCAGGAAGGCAAAACTTTTTGTTCATCTGTACTGTATTAGGTGTGAATCATTTCGGACGGCACTATATTAGGGCTGTCACTTTTATTTGTTTGATAATCAAACTTGTTCAGGTGACGCATTTAAATTTTTGAATATGTAAACAAGGGTTCAAACCTGTAATCCCGTTGCCTAGGTGAAATGACCCGCCCAGTTGTGCTCTGCACTCGTCCGTGTTGCCTCATGTAATACACACTGATGTAATACACACGTGTGAATGTATCTGATGTGCCCATTGCATTTTCGCTCTGTGACCATCCTCGTCATTGTATTTATTGAACTGCAGAGCGGTCTGTCATTGCTTTTAGCAAAGCACCACAGTGTTTCCGTGTCTAAATAAAATGTAATCAACTGTCCAATCATCATCCTGGGGCACATGGCGTGGTTGGCCATAAGGTGATGATACCTGGATGTAGGCTGCACTGGTAAATGTATCGTAGTCGACACGGCCTTCGAACATCAGTTATATGTCCTACAGGGGAATACAACCACTGATAATATGTACTTTTCAGAGTTGAGTAGTTATTGGAGTGGATAGGTCAGGTGTTTGCTGTCACAGTTGAGCAAATTTCTGGCAATAATGATGGCTCTCAGGTCCATCCAATAAATGCTGGTTCAGAAGTTGCCCTATGGTTGTTTAGCTAGCTTGCAAGCACCATATTTTTAGGTATGAATACCGTGAGCATATCTGAAGTAAATGAAAAGGGAAAAAAAGTATTTAACTTAGGTAACCATAAGTATGGCTCCTTTACCGTCTTTAATTTAGTTTTTTAACTAAAAATGGCTACAAGTCATCAAGTGTCTGAGGTATCAAATGAGCCTGAATTCATCACTCTGCTGCCAGATATGCAGTAGATATGGATGGATCACTTTAAGGATTGTTTCTACTTGACTTATTTTTTCCATAGAGTTCAATAGGAACATGTGTCAGGAGAAACAACCCTTAAAGTGATCCATCCATATCTACTGCATATCTGGCAGCAGAGTGATGATTTCAGGCTCATTTGATGCCTCAGACCCTTGATGACTTATAGCCATTTAGCCAACCAAGTGTTCCATACTATTCCCATCTAATTTGCAGCTTTATCTAGTCCCACCTCCCAATATCCATAGAGATCCATTCAAATGCAGAAAGGTTAGAGTATCTCTTGTAAGAGTACCTGAAAATAAGATATCAAGAGTGCATTCGCACGTGTGTATTATATTTGTGGCATGAAAACACACGCTGACATTGAAACGCAATGATGGACCATTCTGCAGTTCAATAAATGCAGTAACGATAATTGCTTAGCGTTTTGTCAAATTCAGAGCAGCACCCTGTGCTCACAGAGCGAAAGGCAATTGGCACTCGGATTATATTCCGAGGTCAGTATTGGATTTAATTGTGGCACGAAAACCGCGCGCTGGTGTTGAAATACAATACATCCTGTTTTGCATTTCAGGATGAATATTTTTGACAGAACATGCAATGAAATACAATGCTATATGCATTTTTGTTTTTAATTCTGCTGTGATTAATACACATAATTTTGTAAAACAAAACCGATATGTATTACATTTCACTATGTGCTGAAGCGATTGCATTTAATGAAGTCACTGAAAATCTTTCATGTATGTCCTGCATTTTGACACAATTTCATTTAAATTCTGTGAGCAATAAAAGCATTGTTCACCTACATACCTTCGAGTACGAGTAATGAACATGACTTTCTGATGCTTCTTTTTTTTATATGCATGTTAACAGCAGTAGATTTTTCCTTTTCCAAATGCCATAAATTACTGTGAAACTATCTGCAGTATCACGGTTTGGCAAAAATAGATGACTAGTCTTTTCTTCTGGAAAACGTAACTTTAAAAAATAAAAGCATTCCTGCGTCAACATCCATTAGCACTTTGTTTGCGCTTGTCTAAATGTAAAGATCTGCCTTGTGGCTCTGTGTCTTGTCAAGGCACTCTTCTTGTGTGGATGTGGTCCGATGGTCTTGTGTGGAATTCGGATCATGCCAGTACGTAGTATCGCCTGGAGCGGGATTTCAGTTGGCGGAACATCCGTGTCTCATCACGTACCAGCGACCAGTTTGTTTTGAATAGAGGGAAATTTTATCTTACTAAGGAGAAAAAATGTTATCTTACTAAGCAGCATAAAAATGAAGATAAACGCTTTAGGAATACAGTCAGAAAATATAATTGCTCAACATTTGCCCACAGGAGTCCTTTAAAGGTCCTCCCTCCCACATTCTTGGCAGTAGATGCCTTGAAATGCAAATGACATCACATGGAAATATTTACACAGCAGCCCAGGTCAATTGGTCTTTCAGCTATATTGAGCCTGCCCCTTTTAATAGTATCCTTTCAACGATTTAAGGTGGCGCTTTTACTCAGACAATTCAAATATCGCAAGCAAATAAAGGTTCTTGCATTCGCCTGTCAATTGATAGCAGCGTTCCTGCTGGTAGAACGGAAGTCGTCTGTGTTTGCATTGAGACTGGCCTTTCCAGTGCTGTTTTAGACCCCTCCTCTTAATCACCACTGCTGCCGCCCCCGACGATGCTATAATTAGAACATGGGTGACTGTCCAAATCATTTGAATATCTGAATTATAAGGCCAGGTGCTTTTAGCCTGGAGCTAAAAAACACACCCCTATGATCATTACCCACTGCCCTGTCATTGCATGGTGGGCCGTGCCCTGCCTCACTTACTGGCTTTGTCTCCCGCTGCCCCTCCATTGACCAGCGATCAGTGTCTATTCATGGCTGTCATGTGATGTCTTCGATATAGCCGCTCTCATGATGACCAATCTCCTTGATAAGTCTGTACCCAAAATCTGACCAGAGCCAAGCCCTAATGGCTTGTTACAGTTTTTACATAGCAAGGCAGTTATGTAGCATATTCCTTTTCTGTAGTTTTATATAGTCACGTGACTAGTCAGAATGGAACAATATCAACTTAACACACCAATATTTCTAGCTTTTGTTCTGTTATTTTTTTGGGCAGTGGAAGAGGCCAACAAAATCCATATTAACAAGATTTGCACTATATCGGGGGATGTTCTAAGGCAGGAATATGTTCGAACAGAGGCAGGAATATGTTTTCTTTATGGAAAACCCATATTCGGATTTATTGAATCCAATTCATTTGGAATGAGATCCGTAGGGTCTGTTTGTTTAGTTTTTACTGTATAATCAGCAACCAATTCAGACCAAAGAAATAAAGTTGAATGAGTTAATTGTGTAATCAACTGCTTTAATTATCCATTATAGAAAAACTGGGCTTTGACTGAAAGGCAAAATAAATCCTTACTATTTTGTATGCTTTTTTTTCTACATACTCTAATATTAATATGTTTTTTTGTTTATATGTTGAATGCTAAGTGTGAGCTTTTTAAACTGTTCAGTATAATTTTTTATGGAACTGTAAGATTAACAAGCTTATAATTAAATATGATTGAGCTGTGATGCCCTGTTTGGCTAACATTTGATTTGGAACACTGCTTTTGTGAGCCTAAACCCATTCAGTAATCGTCTAAAAATTATGTTTAAAATGTGGTCATGAACGTGATTGCTGTGAAACTGTAATTGTACTTGCTACTAAAAACCTCTAACTTCCAGGCGGCTAATTTGAATAGCTGTCCGAACGGAATGGAAAAGCATCCTAAACAACGGCCAGATAATTAGAACTATGAATGTTTGTGTCATAGGTCACATGTCCTGGCCATAATAAGTACATTTTTTGTTAGCACAATGTGTTAGCGGAGCAGTTAATTTAGCTCCCCCTCCCGATTCGTACCCTGTGTGTTTACTAATATTACTGATTATTTCTTCTTTCAGCTATTTGTACAAGAATGAAATCCAATCAATTGACAGACAAGCATTTATGGGACTTGTGTCTCTAGAGCAACTGTAAGTGAACTACTCCTCCTCCTTCCCACCACCCCACCTCCTAAGTCCTAATACCTGTCCCCCCTCTCGAACCCTGAGCGCCTTGTGTCACATTGCCACTGTGCATGTCGTGTGTGCATCCCCGCGCCTCTTTGCACCTCACCCCCCATGCGTGTAGCACTGCCCCCCTCCACCCCCCGCATGCCCAGCATGTCACGATGCCCCGTGGCCACGCCTTCGAGAGCGCAGCCTCGTCATCGAGAAGCTGGGCGGGGGGCAGCGACTGCAGCATGGAATCATCACATGACAGTAGAGGCCTCGTCAGTCCTTTGTTCATGTAAATGTGCTTAGTTTACCCCCTCTTATCCTCCCCTCCTCACCTCTTCTATGGCTTCTCGTTTGCGCCCCGCAGTTTCGTCCGCTTGCCTCTTGTTGAAATTTCAGATGTGAATTTGGTTGTTAAAACGTTATATTAAAGGTTAGTGAAGAAACATGTATGGTTAACAAGGTCCCCCCTACCAATTTACCTATAAGATTGTGCAAACCCAACCTATTTAATTTGGCAAGCTACTGAAATTACCTGGATTGTACTTGTATGTAATGATGGATTTGCCCTGCGATAGGTGTTCTCCACACAACTAGTCTAGGGAAGATTCAGTGGTTTTTGTTTTGTAAATATTCTGCCGATATCCTTCATAGCTTGGTTGTATTTATAATTGAGAGCAAACAAGTTCAAATTTCATGTCTTGAAGTCTTTATTGTGAAATCAGAACTGGTTATTTTACATCTTATTTCCAGTTTGTAATTACAGTTCAGTATTTTTACTTAAATGAGACAGAACATTTTAAACAAACATTTTTCCTAAGTCTAAGTCTCATTTTAACTAAGTCTCTCATATAAAGGCTTTATATAGCGGGACATAATGGCTTCAAGAATCATACATAAACAAATGTCATGCTTCATAAAGGGTGACATAACACCTTCTTATGCAACATGTTATGGCAATTGCATCACAATTAGCCTAGAATCCTACATAAGCATGTTTTATGTCACCCTGTATAATGTTTTGCCATTAGCCAGGTGACATTGTTGTTTGTCACATTTGGCATAACGTTGCATAAAAAGGTGTTATGTCACCCTTTATGAAGCCTGATATTTGCTTTTGTATGATTTATGAAGCCATTATGTCGAAGGCTTTATATATGCTATTTTTCCTTTACTTTTTTTTTTTTTTTTTTGCACATATTTTTGAAGTCTTGAAGGCTGACCCCTCATGGAAACTTGGTCACCTATTATTATTTTCTCTCCAGAAAAGAGATTTATCTGTTATTTTAATGCCTATTTTTCATGTGTAAAGACTTCATATTATTGTTAAATCTAAGGTTCTATTGAAGTAATTTGTTTGCATGGATGTAAACTATATCGTTTGAAAACAAGAATATGAGTAACAGGAGAGAGGTGTGTATGCATATGTGTGCCAATTAATTTTTTTTAAATAATAATACATTTTAAAATTAATTTAGCCGCTGGTCTTTTTAAAGCACTGTTTTAGTGCACATACGGGTCCATTGGTCAGCTATCCAATCCCGATTGCGTCAGTGTCAAATATGGCTAGCAGCCTCACAGGCGGTGCAAAAGTGTCTCTAGCAGGCCAATCGGGTTCCCGTAAGTCTGCCTGTTATGCAGCGCATGAACTGGCTTCCTGAACATGACTCCTGTCTGTGTGAGCCCAACTTGCGAACTACAGTGTGATAAGAAGCAGTAATTGCACTGCGAAAAATGTCTGTCTTAACAAGTGTTTTAGTCTTGTAATGAGACAGTCTTATTTTTTTCTCAAAAGTGGAAAATATTAGCTTTTTTTTAATGTACTTTTTGCTTGACGAGTGAAATTCTCACCCCACTGGCAGATAGTTTATCTTATTTAGCAATTATTCTAAAGTCTAAATATAAGATTAAAATGTTTGTTAAGATTTGGTTTTTGCAGTGTGGTGTTGCGTGCTTTGGATGAGATGTGCCTGTCTGTGCTCTCACCTATACGATTGATTAACTAAATTAATAAATATAGGCTTTACATAATAAAGTATCAGTCTGCATGAAATATTACAGGACATAAAAGGGTGTGTTTATGACACGTGGCTGAAATCGCATCATAGCACTCCTGCCAGCCACATCCTCTGAGCTACACCAGTATGTGGTTGTCTAAACAAATAACCCAGCTTTCTTCCCACTGGGTTGCAACTTGAGGTGGTTAACCCTGGCAAAACGGCTCAATTTTTTCAATAACCAACGTGACGTACTGAACAATTGACTATTCATAAAGAAAGAAGGCTGCCGCCATTCAGCTGTTTTGAATTTAGATACAGTAATGACACATTTTTATATGACGATGACAAGTTCTGAGTCCAAGTTTTGCCTGCTTTAATAGCCTTATGCGAATTTGTTGAGGTTCAGCAGTACATATTCGGATTGTACATCAGGCGGAAATAAGCATACTTTACACACCTGCCAGCTCTTTCACATATAGTATAGGCTGTCACCCCTCCCACAGATTTAATTATTGAAATTTTACAAGGGAAACTAGCTATAATTTTAGTTGTCTGCAGCATTAAAGTGCCACGTGGCTATTATATTTGGCTTTGTCATATTTGTTCACACCCCCCCCCCCCCCACCCATTTTCATTTTAGTTGAATTTAAATGAGCATGATACCATTTTGGCTGTTCCTTTCCCTATAGAAAAGGTGTAGACAATATTATTATTTTATTTTATTCTTTTTGTCCTTCCAGTGCACATTGTTGCTCCGAGAAATGAAAAGTTTAGAAAAACGTTAAGAAAATTGTTGACATTAAATCCCAGTAAATTCTCAACAATCAGACACATTAGGTAAAACAATACATTTTATTTTTAATATAATATATAAATATATAATATATAAAATAAGGAAGGTCAGGCAATATACAGTCAAGCCGGAAAGTCTGAACACCCCTTTCACCTTCTCCACATTTTATTACATTACAGACATATTCTACTATAGAGTTAATTTTTTGTCTCAAAATTCTACACAAAATAGCTCATAATGACAAAGTGAAAACATGTTTTTAGAAATTTTTGCAAATGTATTAAAAATCGAAAACTGCAATTTTTCATTTACATAAGTATTCATACCCTTTACTTTAACATATTTTTAAAGTATCATATTTAATATTTGGTCGCATATCCTTTGCATGCTGTTACTTCCTGAAGTCTGTGACCCATCAATGTCAAAAGACTCTCGATATCTTATTTCCAGGTACTGTTACAAGCGATACTATAAGCTCTCTGCATTTGAACTGATCTCTATGGGAATTGGGGGGGGGGTGAGACTAGATTCAGCTGTACATTACACTGGTAGAGTATGGAACGCATGGTTGGCTAAATGGCTGAAAGTCATCAAGGGTATGAGCTATCGAACGAGCCCCAAACCATCACTCTGTTGCCAGATATGGAGTAGATGTGGATGGATCACTGCAATGGTTATTTCTCCTGACTCATTTTCCTGTAGAACTCTATGGGGAAAAAAGTCAGGAGAAACAACCCGTAAAGGTATCCATCCACATCTACTCCATATCTGGCCGCAGAGTGATGGTTTGGGACTCGTTTGATTCCTTTAGACCATTGATGACGTACAGCCATTTCGCCAGTCATGTGTTCCATACTGTACCAGCGTAATTTACAGCTGAATCTAGTCTCACCCCCAAATTCTCATAGAGATCAGTTCAGATGCAGAGGTTGTAGTATCGCTTGTAACAGTACCTGAAAATAAGATATCGAGAGTCTTTTGATGTTGATTTGTCACAGACTTCAGGAAGTAACAGCATGCAAAGGATATGCGACCAAATATTAAATATGAAAAAGGGTATGAATACTTATGTAAATGAGAAATTTCAGTTTTCGATTTTGTATACATTTGCTACATTTTCTAAAAACATGTTTTCACTTTGTCATTATGGGCTATATGTGTAGAATTTTGAGACAAATGAACTCAATCTATTGTAGAATATGTCTGTAATGTAATAAAACGTGGAGAAGGTGAAAGGGGTGTTCAGACTTTCTGGCTAGACTGTAATATAGCATCACCTTCTTTCCCTGTCCTCAACTGAACATAGCCTACACCACTAAGATGCACTTGGGTTTCATGCATTTGTAGGCATATATTCAAGTTCTATGATTATGAATGCTGTATCAGTGTTTCTAATCTAAATCATATCAAATAGTTTTAAGCTTGCGTGTTACTGTAGAAAGTTGCACATTCACTCTTTCACATAAGATGTGCCTTGCACTCGTCCGAGACCCTGCATGACGGCCTATTCAAAGGTCTTGAGGAGAAATCGGTAGAAAGGCTGTGTGTGGATTATAGCTACGGACCCCCCTTCAAATTGAAACCACACTTAAAATGAAGCTAAGATTCTTATGAAGAGAATAATTTTGATGCAAGCGGTCAAGCGCATTAGCGCATTAGCATTTTCTCGCTTTCTATGCTGCATAAAACAACCTTACCATCCAGATAAATGCCTGAATGTTTGTTCCCTTCAGCAGAGAGAAGGAACCCAGACATTTTTACTGCTGCCCTGCTTACAAATATTTAGGCAGAATAACCTACTGCCGTAAATATTGACAAATATTTAAGCAACCTCAGTTTAATGACTTTCTGTCCTGTACTGCTCTGCTGTAGAAGTCTTCTGTTTTTTCCATCTTTCCACAGTTTTGTCGTATTTATCAAATTTGCATTCCATACAGGTCTACAGTGGGATTTGTCCCCACCGTGGGGCCAGTCCGTAAAAGCATTCCCATGTTGGGACAGAAGATCAGACTGCAAGTGCTGTCCTGCGCAAATGCATGTTACTAAATAGCACTGCCCTAAAGTCCACAAATGTAACATTTTATCTGACTCCATAGAGGAACTGTCGAAATGGCCGGACACCCAAACATGACACATTTTGCTGTGAAACATGTCTTGGTGTTTTCAGTCCTTGATCATGGAATCTTGCTGTCTTGACTCCATGTTACAACCAGTTTGTGTATAAACGTGTAAATGTGTAATTGTGTTTTCCCAATATCAATACTTTTTTTTCTTGCAGGTACCTGCATTTCAACAATATTGAGAGTTTAGAGCCAGAATCTTTCACTCATCTCCCAAGGCTGGAAAGACTGTGAGTACCTCAACAGCTCCCTAAAAGCTGCTTATTCCAGGTTGTCTGAGGTCTCTACAGTCACT
Source organism: Ilyophis sp. 1 JC-2022 (assembly GCA_022702515.1). NCBI lineage: Eukaryota > Metazoa > Chordata > Actinopteri > Anguilliformes > Synaphobranchidae > Ilyophis > Ilyophis sp. 1 JC-2022. Next base: position 15,271,067 of record CM040406.1, on the reverse strand, counting down.
ACTTCACCTCACTTACCATTTAATGTAATTAAAATGAAGCTAATGTCACACTCGCTGGGGAAAACAATCTAACAACCTGAGGAATGAGTCTCTTTCAAATACGAAATGCAGAAATCAATGGTCGTTTGAGTTCCAGTAGATCAGCAGTTTTGTCGAAGAGAAAAAAGTGCCAGGGTTTCCAGATCTGTTCACTGGTTTGATCTAAATACCACTGCCACCACCAAGACTGCAAGCACCATTGACTATGTTTCTGTCAGTGGCGATCGCAGTCTTTTGAAATAGATCGGAGAGGGCGGAATGAGGGGTTTTGAAGACGTGTTACTGATGGTGGCAGTTCCATATTCCACAGCCGCAGTCTTTGCCCCTCCCTCCCTCACGCCACACGTTCCAGCATGAAGCGCAAACAATTTCCCATCCCACGTCTTTACGGGCTGCTCCTGACCTCCCATTGTCGTGATTTTTGACTCCAATTAACCCCCCCCCCTTTGGGCAGTCACCTGCACAACTATGCATGGCCCCGGGGCCGAGGGGAATTACGAGCAGGGCAGGCGGATTCCCAGGTGCAGCAGGTCTCCATGGCTACTGCAGCAGCATGGCAGAAAGCCTGCAGCGAAGCAAAAAAAAAGCCACCGCCGGTTCCTTTTTCCCCGATTTCCAGAAAGCGCGCGCCCGAAACCTTCCTCTCTCCTCTCATTCCATCATATGCACCTCAAAGGTCATGCGCATTCATCATAAAAAAAACAAAAAAACCACAACAACACACACATTCACATTCTTTTCTTTTTCCAGGGAACGTCTCGTCGGTTCGGGGTTGGGAACGGGGCACGTGGGGTGTTACATCAAAAATAAAAAAAAATAAAAAAAAAAAAAAAAAAAAAAAAAAAAAAAAAAAAAAAAAAAAAAAAACAAAAAAACAAAAATAATCCACATAACTTTGTGAGCTGACATGAAAGAGATTTTCTCCCTTTACTGTAAGCGATATCCACATTGAATGTCAGCTCATGTATTCAGCACCAAATAGCCGCATACTTGTTTCGTTAGGTCAGTAACCTATTGTACTTGTGCATGCCTAAATATATCAGTTTGTTTACATACACATATCTAAAAATGAGTGGGTTATTGCACTTGGAACGTTTGAGACCTGATGTGCTTTCATTGAGTGTAAGCATCATTATGAAATGTATAAGATGTAATTTATATATGTTTTTCTCTGCTGTGTTTTTGTGTTGTGAAATGGACCAATTAAATTCTTCTTTCCTCCCACAGGTTTTTGCACAACAACAGAATAACGCAGCTTGTGCTTGGAACCTTCTCCCATCTGCAGTCTATGAAACGGCTGTAAGTAGGAAATGCTTGCTTATCTCCTCTGTCTTTATGGAGGGTGTTGCAGTAACAGGCATGAGACTGCGATCCCAATTTGGAATATATAAAAAATGTGCAGATAAAAATTGTTTAAAAAAAACCATAAACGGTGATAATATAAACACCAATTCCTTTCTGGCCACAGCATTCATAACTTCTATGTATTTTGCACAGCGTGGCAGGGCTCTCTCTCTCTCTTCGGCTCCCCCCCTGTTTTGTGTAAACCAACGACAGCTGTGGTGTTATCCAAGAGGTCTAGCCAGAGAGTCTGAGGATTCCAAAGAGCGCGGTGGGGAATATTAAATACAAGAGGAGGTGTACATCAATATGGCCTGACACTCTTCAACTATAAACTCAAAATGGATGGCGAACGCCGCTTGATGTGGCCCGCACACAGGGCTTAGGCTGCACTCCGATTTTGTGTATACGACCAGTAAATTAAAAGTCAATATTTGGCTCAATAATATCCTAACTCCGTAGCATCCCGCTGGAGGGAAGAGGTAACTGCCCAGCTATCCTCTGATCCTGGGCCAACGTGTCTCTCTTGTAGAGGCGGAAAGAATAGGAAGCAGAGTGTTGTGAGTGACTGAACTACTTGCTGCGTCAGTTTGCAGAGCGAGGAAAATGTGTTTACACGTTGAGTTGGAAATGTATATTTTGAGTTGAATGAGAAATGGTGGAAGGATTGTTTGCTGCCCTGCTAAATGTTCTTCTCTCATTCTCTCTGTCAGCTCACCCGCCATTTCTCATTCAACTCAAAATATACTTTTTCAACTCAACGTGTAAACACATTTTCCTCGCTCTGCAAACTGACGCAGCAAGTAGTTCAGTCACTCACAGCACTCTGACGCAGCAGTAGAGGCTTGCTGTGTAGTATGTCAGAATTAGGGTGTCTAGTATGTCAGGATGAGGCTTGTGCCTGATACTAAATATTTTGTGAGATAATCAGATAATCGTAGGGTCGTTTGCTTGAAGCCCAGTCAGGGACACGTTTTATGTCATTTACTCTTCATATTTTTTACAGGATAGGTTATGCTGACGGTATAGCTGATATGCTAGATTGTTTCTAACCAGTACAGTGACAGGCCAAGATGGGCAAAATTACCTGTTCTCATAATCATACATTCATATTTATTTTGTGCTTTTAGTTGTCTACTAAATTAATGTAATGTGAAATAACGTAATAATGTAGCATAGATCCAACTGGTCCCGCACAGCACTGCTATGCCATAGCTTCCATAGTGCTGCTTTTTCCATCTTTGGGCTGGGCTGTCCTGGCCAAGGGTGGGTAGTCCTCTAGAGCTGGTGAAAGGGATTCTGGGATGGCTGGTCTTTCCTTGCTGAACCCTACGTGGCCAAATCGACTCCAGCATGTCGAGTACTGATACGTATGGTTTTGGCGCAAAATCCGCAACTGTACGTCGCTCTGGATAATCTGCCAAGTAACGTAATGTACAAACCCTAATTCCAAAAAAGTTGGGTCAGTATGTAAAATGCAGAAAGCAGTGATTTGTAAATTCTCTTTTACATATATTTAATTGATAATGGTACAAAGAAAAAATATTTAATGTTACCGTATCAACTTTATTGATTTTTGTAAATATATGCTAATTCCTAATTTTATGCCTGCAACACATTCCAAAAAAGTTGGGACAGGAGCAACATAAGACTGGGAATGTTGTGGAATGTTTTTTTTATTTTTTATTTTTAAAAAAAAAACCTGTTTGGAACATTCCACAGGTAAACGGGTGAATATGTAATCTAGGTGATGCTATCATGCCTGGGTATAAAAGGAGCATCCACGAAGGCTCGGGCGTGTAAGATCAAGGATGGGTCGAGGTTAGCCACTTTGCAAAAAAACTGCATGAGTGAATAGTCCAACAGTTTAAGAACAACGTTTCTCAAAACACGGTTGCAAGAAATTTTGGGATTTCACCTTCTACAGTCCATAATATTATTAAAAGAAAAATTTTCGTGCGTAAAAGGCAAGGCCAATATTGAAAACCAATATTGAATGCCCATATCCTTCAGACAGCACTGCATTAAAAACCAACGGACTTCTGTAATGAATATAACCACATGTGCTCGGGAATACTTCAGAAAATCGTTGTCAGTAGACACAGTTCATTGCTGCATCTACAAATGCAAGTTAAGAGTCTACTACGCACAGCGTAAGCCATATATCATATAACGTCCAGAAAAGCCGCTGACTTCTCTGGGCTCGAGCTCATCTGAGATGGACTGACGCAAAGTGGAAACGTGTGCTGTGGTCTGACGAGTCCACCTTTCAAATTGTTTTTTGAAATGATGGACGTCGTGTTCATCAAATTTAGAATTTACAAAAAACAATAAAGTTGATTACTTAAAACATGAAATATCTTTGTACTGTTTTCAATTGAATACAGGTCAAATATTATTTGCAAATCATTGCTTTCTGTTTTTATTTATATTTTATGCACTGTCCCAACTTTTTTTGGAATTGAGGTTTGTACATCAGATCATCATTCATGCATGCTGAGAACAGGAAATTCTAGTTGAATGCAGTAAATTAAAATGGAAAATAATAAAAAATAATGCACGCGTCACTGTGCACATTACAAAGTTTGTGAGGGTGTAATAGACCATACAGATCAACAGAAGAGCATTAGTTCTGTTTGGATACCTTTGCGGTTTACAAAAATTAGCTTTGCACCAAACTTGCATCTCCTTTCGGAAGTCCCACATTCGAAACAACATACAGCAATAAACACACTGAAAGGTTAGAACTACAAGAGCCACAGGTCGTGTGTGGCGCCTGTCACCCTGTCCGCCCTCTACACCCGCAGACGCCTGGACTCCAACACGCTGAACTGCGACTGCGAGCTGCTGTGGCTGGCAGACCTGCTGAAACAATACGCCGAGTCCGGGAATGCCCAGGCGGCTGCCACCTGCGAGTACCCTGCCCGCCTGCAGGGCCGGTCCGTCGCCACGCTGACCGCTGAGGAGCTGAACTGCGGTGAGCACGCTGCCCCCTAGGGACTCACTCGCACTCACTCGGTCAACCAATCAGCCAGTCTTTCTATTGTACAGCGGCAATTACAAACAGTGCTATGCTTCACAACTGACATTTTTGGGGGGGAATCAAAAAGGCCATTGTGAAACTGTGGAACTGATTACACATTTTACATTTCACCTGTGGTAAACTTGTTCACAGAAATTATTACCTGACTCGTCAAAAGGAAAATGGTGTGATACAAGGAAAGTGGCTCATTTAGAAATGAAATGCAAACGTATAAGGAAAATAGAGCAGCTTTCTTGCACACAGATGAATACACACACACACGTACAAACACACAAAACTGGACACTTTATTATCATTTACACAAGGGGTAGGCAACCATGGTCCTGGGGAGTATACTATGAAGCAGGATTACTGAGTAAGCTGGAGAACAGCATTGAGTAAAACCCAGAACAGCTCTTTTTACCTCAGTTCAGGTTCCAGATTTTGGAGTGTTCTGGGTTTTACTTAGTGCAGGTATCCAGCTAACTCAGTAATCCTGCTTCGTATACCCCCCTGAAGTGCCGGTGAAGTTTCTAGTCTTTTTCCATCTTAGCTTGATCAGATTTTTTGATGGATGATAATAAGTTTCAGCCTGAATGTTCTGAATGGTGAAATGATGAGTGCCTCCAGCACATGGTCACCTGCATTCATTAAACCTGATTAATTAAAATGAATCCAGTTATGGAGTTCATTTTGGATGGAGCTAAAACCAGGACCGTCTCTGGCACTCCAGGACCAGGGTTGCCTAACCCTGATGTACACACCTGGTTGGCACCCCCCATGTGCTGGGCATTATATAGCCATTACACAGTTTACATTTCACTCAGGCATTTGTACCACAAGTTATTTGCCAAAGCAGTGCGCATGGAGAGTTTTGCACAAAGATCCGGACCTAGGAGTCCTACCTGTAGCCTTTCATGTTTCAACGGACAGGAGAGGTTCAAGATGTAGGGTTGCGTGGCTAAATTCCAGAAGGGCCCCTGAGCTCTTCAACTTTATAACCTGGCCTGTAGTCTAGTCTAGAAATGGTGATTAAGTCTTAAGTAAAGCATTTCAAGGAGAGGCTATTGGTGGAAGTAGAATTTCTATAACTTTTCAGCGATCTTTACAGAAACTTACTATGGATTGATATTACTCCCTCTAGTTTACATCTCATAATAATCCCTAATAATAATAATAATTTAGAATTTTCCGCACAAAAGGCTTGAAGCGAAAACCAGTGTTCAGTTATAGCCATAGGCAGCTTGTAGGCAGTTCTAGGCAGCTTGCTGAAAGAAACTGCAAACACTGCTAATTTGCTAGGCTATGTTTGCGTGGTCTCACTGATGAGTCTTCTAACATCTCCTAGGAGGCGCACTAAAGGAATGTCTCATTTAAACATTGTGTAACCTTTACAATCTCTCCCCATAAAAGAAAAAAAAGTACTGGCCCACAGCTGTCAAAACAAGCTCGATAAGCTACGTTCAGTACCAGCAAGCTTGATTTGAGTGTGTGTGTACATGCATGTTTTCAGAATGTCAAACAAGGACACCCCAATTATTATTTACTGTGGAGATTTAATGAGAAGGCGAATGATGGACGTTGTGGGGCTGTTTGTTCAGTTTATTAAAGTGGTATTGAATTTTTTCAGCTTTGCGGTCAAGGTTAAAAAGTTATGGCGTGTGTGATCTGTGCAAGCATAGAAAGAGAGAGTGAGATGAGGCTTATGGGAAATCCTGCAGTGACACAAGCGTCCGCAAATCTGTCCACCACATGTGGGAGGGGGCGCAGATGGGGGGGGGGGTTGGGGAACTCTACGCAAGGGATAGCAAAAATCATCCCAGAGCACTAGCCACCTGTGATTTATGCCAACGGATGACGTGAACGTTTATCCCTTGTGTTAACCGAGACAACCCTGAATTAGTTGCCTTGGAGATTGGTTACTTCAGTGTCAACTAATTCTCTAAAGAAATCTGTTCTTGTGAACTTGCTTGCATTTTAAGGAATGGAATCCCACAGATTTCATTGTCCCTGGATTATGACCTGTGGCAAATACACTGCTCAAAAACATTAAGGGAACACTTAATCATCACAGTATAACACCAAGTCAAAAAACAAACCGGTCATGCTGGATGATGTTGCAGGCAGCATAACATTCGCCACGGCGTCTCCAGACTCTTTCACGTCTGTCACATGTGCTCAGTGTGAACCTGCTCTCATCTGTGAAGAGAACGGGGCGCCAATGGCGAACCTGCCAATTCTGGTGTTCTCTGGCAAATGCCAATTGAGCTGCACAGTGCTGGGCTGTGAGCACAGGTCCCACTACACTACTACCCTCATGCCACCCTCATGGAGTCTGTTTCTGACAATTTGATCAGAAACATGCACACGAGTAGCCCGCTGGAGGTCATTTTGTAGGGCTCTGGCAGTGCTCCTCCTGTTCCTTCTCACACAAAGGAGCAGATACCGGTCCTGCCACTGGGTTGTTGCCCTTCTACGGCCCTGTCCAGCTCTCCTCGTGTAATAGCCCGTCTCCCGGTATCTCCTCCACGCTCTTGAGACTGTGCTGGGAGACACAGCAAACCTTCTTGCGACGGCACGTATGGATGTGCCATCCTGGAGGAGCTGGACTACCTGTGCAACCTGAATGGGCTGCAGGTACTGCCTCATGCTACCAGTAGTGACAAGGGCACTAGCAAAATGCAAAACTAGAGAAAACTGTCAGGAAGGATAAGGAGAAGGAAATTGTCTGTGGCCACCACCTGCAAAACCATTTACTTTTTGGGGGGTTGTCTTGCTGTTGACTCTCCTGTCCATCTGTTGTCAGTTTCATTTGCACCAAAGCAGGTGAAATTGATTCACAATCATTTACGCTTCCTAACTGGACAGATCGATATCCCAGAAGTTTAATTGACTTGGGGTTATACTGTGTTGATTAAGTGTTCCCTTAATTTCTTTGAGCAATGTAGTATTGGTTTGCAGCAGCAAGCCTGTACTTCTCTCTAAATGGAGATTATGGGGAATGCAAATTGTTCTGATCATGTCAGCACAGATCTGACTTGTTCAGAACAATTGAAATGACATAATTTTGTCAAATGTCCAAACAAACTAATGCAAATTTAACAGTGGGGGGAAAAAATAAACTCTTGAAATCCTTTCCCTACCCTACGCATTGTTAAAAACACCATAAAACCAAGCGGTTTTGTGGCTAGCGATTAGCAGCGGGTGGGTTTTGATATAATTTGGGATCGGTGCAAAGACCGCAGCTGTTTCCCAGGTTTGTGTAACCCTGGGGGGCTGCTCTCTCTTTGTCCAAGGTCAGCGTTGACTTGGTGCGGAGCCGAGACGCCGCTGGTCCCTGTCAGGCAGCCAGCCCCCTGGGTTCTGCCGAGCCTGGGCGGGTCCAGCTAGCCCTGGTGCCGGCCCTGGCACCAAACCACAGAACCCCGACGTCCACTGGAGCCGGGCCATCGGCGGCCAGCGTCGCTGTTCCCCTCTGGTAAACATCTTCTCCCCCTTTCTGCACCCCTCTGCCCCCATCCCTGTTCCACCACGCAGAGGTCCCCAGGATCATCTCCGAGCCTCAGGACGTGGACGTCACCTCAGGGAATACCGTTTACTTCACGTGCAGGGCGGAGGGAAACCCCAAACCCCAGATCATCTGGCTGAGGAACAAGTAAGACTCTCCTCTGAGGTTAGCAGTTGGGAGTTCAGAGGCGCAGTCCTATGCCAGCACTGGTCTGCTGCATTGATTCCATTTGTCTCAGGTCAGATTTGAAGTATTGATTTAATCTCTCAGGTTTCCACTTGAAGCTGTGGTTGTTGCCATTTGAAGACATACAAAAATTTTATATTTTTATTATATTTATTTTAGAATATATTTAATTTTATATTTAATCTGTACAGTAGAAATAATAATAAAAAATTAACTTTTCAAAATGGAACAAGGAAAGCGTTTAGCTGGTTGGACAGTACCAAGCGTTCAGTGAGATTATACTTACAGCATGAGGTTCAGGATAATTTCCAGCAAAACGTGTTTCCTGGGTTTCAAGTCTTCCATGTAGAAGCCCCCCGCCCGCCCCGAGGCCAGTTTAATTATGCAATGTTTGCTGTGTGATCCTGATGTGACTCTCCCCACCCCCAGCAATGCTCTGAACATGCGTGATGACTCTCGCCTGAACTTACTTGAAGATGGAACGTTGATGATTCAGGACACGCGTGAGACGGATGAGGGCGTATACCAGTGCATGGCCAAGAACGTGGCCGGGGAGGTGAAGACCAGCGAGGTCACCCTACGATACTTTGGGGCACCATGTGAGTGTGAACGAGCCTGTCCCATCCCTCTGTTATATTTCACGAACATGCATAGCTTGTCCAAAAAGTGTAATTCTCTTTTCACAGGAAGGTTTTTATTAGTAATATTAATAATAAATATAAATCTGCACATTGTAGTTCAGTCACATGGGGTATTGCACAAGCTTTATTAGTTGTTCAACTAGGTAAAATTTACAGTACATAGAGCTGGGTGATAACTTTCAATATGTGTAAAATTAAAATGACAGTTTGTGGTTTCAATTAGTCTTTCCAGGACATTCCAGCTCACTTTTCTGGGATATCTCCCAACTCCCAACACACAACTTGTGAAAACACTGCAGGCAGCTGTGGTTGAGTGAACCAGCATGCCAATTGTATTGCAAGTGGAATGCATAGGTTCTTGATAGCTATTAAATTTTCCAACAACAACCCAGGGAATGACAGACGCAGACATTAAGAGTGAGAACAATGCGTTTGTACCTAGTGCCCACAAAATCACTTGAAACATTCTGGAGTTTTTTTATGCTGTTGCAAAAAGTGATCACCTTTGGTCAATTCTACTTACCAAATGGCACAGTTAATTTCCTACATATTTCACAGTTGAAACGTTTTAAATGTACTTCCAGCTTTTGGAGGGAAACCAGGTTGTCATGGAAGATAAGTGCTTTATTCCAGTTTTAAAAGTATGTTTTAGGTTAAATATTAAACACTATTTAAGATTATATATTATAGCTACTATAGCTATTATAGCTATTGATGACAGCTGGTATTACTCGCTTTCCTTTTTGAAAGTGTGAGTGAATATCTGCAGTAAATGTTTTATTATTATAATCCTACACATGTCAGGTTTGAATATCGCATTAATTAAAATACATATCCCTTGGTTTCTGTGGTTAATCTCACAGCAATTTGGCCATGCTCCTCAGTTCATTTTAACATTAGGTTTCTATCTAAATGCCAGATAGCCTATGAGCCAATCTTTTGTAAGATGCAAGTAAAACAGATGTTTTCTCTTTCCATGCTCATGTGATTTTTCTTTCCATTTTTCTGAAAATGTGCAAAGAATTCCCTTCTGTGCAAGTGTCCCAGGTAACAAGCAAAGAAAGTTCAATTTGGGTTAGCACTTAAAGCGCCACAATCAGAATCACAGCTCAAGAAATGGAACGGAAACCAGAAAGCCAAGTGGATAGGGTTTCAAAAATGTTTAATATTTTTTTTAACTGCTGGGCCGACTTCCCATTGCAGTATATTTAATTAATTTAGTATTGTGCTCTTTTCCAGAGGGGCTTAAGGGCAAGAGTATAGAAAAAAAGTAAAGTATAGTAACACTTTTTCTCATTAACCGTGTACATTCTGGAATCAGCTTTGCTGTCAACATTCTCAACTGGAAATATCCAACCAACTAGACAACACAAGTCTTACTGGATTTAAAATTTTAAAGCCACGATGTTTCCAGGTCTTAATGAAGACCAGGACTTTACTTTTCACAAAATTTTTATCACAAATGTAGTTCTAATTTACTGTTCATGGTATACATATGTCTGGAGCTTTTACTCAGAAGTCTGAAATTAATTGTCGCAAGGTGTATTGTGACATGTTTATGAAGGTTTTTTCACACCTGTTGTTACTAATTACTTGTTTTAGGCTAGCTTTAATAGGCACTGGTCCCACATAGTGTAATATACCCTGAAGAAGGCTTGTAGGTGGAGCACGTTGGTGTTCATATCCTCAGTGAATGTCTCAATAATGAAGGCATTTTTAACTTTCTGAAGTAAGAACAGTGCACTAGTGATATTTTTCAATATCCTTCAACACTGACAACATGTCTAGAACTAAATGAAGTACATAAACCGTAGCATTGCCCTGTTTTACAACCCTTCCTTCCTCCCTCTCTCCCTCCATCCCTTCCTCTCTCCCTCCCTCTCTGCCTCCCTCTCATTGGGGCATTTATATCTCCGCAGCACGGCCCAGTTTTGTGATCCAGCCCCAGAACACAGAGGTACTGGTGGGGGAGAGTGTCACCTTGGAGTGTAGCGCTACAGGCCAGCCTCACCCCCGTGTCTCCTGGACCAAGGGCGACCGGACGCCCCTGCCCACCGATGCCCGCATAAATATCACTCCATCGGGGGGGCTGTACATCCAGAATGTCAACCAGGCTGACGGGGGCCAGTACACCTGCTTTGCCAGCAACAACGTGGACACCATCCACGCCACCGCGTACGTCATTGTTCAAGGTGGGGCTATGACATAGATTAGGCTTCGTCCTGTTTTAAAGGGGCAGTTCATCCAAAAATAATATTTTGATATGTTTCTACATACCTGGAGTGCTATCTATCCATCCAGGTAGTTTTGCTGAGAACTCACTAGTTTTGTAGATATCCACTGCAACTCACCTTGATATCACCCCAAAACAATAGACCTCAACGAGTCCAATGTTTGTGGCGCCAAAAATGTACATTCTAAAAAATGTACAGCATCGGCTCTTTCCAAATATAATGAGACGAAGTACGCCAACTGTGTATATATGCTGTGATGCCGGGAAGGGAATTGGTGTGCTGCCCTCTGCTGGACAACACCGGCGCCACGCAAAGGGAAGGAGACAGCTGAGGCTTGTTATAATCAGCCCAGCTTCTCCCAATTGCCTAATCAATAAAAGGACCTCATTCCCAGGCCCTTTAGAAGACCGTTTCTGGACATTACTGGATGGCCTTGCCTGTTTTGCCATTTCATAGATTGTCTGTTTTCTTTTGTATATTTCTGCCTCCCTTTTTTGTGGTATTTTTGGTTGCCACATTGGCCTCTTCTTGTTTTGAAAGATTTTAGTATGTAACTGACTGGCTTTGTCGCTCCGAGGCTCCGTGCCTGCCTGTTCCCCGTTGTTGAAAAGCTCATGCGCGAATTGCGAGTGGTGAAAAGCGAATGCATAAAATTCTAATGTCAAGTAATTACGGTAAAAAGTTTGCTGTCTAACCCTGTGTGAGTTTATGGTGGGAGGTCGTATTTCGGAGGTGGTAAACGCGGCGTTCGAGCTACACAACTGGAGACTTGGTGTCATGGACACCCTTCGCAGGAAAGTTTTGCCTTTGCTAGCAAACATAGCTAAAACAGCAACTACATCCATAATGTTTTAACTTTTAATTGTATATGTTTATCATTCAGTACGAAAGTTGAAGTGCTTTAAAAGCGAAAATTATATAAAGGCAATGTTTGTGGACACCTGTGGATATGTTTAACACTAGAACTGCCAGGCTTTTTTTAAGACTGAAAACCGCCAGAGTCAACGCCAAAATGCGTCTGCATCTCTTTGTTCTCATTGATGGGCAATTAGTCCTTCATCCCTCATAGTGCACGAAGCGATAATGGCCGAAGCCCAGCGTCCAACAAACCTTAGGTCACCGAAAATGCTATAGATCAACAATAAACAAGACCACTGGTAGCCTATTTACACTTTTAGAAGTTTGCAATAGACTTTTTTTCACACGCTATTTTTGGGGAAAAAAATCATTGCGAAGTCACGCTGCAGTAGTCCAAACACAATCAGGAAGCCTACCTTATCAGAATAAAACCTAGACTAGCTCTTTTGATAAATTAGGCTACATGGCTCTCTTTCGGCAACAAGTGGAGCGAGAAAAAAAACATTAAAAGAAAAAATGCGCTGAGCCCTTTGTTCATTTCCCCATGTTATTCTGCAAATAGCTCAGCAGTCTATGCGCATTTTCTGCGAGCATCTCCTGCAGACGAATCGGTTGCACCTCATGCATTTATCCTTTGTTTTGTTGCGTGTACATTTGTCCACCTGGCTTTCACGAGGGGGAAAATGGCGCTGCCACTGTTTGGAACTGTAAACGGTAGCGTATCTAAAACTATAAACTACTGTAGTCTAAAGTATTTCCTCTAGGGAAATAAAACACATTTTAATCAATTAAAAAAATTATGTTTTTGGTATATAAAATAACAGTTTATATACGTGATCACTGTCTCAGGACACGAATGCGGCCATTATGCAATTGCGGTCAATATGGCTCCCGGAGGACAGAAGCAGCGATTTACACTTTGGTACTAACGCCAAATGGCGTTGAGCGTGGCAGTTAGAGGGGGTTTTTGAGGTCAAAAAAATTCCAGAAAAACTCTTCTAACTACAAACAAGGCAAAAAACCCAGAGTTGCGGTTTTATAAGATTCCGAATAAGATGTGAGGCGTCGGCGGGAAGAAAGTGGAAAATGTGGGACCATGAAACTCCACATGCTTATGTGTGCAGCAGGCATTGTTTCACAGGTAGCCTAAGTCAAATAAGTTATCCAATTGTCAATGTATGGCTAACTAATATTGCTGTAAGAAACGCTAAAACATTTTGACCATATGCAAATTGTTTGTAGTGGAATGTGGATAAATCGGAGTGCTATAACGTTACAGTATTATATTTGCAAGTGCAAAATATTATCATCCACTCACAAAAAAGTTGTGGGCATCCAAAGAACGATAATTTTTCATCGTTGTATGCGTGTAGATTCCAAACAAACGGTGAGACAAAGAAAACGCAATCAGCTTTCAATGGGTAGGCTACTCTTTTCATGCAGGTTGTAACTGTTCAAGTAGGCTAACCTTGCGAAATATAGGTGACGTTCTCATAAAAAAAATTCTTACACTGAAAATGGACGACTTGTTTACATTCTCGGACAGATGTTAAAGTAAATCTATCACCACTCTCCACGAGTCAGCAATTATATCGGGAAATGCCCTCTTTGAAAAAATAAATAAAAGAAAAAGGCTATGCTGTTACTGCTTACCAGTTTTTGCCAAAGCTGCATCATAGCGCGGAGCTTTCAAAACCATAACAATGCGGAAACCCTTTTAAAATAAAAAAATAAAAAACAAACCGTAGGCTACACATAGCCTAGCCTATGATAACTGTGGACAAAACGGGCTGAGAGGAATGTAGCCTAATAAAGCAGGGTTATGAGTAGGCTATAATAAAATGTATATTGTTGTCCATGATTATGCTTTTTTGTTTTGTTTTAAATTTTTGGACATATTTAATATAATATTTTCGTTTACAAAAAGACGCAGCAACAGCCAAATACAGCTGTATTGAAAATAATTTGAGGCCTCTGTGTGGTGTTTTTTAAAAATAAGAAACCAAAGTATATCAGTATGCGATTCCTTAACTCTCATATTAACATAGTTTTCCACTAGCCTATATAGTACAACAACATAATAGAATTCCTGAAATTCAGTTATGGCTTTTGGTTTTGGTGTGCCACCCCAAGATTTTCAGTGGCCCCATCTGACCACCCCATTGAAAAATTTCTGGGGGCGCCACTGTTGCAGTAGCCTATAACTAGGCTATTTCTGAAAAGTCAGGGCAGGACAGAAACATGCCGAAATTATTATAATAATAATTTATATATTATAAATTATTCTAAATTTAAACTCACAATGCCAATTTGCCTAATAGGGTGCGTCCCAATATGCTTCACTCCTCTCCGCCACTCCTCTCCTCCACTCGTCTCCTACAAGTAAGTATGCAAAATAGCATGTACGTTTCAAGTACAAGTATTTGCACGTACAGTATACAATGTAGCCTACCTGACATTGCGGTTTGCGTCAAGAATTAATATGTAACATTAGATTAAAACACAAAGATCCATTTACGGGGCACGGAGGAGAAGAGGTGATAGTTGAGGGAAGGAGCCAGGAGGGTGCATTTTTCTAGTATTGGGGAGCACCCTGAGTTTCGCTTGACATTCCATGGCTTATAATTAGGCTGTTTTCGATAGTCTATCTACAAATGCATTTTGACAAGTCATAATTGCAATTATAATGTGACCAGTCAGAATGATAATTCAATAATAATTCAAGATCTGCAATTACAATCTGACTAATAGCGATATAATTAAAGATATCTGACTATCGTAAAATACATTTTAAAATGGACTTCTTAGGAATAATAGATAGCCTTCTTATCTAATGAAGTCAAAGATATCGCCATTCGACTCATCACACGTAGGCAACCGAATATGGCAAGTCCTTTTAATCATTTATTAACGTGACCGGTTTTACATTCGCCTACAGATAGTACAGATCGCTAATTTATTTATGACTCAAAACAGTAATTTAAGATATCTGTACATTTTGTCTAGTAGCCTCAGATTGAAGTTAGGCTATTAGCCATATGAAGATGTTTGTTAGCAGTGATAGATTGTTTAGACTCTGAACTTACACAAGAACCACCACCAGACACGATGCTAGCTCATGTTACATATAGCCATCTAAACCATAGTGAAGGAGTTAATTTTTAAGATTATTTTTAAGAGCATGATAAGATCATTAGTTTTAAGAATGAATTAATTTGGGTTTTGTCTGTTTGTCTTAA
Organism: Ilyophis sp. 1 JC-2022; assembly: GCA_022702515.1. Classification (NCBI taxonomy): domain Eukaryota; kingdom Metazoa; phylum Chordata; class Actinopteri; order Anguilliformes; family Synaphobranchidae; genus Ilyophis; species Ilyophis sp. 1 JC-2022. The sequence continues at coordinate 15,255,999 of CM040406.1, read as the reverse complement.
TAGTTTTATCCACTCCAAATACCGCTGCATCCAGAAAATTGGATTTGTTATGCCACCTAGTGATAGCCTAGCTAAATCACTGCTCTAACGAGGAAATGATCACATCACATAACATAACGTGATATTATCCGTAGGCCTAATGCTTCACCTGATACATATGACTTTACTGCGTCATTATTTGTTATAATTTTAATTAGCCAAAAGAAAAAAAGGACAAATAGGCCTAAATAAGAACAAAAAGAGAATCCTTAGCTTGTTCAGTAGCCTAGTCGTAGGCATAGTAGTCCACCCCTATGCTGGCAGAAATTTTTTAACCCAAGTGCTGAGCAGCCAATAGGAAATTATGGCACTCACACGTTAAAAATGGACAACTGGCCAAACAGGCTTTTTCAAGCCACAGGCTTCGCTCATGCAACAGGCTTCGCTCTTGCGTGGCTTGCCTCTGTGATTTGGCTACATGCGCACGCATGCGCACGTTTTCGTGCTCACGCTTGAGGCTTCTCCGACCCTGCAGATGTCTCTTATTGCCACTGGCTGCATGCAGACGTCTGGGCTAAGCTAGGCTTGCCTAGCCTTGTTTCAAATCTATATTTTTGACGCTTTGAGCGCCACAATCTTTGGACCCATTGAGGTGAGCTGCAGCGGATATCTAAAAAAAACTACTGAGTTCTCAGAGGAACTACCTGGATGGATAGATAGCATTCTGGTATGTAGAAAACAAATCAAAATAACATTTTTGGGTTAACTGCTCTTTTAACAAACCGCAGTACTGCTACTCCGATAAGTTTATTTTGTCTGAACAAACATCAACGTTGTTACGTAGCTTAGTGTTTGTTTTGTCATAATAGGGGACTTTAAGTAGATTACAATTTATCCTGTCCAGTTCTGAAACCAGACTTTAGTGTTGTACCCAAACCTTAGTGTTGTGAACAAAAATATATAATGCTCCAAAAAATATATTATGCAGAAATTGATTTAATTAACTAAATTAACTGGATAGCTGATATTCATTCTGATACTGTGATGTATGCATTTGTCTATACCTGGTGTTACATGACAATAGCAAAGTTCTGCTGTTTTTCTTCCGCAGCGGTACCTCATTTCACCATTACCCCTCAGGACCAGTCGGTTCTGGAGGGTCACACCGTGGACTTTGCCTGTGAAGCCAGCGGGTACCCCCAGCCAGTCATCGCCTGGACTCGAGGGGGTGAGGAGTCTTTCATTTTTGTGCAAAATTTGTGTGTGTTGGAGTAGGGGACAGTTGTAACTCAAACTTAAAATAGCCTGCTTTATTTGGCTGTTATTTCTGAGACGGTCTACTTTCAATTCAGTTGGTTACGCTTATTTTATTTCTATTGAAAATTAATTTTATGTTGACATGCAAGTTTTTTTTGCACTGAAATGAAATGAACAGAATGTATAAATTATATGTACATGTATATACATTGGTATGGAAAAGTTTAGGCACCCCGGTAAAATTTTGTTGAATGCTTTGTTGAATCTTTAAGTAAACAGGAGTTACCAAAACCTCTGCAGGATGAAACCAGACATAATTATTTCTGCAAATCATGCACAATTACTACTCATTTGCTGAATTTAACAGTTGGGGAAAAAACGGTAAATGTGGCATGTGAAGAAGCTTAGGCACCCTTTTTTGCTGATCCATAAATAAGTTTTTTCAATGTATAAAAAAGCCCGGTGTAGACAATTCCAGAGCTTAATAAATACTCTGATCCTTCTAACCTCTCAGGGTGTTGTGCTTACTTTCAACAACCATGGGCTCCACTAAGAAGCTGACTGGACTTGAAAATAAAGATTTAAAAAGCAGAATAAGGTCCTGCTTCCTGCTGGGAATTTACACTGTCAGAAACATTAAGAAATTGAAGTTAAGGGGAACTGTTGAAGTCAAGGCAAGATCTGGAAGACAGAGACAAATCTCACATGCAAAGTAAAACCCACATAACATTGAAAATGATGTGCAGAATATTTTAGCTGATACCTAGTGGTGCACCAGTCCACTGTGCAGAATTTCTTTCACAAAAATGATCAGCATGGATATGTTGTTAGAAGGAACCCTGTCCTGCGCTCTCATCACAAAAGTCAATGTCTCGCCGCCGTGGTGGCGCAGTGGTAAAAGCGCAGACTTTCAGTCTGTGCAGTTGCCCTCAGATGATCGGGGGTTTGCGCCCCTGGTCTTGCCAGATCCAAGGATGGCCGGTGCCTTGAGGGAGTGGCAATTGGCAGCTGCTCCCAGGGTGGGGAGAGGGACTCTGTGATAATCGTCACGCACATAGCGGCCCTGGGCGAGTAAGAACAGTTGAATCACGGTCAGGAGTTTGGGTCGCCGTGCCCCGAAGAGGCCTTCCTACTACTGGCTGACGGGGTTGTGTAGAGGCGATTCTCAAGGGGTTGCTACACGGGGGGAATTGAATAACATAGGGTTCAATTGGCTACTAAATTGGGAGAAAAGGGGGAAAAAATCTCAAAAAAAATAAATATGCAACACAACACTAGATAAGCCAGAGACTTTTTGGAACAAAGTGCTGTGGACTAATGAAACAAAAATTGAATTTGGCCACAACCACCTAAGATGCATTTGGAGGAAAAACAGGGCAAGAATTTGAAGAAAAGGACACCTTGCAAACTGTTGAGCATGGGGGTGGTTCTATTATGCTTTGGAGTTGTGTCGCAGCCAGTAGCACAGGAAATATAGTGCGGTTTGAAGGAAGAACAGATTCAACAAATTTCTATGCTGATATTAGCCGATCCTTTTAGAGAGAGATCAGGTTCTGAGATGAGCTGGAATGGAGTACTGCAGCCCCCAGGCACTGTGGGACAGTCTTTGGGGGTGGGGGAGGAATGAACTTCTGTGTCACCTCTGCCAGTGGTTGCAGCTTTCTTGTCCACAGCCTTGCAAACCGGCCAAGGAGGGTATAGGGTATTTGAATAAGCTCCCCAGGCCAATAGGGTGGTATAGGGTATTCATAGAACCTCCCCAGGCCAAGAGGGGGATATAGGGTATTCAGAGAAGCTGCCCAGGCCAAGAGGGGGGTATAGGGTATTCAAAGGACCTCCCCAGGCCAAGAGGGTGGTATAGGGTATTCATAGAACCTCCCCAGGCCAAGAGGGTGATATAGGGTATTCAGAGAAGCTGCCCAGGCCAAGAGGGGGGTATAGGGTATTCAAAGGACCTCCCCAGGCCAAGAGGGTGGTATAGGGTATTCATAGAACCTACCCAGGCCAAGAGGGTGATATAGGGTATTCAGAGAAGCTGCCCAGGCCAAGAGGGGGGTATAGGGTATTCAAAGGACCTCCCCAGGCCAAGAGGGGGGTATAGGGTATTCAGAGAAGCTGCCCAGGCCAAGAGGGGGGTATAGGGTATTCAGAGAACCTCCCCAGGCCAAGAGGGGGGTATAGGGTATTCAGAGAAGCTCCCCACACACATGGGCTTTTGAGGGATCATGTCAACAACAGCAGCATCTTCAGACTTGAGCTTCTTGCTAGAATGGCGGTCAATCTTCATCTTGAGCGCCCAAGGTAGGGCTGAATATCCATATCAATATCCATATCCAATTTGGAATGACTAATCGTATGTAACTGCAGCCGCATACATTGCACAAACCCCACTGTCGATTCGGGACACTCATGGTGTCGCCAGATGCTTCTTATCTCACCGCAGACTACAGGTAAGCTTGCATAGAGCAGAGTCAGAGGAGGGACCTCCACATGGCCCATGGGTACAGTTCCAATACTTACAATTTTGTAGATGTCCTGCAGGGGCAGACACAGGGGTTGTCAGTGGGGCAGGCAGGGGTCAGGATGGGTGGTGCCGGTACCATTTACCCCTTTGCGCTCAAGCTTCCATGCCGAGGTTGTGTTAACTTTTTTTAAATTTGAGATTCATGCAATTTGACTAGGGATGCCAAAACTTTTACTTACCAATGTATAACCATAAGTAATGATTTCTTGGGAAAAACCAATGAAAATTTTCAAATCAATTGTTTGAATATATTTTGGCCCACAGTTCAGCTCCTTGCTAAGGTCAGAAGGAATAGTTAATTTATTGGAATTCTACATTAATTTAAAATTGAATAGGAAATACTGAACTGAACACTGCTGCCAAGATCTTTGTGCCTACAACTTTTTTTCACCTGTGGGTACAGTACGTTTGAAGAATCTTGCCATGACAGTATTGCAAGTCTTTCTGAATAAGCATCTGGCTAAAAATAATAATGTATTAGTTATTGTTCATTGGTTCTATAGTTGTTGTTGTTGTTATTGGTGGTGGTTTATTATTTTATTATTACTGGTTGCATTACATTTTTCATTTGATGTGTTTCTATGTTAACAGTTAACATCCCAGCATGCTCGGGGACATCTGTGCATTCACAAGCACATACACCTGGCTGTGATGTCTGTGCATTCACAAGCACATACTCTTGGGCTGTGATGTCTGTGCATTCACAAGCACATACTCCTGGCCTGTGATGTCTGTGCATTCACAAGCACATACTCCTGGGCTGTGATGTCTGTGCATTCACAAGCACATACTCCTGGGCTGTGATATCTGTGCATTCACAAGCACATACTCCTGGGCTGTGATGTCTGTGCATTCACAAGCACATACTCCTGGGCTGTGATGTCTGTGAATTCACAAGCACATATACTGGGGCTGTGATGTCTGTGCATTCACAAGCACATACTCCTGGGCTGTGATGTCTGTGCATTCACAAGCACATACTCCTGGGCTGTGATGTTTGTGCATTCACAAGCACATATACTGGGGCTGTGATGTCTGTGCATTCACAAGCACATATACTGGGGCTGTGATGTCTGTGCATTCACAAGCACATATACTGGGGCTGTGATGTCTGTGCATTCACAAGCACATACTCCTGGGCTGTGATGTCTGTGCATTCACAAGCACGTACACCTGGGCTGTGATGTCTGTGCATTCACAAGCACGTACACCTGGGCTGTGATGTCTGTGCATTCACAAGCACGTACACATGGGCTGTGATGTCTGTGCATTAGTTTGAGAGGCAAATATAGCAGATGATTTTACAAGCATACTAAATTAAAGAGGTGACTGCCAAGGGCATCATCAGGCACCTTAATCAAGAACGGTCTGATGATTACTCTATAACAGGAGACTGTAATCAGGTTTCAGTGTACATGCCACTCATTATACCTGGCAGTGCACATTTGGTGGTAGAATGTAGCAAAAAGCGTTAGTAGAAATGGGCTTGTAACTCAGAGGTTGTAGCTTTGATTCCAAGGTGGCACTGCTGTTGTATCCTTGTGCTTTTGCCTGAATTGCTTCAGTAAATATCCATCTGGATAAATGGATTGTATGTACCTCTAAGTCGCTCTGGATAAGAAATATTAAATGTAAATTGTAATTTGTGTTGCAAAGAGCACAGGCAATGGACTACCGAAAAATGTGACATAATTGTGTGACGTAATATAAATCATCATTCGCCGTGTTTTCAAAAAATAAAACGGACGAGTGCACTCCTAATTAAGTCTATAGGCCTGAGTGCTTGTTCCAACAGTGAAGGGTTCTGGCAGTTATGTAATGGTGTGTGGTGCATTTTCTTGCTGGTTTGGGTGCGCTCTTCCCTTTAGAAGGCAAGGTCAATGTTAAAGTGCGAAAGGCGAAGTTTCAGCGGTTTTGTGAGAGATTTGGGGGGAAATCTTAAGTAATGTTGTGTTGAGGGTGTCTAACAGTCTCCGTGGGCAGAAAGGGTTGGTGGGTGTGACCGCCTACTCTCCTGTGTTACAGGGAGTCCTCTTCCCGTGGACCGGCGCCATGTGGTCCTCTCCACGGGCTCCCTACGTATTGCCCGTGTGGCGCCCCATGACCAGGGCCAGTACGAGTGCCAGGCTGTCAGCCCTGTGGGCACCATCCGGACTGTTGTTCAGCTCACAATCCAGCAGAGAGGTACTGTTTCCTGTTTCCTCCATCCTGTTCACACCATACTGTAGCTCTTGCCGTTGACTGTCCAATCGCTGCTGTGACAACACCATTGGCTGTCTCTTACTGTCTAATGGAGCAGCACAGTGGCAATGTATTGTTTTGGCAGAGTAACCAATCTATTTTGCCTATCAATCCTATCATGATTGAACTTAATAGCCCATTAAAAAAGTAGGCATTATGACTTGAATGAAGGGTATTAATTAGCTCGTTATATATTTGAGTAGGTGTTACAATAAAATTTTGGGGGGGTTTCTAGCGAAATGCATGTGAAACGGCAGTCACACAATTCACCCAGGCTTCTATTTTACATGTACATGCTGATTTGAATCAACTCTCTGTCCATGTATTTTCATGACTCTTTTATACATTTAGAGGAAATGGTGAGCAGGGGTGACTGGCACTACCGCAAACCCTATAGCTAATGTGTCATTACACACGTGGGAGCTCCACATTATGGCAACTGTGTATATAGAGCAAAAAAGCCTGGTCTCTCCTTATTTAACCAGTTAAATTACAGGCTCCACTTCTTGTAACTAGGGTGGGAAACAACCCTGTAAAGCTAGTCACTCTGTAATTCCCTGATGACAAGATGTCTTTCATGTAGTATAATGGTCGTGAAGTTAACACAATGCTAAAACAGAGGCTGAGTAATAGCTGCCTTCAGAAGAGAAAATCCTAAGGAGATTTTTGGTTGACGCATTAACCTTCTAGGCTACAAAGACGAAGATTAATGCAATTTAAGCAGCTGCCTTCCCCTGATTTAATTCAATCACTGGTTTTCATTAAGCATTTGTAAAAAAGTGACAACAGAAATCTGCGGCTGAAATGACATGACATAAAAGGGTTCAGGAGAAAAATGTTAAAGTGCGAAAGGCGTAGTTTCAGCGGTTTTGTGAGAGAATTGGGGGTAAATAAGTAATGTTGTGTTGAGGGTGTCTAACAGTCTCCGTGGCGGTCTGAAAAATGAGAAAAATGTTTTTGATATCAGCTAGTGTTATTTAAAGCACTTTTTTTGATCTGATATGCAATAATGAGTACATGATGAGAGACTGCAGCCATAACTGGTTTAATTGTTGTGGGGATGGGGTTTGAATGAGATCTGCCATTGGCCCCCTGGTGTGGCAGTGAGAATTGAAGAGATGGTGGGGAGTGTGGGGATGGGGGGTAACAGTGAAGATGGGGCAATTTTTAGGAATTCACACAAAACGCCTGAGCTCCTGCTGTGCAATTCTGGTACAAATCATATACAACTCGAGACAAAGAAACAACAATGTGTTTCTTCTTCTGTTATTGTTCAGTTGTTTAAACTGGGCCAACATAGTAAGATCGCAGAACGGAACCTCAGGTCGTGCAAATCCGTTTCTGAGGCAAGCTTGAGACATTTGATGACAAAAGGACAAAAAAAAAGTCTGTTTATGATTCACTGCGAGCCTTAATGTAATCATTAACATGTGTTTTTAAATCATCAGTAACGCCTGTTTTCACAAATGCTCCAAGGGACATGACGGTGGAGTCTGGCACGGACACGCAGATTCTGTGCAGAGCTCAGGGAGAACCCGAGCCTGTCATCACGTGGAACAAGGTTAGACACCTGTCACTCGGTCGCTGTGGCAACTTCCTGTCGCCCCTCCACCCCCACAGGGGGCCCATGCTCGTAACTCAGGCTAGTAGCTCTTGCCCACAGCTGCTTTTCACAGGAGATGCGCACGCGCGTGTGTGAGGGGACGATAAACTGCAAACTTTAGAACATTTTAATTTGGCTTTTTTTTCCAGGGGGTTGTTGATCTTTCAGGTTTGTTTGACTTTCGTTTTAACTAAGCAATAAATCAGTGGAGCCTGGGCATTTCTTTTATTTGTTTATATCTATTTATAAGTAGTATGTAAGTGTAAACTGAGTATGATTGAATCCTGGAAATAATGGAATACACAGTTGTGTACAAAAAAATAGCAGTACAACATCAGTAACCTGATATATTCAGTCAAGGGCAACATTAATCTTCCAGGGATTTGAGTTTGAGCTATATTCAAGTTGGTTATGTCAAGGAGATGAAAAATGTTGTGGGGGAAGGGGTAAAGAAAGCTGATCCAGAGCTCTGCCATCATCGCTCGCTTTCCCTTCTTTGTTTGACTCCTCCCCACCCGCCCCACCTCCACCTTTCCTCCACTCGCTGTACGACCCCACCCCAGGATGGTGTTCAGGTGACAGAGAGTGGGAAGTTCCACATCAGCCCTGAGGGCTTCCTGGAGGTGAAGGACGCTGGGCTGGCAGACGGCGGGCGATACGAGTGCATCGCCCGCAACAGCATCGGCTACTCCTCGGCCAGCATGGTTCTGACTGTCCAGGGTAAGCAGCAGCCTCTGGGCCTTCACTCAAACCCTCAGCCACAGAGAGGGGCTCTGTCTTCCTGTTCAGTAGTAACAATCAGGAGCCTCCTGATAATCCCCTTTTTTTTGTCCTTAAAGGGGCTATATGTAACATTCAGAAAATTTCTCATTACTGACACCAGCCTGCTGCTAGCACGCTTCCTCACGCACTTGCTCAATGGGAGCGAGCAACATTTGCAGTAATCCACTCTTTGTATGATACATCGGCGTTATGGGTCCTGAATTCAGCCCATAGGCTCTTATACGCAACGGAAAAAGTTGGGGAAGGTCTCCTTTTTTTAAGTTAAGTTACAATCTGTTCATACATTGGCAATTGAATGCGATTCATGCATGTGAAAATCTTACATATAGCCCCTTTAAGTTTGTGTGCAAGAAGTGATTCTACTGTTATTATGAATTCCCTTATCAGTCATAGTCTTCCTCTCCTCTTATCATTATACTTAAAGGGCAGCTAATGTGTTCCTATGAGAAAATAAATGTCAAGGAAATGTTTTTTACTGAGCTCAAGGGCGAGCTGGTTCGAAATGGTTTGGGTGCCACACGCCCAGATACTTATATTCCCAGGGGGGAAAGTTCAGAAAACTGCAACCAAGGACCAATCAGACCTGGATATGAATTCACCACCATGTTCCATACCTCTAGTAACAACTACATAATGTGACTAACACAGCTGGGTCATCACCAGTTTGAAGCTAAATCCATTGTTTTGTTTTTTTAAGCATCTGTTTAAATGTTGTATTGTTGTAACCGGGTTTTGGTTTGAATTGTTCTTGGAAAGGAGTCTCACACATTGATTAAATTTAGCTTTCTTCCATTTCCAGTTCTGAGATTACATGTAGCGCTAACACAGAGCTGTGGAGCAGTAGCTGACTTTGTCTTCAGGCTGTACAATTTAGTTGTGAACGGACACAGAACTTCTTAAAACTGGTTGCAGAAGGTTAATCTGCAGTTGCGCTCTGCGCTGCAGCTTGAGCCTGTTTCAAGTGACTGTTGCACCGGCATGAGCGAGCGTACGCGCATTTTAGGAACTGGGCTTTCATTTCACTAAAGCCACGTTTGTCACAGATTGGCACGGCGCCTTACTCCCCAAACCAGTTCAGGCAGGGATCCAGGTCTCCAGCAGAGGCAGCTACGCCATACAGCACCACGCCGGACACAGTTGCGTGCGTTACCGTTCCACAGAAAGGGGGGTAAACGGGTACCCTGTCGTGTCACAATGGGTTATTGTTGGACAGGCCTTGCTCTTTAATGTACTGCCATTGTCCAGAGGCACATGTTTTCAGTAGCAGGCTGAGGAACTTGGACACAGTCCCTGGGGCAGGAGAGCTTGGTAGAAGCCTGAATTGAGTGGAGCAGGGAGGGGGAGAGCCTGCATTTGACAGCCCATTTGTGGCAAGCACTGGCCCCTTAGCGGCTAGATTCCAGCCTGTTACCAACCACAAATGAGCGCCGCTGGCAGTGAGCCTCCAGGTCGGATTGCAGCGGTTTGAGCAGTAAAGAGTTTGCCTGCAGAAGCAAGTGTTGCGCCCAGCAGGATCGGAGCAGTGCAAGACACAAATATCTGTTTCCAGAAAATTCCCACCAAAAATGCAACAGGATTTGTTCTGTCTTGGCAGTCTTTTATATCTGAGCTTACAGCGTGGTTTGTCAGAGGAAATATTTTACCACTGCATCTCTGGGGTTTAGCGCCTCCCCTCCAGCTATATAGACATTGAGCAGAGTTTAGTCAATTCAGTAGTGACCTGATGTTTTGTGAATTTTTGGATGCTGCTGTTGTACACTTGAGCAATGTACTTAGAACTGCTTAAGCAATGTAAAGGTGCAGCATGCAGCATTTGAGACACCAAGGATGAAAACGTTATGGGTGTGGCGTGAGAGAGAGAGAGGTGCTGAAATGGAGGATATCAACAGTAATATTTCTTTAATCCACATATCACCCCAGTATATGTTTTGTTATTAACACAGGAACTCTTTCAAAGCGTGAAATTAATTTATTTAAACTTTAAAAAGCAACAAAAATGTGGTCGATGACCAAATTGTGACGGATGATAACCAGAGTGTCTCTTTAAGTCCCTCAGGTGAGCAGAACCGGGGACGTGTTTGTGGCCACGTCCCTTGAGGAGGCCATCCGCAGCGTCGACAGCGCCATCGACTCCACCCGGAGGCACCTGTTCGACGGGTAGGCCTCCCCCACCACCGAACGCCACCATGCAGTGCCGCACCTCGGTCGGGATCACCAGATCGAACCGTCCAGGAAAACCTCAGAGGAGTCTGAAATGAGGCGTTGCATAAGCAGCAGAAGGGCTCGTGCCATTCCGGTTTCTCCGTTTGCTGGGCAGCGTGCGGACGTGTGGCGGTCACCCTGTCAGGGACCATTTGTTTGGATTTGTGACCATCTTTTTATTGCTTTCAATAACAAACCCCCTGTTTCTTAGGGGAGAACAGTGGCATCATATATGAAATACACCCACATAGACATTCATACCCATATTGATCATCAGCAATTACAGAATCCCTCATGTTTTTGTCAAAAGGAAATCCGTGATGTCTGATTAGGATTTGGAGAGGTCACTTGTGGATTACACTTTGACTTTTACTTTATTGATATAATAATTTAGTTTTTTACTTCTTATAATAATTTAGCTTTTTACTTTTTAAAATTATTTTCGTTTTTAATTCAATAGGAGATTTGTGGGTCTCCTTTACATAACTCCTTCCTGCGCTAGATTAATTGTTTTGTTTAAAAAAAAAATGTTGACCAGTCCGGGGTGTATTCCTGCCTTTCACCCAATGCCTGCTGGGATAGGCACCAGCCCCCCGCAACTCTGACCAAGAGTAAGCTGTTCATAAAATGTATGGATGGAGTTGGGTGCGATACTATCAAACTTAGGAGATGTTGCCAGCTCTGGCGGCCAGTGCTTTTTTAAATTTAAATTTAATTTATTTTTTTAAATCCACACTGCCATTTTGTACCCTTTTGCGGTGGGCCTCAAAACACTCCACTGGGGTACTGCTGGATGGTTAAGGCACTCTGGTGCATGGATGAGCCTCGTGGCCTTGGATCAAATGCGGATCGTGCCAGTGCTGACTGTGGCCGGTAGCTCTATAGGGCAACATGCAGTTGGTAATTGCTTCGCCCAAGGAATGTGAGGGTTCAGTCGAATAGGGTTGTGTGCGTATTGATATATAGCGACCCCTGCTGGTCGATCGGCGCCCGTATATTGCAGTCGAAAAAGCAGAATCTGAAGGGTCCCTCCTCCGACTCCATTCTTTGCGACCTTATCTATAGTCTGTGGTGTGAAAAGAAGCAGCTGGCGACATCACGTGTTTTGGAGGAGAACCGTGGATGACCATTCCAAATTGGGATGGAAATTGGATATGCTCAGCCGCGTGTTGGGTGGCAAATTATAAAAAATATAATCTAAAACACTCTGCTGGACCCTGGCCTCCAGTTTTCCAGCCTGTCAGAGTGCCCACCCGCTGTTGACTTTGGCACCGCCGCCATGTTTTAAAAGCTGTGTCAAAGCTACCCAATAAATCACACAGCTGTCACCACGCTGTTCTTCCACAATGATGTACTGGCCATATAGGGAATGCAAAAACAAGTACACTGGAGACCAGTTTGGAATATAGCATTTAATGGCTTTCCTCAAGAGTTGTGAACAGGAACAAACGGGGAAAATCATGACTCTCTCTTAAGGTTTTACAGACTTAAAGCTACCTGAGATATTAGCTTTATGTTCCCTTCCTGTTGATGAGGCAGTCAATCCTTTCCTCACCGAGGTTTAAGTCTGTTGAACCTGCGATGGGAGGATGCATCACATCATTGGTCCTGCTATTGTGTGCTGTCCAACCAAAGGACTTTGCCTTCTACAGCAAAACACCACGATTGGTTGAAATCTGTGTTTCACCATTAACGCGCTGGCTCCACACTTGATTGTGAAGGTGCGGCCTCCCACCGCTGGTGTCCGAGACACCTCGACTGTCTGCGTGGAGTGAGGGGGGAAAGCTAAAGGGATTCTGTTTGTTTGCGGGCCAGATAAATTGAGGACTGGTTCCTATTGGTTTTTTTTGTTTTGTTTTTTTTAAAAGTCTGGCCTAATGCTGACTCTAGGCTGGGGAAGACTGTATTGAGGGAGTTGAAGTCTGTGTGCCTTGGCAGAGCCTTTATCGTAAAGGAAGGAAGCGTACTGTGTGTTGGCAAACAGGTTGACTGGCTGTCTGTCTCTCTCTCCAGCCTGGAGAAATGACACACACATGATGAACAGCAGCGAGCATTGAGGGCTCAGAAAGCAGTTCAGGGAGCAAATGTCTGGCTTTACAAATACGGCCTGAAACATGAACACAGCAGGCTTTCAGAGTGCTCATGTGAGGCAGATATTTGCATTAGAAGTTCTTCCCCTTCTTTCTTGCTGTCTATTTCCCCGTCCCCCTCTCCATCTTTTCCTTCTCTCACTCTTACCCTGGCTTCTCTCTCATTCACTCCCCATCTGTATTTGTCACTCACTTTGACACTGCTACACCCACTCCTACGTCCTACCACTTTCTCACTGTTTATTGCCCCCCTTTCTCTTTCTCTCACCCCACCCGTGTCCAGTCAACCGCGGACCCCCGGAGAGCTGCTGGCCCTGTTCCGCTACCCTAGGGACCCATACACTGTGGAGCAGGCCCGAGCAGGCGAGATCTTCGAGCAGACCCTCCTCCTCATCCAGAGGCACGTCAACCAGGGCCTGAGGGTGGACACCAACGGAAAAGGTGAGCGTCTGGAGACACTGATGTGCTAATGGTAACGCGCTAGGATTTTGTGAATGTTTGTCCTAAACTTTGGTTTGAATTATATCAATGGTTGTCCTTAACTTTTTTTTAAACCTAAATGCAGGTGTTGCTTTGTGAGTGATGTGTGGACATGCAGAATTAGGGAATGAAAAAATATTTAATGATAAAAATCAGATTTTGTGCATTTCTATCTCTATATCTTTTATTTCGGTGGTCTGAAATTCATGAAGAAGAGGGCAAAACACCTTCAAAACATAAAGGCCTTCAATATTAAATATTTTTATTTCATACTGCTAAAATAATGAAAATGTAAATGTTGAAAATTGTAGGATTAAAAACATAGGCAGTCATTTTAGTTAACCCCTTCGCGCAGATGGCAAATTTGCAATTTTCGCCTATTTAGGGGGTGTTTCGTTTAAGGCTTTCTCTGAGCATCAGAGAAACTTGGCAAATGGCTTAAACGAAACAAGACAGTATTACCATTTACAATACGAATTTTGTATTTGTTTATTTTCATAATTTAAGTAAAAATATAGTGCCACAATTGCAATAGGAAAATTTGTCAGGAGAAACAACCCTTAAAGTGATCCATCCATATCTACTGCATATCTGGCAGCAGAGTGATGGTTTAAGGCTTGTTTGATCCGTCAGACCCTTGATGACTTGCAGCCGTTTTACCAACCATGTATTCCATACTGTTCCAGCATAATTTACTGCTAAATCTAGTCCCACCCCCCAATTCCCATAGAGATCCATTCAAATGCAGAGAAGTTATATTATTGCTTGTAAGAGTACCAGAAAAAGGTGGAAACTTTCCATGGGAATATATGGGAATTAACGGGAATAAACTGGTAATGTTGGCGTTGACTAGCTGTATTTACCTCGTCATATTCAGACATAAATATAAACATTTTGTTTTGTCATAAGCAGACATCCATGCAAACATTTGTGAGTAGAACTTTAATGGATTCTTTCATTGAACAAAACATATGAATGTTGAATAAAATAAATGTATTTCCTAACTCCCACCCCCCCAATGGATGTAGTTTTTGGGCTCAAATGCAGTAGTGTGGCCTCAATAGTCTTGCTGTAGTGTGCAGGATGCTAGGAATTATCTGTGCATGTGATAAAAGAATGCACTGCACATGTAATACAGTACTCAAGTGAATCTGGTTTCGGAAGTAAATTCCCTATGACATATAGAACGGGCTTCGGAGACTATCGACTATTTCTTGAAATCTGATTTATAGAATGAGCCGAAACATTCCTGGATTAGCCTGTGTGGTATTAGGAAATAGAGCATACATTTTACGTTCCAATTTTTATTTTTTAAAGGAATAATTCATGATTTGTAGACACTTTATCTTTAATGGACTACATATCCATTACTGCAACTCACGGGCGGTTCTCGACCAATCAGATATCATCTCGACTGGACATTTTTGGCAGTGCATACCACCTTGCTAATTTGGCCATTTTACTTAATTGAACCATCCGGAGAGAATTATGGGACGTTGAGTTTTTAAACAGTGCCAGCGCTGGTATATTCACAAAAATATACTCGAAGCTGGTCCAGAAAAACGACATATTGTGTTATATTTAACAATCCAGAAAATTGATGGTAAGACATAATCACTAGAAATTGTTTAAAAGTAAGTTTTAGTTCATGTCTATGGTTTAAATGAATGGGGAAGTCACTTCCGAAACCAGTGTGACGTAGTCACTTGAGTACTCTATGGAAGAATGCACAGTGCAGGGTTGAAATTCAACTGAATTCGCATTAAATTGGGTTGTTTTGACCAAAGCATGCTGCAAGATCTAGAATTGCACTTGTGTATGTTCCAACTGAATTTAAGTTCCATGTTATAGGCTAACTTTTGCTAGAAAAAAATTGGTCAAAATTTCAGAAATTCCCGAGCTTAACTTCCCATGGTAAATTTCCGGAAATTTACCATAGATTTTCCACCCCTTTGCAACCCTAATCAAGAGTCTTTTGATATTGTTGGGTCACAGACATCAGGAAGCCATGGCATGCAAAAGATATGCGACCAAATATAAAAATATTACTTTATTCTACATTATGTTAAACTGTCCAATATTGTTTGATGCCGGAAAATGGGGGGGGGACTATGTACAAAAGATTCTATAATTTCTAAACGGTTCATCCGATATGGATGAAAATACCCTCAAATTAAAGCTAACAGTCTGCACTTCATTGTCACTGTACTTTCAAACTCAGTGCTAGAGTACAGAACCAAAATAACAAAAAATGTGTCACTGTCCAATGAATTATGGTGCTCACTTTATGTGAAACCGGTAAATCTATACATTTCTTGGGTCATAAACTCCACACAAGTGTGCAAAATCTGAGGATGATATGCAGAACTACGAATGATCTATGATGTGAAATATAGGCAGTGTACCCGCAAATCTATCCAAATGGATAAATTGTGCACTGCTCTAAATCATAAAATAATTATATATTTAACTACAAATCAAATGTTTTGGATCATGAAACTCACTTTTGCATCATTTTCCAGTGGGAATTACCATCTTTTCATCAGTATAGGGGGTAGATAACTATTGGTCCAAAACCTATCCAATCCATGTCATAAAATGAATAAAATTAGTTTTGTCCATTATAAAGAATATACATTTGCCCCTTGTGATGGTTTAAGATGAAAATATTTTTCAGCATACAGTAAATTGGAATTAGTATTTTCCAAGCTGTAAGTGACAAGTATAGCCCAGGAAGATAAGCCTATAGCCTATATTATGTACGATAACATTGCAATAAAATTATATTCCACCAACAGGTAAATGCTGCCAAATGTTCTAGCTTCAATGAAAGTCGGTACATCACCCAGAAAACACAACTGAGCAATGAATGTTTACACTACAGTGTGTGAAAAGCACTCAAAATGCGAAAATAACCAAATCTAACATAGCCTACTGGACAAGACAGTGATCGGCTGGAAAGACAAACGTACATATGAGAAGAATCATATCGGAAGAAAAACTCATTTTCTGTAGCTGTTTGCGTCATAGTACATTGACTAGATTAAGCATTCTGTTATGCTGGGCTGCAAATTATTGGTCAAAGCATCCCAGAAAAAATGACGAACACTGTTGAAAAGGATATACTGTCTTCCATCGGATAAAACCAGAATCACGTGAAATATTTCAGAGCTGCAGGTACAGTATATGGGTGTTGGGCGCAGACGTTCGATGTTGTGTAATGACGAGCTAAACTGGTGTATATTTCTCAAACTGGTTGTCCAAGACAATAAATGACCACTGAATATTGAAAGGGACATCTCTTGACTTAAAACTAATGGTAGGATTGTATATTTATTTAATATTTAGAAGCGGATATTTATAGTAGAATATGACAATAATTTCACATGTTAATAATTTCACATTATTTTGCATTTGAGTGAGCAGGGCTTTTCACTGCTTTTTTGGCATACGATCAGGCTATTGTTGGGTTTATCTTGTTGCTATGACATAATTATAATTTTAGATGATGAATAAATATATTTATGAACTCACACATAGACCCTATTGTCCACTATGTCACGCATGGGTAGGTATAGACTGGGAGGGGGGTTGCTTGTTAAATGGACTTGCTACAGGAAAATCGTGACACTTAGAAACTCTGTATTCTGCAGAGTTGTCAGGAATCGTGTACTAATAAAGATAATACACGGAGTTTGAGGTTTCCATTAATAGTTTGGCTGCAGGAGCAACGAGTGTCTCAGTTGAGGAAAATTTTGGCGCCGGCGTCCTGGTGACTAGGCATCTGCGCAAAGGAGCGAAGTCCTTTCTTTGGTGCTTGCAATGCAACACAAGCACAGCCGTTTAAGTTCTGAGACATTGGGTACTGCACTGGTTGTGCAGCTATCAACATGGTAACAAACATAGTGCTGCATGCATTTAGTAATTGCATGGTCTCTTATCATATGGAACAGTACATACAGGTGGCACAGCCAACCAAATACCTCACCCATTGTGGTATAGTTAATCGGTTAACACCATCATAATTAAGTTAATTAAGTTCTATCTGGAGCAAAAGAAGATGTTTACTTTGTAATTAAAACATTGAATACACGTGTTAATCACATGAGCTAACCACATGACTCAAAACCTGTAATTTAATTGGACAATTGACGTCCAAGATGATTTCCCATTAGGAGTCTAAAATGAGAAATGTCAAGGGCCCATTCTGAGCTAATACACCATCGTGCTTTTAAGAAATGTAATAATGGCCAGTGGTAGTATGACACATTTGTTGAATGTAGTGGACTGAAAGATTTTCTGTATTATGTCCAAAAAATGAGCCAGGAACCCAAACCACAGGTTAAGTGCCCAGTACATACAGTTTAAGACACGTAATAATTGCATTGTTTTCTCCCCTGTTTTATAAATTTCAGCAGCCATGAAAAGCAACTAGGCAGCAGCAGGAGAAACAGTTTCACAAACGGGGTGCATTGTTTAGCAGGGAGCCCACCGGACTGGTTGGCGCTCCAAGCCTCTGTTGAGCGGGAGCCGTGTTTTCACTGGTTATGACAACAGCCAAGCGTTTATTGTTGCACAGGGCCCTGACAGAAAGCAGAGAGGCTTTTTTTTGGCCTGTCAGCAAAACAACGTGACCTGTTTGGATTATCTTTCCACGACTTGGGTTTTCCCTTTTTCTCCCCACCCAACGCCCCGGAGTTGTGTTTGGCTTGATCCAATGGCTGAATGACAGAGACGATTTGTCAGCCAGCTGACTGCTGACAGGAAGTTTTAGGTCGAGCCTTGCATATCCCGCCGCGAGCGTGCCTCGCTTTCGTGGCTCACGTTTTTATGTTATGACATGCGAGGAGGGTTTCTTTCCGCTGCTTTTTAAAAAGGGTTTTCCAAGCCTGTTTTTATTCAGCTCATAATTCTGCAGTTATAAACTGCCTGTCTTGTCAGGCCTCCGTAAATTCAAGAGGGATTAGATTAGCTTGGTTAATAATTGTGTGTTGTACGTATCGCACCTAGCCACCAATTATTCGGTCCTCTGCCTCTTCAGTGCCTTCTGTGGTCTACCAGCTAAGATGAGCATGCTATAGCGCAGGTGCTCAGCCAACTGGAGTAGTCACTCTTGTTTGATGAAGATAAAGAGGTTATACCAAAATATGGGTCTCCCTGCAGGCCACGATCGGAACTGTCATTGACAAGATTACATTCCAGACCATGAGGTCATCACAGCACCGAGGGCCACTTCATTTAGAAAACCATTTAGTTTATTTTTCACTGTTTTATATGTTAATGCAATAAGGGTTTTAGTGACGAACACCATGTAAATTCTGATGATGCAGCTGGCCTGCGTGGCTTTCTCACATAAAGCAGTAAAGGTCTTGAGTTATGTGAAGCAACCCAAATGGACTCTGTTCTACATTTACATTGAAAAACTTTGCATTCATTTAGCAGACACTCTTATCTAGTGCAACTTGCAACACAAGAGAACATAAGTGCATCCAAGTGAGATATGTGAGTTCCTATTGAACACTATGGAAGAATAAGTCTGGAGAAACAACCGTTCAAGTGATCCATCCATATCTACTGCATATCTGGCTGCAGAGTGATGGTTTGAGGCTTGTTTGATAACTCAGACCCTTGGTGATTTACAGTAATTTAGCCAACCATGGGTTCCGTACTATTCCCGTGTAAATTACAGCTTAATCTAGTCCCACCCTCCAATTTCTATAGAGATCCATTCAAATGCAGAGAGGTTATAGTATCACTTGTATCAGTCCCTGAGTCTTTTGATATCCTTTTATACCCAGTCATGATAGCATCACCTGTTTGCCTGTGGAATGTTCCAAACAGGTGTTTTTTTTTACTTTTTTTGACCCTGTCCCAACCTTTTTTGGAACATGTTAGCGTATATTTTAAAAAATCTATCAAGTTTATAAGGTAAAACATTAAATATCTTTTCTTTGTACTGTTTTCAATTAGACATATGTAAAAGAGAATTTACAAATCACTACTTTATGCTGTAATGTGCATTTTACATACTGTCCCAACTTTTTTGGAATTGGGGTTTGTACATAATGCATAAAAGATATAAGCAGTCCCTCCAGGATTTATGTCCCGAATGCAACTATTAACGCAAAATTAAGGGGCCGCAACACAAATGATTTCAAACACAAATAGGCAAGTTACAAAATGCTTTTATTAAAATATCTCCTCTGTTGTAGCGAGCCTCATAAAGGGTCAGTTTCCCCATCATTACTGAGCGTAAAAATAGTTTCATAATAAAAGCACATTTGGGTTTTGCTGTCGCGAGTCTCCATGTTTAGGCTACTTCCGGGTGTCACACGAGCACAAACAGAATTACTCCAAGAATTACTCCACTTTAATTGTGATCTTCAGGTCCAAAAAAAATAAGTTTCACATTTAAATTTACAAATAAAAGAAAACACTTTTGTTATATTGAGCCTTTTTTGTATGGTTACTCGGAACACAAGCTCCACAATATTTCCAGTTGTGTTGTACAGTAGCCTACTGTTTCATTCTCACTGAACTTATATTACATATGATTTTTTATTGAATTACATATATATTTTGAAATTGCTATTTTTATTTGCAACTTTCACTAATTACCGCAACAAATGCACACAAAACATCACACTTAGCATTGCAACTTTTAAGAAAAGCTGCTGCGAAATCAAGTATTTTAGGCTGCAACAATCACAAAAAAGCCCAGCGAAATCCTGGTGGGACTGAATAAGAGTCATGCTGCGAACATTCATATAAAACCAGAAAGCATGCAAACAATCCTAAAGTAATTTCATTAGAGTGCTGTGGAGCAAGGAATAGAAATATGCAAGATGAATTCCAAAATTAATTTTGGAATTCTAAGAATTACATTTTGGCTGAAGTGTCTCATTCTGAAACACTGTCTGTCTTCACCCCCAATCCAGCTTTCCGCTACAATGACCTGGTGTCCCCCCGCTTCCTGGATATGATAGCCAACCTATCAGGCTGCACGGCACACCGGCGCTTCAACAACTGCTCCGAGATCTGCTTCCACCAGAAGTACCGCAGCCACGACGGCACCTGCAACAACCTCCAGCACCCCATGTGGGGCGCCTCGCTCACTGCCTTAGAGCGCCTGCTGAAATCCGTCTACGACAACGGCTTCAACCTGCCCCGCGGCGCCACCGAGCGGGAGCACAATGGCGTCCAGCTGCCTCTCCCCCGCCTCGTCTCCACCGACATGATCGGCACGGAGACCATCACCCCGGACGACCGCTACACCCACATGCTGATGCAGTGGGGCCAGTTCCTGGACCATGACCTGGACTCGACGGTGGCGGCCCTCAGCCAGTCACGCTTCTCAGATGGGCAGCTTTGCAGCACCGTCTGCACCAACGACCCGCCGTGCTTCCCCATTATGTTCCCGCCAGGTGATCCGCGGCAGGCCCGGAGCGGCGGGGCGCGGTGCATGTTCTTCGTCCGGTCCAGTCCGGTGTGTGGGAGTGGCATGACCTCGCTCCTCATGAACTCTGTCTTCCCGCGTGAGCAGATCAACCAGCTCACCTCCTACATTGATGCCTCAAACGTCTACGGCAGCTCGCACCACGAGTCCGAGGAGGTCCGCGACCTGGCCAGCCAGCGGGGGCTGCTCCGGCAGGGCATCGTCCAGCGCTCGGGCAAGCCCCTCCTCCCCTTTGCCACTGGCCCGCCCACCGAGTGCATGCGCGACGAGAATGAGAGCCCCATCCCGTGCTTCCTGGCCGGCGACCACCGTGCCAATGAGCAGCTGGGCCTGACCGCCATGCACACGGTCTGGTTCCGCGAGCACAACCGTGTGGCGACCGAGCTCCTGAGGCTCAACCCGCACTGGGATGGCGACACCATCTACCACGAGGCCCGTAAGATCGTCGGTGCCCAGATGCAACACATCACATTCAGCCATTGGCTGCCAAAGATCCTGGGCGAGCCGGGCGTAAAGCTGCTTGGCGAGTACCGTGGCTACGACCCCAACGTCAACGCAGGCATCCTTAACTCCTTCGCCACGGCCGCCTTCCGCTTTGGCCACACACTTATTAACCCCATCCTGTACCGGCTGGATGACAACTTTCAGCCCATCCCGCAGGGCCACATCTCGCTCCATAAGGCCTTCTTCTCGCCCTTCCGCATCGTCAATGAGGGCGGCATTGACCCGCTGCTGCGCGGCCTCTTCGGCGTGGCAGGGAAGATGCGTGTCTCCACGCAGCTGCTCAACACAGAGCTAACGGAGCGCCTCTTCTCCATGGCGCACGCCGTGGCGCTCGACCTGGCTGCCATGAACATCCAGAGGGGGCGTGATCACGGCATCCCGCCCTACAACGACTACCGGGTCTTCTGCAACCTCACGTCCGCCCACACCTTTGAGGACCTAAGGAATGAGATCAGAGACGCCAGCGTCAGGGAGAAGCTGCAGAGGTAAGCTCTGCCGTGCCGGCGTAGTGTCGCGGGTAAAGGGTAATTCCATTTTTTTCTTTCCAACTTTGACCTATTTTTACAAACTATTTCAACCATGCTGATGAGTCATAGTAATGTTTTCACATCTTTCTTTTTCGAGCTTTGGTTACCCAAAGAACCGTGCCGCGCTGTGTGGTGGAAATAGTCTGTAAAACTAGGTCAAAGTCGAAAAAAAACTGAATTACCCTTTAATGAACTGGGATCGTACCTTAGGTTACCGGGTCAGACTTCAGTTTGTGGGTACTGCCACTGTATTCTTGAGTAAACCTGAATTGATAAGTATCCAGCTGCATAGCACCTTAAAATGTAAGTCGCTCTGTATAAGGGTGTCTGCAAATAAATTATGTAAATAATATATCTGTCTTGTCAGAACAGCTCAGTGCCAAATGAGCTGGAGCATTGTTCTATGTTCCGCTTTTCAGGTTGGTAGAAAAAGAGAAAGGTGCTCAGTGTGAATACTAAATGAAAATAACAATGAACAACCTTATGACTGCAACTATCCACTGTTATTCATATGTAGGAGGTATGATGCCTTATAGTTGCTAATAAATTACTCAAAAAATAAATAAAACAAACAGAATATAGTTACTTATATTAGTAATATATGTCAAGTCAGTGTTTAACGAACCTCTGTAATGAATGGCTATTGAAAAAAACTTTGAATTGCGATTGTTATTAGTAGTTGTTGATGATAGAAATTGTCTGTTTGGCTGTATGCGCATTCATGTGTGCCTGTAGTAGAGAGTAAGGTCGCCTCTGAGAATGTGTGCGCATGCATTCCTGTGGAAGGGTGTGCTGGAGTGTGTGTGTGTGTGTGTGTGATTGAGTGAAGGAGTACACAAAGGAGTGCGTTAGCAAGTTTTTGAGTGAGGAGACTGTTGGAAGACCAAGTGGTGTAGAAGAATGTGGTGTAGAAGAAGAGAATGAGAGAGAGTGACTTCTGTGTTCAGCGCCATGTTCACTGAGCAGCGTTGTGCTTGCAGGCTGTACGGAACTCCCCTGAACATCGACCTGTTCCCAGCACTGATGGCTGAGGATATGGTCCCCGGCAGCAGGTTGGGCCCCACGCTCATGTGCCTGCTGGCCACCCAGTTCAAACGGCTGCGAGATGGGGACAGGTACGACCTCGTAGCCCCGCCAGTCCCCTGTCCCACCCACACACGCTTGCCGCACATATTCCAGTTTCCCCCAGGATGTCTTTGTAGGTGGGGTGGTGAGATTGTGCAACCCCAGACCCCAGACGGGGGGGGGGGGGGCTTGTTTAATTTTCCCAATCTGTGTGTACAGTATAAAGAGTAGCCTAGGAACCTCAATAAAACTCCTTTCTGCCCAGCCTTTCTCCACTTGTGTTTTCCGCCTGCTTGTGTTGCCCATACAAGTGGCAGAGCATCATTTGGCTTCATCAATACGATCTTAAAACGGCTTAAAAATAGCTATCAGAGACATAAAAGAAAACAAGAGACCGGAAAATAATGAAAAAGGACACGAGACGAGAGGATAAAATACCAGTTTAACATAATTTTTAAATAAGCTGGCTTAAATTGCTGTGATTGGGATGATATTTACGAGTTTCGGTTTGTTTTTCTGAGAGTTTTTTTTTTTTTAAGTTAGTTATTGGCTTTCCTGAGGTGACGTAACCGAAACAAATCTATTCCTCTGCATGTGGCCACGCAGCCAATCGTAGTGAGATTACCGTGAATCAAAACACTAACCAAGGAGAGTCTTCACACTCCGCAAATCTATTGAATCGTTGATCATTTTGGGTCACAAAATGGTACGCTTACACAAAAACATTTATATTGACTTTTAAATGTTAGTTTTCAAACAATGACATTGGCGTTTTATATTTTTAGGTGGGGTGCCAAACTTTGTAGGGCGGATCGCCGCACCTAATGTATAAATTTTTTTTTTTTTAAAAGACTGCATTCTCATTCTCCACACATACACACATGCACCCACATGTGTATGCATGCCTATATGCAAGCACATACACACAAATGCATGCTCACATATAGATAAACATACACATTTTTGTACACACATGTTTGTTCATGCATTTGCACATACACCCACGTGCTTTTACACGCAAATGAAAATACATGCCCAGATGCAGACACACACAAAAGCATTCAATCAAGCATGGGCACGTCTCACTCACAAACACGCAGGCACATTGTAGTTTTTGAGTAGTTTCAGAGGTCTAGAAGGCTCTTATAGCTTCCTCAGCATTCATTCCGTCCCATAGCATTTAAATACATAATCTCCAGCCCGGTTCCTCATGAGCCGGTTGCTGGTTTCTGTTATTCCGCACTTAATTGGTCAAATAAAGTTTCTGATTACACTGTTAATTCCCCTCACCTGGTTTCTTAGGTCTAAACTGGTAGCTGATTTTGAGGTGAAAACAAAAGCCAGCCGATCCTGTGGCTCTCCAGGTCCAGGGCTGGGGACCCCCTGTTCTTGGCCTTCACGCACTCCCCACTCGGCAAGCGGCACGCGGTCTCCGCAGCCACAAACAAATGCGCTGATGGCCTGCCCCCCCCTCTTTCTGCGAGGCAATAGGTTCTGGTACGAGAACGCCGGAGTGTTCAGCCCGGCGCAGCTGACGCAGTTGAAGCAGACGTCGCTGACCAGGGTGCTCTGCGACAACGGGGACA
This sequence comes from Ilyophis sp. 1 JC-2022, assembly GCA_022702515.1. Lineage (NCBI taxonomy): Eukaryota > Metazoa > Chordata > Actinopteri > Anguilliformes > Synaphobranchidae > Ilyophis > Ilyophis sp. 1 JC-2022. The sequence continues at coordinate 15,231,702 of CM040406.1, read as the reverse complement.
ACATCACACGCGTGCAGCCCGACGTTTTCCGCGTGGCCGAGTTCCCTCATGGCTACGGCAGCTGTGACGACGTTCCCAAGATGGACCTGCGCATGTGGCAAGACTGCTGCGAAGGTGAGACTGCTCCGCACGTGCAACTCTGTCATCCACGAACCTCTTGTTTCGCAACGCTTAAAATTAACATTAAATTAAGTTTAAAATTTTTCACTTACGGTGAAATTTTAAGGGAAAATAATAAAATGAAAGCAGTTAAGGCCAAATCGGGACCGTGACAGTGCTGACTGTGGCCCTAGCTTCATAGGGCGACATGCAATTGGCGATTGCGTTGCCCATCGTATGGGAGGGTTCAGTTAGGGGTCAACGTTCATCACTATCTAGCAACCCCCCTACTGGTCGACTGGGCCACTGCGGACTGCATGCTTAAGCTGCATATAAAAGGTCTTCCTCTGACTTCCGCTCTATGCAAGTTTAGCTGTAGTCTGCGGTGTGAAAAGAAGCACCTGGGGATACCACATGTTTCGGTGGAGAACCGTGGATGTCTTCACTCTCCTGAATCTGCAGTGGGGTTTGTGCATGAACGTGGCTGCGGTTGCAGACAATTAGCCATTCAAAATTGGGGTGAGCACCAAATTTATTAAAAAAACAAGAAGATGGCACTCAGTAGAGCACATGTCTCCACCAACACTATGCAGCTGTCAAGATATGGCAGTTCCACATGTTGGATATTCATCAGAAGTTCATTTCTTCCATGCCCTTCACATCAGGAGATGCACACTGTATCTCAAATTGGCCATGAGATATGCCTGTTCAAATTCTAGCCACTGTTAAGCATTTTAGCTGATTATAGCACCATCATTTGGCCAAAGAGCAATATATTTATTCAGTAGGTGGAAATTGGCTGTCCTGCACCCCCATTTTGTTTGATTGGCCCAATAATCTCAGAAGGTCAGCACTATACTCGTTCAGTGGTCAGAAATGAGCAACCCCATTTGAATGGGTTCAATAATGTAGGGTCTGTCTCTTATGTCTGCGGCGCACAACGTTTCATGGTGTTTTTTGAATCCATTCTGAACTTCTATGCCTTTTTGTGAGCCACACCCCACTTTTGGAAATCTGTGTAAAAAGTTAATGGGTTGTTCCTTGCGCCATGACCAACCTTTCCACAAAGTTTTGTGGTATTATGTGAGTACGTTTGTAAGTTACATGCCTTTTTGTGAGAATCCTCGCCCACCGCCATGCCTCTCTTTGGGCAATTGGTGTGAAAAGTTAATCGGTTCTTTCTTGGCTCTTGATCAACCTTTCCATATTGTTTTGTGGTGTTACATTAATCAGTTTGGAAGTTATATGCCTTTTTGTGAAAACCCGCACCCACTGTCATGCCCCCCATTGGCCAATCGGTGTGAAAGGTTCATGAGTTCTTCCTTGCCCCATGACCAAGCTTTCCACAAAGTTTTGCAAATCCGTTCATAACTTTTGGAGATCTGCTGCTAACAGACGGACAGACTGAATTGGGCGAAAACATGACAGGGAGTCCGGGAGCGTTGTGCAGGTAATCACTGCGCATCTCATCTGCTACCAGTTGTCAACTCCCGTTCCCGTCCACCCTCGCACAACCAAGCTCATTTGCATAGGAACAAGAGTCAACTTCGATCGTCGCTACCTGCTTCGAACAGGACTCGTTACTACTAGTTGTCGCTCTCGTTCATAACCGTACTAAATGTGAACTTGACCTGATTAAGCACTAAAATGAGGAGCAACAACCGTATTTAGCTGTAGTGTGAATGGGGCCCAAATGTAGGAAAAAGCGACTGCTTTTCAGACCTATTACTTTTTTCCATTTCTTAGTGGTCCAGGTTTTGTGCACCTTGCACAAGGTTATTTGTCTATTAGTCTTGAATACAAGTGGCAGGCTTTCCATAAATACCAGCTTTGTGAAGCCTCATGTTGGGAACTCACTCATGCTTTTGGAACTCTCAGATCAATGTGTCAGACCTCTTTTATAGCTGACACATAATCATCATTGACATTCAATTTAATAGGACTCACCTATGTTGCTGCCTTTTGTAGTTGTGATGTAGTTACTTCAAATTCCTTTTTCAGGTCATGATTCCATTATTTTGTTCAACCCCAGTATATCTCAACATGAAATGAAAATTATTGATTCAGTTCAATAGATTGCAGTCAACACGAGACTGCGCCTTTTAGCATATGTACAGCTGCAGGTGAATATCTGCAGATTTAATACAGAAGGATACTACCCTGCATAAGGCAGGAAAGAAGTGGGCTCGGTATCGTTATATAGGAGACTCACAGTGCCTTTCATCATTTCATCACAAATCTGGCGAGGTCACACAGTTGTAACTTGTAATTTGAAACTTGAACTTTCTCCTTGTTGTGCACGCCCTCACCTTTCTCATTGTGCATGCCCTCCCCTTAATCTCAGTCATTCAGACTAGATTTCTGTTGAAACGGGATATGCATGATGTCATTTGGGGCTTGTTGTTCAAAGATGTACTTTTTTTTTAGGTGTTTTCGTGTCCCTGATTAAGAGGGGATTACGTAGGTCAGGGGTGGACAGGGGGTCGAGCCAGAGACCCCATGGTTTACATTCCACGAGAATCTGAGCCTGTTGTAAGAATTCCCAACCCTCTCCCCTGCTATAAACTCGCTCCATTAGCCCAGAAAGAAAGCATTCTTGCCCGCGCGCTGCAGCATGTTAAACAGATGTACCGCCATAAGTCCCCCACCCCCATAACAAGCGTATTGTACACCATTGTCACCATAAGGAATGGCTTTTTCTCATTCCAGAGTGTGACACTGAGGGGTAAGGGAATGGTAACATTTGTACTGAAGAAGGCGACGCATCGTGCGTCTGCCTTTTAATAGGTGGCGTGATCAGGGGTTTAATTTCTTAACTCCGTTAAAGCATTTCAGGCTGGCCCAGCTTCCTCTGGGTTGCCAGGGTGAAAAAACAATTCCTCTGTGAGCTTGGGCGATTACAGACAATTCCCCATTTACTCCCCAAATAAAAAGCATTCTGTCTCTTGTCCAAATTGCTAACGAGAACGGGCAAGGCACTGACTAAGTTTGTGTCAGCTGATGAAAAGAGCATACCATGAAAATAAGGCCTGGCCTACTGAAAATATGAAATAGTCAGAATAGTGAAAGCGAGGTTTTGTTTTTTTCCCTCCCTAAAACTGTTCTTGAGGAAAAAAGTAAAAAGTCTTGTCACAGATGTTCAGAATGTATTGATGGTATTTTTTCAAACCATGTTGCATTTACAGAAGGACATTTTTACCATCTCTTTTCAGCTCTGATGCCACAAAAGTGCCATTCCTGTATAACGCAGTACAGACACGTTCAGGCGAATGCAAGTTAGCGATTTAGCTCTTTTTCATTATTACTGTCATATGTAATAATGAACATGCAATGGGAATCAATACAGCCGTGGGAGTTCGGGTACAGAACAGCTTGTGGAATCAGTAGAAGTCATGAAACAAATTGGGAATGCACTCTGTGAATAGACCATAAGAAACCAATTGAACGAGAGAAACGAATGAGAAACGTTTGTGGCCTCCTACCCCCTCCAGCGGCCCGACTTGGAGGTACCAGAGAGGGAGGAGGCTCTTGCCATGACTGGCTGGATGGTCCGACAATGGCAGGGATTCCATGTCTTGACTGCCAAATAGCTTTAAACCCAGTGATGCAAGCGCTGCGTTTACCCACTGTATAGCTTGTGTCCCTTTGTTCGATTTCAGTTGTTAATTGCATGAAAGGGGGATTCATTTAGAGTTAAATTGTGCTAGATTTAAGGTTCACTTTTATTCTATTCATTAATTCATTAGCTTATTGATCATGTAAGAATTTTTTTTTAATGTTTGTTACTGCTTGTACACACAGAAACACAACAACCTAATGGTTTGCATGGTTTTGTCTGTTGACAGTATATAATAGTGTGTAGTCAGTGGACCATGTGTAAATCTGTACTTATTACTTCATAGTATGCAGATGTCATATGAAACATCCCGTCAGAGAAAACAAGAAAAAAGGTTTTGTGTATAATTGAATGTCGTAAGTCAAAACTCTCCAGTGACCACTTTTTAAAACTCACCCTCTAATGATTTTCAGTATGGCGAAACAAAGCACTAGACTTGATAAAGCTCAGTCAGTATGAATAGAAAGTAAGCTCCCTTCTCAGTTATAGTTTATATGTTAATAATGGATTTGTGTGTTTTGAGCAACGTTTGTAATGATCCTGTAATTCCCTCAATGAATAGAGCATGCAGGGGGTACAGTAATAAAAATTAATACTTGCAGTCGCGCTGCGATTGAAGAAAGGTCTAAATACATCATGGAGAAGTCACGGCTGCTTTGACCGGGGAAAGCTCAGGTGCTCAAGATTCAGATGGAACGTTTATGCCATGAAATGCATGGCTCAACTGCACATTTAATAAACAGAGCTTAATGGCTCATTCGGCTGTACGTTACCCTCCCCCCAACCCCCCCCCCCATTTAATATTTTGACCCCGAGTTCATGCGGTCTTTAAGAGACGAACATGAGAAAGCGAAAGCTAATAAACACAGAATATCCTGTCTGCGCGTAGGCCGCTGAAAGAACAGGAAGACAGACATGTCTTAATGCCTTATTTCCCCCAAGGTCAACAATTTGAGGGCCGATTCTAATTTGCCATATTAACCTTTGGGGAATAGAACAGAGGTGGAAATCACATTTTCTTTTAATGTCATAGGTGAAAGGGTGGAAAAATGAGTGGTACACGTTTTATTTATACTGTTTTTAAGAGGAACATTTTCGCCCGGTTTGTTTGCAGATCGCTGGCAAATCGAGACCCGCATTGCAAAGGTCAAGACTTCTGTAGATTTCTTTTGCCATTGTTTTTAATGGCGCTGAATAGCACTACGCCCCAAAGAACACCCCCTTATCCCCAGCTTTGATTAGGGCCTTCTCAGAGTATGGCAGGGCTTCCCTGGAGGCCCTACTCCCTCACTCTGTGGCCCTGTCTGAACTGCAGGCTAATGACAGGGCCTCTACTGCCTTGTGGGCTTGCCTTTCATCATGATGATTGTAATTGCGAGGGCCGGTCTCTTGACACGGATTTGTGACCGCTCCCCTCTTTCCAGCAAGGTGCTCTGCTCTCTGCATTGCCACAGCAACGTGGGCAGGACAGGCAGGTTACTATCTGCGTAATTTGAAGTGTGAAGCTCTGGAACAGGACAGGACTTTGGCTTGTCCAGGGAGGTGTTCTTTGGGGGGGAGGGGGAGGATGCACGCCACAGCATTAATGTGTGAGGGAAGGAGGTGGGGTTACATTGACAACTTCTGGCCCTTTATCAATTTATTTTAATTTGGCAGGCAGGATTACTAGCTGGCTCTCTGACATTTGCTGAGTTTCAGTCCACCACAGCCAGATTGACACTGAACAGGAATTTCTTCCTTGGGAGGGGGAGGGTGGTTCTACCTCAGTGGATTTTCTCTCTCTGTTTCGCTGCCTGGTTTTACAGTGACAGGGAAACTTTGGCACGGCACTGTCATGACCCGCCCCTGTCTCTGGTCTCCGCAGACTGCCGGACGAAGGGCCAGTTCAACGCCCTCTCGTTCCACTTCAGAGGACGGAGGTCGGCGGAGCACAGCTACACTGAGGAAAACCCAGCCGGCCTCGCCAAGAAGCGGGAAGAACGCAGGTAATACACCGCAGTTTCAGCCACCCTATGTATAATCTGCACAAGGCCAGGCCAGACCTGTGTAAATTTCTCACATTCATTTACATGTCCTCAATTACATTTTCAGCAAAAAAAGGGTTTCCTCTATTCATTCATCATACATGTAAAGCAGGGGTGTCGAACACCAGTCATGGAGGGCCGCAGTGTCTGCAGGTATGAACGATTTATTTTCAGTCAGTAGCCATGCAAGTCTTTGAGAACAAAGTGTGTGGCTGCTGCTGCTGAAATGCACCAAAAACACTGCAGCCATTCCGGGATTGGATTCTGAAAACCAAGTGACCTAAAGCTTTTGGTGGTTGGAGTTGGGATAAAAGCCAAAAACCATGAAATTAGCAAAAAGCAAAATCACTTAATTCCCTGACTTGACTGTTTCTAACAGCATCGCAGAGGACCCCAGTGAGAGGCTTGCCAACGTCACGCTCGTGACAAAACCCAGCACTGAACCCTCGCTGAATGACTTCCAAGACTTTGTAGTAGATATGCAGAAGACCATCACAAGCTTACGAAAGCAGGTGAGCAGCCTACGTACAGTCCTGTCCATCCCTGTCCGTCAGCAGCAAGGCCCAAGTGTCACGGGACAGACTGGCTGCACACGTTTCAGAGTGCTCGGGCAGGGGGCACTTTCCCCCCAGTGAGCTACAAGATGGGATGAGCATAGAGTTTGAATGCACTCAGAATTTGGGGGAAAGGGAAAAGTAGAAAGTGGGAATAAAAGCTATTTAAAAAGAGCCAGTTGCACATCCTCTGATCTGCATCAAGGCATGCCAATGTTAATGTTATACTAGGACCCTTTGTGTCTCATGGGTTTTATTAAACAGGCCTAATGCTTCAGACATACAATGCGATTTCTCTCTGTTTTGTTGTTTTTTCATCTCTGGGGAAGTGGAAAAGGCTAACTGTAATTGGTCATTCTGATGTATGGATTTTTATTGACCATTTAGCTTATGACGGATGAATAGTGATTAGTTTCCCCCCCTTACTACCATTTACATACCACTGCATGGCCTCTAAACCAAATTAACCCTTACGTGAGTCATCCCAGCATTAGTCTGTAAATACAGTGCACATAATCCACTTTGCAGCATGCTTTCACCCTTCATTTTACATATAATCTCATTTCCGTCTGGATGTCCACAGGACAGGGAAATGCAAAGATTAGGACAGGGCCACTACCTCGGCCCAGGGTGAGCATGCACAGGTGCCCAGTCTCGCACCTGCACAAAGAGGACGTGGAAACAATGGCCTCACGTCACACTCGCTCTCCTACACACAGTTAAACGCTTCTGCGGTCTCAGTCTCTCTCTCTGGTCTCTCTCTGTCTCGCTCTCTTTCTCTCACACTCACACAAATGTACTTAACTTCAAGTTCTAGGACAACTGCTCACAGTAACCCCACCCCCCCTCTAACGTGGAGGTTTTCTTTGTGCTCCCTTGGGGTGGTGGTGGGCGGAGTGGAGGAAGAGACAGGAAATTAGGTCATACTTTGGAGCAGAGTGAGTCTCTGCAGCCTCTTTTTTTGACTGCAGGTTGGGACATGCCCACATGCTGTAGAGCGCAAGCTTTTCAAGGCAGGCTCCCTGGTGTATTTATCTGTTGACACAGAGGTTTTAAATGGTAGCACAGATCAGACAGGATATCCAGTCTTATCAGATCGCATGGTACAAATTTGGAAGGTTTATAGAGTTGAGCATTGCCTTGGGCTAATTCTCAGTGAGGGGCATAAGGATTTTCATCAATTAGTCCTAATTACCAAAGACATTTTTTCCATCATCTTTCTTTTTTTTTGGGGGGGGGGCTTTGAATGTTTACAGAATATTGATCGCCCCACCCCCCTCCTTCTCCCCTTTCCCCACTTCCTACAGATTAAAAGACTTGAAGCCCGTCTGAGCAAAACGGACTGCACAGACCAGGAGGGGCGGGAACGCTCCAGTGCTGAGAGGTGGAAGAAGAACGCCTGCACCACGTGCGAGTGCCGGGTGTGTACCACCGGCGCCCACCGCTGCGCCGAGCCCGACAAATAAGCCTTTAGCCGGGGTGCTTGGAAGCCGATTCTACAGCTTGCGCCCCACCTCCCTTTCGCCATTCTCCTCCCACCCCCACCGGCACTCCACCCCATATTCTCCTATCCCCCTCTGGCTGCACCCATTCTGCTTTTCTTCCATTCTTTCCTTCCGAGTTTACTACTCTCCCAACTGGTATGCCACGGTCCCAGCTTGTTCCCCTCCTCCCAGACAGTTGGAGGGGGTTTAGGGTTTACCAAACTCTGGGTCAGTTCCCACTGCTGCACTGCAAAAAAGGTCTGTCTTAAAGGCATAATTAATTTTGTTAGAACATAATGGCCCCGATATGAGTCGTAATATTCAAGCTCACCTTCATGATTCGCTCCAGTGGTCAGCAACTGGCCAACGAAGAATTATGTTTTTTCTCTCTCCAAAAGCACACTTTTAGCACCTAAACGAATGCAAACAACGCGGATTATGCCGATATACAAAATCACGACATCCGGAACCGAACGTTTGAAAAGATAAGATAAAGCTCCATTCATAATATTTGACACTTTTTCCAAACAAGGGTTTGGAAGAAGATCCGGTCGTTAGCTTATTAACTTCCGTGTTTCGTTCTTGTGCCGGAACGGTCCTGCTCACTTCCTGAAGCATGTGTTAGTAAACAAACCGAGCTGCAAAGAGGCTAGCAACAGTTGCTAGTTCTCCGAAACTAGTTCTTCAAACTCAAATCAATCAAAAATTGGTTCAAACGTTTGGTTCCGGATGTCGTTATTTTGTATATCCGCATAATCCGTTTTTGAATTCGTTCATGTGTTAAAAGTGTGCTTTTGAGACCTGTTTCACCATGCAATGGGAGTAAATGGAGAGAGAAAAAACATCATTCTTTGTTGGCAGTTGCTGACCACTGGAGCAAGTCATAAAGGTGAACTTGAATATTACAACTCGGGGCCAGGTAGCTATACAACATTATGTTCTAACAAAGTTTACTATGCCTTTAACAAGTGTTTAATTCTTATACTGAGACATAAAATGTAATTTTTTTTCCCTCTGAAGTAGAAAATATTAGATTGTTTTAAGTTACTTTGTGCTTGTCTTAACCCATTGGAAAATGAGTCACTGTCTCACCTCATCTTTTTGTCTTATTTAGCAAAAAAGTTACAGAAATAAGATTAAATATAAGACTAAAATACTTGTTAAGATTGACTTGCAGTGTGGTCATGGGAGGGGTTGAGGTTGGTTACATGGAGAGAGAAAAAAAAAAAGAAAAAAACTGCTTTATGCACTTGCCACAGAAATTCATACCCGTCAAATTAGACATAGCAGCTGTTACACATGCTGCAGTAGTTACGGTTTGCCTGTGTGATTAGAAAATAAATTCCATTTTAACACCAGTAGGTTCCATGATCACTGGAAATGTATCCGTATTCACTAAGTTGTCTAGAGTTTTGTTCCTTGCCAAATTTATGCTAGGGCGATCATTTTGTTGTGGGCTCGGAATGTGTAGGAATCGCTGATCTAAATAACCAGAACCCCCTCTCCCCTCCTTTCCCCACCACCAGGACGCCCAGGTCACGTGCTTTGTGGAGGCCTGTCCCCCGGCGGCATGCCCGAAGCCCGTGAAGCTAAAAGGAGCATGCTGTCCTGTGTGCCTGACACGGCCGACGAGCGTCGACCGCGGAGCATAACGAGACCCTGCCCACCTCCCGCGCCCAGTATTCTACAGAGACCCCACTGGTGCTCCGGTCACCAGCCGATACAATTCCAAAATTTTTTAATCTTTCATATTTTTATTTGTTATTTTTTCCCCATTTTTTATTATTTTTTTTTGTTTGGTTTTATCTTGATTCACCTGGCCCTAAGGCTGCCAGCCTGAGAGACTGCCTGGGTTTCCAGTCCGCTAAAACAGGAACGTGTGCGATATCAGCTTCTAAACGGGTGTGTTGGACCCCCTCAGCCCCCTCAAGGGACCAGTGTGTGTGGAAGCGTCCCTCGGTGCACGTCGTTTTCACTGTACAGTACCCAAAACGCTTGGTTAGAAGAGGAAGGAATCCCACTGCAGCGATTATGAAAGGGAAGTAGATAGATCACCTTCGGCCATGTTGTGTTACAAAGCTTTCTCAGGTTAGAGATGACGAAAAAAATAAAACTGGTGCTACTTTCCCCCATTAACAATTTAGTTACTAAATACAACCTTAAAAGTATTGTTTTTATTTTGTTTTGTATTGTTTTTTAAGATATGCAAAGCTTCATATATAGTCACCATTCATTATGTGCCTTTTAATCTTAAATCACATTTGAGAGACTTTTTAAAAAATGGCTCTAAAGACATTTTATAAATAAATGAATAGAGTTACTTCAGCTTTTACTAAACTTTCATGGTGCTTTATATCATATTATAAATATATATTTCCTCTTTGTATTACCTGCTTACATATGAAGATAATGTGAAGACTTTAAAAAAATCACTTTTGTAATGCAAAAAAAATGTCTACTGATTACCTAATGTATATTCTCCAATGGCAACTGTTGGTTAACTAACACCTGGTATTGTTTTTTTCCCCCCCTTTTGGTTTTATTGTATTGCTCTTTTTTTATATATCGAAGTCACTTAAGCAGGGGGGGCATGGGTCATCTGTTGCTTTTTTTCTAAATTTTTATTTGCATCTAAAAAGAACACAAGAATGCAGCCCTTTTCCGATGTAGTGTTCATTTTGGTCAAGGCTTTTTTTTCACTCGCCTGCCAAAGCTTGAGTTTTCAGCAGCACACCGACAGCTGTTCCAGAGGTCTGAGGGCTTCGTGTTGCAGCTCCTCTCCTGGTCTGGGACGGGACTTTTCGCATCTGCATTGAAGGATTTTTTGGCCATACCTCAGCAACAAGACTGCCTCAGGACATCACAGATGGGAAAGTGAGGGCTCACAAACCATGGAATGGGTGTGGCTAACTCGTACCATACATTTCCTGACTGAATTGTTTTTGTTTCGTTTTTTTTTTTTTTTTTTCTTCCCATCTGTCTTGTCACTGCAGTGTCCTCCATCAGTTTGAGAGGGCACAACAGTCACCTCTCCGTAAAACAGCAGGGAACTGCGCAACAGGCTGAGGCAGATTGTTGGAGGGATACCCTACCGACTGGAACCCACATTCACTGGGCAGTGCTGCAGCCAATCGTGCGGGACTCCTCGCCACAGCTAACCGATGCGTTTCAATGGATTGAGGTTTAGGCCTTGTTAGGGAAATGCCGTGAGTCTCGGACAACTGCTCACAGTGGCTCAGATTGCTGAGTCAGTGATGATAGCTCCGCCCATTCAGGTTGGTGAAGCCTTGCTCTCCCATTGCTACTGAGCATGTCTCTGCCTCCAGAGCTTTTGGGTTATAGTACTCTAGTGTCAAACCCACAGTGACTCAGCTGAAGTTCTCACGACCCTGTCTGTGAGTCACATTCTCAGGACGTCCATCTCCCTGGTCTGGACAGTGGCTTGGAAAGACACAGCAATCCCCCCTCACCCCTTGCAAAACATTGTAACCTTTTTTCTCGAGACGTGGATTCAGTCAACATACATCGACTCACAATCAAGGGTGTTCACCAATGTATTAACAGTTTTACAGTTGAGCTTGCATTAGCTTATCGCTCCAAACTGAGTTTGTGAAGAAAAATGTCCCTGTAGAATTTTATTTTATTTTTTTCAAAAAGTCAACGGTATGGAAGCACAAAGATTGGATTGAGGCCTGCATGTGCTGCCCCCCCCTCCTGAACAAATCCATATTCATCACACTTGACTTCAGGGCGAGGTGCTCAATTTCTGGCTCTCATTTGGAGAGCTCGCTCTGACATTCAAGCAGCGATGACGTTATCCAATGCAATCGCAAAGAACTTCCAACCTCCAATTACGAGCTAATGAAAGCCATATGTCCCATCTCTTTGCTCATTTGCTTTTTTTTGTTTTGTTTTTTAAACAAATGTTTTTGTTTGCGAAATCCCTCTGAAAGAGAGTGGTAAATGGCGTGCCAGGAAGAAAAAAAGTGCGTTGCTGATTTTGAGGCAAAAGCAATGTAAGCAGTATTCACAACGTCTTTCTCATGAAACTAAACTACCTGTTCAAACTGTGTCATTTTGCCCCAACACTGAACACGGTGATCAGGATGAGGAGAGCGGCAAAGCCTCACTCCTCTGCTCGGAGTCACTGGGAATGCACTGTGCTGTGTGAATGAGTCTGTAGAGCTGCAGTTTCCATTTGAAGTGTTCGACTGCTGTTAATTGTTGTCGTTGTTGTTGTTTTTTAATGACATTCAGCTGTACTGTTAAGTGACTGCTGGCTGTGCTCATTAGTGGTTAAAAGTTGCTCTAACTTCTTTTCTCACTGCATTTGGCATCACTCAAACAAAGCCAGAGGTCAGAATGTGTAACATGCAGTATATATTAGACAAACATTGCAGGTGTTAGGGGAGCAGTTCATGTATAAAATTGTTTTTTTTTATTAAAAGAATACCATGAAGAGCGTTAGGTGATGGCGCACTGATTTGGCCTGACGTGGATTCATAAAGACGACCCACCCCATTTGTCCTCCCTGTTTTATTTTATTTCCTCCAGCGTTATAGGTCTTCCTCCTCCCTTGTACTTTTCCAGCTTTGTTAGCTCTGTATTACATCCAACTAATTTAGTGGCTTCTGACTAGACTTTTTCACTTGACTGTCTGGATTGGACAGATACTGCTCATTTGCCTTTCTCAATTGGACTGACATACTTTTTTTTCCCCTTTCCTGATTGGACATACATTTTTTGCGTTTACCCGAGCACGTGCTGTATATCGAAGCAAGCACAGACCAAATTTTTACAATTTTTGTTCACAGAGCTGCTTTCTGTGCTTCCCGTTCCTCTCAGTAAATAATGTAGTGGAGGCGGGGGAGGTGGAGGGCCATCCTTTCTTTCTGCCATATTTCTTCGCCAAATATTTTTCCAAGCCCCACTGTGACCTAACCCCTCGTCACAACTCCCAAAACCCTACGCCCCACCGTCAAGGGAAACGCACTGCTCTGCCAGACTGACCGTGCTCTACCTACACCATTTCAGAGCAAGCTTTCAAAAGCGGAAACCTAGCTGACCTTTTGTATTGTACGAACCGTTACGTTTGCCAAAGAAATGTTTGCACTGTAATGTATGCCTCTCAACCAAATTAAATAGGCCACATTTTAAATTAAATTTAAAAAAATCACTGCCTTTTGTTCTTTGTGCGTGCATGAATGTCTTGCCCTTAAAGTTCTTTCCATTGGGGTATGAACCTGGATGAAGTAGGGTCTTGTGGAAGTGGTGCTCACCAAACCTACCCCTCAGTGTCTGTGTGTCTGGATGGTCATTATTAGGTTGATTACTCCATTAAATCGGGTACTGTAAACATTACAGAATACAGCGGCTTCGGGCTCTGTGTATAGTATATAGCCTTTGTAAGATTTATACCATGTTTTGATTGCACATTTTCTCCCTTTAGTTTTATTGTTGGAAAGGAAAAGGATGCCAAAGAAATTACCTTTCAGATATTTGGCTTTGTCACCCCTGACACAAAAATGGATAACAGGAATTTCATGTAATATTAACACTTGTAATAAAGTGGTCATTGCAACAAAATGATATTCATATTTTGGTTTATTACTGAGAAAGTGGGTGGATACAGCCACTGCTGTAAATCACTCACAAATGTGGTCTAATGGGGGTCTCTTGGTTGGTTTGGATCAGTGGGTGGTGGTTGGCACATGGAAGCTCCACCCATTATAACTGCTAAGTTGGCCATGCGTCTTTCCCAGAGGAATGCCAACTAGCAAGAGGTTTTCTGTTCACAAGAACTTGCATCATCATGCAGAGAAGTAGAATTCTGTTTTGAATGGGAATCAATGGGATTGATTTTTTCACAGACTAAATAAGTACATTTTAATTGCTAATGCAAAATAATTAATTTGTAATACCTAAATGGTCCATAATTATATTCTGATGATGCAAATGTGATCAGGAAGCTACCTTGCTAATAAATAACTTGATATAATGAAATAATTAATTGGTTTATGCTGGCTCATTACTTTCACGCAAGCTGTAAAGATGATTGTTTTGCTTCATGCATGCTTTTTAAATCTTCATATAAATATACAGTACATATATTCAAATTTCTCTGTCTTATAGTACAAATAAAATATATTTAATGTTTTACCTTATCAACTTTATAGATTTTTGTAAATATATGATAATTCTGGATTTGATGCCTGCAACACAAAAAAGTTGAGACGGGCAAAAAAAAGACTGGGAAGTAAAAAAATATATAATAATAAATAAATAAAAATAGTATTTTGGTTGACTAAAGTATTGGTTGACTAAAGGGCTGTATGTCATCAAGGGTCTGATGTATCAAACAAGCCTTAAACCATCACTGCTGCCAGATATGCAGTAGTTATGGATGGATAACTTGAAGGGTTTCTTCTCCTGACTTATTTTTCCATAGAGTTCAATAGGAAAATGAGTCGGGAGAAACGACCCTTAAAGTGATGGTCAAGGGATTCTAAAAACTTCAAATAACCACAACATATCACAGAGGGGTGTATCCACACCCACCAAATATCTGTTCAAGAATATGTCAATAGGTGTATTAATATACATCTCAAATTCAGCTAATAAACTCAATCTTGAACGGACTCAGGATTGTAGGTGTGTGGTCTAAATCTACGCCCTCAACCCAAGTGCCATCGATGTCTCCAGCCCTACATGTTTGAACCACAGAACTGTTCTTATAGTTCTGTTCTGTGGTTTGAACCCGGCGAGGAATTGATGCAATCAATTCAAAGTAAAATACAGTGCGGCTGATATCAAGAGATAAATATCACACGCAAGCTCGCAATCAAAGTTAAGTTTACTTAAATGCTAAGCAGCGTATTGCTTTGATCTAACGTTAGTCTATTTAAAGCAAGCTAAATTGCAAGGCGACGTTTCACCACATGCATGTTCCACACAAATCATTAAATAATGGTAAATTTTATCGAGTTTTTAACATTTTAAATAAATGTGCAAGGCCCATTCCTTAATTTTGGTTGCTCATCGAACGGAAATTGCATGCATGCTAAGTAGCTACTTTGCTGGATAATGGTTCTCTTCTCGTCATATTTGTTACTGTAACCAGCCACTGAACAATACGACAAAACCATTTCCAAGGCATGGTTTATTTGGCAAAATGTTAACTATCTATTATTTTCGATATATTATCTGACGAATGATCAGTGCACCAAGTAAAAACGACGCGTGAGTGATTAGTTTCCATGCTGAGCTGTGCAAGCTAATGTCACTAGCTAGCACCACAGAGGGATGGATAAAAAAGTGAAAGATTGGGAGAGGGAAAAATAAACTATCTAACTTACTATTCCAAACCCAAATGCTGATAATGCGGACAACTATTCTCAAGAGCAAACAAAACGAGCGTTTGGTTCAGACTTCAGACAGGATCTTCGTGGAACAGGACTGTTTTATTCACCTCAAACTATGGGAGGAGTTATGTAATGAGATCAATGTATGTATTGGTTGAGTTTTGACGTCTACGTCACCATGGACCATTTTGACTCCACATTTTTTTCAGCATACAGGAATAAAGAGATATAGATAGACTGAAATTTAACGAGATTTCAATGGAATTTATTCCTTGCGCTTTATTTGTGCTCAATACATTAATAGCGATATAAGGCTCGTTTGATACTCAAGACTCTTGATGGCTTAAAGCCATTTAGCCAACCATGGGTTCCATACTATTCCTGTGTAATTTACAGCTTATTCTAGTCCCACCCCCCAATTCCCATAGAGATCCATTCAAATGCAGAGAGGTTATAGTATCACTTGTAAGAGTATCTGAAAATAATTTATCAGGGGCCCTATCTTACACCCGGCCCTAACCCAAACGCAAGTGTCTTTGCTATCTTACACCAGGCGCAGGGTTCATTACAGCCCCTAGCACTTATGTTGGTTAAATGCCAAGTGATGTTGCGCCCATAGTAAGTGAACTGGGCGTGTTGCTCTTAAAATGAGGTGTGGCCAGGATTATTTTTGGCGTATTGCTATTTTGAGCCAGCAGAAAGCACTTGCGCTAAAACCAGCAAAAACCTGGTCTAAAGTCATGTCGCAGTTGTTTACATGTTATTTTAACGGGGCATATAAGTGCGTCTACATAGGTGTGTACACACTCCTGTCTGTTACACACAGGGGCGCTCACAAGCATGACTAAAAATATCAAGATTACAATGTGAAATATTATTGTGTAGGCTATATCAAAAAATGCATAATAATAAAAAGGTCCATAGGTCAAAGATCACATACCTGTCCCCTCAGCGAAAGGGAATGCCGCGATGGTACGTGTAAGGTTACATGTATAGACTATTCAGAATTATCCTGGATCAAGCTATGACTTAGCCTATATTTGTCAAAAATGTCTGTAATCTTCTGGGGGGACAATCTTCTGTTATGGGACAATGGCTATCCATTAAAAAAGAGCTGATAACACCTATATCAAGCCTAATGTGTGAATTGTCATTTACACTTAATGCGTGAACTGCAATAGACATTTGAGTTCTGAAAATGTGCTTCAGATGTCATTACAATACAGCTCTGTTAATCTAGGCCTACAGCTTGTAAGTAAATAGAATGGTTTTGACTGAAAAAAGTTCAAAACCTTGTCCAGTGAATATTGCATTTATTGTTTTTTGAATAGCTTAGGCTACAGTCCCGGGATTCGCTGTGCATAAGGTTTTTTCAATAGCCTATATGGTTAAAAAACTGAGATAAATTTCACCATGTTAACTGAATTTTAGCCTTCCTATTTTTTTAATTATAGTGACCATGCTTTTTAAAAGGGAATGGGATATTACATTTTGATTGGTTTATTGCATGTCATGCCCAAGACACACCTATAATTAATGAAGAGACTAGGTTCAGCCCATTTGCACATTGTGCCTTGCTTAGCGCTCAAAAAACACGCCGTCAAACTAGCAAAAGTGGACTTGGACACGCCCTAAATGCACTTTACGCCATGCGCTTAGACAAAAAGCGCAATGATCGCCAAGAGTCTTTTGATATCCTTTTATACCCAGTCATTATAGCATCATCCGTTTACCTGTGGAATGTTCCAAACGGGTGGTTTTTTTTCTTTCCAGTCTTTTTTTTTTTCCAGTCCCAACTTTTTTGGAACGTGCTGTAGGCATCAAATTCGGAATTAGCATATATTTACAAAAAATAATAAAGTTGATAAGGTAAAACATTAAATATCTTTGTACTGTTTTCAATTAAATATATGTAAAAGAGAATTTACAAATCACTGCTTTCTGCTTTTATGTGCATTTTACATACTGTCCCAAGTATTTTGGAATTGGGGTTTTTACATTGCCAGTCAATTGCATTGTTGAGTCAATAACCTTTTTTGATCCAAGTATTGTCAATCACAGAGACAGGCCATGTAATTTAGCCTTTCTAATCCACAATTCAATTCTTTTTTCTTTTTTTGTGTGTGTTATGGTCTACCTCAACTTCCTGATCTGAGCACACGGTCTGCCACACTGTCTGTCAGGGTTCTGAATTTTTGCAATGATTTTGTTCAACAGTATTGTTCCAGTGGTCTCGCTTCAGTGTTCCCAGCTTCTGCTGTTAGCATTTTGCTAAACTGCAGGCCATGTAAGGTGAGGTGCATGCTGGTTGAGAGCCTTTTCCAGATCATTCACCATGAATCGTAATGACCTCATTTGGAGGCTCCACGTAGTGCATCAGATATGGAATGAAACCACTGGAGGTCGTCACTTGAGGTTGCGTGCCAAGCTGCTTTCAGTGTTCCCAGTTTGTTTTGAATTGTCTGTGGAATGATACATATTCACTCCCCCCAGTCCACTAACTGTTTGCAAATACAGAAGTATGTTCATTTGGACAGGGAGAGAAATGCTTACTTTGCCTCGAATGGAATGTTCTGGAGAAAGTTGACGTAAGAGAACAGGAAAAAATGCACTGAATTGAGAGTCTGATGTGTGACTTGATGAAGTGGAGCCTGGATAAGCATTTGGGTGAGATGGGACTTTCGGGGTAAGTTTAAAATTGAGTTAAACTGCAGCTTGAGCAGCTTTAAATGGGATTCATTGGTAATGTTATTGGTAAACAATAAATTCGGACAGCAGATATTGTCTTTTGTCATCATGCATTGGCTCCCCATTTACTATGTAGTGTACTAAAAATATCACAATGCACCTGTAATATAAGCCTCACATAAAATATATATTTTTTTTTTTTGTTTTAAAGCTTTGCAAACTGTTCCCAAAGCATCATTGTGGGATATTTTTACTGCCCTAAAATGTAAGTGAAATTACAAATGATTTGAGAATTCGGGCAGTAGACTAAGATGGATGACTGCCAAAATGGTACACTTAAAGGGTCGATTTACTAAAAGTTTGCGTGTACAAAATCACATGTAAAACTGCTACCACCAGCAGAAATACCGTCAAAGGTGATCAAATAACGAGGTGCAAAGAGGACTGCGTGTGTTAAAATGGAAAGATACATGGATTTTTCGTTTTTGTGGGCTAGACTGAATGAATATGCAAAATTGGGCCTCCCTAAGTTATTTTGCGAAATAGTGGGAGGAGTTCATGCAAATAGATTACTTTTGCATGTGTAAAGTGATTTACTAAGCCCAAAAGCAAGTTTGGGAAAGGTATTTGCGGGTGCGTTTTAGTGCAAATGAAAAGCAGGTATTAAAAAAACACGCAAACGATAAGATGACTGCTGTTATTGTAGCAAGACACGTATGGGTGTGTTTAGAATATTCAAAACTGAATGTTCTGAATGATTGTGTAACAATGGGGGCTAATTAACTGTCCATAATTAACTGGCCCATTCTAGCTAATGCTCAAAATACACAAAAAGAGAATTTGCGGATACATACAATCACAAACGGTATGAATGCATACATTTTTAATGAAAGCAAATCTTGTTACAGAATATAAGAGTAACTAGTATCTGAATCGAACAAGCAATATTATCTATTATAACAAACAGTGAATAACAACGCAAATAAAAACTTAAGCAAAATAAAACCCATGATCAAATGGACATGTGAATTTATGTGACACTAATGGTGCGATAATGCTAGTAAGCATAGATCATTTCAGTCCTGACAAACATTTGTAACTCCTGGCAGAAACTAAGTGAAACAGTTTGTAGTAAACTGTCAGCTTGTTCAGTGTAACTGACCGTAACCTATAATAATTATCATCTTCTAAAATCAAAGGATTCTCACATTTTTTTCC